>JALAZF010000111.1:3602500-6102500 GCA_022829125.1 Lathyrus tuberosus | reverse complement strand
TTAACTATGCCTTTTTATAAGTTATACTCCATGTTATTCTGCAGGGGCTTCGGAGACGGTTGTACTGAACATGTCTACACTGGCTTGGTCAGCAGTAACATCTGTTCAAGGGCGTGTTTCTGTTGCTAGTGAGGTACTTCGTCCACTTATTTTAACACGATTAGACGTGAAATCTAACTAGAACACCGATTCTTGCTAACTCCTTGATATCATTAGGTATCTTTCTAGTGCCCACTGATGAACATAATTAAAATGCCTCTCATTGCAGGGCTTGAGTTTGGTTGTAAGCTCGAATGACGGCGAAGATGTACTTGTATCTTTTGGAGGATACAATGGACGTTACAACAATGAAGTAAAGATTATTTCAACATTTTCCCCATTCTGCTCTGTTATTTCCTTTGCTTTATCATTCTCACTGGTCAGATTTAATTTCTGCTTTCAGGTATATGTTCTTAAACCAAGCCACAAATCCACCTTGCAATCCAAAATAAATGAAAATTCCATACCAGACAGTGTTTCTGCTGTACCAAATGCTACAAATGCTACTCGAGATTCGGAGCCTGAACTTGGAGCAGGACAAGAAGGGAAAATTTGGGAAATTGCTGTGGACAACGCTTATCCAACAGTATGTATTACTGTAAAGGATATACATTTTTTTTGTATCTGGTTTTATGAAGCCGTTTTTTTCCAGCATTTGGTTGTG
Organism: Lathyrus tuberosus; assembly: GCA_022829125.1. Lineage (NCBI taxonomy): Eukaryota > Viridiplantae > Streptophyta > Magnoliopsida > Fabales > Fabaceae > Lathyrus > Lathyrus tuberosus. Next base: position 6,101,797 of record JALAZF010000111.1, on the reverse strand, counting down.
TTAGGAAAAAAAATTTATGGGGTGCTTTATTTTAGAAAACAATTATCTGTTCATGGAACTGATTTACCGAATTTTTATTTTCTTGGTTGCATGCCTTTGGCTCACAAGCCTAGATCTAAAAGCTTGACATATTCTGTTTCAGTTTCTTTCCTCTTCTGCTCATTGCCTTTCAGAGAATCAAAACTATATTAAATGTTTTTTTTCTCTAAATCTGACTACTTTTATACTATCCAAATATGTCAAGTCATTTAATATGCCTTTGAATTTCTTTTCTAAGGCACACATAACTTCTCCCATTTGGGAAATTTATTGTAAATAAGTAATTATTATTGTAAGTGCGTATTATGTATATTATCTTTTTCGGTATTAGGCCCATTAATCAGATCCGTTAGTTAGAGCTTAGTCTATATGATCAGATTAGTGTGTAGTGTTCATAATATTTCTGTCTACACATGATAACACTGTCTCACAGTCTTGAAAGTCTTGCTTCCTCATGATACCCTAGCCGCCTTCATTGAAGCATTTGGCACCTTCACTGTGCTTGTTTTTTTGTTTTTTGACCAGAACGTATCGCATGCCCTTTTCTCGTCATTGTTCACATTCCGTACACTGATACTATTCATTGTGTCCTTACAGTACCATTGCTCAGGCATATGTACCACATTTGTACCTCATATAGTGTGCTCATTCACAAGAACAACTCAGACATTCTTATCAAAGAATTGAGCAATCCAGTTTTTGGATAAATAGTATCCACGCTGATAATGGAGAATATCTATTTACCAACTTGTGGTGGTAATGTTCCACTTAAAGAGAACATTACGGCTTAATTTGATCCATGTAGCCGATCCCACTTAGTGGGATATGGCTTGATTGTTGGTTGTTGTTGTTCCACTTTCATAGACCTCTTTAAGGTTTCACTTCCCAAGCTGTTTAGATCCATTGTATAGCAAGTAGAACAAGTTCAATGTATCTTAGGGAGTAGTGCTAGGTTAATTGTTCCCTTATAAATTGAAGTTATCGTTTATTATCAGTTTGATTTCCGTATGTATAAATTAAGAAAGCATACCAAGCACATTCAGAAAAACTGTCTTTCTATTTGTCAGTGAAATTTATCCTACTGTCAATGTGATAAATGTGAGACAATAATAATTGAAGATACATAAGAATCAGTTGAATGATTTTAAAAACCTCCAAACCACAAAATGCACTAATGCATGCAATTTTGGATGTCCTGCACAAAGATCTGTAAATAATACATGCATTTATTGTTTTCTAATTTTGCACCTCAAATTTTGCATACTCTGCCTGCATCATTTAAATGACAAACATAGATCAAATTATGCATTTGTGCCCTTTCATTTTCTTTCCTGCCAGTCACTGCTTTCATATTTTGGGTATCATACAGAAATCCAAAGGTGATCTCCTATCAGTACTAAAGGCTGAGAGAGATGAATTAGAATCATCACTTGGTAAGGAGAGGCTGCATACTCTTCAACTAAAGCAAGAGCTGGCTGATGCCGAGTCTAGTAACTCTGACCTTTACAAGGTAACTACTTTTACAATTGAAATTCATTTTTTTTAATTTTGGGTTTATTCTGGAATGGATCCAAGAATCGTACAGTAGAGAGGCAAAAGAATATATTTTTTTAAAAATTAATGACAATAAATAATTAAAACCCGAGGGAATATAGCTATTGCATTCAATGAACTCAAACTCAATATCCTACCTAGGATCGGGAGGGGGTGAAAGATCACAATACAACTCGTAAGATCCTACTGAAGGACAGGGATAAAACTATCATACATGATGAATAAAATAACCTCTAAATCACATTAGTAGACTAAGTCAATTAATCCATAAGTTCATAAGTTCACCACGCGGTTCAGATCGGGAAAGGCAGAAACAAAACAAAATCGGAGTCTGCTAAAAAAACAGAAACAGAGAAAGGCCGTGCAAAAGAAAACAGGGCAAGGCAGGGAAAGGGGAAGAATGTATCTCGGGGGGCAGCACACAGACGAGAACCGAGTTGCAGGTTGTAGAGGAAGAAGGAGGAATGGCGCCGCAGGGAGGAGACGGACCGTGAGCGAGGGAGTCAAATTTCTCTCTTTTAGAGCCGTGTGGTGGAGACGGAACCTTGAGCGAGTCAGCCAAACTTTTCACAATAGCCGACCTGTTTCAGCCAAGCTCATTGCGAAATGGTTAGCCCAAATGTGTGATCCTACGATCCCACTTCATAATCGCAGGTTTGACCATGCCGCACACCTCCGCTGACCCTGGTCGTATAACAGCATGGAATCATGGCTGTGGATCTTGAGCGAATGAGTCAAAATTTTCACAATAGCCGACCCATGTCATCAAAGTTCGTTGTGAAATGGTTAGCCCAAACGTGTGATCCTACGACCCCACTTCATAATCGCGGGTTTGACCACGCCGCACACTTCCACTGACCATGGCCGTATTGTAGCACAGGATCATAACTGCGGATCTTGAGCGAGTGATCAAACTTTTCACAATAGCCGACCCGTTTCATCAAAGCTCGTTGCGAAATGGTTAGCCCAAATATGCGATTCTACGATCCCACTTCATAATTGCGGTTTTGACCACGCCGCGCACCTCCAGTGATCCTGGCCGTATTGCAGCACTCATGGCCGTGGATCGTAGAATCGTACAATCCTATGTGGAAGCTCAGAATCTTGTTTATATTGATAGCATTGCTTTATTTTGTTCTACTTCTAGAGATTTGGGTTCCAGGGAAGCCCATTGTCTTTCTATCTAGTAAACCACTTTCTTTTGTATTATTTGGGCTGAGACTTAAGCAGATTAAGGTATATAACCAAATTTGAATATTCTAATGTTACTTACCAATAAGATTGAACTACATCATCGCTCTTATTGCTATCAAAGGTCCTAACATTTTGTGCTCTGGCAATGTAGGAGCTCCAATCAGTACGTGGTCAGCTTGCGGCTGAGCAGTCAAGGTGTTTCAAACTTGAGGTATGCATTAAAAATGCTCTGAAGACTCCCCTCTTTATCTTTATGACTTGTGAGTGTGTTTTTGAATAGAATCCCGTGTTAGGTAAATGGTTGAAGAAAACTTATTTGGTAAATGTGATGTGCCACGCATCTGATCACCAAACTATTCATGGAGCAACAGCTAACAATTAAATAAATTAATACACATGATGATTTTGTTTTCAAATAATTCTTTGCAAAACTGGGTGTTGGTATCAAATGCTTTATTTCAGAATCTGTAACGAGATAAATGATGTGGCTCTGCTATATTTATTTAAGTATTGGAATGAATCCTTCATTGTTATGATCTAATCTGTATGTCTGTGGCTGCTTTGAAATTGTGGCATTTGTCTCCTTTGATGCAAAATGGAAGTAGGATTTATTATTATTTAACTTTAAACTATATATTTGAGAGCGCAGGTGGAGGTTGCTGAATTAGGTCAGAAGCTCCAAAATTTTGGGACATTACAGAAGGAGCTTGAACTCCTCCAGCGACAAAAGGCTGCATCAGAGCAAGCCGCCTTAAATGCAAGACAGAGGCAGGGTTCAGGTGGCGTGTGGGGCTGGCTTGCCGGTTCTCCCCCAGATCCAAATGCAGATGATGAATGAACCTTGGCTTAAGCTAAACAGCAACGCATCATTTGGTTTCATTTTGCCAATTTTATTCTCAATACTTGTTGTGTATTAATTAATTAATTCGGTTCTTTTAGGGATGTGAATAAGATTTAGCTTCTATTTGGGCGGAGGAAGATTTTCTACACATGAGGATATGATAGTATGATATATAGTGAAGGTTATTTTTTCACCATTTTTGCTGATGTCTGTATTCAAAGTGGATAATATACACTATTACATGAAAATATAGAAATTCAATTTTGTGAGTCACTTATAATCTTATTAGAATTTTATTCAGTGAACCATCAATCGTAACAGAATGTCATTTGTCCCTCAAACCATTCCATTAGGTGTGTATGTGACACTCTAGATGGGTGCCATTTCAATTCCACACAATTCGGACCATTTTGTTCAAATAATTTGAGTTAAGTGGCTATTTTCATGAGTTGTTTTGAAAAAGAAATTTTTTTTATAAACATTTGTTTTGAAATTTCGGTTTTTCTCCTCGCTTCCTTTTATTCTTTCTTGATTTTTGTGCAATTTGATCCTAGCTATTATTAGGAAGATCCCAAATCTCTGATTGGTTGTACATAGAGCTTTTAAAGAGTTTATATAGAAAGATATTTTTCATCTTACAAGTTGATTTTATAAAGATGAGTTAGGTCAAATTCTTATATAGTATTAGAGTCTATCGATTGAACTATGTGTTGTCCATTGTTTATACTCACACCAAGTTTAAAAGAGTGTTAAGTGGGAAGAGATGTATTAGAAAGATTCTATCGATTGAACTATGTGTTGTCCATTGTTTATACTCACACCAAGTTTAAAAGAGTGTTAAGTGGGAAGGGATGTATTAGGAAGATTCTAATTCTCATAGGCCAAGCTATTTCTCTTTTACTTATGATCTTATAAACACAATTTCTCTTAGATTCTTTAGCTCCTTTGAGTCACTCATTAGAGAGTGTTTGAATTTGTTGTCAAGAATTTTTGTCTTCTTACCTTTATTTCATTGTACTCACTAGTATATATAATACAATCATTATTACATTTATTAATGACTAATATCACCTAATTTTTAACTTGTACACTTTAAAATAGGAATTACAAATTTGCAAGTTGAAGTTGTTAGTGGACATGAGATATAGCATGATCACCAAGAGCCTTGCGAATAGAGTGGTAGTTTACTTCAATATGCTTACTGTGATCATGAAAAATTAGATTAATATCAAGTTGAATGACAATAGTGTTATCAGGATAGAGAGGCATCGTAGTGCCCGGAGGAATGCCAAGTTTAGCCAACAAACCACAAAGCTAGATAATCTCATGGCAAGTTGTAAACATGGCTCGATATTCCGACTCAGTGAATGACTTAGAGACTCAAACTTGCTTTTTACTCTTCCAAGAAATCAAAAGTAGAACCAAGAAACACGCATCAATCAGAAACATACCTCATAGTGTCTGGACAACTCGTCCAATTCGCATCATTATAGCCAACAACACAGTAAGAGATGAATTGGAAGGGAAAAATAAGCCTCTATTAGAGGTACCTTTCAAGTAAGAGATGATACGAATAACAATAGTCAGGTGAATGTGACGAGTAATGTGCATGAATTGACTAATTTGTTGTACCGTAAAACAAATATAGAGATGTGTAATAGCCAAATAGTTAAGATTATCCACTAATTAGTGACAATTCAAAGAGTCTGAGAAGATATCACTTTCGTCACGATGGTATTTAACATTAACTTCAAGAGGAGTATCCTCTGTGGCAACACACTGAAAGTTAGCCATAGAAATTAAATCTTCAACATATTTTTATTGATTGACAAAGACCCCTGGAGTTTAAGTGAGCTTCCAAGCCTAAGAAGTTATGAAGACAACCTAGATCTTTCATATAAAAGGCAGTTTGAAATTGTTGTTTAAGTGTCTCAATAATTGGTTGTTCAGATTTTGTAATTACGATGTCGTAAACATAAATAATAATAAGAAGAAGAACAATGCCAACATTAGTGTGATGAATAAATAAAGAAGTATAATAATGACTCTGGGTAAAAGAGAATCCAAGAAGAGTTGTTCAAAATTTCTTAAACCATGCCTGAAGAGCTTGTCGCAAACCATATCAGAAACAATTTAGTTTGTGTACAACAATAGAATAGGAGAAAAAGCTTGGAAGGGGAGTTTATATATATATATATATATATATATATATATATATATATATATATATATATTCTGCCAAGTCACCATGAAGGAAGATATTCTTCACATCCATTTGATGAAGAGGCTATCCTTTAGAAGTTGCAATAGAAAAAAATAGTTCTAACTGCAGTCATTTTATCTGTAGAGGCGAAGGTCTCATCATAATCCACTCTACATTCTTGTTTGTTGCCTAAGGAAAAAAGTCGAGCTTTGAAACGATCAAATGAGCCATTTGAATTGAGCGTCACATGATACTCCCATTTACAACCAATTGGTTTTGTTATAGCTGGACAAGGAACAATATCGTAAGTATAATTCTCTTGAAGTGCTTGCAACTCTTCTTGCGTTGCCTTTACCCACAGTGAGTCGTTAACTGTTTATGAATAACATGTAGAAACAAATATAACAGATAAAGTGGCAGTAAGAGAAGTAGATTCATCATCATACCTTTTGGTGGACGAGATATACAAATTCACCTTTGTGGTTCCATTGGTTGAGAATTAGTCGATGGTTCAATGTCGAGAGGATCCAGAAGAAGCTTTTGTGTGACAAAGGCATGCCCCGTCTTAAAACGTTTTATAGGGCGAGTGACCTCAAAAAAACTAGTAAGTGAAGCAAAACCATGAGAATCAAAAGAAATAGGAGAAAAAATATTGATATTCAAAGAAAGCCACGTTCATATAGATCCGAAAGAAATGGGAAGTTGCATCATAATAAAGAAAACCTTTATGAGTAGGAGCATAACTCATAAAAGCACGCCTTACAGATTAGGCACTCAATTTGTGATGTTCTAAAAATGGTAAGCGAACAAAAAACACACAACATAAGTGTGAAGATCATTATAATAAGATTTTTACGTTATTTAGACGAAAGAAAGGGGAATCAAGGTCAAGAACCTGAGAAGGAAGGTGGTTGATCTAATACACCACTGTGGACAAGGCTTCAAATCAAAACTCAAATAGGGCAGAAGTTTGAGGCATATAAGGACATGAACACTGAGAAATAATACTTTTTGTTTGCAAGAACTCTTGGGATTCACGAGAAACGTATTCCCCACTAGAATTTCTACCTAAACATTTGATGTAAGCGTGAAATTGATTCTCAATATATACAAAAAAAAACCTTAAACACGCTAAAAACCTCAGATTTAAAGCGGAGAAAATATATCCATGTAAATTTACTATAGTCATCAATAAATCTTGATATTTGCCATCTATACGATGTACAAACAAAGTTTAACTCAATCAATACGATATAATGATCTAATAATTTTGAATTATAAACATTGTAATGTTTATATATGAATTAGTGGAAGTGGGATATGATAGACCTAAAGTGTGGAGAGGTTTTTAGAGAAAGAAAAAAATAATGGAGAGAAATAACTTATAGAATAAAGTTATTTTAGGAAGTTATGTTTTTATTTTAAAGACACAGTTATATTAAGGTAGTTAGGCATTATATTTTTATTGTAAGTATGAAATTTGTGTTTGGGAGTTATGTCATATGTTATATTTTAAAAATATGCACTTGATTGACAAAGGAGCGGGGAAATGTCCTGACTTCTTTCAGAAACATATGATTTGGATTGTTATTGTCTCTGTCTTATAATATATAAAGGGTGCAATAGTAAACTAAATTTTGTCTTCGTTTCCATTCTCTATTTTATCAGTTTTCCTCTTCGTTAGTCTTTCATAATTTCGTAATTTCAAGGTGTGATTTTTGGTTTCAATGCAACCTTTACCTTAATAAATTGTAAATATTGATTTATCCTAAGTCTATTTTATTACGATTTCTAATAAATATATTTACTTTTATTATTTTATTCTCTATTAGGGATATTGTTTCCTTTTGAGAATATTATGTGATTGTTGATCTCATGGCTTTACATAACAAAGATGCATATCAAGTTTTAGATACAATATTTAGTATCTCATTTGTGGTTTAGCAATACTGAATCTCTCATTTCAGGTTTGTTTAATTCACTCTCTTTGTTATGTGTGGGGGGGGGGGGGGGAGAGATCACAAATCAAATTTGGTAATTTGGTCAAGCAACAAATACTTTAACATGGGTTATATTTAAAGAACCACATGTGTAGGTTCCATGCTAAACAAGCCCACTAAGCACATCGTACCTTACAGTGTATTGTATTTCACTTAGGTGTATCGTATCTTAAGGTGTTCCGTATTTTACTAAAGTACATAGTACCTTATTATGTTCCTTATTTCACTTAAGTCTACTGCACCTTACAGTGTACACTATTTCTCTAATTAACACTAGTGCATTGCAAGACAACAAAAGTGAACGAGTTTCACTTATTTATTTTCTCCCCTCAACATGTCCTTATGGGTATGTCCCTATAGATTCTTGACACGTTGAAAATTATATCAAATCACACATTAAATATAATAAACAGTGATCAATATATAACAACACATCACTGTTATCTAAGTTACAAAAATGTCATGTGATATTGTGATTTGACAAAACTTTTGTGTAATAAAGTTTATGTGTATGATAACGAACTTGAGATTTGTCGAAAATGATTACACATAAAGAATGGATCCAATCACATCCATTTGTTGAGATTGTAATTCCTTGTGTCGAAGCAAGTGTAGCTCGACAGAAATAAGGATATGTCAAAATTAGCCTAGTGTGCGTGTGTCGAGTTGTGTTAGATGTAGAAGTGTCGAAGCAGGTTGCTTGACACTTGATTTCGACTTACACCAAAATATAAATTTTGGGCTTTTGTAATTTTGGGATTTACCTTAGGGAGTAAGGTATCTCAATTATAAATAGAGAGAGTCACCCCTATTTTGAGTAAGAAGAATAGAGAATAATATTGTAACACACAGCAGAAAGTGCAGTTACACAGATGAATAATATTTTCTCAATTTGAGAGTAGAGAGTTACTCTACAGAAATCATCCTCTTATTCCCCTATTTTGTTAAACCCTAATCTTCTTTCTTATTCAACTTTCATTCTTCTTCATTAATAATTACTACGCATAATCATTTTTGCAATCAAGGTGTGATTGTTTCACTTGAGTGAAGAGTGAAGAACAAGGGATTTCGATCGTTTGATTGAATCTTATTCATCAAGATTGATTCAGAATTACTCAAAGTTTTAGGTTAATTCCAACATCTGGTATCTAGAGCACTGGCTAAGTGATTTATGGGAAGAAAATCATGATGGCAATGAACCATCCAAATGGGCATTTTCAGGCGAGTCTTCCGATTCTCAAGAACAATAATTATGAGAATTGGTGCAAGCAGATGAAGGTGGTTTTCTGTTATCAAGACCTTTGGGATCTTGTGAAGGAATGAGTAACGCCGCTGTCGCTCCCAGGATTTTCATCCAGGTACAAACGCGAGAGTGGCGCGGAAAAACAGAGTCGCCAGCCGTGTAAATTTATCCCAAGAGAGGGAAAGGGAACACCGCATAAACCTGAGGAAGAGGCAAAGGAATGGTCATCGCAACCATAGCCTGGGTTCGGGAGTCGGTTACACGAGGGGAAGGTGCTAGCACCCCACGCGTCCATCGTACTCGATGAGATCCACGCTTGTTGTCTATTCTAAGGGTGAGTTATCCTATCATCTATGGCTGTACTGACACGAGGAAGGGGAAAACAAAGACAGACTCGGTAGGACGTCGACGTCCTAGGCCTACGTACTCCCTTTGTGCAATGGGAAATTCAGAGTCAACGTAGTTCGGACCAAGTTCTTTTTGTGTTTTTTATGAGCGACGCTAAGTTCGCGTCCGGCAGTTAGGGTCGATGCCTGTTTGCGACTCAGGCGGAAAGTAACGTGCCCTTTTTGAAAATAGCCTTTAGTTTGACAATCCCGAAGGACAAAAAGGTTTGAAGTTTGTTTGTATTTTTTAAGACAGAAGTGACTTGAGTTAGTTCATAACTTGCATTGCACCAAAGTCTAGGGCACAGGGACGAATACTTCACGAATCGTCCCAAGACAGGACGCTCGCTAAGCACTCTAGAAAGATGAGAGGAAGCCCCTCATTTCTCATTCCCCACGCTTAAGGCTCGTGCGCAATACACTTTATCCTTATTAAGTGTTTTCAAGAAGTTTTGAGATGAGAAGAGAGAAGACACAAAGGAAACTCTCAAGGGAAACTAAGAGTCCTAATGTTATCATGCATGGGTGACCTACGATTAGTGAGGTTTGACGACAACCTAAGCCTAAAGAAAGGAAAAGATGAGAGACAGAAAGAGTGAGAGTGGACACAGATAACTATCCACACCCTCAAGTAGCTTACCTCAGCCTCTGCATAAAAGGTTAGTACAAAACAGACATACGTAAAAGAAATGAGATAAATGAAATCCAGGCAATGACATATAATGGCAATCAAGTGACCTATAACAATCTAAACATGATTTATGAAGTCAAAGACACAATCCCAAAACAATGGCACAAGTGCCTTTACAACCAGACATGATCAGAGATATGCATACAAGAAGACCTCAAATAAAAGCAATCAAACAATTGGCAAAACATCTTCTAAAATCACCAAATTAATTATCAACATATCTCAACCAGAAGCAAACAACATGTCCAAAATTCAGGCCAAAATTCCCAAGATAGGCCACTCAAACAATTATACAAATTCAGATGAGAAATATGGTTCAATGTGCTAAAGAAAAGGACTAAAATGCAATATTAAATGATTTTAAAAATGATAGAAAAATATTTTAATACAATTCAATGTGTTGGTGAAACAATGCAAAAAGAATGAGTTCAAAAGGTTTTATGGATGATGAGAAATAAAATAAACAAGTCATGGTATGCATGTATGAAATAAATTCAAAAAGAAAATAAACAAATAATTGTTTCAGGTGCTAAAAATAAAATAAAATAATAAAATAAAAATTGGTAAAATTTTATAAAAGGCCAAATGTGATTCATGAATTTTCTGGGAATTTTTTAATGCAATTAACTATTTTTAAAAATTAAAATGAAATAATGCAAACAATTAAATAAAATGAAAATATGAAAATGTGTAAGGGGGTGTGGAAAGTAACAAAACCACTTTGAAAAATTGAAATGGGCTGAAAGGGGGTGTGTGAATAGCAAGCCCAATCTTAAAATCCATCAGAAAAAAAATAAAATAAAAAAAAGGGCTCACGTGGACTTCAGTCAACCCAGTTGACTCACCATCACCTTCAGATTGATGCAACGTCACGCACTCAGTCAACTTAATCAAACAGTATTTAAGATCAATGGCCCAGATTAAAGAGCGTACCATAATTAACACACACACGCATATACCATAGCACTCAGCATACCCTATGCTCCCACGTGAGCAGCACATGGTTTTTTAATGTGCTGTCACAATTTCATCCCTGAGATCAAGCAACTTATTCCCTTGCTATTAGCTTCAAACGAGGGATGGTTTATGCTCTGTGGATCCCCATAAAGATGATTGTGGAAGAACTTTTGAAGAAACCCTGATGGATGGAGAGATACGAAGGAGAGATCTTTTTTAGGGTTCACTTGAAAACTCCACCAAAATAACGTGTAATCCTTCTAACCCTAGCATGAGTTAGCTTAAATAGGCTAGGTTAATCCACTGATCAGCATTTGGGCCTTGGTAATTCTTTGTTTAATGAGTTTTGGATGATTTTAGAAAATTGCATTATGTGAGATACACCCTCTTCCATACATGTACACCCAAATATTTCATGATGGATCACTTAAGTTTCAATTGCTAATCACACCTGAATTTGATTTGGGCCTTAAGATGTCTTGGTTCATGAGATTTCAATAATTTGGCAATTTTGCATAGTGAAAAATAAGTAATGAATAAACCATGGACCCACTTGATTTAAAGGCCAATAATGCTCCTTAGGGATTGTTCTTTGATGTTGGAATATGTCTTGAAGCAATGGAATCAATTATAGGTCCATATGTCCCAAAATACAAAAGTTGTGAAAATGGAACCCAAAAAACCACTTTGCCTTCTTTTGATCATAACTTGAGTTTCACAAATGATATGGAGACCATCTAGTACTTGTTGGAAAAGGGAGAAAAAGATCTTCAACTTTCATGTTTGAGGAAAATTCATTTGAAGCTTTCTTGATGATGAAAAGTCAAGTTGAATGTAGTGTAAGAACTTGCCCAAAAAGGAAACTTTCAAATTATAGGTCATTTCCATATTTAGTAACTCTTGTACCAACCCTTGATCCTTGACAAATGGTATGAAACTTGACCTTGGAAAACCCTATGAGAATGTGAGACCTTGAAAACCTTGGAGAGAACCTCAAAATTCCACAGTTGACTTCCCCTCTCAATGTTGACTTTTCCCCTGATTCTCCTGATTCCCAATCCATTGGCCAATTGAACTTCTCCTGAACCAAACTGATGGACAATCTTCCATTCCTAGATACTTAGCTGTAGCACCCCAAAATTTGCCCTACCTTTTTCTGGCTTATGTTTTTTTTCTCATTTTTGCATCATTAGGTCATATTCATAATCATATCATTGCATTGGTCTTCTAAGACATGGGATCGAAGGGTTTTCTTATTATCGGTGTTTTCCTATTCAGAGGTGCGTCAAGTTCTGAGGTTATTCTTGTTCAGAGGAGACATCAAGAGCATCGGGCCAAGATCTCATTTGTGTGGATCAGGGTGTATGGCTCAAGGAGAGTTAGAGTTTTTGTTGAGCTGGTGGATAGTTATCGGTTGAGATTCTTCAGTGGATCATGTGAGTGGTCAGATTGTTCGGTGGTAGCTGTGACTAATTTGTCCGAGGCTTGTGGAAAGTTGGTGATTGGTTTTGAATTCAGTTGGTTATCCATTTTCTATCCATAACCCATATCCAAACTCATTGTTTTTAATCCATCAACCATTTTCATTTTCTATCCACTTACCTTTTCTTTTATTCATAAACCATTATCAATTTCTAAACCCATTTTATTTATCCACATCATTTTAACCATTCTTCATCCATATCCATTTTTATCTTTTCCATTATCCAATTTAATCCAAATAACCACTTTTAAAACCCGTATCCATTTTAATTTTGTTCAAAAATCATTCTTCTTAAAACCACTATCATTTCTCGTTAATCCAATTAACCATTTCATCCATTTCAATATCCATATCCTTTTTAATTCAATTTCCAAATCCATCTTGTAAATTCTTTTTTTTCTCTAGTCCATATTCAACAAGTCCATTTCATTAAACCACTTTTTAATCCATATCCAATTTAATTCCCTTTTTCATTCATATCCACATTTATATCCATTTTTGTTCAACAACCATTAGCCAAAAAAAAAAACTACAAAATCATCAAGTGTGCATAACAGGCCCCACATCACTTTACAAAATTACAGTGCAGGAATACAATTGGGGCAGGAAATTTGAGGTTGTACTAGAATAGTACACGGAAAATGATATTGAATTCACAGATTAAATATTCAGCAGCAATACATAAAGGGTGCGCACATGAGATTCAGAAAGGAAGAAAAAAAAATAATTTTCGCACAAGTCTCGTATAACAAACTCACGCAGGCAACACACACCAGCCAGATCATACACAAATACGCGAGCAATTCGCACACCTCCAAAACATTTCACAAACCTGCATTACCAACCATCATCACCTGCATTCCACGCTTTACGCTTCGACAAACAATCCCCAAAACCGTTTTGCAATTGCCAGCTCACCATTCACAAGTCATTACCGTTAATACCCTCATGTCACTCTCTCTATAAATCTCACACATCTTTACCTCATTTCGTAAGCTTGGATGGCAAACAAAACTCTGCACAAATCACTCTAATAACCAAGCTTCAAACCACAAAGAGCTTCATCTTTACAATTCGTTTTGCTGACGAATTCTTGAGTCAACTCATCCCCAACCTCCAAATCGAGCCATCTCTCTGTTTGCTTGAGTCCGTCATCAAATTGAATCGAGTTTCATCCGAATTTCTACAAGAACGAATCCAGCAGCTCAGAAGTGATGATAGCAGCGATGTAGATACGAAACAGCAGGAAGAAGCAGAGAAGAAGAAGAATTCATATAACTTGCAACAACTTGAATGAATCTCAGAAGCAAGAGGAAGATGGAGTAGAAGAAGCAGCGCAGCGCACATACCTGAGCAATAAACTGAAGATCTTTGGGTTTCTTAATAACTTCCTTCGATTTGAAGAAGCTCCGGACTCTCTCCGGTAGGTACGTCAACCTCGTTTCAGGCTTAGATTTCGTGTGACGTGTCTCTAGCTTTTTCATTGTGTTGTTCATATGATTGCTGTGGATGTGAATTCGAACTCCGTGTTTGATTTTGTTTTGGAGTTTGTTCATCGGTTTATGGCATTGCATCTTTGGTAAGTCACGGTCGTTGAAGAAGATGATGCGGATGAGGTGGAGAAGATGTTATTGCTGACAACAGTTTCGCGGACGGAGGAGGATAAGTAGAGAGTGAGCAGTGGAAGTTTGTTTTGCGAAGGAGCAGAACGGAGAGAAGACAAGAGCAACGAGGTAGGCGACGATGCGAGGGTGTGTGGTTTAGTTGTGTTCATTTCCGGCGAAGTGACAATCGGAGGAGAAATGTTCGGAGAGGGAGATCGAAGATGGTGAAAGGGTGGTCACGGCGCATCAGGTGGAATGAAGCTGAAGGCGTGTGTGGAACCGTGGGTTTCTTTTTAGGTTAATTCAGATAAGTTGGACCGGGTTGCATAGGCCCATTCCTTTCCTCACCACATTTTCCCATCAGCGCGCACCCCCTGAAACACTCTTCACACCTCCTTGGCCTTGGATAAGAAACTATTGGGCCTGCTGATGTGAGCCCATCGCCCAGATTTCTTTTCTCACCACCGTAATTTCTGTTGCACCCTTTTTGTTGTTTTTTTATTTGGTTTTATTTTAATTAATATTTGTTTTGGTAATTGGTTAATTGATTAGTTTAATTAGGATAGTTAATATTTTAGTTAATTAGAGTTTTATTAGATTTTAGAATTAGATTTTAATCAGAGATTAGAATTTAGTTTTAATTTCAAATATTAATTTAGGAATTTGGAATTTAGTTTTACTTAGAACTATTTTAGTTTTTTAGAATTAGATTTTAATTAGGAGTTAGTTTTTAATATTAGTTTTTATTCTAGAATTAGTTTTAGATCTAGTTTTCTTTAGATTTAGCTATTAGAATTAGATTTTTTCTAGAAATTAACTTGATTTAATCTTAAATTTAGATACTAATTTTTTATTAACTCTTAGGCTAATTTGTGACTAACTTTAAATCTTGATTATTAATTGTAGTTTAATTTGCACTTTATCTTGGTTATTTTTGATTAATTGTCTTGACCATGATTTTGATGCTTAATTTCTGATTAAATACTTATTTGCCTCTTGTTTGACTTTCTTTTGTGATTGAGTTGTCTGATGTTTACTTGTTGATTACTTTGTATTCACACGCTCCCTTAAGGCTCCTAGTCCGACTTAGTTTCTGATTAAGCTCGGAGTAGGATAGACATTAGGCTCTCAATCCAAGCATGATAACATTAGGTAGACTCCCCTCTAATCCTGACCTTAGGGCCATTTTGCATGATAACTTGTAGGATTCAGTTTCCCCTTAGACTTTCCGTGAGTCCCGACTCTTTTCTCTCGCACCCGTGCGATCGAGACTGATCCCGTTTTCCTGTTTCGTGGTCATACCCACAAACTACGACTGCCCTGATTCTTTATTCTCGTCCGAGTAAAGATACGTAGGCACAAGATTGCGTAGATCTTGGCGGGCTACCTTCTCCATTTTTCACCAATTTCCTCCCCTTGTTTCGTGGTCGTTCCCACGAACTACGTCGCTCTGATTCTCACGTGCGAGTGAGATACGTAGGCAGGAGATCGTGCGAGATCTCTTCGAGCACATTTCTTTCACAACCTTTCTTTATCACCTCTTTGTCTCCTTTCGACCCATAGGTCGAACTACGACTGCTCTGATTTCCTCTCTCTCGTTCGATTGAGGATACGTAGGCACAAGACAGCGATTGTCTTGGCGAGCAACCTCCCCCCTTAGTTCGCGTCCGAACTACGTTGACTCTGACTTTCCCATTGCACGAGGGAATACGTAGGCATAGGACTCCGAGGACGTCCTATCGAGTCACTTCTTTTTCTTTTCTTCTTTGTTTCTCCGTTCTTTCCGTTCTCGTTCTTTCCGCCGGTCCAGTAGCAGTGGAGCTCCAGATGACGACACCCTTTGATGCAGACAACAAGCGTGGATCCCATCGAGTACGATGGACGTGTTGGGTGCTAACACCTTCCCTTCGCGTAACCGACTCCCGTACCCATTCTCTTGGTCGCGTGACCATGCTCTTTCCCTCCTTTCAGGTTTACGCAGTGTTTCCTTTCCCTCTCTTGGGATAAATACACTTTGCTGGCGACTCTGTGTTCTTTTGCGCCACTCTCGCGTTTGTACCGTTGGATGCGAATCCTTTCGGGAGCGACATTAGGGACCCATGGAATACCATGGAATCAAGTCTTGCCCAAAAAATCAGAAATAAACTGGCTTTATAGCAAACCCTAATTTTGGTACCCTCAGTCTAGGAGGAAATAACACAGTCTCCAAATCCAAATTCTTCTGAATATGATGTGTATCCTCTCCAACAAAGATAAGATATGCCATTTGGTGATTATAAAAACCCAAGAAACTTGCCCATTGGATCAATAAACCCAAGAATCTCAAAACCCTAGTTTCTGCACTGGTTAGGAGAGAGTGATCCACTTGGGCTCTCTTGGACAATATAAGGACTCTTGCTTGAAGAACATCTTCTCCTCTTGAACTGCCTCAGGCACCTTGACCCCACGCTAAGAACCAATGATATGCACACATGATAATGCAAAATGAGATGAAACATAAGCCAGTTAGTACTAAAGTAAGGAGAGCAAATTTTGGGGTGCAACAACCGCTTGCAGAAAACGCGACAGATCAAGAAAATCCGTGAATCAAATCAAAGTATATGGAGATGTGTTGACATCAAGATGAGTTGTTGCAAAGATCTTGAGGTCATTGGCTCCAAAATTCGACCACGTGGTAGTAGCCATAGAAGAGTCGAAAGATTTGTCAACATTGACAAAGGAAGAGCTTCAAGGGACTCTTGAATCTCATGAACAAAGGATGACTGAAAGAACTGCAAGAAATTCGAAGAGTGATGTGGCTTTGCAGGCGCAATCAGCAAAACAAAAGAAAGGAAAAGGAAGTTGGAATGGCAACAAAGGCAGATAAGGCTACAACAATTCGACTTGTCAATATCAACAAGAAGGAAACTGGTCGAATCAGAGAAAACCCTGGAACCAAGGCAACCAAAGAGGTGGTACTGCAGGTAGAGGAAGAGGTGGTGGTCGAAAACCTGACACAAGTCACATTCGATGTTACAATTGTCAGAAGTATGGTCGCTATTTTAGTGATTGTCCAGAAAAGAAGAAGAATCAAGAAATTAATGCAAAGCTGGAGAAACATGAAGAATAAGAGACGTTGCTGATGGTCACAACAATAAGTGAAGAAATATTCCAGGACCAATGGCACTTGGACTCGTGATGATCATCACACATGACTGGTAGGAAAGATTGGTTTGCCAACATAAAGCCCTCAATGAAGAACATGATGAAATTTGTAAATGACAATACTCTAGCAGCTGAAGATATTGGTGATGTTCTGATTATGAGGAAAGATGGCAAGAGGTCAGTAATTTCCAATGTATTGTACATACCAGGCATGAAGAGTAATTTGCTCAGCATAGGGCAGCTGGTAAAAAAGAACTACAAGGTGTCAATTGAAGACGAGATCATGAGTGTTCTCGACTCAGGTGGTAGGTTAATCTTGAAGGCACCAATGTCTTAGAATAGAACCTTCAAGATTGAACTTAATGTGATGGAGCATCAGTGCCTTGCAACTGCATCCAGCAGAGATGAATGGATATGGCATTATAGACTTGGCCATCTTAATTTCAAAGACATCAGAGATTTGAAGAGAAGAAATATGGTTTTAGGATTACAAGAAATCGACATTCCAAGTGAAGTGTGTGAAGAATGTTTTCGGGCGAAATAACATAAGAATAGCTTCAGAAAGGATGCAAGAAGTAAGTCAAATGCGATTCTTGAAGTCATATACTCTGATGTATGTGGTCCTATCCAGGTGGATTCGATTAGAGTTAACAGATACTTTGTCACATTCATAGAGGATATCAGTCGAAAACTGTGGACTTACCTGGTCAAGAAGAAAAGTGAAGTGATCGAGGTATTTGTCAAATTTAAATCTAAGATCAAAAGACAAAGTGGTCGAAAGCTAAAGATTCTGAGGACTGATGGTGGTGGAGAGTATGTGTCGAAATATTTCGATGTATTATGTGAGAAAAAAGGGATTGTGCATGAGGTGGTGTCACCGTACGCTCCACGACAGAATGAAACTGCAGAAAGGAAGAATAGAACCATCATGAATATAGTAAGAAGTATGTTGAAATGCAAGCATCTACCCAAATAATTATGGGGAGAAGGTGTGTCGACTGCAACATATATAAATCTTGAACAGATGTCCGACGAAAAGGCTAGAAGGAATTACGTCAGAAGAATATTGGTCTGGTGTCAAGCCTAGCCTGAGTCATTTGAAGGTGTTTGGATCTATAACACATAGACATGTCCCAAATCAGTTGAGAAGAAAACTTGATGACAATTCAAGTCAAATAATTCTAATAAAATATCATTCGACTGGAGGATACAAGTTGCTCGACCCAATGAACAAGCAAGTAGTGATCACTAGGGACGTGATCATAGATGAGCTTAAAGAATGAGATTGGACTGAAAATGTTAAAAAGGATTCAGTGAGAATCTTATGTGAAGAACCAGCTAGTGAAGTCGAAAGAGAAGTTCAACAAGAAGAAGTCATAGGTGAAGCAGGCCCAAGCAGACCTCAATGAACAAGACACATGTCTGCAAGGCTACAAGAATGTTTGATTACATCAGATGATGTGGTCAATGAAAAAGGTGAGCTAGTACACTATGTTTTCTATGCAGATGTTGAACCAATCAATGCAGTTCAGGCATTGAAAGATTCGAAGTGGATGAAAGTAATGAATGAGGAACTGAAGTCCATCAAAGTCAACAACACTTGGTCACTTGTCAAATTACCTCAAGATAATAAGGCAATTAATATGAAGTGAGTATACAAGGTGAAGTTGAATCCCAAAGGAGAAGCAACTTGACACAAGGCAAGACTTGTAATAAAAGGATTTCTTCAGAAAGAAGGAATCAACTTCGGCGAAGTTTTTGCACCCGTTGCTAGGATCGAAACAATCAGGTTGGTTGTTGGTCTAGCAAACATGAACAACTGTCAGGTATGTCAAATGGATGTTGAAATTCTGGTACCAGATATGTGTGATGTCACACACGATGTTACAACAACACACTCTGCACAATGGACAAAATAAACAACAGAAGAACACACCAAATTGTTAACCCAATTCGGTTCAAAAAAACCTAATCTGGGGGCTACCAAGCCAGGGATGAAATTCACTACTTGTAGAATTAATTTACAGACTCAGCAACCCAGTTGACAATCTCCTAAACTTAATTCCTACTAGTGACTTCCTACCTAAGAAACCACTTAGATATGAGAACACTACTCAATCCCTAAAACACTCAAAGAACAACCTCTTTGAGAAACCTTGATCCTGCTTCACAACTTTGATTAAGTTACACAACTCTCTTTGCTTCACAGCTTTAGAGAGGAAAGAACACAACTCACCAATTCACACTAGAATGGTGTATACAAAAACACGCACAAAGACAATGTTTAACCACCAGTTAAAGCTCCCTATCTTCTGTCTATTTTCTGTACCTTCTTCCTTTGATCTATGCGCTTTATATAGCCACTTGAATTGGGGTTGGATTCCTTGCAATATTTGATCTGATTTGTTATTTAAAACTGAATCTTCAAAACAAATTTTATCCCCAAAAACTGAGTCTTCAAAACAGATTTTATCCCCAAAATCTTTTCAAATCTTCAACCTTTTAAATCTCCTACAAATCTGCATCAAATCTCTATGCAATAGAGAATATCTAACCCAAGATATTCGCATCCAATGAGACTACCTGCTCTCCACAATTCCAGCTAAAACGCAAACCTTAACAACATCACTAAACCTGATGTTATTAATTCTGCAGACCTAATGTCACAACATCGCTTGTGACATCAGACATCCAACTTCACACTTAACACAACCCAGTGTTAAGACTCAATGTTGTGACATCACCACCTTGACATCAACATTGAACAACCTTTGTTTTACCAAAATTCCAGCCAATCCAAGAAACTAACAATCTCCCCCTTTGGCTAATTTTGGCTAAAACAATCTCTGCACCTTCAGAGACTTCAGCAGCGGAATAAACTTGAATATTTTTCCAACCTTTGCAGCAGCAGCACAGTCTTCACAAACAGCTACACTTCACAATGCTTTCAGCATGCTGCACAAGCACTCCAATACTCTGATGTACACAAACTTCAACATTAACCAGCAGCATGGAATAAATCTCCCCCTCAAGGCAAGACCCAACATACAAGCTGTTCAACAACTCTCCCCCTCAATATCTGCACTTCTGCATCACAACTAGCAACACAACTAGCAGCACTCCTTGTCATTGCAGCACCTCTTGCATCTTGACTGACTCTTGACTATTTCTCCCCCTTTTTAGCCACAATTGGACAAACCTCAACAAGTAAGTCCTATGACACCAGTTATGAAGGCTTCACACAATCATCCACAAGATCTGAAGCACACACAATGCCTTCCACCGAACTCTAAGTCAACTCCTCACACTTAGATTAACACACACCAATACAAGTGTACAATCTATTCAAGGCCATGATTCAATCTTGTCTTCAGACATCTCCTCAGAAGCATGTGCGCACAAGATTCAAACTAATTGCTTCATATGACTAGAACCATTCAAGGTCACACCAAAACACCAATCAACAGCCTAATCTCATAACATGCTATCTGACATTATATCCTCATAAGAGGCAACCAATCTCCACAAGCTTGATCAGCATGCAATCTTCACAATAAATGCACCTTTGCTGCAAAATCCATAGACAAGTACTCCCCCTGTCATGATTAACAAATGTTCTAGATGGAGATGAACATTTGAGCACATTTTCTGAGAACATGCATTTTGGTACCACTGTCCCTTTCTCCAAAGGCTATCATACAATTCATCTTCACCATCAAAGGCAAACCTTCTACTTCATCATTCTCCCGTATGACTATGTAGATGCTCCTTAGATATAATGCGAGCACTAAGCTTCAGATCCAGAACAAAGACATCCTTCACCAAGGATACTCTTGACACTCTTGACACCAGGGTATTACATATGCTCCACTACTGGATTTACTATCAGCAAAATAATCCAAACTCAACACTGTGTCACAAACTCCACAAATTCTCAACTTACTTATAAGCTTTACTGAGATCCAGTCTCTTCAAGAGATCAAAATTCCTCTATCCTTACATCCACCAGTAGTTGTTGAAACTGGTGAAGTCTTCAAAGACAGTAGTCATGCTTTGCCAGAACAGACTACTAAACACATGACCATAATCTCCACCTCTTCTGACCAAAAATGCTAGAGCATCCAACTCCACATGTCCAATCTTAATCATCTTCCAGATATAACCACCAGCAAACATGATGTTATAACATCTTTTGGGACATCAGCTTCTCATCATCATTCAAATGACTCATTGCACAAAGAAGTCCTTCAAGAAGCTCCCAAAAAAAACACAGTCAGAGCAACTTATTCATACACACCTAAATACCATAAGTTCCCACACCCTCTCTGAACCATATCCTAGCAAACTCAACCATATCCAGAGTATCTATACCAAATTCTTTTTCCAGAACATACTTCCACCATTTTATGAAAAGCACAGGAATGTTATCTAGTATGGCCTTTTGAATTTTTTCAGAAGTTCTAACAACAACGGCTTCCTTCATTTGAGAGATATCCTGGACATTATCGTCAGACTTATCTCTGATCTTCCTATTTCTGGAAGAGATGAACACTTTACTCCTGGATTTTGTAGTACCATCCACATAGATCTTCTGCTTATCAGTTCTCATTTTTGGAGGTGACTCAATAGCTTTCCTCTTCCTTGATTTCAGTCGTTTAGCAACCCCAGGAACCACTTTTGCAATTAGTTCATCATCACTCTTCTTTATTTTAAGGCTAGAAGTACCTTTCTTGACTTGAGATGTTTTAACATCTGCATCTTCCAACCTAAGGATTGTCAACTTGTGAAATTTTTCTTCTGAACTATAGGAGTCATTAGTCAGGTTGTCATCTTTCTTGGCCTTGCAAGTATTCAGCTCCCAACACTTCTTAAGGTCACAGCTTTTGATCCTTCCATCAGCATTGTTGAATCCTTCATCTTGCTCACATAACTGACTACTCAAGTTGGCTTTTAACACATCATCCAACTTAGGAGTAACAGCACCATAAGTCATTAACCCATATGGACTTTTCACCATACTTTCACACTTGATGTCACCATCTGATGTTACAACATCAACCTTAACATCACTAGATAAGCTGTCCACTTGAGGTATCCACTGATAGCAATTATCTTTATATCTTACTCCCTTCAAAACAACCTGATTATGCTCATCAGTTACCACACACTCATCTTTGGTGTAGCTAACTTTATACCTGTCATCACACAGTTGGCTTATGCTGATCAAATTAGCATTTAGACCATTGACAAGAAGAACATTGTCAATTTCAGGTCCACCACCACCTTTTACTCTTCCAACTCCTGTAACCACTCTTGTATCTCTATTTCCAAAGATTACATCATTTGAAGAGCAAGCAACAGTATCTTCTAATTTAGCTTTGGATCCAGTCATGTGCTTTGAACATCCACTGTCAAAGTACCATGTATCCTTATCAAACTGTCTATCTGAAGTGTGGGCTAAAAGACATTTCACCTTCTCCTTAGGAACCCATTGTTTAACAACTTTGGGCCTGGCCTCCTTTAGTTTGCTTTGAGGAGCATATTGTGGATAACCATATAGTTTAAAACACGAGTTCTGCATATGTCCAAACCTTCCACAGTAGAAGCATCTAACTCTGTCATCTCTAAAGTGGTTAAACCTTCTGCCACCATGATGATGATGTTGCTGGTGCTGCCATCCATGGTGTTGATTTCTTCTTCTATGATAAGGTTATTGTCTTCTACTACCATAGTTTGACTGTCTTCTATGGTAAGGATACTGTCTTTTGAACTGTCTCCCATGGTGATGAGGCTTCCTTCTTCCATAGTAATGAGGCACAACATTGTTGTATTCATATTCAAATTCATACATGTTCCCCTGATGTTGATGAAGCATGTTCTGATTGAACCTAGCAACCTTCATGCTCTTGTGATATTGAGGTGGCATATACTGACTAGCTCCCTGAGACTGCACCTTCTTCTGATGATGAGCATTCTTCTTCTCAACATTCTGAGACTATGGATGAGTAACCTTCTTAGGTGTAGAATCATGTCTCTTTATTTGATGCTGAGACATTGGTTGGGACACCTCCTTCTTTGTTCCAGAAGTGCTTGCTTCTGTAGAACTCTTTTCCTCAACCACATATCTTATACCTGATTTATCTCCAGCAACTTTCTCTGACTGAAGAATCTTATCAAGAGTGGTTGTACCACTGTTCATCATCCTAACAGATTTTGTCATCTGATCAAGTTGAGATTTAACTAGTACAACTTCATTTTCCAGATCAGCTTTTACATTCTCAAGCTGAGCAATCTGTTGCTTGTGACACTTGTTTTCTTGATAAATCTCAGCACTTTTTAAACACAGCTCTTGATAAGTAGATGCTAACTCCTCATAAGTTATTTCTCCATCACTATCATCATCAGAAACAACAGTTCCTGTTAAGGCTCTAACATGCTTTACTGACTCACCTTCACTTTCACTATCAGATTCAGACCAGGAAACTGACATGCCCTTCTTCTGCTTCTTTAAGAATGTGGGACATTCTTTCTTGACATGTCCATAACCTTAACATTCAAAGCACTGAACTCCTTTATCTTGGGCAGTCTTCTCTTCATCCTTCTCTTTTGACTTGCTGATGTCAGAAGAGATGTTCTTGACATTAAGCCTAGAGTTATTGTTCATCCTCTTGACCACTTTGTTGAACTGCCTTCCCAACATAGCAATGGCTTGAGACAGATCTTCCTGAGAATCATCATCTTTGACTTTCTTAGCTTCTGCAGGAGTGGAGACCAAAGCTATACTCTTGGGCTTCTTTTCTGGTTCTTCCTCATTCAAACCAAGCTCAAAAGTTTGAAGAGATCCAATGAGCTCATCTACCCTCATCTGGTAGATGTCATGTGCTTCTTCAATGGCAGTCACCTTCATCTTGTACTTCTTAGGAAGAGACCTAAGGATCTTCCTTACAAGCTTTTCTTCTGACATCTTTCACCAAGAGCACTGGATGCATTGGCCAGCTCAAGAACACTCATGTGGAAGTCATGAATAGTCTCATCTTCCTTCATCTTCAAACTTTTAAACTTCGATGTTAGAAGATAAAGTCTTGACATCTTGACTCTAGATGTTCCTTCATGTGTAGCCTTCAAAATATCCCACGTTTCCTTAGCCACTTCACAGGTATTGATCAACCTGAATATATTCTTATCCACTCCATTGAAAATTGCATTTAGAGCTTTGGAATTTCCAAGGGCAAGCTCATCTTCTTCCTTGGTCCATTCTGCTTCAGGCTTCGGCTTTGAGGTGCCCTCTTTATCTTTCCCAGCATCATCTTTTTCAAACACAACAGGTGCTTTCCATTATTTAATTATAGCCTTCCAAGCCCTGCTGTCCAAGGATTTCAAAAACGTGATCATCCTTGGCTTCCAATAATCATAATTCGAGCCATCCAAGATAGGGGGTCTGTTGACAAATCCTCCAACTTCTTTGTCCATCTTTACACCAGAAAGTAACTTCCCTAGATCTCACCCAGAGACAGACAGGATGCCTGCTCTGATACCAATTGAAATTCTGGTACCAGATATGTGTGATGTCACACACGATGTTACAACAACACACTCTGCACAATGGACAAAATAAACAACAGAAGAACACACTAAATTGTTAACCCAGTTCAGTTCAAACAACCTAATCTGGGGGCTACCAAGCCAGGGATGAAATTCACTACTTGTAGAATTAATTTACAGACTCAACAACCCAGTTGACAATCTCCTAAACTTAATTCCTACTAGTGACTTCCTACCTAAGAAACCACTTAGATACGAGAACACTACTCAATCCCTAAAACACTCAAAGAACAACCTCTTTGAGAAACCTTGATCCTGCTTCACAGCTTTGATCAAGTTACACAACTCTCTTTGCTTCACAGCTTTAGAGAGGACAGAACACAACTCACCAATTCACACTAGAATGGTGTATACAAAAACACGCACAAAGACAATGTTTAACCACCAGTTAAAGCTCCCTATCTTCTGTCTGTTTTCTGTACCTTCTTCCTTTGATCTATGCGCTTTATATAGCCACCTGAATTGGGCTTAGACTCCTTGCAATATTTGATCTGATTTGTTATTTAAAACTGAATCTTCAAAACAGATTTTATCCCCAAAAACTGAATCTTCAAAACAGATGTTATCCCCAAAATCTTTTCAAATCTTCAACCTTTTAAATCTCCTATAAATCTGCATCAAATCTCTATGCAACAGAGAATATCTAACCCAAGATATTCGCATCCAATGAGACTACCCGCTCTCCATAATTCCAGCTAAAACGCAAACCCTAACAACATCACTAAACCTGATGTTATTAATTCTGCAGACCTAATGTCACAACATCACTTGTGACATCAGACATCCAACTTCACACTTAACACAGCCCAGTGTTAAGACTCAATGTTGTGACATCACCACCTTGACATCAACATTGAACAACCTTTGTTTTACCAAAATTCCAGCCAATCCAAGAAACTAACAAATGTGAAATGTGAATTTTTGAATGACCCCTTAGATGAAGAAGTTTATGGCGCACAACCAGCTGGGTTTGTGAAACAAGGCGAAGAAAGAAAGGTGTACAGGCTGCATAAAGCCATGTATGGACTTAAGCAAGCTCCAAGAGCTTAGAATAAGAAGATGGATAACTTTCTAAGGGAGAAGAAATTTGTGAAGTGCGCAACTGAGCATGAAGTATACGTAAGGCGAAGCAATAGTGAATTGCTTATACTATGTCTCTATGTCGATGACCTGTTGATAATAGGAAGTTGCAATAAGAAGATCGAAGACTTCAAACATGACCTAAGTGAGGAGTTTGAAATATCAGACTTGGGAAATCTCTCATACTTCCTTGGTATCGAATTTTACAAGAGCAATATAGGTTTGATGATGCATTAAAGAAGACATGCAAGTGAAATACTCAAGAGATTTGAGATGCAAGATTGCAACCCAACTCCGACTCTAGCTGAGCCAAGACTGAAACTGTCAAAAGATTCAGATGAAGATGACGTTGACCCAACCCAATATAGAAGACTTATTGGGTCACTAAGATACTTTTGTCACACAGGGCATGACTTAGCATGCAGTGTAGGTATGGTAAGTAGATTCATGCAGAAGCCAAAGGTATCACACCTAGCAACGAAGAGGATACTAAGGTATCTGAAAGTAACTCTCGACTACAACATTTTATTTCCTGCAGCTGACGAAGGAAAACAATGCAAGTTAGTGGGATACACCGACTCAAGTTGGTGTAGTGATGCTGAGGATAGAAAATCCACACCTAGCTACGTGTTTATGCTAGGTGGTGCACCTGTTGCTTGGAGTTCGAGAAAGGAGCCAGTAGTGACATTGTTGTCGTGTGAAGCAGAATACATAGTTGCTTCTCTCTGTGCATGTCAAGCAAATTGGATAGTGAACTTGGTCAAAGAGATTACAGCGAAAAGTCATGGAGTAATTACCACGAAGATCGACAACATGTCAGCTATCAACCTGGCGAAGAATCTGATAGCACATGGGCGAAGCAAGCAAATCGAAACGAGGTTCCATTATCTTTGAGAGTAGGTAAGAGAAGGGAAGATGAACTTGGAACACTGCAAAACTGAGAATCAGATTGCAGATATCATGACGAAAGGAGTGCAAGTCAAAGTGTTCAAGAAGCTAAGGTCTATGATGAATATAGATACATTAGACACAATGAATTAGGTGGTGTGTTGAGATGTAATTCCTTGTGTCAAAGTAAGTGTAGCTCGAAAGAAATAAGGATGTGTCGAAATTAGCCTAGTGTGTGTGCGTCGAGTTGTGTTAGATGTAGAAGCGTCGAAGCAGGTTGTTTGACATAGGATTTCGACTTAGACCGAAATAGAAATTTTGGGCTTTACCTTAGGGAGCATGTGTAATACCCCAAATTTTGACCACTTAGATTTCCCATCATTGTGAAAATCATCATCACAATATGGATGAACCATCATGCTTCATCAGTCTCCCCAAAGATGGGTGAGCATCCAATACAATCAAAATTAGGGTTGCAAGCCCTCTCTGAGTGCTTAGACAAAGGATCAATCAAGAAATGACATGATCTTCAACTTTTCTAATCTCTCAAACATCCACAATGGATCAAAAAGGACTCCCACTTCAAGGATTAAGCACAAGGCTGCTCCCTTCTAGGTGGATCAAGTCTCAAGATCGACAGTATCACCAAATTATGGTTTTGGTCGACCAGGGCCTCCAGATGGAAATTTTCATCTGGGCACAAGGCAATGATCCAAAACATAACCTAATATGCTTCATGGAACCTCATGAACCCATGCATCAAGTCAGTTTTGCCTCAGGGGATGCATTCATCAAAAATCAGGAATTAGGGTTTCTTGACCTAATTCACCCCTAAGTTGACTTTTGGGACAAACCATGAGCCAAGACCTCAAGAGATGATTTGAGGGTCTCTAATATACCATATTGATCCATTTGGAACAATGGATTGATCCAAGAAGCTTGAGCAACAAGTCTCATTTTCATCTGCACCACAATTAGGGTTTTAAGGGAAAATTCAACTGTAACTTTGACTTTTGACCAGGACATGCTCCCAAACCCTAATACATGATTGAATATACCCTATGACACCCATGGAACATGTCCATCAAGTTTGATTTAGGTCAAGGACATGATTTCCTGAAGAATTGCACAGTTTAGAATTCATCTGATAAAAAGTCAACTGTGCACAAAAGTCAACTTTGACTTTTTGAGATTTTTCACCAAAATGGATTTTTAACCCTAAAATGATGTTAATGTATGATTTGAATAATCATTCATCAAGAAAAATCAAGAAAAGTGAGATAACTTGTAAAAGGGGTAACCATAAAACTTAGAAAATCTTCTAAGTTAAAAATAAAGTGGCAAAGGTACCAACTTTGGAGGACAATAACTCCTAAACCACAAGGCCATTTTTTCTCATCCAAAGATGGATTTGTAGCCCTCATTATCACCTATAAAAACTTCAACTACAAGTCATTCCAATTCATTAAGGATTTTGAGTTATGGAGTGATCAAAGTGGCTGAAAAGTGAAAATGTCACTTTTTCCAACACTTAGTGAAATTTTCACTAAGTCAGATTCTGCCTCACTTTTTGCCAAATGTAGGGGGATTTTTCACTTGGAATCAAAAGAGATCAAAACCAAACTTGTTCAAACAGTTGTTGTGTCATGTAAGAGCTTTCCAAAATGGCCAAGAACATTGCCAGATTCAACCTACATCATGAGATACAACATTGGCAAGTTGCCTTGCTGAAATCTGTCAAAGCAAGGCAGAATTTGCATTTTGGCTCGATTTGCCAAAATCAGCCAATTTCAATAGTTCCTATCCACTTGGACACCTCAGAGGATTGAATCTAAAGGGGACAATCACTGAGCCAAGCCTCCAAAGTCCATGGAACAAGAAATAGCATGTTGAACCTAGAATGGCCAAAATAGGGACAAGACTTCAAATTTGGAATGAGGCATTCAATGGAACCATCAAGGTGGCATGGACTGAGCCATTCTCATCTGAAATCAGTCAAGACTTATCCAAGACCAAGGGGACCAAAGCTCTGTGCCCTAACCTCTAGTCAATGGCTAGAGGAGACTTGGATTTTCATTTGCCAACATTAGTCAAACCTACTTACCAGCTGCCATGCACTATTCCTTGCAAAACAAACTTGCTCTACTATAAATAGAGCTCAATTGTGGTCAGTTTAAGTACACCAAAGCCATCTAACAGATGATTTCCTCAAAATCTCTTTCTCTTGGCAAAAATTCCTTTCTTAGCAAGGTAGCTATCGGGTTTTGAGTTTGAGAGCAATTCTGCACAAACCAATCACTCACACACCTCACATACATCACATATGAGCTGATCAAACACTCACATAACTTCTGAAACATCAATTTCATGAAATCACCAGCTGGTTGCTCAAGGTTTTAACCAAAGTGCAGCTGAGGTACCACAAAATGATCCAGCCAATTTCAATCAAGTCCAACCATCCAAACACAATCCATAGGGTGTAGGGAAGCTGTTCAGATCATCACAACTCATCTGTAACACCTCCAAATCAAAAATCACTTTGCACTTGCTGTCACGGCTTGGAGGTAAGCACATACTTGGTCATCTCTCAATCTATGCATATTTCCTCGCACAATAATTTGGCCATATGTTCATAATCATGCATGGAATGTTTTCCCTCAATTAATTGCATTGTTTGAATCGTGTATCAAAAATCCTAGCCTTCATGCAGAAATTAGGGTTCTTGAGGTCTCTTCGTGATTTCTTGTTGTATGTTTAATTTAAATGAAATTAAAGTACATAGACATGATCGTGAGGTTGAGACGAGCATAATGATATGTGGATTGCATGATATGATTACGTATTCATGGAGATTGGATAGAAAATGCAAATATGAGAAACCAAGAACACGAGCGTGTTCTTCAGCTGTTCTTGGCGCCATTTTTCATAAATTCAAATGTTTGAATTTTGTGATTTTGTTTAATTGATTCAAAAATTAATTTCTCTCTGAGTTTTAATGATTTTGAGTTGATTCTTTTTTTAATAATTCACAAAAATGTTAAAATATTTTATTTTATCAAAAAATCCCAAAAATATTATTTATTTCATATAATTGATATTTTTGCAAAGAATTAATATTTTGATTGTTTTTGGCATTTTAAATATTTTTTCTACATTGATTTTGCAACTTTTAATGCTTTCTAATTATTTTGTAGGTCAATACTTAATTTTTGAAGCATTAATCCAAGATCACAATTTGTTTTCCATGTGTTAAACAATTTTTGATCATTTTAATTGAATTTTTATTCAATTAAATACATTTTGAAAACAAATTAGGGTTTTGGATTAATTCAACCCTCATAAATCATTTTCAAAACTCTTTGGGCCTCTTGAGAGAGTGTAAGACCCATCCCCCCTTGTACAAAAACTTTTTGGGCCTCATTCATTGTATAAGTCCCTCTGTACAAGTAAACGGCGCGATCGTCGCCCGTTTAAAATAAAAGAATCATCTGGGCCTCTCCTTGAGCTATAAGACCCATTCAAAACACTTTGGACCTCTATTAGAGTGTAAGACCCAATCCCCCTTTTAACCAAAACATTTTGGGCCTCACTTATTGTATGAGTCCCTCTGCGTTAAAAGAAAACCTCGGCGTGATCGCCATTTTTAAACGAAAAATCATTTGGGCCTACCATCGTGTTATAAGCCCCACTCTTTTCTTTAAACCTTTTTGGGCCTCTTGAGAGAGTGTAAGACCCATCCCTTTGTACAGAAAACCATTTTGGGCCCCAGTCACTTGTATAATTCCCTCTGTACAAAGTCACACAGTGCGCTCACTGATAAAACCCTGGGCCTCTCCTTGAGCTGTAAGCCCCAAATCTTTCTTTTTCAAAGCACTTTCTCCTTTGATTTTGAATATACAGTTGTTTTCAATTTTTATTTGTTGAACAACTAACCAAACAGCATGGAAGCACTCCAACCGAGTAAGTGGTTATCGCTTTCATTTACTGCTTTCATATATATAAACTGTATTGTGGGGCTGCTCACTGTAAGTCTCCTTTCGTAAACTCATATCTACTGTGTAATAATAGTATAGATATTTCGAGTTTCCCCGACTACTACGTCTAGAACTAGGTGACGCCGTTTCGTTTATTCGTAGAAATAGACGCCTAGATCCCCAATAGGAGCACCAGATACAGTCTTCTTTTCGGCTGTCCTCCTTAGGAATCGTCAAGAAGCTCTACTCCCCAAGATGAATGTATTCTCCTTGAATGGCATCTTTGAGTTTCTTCCAAATTCTCGAACTTTCCTGACTTGATCTATTCCTTGTGGATAGCTTGCCTTGAATGTCTCGGGGTTTGGGTACCCACTACGGTCATAATCTTGGACCTTAACTAAGGAACCCTCTTTAAAGGTTAAAAGTCGCTAGATAGTAAACCTCGCACGTTTACCAGTGGTTTTTATCTTTAAAAGAGTTATCTCTCCTAATGGAAAGGAGATGATAAGACCCACGGGATTCTTAAAAGCATCGACCTCCTCTTGGGCATTATTCAAGGACACTACGGCTTCTTAGAAGTATTCACAGCCTCCTCTTAGGCTTCGTATAATGATCTCTTCCTCCGGGAATGATAGCCTCCTCTTGGGCTTCGTACAAGGACCCGTCGGCTTCTTAAAAGTTTCCAGCCTCCTCTTGGGCTTCGTACAAATTGTCCCGACGACCTCCTAGAGGTATAGGAACAGAACCTAGTCATCCTCATAGAACAGTCCTTTCATAGAGTCTACTACTGTTTCTCACAGCATAGTACAAAAGATAAAACTCTAGACTTGGACAATCTAACTTCCTTGAGTCTCAAAGACATTCTCAAGCACCCTTCGTTAAATAGGAAGGAAACCCGCAGACTCGGACAGTCTCGACACCCTTTGGATTTCCTGTTTCCTCAAAGAGAAGGAAATATCCCTGATCCTCAAATCAAACCCCTGGGTACAGTGTTACTCATATAAGAACTTATTTTCTCTTTTAAAATCAGTATATTGGATCTGTCACTCAACTGAAACAGTTACAATAGCCTCCATCTCGGGCTTCGTACGAGATACCAAAATTCTCCCCAGTGGAGTCAAAACAACCTTTTCGCCTCTCTCTCGGGCTTTGTACGAGATACAAAAACACTCTCTTACTGAGTATAAAAGATTCTCCAACTGAGTCAACTCTTTGCTAGCCTCCTCTCAGGCTTTGTATAACGATATGCCCCACTGGGTCGAACCCTTTTAGCCTCTCTCTCGGGATTTGTACGAGACACAAAATAGCCTCCTCTTAGGCTTTGCATAATGATTTTCCTAGCGGAAATTAGCCTCCTCTTAGGCTTTGTATAAGAAAACCACTGGTTGATCTAATTAACCTTTTAGCATCAAAGCTGTGCCTCGTTCACAGTATACAAACATCAACAACTCCTTCCCCTTCATCTAATCGCTGTAAGTGGCAAGCCTCTGGATCATCTACATCCATGCCACTGTCCCTCTTTTAGCATGAGAAATTCCTAAGGAAAGATAACATTGCTCTATACTGAGTTAAAGTCTTCTCCTTCAGGTTAAAACCCTTTCTTCGGAAATTATGGCATTGCTCGGATCCGCGTATCCCAGTTAAAGTAATTCTCCTTCTCCCCTCTTAAGAGATGACAAATTCTCTCTAAAGCTGAGGCCTTTCAGCTTCACGTCTTGGGCTTTGAACAAGACACAAATAGACCTTTCAGCTTCACATCTTGGGCTTTGAACAAGATACAAATCACCTTTCGCTTCACGTCTTGGGCTTTGAACAAGACACTAAAAACCAATTTCCTCCCATAGAATAGGAGGAACTACGAACGCTCTGATTTCCCTGTTTCAGTAAACGGGAATACGTAGGCATAAGATCGAAAGAAAAGATCTTAGCGAGCGCAATCAACAAAAAACCCAAATCCCATATCTCAGTCAATCAAAAGCAGTAATTGAAAAGCATCAGTCCTAACATCCTAATCCTTGTTCCCCGTCAGAAACCCTTTGCCTAGATTAAAAGAAAGAAAACAGTATTGGCGAAAATACAAATAACCAGTACAAAGGCCCCCCACATTGATAGCATCCGTAACCTAACAGACCGCTGTTTAAACTCAGTATGCAAGCAGGGTTAATTGGAGACATCTATTTCCCTTCCTTATTCAGCTCACAATAGGATAAAAAATGAATCGACCTGTAGTTTTAAAGCTCAACCGCAGAGAGCGACCAGCGCTTAAGAACCGCATCCAAAATCGCTCGCTACAGAAAAGTGGCGCCCACCATGGGGCCGATCTTTCTTTCTTTCTGTTTTCCTTGTAAAATGGCGACTCTACTGGGGAGTCATTGCCAAGATCTTTCTGCCTTAGGGCATCATCCCCGTTTTCTACGGAAAATGGGAACTCTACCGAAGAGAAAGATTGACCTATGCTGGTCCATCTCTTAGGCAGAGAACCACAGATTGGGGCTTCCGCCGGGGAACCCATTTCTGTCAGGAACTTAGCAATCATAGGTTTATAAGTCTAGGATTATTAGGACAAATATATATACTGCTTTTCCTAATTGTTATACGTGTTTATTTTTTTGCTACTGGGAATGCGTGTGATGCCGCATGTGGTGAGAATGAGTATACACCTAGAAAAGCCAACCCTTTCGTAGTGCGGAAACTATCAGAAATAGTTGTTACGCGATACTACCCTCATTTGAGGCTGGTGATCTATTCTCGGTGAATAGCACTTACTCTAAGATTGCACACAACTCGCTGGCGATCCGCTTGTTGTCTGCCTTCCTGGGAGGAGCTGATGATAATGAGTACAGGTACAAAAATCACCCTAGTATAAACCTTTGGGGATGGGTAGAGCCTTGACTTCATGACAACGACCCTTTGACCCCATGTTTTTTCTATGTTTTTGTGTGCTGCATTCATGCATTCATTTAATAAAACATTAAAACATTCAAAAAACTTTCTCTTCTAGTCTCTCTACTTTTCAAATTAAACTAAGACTATGATTGCAAATATCAGAGAAGAGGATTACGCTAATGGACTTCGGTAGAAGGAGAACTCACCAGTATACCTTCAAGGTTCCAAAACTAGGGGATTTGAGAAGGTTAGCAAGGATGATCGTTAACCCAGAGGCTTTCAGAGCCAAGCACGGTGGTTTGCTACCACTGTTAAGAGTCCATGTGATTAAGGGGATCATGGACGCGCTCATTCAGTTCTACGATCCGGTTTATCACTGTTTCACATTCCCGGATTACCAGCTTGCACCAACGCTGGAGGAGTATTCTCATCTGACTGATTTACATATCACTGATCGAGCTCCATTTTTTGGACTGGAAGAAATTCCAAAGAATCAGACTATTGCAATAGCAATTCATTTGGACGAGTCTGAGGTCAGGACTCACATGACCACTAAGGGTGGCATCCAAGGTTTGCCAGCCCAGTTCTTGACAAAAAAAGCTCTATACTTCGCTAGTATAGGGAACGAGACTGCTTTTGAAAGCATCTTTGTCTTGCTCACCTACGGGTTATTTTTGTTTCCCAACATCAATAACTTCGTCGATATCAACGCTATTAAGGTTTTTCTCATTGGAAACCCTGTGCCGACTTTGCTTGCAGATGCGTATCATTCTGTACACTTGGGAAATTTGTACAGTGGAGGGGAGATCACATGCTGTGTACCTTTGCTCTACAAATGGTTTATATCTCACTTGCCCAAGTCTGCTGCTTTTTGGGATTGCAAGAGTGTCTTACGTTGGTCGCAGAAGATCATGTCTCTCACCAATTCCGATATAGATTGGTGTAATAGGATTTATGAGGGAATCAGAATCATTGACCGTTGTGGAAACTTCCCCAGCGTACCCCTCATAGGAACTAAAGGAGGAATCAACTATCATCCGATATTAGTTCTTCGTCAATTTGGATACCCGATGAGACACATCCCACTGGGTGTTCATCTGGAAGGTCTTTTCTTCAAAGAAGGAGAAAATGACAGAGCACTAAAGATGGAAATAGTGCAAGCTTGGAAACATGTTCATAAGAAAGGACGAGAGTCTCTGGGAAAACCGGACTGTGTCTCGGTGGAGCCTTATCTCCACTGGGTACAAACTAGAGCTCTCAAGCTAAGGATGCCTTATCCTCGTTACGGAATTCTTCCGCCGAGGGAAACTGTTATGTACTTCATGACGGAAACTGAAAAGTTTCAGGTTACTCTCAACAAAGTTCAAAAGGAAAGAAGGTCTTGGAAGAACAAGTATCGCACCCTCAACGTAGAGTGTATCCAAATACAGCAACTACTAAAAGAGAAAGATGCTCTGATTGAAATTTTGGAGCAGCATACTGTAGAGAATCAAGATGACCAAAGGAATTTGCTCGCTCCTTTCACCTGGCAAAGGAATGAAAACCCGACAACGGCCCAAGCGCCCCGGTCAAAGAAGAGGACTCGGGACCCATTAGTTTAGGTTTCTGTTTCTGCACTTTGTAATCTACTGTATTTCCATTTCTGTAATCATTTGGAATTCAATAAAAAGGGGTTTCCCCACTGTTTGATATTTGCAATCTAATTGTCGAAGTTTATTTTGATTAAACCTAAAAACAATTAATATAATCATTGCATTCATCATTCTCACATCGCGTATTCTCCTTACCTACGAATCTCACGTTTCTGTCTCGATTCTAGAGTCAAATTGTCTCATTCGTATAATACTCGGGCAAATCGTCAGAAAAGGATGGATGATCTTGAGGAAGAAAACAGAGAGTTGAAAGAAGAGATCGACGCTCTGAGAGAGGATATGAGAAAGCTTCGTAACGACATGCAAGCCATGGCAGAAGCTCAGCTACAAAGAACCGTGATCTCAGAGATCACCTCAACGCCCATCATAGAAAAGTATGATCCTAGGTATCAGATGCCGAAAGATCGTCCTTGGGGCA
Source organism: Lathyrus tuberosus (assembly GCA_022829125.1). Taxonomy (NCBI): domain Eukaryota; kingdom Viridiplantae; phylum Streptophyta; class Magnoliopsida; order Fabales; family Fabaceae; genus Lathyrus; species Lathyrus tuberosus. Next base: position 6,065,958 of record JALAZF010000111.1, on the reverse strand, counting down.
TGCCTGTTAACTATATCCCGGAAGGATATGTTCCGCCGATCACTGAAGATCAGGGAATCGCAACAGAAGCCGTTGGGCCTGAAGGTTACAAACTTCGGGAAAGCGAAGATGCCAGGGGCATACTCAAGACTCCTGAAGGTTACAAACTTCGGGAGGTGCCAAGACTTACTGCCGTAGTCACGGTACCACCCCCTGTGGTGCACACTGTCCCGGAAGGACAGATTCCACAGACACCTTCTGGTAAGAAGGAAACTATGTTTGACAGAATGGATGAATTCCAGGAGCAGTTCTTGGAAATGCAGAAAGAGCTGCAAGCCATTCGCGGTCAGGATCTATTTGGAAAGGACACCGCAGACCTCTGCTTGGTCCCAAATATGAAAGTCCCGCACAAGTTCCAAGTGCCCGACTTTGAAAAATACAAGGGTAACTCTTGCCCTCAGAGCCATCTGGTGATGTACGCTCAGCGGATGTCAGCTCAGACGGAGAATCAAGACCTGCTGATTCACTACTTTTAGGATAGTTTAACCGGTGCCGCACTCAAATGGTACATGGGTTTAAACCGTACTACGATCAGTACATTCAGAGATCTTGGTACTGCCTTCGTCCAACAATACAAATACAATTTGGACATGGCACCCGACAGAGATCAACTCAGATCAATGTCGCAAAAGGAAAAGGAAACCTTTAAAGAGTATGCTCAAAGGTGGCGTGAAATTGCCGCTCAAATTTGTCTGCCTCTTGAGGAAAAAGAGATGACAAAGATCTTCTTAAAGACCTTAAGCTCATTTTACTATGACCGAATGATTGCCAGTGCGCCCAGTGATTTCACCGAAATGGTCGGCATGGGCATACGTCTTGAGGAAGCCGTCCGAGAAGGACGTTTGGTAAAAGACACTGGATCAACGAGTGGTACTAAAAAATATGGTAGTGCTCTCCCTAAGAAAAAAAAGCAAGATATTGGGAATATCTCTCTCGGAAAGCAAAGGCGACGTTATCAGCCAGTAGCAGCTGTAACTCCTGCTATCGGCCCCGCGCCTGTTCCTATGTATCAACCTCAGGTTGCGTAGAGCCAACCTGACCAACAAAGGACACAACAGCCTCTTCAGCAGGCTCGTCCTCCATATAACAACAACCGTACAACACGGTCACCAGGATTTGATCCTATACCCGTAACGTACGTAGAGCTATTTCTGTTACTGCTGGCTAAGGGGCACATTCAGACTAAGTCTCCCCTTTCAGTTCCGAAAAATCCGCCTTTTTGGTTTAAGGTGGATCAGACATGCCCTTATCATCAAGGAGGATCAGGGCATAACATAGAGACTTGTCTTAATTTCAAGTCCGATGTGCAAAAGCTTGTTAGGAGCGGGCTCTTATCTTTCAAAGATACGAATCCTAATGTTCTTACGAACCCGCTACCTCAACATGAGAAAGCTGCAGTCAATCTGATTGAGAAAGAGACTAACAATGTCTATCAAATTCACGATGTACTCTTATTGGGGACCAATCTGGTCAAGATGCATTGTAGACAGGGTGGATATGGCCATGTGCCACCTCATAATTATCACCAGTGTGATATCTGCTCTAAAGACAACCAGGGATGTTCTGTAGTGCAAGCAGCTCTACAGGAACAAATGGATCTTGGATGGATCCAAGAGCACCGAGTTCGTGGAGTTAACATGGTTTACACGAATTCCAACGTCATTCAAAACCACGACATCCGTGCGATGAATGAAAACTTGGTGGCAATGCACTTAAGGCAAAGCCAGTATCACAATCTGCCGCGGCACGATTACAGTTCCTGTCTGATTTGCTCGGTAAACAAACAGGGATGCTCTTTCATACAAGAGGCCCTCCAGCGTCAGATGGATCTTGGATGGATCCAAGACTACCATGATAGGAACTCCTATCAAATCAACATGGTTCAGATCTTTGACATTCGCGTGATGAATACCAACATGGTAGAGTTACATGCTGAGCAGGTCCGACTTGGATTCTTAATATCACATGATTATCAAAACTGTAAAGCGGGTTGCGAAAACGATCGAGGTTGTACCCTTGTCCAGGAGGCACTTCAGCACTTGTTAAATCACTGGTGGATGCCAATCTATATGGACGAAGATACTCAGCAGATTAGTATCAATCACAGGAATCCTACTCGTCGTCAAAGTCAGGATGTCCGATCAATGGAAGATAACCTAGTGAGGTTACATTGCATTCAAAGTGGGCGTGGCCAGGTGCCACCACACAACTATGACAGTTGTAGCGTCTGTTCGGAAAGTAACCAAGGGTGTTACCTTGTGAGAGCAGCTCTTCAGGGTCAGGTCGATCACGAAGAAATTCGTCCATATCCAGGTTCAGGACCCATCATTTGGTCGCCGAACTACCTTGCCGAGCAAGTTGAGGATGTTGTCACAATCTCTAGTCATCACAGGACCAGGGATGTTTTTGCCATCATCCCTCTACTTGACGAATCTAGAGTTTCCAACCGGGAACGGATCGAGATTACTTATGATGGTCAGAAAAATCAGAAGGTTCCCATAGTCGTCTATCTACCGGGACCATTACCGTATGAATCAGCTAAGGCTATCCCTTATAAATACGGTGCAACAATAATCGAGAATGGAAAGGAAATTCCATTACCCTCCGTCGTGAATATTGCAGACATCAGTCGTGTAACACGGAGTGGTAGAATCTTCAACCGAGGGGTTGGAGAGTCCAACAAAGAAAAGGAACTTCAGGCAGAAATTCCTGATCCACCAGTCGGTCAATCTAGTAATCCAGACTTTTCAAAAGACAAAGATGAGATGCTAAAGCTCATCCAAAGGAGTGAATATAACATTGTTGATCAACTGTTATAGACTCATTCAAAGATCTCAGTATTATCGTTGTTACTCAGTTCAGAAGCCCACAGGGAGGCTCTACATAAAGTCTTGGAGCAAGCCTTTGTGGAACAGGATGTAACAATCAGACAGTTCGATAGTATTGTCTCTAACATCACTTCCTGCAATAATTTGGGATTTAGTGATGAAGAATTACCTGAAGAGGGTCGCCGTCATAACATGGCGCTCAACATTACAGTTAACTGCCAGGACGATGCTTTAGCCAACGTACTGGTAGACACAGGGTCAGCCCTGAATGTTATGCCGAAGTCCACTTTGATGCAATTATCATTCAAGGGCCCTCCGATGAGAGTCAGCGAGGTCGTCGTCAAAGCATTCGACGGATCCAGAAAAACAGTTATCGGCGAAGTGGATCTTCCCATAACTATTGGTCCTCACACTTTCCAAATCACTTTCCAGGTCATGGACATCCGGGCAACATACAGTTGTTTATTAGGAAGACCTTGGATACATCAGGCTGGAGCGGTTACTTCAACCCTCCACCAAAAGCTAAAGTTCGTCAAGAACGATCAACTTGTCACGGTTTGTGGGGAACAAGCCTTGCTTGTGAGCAACTTATCATCATCTACTTGTGCGGAACCCGAGGAGGTTATTGGAACTCAGTTCCAAGCACTATCGGTGAGCAAGGACAATCAGTCCAAAGAAGGAACTTCAATTTCTTCATACAACGATGCTATCAAAGCGTTCGAGAGTACCGATACAAAAGGATGGGGACGACTTGTCATTCCTACTGACAATAAAACAAAGAAGGGTCTTGGTTTTTCTGCGACCTGTACCCAGACAGCCGCCAACGATGAAAGTCTTCATCCCCTTCAAAACTTCTTCCACAGTGGAGGTTTTCTTCACCCAGTGTCTCAGACAGTTCATGCTATCAATAAGGAAGATCCCTCTGACACAGATGAAGAATGGAAGTCCTGCGTTAACAAGGACGGCTATATGTCTCAAGAAGAGGTGCCTATGCCTTTTTGCTTTCCTACAGAAAGTCCGAGATTTATACCAAGATCAGATGTCGAAATGATCTATGGAGATTGTGATCCGGAAGGATGTCGTGCTCCGCCAAACTCATTAGAGGAAGACACTCTAATGAAAGACAACTTTGACTCTACCTACTATGGCCCGATGGATGGCCTGCCAATGTGGCAGCCTTACCCAGGAAACTTGGGGCAAGAGAGTCAGCCGAGTAATGAAACTCAGCTGAGCACCATTGAACAGAATACCTGTGTCCCCGCCATGTCATGGGATCAACACCCAGGTCATTCAGAAACTACTCAACATGAAGATGAATTTGCAACGTTTGCAGGACTTGAATTCATCAACTATGCTTTTCCCGAGGTCAACGTCATCGAGAGGGATGACTCCTCCAGTTCCAAAGAAGTTTGGGACACTCTGGGACAACCAAGTGGAAAATACGACTATATGGTCAAGTACACTGCTCCCGAAAGCTCTCGTATCAGGCTCGAAGACATCCGGCCGACTGGATGGGGAGATACAACTGAGAGCACAAATGCTATGCAAAATGCAACAGAGGAATCCTCCTACGACAATTCTGCCTGGGAGACAGATTCCAATGATCCTGTTCCACCAGAAATCAGCGTCATTTCTGAAGACAAATCGAGGAAGGTGCCAGACTTTGTGATTCACCGAGGAGTTCGCCGCCAATGGGTTGCCGTCGAGGTTTCGAAGATTGTTCATAAGTCAAAGTAATTGCCATCTTTTAGCCTTTCACCCTGCCCAGGTGAAACGGATATTTTGATAGGGCTCGCTTTCTATAAATTTCCCTCTTCGCTTTGCCCGAAGCGACAGAGTTTTGTTTTATAGGGCTGTAGTTTCAAGAATCGACTTGTTCATTAATAAAATAACGTCATTCTGTAATTTCCGCATTAATTGCTGTTTTCTCTTTTTACTTTTTCAGAAAATGGTAATCCTAAAAAACATTCAATAATAAAAACAAGCAGTAAAATCAAAACACTGCACACACTTACATTTTCTCTATCTCTTCTAAACACGAATCATCACGTCATGCAGATTGCTTATTTTATACCCCGTTGAAACATACGATCCGATGCCTTCTCCCAACTTTGAGTTCCCGGTATTCGAGGCTGAAGAAGAAAATGACGACCAAATTCCAGAAGATATCTCCCGATTACTCAGACAAGAGGAAAGGTCCATTGAACCTCACAAAGAGCCGTTGGAAACGGTAAACTTGGGTTCAGAAAAAGAGAGAAAAGAAATCAGGATCGGAGCATTGCTCAGTCCAACTGCCAGAGAGGGTTTGATAAAGCTTCTCGAGGAATTTCCCGATGTGTTCGCTTGGTCCTATCAGGATATGCCAGGGTTGGATACCAACATCGTGGAACATCACTTACCGTTGAGATCAGAATGTCCGCCAGTAAAGCAAAGGTTGAGACGCACTCACCCGGACATGGCCATCAAAATCAAGGAGGAGGTACAGAAACAAATCGACGCGGGTTTCCTCGCTACATCTGAATATCCTCAATGGTTAGCCAACATCGTACCCGTTCCCAAAAAGGACGGAAGGGTCAGAATGTGTGTTGATTACAGAGATCTGAACAAGGTAAGTCCAAAGGTTTACCACACATTGACATGCTGGTTGACAGCACAGTAAAGTTCAAAGTATTCTCCTTCATGGATGGATTCTCGGGCTATAACCAGATCAGAATGGCGCCGAAAGACATGGAGAAAACTTCGTTCATTAACCCATGGGGTACCTTTTGTTACAAGGTAATGCCGTTCGGTTTGAAGAACGCCAGGGCAACCTATCAAAGGGCCATGACTACTCTGTTTCATGACATGATACACAAAGAAATCGAGGTATATGTCGATGATTTGATTGCAAAATCAAGAACAGAGGATGAGCACGTTGAACATCTGTCAAAATTGTTCGAACGTCTAAGAAAATTCAAGCTCCGCTTGAATCCCAACAAGTGCACCTTCGGTGTCCGTTCAGGGAAACTACTAGGGTTCATCGTCAGCCAGAAAGGAATTGAAGTTGATCCTGACAAGGTCAAGGCCATTCAAGAAATGCCTTCTCCGAAAACTGAAAAACAAGTCAGAGGATTCCTGGGACGTTTGAACTACATCTCCAGATTCATATTCCTTATGACCGCCACGTGTGCACGGATTTTCAAGTTACTCAAAAATAACCAGGATTGTGTTTGGTCAGAAGATTGCCAAACCGCCTTCGACAGTATTAAGGAATATCTGTTGAATCCGTCGATTCTATCACCTCCAGTGGAAGGAAGACCACTGATCATTTACCTCACAGTCCTAGAGGACTCAATGGGATGTGTACTTGGCCAACAAGACGAAACTAAACGGAAAAAGTCTGCCATTTACTATCTAAGCAAGAAATTCACCGACTGCGAGACTCTGTACACGATGCTTGAGAAAACTTGTTGTGCTTTGGCTTGGGCAGCCAAACGTCTTCGCCAGTACATTATTTGTCATACTACTTGGTTGGTCTCCGAAATGGATCCAATCAAGTACGTTTTCGAAAAACCTGCTCTCACGGGAAGGATTGCCCGTTGGCAGATGTTACTATCAGAATATGACATAGAGTACCATGCTCAGAAAGCCGTTAAAGGAAGTATTTTAGCCGATCATTTGGCTTATCAACCGATTGACGATCAAGAATCAATCGGGTTTGACTTCCCAGACGAAGATGTCATGTATCTAAAGATGAAAGATTGCGATGAACCGCTACCCAGTGAAGGGCCAGAACCCGGTTCCCAGTGGGGACTTATCTTTGACGGAGCAGTCAATCATTATGGAAACGGAATTGGGGCAATCATTGTTACCCCTCAGGGTTCCCACATTCCTTTCACTGCCAGACTTACGTTCAAATGTACGAACAACGAGGCCGAATACGAAGCATGTATTATGGGTCTCGAAGAAGCGATTGATTTAAGGATCAAAAACTTGGACGTATACGGTGACTCAGCCCTAGTGATCAATCAGATAAAAGAAGATTAGAACACATACCAATCAGGATTGATTCCTTACAAAGACTATGCAAGAAGGTTGTTACCCTTCTTCAACAGAGTCGACTTTCATCGCATCCCTCGTGATGAGAATCACATGGCTAACGCATTAGCCACTCTCTCTTCCATGATTAGTGTAGGTCGATGGAATGACATACCTAAGATCGACATAGTGCGCCTTGAATGGCCCGTTTACATCTTCGCGATTGAAGCAGTCATAGACGACAGACCTTGGTATCACGATATCAAATGCTTCCTTCAGAAACAAGAGTACCCATCTGGGGCACTCAGAAAAGATAGAAAGACCCTCAGAAGATTGGCTGGAAACTTCTTCCTGAGCGGTGACACTCTTTATAAGAGAAATTTTGACATGGTCTCGCTCCGATGCGTCGACAGACCAGAAGCAGACATGCTTATGAAAGAAATTCATGAAGGATCCTTTGGCACTCATGCCAACGGACACACAATGGCGAGAAAAATTCTCAGGGCCGGGTACTATTGGTTGACCATGGAATCCGACTGCTACAAGTACATGAGGAGGTGTCACAAGTGTCAGATATACTCTGACAAAATTCATGTACCGCCATCACATCTCAAAGTTCTTTCTTCCCCGTGGCCATTTTCTATATGGGGAATCGATATGATTGGTATGATTGAGCCCAAGGCTTCAAACGGACATCGGTTCATCCTGGTAGCCATTGACTATTTCACCAAGTGGGTCGAAGCAGCGTCATTCGCCAATGTAACCCGACAAGTGGTGGTCCGATTTATCAAAAACAATATCATCTGCCGTTATGGTGTTCCAAGCGAGATCATTACTGATAATGGATCTAACTTGAACAATAAGATGATGAAAGAGTTGTGTGCAGAGTTCAAGATCGAACACCATAACTCATCTCCCTACCGACCCAAGATGAACGGAGCGGTAGAAGCGGCTAACAAGAACATCAAAAAGATCGTTCAAAAGATGGTTGTAACCTACAAAGATTGGCATGAGATGCTACCCTTTGCGCTTCACGGTTATCGTACATCTGTCCGCACTTCAACAGGGGCAACCCCTTTCTCTCTAGTATATGGCATGGAGGCAGTGCTTCCCATAGAAATAGAAATCCCATCAATCCGGGTATTGATGGAAGCGAAGCTCACCGAAGCTGAATGGTGTCAAGGTCGACACGACGAATTGAATCTGATCGAGGAAAAACGAGTCACGGCACTATGCCACGGTCAGTTGTATCAGCAAAGAATGAAGAGGGCGTTCGACAAAAAGGTCCGACCTCGTGTTTTCAGGAAAGGAGACCTTGTGCTCAAGAAGATACAATCATTTCTCACTGATTCTCGGGGCAAATGGACCCCAAATTATGATGGCCCCTATGTGGTCACGAAGGCTTTCTCAGGCGGCGCCTTGAGACTTGCAACCATCGACGGAGAAGAATTTGCCTACCCCACGAATGTTGATGTAGTCAAGAAATACTTCGCCTAAACTAAAAAAAAAAACGTCTCGGTGGATTGAAAACCCGAAAGGGCGGTCCAGGCAAAAGTTAGAGACATGAAAAAAAAGAATCATCCCGATGGATTGGAAATCTCATAGTACAATCCAGGCAAAAGTTAGGGATAATGGTAAGTAACTATGTTCAACAGAGGCAAGTCCCTCAGCAGTAGTTACATCATCTATCGAAGGAAATCTCCAGTCAAAGGTCATCTTCGACAGAAGCTCAGGATGTCCCGAATTCAAAGTTGGTAGAAGGATAGTGGTCGTTATGTTTCAACGTAGCCCTTTTCCCTGTAAATTACCATTTTCTAACTTTGTATATACTCTTTGGAATCACGCGTTTGGCTGATCTCCATCTTATCAATAAAATTTGAGCCCTTGTGCTTTTGTTTGTAATTCTTTACTTGTTTTAGCTTTACATAACGACGTTGTTTAAGCTTAATCAGCGATTCTTGAAATAAAACAAAAATGAATTTACTTGTTAAAACTTATTCTGCTTTTAAAATAAAGATGGCAATTTCTTTTGACTTTTGAACATCAGAAGAACATCGATCGCTTCTCCCGAAGTAAGCGAACTTCAAAGTGCAGAATCAAAGTACTCCTTCTAAGCCAGTATGCCTAAATGAAGGGATCAACTATGTCAGAAACCTTGTTTCGTCTGACACGCCTCGGCCGAGTTCTCATCTCCTAAGCCCGATCAACATAGCTCCTAACGGGACTATCTCTCCTAAGCAAGGTGGAATTGCTATTTTGAATCAATGGTACTTCTTCGCCCCGCGATGGCCGAGTATCCAATTGTGTTCATCCATTAGTCTGTATGTCGCGTCTGTTTTGTCTGCATATACATACATACATCATGCATTTTTTATTTGCGTTCGCATTTCATATTGCATCACTATCACTCTAGTCGGTCTTGTCCCCTAGTGATAACAGTTTTCTCAATCGAGTTTGTCAGTTCTTTCCTCGTCAGGAAACGTTGTGTCTGAACAATCTCGCCACCAGTGTATCTTTAGATCAGAGTTGGCACTCGACCACTTTGATAACTTGAACCTCTGAAAAGCCAGAGAAAACTTTCAATAAACATCACTCTTCGCCATTGAAGATGATATCCTTGCTTTCCCGGATTAAGGAAAATCCACAGAGAAAGCCTCGTGATCAGAGATTCGGCAGCACGCCAGTTTTGCTCCGAAAAACCACTGATGAGAAGGTCATTGACACCTCAAAATTGGATCCCATCATATGGCATTTCTCCGGGAAGATCCCGAGAAAAGTATGATGTAACCCCAAACGAAAACAGTCTCTCAAGAGACTTGCTTTCCCCAGTAAAATCGACAAATGGCGTCTCCAAAACAGAGAAGTTTGTGTACCTCTACAATTCAGACGAATGGGTTCCCCAGCAAGTCTGACATCAAACCTTTTTCCCTCAAATGGAATCTCCCCAGGAAAATTCGGCGAGAAGTTTGAAGGAAAACCGCTACACATAGCGTCCCTTGTCAATAAAGTTTATTGACAAAAGAAACTAAGACCAGTTCTTGGTAGGAAACCAGGATCGAGGGGAAGTTTAAATCAGAAACTAAGACCAGTTCTTGGTAGGAAACCAGGATCGAGGGGAAGTTTAAATCAGAAACTAAGACCAGTTCCTTGGTAGGAAACCAGGATCGAGGGGAAGTTTATTTCAAAAGAGTGTGAGACCAGTTCCTTGGTAGGAAACCAGGATCGAGGGGAAGTTGACAAAAGAAACTAAGACCAGTTCTTGGTAGGAAACCAGGATCGAGGGGAAGTTTAAATCAGAAACTAAGACCAGTTCCTTGGTAGGAAACCAAGAACGAGGGGAGGTTTATTTCAAAAGAAAACTGAGACCAGTTCCTTGGCTGAAGACCAGGATCGAGGGGAAGTTTACCTTTTCTAAGCATCATTGCTTAGCTAAAGAAGATGAATGCGTAAGCTACCATTCATAACCACCATCAAAATTTCGGATATTCCGATATTTAATCCTCTTGCACCCCGAATGCCCGAATCCCTTCGTCATTCACACCTTCTGGTCCAAGAAGATTAAAAAGGGGCATCTGTAATACCCCAAATTTTGACCACTTAGATTTCCCATCATTGTGAAAATCATCATCACTATATGGATGAACCATCATGCTTCATCAGTCTCCCCAAAGATGGGTGAGCATCCAATACAATCAAAATTAGGGTTTCAAGCCCTCTCTGAGTGCTTAGACAAAGGATCAATCAAGAAATGACATGATCTTCAACTTGTCTAATCTCTCAAACATCCACAATGGATAAAAAAGGACTCCCACTTCAAGGATTAAGCACAAGGCTACTCCCTTCTAGGTGGATCAAGTCTCAAGATCGACAGTATCACCAAATTAGGGTTTTGGTCGACCAGGGCCTCCAGATGGAAATTTTCATCTGGGCACAAGGCAATGATCCAAAACATAACCTAATATGATTCATGGAACCTCATGAACCCATGCATCAAGTCAATTTTGCCTCAGGGGATGCATTCATCAAAAATCAGGAATTAGGGTTTCTTGACCTAATTCACCCCTAAGTTGACTTTTGGGACAAACCATGCGCCAAGACCTCAAGAGATGATTTGAGGGTCTCTAATATACCATATTGATCCATTTGGAACAATGGATTGATCCAAGAAGCTTGAGCAATAAGTCTCATTTTCATCTGCACCACAATTAGGGTTTTAAGGGAAAAGTCAATTGTAACTTTGACTTTTGACCAGGACATGCTCCCAAACCGTAATACATGATTGAATATACCCTATGACACCCATGGAACATGTCCATCAAGTTTGATTTAGGTCAAGGACATGATTTCCTGAAGAATTGCACAGTTTGGAATTCATCTGATAAAAAGTCAACTGTGCAAAAAGTCAACTTTGACTTTTTGAGATTTTTCACCAAAATGGATTTTTAACCCTAAAATGATGTTAATGTATGATTTGAATCATCATTCATCAAGAAAAATCAAGAAAAGTGAGATAACTTGTAAAAGGGGTAACCATAAAACTTAGAAAATTTTCTAAGTTAAAAATAAAGTGGCAAAGGTACCAACTTTGGAGGACCATAACTCCTAAACCACAAGGACATTTTTTCTCATCCAAAGATGGATTTGTAGCCCTCATTATCACCTACAAAAACTTCAACTACAAGTCATTCCAATTCATTAAGGATTTTGAGTTATGGAGTGATCAAAGTGGCTGAAAAGTGAAAATGTCACTTTTTCCAACACTTAGTGAAATTTTCACTAAGTCAGATTCTGCCTCACTTTTTGCTAAATGTAGGGGGATTTTTCACTTGGAATCAAAAGAGATCAAAACCAAACTTGTTCAAACAGTTGTTGTGTCATGTAAGAGCTTTCCAAAATGGCGAAGAACATTGCCAAATTCAACCTACATCATGAGATACAACATTGGCAAGTTGCCTTGCTGAAATCTGTCAAAGCAAGGCAGAATTTGCATTTTGGCTCGATTTGCCAAAATCAGCCAATTTCAATAGTTCCTATCCACTTGGACACCTCAGAGGATTGAATCTAAAGGGGACAATCACTGAGCCAAGCCTCCAAAGTCCATGGAACAAGAAATAGCATGTTGAACCTAGAATGGCCAAAATAGGGACAAGACTTCAAATTTGGAATGAGGCATTCAATAGAACCATCAAGGTGGCATGGACTGAGCCATTCTCATCTGAAATCAGTCAAGACTTATCCAAGACCAAGGGGACCAAAGCTCTGTGCCCTAACCTCTAGTCAATGGCTAGAGGAGACTTGGATTTTCATTTGCCAACATTGGCCAAACCTACTTACCAGTTGCCATGCACTATTCCTTGCAAAACAAACTTGCTCTACTATAAATAGAGCTCAATTGTGGTCAGTTTAAGTACACCAAAGCCATCTAACAGATGTTTTCCTCAAAATCTCTTTCTCTTGGCAAAAATGCCTTTCTTAGCAAGGTAGCTATCGGGTTTTGAGTTTGAGAGCAATTCTGCACAAACCAATCACTCACACACCTCACATACATCACATATGAGCTGATCAAACACTCACATAACTTCTGAAACATCAATTTCATGAAATCACCAGCTGGTTGCTCACGGTTTTAACCAAAGTGCAGCTGAGGTACCACAAAATGATCCAGCCAATTTCAATCAAATCCAACCATCCAAACACAATCCATAGAGTGTAGGGAAGCTGTTTAGATCATCACAACTCATCTGTAACACCTCCAAATCAAAAATCACTTTGCACTTGCTGTCACGGCTTGGAGGTAAGCACATACTTGGTCATCTCTCAATCTATGCATATTTCCTCGCACAATAATTTAGCCATATGTTCATAATCATGCATGGAATATTTTCCCTCAATTAATTGCATTGTTGAATCGTGTATCAAAAATCCTAGCCTTCATGCAGAAATTAGGGTTCTTGAGGTCTCTTCGTGATTTCTTGTTGTATGTTTAATTTAAATGAAATTAAAGTACATAGACATGATCGTGAGGTTGAGACGAGCATAATGATATGTGGATTGCATGATATGATTACGTATTCATGGAGATTGGATAGAAAATGCAAATCTGAGAAACCAAGAACATGCGCGTGTTCTTCAGCTGTTCTTGGCGCCATTTTTCATAAATTCAAATGTTTGAATTTTGTGATTTTGTTTAATTGATTCAAAAATTAATTTCTCTCTGAGTTTTAATGATTTTGAGTTGATTCTTTTTTTAATAATTCACAAAAATGTTAAAATATTTTATTTTATCAAAAAATCCCAAAAATATTATTTATTTCATATAATTGATATTTTTGCAAAGAATTAATATTTTGATTGTTTTTGGCATTTTAAATATTTTTTCTACATTGATTTTGCAACTTTTAATGCTTTCTAATTATTTTGTAGGTCAATACTTAATTTTTGAAACATTAATCCAAGATCACAATTTGTTTTCCACGTGTTAAACAATTTTTGATCATTTTAATTGAATTTTTATTCAATTAAATACATTTTGAAAACAAATTAGGGTTTTGGATTAATTCAACCCTCATAAATCATTTTCAAAACTCTTTGGGCCTCTTGAGAGAGTGTAAGACCTATCCCCCCTTGTACAAAAACTTTTTGGGCCTCATTCATTGTATAAGTCCCTCTGTACAAGTAAACGGCGCGATCGTCGCCCGTTTAAAATAAAAGAATCATCTGGGTCTCTCCTTGAGCTATAAGACCCATTCAAAACACTTTGGGCCTCTATTAGAGTGTAAGACCCAATCCCCCTTTTAACCAAAACATTTTGGGCCTCACTTATTGTATAAGTCCCTCTGCGTTAAAAGAAAACCTCGGCGCGATCGCCATTTTTAAACGAAAAATCATTTGGGCCTACCATCGTGTTATAAGCCCCACTCTTTTCTTTAAACCTTTTTGGGCCTCTTGAGAGAGTGTAAGACCCATCCCTTTGTACAGAAAACCATTTTGGGCCCCAGTCACTTGTATAAGTCCCTCTGTACAAAGTCACACAGTGCGCTCACTGATAAAACCCTGGGCCTCTCCTTGAGCTGTAAGCCCCAAATCTTTCTTTTTCAAAGCACTTTCTCCTTTGATTTTGAATATACTGTTGTTTTCAATTTTTCTTTGTTGAACAACTAACCAAACAGCATGGAAGCACTCCAACCGAGTAAGTGGTTATCGCTTTCATTTACTGCTTTCATATATATAAACTGTATTGTGGGGCTGCTCACTGTAAGTCTCCTTTCATAAACTCATATCTACTGTGTAATAATAGTATAGATATTTCGAGTTTCCCCGGCTACTACGTCTAGAACTAGGTGACGCCGTTTCGTTTATTCGTAGAAATAGACGCCTAGATCCCCAATAGGAGCACCAGATACAGTCTTCTCTTCGGCTGTCCTCCTTAGGAATCGTCAAGAAGCTCTACTCCCCAAGATGAATGTATTCTCCGTGAATGGCATCTTTGAGTTTCTTCCAAATTCTCGAACTTTCCTGACTTGATCTATTCCTTGTGGATAGCTTGCCTTGAATGTCTCGGGGTTTGGGTACCCACTACGGTCATAATCTTGGACCTTAACTAAGGAACCCTCTTTAAAGGTTAAAAGTCGCTGGATAGTAAACCTCGCACGTTTACCAGTGGTTTTTATCTTTAAAAGAGTTATCTCTCCTAATGGAAAGGAGATGATAAGACCCACGGGCTTCTTAAAAGCATCGGCCTCCTCTTGGGCATTATTCAAGGACATTACGGCTTCTTAGAAGTATTCACAGCATCCTCTTAAGCTTCGTATAATGATCTCTTCCTTCGGGAATGATAGCCTCCTCTTGGGCTTCGTACAAGGACCCGTCGGCTTCTTAAAAGTTTCCAGCCTCCTCTTAGGTTTCGTACAAATTGTCCCGACGACCTCCTAGAGGTATAGGAACAGAACCTAGTCATCCTCATAGAACAATCCTTTCATAGAGTCTACTACTGTTTCTCACAGCATAATACAAAAGATAAAACTCTAGACTTGGATAGTCTAACTTCCTTGAGTCTCAAAGACATTCTCAAGCACCCTTCGTTAAATAGGAAGGAAACCCGCAGACTCGGACAGTCTCGACACCCTTTGGATTTCCTGTTTCCTCAAAGAGAAGGAAATATCCCTGATCCTCAAATCAAACCCCTGGGTACAGTGTTACTCATATAAGAACTTATTTTCTCTTTTAAAATCAGTATATTGGATCTGTCACTCAACTGAAACAGTTACAATAGCCTCCATCTCGGGCTTCGTACGAGATACCAAAATTCTCCCCAGTGGAGTCAAAACAACCTTTTCGCCTCTCTCTCGGGCTTTGTACGAGATACAAAAACACTCTCTTACTGAGTATAAAAGATTCTCCAACTGAGTCAACTCTTTGCTAGCCTCCTCTTAGGCTTTGTATAACGATATGCCCCACTGGGTCGAACCCTTTTAGCCTCTCTCTCGGGCTTTGTACGAGACACAAAATAGCCTCCTCTTAGGCTTTGTATAATGATTTTCCTAGCGGAAATTAGCCTCCTCTTAGGCTTTGTATAAGAAAACCACTGGTTGATCCAATTAACCTTTTAGCATCAAAGTTGTGCCTCGTTCACAGTATACAAACATCAACAACTCCTTCCCCTTCATCTAATCACTGTAAGTGGCAAGCCTCTGGATCATCTACATCCATGCCACTGTCCCTCTTTTAGCATGAGAAATTCCTAAGGAAAGATAGCATTGCTCTACACTGAGTTAAAGTCTTCTCCTTCAGGTTAAAACCCTTTCTTCGGAAATTATGGCATTGCTCGGATCCGCGTATCCCAGTTAAAGTAATTCTCCTTCTCCCCTCTTTAGAGATGACAAATTCTCTCTAAAGCCGAGGCCTTTCAGCTTCACGTCTTGGGCTTTGAACAAGACACAAATAGACCTTTCAGCTTCACATCTTGGGCTTTGAACAAGATACAAATCACCTTTCGCTTCACGTCTTGGGCTTTGAACAAGACACCAAAAACCAATTTCCTCCCATAGAATAGGAGGAACTACGAACGCTCTGATTTCCCTGTTTCAGTAAACGGGAATACGTAGGCATAAGATCGAAAGAAAAGATCTTAGCGAGCGCAATCAACAAAAAACCCAAATCCCATATCTCAGTCAATCAAAAGCAGTAATTGAAAAGCATCAGTCCTAACATCCTAATCCTTGTTCCCCGTCAGAAACCCTTTGCCTAGATTAAAAGAAAGAAAACAGTATTGGCGAAAATACAAATAACCAGTACAAAGGCCCCCCACATTGATAGCATCTGTAACCTAACAGACCGCTGTTTAAACTCAGTATGCAAGCAGGGTTAATTGGAGACATCTATTTCCCTTCCTTATTCAGCTCACAATGGGATAAAAAATGAATCGACCTGTAGTTTTAAAGCTCAACCGCAGAGAGCGACCAGCGCTTAAGAACCGCGTCCAAAATCGCTCGCTACAGCATGGTAGCTTAATTATAAATAGAGGGAGTAACCCCTATTTTGAGTAAGAAGAATATAGAATAATATTGTAACACACAATAGAAAGTGCAGTTGCATAAATGAATAATATTTTCTCAGTTTAAGAAAAGAGAGTTACTCTGCAGAAATCATCCTCCTCTTCCCCTATTTTGTTAACCCTTAATCTTCTTTCTTATTCAATTTTCTTTCTTCTTCATTAACAATTGTTGCGCATAATCATTCTTGCGCATAATCCACTTGAGTGAAGAGTGAAGAACAAGGGATTTCGATCGGTTGCTTGAATCTTGGTCATCAAGATTGATTCATAATTACTCAAAGTTTTGGGTTAATTCCACCACCATTCACATCAAAAAAACTAGAAGGAAATAAATGGAGGTTAATCCGCCCAGCTAATAATTTATTGTATTTGACGTGTAAATTGCAAATTGCCAGAATAATGAAATAAACATTCTTTACAATAAATTGAATTTATTTTCATTGAAAAAATTTCCTTGTGATTATTAAGGACATTAATGATTCAGAGGTATTGTCATAAACGCTCATAGCGTATAATCAAAGCAAGTAAAACCCCGAAGATAAACAAGTTTTGGGATGCTTTCGCAAACGCTACAAGTGTACAACCAAAGGAATCAACCTCAGAGTACAAACACACATACACATCAACACACCTCAAAGTAGTGATTAAGTGGCTCACCCCCTTTTGGTAGCTTGCCACTCTAAAGGGTAAGGTGACCCATCATTATGTTAACCTCGAATTAGGTCTTCACTTGGGGGCAAGGAAGAGGTATTGTCCATTGGGAAGGTACCGTCCCCAACGGCATCCAATAAAAATTCGAGCATTAACTTGGAAAATAAAACACCTCAAAGAGCAACGAACTAGAGATCTAACACATATAATGTAACATATAATGTAACATATAAAATAACACTAATTATTAAAAAATGAATATATATATATACATTGTCAAAAATGATTCACGAAGTTCACAAACATGTACAAGCATGCCAAATATGAGTCACCCCAGTTAAAAAAATACATATATAGGACTATGTTCCCCATGAGAAACATTGAGTTCCTATTCTCCATCAATTGATCAGGACATACCAAATCTTGCAAAATATGCACCCCGAGGTAAAAATGCTCCACCTGTAACAGAGCATTCTCAAACGAGTCATACACACAAGAATAAATGTCTTCCACCAACTTCACATACTCCTTGGTCAAAGAAAGATTCTTATGGAACATCTCTAGAAAAGCGTCCTAAACCTCCTTCAAAGATACCTTAAGTTCCTCTACTCTTTTTTGAGAAGGATCTAATGACTAGTTTACTTCAGTAAGAGAGGCTTGGGTCATAGACAACGACACTTAAAGAGAGGAAAAAGCTTCACTATTCTTTGTCACTTCATACACAAGTGACTTTACCTTGTCAACCAGTGTGTCACGGGGTACCCAAAGGTCTCCACAGTGGCTTTCATTTCAAAATTGAGAAAAAATCTGCCCTGAAGCTTCTCTAGACACCAGTCTTACTCAGTGGTAAAAGCCTTGACACAATATTAAAGCATCTTCATTTCCTTTTGAATATGGTTCAACATGAAAACATCTCCCAGGTCGACGATGCCAAAGGGTAAAATGGCCAAAGGCCAATGAGTAAAGAACTCAAACGTTGATAATTCTTCTTCATGATATTTTAAAAATAAGACTCAAACTTCCCCTACTAGCTGGTTGATATAGACACTTATCATCGTCCATCACAACTAGGTCATGGAAGTTCCAAACTCCAGTCGAGGACGAAGGAGGGGTAGCCAGAGTGATCAACCTGGTAGAAACCCTAAATGATAAATCTCTTATAGTAAATGGGGTATTTTGGGTCCATGCAAATAGAGAGATAACCTAGGAAGTCTTCTTCAACCGATGCATTGTTTTCTTGCACTTCATCTTTTCTATATAACCAATAGAAGAAACATTAAGTAAGAAGTTACTCAGGGAAACATTAAAAATAATTAGTACACTAATGCTACTCACCGAAGATAATCTTTCTAGCCATTTTTTCATATTGGAGTCGATTAACAAATGAGTCTCAATAAAGCACTTCAGTTGTTTCCTCGATGTTGTATCAGGTTGGACGATATCGCTAACATAATCGAGCTCTTTAAATAAAAAAAACTAGTTACCTTTTCATATATATCTCTTCATGAATAAATCATCTTAATTATAGACATAGGACCTAGACTTCTCAAAGAAGTGACTTTGGCGCCAAAACTTAGAGAACACGTTTGTACATTTATACGGCGACCAACATATATTTTGCATACCTTTGAACGAGGTTCTTCATTAAAGGGGGATAACTAGGATGAATCAGTTCTCAAATAAATTCGGCCATGACCATGCGTGTGATGTGTCGAGGAATGTGTTCCTTGAAAAGATGAAAGAAGAGTGTCAAGGTGGGTACACTTTTTTATATTCAAACAATGCTTCAAAACGCCAACTTCAAAATGGTTGAAAGGAAGATAAAAAGCCTATCAACGAGAATGAACGCTTGCAAAACACCCTATAACTTAAATAAATGCATGGTTTAGGCCATCCCCATTGGAAAAAGAGGACACGATTTTAAATGTTTCTTGATATACCCAGTCCGCCGAAACATTTCCCTTTGATTTCCGAATTGTGGTTGGGCAGGATCTCTATAACAAGCGACTCTGTCATAGATAAAAACAAAGTGAAATAAGCAGTTTAAAACATGTTCAAACCTAAGGTCAACACTCTTGTCAAAGCGCGCCTATAATGAAGAAGTTAATTAAAGACAAAGCTAAAATAATAAAAACCCTATTATCATCTCAAATGCTTATCATCATCATTTGGTAAATCATCGTCAAAAAACAACTTCATCCACCAGACCTTACAACCCGTGTTCCCAAAAACCCTAACGAAGGAAGTGATAATGGGGAAGGAAAAATATAAACATTACCTTGAAAAGAAGAAAAATGGAAGATTTGTGAGTTGAAGAACTGGTGCGATTGAATCTGAAGATCTACGTAAAAAAACTATTAATAATGGAAGAGGAAGAAAAACCCCTAACTAAATCCACAAGTGACGAAAGAAGATACAATGACAAGTTGGAATATTCTTAGGAATATCCCCCACTACAATGAGCCATACAATCTCATACAATGGGAAGCAAGAAATACTCCACCAACGGTTCAAATCTCCTTGAAAATTGACCAGGACACTTAAATATCCTAAGACATGAGGGAAATCGTTGATGAAAATCTAGGTACACGCGTCAGAACTTCCATGAGAAATGTCATCCATTCACGAGGAAGGCATTTAATGCATCCGATCTCAATACAAGTAAACGCCTCGTCAAACTTTTCCCTGATTTCAACCGACGTTCAATCTAAAAGCGTACCTAGTAAAACCCTTATCATGCAACACATAGACATGGGTTTGGGAACATGTTCCAGGTCGTTTATAAGGCCTAATGTGATAGATCCAAATGAGAGATAGAGGATGCAAGTGCACTGAACATGTGTTCCCCCATCTTCATCTAAAGTAAGTCAATCCCTCCCTAATGCGCCATACATCGTTCAAATTAATTAGACGATTGTCTACATTATGTGTTACACTCCTTATAGACAGTTTTAACCACTCTACTATATAAGAGAAAAAATGTGCATTCTCAGGTAATTCAAACCCATCTCATTCTTATCTCTCTCTATTCACTCCTTTACTGACTTGGGTGTTAGAATTTTAACCTAGCAAGTCCACCTTCGTGTTCGCAGTTGATTTTGGCGAACAACCTCTGGTTTACCAATCTCTTATGAAACTGGGTTACTTGCAGGACCAACCACACAAATCCTGGGATACATGTGCAAAATTATCTAACTCTTAGAACAATGGCGTTTTAATGGTTTTTGTTGTTGTATCTTTTATATATGAATAGTTTGGTCAAAGAACTAACTAACAACTTTTGGCGAAAAATAAGTTAAAAGGAAGTAAAACTTGCATGAAGTAAATAACAAAGGATAAATTACTGGGAAAAGTAAAGGTAATTATAAAAGACTTTGAATTTTTATAAACTTAAAAGATGGTGTTTACACGTACATTTCCAGATAATCAAACTCTTTTCTCTCACACGGGTACTTTGAGTATTTACAGGAATTTTGTACAAGTTTTCACACACTAAAATTCTACAACAACTATCCTATTTATAGAAAAATACAATAACTGTTTAGTAACGGAAAAACTCTAAATCTTTGACACTTGGTCTTCTGCATGTCTTTGCTTCTTCTAAAGCTTCCACGCGTCTTCTGCCAAGCGTCATATCTTTTGAATTTGAATTTCCCTTTTGCGTCGAAGCGTTGCGCCTCTCCACTTTGTCGAATTGTCGAAAAGTAACAGGTGTCCCTTGAACTTTGTCTGACGAAAACTTCCTTACTTTTCTGTCGAAATGTCGAAACTCTGCTTTTTGTCGAAGTGTCGAAACTCCTTTTATACCTTCATTTTCTTTCTTCTTCATCTGTAGCCATTTTCTTTAGTTGAAGAACGTCATTTCGCCTACCAAAACATGGTGTCGAAAATCAGTGTCTACAAATTGCCCCCCAGCAAAGATGTTTCGACTTATTTCTGGAGAAACCATCATTTGCTGTCGAAAATACTTCGACGCCATGTTACCCGCATTAATGATGTTGGTTTTCAAGACGTGACCTTTTGTTAAGTCCCAAGAAAAATCCATCATTACACTTTCTTAAAACGTCCCATCTAATCCCACGTTCAGACATGATCTCCATAACCCTAAAACCTAGCTAGCCATGCCTTTCTCAACTTTCCATACTCTTTGATCATTGTCGTTGAAATTTCAACACGTGTCCCACGATCAGTATAGAAACTGGAACGTTTCCTCACCTTTCCTTCTATAAATATTCATTTCCAAATATTTTAAACACTTTTACGTTCCTGGCCCTCTTCTTCTTCACTAACCCATTTCAAACCTTCACACTTTCTTCTGAAATTTCTTTGCTTTCTTCATCAATGGCTCCTCGCAAAGCTCCTATTAACAAGAAAACCAAGAAGGCCAAGAACACTACCGTTCTCCCTTATGCGCACGAGTTGCCTGGACCAGTGATTGTGAGCAATCAACAGTACATTCCAGAACCTCCAAATGAAAGAGAGAAAGCAAGCATTTATCAATCCCAGGTACTTATTCCGGTTCTTATTTCTGGTACTTGCCATGCAATGTTGGGTCCACTCCCTGACCCCAATGCAAACGCTGATCGTTTGAAGGATTTTTTCCCTACGTATTCTTATTCAAACCCCATAGGTGCTGGAGTAAAACCCAAACCTAGTGAAACGTCCCCAAAAAATCCTGATAGCTCCTCAGCTTCTGAAGAAATAGATTTAGCATATTTGAACCAAGCTAGGATCTTTAGAAGTTGCCCTTTGACAAAAGATCCTTCAGACTATTTGGCCTGGCTGACTAAGGTCAAAAAAATTAAAGGGGATTTCTGGAAGCAAACTGGAATTTTCGACTTGATCCAACTGTCGAAGGTGGGCCCTAGTTATTGCCCAAACATGCTTCTGGCTTCCCTTTACTTTTGGGACAGCACCTATAACAACTTCCATCTTCCCTGTGGAATGGTCACTCCAACCTTCTTCGACATAGCTCCCATAGTTGGCCTCAGCCCCATAGGATTAGACTTCGACCCTACTGTCTTAGATGAAGATACTATAGGTTTCAACACCAAACATGCCTCCTATTCCTTGTTTATTGCTCATTATTATGACAAAACAACTACAGAAGTCTCTGATGTAGAGCACATAGCCTTTTTGACCCTCTGGTTGTCGAAATTTGTCTTTTGCTCCCGTTCTCTTCAGGTTGCCAAAAAATACCTTACCATAGCCAACCAACTTCATGCTGGGAAAAAACTTTGTTTAAGCGAAATGGTTTTGGCGAACCTTTATGAATCCATTAGCGAGAGTGTGGAATTTTTGAAGACTGTCAAAGAGAAAGGAAAACTAAGCTTGGCAGGGCCTTTCTGGCTTCTACAGTTATGGCTAAATGCCACCTTTGAGGCTTCTCTCCCTATCAAGAACAAAGTAAATGAGGAAGAAGTGAAGGGCAGAAACGTCGAATGGCCTAGGTTGGTAAAGCTAACTCTATCTGATGAAGGGATTAGCCTTCGACAAGCCTTCACCAGTTATGTAATGATGTTTTCCAAACGATACAATTTTACTCCGTCCATGGCACCCTTTGCCAACAGAGCTATTGGCCCCAAATGGTTTACCAAACAACTTCCTTTTGAGATGCAGAAAGACGAAGACATATTTTTGGTTATCTGGGAATCGTTCCTAACACCAAGACACCTTTTCTCCCATCACAACACGAATAACACAAAAATTTCCCCTATTGTTTATCAACCCAACCTAGTGGCTCGACAATTTGGGTTAATCCAAATGAAAACAAAACCCGTTTATCCAAAGAAAGGTTGTATTATTTTTCACAATTCTTTTCACAATCTGGAGAAAAGCATAGAGTTATCAGAAAAATACTTTGATGAGACTCTGGAGATTCAACCGGTGGTCTTTCGACCATCTTTCCTCTGCACTCAAGAATTTGATGTTTGGTGGAAAGACTACTACCTCACTAGATTCTTCGACGTGACGGCCTTTACTACTCATTTGACGAATGCTTTCACTTTTGTGCAGGATCGAACAAAGAAAGATACTGAAAGACATATTAAAGAAATCGAAAAGTTTCAGCATTATTTTGAAACTATTTACCGGCCAAATGATCTTAGTCGAACCATTGGCGAAGCAGCAGTGATTTTGAAACACAAATTTACAGTAAAATTGGAGAAACTAGTGTTGCCTTCATATGTTCGTCCAGAAATACGTTATGATTTGGCATACAGCTATTATCCACCAAAGTTTCCCCCTCTGCCTTCTGCTGAATTTGGTGTAGCATTAAGCCCTTCATTCCCAGATTGGTTTATCTGTGGATCACACCTAAAACTGCTTCGTGAATCTTGTAAAAAACCTGCTGAGCGTGTGGTTCCGACTAAGTATCATTTGGACAATTTCCCAGGACACCTTCATATTGGAATAGAACACGTTCGCGTGGAATCTCCCATTCTTGAAGGTGTTTAAAGAAACACAATTTTTCTTTACTTTATTCTAACTCCCTTCTTTTGTTTTTTTTTTCTTTCGTATTCATTTTTTTATTTTTTCTTTCTTTCTTTCAGCTGTCAAGATTACTCCTAAAAAGGCTTCTGTAGGAAGCAATTCTGGGAAGGTAGTCGAACAACCAACCTCTACAGTCGAAAAGGTTTTACCGGAAAATATCAACTTTCTTCCATGTAATAAATTCTGTTTAACTCGAACTAAAACAATTTTTCCTGTGTTTTTTAGGTGAGTCAAAACCCACCACCTTCCAAGAAAAGAAAGCAAGAGGAGGAGGTAAAGGTGGTCGATGAAGAGTCTGGGGATAAATCTCCAGACCAACAACCCCTCAAAAGAAAGAAGGTCCCCAAGATCAAGACAGTTGCCTCCCAAAGGTCCATTGTCCGCTTGCCCAAGAAAACTCCCCCCACCAGTCCAGTTACAAAAGTTCTTATCAAAGATACAGAAAGTGGGAATTCCAGCTTTAATACTGAGATCCCTCAGGTAAACCTTTATTTCGACTGATGATATTCACTTTTACCTGCATTTTCTTTTTCTTGACTTTTACTTGTTTTCAGATCCAAGTTGATGTCGAAGGACAACCCATAGGAAAAGAAATGCCAACATTAACAGGTGGTCCTACTTTTAAAGCAGCTAGCTCAATGCCTACCTCTTCCAAAGCTTCGACAAAGAAATCAACAAAGGGAAAAGAGCAGGACACAGTTGATCTTGATTCTGAAAAGACTTTAGCTGAGAGACTCCAAGATGCTGTTGATCCTGATGCTGGTAGCTATGAAAGGCAAACCATTGATGAATTCGACATTGACCTGGAAGAGCATTCTGATGATTCTCCTGTTCGTCCAGCATTAAATGCTGAAAAGGATGGTGATGATTCCCCAGATCAGGGAAAACCCACTAGAAAAAGGAAGAAAGCAATCAAACCTCTCCCCCAGAAACCACCTACTCCCAAAGTTTTAGAGAGAATACTATCAAAGGAACCAGGTAAGGGAATCACCCCTGCTCCGGCGGAAAGTGAAAATTCTAGTCTAAGGACCAAAATTCTAAAGGTATGATTTTTTCTTTTCCCCTTGATGCTAACAAGCTGCTTTACTTGTATTTGCTCCTTTAACCTACTTATCCTTCAGGTACCTGTCGACATTCACGGACAACCTATGATCCAAGTTCTCCCCAAGACCAGCAGTGACCCTACTTACAATCCAGCCAGCGCCTCCAAATCCTCTGCTAAGAGTTCAGCGAAGGAATCAGCCACTGAAGTAGATCAGCCCATTGCTCTTGGGGATACCATAATGGCTATCACTAGAAATGAAGCTGAAGACCAATCTCCCCCCCATTCAGAATCTGCTGACGAAGAGAGAGACAAGGAGGCTGGAAGTGATGCTGAAGAAGAAGAAGAAGAACATGAAAGGCCACCAACTCCTGCTGCTGATACTGGCGAAAAGACCGAAAACGTGGAAGAAAATCTTGGTAAAACGGCTACAGCTGCTTCGATAGGGACGACTTCGACCCAGTTCTCTCATGAGGAGCTAGAAAGTATGAAGGTGCAAAGACCTTTTGAGTACCTGAAGACCATGCTCAGTTCCCGCTACAATTTTACTGATACTACTATCAGTAGCTCGACTACCTCAGGGACCACTTCTGATGCCAAATCAATGGATGAAACGCTGGCAAACATTCGACAGAAGGTCCTTGATATTGACTTGTTTCAACTTCTGGAGAATGACTCCTCTGCTCACTTCGACCTGAAGAAAATCTTGAAGCAAGTCAATGTCTTGGAGGCTCCTCCTGAAGTCACTGATGTGGTGCTGGACCTCACTACTTTGATAGATCTTGTGGTAACTGACTTTAATCGACTTCGAGAGTGCTCCAAGAAGCTTGAAAACAAAATAGAGACCCAACTTGCTGAGTGGGAAGTTGCGTCGAATTCGTCCAATAGGGTAACTGAAATGGAGCAAGTGTTTCAGCAAAATCAGCGGGAAACAGCTTTGTGTGGTGACAACATTCTAGAATGGGAGAAACAAATTTCTGTCCTCCAAGGCAAAATTTCACAGGCAAAAAAACGTCAATCAGAGCTGCAGAAGAATGACCAGGAAGAAATCCGCAAAGAGCTGGAAGTTGGTGTGCACCATGTCGACATGGCCTGTAAGCTTGGCGAGGAGATTGAGGAGATTACTAAGAACAAGACACTTTGTGAACGACGCCTTCAAATTCAGAAGTCGAAGTTTGAGAAGCTGAAAGCATCTTTTCCCGTTTGAACACTTGTAATTTTTGTTTGGCTTTTAAAGCCCCTTTTGTAATGACAATGGATTTGTACTGTCTGGCGAAAAGATTTTTTGTCCACCATATTGCTTTTCTTTTTACAATTATTCGACTGCTATTTTAATTTTTTGCAATGTTGGCTTATATTTTTTCAAATACTTGCCATTTATCTTCAGTATTCTTTTATCTTTATCTATCTCTTCGACCTCATATGCGCCATTTGAAAAAACTTTTAAAATTTGGAAAGGCCCTTCCCACTTAGGAGACCATTTTCCCATTAACCTATCTTTTCGATCCATAGGAAGAATTACTTTCCAAACAAGATCCCCCACTGAAAGGGTCTTAAATTTCACTTTCTTATTGTAAAACTTTTCGACTCTTTCTTTTTGTCTCTTTATCAGGTCTAACGCACGCAATCTTTCTTCATCCAAATCAACTAGTTCATCCATCATCATGCTCCAATATATTTCTGATGGAATTTCATGATGTCTTTGAACTCGTATTGATTGTAAATAGATTTCGACCGGTAGTACTGCATCGTGTCCATAAGTCAATTTGAACGGAGTAGAATTTGTTGCTTCTTTAGGAGACGTTCGACAAGCCCATAAAATCTGATCCAACGTCTTATGCCAGTTTTTAGGTTTTCTACCCACGTGCTTTTTGATTAAATTTATCACAACCTTATTTGCTGCTTCGACTTGTCCATTTTCCTGGGCGTAATAAGGTGTCGAAGTTAGGAGCTTAAAACCTGTGTCTTTTGCAAACATTTGCATGTTTTTTCCAGTAAACACAGATCCCTGGTCAGTAGTTATTGTTTCTGGTATCCCAAATCTGTACATTATATGTTTCTGGATAAACTCTATAACTGCCTCTTGATCTACATTTACCAGTGGTATAGCTTCAATCCACTTTGTGAAATAATCTATTCCAACTAAAATGTACTTCTGCCCTTTTGAAGAAGCTGGTTGAATTTCACCAATTAAATCCAACGCCCAACCTCTGAATGGCCAAGGTTTTATAATTGAATGCAACTCATTTGCAGGAACATGTGGTATACCTGCATGCACTTGGCATTCCTGACAACCTTTTGCAAATTCAACACAGTCTTTCAACATTGTTGGCCAGTACATTCCTTGTCGAAATAATAACCATTTCATTTTGTGGCCTGCTTGGTGTGCGCCACATGCACCACTGTGCACGTTTGACAAAGCTATGTAAGCTTCATCTTCGCCCAAACATTTCAGCAAGACTCCTTCTGCAGTCTTTTTGAATAATTCATTTCCAAAAAGCACATAACTTAAAGCTCTGTACTTTACTTTTCTTTCGACTTTCTGATTTGGGTCTTGTAGATAATCCTTGATAGGTTTTCTCCAATCTTCAATTTCTGAATCATCTATATTAAAAATTTCAAAGTTTTCCTCATCCCCATAACCTAATCTTATTGTCTCCAAATCTGAAGGAGCCAATTTGGTGGATATGACTCTTCCTCTTACTTCAATAGCTTTCTCCAAGTTTTCCTTCGACACTTTGTAGCCTGACGCAAGTTGAGCCAAATCATTTGCTTCTTGATTCTTTAATCTAGGAATGTGTTTGACGGCCACATTGTCGAATTTTTTGAGAAGTCTGTTAGCTATTACGAAGTACATAATCAGATTCTCTTTGACACATTTATATTCTCTTGTCAATTATTTTATCACCAACTCAGAGTCACCCATTATTTCGACTCTTGTTGCCCCCAATTCCAACAATATTTCAAGTCCGGCAATCAAAGCCTCATATTCTGCTTCATTATTTGAACATAAGCCTTCGACTTTGTACTTGAATTTTGTTGGAATTTTGTCAGGAGAAATAATTAGCATTCCAATACCAGTTCCATTCTTATGACTGGAACCGTCGAAATATAACTTCCATGGCTCTAATTCGACATATTTTACTTCATTTTCATTTATAGAATGGTCAGCTATGAAATCAGCAACCACTTGTCCCTTAACAGCCTTTAAAGGCAAGTACTTTAAGGAATATTCTGTCAATGCCAAAGCCCATTTCCCAATTCGACTATGTAAAATGGATTTAAATAACATATATTTTATTACGTCGAAATGAGAAGAAACAAATACATCAACAGGTTTTATATAGTGCTTTAACTTTGTACAAGAGAAATATACACACAAACATAATTTTTCTATCACACTATATCTAGTTTCAGCATCATTTAGGACTCTGCTGAGATAATAGATGGCCCTTTCGACGCCATTTTCATCTTCTTGACACATCATGCTTCCCAAAGTTTTGTCTGACGCTGAAATGTATAATCTCATACTTCTTTTTCTACAAGGAGACATCAAAACTTGAGGACTAGCCATATACTCTTTGATCCTGTCGAAGGCATCTTGTTGTTCTTGCCCCCATGTGAAATCTTCCTTTTTTAGTCGAAGTAGAGGTGAGAAAGCTTGTGTTTTCCCACTAAGGTTAGAAATGAACCTTCTGAGAAAGTTGATTTTCCCTAGTAGAGACTGCAATCCCTTCTTTGTCGATGGCGCTTTCGCTTCCATTATGGCTTTGGCTTTGTTTTCATTTATTTCGATTCCATTCTTGTGGACCACAAAACCTAAGAAATCACCCGCCTGCACACTAAAAGCACATTTAAGGGGATTCATTTTTAAACCAAACTTTCTCATCCTTTCAAAGGACTGTCGAAGATGGTCTATATGACTTGTTCCTGAAACAGACTTGACCACAATATCATCAATGTATATTTGCATAAAAGTGTCGATAAAGTCATGAAAAATCGAATTCATGGCTCTTTGATAAGTTGCTCCAGCATTTTTTAAACCAAAGGGCATTACTACCCATTCATAGGTTCCTATTGCTCCAGGGCAACGGAAAACTATTTTAGGAACATCTTCTTCAGCTATAAAAATTTGATTATAGCCAGAGTATCCATCAAGCATACTCAAATACTCATGGCCTGCTGCAGAATCTATGAGCATTTCTGCTACTGGCATATGATATTCATCCTTAGGGGTAGCTGAATTTAAATTTCTAAAATCAATGCATACCCTTAGCTTGCCATTTTTCTTAATTACAGGGACTATGTTCGCAATCCATTCGACATACCTGGTGGTGCGGATGAATCTGCATCTTAGAAGTCTTTCGACCTCTTCTTTTATTTTCGACAAGATTTCTGGTGCGAAGCGTCTGGGAGTTTGCTTTACTGGCTTCTTTCCCTCCATTATTGGCAGCTTCAATTCGACCAAGCTCCTGTCTAATCCTGGCATCTCGTCGTAATCCCATGCGAAACAGTATTTGTACTCATTTAGCAATTGGACTATTTCGACTTTGAACTGAGGATCTATCTTGGCGCTGATGTAAGTTGGCCTTCTTTCTACCCCCAGTCCTAAATTGATTTCTTCTAATGGATCCTGCGCCACCATCTTTATGTTAGTCGATGCTGGATCCTTTTCGAACCCCAAAGGTTCGTCATCATAGATGGCGTCAAGCTTCTGATTCTGCCATTCGCCAGTTTGATTGTTGTCATAACCCTTTTCAATATCCCTTTGGGGACATTGTTCTTCAAAATCTTCTTTGTTGGCTTCGACAGCCATGTATTTCACTTCGGCCTCTAGGGCCGCTTTGAGTTTATTTTCGGCTATATAAGCCGTAATTCTTTCGATTGCTGAGGCTTCACTCATCATAATCATCAAATTCACTTCCCCAACCCGTTGGCTCAATAGGCGAAGTTCCCCATACGTGACTTGGTTCGCCAATTACTTCTTTGTCCCATTGAAATCCACGTGTTGGGTAAAGGTACATGGAACAATAGGCGTTGTCAGTTGCCTTTAGGTCGAATCCTGCTGGGTTGCAGGGTGGTATGTGAGCCAAATTCTTGTCGAAACTTCGACTATTCACATTGTTTACTTCAGTCATAAAATAGCTTTGATCTGCTTCAATATTCTCGACAATCCCATCTGGCCTCCAGATAGCTATTCGTTGGTGCATGGATGATGGTACATCCCCTATCCCATGAATCCACTCTCTTCCAAGCAGCAAGTTATAATTTGCCCTCGAAGCTATCACTATGAACATTGTTGGTCTTGTTATTGTTCCAACAGTCAGGTTCACCTGGATTACTCCCATGGTATTTCCTACTTTTCCCTCGTAATTTGACAACACCATGTTGTGGGGCTTTGTGTCTAAGTCATCCTTTCCAATATTTTTTACCATGAAATAAGGCATCAAATTCACAGCAGCGCCACCATCTACTAATATCTTATTGACACCAACATTCTCCACTTTTCCTTTTATGAACAAAGGCTTCAAGTGTGCCTTCATTGCGTCATCTGGTCTTTCAAAGAAAGCGTTTTGCTCTTAGACACAACCATTATTCATTATATAATAACATACAAGCTTGAGCCCCATGCTATCATCTTCAACGTTGTCTTCCTCGTCTTCGACTTCCATCACTCTGTCATAGTCTCTAGGCAGCACTGAAACCACATTGCACGTGACATCGAAAGATGCTTCTGAGTCCGACCTAAAGTCATCAGTCACTTCATCGTCTTCTGGCACCTTGTTGTTAGGCTTCGACATCTCCACCATGTTGCTTGGTTTATCCTTTTCAGATGGCTCGTTTTTTAGAGCAGACTCTTGGTTCATTGTTTGCACGTTTTTGCTTGACTCGGCTTTATTTTCGTCAAGAGTGTTTTCTTTGATTTGGTTCTTTTCTGCAGCCTCCTTTTCTGCTATTTTCTGCCTTTGGAACCTTCTCCACTGAGACCTTGACATTGGGTTCTTTCCTTTATAGTTTTCTGATGGGTATGGTCTTGGTTTCTATTTTTCGACCTCCCTTTTTCCTTCCATGGAGGAACCTCTCTGTATTTCAAAGTTCTTCCATCTTTTCTGCCCTTGAGCACCTCTGATTGGTTGGATCCACTTATCATTCTCAGCTTTGACAGATGGCTTGTAAGTCCCATGATGTCCTTCGCCAAACTTTTGGGTGTGATGCTCACTCCTCCTTGGATCGAACCTTCCGTTTCTGGCTGCTGGGATTGCCCCCCAGTTTCCTCTTCTTTTGGCCTTCTCCACCCCCTCCAGATTGCTTGCTGCTTTCTTGTCGAACACTGCACTACAACGTGGGCACAACATGACCTCAGCCTTCTTTCTCTGGCACCTCTGGATGAATTCGACTAAGCTTTCCTCCTCCTTAGGGTAAGCCAACTTCTGATATTCTTCTCGACGGCGTTCTTCGTCAGTTCCTGTTTGTTCCTTCTGAGAAATTTCCACCATGTTGATATCCACATTCTGGTCATCAGTGATACTTAGTTTATTCATTCTTTCAATAAGTCTTGCCTCTTCTTCAGCATTCCCTTTCTCCAGGTCGAAGCTTCCCCCTAAGGGTAGGTCCTTGGAGATGAGTTTGCAGCATTGCCTGACTGAATTTTCTTTAGGGTCTTCCATTGTTCTACGCAAAATCCCATAAGGAGCAGGCTTTGCAAGGCCTTCAGCAGCCTCTGCCTTTATTCTGGTAACATTCTTATTGACTGGTTCCATAGTGGTGATCTTGCCAGCAACTCCAATTGTCTCTGTTTTGTCATGATTAAGGCCTTCAGTAGCATCCTCTTTGATGATAGGGGCATTATCATTTGCTTCTTCGTCAATATCTTCAAAGACATCCCCCCATCCAGTTGGCTGGATTTTGTTGATGTCAATACGAGAACTTGGGGGTGCAGAATATTTTATGAGATAGTCGAATTTTCCACTGGGCTCCCCCAAAGTATCCCAAATTACTCCATCTTCAGCAATTTTGCTGTTATTCTTTTCGTCGAAACCTTCAGTAATTCCAACTGCATTTTGGTTGTTGAAACCTTCAGTAGTTCCAACTGCATTTTGGTTGTTGAAACCTTCAGTAGTTTCCTCCTTCTTCTGACTGTCGAAGATTTCAGTATCTCCAACTTTGTTTTTACTGTCGAAACCCTCAGTAGTTTCAACTCTGTTGTTATAGTCATTCAAATTTCCTACATCAAGATTTTCAGTAATCTTGATCGACACTGGCTGGTCTACAAAGTCCTCGGCTACTTTTTCCTCCTCAGGCTTGTCTAGGAGATCATCAGCAACCTCCACCATGTTGATATTATTGTCGAAGCCCTCAGCAGCTTCCACCATTTCAAAACTACAATCAGAGGCTACTTCGACCTCCACCATATTCACAGTGGAAGGTTCAGCATAATTGGCTTCGACCACCTGCATGGGGTTTGAGTCAATCTTCATCTGTTGTTTTGATTTGTCTCCAAACTTCAGTCTTCCATCACTAATTGCATTCTGAACAAGATCCCTAAAAAGGAAACATTGAGAAGTTTTATGACCCAAAAAGTTATGGTATTTGCAAAAACCTCTCTTTTTCTGTTGGTCTACAGGAGGCTCTTTAGTGCCTGTTGGTTTTATTAATTGACCATCTTTGACTAATAAGTCGAAAATTTCGTCACACTTGGTAACGTCGAACGTATAAGTTCTTTTAGGAAACCTATCATTCTTTTCAGGTTCGACTGGATTTTTCCCATTCGGCGGAGCTAGTACTTTACAGGCATATGGTGGGCCTGACTTTAGTTCTGCCAGATCAATTTCTTGTTTGTCGAACAGAATTAGTTCATTTTCGTCACTATCATTATCCTGGCATACTCCTACATAGGCCACTCTTTCCTTTTTATTCTTATTTGATCTAAATTTCTCAGCTTTTAGCCTTTCAATTTGTCTTACCCTATCCGCTAATTGTGCCATATCTCTTAAATATTGAGTGTCTAATTTCTTCCTTATAGAATAATCTAGACCCCCTGCAGCCATTTCGACTAACTCTTGTTCTGGCACTTGTGTGAAACATCTTGCCTTAAGCAACCTGAACCTATTTAGGTAATCATCTATAGGCTCTGAAAATTTCCTCTTAACACTGGCTAATTCCTTCAAACTTATCTTAGTCTGACCCATATAGAATTGTTCATGGAACAATCTTTCTAATACAGGTAAATGCATTTTTTGTCAAAGAACTTGGGAAGTACTTCATCTTCAAATTTTCATTATTGGCTATTTCTCCTGCTTCGATCAAATAACGCGCTATATGTTCTATGGTGGATTCGCTAGTGTCCCCTGAGAACTTGGTAAACTTGGGGACTTTCCACCTTGGGGGCAATTCTTGTTGTAGAATATATTCAGATAGTGGGGAAGCATAACTAGGCCTTTGTAATCCTACATTTACCCCATTTTGCGCCATTATCCTTTCGACCATGGCTGCTAGATTGTTTTCGGCAGGCAGATGGTTATATCGTATTCGCTGTCGCAAGACATCATCAGCTTCTTCGCCTCTCTGGACGATTACCCTCCTAGGCTCTTGTTGAACGGGGATTTTGACACGAGGCTGTTCGACCACTGCCTCTTGGTTTCTAGGGTTTGCCTGAGGATTCTCTAAAGGCCTTTGATTTATCGTGGGTTCCTCTTCGACATTTACTACTGGGTTTTGAATCACTTGTTCTCTTTGTCGTGTTTGAGGAACACCAAAAAAGTCAGCAATGCGCGTCATTTGCGCAGCCAACAATTGGTTGGTTTGGGTAGTGTTTTGTATTAAAGGGTTAAACACTGCTCCCATTTGTTGTGTCAACATTTGGACCATATCATGATTACTTTCGTCCATCTGTTGTCGAATTACTTGCGCAGAATTATTTGTAATTGCTGGCATTTGGAAATTTGGTAGGGGTTGGTTCAATCTACTCGTATTTCCACCATATCCCGACCCTTGTAGTGGTGAAGATACGTGGACCATGGCATCAAAATATAAGGATGGTGCATTTTGTAAGTTTGCCATCACAGAAGTTGGCATTCCATATGGTTGTTCTCTACCAAACATAGGCATGGAAAAATTTGTCTGAAATGGCCTATAATTATGTCCTCCAGGAGGAGGCGTCCCCATGGGCATTGAATGTCCCATTGTGGAAGAACTAGGCATGTTTTGGGAGAGCGAAACCGCTGGTATAGATCCTGTTGACGAAGGCATAGCCTCCTCCAAAACAGGGTTTGAATCCACATTTCCCCCTGTCGAAGGTATAGGGTTGGAAACTAGAATGTTTTCATTTGGATTTGGATTGTTTGGCCGATTCACCATTTTTCTTACTCTTGTCCTTTTAGGTCTTTCTACGTCGGTTATGGCTAATTTACCGCTTCTCAAAAGCATACGACGAAGTAGAAACTATTTGGCTAAGAGTTATTTGTAAAAATTTTAAAATTTCGCACTGGTCCCACCGGGCGTGCCAATTTGTTCGCAGTTGATTTTGGCGAACAACCTCTGGTTTACCTATCTCTTATGAAACTGGGTTACTTGCATGACCAACCACACAAATCCTGGGATACATGTGCAAAATTATCTAACTCTTAGAACAATGGCGTTTTAATGGTTTGTGTTGTTGTATCTTTTATATATGAATAGTTTGGTCAAAGAACTAACTAACAACTTCTGGCGAAAAATAAGTTAAAAGGAAGTAAAACTTGCATGAAGTAAATAACAAAGGATAAATTACTGGGAAAAGTAAAGGTAATTATAAAAGACTTTGAATTTTTATAAACTTAAAAGATGGTGTTTACACGTACATTTCCAGATAATCAAACTCTTTTCTCTCACACGGGTACTTTGAGTATTTACAGGAATTTTGTACAAGTTTTCACACACTAAAATTCTAGAACAACTATCCTATTTATAGAAAAATACAATAACTGTTTAGTAACGGAAAAACTCTAAATCTTTGACACTTGGTCTTCTGCATGTCTTCGCTTCTTCTAAAGCTTCCACGCGTCTTCTGCCAAGCGTCATATCTTTTGAATTTGAATTTCCCTTTTGCGTCGAAGCGTTGCGCCTCTCCACTTTGTCGAATTGTCGAAAAGTAACAGGTGTCCCTTGAACTTTGTCTGACGAAAACTTCCTTACGTTTCTGTCGAAATGTCGAAACTCTGCTTTTTGTCGAAGTGTCGAAACTCCTTTTATACCTTCATTTTCTTTTTTCTTCATCTGTAGCCATTTTCTTTAGTTGAAGAACGTCATTTCGCCTACCAAAACATGGTGTCGAAAATCTGTGTCTACACTTCGTAAAACTGGATTGGAGATCTGCACCACCATATGACGAGTTAATCTCTTCGCTATCGACAATTATGGTTTCGAACAAAACAAGTTGGAAGACATAAATCTCTCATAAGAGGATGAAGTTTCAAAAGATAAATAAATAAATAATTTAGAGTTTAAATAAATATTGTTAAAAACCAATTTAAATGATAAATAGATTAAGAAAATTCTCCAAGAGTTAAAGAAAAAGATAAAGTAGCTAGTGACTTTTACATGACAGAGGCCGACACAATATTCACTAGCAACTCCCGATCTATGACACACGATTTTCGTATGTGTTTACAAAATAGTTTTCTCAAATGAACAGAAAAGTGAGAGAAATGAACTTTCACTAATCATTTTTATCTATTGAAACCTTCATTCTTTCTTTCTCTCTATTTTCTATTTCCATTCTCCGATTCTCAAAATTAATTTCATTGTCACAACTGTTTAGGGTTTCTTGAACTTTTTATCCAAATGTATGAGATAAAGACACATGATTCATGACCACTTCACATTTGATACACCTAAAACATATAAAATTTGTAGATTATTAATGGTTTCATCAATGAAACAATCTCTATCTCTATTATTTTTTGCATTTTAATTTTGACGAGGAAGAAGAAAATGATGAAAAAAAGTAAAAAGAATATTGAGAGGGAAAACAAATTGAAAATAAGAAAATTTAAGAAATTAATTAGCAAATTTAAATTTACAATTAACGTATAGAAACAAAAAGAGAAACGGGAGAAATAAGGACCCGTTTGTTTTGACTTTTTTTAAAAATGATTTTTATAGTTGTTTACCGGAGAAATTGATAAACAAGCATTAGTCTTCCAAATTCTTATGATTTTGGTTACTTTCAGGATCGACTAGATTAATCCTAGGACATGTGCTTCTGTTCATTTCAAGTTTTATCATTTATGAACATTTTGACAATGTTCTTTTGATCGGTTAAAAGTAATACTATAATTCTTAAAGAAATGCAGAAAATTAAATTGCAGTGTAAATGACTTAAAGGTAAATTTACATGAAATGTAAATGACAAAATCTTAAATGATTCAATAAAAAGTGTAAAAGTATGGTGGTCACACATACATTGCACTCGGGAAAACTCGTTTCTCAACACACACAGATACTTTGATTAAATTTGAGTTTTTATCTAATTACTAAGACTCTTATTTATAATGAATCGAAAATAACTGTCAACAAACAGTCTTTTCTCCAGAAGATGCCACATTTTCGATTGCATGCTTTTCGCTATCTACAGCTTTCCACGTGTCTTTGAGAAATGGATAAGGCCAAAAAACAGTTATTAGCCTCATTTTGAATTGTGCTTGTCGAACGCTACTCCAAGTAACTTTGTCGAACTCAAGTCTAGACCAAAAATATTTCTAAGTCCCATACCACAGTTTCCTTAATGCAAGTGGATCTTCGACTATATCTTCAAAACTTTTCTGTCGAAAGCAACATTTTTTTTAGAATATATCTTCAAATTCCACTAGCTTATTTCGAATATTCATGTGCGTCGAAATCCCAACCAACAAATTGCCCCCCAAAAATGTCATTTTCAAATATAAGGAGAAAAATACATTTTTTGAAACGTTTCGACGCTACAACATCTTCACAGCTGTGACTTCATGGTCATCATGACTATGTCTCTTCAGACGTCTTTTTGAGACGTGCGAGAATCCAAATTTTAATCATCACACTCCTATTTCCTAAGAGATCGTGGGCCACGCCAAGTGCCACCGTCCAATCACTCTCTCCCCGATCAGCACATGTCCCACGATCTCAACAACTGTCAGCATTGTTGAAATGAAACGTCTCTCTCATCCCACTCTAAATACTTAATTTCACATTCTTCCTCACTTTTTACTTCTTCTGAAATTTTTCTTCTTTCTCAAGAACAAACTTCAACTTCTTCATTTCCTCTCAACAAAACTTCAAAAAAAAAATCAAATCTTTTCTTCATTTCCAGCATCAATGGCATCCAAAGCTAAGAACCCTAAAGATTCTAAGAAGAAAACATTTATTCCTCCTGTTCATAAGATTTTGGGTCCCCAAGTTGCGGGGAATCAACAGTACATCCCAGAACCTCCACTTGAAGAAGAGAAACGACGTATCTACCAATCTCAGGTACTAATCCCTATTTTAATTTCTGGAAAATCACATGCTATTGTTGGTCCTTTACCAGAGATTAACACTAATTCTGAAAAACTTAGAGAATATTTTTCCACTTATCATAGAACTAGACTCGTAGCTAGTAGGAAAAAAAATATAAGGCTAACAATGAATCTGTGAACGCTGAACCAGGTACGGTAGCTAATACCCAGCAAAGTCCTCAACTGAGCCTATAGAGAAACCCATTAACTTAGATTATATGAGAAATTATCTTAGAGTATTTCGCTCTTGCCTCTTGTCGAAAGACCCTGAAAATTACTTGTGTTGGCTTGCGAAGATAGAGAAAAAGAAAACCCAATTTCGAAAAGATATGGAAATCTTCGACATGATTCAACTGTTGAAAGCGGGACCAGGTTATTGCCAAACCATGTTGCTAACCTCCTTTTACTTATGGGATAACACACACAACAACTTTCACTTTCCTTGTGGAATGTAACTCCCACCCTATTCGGCATTTCAGCAATCACTGGTCTTCGACCAACAGGAGACACTTTGGATCCCATCCATATGACTGAGGAAACCATCGACTTCGATGGAAATCAAGCTACTTTTACTCATTACATCTCAGACCACCATAAGAAAGATACTGAAGAAGTTTCTGATGAAGAACATATTGCCTTCCTCGCACTTTGGCTATCTCGATGTATTTTTTGCTCAAAATCTTTACAAGTGACGAAGAAGTTCTAAACCATGGCGAAACAAATACATGTTGGTCATACGCTATGTCTTAGCCAAATGATTTTAGGTTGTATATATGAGTCTCTAAGAGAAGCTGTCGGAATCCTCAAGCAAATCCAACTTGGATCAAACC
Organism: Lathyrus tuberosus; assembly: GCA_022829125.1. Taxonomy (NCBI): domain Eukaryota; kingdom Viridiplantae; phylum Streptophyta; class Magnoliopsida; order Fabales; family Fabaceae; genus Lathyrus; species Lathyrus tuberosus. Next base: position 6,027,997 of record JALAZF010000111.1, on the reverse strand, counting down.
TACTACTAGCTGGCCCATTTTGGTTGTTTCAGCTGTGGCTAAATGCTACTTTCAAACCTTCATTTCCAACTCACAAAAAAATCAATGAAGAGGCTAATGAAATAAAAAATAGATAGATCGAAGGGACACGCCTCATCCAATTGAATCCTAGTGACAAAGGGGTAAATCTACAAAAGAATTTCACTGAATATGTAATGATGCATGCTAAGTGCTACAATTTTACTCCCTCTATGGCTCCCTTTGCCAATAGGAATTATGGCCCAGAGTGGTTCACCAGGAAGTTTCTTGCTCCTTTGAAAGATCAAGAAGTAGAATCTTTGGCCATATGGGAAGCATTCCTCACACCGAAGTTGATAGCAACAAGGCTCATACCTTCCAAGAATCAAATAATCCTTCTCAGCTACCAACCCAATCTTGTCTCTTGACAGTTTGGACTTAACCAAGTTCTACCGAAGTCAATCTTCCCAAAGAAAAGCTCTGTTGTCCATTCAAACTATCATGCTACTCTTCACAAGAATATGATACTTGGTGGAGACATTATTATTCCATAGAAATATTTGAAGTTAATGCTTTTACTCAGCAGTTAACAACTGTTTTTGCTTCTGTACAGGATAGATGCAAGAAAGGTATTTCGACTCACATCAAAGAAATCCAAAAATTTCAAAAGTACCTTGAGACTTCCTACAGACCTGATGATCTTAGTCGAACCATCCGCAAAGCAGGAGTTACTTTAAGAGGAAAATTTATAAAGAAACTCCTCTATTTAAAACTACCTTCGTATGTTAATCACGAACATAGGTATGAGTTGGCTTTTAATTTACATCCACCAAGATTCCCTCGACTGCCAACGACTGATTTCAGCGTGGCTTTTAGCCCTCCGTTTCCCGACTGGTTTGTTTGTGGGGACTTCGTGAAAATTCTTCGACAAGACTCTCAAAAGCTGACAAAACGGGTGGTTCCAACTAAGCACACTATGAATAGTTTCAAAGGACATCTTCATATTGACATAGAGCATGTTCAAGTACTTTATCCCATATATGAAGGTGTGGAATATTAGGATTCTTCAATTTAGCTTATTTTCTCTTCTAACAATTTTTTGACACCCTTTTTATCTATGCCAATTGTTTTGACTTGTTATTGTTTTAGTCGTCGAAAGAAAATAACTAGCAAAAGGTTTGGCGAAGAAAACTTCCAGTTCGACCAAAGACGAAGGTAAAGAAGAAGAAGCCACCAAAACAACAACAAAGGTACACTTTTTTTTCCGCTTGATGTATTATCTTTATATGCTAATGTTTATGTTATTTTCAGATAAATCGAAAACCACCTCCAAATCCAAAAAAGTGAAAGACTAAAGAACCCCAGGTTCAAGTAGTCAAATCTGATGATGATGATGACTTGTCACCAGACACCTCTAAAATGGCCAAGAAGAAAAAGAAGGCGAAAACTTCTGACGCCATCTCCCAACCAAAATCCAACATTATCAAAATCAAACCCAAGAAACCTGTTACTCCAAAGGTAATTGAGGTTGATCCTGAAACTGCTACCAAAGGCACTCCTGAACGGATCGAGAGTGATAACTCTAGCCCTGGCCCGGATGGTCTTAAGGTAATAAAATCTCACTTCAATTTCCTTAGCCACCTTTTGTCTTCGACTCATCATAACTCGATTCCTTTTACAGGGTGGCGCATATGTTACTGCACAGTATAACATTAAATATACTATTCTTGGGAGCACCGGCACTCCTTCGTACCATCCCACATCTAATAAAGATTCGAACAAAGGTTCTATGGGAAAAGTAAATAAACCCGCCGAAGAACAACAAGAGGTTTCGCCCCTAAAAGACACAACCCAACACTCTTCTACCAGCGGCTCCAACCATGGAGATGACGAAAAAGAAGAACATCATGCCATAGAAGTCGAGGAAACTACGCACATCCAAAACATAGAGGAAATTATGCAAGATAAAGTAGATGATTCCAGACGAGGAAGAATACCAGGAAGAAGACCATCCCATGTTTGACTATGTGAACAATCCTCCAGACGAAAAAGATGATGATGATGAAGAGAACCCAGGTGAAATGCCCAAAACTAACTAAACCTCTAAGACTAACAAAGCTTTTGAGGCTCATTCGACTGGTGCAATTGCTTCTCTTTCCCAAGAAGAATTGGAGAACTTAAAGAAAAATAAGCCAGATGAATACCTAAAGGTAATCATGAGCACAAGATATAACTCAACTGACAAATGCTCAAGTTCTTCGACCACCTCTGGTGACCAGTCTATCAATGAGTCTGCTGACGAGCTGCTAAAAAATATTAAGGAGAGAGCCTTCAATGTTGGTTTTCTCAAAGTCTTAGAAGACAATCCTTCTGCTTGTTTTGGCATCAAATATCTCTTGAAACAAATCGACATCTTAACTACTCCTCTTGAAATTGCTGATGTCATTATGGAAGTTAGGCTGCTCATCGATCATATCAATGCAGATCTCAACTACCAAAGGGACGTTTCAACCAAAATTGAGAATAAAATGAATACCCAAACAGCTGAATGGGATGCTGCTATTGAATCCACCAACAAAGTTGAAGAATTAGAGAAGAACTTTGAGCAAAATCAAGAAGAATTCGAGACTTGTGCTAGCAACATTGCTGCTTAGGAAAAACAAATCAAAGAGTTGCAAGCCAATATTCAAAAGGATAAAGAACGCCAAGAAGAAATTCAGAAGTTTGACTTCCAAGAGCTCGACAATGAAATTCAGGTAGGGGTGCATCATATCGAACGAGCCCAAGCTTTGGGAGCAGAAGTTGATACCCTCAACTCTAACAAATCCGTAATTGGCCGCCGTTTGTTGCTCTCAAAGATGAAATATGAACGAATGAAGGTCGCTCTTTCTTTCTAATTATCTTACTTGCTCATACTTGTAATTGCTTGACTTTTTATTTCGACTATGGGATTTTGTGATGTAATGATTTAGCCATTTTGGCATTTGAATTTAATTACCATTTTGGCTTCAATTTTGCATATGAACCATTCTGTTAATATTTTAACCTCCTGAAGCACAAGCCTATATTTTTTCAAATATTTCCCATTGACTCTTAGGAGTCTTCGATTTTTAGCTAACTCTTTGATCTCATACGCATTGTTAGAAAACACTTGGATAATTTGGAATGGACCTTCCCATTTGGGGGACCATTTACCCAATGTCCTGTATTTTTTATCCATACGTAAAATCACCTTCCACACTAATCAAAAATGATTTGACTATGACTATTTTATTATATGCCTTTTCTACTCTCTTCTTCTGCCTCTTTAGTAATTCTAAGGCATTCAACCTTTCTTCGTCTAAATCAACTATTTCACCCAACATGATATTCCAATAGGATTCAAATGGAATTTCATTCTGTCTTTGAATTCTAGTTGATTGGAGATAAATTTCGACTAGTAACATTGCATCATGCACATAACTCAATCGAAAAGGCGTAGAATTTGTAGCCTCTTTAGGGGAGGTTCGACATGCCCACAAAATTTAGTCCAATGTCTTATGCCAATTTCTTGGCTTTTTCCCCACATGTTTTTTTATTAATTAAATTACCACTTTATTCGCAGCTTCAATTTGACCATTCGCCTAGGCATAATAAAGCATAAATGTTAATGGTTTGAACCCTATTTCCTTTGCAAAGTCTTGGACCTTTCGACCAGTAAAAACTGACCCCTGATTAGTTGTGATGGTCTCTAGGATCCCAAACCTATAAATTAGGTGCCTCTGGATAAATTTGATCATTGCTTCTTGATCAACATTCACCAAAGGTATGGCGTCGATCCACTTAGTAAAGTAGTCAATGTCCACTAGGATGCATTTATGACCTTTAGAAGATGCTGGTCGAATCTCACCAACCAGATCCAACGCCCGACCCCTAAAAGGCAAAGGCTTCACAATAGAGTGTAGTTCACTTGTAGGAAAATGTTGTATACCTACATGTATCTGGCATTCTTGGCACCCCTTGGTGAACTCGATGCAATCTTTCAGCATAGTAGGCCAATACATTCCTTGTCAAAAAAATAACCTTTTTCATATTGTGGCCTACTTGGTGAGCCCTACATGCCCCACTATGGACATTCAAAAAAGCTAAATAAGCCTCAACATCACTAAGACATTTGAGTAAAACTCCCTCAAACGTCTTTTTAAATAGTTCATTTCCCATTAGAGTAAAACTTAAAAAATGATACCTGACTTTTCGCTCCGCAGATGTTGTTGGATTCTTTAAGTAATCCATTATTGGTTTCCTCTAATCTACATCTGTCAGGTTGTCGATGACCAATATCTTGAAGTTCTCTTCGTCTACATAGCCTAACTTTGTTGTTTCCAAATCTGTTGGAGACATTCTAGTCGCCGTTACTTTCCCTCGAACTTCGATCACATCTTCCAATTTTTCTTCTGAAATTTTATACCCAGAAGCAATTTGAGCCAAGTCATTTTCCTCTTGGTTCTTAAGTCGACTAATGTGTCTAATATTCACCATTTCGAACTTTCGTAATAGTCGATTTGCTATCACAAAGTACATTATTAAATTTTCTTTGACACATTTATATTCCTTCATCATTTGTTTTGCAACCAACTAAGAGTCACCAATTATTTCGACTCTAGTTGCCCCCAACTCCAATAGAATTTCAAGGCCAACTATCAAAGCCTCGTATTCAGACTCATTGTTCGAGCAAGGACTTTCGATCCTATACTTAAGCATTGTTGGAATTTTATTAGGAGTGATAATCAATATTCCTATACCCGTCCCATCTTTGTGACTAGAAGCATCAAAATATAATTTCTAGGGTTCAAGATCTAGATAGTTTTGGGAATTTTTTACTACAAAGTGATCGACTATAAAGTCTGCGACAACTTGCCCTTTTATGGCCTTTAAAGGCACATAAGTTAGTGAGTATTCTGTTAAGGCAAGTGCTCATTTTCCATTTCTACTGTGCAGAATTGGCTTAGAAAACATATGGTTAATGATATCAAAATGATATGAAACATACACATCAACAAGCTTTATATAATGTTTTAACTTTGTACGAGAAAAATACAGACACATACAAAATATTTCAATTATACTATATCTAGTTTCTGCATCATTGAGGACTCGACTAAGATAGTAAATGGCTCTTTCGATGCCATTGTCATCCTCTTGAGCAAGCATGCTCCCTATAGTTACATCAGACGCAGAAATGTACAATCTCATACTTTTACTTCTACAAAGAGGCGACGAAATTGGAGGATCAATAAGATACTTTTTAATTTTATCAAAAGCTTCCTGCTGTGTTTACCCTCATTTGAAGCATTCATTCTTTAGTCAAAGTAGAGGAGAAAAGGCCTGAGTCTTGCCACTCAAGTTCGAGATGAACCTCCTTAAGAAGTTGATCTTCCCCAGCAGCGACTACAATTCCTTCTTTATTGATGGAGTTTTCGCCTCCGTAATTGCCTTGGTTTTATTTTGATTAATTTTGATCCCCTTCTTGTAGACCACAAAGCCTAGAAAATCCCTGGCCTACACACTGAATGCACATTTGAGAGGATTCATCTTCAGACCATGCTTCCTCATCCTTTCGAATGACTGTCGAAGGTGATCTATGTGATTTTTCTTGACACAAACTTGACAACTATATCGTCGATGTAAATTTGCATAAGGCAAAATACTCTTTGTGGTCCTTTAACTTTATCTCGGGGTTCATTTTGGTCCCTTAACTTTAAAAAGTGTCATATTGGTCCCTTAACTCTTCAAAACGTTCCATATTAGTCCTTTTCGTCTTATTAGCGACGGAAAAATTCAAAAATCAGTCGCTAAAATTCGTCGCTAATAAGACAAAAGGACTAATATGGAACGTTTTGAAGAGTTAAGGGAGCAAAATGACACTTTTTAAAGTTAAGGGATCAAAATAAGCCCCGAGGTAAAGTTAAAGGACCAAAAAGGATATTTTGCCTTTGCATAAATATTTCTATAAAATCATGAAAAATAGACTTTATTTCTCTTTGATAGACTGCCTCAGCATTTTCAAGCCAAAAGGCATCACCACCCATTCGTAGGTGCCTAAGGCCCCAGGGCATCGAAATGTCGTCTTCAACACATCTTCTTTATAAATGAATATTTGATTGTATCCAGAATATTCGTCAAGCATATTAAGGTACTCATAGCACGCAGCGGAGTCGACAAGCATCTCTACCACAAGCATTGGATTTTCATCCTTTGAGGTCGCAACATTCAAATCCCTGAAGTCAATGTAGACCCTCAAAGTCCAATTCTTTTTAATGACGGGAACTATGTTAGCAATCCTGTCGACATACCTTGTTGTACGGATGAACTTGCATTTGAGAAGCCTTTCGACTTCTTGCTTGATCTTCGACAAGATTTTCGGTGCAAATCGTCTTAGAGTTTTCTTAATTGGCTTCCTTCCAGACTTGATGGGCAACTTTAGTTTTACCAATTCTCTACTGAATTTAGGCATCTTGTCATAATGCCAAGCAAATTAGTCCATGTACTCCTTCAGAAGTTGGATCACTTCGACTTTGAGTTCTGGGCCAAGGTTGACGCTTATATACATTAGTCTTTTAATCGTTCCTTCTCCTAAGTCAATTTCCTCTAGGGGATCATGCGCTAGCATTTTTATATTAGGTGCTAGCGGGTCCCTTTCGAATCCTAAAGGCTCATCGTCATAGATGGCATCGAGCCTCTTGCTTTGTACTTCGTCTTGAATCATATCAGGTGGCTCTGGTTCGAAATCTATCACACGCCCTTCAAGGTGCACTCATTTTCATTGGCTTCGACGACCATATATTTAACTTCGGCCTCTAAAGGCGCCTTTAGCCTGTTTTTGGCTACATAAGTCGAAATCTTTTCCTATGTTTTGGACTTAGACATAATCACCGTCTTCGTATCCCCAGCCAGTTGACTGGATGTCTGACGTCCTTTTGAATTCAATGCCTTCTCCTACGACCTCTCTGTCCCACTGAAACCATAGATTGGATGTAGATGAAGGGAGTAAAATGTTGTATCGGTAGGTGTGAACGCAAAATGAGTAGGACTGCATGGAGCAATGTTCGCTAGAGTCTTGTCGAAATGACGCCTATCCACGTGATTAATCTCAGCCATAAAATAACTCTGATCCACTTCAATGTTTTCCACTATAACATCATTCCTCCAGATAGAGATCCTTTGGTGGAGTGAAGAGGGTACAACCCCGATGGCGTGTATCCATTCACGGCCCAAAAGCAGGGTGTAACTCACCTTCGATGCAATTGCCATAAACATGATTGGCCTAGTGATAGTACCAACTATCAATTCCACTTGGATCACTCCCAAGGTGTGGCCAATCTTTCCTTCGTAATTTGACAACACCATCTTATGGGCTTTGAGGTCCGTGTCGAACTTCCCAATTTTCTTCAATATAAAGTGTGGCATCAGGTTCACTGCCGCACCATAATCTACCAAAATCTTATTGACTCCTACATTCTCTTTCTTGCCCGTGACGAAAAGGGGTTTCAGATGATTCTTCATTGCTTCGCCAGGCCTTTCGAAGAAAGCATTCTGTTCCTCGACACAACCGTTATTCATTATATAGTAATACAGTGGCATATGCCTGACCATTTCTTCCTCAGTAGCTTCCTTAGACACTTCGACCTCCTTAACTTGGTCATACTCCATAGGGAGCACTGAAATCATATTGTAGTTGATACTTAGAGAAGGCTCAGACTCCGTTTCAAAGTTGTCGGTTATCATATCATCGTCCGCCATTGGTTGTTCCGATTTATCTTCAGACTCTTATTTTTGAGCAGGGAACAACTTCCTCCCTACTGGCTTTTTCTCTTCATCTCTATCCTTCTTTGGAGGATGGTTAGTATTGACTCTGCCATTGCTTTCTTGTTGGCTTCTTTTTCCGTTTTCCTCCTCCTCTGCTGCCTTCGCCACTGGTATATCGACATGGGATTCTTACCCTTGTAATTCTCAGATCCATAAGTCCGCTGCTTTGACACTTGAAACTCCCTTTGATAGGCTATTGAGGAGCCTCGACCCACTTCAAAACTTTGCCATTTTTCTTGACCTCACTCTCTCTTCTCAGAAGGCTTCACCTATCTTCCTCTGGGGGGTGTCAACAATTGGCTTGAAAGTAGCTAGCCTGTTAGCCTGTAGACTTAGACCTCCTTGATTCTGCCTTCGAAGGACCCTCTTTTGTCAAATATGCAGTGACTGCGAGTATCTTTCCAATTCCTCCTGCGACTAGACACTCGAATTCTTTCTATATTCTCAGCAGCCTTCTTGTCGAAAATAGAACTGCGCCTAGGGCACAACATCACTTCAGACTTCTTTCGCTGGCAGCGATGGAGGAACTCTAGCAAGCTTTCATCATTCTTTGGGTAAACCACCTTCACTTGCTCTTCGCTTCGTTGGGCGTTTTCCTCGTCAGCCTCCATCTCAGTCTCTATGCTCACTTCGACCGTGTTGACTTCCAGACTGTTGCCATCGATGATCTTAAGCTTTTGCAATTTGATTCTAAGGCCCTCAGTAGCCTCATTCATATTGGTTCCCTGATTGAAACCCTCAGTGGCTTCGACCATAGCAGTATTCTTGTCACGACCTTCAAACGCTTTGACCATATTGAAAATGGTCGGCTCAGTGTAATGGGCATCCGCCACTTGTAGAGGGTCTGAGTCGATCTTCATCTGGGACGTAGTCTTGTCTCCAAAATTCAGCCTTCCATCTTTAATCACATTATGAACCAAATCCCTAAAAAGAAAACACTGTGAGGTTTTGCGGCCTAAAAAATTATGATATTTACAAAAACTTTGTTTCTTTCGTTGTTCTAACGGAGGTATTTTAGCTCCAGGAGGCACTATCATTTGGCCATCTTTGACTAGTAATTCAAAAATTTCGTCACATTTGGTGACGTCGAAAATGTATGTTCTTTTAGGGAGATTATCGTTCTTTTCCGGCTCGATAGGATTTTTTCCGTTCGAAGGCGCAAGAACCTTGTATGAATAGGGTGACCCTTTTTTTGATTCGGCCAGGTCAATTTTTCTTTTTTCGAAACTTAAAAGGTCACTATATGTGTCTTGATCATCTTCATCTAATTCGACATATGCTACCCTTTCTTTCCTATTATTCTTATTTACTCTGGCTTTTTCAGTCTTTAAGCGTTCCAGCTGTCGAACCCTGTCAGTCATCTGGGCCATATCCCCTATATATTGGGTATCTATTTCTTTTTGATGGAATAATCTAACCAGCCAACAACCATCTCGACTAACTCGTGCTCAGACACTTGTGTGAAACACCTTGCCTTGAGCAAACAGAATCTATTGAGATAGTCATCTATTGGCTCCGTAAATTTGCGCTTAATACTAGTTAATTCCTTCAAACTAATCTTCGACTGCCCCATGTAAAATTGCCCAGGGAAAAATCTTTCTAGACGAGTCCAATCATAAATTGAATTGGCTGGGAGCGTAGTGAACCATGCGAAGACATTTTTAGTAAGAGAACCTGGGAAGTATTTTATTCTCAAGTTTTCATTATTGGCAATGTCCCCTGCCTCAGTTAGATATCTTGCCACATGTTCGACAATAAATTCACTAGTGTCTCCAAAAGATTTTGTGAATTTTGGGACCTTTAATCCCCTAGGCAATTCAGTCTGCAAAATGTACTCAGCCAACGTGGAAATGTAGTTTGGCCTATAGAGGCCAACGTTTACCCCATTTCGTGCTATAATCCTTTCGACCATAACATTTAAGTTGTTATCTCCCGCCATACCATCTTGTCGAACCCGATGTATGACTTCATCTGCATCTTGATTCATGTTAACCACCACCACCCTTGGTTCTTGCTCCCTTGGCACTGGCTGTTCGACCCTGGGGGGTTCGATTCTAACTCTTCGATTTTCCACATCTAAACGAGGTACATTTCGATGGGCTTGGTTAATGGTAGGATCTTCCTCAAGGATTGCTCCTTGGTTTTCAACCACCAAATCCCTTCGAAGTTGTCGAGGCGCTTGCGGAACCCCATAGAAATCTTCAATTCGCGTCAACTGCGCCGCCATCTGTTGGTTCGTTTGGGTGGTGTTTTAAATCAAGGGATTAAATATTGTGCCCATCTGTTGGGAAAGCATATGGACCATGTCATGGTTACTTTTGTCCATTTGCTGCCTTAAAACTGCTGTAGAGTTTGTAGTGAAATTGGGCATTTGTTGGGCAGAAAATCTCATCCACGAGGGTTGGTTAATTCGACCCATATTATTGACAACCGACCCAGATCCTTGTAGCGGAGAAAATGTGTTCACCACTGGGTCAGCGAATGCTGTAGTCACATTATATAAATTCGCCATCATCGAAGTTGGCATGCCATATGGCTGTTCGCGACCATTTAAAGGCATTGAGAATTCAAACACATAAGGCCTGAATATACTAGTTCCTACTGGAGGAGGGGTCACCGGTTGACCCTGCGTCCTCACAGGAGATAAAATTGGTCCACTATGAGTGCTCGACGGTATGGTCATCGTACTCACCGTGGATGGAATTGCTTCAGACACAGACGTTGTAACCGTAGTTTCCCCTGTCGAAATAGGGGTTGTTCTCCATTCTTATTTGGCAGATTCGCCATCCTGCTTACATATCCCCTTCTTGGTATTGCTTCATTATTAGTGGCTATTTTACTACTTCTTAATCTCATGCAACGAAGTTAGAGGAACCACAAAATGAAGAACTTTTCAAAATATTTTTAAAAACTAAACACAAGCACTGGTCCCACTTGGCATGCCAATTTGTTTACAGTCAAAATTGGTAAACAAGCGTTAGTATTCCAAATTCTTATGATTTTGGTTACTTACAGGATGAACTATATTGATCCTAAGACATGTGCTTTTGTTCATTTCAAGTTTTATCGTTTATGAACATTTCGACAATGTTCTTTTGATCGGTTAAAAGTAATACTATAATTCTTAAAGAAATGCAGAAAAGTAAATTGCAATGTAAATAACTTCAAAGTAAATTTACATGAAATGTAAATGACGAAATCTTAAATGATTCAATAAAAAGTGTAAAAGTATGGTGGTCACACGTACATTGCACTTGGGAAAACTCGTTTCTTAACACACACAGATACTTTGAGTAAATTTGAGTTTTTGCACAAGTTTGAACACACAGAATCCTAATTACTAAGACTCCTATTTATAATGAATCGAAAATAACTGTCATCAAACAATCTTTACTACAGAAGATGCCACGTTTTTAATTGCATGCTCTTCGCTATCTACAACTTTCCACGTGTCTTCGAGAAACGGTTAAGGCCAAAAAACAGTTATTAGCCTCATTTTGAATTGTGATCGTCGAACGCTACTCCAAGTAACTTCGTCGAACTCAAGTCTAGACCAAAAATATTTATAAGTCCCAGACCACAATTTCCTTAATGCAAGAGGATCTTCGACTATATCTTCAAAACTTTTCTGTCGGAAACAACATATTCTTTTTTAGAATATCTCTTCAAATTCCACTAGCTTATTTCAAATAATCATGTGCGTCGAAATCTCAGCCAACAATAGTGTAACATATTTTGGTATAAAAAATTTTTACAAATAAACTTTTCATAAAAGTTTGAAATGAAAATTTGGTTTGAATAGTTATTTTTAAAATATTATTTTATATATTTCATCATGTTATCGAATTTAATTTTGAATGTCAAAATTTCAAAAAATCAGTTAATTTTGAAGCTATTTCAAATAGTTTTTCCATAAAAATCATTTTTGAGATACAACTTTTTTAAAAAATTGTAATTTTGACTATGTTTTGATCTTCAATAATATATATTCATGTTATAGCATGTCAAAATTTGTATTTTTATTTATAAAAAATAAATTTAAAAAATTTTATAATATTTTAAAAAATGTTTTTGTAAAATCCATTTTTAAAAATAAAAAAAAACTATTTTTTTTAAAAGTTAAATCAAACTCGCCTAAGTCTTTTCTTTTAGATTTGTATTTACAACTTGTAACATATAATCACTCTTGACAAAAGGTTTAAAAAAAATGCTCTTAACAAGAGTGAAAAACAAATATTTTCATGAGTTTAATGGTAGTACACTGTCAGTGTAAGATAATTTTATACATGCAAATGCAATCAAGCAAAATATTTACAATTATAATGTAATATTAGTATTTTTAAAATAAAAATATGTTTTATTCTAATATATTGTTGTGATTGATTAACCGTGTAAAATATTTTACACTGTCAATGCATTATTTTTTCTCTATTTTTATTATTATTAGTTAATTATTTTTTAGGTATTGCATAATGTAAATATACTTTCAACAAAAGACACTATAGATAGTGCATATCTATTCTATGTGCTTAGATATATTCTATGTGCTTAGATAGATATATACAATCTCAAAAACATCCACGTGTCATCATGTTTATTTTACCGCTCCCAAATAAAATGAAAAAAAAAAAAAAGTCACACCATCGAAAATCAAAGAAGAAGTAGAAGAACGAACTTGTTTCTTCTCTTCCGTGTCACGCATGTGTAACTAACTACCTTTCACTTCTTCCATCTTTTCTAGGGTTTCCAAAATTCTCCATTTCCCTCAAATACTCCCAGTGATGAGCGACGCTTCTCAATTCCAATCACAACCCCATAACTCTTCCGACGCTAGGGTTTCTCGAAACGAAAATTCCAAAGATGAACCCGAAGAGTTTAGGGTTAGGGTTTCTCCCGACGATACATCAACCGTTGATGTTGAATCTGAAAAGGAGCATAGGGTTTCTTCTCGTAAGCGTGATACCGAGAAATTTCCCATTTCTGATAGCAAATCATTGTTATTGGAATTCGACGAGTATGTTGCTTCAGAGAGAAACACCGGAGTGACGGATCTAGGGTTTGGTTTTGAAGTTGGGGATTTGGTTTGGGGGAAAGTGAAATCTCATCCCTGGTGGCCTGGGCATATATACAATGAAGCATTTGCGTCTCCTTCGGTGCGTCGTGCGAGGAGAGAAGGTCATGTTTTGGTGGCTTTTTTTGGTGATAGTAGTTACGGATGGTTTGAGCCGGAAGAGCTTATTCAGTTCGAAGAGAATTTTGCGGAGAAATCTCAGCAGACGTATTCTAGAACTTTTATTAAGGCAGTGGAGGAAGCGGTCGATGAAGCGAGTAGGAGACGCGGTCTTGGATTGGCTTGTAAGTGTAGAAACCCTAATAATTTTAAGCCGACTAGGGTTAAAGGTTATTATTCTGTTGATGTGTTGGATTATGAGCCTGGAGGGTTTTATTCTGATAGTCAGATTAGGAAGGCTAGAGATAGTTTTAATCCGATTGAGACTCTTGATTTTGTTAGAGACTTGGCTCTTGCTCCTCTTGAGGAAGAGCATGGGAGTATTGGGTTTGTTCAGAATAAGGCTACTGTTAATGCATATCGGAAGGCGGTGTTTGAGCAATATGATGAGACTTATGCCCAGGCTTTTGGAGTGCAGCGGTCTCGCCCTTCTCGGCCTCAGAATGCTCCCATCAATCAGCCTGCCAGGCAGCCTCCTAAAGGTAGATTACCATTCCTCAACTTCTTCATTGAAGCTCTGAATTTTGAAGTTTTTGTTTGGGGTTTTTGGATAATTAGCTGCTATTATTTTAAATGCTTCTTTATGTGGTGGAGTGATGTATTGGTCTAGTATGAATGGTGAATAGATTGATACAAATATGTGCCTGTTGTTATAAATTTTTTTTCTTCATTTAATATTGTTAAAAGGATTTTTATAAGAACTTATTCAAAAGATAATAGAAGCTATTTCAAACTCAATTCTTGTAGATTATTTATAAAAGTAATTTTGATATTCATTAACTTGGATATTCACTGTTAGAGATTTTAACTTCATAAAAATCACATTTTTAAAAAACTATTTCTCTTAATTATGATTTTTATGAAAAGCTACTCGAATAGCTTCTTATTTTTAACATGTTTTGAAATTTTATCAGTGTTATTGTTAATAGTGGATCGCTTATTTAATATGAAAAATAGCAGATTGGGTACGGTATACAGCGGCTTCAGTTGAAACATGGTTGTCAGGATCTCGCTCTAACTCCCAAAATCTTACGATCTTGCGCTCCGGCAACTGACTACCGATTTAAGTGTCACAAAGATCTTGTATTTGGCTAGAGCGTTGAACTCTTAGAGAAAGATCTTAAATCGTGGGATCTTGCGATCCCAACGATCCATTTTTTGTTTTGACCCGCTTCACATTTGTTACGACCAATCATTAAACAATTGGATTCGGCCCATAAACTAACCCGACAATTAACCCTAATGAATGTGCACAGATATTTTAGGGTTTTGGGATTTGCATTGTTTTAAATGAGCTGTTAAGAATTGCAAAATAAGGATTGTGAACGTTGCGCGACAAACAAAATTCACTGGAACTCTGAGAGTTTTGTATCGATTAATCAAAGAATGAATAAATTTTTCCCTTCATCTATCCTTTATTTATATATTCAAATCAAATCCTTCTATTCTTCGCATCTTTTCTATTCCAGCACTACAATACCTCTTCCTTCCTTACAATTATGTTTTTAGTTGCCATTGAGAATATTATGTTTGAGGAAATTATGTTTTTTTTTATTGAGTATTTGCCATTGATGATTAAGTTAATGAGAAATTTATGTTAAGGTTATTTTTCCTAGATATTTATATATATTTATCTATTTGTTGGGATCTTACGATCCGTGTTACGATTTACGCTTTTTACGCTTTTTCTATATCCTAACGATCTTTATCGAGATCCCGATTTTGACAACCATGAGTTGAAATATACATCAATTTATATAAAATAAAGTATGTTGCACACAAATAAAAGCTGCATAAACATAAATTAAAATAGTAACTGACATAAGACTCAATATTTCAAACAACTAATAAAGCATGATGCATAGTTGCATACATTGCGAGACGGGGATGGGGGAACTAAGTGAATAACAGATCAACTACCTTTTTCTTTTTGAGGCGGTGAGTTGTGTCTTTATCTAGGTACTACTGGTAGTGAGGTTTTATTGCTTTTGGTATGTCTTTATCTAGGTACTACTGGTAGTGAGGTTTTATTGCTTTAGGTATATTATATATAATACCACAGTATTATTACCACTAACCAACTCACTACTTCTTATTTTGTACTTTAAAAAAATTGTTTTAAAAGGTTTAGCTATCTCTAAAACACATAACTCCACTATTCATTACATGCATGCATAAATATGATAGTGCACCAATATACCACTAATAGTGGTGTTGACATATCGTATTGGCTACTCCAAATTCCGATATCCACTAATAGTATAACGACCCTATACTAGTTTTTAACAACACTGAATTTTATCACCCAAAAAAGTCATAACAAAGATGAAATATCTGAAATGATTTTTCATGAGAAGTTATTTAAATCAAATTCACATTTGAAGTTTTATTTTTTAAAATCTCAAGTTTTTTTAAACTTATGCATCTATTATTTTAGAAATCCTTTTAAAAAAACTGTTACAGATGGTTTTATGATATACTTATTGCAATGCTTATTTATTTGTGGAGATATGTCCCTATCGGCACCTCATTCACCTAACCACTGGATTGTATTGTATTTCATTACCTTCATCTTTGAGTTGTTTGTGATACTTTTGGCACTTTAATTAATGACTAAATCTCTAAATCTATGGCTATGGACTACAAAGCAGTAGAGTGATTCAAAATATTTTTTTACTTAATACATCCCCTTGGATATTTAAGCTAGATTTAGAGTTAAAATAGAAGTGATTAGCCATTCTTTGACTCTGTAAATTCTTGTTGGTTGATATTATGGATATTGTTATAATCAATATTACAATATGATAAAATCATAAAAATATTGGTTTGGTTAGACTATTAAGAATGTGTTCGAGGAATAGTTAAGTAGCATCTATTGATGATAAGATGACAGACAATAGGCTGTCTATTTGCAGTTTATAAGTGTGTGTAAATTTAACCTTAGATGTAAGTTGACATTTTAAGCACTTATAGTTTGCCCCCTCACTCGTATAGATATGTTAATTTTTTTGACGAATTACAAATTGCTGTTTCTCGATTTACTCAAAATCAACTTTTTCCTTCTTTTTTTCAGCTCCCTTGACTGGCCCCTTGGTGATAGCAGAAACTTTGGGTGGTGGGAAAAGCACTTCCAAATCTGTTAAATTTAAGGATAATCCAAAAAAGGATAGGTACCTTTTTAAGCGAAGAGATGATCCAAGTAACTCTTCCCAATTAACGTACAGGGAGGAAATACCTGATGCAGCTGGTCGTTATGTGTATCAGAATAGGTCTCCTCCTGTGCCTGTGATACCTAACAGTTTAGAAAATCGTGCAGACTCGGGATTTGTTAGTCTTGATGGTGCAACTTCAACTACAGATGCCAAAGAAGCTTCAAGGAGTCAGGTTAAAGTAGAAAACAGTGATCTTGCACTCCAATCCATTTCCTTAGATGCAAAACCTCATGTTGAAAAGGGGAAGATGGCCTACTCTGAAGAAACGACCCATAGCTTTGAACAGGATGGTACTTCAAGTAAAAATATTGTTAGGTCTGATTTGTCCGGGGAGTTGACATCGCAAAGCACTGTTGATGAGACATCTCAATCATCCCATCTGGAGAGCAAAATTCATGTGAATGTTGAACATGACAGGGCTGCAAAACTGTTAGAACCATGTGCAGATTTGAAGCAATCAGAGCAAGGAATTCTGACTGTGGCTGATGGAGGAAAAGACACACATCAAGTTAAGAGGGAAAATAATTCACCTGTTGAAGCAAAGCATAGGGAAACTATTGCAGTAAAGAAGATAAAAGGTCATAAGCGACCTGCAGATGACATGAATTCAAAGATTTCTGTTATTGAGGAGAGAAAGAAAAAAAAGAATAAGAATCTAAACATACAGACGACGTCGGACCATTTGGAGAAGCATTCTAATTCTGTACAATCTGTACACCATTCAGGAAATTTATCAGGGAAATCTGTCTTAACCACTTTGCCTCCTAGGGAAGGTATTCAACCAGAACAAATGCAGGAAGAATTCAGTGCTCGCAATTTGTTGCCCGTGGATACCTTAGGTGATGTAAGTTTGGAAGTGCCGCAACTTTTAGGTGATCTGCAAGCACTTGCTCTGAATCCTTTCCATGGCATTGAAAGAAAGATTCCTGTAGCTGTTCGCCAGTTCTTCTTGCGGTTTAGATCCCTTGTTTACCAAAAAAGCTTACCGTCATCACCACCAACAGAGAATGAAGCTCCAGAAGTTCGTGCTACCAAATCTTCTTCCGATGTCAAAACATCTGACAATTCTGAGGATCATGCCAGAGCTTCTCCACTTGTAAAACCTGTAAAAAATGTTCGGCCTGATGATCCTACAAAAGTTGGGCGGAAAAGGGGTCCCTCTGATCGCCAAGAAGAAATTGCTGCAAAGAGGTTGAAGAAAATCAAGGGTATAAAGGCTCTAGCTGCTGATAAGACAGCTGCCAATCAGAAAACTTCTGAAGCTCGACGAGAAGATAAGGCAACTTCAAGTCAGAAGATTTTGGAAGCTCGGCGAGAAGATAAGATATCTTCCACTCAGAAAACCTCTGAAGCTCGGCGAGAAGATGGAAAAGAACCTGTATCCCAGGCTCCATCCAAGTTGGTGAAACCGGACTCCGCCAAAAAAATGAAGTCACCCACCACATTGGTGATCAAGTTTCCTCCCCAAACATCTCTTCCATCTGTGGCAGAGCTGAAGGCAAGGTTTGCTCGCTTTGGACCAATGGATCAAACGGGTTTCCGTATATTTTGGAAGTCATCAACTTGCCGTGTTGTTTTCTTATACAAGGCTGATGCACAAGCTGCGTTAAAATTTTCCGCAGCAAACCCATCCTTATTTGGCAGCACAGGTGTGACGTGCCTCCTTAGGGAATGTGGTGATTCTGCATCCGAAGCATCTGAAGCTACCAAGGTTAGAGGAGATGATGGAGCCAATGAAATACCTCGCGTGAGGGATCCTGCCGCAGCTCAGCAGCAGACATCAGTTTCATCACAGAAATCTCTAGTTCCACAGGCAACAGTCCAGCTCAAATCCTGCTTGAAGAAATCTACTGGCGAAGAGTCAGGTCAGGGTACTGGTAATGGAAGTAGTAGTAAAGGAAATACGCGTGTAAAATTCTTGTTAGTTGGGGAAGAAAGTAGTAGTAGGGGGAAGCCATTAATGGTGGGTAATAAAAACAACAATTTATCCGATGCTGGTGCACCTGTTGCAACGGATTTTATTAGTAAGAATATTCAAAAGGTCACTACTACTACTTCTACTAGTTCACAACCACCTCTGTTGCCCACTCCTCCTCAGTTTATAAAAACCCCACAACAAAATTTGCGTAATTCTGAATTGGCAATGGCATCCAGAAACAACCCCAATTTTATTAATACTACAAGTACGTCAGCTACGGTTGATATATCACAGCAAATGATAAGCCTTTTAACAAGATGCAGTGATGTTGTTACTAACCTGACGGGTGTATTAGGCTATGTTCCATACCATCCACTTTGACAAAAATAGCTCAAAATCGATACATCATGTCATATACAAGAATTTGCGATGCGATATCTGTGGTTTTAAGTTGAAGTATTTGGGCTCTAAAATGTAACTGCACTCATTGAAAGTGGCATAGTCTTATTAGCTAGTTAATTTTCGTTTTTCGTTGTTCTTAATTATTTAAAGCACTTTGTTCGGAGTGGGAGTACTATAATGATTTACCAACAGCAATGGCACTTCGGTTGCACAAATATATGTAGTTATGTACTCGACCTTTAAGTTTGTGCCAACGCCATTGCTTCTATTTCTAGGTGTTGGCAGTGTGAGTGAGATCTTTTCGATGAACTTATATTGACAATTTTATATTTTGTGTAAGCTCTTAAAAATTATTAGTATTGGTGATTATTGTAGTTAATTAAACGTATTATCTCCCATTTTGAAAACGAGATTAATTGGTATGCACAAAAAGTCATACATATGTTAAAATTTAACTGTCATACCAAAAGTCAAACCTATGTTAAAATTTAACTGTTATAATTAATTGATTGTATAAGATATCAATTAAATTTTTTGTAATAAATTGTTCGTATTATCTGTTTTAGTTTAATTATCAAAGGCTGAGAATTTTATATTTCTAGACACTATAATGAGCTTTTTTTTTTTTTTTCAATTATAAATTTGGAGATGAATTGTTATGAACTAATGGTTAAAAAATTAAAGTATACCGCAATTTATAATTTTAAGAATTCCAAAAAGTTTGACGCCAAAACATAAGTATCAAACTAAATAGTTAAAAAGACTGGATAAAATTTGAAATTTCTGAAAATGTTGAGGTACCAATCAATAAAATTTTTAAAATAGAATTAATTTTCATAAATTGAAAAAATAAATACATATGGAGTAATGTGCGAATTTTAAATCATTCGAGTATCACAATATCCAAACTTTAAAATAAATAAATTATATGGATCAATTAAAAACTTATTATAAGGTAAAGAGAATTCGTTCTGACACTCAAAATTTTATCCGGCTCTATTATTTTCGAAAATTTCTTAATGCACCTTGAATATTTATTAACCGCCACGCAAAATTATTTAAATGTCCTTAATTTTTAAAGATGTATCTCTGGATCCATTTATTTTTGAATAAACGTTGAAATATTTCAAAAATGCATCTTCGGAACAAGTTTAAACATTTTATACATTCCACTTAGAAGTAATTTACATTTGAATTGGACCGGAGATGCATCTCAAGTAAAATTCTAGAGATAGATCTCCAAAATGTATCATAACAGGTATTTAATGCTATAAGTTGTTTATCTGTGTTCAAATGAAGTATAACGTATAATTGAAAATTAAAAAATAGACGTAGATAATAATAAGAGACTATTACTGTGTGTGTCGAAAATAAAATAGCAATATATGTCGAAAATGTCGTACAATTGAGATTCAAAATGTAGTAAGACCGTCAAAATAAAGTACAAACTATAGTACTACAACAAAATGATAAGAGATTACTACTGTGTGTGTCAGACAACGTCTTATCTACCTCCTTTGCATGCTCTATCTCCTCGGCCATCGACCCCCATAACATCCGGCGATGTCTTCGCTACAACAATGCCCTTTGTGCCTCCGTCATGATGGTATCTAGGACTCGCCTAACACCAGACCCATAAAGGAAGATACCCTCGTCAATGCCTGCCAGCACAATCTTTACTATGCGACGAAACCTAGGCAAGACATCATCAGTATGATCTAGCTGAGCTCGCTCATCCTCTAGTATCTTCTGATGAGCTGGTAACAACGGATCTCCTGGAGCAGCATGCACCATATACGGATGTGACACTCTGAAGAACCATCTGATGTACCCTTCGACGTAGCTCCAGTCGCTCTCACCTATGATAGCCCGTGCCTCCTCGAGTACCAGATGACTCTCATAATCATCAAGCATCTCCTTTATTTGTCCACGTGTCAATGCAGGAGGAGCAGTGATAACAAGGTGTATGGGAATGGTCAGAGTGTAGTTGAACTGTCGTATGACGCGCTCAGGCATATGAGGAGCAGTGAAATGTGATCCACAGGCTAACCATTTAGAGTATATCAGTATCTCGTCAAATGGTCACGTCTGACAGTGATCAACGTAGTTGTTGAAGTGCATGTCCTCAGTAACTAAACGGTCAAGATAGACTCTAAAAAGCTCGATTGCCTGGTTCCCTCTAAGTGGGATAAAAATAGTAGCACGCGACATATCTAGTGTACTCAGGCACACTCGCTCAACCAACGATGCACGGAAGTGTTGGAGGATCCAAGCTTGAAATACAAAAATTTGGAACACACGAATCATCGATAATGGTTTTGCAAATATGAAATGAAAATGACAAAAAACATTAAAAGATCAAGAATTATTACCACCAGTTGTGTTACGCTGCTTGTGACCTGCTTCGTCTTCCACATACAACCGTCTCTCAACTTCGAATACAGGTAGACCAAGCAAGCCACCCCCAATTGTACTCATAGATCCGCTTGAGATCCAAGAAGTATCGTAGGTAGACGACGTTAGTATAAGTCGCACTCTTGTCCACAAAAATCGAAATGCCAACCACAAACAACAGGTATTCTCTCAAAGCATGTGTTATGTGGACCACCACCTGCTCATCATCACCAAGAGCCTGCTATGCCTTTTAGATCTCAATCGCACAGTGCTTCCTCAAAAACTCAAATCTAGCATGAGCACCTCTGGTCTTATCCACCTCTTTCATCGCCTTCTCTGGATTAACCCCTAGATACTCTACCATCATCTTAACTGCCTCATCTTTGGTAATCCTCCGATGATCGAGGAATCTCCCCCTGATCGGAAGATGTAATAACCACGAGACATCGTTAAGTGTGATAGACATCTCGCCATGCGAGAGATGAAACGACGAGGTCACAAAGTGCCATCTCTCCACAAATGCATTAAGCATCACGTGGTTGACCAGAGTGTAAACAATCATGCATAGGTGCTTCAGGCCAGATAAGGACAAAACCGGCTAAAATAAATCCTCATTCGTCTAAGGAAATGCAACATTCTTCCTCCCGTGGTTAAGAAACTTTTGTGGATCATACTCCTGAAATTTTTCAGAAATAATCAATGTCAAGAATAATCAATGTCAGTAATTAAAGTTTAGGTAAAAAATAAAGAATCTAAATAATGCTATCTCTATGTCTCAGATATGTCTGGCAGCATGGTCTGGATACAGAGGAAGTAATGATAAATCAACTGGAACTCCTCCAAAAGCCTCTGGCTGAGTATGCGCAACAGCCTCACCCTCCTGAGGTGGCACTGGATTAGTAGCATCATCAGTGACAGGTGGGACTGGAACAACAACATCATTCATAGGAGGTGGCACTGGTGAATCCTAAATCCTGCAGGATGATGGGAGAAGTGACGCGTCAGATGATGAATCTCGTCTCCTTTGGGAAGAAGAAGGTGGAGTGACCTAAGGAGACGCATGAGCCCCAGAAGTAGACAGCTCTGCTTAACTAGAGGAACCTGGAGCATCCAGAACCTACTGGCTTCGCTCCCGCCGAGCGAATGCATGCTAAGCAACTCTGCCATGCCTCAATCTCTCATGTCCGTCAGTCATTATGCTTGTAAGTTAAAGTAAGAATACCATTAGTGCACACAAATAACATACATAAACAAGAAAATAATATATATATATATATATATATATATATATATATATATATATATATATATATATATATTACAGGAAATTCTGGAGATGCATATCTAGATGCACCAGGAAACTAAAACGTTGAAACATTTCGGAGATGCATCTCCGGAAGCACCATGAAGCTAAAACATTTAAATATTCCAGATATGCATCTCCGGAATTTCCTACAGTATATGAAACGGTGAACAATTTCGGAGATGCATCTCTTGAATGTTCTGCAACTCAGAAGTTGCGTCAATGGTGAATGTACCATATGCAAGTTGAAAACAATATGTTATTATCACCATTTTCAGCCAACAAACAACTTATACACTATGTCTAAATTATGTTACATATGATTTCTATACATTTTTAACCCTGATCATTGATTTCTACTCATTTACACTAAAACTCAAACATTTATCGAAAACTCGAAAAATTTACTTAAAATTGATGGTTTTTATGAAGTTGAATGATGTTACAGATGAAACTTGATGTTACCTTGAGTTCCCTAGCACCTTGTTTGATGAAATTTGATTTGGTGTAGAGTATTGTATTGAGAGAGTTTGAAGTTGTGGTTGAAGAAATGTGAAATGAGGAAGGAGAAGAGTCTGGCGCGACTTACGCTCCGAAATGTTCCGAAGATGCATCTCCATAATATTTTAAAGTTAACTTACATTTGGGTGCGTCCGGAGATATATCTCCGGAAACATAGGGCATTTGTAGAAATTTACATGGTGTGGTAGAAATACTTAGGGTGCCATAAGAAATTCTCTTATTTTTTAGTATAACATTTTTTGGACAACATAAAAATCACATTATTTGTCAATTTTTAGACCTTTCAACAATTTACCGTATTTTTCGAGTCTTCTATCAATTTTTATAAATCTATTTATTTTATTAAAACTTTAAAATTTTACAGGAAATTTAAGATTCTTACTGCATTTTTAGAAAAATCATTAATTTTTACCCGCATTTTCTAAATGTCTGATCCCATAATTTACGTGCAATTATACTGGAGTTTTTTAAAAAATCCATAAACGCAACATACTTTTTTACCGGCATTTTTGAAATGCCCGATAAAAATGCATACACGCGTACCATATATTTGAAAATTATGGTAAAAGAGGTTGTTGGTATTCATATTTTTTAAAAATTATGATAAAACCATGTTTATTTCTGATTTTTTTAAAATTCTAGTTCATATTTTAGTTTTTTTTAGATAATGAGGACCAAAGGACCATACAATATGACTGCTTCTAGACTGACTGAAAGAGATGAGAAAGCAGTTGTAGAGAGCTATCGTGCAGGGGAAGATGACGAGGAGAATACGTATATTCGGGCGGGTAGATTCGTCCCATCGATTCTCACAGTGTAACAACCCGTATAATATATATCTAGAATAATATCATACAAGTGTAAATTTTTTGTACTGCCACAACATAAGCGTCGAATGACATCATTACATACACATGTCCAAACTAAATACATCAATGGCATATTTTATACAATAGTGCCTAAAAATAAAAACTAAGATCTATGTACAATCTCTTCATTGCACACAATCCACAGCAGAAGATCACAATAAACCGAATCCTTTGAAACATCAATGCACAATTCCTCTTGTATGTAACCTACAAACAACACTTGAAAAGCAACAACAATACTGGGGTGAGATAATAATCTCAGTAAGTTCCCCTATCATATGGATCCACTCGGCTAAGGATTTTCTAATTGAATCCTAACTCAAGTCTTTATCTCTCGTTACTTGCATATCAATCACACAAAATAATTAAGAATTAAGTCTCTAAGGGATATTCACAATGTATGGAAACATGTCACCGAGCTCTCATAACTCAAACAATCACTTTTCAAACTCATGAAACATCGATCCCCGCCCGGGCCTACGTCTAGGTCAAGCTTGATTCACACATGCTTATATGATCCGACTTTCACGGTGGATATCAGGTCCTCTATGAAACTCAAACTCAGTTTAAGCAACCGTCACTCGTATGAGACTCTAACCCACTAAGAGTATCTTTCACTGTATGGGACTCTAACCCACTTAGGTATCCACCTTTCCCCATGTCCGCCATGGTTGGGACTCAAACCTATTTGGGGCGCGAATCATTGGTGCCACATCCTCTTTCCTACTTTACATAAGCATCTCAAAAGGGGATGTGTACCCTCAATGGAAAACTATCTCAATACCTGATTAGGTCTCAACAATAAATAGGACTTCGAAGCAAGGCTCCTCACCAAATAGGACTTTTGGAACAAAGGTTCCTCACCAAATATCAAACCAATTCTCACGGTGTTCGTCAAATACTAGGTGTTCATCTTCACCCATTCACATATTACTCCACATGTTTCATACAAAGCATATTGATTCGTTAATCAGGTGAATACTTGTCTGCGATACACACCGAGGTATCGTTGCGTCCAAGCATTACCCTATACTCATTTCCACAACCTAGATTATCTTTCTAAGTTATTAGTCAAATTATACTCCTAGGTTTCCTTATTCATCACCATATGGTTTTAATCAGGTTATTTCACATTCAACACAACAACAATATTTAGCATACATCATAATATGGTTCATAACATTCATAAAGCATACAAGGTAATATATCATGGTACAAGAATCATAGTTAAGCTATTATACAATTCATTTCAATTTATCTTCTTCCACTTTCACGTTATAAGGTAAACGTCTACCGATCATACTATGGTGGGAATAATCGAACAAAAGGGAAACATAGTGGAATAACTTGTAGAGGCTTATTTCTATATAATAGTTCTCTCAGCACCATATTCCATTATGAGGAAAATATGAAATAATGCATGATATAATATTAGACTAACATTGCATGAGTATTCAACACAAAGCACATGGCCTAATGGTAAGGAACTTGCACCATGACCAAAAGGTCTTGGGTTCAACTCCTGGTGAAGGCACATTTTGATTTTTCAAAGAATTAAATAACAAAGATCGATTGTTGTAGGGATACAATCAACTATTTAGCCTCCCAAAACTCTCTGTTTGCGAAAAACTTGGGAAACTATCGATTGTGGTTGTCATGCAATTGATTGTCATTGTGTTCTTTCTCAAAAATACCAACTCTTAATACTTCATACTCCATAGATACCCCTTTCAAACCATTTCAATAGTCTGCTAACATTAGTTCATGTAAGAACAACAAAATACTTCAAGAATCAATCAACACAACATGGAATCAAGGACAACAACAACAACAACAACAACAAAAATAATAAAAAGGCAAGAACAACAACACTTTCATAATATTAACAACAACAACAACAACAACAACAACAACAACAACAACAACAACAAAAACAACAACATAGCTTCAAAGAAGGCAACAACATGGATTCAATATAAACCCTAGAATTCCCAAGTCATGAAATCTCCCCCCAAAGCTAATTCTATCTATGTAAATCACCTCTAGAGATGAAGATGATGAAGTTTGGTAAAGAAGATAAAATTAAATCATGGTGTTGATGATGATGATGTCTTCCATGAGTTTCTTCTTCTTCTTCTTCCCTTATTTCCCTCCTTCTATTCTTATCTTCTTTTCTTCCCTTTCTCTTTCTCTCTTTCTTTCCCTTTTATTGGTATATATTCTTTTCCCTTTCTTCTTATCCACTTCTTCTTTCTTTTTCTTTTGTTCTTATCCCTTTTTCTTATTTCTTTCTCTACCACACACACATACACACACACACACACACACACACACATATTAAGTAGTGACAAAAAATATCTCAATTGATATTTTGTCTTCTAGTACCAAATGATCAATTATTAATGTTACAAAAATGTCCCCTCTTGTACTTATTAATAATAGTCATTCTCTTTTAATAGGGATTGATCTCTTTAGAGTCCACTAGTTACTCTATTGGTCTCAACTAATAATATTATGAGCACACAGGAGAGCTTAAATTATTCCAACTGACAAGAGGTAAAGTATATAGGAACTCATTTGATCTCAACTAACAACAAATTGAGCATTGAAGGGAATATGAGATATTACACTTTCCCCCCTTAAATTGAAATTCACCCCCGAATTTCCTCCACTTAACAAAGAAACACTTCTTACGTCACCGTCCTTGGTCACCACTTGACTTAGCTTGAGTTTAATCCTCTGACATATTCAATCTTCCAATTTAAGTTCACTATCAAATTTCCTTTCTCCATGAACTCTCAAAACTTCATGATCTTAACCATACTCTTATTCCAATATTTGATTAACTTCTAACTCTTCTGATATCACTACTACGGAAAACATATACAACAACGTTTGGAAAAGGGATAACATCACGTGTGACCTGCCGTTTTTACGTAGGGTGTGATTGTATATGCGCTACTTACAATAACGGTCTTATGACCGTTGTAGAAAACCTGAAAGCGCGCTATATATGATCACAGTTGGACTAACTAACCGTTGTAATATATAAAGGCCCCAGGTTGGATTCTCACCAGTGCATCTTTTGGTGTAATATATTATTCTGGACAACGTTCACTATACAACCACGTTTATATACTACAAACGTCGTTAAATAATATTCTTTTTATAAAATAATTTTTATGCGTTTTGAAAATTTTCCATTTTTTTAACCTCTATATTTTTTGAACCATATCAGAACAGAAACAACAATTATATCATAATGAAGTACTATATTGTATTACATCGATCAAATCCATATATTATATTAAGAACCAAATATTGTATATGTATTACATCAAATGAAAAATGGCACAAAATAACCTACAAACTTTATATAACATCACATAATTGTATCTTATAGTGTTTTGTTTCTTTGTCTCTTGGTGTATTTACTTTAAACACCTACCATTTCAAATAATCATAATTGTTAGTAAATATACTTAGAAATTGTTCTGGGCTAGGCAGAACCTCTGCCCTCCGCTGGGCAAGGCCCAATCCAATCCAGCCATTGGCCAGGCCCGTTGGGCAGAAACTAGCCGTTGGGCAGAAACTAGCCGTTGGGCACGTCCCTTTCTCTCGCTCTACAGTTCACGCGACCAACTGCCTCCCTGGATCTCACGAAATCAGTTGGACCAGGTCAAAGGGCCACGCGCCTTGCCCTCCACCTGGCAGTTTCCCACTGGTCGACGAGAAGCCTTGGCCATGTGAGAAACCTTGGCCCCGCGCTGGGGGTCCTTTTATAAATACCCTTTCACTTGAGAGGGTCAGGTATCCAATATCAAACACTCAATATCCTGATCTTTTGTACTTGCTTTCTCCCTTTTGACCAAACGCTTACTTTGGCATCGGAGTACCTTGCAGGTACAACCCCCTCCTCTCCTACACGCATCATCACATGTCCTTCAAGAAGGCCACGACGATCCAGTCTGATCACCTCCGATTAGTGGCGCCGTCTGTGGGAAATTAGCTTCCACGTCTTTTGATTCAAGATCCTCTTCTTTTTTAACTCCAAAGACCAAAGCTTCACCTTCAAACCTCAAGATCATCATGGCCTCCACCAAGAATGATGCTCGCCAAGACTCTGCTGCTGCTACTGTTGTGACCGACAACGTTGACCACACATTCATCGGACACGTGCCCCAGGAAACCGACCAGCGGGACGGAAGGACTGCATCCCCGACTCCCGACGATGTGAAACCCAGAGCACCAGCCACTGAACGCGTTTTCGAACCCATTCCGATTTCGTAAGACGCTGATCCGAGCACAACTGTTCTCATCGCCTCTCTCAACAGATCAAATCTTCTTATCTTCCAGCAAGGAGAGAAAATTAGCGCTCTCGAGCATGTTCTACAAGAACGGCTCGCTTCGGAGAAATAACTCAGCCCATCTCCGCGTCCTCGGTCTCCCCCTCAGAAACTGAGACGTGATAGGTCAAGAAGTCTCTCCCCAGAGAGAAGAAGATCGAGATCGGAAGAGCCTGCTTCCGACCTCGCCCGAAGACATTGCAGATCTCCCCCACGGAAATCCAGACGCTCCCCAGTGTCCAAAAAGTCCCGACAGTCAGACAAGCATGAGCATCGCCATGCGCGTAGACATTCTCCCCGACAAAGCAGAAGTCGTGGCTGCAGCCACTCTTTCTCTCGTTCCCCGAGCCCAAGCAGCGACGACGACGTCCACAGTCCCCTTTCAGAGGAGATCATGGACATAAGAATTCCTCGAGGGCTGGAGAAACCCCTTGCTCTAGCAACCTATGATGGGACCACCGACCCCGGCGAGCATATAAAAAACATAGAAGCAATGTTACACTATCACAATGTGACTGGCGCCATAAAATGCAAACTATTCCCGATCACACTAAGAAAATGGGCAATGACCTGGTTCAAACGCCTTCCTCGAGGGTCGATTACATCATGGAGAGACTTGAAGACTCAGTTTGCTTGATACTTTACAGCTTCCAGACGACATCCCAAGTCGGAGGCCACTTTGGAAGCCATTATACAAGGCAGGGACGAATCCTTGTGAGATTCCTTCAACGGTTTAATAAAGAAGTCGTGGAGGTCTGTACAGCGGACCATATGAAGAAATACCTTCTAGAAAAAGGCTTGAGGCCCAAAAGCGAGTCCCGCAAGTCCGTGGGCATCGAGACTCCCCGCACACTGACAGAGCTCCTCCGCAAAACCGAAGCGTACATACAGTACGAAGAAAAGGAGGCTGCATACCATGCCCGGGACGCGAGAGATCGCGAGGGAACCCGGGCACCAAAAAAAGAAGAGCCGAAAATATCCCGGCAGGGGAAAGAAAGGCGACGAGACGACCGTCCCCGAGAAAACAAAGGACCCGCTGGTCGATTCACAGAATATACCCTGCTTATGGCTCCCCTCGAACACATTCTCTCTGAATGTATTAACGCTGAATTCAAGCAGGGGGCGTCAGATTCCCCAAGCCGACGACGTCCAAAGGCAACGTCGACAAGAGCAAGTATTGTCGATTTCACCGCAGTCAAGGCCACACGACAGAAGACTGCGTGCACCTAAAAGACGCAATAGAGATCCTCATAAAGGAGGGTCACTTGAAACAATACATAAAGAAAGGTGAGTCCTCCCGACGAGAGGCCCTAGAGTCAACGAAGGAGGCAGAATCGTCTCAATCCAGTCCTCCCCCGCAGGTCGCAATGTCCATCACGCGACCAGATGACTTCGTCATTCCCGATTACTTCGAAGAGCCTTCCCGAATCACCGCCCACAGCACTTGGGAAACTTTCCCTGCGGCCATGGTTATCTCATGCGGGGGGTACAATGAGCTGATAGTAGGATCTGTCAAGAGGAAGTTCGAGTAGCTTATAGACTGCAGTCCTGACCGGTTGTCTACACTCGAGAAAGTCAAGGGGCGATCCCAGCCAATCACATTCTATCGGGAGGAGCTACCAGGGGGATCACCAAATTCTCACATACCTCTCCTCATCAGGGCCAAACTAGCAAGCACCGATGTCCGGAGGATCCTAGTCGACCAGGGCAGTTCACTGGATATTATGTACACGGACCTGTTTCGCGCCCTAAAGCTGGACCAAAAGAACCTCTCACCGTATGTTGTATCCGACCTGCAAGGGTTCAACGGGGCCACAGCCAGACCTTGGGGATATGTGGAGATGCCGGTCACGTTTGGGGAGGAAGAAACATCCAGGTCGATCAAGACCCAGTTCTTAGTGATTGATTGCTCGTCGCTATATCAATGCATTTTGGGCAGGCCAGCCCTCGCGGAGCTGATCGCTATTCCCTCAACCGTCCACCTCAAGATAAAGTACTATACGGAGAAAGGGCACGTTGCAACTTTACATAGAGACATAGAAGCTGCTCGCAGATGCTTCGAGGCAGCGACCAAGGGTCTGAACCAGATCAGAGCAACACTGAAGGCAGCCAAATGACCAAGGGATGAAGCTCATCCATCCAAATATGACCACCAGGACAAGAAGTCTGCGCTCCCCATGCACATCATCGATCTTGACAGCCGGATGTCAGAGGACAATGGGGAGGTTACACCGACAGGGGCGACCAGCTCACCTGCATCAGCCCTCATGCGACCAGTGCCTGACGGAGAATTCGAAGCCATCGCCTTCAGTAATAACCCCAACAGAGGGGTGAGGATAGGGGCTGGACTTCCCAAAGAAGTCAAGAATCAGCTGAAGAAATGCCTGGACGACAATGCTGATCTATTCGCCTGGAGTGCAGCAGACATGCCCAGCTTAGACCCCGAGACCGCGTGCCACCACTTAACAATTGATCCAGCTGCCCGCGCCATTGTACAACGAAGAAGAAAGCAGTCCGACGAGAAGGCACGGGCTTCTGAAAAACTTGTACAAGACCCCTTAGAGGCAAAATTCATTTCAGAGGCCAGGTATACAACCTGGCTATCCAATATTGTACTTGTGAAAAAACATAGTGGAAAATGGCGTATGTGCATTGACTATACCGATCTCAACCGAGCTTGCCCGAAAGATGCTTACCCTTTACCAAGCATAGATAAACTCGTAGATAACTCCGCAGGTTTAAAACTCTTGTCCTTCATGGACGCCTACTCGGGATACAATCAAATCCCCATGGCCGAAGAAGATAAGAGGTATACCGCATTCATGACCTCCTCGGGGAACTATTACTACAACATAATGCCCTTTGGTCTAAAAAACACTGGGGCCACGTACCAGCGCATGATGAACAAAGTCTTCCGATCAGAAATTGGGGACATGCTCAAAGTATACATGGACGATATGATCGTCAAGTCCCAAGAGGAATCCGATTATACGGCTCACCTACAGAAAGTCTTCGACCAGGCTAGAAGATGTAAAATGCGCTTCAACCCCGAAAAATACACCTTCGACGTACGAGCAGGGAAGTTCCTCGGGTTCTATCTCACCGAAAGAGGAATAGAAGTAAACCCAGACAAGTGCAGAGCATTCACAGAATTCCCCACTCCCAGGTCGAAGAAGGCCATACAATCCCTCAACGGGATGCTCGCCTCCTTATCCCGTTTCGTGGCCAAATCTGCTCAGCATGCTCTGCCCTTCTTTAAACTACTCAAGAAGGAGTCCAGCTTCGAATGGACCGGAGAATGTGAGCAAGCCTTGACCTATCTCAAGCAGGCTCTGTTCGAAGCACCCGTGCTATCCCGACCAGAGTGCGGGGAAACCTTATACTTATATCTCTCCGTCGCCAGTGAAGCCATTAGCGTAACCCTTATCCGCGAGACATCAGACGGGAAGAAGCCCATCTATTTCACTAGCAAAGCCTTACAAGGACCAGAACTCAGGTACACGCAGATAGAGAAAGTCGCCCTCGCCCTCATCACCGACACGAGGAGACTCAGACACTACTTCCTGGCTCACACCATTGTTGTCCGCACAGATCAGCCCATCAGGCAGTTACTGCGTCGGCTTGATATGGCGGGCAGGATGCTCAAATGGTCCCTAGAATTATCAAGATTTGACATCCACTACGAGGGCAGGAAGGCCCTCAAGGCACAAGTTCTGGACGACTTCGTGGCGGAGATGACGCTGCTACCATCCCCGCCGTGTCGAGCGCATAAGTGGACTGTTTACGTAGACGAGGCATCAAGCTCCTCGGGCAGTGGGGCAGGCATCATCCTCGAAAACGAGGAAGGAATTATAATCGAAGTGTCTCTGGTCCTGTCCTTCCAGACATCCAATAACCAAGCCTAATATGAAGCCTTCCTCGCAGGGTTGCGGCTGGCCCAGGACGTGGGCGCTAAGGAAGTAAAAATCTACACTGACTCCCAGCTTGTAGCATCACAGGTACGGGGATAATTTCAAGCAAAAAACGACCAGCTCGCCGAATACCTGGCGCTGGTAAAAGAAAGAATTACAAAGTTTGATGCATGGGAAGTCCAGCACATCCCTCGCGAACGAAACACGCGGGCAGACATCTTGTCCAAATTGGCCAGCACCAGAAAGAAAGGTGGAAACAAGTCCATCGCACAAGAGATACTCGCCCGACCTAGTATTGAAAAACCTCCCAAGCTGCCCGACGTCAACGTCATTGGGGACGCCAATTGCTGGATGACCCCCGTATACAACTACCTCACCAAAGGGGAACTCCCCGAGGATGGAAAAGAAGCTAGCATAACTAAGCGACGGGCCTGCTCATACGTACTGATCGAAGACAAACTCTACCGAAAAGGATTCTCCATCCCCCTCCTAAAGTGTGTCGAGGAGAACAAGGTCCCCAAAATCCTACAGGAAATACATGAGGGCATCAACGCGCAACATTTGGGGGGAAGATCCTTGGCCAGGAAATCCCTACGAGCAGGATATTACTGGCCAACCATGTAGCACGACGCCAAGAAACACGTCCAAAAGTGCGACCGGTGTCAGCTCCACGGGGACATGCACTTGGCACCCCCAACGAATTGAAGACTATGTCCTCGCCGTGGCCTTTCGCCTGGTAGGGGATGGAAATACTTGGCCCCTTTACAATGGGGTCCTATCAAAACAAATTTCTAATCGTGGCCGTCGATTACTTTACAAAATGGATCGAAGGCGAAGCACTCGCCAAGATCACAACCTTCAATATACTTCGCTTCTACAAGAAAAATGTCCTCGCACGGTTTGGGGTGCCCCGGGCCCTCGTGACCGACAACGAGACTCAATTCATGGACAGAAAGTTCCAAGACTTCATCGCCAATGAAATTCTGGTATCAGACGTGTGATGTTAAGTGCGATGTCACAACAACACTCTGCACAATGGACAAAATAAATAGCAGAATAACACACAGTATTGTTCACTCAGTTCGGTCTAACTACCTACGTCTGGGGGCTACCAAGCCAGGGATGAAATTCACTACTTGTAGAATTAAATTACAGACTCAACAACCCAGTTGACAATCTCCTAATCTTAATTCCTACTAGTGACTTTCTACCTAAGAAACCACTTAGATATGAGAACACTACTCAATCCCTAAAACACTTCAGTGATATAATTCAAAGATCACTCACTTTGAATAGCACTACTTGATTCTGCTTCATAGCTTTGATCAAGAACAACTCAAAACAACAATACCAATTCACACTCGAATGGTTTACAAATCATACACGAAGACACAAATGACACTCAGTCTTTAGCTCCCTTTCTTCGTTACTTTTCCTTCATTACAGATGCGCTTTATATAGCTATCTGAATTGGGCTTGGACCTGCTACAATATCTGACTTGATTTGTTATTTAAAACTGAATATTCAAAACAGATTTTCTCCTAAAATCTTTTCAAATCTTCAACCTTTTAAATCTCCTACAAATCTGCACCAGATCTCCTATGCAGCGAAGAATATCTAACCCAAGATATTCTCATCCAATGAGACTAACAGCTCTCCACAATTCCAGCTAACACGCAAACCCTAACAACATCACAACCTGATGTTATTAATTCTGCAGATCTAATGTCACAACATCGCTTGTGACATCAGACATCTAAACTTCAGTAACTTAAATACTTAACACAGCCCAGTGTTAAGACTCAATGTTGTGACATCACCACCTTAACATCAAACATTGAACAACCTTTGTTTTACCAAAATTCTAGCCAATCCAAGGAACTAACAATCTCCCCCTTTGGCTAATTTTGGCTAAAACAATCTCTGCACCTTCAGAGACTTCAGTAGTGGAAAAAAACTTCAATAATTTTTAAAACTTCAAGCAGCAGCATCTTCAATACATAAAGACTTCACAAAACTCTGCTGCAGCACCACTTTCAACAGCAACAATCTTCAACAGCTGCACATATTTCAACATTAGCAGCAATGAGCACTCCCCCTCAATGCAACAACCAGCATAGCAGCTGTTCAGCAGTTACTCCCCCTTAATTTCTGCACTTCTATCATCAGCAATCAGCAAACATATTCCTTTGACAGCATATGACATTTGTACTCTTGGATACTCTTGGCTACTTCTCCCCCTTTTTAGCCACAATTTGACAACCTTCAACCAAGAGCCCTACTCACTGCAGTTAGTACTACCCTAGCTCTCATTGTTAGCCTCATAGTTAGCATAACAAATCATAGAACAAACAATAAAGGGTGCATATACAACACAATATTCATATTACAAGCCAAGCACAACAGTGCAGAAACAAAAACAACAAAAACAAAACTAAAACTACTAACTAAGAAAAACATTAAAAGCTTTAATCATCTGAGCTGAGATCATCATCATCTTCTTCTGAACCTGGCTCTTCAACATCATCATTTTGTTCCAAGGATTTGATTGTCTGCTCAATTCTCAACTTCCTAGTAGTGCTAGTACTGATAACCACATCAAGATCCTTGCATGTTGCCTTCAATTCTTCAATCAACTCACTTTTTGTACTAGCCTTTTTAACACCAGAACTTGATGTTACAACAATGTCTGGAACATGATGTCAAGCAAACAACTTTGGATGTAACGACAAGACTGACTTCCTCTTGCAAGCTATATCTGAACTTGTTAAGGTTTCAGGATGTTGCTCCAAGATGATTCCACAAACAAGGGATGGGAATGCTATGGGTAACTTGATAGCGTTTGTTTCAGCATGTTTCACCACTTGCTCAAAGATGTAGCTTCCATAATCAAACTTGATCTTCTTCCCAACAACATAGATAAACCTGCCCAATCCAACAGCGATTGTTGTCTTGTGGTTTGTTGGCACCCAGTTGGCAGCACCAATTCTGTGAAGAATTGCATACTTGATGCTAAGTTTACTGGCCTGCAACTTCCCTTTCAATGGCCAAACCTTTATCTGATCAGCTGTAATCTCTTTACATATTTCATTATCAGTCATCTCAAGTTCACTATACTCTTCATCATCTCTTCCTAGATACTTGTTAATAGTACTAGGAGAGAAATTAATGCACTTTCCTCTCACATAGACTTTCATGAAATCAATGCTCTTTTTATCAGCAATATTTCCAGAAATGTTGACAACAAATTCTTTGATAAGACTTTCATAGCACTTAGGAAACTTGGTCACAGTCTTTACCAACCTAGCCTCATTAATCAGCTCCATAATATCCTTCATCTCTAAAGCTTCTTTTCTAAGCTCCCTCTCTAGGGCCAGTCTTCTCTGACATACAAATTTCCACATTGATGCACTGCTGGCATAATGAAAGGAAATGTTGTCAACTGGAACTTCAGGGACTTTGTCAGAGATTCTCTTCAAAATCGTCCTTCTGACAGGTGTGATGTCATGAACATCATCCTCAACATCAAGGTCAGAATCAGAATCTTCCCTTATCTTCCTCTTTTTGGATTTCACAGCCACTTTGCTCCATGGCTTGGTTGGACCAACAACAGCAGTTTTCTTCTTGCCTTCAGACGACTTCTTTGGAGAGGATTCAACTGTCTTTCCTTTCCTTGTCTTCAGTCTCTTACCAATACTTGGAACAGCTTTTCCAATGACTTCATCATCAGATAAATCAACCACATTGATCACATCCTCATTCTTTTCTTCACCAGGAGTAGTTTCAGCAGGTGATGTTCCAACATCCCCCTTAACATTAGCTTCCTCATGCACATCATCTTCTTATATTCTCACTTCAGAATCTTTAATAACAGACATAGCAAGTCTATGAAGATTTGTAGCTGCACTTTGCATGTCACTCTTTTCCCTTTCAGAATGTTCCGCAGGCATTTGCCTCAATGGTCTAGATATACCCTTTATAGGGAGCCCTTTCTCAAAGATTTTATCAACAATCTGACCTAAGCTTTTGTCCACATCTACCCTTTCCTCAACAATTTGAGAAGTGGATGACCTAGGTACTGTTTTATTACTAAATAGCACATTCGTAACAAGCTTCTTTGTTTCATTATCTCTAAAAATAGTCCCAGCCCTTTTTGGAACAAGTTTAGAAGGTCTAGATTTACCTGACTCTGGGAGCATCATAGAGATGGGTTCTACATGTAACGCTTCTTCTGCAGACCCCTCTTCTGAAGAAACCCTAGCTTTATCTCGCGAAGAGCTTTGAGAAAAGGATTTTGATGGAGAAGCCTTTTGGTTTGACATCGTTCCCTTTAGGCAGTATAAGTTTAGATGATTCTTCTTGTTGAAGGAGATGAACAGTCAGGAGATATGATCCTTGATGAAACGTGATATTGCTACAAAAGGGAATGATGGTCTAAGGTATGGCGCCTGATTTTCTGTATCCCTTAAAGACCAATTACTAATTTTCTCCCTCCATAAAGACTTTCCTTTTAAAAATTTAAAAGGATTCACACCAGAACTCATTAACTCTGAGTGACCTTTCAGCATCCTTTCATACCTGATGTCATGGCCTGATGTTATAACATCAACTTGAACATCATCAGTTGAATTAACTTCAAGAGGAATCCACTGATAGTAGTTATCTTTGGATCTGACCCCCTTCATAACAACCTGATTATGATCATTAGATACCTCACACTCATCTTTGGTGTAGTTAACTTTGTAACCTTCATCACATAGCTGACTTATGCTAATCAGATTTGCATTCAACCCTTGGACAAGGATCACCCTATCAAGAGTTAGACCATCATGATTCTTCACTCTTCCAACTCCTTCTACTACTCCTTTTTCTCCATTGCCAAACACAACCTTATTTCCATGGCAAGGATTGAACTCCACCAACTGCTCCTTGGATCCAGTCATGTGCATTGAACATCCACTGCCAAAGTACCATGCATCCATGGCAAAATTTCCATCTGAGGTATGAGCCAATAGACATGTGACCTGAGCTTTAGGAACCCATTGTTTCACCACCTTGGGCCTGACCTCCTTCTGTCTGGGTTGAGGAGCAGAATTTGGATAACCATGAAGCTTGAAGCACGAGGACTGCATATGCCCAAACCTGCCACAATAGAAGCATCTGACTCTGTCATCTCTGAAGTGGTTAAATCTTCTGCCACTTTGATGGTAATGCTGTGGCTGCCACCCATAATGTTGTCTCCTTCTTCCATAGTTGATTGTCTTCTTCTATACTGAGGATGCTGTCTCCTAGGCTGTCTCCTATGGTGATGAGGCTTCCTTCTTCCATAGTGATGAGGCACAACATTGTTGTATCCATACCAGTCTCCCTGATGTTGAGACATCTGATGAGACATGTTCTGTTTGAACCTAGCAGCTTGCATGCTCTTGTGATATTGGGGAGGCATATACTGACTAGTTCCTTGGGGCTGCATCTTCCTCTGATGAGGGCCATTCTTCTTCTCAACATTCTAAGGCTGTGAATGAGCACCCTTCCTAGATGTAGGATCATGTCTCTTTGTTTGATGTTGAGACAATGGTTGAGACACCTCCTTCTTTGTTCCTGAAGTGCTAGCCACATATCCTATACCTGATTTATCTCCAGCAGCTTTCTCTGATTGAAGAATCTTATCAAGAGTAGCTGTACCACTGTTCATCATCCTAACGGATTTTGTCATCTGATCAAGTTGAGATTTAACAAGTACAACTCCACTTTCCAGATCAGCTTTTTCATTCTCAAGCTGAGCAATCTGTTGCTTGTGACACTTGTTTTCTTGACAAATCTCAGTACTTTTTAAACACAGCTCTTGATAAGTAGATGCTAACTCCTCATAAGTTATTTCTCCATCACTATCATCATCAGAAACAACAGTTCCTATTAAGGCACTAACATGCTTTGTTGACTCACCTTCACTTTCACTATCAGATTCAGACCAGGAAACTGACATGCCCTTCTTCTGCTTCTTCAAGAATGTGGGACATTCTTTCTTGACATGTCCATACCCTTCACATTCAAAGCACTGAACACCTTTATCCTGGGCAGTCTTCTCTTCATCTTTCTCTTTTGATTTGCTGATGTCAGAAGAGATGTTCTTGACATTAGGCTTGTAGTTATTGTTCCACTTTTTGAACACCTTGTTGAACTGCCTTCCCAACATAGCAATGGCTTGAGACAGATCTTTCTGAGAATCATCATCTTTGAATTTCTTAGCTTCTGCAGGAGTGGAGACCAAAGCTATACTCTTGGGCTTCTTTTCTGGTTCTTCCTCATTCAAACCAAGCTCAAAAGTTTGAAGAGATCCAATGAGCTCATCAACCCTCATCTTGCTGATGTCTTGAGCTTCTTCAATTGCAGTCACCTTCATCTTGTACCTCTTAGGAAGGGACCTAAGAATCTTCCTTACAAGCTTTTCATCTGACATCTTTTCACCAAGAGCACTGGATGCATTAGCCAGCTCAAGAACACTCATGTGGAAGTCATGGATAGTCTCATCTTCCTTCATCTTCAGACTTTCAAACTTTGATGTTAGAAGCTGAAGTCTTGACATCTTAACTCTAGATGTTCCTTCATGTGTAGCCTTCAAAATATCCCAAGCCTCCTTAGCAACTTCACAGGTATTGATCAACCTGAATATATTCTTATCCACTCCATTGAAAATTGCATTTAGTGCTTTGGAATTACCAAGGGCAAGCTCATCTTATTCCTTGGTCCATTCTTCTTCAGGCTTCGGCTTTGAGGTGCCCTCTTTATCTTTCCCAACATCATCCTTTTCAAACACAACAAGTGCTTTCCATTCTTTAATTATAGCCTTCCAAGCCCTGCTGTCCAAGGATTTTAAAAACGTGATCATCCTTGGCTTCCAATAATCATAATTGGATCCATCCAAAATAGGGGGTCTGTTGACAAATCCTCAAACTTCTTTATCCATCTTTACACCAGAAAGTAACTTCCCTAGATCTCACCCAGAGACAGACATGATGCCTGCTCTGATACCAATTGAAATTCTGGTATCAGACGTGTTATGTTAAGTGCGATGTCACAACAACACACTCTGCACAATGGACAAAATAAACAGCAGAATAACACACAGAATTATTCACCCAGTTCGGTCTAACTACCTACGTCTGGGGGCTACCAAGCCAGGGATGAAATTCACTACTTGTAGAATTAAATTACAGACTCAACAACCCAGTTGACAATCTCCTAATCTTAATTCCTACTAGTGACTTTCTACCTAAGAAACCACTTAGATATGAGAACACTACTCAATCCCTAAAACACTTCAGTGATATAATTCAAAGATCACACACTTTGAATAGCACTACTTGATTCTGCTTCACAGCTTTGATCAAGAACAACTCAAAACAACAATACCAATTCACACTCGAATGGTTTACAAATCATACACGAAGACACAAACGACACTCAGTCTTTAGCTCCCTTTCTTCGTTACTTTTCCTTCATTACAGATGTGCTTTATATAGCTATCTGAATTGGGCTTGGACCTACTATAATATCTGACTTGATTTGTTATTTAAAACTGAATATTCAAAACAAATTTTCTCCTAAAATCTTTTCAAATCTTCAACCTTTTAAATCTCCTACAAATCTGCACCAGATCTCCTATGCAGCGAAGAATATCTAACCCAAGATATTCTCATCCAATGAGACTAACAGCTCTCCACAATTCCAGCTAACACGCAAACCCTAACAACATCACAACCTGATGTTATTAATTATGCAGATCTAATGTCACAACATCGCTTGTGACATCAGACATCCAAACTTCAGTAACTTAAACACTTAACACAGCCCAGTGTTAAGACTCAATGTTGTGACATCACCACCTTGACATCAAACATTGAACAACCTTTGTTTTACGAAAATTCTAGCCAATCCAAGGAACTAACAGCCAAGTTGGGCACGAACCAACACTTTACTTCCATCGAGCATCCCCAAACCAATGGGCAGGCGGAAGCCGCGAACAGGGTGATCCTCTGTGGCTTAAAACGAAGGCTGGGCGAAGCCAAGAAAAGATGGGTCGAGGAACTACACAGCGTGCTCTGGGCCTACAGGATAACACCACACTCAACCACCGGAGAAACCCTTTTCCGAATAGCGTATGGAACTGAGGCGGTAATACCGGTGGAAATCAGGGAACCTTCTAGACGAACATAAGCTCCCCTCGACGAGGAAATGAACGACGACGCCTTGAGAGAAGAGCTCGACCTGGTCGAAGAGATACGGTCAGGAGCTGCACTCCTTGAAGCATCGTTTAAACAACAAATTTCCTTGCGCCATGACGCCAGAGTCATAAAGCGTGACTTCCCCGTTGGCAGCCTGGTCCTGTGTAGA
This sequence comes from Lathyrus tuberosus, assembly GCA_022829125.1. Lineage (NCBI taxonomy): Eukaryota > Viridiplantae > Streptophyta > Magnoliopsida > Fabales > Fabaceae > Lathyrus > Lathyrus tuberosus. The sequence goes on along the minus strand of JALAZF010000111.1, from coordinate 5,987,653 downwards.
AACCAAAAGGATTCGCGCGAAGGAAAGCTGGCCGCGAATTGGGAAGGACCCTACAGGGTCAAGTCCAAAATGGGCACAGGAGCATACTACTTAGAAACTCTGGATGGAGAATCATTTGCTCAACCATGGAATGCTGAAAAGCTCAAACAATATTACGTTAAGCCCAACCACGAGGTCGGACTAACTGCCGATAAAATCGCCCGAACAGGGAGATTACACGGTCACAAGATCATGCCCTGGTGAAGCACGATCCATTTTACAACGCCGTCCAACGTCTGCTTATGGGACGAGCAGACCCTGTGCACAACGGGGATACCTCGATCGAGCTCCTCCGTTGCCACACCAATTAGGCAGGACACCCAGCTCGCGATGGGAATAGTCCAAGCTTGTGAGCTTAGTACCTCAACCGAGGTCCTAGTCTCATCGAAGGCAAAAACACCTTGCCCTCCTCGACAAGTCTCCCAACTTTCTGAGCACAACAAAAATAATTCGAGCAAACGTCCATTCAAAACAAGCATAAATAAATCACAATGTTATAACATCGGCTACATGACCGGAATATGTCACAAGTATATACAAAGGGCAGCGACCAACAAAACATTACATTAACAAAGGGGCACGCAGGTCCACAAAATACAAACATCTTCAAATAAACTATACAACCTCACCCTCCGGGGAAACCACTTGGCTATCAATGACCACATTGAACAGACCCATGCCGTCGGTCAGCAGCCGAACTTCCGAGTTAAGGGCTTTCAACTGCTGAGTAGCAGCATTGAATCCAAATTCAGCGGCCTTCAAGTTGTCTTCTCCGAGGATCGGGATCCTCCCGATCAAATCCCACCTCGTCTTCAAAGACTTCTCATCCTCGGTTTCATCGTCACCAACCACCGACGACCCCTCCAGTTCAGCCAACCTCGCCTTCAAATGAGCATTCTCTTCATCGTCCTTGGCTACCTTATCCTTCATCTGGGTGACCTCCTGCTGGAGCAGGATCTTGGCTTCTTCATGGCCTTGCAGCTTCTTCAGCTCATTGTCCAATGCAGCAGCTTCCAGCTCCAGCTCGTCGATTTTGGCCGTGGCTTTCCTAAGGTCGGAGCGAGGAACCATGTCTACATCCCCAAGGGCCAACGCCACTTCCAGCACCTTAAACATGCCCGCCGCATCCTGGCAGAGGAGCTTCCTCCGCTCTTGAGGGTTAGCAGACCAAATTGCGGAGGCATCAGAATCTGGGACAATGATGGAATCCCCGTCGTCAAACATCGTCCCCTGCAGATAGCATGAAAGCACAAACTTTCCACTTGCAAATCCACCCGAGCAAGCTGCCAGGGAGGCCCCAACGTCATCTCGCTTCCTTTTATGAGAAGTGTCTGGAGTTAATAGAGTGGAAGTCGTCCCCGTAGCAGGACCAACACCAGCCACGAATTTCTCCAGCGTAGACTGTTGTTTGGCCACCTTGGCTTTAGGAATTGCCGACGTCTTCTTCTGAACCTTGGCCTCCTGAGAATTCATCAAGCCTTCTCTCATGTCGGTCATCCCCCCTGCGAGCACACAAATTAAAACAGATCAGTAATCAGAAGAAATTTGATAAAGACGGGCGTGAGAACAAATCATACCGAGCAGCTGGAACGCAATTTCATCATTTTCACACTCAAGGAGAGCCTTGATGTTAATATAACGAGCTGCCCGGATAGGCTCCCCATCTTCCCCGAGCAACTCATTAACATCCCGGTCCACCACGAAAGTCGGGGTAAAAGTCTCTATATAAGCATGGAGCACCCTATAAGACTCCTTGTCGCCATCACCAAGCTGCTCGTGCTTCACCAAAAACTGGTCGGTCCGATGCCTAAAATGGGAAAACACCCATTCCAAAGGAAACTTAGACACAGGCTTTTCAACCTGCCGACCATCAACTGTCACCATTTCAAGCGTCGAGATAGGTCTTTTGGTCGCCTCAGAAACGGGTTTTACAACTAAGAACCTATCCTTGAAGTGGCGAACAGACTCAGAATACGGCCAGAAGAGCCTGCTCTGCTGTTTAAATGATACCCAGCTCTGCTTCGCGCCCGTAGTACTTCGCTGAAGTTGGAAAATGCAGAAGAAAAGGTCGACAGTCGCCCCGACCTTGAGATAGCGACACACCAATTCAAAAGCGCGAATGAAGGCCAGCGCGTTCAGGTGAAGCTGGGTCGGGCACAACCCCAAGTAGCGAAAAAGGGACTCTTGGAAGTCAGTAAAGGGAAGACGAAATTTAGCCACCACAAAGGCAAACTCATACATGGGGAACCGCATCCCCGGGTATATGGAGCAGATCCGGTCAGATTCAGTGGGGCAGATGGCCTTCTGTTAGGTGCTAAAAAGTGTTGATATTTAGATTAGTTTTTAGCACCTTTTTGTGAGCTTTATTTGTAAATCCAAGCTTTTTCCCATTGTTTCCGTTTTATAACCGTTTTCTAGCTAATTTCGTTATTTGACTTATCTATTTAACTTTTGTGTTTTTATTGCAGATTTTTGCATGGAAGTGTGAAGAATGGAGCTATGAAGGCCCCACAAAAGCAGTTTTGGGAAATATTCATTTTTGGAGCATGCTTGAAGCGCTCCCAGCGCGCTCCCAGCACGCTGGTAGAAGTAGTTACAGAAGGTTGCGCGCTCAGTGGGGTCCTTAGCCCGTTCAGCGTGCTCTCAGCCCCTTTTTAAGTTGTTTTGTTCAGAATTTTAGAGGATCCTTTGTACACTTTTAGATCAAAATACATTATACACTGTAGCACTTCATCTTTGGAAGATTGAAAACATCATTTTGTCGAGAAATTGTCGTTGATGCTCGATTCTCTTCTCCCGATTCTTGTTGATCAAGCTACCATGAATATGTGTAGCTAATTTTTCTCTTATGTCAAGGTTAGATGGTAGGTAAACCTTTCCTTTGTATGTATATGGATTGATTCTAGCTTGTGAACTCTTAGATGATGAATGTATGATGAAAAACCTTGTTTATATGGTTTATTCTTTGTGTTGGTTCATGATTCAGAAATGTGTTCCTACTCTTTACCTAGGTTTTTCATCCATCAATGTCCATTGGCTAGAGATAGTAATGTGTGTTGATGTTCACCAAATATTGAACTTTAATGTTGTCATTTTGATAGTTTGTGTGAGAAATCAACAAAGGATCAAAATGGAAAAACTCACAATATGTGTTAGAGATAAACATATTGGGAGGAAATGTGATTGTATTTATCATTCAACCGAGTTCATTAACTTATTGATTATATATGTGCAAAGTGGTTTGTCGAACCCTAATCTTGACATGCTTTTATAAACCGTTAAAACAATCTCTTTACCTCTTTTAATTAAATTTGAATGCGAACGCTACGAAACCAACCTAAAACACCTTGTTACTTTAAAGTTTGAAACGTTACGACTTTAGAACGGCTGCGATATCACCGAACAATCCCTGTGGATCAATAACAAAACCCTAACTCTATTTGTATTTCAACAAATTGGCGCCATTGCCGGGGATTGTTAATTGATATTGCAAGCATTGCAATAGTTGTGAAGTTTTAGACTTGTTACAAATTTTTCTTATGCTTGTTGATTTGTTTTGTTTAGTGTGCAGACTTTGTTTATGCGAGGGCAACTACCGGCGGACCAACTTCTATTCGATCCTGAGATTGTAAGAACCGCTCGTAGACTCAATAACAGAACTAGACGGAGGAGGCAACTAGCTAGACAAAGGCAAGAACAAGGAGAAAGTTCGATTTCTACACCACCACCAATTCCACAATTCACGCCAATCATGGATCCACCACCACCACCCGCTTCCACACCATGTGTAAATAGCCCACGTCACACCGCTCAGTTTGCTAACAATAATCAAGGAAGGCAAGCTGAGATGAAAACTGGAACTTTGAACTTGTTGTATGGAAGTCCGTTCATGGGAATGGATCATGAAGATCCTTTCGCTTTTCTCACCAAATTTTATGAGATAGCGTTAGCGGCCGGAGTCGATCAAGCGCAAGAGTTACCTCTTTTCAAGAGACTATTTCCTCATGCTTTGCTTGGCAAGGCTAAGGATTGGTATCTTGATCAAACTCCAGCTGTGATGACCAATTGGAACGTTTTGGAGGAAAAATTTATAGAACGGTTCTTTTCTCACAACCGTTTTATGGAGTCAAAAACTGCAATTTCTATGTTCTCTCAGGGCACTAGTGAATCTCTGAATGAAGCATGGGAACGATTCAAATCCATGCTTCGCAAATGCAAAGGCCACGGGTTTGACGAGTTAACACAAATTCACATCTTCAATAATGGTCTCCAACCAAATTGTAAGACAATATTGGATGCCACTTCTGGAGGATCTTTGTTATCAAAGAGTGCCGAAGAAGCTACGGATATCATCAATAGAATGGCACTCAATGATCTTCAAAGTCAAAGACGTAACAACTCGCAAAAGAAGCCCGGGGTACTTGAATTAGGAACTAATGATGCAATCCTTGCACAAAACAAGCTCATATCTCAACAAGTGGAACTTTTGACTCAACAAATTAAAGCATTGAAGGAACCTAACAAGAGTAAACAAGTTGCTTGTTGTGAACTTTGCAAAGGAGAGCATGACACCGGATTTTGTCCTCCTCCTGGATTTGAAGAAGTGAACTACATGAATAATCAAAGAGACTATCAAGGAAGACAACAACAACAACCTTATCAACAACAACACAATCCTCAACAACATTACCAAGGCAATCAAGGATATCCACCGAGGGCGAACTATCAACATAATCAAGGTTATGGTGGCGGTTCTTCAAACTGGCAAAATCCTTATCAACCTCCACCACCTCCGGTTGTTAGCTCTAAGTTGGAAGACACTTTGACTCAATTCATGCAAATGTCTATGGCCAATCAAAAGAGTAGTGATGCGGCGATTAAGAATCTAGAAAATCAAGTGGGGGAACTTGCCAAGCAACTTGCCGAGCAACAACCGGGTCCTTCATTCTCCACAAATACTCAAGTGAATCCTAAGGAGCATTGCAAGGCAATCGTTACAAGAAGTGGGAAGGGGTTGGTAACTAAAAATAAGAAAAAGGTAGATGAAGAAAAAATTGATGGTATTGTGGAGGAGGATAGTGATGAGGAAGTAGTTGAAAATAAAAGTGAAAATGAAGAAGTATTTGAAAATAAAAGTGAAAATGAAGGTGTAGTTGAAAATAAAAGTGATGAAATAGTTGAAGTTGAAAATAATAGTGGTGAGGAGTTGAAGAAAAAGGAGAGACTTAGGAGAGTGAAGAAGGGAAAGGAAGTAGTGACCACTATTCCGATCCAACATTTACCATACCCTCATGCTCCTTCAAAGAAAGAAAATGAACGGCATTATGCTCGTTTCATGGATATTTTTAAACAGTTGCAAATTAACATTCCTTTTACCGAAGCTTTGGAGCAAATGCCAAAATATGCTAAGTTTATGAAGGACATTCTCACAAAGAAGCGGAGGTATTCGGAACCAGAAACTATTGTCCTTGACGCAAGTTGTAGTGCCATCATCCAAAGAACTCTTCCGAAAAAAGAAGTTGACCCGGGGTGTGTTACTTTGCCGGTAACAATTGGTGACGTCTATGTTGGAAATGGCCTAATCGATTTGGGCTCAAGCATTAATCTAATTCCTTTGTCCATTGTAAAGAAGCTTGGGAACATTGAGATGAAAGCCATTCGGATGACGTTACAATTAGCCGACAAGTCCACAACTCATCCTCATGGGTTGACTCAAGATGCTTGGTAAAAGTTGACAAGTTTTTCTTTCCGGTTGATTTCGTTGTTATCAATATGGAGGAAGATGAGGATGCGCCTTTAATTCTTGGGCGACCTTTCATGAAAACCGCACGATTGATGATTGATGTGGATGATGATTTAATGAAAGTGAGGGTTCAAAACGAAGAAGTTTGCTTTGATCTTTTTGAAGCAATGAAACATTCTCGAGACAAGCATGATAGCTTTCGTATCGATGCAATTGAAGAAGCAACTTTGGAGGTTTCAAGGCATGTTCATATATTATCTCCTTTGGAAATGGCTCTTGATGAATCTTTTGAGGTGTTTTCCGATGAAGAAGAAAGAGCTCTTGAAGAATGTTTAAAAGAGCTTGAATCTATCAAAGAGTTGCAACCGTGGGAAGTAGAAATGGAAGAGTTAAAGAAGGATGTGAAAGATGAGAAGTCACCACTTGAATTGAAGATCTTGCCTTCGAATGTAAAATATGCGTTTCTTGATGACGGTGGTAACAAGCCGGTTATCATTAGCAACGTTTTGTCCAAAAACGAGGAAGACCGTTTAATCCAAGTTTTGAAGAAATACCAAGATGCAATAGGTTGGGTTCTTTCCGATCTTAAGGGAATTAGTCCATCTTATTGTATGCACAAGATTCTTATGGAAGAAGATTTCAAGGCGGTTGCTCAACCACAACGCCGCTTGAACCCAACTATGAAAGAGGTGGTGAGGAAAGAAGTTGTGAAGCTTTTGGATGCGGGAATGATCTACCCGATCTCTGATAGTCCATGGGTAAGCCCCGTGCACGTTGTTCCTAAAAAGGGTGGCATTACCGTTATCCGAAACGATAAGAATGAGTTGATCCCAACCAAGATTATGACGGGGTGGAGAATGTGCATTGATTATAGAAGGTTGAATACCGTAACTAGAAAAGATCATTTTCCCCTTCCATTCATGGACCAAATGCTCGAGAGGTTATCCGGGCAGCAATTCTATTGTTCCTTGGACGGATATTCGGGGTATAATCAAATTGCAGTTGACCCAGCGGATCACGAGAAGACGACCTTTACTTGTCCCTTTGGCATTTTTGCGTATCGGAAGATGCCTTTTGGTTTATGTAATGCACCGGTAACTTTCCAAAGGTGTGTTCAAGCTATCTTCTCCGACCTTATAGAAAAGACGATGGAACTGTTCATGGATGACTTTTCGGTTTTTGGAGATTCATTTAATTTATGCTTGACAAATTTGGAAACCGTTTTAGAGAGGTGTGTGAAGACAAATCTAGTGCTAAATTGGGAGAAGTGTAACTTTATGGTGACAGAGGGAATTGTGCTCGGCCACAAAGTTTCTTCCAAAGGCCTTGAAGTAGATCAAGCGAAGATTGAAGTAATAGAGAAGTTGCCTCCTCCTACCAATGTCAAAGGGATCTGAAGTTTCCTTGGGCATGCCGGATTTTATAGGCGTTTTATCAAAGACTTTGCAAAGGTGGCTAAACCATTGAGCAAATTGCTAAACAAGGAACAAGTATTTCTTTTTAACGATGAATGTCTTCATACTTTCGAAATTTTAAAAGAAAAGTTAGTTACCGCTCCAATAATCATCGTTCTAAATTGGGCTTTAAATTTTGAACTTATGTGCGATGCGAGTGATTATGCTGTTGGAGCGGTACTTGGTCAGAGGAAGGAAAAAAGTTTCCATGCCATACACTATGCAAGTAAAGTTTTAAATAAGGCACAAGTTAATTATGCCACTACCGAAAAGGAATTACTTGCTATTGTGTATGCGCTTGAGAAATTTAGATCCTACCTCATCGGGTCAAAAGTTGTTGTTTACACCGACCATTCGGCGATCAAGTATTTGCTCACCAAACCGGATTCGAAGCAAAGGCTCATCCGATGGATCCTTTTATTACAAGAGTTTGATTTAGAAATAAAAGATAAAAAGGGTTCGGAAAATTTGGTGGCGGATCACGTGTCTTGCCTTGTCAATGTTGAGGTTACCGTAGCTGAAAAGGAAATCTGAGAGGAATTTCCTGATGAAAAACTTTTTAAAGTCCAAGTTAGGCCTTGGTTTGCAGATTTTGATAACCATAAAGCTATCGGTTGGGTGCCCGAAGACCTAACTTGGAACCAAAAAAGGAAGTTTCTTTCGGATGCTAATTACTACGTGTGGGACGACCCGTATTTGTTTAAATTAGGAAGTGATAACCTTTTAAGAAGGTGTGTCACGAGCGATGAGGCTCAAAGCATTCTTTGGCATTGCCACAACTCGTCGTATGGAGGCCATTTTAATGGTTCGAGGACGGCCACTAAAGTCCTTCAATCGGGCTTTTATTGGCTTCCCTTTTTAAAGACGCACATCTCCATGTGAAAAGTTGTGACATGTGCCAAAGAATGGGTGGAAATGGAAAATGTGATGAAATGCCCCTCCAAAATATACAAGAAGTTGAAATTTTTGATTGTTGGGGTATCGATTTTGTTGGTCCATTCCCACCATCTTTTGGGAACGAGTACATGTCGGTAGCGGTTGACTACGTATCGAAGTGGGTTGAGGGGATTGCCTCACCTAAGGCGGATGGCAAAACGGTGATCAAATTTTTAAAGAAACACATATTTTCCCATTTTGGCACTCCTCGGGTGCTCATTAGTGATGGCGGGTCACACTTTTGTAATACACCTCTTGAAAATGTTTTAAAGCACTATGGTGTATCGCATAAGGTGGCGACCCCTTACCACCCACAGTCGAATGATCAAGCTGAGGTATAAAACCGCGAGGTAAAAAGAATCTTAGAAAAAACTATGTCAAGTTCTAGGAAGGATTGGTTGCAAAAGTTGGACGAGGCTTTATGGGCATATCGCACCGCTTATAAAGCTCCAATCGGTCTAACTCCGTTTCAATTGGTTTATGGTAAAACTTGCCATTTACCGGTTGAAATGGAGCATAAGGCTTTGTGGGCTTTGAAAATGTTAAACTTCGATAAGAACTTGGCCGGTGACAAAAAAAAATTGCAATTGCTTGAGTTGGAAGAAATGCGGAATGCCGCATACCATTCAAGTTGGTTGTACAAAGAGAAGGTGAAAGGATACCATGATAAGAAGATTAAGCATAAGGAATTTGTAGTTGGCCAGCTAGTTCTCTTGTTCAATTCCCGGTTAAAGCTTTTTCTGGGAAAATTAAAATCAAAGTGGTCGGGACCATTTCGTGTCAAAGAAGTAAAGAGTTTTGGAGCAGTCGTGATTGAGGACTTGGAGAAGAAAGACTGTTGGACCGTAAACGGTCAATGTCTGAAAATTTACTTAGGAGGGAATTTCGATCGCGAGTGTTGCTCTGTTCTTCTTGACGTTCTTAAGTGAGCATCTTGAACCGTCGAGCTTATCCGACGTTAAACAAGCGCTTGTTGGGAGGCACCCCAACACTGTAAGTATTTATCGCATTTATAGTCCATTTGCTGTTTAGATCGTGTTTTCTGTAAAGTTGATGTTGTATGCTGCTTAGAGTGTTGTTTTGGACTGCTGTTAGTTGAAATTTTCAAGCTGGGAGGATTCTGAGCATTGCAGTGCCCGCTCAGCGCGCTCTTGAGATTTTGGACCCCTTCCAGGCAGTAAGCAGCCCGCTGAGCACGGTCTGCGAAATTTTGAAAAAAAATATTTTGTATTTTCTGGGCCTACAAAGCTGTACCTGGCCCAGAATGATGTTTATGTTGCTAGGGTTCAGAATCCTTGCCTCATTTCCCTCATTTTCTCTCAAAACTCTCTTGTGCTCTCTCCTCCTTCAAGTTTTTCAAAACCTCCTTGGATTTTCAAGTTCCCTACAACATCTTTCTTAATTTTTCTGCTAAGCATCATCATCTTCAAACACTGTAAGTCTTTATTTTTCAATTTTTCATTTTCATTTAGAAACCCATTTTTGGGACATTGTTGTTAAATGTTGAATGTTCTTGTTCTACTTCTTTCCTTTGCTTCTGTTTAAGACTAGTTTTTGTATAAATGTTATTTAGTATGATTGAATGTTTGTTAGAAGTTAGAATTTTAGAATTTAGGGTATGAAATTTTAGAATTAGGTTTTGTGAAAAGTTTAATTTGTTTTTGATTTTTGTGAATTCGTTTTGAGCATTTCTCTGTACATATGGCTGTGTAGTGGAATTGAAAGTAGTTTTAACCTTTTGTAACCATCTGTTGCAGAGGGAGTTTTTTCTGCATTTCGCAGAGCCCGCTCAGCGCGCTCAGCGTGCTCTGAGATTTGCAGAAAATCCCCCATTTTCCTAATTCTGTTCTGCTGTGCTGTGATTGTTCTATGTATTTTTTTTATATAATTTAGGAATTTTAGCATGCTGTTTTCGCTAACGTGTGGTACTGTTTTGTGTATATGTTGTTTTTTGTTTTTTTTCAGATGTCGGGAAGAAAGAAACAACGAGTCGTTGGTTCTACATCAAATCCTAACAGACGAGCTCCTGCTGGCCAATTCGATACGACACGTTTTGTTGGCCTCGAGCAACAACAACGATACGTACAACTAGAAAAGAGATCGATTTGGCCGGACAGGATAATTGTGATTGATCCAGATGGTCCCCATAGAAACATGGCCCATTTTGTCCAAGGTGGTGCGTGGGATAAACTTGGTTCTCCCTTTCCTGAGTACCACATAGACATTGTGAGGGAGTTTTACACTAATGCGTTACCCTCCGTTGGTGATGCGTTCACTTTCAAAACGTGGGTTCGGGGGAAAGAAATTGATTTCTCAAGAGATTCCATCAATACCTACCTTGGAAACCCACTTCAGCTGGGAGAAGATGAGTTGTGTGCCTTTGGAAGGACGTTGGCTCGGCGGAATTGGAATGCCGACCAACTTAGGGATGCTTTGTTCGTAGGAGGGGGTACTTACACATTAAGCGCTAATGGAGCGCCCCTAAAATTTGCAAGGAGGGTGTTGAATACTATCTCACAGCTTGTCATGTCTGTTGTTCTATACAACCTTCGACCAAGAAGCCACACCTCCTCTATTACCATGGAGATCGTGGCTCTGATTTTTCATTTATGCAGAGATGGCCATACCGTGGTGTAGCGAGCGATTTTGGACGCGGTTCTTAAGCGTGGTCGCTCTCTGCGGTTGAGTTTACTATAGGTCGATTCATTTTTTATCCTATTAAAGCTGATGAAGGAAGGGAAATAGATGTCTCCAATTAACCCTGCTTGCATACTGAATTTAAACCGCGGTCTGTTAGGTTACGGATGCGATCAATGTGGTGGGGCATTTGTATCGGTTATTTGTATTTTTGCCAATACTGATTTCTCTCTGGGATTTTGTTAGGATACTGCTTTTTGATAGATATATGAGAGTATGAGATTTTGGGTTTTTGTTTAGTGTGCTCGCTAAGATCTTTTCTTTCGATCTTATGCCTACGTATTCCCGTTTACCAAAACAGGGAAATCAGAGCGTTCGTAGTTCCTCCTATTCTATGGGAGGAAATGGTTTTTGGTGTCTTGTTCAAAGCCCAAGATGTGAAGCGAAAGGTGGTTTGTATCTTGTTCAAAGCCCAAGATGTGAAGCTGAAAAGGTTATTTATATCTTGTTTGAAGCCCAAGATGTGAAGCTAAAGGTGTTGACTTTAGAGAGAATTTGTCATCTCTAAAGAGGGTCTGTTTGTCACGGCTGTTGGGTGACTGACTGTAAAGGAGGATTACTTTAACCGGGATACGCGGATCCTAGCAATGCCATAATTTCCTTTATAGGGGGTTTTAATCTGAAGGAGAAGATTTTAACTCAGTTTAGAGCAATGCCATCTTTCCTTAAGGATTTCTCATGCTAAAAGAAGGACAGTGGCATGGATGTAGATGATCCAGAGGCTTGCCGCTTACAACAATTAGATGAAGGGGAAAGAGTTGTTGATGTTTGTGTACTGTGAACGAGGCACAACTTTGATGCTAAAAAGTTGATTGAATCAACCAGTGGTTTTCTTATACAAAGCCTAAGAGGAGGCTATTATGTGTCTCGTACAAAGCCCGAGAGAGAGGCTAAAAGGTTTTTGACTCGACGATGGAGTCTTTTGGTATCTCTTATAAAGCCCGAGATAGAGGCTATTTGACTCAACAAGAGAGTTTTTGTATCTCGTACAAAGCCCGAGATGGAGGCTAAAATTTGTTTGGCTCAATAAGAACCTTTTTGTATCTCGTATAAAGCCTGAGATGGAGGCGAAATGGGTAATTGACTCAACGAAGGAGTCTCTTATGTGTCTCGTACAAAGCCCGAGAGAGAGGCTAAACGTTGTTTGACTCCGCTGGGGAGAAGCATTGTACAAAGCCCAAGAGGAGGCTATTGTAACTGTTTCAGTTGAGTGACAGGTCCAGTATACTGATTTTCAAAGAGAAAATTAGTTTTTATATGAGCAACACTGTACTCAAGGATTTGATCCAAGGATCCGGGTTATTCCTGTTCTTTAAGGAAGTGAGAAATCCGAAGGGTATTGAGACTGTCCGAGTCTGCGGGTTTTCTTCCTATTTTTGAAGGGGTGCTTGAGAATGTCTTTGAGACTCAAGGGAATTAGACTGTCCAAGTCTAGAGTTTCATCTTTAGTACTATGCTTTGAGAAATAATAGTAGACTCTTTGAAAGGACTGTTCTATGCAGATGACTAAGTTCTGTTCCTATACCTCTAGGAGGTCGTCGGGACAATTTGTACGAAGCCCAAGAGGAGGCTGGAAACTTTTAAGAAGCCGACGGGTCCTTGTACGATGCCCAAGAGGAGGCTATCATTCCCGGAGGAAGAGATCATTATACGAAGCCTAAGAGGAGGCTGTGAATACTTTTAAGAAGACGTAGGGTCCTTGTACTAAGCCCAAGAGGAGGCGGGGTTTGCTTTTAGGAAACCTGTGGGTCCTTGTATGATGCCCAAGAGGAGGCCGATGTTTTTAAGAAGCCCGTGGGTCCCCAAACCCCAAAAAATTCAAGGCAAGCTATTCACAAGGAATAGATCAAGTCAGGAAAGTTTGAGAATTTGGAAGAAACTCAAAGATGCCATTCACGGAGAATACATTCATCTCTGGGAGTAGAGTTTCTTGACAATTCCTAATGAGGACAGCCGAAGAGAAGACTGTATCTGGTGATCCTATTGGGGATCTAGTTGTCTATTTCTACGAATAAACGAAACGACGTCACATAGTTCTAGACGTAGTTGCCAGGGAAAATCTAAATATCTATACTATTATTACACAGTTGATATGAGTTTATGAAAGAAGACTTACAGTGAAACAGCCCCACAATACAGTTATATGTATATGAAAGCGGTAAATGAAAGCGTATAAACACTTACTCGGTTGTAGAGCTTCCATGCTGTTTGGTTAGTTGTTCAGCAAAGAAAGATTGAAAACAACAGTATATTAAAAATCAAAGGAGAAAGTGCTTTGAAAAAAGAAAGATTTGGGGCTTACAGCTCAAGGAGAGGCCCAGGGTTTTATCAGTGAGCGCACTGTTTGAATTTGTACAGAGGGACTTATACAAGTGACTGAGGCCCAAAAATTGTTTTCTGTACAAAGGGATGGGTCTTACACTCTCTCAAGAGGCCCAAAAGGTTTAAAGAAAAAGAGTGGGGCTTATAACACGAGGGTAGGCCCAGATGATTTTTCGTTTTAAAATGGCGATCGCGCCGAGGTTTTCTTTTAACGCAGAGGGACTTATACAATAAGTGAGGCCCAAAATGTTTTGGCGGTTGGGTCTTACACTCTATTAGAGGCCCAAAAATTTTGAATGGGTCTTATAGCTCGAGGAGAGGCCCAAGGTTTAATTTTTGAATTGGCGAGCGCGCCGAGGTTTTTGAAAATACAGTGGGACTTATACAATAAGTGAGGCCCAAAAAATAGTTTGTATTTTACAAAAAAAAGGGTTAGGTCTTACACTCTAATAGAGGCCCAAAAGTTTGTTTGATGAGGGTGAAAATCAAAGAAACCCTAATTTTAATCTTTAAATAGTAAATATTTAAAGAAAATCAATGAAAAATACCAAATAGATTTGAATAAACCACTTGTGATTTTTGTTTAAGGTTTGAAAAATGAGGTATAAATCACAAGAGATATTAAAACTCATTTGGTCTTGATTTTTCAAGATGGATGTTCATTTTAAAATGTTTAAAAACAAATAAAAAATGAATTTATTCACAAAAATACTAATTATATTAAATACATAATATAAATCTAATTTTTTTGTGGAATAAAATATTTCAACATTTTTATGATTTTTTGCAAAAAGAATCAGTCAAAAATAATTAAAATTGAGTGAGTTATTAATTTTTCAAATCATTAACAAAATAATATGAAAAATAGGAAAATAGGAAAAAGTGATAAAAAAAAGGTCTGGGGCGAGGGGGATTCGAACCCCAGACCTTTCGCTTGCCAATACATACAAACCAGCTGATCAACCACTGGGGCGCAATGCCAATTCATTAATAACATGGCAAGTGAAAAATATATATCAAACTAGTTGGATTTTCTGAAAATGGCGCCATGGCCATCTTCTTCCTATAGCTCGTGCATGAAGCCCTCCATCTCTCTCATTTCTCAACCATTTGACATGATTCAAACACCAAACTCATGCGTTTTTTCACAAGGAAGAAGATGGCAATACCCAATTTCATTCATTTTCAGTGTATAGCAAATTATATCATTATGGCCGTATGAACCCTAATTTTGCAAAAGCAATCGAGTAGGCATGATTATGAGTGCTATGATCAAATTTTTTGAGGGAAAACAATCAACATATGATGGCAAGCAATTGGCAAAAATATCATGCGAGGAAATATGCATGGATCATGGAGTTGGAGTTTTGAGGCTTACCTTGATGCAAGCTGAAATGGAACCCTGCACAAACCTTGTTCCAGTTGTGAATTAATGATCCCTACAGCTTCAATGGATGTTATGGAGTGTGTTGCAAGCTTTGGAACACTTTGAAACTCTTTGGATCAAGCTGGAGACCTCCACCTGCATAATTGAGGCATAATGGCTTGGTTGAAGGGTGATTTTGAGCCTGAGGTGTTACAGTCAGTGTTTAAGTGTTTGGACACCTCAAATACATCATATGTGATGTGTTTGAGCAATTGGAATTGATTGCTTAAGGCTGCAACTCAAAACCCGATAGTGGTTACTCAAAAACCAAGAAACTTGAGGTTTAAGGAAGAATGAGAGAAAGCAGTGTTGTAACTGGCTTTGGTGTGAGTTGAATGATTCATTGGAACCTCTATTTATAGGTGATCAACTTTTGTCTTGGAGGAATAGTGAATGGCTGCTGGATCAGATCACATTTGCATGGATTAGCTTGGAGGATTTCTTCTCAAGCAAGGCAAACTAGCCATTCCCAAGAGCAGGGCTATGCCTTGACCAAAATCACATTCTTCAGATGTTTTTATTGTTGTTTAATCAGAGAACTTGACTGAGTAGAGTGACTTTGTTGAAAATACACTATTCCATATTAATGCCCCTTTGAATTCAAGGCAAAATGTGCCAAAGTGGATGAATTTCAAGTTGGAAGATTCCTTGGCTTTTTGACTCAACCCTATCAGTTGGATCAGTTGGTTCATGATCAGATTGAAGGCATGTGGCATAGTGATCACTCCTTTTGACTCAGAAATCGTGGATGGCACAAAACCCCCAAACTGATTTTTCATGGCAGCCTTGACATGGTGTGTTGTGGCAGCCATAATTCTTGGCACAAGTGGATTGGTTTCATGCTATTGAGTTGCTTGGATTCTTGGCAACATTTGCAACAACATTGATGTTTATCTTTGGAACTGATTCATCTTGTAACTGTCTGAAAAAACCCCACAAGTTTTGGTGTTTCCAACAAAATCTGTCTTGGACAGGATTTTTTCTAAGTGTTGGAAAAGTGGTACTTTCATGTTTTCAGCCATTTTGGCTCACTCATAGCTCAAAATCCACAATGAATTGGAGTTAGGTCTAGTTGAAGTTTTTGTAAAGGGAAATGAGATCTACAAATCAAGCCTTGGATGGGAGAAAATGGCTTTGTGGTTTATGAGTTATGACCCTCAAAAGTTGGTACCCTAGCCACTTTATTTTTAACTTAGAAAATTTTCTAAGTTTTTATGGTTACCCCTTTTACAAGTTATCCAACTTTTCTTGATTTTTCTTGATGAATTATGATTCAAATCATACATTAACATCATTTTAGGGTTAAAAATCCATTTTTGTGAAAAATCTCAAAAAGTCAAAGTTGACTTTTGTGCACAGTTGACTTTTTATCAGATGAATTCCAAACTGTGCAATTCTTCGGGAAATCATGTCCTTGACCTAAATCAAACTTGATGGACATGTTCCATGGGTGTCATAGGGTATATTGATGCATGTCATAGGGCTTGGGAGCATGTCCTGGTCAAAAGTCAAAGTTACAGTTGACTTTTTCCTTAAAACCCTAACTGTGGTGCAGATGAAATTGAGGCTTGTTGCTCAAGCTTCTTGGATCAATCCATTGTTGCAAATGGATCAATGTAGTGTATTAGAGACCCTCAAATCCTCCTTTGAGGTCTTGGCTCATGATTTGCCCTAAAAGTCAACTTAGGGGTGAATTAGGTCATGAAACCCTAATTCCTGATTTTTTATGAATGCATCCCCTGAGGCAAAATTGACTGGATGATTGGGTCCATGAGGTTCCATGGAGTATATTAGGTTGTGTTTTGGATCCTTGGCTCATGGCTAGAGGAAAATTTCCCTTTGGAGGCCCTGAACGACCCAAAACCCTAATTTGGTGATGTTGGCGATCTTGAGGCTTGATCCACCTAGAAGGGAGCAGCTTTGTGCTTAATCCTTGGAGTAGGAGTCCTCTTGATCCTTTGTAGCTACTTGAGAGGCTAGACAAGTTGAAGATCATGTCATTCCTTGATTGATCCTTTGTCTAAGGCTCTGAGAGGGCTTGAAACCCTAATTTTGATAGTAGTGAATGCTCAACAATTCCTTGAGGAGATTGATGAGGCACAAAGGTACATCCATATTGTGGTGATGATTTTCACAATGATGGGAAATCTTAGTGGTCAAAATTTGGTGTATGACAGATGCCCCTATTTAATCTTCTTGGACCCAAAGGTGTGAATGACGAAAGTATTCGGGCATTCGGGGTGCAAGAGGATTAAATATCGGAATACCCAAAATTTTGATGGTGGTTATGAATGATAGCTCACGCATTCATATTTTTTTTGCTAAACATTGAGGCTTAGAAAAGGTAAACTTCCCCTCGATCCTGGTCTTCAGCCAAGGAGCTGGTCTCAGTTTCCTTTGTTAACTTCCCCTCGATCCTGGTTTCCTACCAAGGAACTGGTCTTAGTTTCTGATTTAAACTTCCCCTCGATCCTGGTTTCCTACCGAGGAACTGGTCTAAGTTTCTTTTGTCAATAAACTTTATTGACAAGGGACGCTATTCGTAGCGATTTTCCTCAAACTTCTCGCCGAATTTTCCTGGGGAGATGCCATTTGACGGAAAAAGTTGATGTCATACTTACTGGGGAACCCAGTCGTCTGAGTTGTAAAGTTGCACAAACTTCTCTGTTGGAGACGCCATTTGTTTCTATTGGGGAAAGCGAGTCTCTTGAGAGGCTGCTTCTGCGTGGGATCTTACATCATACTTTTCTCAGGATCTTCCCGGAGAAATTCCATATGATGGGGTCCAATTTTGAGGTGCCGAGGACATTTTCATCAGCGATCTTTCCGGAGCGAAACTGGCATTCTGCCGAATCTCTAATTACGAGGCTTTCTCTGTGGATTTTCCTTAATCTGGGAAAGCAAGGATATCATCTTCAATGACAAAGAGTGATGCTGACTGAAAGTTCCTCTGGTTTTTCAGAGGTTCAAGTTATCAAAGTGGTCAAGGGCCAACTTCCTTCCAGAAATAGACTGGAGGAGAGAGATTGTTCAGACGCAGCACTTCCTGACGAGGAAAAAACTTGACAACTCGATTGAGAGGACTTCTATCACTAGGGGACAAGACCGACTAGAGTGATAGTGATGCAATATGAAATGTGAATGCAAATCAATAATGCATGATGTGTGTATGTATATGCTGACAAAACCGACGCGGCACACAAACTAAAAGATGAACATGACTGGATACTCGGCCATCGCGGGGCGTGTAGAAATATCGCGGGTTCAAGATAGCAATTCCACCTTGCTTAGGAAAAGTAGTCCTCGCGGGGAACTATGTTGGTCGGGCTTAGGAGGTAAGAACTCTGCCGTGGCGTGTCAGACGAAACAAGGTCTCTGACATAGTTGATCCCTTGATTCTGCACTTTGAAGTTCGCTTACTTCTGGAGAAGCGGTTGATGCTCTTTTGATGTTCAATAGTCAAAAGAAATTTCCGTCTTTATTTTAAAGCAGAAAAAGTTTTAACAAGTAAATTCATTTTTGTTTTATTTCAAGAATCGTTGATCATGTTAAAATGTCGTTCTGTAAAGCTAAAACAAATAAGAATTACAAACAAAAGCACAAGGGCTCAAATTTTATTGATAAGATGGGGATCAACCAAACGCGTGATTCCAAAGAGTATTTACAAAGTTAGAAAATGGTAATTTACGGGAAAAAGGGCTACATTGAAACATAACGACCGCTATCCTTCTACCAACTTTGAATTCGGGGCATCCCGAGCTTCTGTCGAAGATGACCTCGACTGGAGTTTTCCTCCGATGGATGGTGTAACTGCTGCTGAGGGACTTGCCTCTGTTGAACATAGTTACTTGCCATTATCCCTAATTTTTGCCTGGATTGTACTGTGATGTTTCCAATCCATCGGGATGATTTTTTTTTATGCCTCTAACTTTTGCCTGGACCTCCCTTTCGGGTTTTCAATCCACCGAGACGTTTTTTTTTTAGTTTAGGCGAAGTATTTCTTGACTACATCAACATTCGTGAGGTAGGAAAATTCCTCTCCGTCCATGGTTGCAAGTCTCAAGGCGCCGCCTGAGAAAGCTTTCGTGACCACATAGGGGCCATCGTAATTCGGAGTCCATTTACCCCGAGAATCAGTGAGAAATGATTGTATCTTCTTGAGCACAAGGGCTCCTTTCCTGAATACGCGAGGTCGGACCTTTTTGTCGAATGCCTTCTTCATTCTCTACTGATACAACTGATGTGGCATAGTGCCGTGATTCGCTTCTCCTCGATCATATTCAGTTCGTCGTGTTGACTTTGACACCATTCAGCTTCTGAAAGCTTAGCTTCCATCAATACCCGGATTGATGGGATCTCTACTTCTATGGGGAGCACTGCTTCCATGCCATACACTAGAGAGAAAGGGGTTGCCCCTGTTGAAGTGCGGACAGGTGTACGATAACCGCGAAGATCAAAGGGTAGCATCTCGTGCCAGTCTTTGTAGGTTACAACCATCTTTTGAACGATCTTCTTGATGTTCTTATTGGCCGCTTCTACCGCTCCGTTCATCTTGGGTCGGTACGGAGATGAGTTATGGTGCTCGATCTTGAACTCTGCGCATAACTCTTTCATCATCTTATTATTTAAGTTAGATCCATTATCAGTAATGATCTGGCTCGGAACACCATAACGACAGATGATATTGTTTTTGATAAATCGGACCACCACTTGTCGGGTTACATTGGCGAATGACGCTGCTTAGACCCACTTGGTGAAATAGTCAATGGCTACCAGGATAAACCGATGTCCGTTTGAAGTCTTGGGCTCAATCATGCCAATCATGTCGATTCCCCATATCGAGAATGGCCATGGGGAAGAGAGAACTTTGAGATGTGACGGCGGTACATGAATTTTGTCGGAGTATATCTGACACTTGTGACACCTCCTCATGTACTTGTAGCAGTCGGATTCCATTGTCAACCAATAGTACCCTGCTCTTAGGATTTTTCTCGCCATTGCGTGTCCATTGGCATGAGTGCCAAAGGATCCTTCATGAATTTCTTTCATAAGCATGTCTGCTTTTGGTCTGTCTACGCATCGGAGCAAGACCATGTCAAAATTTCTCTTATAGAGAGTGTCACCGCTCAGGAAGAAGTTTCCAGCCAATCTTCTGAGGGTTTTTCTGTCTTTCCTGGATGCCATATGTGGGTACTCTTGTTTCTGAAGGAAGCATTTGATATCGTGATACCAAGGTTTATTGTCTATGACTGCTTCGATCGTGAAGATGTAAGCGGGCCTTTCAAGGCGCGTTATGTCAATCTTAGGTATGTCATTCCATTGACCTACACTAATCATGGAAGAGATAGTGGCTAATGCATCAGCCATATGATTTTCCTCACGAGGGATATGATGAAACTCAACTCTGTTGAAGAAAGGTAGCAACCTTCTTGCGTAGTCTTTGTAAGGAATCAATCCTGATTGGTATGTGTTCCAATCTCCTTTTATCTGATTGATAACCAGGGCTGAATCGCCGTATACGTCCAAGTTTTTGATCCTTAAATCAATTCCTTCCTCGAGACCCATGATACAAGCTTCGTATTCGGCCTCGTTGTTCGTACATTTGAACGTAAGTCGAGCGGTGAAAGGAATATGGGTACCCTGAGGGGTGACAATGATTGCCCCAATTCCGTTTCCATAATGATTAACTGCTCCATCAAAGATAAGTCCCTATTGGGAACCTGGTTCTGGCCCTTCACTGGGTAATGGTTCATCGCAGTCTTTCATCTTTAGATACATGACATCTTCGTCTGGGAAGTCAAACCTGATTGATTCTTGATTGCCAATCGGTTGATGAGCCAAATGATCGGCTAAAATACTTCCTTTAACAGCTTTCTGAGTGTAGTACTCTATGTCATATTCTGATAACAACATCTGCCAACGGGCAATTCTTCCCATGAGAGCAGGATTTTCGAAGACATACTTGATTGGATCCATTTCTGAGATTAACCAAGTAGTATGACGAATCATGTATTGACGTAGATGTTTGGCTGCCCAAGCCAAAGCACAACAAGTTTTCTCGAGCATCGTGTACCAAGTTTCGCAGTCGGTGAATTTCTTGCTCAAATAGCAAATGGCAGACTCTTTCCGTTTAGTTTCGTCTTGTTGGCCAAGTTCACATCCCATTGAGTCCTCTAGGACTGTGAGGTAAATGATCAGTGGCCTTTCTTCCACTGGAGGTGATAGAATCGGAGGATTCAACAGATATTCCTTGATACTGTCGAAGGCGGTTTGGCAATCTTCTGACCAAACGCAATCCTGGTTCTTTTTAAGTAATTTGAAGATTGGTGCACAGGCCGCGGTCATAAGGAATATGAATCTGGAGATGTAGTTCAAACGTCCCAGGAATCCTCTGACTTGTTTTTCAATTTTCGGAGAAGGCATTTCTTGAATGGCCTTGACCTTGTCAGGATCAACCTCAATTCCTTTCTGGCTGACGATGAACCCTAGTAGTTTCCCTGAACGGACACCGAAGGTGCACTTGTTGGGATTCAAGCGGAGCTTGAATTTTCTTAGACGTTCAAACAATTTTGACAGATGTTCAACGTGCTCATTCTCTGTTTTAGATTTTGCAATCATATCATCGACATATACCTCGATCTCTTTGTGTATCATGTCATGAAACAGAGTAGTCATGGCCCTTTGATAGGTTGCCCCAGCGTTCTTCAAGCCGAACGACATCACCTTGTAACAAAAGGTGCCCCATGGGGGTAATGAACGAAGTTTTCTCCATGTCTTTCGGCGCCATTTTGATCTGATTATAGCCCGAGAATCCATCCATGAAGGAGAAAACTTTGAACTTTGCTGTGTTGTCTACCAGCATGTCAATGTGTGGTAAAGGAAAGTCGTCCTTTGGACTAGCCTTGTTCAAATCCCTGTAATCAACACACATTCTGACCTTTCCATCCTTTTTTGGAACGGGTACGATATTGGATAACCATTGAGGATATTCAGATGTAGCGAGGAAACCCGCGTCGATCTGTTTCTATACCTCCTCTTTAATTTTGATGGCCATGTCCGGGTGAGTCTGTCTCAACCTTTGCTTTACTGGCGGACATTCTGACCTTAACGGTAAGTGATGTTCCACGATGCTGGTATCCAACCCTGGCATATCCTGATAGGACCAAGCGAATACATCGGGAAATTCTTTGAGAAGCTTTATCAAACTCTCTTTGGCAGTTGGACTGAGAAGTGCCCCAATCCTGATTTCTTTTCTCTCTTGTTCTGAACCCAAGTTTACCATTTCCAACGGTTCTTTATGAGGTTCAATGGACCTTTCCTCTTGTATGAGTAGTCAGGAGATCTCTTCTGGAATTTCGTCGTCATTTTCTTCTTCAACCTCGAATACCGGGAACTCAAAGTTGGGAGAAGGCATCGGATCGTATGTTTCAACGGGGTTTGAAACAAGCAATCTGCATGACGTGAAGATTCGTGTTTAGAAGAGATAGAGAAAATGCAAGTGTGTGCAATGTTTTATTTTACTGCTTGTTTTTATTTTTAATTGTTTTTTAGGATTACCATTTTCTGAAAAAGCAACAAGAGAAAACAGCAATTAATGCGGAAATTACAGAACGACGTTATTTTATTAATGAACAAGTCGATCCTTGAAACTACAGCCCTATAAAACAAAACTCTGTCGCTTTGGGCTAAGCGAAGAGGGCAATTTACAGAAAGCGATCCCTATCAAAACACCCGTTTCACCTGGGCATGGTGAAAGGTTAAAGATGGCAATTACTTTGACTGATGAACGACCTTCGGAACCTCGACGGCAACCCATCGGCGGCGAACTCCTCGGTGAATCACAAAGTCTGACACCTTCCTTGATTTGTCTTCAGAAATAACGCTGATTTCTGGTGGAGCAGGATCATTGGAATCTGTCTCCCAAGCAGAATTGTCGTATGAGAATTCCTCTGTTACATTTTACAGAGTATTTGTGCTCTCAGCTGTATCTTCCCATCCAGTTGACTGGATGTCTTCGAGCCTGATACGAGAGCTTTCGGGAGCGGTGTACTTGACCATAAAGTCGTATTTTCCACTCGGTTGTCCCAAGGTGTCCCACACTTCTTTGGAACCGGAGGAGTCATCCCTCTCGATGACGTTAACCTCAGGAAAAGCATAGTTGATGAATTCAAGTCCTGCAAACATTGCGAATTCATCTTCATGTTGAGTAGTTTCTGAATGACCTGAGTGTTGATCCCATGACATGGTGGGGACACAGGTATTCTGTTCAATGATGCTCAGCTGAGTTTCATTACTCGGCTGACTTTCTGGCCTCAAGTCTCCTGGGTAAGGTTGCCACATTGGCAGACCATCCATTGGGCCATAGTAATTGTGGTCAAAGTTGTCTTTCATCAGAGTGTCTTCCTCTAATGAATTTGGCGGAGCATGGTATCCTTCTGGATCACAATCTCCGTATATCATTTCGACATCTGACCGTGGTATAAATCTCGGACTCTGTGCGGGATAGCAAAATGGTGTAGGCACCTCTTCCTGAGACATATAACCGTCCTCGTTAAGGTAGGACTTCCATTCTTCATCTGTGTCAGAGGGATCTTCCTCATTGATAGCATGTACTGCTTGAGACACTGGGTGAAGGAAACCTCCACTGTGGAAGAAGTTTTGAAGGGGATGAAGACTTTCATCGTTGGCAGCTGTCCGGGTACAGGTTGCAGAAAAACCAAGACCCTTCTTTGTTTTATTGCTAGTAGGAATGACAAGTTGTCCCCATCTTGTTGTATCGGTACTCTCGACCGCTTTGATAGCATTTTTGTATGAGGAAATCGAGGTTCCTCCTTGGGATTGATTGTCCTTGCTCATCGACAGTGCTTGGAACTGAGTTCTAATAACCTCCTCGGGTATACCAGTAGATGATGATAAGTTACTCACAAGCATGGCTTGTTCCCCACAAACCGTGACAAGTTGATCGTTCTTGATGAACTTTAGCTTTTGGTGGAGGGTTGAAGTAACCGCTCCAGCCTGGTGTATCCAAGGTCTTCCTAATAAACAACTGTATGTTGCTCGAATGTCCATGACCTGGAAAGTGACTTGGAAAGTGTGAGGACCGATAGTTATGGGAAGATCAACTTCGCCGATAACTGTTTTTCTGGATCCGTCGAACGCTTTGACGACAACCTCGCTAATTCTCATCGGAGGGCCTTTGAATGATAATTGCATTAAAGTGGACTTCGGCATAACATTCAGGGCTGACCCTGTGTCTACCAGTACGCTGGCTAAAGCATCGTCCTGGCAGTTGACTGTGATATTGAGCGCCATGTTATGACGACGACCCTCTTCGGGTAATTCCTCATCACTAAATCCCAAATTGTTGCAGGAAGTGATGTTAGAGACAATGCTATCGAACTGTCTGATTGTTACATCCTGTTCCATAAAGGCTTGCTCCAAGACTTTCTGTAGAGCCTCCCTATGCGCTTCTGAACTGAGTAATAGTGATAACACAGAGATCTTTGAAGGAGTTTGTAACAGTTGATCGACAATGTTGTATTCACTCCTTTGGATGAGCTTCAGCATCTCATCATCATTTTTCGAAAGGTCGGGATTACTGGATTGACCGACTGGTGGATCAGGAGTTTCTGTCTAAAGTTCCATTTCCTTGTTAAGTTCCCCAACCCCTCGGTTGAAGATCCTACCACTCCGTGTTACACGACTGATGTCTACAATATTCACGATGGAGGGTAATGGAATTTCCTTTCCATTTTCAACTGTCGTTGCACCGTATTTGTAAGGGATTGCCTTAGCTGATTCATACGGTAGTGGTCCCGGTAGATAGATGACTATGGGAACCTTCTGATTTTTCTGACCATCATAAGCAATCTCGATCCGTTCCCGGTTGGGAACTCTCGATCCTATGATGACCAGAGATTATGACAACATCCTCGACTTGATCTGCAAGGTAGTTCGGCACCCAGTTGATGGGTCTAGAACCCGGATATGGGCGAATCTCTCCACGATCAACCTGACCCTGAAGAGCTGCTCTCACAAGGTAACACCCTTGGTTACTTTCTGAACAGACACTACAACGGTCATAATTATGTGGTGGCACCTGGCCACGCCCAATTTGAATACAATGTAACCTCACTAGGTTAGCTTCCACAGATCGGACGTCCTGACTCTGACGCAGAGTAGGATTCCTGTTACTGATACTAATCTGCTGAGTATCTTCATCCATATAGATTGGCATCCACCAGTGATTTAACAAGTGCTGAAGTGCCTCCTGGACAAGGGTACAACCTCGATCGTTTTCGCAACCTGCTTTATAGCTTTGATAGTCATGTGATATTAGGAATCCGAGTGGGACCTGTTCAGCATGTAACTCTACCAGGTTGGTATTCATCACGCGAATATCGAAGATCTGAACCATGTTGATTTGATAAGAATTCCTATCATGGTAGTCTTGGATCCATCCAAGATCCATCTGACGATGGAGGGCCTCCTGTATGAAAGAGCATTCCTGTTTGTTTACCGAGCAAGTCAGACAAGAACTGTAATCGTGCCGCGGCAGATTATGATACTGGCTTTGCCTTGAGTGCATCGCCACCAGGTTAACATTCATTGCACGGATATCGTGGTTCTGAATGACATTAGAATTCGTATAGACCATGTTAACTCCACGAACTCAGTGCTCCTGGATCCATCCGAGATCCATTTGTTCCTGTAGAGCTGCTTGCACCACAGAACATCCTTGGTTGTCTTTAGAGTAGATATCACACTGATGATAGTTATGAGGTGGCACATGGCCATATCCACTCTGTCTACAATGCATCTTGACCAAATTGGTTTTCAACAAGAGTACATCATGAATTTGATAGACATTGTTAGTCTCTCCTTCTATCAAATTGACTGCAGCCTTCTCATGTTGAGGCAGCGGGTTTGTGAGAACATTAGGATTTGTATCCTTGAAGGATAAGACCCCGCTCCTAACAAGTTTTTGTACGTCAGACTTGAAATTGAGACAAGTCTCTATGTTATGCCCTGATCCTCCTTGATGGTAAGGGCAAGTTTGATCCACCTTAAACCAAAAAGGCGGATTTTCTGGTACTGTAAGAGGAGATTTAGTATGAATGTGCCCCTTAGCCAGTAGTAATGAAAATAGCTCTGCGTACGACACGGGTATAGGATCAAATCCTGGTGGCCGTGTTGTACGGTTGTTGTTATATGGAGGACGAGCCTGCTGAAGAGGTTGTTGTGTCATTTGCTGATTAGGTTGGCTCTGCGCAACCTGAGGTTGATACGTAGGAATAGGCGCAGGATTGATAGCAGGAATTACAGCTGCTACTGGTTGATATCGACGCCTTTGCTTTCCGAGAGAGATATTCCCAATATCTTGCTCTTTTTTCTTAGGGAGAGCACTACCGTATTTTTTAGTACCGCTCGATGATCCAGCTTCTTTTACCAAACGTCCTTCTCGGATGGCTTCCTCAAGACGTACACCCATGCCCACCATCTTGGTGAAATCAATGGGTGCACTGGCAACCATTCGGTCATAGTAAAATGAGCTTAAGGTCTTTAAGAAGATCTTTGTCATCTCTTTTTCCTCAAGAGGTGGACAAATTTGGGCGGAAATTTCACGCCATCTCTGAGCGTACTCCTTAAAGGTTTCCTTGTCCTTTTGCGACATCGATCTGAGTTGATCTCTGTCCGGTGCCATGTCTAAATTGTATTTGTATTGTTGGACGAAGGCAATGCCAAGATCTCTGAATGTGCTGATCATAGTACGGTTTAAACCCATGTACCATTTTAATGCGGCACCAGTTAAACTACCCTGGAAGTAGTGAATCAGTAGGTCCTGATTCTCCGTCTGAGCTGACATCCGCCGAGCGTACATCACCAGATGGCTTTGAGGGAAAGAGTTACCCTTGTATTTTTCAAAGTCAGGCACTTGAAATTTGTGCGGAACTTTCACATTTAGGACCAAGCAGAGATCTGCGGCATCCTTTCCAAATAAATCCTGATCGCGAATGGCTTGCAGCTCCTTCTGCATTTCCAGGAACTGCTCCTGGAATTCATCCATTCTATCGAATATAGTTTCCTTTTTACCAGCAGGTATTGGTGGAATCTGTCCTTCCGGGACAGTGTGCACCACAGGGGGTGGTACCGTAACTACGGCAGCGAATCTTGGTGTTTCCCGAAGTTTTTAACCTTCAGGAGTCTTCAGTATGCCCCTGGCATCTTCGCTTTCCCGAAGTTTGTAACCTTCAGGCCCAACGGCTTCTGTTATGATTCCCTGATCTTCAGTGATCGGTGGAACATATCCTTCCGGGATATAGTTAACAGGTATGCCCCAAGGACGATCTTTCAGCATTTGATGCCTAGGATCATACTTCTCCACAATGGGCATTGAGGTGATCTCTGAGATCACAGTTCTTTGTAGTTGAGCTTCTGCCATGGCTTGCATGTCGTTACGAAGCTTTCTCATATCCTCTCTCAGAGCGTCGATCTCTTCCTTCAGCTCTCTGTTTTCTTCCTCAAGATCATCCATCTTTTTCTGACGATTGGCCCGAGTATTATACGAATGAGACAGTTTGACTCTAGAACCGAGACACAAACGTGAGATTCGTAGGTAAGCAGAAAACGCGATGTGAGAATGATGAATGCAATGATTATATTAATTGTTTTTTGGTTTAATCAAAATAAACTTCGACAATTAGATTGCAAATATCAA
The DNA here is from genome assembly GCA_022829125.1 of Lathyrus tuberosus. Classification (NCBI taxonomy): domain Eukaryota; kingdom Viridiplantae; phylum Streptophyta; class Magnoliopsida; order Fabales; family Fabaceae; genus Lathyrus; species Lathyrus tuberosus. The sequence continues at coordinate 5,960,318 of JALAZF010000111.1, read as the reverse complement.
ATAGTGGGGAAACCCCTTTTTATTGAAATTCAAAGGATTACAGAAATGAAAATACAGTAGATTACAAGGTGCGGAAACAGAAACCTAAGCTAATGGGTCTCGAGTCCTCTCTGAAGAGAAATCGGGTGCTGACTCTGGTACTTTCCTTTTCTTTAACCGGGGCTCTTGGGCCGTTGTCGGGTTGTCATTCCTTTGCCAAGTGAAAGGAGCGAGCAAATTCCTTTGGTCATCCTGATTATCCACAGCATGTTGCTCCAAAATTTCAATCAGAGCATCCTTATCTTTCAGTAATTGTTGTATTTTGATGCACTCTACGTCGAGGGTGCGGTACTTGTTCTTCCAAGACCTCCTCTCCCGTTGAACTTTGTTGAGAGTAACCTGAAGCTTTTCAGTTTCCGTTATGAAGTACATGACAGATTCCCTCGGCGGAAGAATTCCGTAACGAGGATAAGGCATTTTTAGCTTGAGAGCTCTGGTTTGTACCCAATGGAGATAAGGCTCCACTGAGACACAGTCCGGTTTTCCCAGAGACTCTCGTCCTTTCTTATGAACATGCTTCCAAGCGTGCACTAATTCTATCTTTAATGCTCTGTCGTTTTCTCCTTCTTTGAAGAAAAGACCTTCCAGATGAACACCCCGTGGGATGTGTCTCATCGGGTATCCAAATTGACGCTGAACGAGAACTGGATGGTAATTGATTCCTCCCTTAGTTCCTATAAGGGGTACGTTGGGGAAGTTTCCACAACGGTCAATGATCCTGATCCCATCATAGATCCTATTACACCAATCTATATCAGAGTTGGTGAGGGACATGATCTTCTGCGACCAATGTAAGGCACTCTTGCAATCCCAAAAAGCAGAAGACTTGGGCAAGTGAGAGATAAACCATTTGTAAAGCAGAGGTACACAGCATGTGATCTCCCCTCCGCTGTTCAAATTTCCCAAGTGTACAGAATGATACGCATCTGCGAGCAAAGTCGGTACAGGGTTTCCAATGAGAAAAACCCTAATGGAGTTGATATCGACGAAGTTATTGATGTTGGGAAACAAAAATAACCCGTAGGCGAGTAAAACAAAGATGCTTTCAAAAGCAGTCACGTTTCCTATACTCGAAAAATACAGGGCTTTCTTTGTCAAGAACTGGGCTGGCAAACCTTGGATGCCACCCTTAGCGGTCATGTGAGTCCTGACCTCAGACTCGTCCAAATGAATTGCTCTTGCAATGGTCTGATTCTTTGGAATTTCTTCCAGTCCAAAAAATGGAGCTCTATCTGTGATATGTAAATCGATCAGATGAGAATACTCCTCCAGCGTTGGTGCGAGCTGGTAATCTGGAAATGTGAAACAGTGATAAACCAGATCGTAAAACTGAATGAGCGCATCCATGATTCCCTCAATCACATGGACTCTTAATAGTGGTAGCAAACCTCCGTGCTTGGCTCTGAAAGCCTCTGGGTTAGTGATCATTCCTGCTAACCTTCTCAAATCCTCTAGCTTTGGAATCCTGAAGGTGTACTTATGAGTTCTCCTTCTACCGAAATCCATTAGCGCAATCCTTTTCTCTGATATTTGCAATCACAGTCTTAGTTTAATTTGAAAAACAGAGAAACTAGAAGAGAAATTTTTTTTTGAATGTTTTAATGTTTTTTAAATGAATGCATGAATGCAGCACACAAAAACATAGAAAAAACATGGGGTCAAAGGGTCGTTGTCATGAAGTCAAGGCTCTACCCATCCCCAAAGGTTTATACTAAGGTGATTTTTGTACATGTACTCATTAACATCAGCTCCTCCCAGGAAAGCAAAACAACAAGCGGATCGCCAGCGAGTTGTAGAGCAATCTTAGAGTAAGTGCCATTCACCGAGTGTAGCGTGCGATTTTGGACGCGGTTCTTAAGCGCTGGTCGCTCTCTGCGGTTTGAGCTTGAACTACAGGTAAATTCATTTTTTATCCTATTGTGAGCTGAATAAGGAAGGGAAATAGATGTCTCCAATTAACCCTGCTTGCATACTGAGTTTAAACAGCGGTCTGTTAGGTTACGGATGCTATCAATGTGGGGGGGCCTTTGTACTGGTTATTTGTATTTTCGCCAATACGGTTTTCTTTCTTTTAATCTAGGCAAAGGGTTTCTGATGGGGAACAAGGATTAGGATGTTAGGACTGATGCTTTTGAAATACTGCTTTTGATTGACTGAGATATGGGATTTGGGTTTTTTGTTGATTGCGCTCGCTAAGATCTTTTCTTTGGATCTTATGCCTACGTATTCCCGTTTACCGAAACAGGGAAATCAGAGCGTTCGTAGTTCCTCCTATTCTATGGGAGGAAATTGGTTTTTGGTGTCTTGTTCAAAGCCCAAGACGTGAAGCGAAAGGTGATTTGTATCTTGTTCAAAGCCCAATATGTGAAGCTGAAAGGTCTATTTGTGTCTTGTTCAAAGCCCAAGACATGAAGCTGAAAGACCTCGACTTTAGGGAGAATTTGTCATCTCTAAAGATGGGAGAAGGAGAATTACTTTAACTGGGATACGAGGATCCGAGCAATGCCATAATTTCCGAAGAAAGGGTTTTAACCTGAAGGAGAAGACTTTAACTCAGTGTAGAGCAATGCCATATTTCCTTAGGAATTTCTCATGCTAAAAGAGGGACAGTGGCATGGATGTAGATGATCCAGAGGCTTGCCGCTTACAGCGATTAGATGAAGGGAAAGGAGTTGTTGATGTTTGTGTACTGTGAACGAGGCACAATTTTGATGCTAAAAGGTTGATTGGATCAACCAGTGGTTTTCTTATACAAAAGCCTAAGAGGAGGCTAATTTCCACTAGGAAAATCATTATACAAAGCCTAAGAGGAGGCTATTTTGTGTCTCGTACAAAGCCCGAGAGAGAGGCTAAAAGGTTTTGACTCAACGAGGGAATCCTTTGGTATCTCGTATAAAGCCCGAGATGGAGGCTATTTGACTCAACAAGAGAGTTTTTGTATCTCGTATGAAGCCCGAGATGGAGGCAAAAAGGGTAATTGACTCAACGGGGGAGTCTCTTATGTGTCTCGTACGAAGCCCGAGAGAGAGGCGAAAAGGTTGTTTGACTCCACTGGGGAGAATTTTGGTATCTCGTACGAAGCCCGAGATGGAGGCTATTGTAACTGTTTCAGTTGAGTGACAGATCCAATATACTGATTTTAAAAGAGAAAATCAGTTCTTATATGAGTAACACTGTACACAGGAATTTGATTTGAGGATCAGGGATATTTCCTTTTCTTTGAGGAAACGGGAAATCCAAAGGGTATTGAGACTGTCCGAGTCTGCGGGTTTCCTTCCTATTTAACGAAGGGTGCTTGAGAATGTCTTTGAGACTCAAGGAAGTTAGACTGTCCAAGTCTAGAGTTTTATCTTTTGTACTATGCTTTGAGAAACAGTAGTAGACTCTATGAAAGGACTGTTCTATGAGGATGACTATGTTCTGTTCCTATACCTCTAGGAGGTCGTCGGGACAATTTGTACGAAGCCCAAGAGGAGGCTGGAAACTTTTAAGAAGCCGACGGGTCCTTGTACTAAGCCCAAGAGGAGGCTATCATTCCCGAAGGAAGAGATCATTATACAAAGCCTAAGAGGAGGCTGTGAATACTTCTAAGAAGCCGTAGTGTCCTTGAATAATGCCCAAGAGGAGGCCGATGCTTTTAAGAAGCCCGTGGGTCTATCATCTCCTTTCCATTAGGAGAGATAACTCTTTTAAAGATAAAAACCACTGGTAAACGTGCGAGGTTTACTATCCAGCGACTTTTAGCTTTTAAAGAGGGTTCCTTAGTTAAGGTCCAAGATTATGACCGTAGTGGGTACCCAAACCCCGAGACATTCAAGGCAAGCTATCCAGAAGGAATAGATCAAGTCAGGAAAGTTCGAGAATTTGGAAGAAACTCAAAGATGCCATTCACGGAGAATACATTCATCTTGGGGAGTAGAGCTTCTTGACAATTCCTAAGGAGGACAGCCGAAGAGAAGACTGTATCTGGCGCTCCTATTGGGGATCTAGGCGTCTATTTCTACGAATAAGTGAAACGGCGTCACCTAGTTTTAGACGTAGTAGCCGGGGAAACTCGAAATATCTATACTATTATTACACAGTAGATATGAGTTTATGAAAGGAGACTTACAGTGAGCAGCCCCACAATACAGTTTATAATATGAAAGCAGTAAACGAAAGCGATAACCACTTACTCGGTTGTAGTGCTTCCATGCTGTTTGGTTAGTTGTTCAACAAAGAAAGATTGAAAACAACAATATATTCAAAATCAAAGGAGAAAATGCTTTGAAAAAGAAAGATTTGGGGCTTACAGCTCAAGGAGAGGCCCAGGGTTTTATCAGTGAGCGCATTGTTTGACTTTGTACAGCGGGACTTATACAAGTGACTGGGGCCCAAAAAGGTTTTCTGTACAAAGGGATGGGTCTTACACTCTCTCAAGAGGCCCAAAAAGGTTTAAAGAAAAGAGTGGGGCTTATAACACGAGGGTAGGCCCAAATGATTTTTCGTTTAAAAATGGCGATCGCGCCGAGGTTTTCTTTTAACGCGGAGGGACTTATACAATAAGTGAGGCCCAAAATGTTTTGGTTAAAAAAGGGGATTGGGTCTTACACTCTAATAGAGGCCCAAAGTGTTTTGAATGGGTCTTATAGCTCAAGGAGAGGCCCAGATGATTTTTATTTTTAAACGGGCGACGATCGCGCCGTTTACTTGTACAGAGGGACTTATACAATGGATGAGGCCCAAAAAGTTTTTGTACAAGGGGGGATGGGTCTTACACTCTCTCAAGAGGCCCAAAAATTGTTTAACACATGGAAAACAAATTGTGATCTTGGATTAATGCTTCAAAAATTAAGTATTGACCTACAAAATAATTAGAAAGCATTAAAAGTTGCAAAATCAATGTAGAAAAAATATTTAAAATGCCAAAAACAATCAAAATATTAATTATTTACAAAAATATCAATTATATGAAATAACTAATATTTTTGGGATTTTTTGTGAAAATAAAATATTTTAACATTTTTCTGAATTATTAAAAAAAGAATCAACTCAAAATCATTAAAACTCAGAGAGAAATTAATTTTTCAATCAATTAAACAAAATCACAAAATTCAAATATTTGAATTATTCAAAAATGGCGCCAAGAACAAGCTGAAGAACACGCGCGTGTTCTTGGTTTCTCAGATTTGCATTTTCTATCCAATCTCCATGAATACGTAATCATATCATGCAATCCACATATCATTATGCTCGTCTCAACCTCACGATCATGTCTATATACTTTAATTTCATTTAAATTAAACATACAACAAGAAATCACGAAGAGACCTCAAGAACCCTAATTTCTGCATGAAGGCTAGGATTTTTGATACACGATTCAAACAATGCAATTAATTGAGGGAAAACATTCCATGCATGATCATGAACATATGGCCAAATTATTGTGCGAGGAAATATGCATAGATTGAGAGATGACCAAGTATGTGCTTACCTCCAAGTCGTGACAGCAAGTTCAAAGTGATTTTTGATTTGGAGGTGTTACAGATGAGTGGTGATGATCTGAACAACTTCCCTACACCCTATGGATTGTGTTTGGATGGTTGGACATGATTGAAATTGGCTGGATCATTTTGTGGTACCTCAGCTGCACCTTGTTTGAAAATTTGAGCAACCAGCTGGTGATTTTGTGAAATTGATGTTTCAGAAGTAATCTAAGTGTTTGATCAGCTCATATGTGATGTATGTGATGTGTGTGAGTGATTGGTTTGATTGGAATTGCTCTCAAACTCAAAACCCAATAGCTACCTTGCTAAGAAAGGCATTTTTGCCAAGAGAAAGAGATTTTGAGGAAAGCATCTGTTAGATGGCTTTGGTGTACTCAAACTGATCACAATTGAGCTCTATTTATAGTAGAGCAAGTTTATTTTGCAAGGAATAGTGCATGGCAGCTGGTAAGTAGGTTTGGCCAATGTTGGCAAATGAAAATCCAAGTCTCCTCTAGCCATTGACTAGAGGTTAGGGCACAGAGCTTTGGTCCCCTTGGTCTTGGATAAGTCTTGACTGATTTCAGATGAGAATGGTTCAATCCATGCCACCTTGATGGTTCCATTGAATGCCTCATTCCAAATTTGAAGTTTTGTCCCTATTTTGGCCACTCTAGGTTCAACATGCTATTTCTTGTTCCATGGACTTTGGAGGCTTGGCTCAGTGATTGTCCCCTTTAGATTCAATCCTCTGAGGTGTCCAAGTGGATAGGAGCAATTGAATTTGGCTGATTTTGGCAAATCGACCAAAGTTGCAAATTCTGCCTTGCCTTGACAGATTTCAGCAAGGCAACTTGGCAATGTTGTATCTCATGGTGTAGGTTGAATTTGGCAATGTTCTTGGCCATTTTGGAAAGCTCTTACATGATAAAAAAACTGTTTGAACAAGTTTAGTTTTGATCTCTTTTGATTCCAAGTGAAAAATCCTCCTACATTTGGCAAAAAGTGAGGCAGAATCTGACTTAGTGAAAATTTCACTAAGTGTTGGAAAAAGTGACATTTTCACTTTTCAGCCACTTTGATCACTCCATAACTCAAAATCCTTAATGAATTGGAATGACTTGTAGTTGAAGTTTTTGTAGGTGATAATGAGGGCTGCAAATCCATCTTTGGATGAGAAAAAATGGCCTTATGGTTTAGGAGTTATGGTCCTCCAAAGTTGGTACCTTTGCCACTTTATTTTTAACTTAGAAAAAATTCTAAGTTTTATGGTTACCCCTTTTACAAGTTATCTCACTTTTCTTGATTTTTCTTGATGAATGATGATTCAAACCATACATTAACATCATTTTAGGGTTAAAAATCCATTTTGGTGAAAAATCTCAAAAAGTCAAAGTTGACTTTTGTGCACAGTTGACTTTTTATCAGATGAATTCCAAACTGTGCAATTCTTCAGGAAATCATGTCCTTGACCTAGATCAAACTTGATGGGCATGTTACATGGGTGTCATAGGGTATATTCAATCATGTATTAGGGTTTGGGAGCATGTCCTGGTCAAAAGTCAAAGTTACAGTTGACTTTTCCCTTAAAACCCTAATTGTGGTGCAGATGAAATTGAGACTTGTTGCCCAAGCTTCTTGGATCAATCCATTGTTCCAAATGGATCAATATGGTATATTAGAGACCCTCAAATCATCTCTTGAGGTCTTGGCTCATGGTTTGTCCCAAAAGTCAACTTAGGGGTGAATTAGGTCAAGAAACCCTAATTCCTGATTTTTGATGAATGCATCCCCTGAGGCAAAATTGACTTGATGCATGGGCTCATGAGGTTCCATGAAGTATATTGGGTCATGTTTTGGATCATTGCCTTGTGCCCAGATGAAAATTTCCATCTGGAGGCCCTGGTCGACCAAAACCCTAATTTGGTGACACTGTCGATCTTGAGACTTGATCCACCTAGAAGGGAGCAGCCTTGTGCTTAATCCTTGAAGTGGGAGTCCTTTTTGATCCATTGTGGATGTTTGAGAGATTAGACAAGTTGAAGATCATGTCATTTCTTGATTGATCCTTTGTCTAAGCACTCAGAGAGGGCTTGAAACCCTAATTTTGATTGTAGTTGATGCTCACCCATCCTTGGGGAGACTAATGAAGCATAAAGATACATCCATGTTGTGATGATGATTTTCACAATGATGGGAAATCTAAGTGGTCAAAATTTGGGGTATTACAGATGCCCCTATTTAATCTTCTTGGACCCGAAGGTGTGAATGACGAAGGGATTCGGGCATTCGGGGTGCAAGAGGATTAAATATCGGAATACCCGAAATTTTGATGGTGGTTATGAATGGAAGCTTACGCATTCATCTTCTTTATCTAAGCAATGATATTTAGAAAAGGTAAACTTCCCCTCGATCCTGGTTTCCTACCAAGGAACTGGTCTCAGTCTCTTTTGAAATAAACTTCCCCTCGATCCTGGTTTCCTACCAAGGAACTGGTCTTGGTTTCTTTTGAACTTCCCCTCGGTCTTGGTTTCCTACCAAGAACTGGTCTCAGTCTCTGAAATGAACTTCCCCTCGTTCCAGGTTTCCTACCAAGGAACTGGTCTTAGTTTCTGATTTAAACTTCCCCTCGATCCTGGTTTCCTACCAAGAACTGGTCTTAGTTTCTTTTGTCAATAAACTTTATTGACAAGGGACACTATGTGTAGCGGTTTTCCTTCAAACTTCTCGCCGAATTTTCCTGGGGAGATGCCATTTGACGGAAAAAGTTTTGATGTCAGACTTGCTGTGGAACCCAACGTCTGAGTTGTAGAGTTGCACAAACTTCTCTGTTGGAGACGCCATTTGTAGATTCTACTGGGGAAAGCGAGTCTCTTGAGAGACTGTTTTTATTTGGGATCTTTCATCATACTTTTCTCGGGATCTTCCCGGTGAAACGCCATATGATGGGGTCCAATTTTGAGGTGCCAATGACCTTCTCATTAGTGGTTTTTCGGAGCAAAACTGGCGTGCTGCCGAATCTCTGATCACGAGGCTTTCTCTGTGGATTTTCCTTAATCCGGGAAAGCAAGGATATCATCTTTAATGGCGAAGAGTGATGTTTATTGAAAGTTCTCTGATCTTTCAGAGGTTCAAATTATCAAAGTGGCCAAGGACCAACTTCTTTCCAGAATTAAACTGGAAGCGAGGTTGTTCAGACACAGTATTTCCTGACGAGGCAAGAACTGACAACTCGATTGAGAGGACTTCTACCACTAGGGGACAAGATCGACTAGAGTGATAGTGATGCAATATGAAATGTGAATGCAAATAAAAAATGCATGAAGTACGTATGTATATGCTGACAAAACAGACGCGACATACAGACTAATGGATGAACACAATTGGATACTCGGCCATCGCGGGGCGAAGAAGTACCGTTGGTTCAAAATAGCAATTCCACCTTGCTTAGGAGAGATAGTCCCGTTGGGAGCTATGTTGATCGGGCTTAGGAGATGAGAACTCGGCCGAGGCGTGTCAGACGAAACGAGGTCTCTGACACAGTTGATCCCTTCATTCAGGCATACTGGCTTAGAAGGAGTACTTTGATTCTGCACTTTGAAGTCCGCTTACTTCGGGAGAAACGATCGATGTTCTTCTGATGTTCAACAGTCAAAAGAAATGCCATCTTTAATTTAAAAGCAGAAAAAGTTTAACAAGTAAATTCATTTTTGTTTTATTTCAAGAATCGCTTATTAAGTTTAAACAACGTCGTTCTGTAAAGCTAAAACAAGTAAAGAATTACAAACAAAAGCACAAGGGCTCAAATTTTATTGATAAGATGGAGATCAGCCAAACGCGTGATTCCAAAGAGTATATACAAAGTTAGAAAATGGTAATTTACAGGGAAAAGGGCTACGTTGAAACATAACGACCACTATCCTTCTACCAACTTTGAATTCGGGACATCCTGAGCTTCTGTCGAAGATGACCTTGACTGGAGTTTTCTGACAGATGAATGTTGTAACTGCTGCTGAGGGACTTGCCTCTGTTGAACATAGTTACTTGCCATTATCCCTAATTTTTGCCTGGATTGTATCTTGATGTTTCTAATCCACCGGGATGATTTTTTCATGTCTCTAACATTTGCCTGGACCGCCCTTTCGGGTTTTCAATCCACCGAGACGTTTTTTTTTTTAGTTTTAGGCGAAGTATTTCTTGACTACATCAACATTCATGGGGTAGGCAAATTCCTCTCCGTCCATGGTTGCAAGTCTCAAGGCGCCGCCTGAGAAAGCTTTCGTGACCACATAAGGGCCATCATAATTTGAGGTCCATTTGCCCCGAGAATCAGTGAGAAATGATTGTATCTTCTTGAGCACAAGGTCTCCTTTTCTGAAAATATGAGGTCGGACCTTTTTGTCGAACGCCCTCTTCATTCTCTGTTGATACAACTGACCGTGGCATAGTGTCGTGATTCGCTTCTCTTCGATCAGGTTCAGGTCGTCGTGTCGACTTTGACACCATTCAGCTTCGGTGAGCTTCGTTTCCATCAATACCCGGATTGATGGGATCTCTACTTCTATGGGGAGCACTGCCCCCATGCCATATACTAGAGAGAAAGGGGTTGCCCCTGTTAAAGCACGGACAGATGTGCGATAACCATGAAGAGCAAAGGGTAGCATTTCATGCCAATCTTTATAGGTTACAACCATCTTTTGAGCAATCTTTTTGATGTTCTTGTTAGTCGCTTCTACCGCTCCGTTCATCTTGGGTCGGTAGGGAGATGAGTTATGGTGTTCGATCTTGAACTCTGTGCATAACTCTTTCATCATCTTATTGTTCAAGTTAGATCCATTATCAGTAATGATCTCGCTTGGAACACCATAACAGTAGATGATATTGTTTTTGATAAATCGGACCACCACTTGTCGGGTTACATTGGCGAATGACGCTGCTTCGACCCACTTGGTGAAATAGTCAATGGCTACCAGGATGAACCGATGTCCGTTTGAAGCCTTGGGCTCAATCATGCCAATCATATCGATTCCCCATATGGAAAATGGCCGCGGGGAAGAAAGAACTTTGAGATGTGATGGCGGTACATGAATTTTGTCGGAGTATATCTGACACTTGTGACACCTCCTCATGTACTTGTAGCAGTCGGATTCCATGGTCAACCAATAATGCCCGGCCCTGAGAATTTTTCTCGCCATTGTGTGTCCGTTGGCATGAGTGCCAAAGGATCCTTCATGAATTTCTTTCATGAGCATGTCTGCCTCTGGTCTGTCGACGCATCGGAGCAAGACCATGTCAAAATTTCTCTTATAAAGAGTGTCACCGCTCAGGAGGAAGTTTCCAGCCAATCTTCTGAGGGTCTTTCTGTCTTTTCTGAGTACCCCAGATGGGTACTCTTGTTTCTGAAGGAAGAATTCGATATCGTGATACCAAGGTCTGTCGTCTATGACTGCTTCAATCGCGAAGATGTAAGCGGGCCGTTCAAGGCGCATTATGTCGATCTTAGGTATGTCATTCCATCGACCTACACTAATCATGGAAGAGAGAGTGGCTAATGCGTCAGCCATGTGATTCTCATCACGAGGGATGTGATGAAAGTCGACTCTGTTGAAGAAGGGTAACAACCTTCTTGCATAGTCTTTGTAAGGAATCAGTCCTGAATGGTATGTGTTCCAATCTCCTGTTATCTGATTGATAACCAAGGCTGAATCGTCGTATACGTCCAAGTTTATGATCCTTAAATCAATCGCTTCTTCGAGACCCATAATACAAGCTTCGTATTCGGCCTCATTGTTCGTACATTTGAACATAAGTCTGGCAGTGAAAGGAATGTGGGTACCCTGAGGGGTAACAATGATTGCCCCAATTCCGTTTCCGTAATGATTAACTGCTCCGTCAAAGATAAGTCCCCATTGGGAACCTGGTTCCGGCCCTTCACTGGGTAGCGGTTCATCGCAATCTTTCATCTTTAAATACATGACATCTTCGTCTGGGAAGTCAAACCCGATTGATTCTTGATCGTCAATCAGTTGATGAGCCAAATGATCGGTTAAAATACTTCCTTTAACAGCTTTCTGAGCATGGTACTCTATGTCATATTCTGATAGTAACATCTGCCAACGGGCAATCCTTCCCGTAAGAGCAGGCTTTTCGAAAACGTACTTGATTGGATCCATTTCGGAGACCAACCAAGTAGTATGACAAATCATGTACTGACGAAGACGTTTGGCTGCCCAAGCCAAAGCGCAACAAGTTTTCTCAAGCATTGTGTACCGAGTTTCGCAGTCGGTGAATTTCTTGCTTAGATAGTAAATGGCAGACTCTTTCCGTTTAGTTTCGTCTTGTTGGCCAAGTACACATCCCATTGAGTCCTCTAGGACTGTGAGGTAAATGATCAGTGGTCTTCCTTCCACTGGAGGTGATAGAATCGGAGGATTCAACAGATATTCTTTGATACTGTCGAAGGCGGTTTGGCAATCTTCTGACCAAACGCAATCCTGGTTCTTTTTGAGTAATTTGAAAATCGGCGCACACGTCGCGGTCATAAGGAATATGAATCTGGAGATGTAATTCAAACGTCCCAGGAATCCTCTGACTTGTTTTTCAGTTTTCGGAGAAGGCATTTCTTGAATGGCCTTGACCTTGTCAGGATCAACTTTAATTCCTTTCTGGCTGACGATGAACCCTAGTAGTTTCCCTTAACGGACACCGAAGGTGCACTTGTTGGGATTCAAGCGGAGCTTGAATTTTCTTAGACATTTGAACAATTTTGACAAATGTTCAACGTGCTCCTCCTCTGTTCTTGATTTTGCAATCAAATCATTGACATATACCTCTATTTCTTTGTGTATCATGTCATGAAACAGAGTAGTCATGGCCCTTTGATAGGTTGCCCCGGGGTAATGAACGAAGTTTTCTCCATGTATTTCGGCGCCATTTTGATCTCGTTATAGCCCGAGAATCCATCCATGAAGGAGAATACTTTGAACTTTGATGTGCTGTCAACCAACATGTCAATGTGTGGTAAAGGAAAGTCGTCCTTTGGACTTGCCTTGTTCAGATCTCTGTAATCAACACACATTCTGACCCTTCCGTCCTTTTTGGGAACGGGTACGATGTTGGCTAACCATTGAGGATATTCAGATGTAGCGAGGAAACCCGCGTCGATCTGTTTCTGTACCTCCTCCTTGATTTTGATGGCCATGTCCGAGTGAGTGCGTCTCAACCTTTGCTTTACTGGCGGACATTCTGATCTCAACGGTAAGTGATGTTCCACGATGCTGGTATCCAACCCTGGCATATCCTGATAGGACCAAGCGAATACATCGGGAAATTCTTTGAGAAGCTTTATCAAACCCTCTCTGGCAGTTGGACTGAGCAATGCTCCGATCCTGATTTCTTTTCTCTCTTTTTCTGAACCCAAGTTTACCGTTTCCAACGGCTCTTTATGAGGTTCGATGGACCTTTCCTCATGTCTGAGTAGTTGGGAGATCTCTTCTGGAATTTCGTCGTCAACTTCTTCTTCAGCCTCCAATACCGGGAACTCAAAGTTTGGAGAAGGCATCGGATCGTATGTTTCAACGGGGTTTAAAACAAGCAATCTGCATGACGTGATGATTTTTGTTTAGAAGAGATAGAGAAAATGTAAGTGTGTGCAGTGTATTTATTTTACTGCTTGTTTTTATTATTGAATGTTTTTTAGGATTACCATTTTCTGAAAAAGCAAAAAGAGAAAACATCAATAATGCGGAAATTACAGAACGACGTTATTTTATTAATGAACAAGTCGACTCTTGAAACTACAACCCTATAAAACAAAACTCTGTCGCTTTGGGCAAAGCGAAGAGGGAAATTTACAGAAAACGAGCCCTATCAAAATATCCGTTTCACCTGGGCAGGGTGAAAGGTTAAAGATGGCAATTACTTTGACTGACGAACGACCTTCGGAACCTTGATGGCAACCCATTGGCGGCGAACTCCTTGGTGAATCACAAAGTCTGGCACCTTCCTTGATTTGTCTTCAGAAATGACGCTGATTTCTGGTGGAGCAGGATCATTGGAATCTGTCTCCCAAGCAGAATTGTCGTAGGAGGATTCCTCTATTGCATTTTGCATAGCATTGGTGCTCTCAACTGTATCTCCCCATCCAGTTGACTGGATATCTTCGAGCCTGATACGAGAGCTTTCGGGAGCAGTGTACTTGACCATAAAGTCGTATTTTCCACTAGGTTGTCCCAGAGTGTCCCAAACTTCTTTGGAACTGGAGAAGTCATCCCTCTCGATGACGTTGACCTCAGAAAAAGCATAGTTGATGAATTCTAGTCCTGCAAACGTTGTGAATTCATCTTCATGTTGAGTAGTTTCTGAATGACCTGAGTGTTGATCCCATGACGTGGTGGGGACACAGGTATTCTGTTCAATGACGCTCAGCTGAGCTTCATTGTTCGACTGACTTTCTTGCCCCAAGTTTCCTGGGTAAGGCTGCCACATTGGCAGACCATCCATCGGGCCATAGTAATTGTGGTCAAAGTTGTCTTTCATCAGAGTGTCTTCCTCTAATGAATTTGGCGGAGCACGGCATCCTTCCGGATCACAATCTCCGTAGATCATTTCGACATCTGATCTTGGTATAAATCTCGAACTTTCTGTAGGAAAGCAAAAAGGCATAGGCACCTCTTCTTGAGACATATAGCCATCCTTGTTAAGGTAGGACTTCCATTCTTCATCTGTGTCAGAGGGATCTTCCTCATTGATAGCATGAACTGTCTGAGACACTGGGTGAAGAAAACCTCCACTGTGGAAGAAGTTTTGAAGGGGATGAAGACTTTCATCGTTGGCGGCTGTCTGGGTACAAGTCGCAGAAAAACCAAGACCCTTCTTTGTTTTATTGTCGATAGGAACGACAAGCCGTCCCCATCCGGTTGTATCGGTACTCTCGACCGCTTTGATAGCATCGTTGTATGAAGAAATTGAAGTTCCTTCTTTGAACTGATTGTTCTTGCTCACCGATAGTGCTTGGAACTGAGTTCCAATAACCTCCTCGGGTTCCACACAAGTAGATGATGATAGGTTACTCACAAGCAAGGCTTGTTCCCCACAAACCGTGACAAGTTAATCATTCTTGACGAACTTTAGCTTTTGGTGGAGGGTTGAAGTAACCGCTCCAGCCTGATGTATCCAAGGTCTTCCTAATAAACAACTGTATGTTGCCCGGATGTCCATGACCTGGAAAGTGATTTGGAAAGTGTGAGGACCAATAGTTATGGGAAGATCAACTTCGCCGATAACTGTTTTTCTGGATCCGTCGAATGCTTTGACGACGACCTCGCTGACTCTCATCGGAGGGCCCTTGAATGGTAATTGCATCAAGGTGGACTTCGGCATAACATTCAGGGCTGACCCTGTGTCTACCAGTACGCTGGCTAAAGCATCGTCCTGGCAGTTAACTGTGATATTGAGCGCCATGTTATGACGGCGACCCTCTTCAGGTAATTCCTCATCACTAAATCCCAAATTATTGCAGGAAGTGATGTTAGAGACAATGCTATCGAATTGTCTGATTGTTACATCCTGTTCCACAAAGGCTTGCTCCAAGACTTTCTGTAGAGCCTCTCTGTGTGCTTCTGAACTGAGTAACAGTGATAATACTGAGATCTTTGAAGGAGTCTGTAATAGTTGATCGACAATGTTATATTCACTCCTTTGGATGAGCTTTAGCATCTCATCTTTGTCTTTTGAAAAGTCTGGATTACTAGATTGACCGACTGGTGGATCAGGAATTTCTGCCTGAAGTTCCTTTTCTTTGTTGGATTCTCCAACCCCTCGGTTGAAGATTCGACCGCTCCGTGTCACACGACTGATGTCTGCAATATTCACGACGGAGGGTAATGGAATTTCCTTTCCATTCTCGATTATTGTTGCACCGTATTTGTAAGGGATTGCCTTAGCTGATTCATACGGTAGTGGCCCCGGTAGATAGATGACTATGGGAACCTTCTGATTTTTCTGACCATCATAAGTAACCTCGATCCGTTCCTGGTTGGGAACTCTAGATTCATCAAATAGAGGGATGATGGCAAAAACATCCCTGGTCCTGTGATGACCAGAGATCGTGACAACATCCTCAACTTGCTCGACAAGGTATTCGGCAACCAAATGATGGGTCCTGAACCTGGATATGGACGAATTTCTCCGTGATCGACCTGACCCTGGAGAGCTGCTCTCACAAGGTAACACCCTTGGTTACTTTCTGCACAGACGCTACAACGGTCATAATTGTGTGGTGGCACCTGGCCACGCCCACTTTGAATGCAATGTAACCTCACTAGGTTATCTTCCATTGATCGGACATCCTGACTTTGACGACGAGTAGGATTCCTGTGATTGATACTAATCTGTTGTGTATCTTCATCCATATAGATTGGCATCCACCAGTGATTTAACAAGTGCTGAAGTGCCTCCTGGACAAGGGTACAACCTCGATCGTTTTCGCAACCTGCTTTATAGTTTTGATAATCATGTGATATTAAGAATCCAAGTCGGACCTGCTCAGCATGTAACTCTACCAGGTTGGTATTCATCACGCGAATGTCAAAGATCTGAACCATGTTGATTTGATAGGAGTTCCTATCATGGTAGTCTTGGATCCATCCAAGATCCATCTGACGCTGGAGGACCTCTTGTATGAAAGAGCATCCCTGTTTATTTACCGAGCAAATCAGACAGGAACTGTAATCGTGCCGCGGCAGATTATGATACTGGCTTTGCCTTGAGTGCATCGCCACCAAGTTGGCATTCATTGCACGGATGTCGTGGTTCTAAATGATGTTGGAATTCGTGTAAACCATGTTAACTTTACGAACTCGGTGCTCTTGGATCCATCCAATATCCATTTGTTCCTGTAGAGCTGCTTGCACTACAGAACACCCCTGGTTGTCTTTAGAGCAGATATCACACTGGTGATAATTATGAGGTGGCACATGGCCATATCCACTCTGTCTACAATGCATCTTGACCAGATTGGTCCCCAATAAGAGTACATCGTGAATTTGATAGACATTGTTAGTCTCTTTCTCAATCAGATTGACTGCAGCTTTCTCATGTTGAGGCAGCGGGTTCGTAAGAACATTAGGATTCGTATCTTTGAAAGATAAGAGCCCGCTCCTAACAAGCTTTTGCACGTCGAATTTGAAATTGAGACAAGTCTCAATGTTATGCCCCGAACCTCCTTGATGATAAGGGCATGTTTGATCCGCTTTAAACCAAAAAGGCGGATTTTCCGGAACTGAAAGGGGAGACTTAGTCTGAATGTGCCCCTTAGCCAGCAGTAACGGAAATAGCTCTGCGTACTTTACGGGTATAGGATCAAATCCTGGTGGCCGTGTTGTACTGTTGTTGTTATATGGAGGACGAGCCTGCTGAAGAGGCTGTTGTGTCCTTTGTTGGTCAGGTTGGCTCTGCGCAACCTGAGGTTGATACATAGGAACAGGCGCGGGGCCGATAGCGGGAGTAACAGCTGCTACTGGCTGATAACGTCGCCTTTGCTTTTCGAGAGAGATATTCCCAATATCTTGCTCTTTTTTCTTAGGGAGAGCACTACCGTATTTTTTAGTACCACTCGTCGATCCAGTGTCTTTTACCAAATGTCCTTCTCGGACGGCTTCCTCAAGACGTACACCCATGCCGACCATTTCGGTGAAATCACTGGGCGCACTGGCAACCATTCGGTCATAGTAAAATGAGCTTAAGGTTTTTAAGAAGATCTTTGTCATCTCTTTTTCCTCAAGAGGTGGACAAATTTCACGCCACCTTTGAGCATATTCCTTAAAAGTTTCCTTGTCCTTTTGCGACATCGATCTGAGTTGATCTCTGTCGGGTGCCATGTCCAAATTGTATTTGTATTGTTGGACGAAGGCAGTACCAAGATCTCTAAAAGTGCTGATTGTAGCACGGTTTAAACCCATGTACCATTTGAGTGCGGCACCGGTTAAACTATCCTGGAAGTAGTGAATCAGCAGGTCCTGATTCTCCGTCTGAGCTGACATCCGCCGGGCGTACATCACCAGATGGCTTTGAGGGCAAGAATTGCCCTTGTATTTTCCAAAGTCGGGCACTTGGAACTTGTGCGGGACTTTCACATTTGGGACCAAGCAGAGGTCTGCGGCGTCCTTTCCAAATAGATCCTGACCGCGAATGACTTGCAGCTCTTTCTGCATTTCCAAGAACTGCTCCTAGAATTCATCCATTCTGTCAAACATAGTTTCCTTCTTACCAGAAGGTGTCTGTGGAATCTGTCCTTCTGGGACAGTGTGCACCACAGGGGGTGGTACCGTGACTACGGCAGTAAGTCTTGGTGCCTCCCGAAGTTTGTAACCTTCAGGAGTCTTGAGTATGCCCCTGGCATCTTCGCTTTCCCGAAGTTTGTAACCTTCAGGCCCAGCGGCTTCTGTTGTGATTCCCTGATCTTCAGTGATCGGCGGAACATATCCTTCCGGGATATAGTTAACAGGCATGCCCCAAGGACGATCTTTCGGCATCTGATACCTAGGATCATACTTTTCTATGATGGGCGTTGAGGTGATCTCTGAGATCACAGTTCTTTGTAGCTGAGCTTCTGCCATGGCTTGCATGTCGTTACGAAGCTTTCTCATATCCTCTCTTAGAGCGTCGATTTCTTCTTTAAACTCTCTGTTTTCTTCCTCAAGATCATCCATCTTTTTCTGACGATTGGCCCGAGTATTGTACGAATGAGACAGTTTGACTCTAGAATCGAGACACAAATGTGAGATTCGTAGGTAAGGATAATACGCGATGTAAGAATGATGAATGCAATGATTATATTAATTGTTTTTTGGTTTAATCAAAATAAACTTCGACAATTAGATTGCAAATATCAAACAGTGGGGAAACCCCTTTTTATTGAATTCCAAAGGATTACAGAAATGGAAATACAGTAGATTACAAAGTGCAGAAACAGAAACCTAAACTAATGGGTCCCGAGTCCTCTTCTTTGACCGGGGCGCTTGGGCCGTTGTCGGGTTGTCATTCCTTTGCCAGGTGAAAGGAGCGAGCAAATTCCTTTGGTCATCTTGATTCTCTACAGCATACTGCTCCAAAATTTCAATCAGAGCATCTTTCTCTTTTAGTAGTTGCTGTATTTGGATACACTCTACGTCGAGGGTGCGGTACTTGTTCTTCCAAGATCTTATTTCCTTTTGAACTTTGTTGAGAGTAACCTGAAGCTTTTCAGTTTCCGTCATGAAGTACATGACAGTTTCCCTCGGTGGAAGAATTCCGTAACGAGGATAAGGCATCTTTAGCTTGAGAGCTCTAGTTTGTACCCAATGGAGATAAGGCTCCACCGAGACACAGTCCGGTTTTCCCAGAGACTCTCGTCCTTTCTTATGAACCTGTTTCCAAGCATGCACTATTTCCATCTTTAGTGCTCTGTCATTTTCTCCTTCTTTGAAGAAAAGACATTCCAGATGAACACCCAGTGGGATGTGTCTCATCGGGTATCCAAATTGACGAAGAACTAATATCGGATGATAGTTGATTCCTCCTTTAGTTCCTATGAGGGGTACGCTGGGGAAGTTTCCACAACGGTCAATGATTCTGATTCCCTCATAAATCCTATTACACCAATCTATATCAGAGTTGGTAAGAGACATGATCTTCTGCGACCAACGTAAGACACTCTTGCAATCCCAAAAAGCAGCAGACTTGGGCAAGTGAGAGATAAACCATTTGTAGAGCAAAGGTACACAACATGTGATCTCCCCTCCGCCGTACAAATTTCCCAAGTGTACAGAATGATACGCATCTGCGAGCAAAGTCGGCACAGGGTTTCCAATGAGAAAAACCTTAATAGCGTTGATATCGACGAAGTTATTGATGTTGGGAAACAAAAATAACCCGTAGGTGAGCAAGACAAAGATGCTTTCAAAAGCAGTCCCGTTCCCTATACTAGCGAAGTATAGAGCCTTTTTTGTCAAGAACTGGGTTGGCAAACCTTGGATGCCACCCTTAGTGGTCATGTGAGTCCTGACCTCAGACTCGTCCAAATGAATTGCTATTGCAATAGTCTGATTCTTTGGAATTTCTTCCAGTCCAGAAAACAGAGCTCGATTAGTGATATGTAAATCAGTCAGATGAGAATACTCCTCCAGCGTTGGTGATAGCTGGTAATCTGGGAATGTGAAACAGTGATAAACCGGATCGTAGAACTGAATGAGCGCGTCCATGACCCCCTTAATCACATGGACTCTTAACAGTGGTAGCAAACCACCGTGCTTGGCTCTGAAAGCCTCTGGGTTAACGACCATCCTTGCTAATTTTCTCAAATACCCTAGTTTTGGAACCTTGAAGGTATACTGGCGAGTTCTCCTTCTACCGAAATCCATTAATGCAATCTTTTTTCTCTGATATTTGCAATCACAGTCTTAGTTTAATTTGAAAAACAGAGAGACTAGAAGAGAATTTTTTTTTTAATGTTTTAATGTTTTATTAAATGGATGCATAAATGCAGCACACAAAAACATAGAAAAAACATGGGGTCAGAGGGTCGTTGTCATGAAGTCAAGGCTCTACCCATCCCCAAAGGTTTATACTAGGGTGATTTTTGTACCTGTACTCATTATCATCAGCTCCTCCCAGGAAAGCAAAACAACAAGCGGATCGCCAGCGAGTTGTAGAGCAATCTTAGAGTAAGTGCCATTCACCGAGAATAGATCACCAGCCTCAAATGAGGGTAGTATCGCGTAACAACTATTTCCGATAGTTTCCGCACTACGAAAGGGTTGACTTTTCTAGGTGTATACTCAATCTTTCCACATACGACATCACCCGCATTCCCATTAGCAGAAAAATAAACACGTATAGCAATTAGGAAAAGCATTATATATATTTATCCTAATCATCCTAGACTTATAAAGCTATGATTCCTAAGTTCCTGACAGAAATGGGTTCCCCGGCGGAAGCCCCAATCTGTGGTATTCACACAAGTGAAGAGAAAAAAGGTTTGTCCAAGGTTTCCACCTTAAACGTTTAGGAAAGAAGATTTGGCCCCACGGTGGGCGCCATTTTTCTGTAGCGAGCGATTTTGGACGCGGTTCTTAAGCGTTGGTCGCTCTCTGCGGTTTGAGCTTGAACTACAGGTCGATTCATTTGTTATCCTATTGTGGCTGAATAAGGAAGGGAAATAGATGTCTCCAATTAACCCTGCTTGTATACTGAGTTTAAACAGCGGTCTGTTAGGTTACGGATGCTATCAATGTAGGGGGGCCTTTGTACTGGTTATTTGTATTTTCGCCAATACGGTTTTCTTTCTTTTAATCTAGGCAAAGGGTTTCTGACGGGGAACAAGGATTAGGATGTTATGACTGATGCTTTTGAAATACTGCTTTTGATTGACTGAGATATGAGATTTGGGTTTTTTGTTGATTGCGCTCGCTAAGATCTTTTCTTTCGATCTTATGCCTACGTATTCCCGTTTACCGAAACAGGGAAATCAGAGCGTTCGTAGTTCCTCCTATTCTATGGGAGGAAATTGGTTTTTGGTGTCTTGTTCAAAGCCCAAGACGTGAAGCGAAAGGTGATTTGTATCTTGTTCAAAACCCAAGATGTGAAGCTGAAAGGTCTATTTGTGTCTTGTTCAAAGCCCAAGACATGAAGCTGAAAGACCTCGACTTTAGGGAGAATTTGTCATCTCTAAAGAGGGGAGAAGGAGAATTACTTTAACTGGGATACGAGGATCCGAGCAATGCCATAATTTCCGAAGAAAGGGTTTTAACCTGAAGGAGAAGACTTTAACTCAGTGTAGAGCAATGCCATATTTCCTTAGGAATTTCTCATGCTAAAAGAGGGACAGTGGCATGGATGTAGATGATCCAAAGGCTTGCCGCTTACAGCGATTAGATGAAGGGAAAGGAGTTGTTGATGTTTGTGTACTGTGAACGAGGCACAGCTTTGATGCTAAAAGGTTGATTGGATCAACCAGTGGTTTTCTTATACAAAAGCCTAAGAGGAGGCTAATTTTAGCTAGGAAAATCATTATACAAAGCCTAAGAGGAGGCTATTTTGTATCTCGTACAAAGCCCGAGAGAGAGGCTAAAAGGTTTTGACTCAACGAGGGAATCCTTTGGTATCTCGTATAAAGCCCGAGATGGAGGCTATTTGACTCAACAAGAGAGTTTTTGTATCTCGTATGAAGCCCGAGATGGAGGCAAAAAGGGTAATTGACTCAACGGGGGAGTCTCTTATGTGTCTCGTACGAAGCCCGAGAGAGAGGCGAAAAGGTTGTTTGACTCCACTGGGGAGAATTTTGGTATCTCGTACGAAGCCCGAGATGGAGGCTATTGTAACTGTTTCAGTTGAGTGACAGATCCAATATACTGATTTTAAAAGAGAAAATCAGTTCTTATATGAGTAACACTGTACATAGGAATTTGATTTGAGGATCAGGGATATTTCCTTCTCTTTGAGGAAACGGGAAATCCAAAAGGTATTGAGACTGTCCGAGTCTGCGGGTTTCCTTCCTATTTAACGAAGGGTGCTTGAGAATGTCTTTGAGACTCAAGGAAGTTAGACTGTCCAAGTCTAGAGTTTTATCTTTTGTACTATGCTTTGAGAAACAGTAGTAGACTCTATGAAAGGACTGTTCTATGAGGATGACTATGTTCTGTTCCTATACCTCTAGGAGGTCGTCGGGACAATTTGTACGAAGCCCAAGAGGAGGCTGGAAACTTTTAAGAAGCCGACGGGTCCTTGTACTAAGCCCAAGAGGAGGCTATCATTCCCGAAGGAAGAGATCATTATACGAAGCCTAAGAGGAGGCTGTGAATACTTCTAAGAAGCCGTAGTGTCCTTGAATAATGCCCAAGAGGAGGCCGATGCTTTTAAGAAGCCCGTGGGTCTATCATCTCCTTTCCATTAGGAGAGATAACTCTTTTAAAGATAAAAACCACTGGTAAACGTGCGAGGTTTACTATCCAGCGACTTTTAGCTTTTAAAGAGGGTTCCTTAGTTAAGGTCCAAGATTATGACCGTAGTGGGTACCCAAACCCCGAAACATTCAAGGCAAGCTATCCACAAGGAATAGATCAAGTCAGGAAAGTTCGAGAATTTGGAAGAAACTCAAAGATGCCATTCACGGAGAATACATTCATCTTGGGGAGTAGAGCTTCTTGACAATTCCTAAGGAGGACAGCCGAAGAGAAGACTGTATCTAGTGCTCCTATTGGGGATCTAGGCGTCTATTTCTACGAATAAGTGAAACGGCGTCACCTAGTTCTAGACGTAGTAGCCGGGGAAACTCGAAATATCTATACTATTATTACACAGTAGATATGAGTTTATGAAAGGAGACTTACAGTGAGCAGCCCCACAATACAGTTTATAATATGAAAGCAGTAAACGAAAGCGATAACCACTTACTCGGTTGTAGTGCTTCCATGCTGTTTGGTTAGTTGTTCAACAAAGAAAGATTGAAAACAACAGTATATTCAAAATCAAAGGAGAAAATGCTTTGAAAAAGAAAGATTTGGGGCTTACAGCTCAAGGAGAGGCCCAGGGTTTTATCAGTGAGCGCACTGTTTGACTTTGTACAGCGGGACTTATACAAGTGACTGGGGCCCAAAAAGGTTTTCTGTACAAAGGGATGGGTCTTACACTCTCTCAAGAGGCCCAAAAAGGTTTAAAGAAAAGAGTGGGGCTTATAACACGAGGGTAGGCCCAAATGATTTTTCGTTTAAAAATGGCGATCGCGCCGAGGTTTTCTTTTAACGCGGAGGGACTTATACAATAAGTGAGGCCCAAAATGTTTTGGTTAAAAAGGGGGATTGGGTCTTACACTCTAATAGAGGCCCAAAGTGTTTTGAATGGGTCTTATAGCTCAAGGAGAGGCCCAGATGATTTTTATTTTTAAACGGGCGACGATCGCGCCGTTTACTTGTACAGAGGGACTTATACAATGGATGAGGCCCAAAAAGTTTTTGTACAAGGGGGGATGGGTCTTACACTCTCTCAAGAGGCCCAAAGTGTTTTGAAAATGATTTATGAGGGTTGAATTAATCCAAAACCCTAATTTGTTTTCAAAATGTATTTAATTGAATAAAAATTCAATTAAAATGATCAAAAATTGTTTAACAAATGGAAAACAAATTGTGATCTTGGATTAATGCTTCAAAAATTAAGTATTGACCTACAAAATAATTAGAAAGCATTAAAAGTTGCAAAATCAATGTAGAAAAAATATTTAAAATGCCAAAAACAATCAAAATATTAATTCTTTACAAAAATATCAATTATATGAAATAACTAATATTTTTGGGATTTTTTGTGAAAATAAAATATTTTAACATTTTTGTGAATTATTAAAAAAAGAATCAACTCAAAATCATTAAAACTCAGAGAGAAATTAATTTTTCAATCAATTAAACAAAATCACAAAATTCAAATATTTGAATTATTCAAAAATGGCGCCAAGAACAAGCTGAAGAACACGCGCGTGTTCTTGGTTTCTCAGATTTGCATTTTCTATCCAATCTCCATGAATACGTAATCATATCATGCAATCCACATATCATTATGCTCGTCTCAACCTCACGATCATGTCTATGTACTTTAATTTCATTTAAATTAAACATACAACAAGAAATCACGAAGAGACCTCAAGAACCCTAATTTCTGCATGAAGGCTAGGATTTTTGATACACGATTCAAACAATGCAATTAATTGAGGGAAAACATTCCATGCATGATCATGAACATATGGCCAAATTATTGTGCGAGGAAATATGCATAGATTGAGAGATGACCAAGTATGTGCTTACCTCCAAGTCGTGACAGCAAGTTCAAAGTGATTTTTGATTTGGAGGTGTTACAGATGAGTGGTGATGATCTGAACAACTTCCCTACACCCTATGGATTGTGTTTGGATGGTTGGACATGATTGAAATTGGCTGGATCATTTTGTGGTACCTCAGCTGCACCTTGTTTGAAAATTTGAGCAACCAGCTGGTGATTTTGTGAAATTGATGTTTCAGAAGTAATCTAAGTGTTTGATCAGCTCATATGTGATGTATGTGATGTGTGTGAGTGATTGGTTTGATTGGAATTGCTCTCAAACTCAAAACCCAATAGCTACCTTGCTAAGAAAGGCATTTTTGCCAAGAGAAAGAGATTTTGAGGAAAGTATCTGTTAGATGGCTTTGGTGTACTCAAACTGATCACAATTGAGCTCTATTTATAGTAGAGCAAGTTTGTTTTGCAAGGAATAGTGCATGGCAGCTGGTAAGTAGGTTTGGCCAATGTTGGCAAATGAAAATCCAAGTCTCCTCTAGCCATTAACTAGAGGTTAGGGCACAGAGCTTTGGTCCCCTTGGTCTTGGATAAGTCTTGACTGATTTCAGATGAGAATGGCTCAGTCCATGCCACCTTGATGGTTCCATTGAATTCCTCATTCCAAATTTGATGTTTTGTCCCTATTTTGGCCACTCTAGGTTCAACATGCTATTTCTTGTTCCATGGACTTTGGAGGCTTGGCTCAGTGATTGTCCCCTTTAGATTTAATCCTCTGAGGTGTCCAAGTGGATAGGAGCAATTGAATTTGGCTGATTTTGGCAAATCGACCAAAGTTGCAAATTCTACCTTGCCTTGACAGATTTCAGCAAGGCAACTTGGCAATGTTGTATCTCATGGTGTAGGTTGAATTTGGCAATGTTCTTGGCCATTTTGGAAAGCTCTTACATGATACAACAGCTGTTTGAACAAGTTTGGTTTTGATCTCTTTTGATTCCAAGTGAAAAATCCTCCTACATTTGGCAAAAAGTGAGGCAGAATCTGACTTAGTGAAAATTTCACTAAGTGTTGGAAAAAGTGACATTTTCACTTTTCAGCCACTTTGATCACTCCATAACTCAAAATCCTTAATGAATTGGAATGACTTGTAGTTGAAGTTTTTGTAGGTGATAATGAGGGCTACAAATCCATCTTTGGATGAGGAAAAATGGCCTTGTGGTTTAGGAGTTATGGTCCTCCAAAGTTGGTACCTTTGCCACTTTATTTTTAACTTAGAAAAAATTCTAAGTTTTATGGTTACCCCTTTTACAAGTTATCTCACTTTTCTTGATTTTTCTTGATGAATGATGATTCAAACCATACATTATCATCATTTTAGGGTTAAAAATCCATTTTGGTGAAAAATCTCAAAAAGTCAAAGTTGACTTTTGTGCACAGTTGACTTTTTATCAGATGAATTCCAAACTGTGCAATTCTTCAGGAAATCATGTCCTTGACCTAGATCAAACTTGATGGGCATGTTCCATGGGTGTCATAGGGTATATTCAATCATGTATTAGGGTTTGGGAGCATGTCCTGGTCAAAAGTCAAAGTTACAGTTGACTTTTCCCTTAAAACCCTAATTGTGGTGCAGATGAAATTGAGACTTGTTGCCCAAGCTTCTTGGATCAATCCATTGTTCCAAATGGATCAATATGGTATATTAGAGACCCTCAAATCATCTCTTGAGGTCTTGGCTCATGGTTTGTCCCAAAAGTCAACTTAGGGGTGAATTAGGTCAAGAAACCCTAATTCCTGATTTTTGATGAATGCATCCCCTGAGGCAAAATTGACTTGATGCATGGGCTCATGAGGTTCCATGAAGTATATTAGGTCATGTTTTGGATCATTGCCTTGTTCCCAGATGAAAATTTCCATCTGGAGGCCCTGGTCGACCAAAACCCTAATTTGGTGACATTGTCGATCTTGAGACTTGATCCACCTAGAAGGGAGCAGCCTTGTGCTTAATCCTTGAAGTGGGAGTCCTTTTTGATACATTGTGGATGTTTGAGAGATTAGACAAGTTGAAGATCATGTTATTTCTTGATTGATCCTTTGTCTAAGCACTCAGAGAGGGCTTGAAACCCTAATTTTGATTGTAGTGGATGCTCACCCATCCTTGGGGAGACTAATGAAGCATAAAGATACATCCATGTTGTGATGATGATTTTCACAATGATGGGAAATCTAAGTGGTCAATATTTGGGGTATTACACCGAGAATAGATCACCAGCCTCAAATGAGGGTAGTATCGCGTAACAACTATTCCCGATAGTTTCTGCACTACAAAAGGGATTGGCTCCTCAGCTTCTCAGACATCACAATCGGCCCATTGTCTAGGTGAGAGAATGGGTTGCATTGTTCAGACATCACAATCGGCCCATTGTCTAGATGAGAGAATGGGTTGCATTGGTCAGCCTCCACTGAGGTTGATGGTCGACCTCGTCGCCATCACTTATCTTAAGTGTATACTCGATCTTTCCACATGCGGCATCACACGCATTTCCATTAGCAGAAAAATAAACATGTATAGCAATTAGGGAAAGCAGTATATATATTTGTCCTAAACATCCTAGACCTTTAAAGCGATGAATCCTAAGTTCCTGACAGAAAATGGGTTCCCCGGCGGAAGCCCCAATCTGTGGTTTTCACATAAGTGGAGAGAATAAAGGTTTAGAAATTGGCCCCACGGTGGGCGCCATTTTTCTGTAGCGAGCGATTTTGGACGCGGTTCTTAAGCGTGGTCGCTCTCTGCGGTTGAGTTTACTACAGGTCGATTCATTTTTTATCCTATTAAAGCTGATGAAGGAAGGGAAATAGATGTCTCCAATTAACCCTGCTTGCATACTGAATTTAAACAGCGGTCTGTTAGGTTACGGATGCGATCAATGTGGTGGGGCCTTTGTATCGGTTATTTGTATTTTCGCTAATACTGATTTCTCTCTGGGATTTTGTTAGGATACTGCTTTTTGATAGATATATGAGAGTATGGGATTTTGGGTTTTTGTTTAGTGTGCTCGCTAAGATCTTTTCTTTCGATCTTATGCCTACGTATTCCCGTTTACCAAAACAGGGAAATCAGAGCGTTCGTAGTTCCTCCCATTCTATGGGAGGAAATGGTTTTTGGTGTCTTGTTCAAAGCCCAAGACGTGAAGCGAAAGGTGGTTTGTATCTTGTTCAAAGCCCAAGATGTGAAGCTGAAAAGTTTATTTGTATCTTGTTTGAAGCCCAAGATGTGAAGCTAAAGGTGTTGACTTTAGAGAGAATTTGTCATCTCTAAAGAGGGTATGTTTGTCACGACTGTTGGGTGGCTGACTGTAAAGGAGGATTACTTTAACCGGGATACGCGGATCCTAGCAATGCCATAATTTCCTTTATAGGGGGTTTTAATCTGAAGGAGAAGACTTTAACTCAGTTTAGAGCAATGTCATCTTTCCTTAGGAATTTCTCATGCTAAAAGAAGGACAGTGGCATGGATGTAGATGATCCAGAGGCTTGCCGCTTACAACGATTAGATGAAGGGGAAAAAGTTGTTGATGTTTGTGTACTTTGAACGAGGCACAACTTTGATGCTAAAAGGTTGATTGGATCAACCAGTGGTTTTCTTATACAAAGCCTAAGAGGAGGCTATTATGTGTCTCGTACAAAGCCCGAGAGAGAGGCTAAAAGGTTTTTGACTCGACGATGGAGTCTTTTCGTATCTCGTATAAAGCCCGGGATAGAGGCTATTTGACTCAACAAGAGAGTTTTTGTATCTCGTACAAAGCCCGAGATAGAGGCTAAAATTTGTTTGGCTCAATAAGAACCTTTTTGTATCTCGTATAAAGCCCGAGATGGAGGCGAAAGGGGTAATTGACTCAACGAGGGAGTCTCTTATGTGTCTCGTACAAAGCCCGAGAGAGAGGCTAAACGTTGTTTGACTCCGCTGGGGAGAATCATTATACAAAGCCCAAGAGGAGGCTATTGTAACTGTTTCAGTTGAGTGACAGGTCCAGTATACTGATTTTGAAAGAGAAAATCAGTTTTTATATGAGCAACACTGTACTCAAGGATTTGATCCAAGGATTCGGGTTATTCCTGTTCTTTAAGGAAGTGGGAAATCCGAAGGGTATTGAGACTGTCCGAGTCTGCGGGTTTTCTTCCTATTTTTGAAGGGGTGCTTGAGAATGTCTTTGAGACTCAAGGGAATTAGACTGTCCAAGTCTAGAGTTTCATCTTTTGTACTATGCTTTGAGAAACAGTAGTAGACTCTTTGAAATGACTGTTCTATGCAGATGACTAAGTTCTATTCCTATACCTCTAAGAGGTCGTCGGGATAATTTGTACGAAGCCCAAGAGGAGGCTGGAAACTTTTAAGAAGCCGACGGGTCCTTGTACGATGCCCAAGAGGAGGCTATCATTCCCGGAGGAAGAGATCATTATACGAAGCCTAAGAGGAGGCTGTGAATACTTCTAAGAAGCCGTAGGGTCCTTGTACTAAGCCCAAGAGGAGGTGGGGTTTGCTTTTAGGAAGCCTGTGGGTCCTTGTATGATGCCCAAGAGGAGGACAATGCTTTTAAGAAGCCCGTGGGTCCCCAAACCCCAAAAAATTCAAGGCAAGCTATTCACAAGGAATAGATCAAGTCAAGAAAGTTTGAGAATTTGGAAGAAACTCAAAGATGCCATTCACGGAGAATACATTCATCTCTGGGAGTAGAGTTTCTTGACAATTCCTAATGAGGACAGCCGAAGAGAAGACTGTATCTGGTGATCCTATTGGAGATCTAGTTGTCTATTTCTACGAATAAACGAAACGGCGTCACCTAGTTCTAGACGTAGTTGCCAGGGAAACTCTAAATATCTATACTATTATTACACAGTTGATATGAGTTTATGAAAGAAGACTTACAGTGAAACAGCCCCACAATACAGTTATATGTATATGAAAGCGGTAAATGAAAGAGTATAAACACTTACTCGGTTGTAGAGCTTCCATGCTGTTTGGTTAGTTGTTCAGCAAAGAAAGATTGAAAACAACAGTATATTAAAAATCAAAGGAGAAAGTGCTTTGAAAAAAGAAAGATTTGGGGCTTACAGCTCAAGGAGAGGCCCGGGGTTTTATCAGTGAGCGCACTGTTTGAATTTGTACAGAGGGACTTATACAAGTGACTGAGGGCCAAAAATTGTTTTCTGTACAAAGGGATGGGTCTTACACTCTCTCAAGAGGCCCAAAAGGTTTAAAGAAAAAGAGTGGGGCTTATAACACGAGGGTAGGCCCAGATGATTTTTCGTTTTAAAATGGCGATCGCGCCGAGGTTTTCTTTTAACGCAGAGGGACTTATATAATAAGTGAGGCCCAAAATGTTTTGGCTAAAAGGGGGTTGGGTCTTACACTCTATTAGAGGCCCAAAAATTTTGAATGGGTCTTATAGCTCGAGGAGAGGCCCAAGGTTTGATTTTTGAATTGGCGAGCGCGCCGAGGTTTTTGAAAATACAGTGGGACTTATACAATAAGTGAGGCCCAAAAAATAGTTTGTATTTTACAAAAAAAAGGGTTGGGTCTTACACTCTAATAGAGGCCCAAAAGTTTGTTTGATGAGGGTGAAAATCAAAGAAACCCTAATTTTAATCTTTAAATAGTAAATATTTAAAGAAAATCAATGAAAAATACCAAATAGATTTGAATAAACCACTTGTGATTTTTGTTTAAGGTTTGAAAAATGAGGTATAAATCACAAGAGATATTAAAACTCATTTGGTCTTGATTTTTCAAGATGGATGTTCATTTTAAAATGTTTAAAAACAAATAAAAAATGAATTTATTCACAAAAATACTAATTATATTAAATACATAATATAAATCTAATTTTTTTTGTGGAATAAAATATTTCAACATTTTTATGATTTTTTGCAAAAAGAATCAGTCAAAAATAATTAAAATTGAGTGAGTTATTAATTTTTCAAATCATTAACAAAATAATATGAAAAATAGGAAAATAGGAAAAAGTGATAAAAAAAAGGTCTGGGGCGAGGGAGATTCGAATCCCAGACCTTTCGCTTGCCAATACATACAAACCAACTGATCAACCACTGGGGCGCAATGCCAATTCATTAATAACATGGCAAGTGAAAAATATATATCAAACTAGTTGGATTTTCTGAAAATGGCGCCATGGCCATCTTCTTCCTCTAGCTCGTGCATGAAGCCCTCCATCTCTCTCGTTTCTCAACCATTTGACATGATTCAAACACCAAACTCATGCGTTTTTTCACAAGGAAGAAGATGGCAATACCCAATTTCATTCATTTTCAGTGTATAGCAAATTATATCATTGTGGCTGTATGAACCCTAATTTTGCAAAAGCAATCGAGTAGCCATGATTATGAGTGCCATTATCAAATTTTTTGAGGGAAAATAATCAACATATGATGGCAAGCAATTGACAAAAATATCATGCGAGGAAATATGCATGGATCATGGAGTTGGAGTTTTGAGGCTTACCTTGATGCAAGCTGAAATGGAACTCTGCACAAAACTTGTTCCATTTGTGAATTAATGATCCCTACAGCTTCAATGGATGTTATGGAGTGTGTTGCAAGCTTTGGAACACTTTGAAACTCTTTGGATCAAGCTGGAGACCTCCACCTGCATAATTGAGGCATAATGGCTTGGTTGAAGGGTGATTTTGAGCCTGAGGTGTTACAGTCAGTGTTTAAGTGTTTGGACACCTCAAATACATCATATGTGATGTGTTTGAGCAATTGGAATTGATTGCTTAAGGCTGCAACTCAAAACCCGATAGTGGTTACTCAAAAACCAAGAAACTTGAGGTTTAAGGAAGAATGAGAGAAAGCAGTGCTGTAACTGGCTTTGGTGTGAGTTGAATGATCCATTGGAACCTCTATTTATAGGTGATTAACTTTTGTCTTGGAGGAATAGTGAATGGCTGTTGGATCAGATCACATTTGCATGGATTGGCTTGGAGGATTTCTTCTCAAGCAAGGCAAACTAGCCATTTCCAAGAGCAGGGCTATGCCTTGACCAAAATCACATTCTTCAGATGTTTTTATTGTTGTTTAATCAGAGAACTTGACTGAGTAGAGTGGCTTTGTTGAAAATGCACTATTCCACATTAATGCCCCTTTGAATTCAAGGCAAAATGTGCCAAAGTGGATGAATTTCAAGTTGGAAGATTCCTTGGCTTTTTGACTCAACCCTATCAGTTGGATCAGTTGGTTCATGATCAGATTGAAGGCGTGTGGCATAGTGATCACTCCTTTTGACTCAGAAATCGTGGATGGCACAAAACCCCCAAACTGATTTTTCATGGCAGCCTTGACATGGTGTGTTGTGGCAGCCATAATTCTTGGCACAAGTGGATTGGTTTCATGCTATTGAGTTGCTTGGATTCTTGGCAACATTTGCAACAACATTGATGTTTATCTTTGGAACTGATTCAGCTTGTAACTGTGTGAAAAAACCCCACAAGTTTTGGTGTTTCCAACAAAATCTATCTTGGACAGAATTTTTTCTAAGTGTTGGAAAAGTGGTACTTTCATGTTTTCAGCCATTTTGGCTCACTCATAGCTCAAAATCCACAATGAATTGGAGTTAGGTCTAGTTGAAGTTTTTGTAGAGGGAAACGAGATCTACAAATCAAGCCTTATATGGGAGAAAATGGCTTTGTGGTTTAGGAGTTATGACCCTCCAAAGTTGGTACCCTAGCCACTTTATTTTTAACTTAGAAAATTTTCTAAGTTTTTATGGTTACCCCTTTTACAAGTTATCCTACTTTTCTTGATTTTTCTTGATGAATGATGATTCAAATCATACATTAACATCATTTTAGGGTTAAAAATCCATTTTTGTGAAAAATCTCAAAAAGTCAAAGTTGACTTTTGTGCACAGTTAACTTTTTATCAGATGAATTCCAAACTGTGCAATTCTTCAGGAAATCATGTCCTTGACCTAAATCAAACTTGATGGACATGTTCCATGGGTGTCATAGGGTATATTGATGCATGTCATAGGGCTTGGGAGCATGTCCTGGTCAAAAGTCAAAGTTACAGTTGACTTTTTCCTTAAAACCCTAACTGTGGTGCAGATGAAATTGAGGCTTGTTGCTCAAGCTTCTTGGATCAATCCATTGTTGAAAATGGATCAATGTAGTGTATTAGAGACCCTCAAATCCTCCTTTGAGGTCTTGGCTCATGATTTGCCCTAAAAGTCAACTTAGGGGTGAATTAGGTCAAGAAACCCTAATTCCTGATTTTTTATGAATGCATCCCCTGAGGCAAAATTGACTGGATGATTGGGTCCATGAGGTTCCATGGAGTATATTAGGTTGTGTTTTGGATCCTTGGCTCATGCCCAGAGGAAAATTTCCCTTTGGAGGCCCTGAACGACCCAAAACCCTAATTTGGTGATGCTGGCGATCTTGAGGCTTGATCCACCTAGAAGGGAGCAGCTTTGTGCTTAATCCTTGGAGTGGGAGTCCTCTTGATCCTTTGTAGCTACTTGAGAGGCTAGACAAGTTGAAGATCATGTCATTCCTTGATTGATCCTTTGTCTATGGCTCTGAGAGGGCTTGAAACCCTAATTTTGATAGTAGTGAATGCTCAACAATTCCTTGAGGAGATTGATGAGGCACAAAGGTACATCCATATTGTGGTGATGATTTTTACAATGATGGGAAATCTTAGTGGTCAAAATTTGGGGTATGACAAACATGGGCTCGAGGTTGTCCTCAACTTCTTCCTCGCCCTTTCACTTGACTAGCGGTGGAAGGGTGGATTTGATCTTTGTCGTTGAATTCACTTTTTCTTCCTCTGCTTTTTAGGTGAAAATGGCTGATCCTCGTGATGAATTCGTGCCCGACACCCAGGACGCGCAGGAGGAGGCGGAGCAGGCCGTTGAATATGCTGATGTTCAAGTCGCAGAGGGCGACCTCGAATGAATTGCGCATGAGCCTCTGTCGCGGAGGGCGACCTTGGATGATGGTTATGTCACCCGTTATTGTATGGGGGTGATTAATTTAGAGGATGCTGCCCCTGTAGTTGCTGCTGCCCCTGCTCGCAGGCGCGGGCGCGGGCGCGGATGAGGGCACGCTTATGATCCAAGTGCTGAGGCCAATTGGGCCATGCACGAGGCTCATCAGCGGGCCTTCATGTTTATGCATAATTCCATGGTTCAGTTGCAGCTGCAGTTTCGGGAACCACATGTGGACCACCGGTTGAGGTCTCGCGAAGACCTCATGGCTTATGCTCATTAGCCTGAGGGAAGACCTGGTTTTCTGGAGGGGGCAGGCGATGACGGTGACGTTGACGGTGATGATGACGTTGACGTTGATGATGGAGCGGGTCATGGAGCGTCTAGCTCTAGTTTTGACTGATGTTGGGTTTGATTAGTCCTTTATTATATTTTGTTTTATTTTATTTTGGTATAATTATTATGTTTGTATTTTGTATTGACTACCTTGTGTAGGAATTTTTTATTCTCCATCCGGGCGGATGTGAGTTTGAATATTTGGTAAAGTTTTTGTTGATTAATGAATTTAACATCCGGGGGGATGTTGTTCTATGTTTATATGGTTTGTTTGTACATAAATTTTTTGTTGTTTGCCCTTTATTTTTAAGGTAATTGATGGATGAAGCAAGTTTGCTTCTTTGAACAATAAGTGATGCACTTCACCTTCATTGATGGTGATGATAAAATTCTAAGTTGGTGCACACAAAGGTACTCTGTTTTGTGCTTTGTAGAATGTCAGTATGTTTATGAACTTTGTGCTTTACATAATTTTCAAGCTTTTCTTCATTTTGCATTTTTGTTCATTTTGGAATCAATTAGGACACAACCACAAATGTGAGTCCCTCCATTGTTCATAAATATTGAGAGATTTTGTAATTGTTGTTTAGCTCGTATGATTCATGTTTAATCTTGTATTCATTTGCAAACCTTGGAAACATTGAAATGATCTAGGCAATTTTTGATTATGAGAAAAACCACCAATCCAAATAAACTTCAATTTTACCTTGTGAGAGGTG
Organism: Lathyrus tuberosus; assembly: GCA_022829125.1. Taxonomy (NCBI): domain Eukaryota; kingdom Viridiplantae; phylum Streptophyta; class Magnoliopsida; order Fabales; family Fabaceae; genus Lathyrus; species Lathyrus tuberosus. Next base: position 5,925,957 of record JALAZF010000111.1, on the reverse strand, counting down.
TGAGCACTTGCTAGCCATGTTGAGCCTTGAAATTGGAATGAATCTTGCATAAACCCGTCGAATGATCAAAGGAATACACTCAATAGTGGGTTGTTGATGCTAAAAAGAAAATCAATGTGATTCATTCTAGTTTTTAATTTTTTTTTAGACACTTAACCCTTTGTTTGAACATACTTTTGAAGAACATTGCACATTAAATATGGTATGGTTTAAAGTTGGGGAGAGTGGTTCTAGTTTGTGAAAAAGAAAAAGAAAAGGTGAATTGGTGTCTTTTGTGAAAAAGAAAGAAACATGAAACACTATTTTATGCTATGCTTTGCACTCCAAAGGGAGTTGCTTGAAAAGAAAATGAAAAATGGCATTCTAAATAGAATGAAAGAGTGCACCATAAGAAAAGAATAGAAAAGAAAAGAAAGGATTGAATTGAATTGTTATGAGGTTTGTCTAAGTGGGTTATTGGCATGTTGTTCATTGTTGAAAATTTTTGTTAACCACTATGTTTCAATGGCCTTTTACAAATATCCCTTTCTTGTTAAACCTTGCCAAGTTACAACCTTTAGAAGCCCTTAAGAGATCTTTGTTTCCTTGGTTTTCTTGTTGAATTGGTTTGATGAATGCATGAATTGTTCTGGATGCTGACACTTTTGCTAATGAGTGTGTTTTGTCCCTTGTATATATTGAGCTAGGCTCATTTGAATAAATTAGGTGATTCCAATTTGAACATTTGTTTGCTTATGATTTGTGCTTGTTATTTATGTTTAGAAGTTAGTTCATTTACATGTTTTCATTCTTTGTAAGGTCGAGCGGTACTTGCGTGCGTGTTAATTTGGTTTGAACCATTAATTTTTGTTGGTGTTTGTTTCCGGTTTTCCGCTTGCTTCTATTCTATTTTACCTTCGTTTGAGGACAAACAAAGAAACAAGTTGGGGAGAGTTGTTAGGTGCTAAAAAGTGTTAATATTTAGATTAGTTTTTAGCACCTTTTTGTGAGCTTTATTTGTAAATCCAAGCTTTTTCCCATTGTTTCCGTTTTATAACCGTTTTCTAGCTAATTTCGTTATTTGACTTATCTATTTAACTTTTGTGTTTTTATTGCAGATTTTTGCATGGAAGTGTGAAGAATGGAGCTATGAAGGCCCCACAAAAGCAGTTTTGGGAAATATTCATTTTTGGAGCATGCTTGAAGCGCGCTCAGCGCGCTCCCAGCGCGCTGGTAGAAGTAGTTACAGAAGGTTGCGCGCTCAGCGGGGTCCTTAGCCCGCTCAGCGCGCTCTTAGGCGGTTTATTTTGTAAGTGGAGCCCGCTCAGCGAATCTCAGCCCCTTTTTAAGTTGTTTTGTTCAGAATTTTAGAGGATCCTTTGTACACTTTTAGATCAAAATACATTATACACTGTAGCACTTCATCTTTGGAAGATTGAAAGCATCATTTTGTCGAGAAATCGTCGTTGATGCTCGATTCTCTTCTCCCGATTCTTGTTGATCAAGCTACCATGAATATGTGTAGTTAATTTTTCTCTTATGTCAAGGTTAGATGGTAGGTAAACCTTTCCTTTGTATGTATATGGATTGATTCTAGCTTGTGAACTCTTAGATGATGAATGTATGATGAAAAACCTTGTTTATATGGTTTATTCTTTGTGTTGGTTCATGATTGAGAAATGTGTTCCTACTCTTTACCTAGGTTTTTCATCCATCAATGTCCATTGGCTAGAGATAGTAATGTGTGTTGATGTTCACCAAATATTGAACTTTAATGTTGTCATTTTGATAGTTTGTGTGAGAAATCAACAAAGGATCAAAATGGCAAAACTCACAATATGTGTTAGAGATAAACATATTGGGAGGATATGTGATTGTATTTATCATTCAACCGAGTTCATTAACTTATCGATTATATATGTGCAAAGTGGTTTGTCGAACCCTAATCTTGACATGCTTTTATAAACCGTTAAAACAATCTCTTTACCGCTTTTAATTAAATTTGAATGCGAACGCTACGAAACCAACTTAAAACACCTTGTTACTTTAAAGTTTGAAACGTTACGACTGTAGAACGGCTGCGATATCACCGAAGAATCCCTGTGGATCGATAACAAAAACCCTAACTCTATTTGTATTTCAACACCTTCCACTGCCTAGGGCCATCCTCGGCCCGATCTTCCAACAAGGAGAACTCCCGGATCTCCTCCTCCGTAAACGTTGACTTTGTCGACAGAGGCTCATGCGCAATTCATTCGAGGTCGCCCTCCGCGACCTGAACATTAGCATATTCAACGGCCTGCTCTGCCTCCTCCTGCGCGTCCTGGGTGTCGGGCACGAATTCATCACGAGGATCAGCCATTTTCACCTAAAAAGCAGAGGAAGAAAAAGTGAATTCGACAACAAAGATCAAATCCACCCTTCCACCGCTAGTCAAGTGAAAGGGCGAGGAAGAAGTTGAGTACAACCTCGAGCCCATGTTTGTTATACCCCAAATTTTGACCACTAAGATTTCCCATCATTGTGAAAATCATCACCACAATATGGATGTACCTTTGTGCTTTATCAATCTCCTCAAGGAATTGTTGAGCATTCACTACTATCAAAATTAGGGTTTCAAGCCCTCTCAGAGCCTTAGACAAAGGATCAATCAAGGAATGACATGATATTCAACTTGTCTAGCCTCTCAAGTAGCTACAAAGGATCAAGAGGACTCCCACTCCAAGGATTAAGCACAAAGCTGCTCCCTTCTAGGTGGATCAAGCCTCAAGATCGCCAGCATCACCAAATTAGGGTTTTGGGTCGTTCAGGGCCTCCAAAGGGAAATTTTCCTCTGAGCATGAGCCAAGGATCCAAAACACAACCTAATATACTCCATGGAACCTCATGGACCCTATCAATAAAATTTGAGCCCTTGTGCTTTTGTTTGCAATTCTTATTTGTTTTAGCTTTACAGAACGACATTTTAACATGATCAACGATTCTTGAAATAAAACAAAAATGAATTTACTTGTTAAAACTTTTTCTGCTTTAAAATAAAGACGACAATTTCTTTTGACTGTTGAACATCAAAAGAGCATCAACCGCTTCTCCAGAAGTAAGCGAACTTCAAAGTGCAGAATCAAAGTACTCCTTCTAACCCAGTACGCCTGAATGAAGGGATCAACTATGTCAGAGACCTTGTTTCGTCTGACACACCACGACAGAGTTCTTACCTCCTAAGCCCGACCAACATAGTTCCCCGCGAGGACTACTTTTCCTAAGCAAGGTGGAATTGCTATCTTGAACCCGCGATACTTCTACACGCCCCACGATGGCCGAGTATCCAGTCATGTTCATCTTTTAGTTTGTGTGTCGCGTCGGTTTTGTCAGCATATACATACACACATCATGCATTATTGATTTGCATTCACATTTCATATTGCATCACTATCACTCTAGTCGGTCTTGTCCCCTAGTGATAGAAGTCCTCTCAATCGAGTTGTCAAGTTTTTTCCTCGTCAGGAAGTGATGCGTCTGAACAATCTCTCTCCTCCAGTCTATTTCTGGAAGGAAGTTGGCCCTTGACCACTTTGATAACTTGAACCTATGAAAAACCAGAGGAACTTTCAGTCAGCATCACTCTTCGCCATTGAAGATGATATCCTTGCTTTCCCGAATTAAGGAAAATCCACAGAGAAAGCCTCGTAATCAGAGATTCGGCAGCATGCCAGTTTCGCTCCGGAAAGATCGCTGATGAAAAGGTCTTTGGCACCTCAAAATTGGACCCCATCATATGGCATTTCTCCTGGAAGATCCTGAGAAAAGTATGATGTAAGATCCCACGCAGAAGCAGCCTCTCAAGAGACTCGCTTTCCCCAGTAGAAACAAATGGCGTCTCTAACAGAGAAGTTTGTGCAACTCTACAACTCAGACGACTGGGTTCCCCAGTAAGTATGACATCAACTTTTTCCGTCAAATGGCATCTCCCCAGGAAAATTCGGCGAGAAGTTTGAGGAAAACTGCTACGAATAGCGTCCCTTGTCAATAAAGTTTATTGACAAAATAAACTTAGACCAGTTCCTCGGTAGGAAACCAGGATCGAGGGGAAGTTTAAATCAGAAACTAAGACCAGTTCCTTGGTAGGAAACCAGGATCGAGGGGAAGTTAACAAAGGAAACTGAGACTAGCTCCTTAGCTGAAGACCAGGATCGAGGGGAAGTTTAGCTTTTCTAAGCCTCAGTGTTTAGCAAAAAAAAGATGAATGCGTGAGCTACCATTCATAACCACCATCAAAATTTTGGGTATTCCGATATTTAATCCTCTTGCACCCCGAATGCCCGAATACTTTCGTCATTCACACCTTTGGGTCCAAGAAGATTAAATAGGGGCATCTGTCATACCCCAAATTTTGACCACTAAGATTTCCCATTATTATGAAAATCATCACCACAATATGGATGTACCTTTGTGCCTCATTAATCTCCTCAAGGAATTGTTGAGCATTCACTACTATCAAAATTAGGGTTTCAAGCCCTCTCAGATCCTTAGACAAAGGATCAATCAAGGAATGACATGATCTTTAACTTGTCTAGCCTCTCAAGTAGCTACAAAGGATCAAGAGGACTCCCACTCCAAGGATTAAGCACAAATTTGCTCCCTTCTAGGTGGATCAAGCCTCAAGATCGCCAGCATCACCAAATTAGGGTTTTGTGTCGTTCAGGGCCTCCAAAGGAAAATTTTCCTCTTGGCATGAGCCAAGGATCCAAAACACAGCCTAATATACTCCATGGAACCTCATGGACCCAATCATCCAGTCAATTTTGCCTTAGGGGATGCATTCATAAAAAATCAGGAATTAGGGTTTCTTGACCTAATTCACCCCTAAGTTGACTTTTAGGGCAAATCATGAGCCAAGACCTCAAAGGAGGATTTGAGGGTCTCTAATACACTACATTGATCCATTTGCAACAATGGATTGATCCAAGAAGCTTGAGCAACAAGCCTCAATTTCATCTGCACCACAGTTAGGGTTTTAAGGAAAAAGTCAACTGTAACTTTGACTTTTGACCAGGACATGCTCCCAAGCCCTATGACATGCATCAATATACTCTATGACACCCATGGAACATGTCCATCAAGTTTGATTTAGGTCAAGGACATGATTTCCTGAAGAATTGCACAGTTTGGAATTCATCTGATAAAAAGTTAACTGTGCACAAAAGTCAACTTTGACTTTTTGAGATTTTTCACAAAAATGGATTTTTAACCCTAAAATGATGTTAATGTATGATTTGAATCATCATTCATCAAGAAAAATCAAGAAAAGTAGGATAACTTGTAAAAGGGGTAACCATAAAAACTTAGAAAATTTTCTAAGTTAAAAATAAAGTGGCTAGGGTACCAACTTTGGAGGGTCATAACTCCTAAACCACAAAGCCATTTTCTCCCATATAAGGCTTGATTTGTAGATCTCATTTCCCTCTACAAAAACTTCAACTAGACCTAACTCCAATTCATTGTGGATTTTGAGCTATGAGTAAGCCAAAATGGCAGAAAACATGAAAGTACCACTTTTCCAACACTTAGAAAAAATTCTGTCCAAGACAGATTTTGTTGGAAACACCAAAACTTGTGGGGTTTTTTCACACAGTTACAAGCTGAATCAGTTCCAAATATAAACATCAACGTTGTTGCAAATGTTGCCAAGAATCCAAGCAACTCAGTAGCATGAAACCAATCCACTTGTGCCAAGAATTATGGCTGCCACAACACACCATGTCAAGGCTGCCATGAAAAATCAGTTTGGGGGTTTTGTGCCATCCACGATTTCTGAGTCAAAAGGAGTGATCACTATGCCACATGCCTTCAATCTGATCATGAACCAACTGATCCAACTGATAGGGTTGAGTCAAAAAGCCAAGGAATCTTCCAACTTGAAATTCATCCACTTTGGCACATTTTGCCTTGAATTCAAAGGGGCATTAATGTGGAATAGTGCATTTTCAACAAAGCCACTCTACTCAGTCAAGTTCTCTGATTAAACAACAATAAAAACATCTGAAGAATGTGATTTTGGTCAAGGCATAACCCTGCTTTTGGGAATGGCTAGTTTGCCCTGCTTGAGAAGAAATCCTCCAAGCCAATCCATGCAAATGTGATCTGATCCAACAGCCATTCACTATTCCTCCAAGACAAAAGTTGATCACCAATAAATAGAGGTTCCAATGGATCATTCAACTCACACCAAAGCCAGTTACAGCACTGCTTTCTCTCATTCTTCCTTATACCTCAAGTTTCTTGGTTTTTGAGTAACCACTATCGGGTTTTGAGTTGCAGCCTTAAGCAATCAATTCCAATTGCTCAAACACATCACATATGATGTATTTGAGGTGTCCAAACACTTAAACACTGACTGTAACACCTCAGGCTCAAAATCACCCTTCAACCAAGCCATTATGCCTCAATTATGCAGGTGGAGGTCTCCAGCTTGATCCAAAGAGTTTCAAAGTGTTCCAAAGCTTGCAAACACTCCATAACATCCATTGAAGCTGTAGGGATCATTAATTCACAAATGGAACAAGTTTTGTGCAGAGTTCCATTTCAGCTTGCATCAAGGTAAGCCTCAAAACTCCAACTCCATGATCCATGCATATTTCCTCGCATGATATTTTTGTCAATTGCTTGCCATCATATGTTGATTGTTTTCCCTCAAAAAATTTGATCATGGCACTCATAATCATGCCTACTCGATTGCTTTTGCAAAATTAGGGTTCATACAGCCACAATGATATAATTTGCTATACACTGAAAATGAATGAAATTGGGTATTGCCATCTTCTTCCTTGTGAAAAAACGCATGAGTTTGGTGTTTGAATCATGTCAAATGGTTGAGAAACGAGAGAGATGGAGGGCTTCATGCACGAGCTAGAGGAAGAAGATGGCCATGGCGCCATTTTCAGAATATCCAACTAGTTTGATATATATTTTTCACATGCCATGTTATTAATGAATTGGCATTGCGCCCCAGTGGTTGATCAGTTGGTTTGTATGTATTGGCAAGCGAAAGGTCTGGGGTTCGAATCCCCCTCGCCCCAGACCTTTTTTTTATCACTTTTTCCTATTTTCCTATTTTTCATATTATTTTGTTAATGATTTGAAAAATTAATAACTCACTCAATTTTAATTATTTTTTACTGATTCTTTTTGCAAAAAATCATAAAAATGTTGAAATATTTTATTCCACAAAAAAATTAGATTTATATTATGTATTTAATATAATTAGTATTTTTGTGAATAAATTCATTTTTTATTTGTTTTTAAACATTTTAAAATGAACATCCATCTTGAAAAATCAAGACCAAATGAGTTTTAATATCTCTTGTGATTTATACCTCATTTTTCAAACCTTAAACAAAAATCACAAGTGGTTTATTCAAATCTATTTGGTATTTTTCATTGATTTTCTTTAAATATTTACTATTTAAAGATTAAAATTAGGGTTTCTTTGATTTTCACCCTCATCAAACAAACTTTTGGGCCTCTATTAGAGTGTAAGACCCAACCCTTTTTTTTGTAAAATACAAACTATTTTTTGGGCCTCACTTATTGTATAAGTCCCACTGTATTTTCAAAAACCTCGGCGCGCTCGCCAATTCAAAAATCAAACCTTGGGCCTCTCCTCGAGCTATAAGACCCATTCAAAAATTTTGGGCCTCTAATAGAGTGTAAGACCCAACCCCCTTTTAACCAAACCATTTTGGGCCTCACTTATTATATAAGTCCCTCTGCGTTAAAAGAAAACCTCGGCGCGATCGCCATTTTTAACGAAAAATCAATTGGGCCTACCCTCGTGTTATAAGCCCCACTCTTTTTCTTTAAAACCTTTTTGGGCCTCTTGAGAGAGTGTAAGACCCATCCCTTTGTACAGAAAACCTTTTTGGGCCTCAGTCACTTGTATGAGTCCCTCTGTACAAATTCAAATAGTGCGCTCACTGATAAAACCCTGGGCCTCTCCTTGAGCTGTAAGCCCCAAATCTTTCTTTTTCAAAGCACTTTCTCCTTTGATTTTGAAATATATTGTTGTTTTCAATCTTTCTTTGTTGAACAACTAACCAAACAGCATGGAAGCTCTACAACCGAGTAAGTGTTTATATGCTTTCATTTACCGCTTTCATATACATATAACTGTATTGTGGGGCTGTTTCACTGTAAGTCTTCTTTCATAAACTCATATCAACCGTTTAATAATAGTATAGATATTTAGAGTTTCCCCGGCAACTACGTCTAGCATTAAGCCCGTTGATCACTCTTAAGTAGTCAAAACTAGATCCCCATAGGATTACCAGACATAGTCTTCCCTCCTCTTGGGGTTAAACAATATGGAGACATGAAAGGCAGCATTCTCGGTGAACCCTTTCATAGACTGTCACTCGTAGAAGTTGTCAAAGAAACTCTATTCCCCAGAGATGATCTTTTCTCCGTGAATGGCATCTCTTGAGTCTCTTCCAAATTCTCGGACTTTCCTGGCTTGATCTATTCTCGGTGAATGGCATGTCTTGAACTTCTCGGGGTTTGGGGACCCACAGGCTTCTTAAAAGCACTTGTCAACAAACTCTACTCCCTAGAGATGATCTTTTCTCCGTGAATGGCATCTCTTAAGTTTCTTCCAAATTCTCGGACTTTCCTGGCTTGATCTATTCCTCGTGAATAGCCTGTCTTGAATTTCTCGGGGTTTGGGGACCCATCGGCTTCTTAAAAGCATCGGCCTCCTCTTGGGCATCGTACAAGGACCCACAGGCTTCCTAAAAGCAACCCCGCCTCCTCTTGGGCTTAGTACAAGGACCCGTCAGCTTCTTAGAAGAATTCGCAGCCTCCTTTTAGGCTTCGTATAATGATCTCTTCCTCCGGGAATGATAGCCTCCTCTTGGGCTTCATACAAGGACCCGTCGGCTTCTTAAAAGCTTCCAGCCTCCTCTTGGGCTTCGTACAAATTGTCCTGACGACCTCTTAGAGGTATAGGAACAGAACTTAGTCATCTGCATAGAACAGTCCTTTCAAAGAGTCTGCTACTGTTTCTCAAAGCATAGTACAAAAGATAAAACTCTAGACACGGACAGTCTAATATCCTTGAGTCTCAAAGACATTCTCAAGTGACCCCTTCGTTAAATAGAAAGAAAACCCGTAGACTCGGACAGTCTCAATGCCTTTCGGATTTCCCACTTCCTTAAAGAACAGGAATAACCCGGATCCTCGAATCAAATCCTTAAGTACAGTGTTGCTCATATAAGAACTGATTTTCTCTTTAAATCAGCATATTGGACCTGTCACTCAACTGAAACAGCGCCATAGCCTCCTCTTGGGCTTTGTACAATGATTCTCCCCAGCGGAGTTAAACAATTTTAGCCTCCATCTCGGGCTTTGTACGAGACACATAAGAGACTCCCTCGTTGAGTCAATCACCCCTTTCGCCTCCATCTCAGGCTTTGTACAAGATACAAAAACTCTCTTGTTGAGTCAAATAGCCTCCATCTCGGGCTTTATACGAGATACCAAAAGACTCTATCGTCAAGTCAAAAACCTTTTAGCCTCTCTCTCGGGCTTTGTACGAGACACATATTACCCTCCTCTTAGGCTTTGTATAAGAAAACCATTGGTTGATCCAATCAAACTTTTAGCATCAAAGTTGTGCCTCGTTCACAGTACACAAACATCAACAACTCCTTCCCCTTCATCTAATCGCTGTAAGTGGCAAGCCTCTGGATCATCTACATCCATGCCACTGTCCCTCTTTTAGCATGAGAAATTCCTAAGGAAAGATAGCATTGCTCTACACTAAGTTAAAGTCTTCTCCTTCAGGTTAAAATCCCCTATAAAGGAAATTATGGCATTGCCAGATTCACACATCCCGGTTAAAGTAATTCTCCTTTATAAAACAGTTATGACTTACAACCCCCTCTTTAGAGATGACAAATTCTCTCTAAAGTCAACACCCTTTTAGCTTCATATCTTGGGCTTTGAATAAGATACAAATCACCTTTAGCTTCACATCTTGGGCTTTAAACAAGATACAAACCACCTTTCGCTTCACGTCTTGGGCTTTGAACAAGACACCAAATACCATTTCCTCCCATAGAATAGGAGGAACAACGAACGCTCTGATTTCCCTGTTTCGGTAAACGGGAATACGTAGGCATAAGATTGAAAGAAAAGATCTTAGCGAGCACACTAAACAAAAACCCTAAATCCCATACTCTCACATATCTATCAAAAAGCATCAGTCCTAACATCCTAATCCTTGTTCCCCGCCAGAAACCTGTCATTCTGTCAAAATAACACAAGAAAGGCCCCACCACATTGATCGCATCCGTAACCTAACAGACCGCTGTTTAAACTCAGTATGCAAGCAGGGTTAATTGGAAACATCTATTTCCCTTCCTTCATCAGCTTTAATAGGATAAAAAATGAATCGACCTGTAGTAAACTAATCCCAGAGAGCGACAGCGCTTAAGAACCGCGTCCAAAATCGTTCGCTACAGAAAAACCACAGAATGGCGTTTCCGCCGGGGAACCCATTTTCTGTCAGGAACTTAGGATTCATAGCTTTAAAGGTCTAGGATGTTTAGGACAAATATATATACTGCTTTTCCTAATTTCTATACATGTTTATTTTTCTGCTAATGGGAATGCGTGTGATGCCGCATGTGGAAAGATCGAGTATACACTTAAGATAAGTGATGGCGACGAGGTCGACCATCAACCTCAGTGGAGGCTGACCAATGCAACCCATTCTCTCACCTAGACAATGGGCCGATTGTGATGTCTGAGAAGCTGAGGAGCCAAACCCTTTTGTAGTGCGGAAACTATCGAGAATAGTTGTTACGCGATACTACCCTCATTTGAGGCTGGTGATCTATTCTCGGTGAATGGCACTTACTCTAAGATTGCTCTACAACTCGCTGGCGATCCGCTTGTTGTTTTACTTTCCTGGGAGGAGCTGATGATAATGAGTATAGGTACAAAAATCACCTTAGTATAAACCTTTGGGGATGGGTAGAGCCTTGACTTCATGACAACGACCCTTTGACCCCATGTTTTTTCAATGTTTTTGTATGCTGCATTCATGCATTCATTTAAAAAACATTAAAACATTCAAAAAAAAATTCTCTTCTAGTCTCTCTATTTTTCAAATTAAACTAAGACTGTGATTGCAAATATCAGAGAAAAGGATTGCGCTAATAGATTTCGGTAGAAGGAGAACTCATAAGTACACCTTCAGGATTCCAAAGCTAGAGGATTTGAGAAGGTTAGCAGGAATGATCACTAACCCAGAGGCTTTCAGAGCCAAGCACGGAGGTTTGCTACCACTATTAAGAGTCCATGTGATTGAGGGAATCATGGATGCGCTCATTTAGTTTTACGATCCGGTTTATCACTGTTTCACATTCCCGGATTACCAGCTCGCACCAACGCTGGAGGAGTATTTTCATCTGATCGATTTACATATCACAGATCGAGCTCCATTTTTTGGACTGGAAGAAATTCCAAAGAATCAGACCATTGCAAGAGCAATTCATTTGGACGAGTCTGAGATCAGGACTCACATGACCGCTAAGGGTGGCATCCAAGGTTTGCCAGCCCAGTTCTTGACAAAGAAAGCCCTGTATTTTGCCAGTATAGGAAACGTGACTGCTTTTGAAAGCATCTTTGTTTTACTCGCCTACGGGTTATTTTTGTTTCCCAACATCAATAACTTCGTCGATATCAACTCCATTAAGGTTTTTCTCATTGGAAACCCTGTACCGACTTTGCTCGCAGATGCGTATCATTATGTACACTTGGGAAATTTGTACAGCGGAGGGGAGATCACATGCTATGTACCTCTGCTTTACAAATGGTTTATCTCTCACTTGCCCAAGTCTGCTGCTTTTTGGGATTGCAAGAGTGCCCTACGTTGGTCACAGAAGATCATGTCCCTCACCAACTCTGATATAGATTGGTGTAATATGATCTATGATGGGATCAGGATCATTGACCATTGTGGAAACTTCCCCAACGTACCCCTTATAGGAACTAAGGGAGGAATCAATTACCATCCAGTTCTCGTTCAGCGTCAATTTGGATACCCGATGAGACACATCCCACTGGGTGTTCATCTGGAAGGCCTTTTCTTCAAAGAAGGAGAAAACGACAGAGCATTAAAGATGGAAATAGTGCATGCTTGGAAGCAAGTTCATAAGAAAGGACGAGAGTCTCTGGGAAAACCGGACTGTGTCTCGGTGGAGCCTTATCTCCATTGGGTACAAACCAGAGCTCTCAAGCTAAAAATGCCTTATCCTCGTTACGGAATTCTTCCGCCGAGGGAATCTGTCATGTACTTCATGACGAAAACTGAAAAGCTTCAGGTTACTCTCAACAAAGTTCAACGGGAGAGGAGGTCTTGGAAGAACAAGTACCGCACCCTCGACATAGAGTGCATCAAAATACAGCAATTACTGAAAGATAAGGATGCTCTGATTGAAATTTTGGAGCAACATGCTGTGGATAATCAGGATGACCAAAGGAATTTGCTCGCTCCTTTCACTTGGCAAAGGAATGACAACCCGACAACGGCCCAAGAACCCCGGTCAAAGAAAAGGAAAGTACTAGAGTCAGCACCCGATTTCTCTTCAGAGAGGACTCGAGACCCATTAGCTTAGGTTTCTGTTTCCGCACCTTGTAATCTACTGTATTTTCATTTCTGTAATCCTTTGAATTTCAATAAAAAGGGGTTTCCCCACTGTTTGATATTTGCAATCTAATTGTTGAAGTTTATTTTGATTAAACCAAAAAACAATTAATATAATCATTGCATTCATCATTCTCACATCGCGTTTTCTGCTTACCTACGAATCTCATGTTTGTGTCTCAGTTCTAGAGTCAAATTGTCTCATTCGTATAATACTCGGGCCAATCGTCAGAAAAAGATGGATGATCTTGAGGAAGAAAACAGAGAGTTGAAGGAAGAGATCAACGCTCTGAGAGAGGATATGAGAAAGCTTCGTAATGACATGCAAGCCATGGTAGAAGCTCAACTACAAAGAATTGTGATCTCAGAGATCACCTCAACGCCCATTGTGGATAAGTATGATCCTAGGCATCAAATGCCGAAAGATCGTCCTTGGGGCATGCCTGTTAACTATATCCCGGAAGGATATGTTTCGCCGATCACTGAAGATCAGGGAATCATAACAAAAGCCGCTGGGCCTGAAGGTTACAAACTTCGGGAAAGCGAAGATGCCAGGGGCATATTGAAGACTCCTGAAGGTTACAAACTTCGGGAAACGCCAAGATTCGCTGCCGTAGTTACGCTACCACCCCCTGTGGTGCACACTGTCCCGGAAGGACAGATTCCACCAATACCTGCTGGTAAAAAGGAAACTATATTCGATAGAATGGATGAATTCCAGGAGCAGTTCCTGGAAATGCAGAAGGAGCTGCAAGCCATTCGCGGTCAAAATTTATTTGGAAAGGACGCCGCAGATCTCTGCATGGTCCCAAATGTGAAAGTTCCGCACAAATTTCAAGTGCCTGACTTTGAAAAATACAAGGGTAACTCTTTCCCTCAAAGCCATCTGGTGATGTTCGCTCGGCGGATGTCAGCTCAGACGGAGAATCAGGACCTACTGATTCACTACTTCCAGTATAGTTTAACCGATGCCGCATTAAAATGGTACATGGGTTTAAACCGTACTACGATCAGCACATTCAGAGATCTTAGCACTGCCTTCGTCCAACAATACAAATACAATTTGGACATGGCACCGGACAGAGATCAACTCAAATCGATGTCGCAAAAGGACAAGGAAACCTTTAAGGAGTACGCTCAGAGATGGCATGAAATTACCGCCCAAATTTGTCCACCTCTTGAGGAAAAAGAGATGACAAAGATCTTCTTAAAGACCTTAAGCTCATTTTACTATGACCGAATGGTTGCCAGTGCACCCAGTGATTTCACCGAGATGGTGGGCATGGGTGTACGTCTTGAGGAAGCCGTCCGAGAAGGACGTTTGGTAAAAGATGCTGGATCATCGAGCGGTACTAAAAAATACGGTAGTGCTCTCCCTAAGAAAAAAGAGCAAGATATTGGGAATATTTCTCTCGGAAAGCAAAGGCGTCGATATCAACCAGTAGCAGCTGTAATTCCTGCTATCAATCCTGCGCCTATTCCTACGTATCAACCTCAGGTTGCGCAGAGCCAACCTAATCAGCAAAGGACACAACAGCCTCTTCAGCAGGCTCGTCCTCCATATAACAACAACCGTACAACACGGCCACCAGGATTTGATCCTATACCCGTGTCGTATGCAGAGCTGTTTCCATTACTACTGGCTAAGGGGCACATTCAGACTAAATCTCCTCTTACAGTACCAGAAAATCTGCCTTTTTGGTTTAAGGTGGATCAAACTTGCCCTTACCATCAAGGAGGATCAGGGCATAACATAGAGAATTTTCTCAATTTGAAGTCCGACGTACAAAAACTTGTTAGGAGCAGGGTCTTATCCTTCAAGGATACAAATCCTAATGTTCTCACAAACCCGCTGCCTCAACATGAGAAGGCTGCAAATAATTTGATAGAAGGAAAGACTAACAATGTCTATCAAATTCATGATGTACTCTTGTTGAAAACCAATTTGGTCAAGATGCATTGTAGACATAGTGGATATGGCCATGTGCCACCTCATAACTATCATCAGTGTGATATCTGCTCTAATGACAACCAAGGATGTTCTGTGGTGCAAGCAGCTCTACAGGAACAGATGGATCTCGGATGGATCCAGGAGCACCGAGTTTGTGGAGTTAACATGGTCTATACGAATTCTAATATCATTCAGAACCACGATATCCGTGCAATGAATGTTAACCTGGTGGTGATGCACTCAAGGCAAAGCCAGTATCATAATCTGCCGCGGCACGATTACAGTTCTTGTCTGACTTGCTCGATAAACAAACAGGGATGCTCTTTCATACAGGAGGCCCTCCAGCGTCAGATGGATCTTGGATGGATCCAAGACTACCATGATAGGAATTCCTATCAAATCAACATGGTTCAGATCTTCGATATTCGCGTGATGAATACCAACCTGGTAGAGTTACATGCTGAACAGGTCCGACTCGGATTCCTAATATCACATGACTATCAAAGCTGTAAAGCAGGTTGCAAAAACGATCGAGGTTGTACCCTTGTCCAGGAGGCACTTCAGCACTTGTTAAATCACTGGTGGATGCCAATCTATATGGATGAAGATACTCAGCAGATTAGTATCAGTAACAGGAATCCTACTCGACGTCAGAGTCAAGACGTCCGATCTATGGAAGCTAACCTAGTGAGGTTACATTGTATTCAAAGTGGGCGTGGCCAGGTGCCACCACACAATTATGACTGTTGTAGTGTCTGTTCAGAAAGTAACCAAGGGTGTTACCTTGTGAGAGCAGCTCTTCAGGGTCAGGTGGATCGTGGAGAGATTCGCCCATATCCGGGTTCTTGACCCATCAACTGGGCGCCGAACTACCTTGCCGATCAAGTCGAGGATGTTGTCACAATCTCTGGTCATCATAGAACCAGGGATGTTTTTGCCATTATCCCTCTACTTGACGAATCGAGAGTTCCCAACCGGGAACGGATCGAGATTGCTTATGATGGTCAGAAAAATCAGAAGGTTCCCATAGTCATCTATCTACCGGGACCACTACCATATGAATCAGCTAAGGCAATCCCTTACAAATACGGTGTAACGACAATTGAAAATGGAAAGGAAATTCCATTACCCTCCGTCGTGAATATTGCAGACATCAGTCGTGTAACACGGAGTGGTAGAATCTTCAACCGAGGGGTTGGGGAACTTAACAAGGAAAAGGAACTTCAGACAGAAACTCCTGATCCACCAGTCGTTCAATCTAGTAATCCCGACCTTTCGAAAAATGATGATGAGATGCTGAAGCTCATCCAAAGGAGTGAATACAACATTGTCGATCAGTTGTTATAAACTCCTTCAAAGATCTCTGTGTTATCACTATTACTCAGTTCAGAAGCGCATAGGGAGGCTCTACAGAAAGTCTTGGAGCAAGCCTTTGTGGAACAGGATGTAACAATCAGACAGTTCGATAGCATTGTCTCTAACATCACTTCCTGCAACAATTTGGGATTTAGTGATGAGGAATTACCCGAAGAGGGTCGTCGTCATAACATGGCGCTCAATATCGCAGTCAACTATCAGGACGATGCTTTAGCCAGGGTACTGGTAAACACAGGGTCAGCCCTGAATGTTATGTCGAAGTCCACTTTGATGCAATTATCATTCAAAGGCCCTCCGATGAGAATTAGCGAGGTTGTCGTCAAAGTGTTCGACGGATCCAGAAAAACAGTTATCGGCGAAGTTGATCTTCCCATAACTATCGGTCCTCACACTTTCCAAGTCACTTTTCAGGTCATGGACATTCGGGCAACGTACAGTTATTTATTAGGAAGACCTTGGATACACCAGGCTGGAGCGGTTACTTCAACCCTCCACCAAAAGCTAAAGTTCGTCAAGAACGATCAACTTGTCACGGTTTGTGGGGAACAAGCCTTGCTTGTGAGTAACTTATCATCATCTACTGGTATAGAACCCGAGGAGGTTATTGGAACTCAGTTCCAAGCACTGTCGGTGAGCAAGGACAATCAATCCCAAGGAGGAACCTCGATTTCCTCATACAAAGATGTTATCAAAGCGGTCGAGAGTACCGATACAACAGGATGGGGACAGCTTGTCATTCCTACTAGCAATACAACAAAGAAGGGTCTTGGTTTTTCTGCAACCTGTACCCGGACAGCTGCTAATGATGAAAGTCTTCATCCCATTCAGAACTTCTTCCATAGTAGAGGTTTCCTTCACCCAGTGTCTCAAATAGTCCATGCTATCAATGAGGAGGATCCCTCCAATATGAATGAAGAATGGAAGTCCTATCTTAACGAGGACGGTTATATGTCTCAGGAAGAGGTGCCTACACCATTTTGCTATCCCGAACAGAGTCCGAGATTTATACCGCGGTCAGATGTCAAAATGATATACGGAGGTTGTGATCCGGAAGGATGTCGTGCTCCGCCAAATTCATTAGAGCAAGACACTCTGATGAAAGACAACTTTGACCATAATTATTATGGCCCAATGGATGGTCTGCCAATGTGGCAACCTTACCCAGGAGACTTGAGGCCAGAAATTCAGCCGAGTAATGAAACTCAGCTGAGCATCATTAAACAGAATACCTGTGTCCCCACCATGTCATGGGATCAACACTCAGGTCATTCAGAAACTACTCGACATGAAGATGAATTCGCAACATTTGCAGGACTTGAATTCATCAACTATGCTTTTCCTGAGGTTAACGTCATCGAGAGGGATGACTCCTCCGGTTCCAAAGAAGTGTGGGACACCTTGGGACAACCGAGTGGAAAATACGACTTTATGGTCAAGTACACCGCTCCTGAAAGCTCTCGTATCAGGCTCGAAGACATCCAGTCAACTGGATGGGAAGATACAGTTGAGAGCACAAATACTCTGCAAAATGCAACAGAGGAATTCTCCTACGAAAATTCTGCTTGGGAGACAGATTCCAATGATCCTGCTCCACCAGAAATCAGCGTTATTTCTGAAGACAAATCAAGGAAGGTGCCAGACTTTGTGATTCACCGAGGAGTTCGCCACCGATGGGTTGCCGTCGAGGTTCCGAAGGTCGTTCATCAGTCAAAGTAATTGCCATCTTTAACCTTTCACCCTGCCCAGGTGAAACGGGTGTTTTGATAGGGCTCGCTTTCTGTAAATTGCCCTCTTCGCTTAGCCCAAAGCGACAGAGTTTTGTTTTATAGGGTTGTAGTTTCAAGGATCGACTTGTTCATTAATAAAATAACGTCGTTCTGTAATTTCCGCATTAATTGCTGTTTTCTCTTGTTGATTTTTTAGAAAATGGTAATCCTAAAAAACAATTAAAAATAAAAAAAAGCAGTAAAATAAAACACTGCACACACTTTTGCATTTTCTCTATCTCTTCTAAACACGAATCCTCACGTCATGCAGATTGCTTGTTTTAAACCCCGTTGAAACATACGATCCGATGCCTTCTCCCGACTTTGAGTTCCCGATATTTGGGGCTGAAGAAGAAGTTGACAACGAAATTCCAGAAGAGATCTCCCGACTACTCAGACAAGAGGAAAGGTCCATTGAACCTCATAAAGAACCGTTGGAAACGGTAAACTTGGGTTCAGAACAAGAGAGAAAAGAAATCAGGATTGGGGCACTGCTCAGTCCAACTGCCAGAGAGGGTTTGATAAAGCTTCTCAGAGAATTTCCCGATGTATTCGCTTGGTCCTATCAGGATATGCCAGGGTTGGATACCGACATCGTGGAACATCACTTACCGTTAAGATCGGAATGTCCGCCAGTAAAGCAGAGGTTGAGACGGACTCACCCGGACATGCCCATCAAAATCAAAGAGGAGGTACAGAAACAGATCGACGCAGGTTTCCTTGCTACATCTGAATATCCTCAATGGTTAGCCAACATCGTACCCGTTCCCAAAAAGGACGGAAAGGTCAGAATGTGTGTCGACTACAGAGATCTAAACAAGGCAAGTCCAAAGGACGACTTTCCTTTACCACACATTGACATGCTGGTAGACAGCACAGCAAAGTTCAAAATTTTCTCCTTCATGGATGGATTCTCAGGCTATAACCAGATTAAAATGGCGCCGAAAGACATGGAGAAAACTTCGTTCATTACCCCATGGGGTACCTTTTGTTACAAGGTAATGTCGTTCGGTTTAAAGAACGCCGGGGCAACCTATCAAAGGGCCATGACTACTCTGTTTCATGACATGATACACAAAGAAATCAAGGTATATGTTGATGATATGATTGCAAAATCAAAAATAGAGAATGAGCACGTTGAACATCTGTCAAAATTGTTCGAACGTTTAAGAAAATTCAAGCTCCGCTTGAATCCTAACAAGTGCACCTTCGGTGTCCGTTCAGGGAAAATTCCAGTCAAGGTCATCTTTGACATAAGCTCAGGGTGTCCCGAGTTCAAAGTTGGTAGAAGGATAGTGGTCGTTATGTTTCAACGTAGCCCTTTTCCCTATAAATTACCATTTTCTAACTTTGTATATACTCTATGGAATCACGCGCTTGGCTGATTTCCATCCTATCAATAAAATTTGAGCCCTTGTGCTTTTGTTTGCAATTCTTATTTGTTTTAGCTTTACAGAACGACATTTTAACATGATCAACGATTCTTGAAATAAAACAAAAATGAATTTACTTGTTAAACCTTTTTCTGCTTTAAAATAAATATGGCAATTTCTTTTGACTGTTGAACATCAAAAGAGCATCAACCGCTTCTCCAGAAGTAAGCGAACTTCAAAGTGCAGAATCAAAGTACTCCTTCTAACCCAGTACGCCTGAATGAAGGGATCAACTATGTCAGAGACCTTGTTTCGTCTGACACACCACGGCAGAGTTCTTACCTCTTAAGCCCGACCAACATAGTTCCCCGCGAGGACTACTTTTCTTAAGCAAGGTGGAATTGCTATCTTGAACCCGCGATATTTCTACACGCCCCGCGATGGCCGAGTATCCAGTCATGTTCATCTTTTAGTTTGTGTGTCGCGTCGGTTTTGTCAGCATATACATACACACATCATGCATTATTGATTTGCATTCACATTTCATATTGCATCACTATCACTCTAGTCGGTCTTGTCCCCTAGTGATAGAAGTCCTCTCAATCGAGTTGTCAAGTTTTTTCCTCGTCTGGAAGTGCTGCGTCTGAACAATCTCTCTCCTCCAGTCTATTTCTGGAAGGAAGTTGGCCCTTGACCACTTTGATAACTTGAACCTCTGAAAAACCAGAGGAACTTTCAGTCAGCATCACTCTTCGCCATTGAAGATGATATCCTTGCTTTCCCGGATTAAGGAAAATCCACAGAGAAAGCCTCGTAATCAGAGATTCGGTAGCATGCCAGTTTTGCTCCGGAAAGATCGCTGATGAAAAGGTCCTTGGCACCTCAAAATTGGACCCCATCATATGGCATTTCTCCGGGAAGATCCCAAGAAAAGTATGATGTAAGATCCTACGCAGAAGCAGCCTCTCAAGAGACTCGCTTTCCCCAGTATAAACAAATGGCGTCTCCAACAGAGAAGTTTGTGCAACTCTACAACTCAGACGACTGGGTTCCCCAGTAAGTATGACATCAACTTTTTCCGTCAAATGGCATCTCCCCAGGAAAATTTTGCGAGAAGTTTGAGGAAAACCGCTACGAATAGCGTCCCTTGTCAATAAAGTTTATTGACAAAAGAAACTTAGACCAGTTCCTCGGTAGGAAACCAGGATCGAGGGGAAGTTTAAATCAGAAACTAAGACCAGTTCCTTGGTAGGAAACCAGGATCGAGGGGAAGTTAACAAAGGAAACTAAGACTAGCTCCTTGGCTGAAGACCAGGATCGAGGGGAAGTTTATCTTTTCTAAGCCTCAGTGTTTAGCAAAAAAAAGATGAATGCGTGAGCTACCATTCATAACCACCATCAAAATTTCAGGTATTCCGATATTTAATCCTCTTGCACCCCGAATGCCTGAATACTTTCGTTATTCACACCTTTGGGTCCAAGAAGATTAAATAGGGGCATCTGTCATACCCCAAATTTTGACCACTAAGATTTCCCATCATTATGAAAATCATCACCACAATATGGATGTACCTTTGTGCCTCATCAATCTCCTCAAGGAATTGTTGAGCATTCACTACTATCAAAATTAGGGTTTCAAGCCCTCTCAGAGCCTTAGACAAAGGATCAATCAAGGAATGACATGATCTTCAACTTGTCTAGCCTCTCAAGTAGCTACAAAGGATCAAGAGGACTCCCACTCCAAGGATTAAGCACAAAGTTGCTCCCTTCTAGGTGGATCAAGCCTCAAGATCGCCAACATCACCAAATTAGGGTTTTGGGTCGTTCAGGGCCTCCAAAGGGAAATTTTCCTCTGGGCATGAGCCAAGGATCCAAAAAACAACCTAATATACTCCATGGAACCTCATGGACCCAATCATCCAGTCAATTTTGCCTTAGGGGATGCATTCATAAAAAATCAGGAATTAGGGTTTCTTGACCTAATTCACCCCTAAGTTGACTTTTAGGGCAAATCATGAGCCAAGACCTCAAAGGAGGATTTGAGGGTCTCTAATACACTACATTGATCCATTTGCAACAATGGATTGATCCAAGAAGCTTGAGCAACAAGCCTCAATTTCATCTGCACCACAGTTAGGGTTTTAAGGAAAAAGTCAGCTGTAACTTTGATTTTTGACCAGGACATGCTCCCAAGCCCTATGACATGCATCAATATACCCTATGACACCCATGGAACATGTCCATCAAGTTTTATTTAGGCCAAGGACATGATTTCCTGAAGAATTGCACAGTTTGGAATTCATCTGATAAAAAGTCAACTGTGCACAAAAGTCAACATTGACTTTTTGAGATTTTTCACAAAAATGGATTTTTAACCCTAAAATGATGTTAATGTATGATTTGAATCATCATTCATCAAGAAAAATCAAGAAAAGTTGGATAACTTGTAAAAGGGGTAACCATAAAAACTTAGAAAATTTTCTAAGTTGAAAATAAAGTGGCTAAGGTACCAACTTTGGAGGGTCATAACTCCTAAACCACAAAGCCATTTTCTCCCATCCAAGGCTTGATTTGTAGATCTCATTGCCCTATACAAAAACTTCAACTAGACCTAACTCCAATTCATTGTGGATTTTGAGCTATGAGTGAGCCAAAATAGCTGAAAACATGAAAGTACCACTTTTCCAAAACTTAGAAAAAATTCTGTCCAAGACAGATTTTGTTGGAAACACCAAAACTTGTGGGGTTTTTTCACACAGTTATAAGCTGAATCAGTTCCAAAGATAAACATCAATGTTGTTGCAAATGTTGCCAAGAATCCAAGCAACTCAATAGCATGAAACCAATCCACTTGTGCCAAGAATTATGGCTGCCACAACACACCATGTCAAGGCTGCCATGAAAAATCAGTTTGGGGGTTTTGTGCCATCCACGATTTCTGAGTCAAAAGGAGTGATCACTATGCCACATGCCTTCAATCTGATCATGAACCAATTGATCCAACTGATAGGGTTGAGTCAAAAAGCCAATGAATCTTCCAACTTGAAATTCATCCACTTTGGCACATTTTACCTTGAATTCAAAGGGGAATTAATGTGGAATAGTGCATTTTCAACAAAGCCACTCTACTCAGTCAAGTTCTCTGATTAAACAACAATAAAAACATTTGAAGAATGTGATTTTGGTCAAGGCATAGCCCTGCTCTTGGGAATGGCTAGTTTGCCTTGCTTGAGAAGAAATCCTCCAAGCCAATCCATGCAAATGTGATCTGATCCAGCAGCCATTCACTATTCCTCCAAGACAAAAGTTGATCACCTATAAATAGAGGTTCCAATGGATCATTCAACTCACACCAAAGCCAGTTACAGCACTGCTTTCTCTCATTCTTCCTTAAACCTCAAGTTTCTTGGTTTTTGAGTAACCACTACCAGGTTTTGAGTTGCAGCCTTAAGCAATCAATTCCAATTGCTCAAACACATCACATATGATGTATTTGAGGTGTCCAAACACTTAAACACTGACTGTAACACCTCAGGCTCAAAATCACCCTTCAACCAAGCCATTATGCCTCAATTATGCAGGTGGAGGTCTCCAGCTTGATCCAAAGAGTTTCAAAGTGTTCCAAAGCTTGCAAACACTCCATAACATCCATTGAAGCTGTAGGGATCATTAATTCACAACTGGAACAAGTTTTGTGCAGAGTTCCATTTCAGCTTGCATCAAGGTAAGCCTCAAAACTCCAACTCCATGATCCATGCATATTTCCTCGCATGATATTTTTGCCAATTGCTTGCCATCATATGTTGATTGTTTTCCCTCAAAAAATTTGATCATAGCACTCATAATCATGCCTACTCGATTGCTTTTGCAAAATTAGGGTTCATACGGCCACAATGATATAATTTGCTATACACGGAAAATGAATGAAATTGGGTATTGCCATCTTCTTCCTTGTGAAAAAACGCATGAGTTTGGTGTTTGAATCATGTCAAATGGTTGAGAAACGAGAGAGATGGAGGGCTTCATGCACGAGCTAGAGGAAGAAGATGGCCATGGCGCCATTTTCAGAAAATCCAACTAGTTTGATATATATTTTTCACTTGCCATGTTATTAATGAATTGGCATTGCGCCCCAGCGGTTGATCAGCTGGTTTGTATGTATTGGCAAGCGAAAGGTTTGGGGTTCGAATCCCCCTCGCCCCAGACCTTTTTTTTATCACTTTTTCCTATTTTCCTATTTTTCATATTATTTTGTTAATGATTTGAAAAATTAATAACTCACTCAGTTTTAATTATTTTTGACTGATTCTTTTTGCAAAAAATCATAAAAATGTTGAAATATTTTATTCCACAAAAAAATTAGATTTATATTATGTATTTAATATAATTAGTATTTTTTTGAATAAATTCATTTTTTATTTGTTTTTAAACATTTTAAAATGAACATCCATCTTGAAAAATCAAGACCAAATGAGTTTTAATATCTCTTGTGATTTATACCTCATTTTTCAAACCTTAAACAAAAATCACAAGTGGATTATTCAAATCTATTTGGTATTTTTCATTGATTTTCTTTAAATATTTACTATTTAAAGATTAAAATTAGGGTTTCTTTGATTTTCACCCTCATCAAACAAACTTTTGGGTCTCTATTAGAGTGTAAAACCCAACCCTTTTTTTTGTAAAATACAAACTATTTTTTGGGCCTCACTTATTGTATAAGTCCCACTGTATTTTCAAAAACCTCGGCGCGCTCGCCAATTCAAAAATCAAACCTTGGGCCTCTCCTCGAGCTATAAGACCTATTCAAAATTTTTGGGCCTCTAATAGAGTGTAAGATCCAACCCCCTTTTAGCCAAACCATTTTGGGCCTCACTTATTGTATAAGTCCCTCTGCGTTAAAAGAAAACCTCGGCACGATTGCCATTTTTAACGAAAAATCAATTGGGCCTACCCTCGTGTTATAAGCCCCACTCTTTTTCTTTAAAACCTTTTTGGGCCTCTTGAGAGAGTGTAAGACCCACCCCTTTGTACAGAAAACCTTTTTAGGCCTCAGCCACTTGTATAAGTCCCTCTGTACAAATTCAAACAGTGCGCTCCCTGATAAAACTCTAGGCCTCTCCTTGAGCTGTAAGCCCCAAATCTTTCTTTTTCAAAGCACTTTCTCCTTTGATTTTGAAATATATTGTTGTTTTCAATCTTTCTTTGTTGAACAACTAACCAAACAGCATGGAAGCTCTACAACCGAGTAAGTGTTTATATGCTTTCATTTACGCTTTCATATACATATAACTGTATTGTGGGGCTGTTTCACTGTAAGTCTTCTTTCATAAACTCATATCAACTGTGTAATAATAGTATAGATATTTAGAGTTTCCCCGGCAACTACGTCTAGCATTAAGCCCGTTGATCACTCTTAAATAGTCAAAACTAGATCCCCATAGGATTACCAGACACAGTTTTCCCTCCTCTTGGGGTTAAACAATATGGAGACATGAAAGGCAGCATTCTCGGTGAACCCTTTCATAGACTGTCACTCGTAGAAGTTGTCAAAGAAACTATATTCCCCGGAGATGATCTTTTATCCGTGAATGGCATCTCTTGAGTCTCTTCCAAATTCTCAGACTTTCCTGGCTTGATCTATTCTCGGTGAATGGCATGTCTTGAACTTCTCGGGGTTTGGGGACCCACAGGCTTCTTAAAAGCACTTGTCAAGAAACTCTACTCCCCAGAGATGATCTTTTCTCCGTGAATGGCATCTCTTGAGTTTCTTCCAAATTCTCGGACTTTCCTGGCTTGATCTATTCCTCGTGAATAGCCTGTCTTGAATTTCTCGGGGTTTGGGGACCCATTGGCTTCTTAAAAGCATCGGCCTCCTCTTGGGCATCGTACAAGGACCCACATGCTTTCTAAAAGCAACCCCGCCTCCTCTTGGGCTTAGTACAAGGACCCGTCGGCTTCTTAGAAGTATTCACATCCTCCTCTTAGGCTTCGTATAATGATCTCTTCCTCCGGGAATGATAGCCTCCTCTTGGGATTCATACAAGGACCCGTCGGCTTCTTAAAAGCTTCCAGCCTCCTCTTGGGCTTCGTACAAATTGTCCCGACGACCTCCTAGAGGTATAGGAACAGAACTTAGTCATCTACATAGAACAGTCCTTTCAAAGAGTCTACTACTATTTCTCAAAGCATAGTACAAAAGATAAAACTCTAGACACGGACAGTCTAATGTCCTTGAGTCTCAAAGACATTCTCAAGTGACCCCTTCGTTAAATAGGAAGAAAACCCGTAGACTCGAACAGTCTCAATGCCTTTCGGATTTCCCACTTCCTTAAAGAACAGGAATAACTCGAATCCTCGAATCAAATCCTTGAGTAAATTGTTGCTCATATAAGAACTGATTTTCTCTTTAAATCAGCATATTGTACCTGTCACTCAACTGAAACAGCGTCATAGCCTCCTCTTGGGCTTTGTACAATGATTCTCCCCAGCGGAGTCAAACAATTTTAGCCTCCATCTCGGGCTTTGTACGAGACACATAAGAGACTCCCTCGTTGAGTCAATCACCCCTTTCGCCTCATCTCAGGCGTTGTACGAGATACAAAAACTTTCTTGTTGAGTCAAATAGCCTCCATCTCGGGCTTTATACGAGATACCAAAAGACTCTATCGTCAAGTCAAAAACCTTTTAGCCTCTCTCTCGGGCTTTGTACGAGACACATATTAGCCTCCTCTTAGGCTTTGTATAAGAAAACCACTGGTTGATCCAATCAACCTTTTAGCATCAAAGTTGTGCCTCGTTCACAGTACACAAACATCAACAACTCCTTCCCCTTCATCTAATCGCTATAAGCGGCAAGCCTCTGGATCATCTACATCCATGCCACTGTCCCTCTTTTAGCATGAGAAATTCCTAAGGAAAGATAGCATTGCTCTACACTTAGTTAAAGTCTTCTCCTTCAGGTTAAAATCCCCTATAAAGGAAATTATGGCATTGCCGGATTCACACATCCCGGTTAAAGTAATTCTCCTTTATAAAATAGTTGTGACATACAACCCCCTCTTTAGAGATGACAAATTTTCTCTAAAGTCAACACCCTTTTAGCTTCATATCTTGGGCTTTGAACAAGATACAAATCACCTTTAGCTTCACATCTTGGGCTTTGAACAAGATATAAACCACCTTTCTCTTCACGTCTTGGGCTTTGAACAAGACACCAAATACCATTTCCTCCCATAGAATAGGAGGAACTACGAACGCTCTGATTTCCTTGTTTCGGTAAACGGGAATACGTAGGCATAAGATTGAAAGAAAAGATCTTAGCGAGCACACTAAACAAAAACCCTAAATCCCATACTCTCACATATCTATCAAAAAGCATCAGTCCTAACATCCTAATCCTTGTTCCCCTCCAGAAACCTGTCATTCTGTCAAAATAACACAAGAAATGCCCCACCACATTGATCGCATCCGTAACCTAACAGACCGCTGTTTAAACTCAGTATGCAAGCAGGGTTAATTGGAGACATCTATTTCCCTTCCTTCATCAGCTTTAATAGGATAAAAAATGAATCGACATGTAGTAAACTAACCCCAGAGAGCGACAGCGCTTAAGAACCGCGTCCAAAATTGCTCGCTACAATGTTGACCACGACAAAATACGATGACAACATCGTCCCCAGCGACGAGGACGGGTCCCAGCAACTCAACGAGGATGGAGCTCAGGCGCGATGACGCAAGTTCGCCGCGCCAAACTACAACCTTTTGCCGAACAGGCCTATTGCCCGACTACAAACCTAAAACTAATCCTAACCAGAATCTAGGAAAATCTACACCAAAAAATCCTTCATTCATTCTAAGTTCTTCGTGTTCTTCATAAGTTTTCCAAAAATTCATGTGTTCATCGAAGAACACATGAATCTTCAATCGAAAAACTCATGAGTCACCGGAAAACTCATGAAGGAACCTAGAAAATGAAGAACTCCATAAGAAATACAGAAGAAGATGAGCAAACTTACTTGAAGACGAAGAGTCAGATATGAAGGTGTGAACGGAGACGATGGCGGTCGTCAGCGGCGAACAGAAGCTCCGGCGAGAGGATTTGTTGCAGAGCAAGGAAATAGAGAGAAGAAGTTTGTGTGAAGTGAACAAATGAATCCCTTCTCCCCCCCTTTTATAAAGATTTGATCGTGGGGAATCGCAAAGGCCATCATAACCTAAGCGACTCTAGGAATGACAGGGGTTGCATGTCCACCACGTGTCAAAAGGGATCTTCGCTTGACATTCCCAATAATAAACGTTACAAGTCCCACGCTATATCACGAGCACGCCTCCCCGGTAGAGCAAACACTTCATCCTCCTCGGCTCTCCCCGACACAAAAACGTCAAATTCTGCGGGCACCCTCCCAAAAGCCTGGTCGACAAAAATAACCCCTTTTGGGACAGCCTCATCGGACATCAGCTGGTGATCGGGGAAAGCAAAACATTGATTCCGACCACCTCGGCATTAGCAAAAACAAAAGGGACGTGCCCCGACCTTATCATCCAGGCAATATAGCTACCTTAGTCATCACTCTTCAGCAGAGCAAAGACTTGGGGGGCTCCTGTTCTGGGCTGGGCAGAACCTCTGGCCTCCGTTGGGTAAGGCCCAATCCAATCCAGCCATTGGTCAGGCCCAATGGCCAGAAACTAGCCGTTGGGCAGAAACTAGTCGTTGGCCAGAAACTATCCGTTGGGCAGAAACTAGTCGTTGGGCACGTCCCCTTCACTTGCTCTACAGTTCACGCGACCAACTGCCTCCCCGGATCTCATGAAATCAGTTGGACCAGGTCAAAGGGCCACGCGCCTTGCCATCCACCTGGCAGTTTCTCACTGGTCGACCAGAAGCCTTGGCCACGTGAGAAACCTTGGCCCCGCGCTGGGGGTCCTCTTATAAATACCCTCTCACTTGAGAGGGTCAGGTATCCAATATCAAACACTCAATATCCTGATCTTTTGTACTTGCTTTCTCCCTTTTGACCAAACGCTTACTTTGGCATCGGAGTACCTTGCAGGTACACCCCCCCTCCTCTCCTACACGCGTCATCACCTGTCCTTTAAGAAGGTCACGACGATCCAGTCTGATCACTTCCGATCAGAAATAATGACTTACATTAATTAAATTATGAATAAAGAATAAAATACTAATTAATTGTTAATTTACCCATATGCCTTCATTATGATTGATACGAATAACATCCATATCATCTTTATCAACTTCATCATAAGTGGTAGGCTCTTTTGTTGTGTAAGAAGGAATATAAGGAATGTCAAAACTTTCATCACTTCTAAGAATGTCTTTTCCTCGGAGAACGATTGACCATTTCCCCGATGTGTCCGAAGGGCCGGTCACATAGAACACTTGTTTTGCTTTTGAAGCCATGATGAATGATTCAGTCATATAATTTGCCTTGCCAAGGTCAACCCGGGTGAATCCTAAGTCATCAGTTTGTACACCATTAGTATTATTGGGAACCCACTTGCATTTAAATAAAGGCACTCTGAAGATAACATAATCAATCTCCCAAATCTCCTCAATAACACCATAGAACGCACTAGATGCCAATATTGGATTCTTATCTTTCAAACTATGAGAAATACATGGATTCCGCCTTAACCATAACCCCACTATTTTTCATTGTACTACGATCACCTTTTGATTTGGTATAAAAGGTATAATGACAAATGTCATGTGCACTCCAAGTTATCACATTAAATTTTGGCATGAACGACAACCATTTAATTATCTCGGATGCACTATGATCTTTTGGTATCCTTTTATTAAACCAATCTAGGAATTTCTTATTATGCTCGATCAACAACAACTTGTCACTCATTCGCGGATATCTTTTCTTCAAAAGTCTTTTGTGAGTAGCCATGTAAGGTTGAACTTCATCAAGATTATTCAATATATAGAAATTTGCCTGAATAACTACATCCCGAGACATTGACTTAACATTTAAACCTTGAATACCTCTACCTTCAGTGTCAACATGACGAGACTTTAGAATTCCTATAGTCTCTGCTTCAGACAAATAGTTTATAAAAAACTCAATAAGCCTCTTCTGTGATGTACCTTTCAAGAATCTAAGCTTTCGCTCGATGATGATTCTTTGTATATCCTTTAAAGATATTCATGTATCGCTCTATTGGATACATCCACCTTAAATAAACTGGATCACAAATTCTGATTTCTCTAACTAGATGAACAAGTAAGTGAACCATAATGTCAAAAAATGATGGAGGAAAATACATCTCCAATTGACACAATATTATGGCAGCTTCATCTTCTAATTCAACTAGTTTTTTGAAATCAAGAACTTTATTACATATGGAATTGAAGAAGAAACACAATCTGCAGATAATTACTCTAATATTTTTTGGTAGGATGCCACGGATAGCCACTGGTAGAAGTTGTTGCATCAAGACATGACAATCATAAGATTTCAAACCAATTAACTTGACATCTTTCATTGATACAGGTTTCTTGATGTTTAATGAGTAGCGTAGGGGAACTTTGATACCATGCAAACACTCGCAAAAACTTTTCTTTTCCTTTTTACATAGAGTGTAACAAGTGTAGCAAGCGATTTTGGACGCGGTTCTTAAGCGTTGGTCGCTCTCTGCGGTTTGAGCTTGAACTACAGGTCGATTCATTTTTTATCCTATTGTGAGCTGAATAAGGAAGGGAAATAGATGTCTCCAATTAACCCTGCTTGCATACTGAGTTTAAACAGCGGTCTGTTAGGTTACGGATGCTATCAATGTGGGGGGCCTTTGTACTGGTTATTTGTATTTTCGCCAATACGGTTTTCTTTCTTTTAATCTAGGCAAAGGGTTTCTGACGGGGAACAAGGATTAGGATGTTAGGACTGATGCTTTTGAAATACTGCTTTTGATTGACTGAGATATGGGATTTGGGTTTTTTGTTGATTGCACTCGCTAAGATCTTTTCTTTCGATCTTATGCCTACGTATTCCCGTTTACCGAAACAGGGAAATCAGAGCGTTCGTAGTTCCTCCTATTCTATGGGAGGAAATTGGTTTTTGGTGTCTTGTTCAAAGCCTAAGACGTGAAGCAAAAGGTGATTTGTATCTTGTTCAAAGCCCAAGATGTGAAGCTGAAAGGTCTATTTGTGTCTTGTTCAAAGCCCAAGACATGAAGCTGAAAGACCTCGACTTTAGGGAGAATTTGTCATCTCTAAAGAGGGGAGAAGGAGAATTACTTTAACTGGGATACGCGGATCCGAGCAATGCCATAATTTCCGAAGAAAGGGTTTTAACCTGAAGGAGAAGACTTTAACTCAGTGTAGAGCAATGCCATCTTTCCTTAGGAATTTCTCATGCTAAAAGAGGGACAGTGGCATGGATGTAGATGATCCAGAGGCTTGCCGCTTACAGCGATTAGATGAAGGGAAAGGAGTTGTTGATGTGTGTGTACTGTGAACGAGGCACGGCTTTGATGTTAAAAGGTTGATTGGATCAACCAGTGGTTTTCTTATACAAAAGCCTAAGAGGAGGCTAATTTCCGCTAGGAAAATCATTATACAAAGCCTAAGAGGAGGCTATTTTGTGTCTCGTACAAAGCCCGAGAGAGAGGCTAAAAGTTTTTGACTCAACGGTGGAATCTTTTTGTATCTCTTATAAAGCCCGAGATGGAGGCTATTTGACTCAACAAGAGAGTTTTTGTATCTCGTACAAAGCCCGAGATGGAGGCGAAAATTTGTTTGGCTCAATAAGAACCTTTTTGTATCTCGTATAAAGCCCGAGATGGAGGCGAAATGGGTGATTGACTCAACGAGGGAGTCTCTTATGTGTCTCGTATGAAGCCCGAGAGAGAGGCGAAAAGGTTGTTTGACTCCACTGGGGAGAATTTTGGTATCTCGTACGAAGCCCAAGATGGAGGCTATTGTAACTGTTTCAGTTGAGTGACAGATCCAATATACTGATTTTAAAAGAGAAAATCAGTTCTTATATGAGTAACATTGTACTCAGGGATTTGATTTGAGGATCCGAGTTATTTCCTTCTCTTTGAGGAAACGGGAAATCCAAAGGGTATTGAGACTGTCCGAGTCCGCGGGTTTCCTTCCTATTTAACGAAGGGGTCGCTTGAGAATGTCTTTGAGACTCAAGGATATTAGACTGTCCAAGTCTAGAGTTTTATCTTTTGTACTATGCTTTGAGAAACAGTAGTAGACTCTATGAAAGGACTGTTTTATGAGGATGACTATGTTCTGTTCCTATACCTCTAGGAGGTCGTCGGGACAATTTGTACGAAGCCCAAGAGGAGGCTGGAAACTTTTAAGAAGCCGACGGGTCCTTGTACGAAGCCCAAGAGGAGGCTATCATTCCCGGAGGAAGAGATCATTATACAAAGCCTAAGAGGAGACTGTGAATACTTCTAAGAAGCCGTAGTGTCCTTGAATAATGCCCAAGAGGAGGCCGATGCTTTTAAGAAGCCCGTGGGTCTATCATCTCCTTTCCATTAGGAGAGATAACTCTTTTAAAGATAAAAACCACTGGTAAACGTGCGAGGTTTACTATCCAGCGACTTTTAGCTTTTAAAGAGGGTTCCTTAGTTAAGGTCCAAGATTATGACCGTAGTGGGTCCCCAAACCCCGAGACATTCAAGGCAAGCTATCCACAAGGAATAGATCAAGTCAGGAAAGTTCGAGAATTTAGAAGAAGCTCAAAGATGCCATTCACGGAGAATACATTCATCTTGGGGAGTAGAGCTTCTTGACGATTCCTAAGGAGGACAGCCAAAGAGAAGACTGTATCTGGTGCTCCTATTGGGGATCTAGGCGTCTATTTCTACAAATAAGTGAAACGGCGTCACCTAGTTCTAGACGTAGTAGCCGGGGAAACTCGAAATATCTATACTATTATTACACAGTAGATATGAGTTTATGAAAGGAGACTTACAGTGAGCAGCCCCACAATACAGTTTATAATATGAAAGCAGTAAATGAAAGCGATAACCACTTACTCGGTTGGAGTGCTTCCATGCTGTTTGGTTAGTTGTTCAACAAAGAAAGATTGAAAACAACAGTATATTCAAAATCAAAGGAGAAAGTGCTTTGAAAAAGAAAGATTTGGGGCTTACAGCTCAAGGAGAGGCCCAGGGTTTTATCAGTGAGCGCACTGTTTGACTTTGTACAGAGGGACTTATACAAGTGACTGGGGCCCAAAAAGGTTTTTTGTACAAAGGGATGGGTCTTACACTCTCTCAAGAGGTCCAAAAAGGTTTAAAGAAAAGAGTGGGGCTTATAACACGAGGGTAGGCCCAAATGATTTTTCGTTTAAAAATGGCGATTGCGCCGAGGTTTTCTTTTAACGCGGAGGGACTTATACAATAAGTGAGGCCCAAAATGTTTTGGTTAAAAGGGGGATTGGGTCTTACACTCTAATAGAGGCCCAAAGTGTTTTGAATGGGTCTTATAGCTCAAGGAAAGGCCCAGCTGATTTTTAATTTTAAACGGGCGACGATCGCGCCGTTTACTTGTACAGAGGGACTTATACAATGGATGAGGCCCAAAAAGTTTTTGTACAAGGGGGGATGGGTCTTACACTCTCTCAAGAGGCCCAAAGAGTTTTGAAAATGATTTATGAGGGTTGAATTAATCCAAAACCCTAATTTGTTTTTCAAAATGTATTTAATTGAATAAAAATTCAATTAAAATGATCAAAAATTGTTTAACACATGGAAAACAAATTGTGATCTTGGATTAATGCTTCAAAAATTAAGTATTGACCTACAAAATAATTAGAAAGCATTAAAAGTTGCAAAATCAATGTAGAAAAAATATTTAAAATGCCAAAAACAATTAAAACATTAATTCTTTGCAAAAATATCAATTATATGAAATAAATAATATTTTTGGGATTTTTTGTGAAAATAAAATATTTTAACATTTTTTTGAATTATTAAAAAAAGAATCAACTCAAAATCAATAAAACTCAGAGAGAAATTAATTTTTCAATCAATTAAACAAAATCACAAAATTCAAATATTTGAATTATTCAAAAATGGCGCCAAGAACAAGCTGAAGAACACGCGCGTGTTCTTGGTTTCTCAGATTTGCATTTTCTATCCAATCTCCATGAATACGTAATCATATCATGCAATCCACATATCATTATGCTCGTCTCAACCTCACGATCATGTCTATGTACTTTAATTTCATTTAAATTAAACATACAACAAGAAATCACGAAGAAACCTCAAGAACCCTAATTTCTGCATGAAGGCTAGGATTTTTGATACACGGTTCAAACAATGCAATTAATTGAGGGAAAACATTCCATGCATGATTATGAACATATGGCCAAATTATTGTGCGAGGAAATATGCATAGATTGAGAGATGACCAAGTATGTGCTTACCTCCAAGTCGTGACAGCAAGTTCAAAGTGATCTTTGATTTGGAGGTGTTACAGATGAGTTGTGATGATCTGAACAGCTTCCCTACACCCTATGGATTGTGTTTGGATGGTTGGACTTGATTGAAATTGGCCGGATCATTTTGTGGTACCTCAGTTGCACTTTGGTTAAAACCTTGAGCAACCAGCTGGTGATTTTGTGAAATTGATGTTTTAGAAGTAATCTAAGTGTTTGATCAACTCATATGTGATGTATGTGAGGTGTGTGAGTGATTGGTTTGATTGGAATTGCTCTCAAACTCAAAACCCGATAGCTACCTTGCTAAGAAAGGCATTTTTGCCAAGAGAAAGAGATTTTGAGGAAAGCATCTGTTAGATGGCTTTGGTGTACTCAAACTGATCACAATTGAGCTCTATTTATAGTAGAGCAAGTTTGTTTTGCAAGGAATAGTGAATGGCAGCTGGTAAGTAGGTTTGGCCAATGTTGGCAAATGAAAATCCAAGTCTCCTCTAGCCATTGACTAGAGGTTAGGGCACAGAGCTTTGGTCCCCTTGGTCTTGGATAAGTCTTGACTGATTTTAGATGAGAATGGCTCAGTCCATGCCACCTTGATGGTTCCATTGAATGCCTCATTCCAAATTTGAAGTTTTGTCCCTATTTTGGCCACTCTAGGTTCAACATGCTATTTCTTGTTCCATGGACTTTGGAGGCTTGGCTCAGTGATTGTCCCCTTTAGATTCAATCCTCTGAGGTGTCCAAGTGGATAGGAGCAATTGAATTTGGCTGATTTTGGAAAATTGACCAAAGTTGCAAATTCTGCCTTGCCTTGACAGATTTCAGCAAGGCAACTTGGCAATGTTGTATCTCATGGTGTAGGTTGAATTTGGCAATGTTCTTGGCCATTTTGGAAAGCTCTTACATGATACAACAACTGTTTGAACAAGTTTGGTTTTGATCTCTTTTGATTCCAAGTGAAAAATCCTCCTACATTTGGAAAAAAGTGAAGGCAGATATTAACTTAGTGAAAATTTCACTAAGTGTTGGAAAAAGTGGCATTTCATGTTTTCAGCCATTTTGATCATTCCATAACTCAAAATCTATAATGAATTGGAATGAGGTGTAGTTGAAGCTTTTGTAGAGGGTCATGAGAGCTACAAATCCAGCTTTGGATGGGAAAAAATGGCCTTGTGGTTTAGGAGTTATGATCCTCCAAAGTTGGTACCCTAGCCACTTTATTCCATAACTTAGAAAATTTTCTAAGTTTTTATGGTTACCCCTTTTACAAGTTATCCCACTTTTCTTGATTTTTCTTGATGAATGATGATTCAAACCATACATTAACATCATTTTAGGGTTAAAAATCCATTTTGATGAAAATTCTCAAAAAGTCAAAGTTGACTTTTGTGCACAGTTGACTTTTTATCAGATGAATTCCAAACTGTGCAATTCTTCAGGAAATCATGTCCTTGACCTAGATCAAACTTGATGGGCATGTTCCATGGGTGTCATAGGGTATATTCAATCATGTATTAGGGTTTGGGAGCATGTCCTGGTCAAAAGTCAAAGTTACAGTTGACTTTTCCCTTAAAACCCTAATTGTGGTGCAGATGAAATTGAGACTTGTTGCCCAAGCTTCTTGGATCAATTCATTGTTCCAAATGGATCAATATGGTATATTAGAGACCCTCAAATCATCTCTTGAGGTCTTGGCTCATGGTTTGTCCCAAAAGTCAACTTAGGGGTGAATTAGGTCAAGAAACCCTAATTCCTGATTTTTGATGAATGCATCCCCTGAGGCAAAATTGACTTGATGCATGGGCTCATGAGGTTCCATGAAGTATATTAGGTCATGTTTTGGATCATTTCCTTGTGCCCAGATGAAAATTTCCATTTGGAGGCCCTGGTCGACCAAAACCCTAATTTGGTGACACTGTCAATCTTGAGACTTGATCCACCTAGAAGGGAGCAGCCTTGTGCTTAATCCTTGAAGTGGGAGTCCTTTTTGATCCATTGTGGATGTTTGAGAGATTAGACAAGTTGAATATCATGTCATTTCTTGATTGATCCTTTGTCTAAGCACTCAGAGAGGGCTTGAAACCCTAATTTTGATTGTAGTAGATGCTCACCCATCCTTGGGGAGACTAATGAAGCATAAATATACATCCATATTGTGATGATGATTTTCACAATGATGGGAAATCTAAGTGGTCAAAATTTGGGGTATTACAGATGCCCCTATTTAATCTTCTTGGACCCGAAGGTGTGAATGACGAAGGGATTCGGGCATTCGGGGTGCAAGAGGATTAAATATCGGAATACCCGAAATTTTGATGGTGGTTATGAATGGTAGCTTACGCATTCATCTTCTTTAGCTAAGAAATGATGTTTAGAAAAGGTAAACTTCCCCTCGATCCTGGTTTCCTACCAAGGAACTGGTCTCAGTCTCTTTTGAAATAAACTTCCCCTCGATTCTGGTTTCCTACCAAGGAACTGGTCTTGGTTTCTTTTGAACTTCCCCTCGTTCTTGGTTTCCTACCAAGAACTGGTCTCAGTCTCTGAAATGAACTTCCCCTCGTTCCTGATTTCCTACCAAGGAACTGGTCTTAGTTTCTGATTTAAACTTCCCCTCGATCCTGGTTTCCTACCAAGAACTGGTCTTAGTTTCTTTTGTCAATAAACTTTATTGACAAGGGACGCTATGTGTAGCGGTTTTCCTTCAAACTTCTCGCCGAATTTTCCTGGGGAGATGCCATTTGACGGAAAAAGTTTTCATGCCAGACTTGCTGGGGAACCCAACGTCTGAGTTTTAGAGTTGCACAAACTTCTCTGTTGGAGACGCCATTTGTCGATTCTACTGGGGAAAGCGAGTCTCTTGAGAGACTGTTTTTATTTGGGATCTTTCATCATACTTTTCTCGGGATCTTCCCTGAGAAACGCCATATGATGGGGTCCAATTTTGAGGTGCCAATGACCTTCTCATCAGTGGTTTTTCGGAGCAAAACTGGCGTGCTGCCGAATCTCTGATCACGAGGCTTTCTTTGTGGATTTTCCTTAATCCGGGAAAGCAAGGATATCATCTTCAATGGCGAAGAGTGATGTTTATTGAAAGTTCTCTGATCTTTCAGAGGTTCAAATTATCAAAGTGGCCAAGGACCAACTTCTTTCCAGAATTAAACTGGAAGCGAGGTTGTTCAGACACAGTATTTCCTGACGAGGCAAGAACTGACAACTCGATTGAGAGGACTTCTACCACTAGGGGACAAGACCGACTAGAGTGATAGTGATGCAATATGAAATGTGAATGCAAATAAAAAATGCATGATGTATGTATGTATATGCTGACAAAACAGACGCGACATACAGACTAATGGATGAACACAATTGGATACTCGGCCATCGCGAGGCGAAGAAGTACCGTTGGTTCAAAATAGCAATTCCACCTTGCTTAGGAGAGATAGTCCCATTGGGAGCTATGTTGATTGGGCTTAGGAGATGAGAACTCGGCCGAGGCGTGTCAGACGAAACGAGGTCTCTGACACAGTTGATCCCTTCATTCAGGCATACTGGCTTAGAAGGAGTACTTTGATTCTGCACTTTGAAGTCCGCTTACTTCGGGAGAAGCGATCGATGTTCTTCTGATGTTCAACAGTCAAAAGAAATGCCATCTTTAATTTAAAAGCAGAAAAAGTTTAACAAGTAAATTCATTTTTTGTTTTATTTCAAGAATCGTTGATTAAGTTTAAACAACGTCGTTCTGTAAAGCTAAAACAAGTAAAGAATTACAAACAAAAGCACAAGGGCTCAAATTTTATTGATAAGATGGAGATCAGCCAAACGCGTGATTCCAAAGAGTATATACAAAGTTAGAAAATGGTAATTTATAGGGAAAAGGGCTACGTTGAAACATAACGACCAATATCTTTCTACCAACTTTGAATTCGGGACATCCTGAGCTTCTGTCGAAGATGACCTTGACTGGAGTTTTCTGACAGATGAATGCTGTAACTGCTGCTGAGGGACTTGCCTCTGTTGAACATAGTTACTTGCCATTATCCCTAATTTTTTCCTGGATTGTACCTTGATGTTTCTAATCCACCGGGATGATTTTTTCATGTCTCTAACTTTTGCCTGGACCGCCCTTTCGGGTTTTCAATCCACCGAGACGTTTTTTTTTTAGTTTGGGCGAAGTATTTCTTGACTACATCAACATTCGTGGGGTAGGCAAATTCCTCTTCGTCCATGGTTGCAAGTCTCAAGGCGCCGCCTGAGAAAGCTTTCGTGACCACATAAGGGCCATCATAATTTGGGGTCCATTTGCCCCGAGAATCAGTGAGAAATGATTGTATCTTCTTGAGCACAAGGTCTCCTTTCCTGAAGACACGAGGTCAGACCTTTTTGTCGAACGCCCTCTTCATTCTCTGTTGATACAACTGACCGTGGCATAGTGTCGTGATTCGCTTCTCTTCGATCAGGTTCAGGTCATCGTGTCGACTTTGACACCATTCAGCTTCGGTGAGCTTCGCTTCCATCAATACCCAGATTGATGGGATCTCTACTTCTATGGGGAGCACTGCCTCCATGCCATATACTAGAGAGAAAGGGGTTGCCCCTGTTGAAGTACGGACAGACGTGCGATAACCATGAAGAGCAAAGGGTAGCATTTCGTGCCAGTCTTTATAGGTTACAACCATCTTTTGAACAATCTTTTTGATGTTCTTGTTAGCCGCTTCTACCGCTCCGTTCATCTTGGGTCGGTAGGGAGATGAGTTATGGTGTTCGATCTTGAACTCTGTGCACAACTCTTTCATCATCTTATTGTTCAAGTTAGATCCATTATCAGTAATGATCTCGCTTGGAACACCATAACGACAGATGATATTGTTTTTGATAAATCGGACCACCACTTGTCGGGTTACATTGGCGAATGACGCTGCTTCGACCCACTTGGTGAAATAGTCAATGGCTACCAGGATGAACCGATGTCCGTTTGAAGCCTTGGGCTCAATCATGCCAATCATATCGATTCCCCATATGGAAAATGGCCACGGGGAAGAAAGAACTTTGAGATGTGATGGCGGTACATGAATTTTGTCGGAGTATATCTGACACTTGTGACACCTCCTCATGTACTTGTAGCAGTCGGATTCCATGGTCAACCAATAATACCCGGCCCTGAGAATTTTTCTCGCCATTGTGTGTCCGTTGGCATGAGTGCCAAAGGATCCTTCATGAATTTCTTTCATGAGCATGTCTGCCTCTGGTCTGTCGACGCATCGGAGCAAGACCATGTCAAAATTTCCCTTATAAAGAGTGTCACCGCTCAGGAGGAAGTTTCCAGCCAATCTTCTGAGGGTATTTCTGTCTTTTCTGAGTGCCCCAGATGGGTACTCTTGTTTCTGAAGGAAGCATTTGATATCGTGATACCAAGGTCTGTCGTCTATGACTGCTTCAATCGCGAAGATGTAAGCGGGCCGTTCAAGGCGCATTATGTCGATCTTAGGTATGTCATTCCATCAACCTACACTAATCCTGGAAGAGAGAGTGGCTAATGCGTCAGCCATGTGATTCTCATCACGAGGGATGTGATGAAAGTCGACTCTGTTGAAGAAGGGTAACAACCTTCTTGCATAGTCTTTGTAAGGAATTAATCCTGATTGGTATGTGTTCCAATCTCCTTTTATCTGGTTAATAACCAGGGCTGAGTCGCCATATACGTCCAAGTTTTTTATCCTTAAATCAATCGCTTCTTCGAGACCCATGATACATGCTTCATATTCGGCCTCGTTGTTCGTACATTTGAACGTAAGTCTGGCGGTGAAAGGAACGTGGGTACCCTGAGGGGTAACAATTATTGCCCCAATTCCGTTTCCATAATGATTAACTGCTCCGTCAAAGATAAGTCCCCACTGGGAACCTGGTTCTGGCCCTTCACTGGGTAACGGTTCATCGCAATCTTTCATTTTTAGATACATGACTTCTTCGTCTGGGAAGTCAAACCCGATTGATTCTTGATCATCAATCAGTTGATGAGCCAAATGATCAGCTAAAATACTTCCTTTAACGGCTTTCTGAGCATGGTACTTTATGTCATATTCTGATAGTAACATATGTCAACGGGCAATCCTTCCCGTGAGAGCAGGTTTTTCGAAAACGTACTTGATTGGATCCACTTCGGAGACCAACCAAGTAGTATGATGAATCATGTACTGGCGAAGACGTTTGGCTGCCCAAGCCAAAGCGCAACAAGTTTTCTCAAGCATTGT
Organism: Lathyrus tuberosus; assembly: GCA_022829125.1. Lineage (NCBI taxonomy): Eukaryota > Viridiplantae > Streptophyta > Magnoliopsida > Fabales > Fabaceae > Lathyrus > Lathyrus tuberosus. Next base: position 5,886,122 of record JALAZF010000111.1, on the reverse strand, counting down.
GTACCGAGTTTCGCAGTCGGTGAATTTCTTGCTTAGATAGTAAATGGCAGACTCTTTCCGTTTAGTTTCGTCTTGTTGGCCAAGTACACATCCCATTGAGTCCTCTAGGACTGTGAGGTAAATGATCAGTGGTCTCCCTTCCACTGGAGGTGATAGAATCGGAGGATTCAACAGATATTCTTTGATATTGTCGAAGGCGGTTTGGCAATCTTCTGACCAAACGCAATCCTGGTTCTTTTTGAGTAATTTGAAAATCGGCGCACATGTCGCGGTCATAAGGAATATGAATCTGGAGATGTAGTTCAAACGTCCCAGGAATCCTCTGACTTGTTTTTCAGTTTTCAGAGAAGGCATTTCTTGAATGGCCTTGACCTTGTCAGGATCAACTTCAATTCCTTTCTGGCTGACGATGAACCCTAGTAATTTCCCCGAACAGGCACCGAAGGTGCACTTGTTAGGATTCAAGCGGAGCTTGAATTTTCTTAGACGTTCGAACAATTTTGACAGATGTTCAACGTGCTCATCCTCTGTTCTTGATTTTGAAATCAAATCATTGACATATACCTCGATTTCTGTGTGTATCATGTCATGAAACAGAGTAGTCATGGCCCTTTGATAGGTTGCCCTGACATTCTTCAAACCGAACGGCATTACCTTGTAACAAAAGGTACCCCATGGGGTAATGAACGAAGTTTTCTCCATTTCTTTCGGCGCCATTTTGATCTGGTTATAGCCCGAGAATCCATCCATGAAGGAGAAACTTTGAACCTTGATGTGCTATCAACTAGCATGTCAATGTGTGGTAAAGGAAAATCGTCCTTTGGACTTGCCTTGTTCAGATCTCTGTAATCAACACACATTCTGACCCTTCCGTCCTTTTTGGGAACGGGTACGATGTTGGCTAACCATTGAGGATATTCAGATGTAGCGAGGAAACCCGCGTCGATCTGTTTCTGTACCTCCTCCTTGATTTTGATGGCCATGTCCGGGTGAGTGCGTCTCAACCTTTGCTTTACTGGCGGACATTCTGATCTCAACGGTAAGTGATGTTCCACGATGCTGGTATCCAACCCTGGCATATCCTGATAGGACCAAGCGAATACATCGGGAAATTCTTTGAGAAGCTTTATCAAACCCTCTCTGGCAGTTGGACTGAGCAGTGCTCCGATCCTGATTTCTTTTCTCTCTTTTTATGAACCCAAGTTTACCGTTTCCAACGGCTCTTTGTGAGGTTCAATGGACCTTTCCTCTTGTCTGAGTAGTCGGGAGATCTCTTCTGGAATTTCGTCGTCAACTTCTTCTTCAGCCTCGAATACCGGGAACTCAAAGTTGGGAGAAGGCATTGAATCGTATGTTTCAACGGGGTATAAAACAAGCAATCTGCATGACGTGATGATTCGTGTTTAGAAGAGATAGATAAAATGCAAGTGTGTGCAGTGTATTTATTTTACTGCTTGTTTTTATTATTGAATGTTTTTTAGGATTACCATTTTCTGAAAAAGCAAAAAAAAAGAGAAAACAACAATTAATGCAGAAATTACAGAACGACGTTATTTTATTAATGCACAAGTCGAATCTTGAAACTACAGCCCTATAAAACAAAACTTTGTCGCTTCGGGCAAAGCGAAGAGGGAAATTTACAGAAAACGAGCCCTATCAAAATATTCGTTTCACCAGGGCAGGGTGAAAGGTTAAAGATGGCAATTACTTTGACTGATGAACGACCTTCGGAACCTCGACGGCAACCCATTGGCGGCGAACTCCTCGGTGAATCACAAAGTCTGGCACCTTCCTTGATTTGTCTTCAGAAATAATGCTGATTTCTGGTGGAGTAGGATCATTGGAATCTGTCTCCCAAGCAGAGTTGTCGTAGGAGGATTCCTCTGTTGCATTTTGCATAGCATTGGTGCTCTCAGCTGTATCTCCCCATCCAGTTGGCTGGATGTCTTCGAACCTGATACGAGAGCTTTCGGGAGCAGTGTACTTGACCATAAAGTCGTATTTTCCACTAGGTTGTTCCAGAGTGTCCCAAACTTCTTTAGAATTGGAGAAGTCATCCCTCTCGATGACGTTGACCTCAGAAAAAGCATAGTTGATGAATTCTAGTCCTGCAAACGTTGCGAATTCATCTTTATGTTGAGTAGTTTCTGAATGACCTGAGTGTTAATCCCATGACATGGCGGGGACACAGGTATTCTGTTCAATGATGCTCAGCTGAGCTTCATTACTCGGCTGACTTTCTTGCCCCAAGTTTCCTGGGTAAGGCTGCCACATTGGCAGACCATCCATCGGGCCATAGTAATTATGGTCAAAGTTGTCTTTCATCAGAGTGTCTTCCTCTAATGAATTTGGCGGAGCACGGCATCCTTCCGGATCACAATCTCCGTAGATCATTCCGACATCTGATCTTGGTATAAATCTCGGACTTTCTATAGGAAAGCAAAAAGGCATAGGCACCTCTTCCTGAGACATATAGCCGTCCTTGTTAAGGTAGGACTTCCATTCTTCATCTGTGTCAGAGGGATCTTCCTCATTGATAACATGAACTGTCTGAGACACTGGGTGAAGAAAACCTCCACTGTGGAAGAAGTTTTGAAGGGGATGAAGACTTTCATCGTTGGCGGCTGTCTGGGTACAGGTCGCAGAAAAACCAAGACCCTTCTTTGTTTTATTGTCAATAGGAATGACAAGCCGTCCCCATCTTTTTGTATCGGTACTCTCGACCGCTTTGATAGCATCGTTGTATGAAGAAATTGAAGTTCCTTCTTTGAACTGATTGTTCTTGCTCACCGATAGTGCTTGGAACTGCGTTCCAATAACCTCCTTGGGTTCCACACAAGTAGATGATGATAGGTTACTCACAAGCAAGGCTTGTTCCCCATAAACCGTGACAAGTTGATCATTCTTGACGAACTTTAGCTTTTGGTGGAGAGTTGAAGTAACCGCTACAGCCTGATGTATCCAAGGTCTTCCTAATAAACAACTGTATGTTGCCCAGATGTCCATGACCTGGAAAGTGATTTGGAAAGTGTGAGGACCAATAGTTATGGGAAGATCAATTTCGCCGATAACTGTTTTTCTGGATCCGTCGAATGCTTTGACGACGACCTCGTTGGTTCTCATCGGAGGGCCCTTGAATGATAATTGCATCAAAGTGGACTTCGGCATAACATTCAGGGCTGACCTTGTGTCTACCAGTACGCTGGCTAAAGCATCGTCCTAGCAGTTAACTGTGATATTGAGCGCCATGTTATGACGGCGACCCTCTTCAGGTAGTTCCTCATCACTAAATCCCAAATTATTGCAGGAAGTGATGTTAGAGACAATGCTATCGAATTTTCTGATTGTTACATCCTGTTCCACAAAGGCTTGCTCCAAGACTTTCTGTAGAGCCTCTCTGTGTGCTTCTGAACTGAGTAACAGTGATAATACTGAGATCTTTGAAGGAGTCTGTAACAGTTGATCAACAATGTTATATTCACTCCTTTGGATGAGCTTTAGCTTCTCATCTTTGTCTTTTGAAAAGTCGGGATTACTAGATTGACCGACTGGTGGATCAGGAATTTCTGCCTGAAGTTCCTTTTCTTTGTTGGATTCTCCAACCCCTCGGTTGAAGATTCGACCGCTCCGTGTTACACGACTGATGTCTGCAATATTCACGACGGAGGGTAATGGAATTTCCTTTCCATTCTCGATTATTGTTGCACCGTATTTGTAAGGGATTGCCTTAGCTGATTCATACGGTAGTGGCCCCGGTAGACAGATGACTATGGGAACCTTCCGATTTTTCTGACCATCATAAGTAACCTTGATCTGTTCCCGGTTGGGAACTCTAGATTCGTCAAGTAGAGGGATGATGGCAAAAACATCCCTGGTCCTGTGATGACCAGAGATGGTGACAGCATCCTCAACTTGATCGGCAAGGTAGTTCGGCGACCAAATGATGGGTCCTGAACCTGGATATGGACGAATTTCTCCGTGATCGACCTGACCCTGAAAAGCTGCTCTCACAAGGTAACACCCTTGGTTACTTTCTGCACAGATGCTACAACTGTCATAGTTGTGTGGTGGCACCTGGCCACGCCCACTTTGAATACAATGTAACCTCACTAGATTACCTTCCATTGATCGGACATCCTGACTTTGACGACGAGTAGGATTCCTGTGATTGATACTAATCTGCTGTGTATCTTCATCCATGTAGATTGGCATCCACCAATGATTTAACAAGTGCTGAAGTGCCTCCTGGACAAGGGTACAACCTCGATCGTTTTCGCAACCCGCTTTACAGTTTTGATAATCATGCGATATTAAGAATCTGAGTCAGACCTGCTCAGCATGTAACTCTACCAGGTTGGTATTCATCATGCGAATGTCAAAGATCTGAACCATGTTGATTTGATAGGAGTTCCTATCATGGTAGTCTTGGATCCATCCAAGATCCATCTGACGCTGGAGGGCCTCTTGTATGAAAGAGCATCCCTGTTTGTTTACCGAGCAAATCAGACAGGAACTGTAATCGTGCCGCGGCAGATTATGATACTGGCTTTGCCTTGAGTGCATCGCCACCAAGTTGGCATTCATCGCACGGATGTCGTGGTTTTGAATGACATTGGAATTTGTGTAAACCATGTTAACTTTACGAACTCGGTGCTCTTGGATCCATCCAAGATCCATTTGTTCCTGTAGAGCTGATTGCACCACAGAACACCCCTGGTTGTCTTTAGAGCAGATATCACACTGGTGATAATTATGAGGTGGCACATGGCCATATCCACTCTGTCTACAATGCATCTTGACCAGATTGGTCTTTAATAAGAGTACATCATGAATTTGATAGACATTGTTAGTCTCCTTCTCAATCAGATTGACTGCAGCTTTCTCATGTTGAGGCAGCGGGTTCATAAGAACATTAGGATTCGTATCTTTGAAAGATAAGAGCCCGCTCCTAACAAGCTTTTGCACATCGGATTTGAAATTGAGACAAGTCTCAATGTTATGCCCCGAACCTCCTTGATGATAAGGGCACGTTTGATCCGCTTTAAACCAAAAAGGCGGATTTTCCGGAACTGAAATGGGAGACTTAGTCTGAATGTGCCCCTTAGCCAGCAGTAACGGAAACAGCTCTGCGTACGTTACGGGTATAGGATCAAATCCTGGTGGCCGTGTTGTACGGTTGTTGTTATATGGAGGACGAGCCTGCTGAAGAGGCTGTTGTGTCCTTTGTTGGTCAGGTTGGCTCTGTGCAACCTGAGGTTGATACATAGGAACAGGCGCGGGGCCGATAGCGGGAGTAACAGTTGCTACTGGCTGATAACGTCGCCTTTGCTTTCCGAGAGAGATATTCCCAATATCTTGCTCTTTTTTCTTAGGGAGAGCACTACCGTATTTTTTAGTACCACTCGTCGATCCAGTGTCTTTTACCAAACGTCCTTCTCGGACAGCTTCCTCAAGGCGTACACCCATGCCGACCATTTCGGTGAAATCACTGGGCGCACTGGCAATCATTCGGTCATAGTAAAATGAGCTTAAGGTATTTAAGAAGATTTTTGTCATCTCTTTTTCCTCAAGAGGTGGACAAATTTGAGCGGCAATTTCACGCCACCTTTGAGCATACTCCTTAAAGGTTTCCTTGTCCTTTTGTGACATTGATCTGAGTTGATCTCTGTCGGGTGCCATGTCCAAATTGTACTTGTATTGTTGGACGAAGGCAGTACCAAGATCTCTGAAAGTACTGATCGTAGTACGGTTTAAACCCATGTACCATTTGAGTGCGGCACCGGTTAAACTATCCTGGAAGTAGTGAATCAGCAGGTCCTGATTCTCCGTCCGAGCTGACATCCGCCGAGCGTACATCACCAGATGGCTCTGAGGGCAAGAGTTACCCTTGTATTTTTCAAAGTCGGGCACTTGGAACTTGTACGGGACTTTCACATTTGGGACTAAGCAGAGATCTGCGGCGTCCTTTCCAAATATATTTTGACCACGAATGGCTTGCAGCTCTTTCTGCATTTCCAAGAACTGCTCCTGGAATTCATCCATTCTGTCAAACATAGTTTCCTTCTTACCAAAAGATATTGGCGAAATCTGTCCTCCCGGGATAGTGTGCACCACAGGGAGTGGTACCGTGACTACGGCGGTGAATCTTGGCGTTTCCCGAAGTTTGTAACCTTCAGGAGTCTTCAGTATGCCCCTGGCATCTTCGCTTTCCCGAAGTTTGTAACCTTCAGGCCCAGCGGCTTCTGTTGTGATTCCCTGATCCTCGGTGATTGGCGGAACATATCCTTCCGAGATATAGTTAACAGGCATACCCCAAAGGCGATCTTTTGGTATCTGATACCTAGGATCATACTTCTCCACTATGGGCGTTGAGGTGATCTCTGAGATCACAGTCCTTTGTAGCTGAGCTTCTGCCATGGCTTGCATGTCGTTACGAAGCTTTCTCATATCCTCTCTCAGAGCGTCGATCTCTTCTTTCAACTCTCTATTTTCTTCCTCAAGATCATCCATCTTTTTCTGACGATTGGCCCGAGTGTTATACGAATGAGACAGTTTGACTCTAGAATCGAGACACAAACGTGAGATTCGTAGGTAAGGAGAATACGCGATGTGAGAATGATGAATGCAATGATTATATTAATTGTTTTTTGGTTTAATCAAAATAAACTTCGACAATTAGATTGCAAATATCAAACAGTGGGGAAATCCCTTTTTATTGAATTCCAAAGGATTACAAAAATGGAAATACAGTAGATTACAAAGTGCAGAAACAGAAACCTAAACTAATGGGTCCCGAGTCCTCTTCTTTGACCGGGGCGCTTGGGCCGTTGTCGGGTTGTCATTCCTTTGCCAAGTGAAAGGAGTGAGCAAATTTCTTTGGTCATCTTGATTCTCTACAGCATGCTGCTCCAAAATTTCAATCAGAGCATCTTTCTCTTTCAGTAGTTGCTGTATTTGGATACACTCTACGTCGAGGGTGCGGTACTTGTTCTTCCAAGACCTTCTTTCCTTTTGAACCTTGTTGAGAGTAACCTGAAGCTTTTCAGTTTCCGTCATGACAGTTTCCCTCGGTGGAAGAATTCCGTAACGAGGATAAGGCATTTTTAGCTTGAGAGCTCTAGTTTGTACCCAATGGAGATAAGGCTCCACCGAGACACAGTCCAGTTTTCCCAGAGACTCTCATCCTTTCTTATGAACCTGTTTCCAAGCATGCACTATTTCCATCTTTAGTGCTCTGTCATTTTCTCCTTCTTTGAAGAAAAGACCTTCCAGATGAACACCCAGTGGGATGTGTCTCATCGGGTATCCAAATTGACGAAGAACTAATATCGGATGATAGTTGATTCCTCCTTTAGTTCCTATGAGGGGTACGCTGGGGAAGTTTCCACAACGGTCAATGATTCTGATTCCCTCATAAATCCTATTACACCAATCTATATCAGAGTTGGTAAGAGACATGATCTTCTGCGACCAACGTAAGACACTCTTGCAATCCCAAAAAGCAGCAGACTTGGGCAAGTGAGAGATAAACCATTTGTAGAGCAAAGGTACACAGCATGTGATCTCCCCTCCGCTGTACAAATTTCCCAAGTGTACAGAATAATACGCATCTGCGAGCAAAGTCGGCACAGGGTTTCCAATGAGAAAAACCTTAATAGCGTTGATATCGACGAAGTTATTGATGTTGGGAAACAAAAATAACCCGTAGGTGAGCAAGACAAAGATGCTTTCAAAAGCAGTCCCGTTCCCTATACTAGCGAAGTATAGAGCCTTTTTTGTCAAGAACTGGGCTGGCAAACCTTGGATGCCACCCTTAGTGGTCATGTGAGTCCTGACCTCAGACTCGTCCAAATGAATTGCTATTGCAATAGTCTGATTCTTTGGAATTTCTTCTAGTCCAGAAAATGGAGCTCGATCAGTGATATGTAAATCAGTCAGATGAGAATACTCCTCCAGCGTTGGTGATAGCTGGTAATCTGGGAATGTGAAACAGTGATAAACCGGATCGTAGAACTAAATGAGCGGGTCCATGACCCCCTTAATCACATGGACTCTTAACAGTGGTAGCAAACCACCGTGCTTGGCTCTGAAAGCCTCTGGGTTAATGATCATCCTTGCTAACCTTCTCAAATCCCCTAGTTTTGGAACCTTAAAGGTATACTGGTGAGTTCTCCTTCTACCGAAATCCATTAATGTAATCTTTTTCTCTGATATTTGCAATCACAGTCTTAGTTTAATTTGAAAAACAGAGAGACTAGAAGAGAAGTTTTTTGAATGTTTTAATGTTTTATTAAACGAATGCATGAATGCAGCACACAAAAACATAGAAAAAACATGGGGTCAAAGGGTCGTTGTCATGAAGTCAAGGCTCTACCCATCCCCAAAGGTTTATACTAGGGTGATTTTTGTACCTGTACTCATTATCCTCAGCTCCTCCCAGGAAAGCAAAACAACAAGCGGATCGCCAGCGAGTTGTAGAGCAATCTTAGAGTAAGTGCCATTCACCGAGAATAGATCACCAGCCTCAAATGAGGGTAGTATCGCGTAACAACTATTTCCGATAGTTTCCGCACTACGAAAGGGTTGGCTTTTCTAGGTGTATACTCAATCTTTCCACATACGGCATCACCCGCATTCCCATTAGCAGAAAAATAAACACGTATAGCAATTAGGAAAAGCAGTATATATATTTGTCCTAATCATCCTAGACTTATAAAGCTATGATTCCTAAGTTCCTGACAGAAATGGGTTCCCCGGCGGAAGCCCCAATCTGTGGTATTCACACAAGTGAAGAGAAAAAAGGTTTGTCCAAGGTTTCCACCTTAAACGTTTAAGAAAGAAGATTTGGCCCCACGGTGGGCGCCACTTTTCTGTAGCGAGCGATTTTGGACGCGGTTCTTAAGCGCTGGTCGCTCTCTGCGGTTTGAGCTTGAACTACAGGTCGATTCATTTTTTATCCTATTGTGAGCTGAATAAGGAAGGGAAATAGATGTCTCCAATTAACCCTACTTGCATACTGAGTTTAAACAGCGGTCTGTTAGGTTACGAATGCTATCAATGTGGGGGGGCCTTTGTACTGGTTATTTGTATTTTCGCCAATACGGTTTTCTTTCTTTTAATCTAGGCAAAGGGTTTCTGACGGGGAACAAGGATTAGGATGTTAGGACTGATGCTTTTGAAATACTGCTTTTGATTGACTGAGATATGGGATTTGGGTTTTTTGTTGATTGCGCTCGCTAAGATCTTTTCTTTTGATCTTATGCCTACGTATTCCCGTTTACCGAAACAGGGAAATCAGAGCGTTCGTAGTTCCTCCTATTCTATGGGAGGAAATTGGTTTTTGGTGTCTTGTTCAAAGCCCAAGACGTGAAGCGAAAGGTGATTTGTATCTTGTTCAAAGCCCAAGATGTGAAGCTGAAAGGTCTATTTGTGTCTTGTTCAAAGCCCAAGACATGAAGCTGAAAGACCTCGACTTTAGGGAGAATTTGTCATCTCTAAAGAGGGGAGAAGGAGAATTACTTTAACTGGGATACGCGGATCCGAGCAATGCCATAATTTCTGAAGAAAGGGTTTTAACCTGAAGGAAAAGACTTTAACTCAGTGTAGAGCAATGCCATCTTTCCTTAGGAATTTCTCATGCTAAAAGAGGGACAGTGGCATGGATGTAGATGATCCAGAGGCTTGCCGCTTACAGCGATTAGATGAAGGGAAAGGAGTTGTTGATGTTTGTGTACTGTGAACGAGGTACAGCTTTGATGCTAAAAGGTTGATTGGATCAACCAGTGGTTTTCTTATACAAAAGCCTAAGAGGAGGCTAATTTTCGCTAGGAAAATCATTATACAAAGCCTAAGAGGAGGCTATTTTGTGTCTCGTACAAAGCCCGAGAGAGAGGCTAAAAGTTTTTGACTCAACGGTGGAATCTTTTGGTATCTCGTATAAAGCCCGAGATGGAGGCTATTTGACTCAACAAGAGAGTTTTTGTATCTCGTACAAAGCCCGAGATGGAGGCGAAAATTTGTTTGGCTCAATAAGAACCTTTTTGTATCTCGTATAAAGCCCGAGATGGAGGCGAAAGGGGTGATTGACTCAACGAGGGAGTCTCTTATGTGTCTCGTACGAAGCCCGAGAGAGAGGCGAAAAGGTTGTTTGACTCCACTGGGGAGAATTTTGGTATCTCGTACGAAGCCCGAGATTGAGGCTATTGTAACTGTTTCAGTTGAATGACAGATCCAATATACTGATTTTAAAAGAGAAAATCAGTTCTTATATGAGTAACACTGTACTCAGGGATTTGATTTGAGGATCTGGGTTATTTCCTTCTCATTGAGGAAACGGGAAATCCAAAGGGTATTGAGACTGTCCGAGTCCGCGGGTTTCCTTCCTATTTAACGAAGGGGTCGCTTGAGAATGTCTTTGAGACTCAAGGATATTAGACTGTCCAAGTCTAGAGTTTTATCTTTTGTACTATGCTTTGAGAAACAGTAGTAGACTCTATGAAAGGACTGTTCTATGAGGATGACTATGTTCTATTCCTATACCTCTAGGAGGTCGTCGGGACAATTTGTACGAAGCCCAAGAGGAGGCTGGAAACTTTTAAGAAGCCGACGGGTCCTTGTACAAAGCCCAAGAGGAGGCTATCATTCCCGGAGGAAGAGATCATTATACGAAGCCTAAGAGGAGGCTGTGAATACTTCTAAGAAGCCGTAGTGTCCTTGAATAATGCCCAAGAGGAGGCCGATGCTTTTAAGAAGCCCGTGGGTCTATCATCTCCTTTCCATTAGGAGAGATAACTCTTTTAAAGATAAAAACCACTGGTAAACGTGCGAGGTTTACTATCCAGCGACTTTTAGCTTTTAAAGAGGGTTCCTTAGTTAAGGTCCAAGATTATGACCGTAGTGGGTACCCAAACCCCGAGACATTCAAGGCAAGCTATCCACAAGGAATAGATCAAGTCAGGAAAGTTCGAGAATTTGGAAGAAGCTCAAAGATGCCATTCACGGAGAATACATTCATCTTGGGGAGTAGAGCTTCTTGACGATTCCTAAGGAGGACAGCCGAAGAGAAGACTGTATCTGGTGCTCCTATTGGGGATCTAGGCGTCTATTTCTACGAATAAGTGAAACGGCGTCACCTAGTTCTAGACGTAGTAGCCGGGGAAACTCGAAATATCTATACTATTATTACACAGTAGATATGAGTTTATGAAAGGAGACTTACAGTGAGCAGCCCCACAATACAGTTTATAATATGAAAGCAGTAAATGAAAGTGATAACCACTTACTCGGTTGGAGTGCTTCCATGCTGTTTGGTTAGTTGTTCAACAAAGAAAGATTGAAAACAACAGTATATTCAAAATCAAAGGAGAAAGTGCTTTGAAAAAGAAAGATTTGGGGCTTACAGCTCAAAGAAAGGCCCAGGGTTTTATCAGTGAGCGCACAGTTTGACATTGTACAGAGGGACTTATACAAGTGACTGTAGCCCAAAAAGGTTTTCTGTACAAAGGGATGGGTCTTACACTCTCTCAAGAGGCCCAAAAAGGTTTAAAGAAAAGAGTGGGGCTTATAACACGGGGGTAGGCCCAAATGATTTTTCGTTTAAAAATGGCGATCGCGCCGAGGTTTTCTTTTAACGCGGGGGGACTTATACAATAAGTGAGGCCCAAAATGTTTTGGTTAAAAGGGGGATTGGGTCTTACACTCTAATAGAGGCCCAAAGTGTTTTGAATGGGTCTTATAGCTCAAGGAGAGGCCCAGATGATTTTTATTTTTAAACGGGCGACGATCGCGCCGTTTACTTGTACATAGGGACTTATACAATGGATGAGGCCCAAAAAGTTTTTGTACAAGGGGGGATGGGTCTTACACTCTCTCAAGAGGCCCAAAGAGTTTTGAAAATGATTTATGAGGGTTGAATTAATCCAAAACCCTAATTTGTTTTTCAAAATGTATTTAATTGAATAAAAATTCAATTAAAATGATCAAAAATTGTTTAACACATGGAAAACAAATTGTGATCTTGGATTAATGCTTCAAAAATTAAGTATTGACCTACAAAATAATTAGAAAGCATTAAAAGTTGCAAAATCAATGTAGAAAAAATATTTAAAATGCGAAAAATAATTAAAACATTAATTCTTTGCAAAAATATCAATTATATGAAATAAATAATATTTTTGGGATTTTTCGTGAAAATAAAATATTTTAACATTTTTTTGAATTATTAAAAAAAGAATCAACTCAAAATCATTAAAACTCAGAGAGAAATTAATTTTTGAATCAATTAAACAAAATCACAAAATTCAAATATTTGAATTATTCAAAAATGGCGCCAAGAACAAGCTGAAGAACACGCGCGTGTTCTTGGTTTCTCAGATTTACATTTTCTATCCAATCTTCATGAATACGTAATCATATCATGCAATCCACATATCATTATGCTCGTCTCAACCTCACGATCATGTCTATGTACTTTAATTTCATTTAAATTAAACATACAACAAGAAATCACGAAGAAACCTCAAGAACCCTAATTTCTGCATGAAGGCTAGGATTTTTGATACACGATTCAAACAATGCAATTAATTGAGGGAAAACATTCCATGCATGATTATGAACATATGGCCAAATTATTGTGCGAGGAAATATGCATAGATTGAGAGATGACCAAGTATGTGCTTACCTCCAAGTCGTGACAGCAAGTTCAAAGTGATCTTTGATTTGGAGGTGTTACAGATGAGTTGTGATGATCTGAACAGCTTCCCTACACCCTATGGATTGTGTTTGGATGGTTGGACTTGATTGAAATTGGCTGGATCATTTTGTGGTACCTCAGCTGCACTTTGGTTAAAACCTTGAGCAACCAGCTGGTGATTTTGTGAAATTGATGTTTCAGAAGTAATCTAAGTGTTTGATCAGCTCATATGTGATGTATGTGAGGTGTGTGAGTGATTGGTTTGATTGGAATTGCTCTCAAACTCAAAACCCGATAGCTACCTTGCTAAGAAAGGCATTTTTGCCAAGAGAAAGAGATTTTGAGGAAAGCATCTGTTAGATGGCTTTGGTGTACTCAAACTGATCACAATTGAGCTCTATTTATAGTAGAGCAAGTTTGTTTTGCAAGGAATAGTGAATGGCAGCTGGTAAGTAGGTTTGGCCAATGTTGGCAAATGAAAATCCAAGTCTCCTCTAGCCATTGACTAGAGGTTAGGGCACAGAGCTTTGGTCCCCTTGGTCTTGGATAAGTCTTGACTGATTTTAGATGAGAATGGCTCAGTCCATGCCACCTTGATGGTTCCATTGAATGCCTCATTCCAAATTTGAGGTTTTGTCCCTATTTTGGCCACTCTAGGTTCAACATGCTATTTCTTGTTCCATGGACTTTGGAGGCTTGGCTCAGTGATTGTCCCCTTTAGATTCAATCCTCTGAGGTGTCTAAGTGGATAGGAGCAATTGAATTAGGCTGATTTTGGCAAATCGACCAAAGTTGCAAATTCTGCCTTGCCTTGACAGATTTCAGCAAGGCAACTTGGCAATGTTGTATCTCATGGTGTAGGTTGAATTTGGCAATGTTCTTGGCCATTTTGGAAAGCTCTTACATGATACAACAACTGTTTGAACAAGTTTGGTTTTGATCTCTTTTGATTCCAAGTGAAAAATCCTCCTACATTTGGAAAAAAGTGAAGGCAGATATTAACTTAGTGAAAATTTCACTAAGTGTTGGAAAAAGTGGCATTTCATGTTTTCAGCCATTTTGATCATTCCATAACTCAAAATCTATAATGAATTGGAATGAGGTGTAGTTGAAGCTTTTGTAGAGGGTCATGAGAGCTACAAATCCAGCTTTGGATGGGAAAAAATGGCCTTGTGGTTTAGGAGTTATGATCCTCCAAAGATGGTACCCTAGCCACTTTATTCCATAACTTAGAAAATTTTCTAAGTTTTTATGGTTACCCCTTTTATAAGTTATCCCACTTTTCTTGATTTTTCTTGATGAATGATGATTCAAACCATACATTAACATCATTTTAGGGTTAAAAATCCATTTTGGTGAAAATTCTCAAAAAGTCAAAGTTGACTTTTGTGCACAGTTGACTTTTTATCAGATGAATTCCAAACTGTGCAATTCTTCAGGAAATCATGTCCTTGACCTAGATCAAACTTGATGGGCATGTTCCATGGGTGTCATAGGGTATATTCAATCATGTATTAGGGTTTGGGAGCATGTCCTGGTCAAAAGTCAAAGTTACAGTTGACTTTTCCCTTAAAACCCTAATTGTGGTGCAGATGAAATTGAGACTTGTTGCCCAAGCTTCTTGGATCAATTCATTGTTCCAAATGGATCAATATGGTATATTAGAGACCCTCAAATCATCTCTTGAGGTCTTGGCTCATGGTTTGTCCCAAAAGTCAACTTAGGGGTGAATTAGGTCAAGAAACCCTAATTCCTGATTTTTGATGAATGCATCCCCTGAGGCAAAATTGACTTGATGCATGGGCTCATGAGGTTCCATGAAGTATATTAGGTCATGTTTTGGATCATTGCCTTGTGCCCAGATGAAATTTTCCATCTGGAGGCCCTGGTCGACCAAAACCCTAATTTGGTGACACTGTCAATCTTGAGACTTGATCCACCTAGAAGGGAGCAGCCTTGTGCTTAATCCTTGAAGTGGGAGTCCTTTTTGATCCATTGTGGATGTTTGAGAGATTAGACAAGTTGAAGATCATGTCATTTCTTGATTGATCCTTTGTCTAAGCACTCAGAGAGGGCTTGAAACCCTAATTTTGATTGTAGTGGATGCTCACCCATCCTTGGGGAGACTAATGAAGCATAAAGATACATCCATATTGTGATGATGATTTTCACAATGATGGGAAATCTAAGTGGTCAAAATTTGGGGTATTACAACAAGCCGGAGGCATATAAGTTCTTTTCCCTTTTTCAATTGGAGCCAATTGTTTTCCTATACCCATCGCCTCCATATCGAGACAAGATTGCTTACTATTGTCGCTCCCAGGATTTTCATCCAGGTACAAACGCGAGAGTGGCGCAGAAAAACAGAGTCGTCAGCCGTGTAAATTTATCCCATGAGAGGGAAAGGGAACACCGCATAAACCTGAGGAAGAGGGAAAGGAATGGTCATCGCAACCATAGCCTGGGTTCAGGAGTCGGTTACGCGAGGGGAATGTGCTAGCACCCCACGCGTCCATCGTACTCGATGGGATCCACGCTTGTTGTCTATTCTAAGGGTGAGTTATCCTATCATCTATGGTTGTACTAAGACGGGGGGAAACAACTAAGACAGACTCGGTAGGATGTCGACGTCCTAGGCCTACGTACTCCCTTTGTGCAATGGGAAATTCATAGTCAACGTAGTTCGGACCAAGTTCTTTTTGTGTTTTTTATGAGCGACGTTAAGTTCACGTCTGGCAGTTAGGGTCGATGCCTGTTTGCGACTCAGACGGAAAGTAACGTGCCCTTTTTGAAAATAGCCTTTAGTTTGACAATCCCGAAGGACAAAAAGGTTTGAAGTTTGTTTGTATTTTTTAGGACAGAAGTGACTTAAGTTAGTTCATAACTTGCATTGCACCAAAGTCTAGGGCACAGGGGCGAATACTTAACGCATCGTCCCAATACAGGACGCTCGCTAAGCACTCTAGAAAGATGAGAGGAAGCCCCTCATTTCTCATTCCCCACGCTTAAGGCTCGTGCGCAACACACTTTATCCTTATTAAGTGTTTTCAAGAAGTTTTGAGATGAGAAGAGAGAAGACACAAAGGAAACTCTAAAGGGAAACTAAGAGTCCTAATGTTATCATGCATGGGTGACCTACGGTTAGTGAGGTTTGACGACAACCTAAGCCTAAAGAAAAGAAAAGATGAGAGACAGAAAGAGTGAGAGTGGACGTGGATAACTATCCACGCCCTCAAATAACTTACCTCAGCCTCTGCATAAAAGGTTAGTACAAAACAGACATACGTAAAAGAAATGAGACAAATGGAACCCAAGCAATGACATATACTGATAACCTAGTGAGCTATAACAGTCCAAGCATGATTCATGAATTCAAGGAAGTAATCCCAAACAATGGCACAAGTGCCTTTTCAAACAAATAATCAGACATGATTAAGGATGTGCATACAAGAAGATCTCACACAAAGAGCAATTAGACAATTAGCAACACACCTTCTAAAATCACCAAATTAATTATCAAAGTAGCTCAACCAGAAGCAAACAACATGTCCAAAACTCATGCAAAAATTCAAGATATAAGTCACTCAAACAATTATGCAAACTCAGATGAGAAATATGGTTCAGTATGCAAAAAGGGAGGACTAAAATGCAATATGAAAAAAATTTTAAAATGAGAGAAAAATATTTTAATGTATTTCAATGTATTGGTGAAAAAAATGCAAAAAGAATGAGTTCAAAAGGTTTTGTATGCTATGAGAACAAAATTCTACAAGTTTAGGTATGCATGATATGAATAATTCAAAAAGAAAATAAACAAATATTTATTTCAGATGCTAAAAATAAAATAAAAATAAAAAATAAAATTTGTGAAAATTTTATAAAATTATAAAAATGATGCATGAATTTTCTTGGAATTTTTTTAATGCAATTATCTATTTTTAAAAAATAAAAATGAAAAAACAATGCAATTAAGAAAATAATAAAATTGAAATAGGCAAATGGGGTGCAATCAGTAACAATATCACATTCAAATAATGGAAATGGGCTTAAGGGGGGCGCAATCAGCAAGGCCCAAACAAACAAATCCACCAGCGCAGTCAATGAAGAGCATGGAATCAGCCAACCATCAGATGTAATCCAGACCAATCATTTAATCCAACGCATATTAAAAAGTCAACATAATCAAAAGATATTTAAGATCAACGGTCAGATTCGCCCTCACACCATAGTCCCCACAAACACACGCGCACACAATCACATAGCAACACACCATACACCCCCACGTGACAGCCACATGCCTCATTAATGTGCCGCCACACTCTCCATCAAACGATCTCACCAACGCACACGATCAGATCACACAAACAAAAAATTAATTAAAAGCAACGGTCCAGATTGGAGGCCTATGGTATTACGCGTGGGGAGACACACACGCAAGCAATAAATTAAAAACAAAATAAAAGGAAACATGGCGTGACGTGGGACATTAGATCAAGAGGATCAACGGCTATGCTTCATCTTCTTCCTTAAATCATCTCGCCGGACTGCACTTTCTCCAGCCGCCGGAGCTAGGGCTCCGGCCACCCTCTCCGGTGAGCTGCTGCGTGATTTTTTCTAGAAATTGCAAATAGGTACTCCATTTTGACCAGAAAAATGCAAGGATCTCAAATATCCAATCAAAAATCACAAATAATCAATGCATAAGGAGATTCGAATGAAAAAAGGTTAGGGTTCAAAACTTAGAACTCGCGCAGCAACCATATTACACGTCCAAATGCAAAACAAAATATACCAAAATGATCCATGGATGCCACACAACATTATGCGCATTTAAAAAGAGAGTTTTATGATCATCAAAAATATAACTAACCTGAGCTTGTGCACCACGTATCCTTATTATTAGCTCCAGATGATGGTTGCTTTGTGTTCTATAGATCCCAATGAGGAAGGCTGTGAAGAAATTTTGTGAAAAACTCTTCTTGCTTGAGAGACACGAATGATCCAAGTTTTAGGGTTCAAGTTCTTTTTCTCCTCCAAATCACGTGTCCCTCTCTCTAACCCTAGCATGAGTAAGTTTAAATAGGCTAGGTTAAACCACTGATGATCATTTGGGCCTTGGTAATTCTCTGCTTAAAGAGTTTTGGGTGATTTTAGAAATTTGAATAATGTGAAATACACCCTCCTCCATGCATGGATATCCAAACATTCTATGATGTATCACTTAATTTCCAATTGCTAGTTACACCTGAATTTGATTTGGGCCTTGAGATGTATTGGTTCATGAGTTTTGATGCCTCTTGCAATTTTGAATAATGGAAAATAAGTGAAGAATAAACCATGGATCCACTTGATTCAAAGGCCAAAAATAGTCCTTATGGATTGTTCTTTGATGTTGGAATGTGCCTTGAAGCAATGGAATCAATTATAGGTCCATATGTCCCG
This sequence comes from Lathyrus tuberosus, assembly GCA_022829125.1. Lineage (NCBI taxonomy): Eukaryota > Viridiplantae > Streptophyta > Magnoliopsida > Fabales > Fabaceae > Lathyrus > Lathyrus tuberosus. The sequence goes on along the minus strand of JALAZF010000111.1, from coordinate 5,867,989 downwards.
AAATGCAAAAGTTGTGAAAATGGAACCCTAAAAACCACTTTGCCTTCTTTTTATCATAACTTGAGTTTCACAAATGATATGGAGACCCACTAGTACTTGTTGGAAAGGGGAGAAAACGATTTTCAACTTTCATGTTTGAGGAAAATTCATTTGAAGCTTCCTTGATGATGAAAAGTCCAGTTGAATGCAGTGTAAGAACTTGCCCAAAAAGGAAACTTTCAAATTATAGGTCATTTCCATATTTAGTAACTTTTGTACCAACCCTTGATTCTTGATAAATGGTGTGAAACTTGACTCTTGAAGACCATATGAGGATGTGAGACCTTGAAAACCTTGAAGAGAACCTCAAAATTCCACAGTTGACTTCCCCTCTCACTGTTGACTTTTACCCAATTCACCTGATTCCCAATCCATTGGCCAATTGAACTTCTCATGAACCAAACTGATGGCAATCTTCCATTCCTAGATACTTAGGGACCCAAGGAATACCATGGAATCAAGTCTTGCCCAAGAAATCAGAAATAAACTGACTTTATAGCAAACCCTAATTTAGGTACCCTCAGTCTAGGAGGAAATAGCACAGTCGCCAAATCCAAATTCCTCTGAATATGATGTGTATCCTCTCCAACAAAGACAGGATATGCCATTTGATGATGATAAAAACCCAAGAAGCTTGCCCATTGGAGCAATATACCCAAGATTCTCAAAACCCTAGTTTCTGCACTGGTTAGGAGAGAGTGGTCCACTTGAACTCTCTTGCTTGACCCTTTGAAGAACATCTTCTCCTCTTGAACTTGCCTCAGGCACCTTGACCCCATGCTAAGAACCAATGATATGCACACATGATAATACAAAATGAAATGAAACATAAGCCAGTTGGTACTAAAGGTAGGAGAGCAAATTTTAGGGTGCTACAACTATCTTTAGTCTTGCCTGGAATGTTTAGAAGTGTTCCAATCAAAGTATCACACACATTTTTCTCCACATGCATCACATCAAGATAATGTCTTACATCGAGACTTGACCAATATGGAAGATCAAAGAACACATACCTCTTTTTCCATATATTTTTCTCAACAACTTGCCCTTTTTTTTTCCTTTCTTTCCAAGGACAACATTAATGTGTTTCTGTCGTTCATAAACTTCATCCCCGGTTAAATGTGTAGGAGCGATATCAAACTCCTACTCTCCATTAAAATCCTTTTGCAATCTACGATAAGAATGATCGGGTTTTAGAAATTTGTGATGCCCAAGGTAAACAGTCTTTTTTCCAAACTCAAGTTGGTGATAACATGTATCAGATTAACAAATAGGACACACTTTGTGTCCCTTAACACTATATCTAGACAAATTACGATATGCAGGAAAGTCGTTGATTGTGCAAAATAACATTGCACACATCTTAAACTTTTCACCAGAATATGCATCATCAACTTCAACACCTTCCTCCCACAAAAGTCTTAAATCTTCAATTAATGGACTTAGATAAACATCTATGTTGTTTCCAGGTTGTCGTGGTCCAGAAATCATCATACGTAACAACATATACTTACGCTTCATGCACAACCAAGGAGATAGGTTGTAAATCGTGAGAAGATTAGGCCACGAAGAATGGTTAGTAATCGTATTACCAAAGGGGTTGATTCCATCGGTGGAAACCCCAAGTCTAAGTTTTCTTGGCTCAATGCCAAAATTCGGAAACAACGAATCAATTTTCTTCCATTGCAAAGAATCAACTACATGGTGTGTGTTTCCATCACACTTTCTTTCATCTGCATGCCATCTAATATTCTTTGTGTCATCCGCATTAGAAAAATGTCTCTTAAATCTTGAAATTATTGGCAAGTACCAGAACAATTTTGTAGGAGGCCTCTTCCTACTAACATTGACATTGTCATTGTTATCACTATTGTTGTCCTTCAGCTTGTAACGCGACACCCCACATTCCGGATATTGATCAAAATTTTCATACTCTATCCTGTATAATATGCAGTCATTAGGGCATGCATGTATCTTGATATACTCCAAACCCAATGGACACAATATCTTCTTGGCATCATAACAACGATCTGGCAAATTGTTATCTTCTTGTAGCATTTGTTTTAGCAAATTAAGCGATTTCGTGAAACTTTTATCCGACCACCCATTTTTTGCTTTCAGATTAAACATTTTTAAAACCGCGGACAATCGTGTAAAACTTGTGCACCCCTTATATAAAGGGGTGTCCTTATCACTACATAAAGTATCATAAATATGGACTTTCTTAACATAAGATTATCCAATATCACGGAACATGTCTTCTAGACGGTCATCCATATATTCATCTTCATCAACTTCATGACTTTGTGATGCAGGGTTTCGATTTTTTTCCACCTCACCATGCCACGTCCATATTGTATAATTTTGACGTATACCATCACAACATAGGTTATGGAATATCTCATCCTTCGTACCTTTATTTATATTCCCACAATTAACACAAGGACAATAAAAGATACCATTATTGTCGGGAAGATTTTGATCAGCATATTCAAGGAATTCAAGAACTCATTTCTCATATACCGGATCTAATAAATCAGCTCTCATCCAACTACGATCCATAATAAATTCTGAAATTTATATCAAAACAATATTGTGAACGACACAACAAAATCTAAACCTAAAGCATGTTCAGTATAATAAAGCAACTCTAAATCTTAAGCATATGGATAAAGCATATGAACTTTGCAAGAAACAGACCACAAAATCCAACAACAAAACATAAAGCATATTCAGTACAATAATACAACTCTAAATCTTAAGCGTATGGAAAAAGAATATGAGCTTCGAAATCAAACAAGAGAGTGAAGATGGTTAAGATTATCAAGAATTAGGAAGATGGGGGAGAGAGTGAAGTTTGCACGAAACATACCGTACTTCGAAGAGACCAAGAATGAAGATAGTGAAGATTATCAAGAATGGAGATTCAAATGAACGAAGATTGTGAAGATGAAGATTTCACAATTGTTATCGTTGTCGTCTCTGGTTCGTTGGTTCGCTAGTTAGCTTAGGGCATGTTATGAAGAAAATAATGAATCTATTTTGTTTCAAATTTATCAGGAAAAACTTTAATCACGGTTGATATTTACAACTGTAGTGAAATGTAGATATTATTACAACGTTTATATACAAAAATCGTGGTTAAATAGTTTTCAATTTTTTATTTATTTCTGAACTTAAGTGACACGCGCTTTTTGTAATAGGAAAAATGAAAAAAAATTAGTTGCTAGGATTCAAAGCTTGTAACTATTACTTTATCACCACAGTTGGTTATAGCAACCATGATTAAATAACTTTTAAAAAAGACATATATATATATATATATATATATATATATCTTTTTTGAAAGTTATTTAATCACGGTGTCTATTTTACAACAGTCGGATGCATAACTGTAGTAGAATTAGTGTTATCGAAGGCGTATTTTGTTGTAGTGTATGGCACTCTAAACTCCTTGGTCATGGGTCTTCATAGAGCCTCCACCTTATCCTTCTACGCCGAGTTAACCAAACCCATAGCCATGACATCTTATTCTAATCAGATACCCAACACTCTTAGAACTTCATGAGATCATTTATCGATTCCTTGACTACACATAATACTGACGACTCTTCTCTTATAAACCCTTTAGCAATTGCGACAAACTTTATAATACATCGATTGGTAACCTCATCAACTTCATTGGACCTGATATTATACTGCAAGCGTCTACACCTGATGCTTCACTTCTCTCGTATTATTCCAATAAGATAACACATTTGGCATGAGATTATCTTACTTTCGTTCCTACGAGTAACCATCTCTCTGATCCTCCATAAAATTTATTGAGTTTTTCCATCCATCACCTTCCATTGCACTACTCTAATTCAAATAGCATGGAACACCTGGGGTTCTTAGGCACTACGGTTAGCTAACAATCTTCATAGAAATCACACTTATCCTCTAGAGTGCCCACCACCCGAAACGGTACTAAAACCTTACCATCATACACCAGTAGAACACTTTTCTTATCGAGATAAGATGGAGAATTAGAGGCAATACCTGTCAAGATATAGATACACAGGAGTCACAATCCACCCTAAGTCCCTTATAGAGTTCTGACTCACTCACGGGTTTTATAGACACAAGATTCCAATCAACTGGAGAAATAATACTAACAAGAAATTTCAAGTAATCGACGAGACAACACTTCCAAGGTAATCTATCCAACTAGGATGTAAATGTGAGTTTTCCAACACTACTCACAAAGTCATACAACACGGTCACACATCAAGAGTTAACATTCACTGCCTATCCAAAATTAATCTCAAACATCCTGATCAATTTCCCTCCAACTCTAGCTCGTGATCTCATTCATATACAATCTGAGTTGCACGCTTAACTTCAGGAATGTTTGATTCCCACTCCTTCTTGGAAGTACAACTCATGAATCATTTCAATAGGGTAAAGCATCATTGCACACATCAGGTATCACACTCATGGGGTCTACATCTGATGCCATAAACTAGAGAAAATTAACCAATTCCATATGCTGACTAACTACTTTACCCTTACTAACACATATTCAAGATAGTGAACTGACCTCCTCAAGACCACCATTTGATAAGTCTCTTACAACTTCCCTCCTCATGATTCTCATTAGTCATAGTAATGATACTCCCTAGACTTACTCACATTGAGTATGGTTCACTAGGTTTGTTGCCCAAAAGTCTAAATTATTTGACATCTCTACAAATGATGAACTACACAATACACCTTCAACATTCCAACTTCAAAACTATAAATCTACCTTGCAACAACTTGAAACTCCTTCCTTAACTCGCACATATACCATGACACACAAAACTAAAAGTCCGTATTCACTTAGCTCCAACAAGGTGTGAACATCATATTTCGTGATCAACCAATCCAACCACTACTTAGGAAGATGAATAACAACCTGAATTTCAATAAAACACTCATACTCTTTCCAACCAAATAGTATGCACTCAATATAAACCTCGACATCACCACATACTTATTAACTTGGATTCTCTTCCAAACCAATATCCATTGAACACGTCATCACACGGAAGCCACTTTTCTAAATGACTCGTAACCGATAACTCTTATCAACTACCTATAAGACCACCTGGTATAGTCCATTCCATAATTTAGACTTAGTCTAGAACTCAATCTTATTTTGTATTTCGTTCCTTACCATAAACTCAAACTTGATGCTCTCCATCCATCTCAGAACGAGGTAATTGTTACACACACTCGTGACCATAATGCTACTATCACATACTTCTCTTAATACCAAGGTTTAACTTTCTCAACTACACTTCATCCCCTAGAGATCTTTTTATGCGAACAATCATCGACTACACACCCATATCTTAGCCTCAATAAAATATTTATAACTATAATTATAGAACCATTCTACTAAAATTCCTTGAATCCAAATTACATGCTCTTTGCCTCAACACAAATCTCCTTTAACCAATCCCACTAGAGCTTTTGATGTAATATAATGCTTGTTCTCTCTTCAATACAAATATCTTTCAACTGATCCTTAAGTAACTCAACATTACATAACAGTCTCTTACTAAGACTGAACCTCTGACAAACTATCATGAACTCTGCCTCTCTTCTAAAACTGGGTATACATAGTTTATCTTTTACCCTTCATTTGATGCATATATACTCCACTTGGAACCGAAAATCATATCCTTGAGCCTCTTCTCATACTTCACCACTACCTTAAACCCTTAACAAGACTGAACGTAGAAATCTCTCAAGCCTTTATCCATAATGAATATATTCCCTGAAGTACTCTCATTCTTCCAAGATCCTCTAGTGACCTTAGAAGCTGAAACACCAATATGCTACCTTACTTCCACACCCTTATGTCACACATGCAACATAATTGTCCTTTCTCTTTCATAGTATGGAATTACTTACAATACTTATTCCATACCAATGATCTAATCTTGTTATACTAGCATATTCACTTATTCCTCAAAACTCTGACAAATTCATCTGATAGAAAGCCCTCTACTTCTGACTTCTTTAGTACTACAGGGTTGTCTGAACCATACACTGCCCTTCAATTCTACATTACCATAATTACAACTCACACTAAGACTTCAACTGAGCTAACCGGTTCTTGTTACTTCCTAACTCCTTCGAGCCTGGAAGTTGGTGTTGTTTAAAAACAACCTCAATCTTAACCAGGGGTGCGGTAGTCTTCTCAATTATTTCGGGTATGCATTCAAATTCTAAGAGAATTATTCCATCTAAACCTTCCAATCAAAGGTCCAACCATATCTTCTTCCTTTCAGACATCATACAGTGATAAAGAAGTGGTGACAATCCAAAGATTACAACAATTGTTTCTCTTAAACCACTAACATGGCAGTCACGACCGTTCCAACAAAAGAACAAATTTCGTAAAAATTATTCTAAAAAAAAAAAAAAGCAAAAGCAAAAGCATAAAAAGAGGTCATCAAAATCCTATTAAAAAAAGAATAAGAAAAAACATGATTATGTCCATCATATCAAAAAAGAAAACAAAAGGTGATTGTCATCTCAAGAAATCTTTATAGCTCTTAAGCCATTATCTACACCTTCGCGATTTCAAAATTCTCTTGGAAATTGAATGTATATACCATATTAACTAAAGTTAGGAATGGAGATAATCAGAAGGAGAATTAGGGAGGGTTTAAATTAAATTTTGAGCCTTATAATTCTTTTGTTCATAAACCGTGAATCAATTCTCGCTACAACCCACAAAAGACCTAATTGAAGCAGAGTTTAATTTTAAAGCATGCGACAATAAGGTTGCATTAACCTGACTCCAAAGATATTTGCTAATCATTTGTATATCAACATTGTATTCTAACTAGTTATCCATTCACTATACACCAAAATACCATTTCAATAATAATTTTGATTTTAAAACTTGCATGAGAATTTCATTAGAATTACCATTTTAAAGGAACAGTTGTATTTGAAAATCAGCGCTTAGCATCAACGAAGTTCCAATAATGAACGATCAGCGAAGAATTCGATCATTTGTAAGTGTCATGGGCAAATCGCCTAAACACCCTGTTGATCAGGGGAAAATCGCCTAAACACCCTGTTGATTAGGGGAAATCTCCTAAAGACTCTCTTGATCAGGGGGCAAATCACCTAAAGGCTATGCTTATCAAAGGCAAACCATTCCAAGAATCGGTTAATCAGGGGTAAACCGCTTCAAGGTTTAAAATATTGGGGCAAGTTATCTCAAGGTTTAAAATATTGGGGCAAGTTATCTCAAGGTATTATGGTAAGCTTCTTCCAAACACATTTTGAAGCAAATTTCTTAAAAGACCTAGCAGAGTATGGCAAGATAAACTAAAGAGGGGCAAGTTGTCTCCGTACTTCAAGTTGTTCAAGTAAAACCTTTCCATACATGAGCAACCATTAAGTTTGAAATAAGTGTCAAGATATCATGCTAGTACAACATCCTATCAAATAACCTGTTGGTAAGAAGATTTACTGCAAAAGAATCCTTCTATTCAATTTTTAACCATTCATTGCACGCCACATGGGCACTAGATAAAAATTTTAAATCATCGTGCATTGTCTGCATATCTTCATGTTTGCATATATCATGCATTACCCTTGCATCAACCATGTTTACATTTCTATGTCATCAAACCATGCATCATCCTACGCATCATGGCATCACACATATGTCAAAGGCCTGAAAGCCTTAAAACATAATCAAGAAAAATCCAAATATTCATAATCAAAAATCCCAACCTGCAGTGGCACACCCTGAAATCAACATGTTGCATACATCGATCAGTCACCACACTTAATGCATAAACAATTATCATACTTCATGCATAATGTCATACATAGCACGATTCATGTGTGGCTTTCACCATCATTCCCGAAGACCCGCTGTTATCAGCATTATACCATCCAAGCCCACAAAAATTCAACCTCGCTCGGCACCTCAATGCCCGACGACATCAGCATCTCAAAGCCAAATTTTCATTGGCATTTCAAAGCTCAATTTTCATTGACACCGACAAAGACCAGTACTTGTCTGGAAAAGTTCAAAACCCTGTTCTTTTTTACAATTCGATGCTCGTTCGGAACTCATTCAGATTTCGGAGTCCAATTCTCGTCTAGCAAGTTAATCTTTCAAATTTCAAAGTCCAATTCTCGTCTGGAAAGTTAACTTTTTTCAAGTCCAGTACTCGTCCGGCAATTTAATCATTTTTAAGTCCAGTACTCGTCTGGAAATTTAATCATTTTTAAGTCCAATACTTGTCTGGAAATTTAATCACCTTCTAAGTACAGTACTCACCTGAAGATTTAATCAAGTTAATCATTTTATGGTCCAATACCCATCTGGAAATCTCCATTTTTAAAGCCAGTACCTGTTTGACATTCTTCATCTTAGAATTCAGTTACCATCTGCCAAGTTTCATTTTTTTCAAGTACCCGTCTCGAAATTTTCATTTTTTCGTCAGTACCCGTTTGAAAATTTTCATTTTTAAGTCCATATCTCATCTGGAAATCTAATCATTTTCAAGTCTAGTACTCGCCAGATAATCAAATTATTTTCAAGTCCAGTACTAACCCTGGCAATCAAATCATTTTAAAAGTCCAGTGTTTGCCTTGAAATGAAATCATTAAGTTCATTCTCGCATAGAAATCAAATAATTAAGTCCAGTTCCAACTTGGCAATCAAATCATTAAGTCAAGTTTCGGCCTAGAAATCAAATCATTAAGTCCAGTTTTCGTCTGGCAATCAAATCACTAAGTCTAGTTCTCATCTGGAAATCAAATCATTAAGTCCATATCTTGCCTGGCAATCAAATCATTCGCAAGTCCAGTACTCGCATGGAAATTAAATCGTTTTCAAGTCCAGTACTCTCACTAGTGAGTCATTTCCTAAATCTTTCCAAGTGGACAATCATCTTAAGCGATATTAATTAATCCCATATGAATCTTCCCCAATGAACCATGACAATAGGTTTCCTCGGCGGAACTTCCTTTAAGAGTGTTTTTAGTTAAGCCTCAGTGAATCTCTTAACCAATTTGTTGTCCAACCAACCATCAGCATAAATGGCTGAGGCAGATTATGCAACACCTTGTTAATCAACCTACCAGTGTAAACGGTTTGAGTAGTTAATCATCCAATTTCATTGTCGATCAACCTACCAGTATATACGACTGGAGTAGTTGATTGTCCAATTCACTTGTCGATCAACCTGCCAGTCTAAACGGCTGGAGTAGTTGATCATCTAATTTACTTGTCGATCAGCCTGCCAGTATAAACGGTTGGAGTAGTTGATCATCTAATCCATGGTCGATTGATGACACTAAATTATACTGTATTTTCGACTCTGATTTCACATGCATATTAGTTGTTTTTCTATTATTTTTGCTTTGTTATTGTTATGTTTCCCTTTGTTTTCAGGTTTTCAATAAAATCAAGGTCCCAGACGGAAAAGGGTGCAAAAGGAGCAAGAATTCAAGTTTGGCAGCGATTTACTCTTGTCGCGGACGCCCCAGGGTAGGCGACGACGTGTCCCATGATCTCCACTGCTCAACTGCCACGTTCCCACGACCATTGCCGTTTTCTTCATGTCGCGGGCGCGGTAGGCCTGTCGCGGGCGCGACAAGGCAAAATCAGTTTCCCGCCCATTTTCAAGCCAAGGTCACTTTTGTCTTTGCACCATGCCAACTTTGCCTATAAATACTCTCAGGACTCGAGTTTTAGGATTATCCAATCTTAGTTTACTTCATCCTAGGCATAAATTTCACTCTTGTAAAGCGGTAATCTTCTCACATCGAGGAGTTATTGCACTGTGTGTGATCGAGTTTGTAATCAAGTCTTGGAGTGTCTGTAATCAAGTTGGAGCACTTTGGTAGAAGTAATCCTGCCAGCATTTTATTTTCCGTACATTGTACCAGATTTAAAGACTCCGCTTTGGAGTAGGTTTTATTTTAATCGCATTTACTTTCATTTATTTCTTGCACTTGCTTTACTTTGTTTATTTATTGTCTTGTCTTACTTTTCAAAACTTTACTTTTCAAAAGACTTAATTCCATACATGATAAGAATTAATATGACTATTATAACTACCATGGCTGGCTAAGTCTTAGATAGGTAAGAATGTAAAGACCATAACCACCGTAATACGTCTATATGTTAATAGATATACTTAAGGGCTGTTTTAATCTTTAACACAAGTTTTCTGTACTTAAAAGCAAAGTTGGGTAAGATCGAAAGCCGTCCAACCATTTGTGAACTTGTTTAGTTCTCAACTGATCAAATACAGCGAAAGCGCTTTGCTCAGTCGAGTAGGGATTTTTAACACTTTAGAAAAGAGATTTTAAAACTATTTTCGGACGCGTTAGTGGGATTAGAATCTGGTTCGTTTTGAACCTCTTTAGTTTAGAGATTTCAGGTCAAAATACTTTTCTGTTTAGTTTAGAATTTGCATTTCTTAAAAGTAATTTTTCCATGACTCTAACGCAATGCGCGCCTTTTTATAAGTGACAATAAAGGGGTTAGTTTAGAGGGTAAACTTGGTTCTGACTACGCGAAAGCGACAGTTCCTGTTAAATTGAATTCTTTTCTTAAAATAGAAGATATTGCCCGCAAGTAGTTCTGTTGATGAATATAGAAATATTATCGGTTATGAGAATTACATTCAAGCCTATTGTTTTGTCTGAATTTTATTACCTCGTCATTTACTTTTATTTATTTTCCTCTGCATTAGTAAACCCTGAATTGAACTGCCTTAGATAAGCACTGTAACAAACAGAAATCGTTAGATCGACATTTGGTCTCTGTGGATACGATAACTTTTTATATTACTCTGACGCGATTCGTGCACTTGCGAATACAACGCATCATCGATCATCCTACCAGTATAAACAGTTGAAGTAGTTGATTATCCAATCCATTGTTGATCAACCTACAAGTATAAATTGTTGGAGTAGTTATCCAATCCAATGTTGATTGGCCTACCAGTATTAATGGCTAGAGTAGTTGATCATCTAATTCATTCTCGACTAGCCTACCAATATAAACTGTTGGAGTAGTTAATCATCGAATTCATTGTCGATCATCCTGTCAGTATAAACGGCTGGAGTAGTTGATCATCTAATTTATTGTCGACCAACCTGCCAGTATAAATGGCCAGAGTAGTTGATCATCCAATTTATTGTCGATCAGCCTACCAATATAAACGACTGGAGTATTTGATCATCCAATTCATTTTTGATCAGCCTGCTAGTATAAATGGCTGGAGCAGTTGATCATTCAATTCACTTGTCGATCAGCTTTCTAGTATAAACGGCTAGATTAGTTTATCATCCAATTTATTGTCGACCAACCTGCCAATTTAAACGGATGGAGTAATTGAGCATCCAATTTATTGTCGATCAACCTACCAACATAAACGAATGGAGTAGTTGATCACCTGGTCCTTTTGCCAATCATCCTACCAGTGTAAACGGTTGAAGTAGTTAATCATCAGATCTTTTTTCGATCAACCTGTCAGCGTAAACGACTGGAGTAGTTAATCCACCAATTCATTGACGATCAACTTACCAGCATAAACAGATGGAGTAGTTTATGCTGGTAAGCTAATCCATTCGAACAACCGCGCTCATCCATTTGTTTCGGTCGGTATTTTCTTCATTCCAATATCTTGTGGTTTTGTTTTTTGGTGTGTATTGTTGTTTGATTTGATAAAAGAATTTGAGAGAGGGAATAGACTTTGGGAGTGAATAGAAAAGAATGGTATGGATAGAAGAGAGAGCATCACGTGGGAAAGGAAGAGAGATAATATTTTTTAATCTGAATGTTTCTCTTATCTTTTTTTATGGTTTTATGTGTTTTTTATTTATTTTGAAACGCTACTTGTCACATTGTCATTGGTTGGATTCATATTAGGAAAAGGTTCATATACAGGGATCCTATAGTGCTTACTATGGACACTCATGTGGATGGCCATATGATAACGATCTAATGGCCTAGAATCATGATCATGCAGTCTGCATTCATCATCAGAAGGTGTAGATTTGCCCAACTTTTTTCCTTTGGTTTTTTTTTTTGTTTTTTTACTTCTCCTATACCCCGCCTTCATTTTTTCATCTCCTTTCCTTTATTTTTTTTTATTTTTAATTATTTAATTGATAATTAGTTTTTTAATTACTATAAATATTTAAATCAAAACCCTAGTTTATTTTCAATAAAAAATAAATGATTCGATTTAATTAAATAATGTGATTAATTGGTGAATAAAAATAAAAATCATTTAATCTTTATTTCACAATTTAATCCAAATTCTTTTACAAAAAAAAATCGGATGAAAAATGATTAACTAGGTGTATGTCTCATTCTTTTCCGAGTATTCAGATACAAGTCATATAACTTACCTTCTGGATGTTCATCTTCCGTCCCAAAATACAATAATTAATCGAATTTAGTCTATTTGTTCGTGGATGAAAAAGGATTAATTGGGCTTAGGCCTTTTTTTCCTGAGTATTTGGATACAAGTCGTATAGCTTGCCTTTTGGATGCTTGTCTTCTGTTAAGGTGTTGTGACTCGATTCTCCTAACATATTTTATAATAAAATTGGATTAAAAAGGATTAATTGGGTGTAGGCTTCTTTCTTCCCCGGGTATTTAGATGCAAGTCGTATAGCTTGTCTTTTGAGTACTTATCATCCAACTTAAAACAACTCCAACCAATCAAAACTTTTTTCACCCAAACGCGACTAAGTAAACTTTTTCACAAACGAGTGATGTTTTATCCATTCTAATGCAATACAAGAAAACACTTCATTCAGCCCGTGTGCAACAAAGAATCAACGCTTAACTGCTCAAATGCGACCTAAACATCGTTCGCTAACATCAACCAACAAACAAATTTTTTTCTACCCATAACTACGTAGATTTGAATTCTTCATCGCATCAGAGGATATTTAGGAGACATATTCAACATCTCGTCAAGCACTTTAATAAAAAAAATATTTTTAGTCCTTTTTATTTTTTGTAAATACTTTTAATAAGCAGAAGAAACTTAACATTTTAAGTTAACACTCATATTCGCAAAACTAACTAAACGGTTCTTGTTGGATACAACGGATGTCTGGGGTGTTAATACCTTTCCCACGCATAACCGACTCCTGAACCTGGATTTGGTTACTATGACCATATTTTTGTTCTTTAAGGGTTTTATCGACATTTCCCTTTAAAAAATAAAACTTTGGTGGCGAGTCTTGTTGATTTCGAGCTTTCGTTCGCTCGAGTATTTTTCACATTGCGACACATATATAGCTGCAAGACATCCTGAAACCATAGTTCATTAGGTTGCAACAGCTTTGCAACCTTCCTATCATGGTTAATACATTTCAACGTATCACGATACTGCATAAAAAAATACATCATTATCACACAGTTCAATTATTATAACACGTGTCTTTAAAGAGTACTTAATTATTTATTCTACCTCTTCATCGCACATGTGCCTAGCAGCATGGTTTGCATACAAAGGTAGTAATGAATGGTCTTAGGGGCTTCCCGAAAAAATTATCGGGCAAGACAACATTAGATACAGCATGGGCTTTATGATGAGTGAGAGACATATGAATCCAGAAAGATAATGCTTCAGCATCGAATGAGGTTTCTCCAACTGCAGGTCGCGAGGGTCTAGCTTTCTCTCTGCTAACATAAGCATGTTTGTTATCAATCATTTTTTCTATAATCAAACAAGAAAATACATGTCATAATTAAAAAATGTATTCGCATACTGAACTAAAAATAGAAAATAGGTAAATCTAAATTTTGTTATCAAGACTAAGAGTTCGCATTTTAAAAACTTGATTGGACGAAACTAGAACAAATGAAGCAAAAACAGAGCATACGAACCCTAAGCAACAAAGATTACATTTTCAAAAGAATGTAGTTTAGGACAAAACAAATATGACATATTTATTACATGTAACCTAATGTATCATACCCATAACATATTTAGGTAACGCATGCATCTTAAATCAAAAAATTAAGAAAATAAAAAACTTACTACATGAGAGATTGATGGTCTTGGATTGAATGTAGTGGATTTAGGTAACGCATGCATCTTAAATCAAAAAATTAAGAAAATAAAAAGCTTACTAAATGAGAGATTGATGGTCTTGGATTGAATGTAGTGGAGTCGAACTTGAGAGGTGCGATAAGCTTGAATGTAATAGAGTAGAAGATGTAAGAAAGCTTAAAAATATTGGAACAAGAGTATGCTCATTAGCTCTGTTAACTAGATTTTGTTAACTTCGTTGAAATAAAAATGGAAAAAGGGGTAGCTAGATTTTGTTAACTTCGTTGAAATAAAAATGGGAATAGGAAGAGAAAGAACTAGGTGTGAATACTTAAACAAAAGCGTCAAACATTGCAATTTGGATTTTATTTTAAATGTGTTCATGTGATTTTGAAATTTGATATATGTGTGTCTTAACTTTATTTTAAATGTGTTCATGTGATTTTGAGATTTGATATATGTGTGTTAAGACACATCCAGAGTTCACGCATCCAGAGTTCAATCTCTGTAATTTGTTAATTCAAATTCTAAAATATAAACATTTTTTACATTTGATTTGACGTATTTTAAAGATAGCATGATGTTGTGTATTTGGTGCATTTGAATTTTAAAATTTAGAGTGCATAAATATTTTTAGAATTCCGCGTAAAATATTTTTAGATTGGGGACCATGAATAACCTTTAGATGAGGAGTATGAGCATATAAGCTGGTTTAGAGAAACAAATAGGAATGGATCATCATCGGTATTATTCAAACATTAGATTAAGAAATACACTTTCCCATAAATAACTCGGTTTAAATTCAAGCTCGCTTTTAACTAAAATGAATTTTAATAAAATAAAATTCAAGTCTAGGATTCACCTAGATACACTATGGTATAAAAAAACGAATCTACGAATCACCAAGTTATGCAATCAAATAGAAAACTAAGTCACTATGCGAGAAATTGGTTTTCATGGAGTGATTTGAAACAATCTTTTTCTACAAATCGAGATTGGATTCCTCCGGTATCACAGTTAAAGTCGCCAATTTATCATTTGCTCTTTTAACTACGACTTTCATGGGCACCCCAACTTTGTCCCCCATCATTTCAATCACCTGCCATAATTTTATATCTATGTCAGATTAAATAATTAAGCACAATGGCTGTGGAGAGATTTATATATCATGCACATATGCCAATACCTCCTTCATGCTTTCCACAGGCTTTCCATCAAATTCAATAACAACATCACCCGGACGGAATCCAGCACGATCACCAGGGGACTCGGGAGTTACCTAGTCAAAAACATTCAACTTCAATTGTGACCAACAAATCATTTCAAGCATCCTAATGTTTGCATTGCATTTTGGTCAGTGCAGAAGAGATACAGTTACATACTGAGAATAATTACATTGAATAAGCTAAATTATGCTAAACATAAGGAGAATTGCATATTTATCTACATTATTGTTGTCTATTCAGAAAGAGGAGTAGATTTCCCATTCAAGTAACAGATGCTTTTGCTACAAATATGTGGTTGGTTTGAGTAGGGTATGAAACTCAGACACCTTAAGCAAGTGGTTTGGGGTTTGATTTTGGGCTATTGTGTATGGAGAAAACCCGTTTGGGAGGGGAAATTATTCACAGCTAAAAGATGGTGAATACTTCATACCTATAACATCATGGTTATTAAAAATAAGAGTGACTCCGGCTACACATAACTATCGTCTAAAACTGTGGCACCGATGGCATCACCAACATATCTCTTGGAAATGTTGCTTAGCTTATTGTCTAGTTATTGGCCACAAAGCATTGCCATCAAAGAAACTAGGTAAATTTTCAATTAAAATCACTTCATTATCATCACTAACCAGCTTTGCCGACAAAAATTTATATAAGGATCTCAAAAAAGCAATTATTCAGGGACATATACCATCGGTACAAGAATGCCTTTATTGACATTTGGGAATGAAACATCTTTCTTTTTAAGCTGTGCAATAATCATCTCATTTAGATCAAGCATTCTTAGTCCAAGCCAAGGCCGAATTACTCTCCTGAAAGAAATAATAATAATGTTTATTGCATTTTTACACAACTTAGCACATCCTAATTATTTAAGTATGAACCACGTGAAAATAAGTAAATCATAACTGTTTATGTGGATGAAACCAAAAACATACCCACTTTTCTTGAAATGCTCAATTATTTTACACACAGAGTCGATGGGTACAGAAAAACCCAAGCCATCAGCCGCCAACACTTTCATTATGTTCACTCCGACAATTTCTCCATCCATATTGACAAGTGGCCCTCCAGAATTTCCCTGTGCCATGCAAGGAGATTAAATTTAAGTTGATATTTGATCTGTACACAAACTGTCAAGTTATGTGGTGAGAGGAAGACATCTCACATACCACATTAATTGCACAATCTGTTTGTAAATACTCTCTCGGCGTGCCGCTAAACCCCAAATCACTGCTTTTACGATCAACACAACTACGCCAAAAATCATACAAGATGTGAATATGTTAGTCTAAAAGACATTCAAAACATCACTTGGTATAATTTAAACCGTAATAAAATAACTTAAAATCAGAACACATCATCTAGTTACAGCTAGAAAATAAATGCTTCACACCTTACAATACCAGCAGTGACAGTATTCTGAAGGGAATGCGGACAACCCATGGCTATTACCCAATCCCCAGGACGGAGTCTAGTTGAAGAACCAAGTTTTGCTTCTGGTAGTGGGGTTTCAGAATTTATTTTCAGAACAGCAATATCGGAATGCAAGTCAGCATTCACCACTTTCCCCTCAAATGTTCTTCCATCTTGCAAAGTGACATCAATCTGTAGTACAATTGATATTTCATGCCATAGGTAAAATGAGTGTCCATAGTCATATTTTTATAGATATAAATCGGATGTGCTCATGGAAACAAAATATAGAGAAAAGGAAATTAAAAATTTTCAATATTCAATAGCTTGCATATGATAGTCTAAAATGATTTGCAATTATAAATACTTCTATAAGTGATAAACAGTTCGTGTTGAAAATATTAAGAACCAGACATTCAGGCAATCACTCAAGCGAACAAAGCTACGTGCAACTAAATGAGTAATTACCTGTCACTCTTTGGATTACATGAAAATCTATCATATATACTTGTAATCAGCCTATGTATGGGAATGAAAATTGGACAGTAAAGAGATAAAATGAAAGTGACTCTGTTACATATATGAGAATGTTAAGATAGACAAGTGGTCGTACAAAACAGGATTAGGAATATACATTGGAGAGAAAATTGTGGTAGCTTCCTTAATAAAAAGAAAAATTGGCATGTGAATTAACTGGTGAAGAGAATTAACCAGATAGCCAATGATAGAGCTGAGATCAAATATAAAAGGATGGAAAGGGATTTATTGTATAGAATTATAGATATATAATGGAAATGAAAAACGCAAGTCCATAGCAGAGCTCAACAGTTAGAGAACAAGCTACTCCTACTGCCTAACCATAAAGGTGAGTATAAAATGCAAGCTATTTATTGAGGGAATATCCTAACAGATTGCCACCTCAGGTATCACATTTTCTTTGTGACTCCTTTCTTAATTCTCCTCTCATATACACGCCAAACTTTGGGACCAACACTCTCTTTGTTAACCAATTGCACCAACCATTCTCTGGTATGCATCCCGGCATTAAATTTATCCCTCTAAGACAGCAATTTGGCAGGAACCACATTCCCTTTATCTACTTCCAAACTTACGGGCAGTTCGTTTGTCGGTGTGTAATTACCAACTGCTTTCTTTAATTGTGACACATGGAAGGTTGGATGAATTTTGGACGTTGGAGGGAGTTGTAGCTTGTAAGAAACCTGGCATATCTTCTTTATAATCTGATAGGGGCCAAAGAATCTGGTAGCTAGCTTTTGATGGATTTTTTTAACCACAGATTGCTGTCTATGAGGCCTTAGCTTGAGGAAGACCTAATCTCCTGCATTAACCTTCACGGTTTTCCTTTTTTTGTCAGCCTGAATCTTCATTTGTTCTTGTGCATTATGCAAGTAGAACTTCAATTGTCGCAATGCTACGTCTCTATCTCTTAATTCTTGAGCAACTGCTTCCACTTGTGGCTTTCTGCCATAGACCACCTCAAAAGGTATAAAAGCAGGAGACATGAAAAGTGGTATGTTGTCCCACAATGTTGCCATCAATTCTTTCTCATAAGGTGATTTGGAAAGCAGGAAGTAAAAGCCTAGCTAAAATATGCAATGGGGTGCTATAAATGCATCAACACAGCCCCAAGACCTTTAAGGGCCGCATCACATTCAATTTCAAAAGGCAAATTAAAACTAGGCAATACCGAGACAGTGACCTACGTAACTGCAATTTTTAGTCTCTGCAATGCTTCATCGGCAGTCGCATTCCACAGAAGACCCTTCTTTCTTGTCAACTCTGTCAAAGGTTATTTTCCCATAATTCGCAATGAACTTCTGGTAATATCCAGTAAAACCCAAGAAATCGAGCACCCCTTTGACAGTTATTAGAACAGGCCACTGCCACACTAGCAACTTTGGTACGACCAACAGTTACCCCTGCTCGAGAGATAGCATAGCTTAAGTATCCAACATTCTCTTGCCCAAAGGCACACCCCTGCTCAAGAGACAACAAGGCCTAAGCATTCAACATTCTCTTGGCAAAAGGCACACTTACTCTTATTAGCCAGAAATTGATGTTGCAACAGGATCTGGAACACCAATGCTAAAAATGTTTCAAATGAGTATTCCAATTAGCACTGTAGACCAAGATATCATCAAGAAAATAAGGACAAATTTCTCATGTAAGGTTTAAAAATGTCATTCATCACATACTGAAAAATATGCAGAGCCATGCAATTCATCTAATAACTCGTATACAACCGGAATAGGGTACTTATCTTGGATTGTGACCTTGTTCAATGTGCGATAATCAGCACACATTCTCCAAGAATTATCCTTCTTCTTAACCAAAATGACCAGGCTAGAAAAACCCCTTGTGCTAGTATCAATCACCTCTTGCTAAAGTAAACTCTGAATTTATCTTTGAATCTCATCTTTGTGATGATGAGGGTATCTATAGGGTTAAACACTCGCAGGACCGGCACCATGTAACAACACAATCGCATGACTTGTGCTGAGTGTAGGCCACTGATTTCACAGAAAACATCGAGAACTTAGTTAACAACCCTTGAAGAGCTCTGTTTTGCGCCTCATTCAAGCCTTGGTCTCATACCCCAATAACTTCCATCAACCTTCATGATCAAACACTCAGGAAGCACTCATAATACTATGGAATGTAGCCATTCTTTCTTCCAAGGATTGACCAACCAGTTTCACCGAGTAATCGTTGTAAGCGAACATCATCGACACAACTTGACACCATGGGGTTGGAAGCAACTAGAGGTAGACCCAAAGCATCAACCAACTTTGGTGATATGAAATTGTGTGTCGCTCCGCTGTCGATCAAGACCAAAATATTGGCCTCATGCAAATCGCCCTCCAATTTCATCGTCCGTGCCGGTTTTTGAGTTGTTTCTAACCCAAACACACCCATAGATTTACATTCTAGCTCCTCAAAGTCCTTTTCCTCCTTGGAGTCAGCTTCTAATACACCACAATTGCCCCCTCTTCATTGACAACCTCATCATCACCCAAGATGATAACACGCACCTGTTTGAAGCGCAGTGATGGAGATGATTCCATCGCTCATTTCAACGAAAGCAAAGCCCTTTTCCTCGTCATTCAATCACCTCCACAGCTGGCAAATGATGAACACCACGAGGATTCCGATGATCAGAACTCACACACGATTTAGCTGCAGAAATTTGGGAACGATTTGACCCAGTTTGAGACCCAGATCCAACACATATGCGTGTTTAGCCCACATTGCCCCCAATCTGGGTCGAATGAGAATGGCCATTCCCTTCACCTTCATGATAGGCCCAAGAAGGATAATGAGTCTGGGGCCAAGTAGGATAATGAGTCTGGCCCAAGACCCCTGATCTGTTTTGTAGCGTGACCCAGATCCATGACCCGAAGTCTCTACAAACTCATGTTCCACATCATGTGCCAGTAGCATCGCCAAATACCGGATGTGTGGTTTGAAGGTACGCCACAAGAGCATATATTGTAATGCAAACCACCAACAAAATAGCCCAGAAACTGTTCTGGTAATCTCCAACACAGAAGAATACAATTCAAATTCTGCAATGTATGTATTCTTCCACTGTATCATATTGTTTCAACTCCCTTAGTTCTTCAAATGGATTGCCCAAACGAACACCCCCGAAACGCAACATCGTCGCCTCACGTAGGTTCTCCCATGACAAATCCTCCATTGAACAACACCACAGATTAAACCAATGAATAGTAGGGCTTTCCATGCTGAGCTTCGTCAAATGAATGCAAATGTCCTTCGAAATTCGTTGCATCTAGAAATAGGTCTTAATATGGGTAATCCACATCACAGGATCATCGCCTGTAAACGCTGGCAACTCCACCTTCTTCGCCGATAAATGAAGATATGCATGACACGCCACAGCACGTTGAATCTAAGCGCTGATGAAATCACATAACGCTGCAATTCTGGTTTCAACAGTTCCCAACCGATCCTTCAATGCAGTTACTCGATCAGTCATCTTGGGGGTGTGGGGCATCCACGGTGACAGGTTGGACCAACTGATAGAGCAGAGATCAAATATAAATGGGTGGAAAGGGATTTTATTGTAAAGATGAATAATGGAAATGGAAAATACAAGTCCATAGCAAAGCTCCACAATTAGAGAACAAGCCTCCTACTACCTAACCATAAAAGTGTGTACAAAATGCAAGATGATTATAACTGTTAAGAGTCCCACATCGGACAATATATGGCATGTACACTCTTAGTCTCTTGTATTTCAACATGGTATCAGAACCTGGTTTAAGATGTGGTGGACCACCTTCTATGGTTTCCGCTATCGGGCCACCCACCATTTATTTCCACGCTTCAGTTGTCTAGTCCTGAGCGTGAGGGGGTGTGTTAAGAGTCCCACATCAGACAATATATGGCATGTACATGTGTTTATAAGTGAGGGTAATCCTCACTCTACCACACGGTTTATTCATATGTCTCTTAGTCTCTTGTATTTCAACAATAACTAAAAGAGGGAATATCCTAACAGATTTCCACCTCACCTATCACACGTTCTTTGACTCCTTTCTTAATTCTCCTCTCATAAACACGCCAAGCTTCGGGCCCAACACTTTGTTAAACAACACATCCCCTTCTTTATTAATAAGCCCATTCCTATCAGCCAATAATTCAACAGTTAGAGTGAATGGAAGACTAGCATAAACTATAAGTCGAACCAATAGCAGGGATTTAAAAGTAAACAATATAACTTGAACAATTTCACATGAGAACTATGAGACCATCTATCTGATTATGGTATATGAGTAAGGGAATGATGGCGCCATCTAATTCTAACCCATATAGCTTAACTCGCCTAGAGGATTGGTTGTTACTATTGTTGTTGTAATGGTGATGCATTTGGAAAAAACTAAGGTATGCCAAAATAATGAGAGATCATGTTAATAAAATTCTGTAGGCAATAAAAACAAATTGAACTTGTTAAGGAATGCCCTATTTTTGTTGGGAATGGATCAATGAATTTTCAAACGATGACTTAGAAAGTGCTACTTAACTTGCCTTGTGCTAAGGCCTAGCTTTAAGCAATCAAAAACCCTAAACATAATTCTGTAAGAAGAAAATAAATCGTAGAACTCTAACTTGAAACTGGCTGAACGTCATACAGACGAAACATGAATTTGGGAAACATCCAAATGTACTGTTCTACTACATTTACATTACAGAGAACTCTGACAAACGTACCAGAACTTTTATTCAACTTTCAAGACAGTATAAATTTAGAAAGATAAGCCCTTGCGTGAACACAAACCTTCCCTTTGGACAAACTTTTTGTGCCTTGAAAATCAACTACAACATGAGCACATGTCAAAATTGTACCATCTTTGTTAATGATTGTTCCAGAGCCAATACTCTTTCCTGTAGTAATACCATAAAAATCTACAAAGCCGATACTCCCAATCATCAGCATCATATCAAAAGAGGCGAAAATTCAAACAACCCGTTCAAATCAAAAGGGAAAACAAAAACCTTGTGGAACTGAAATATTAACAACAGCAGGACCAACTTTAGCAGCAGCATTTGCAATCGTATCTTTGCCAAAACAATCACATGAACAAGGCTTTGACCCCTCATGAACAACCCCAGAAGTTTCCTTAGATATGTCAGAAGAAGGAACAGGACCGACTCTATAAGAAGACAGCGCAAATATTCCTACAAATTCAGTTCCAATCATAACACAGATATCTAATCATACATAATTATTAACCAACAAAATTAAAAACAAAAGGAGAACAAACCATTTTGCCCAAATGATGGCCAATGCTGAGGAAGCAAATCAAATGGTGCTTCTAATGTCAACCATGGTGTATCTTGTAATGGCAAAGGTAACCGCGCATTTACAAACGTTCCTAGATTTTAAGCCATGTTAGTATAATTAAAATTATTTAAAAGAATTTAATTGACATACGTCATCACTAAAAAGGTATTATAACTATAATCAAATTTAATTGATGAAGAAATAAGAGTGTGTTTGGACACATAGTTTGGCAACTCATTCTAGCGATCAAATGATGGTTCCACCATGAATTTCAGAAGTAACAAACTACACTATTGCTTTGAAGTGGTTTCTCACAATAATTTGGTTGATGAAGCAAAGATCAAACAAGCACTAAAATTATTTGACTCTACTCGGTTCTATGTGTTCGTAAAAGTAAAAGTGAATTGCATAGTAAATTTCAACTCAAAAATAATTGCATTTAAACTCAAAGGCTAAACATCCTAACTTCAAGTGATAATCAACTAAGGACTCCAAATCAAATATAACATAACTTATGAAAATGAGATTTTATAAAATTGAGTTTTGTTGAGAAATGTGGTTCGGCCTAACTCAACCATACAAAACCGGTTGGTAGAGTAAGGATTGCCCTCACTTATAAACACATGTTCAGGCCATATATTGTCCGATGTAGGACTCTTAACAAGTTTCACAATGGTAAACAATAACAGCAAAAGATTCTAACTAAACAAAAGAGGATCAATTACTCACTAAAATTGGTGTATTTATCAGAGTAGTGTAAACTTGACGCAACTGCCACAATTCCCACTGCTCCAACAACAGAACTTCTATTCAAACGCGCAAGCTTACTCTGTCACACATAAAAACCCCAAAATCAAAGATTCTAGAAAGGTTATCTTCAATTATCACCAAAAACAAACGCATAGGAGAAAAATGTAAACCAATACCAGAAAAAAGCTCATGACAGCGCCTCCAAGGCAAAAACTCGCAACTCTTCACCGCTAAAAGAATCAAAAACAAATAGCACGCAAATTATCAGAGAACAAATCCCAAGAAAAATAAAAAAAAAACATGCAATGGCAATGTATTTGGGCTTACTTATGAAAAGGTAAATTGGGCCCAACACCAAGGCCCAATAACAGTAAAACCAAACGATTCGTAAACCGAGTACAGCCTTCGCAATAACAACACGGTCAATTGTCTCTACCGCTAATCGAAAGTTTTATTAATTCTCATAACGGTTTCAAATGATTTTTATTTGAAGAATTCAATTGTTCAATTATAAATTGAAATTACTGTAAGTATCAAGCTGAACAACTGTAAGAGAAACAATTTTGGGAAAAGAACTTCATTAATATTTAACAAACCACTAAAGGTATCCAACAAAATAGTCAGATCGCAGCGGAATTTGCATTTGGAACCAAATTACATCTAAGTAAAGCCAGAATATAAACCTAATTAAAAGATTATACAAATTAAAAATCTATTTCTTAGGAGACTTAGAAGCAGTAGATTTCTCAGCAGCAGAACTAGTTTTCTTTGGCAACAACACTGGGTTAATGTTAGGCAAAACTCCACCGTGCGCAATTGTCACACCTTGAAGCAATTTTCCTAACTCGTCATCGTTTCTCACAGCTAGGCACACGTGTCTAGGGTTAATCCTGTTCTTCTTGTTGTCTCTCGCAGCATTTCCAGCCAATTCAAGAACCTAAAAAGATGACGAAGCAAAACCTAATTAGAATAAATTAAAATAATTAAGAGTTTAAGAATTAATCAACATCGTTGAATTTTGATTACCTCGGCGGCGAGATATTCGAGAACGGCGGTGAGGTAAACCGGAGCACCGGTTCCCAAACGCTGAGAGTAGCGGCCTTTCTTCAAAAACCTAGCGACACGGCCGACGGGGAACTGCAGACCTGCTTTGGTGGATTTGGAAACGGCTTTCTTCCTTTCGCCGCCTTTTCTTCCAGCGGCGGGTTTCGTTGTGGCGGTTGTGGTGGTGGTGGTGGTTTCCATTGTTCAGAGATCCGAAAATGGAGCAAAACGAATCGTTTGGAGGGAATGTAGAAAGTGAGAATGAGATTTTCTGAGAATTTGGAGGTAGTGAAGAAAATGTTAAGGCGCGAGGTCTTAAATACTGGATGTAACTGCCAAATGTCGGTTATCGCGTTTGAATCTAAGGCCAGATCGGACGGTGAGGATTGAGCACGTTGGCGATCCGTGGCTTTTTTATGAAGGATATTAAGATTATGCGAGTGCGAGACTATTTGCATCGTGGATTGATGTATCGTACGGTTGATCTTGTGCCACGCTGGCGATCCGTGTGCTGGTTTTGGATCCAATGGTGTTATTTCTTTGTTGGAAACTG
Source organism: Lathyrus tuberosus (assembly GCA_022829125.1). NCBI lineage: Eukaryota > Viridiplantae > Streptophyta > Magnoliopsida > Fabales > Fabaceae > Lathyrus > Lathyrus tuberosus. The sequence continues at coordinate 5,843,032 of JALAZF010000111.1, read as the reverse complement.
ACGGAAGTTACAAATTGGTGGGAGAAATTGAAATTTTCAAATGGGTTTTTGATTTTGATATAAAACTGCATGCACTACTCAAACTATCAGAACACTTTTATATAAAACATGCAATCCATTTAGAAAAATCAATCTCTTGCATCTTGAAATTCATTATACATCAAAATACCATATTCACTAGTAAAAAGAAAAATAGCAATGCAAACAACATGCACAAGATAATAGTTAGTACATTTGTCCTTCATTTCTTTTAAGTTTTCTGTTATTTCTTTTTAATAAAATTTTCTTTAACTTATAAAGTGCGGTAATTTTTTTTCAAGTATATTACTTTTTCTTTTAATTTGTAATAAATATTTTTTTATAAATATTATTTATTTCTCTTGTATTTATAAAATTATACAAATAATTAAAATATTTAAAACTTATTATTTTCATAATTTAAGAGATCCTATATTTAAGGATGGGGCAACCTTACTTATCAAGAGTTTTACACAAAAAATTGATGTTATTGCCCAGTCGAACGATTTCAGTTGTTTTCTTCCTATCTTGTTTTCTTTTCATCTGAAGCCTTCTGCGTCCCTTTACCAGTTGGAGTTACATATGGTTTTCTTTGAAATTGTCCTTTCTTTTTCTTCTCACTAAGACTCTTCTAGTGAGTCGATCGAGCTCTGTTGCCCTCATCATATATCCTACTCTTATCCACCAGCTCAGCATACCTACGAATCTGTTGGTATCCAATACCCTGTTTGATCTCTGGTCTTAGTTCATTCTCAAACTTGAGACATTTAGAAGTCTAAGCATCAGCACGGTTGTAATGCAGATATAACTTCACCAGCGCCTCAAACTTTGTCGCATACTCTGTCACAGTCATGTTTTCTTACTTCAATTCCAAGAACTCTATCTCCTTCTTACCACGAACATCCTCAGGGAAATACTTCTCCAAGAATTCTTTCTTAAATACAGCCCAAGTTATCTCAGTACCAACATCCTCCAATCTCTGGAGTGCATTATCCCATCAATCTTCAGCTTCTTCTAACAACATATGAGTACCAAACTGTATTTGTTGAGCGTCAGTGCATGCCATTACTCGGAAGATCTTTTTAATCACCTTGAGCCACTTCTGTGCGCCTTCTAGATCATGAGTGCCCATGAAAGTTGGCGGATTATTCCTCTAAAACTTTCCCAAAGCACGAAACTCGTCAGAAGCCCCTCTATTCTGATTGTTCTGTGCATTCTGGGTCATCGCTTGAGCAAGTGATTCCAACGCGTCAGCAATAGTATGATCGTTTCTCCCAGACATTTTGTACACCATCAATCAACATTAGAAGAAACAAACTATCGACAGTGTGCACGCACTCGTCGACTAACAGGGGACCTGACATCGTATAAAAACCTGGTCGGACAAACCGACCTGCTCTAATACCACTAATGTAACACCCTTCTAAACCAACGAATAATTTAACATATAAATCAGAGTAAAACACCAACAAGGGTGTCACATGATTCATAAAAACAACAATGTGGATCGACCTGCTTCGTAACACGGGTTTTCAAATCATTTATAACAATTATTTCATTAATATATTCAATGAACATTTTCAATCATCGCAACAGAAATCATAATCTCGAAACATCTTTGTTTAAAATACTTTAAAGAACTTCATCGTACTTCGTCATTCTAGTCATGACTCAAAACACTCAATCATTAAAGACGGCTTCTTAACTTCATAAAAGAAAACTAATAAAGAACATATTGTTCCATTCAAACGTTCTCAACTCCGATGTTACATATCAAAGCAAGAAATCCCCTAATCAACGAAATAAAGAAAAATGACTCCAAAGTTAAGTCTTCACGCATCTACGAGCTAATCTTGATCACATGCATGTTACCCACGTGGAGGCAACATTCAAACAGGTAGGGTGAGTAATCACAAATCATTACAAAAGATATAAGAAATAGATATAGTAGTCACAACAATAATTATTAATAATTCACATATTCATCATACATCACACACATACTCACACTGTCTCTTCACCAAATCATTCACAACGTCACTATATCATCAACCAATCATTATCACTAAAACATCACTTATATCACAACATCATTAAATATCATTCAACTCGTAATTATGCAATGTCATGTAACATGAAATGCAACAACACTGACTCATGCATGTGGCACCAAATTTTTTTATGAACATTTGGTATTCTCCCTCCAAAGATCTCCGTCATAGGATCGATTCCCACTTGGAACCGGAGCACATCATAAAACACACTCAATCCACACAATAGGATTGAGGCCACCACTGGACCGAAGTCCTAACATATGCCATGAATGCATGTTGCACAACAATATAGTAATCACGACCACGGCTAGTCAAATTGCATCAGCATTCATGTAAATAACTATCGCATTATTCGCATAACATGCAAAAACATCAAGCATGCATGTCATCATCATTTACATCATAGTACGACATAATATCATCATATTATCAACAACTTCATCATACATCAGAACATCGTCACAATTCATCGCATAAAAGTTTAATCTACTCCTAACAAAGGTACGGGAAAGATACCTCATTCTACTCATTTATTCTACCTAAAAATAGTTCACTGTGTCAGCTCTCTAACGCTTCGAACGGCACGTCAAACGGAGTTCGGAAACTCAAATTACGACACTTCGAAGATTCTGCTTGATGCCCCTCGCTTGAGGCTCGCCCGACGAAGAAGTCTGCGCCTGGGACACGCCCGACGAAGCTGGGGCGAATCTCCTCCCCCCACACAAATTCCATGATCACCATCTCTTCACCATGTCCTTCGCTCCTCGTCTTGCCCGACGCTATCTATGCGAAGTTACTTCGCCCAGAGAATATGAAGGTTCGCCCGATTAATCGTGCGAAACAACAACCTGCTGTTGCATTTTTTGCACAGTTCCAGCCCCCAAATTTCACGTGATTCCAATACTCACTAAGTTACAAAACTCATATAATTCACATGTTTTCACAATACAACAACCACACATCACAATAGGCATCATATACATCATTTCATGACATTCAACATCAATCTATCACCAATATTGTTCTGGGTTGGGTAGAAGCTTTGCCCTCCATTGGGCAAGGCCCAATCCAATACAGCCATTGGCCAGGCCTAATGGCCAGAAACTAACCGTTGGGCATAAACTAGCCGTTGGGCACGTCCCCTTCACTCGCTCTACAGTTCACGCGACCAACTGCCTCCCCAGATCTCACGGAGTCAGTTGGACCAGGTCAAAGGGCCATGCGTCTTGCCCTCCACTTGGCAGTTTCTCATTGGTCGACCAGAGACCTTGGCCACGAGAAACCTTGTCCCCGCGCTGGGGGTCCTCTTATAAATACCCTATCACTTGAGAGGGTTAGGTATCCAATATCAAACACTCAATACCTTGACCTTTTGTACTTGTTTTCTCCTCTTTTGATCAAACGCTTACTTTGACATCGGAGTACCTTGCAGGTACACCCCCCTCCTCTCCTACACGCATCATCATTCTTTGCCCTACACGAAGGCCACGACGATCTAGTCTGATAACCCCAGATCAGTGCCGCCGTCTGTGGGAAATTAGATTCAAGATCCTTTTCTTTTTTCACTTCAAAGACCAAAGCTTCACCTTTAAACCTCAAGATCATCATGGCCTCCACCAAGAATGATGCTCGCCAAGACTCTGTTGTTGCTGCCGTTGTGACCGACAACGCTGACCACACCTTCGTCGAACACGTGCCCCAGGAAACCGACCAGCGGGACGGAAGGACTGCATCCCCGACTCCCAATGATGTGAAACCCAGAGCACTAGCCATTGAACGCGTTTTCGAACCCATTCTGATTCCGCAAAATGCTGATTCGAGCACAGCTGCTCTCATCGCCTCTCTCAACAGATCAAATCTTTTTATCTTCCAGCAAGGAGAGAAAATTAGCGCTCTCGAGCATGTCCTACAAGAGCGGCTCGCGTCGGAGAAACAATTCAGCCCGTCTCCACGTCCTCGATCTCCCCCTCAGAAACGAAGACGTGACAGGTCCAGAAGTCTCTCCTTGGAGAGAAGAAGATCAAGATCGGAAGAACCTGCATCCGACCTCGCCCGAAGACACTGCAGATCTCCCCCGCGGAAATCTAGACGCTCCCCAGTGTCCAAGAAGTCCCGACAGTCAGATAGACACGACCGCCACCATACACGCAGGCACTCTCCCCGACGAAGCATAAGTCGTGGCCGCAGCCACTCTTTCTCTCGCTCCCCGAGCTCAAGCAGCGACGACGGCGTCCACGACCCCCTTTCACAGGATATCATGGACACAAGAATTCCTCGCGGGTTGGAAAAAACCCTACTCTAGCAACCTACGATGGGACCACCGACCCCAGCGAGTATATAGAAAACATAGAAGCGATGTTACACTATCACAACGTGGCCGGCGCCATAAAATGCAGACTATTCCTGATCACACTAAGAAATGGGGCAATGGCCTGGTTCAAACGCCTTCCTCGAGGGTCGATCACCTCATAGAGAGACTTGAAGACTCAGTTTTCTCGACATTTTACAGCTTCCCGACGACATCCCAAGTCGGAGGCCATGTTGGAAGCCATTATATAAGGCAGGGACGAATCCCTGCGAGCATACATCGAACGGTTTAACAAGGAGGCCGTGGAGGTCCGTACAACGGACCATATGAAGAAATACCTCCTCGAAAACAGCTTGAGGCCCACGAGCGAATTCCGCAAAGCCGTGGACATCGAGACTCCCCGTACACTAACAGAGCTACTCCGGAAAGCCAAAGCGTACATACAGTACGAGGAAAAGAAGGTTGCATACCATGCCCGGGACGTGAGAGACCGCGAAGGAACCCGAGCATCAAAAAAAGAAGAGTCGGAGACATCCCGGCAATGGAAAGAGAGGCGGCGAGACGACTTTCCCAGAGAAAGCAAAGGGTCCGCTGGCCGGTTCGCAGAATATACCCTGCTTACGGCTCCCCATGAACGCATTCTCTCTGAATGCATCAACGCTGAATTCAAGCAGGGGCGTCAGATTCCCCAAGCCGATGACGTCTAAAGGCAACGTCGACAAGAGCAAGTATGTCGCTTTCACCGCAGTCACGGCCACACGACAGAAGACTGCGTACACCTAAAAGACGCAATAGCGATCCTCATCAAGGAGGGTCACTTGAAACAATACATAAAGAAAGTTGAGTCCTCCCGAAGAGAGGCCTCAGAGTCAAAGAAGGAGGCAGAATCGTCTCAATCCAGTCCTCCCCCGCAGGTCTCAATGTCCATCACGCGACCAGAGGACTTTGTCATTCCTGATTACTTCGAAGAGCCTTCTCGGATTACCGCCCACAACACTTGGGAAACTTTCCCTGCATCCATGGTTATCTCATGCGAGGGGTACAATGAGCTGACAGTAGGATCTGTCAAGAGGAAGTTCAAGGAGTTTATAGACTGCAGTCCTGGCCGGTTGTCTACGCTCGAGAAAGTCAAAGGGCGCTCCCAACCGATCACATTCTATCGGGAGGAGCTGCCCGGGGGATCTACAAATTCTCGCATTCCTCTCCTCATCAGGGCCAAACTAGCAAGCACCGATGTCCGGAGGATCCTGGTCGACAAAGGCAGTTCAGTGGATATTATGTACATGGACATGTTCCGCGCCCTTAAGCTGGACCAGAAGAACCTCTCACCGTATGTGGAATCCGACCTGCAGGGGTTCAACAGGGCCACGGCCAGACCTTAGGGATATGCGGAGATGTCGTATGTGTGTTATTTGTCTTTTATTTGCTTTTGTTAACATTCTGCTGCAGCGTATTAATCAGAATCTAAACATTAGTTTAGATTTTGAACTCTGGTCAGAGGCAAAGTTAAAAAATAGAAAACACTATTCAAGTCCCCCTTCTTGTGCATTTTTCTCATCTTCAATTGGCATCAGAGTCTGGTTTGTGTATAACATTTAATAGTGGTGCAAATAAGGATCCAATGATAAAAATATGTCTGCTAAAGACTTTCCTTCAAGAAGGAGTTAAGTACCACATGAAAAATATTACATTGTTAATCCTACCATATTCAAAGGGTGACTCCGCTGAATTTAAATGATGCAAAAAACAAAACAAAAAATTTAATCCATTAGTCTTAATAAAGGGTTTTGATGAAGGTCTATAGAATACTCTTAATAAAGGTGTTATTATATAAGTTAATGGTGTAGGGATGATCAAAGTCTGAAAGTCTCTCACACCAGCTCAGAAGAAGCTTATTGAAAATATCTTTAGAGTTATATGCATTCTAGTAGGTGCTCTATCTCATTCTGAGTATATCAGCATCATTGATATGTCTAATGCTCAAGACTGTATTTGAATCCTTGTGTTCTCATTTGAAGGGAATCAGGTAGAGGCTTATTAAGTTATACTTCATCTAATTTTTCAAGCAAATTCTAAGAAGTCTGCTAGCTAGTGTTAAACCAAAAAGTAACATTTATTCAAGAAGTCAAAAGTTTGAGTAAATTGAGTCTTGAAGGTTTTACTAGCATTCTTCGAAGTAAAGAAATGAAATTAGATGATGAAAGTTGTCAAACAGATCACCCTTCCTGAAGCCTATTGAAGAAAAATCCTATGGAATGTTTGATGATGAGGAATTGAACTTCCCTATCAAAAGACTTTTTCAACTGGCTAAATGGGAAATAAGTTTAAATAAGATTACTTCAGAAGCTTATCAAATAATCTTATTTCAACTGATTTCCCAAATCTTAAGAACAAGGAGAAATACTACTAGAAAAACCCAAAAAGAAAATTGTCAGAGATCTTCAAAGTCTATTCTAATGAAGCTGGCATAGTTGAGGATTCATAATCTGATGAAGAAAGTAATCAGGCATTGCTGACCATTACTTCTTCTGAATAACCAATCTGAATCTATGAATAAAAATCAATTATTGAAGAGAAAGAGATAACTTTCAATCTATCTTGCTTCAATATTGGTAATAAGGAGTCTATATCTCATGATAATATCTTAAGTGACTTCATTGCTCCTGTGGAAATCGAAGGCTATCATAAAATTTGTGTTAAAGGACAATTCTTTGAGAAACCATTCATTTCTTCTTTTATTTATGGCAATAATATGGCAGTGCTGTAAAATTGTTTTATGTAATATCTGATAGCAAACATTATATGAATCTATGCTTGTCCAAAAATTTCAATGTCAAAAGATTTAATCCAAGACAATGAAATCGAAGACTCTACTATGAACAAGACTTTGTTAATGCCATTACTCATCCTAGAATCATACTCTGGAATGAATCATGGTACTACTATCAGGTTAAGGCATAAAACAAAAGAAAGCCTGTCAAAACTAACAGTTATGGACTCATAGAAATATGAATACCAATATCCAAATTTGTATTTACTGCAGATATCACAGAAGAAAGGAGGATGTAATACCCCGTGTTTTCTTAAATACTCAAATTCATATCAGTTGAGATCATTTGGGTTCCTATGTGCTCTAAAAGTTATCAATTGGGATAAATAGACTAATTAGTGAACTCAGATGGATTTAATAAATATTATTTGGAACTGACCTTTTATTAATTGGAACAAGAAGAAACATTTTGATAGCATTAATAATGAGTCAATTGCTCTGGTAGAATAATTATTTAAGTGTAGTAACACTTAAGATATTTTCTACCACTTTTATCTAATTTTATCCGCACAATTTTCCTTTGATTTGTACCCACATGTTTCTACTACCACTCTTACCAAACCATTACACCATCCCACCTTTCATTCTATTAATAGAGAAAATAAGCCTTGGGAGAGAACGAGAAATAGGAACATAGAGAGAAGAGTATCTTGTGGGAAGAAGAAGAACTTGGAGAAACTTAGAAGCTTGGATCTTCATCGTCATTCTCTCATCTCTACATCTTGCAACAACAATCTCTTCATCTTTTTTGCTAAGGTGGGTTATAGGTAGAACTTTTGATTTTAGAAGCTAGGATTTGATAAATCATAGAATAGTTAGAATGGTTAATAATATTATGATAAGTTTTCTCTCTTGATCATGAAAATTGCCATGAACAATGATTCTACCATGTCCTTTATATGTTGATTGTGTTATTGTGATTAAATAATGTTGTTGTTATTTTGATTTTTGTGTTCATGATATTTAGAAAGAGTATATGGAATGTATGTAAGTTATTGATGAAATATGTCATGTGTTATTGGTGGTGTGAGTGACATAGTGGTTAGAAATGAAACCAAGGATTATGCATGTTGGAAATGAAGGTTATAAAGGAAGTATTGGTGAAAAGAAGCAGGAACCAATTGATTGTCCTTGGGCTTCTCTCCAGGCAATCAGTTGGATGGTGTTATTGGAAATTGGAGAAGTTGAAAATTTTCACAGACCAATCGGTTGGTCCTTGGTAATAATCAATTGCATTGCCTTTCTGTTTGTGAAGAAACAATTTTTTCTAAAAGCCAATTAATTGGCTTTCAACATCAATCGATTGTCTATTTTGTTTTTCTTTGAAAATGGTTTGAAAAATTAACCAATCGATTGACTCACACTTTTTACCTATTGTCTTATTATCTTGATGTTTTTAAATGTATTGTATCAACTACTAATCACTTGTCATGTTATATATGCATTGAATCAATGATAATTGTGAGAAATATTTGATGAACCAAGTGAGTTAACCTAGTGATTTATTTAAGTTAAGAAGTTGGACATATAACTTAGATAACATTAGATAGTGATGTTTATTCAATATGATACCTAGGTGAGTGTCATGAATGGATGGTCGCCATAGCTAAGAGTGAAATGCTTTGTATGGAACATGTGTTGTTTTGTATGTTGAAGGTGAATGTGATTGCCTTGTGATTGTACAATACAATCACGTTGTGTTTCTATCTAGTCACGTAGTCGAAAATAACCTCTTGATTGTGCCTTCCCAAGTTGCGATGCTTTTATAAAGTAAGAATTAGGATGTACGCGCCCATACTTGAATGACCTGGGTTGAATCCTAAAGGTGGTAGATCCCAAAGTGGGGTGAGTCCCATACGGGTAAAAGACTTGAAATGGGTTTGGATTCTCATAGCAAGTGACGATTCTTGAAGTGGATGTCATCACCTAGAATCTGAAGTCCATGCGTATGTCAAAGTATGTGATAAGGATTTGTGACATGTGTCGATAGCCCTAAATATAGGGATTGTCAGGGAAATATACCTTGATTTGGTTTCTGATTAGTGATTGTTTGAGTTGATGAACTTAAATGACATGTTTCCATACATTGCAAGTTTTGTGTACTCAAGTTTTTTTCCCTTTTATACTCGAGTTAGATTTTGATTAAAACGTTGTAGATCCGAATGAACCCATAAGATAGGGAACCCACTGAGATTATCATCTCACCCCATGTTCTTGATTATTTCTCATGTATTTCTGAGCAAGTGAAGAGTAAGGACAAGATAGCTTGATGTCCTTGCTTGCTTGTTATTTTGGATGGTTTTTCCGCTGTGTAGATATCTCTTTTGAGATCATTCCTTAATGATCTAGTTTCTAGTTTTATCTTGGGCGCCCTTGTATATATTGTGTTATAGTTGTAGTTTTATTTTTTGGCATGTAATATGTACAATGTTACCACTAGGCACTTATGTATTTCAGCATCAACATTACAATTGTGCATAACATGTATTTATAGACACGTATTATATATGAGTGTTACGAATAATTTCTCATCCAAGGAGAAATTTAAATAATTCTCAAAAGAATAATTTCTCAAATAATGAGAAATTCAAATAATTCTCCTAAGAGAATCCAAAAAATATTTAGTAATTTCTTAATTCAAGCAAGGAGAAATTCAACTAATTGTCTAAAGAGAATTCAAGAAAATAATCTGTAAATTTAACGAGTAGAAAGAAAGTGGGACAAGTTAATGTTTTGACAATTCAAAAGACGTAAAGTTATGAAAGTAAAAAAGATAAAATTTAATAAAAAATTTTGGTGTATTTTGGAATGAAGCATATGTTTTTTTTATATAATAAAGTCAACTAAGTTGGGAGTTATGTTTTTGGTTCTCTTAATGGAATTTGGCTAACGCCTAATAAATTTTGCGTACAGGAGGTGATTGTTCTACTAATTTTATTTTGTTTTAAAATTTTGTTAGTATTTAAATCCATCTCTTACCAGTCAGTTTCCACGTGACTTTCTAGAGAGAAGACATACCTTCTCTCTCTAGAGTCTTATCGTGATTCTACACTGCCCTCTTTCCAATACAAGGTTTGTGGTGGCTTTTGATCTTCCAGATATCTGGATTTTCCACTCACGTCTGTTGGGTTCCCTGTGCGTCTCCAGCTACTTGGTGTTTCACTCACGTTAGGTGGGTTTGGTTTAGGTGAATAGAAGTTTCGATCGGAGGTAGTAAAGATGGAGAAGTGGAAATCCATCACCCTCTCTAAGGAAGAAAAAGAAAGAGTGGTAGCAGATGAAGAAGAAATTTGTGTTGACGAATCGTTTCAAAGAACGTTGGCCGGAAAACTGTGGATGGAAAGTAAATTCAACTCCAGAGCTTTCAAGACAACAATGGTGAACGCTTGGAAGCTGAAACATCCGGTAGAGATTCAAGATCTCAGCAAAAATCTCTTACTGTTTAAGTTTAATTCAAAACGAGACTTAGAATTTGTTCTTAAATTGGGGCCATGGAGTTTTGATAGAGCACTGCTGGTTCTCAATCGTATATCCGACTAAGAACAACCATCGGACTTGAACATGCATTTCATCCCCTTCTGGGTTATGGTTTACGAGCTTCCCCTAAATCTCAGATCTGAGGCAATGGCGAAGAAACTGGGTAATATCATCGGGAAGTTTGAAGAGATGGATGTCAAAGAGGCTGATAGAAACGGGAGATTCCTTCCTATCAAAGTGGTCATTAACCTGAAAGAACCGCTTAAATGAGGAACGGTGGTGAAAGTCAAAGAGAAGAGTCTTAGGGTCCACTTCAAATACAAAAGGCTACCGACCTTTTGCTTTGTCTGTGGCAGAATGGGTCATCAAATCAAGGACTGTGAAGCGAATAAGGACTTAAATGAGGAAGGATTTGAGGAGTCAATGGCTTTGAGCATCACCACTCCCGAAGACGACGGAAGACATGAAGAAGAAAGAGTATAGTTCTAGTCTCTGCAGCAAGGACCTCTTCAACGTTTCCTCTAGTCAGAATAGATGTGAAGCAAAAGGGGTAAGTAGCGGGGAAGATAATGAGGTTCAATAAAATATCTCAACTTCCAAACAACAAGAAATGAGTGTCATTAATGGAGACAAATAGAAGCCTCAAAACGTGGAAATTGAGAGGGTGGCGGAATCACTTGGGGCAGTCATCCTATCCAACGAAAAGAATAACCAGGCGGGTTCTGTTGGCAAGGAAGGAATATCAAAGAGGAAGTGGATTAGGAGAAAAAGTGCGAAGGATACGTGAACGGGGAGCATGAAGATCTCTAAACCAAAGTTGTCTAAGAGACAGTTGGTGGACGTCATGATTACGGAAGGACCTATAGAGGTTGGTTCCTATGGAGAGATGAAGAGGAAACAAGCAACAATTACAAGTGAAGGTCTTAACTATCAACCAGAGGTGGTGTTGGAGGACCAACACCGCATGTCCCAATGAAGGCTATCAGTTGGAACTGTAGGGGTTTGGGGAGCCCCCGTGCAGTTCGAGCCTTAACCTGGCTCATTCGTATGGAGCGTCCCCAGGTGGTCTTTCTAATGGAGACTAAACTAAAAAATGAGGAATTACTATCTGTTAAGAGGAAATACAGGTTTAAATATGATTATTCAGTTGATTGTAAAGGTGCAGAGAGGAATAGAGTGGGTGGTCTGTGTCTTTGGTGGAATGAATTTGTTGACATTGTCATTAACTCACACTCCTAAAACCACATTGCTGGGAGATGTAAGTTGAACGATGACGACTACCCTTGGTCTTTTGCTGGCATTTATGGGTATTCTGAAGAGGTTAACAAGAAATATACTTGGGATCTGGTCCAGAAGATTTGTGAAGATGGGGGGGGGAATGTATCCTATTTGGAGACTTTAACGATATTTTGCAGGATTCAGACAAGCAAGGTGGGATCAATAGATCACTCTCTCAGCTACAATGGGGAAGGCAGACTATGGACATATGTGGGCTAGAGGAAGTAAGCTTTGAAGGGTATCCTTTCACTTGGTCTAATGGCAGACAAGGCGAAGGAAACATTCAATGTAGACTGGATAAATCATTAGCTACTTGGGAATTCAAGCAGTGGTTTCCGTTAACATCTGGAAAGGTTTAACTCTGACCATGCTGCTTTCCGGATTCTTATTCAGAAAGACGAACCGGATGAGAGGCGGCATTATCTATTTTGTTTTGAAGAGGTCTGGTCGAAGTAAGAAAGGTGTGGAGATTAATTAGACAGTTGTGGAATGGGCGTTCAAGCTCTATTCACCAAAAGATAAGGTCTATGCAAGAGCTTCAACACAATTTTAAGGATTTGCGTACAAATAATATTAGGAAGGAAATATTGAGGCTTCAAGAGACTCTTAAAGAGGAGAAAAATTTGTCTGGGGATTGGACAAAGATTTAACAGTACAAGGCTACTGAGAGGCAAAGGGATTCCCTTCTAAAGATTGAGGAGACTCTTTGGAGGCAACGAAGTCGTGCCTTGTGGCTCATGGATGGGGATATAAACACCAAATTCTTTCATCAGAAAGCTGACCAACGCAGGAGGAATAATTTGATCAAAAGGCTAAAAAATGAGACTGGTGCTTGGAGGAGGGGACACCAAAACTGTGAGAGAATTCTTACGACCTATTTCAAGAATATCTTTACTTCTTCACTCCTTGATAAACAGAATGAGACTTGCAGAGTGATTTCTGGAAGACTTTTTGAGGCACACAAGCAGTTATGCTCCAAGCAGTTCTCTCGTGAGGAGGCATATGAAGCTATTAGTTAGATGCACCCTACGAAGTCCCCTGCACCAGACGGTCTCCCTGCTCTGTTTTATTAGAAGTTTTGGCCAACTGTGGGTGAGGAGGTGTTACACTTTACTCTTGATATTTTGAACAATAATGGTGATCCTACTGAAGTCAATAATACTTTTATCACCCTCATTCCCAAGAAGAAGCACCCTACGACTCCTTTGGATTTTAGACCAATCAGTCTGTGCAATGTGATCATGAAGGCCATCACCAAAGCAATTGCCAATAGAGTCAAGACAATTCTCCCTGATATCATTAGTGAAGAGCAGAGTGCATGCATTCGTGGAAGACTTATTACTGACAACGCTTTCATCGCCATGGAGTGCTTCCATTGGATGAAGCATAAGAAAAAAGGGAGGAAATGTACTATGTCATTGAAGCTGGATATGTCTAAAGCTTATGACAGACTGGAATGGAGCTTCGTGATGGAAACCTTAAAAAGATTGGACTTTCCTCCGTCAATGGTGTCATTGATACAGAAATGCATTTCTACTGTCACCTACCAAGTCTTGATCAATGGGCAGCCTAACAATCGTATTGTTCCTGATCAGGGTCTCTGTCAAGGGAACCCACTCTCACCATATTTGTTTATTATTTGTGCAGATGTTTTGTCTGGGATGCTCAAGCAGGAGGTGCTTAGGAAGAAGATACATGGCATTAAAGTGGCGAGGAAGTCTCCAACTATCTCTCATCTCTTTTTCGCGGATGACATTTTCCTTTTCGCTAGAGCCTCAAAGGAAGAAGCTGAACGGGTCCTTAGTGTTCTCAATGCCTAATGAAGGCTCTGCAGAATTGAGCAAATTTTTGGTGAAACAAGGCGTTGAATGAAGTGTTCCAACATGATGTCCTAACGAATGTCTTGACATCTTAAACTGATACAGCAGGCTAATTTTAAGTTTGTTCAAAGAATCATGGAAGCAATTAGAGCATGGATCAAGGACAGAAGATTGAAGCCCAAGGAAGCAAAAGCCTATAAATAGAAGACTTAGACCTAGGTTTTATAAAGACTTTTGTACGCCTTTTGTAACCTTGTTTTCTTGCGTAAGAAACAAGGGTTTAGGGTTTTGAGAGTCGTTGGCTCTCTAGGTTGTAAGTATCCCTTTGTATCAGTTGATACACTGTGCTAGATATAGGTGTCGCACAGATCCATAAGCCTTGAGGTATTGGATTGTGTATTGTTCTTGGATGAAGCTTTTAAGCAAGTCCGAGTTAGCTTGTTTGTCAAGAAAGCTTGACAGATTTCTGTATTGACAGGGATGATGTAGAAATCACAGTTGGTGATTAAGGGAAGTTAGTGGGGCATCTCATATCAGGGTTGTAAACATTTGAGTTTAGCCTTGGTAAAGATGTTCATTGGATAGATGTTAGGTATAAAGTTGTAAACGGGGGAGTTTAGCTTTGTAACAATTCTACAGATAGTGAAGTCTTCTTCCCGGATTGGTATCCCCCAGATGTAGGTGAATTGCACCGAACTGGGTTAACAATTACTGTGTTCTTTATCATTCTACATATTTATGTTTTCTGTTAGGGTTCATGATAAACATGTTGGATCAGATATCATGACATCTGTGATTGTGCAGTTATGGTATACAAGGTATCAGTCTGCTGTTGCGCCTCTGAGTTTAAATGATTATGTAGTACAATGTCTTGACATGTGTTATGACATCTGATGTCTGCATAGACCAGAATTTCAATTGGTATCAGAGCAGACATCCTGTCTGGTTCTGGATGAGATCTTTGGGAGATACTTTCTGGCGTTTAAACAATGAGGAGTTTTGAAGATCAGATTAATCAACTCAGACATACTCAAGGGTATTAATGGATGAGATGGATGTTCTGGATCGAAGGGAACAACCCGGAGGTTGTTCATGTTGCTGAGGAGATTCTACAACAACTATATGAGAAGTGGTTAGTTCTCTTGTTGGTGTGACTTATAAGATGTTGTGACATCTTATTAGGGCAAGCGGGATTTGTTCCTTGGTGGTTCTGTTGCATGTGTTTCTAATGGAAGATCTAGAATTATGGGATTCTGGAGTTGTTACTGAAGACAGTTGGTAGAAGGTCTCAATCGTCGGCCTCAATATTTGAAGATATTTGCATTCTTTTATTCAAAAGTTGGGAGCGATGAAGTGAAGGGAGTTGTTGTTAGATATCTGTTATAGTGACTTGGTTCTTGGAAGCTTGGTTTCTTGGTGCAGTTGAAGTCAGTTGAAGAGGAGAGGAGTTGAGTTTAAGTTTATCAGGTTCTTGCTCTAGGAGTTTGATAAACTATTGATCGACAAGGTTGTCAAAGATACTTGAGAATTCTTTCAAGTTTACTCATAAAGACATCTCAGTTGTGTATATGGAGTCTTCTAGTTACTCTTCTGACTAGAAGGTGTTTCTTTGAAACACAATCTGAAGAAAGTGGAGGTGATTTATTTTCACCATCCAAAACAGCAAGGACGAATTCATCTCTCTTGAACCTAAGAGTGGATCCAATCTGATTGAAGAATTGTTGAGGTAAATAAGATTCGTTCAGAGAGAATCTTAGTTACTTGAGTCAAGGGTGGCAGCCTTGGTATCTCAACACTGTTTGTCAAAGAAGATACTTGCAAAAAGATTGAATACTTTATAAGTGTTCATGACGTGATCTGGTGGAGCTCAGCTACAACAGTGAAGAAGGGTTATTGGACAAGGATTTAAGATCAATTGCTATTTGTGGAATCCCCAAGTATTTAATTGATTATTCTTGGTATTCAAGATTGTTGATGTTCAACAAGATGTTGGAACATCTCATCATCAGAGGTTGTGCAGAATCATGGGAGGGGTACTGCATACGCTTTAGCATCTGTTTTAGTCTTAGGTGGTGACCTAAGAAGTGGCTTCAGTGGGGTGTGACAGAAACATGTGTTCTCTGGAGAGTTTCTTGGCAAGAAACTAGGTTGGACTTTGATGTTGTTGAAGATGAAGATGAAGACATCATAATCTTGATGGTTACTGCTTGGATCAATTTATTTCTGATCTAGGTACTTTAGAGCATGGATCTCGCTCTTCTTGGAAGTCAAAGTTAAGTGGCAGTTATCTTTGGCTTTCTATAGTCTGCTCTACTAAGGGAAGTGGCATTCTTTGGTATGGTTATGGTGTAGTCTTGGACTACTTATTTTCGGAAGACTTAGACGTGGCAGGTGTGAAGTCTTTGGAGTTTTAAAGCAGGATGGAGGTTGTTTACTCAAACTTGGTTGTTGAATCAAGTCTATGAGAGCATGAAACTCTTGTTCTGCAAAGGAATGAGGTTCTTCTAAGTGGCAGAAGGGGGAGCTGAATTCAATAGTTGGATGTCGTATCAAAATATTCTGACATCTAGCTTAACATTAGAAGTCTCAGCTGGTGATGTGTAATATCAGCTTAAGATAATGTGATCTACAGGAGAATGGAAGTTACAGATGCTTCAAAAAGGTCTATCTCATGCAGTTTGCGAGAGCTATGGATGGGAAGATGTTACATGACTAAGAGGCTTGCTATGGAGAAAGTAGTTTATGTGACTTGAAGATCTATTTTCATTAGTGGATCAGTGTATCTTGTGGGAATTCTGAAGAAAATTGAGATCAAGGAAAAGGTGGCATTTAGTTGGTTTCATAGTGTGCATTCAAGCAGGATGCTTGAAACTGATTGATCTTGTGCAGAAGAGTAGTTAGTTGAAAACGTAAGGAGGTTCTAGTTCTCTTGGAGCTTGTGGCAGAAGTTTTGGGTTGATGATGGAAGTATACGTTCTTTTGGTGGATGAGAGTTTATTTCTCTCTGGGTTTCTAAAGTTTTATTTGTTCAAACTGGTGGCGTAGTGTTGTGTGAAGATCTTCAGTTTGGATTACTATGCTGATAGTAAGTCCAGTGGTGGAGCATATCAAGAACCATGGTGTGTGGTGTCTATGATGTGTGGAAGATGTCCTAACTGATGTTAGAACATCTTTGGGTTGGTTATCCTTGGTGGAGGATTTTTAGGTTCTATGAGGAACTGGTTACTTGCATCGTGTCTAAGAAGTATCTACATTGTCATATGAAAGAATGATGAAGTAGAAGAACTGTCTTAGAAGTCTGATGTAAGGTTTTGGAAGACTGAAGTGGATCATGTGTTGATTGCATGAAGGTCTGGATTCTGATGCGTTCAGAAGTGGATATTCACCAGAAAATCAGAAGTATTCCAGGTTATCATACGGGAGAATGATAAGGAATGCATGTCTTGGATTGTGGGGTGTTTATCTCTATTACTGGCTTGGTAAGGTCAGTGAAAAATCTTGCGAAGAGGATACTGCCCCTGGCTGCAAGTCATGCTAGTAGTGGATCAGTTTGGCAGCTGTGAAGTTCTGGAGCATGCATACGATATCTGACATCGTTATAACAAACTAAGGGGCCTTATGCGTCTCTTTGAGGAATGTGAAGCATTTTGATTCAATCGGTTTGTGCCTCAAGCAGCTGAAGGTCTATACATAAGAATTCAAGAGAAGTTCGTGTGGTGCGTAGATGGTTGCAGAATGAGGGGGATCAATGGGACTTTGATCTTAAGCCAAGAGTTTTTTATGGTATGATTGTTATCCTTTTATTATTTCCTCACGGGTAGCATGATGGAGATCTTGTCAGAAGAAGCAATAAGAGAGTTGATGATTGTATTCAGCAGGTGGCTTGAACTGAGGGTGCGCTCTTGAAGACATGAATATGCGTCTTATGTTCTCCATTCATTAGCTAGGTGTTTCGTGGAGGAGGACTGGTTACCTTAGATAGGGGGAGTTGCTCCTTGATCTAAGATGTTATACTGCGAGGATGCAGTAGTAGATCCAGTTTGCATTTGCGCGTTAAGCAAGCTGTGAGTATGTGTCCATCCTGGGAGCATGAGATGTCAAGAAGGATGTCTTGACATTTTGTATTGTTGCAAGTTGAGGGAGACTTGGCAGTACAAGTGAAATGGTTCTTATTGGATGCTTAAGAATCATTGGTTGAGTTTGGGAGAATTTATTTTTCTCTGCAGACTGTGATCACAAAACTGTGTAGTTATTGATCAATACAGAAATCTCTTGGGTTCTAACTGGGGATGTTTGAAGAGATGCTTTAACATATTGGCCAACTATATCTTTCTTCTGGGACTCATCAAAAGGATGGAGACTGTAGTTCAGATGGACTAAACAAGACTGACAAAATGTCAGGATACTATTTAAGACCTGAATGTGGGGGAGTGCTTCCTAAGAGAAGGCATGAGTTACATGTGTTTTGCTACAAGTGATTCTTTTTGGACGGTTACTCTTAAAAAGGTTGAACAGTCTTATCCTAGTTGGGCGGTGTACAGTTATTAATGTTGAATTCACCAACCTAAATTTATTTCTCCTTGAATTGTTCAGCGGTAACTTCGCTGGACCATGGATATCTAGAGAAAACATTTAGGTATTTAAAAAGTGCATTTGTCTGAGGCATTCCAGATTGTGGGTTGATTCATCATGTCTTTCATTCGTGTTTGGATTAGTATCATATGGATATGGAACTGCATTGGCTTCTTTTGCCAAATTTTGGCTAAAAAGGGGGAGAATAATAGATGTGTGGGTGGGTCTCTCAACATACATCTCTAGTGCAGGTTTTGCAACGATAGTCTGAAAAGATGTTGGAGAGGATGTTCTAACAGTCTATCAGAATCTTTCCCTTGTGCCTTGTGATCTGTGTTATGAAACAGGTTGTGTCTTGTGATCTGAGTTACATTCTCTATAAACTCTGTGTTACAAATGATACAACTCTTTCCTCTTAAGCTCTTTTTGGATCTTCTTATGGGTTCTCTAATGCCCCTCAAGAGGAAGATTTGTCCCTTCATGACATATACTGGTTTGAGGGGGGAGATTCATATACTCTTCCTCATGTACACCAACATACATCTAGGAATTTCAGGGGTAAGAAAAAGTCTCAGAAGTATTCCGATCATATCCACCAAACGCCGGAGTTTTAACCAAATTTTTTTCAAAAGGGGGAGACTGAAGGATCTGCAGATTTGAGCAATTTTTTGGTAAAACAAGGCGTTGAATGAAGTGTTCCAACATGATGTCCTTACGAATGTCTTGACATCTTAAACTGATACAGCAGGCTAATTTTAAGTCTGTTCCAAGAATCATGGAAGCAATCAGAGCATGGATCAAGGACAGAAGATTGAAGCCCAAGAAAGCAGAAGCCTATAAATAGAAGACTTAGACCTAGGTTTTATGAAGCCTTTTGTACGCCTTTTGTAACCTTGTTTTCTTGCGTAAGAAACAAGGGTTTAGGGTTTTGAGAGTCGTTGGCTCTCTAGGTTGTAAGTCTCCCTTTGTATCAGTTGATACACTGTGGTAGATATAGGTGTCGCACAGATCCATAAGCCTTGAGGTATTGGATTGTGTATTGTTCTTGGATGAAGCTTTTAAGCAAGTCTGAGTTAGCTTGTTTGTCAAGAAAGCTTGACAGATTTCTGTATTGACAGGGATGATGTAGAAATCACAATTGGTGATTAAGGGAAGTGAGTGGGGTATCTCATATCAGGGTTGTAAACGTTTGAGTTTAGCCTTGATAAAGATATTCATTGGGTAGATGTTAGGTATAAAGTTCTAAACGGGGGAGTTTAGCTTTGTAACAGTTCTACAGATAGTGAAGTCTTCTTCCTGGATTGGTATCCCCCAGATGTAGGTGAATTGCACCGAACTGGGTTAACAGTTATTGTGTTCTTTATCATTCTGCAGATTTATGTTTTCTGTTAGGGTTCATGATAAATATGTTGGATCAGATGTCATGACATCTGTGATTGTGCAGTTCTCATATTCAAGGTATCAGTCTGCTGTTGCGCCTATGAGTTTAAATGATTATGTAGCACAATGTCTTGACATGTGTTAGGACATCTGATCTCTGCATAGGCCAAAATTTCAACTACCAAAGAGCCTCCAGCCAAATTGTGAATGTTGATAAGTCTGAGGTATCTTTTAGCAGAAATGTTTTGCAGGTGGTAAAGGACAGGGTTATTGAGAAGCTTGGTTTTTGAGCTGTCAATAAGCACTCGAAGTATCTTGGGTTGCCAAACGTCTTTGGGAGGTCTAAGAAAGAAGTTTTTAAACTAGTGGTGGATAGAGTTTGGAAGAAGGTCAAGGGATGGAAATAATCTTTTTTGTCAAGAGCAGGCAAGTAGGTTCTGATCAAAGCGGTGGCCTAAGCCATCCATACGTACATTATGAGTTGCTACCGCATTATAGATAGCCACTACAAGGAAATTGAAGTGTTACTGGAGAAATTCTGGTGGGGTTCAAAAGAAGGAGAGAACAAAATTCATTGGTTAAGCTGGGATAGATTAACTCACTCTAAATGGAAAGAAGGAATTGGTTTTCGTGGCATCAAAGATTTCAATACCAGCTTGTTGGGCAAGCAATTCTAGAGATTAATGCATGAGGATGGGTCTCTTTTTGAGAGGTTCTTTAAAGGTCGATACTACCCAAGATGTTCCATATCTGAAGCTCTAACTAGTTTCAGACCCAGTCATGCGTGGCGCATCATTTTGAGTGCAAAGGATTTGGTGCTTCAGGGCTCACGTTGGTGTGTAGGGAATGGCTCAAGGATCAACATAGAATCAGATAAGTGGATCCCTTCTACCACTGGTTTCAAACCATCCTCAAGGGCTCGCAACCTCGCTCCTGATTCTAAAGTTGAAAAACTTATTGATCATGATCTGGCTTGTTGGGACCTGGATGTTCTGAAGGAAAACTTTAATGACCAGGATATTATTCATATCAGGAGTATACCTCTCTCTTCTAATCTTCCTGAAGACAAGCTTCTATGGCATTATGAAAAGGATAGTGTTTTCTCGGTCAGATCGGCCTACCATCTCCTTGGAGATAAAAGAGGAAAAATACTCTGGGTCCTTCAACCAACAGGCTGGTGAATTATTGGAAATCTTTGTGGAAACTTAATGTCAGTCTTAGAGTGAAAAACTTCGTTTGGCGGCTATCAAAGAATATTTTACCCACCAAAGACAATCTTCGAAGGAAAGGTATGATCACTGATGATCTTTGCCCACTTTGTAATGCTGAGCCTACAACTCCTGCCCATCTATTTCTTCACTGTGAGTTTGCAAAGAGGACTATTTTCTCGGCTCCTTTGGGAATTCGAATCCCTGATTGTGGCACTATTATTGATTGGCTAGCGATATTTTTTCCAAGAACGATTTGCAGTTTGGGCAGTTAATTGCCATCTTCCTGTGAAGTTGTGGCAAGTCCGCAATAGTGTCATTCATAAAAAAACCAAAGCGGGTCCTTGTTGGGTGTCTCGCAAAATTTGGGAAATTTTCACTGAGGGCTCTGATAGCAGCTCTCAAGCCCATAGCAGGTTAGGGAGTAATCAAGCCAATGACAGGTTGGTGAATTAAAACAATAGATGGGTCATCTAATCTGATGCAGGTTGCTATACAAATGGGATTGCTGCCTTGGGGTGTGTCATTAGAGACCCCACCTCAAATATTTTTCTGGCTGCCTCAAAGAGATTGGTTAGTGTGGTAGACCCGGCTAACGCGGAACTTTTGGCTATTCGTTGGGCATTACAACTGACAGTTGACCTAGGCCTTAGAGATTTCATTCTTCAATCGGATGCTTTGTCAGTTGTTGACTGCATTAATAGAGTGAATTACAATGCTGACCTCTTTCTTATTGTTTGTTATTGTAGATAGCTTATGGGTAGATGTAACAATGTTGTGATTATGTTTATTAGTAGGTTGTATAATGTTGAAGCTCACAATATGATTGACATTGACAAGTCTATAGGCTCTAGAACTTGAACTAGCCATATACCAAGCCTTGATCTTGTTTCTTGTAACTCCCTCTTAATGGAATGTGTTTGCTATTAAAAAAAAATAAATCCATCTCTTACCATTTTTACCCAGTTATGCTTAAAGATTCTTCTTTTTATTAATCCTCTTTTGTGCACTTTTTTAATCCTCGTATTAAGAAATCTCTTTGAAACGGTAAATTACATGATAGTAATTTGATGTTTTTTTTTTCAATTTCAGACTATTAAGGTTGGATATAAAGAAGGATTTGAAATTTATATGGCAGATGGACCATTAAAACTTGATGTGGCAAGAAATTAAAAATAAATTACACTATTCATTAGTAACACGGATGTGTAAATATATTGTATAGTCTTACAAAATTAATGAAAGATATATAGTTTCCCTCATGTTTATTTATCATACTAAATTGTAATTTTATATTTTTTTTCACCAAAATTTTCAGCTAATTTTTTTAAAAACAATTTATTAATTAATTATTAATAATAAATATAGCAACTATTAACATTACTCAAAACTTTCAACTACCTCACATCATCATAATTTATTAATTAATTATTACTAATAAATATATCAACTATTAACATTAATCAAAACTTTCCACTAACTCACATCATTATAATTCGGCTAAAATACAATTTTGGTTCTCCTGTTTGTCAAAATTTACGGTTTTGGTCCCCCATTTTTTTTAACAGTTTTGGTCCCCCACCCCAATTTTGGCCCAAAAGAATGATGAACAGTACTTGGTCCGTATATGAGTAGTACATGTTCGTACATGAACAGTACATGAACAGTGAGGGGTGGGGGACCAAAACTGTTAAAAAATAAAATGGGGGACCAAAACCGTGAATTTTAACAAACAGGGGGACCAAAACTGTATTTTAGCCTTATAATTTAGTATTACTCAAAACTTCCCACTACCTCACTTCATCATAATTTAGGGTGTGTTTGGTTGGGGTAACTGGAGGGGAGGGAAAGGGAGGGGAGAGAATATTTAATAATTTTTGTGTTTGCTTCAAATTTTAAGAGGGGGAGGAGAGGTAGATGGAGGGGACTAAAATCCCTCCTGACTCACTTTTTGCTTCCCCCAATTTGGAGGAATTTGGAGGGAATGAGAGGTGTTTCACTTTAATCATAATTATATTTACATTTTTATCTTTATTATTTATTTAAATATAAATTTAACTTATTAAAATGTTAAATGTTATATTTTAAACAAATTTTATCTTCCTTTTATATTTCTTATACTTTTTATATATTCATCTTATTATTATTATTATTATTATTATTATTATTATTATTATTATTTGTGTTTAAATCCTTTTATTTTATTTATTATATTTTATTGTTACTTTTTTATTATTGTAATGTTTTTGTTTATAATAATTTTTATTAGATTTTATTATATTTGATAATTTTCTTAAAATTATATATTATAATCATTATAATTTTTATAAAAAATTTTAAGATGCTCTCTGATTGAATACTTTATATTTCGTCAATGAATTTGTATTTGAATTATAAATGATAAATATCATGAGTCTTATGATAAAATTAGAAGGATACAAATGTAAATTAGTTTTAAAATACCTCCCCTCCCCTTGTGAACCAAACATATTTGTAAATAAAATACCTCCCTACTACCTCACTTCATCATAATTTAGTAAAAACAAATTCTAATAATAATAATAAATAACATTACTCAAAACTTTCCACTACCTCACGTTGTCATATTTTTAAAAAAAATTAATTGATATGCACTAACAGTAATTTTAAATTAACAATATGACATAGCTGATTAAAATTCTTATTTAAAAATATTTTATCAATTAACAAATAATTCGCTTATTATTATTTATAGTTAAAATAAATAACAATCCTCCAAAAATTTGGATACTTTCACTCTATACCTTTGTTTATCTTTTTTTTTTATAATTTATTTAATACTTATATTTCAACTTCTAACACATACATAAAATTGTAATTTATTTATTTGTTTTGTGGTATATTTTTTATTTACATAAAATTTTCCTACTCCCTCATGTTTTATTTTTTAACAACTTATTTTGGTAAATAAATTTGTAGCATGTTGGACTTTATCTTACACAATTTATTTTCATACATGACCAATTATATGTTGTCATTTTAAAATTTATATCAAAAATAGTTTAAAATTATTGATAACTACAAATAAATATAAATAAGAAATTAGAATCAAATTGTAGAAAAAATAAATAATATATTGATAAAATATATAAAGTGTGTTGGGAAATAAGTGTGAGTTGTGTGAAGAAACAAATGTGACTTTTAAGTTCCACGTTACTTAGAAAAGTGAAGGTTAAATATTTTATAAGATGACCCATACACCTACCACCTTAAGGTTTTGGGTGAATATGTGGTGTCTCTCACTTTTTTGGGTGAGTCTTTGACCTTTAGGTGAGTGTTTGACTAAATGTGAATGCTTTTCCCTGGTGATGATTCATCAATGGTTTCAGAGTCCGGTTTAAGTAAGGGATGTGAATGAAAGAGCTTCCGCTTGAGGGGGAACATAGTGAATAGACTCACACTTGAGGGAGAGATTGTTGAAAAATAAGTCTGAGTTGCGTGGAGAAACAAATGTGAGTTCTAAGTCACACATTATTTAAAAAAGTGAAGGTTAAACACTTTATAAGTAAATGACCCATACACATATCACTTTAAAGTTTTTTGTGAATATATGTTGTGTCTCTCACTTGTTTAAGCGAGTTTAGGTAAGTGTTTGGCCAAATATAAATGCTCCCCTCATAATGACCCATCAAAGTGAACAACATATTTAAAGATTATCTTAACTTTATATGCATTTTCTCCCTATAATATGTGGCACAAGCAAAAATAAAATAAGTTTTCTTTTTTAAATAATATAAATAATTAATAAATAAAAAAATAAACAACGTAATTAAAGAATACTCTAATTTTATATGAAAAGTTTCATCTCCATAGGACAGATAATGAACCGAACCAACTCAAAAATAGTTCGAAATTCAGTTTGAAAATTAATCTGTTGAACTTGGTTCATGAACCTAATGAATTGAGTATAAGCGAAAAACTAAGTTCGTTTACTAAATGAGTTGAACTTAAATTATACATAGTTCGATTCGTTAGGTTCACGAGTCAACTCAATTATATATGAGAATGATTATATTGTCTTTAAGAGTAGGTTTAAAAATTTAATATAAATGTTAACTTTATATTTTATTTTAATCTAACTGTGTTAATTAATAATTTATTTTCTCAAGTGAGTAAAATATTTCTAAAAAAAATTATCCAAATAAAATTAGCATCATATAAATTAATTAATTTTTGAATTAGTATTTTTTTAGACTAAGTTAAATTCCAATCTAATAACTTTTATTTTATTTCAACACTTTTTTTAAATAATATTAATTTAAAATGTCAAATATATAAAAAATTAGACTTAAAAAATAGTTTTTAAATCCGTGAAGCAAACGATCTGAATTTAATGAGATGAAACGAGTCGAGTTTGAGCTTAAAAAAAGTTCGTATCAGAGTCGAACCGAGATTTGACCTAAATCAATTTTTAACGAGTCGAGATCAACTCGACTCATTTCCAACCCTACACCTCCATGTCGTGCACCTGCAAAAATAAAATATCATTTTTAATAATAATAAATTAATATAATTGAAAAAAATAATTAAAGAAATATTAACTATACATACAACTCATATATTCATAGCATGTTGATACATACTAAAACATAGAATATTGAGGATCCTCATAATATGTTATTTAAAAGGCTAAATTACCTACTGAGTCCTTTAACTTATTTAATTGTAACACTTTGGTCCTTTATGTTTATTTTGCTTCAAGTAGGTCCTTTATGTTACATAATTGTTGCAACGTTACCCTTTTAATCAACTTTCGTTTAAAAAAACGTGATGTGGCACAAACGTTGCTTATGTGGCGTTTAACAGTGCTGAGGTGTAATTATTCAATATATTATTTATTTATTTTATTACCAGGTGAGAAAATTAATAGGTTAAATATAAAATCCTCAAGTTAGAACCCTAATGTTCTCTCCTTCATCTCTCCATCTATGGCATCTTCATCATCTCCTTCGTTTCAATTTTAATTTTGATTCAGAGGCTACTCTCATGAAGCTTAAACTCGTTGCTAAACACGATAAACCTCCAATACAAACCTCCAATATAAACCTGCAACAAATGGAAATAACTGATTAATAAAATTTGTGCACTTTACTTTATGAACAGTAGAATTTGCCTTGATTACATTATTTTGTCTAAAATTTATTTGATTTGTGGTTGTTTAGAGCTTTCGCACTGCAAACGTTACATGAAATACTGTATTTCTTGATTAACCCAGTTATTTCCATTTGTTGCAGCTCTATGGTTCATGGAAGGCAAATTATGCGAATGGACTCCCGTCCAACAACCATGGCTAAGAGAAGAATAAATCAAGGATGCATAATGACAACAAAGCATGTTGTTTTTATATTGTATAATCAATTCAATTGTTTTCACTTTTCAGTTTTCAATTTCAATGTAGCTCTCTTTTAACCTCTCTGTTCAAACAGTTACTCGGATTTTTTAATAAAATTTTGCAGTTGAGTAATATCCACGATTGATGAACAAATTTTGCTTAACATGATTGATGAACAAATTTGTAGGAAAAAGATATAATTCTCCATGGTTAATAGAATTTTGATTGTATTTTAGTTTTTAAATAATACATGATACACACTAACAGTGTAAGCAAAAAAAACTAGATACAATACAACACTTTAACTAATGGAATTTAGTTTAGTTGATATGAAAGCATCTGTAGCAGGTTTAACATCTGTATCAGTTTGCTTTGATGACCATAAGTTTTAGAATTCCCAAGAAAGTTTCATGGAATAGACTCACTTTAGCATAATTTTGCAAACCTGCTAATGTAATCCAGAGTTTATAAATTTGTTAAAGTTCACTTCATTTTTTACAAGTTTACAAATAGTAGTAGTGTCTTGTGTTTGCAGACTTAAAGTAACTTGTAAGAGAGGCCTCTCTAATCCCTCTATAACACTATTTAAAATTAATCTCCCTCACTAATGGTAAATAAGTTGCATTAGAAGCATTAATAAAATCAAATGGTTCACTTGCTTGAACCTTGGACCAAAACTCCAATATCAAGATTGATTGAGGCGTGTTATTGCCAAAAGAAAATGGAGCATATGTAACAAAAAATTACATTTGCAGATAAAGATACAATTCCCTATACATGATAGAACTTTAATTGTATTTCAATTTTAAATACCTAGATACAGTACAACACAATATGACAAATGGGATGAATAAAAAAATTCATCTTCATTCATTCTGTAACACCCATATATAAAACTCATACATCAAAGCATAAATATTATATATAGATCCAAGTGTTTGGTACTGAAACACATAAGCTCCTAGTTAACACATTGTATACAAATAAATGCCCTAAAGTACAAAGTACAAAAACCTAAGGCATATTATACACAAGATGTTCAAAAGATAAAAACTAAGAACTAGATCAACAATGATCTCAAAATAAACTCCGCTACGGAAGCTAGCAATCAACAAGCAAGGAAAGATCACACGACCTTATCCTTACCCTTCTCGGAACCTGAAGCACCTGAAATACATCAACAACGTGGGGTGAGATACATCAAATCTCAGTGAGTTCCCTATCTTATGGGTTTTCTCGGATTATCAAGGTTCTAACAATCCTAACTCAAGTCCGGGGAAAAAGGGGAAAGGACTCTTGAGTTCACATTTCAATTCTCACACTATATGGAAACATGCCGTGAGTTCATCAACTCAAAAGTATCACTAATCGATAACCATACCAAGGTACCTCCTGTTCCCGTCCGCTTCTACGTCTAGAAGGCGACCCGAGTCATAGATCCTTGTAACCTACTTGACATATGAATGGATTCGGGTTCTACGGGCCTTTTACCGTTATGAACCGTCACTTCACACGGGCCTTTTACCGTCACAAGCATACGCTTCATGGGCGCCATTCGTACAGCACGGGGAATCAAACCTGCCAAGTAGTTGTGCATCCATTTCAGAGGAGTCCGAGACTCATGAAACTACACTCAATATAAACTGGTTATGATTACGTGATCATACACAATAACACGATTGTATTCGACAATCACAAGGCTATAATGCCTCCCGGCCTCTCATGCCGGCTCAAACCCACAAAGGTTAACCACATGTTCCATACTAGTGTTTCCAACTTCTAAATTCTCCTATAGTTCACAAAGGGGTTTTCCTCACTCTTCCTATTTCTTTTTCCATATTAACATGCACATTCAATTACAATTATGTTAAACAATAATAGGATAGGCAAGGTATCTAACAATCTCATAATAGCATACTTTATAGCAATAACAACATAATTAAAACACTTTTGAGCTTTCCCGATTATTTAGTCGGTCGGTAAAATTAACATTTTTCACTTCCATTGAAAAGAATATTTCCTTAGCTTCACAACGATATAAAGAACTCTTAAATCGGGTAAACGAGTCAAAAGTTACGGATTTTTGAAGAAAAAAACAATTTTGGTCCCAGGCAGATTCGCCTGGCGAATCTGGATTTCGCCTAGCGAATCCACATTCGCCAGCACCTCGCCTGGCAAAATCCCATTCGCCAGCACTTCGCCTGCGAATCTAGTGGTGAATCCCTAATTTCAGAAAAATCAAAAGTTCCAGTAGCTAACACATTTCTGTTTCTTCGAATTCGCCTGGCGAATCTGGTTTTCGCCTGGCGAATCCCTTTCGCCAGCACTTCGCCTGGCGAGTAGGTGGAGAGACCTAATTCGCATGGCGAATTCCCAATTCGCCTGGCGAATCACACCAGAACCAGAATTTCTCCTTACGGGTTCCATGGCCCCAAAACCCCAAAATCACCATTTCTTAACCCAAATCAATTTCAAACAGCACAAACAAGCATCAACAATGTTAATATACATAATGTGATTATACTACACAATTTATATCGATTTTAACCGTTAAAAACATCGATTCAACATATTGACCTAAAACTCAATCATTCCAAAAACTCTAAAAATGTGGTTTCTAAACTAGAACCCACCTTGAGATGAGCAAGATGAAGATGATTGAGAAGATTGGATGAAAGTTTGATGAATGGATGATGATGATCTTGATGTTTTTGAGCTTTTCTCCTATTTCCTCTTTTCTCTCCTTTCCTTTCCTTTCTTTCTTCTTTCCTTCAATGTTTCTATCTTTTTCTTTTGTTTGGCAAAGTGAGAGAAAAAGAATATATAGTAACTTAGTATTAGAAATAATACTACTAAATTTCCAAAAAGTCTCTTAAGTCCAAATTAATAAAATACCTCCGAGTCAGATAATATTAATTGGATTTATTCTCAGTTCCACAGTTACTCTAATTATTTTATCAAATAATTCCTCAGAGTACACTGGGCTCAGTCAATCACAATAAAATATTATCCGAAGAAATAAAAATACGGGGTATTACATCCTCCCCCCCTTAAATATAAATTCGTCCTCGAATTTAAAGATTACCTGAAAAGATGCGGGTAAGCATCTCGGATTTCCGATTCAAGTTCCCAAGTTGCATCACCCGGATGAGTTACATCCCACTGCACCTTAACGAGAGGAATCTCCTTGTTCCTTAATACTTTCGTTTCTCTTCCCACAATGCGGCTTGGTTGAGGTTCAAACGTTAAGTTTGCTTCTAATTCAACAGTATCCGGTAGAATTGGCTGAAGAGGATCTGGAACAAATCTGCGAAGTTGAGATACATGAAAAACATCATGCATTTCTGACAGAGAAGGAGGTAAGGCCAACCTGTACGCTACTTCGCCAATCCTTTCTAAAACTTGATACGGTCCCACATATCTTGGACTTAACTTCCGTGACTTAAACGGTTCTTTCAGTCTTAATCTCGGAGTAACTTTCAAAAACACGTGGTCACCTTCTTCAAATTCTAAAGGTCTTCTTCGATTGTCCGCATAACTCTTTTGTCGATCTTGTGCTTGTTTAATTTTCTCGCGGATCATTCGAATCCTTTCTGTAGTCTCTTGTATGATTTCGGGTCCTAAGATTCTATCTTCCCCAATCTCCGCCCAACACAAAGGGGTCATACACTTTCTCCCATACAATGCTTCATACGGAGCCATACCGATGCTCGCATGGTAACTATTATTATAAGAAAACTCAATCAATGGCAGAAGTTATTTCCAATTCCCTTTACTCTCTAACACACAAGCTCTCAACATATCCTCCATCGTTTGTATCGTTCGCTCAGTCTGACCATTCATCTATGGATGATTAGATGTGCTCAAACGCAACTCCGTCCCCATAGCTTGTTGAAAAACTTTCCAAGATCTTGAAGTAAACTTCGGATCTCTATCCGACACAATATTAGAGGGAATACCGGCAATCTCACAATTTCCGCAATAAACAACCTCGCAAGATGACTTGCCTTGAAGGTAGTCTTCACGGCCAAGAAATGCGCCGACTTTGTCAACCGATCTACTATTACCCAAATCGAATCATAACCACCTTGCGTACGAGGTAAACCTACTGCAAAATCCATAGAAATACTATCCCATTTCCAAACTGGGATTTCTAATGGTTGTAATAATCCACCCAGTCTTTGATGTTTAATCTTAACTTGTTGGCATATCGCACATTCCGACACGAAGACTGCAACATCTCTTTTCATACCGGACCACCAATAGTCTTTCTTTAAATCTTGATACATCTTTGAAGAACCTAGATGTATAGTGAAGGCACCCTTATGCGCTTCCTCTAAAATCCTTCTTTTCAAAGTCGCATCGTTCGGAACGCAAATTCTTTGGTTAAACATAATTATTCCATCGCTAGCGTGCACAAAACCCGATTGACTTAGCATCTCTTGCAACTTCTCATCCAACAATTGTCCTTGTTGAATTTCAACACTTAAAGTATAATTGACATTCAAATTCCCCATAATCACTCCATTAGGAGTCCACACAAATTGAAGATTTAAATCTCTAAACTTTTCCAACAACAAATATTCTAACATCATCAATTCGGCCTTTCTCAAAACTTTCCTACTCAAGGCATCGACAACTTTGTTCGCTTTACCCGGATGGTATTTTAGCTCTAGATCATAGTCCTTTAAATATTCCATCCACCTCCTTTGACACATATTCAACTCTTTTTGGTCAAAGAGGTACTTTAAACTCTTGTGGTCACTAAACATTTCAAAATATACTCCATATAAATAGTGACGCCACACTTTCAAAGTAAACACCACCGCCGCTAATTCCAAATCGTGGGTTGGATAATTCTTCTCGTGAATTTTCAATTGTAGAGAAGCATAAGCCACCACGTGACTTTCTTGCATTAAAACGCCTCCTAGTCCCATCTTAGACGCATCACAAAATACCTCATACAACTTGCTAGGATCGGGAATAATCAGGACGGGAGCTGTAGTCAACCTTTCTTTCAAACTATAAAACTTTGTTCACACGCCGAATCCCACTCAAAGGGGCAATCCTTCAGAGTAAGTTTAGTCATGGGTAATGCTAGTTGCGAAAAGCCTTTGATAAACCTTTTGTAGTAGCCTGCTAGACCCAAGAAGCTTCTAATTTCTGATACATTCTTCGGTCTCTCCCAATTAATCACAACTTCAACCTTTGACGGATCCACCGCTACACCACCCTGTGATATAACGTGACCAAGAAAACTAACTTCAGACATCCAGAACTCGCACTTGCTTAACTTGGCAAAAAGTTGCTTCTCTTGTAAGATCGATAAGACGATTCTCAAATGTTCTTCGTGCTCTTGCGGAGTACGAGAATAAATAAGAATGTCATCAATGAAGATCACAACAAATTGATCCAAGTAAGTTTGAAATAACCGATTCATGTAGTCCATAAAAATAGCTGGGGCATTAGTCACACCGAACGACATCACTAAGAATTCGTAATGACCATAACGGGTCCTAAATACAGTCTTAGGTACATCGGAACTCTTTACTCAGATTTAGTGATAACCCAACCTCAAATCAATCTTCGAGAAGACACAGGCTCCTTTCAATTGATCTAATAGGTCGTCTATCCTTGGCAAGGGATACTTGTTCTTAATGGTGACCTTATTCAGCTGACGATGGTCAATACACAACCGCATCCCGCCGTCTTTCTTCTTTACTAACAAAACTGGGGCTCCCCACGGTGAGACAATAGGTCTAACAAAATGCTTAGCCATAAGCTCCTCCAATTGTTCCTTTAGTTCTCTCAATTCCAATGGTGTCATCCGATACAGAGAAACGAATATAGGAGCCGTTCCCGGTACCAGGTCAATAGAAAATTCCACTTCCCTCTCCGAAGGAAGAGAAGTGACATCTTCGGGGAAAACTTCTGAAAACTCACAGACTACAGGAATGTTCAAAACTTAAAGGTCGCTACTCCCTTCCTTAGTGAGAACCAGAAGAACAGATTTCTCTTCTTCGAACAAGAAATTTATCATTCCAATCGTACCTTCTAGGATAGTTGTTAAGACATCTTTCGGGGTAGCATCAACAGATGGAATGATGATGAGCTTTTCTTCACACCCAATAAACACCGAATTAGCAAAAAGTCAATCCATTCCCAAAACGACATCAACTTTCTTAAGTGGTAAGCAAATAAGATCAATCTGAAAAACTCTACCGTCCACAGACAAAACACAGTTTTCACACATCGACGATGTCTCGACTATTTCATCCATGGCGGTAGTGACCACCATAGGAGGAGACAAAGGAACGGACCACAACCCAAGTCGCTTCATATATTGTATCGATACAAAAGAGTGTGTAGCTCCGCAGTCAAATAGAACAAAACAAGGAAAACCGTTAACGAAGCACGTACCGGCAATTAAGGAATTGTCACTCTTCTTCTTCCTTGCATCTAAGGTATAAACCCTTCCTTGTGTCTGAGTCCTATTCTGAGGACAATCTCTCTTCAGATGACCCATCTTCTGACATTGGTAACACTTCACATTGTCTATACCACACCTTCCATAATGCATCATTCCACAAGTGCGACACACCGGAGGTGTACTCGCCCTTGAATCTTGAACTTGCTTTCATTTGAAGGCTTGTTGCCTAGGCCTGAATTGTTGGTTGGATCTTCCGCGATCCCCTTGATTCGCCCTACTCGTAACACCTTTCGCTTGGACTTTCTTCAAACTATGTTCAGCTACATAGCATTGTCTTAAAA
The DNA here is from genome assembly GCA_022829125.1 of Lathyrus tuberosus. Taxonomy (NCBI): domain Eukaryota; kingdom Viridiplantae; phylum Streptophyta; class Magnoliopsida; order Fabales; family Fabaceae; genus Lathyrus; species Lathyrus tuberosus. The sequence goes on along the minus strand of JALAZF010000111.1, from coordinate 5,809,945 downwards.
CTTAGGCATAAGTAGTGAACTCCCTCTGAGATACACTATGGGATATTTCAGCTCTAAGTCCAAAAATAAATTGATCCACCTTCCACTTCTCATCTGGAGCATGCATAGCCTGCCTAGAATAAGCAGCCATGTCTTCAAACTTTTCAGCATAACTGGCCACAGTCATACTACCTTGCCTTAGTTGTTGAAAATCAAACTCTTTCTGAGTCCTCAAAGAGCTCGAAAAATACTTCTCCATAAAAACAACCTTGAACTGCTCCCAAACCTTTGGCACTTCCTGAATAACCATTAAAGCCGAGGCACTCTCCCACCATCTCATAGCGGGACCCTTCAATGAGTGAGAGGCGAACAACACTTTGTTCTCCTCGCTGCACTGGACTATCAAGAAAATCCTCTCCATACCAGAAATCCATTCGTGAGCCTTCACGGGATCCAATCCACCATGAAATTCTGGGGGATTCATGCGGATAAAATCCCGGAATTTCCCACCTTCAGCTTCTGGAACAATTACCGTAGGATGTAAACCTCAATTCATTTGTTGCACCATTTGCTGCATGAATAGATTATGTTGCTGCTGCATCTGTTGCATAAACTGACACAAAGGAACATTGCCATCGCCTCCCGGCAGATTCGTCCCTTGAGGAGTGGTGCGTGGTCTACCACGAGTGTTTCTACGTCCATCATCCATGTTCCTAAAGGTCATACAAATAGGATTAAGTTGATCAGGCTCAATGCCATAAATATAACACTTAAGACCAATGGCGACACAACGTATATGAAACGGAAAGAAATACTTATACTATTTCATGGCTAGGTCGAGGATACGACCTGCTCTGATACCAACTGTAACACCCATATATAAAACTCATACATCAAAGCATAAATATTATATATAGATCCAAGTGTTTGGTACTGAAACACATAAGCTCCTAGTTAACACATTGTATACAAATAAATGCCCTAAAGTACAAAGTACAAAAACCTAAGGCATATTATACACAAGATGTTCAAAAGATAAAAACTAAGAACTAGATCAACAATGATCTCAAAATAAACTCCGCTACGGAAGCTGGTCATCAACAAGCAAGGAAAGATCGCACGACTTTATCCTTACCCTTCTCGAAACCTGAAGCACCTGAAATACATCAACAACGTGGGGTGAGATACATCAAATCTTAGTGAGTTCCCTATCTTATGGGTTCTCTCGGATTATCAAGGTTCTAACAATCCTAACTCAAGTCTGGGGAAAAAGGGGAAAGGACTCTTGAGTTCACATTTCAATTCTCACACTATATGGAAATATGCCATGAGTTCATCAACTCAAAAGTATCACTAATCGATAACCATACCAAGGTACCTCCTGTTCCCGTCTGCTTCTACGTCTAGAAGGCGACCCGAGTCATAGATCCTTGTAACCTACTTGACATACGAATGGATTCGGGTTCTACGGGCCTTTTACCGTTATGAACCGTCACTTCACACGGGCCTTTTACCGTCACAAGCATACGCTCCATGGGCGTCATTCGTACAGCACGGGGAATCAAACCTGCCAAGTAGTTGTGCATCCATTTCAGAGGAGTCTGAGACTCATGAAACTACACTCAATATAAACCGGTTATGATTACGTGATCATACACAATAACACGATTGTATTCGACAATCACAAGGCTATAATGCCTCCCGGCCTCTCATGCCGACTCAAACCCACAAAGGTTAACCACATGTTCCATACTAGTGTTTCCAACTTCTAAATTCTCCTATAGTTCACAAGGGGGTTTTCCTCACTCTTTCTATTTCTTTTTCCATATTAACATGCACATTCAATTACAATCATGTTAAACAATAATAGGATAGGCAAGGTATCTCACAATCTCATAATAGCATACTTTATAGCAATTACAACATAATTAAAACACCTTTGAGCTTTCCCGATTATTTAGTCGGTCGGTAAAATTAACATTTTTCACTTCCATTGAAAAGAATATTTCCTTAGCTTCACAACGATATAAAGAACTCTTAAATCGGGTAAACGAGTCAAAAGTTACGGATTTTTGAAGAAAAGAAAATATTTGGTCCCAGGCAGATTCGCCTGGCGAATCTGGATTTCGCCTGGCGAATCCACATTCGCCAGCACCTCGCCTGGTAAAATCCCATTCGCCAGCACTTCGCCTGGCGAATCTAGTGGCGAATCCCTAATTTCAGAAAAATCAAAAGTTCCAGTAGCTAACACATTTCTGTTTCTCCGAATTCGCCTGGCGAATCTGGTTTTCGCCTGGCGAATCCCTTTCGCCAGCACTTCGCCTGGCGAGTAGGTGGCGAGACCTAATTCGCCTGGCGAATTCCCAATTCGCCTGGCGAATCACACCAGAACCAGAATTTCTCCTTACGGGTTCCATGGGCCCAAAACCCCAAAATCACCATTTCTTAACCCAAATCAATTTCAAACAGCACAAACAAGCATCAACAATGTTAATATACATAATGTGATCATACTACACAATTTATATCAATTTTTAACCGTTAAAAACATCAATTCAACATATTGACCTAAAACTCAATCATTCCAAAAACTCTAAAAATGTGGTTTCTAAACTAGAACCCACCTTGAGATGAGCAAGATGAAGATGATTGAGAAGATTGGATGAAAGTTTGATGAATGGATGATGATGATCTTGATGTTCTTGAGCTTTTCTCCTATTTTCTCTTTTCTCTCCTTTCCTTTCCTTTCTTTCTTCTTTCCTTCAATGTTTCTATCTTTTTCTTTTGTTTGGTAAAGTGAGAGAAAAAGAATATATAGTAACTTAGTATTAGAAATAATACTACTAAATTTCCAAAAAGTCTCTTACGTCCAAATTAATAAAATACCTCCGAGTCAGATAATATTAATTGGATTTATTCTCAGTTCCACAGTTACTCTAATTATTTTATCAAATAATTCCTCAGAGTACACTGGGCTCAGTCGATCACAATAAAATATTATCCGAAAGAAATAAAAATACGGGGTATTACACATTCACTCACACAATCCACTACTTGTGTCACCATTCGATACAACAGAACCCGATGATGAAGTCGATACACAACAACTGTTATTCGTCAACAAAGAATAGAAATGCGTAATGGAAACATTATTTTGCTTTGGTTGTTGTTCTGTGTTATTCTCGGCAGAAACACTATCACTAACACCGGTAATAATAGCCCGTAATGTTACGGTGGCTACACAATAACCACAATCTGTGTCCATCAATGCCACTGCATCATCATTATCACCAATATAGCTTGAAGCTTCTGTTACTGCTGTTGCTGGAGTACAATCCACATCCACATTACCTTCATCAATGACTGTAAAATCATTTGTGAACTCTTTCTCCTTCGTTTGTAATGGAGGTTTATCGCGTTTAGCACCGAGTTTAAGCTTCATGAGAGTAGCCTCTGAGTCAAAATTAAAATTGAAACGAAGGAGACGAAGGAGATGCCATAGATGGAGAGATGAAGGAGATGAACTTAGAGTTCTAATTTGAGGATTTTATATTTAACCTATTAATTTTCTCACTTGGTAATAAAATAAATAAATAATATATTGAATAACTACACCTTAACACTGTTAAACGCCACATAAGCAATGTTTGTGCCACATCACGTTTTTTTTAATAGAAGTTGATTAAAAGGGTAACGTTGTAACAATTATGTAACATAAAGGACCTACTTGGAGCAAAACAAACATAAAGGACCAAAGTGATACAGTTAAATAAGTTAAAGGACCCAACAGGTAATTTAGCCTATTTAAAATGTCCAAGTTCAAATTCAAGCCTATGCATACAAAATTCAACTGTACATTATTACATCGTATGTGTGTTATCCAAAATTCAATCTTGGGTTGACCTGCATTAAAGTTACATAAAACTTATTTACAAAAATAAATCACACATAATACACACTAAAATTACTAATTATTAAATACAATGATTTTTATTATTGTGTTAGTGGTTTAGTATGGATGGAAAATAGAAAATGATTTGATTAATGGATATGATGATGAGTAATGGGTATGATTAAAAGTTTTATATGAATATAATTAATTATTAATTATTTAAATTGATTTAATGATATTAAATATTATTTTAAATTAATTGATAGTATTATTTATTTTATCAAATTATTAAAAGAAATTAATTTTATTAACATTTATTTATAGTTTTAAGAACATTATAATTAATTATCAAATATAAATGGATCTAATTTAGCAAACTCACTGTCACACACACACACACACACAGAGATATATATATATATATATATATATATATATATATATATATATATATATATATATATATATATATATATGTGTGTGTGTGTGTGTGTGTGTGTATATATATATATATATATATATATATATATATGTATATAGGGAATGCTACAACACACTCATTCATTTTTATGAAGGTGTGTTTTAGCAACATGCACCTTAGGGTGTATTTAATGAAATTTTAGTTATTAATTGCTAACAAACTCCTTCTAAAAAATTAATAGGTGTATTATAGTTAATGCCTAAAGGAGATGCTAACTTACACCCACTTACTTTTTAGAATGAGTGTTTTATTAACATGCACCTTAGGTTGCATTTAACAATTTTTTAGTTAAAGCTTGCTAAAACACACCTTCATAAAAATAAGTAGGTGTGTTATAGCATTCCCATATATATATATAATTTCTAAAAATATAAATACATAACACAATTATTCTATATGATTTCTCAGATTCCAAAGAAATATAGTAATTTTTTCACATTTTTTTGTGGGAAGTTAATTTCCTTTGATTGAAAAAAACTATTTTATAAGTGAAATCAGTGAGATTCAATCTGTTTGAGATGATCTGATAAGCAGGAGGAGGTTCAAAATGAAGACCATTTATGAAGCCTTAATTGAAGACAACAGAAGAGTTCCTTGGAGGTTTTTTTTGAAAGGAAATGCCAGGCCTAGAGCCATCCATACAATGTGGCTTGTCTGTCATGGCAAGATTGGTACCAAAGATAAATGAGTGAAGTTTGGTTTCATCAATGACACTAGGTGTAGTTTGTGTAATGAAGCTGATGAGACTTTGGGCAATTTGTTCTTCAACTGCAATGTTCCTAAAAGTATATGGCAGATTGTGTTGAAGTGGATTGATGTTCAGCATGAGCCCCAATGTTGGGCAATTGAGCAGACTTGGATTTTGGATCAGGTGTTGAAGAAAGGTTGGAAAGCCAACCTATTGAAGCTTGCTATTACGAAAACCATTGACGAGGTTTTGCGATTTAGGAATGAGAATTATTTTGATAACAATACCTATGGGAACACGCATACTTGTGAAAATATAATAGAAAACATTTTGTACAGAGGATAAGGGTAAAAAAAGCTTAGGAAGCATATAACACTTTTGATGATTTAGATTTTCTAGTTTTTCTGGCTTGTTGGATCAGTTGATCACCTTTGTGTTGAACTGATTTTTTTTGAGTTATTATATCCCTTTTGATTAAAAAAAAAAAATTTATAATTTCATCCGGATAATAATTTAAATTTTTTGATATTAAACAATAATTTTTATGAAAATTTTCTAATTTAATCTCCAATTTATTTTCATGAATGAGATCCAATTTTAAACTTTCAAACTCAAGTGATTGGAAACAACAATTTTTTTTTAAACAAAATAATTAGAAAAAATGGATAGTGCGCTGAGCCGCTGACAGAACAATGTAATTATATTTACACGGTCAATCAATGACAATTATGGTTAACACTTTAAATCATTTTGATATAATATATCTGTCATATAGTTTTATAATGACAATGCAACACCATTAAATTCAAATAATAACAGAATTAAAACATTATTTATGGCTCATAGTTCTAGGTCAGGACAACAGTCGGGATTGGTTTCAAATTAAAAATCGTTCACCATGAGAAAACTGTGTGTGGAAGAACACAAATCATTTTCGTCCGTTTTACTATTGAGTTAAGTTGGTTTATAGTATAATTGAGTTTCGATTTGGTTGGGTGGTTTAAATGGATTAAGGGCCTGTCTGTTTTGTTTTTTTTTTAAAATAATTTTTATAGTGTAAAAAATTTTCTAAGGAAACTTTTTATAAAAGTTTTAAATGAAAATTTGATTTGAATAGTTATTTTTAAAATGTTATTTTATGAATTTTATCATTTTATCGAAACTTTTTTTGGATTAATTTTAAAGCTATTTCAAATAGCTTTTCATAAAATAGTCATTTTTGAGATACAATTTTTTGAATAAAATATAATTTTGACTATGTTTTAATCTTTAACAATGTATGATTATGTTATAGTATATTAAAATTAATCTTTTAATTTATAAAAATATTAATTTAGAAAAAACTTGTAATATTTAAAAAAATATTTTTGCAAAATTTATTTTCAAAAATATAAAAAAAAATATTTTTTAAAGTTAAAATAAACTGACCCTAAAATCAATAAACTTTGAACTCTTAAAAAACCAATTTAAAACTCTTTAAGAGAAGAAAAAATTTAGAAGAAAATGAAATTCTTAAAACTTTCCGTAAAAATCCTTTAAAATAGCAACATCTCATAAAAATATAAGAATCATAATTCAAATAAAATAGTATAACAATCGTTAATTGAAACAATTGAAAATGCTTGTGAAAGAAATTAAAAAATTTAAAGAGATAAGATAAAGGACAAAAGATCAAGAAAAGATAATGAAATGATGACTGAAATAGAGAGGTGAATGTGAATGTATTTTTCAGAAGAAAAAAAAAAAAGACGAGAGTAAGAAAAGATATTGGATTTTTTTTTTAATATAACTTATTTTTTAAAAAAAATTACCAAAAAAACCAATGTTTCGAATAATTTACGAAAGTGGTTGGGTTTTCAAACCCACTCTAAGGGTGGCGCCATATGGGATGACGCCTCAGTTAGAGGCCACATGCCAAACCATATGGCGCCTCAGTTCATAAGAACCCTAATTTTTGTTGCTGAGGAGTCGCCATCTTAGATGGCGCCTTAGTGTATGTTATTTTTTTTTATTTTTTTTTAATTGGGAATAAAAAAAAATATTTTTAATATTTTTATTTATGTTTTGTTAAATTTGTGTATTGAAAATTGTATTGGAAATAAAATTATGATAGTCATAAATGCATCACATTGTTAAGGATAATAATTAGTACAATATTTGGATACAAAAAAAATTCAATGATCGTGCCTATCTAAACGACCACCGGTTCCACATTCAGGGGCTCTTGCACGGCGTCTCTGTCTAGCACCACGAGTTTGTTGAAGTGTGGCTGGTCTTTGCGTTTGTTGAGATGGCCCCAACGCATCAGACGATGGCCCCGACGCATGAGACAAATTCTGAAGCACTTGTCCTCAATAGCCGGGGGGTTGCCGCCGACGGCGCTTCCATATTCCAGCTGCATACCCATGTTTGTGTAATTTGTATGGGGGGGCTGGGTTGGTTGCATACGGTATGGTTGGCCGAAATGATGCATTGATGGGTGTTGGTACTGAGTCAGCGGTTGATGTGGGGTTTGGTAGTCGAACAGTGGGTGGGTTTGTTGGATGTAGGATGATTGTGGTTCTTGATTATAGGAAGATGGGGTGTTCATTCGTGGGGGGCTTGGGTGGGTTCGAAAGACTCGTCAAGGCTATAGGGGTAAGGGTTTTCTTGTTGTGGTGCATATGTCGGTGTATGATGTTGGGCATATTGCTGGGTATTCTGCTGCGAGGAAGACGCACGTTGGCGGGGGTCAACTAGATACGTGGGCTGAGAGAGGAATGGTTGCGGTGTTGTAACAGACCTAAACCAACTCATATATTGTTTCGTTGACATAACATCTTGTACAACGGGGTCGGTTAAGACGTGCTGATGTCGCATCTCCCAGTGTTGACACAACGCTGATGCAAAGTTAGTCCACTCACCCACTGACCACTGCGTGCCGACTCTACGCAGATGCCACTTTCCCAAACTTGTAGGAGCCACCGGAATATCCTGATGCATTCCGAATTGAAGTTTGACTCGATCGCTCTGATGCATCTCCACAGTTGTGAACCAAATAATTGGCGTTTTAGAAGTCCACACAGCAGCATCATTTGCGTTGGGCTGGTGGTCGAGCTCCTCGTATGGCCTCCAGACAAACTACAAGAAAAAAAATGTTTAATGAGAAACTGTACAAAATGTTAGAAATATTTATGGAAGTTGTAGGAAAATATACGTCGTCTGGGCCAATGTGGTCTAGCAGGTTGCGGTAAACTGTTATGGCATTCCTGGGATTTTGTTCGTAGCTCATTTTCGGAATTGCCCACCCGAAAATGTAGTTAGAAATGAATTAGTTACAACTAAACATATCAGTATAGAACATAGGCGCAGGGAAGCGTATAAGTTTACCTTAATGCGTAGGGGAATGTGAAGGGGTTCCGGTTAATTGGAGCTAGTGTTGGCATTCTCGACCAACCCCACGCCTGAAGGAGATAGGCGCAACCATAGAATATACACGCGTCTTTTTTTGCAGTTTTGCAGAGTGAACTATACAGATGGGCCAGGACAGCTGAACCCCAACTATCACGCACTCTATTAATGTTATACAACAAAGGGAGATACATAATATTTACATTGTTTCTAGTGCTTTCTGGAAACAAAAAACGACCGAACAATAGCAATAAATAACATCTAGTTTTTTGTATTATGTGATAGGGGAGGGAATCCTCGTTTAATACGATAGAGTCATGGTATTCCCTAAGGCGTTTTAGGTTAATACCTTGCCCCTAGGTCTACCGTCAGGTGAAGGCTAAACTTCTTCCACCTGTAGGGGCGTGCCCAACAACTCGACGCATAGTTGGCTGTTTATATTTACGGGGCCGTTGACGGCCGTGCCATCTATGCGGAGGCCCAGTAACATATGCACGTCTTGGAGGGTGACCGTACATTCACCAAAATGAAGGTGAAATGTGTGGGTCTCCGGCCTCCATCATTTTAGCAAGGCCAGAATAAACTTAAGGTCTACATGGTATGACATTATTTTAATCACTTCTCCAAATCCACATCTTATTAGATATTCTTCAGTGAAAGGGTCGTGACGGAAGTATGCGTGTCCACGACAACGAAACCTTGATACCTCCTGAACAAAAAAAATCAATAACCTTACTTAGATAATAAAATACGTCAAAGTTTAGGAGTGTAAAACAAAAGAAGGCCGCAACACTTACGAAGTCGTCAATGTTTTCCGGGGTTCCTCGGTGGTTGTTTCCCATCGTGAGCAGAGACTTTTTTTTTTTCGTAACTGGTTTTAAGAGGAAGACTTCTTTGTGATGGATGAGAAGTTTTTGTGGGTTGAAGAGAAGAGAAGAGTTTGGGATGAGATAAATTTGTGGAATGCTGAGATGGTATTTATAATGGTGTAGAGGGGAGTCACATGATAATGCATGCATTCTTGGTCTTTGTAGCCTGCCATGTGTTCTCTTGCATGCATCTTGGTCTTTGTAGTCTGCCATGTGTAGTAATGCATGAGATTCCTTGCATGCATCTTGGTCTTTGTAGCCCGACATGTGCAGTAAGGCATGAGATTCCAAGGCATGCTTGTATTGTCATGTCAATAGTGGTCTTGAATAGTGCTCTGAAACAAAAACAATGGTGCAGAGGCATGCTAAGGAACATTGGACGCAGAGTATAGGCATGCAGAGTGTAGGGCATCTCTTTTCATCAGTCTAGGGCATCACAAAAAAAAAATTAATTTTTTTTCCAATTAAAAATAATAAAAAAAAACAAGTTACACTGAGGCGCCATCTGGGATGGCGACTCTCAAGTAAGTTGAAAAAATAAAATTAGGGCACACGACCCATAACTGAGGCGCCATATAATTTGACATGTAGCCTCTAACTGAGGCACCATCCCATATGGCGCCACCCTTAGAGTGGGTTTGAAAACCCAGTCACTTTCGTAAATTATTTGAAACATTGGTTTTTTTGATAATTTAAAAATATATATATATATATATATTAAAAAAAAATTCAAAGATACTGACTTGATAGCTAAAAAAAAGTGAAATGATTTGGTGAAAAAAAATTAAATACTAAAATAAATTATTTTAATTATATTTCAATGTATGTCAGTAAGAAAAAAGTTAAGATGAAATGATGAAATAAACAACTGCTGAACTTAGATAGTAAACCTACCTTTACATGGATCATGAAGGCAATACTCAAACAGAAAGACCGCATCAAGAATATTGTTCTGGACTGGGCCGGGGCATGCTCATCAGTCGAGCAGGCCCAACCCACAAGGCCTGGGATGGCCCAATAAGGGCTCCTAGCAAGACCACTGTCGAGCACAGACTCACCTCCACAGGGTCGGGCACACGCCTAACCTCGGGTGTGTACGACACTTACAACATAGACCATCGGGCGTAGGCTCTAAACCTCCCCGGGTTCGCCTCTCCTCGACGCTCATGTGCTCCTCCCCGAGGGGAGCCATCTCCGCCCGCAAGTGAGTCCTCCCCGCGAGGACACGTCTCTCCTCGACACACAAGACTCCTCCCCGCGAGGACACGTCCTCATGTAACCACCCATTCCCGATGGAATCGGTCTGCCCTAATTCCGGAGATCTAGGAACGGTTACCCTAGGGCGAAGACCACGTGCTGGTCTTCACTATGCCACGTAAGCCCTGGCAGTTACTTGGATTGGGCCTGACAATCTAGCCCAATGCAAGTAACCGTTGGCCCCGCGCTGGGGGCTCTCTATAAATACCCTCTCACTTGAGAGGGTCAGGTTACACTCACTTCTTTACACTCTAACCTTCTTCTCTTGTACTTGCTTTTTCTCTTACCATTACCTTACTTGAGAGTCGGAGTAACTTGCAGGTACAATCCCCCCCCCGGGCGGCCGTCTTTCAACCTCACCGGAGCTGAAGCCCAGACGATGTTGTTGGCCACCAGATACTGTCTAATCCAGGTACGGTCAGTGGCGCCGTCTGTGGGAAACCTTTGCTTTCCCGTTTTTCCTCCGATAAACCAAAGCAACTCTCGTTCATCACCATCATGGTCGGCAATCCGTCCACTAACAAAGCTCTGGACACCGTCCTCGTGCAACTCGAGAACGGGAACCACCGCGAAGATGCCGCTGCCCTCCACGTCGAAGAAGGCGACGTGAGAGACGGGCATACCGCCTCCCCAGACTCCCAAGACGTGGCTTACAACGCCGCCTACCAAGACGATCAACAAACCGTTTTTCAGCCAGTTGCTCCTCCGCCCAATGCAGACGCGAGCACCGTGGCCCTGTTCGCCTTAATCAATCAGACCAATCAGCTGATCGCACACTAGAATACTAGAATTGAAGCGCTTGAGCAAGGGCGGGCACGACGATCTTCCCCGTGAAGACATCACCGTCCACCGTCGCCTCGCCGTTCCCCTTCCCCGCGAAGGACCCCTTCAGATGAATCTCGGGCCCCCTCGCCAGTACGCGAGGGTCGTCGGCCACGTCTTGAGCGCCCCCAGCTGACTATCTCCCAGAAACGCCCTCTTTCCCCGCCTCGGAAGGAGTCCAGGGCCTCCACCACTACCTAGAAGTCCAAGCAGACCGAGGAGAGGCCGAGGCACCGCTCGAGGAATTCCCCTCCACGACATCAGCGGTCCCCTTCGATGTCCCCGATAGGAAGTGACGACGACCAGAGGACCCCTCTGTCGTGGGAGATCATGAACGCCCCAATTCCTGCGGGCATGGAGAAACCTCTGCAGCTGGGAAACTACGACGGCCTGTCCGACCCTAACGACTACGTCAAAAGTTTCGAAGCCATGCTCAACTTCAGAAACGTCAGGGGAGCCATCAAGTGCAGGCTTTTCCCCACCACTTTGAGGAAGGGCGCCATGATTTGGTACAAGGGTCTGGCACCCGGGTCAATCACATCCTGGAAGCAACTAAGGCAACGCTTCACCAAACACTTTACCGCGTCTCGCCGACATCCAAAGACGGAAGCTGCCCTAGAAAGCATCTTTCAGGGGAAGAACGAATCTCTCCAGAACTACATTGAGAGATTCAACAGAGAAGCTGTCGAGGTCCATACGACCGACGACATAAAGAAGTATTTAATCATCCAGGGGCTACGGTTTGGATCTGATTTTGCCAAGTCCGTAGGCCTCCGCAGACCCCGCCGTCTCGAGGATCTCCTCCAACGAGCGCATTCGTACATCGAGCTCGAGGAGTCGGAGGCGACACAGATCGCCCTTGAATCGAGGCGCAAAGAAGGCCCCCGCGGCCATAAAAAAGAAGACTCCCCTCCCCGACGGGGAGGAGGAAGAAAGAGAGATAATCGCCCCCGGGAACCTCGTGAGCCACGCGGACCAGCTGGCCGGTTCACTGAGTACACCCCACTCAACCCTCCCCTCGCGCGAATCCTCTCCGAGTGCCAGAACTCAGAATTTGTGAAAGGAGGAGTCCGCTTTCCGAAGCCCACTGCCCCCAAATCAAACATTGACAAGTCAAAATATTGTAGGTTCCACCGGAGTCACGGGCATGTGACAGAAGAGTGCATCCATCTCAAAGATGCGATTGAAATTATGATCAAGGAGGGGCACCTAAAGAAATACGCCCAGAAGAATGACACTCCTCGTCCCAGCTCCCGGGAAGCCCATAACGTCGAGGAGACGACGCCTCCTCCCGATGAGAGTCGCCTTCAGGTCGCCCTCAGTGTCACCTGACCCGAAGATTTCTTTGTCCCCCCAATCATTGAAGGCCAAGAAGCAATTCGCAACATGTGGGCGACCTTCCCCCACGAGGACCCCGTCACTGGCCGGAGCACCTGGGAAAGCTTCCCCAGGGCGATGGTCATCTCCGGGGGTGGTCTCGAGAAGTTGTCCGTCAGATCGATCAAGCGGAAATTTGACGAGCTGGAATCTGCAACGTCGACGAAGACAACCACTCTCGAGAAAGTGTGGGGAAACTCCAACCCTATCACTTTCTACCTCGAGGAACTCCCCGGGGGAGCACCAAACGCCACTATTCCCCTCCTAGTCAGGGCACAGATGGCGAACTTTGACATTCGAAGGATCCTAACCGACCAGGGAAGTTCGGTCGACATCATGTATGCCCATCTGTTCGGAAACCTTCAGCTCGACGAAAGGCATCTGACCCCGTACGTTGGTTCAGATCTACAGGGGTTCAACGGAACCACCACCAGACCATGGGGTTACGTGGAGCTGATGGTTACATTCGGGGCCGAAGACACTGCCCGACAGGTGAAGATCCGTTTCCTGGTGGTCGAATGCCCATCCCTTTACAACCGCATCCTCGGAAGGACCACCCTGGCTGAACTTACGGCGGTACCATCAATGGTCCACCTTAAAATGAAGTACTACACGACCAGGGGACGAGTAGTGACGATGCATGGGGACATCGATGCGGCCAGAAGGTGCGTCGACGCCGCCATCAAAGGCATGAGTTCCATCAGCGCCAAACCCAAGACTGTGGCCAAGCCACCACAGGATGCCGAACAGGTACCTCTCCCGCGCGTCAACGTGGTCGAACTCGACAGCAGGTTCCCGGGCGAACCCGATGAAGACGGGGAAGAAGACCTCGACCTCCAGGCGGAAAACAATGGGCGGCCTCTCTACCCAACGCGCCCCATCCCAGACGGGGACTTTGAGCTCGTGGTCCTCGGGGACGATCCAGACCGTAACGTGAAGATTGGCACCGGGATCCCCGACCTGGCAAAGGAGCAGTTGAAGGCATGTCTAAGGGAGAACTCTGATCTCTTCGCGTGGAGCGCATCCGAGATGCCTGGCCTCGATCCCGAGGTGGCTTGCCACCAGCTCGCAGTAGATCCGGCAGCTAGGGCCATAGCACAACGTAGGCGTAAGCAGTCTCCCGAAAAAGCGGAGGCTACTGAAAAAGCTGTAAAAGACCTCCTAGAGGTAAATTTTATTTTGGAGGCCAGATACACGACCTGGCTGTCCAACGTTGTACTTGTTAAAAAGAATAATGGAAAATGGAGGATGCGCGTTGATTATACTGATCTTAACCGGGCTTGCCCGAAAGACTGTTATCCCTTGCCTAACATCGACCAGCTGGTCAACAATTCTGCAGGTTACAAACTACTATCCTTTATGGACGCTTACTCGGGATACAACCAAATTCCCATGGACAAGGTCGACAAACAACACACGGCCTTCATGACCGCGTCAGGCAACTACTATTACAACGTAATGCCCTTCGGTCTGAAGAACGCCGGTGCAACCTACCAACGGATGATGAATAAGGTTTTTCGGGCTGAGATCAGCGACATGCTCGAGGTCTACATGGACGACATAATCGTCAAATCCGCAGAAGAAGTCGACCACGCCACACACCTCAAGAAGGTGTTCGACACGGCGAGGAGATGCCGCATGAGGTTTAACCCCGACAAATGCACCTTCGGCGTTCGGGCAGGTAAGTTCCTCAGATTTTACCTCACAGAACAAGGAATCGAGGCCAACCCCGACAAGTGTAGGGCTTTTTCTGAGCTCCCTACTCCAAACTCAAAGAAGTCGATACAATCATTGAACGGGATGTTCACCGCTCTCTCCCGCTTCGTCGCCAAATCTGTACAGTACGCACTCCCATTTTTCAAACTTCTTCGACAAAAAGCGGAGTTTGAGTGGAGCGAAGAATGCGAGCAGACGCTCCTCCACCTAAAACAAGTCCTATCGCAGCCCCCGGTCCTCTCACGGCCTGAGAGCGGGGAGACACCCTTCTTGTATCTTGCAATCACGAGTGAAGCAGTCAGCACCGTCCTCGTTCGGGAAACCCCGGACGGGCAGAAGCCAATTTACTTCACGAGCAAAGCCCTCCAAGGCCCCGAGCTTAGGTATCAGCAGATAGAGAAAGTCGCCCTGGCCCTCGTTACCACGGCCAGGAGGCTACGTCACTACTTCCTCGCCCACACTGTCGTCGTAAGGACCGAACAGCCTATAAGGCAGCTCCTTGGACTACCGGACATAGTGGGGAGGATGCTCAGGTGGTCGTTCAATTAACACAATACATTTACCGTATATATTCACTTGCGCCACAACACTATACATTGAAAATGAATTAAACATATTACATGATAAACTAATTACAATGTCAAAGAAAAAGAATTAAACATACACTTACAAATTAATAATCTCTTTCATTTTCTTTTCGAGTGGATCCTTCAATTAACACAATACATTTACCGTATTCATCTTAAATGATATGATGATCAATTGCCAATGACCACTGAATAAATACAAGCATATATATTATTAGTATTTGCTAAAACAAAACTAAATATAGAACACATAAACATCAATTACAAAATTACTTACAAACAGAGAAATGATGCTAAGTAACATTCTTTTCCTCACTCATTTAACCATTTTTTCATATACTCTCGAATGTCTTTTGGTTGATTAAATGCCCATCAAATAAAAAAGGGATCCAAGATTCTATAAATACTCGATTTATTTAACTCTATACAAACACGGTGAATGTACCTAAATGGTTAAAGAAAATGAATAAATTAAGGGAGGAAATACAAAAAATGATAATGTTCTATAATGACATGTAAGTTCAACTATATACTTACGTGCACCAAACTTGCAATTTCCCTACGTCCACCCACTTATATCCACCGAGAAAATCCCTTAGATCATCAGGACTGTAATAGAATAACTTCAAACATGGACAATGTTCTAGAGGGAGAGGTTGCGTATCATTTATCACTGCAATGTTCAAGTATAGTGTGGTGATTTTATTTGCGTTAGGGTCCATTATCTCATTGCGGTTATCTGGAGGGGAGGGGTTGAACAATTACTTTCGTTTGTAAAAGCACGACGTACAACACTTCTACTTGGAGTTTGCTCAACATCATCATCACCATCAACATAACAGTGATCTTTATTTATACGTAGTTTGAGGTTTTCATTTAATCTCTTCATCATAATATTCAATTAGAACATAAAACAAAAATAAGCACAATATATATCATACATTTCCGATAAAACACTAATATCTCAAGTAAAGCACATAACGAATATAACTCTTGAAACCTTTCCATATCTTTCTCACTTTTTTCCCTCTCCTCTTCTAACATCCTCATTTGTTCTTCTAATTTATTCCAGGCTTTTGGTACTTTTTCTTTGAGACCCAAAGAATGACCTCAAGCGACACCTTCTCCAACACCACGGACGCGCCCACCATGCTCATCTGTTCTGATAGCTTATACTAATATGTCATGTCGTGCTTCTGGGACAAATGTGCCTTCTACAGACCGTCTCAACCAACTTATCTTACACAACATGAGCAACTTACATATATTGTTACCAACACATTTAAATAACAAAAAACATAAGCAAAACAAATTATATTTAGAATTTTCTCAACAACTACTCTTGACGCCTCAGAGATGTACTCTCCATTTGGTATTAATCGATCTCTTTTTCATTTCTCATGTCTTGACGATGGAGATGGGATGCGATCATCTTCTGTTTCTGGTTATTTTTCAAGCATGATTCTTTTCTCAAGTTTCCTGTAACCCCCACAAGACAATCTATGAGGTACATGTTCTTTGCCTTGTTTTGTATTCCTACTTCGCTTTTAACCTATTATTAACATAGTGAAAAATAAATATGATTAGTATCTATAACTCATTAGTATAACATTATCGGTTACATAAGATTAATGAGTTATAGATACTATTATTAACATAGTGAAAAATAAATATGATTAGTATTCCTCCCTTAATTTATTCATTTTCTTTAACCATTTAGGTACATTCACCGTGTTTGTATAAAGTTAAATAAATCGAATATTTATGGAATCTTGGATCCACTTTTTATTCGATGGGCATTTAATCAACCAAAAGACATTCAAGAATATATGAAAAAATGGTTAAATGAGGGATGAAAAGAATGTTACTTAACACCATTTCTCTGTTCGTAAGTATTTTTGTAATTGATGTTTATGTATTCTATATTTAGTTTTGTTTTAGCAAATATTAAAAATATATATGCTCGTATTTATTCAGTGATCATTGGCAATTGATCATCATATCATTTAAGACGAATACGGTAACTGTACTGTGTTCATTGAATGATCCACTCGAAAAGAAAATGAAAGAGATTATTAATTCGTAAGTGTATGCTTAATTCATTTTCTTTGACATTGTAATTAGTTTATCATGTAATATGTTTAATTCATTTTCAATGTACAGTGTTGTGGAGCAAGTGAATATGATGAACAATGTTAGAAGAAAGCCCTCATGGATCTTTCCTAAAGTAAGTAACCCGATTACATGTTTCTTCCATTTACATTCATGTGTGGTTATAGACGAGAAGATGACCCGAGACTTACGAGTCTGAGTATTATGTCATGAAACACATGTTAAACATTATCCTTGCCGACATTGTTGATTCATGAGATAAGGTATATATGTCATAACATGTTTACATATATTAATATATAAGTTGACTATTGAATTATTATCATGCATGATATTCAATTTTTTGCTCTTTATTATGTAGATGTTTAACGATGAAACTCCATTCCCCGTTGAGGACTTTGTAGATCTTCGTAAACGTTGGGCGTATATTCACAATGTGCTTAAGGATCTTGTTGATTGATTTATTGAGATGTGCTAATGACTTATTTTCTGTATTGATGATGTGAATATTACTTTTGACTTAAACATATTGTGTTTGATGTAAATATTAATTTTGGCTTTTCATGCACAATGTTAGCTATTTTTATGCTCTTTATGCATGGTTAACAAAAATACAGGTTGTTGTATTGAACGTTGACTAGAATAATATAAAGTACAAAATGTTGATGTTGAGAATCGAACCTGCGACCTTTAGTTCTATCACAACGGTTGGTTTAACTAACCGTTGTTATATGGCGCGCGCTTTCTAGAATACAACAACGGTCTCAGGACCGTGATTTTAAGTACCGCATATACAACCACACGCTACATAACAACGCCTGGTCATGCGTGGTTATATTTCTTTCCCTTGTTAAATTCCTTTTCCGTAGTAGTGATTGTTACCAACGCATTTAAATAACAAATAACATAAGCAAAACAAATAATACTTATAATTTTCTCAGCAACTACTCTTGAAGACTCAGAGGTGTATTCTCCATTTGGTCTTAATCGATCCCTCTTCCATTTCTCATGTCTTGACGGTGGAGATGGGATGCGATCATCTTCTGTTTCTGGTTGTTATTCAAGCATGATTCTTTTATCAAGTTTCCTGTAACCCCCCGAGACAATCTATTGGGGGTACATGTTCTTTGCCTTGTTTTGTATTCCTACTTCGTTTTTAACCTGTTATATTAACATAGTGAAAAATATATATGATTAGTATCTATAACTCATTAGCATACCAATATCGGTTACATAAAACTAATATTAACCTTGAATTTCTCAGAACGACGTATCTTCGAAAACTTGTTCCATTGTTTCTTTGATATAAAACTATATTGAATCCATGGACGAGCAAGACCGCTCTTAGGCTTCCTAATGTAGTCAGTCGTGAGTTGTGACTTAAATCCCCTCCAATGAGTACCGACATAAGATATCCATTTTTTTCAACTTTGAGTCATCGATAAACTCAAAATTCAACTACATTTAATCATATATATAAGTATGTATTAGAAATTATAGGTAGTGATATCGAATATATGAAAATTATAGTATGTAATACTTTAAGGTTTGTCCACATGCTTTCTTTGACTTTATCATCCACTTGTTTCTAATCATCTATCAGTATACTGACTTTGCTACGTGCAAGGAACACAACATAACTCTTAAAAGTAGAGTAATGTTCACAATCCACTACTCTGTAGAACGAATCAAACTCGATTGAAATTTTTTCACCCGATGAGTTGCAGACTGATGTGAATTGGGGCATCATTGTGACACCTCTTTGTGATCTTTTCAATTGAGTATCATTTATTTGAGTTTCATTCGCACAACTCTCATTTGTTTGAGTTTCTTCGCTAGTATCTGATGTAAAACTCGACAAGGTCGACATCTATGTTAAAAACAACAACCACAACATTAACAACAAGAACATAAACAACAACCACAACAATGGCAAATGAAGTTTACTATAGATGCATGGGGAAAATATTTTACGTACCCTAAACGTGATGACTAAGTAAATGATGTTGGTGTTGGTGTCGGTGTTTTCTTCCTTCCTTACGGCAATGACGGTGTTGTTGTTGTCTTCCTTCTTGACGGTGACAACTTGATTGGTGTACTCTTCCTTCTCGACATCACAATCGTGATGGTCTTGTCAACCTCCTTGACGATGATGACGAAAATGACAAATACACAGTGAAGAATGGATACTGAAGAGACAAGCTAGGGTGAACAATGGTGTTTTGGTTGAAATCCGGTATTGTTTCGTCTAGTATCTATTTTTAAAGGAAAAAAGGATACTGAAGAGACAAGCTAACTATGAGTGTATAATATTATAAAGCTACCATCACGGCCAATACCAACAACCGTTATGATATATTACTTTCATAATGAAATTTCATAAAGAAGTGTCAGAGTTTAATTTACAATTAAAAATTTTAAATAAAAAAAAATATATCACAACGGTGGAACTCCTCAACCGTGGTCATAACCCTTTAAGTTTTTTATTTAAAAATAAATAAAAAAGAAAAGACGCGCCTTAACATTAAAGGAATAATATATATGAGGCCGCTGAAGTTCGAACCCATGAAAGCTTGATGATATCACCACGGTTGGCTCCTCAGCCGTTGTTCTATACAATTAATTTTTAATCAAAAAACAAAAATAATATGATAGCGCCTTAGTTTAGAGATGTCACCACGGTGTAGGGAAGAAGCGTGGTGACCATGGCGTTGTTGTTTATGCGTTTTGTAGTAGTGAAAATTGTATAATTTATAGTTAAGGGCTTTTTTTTTACTTTTCAAAAACAATTACATTTCTCTCTTCAAACTTTCTATCATACCAAACAAAGAGATAAATAAATGACACATCTCTCACCCTCTCTCTGATATATCTCTCTATATCTCTTTTCATATTCTCTCTCACCTATTTCTCTTTTCTCATCTTCTCCTCTTATCCAATCACAACCTAAGACACGTCTATTCCTCTCACCAGCTTAATTTATTTATTTTCTCAATCCATCTTCACCATTCTCTCACCTTCAAACTCTTTTTTCTCCTAAGACAAGTCTCCCTTCCTAGAATCTCATTTTCAAACCGCCTTTTTACAATTTGTTCCAAATGGATGCTCTTCTTATGGTATCCTGTTTACAGACAACATCAAACAATAACTTAATTTGATCCTTAGACGAAACATTAACAACTGAAATCCCTTTCAACCTAATTTTGGACAGTGACTAGTGGTGTTTCAGAAGTATACTTGAAAATGAGATGCTTTTGGAAATCGCGATCATTAAATATCATTTGTTGGAGCCTTCTATCAAGGCGTACAACAACATAAGAGTTGGATGTTTTAGCATTTGTAATGCCATTATCTGCCTTTAAAATATTCATTAACCATGCTTAAAGGCTATTAATTTTCTTAGAGTCCTTAATAGGTCTCACAGAATTGCTGTCTTTTACGTAGATTAAAGAAGCAAAATGGTCATTATGAATTCAAATTTTAGCATTATCCACATCATATTGCAGTCAGCTAAAACACCAGATACCTCTGAAAGAAGACCAACACAGTTTGTGCCTGATAACAACAAGGCAATTAGACTATTTTTAATTGGTTTTTCTGTTGTGAATCATGCCAAGTGACTGAAACAACATTTTATTGAAGAATCAAATTTAAATAGCAACATATGAAAATTTAATTAGAACTTTAAAAACATTATTAATATATGTTCAATATATTTTAAAACACTCTTAAATTATCAATAACATGGAAAACTGTCAATTAAAGATCAAAAGGTTAGGGTTTGGTAAATCAAAGCTATCATTAGAAGAATTAGCTTACCTTCCATGAGCCAGTTTCCATTAGAAGAAATGTACGCCTTTTTAATTGAGATGTTCAGATCGCTAAGTACTTGTATGACTTCCAAGTGAATCCTTATGTTTAAATCGCCAAGTACTAGTATGGCTTCCATCAAATTATAAAATTTTGTATCGTACAAACTACATTTAAGTCGCATTAAAACATGTTAACACATATTTTATTGTGTTGTTACCTTAACTATAGTTGTAGCAGAGCAACCAACATTATCAAAATTCTATTTCATGGTAACAATATCAAAATCAGTAAATTACGAAAACTAAAATTATACCTAGTCATTATAAAAGAAGAATTAGTCTAGAAAAGAAAAAAGAGCCATAAAAAAGAGCATTTTTTAATATACCACTCAAATTTCTTAGGCATCACGTGAAATTTCTTTTTTGTCCCCTGTTTCCGAATGTGCACATCCGAACGCACTGTATCCTTAAAAAATAAAAAGTTGTTCTGAATGTGCATATCCGAAAACATTTCTGATGTGCACTTCTGAAAGGATTTCTTATAACTTCGCGCTAAACCTTCTTCCTCCCCCTCATTCTTCACTTTTTCATTTTCAAACTCTCTCAAACCCTCTCAAACTCTCAAATTTTCAATCACCTCAAATCTCGATTTTTTCCAGTCGAGTTCGGCGCAAATCAACATCTACAACGATCAAGAGACTCCAAATTCTCCGTATCTCATTTTAATCGGTAAGTTTTCAAATTTTAGAGTTTCGGAGTAATTTTTGAGTAATCGATTTAGAGTAGACATTTAGGTGTAGAAATTGTTAGGTTGTATGAATAACATAGGTTAGAGACAATGTAGGTCTTGTTTACTGCTTCAAACGGACGATCAGGGCAATAAAATGCCCTTTTGCATGGTTCAGTAGCCATGGCTGCCATTTTTAAACTTCAAAATACGTACCGGATGTACAGATCCGGAAAGATTGTAACGTTTAGTATTCTGAGTGTTTCCGGATGTGGACATCCGAAAATACTTAACGTTAAAAATTCAGTGTCCTTCCGGATGTGCACATCCGGAAGACTTTTTTTTTTAGTTTGTTTGTTTGTTTTTGTTTAATTATGTTTAAAAAATTCTAATTTATTTATTATGTTTTGCAGATTAGATGGCTGGCAGAGACGATCGTATCATACATGGACGGACAACTCAACACGCATCTGTCCGACGTGAGCGAATGCAGTCTACAGCCGAGGCTTTCGGCGCAGAGGGAGTTGGGGTATGCCCTACAGCTGAGGGACATCCTACACCACAGCCTTCCACATCACAGGTTCAGGCCACTTTCACATCTCAGGTACATGTCACTCCCCCTTCAGCCGCCGGTTCTACATCTCGGAGGCGTCGCGTTTCTACTGGTAGTTTATTAGGGTCCCAGCCTGCACGCAGACGTCGTCGGAAGACTCCAGCTCCATCAGCTGCTCATCCTCGTTCCCCTGTTCCTGTTCCTGTTCCAAAGGGTGATCACCCAGCACATGATGGTGTTGACGCCGATGACGATTTCGATGAGCTGAGCGGTTACTCCGGGGGACTGTCTAATATGTCCCTACTCGTGGGGTACTCCGAGCATACTGTCAGATGTGTCTGGCTAGGACAGGTAACCTTTTTCGGTTCATTTATAGAATTGTTTACGTTGAAAATATTTTCATTTGTAACATTGTTTTATTTGGAAATTTTCAGGCGAAGGATTCCCAGAAGTTCTATAACCATGGGAGCAGGTTATAGACTTGCTTGAGATGCTGCCAGAGGCTGAGTGGTTCACGTTTGCACTTGCTGCCTCTAGTCTTAGAGGCCTGTCTAGGATTGGGTATTCCCAGATCCAGTACGGTATACTGATGGCCTTTGTTGAGAGATGGCACCCTGAGACATCCTCATTCCATCTACCGTACGACGAGATCACGATCACACTCGACGACATCTCGTGCCTTTTATATCTATCGATCACGGGTACCCTTCTCCTTCACGGTAGGTTGTCGAAGGCGGACGCCATGGAGATGCTGATTACAAAGCTTGGGGCTACCTCAGATGAGGCACTTGCGGAGATGACCCAGTTGAGGGGCGCACACGCCCGATTCTCCTTTCTGATACAGAGATTTGGTGAGGAGCTTGACGAGACACGACAGGCAGAAGGGGATGCAGCTGAGGTGGAGGTCCACAGGCAGCGTACCCTGAGATGCTACTACTTGTTTTTGCTCGGCACGCAGGTGTTTGTGGACACCAGCGCCTATTATGTTGATGTCGTCTACCTCAGGTTCCTTTTGGATCAGATAGAGATCCACGGGTACAACTGAGGGGCGACTGCACTGGCATACACCTATGTTAGGCTCTCAGATGGTTGCCTCTGGGCAGCCAAGACTGTGGCAGGCAGCTGTACGCTATACGTGGTAACAATCTAATATTCTAAGTGATTTTTTCATTTCTTTTCTTTCTATATTCATTATAATGTTTGACACCCATGTTATGTTTTCCATTTCAGGCGTGGATTTTACAGCTCTTTCCCAACATTACTGGTTGGGGGAGTGTCGACGAGTACACTGAGGATATGTCACGTGCTGCTGCATTTGTCCTGCTCAGAGGGAACCAGGTGTCGGACCCCTTCAGAGTGTATCTTGATCGGATGACTATTGAGGACGTTTTATATAGCCCCTATGCCGATCATCGTGTGACGCGCCCGTTCGATGAGGTTTGTTTGTTCTCAGGATGGTTGGCATGCAGTTCGACAATTACTGCTTGATACCTGCCAGAGCGCGTCTTGCGTCAGTTTAGTTACACGTAGACGATCCCCAGGATGCCTCATGAGTCTGCTCCTCTAGGCTTGACCTGCAGGCAGATAGATGAGCTATATGCTGACTACCAGTCCCACTTGGTACCGGAAGAGGCTCGAGTGACCAGAGCGGAGAGAGACTGGAGCGTTGCTGTCGGGTACATCGTGTGGTTCTACACTGTCTCACACCCATGCATGGTGCCCACTGCTAAGGGATCGCCACCCAGACCTGCTCATCAGGAGATATTAGAGGAGAGACAGTCTCAGCTGGACCATACTCAGGATGTCCTACCTCGCTGTCGTCAGATAGAGCAGATAGCGCAGCAGGCCATTGCAGACGGTCACCTCCCTGAGGGCTCTGGTGCCAGACTTGCCGTGGATAGGATTATTGCGATTGCTCGGGGGGCACTTCAGTACCGCAGACATCTATCCAGGATGGCGGGTAGAGGCAGAGGAGCAGGGGAGCCAGGAGAGATCCTTCGCCATACGCAGTAGTTTTTTGTTTGATGTATTCTATTTATATTAGATGTATGCACTGTATTTTGACAGAGGATTATTATATATATATATATATATATATATATATATATATATATATATATATATATATATATCATTTTATTGCGACGATATATTAACATATGCGACCAAGCAACAAAACCGATTTTAAATAAAAAAATAAAGTTCTACTATTTTCCGGATCTGCAGATCAGGAATGTTTCCGTATGTGCACTTCCGGAACGCATCAGCGTTTTTAAAAAAATTGGTGCGTCCGAATGAGTATATCCAAAATCAAGGGACAAAACCGAAAATTTAGGTGGTACCTAAAAAACATGGGTAGTGTGATAAAAAATGCTAAATAGGTAAAAACTTTGTTGGAAAACTACTTTCATGTTTGGTCGAATTAGGATTCTCTCCATTTGGAGATTATCACAGCTTTTGAGTACTATGCTAAAAAATTGTCGCAACAAAACTGTAAACCACATCCAACTAACAAAATAGAAAATTATTGGAAGATAAATAATAGAATCAACTACCTACCAAAGATTGGAACATGCTTAGGCATGTCCATCTTTGCCCTTTTCATCTTTTACATTTCATGACCATTGCTTGCCCTTTTTAGTAATTTGCTAACTCTAAATTTCTACAACCCATTACACCTCCCTTTCTTTCCACGTCACTTCATTTTTCTTTTCCACACCAAACCTTACATTTCCCTCTCTTCACATTTATAAAGATGTGTATAGATTAAAGTAATGTTGCATTATAGATGAAAGGATGTGTTATTTTCAAGAAATTTTGGTATCGTTATTTTTTATTGGTTAAATGATCGATATATAATAAGAAAAAACATTTATTTTATAAAATAGTAACACCCTGTGTATTTTTGATATTTTTATTGCATGTTGCTGCCTTATCCAATTTAATTCAGCTATAGGTGCAAACAATGTTGCATGTTGCTTTTTACTCATTTAAATTCATATTTTTATCATAAAGTTGTTTTCTTGCAATATACAGGATTTTACTCTCATATATTGTTATTTTGTAATTGACCACATGGAGCACGATGTAAAGAAGTATCAATAATTTATCTTCTTTTTTATTGTATATTTTACATGTTGTAAGGTCATATTAAGGATAGCCCAGTTTCTTCCCATTCATGCTCTGGTTGTTGATTCAATACAAATTGTTTATTTGACAGGAATAGCAGGAAGTGTTGGATTGATTATGCAGGTTCTGAATCTATATTTAATTACTCTAAAGACTTCTGAAAGTATCTTGGATTTTTTTGGCTATAATGTGTTATGGATATCCAATGCGATTATTTAATTACTCTCGAGACTTCTGAATTTATTTTGGAAACGATATATAATGGTTATTAGTTAATGCTTACTTGCATGTTATGTTGTAATGATGCCTTTTAAAATTTCAGGCTTTGTTATGTCCCGATATCATGTGATGTTGACAGGAGGGCTGCTCTTTTTTCATGAAAGTTGCAGTCCCTATGAACTGAGATGAGAAAGGTACGGTACATTTTCTAAATTATTTCAAATTATCCATGAAATAACTTAACTACGATACGAAACTACGAAAGGTAATGTTATAGATTGATGTGCAATATTTTTTTAACACTACCCTACAAGATCAACAGTTAGAGACGTATAAGAAATTTTTTCTGCCCTGCCATTCATTTCAAATCTAATTACCGAGGTTACCGTAGAGGATGGAACTACTATCGATTTAATCGGTAATTATTTATTATCTCATAGTCCATGTGATAAAGTTATGTCAAGTGTTTGCTTTGGAAAGTCGATATTTATATTCCTACTATTTGTCGATTGTTTCCATATCTGTGTGCACTTCTTGCAGGTTCTGGGAGCACTCCACTTCATTATGCTGCATGTGGTGGAAATGCACAATGTTGTCAAGTATGTTTCGATTTTCTTTCCGCAGAAAATTTTATTGTTGCTCTTAACATTGTAGTTCTATTGATTTTTTCTTGTGCATTTTTTGTTCGGTTCGCAGCTATTGATCGCCAAGGGTGCATAACTAGGTCTTATTTAGTTTTAAAGTGCATTGTGTTGATTTGAATTGGGTTTGTATCAGGGATGTGATGCTTCTGTCTTGTTAGATGATGATGATTACATTGATTCAGAGAAAGATTCACCTCCCAATGGAAATCTCAAAGGATTTGATGTAATAGAAACCATAAAATCCAATCTCGAAGAAGCGTGTCCGGGAATTGTTTCTTGTGCTGATATTGTTGTACTTGCTGCAAGAGATTGTGTTGTTCTGGTAACATTTCCTTTCTGTCATCACTTTTAAGTATAGATGGTTAAGAGATTAACTTCCATGCACATGCATCTGTTGAATATGACTCGGTTTACCGATACGATTAATCTTGTAAACTGGATCGTGGTATTTAAACTTGAATAATAGAAAGGTACCGTAGCTGGTTTGAAGTCAGAGACGTAGGTACAATTGATTGAACAATGTGTGTTCTCTGTTTGCGTTTTTTGCGTGTTCTCTGTCCACAATATCTGATTAGATGCATATGTGTACACAAATTTACACCGACAACGCATACTAATTAAATCTTATGTTTGATTTTAATCGAGTTTTGAGCATAATTGAGCATTGTGTATTTTATAGGCTGGTGGTCCATTCTATCCATTGAATACAGGCATGAGAGATGGTTCAAACTCTTTTGCTGACATTGCAACAGATGAGCTTCCTTCACCCTATGCCGATTTATCTCAAATCATTGCAACCTTCAAATCAAGGGGATTTGATGAAAGAGAAATGGTCACTCTCTTAGGTGCCCACAACATTGGTGTGATCCACTGCAATTTCTTCAAAAACCGTCTCTATAACTTCAACGGAACTAATGAACCTGACCCTTCTTTGGACACTGAATTTCTAAATGTACTAAGATCAAGATGCAATGAAACTGGTGCTTTGTCCACTTCGACATCAGCATATACATCTCATACCTCACCTTCTTCCTTAATTAGACATGCAGGTAGAAGTTGATATACCTCAATCCTTGTTTGAGGAACAAGGTAGACAGTTTTATGGAGCCAGCCTATTAGACATGCAGGTATTCATTCAAGTAGCAACATTTTTTGGCCAATCAGGAAACTTTGATAATTCGACCCTAACAAATTTTACATTTGTTTATTATTTGAAATGAGAAAAGGAAAAAGAAAATTCTACAGGACTAGCACATACATTTATTTACTTTTACTATGCAACAATTGCAATGTTAAGAAACTCGGTCTCATATTACCAGAAAATACATTCAGAATTCATATTCTCAAAATTCAAAATGTTCTATTTACAATATATAGTCTTTTCATTTTCTACAAATGGTATGAATCTGTGAAATAACCAAATGATTAGAATAACCAAACTATAACGAGTATATCTTACTTAAACTATCATTTTTGCCCTGTGCATTTTTTGTTTCTGTCACTCACATTTATAAGTACTAATTACCATCTCATTTTCCATGTTCACAGTTGAGTCAATCTACAGACCTAACTATCTTAACACAGTCAACCATTTCAAACCAACAAAACTCAGGCCCTGAATGTAGTTCAACAAATACACAGGGCAAAAAGAGAGATTCTCCTACCATTGACCTTGACAATCTTCCTGCCACTGCCTTTATAACACCCAACCAGTCTGCAACCAAAGCAAAACAAATCAATATAGAGTGATCAATGGTTTCTAAGACTTTTTGAGTTGCCATTTCAACCAAGTAAGACTTTTTGAGTTGCCATTTCAACCAATTTTGTACTGTTAGGAAACTGATTAACCAAATTCCTGTACAATGATACAATCACAGAGGCTTTATATTAGTTGCTTAATGTTATCAATTTTTTGGTACATGCTTAATGTTATAATTTTGTTAAAACAAATTGGTCACTGCAAGATGTTTAATAGTGGCTAACGATAACTGTTATGATACAATTTATGCATCTTATTAATTTGTCATGTTCAGTTATCCTTTTATATTATTTCTTTTGGTCTTAAAGGCTCTAATTGATTATTTTACAAAAGCTTTAACACTAAAACTATTACAACTTGTGCATGCAATTGATCAAATTACATAATGAAAATTTCTGAAGCTTTCTTTGAACAGACGTTACCTGTTTCACATAATACAGTTTGCACTTCTGAATTGCGGACCGTTTTACATCAGAAAATAAAATAATGTTACATTTCAACACTTCATTTCAAAATAAGGTTAATATTATTGTGGCACGGGACACAACCAATTAGATCTCACTGTATAAATATTACCTTCAATGTGCATATACTTTCAATGTACTATAAATTATTAAATTTATCACTCAAACTATCAATTTATTTTGTAAAGTTTACCCTGTTCTGTGAATTTTATCACTGATACTCACTATTTTCACGGGTCACTATCACCACAATACCTTTTTTTAATCAACCAAATATTTATAAATATTTATAATTATTAGATATTTATAAATATTTATAGTTATTAGACATATTGGATTTATAATATTGGTGACTTTCTACGTTGAATACATGGACTTTCGTGGCTCATTAGTTTCCATATGCATTTCAGTACAATTGTATAGTACAAATGCTTATTCAAATTCTCACGGGTCACTACCATAACAATACCTATTTGTTTTTGCCATTCCTAAGCTTCCAAATGTGAACCCTTGCTTTCTTCGACGACTTGGACGATCCTTTTGTTTCCAACTCTGAACTAAACCCTAACAAAAAAATACAGTACTACATTGAACCCTTTTTAGTGTCTTTGTCCTCATCTTATACCCAAACATTTCATCACGTGGCCCCATTTGTTTTTTATTTATTTTTATTTCTTTTACAACTTCTCTTTTTCTCCTTATATAACGATATTACTTTTTATTCTTTTTTAATTATTTTATTTTTTTCTTAATTACTCTTTTCATTGTTAATTTAATTTCTACCTAATTAATATTTATTATTATTTACTTTTTAATGTTTTTATATTACTTCATTTTAAACCAAACAACAATAGCCCGTGCGTCCGCACGGGTTTTTTACTAGTATTATTCAAAATAGTTAATAAACGAAACTTGGAGGGTTCATACGAATAGATTTATAGCTTGATAGACACCTGGTTCTAATAATAATAATAATAATAATAATAATAATAATAATAATAATTAGATAAATCTATTGAGATAAACTATAATCTATTATAGTATGTACTATAATCTATTATAATAATAATAATAATAATAATATTAATAATAAAAATAATAAAAATAATAATAATACTAATAATAATAATAATAATAATAATAATAATAATAATAATAATAATAATAATAATAACTTTGGAGGTGTTTGTTTCGTGGATACAAATATTATTTCTGGGAATGAGACATTGGAATTCACATATTCCTTTGTTTGTTTCAAGTTTTGATAATTTATGCCCGAGTACTTTTTATTCCCATGAATAAATTTTGTTTATAAATTTTTTTATTTTTATTCCCATGTCAAAGGATGAGAATCTTACATTCCCATGAGAATATAAAATAACTAACCATAATTTTTCCACTCTCATGTTATTTTAGCACATTTATTTTTTAAATTTTAATTTTTAAAATTTAATTAAAATAAAACTTAAAAATATTCCTGGGAACTTTATTTATTTGCCAAACAAATTAATGGAAATAAATTTCATGGCAATAATATTTATAAGAATGATATTCCTGAGATTATAATTTTAATCCCTCAAACAAACATACCCTTTGCAAAGGGTGTTGGATTAAATCCTATATAACTTGGTGGAATAAAGAGGTAGCGGGATGAAAAATTACTAACCCCACTTAGGGGTGGCAAAACGGGCCGCCCCGTCCCGCTCCGCCCCACCGCGCCTTAAACCCGCTAAAAAAAAGGCGGGGCGGGCATGCCCGCTGTTCGCTGTTGATTTTGGCGAACAATCTCTGGTTTACCAATCTCTTATAAAACTGGGTTACTTGCAGGACCAACCACACAAATCCTGGGATACATGTGCAAAATTTATCTAACTCTTAGGATAATGGTGTTTTGATGGTTTGTTTTGTTATATCTTTTATGTATGAATGGTTTGGTTAAAGAACTAAATAACAACTTCTGGCGAAAAGATAAATTGAATGAAATTAAAACTTGCATAAAGTAAATGACAAAGGATAAATGACTGGGAAAAGTAAAGGCAATTATAAATGACTTTGAATTTCTATAAACTTAAAAAGATGGTGTTTCACACGTACATTTCCAGATAATAAACTTTTTTCTCTCGCATGGGTACTTTGAGTATTTACAGGAATTTAGTACAAGTTTTCACACACTAAAATTCTACAACAACTATCCTATTTATATACAAATACAATAACTGCCTAATAACGGAAAAATTCTAAATCTTTGACACTTGGCCTTCTGCATGTCTTCTTTTCTTCTAAAGCTTCCACACGTCTTCTGCCAAACGTTATAACTCTTGAATTTGAATTTTCCCTTTGTGTCGAAACGTTGCGCCTCTTCACCTTGTCGAATTGTCGAAAAGTAATAAATGTCCCTTAAACCTTGTCTGACGAACCCTTCCTTATGTTTCTGTCGAAATGTCGAAACTCTGTTCTTGTCGAAGTGTCGAAAACTTCTTCTGAATACCTTCATTTTCTTTCTTCTTCGTCTGTAGTCATTTTCTTTAGTTAAAAAACATCATTTTACCTACCAAGACATGGTGTCAAAAATATATGTCTACAAATTGCCCCCCAGCAAAGATGTTTCGACTTATTTCTGGAGAAACCATCATTTGCCGTCGAAAATATTTCGACGCCATGTTACCTGCATTAATGATGCTGGTTTTCAAGACGTGACCTTTTGTTAAGTCCCAAGAAAGTCTATCATTACACTTTTCTTAAAACGTCCCATCTAATCCCACGTTTAGACATGATCTCCATAACCCTAAAAACTAGCTAGCCATGCTTTTTTTTCAACTTCCCATACTTTTGATCATCACCGTTGAAATCTTGACACATGTCCCATGATCAATATTAAAACTGGAACGTTTTCTCATCTTTCCCTCTATAAATACTTATTTTCTAAATCTTTTAACACTTTTACGTTCCTGACCTTCTTCTTCTTTACAAACCCATTTCAAACCTTCATACTTTCTTCTGAAATTTCTTTGCTTCCCTCATCAATGGCTCCCCACAAAGCTCCTACTGACAAGAAAACCAAGAAGACCAAGAACACTACTGCTCTCCCTTATGCGCACGAGTTGCCTGGACCAATGATTGTGAGCAATCAACAGTACATTCCAGAGCCTCCAAATGAAAGAGAGAAAGCAAGCATTTATCAATCCCAGGTACTCATTCCGGTCCTTATTTCTGGCATTTGCCATGCAATGTTGGGTCCACTCCCTGACCCCAATGCTGATGCTGATCGTTTAAAGGATTTTTTCCCTACGTATTCTTATTCAAAACCCATAGGTGCTGGAATAAAACCCAAACCTAGTGAAACGTCCTAAAAAAATCCTGAGAGCTCCTCAGCTTCTGAAGAAATAGACTTAGCATATTTGAACCAAGCTAGGATCTTTAGAAGTTGCCCTTTGACAAAAGATCCTTCAGACTATTTGGCCTGGCTGACTAAGGTCGAAAAAACTAAAGGGGATTTCTGGAAGCAAACTGGCATCTTCGACTTGATCCAACTGTCGAAGGTGGGCCCTAGTTATTGCCCAAACATGCTCCTGGCTTCCCTTTACTTTTGGGATAGCACCTACAACAACTTCCATCTTCCTTGTGGAATGGTCACTCCAACCTTCTTCGACATAGCTGCCATAGTTGGCCTTAGCCCTATAGGAATAGACTTCGACCCTACTAATTTGGATGAAGATACTATAGGTTTCAACACCAAACATGCCTCCTATTCTTTGTTTATTGCTCGTTATCATGACAAAACAACTACAGAAGTCTCTGATGTAGAGCACATAGCTTTTTTGACCATATGGTTATCGAAATTTGTCTTTTGCTCTCGTTCTCTTCAGGTTGCCAAAAAATACCTTACCATAGCCAACCAACTCCATGCTGGGAAAAAACTTTGTTTAAGCGAAATGGTTTTGGTGAACCTTTATGAATCCATCAGCGAGAGTGTGGAGTTTCTGAAGACTGGCCAAGAGAAAGGAAAACTAAGCTTGGCAGGGCCTTTTTGGCTTCTACAGTTATGGCTAAATGCCACCTTCGAGGCTTCTCTCCCTATCAAGAATAAAGTAAATGAGGAAGAAGTGAAGGACAGAAACGTCGAATGGCCTAGGTTGGTAAAACTAACTCCATCTGACGAAGGAATCAGCCTTCGACAAGCCTTCACCAGTTATGTAATGATGTTTGCCAAACACTACAACTTCACTCAGTCCATGGCACCCTTTGCCAACAGAACTATTGGTCCCAAATGGTTTACCAAACAACTTCCTTTAGAGATGCAGAAAGAAGAAGATACATTTTTGGTTATCTGGGAATCGTTCCTAACACCAAGACACCTTTTCTCCCATCACAACACGAATAACACAAAAATTTCCCTTATTGTTTATCAACCCAACCTAGTGGCTCAACAATTTGGGTTAATCCAAATAAAAACAAAACCCATCTATCCAAATAAAGGTTTTATTATTTTTTACAATTCTTTTCATAATCTAGAGAAAAGCATAAAGTTATCAGAAAAATACTTTGATGAGACTCTGGAGATTCAACCGGTGGTCTTTCGACCATCTTTCCTCTGCACTCAAGAATTCGATGTTTGGTGGAAAGACTACTACCTCACTAGATTCTTCGACGTGACGGCCTTTACGACTCATCTGATGAATGCTTTCACTTTTGTGCAGGATCGAACAAAGAAAGGTACTGAAAGACATATTAAAGAAATCCAAAAGTTTCAGAATTATTTTGAAACTATTTACAGGCCAGATGATCTTAGTCGAACCATAAGCGAAGCAGCAGTGACTTTAAAACACAAATTTACAGAAAAATTGGGGAAGCTGGAGTTGCCTTCATATGTTCGTCCAGAAACACGTTATGATTTGGCATACAGCTATTATCCACCAAAGTTCCCCCCTCTACCTTCTGCTGAATTTGGTGTGGCATTAAGCCCTTCATTCCCAGATTGGTTTATTTGTGGATCTCACATGAAACTGCTCCGTGAATCTTATAAAAAACCTGCTGAGCGTGTGGTTCCGACTAAGTATCATTTGGACAATTTCCCAGGGCACCTTCATATTGGAATAGAACACGTTCGCGTGGAATCTCCCATTCTTGAAGGTGTTTAAAGAAAACACAATTTTTCTTTACTTTATTCTAACTTCCTTCTTATGTTTTTCTTCTTTTGTATTCATTTCTTTATTTTTCTTTCTTTCTTTCAGCTGTCAAGATTACTGCTAAAAAGGCTCCCGTCGGAAGTAGTTTTGGAAAGGTGGTCGAACAACCAACCTCTACAGTCGAAAAGGTTTCATCAGAAAATATCAACTTTCTTCCATGTAATAAATTTTGTTTAACTCGAACTAAAACTATTTTCTCCTGTGTTTTTAGGTGAGTCAAAACCCACCACCCCCCAAGAAAAGAAAACAAGAGGAGGAGGTAAAGGTAATCGATGAAGAATCTGGGGACGATTCTCCAGACCAACAACCTCTTAAGAAAAAGAAGGTCCTGAAGATCAAGACAGTTGCCTCCCAAAGGTCCATTGTCAGATCGACCAAGAAAACTCCCCCCACCAGTCCAACTACAAAAGTTCTTATCAAAGATGCAGAGAGTGGGAATTCTAGCTTCAATACTGAGATCCCTCAGGTAAACCTTTATTTCGACTGATGATATTCACTTTTACTTGCATTTTCTTTTCCTTGACTTTTTGCTTGTTCTCAGATCCAAGTTGATGTCGAAGAATACCCCATAGCAAAAGAAATGCCAACATTTACAGGTGATCCTACCTTCAAAGCAGCTAGTTCAATGCCTACCTCTTCCAAAGCTTCGACAAAGAAATCAACAAAGGAAAAAGAGCAGGACACAATTGATCTTGACTCTGAAAAGACTTTGGCTGAGAGACTCCAAGAGGGAATCAACCCTGATGCTGGTAGCTATGAAAGGCAAACCAATGATAAATTCGACACTGACCTGGAAGAGCATTCTGATAATACTTCTCCTGTTCGTCCAGCATTAAATACTGAAAAGGATGGTGATGTTGACATGGATGCTGGGGTCGGAGATGACAATGAAAAAGAAACTGCTGAGGAAGAGAAGAATATGTCGAAGCAGCCAGATGCTGAGCCAAATTCTGGGCAAAGTATTCAATCAAATCCTGCCCAAACCAAAGAAAAATCTCCATCAACTGGTTCGACTAGTTTCTCTCGCGAGGAACTTAAAAGCCTTAAAGTCAAGAAACCTTTGGAGTATCTAAGGGCTATGCTCAGCGCTCGACACAACTTCCAAGACTCATCCTTCAGTAGTTCGACTACTTCTGGGGCCACTTCTGAGGTTAAATCACTTGAAGCCATCATGACTGAGATCAAAACCAAAATACTTGGTGTGGATTTATTCAAGGTTTTGGGCGAAAATCCTACTGCCCAGTTCGACCTGAAGAAAATCCATAAACAAGTAAATGTTTTGGAAGCCTCTGCTGAGGACAGCCGTCTGGTGATGGATCTAGCCCAGATAATTGACCTGGTGAGCGCGGACCTGCACCGCCAAAAAGAGTTCTCCCAACAAATCTCTAACAAGTCTGAAACTCAAATTGCAGAGTGGGATGCTGTGGCTGCTTCGGCTGACAAAGTTTCTGAGCTGGAGAAACTTTATGAGGTTTATTCGAAAGGTGTTGCTGACTGTGACATCAACATCAAAAATTGGGAGAAGCAGATAGCAGATCTTCAAGAAAAAATCTCCCAAGAAAAACAACGCAAAGCAAGCCTTCAGCAACCCAAGCAAAATGAGATTGACGAAGAGCTTAAAGTGGGATTGCATCATGCAGCTAGAGCTCAGCAGTTGATTCAGGAGATCGACAGCCTTTCTCATAACAAAAACCTTTGTGAATGTCGACTCCAAGTCCAGAAGAGGAAATTTGAAGAACTTAAGGAATTTTTTCTCAAATATTAACTTGTAATAGAAATAGGTTTATTATTTTTTATTGCTGGCAGCCTTTAAGGCTTTTCTTTTGTAATGACATTGACGCCATTTGTTTGGCGAAACGTATCATTTTATTCTACAAAATCATTCTATTTCTATTTTAACTTCTTGCAATGTTGGCTAATATTTTTTCAAATACTTGCCATTTATCTTCAGTATTCTTTTATCTTTATCTATCTCTTCGACCTCATATGCGCCATTTGAAAAAACTTTTAAAATTTGGAAAGGTCCTTCCCACTTAGGAGACCATTTTCCCATTAATCTATCTTTTCGATCCATAGGAAGAATTACTTTCCAAACAAGATCCCCCACTGAAAGGGTCTTAAATTTCACTTTCTTATTGTAAAACTTTTCGACTCTTTCTTTTTGTCCCTTTATCAGATCTAACGCACGCAATCTCTCTTCATCCAAATCAACTAGTTCATCCATCATCATGCTCCAATACGTTTCTGATGGAATTTCATGATGCCTTTGAACTCGTATTGACTGTAAATAAATTTCGACTGGTAGCACTGCATCATGTCCATAAGTCAATTTGAATGGAGTAGAATTTGTCGCTTCTTTAGGAGACGTTCGACAAACCCATAAAATTTGATCCAAAGTCTGATGCCAGTTTCTAGGTTTTCTACCCACGTGCTTTTTGATCAAATTTATCACAACCTTATTTGCTGCTTTGACTTGTCCATTTGCCTGGGCATAATAAGGTGTCGAAGTTACGAGTTTAAAACCCGTGTCTTTTGCAAACATTTGCATGTTTTTCCTAGTAAACACAGATCCCTGATCAGTAGTTATTGTTTCTGGTATCCCAAATCTGTAAATTATATGTTTCTGGATAAACTCTATAACTGTCTCTTGATCCACATTTACCAGTGGTATAGCTTCAATCCACTTAGTGAAATAATCTATTCCAACTAAAATGTACTTCTGCCCTTTTGAAGAAACTGGTCGAATTTCACCAATTAAATCCAAAGCCCAACCTCTGAATGGCCAAGGTTTTATAATTGAATGCAACTCACTTGCAGGGACATGTGGTATACCTGCATGCACTTGGCATTCCTGACAACCTTTTGCAAATTCTACACAATCTTTCAACATTGTTGGCCAGTACATTCCTTGTCGAAATAATAACCATTTCATTTTGTGGCCTGCTTGGTGTGCGCCACATGCACCACTGTGCACGTTCGACAAAGCTATGTAAGCTTCATCTTCGCCCAAACATTTCAGCAAGACTCCTTCTGCAGTCTTTTTAAATAATTCATTTCCAAAAAGTACATAACTTAAAGCTCTGTACTTTACTTTTCTTTCGACTTTCTGATTTGGGTCTTGTAGATAATCCTTGATAGGTTTTCTCCGATCTTCAATTTCTGAATCATCTACATTGAAAATTTCAAAATTTTCCTCATCCCCATAACCTAATTTTATTGTCTCCAAATCTGAAGGAGCCAATTTGGTGGATATGACTCTTCCCCTTACTTCAATAGCTTTCTCCAAGTTTTCTTTTGACACTTTGTAGCCTGACGCAAGTTGAGCCAGATCATTTGCTTCTTGATTCTCCAATCTAGGAATGTGTCTAATGGCCACATTGTCGAATTTTTTGAGAAGTCTGTTAGCTATTACGAAGTACATAATCAAATTCTCTTTGGCACATTTATATTCTCTTGTCAATTGTTTTATCACCAACTCAGAGTCACCCATTATTTCGACTCTTGTTGCCCCCAATTCCAACAATATTTCAAGTCCGGCAATCAAAGCTTCATATTCTGCTTCATTATTTGAACATAAGCCTTCGACTTTGTACTTGAATTTTGTTGGAATTTTGTCAGGAGAAATAATTAGTATTCCAACACCAGTTCCATTCTTATGACTGGAACCGTCGAAATATAACTTCCATGGCTCTAATTCGACATATTCTACTTCATTTTCATTTATTGAGTGGTCAGCTATGAAATCAGCAACCACTTGTCCCTTAACAGCCTTTAAAGGCAAATATTTTAAGGAATATTCTGTCAATGCCAAAGCCCATTTCCCAATTCGACTATGTAAAATGGATTTAGATAACATATACTTTATTACGTCAAAATGAGAAGAAACGTATACATCAACAGGTTTTATATAGTGCTTTAACTTTGTACAAGAGAAATATACACACAAACATAATTTTTCTATCACACTATATCTAGTTTTAGCATCATTTAGGACTCTGCTGAGATAATAGATGGCCCTTTCGACGCCATTTTCATCTTCTTGACACAGCATGCTTCCCAAAGTTTTGTCTGATGCTGAAATGTATAACCTCATACTTCTTTTTCTACAAGGAGACATCAAAACTGGAGGACTAGCCAGATACTCTTTGATCTTGTCGAAGGCATCTTGTTGTTCTTTCCCCCATGTGAAATCTTCCTTCTTTAGTCGAAGTAGAGGTGAAAAGGCTTGTGTCTTTCCACTAAGGTTGGAAATGAACCTTCTGAGAAAGTTGATTTTCCCTAGTAGAGACTGCAATCCCTTCTTTGTCGATGGCACTTTTGCTTCCATTATGGCTTTGGCTTTGTTTTCATTTATTTCGATCCCTTTCTTGTGGACCACAAAACCTAAGAAATCACCCGCCTGCACACCAAAAGCACATTTAAGGGGATTCATTTTTAAACCAAACTTTCTCATCCTTTTAAAGGACTGTCGAAGATGGTCTATATGACTTGTTCCTGAAACGGACTTAACCACAATATCATCAATGTATATTTGCATAAAAGTGTCAATAAAGTCGTGAAAAATTGAATTCATGGCTCTTTGATAAGTTGCTCCAGCATTTTTTAAACCAAAGGGCATTACTACCCATTCATAGGTTCCTATTGCTCCAGGGCAACGAAAAGCTGTTTTAGGAACATCTTCTTCAGCAATAAAAATTTGATTATAGCCAGAGTATCCATCAAGCATACTCAAATACTCATGGCCTGCTGCAGAATCTATGAGCATTTCTGCCACTGGCATAGGATATTCATCCTTAGGGGTAGCTGAATTTAAATCTCTAAAATCAATGCATGCCCTCAGCTTGCCATTTTTCTTAATTACAGGAACTATGTTTGCAATCCATTCGACATACCTGGTGGTGCGGATGAATCTGCATTTTAGAAGTCTTTCGACCTCTTCTTTTATTTTCGACAAGATTTCTGGTGCGAAGCGTCTGGGAGTCTGCTTTACTGGCTTCTTTCCCTCCATTATTGGCAGCTTCAATTCGACCAAACTCCTGTCTAATCCTAGCATATCGTCATAATCCCATGCAAAACAGTCTTTGTACTCATTTAGCAATTGGACTATTTTGACTTTGAACTGAGGATCCATCTTGGCGCTGATGTAAGTTGGCCTTCTTTCTGCCCCCAGTCCTAAATTGATTTCTTCTAATGGATCCTATGCCACCATCTTTATGTTAGTCGATGCTGGATCCTTTTCGAACCCCAAGGGTTCGTCATCATAGATGGCGTCAAGCTTCTGATTCTGCCATTCGCCAGTCTGATTGTTGTCATAACCTTTTTCAATATCCCTTTGGGGACATTGCTCTTCAAAATCTTCTTTGTTGGCTTCGACAGCCATGTATTTTACTTCGGCCTCTAGGGCCGCTTTGAGTTTATTTTCGGCTATATAAGCCGTAATTCTTTCGATCGCTGAGGATTCACTCATCATAATCATCAGATTCACTTCCCCAACCGGTTGGCTCAGTATGAGAAGTTCCCCATACGTGACTTGGTTCGCCAATTACTTCTTTGTCCCATTGAAAACCATGTGTTGGGTGAAGGTACATGGAACAATAGGCGTTGTCAGTTGCCTTCAAGTCGAATTCTGCTGGGTTAAAGGGGGGTATGTGAGCCAAATTCTTGTCGAAACTTCGACTATTCACATTGTTTACTTCAGTCATAAAATAGCTTTGATCTGCTTCAATATTCTCAACAATCCCATCTGGCCTCCAGATGGCTATTTGTTGGTGCATGGATGATGGTACAACTCCTATCCATGAATCCACTCTCTTCCAAGCAGCAAGTTATAATTCGCCCTTGAAGCTATCACTATAAACATTGTTGGTCTTGTTATGGTTCCAACAGTTAGGTTCACCTGGATCACTCCCATGGTACTTCCTACTTTTCCCTCATAATTTGACAACACCATGTTGTGGGGCTTTGTGTTTGAGTCATCCTTTCCAATCTTTTTTATCATGAAATGGGGCATTAAATTCACAGCAGCTCCACCATCTACTAATATCTTGTTGACACCAACGTTCTCCACTTTTCCTTTTATGAACAAAGGCTTCAAGCGTGCCTTCATTGCATCATCTGGTCTCTCAAAGAAAGCGTTCTGCTCTTCGACACAACCATTATTCATTATATAATAACACACAGGCCTGAGCCCCATGCTGTCGTCTTCAACATCATCTTCTTCGTCTTCGATCTCCATCACTCTATCATAGTCTCTAGGCAGCACTGAAACCACATTGCATGTGACATCGAAAGATGCTTCTGAGTCTGACCTAAAATCATCAGTCACTTCATCGTCTTCTGGCACCTTGTTGTTAGGCTTCGACATTTCCACCATGTTGCTTGGTTTGTCCTTTTGAGAGGGCTCGTTTTTGGGAACAGACTCTTCTTTGCTCATTATCTGCATGTTCTTGCTTGACTCAGATTTATTTTCATCAATAGTGTTTTCTTTGATTTTGTTCTTTTCTGCAGCCTCCTTTTCTGCTATTTTCTGTCTTTGGAACCTTCTCCACTGAGACCTTGACATGGGATTCTTTCCTTTATAGTTCTCTGATGGGTATGGTCTTGGTTTCTGTTTTTCGACCTCCCTTTTTCCTTCCATGGAGGAACCTCTCTGTATTTCAAAATTCTTCCATCTTTTCTGCCCTTGAGCATCTCTGATTGGTTGGACCCACTTATCATTCTCAGCTTTGACAGATGGCTTGTAAGTTCTATGACGTCCTTCGCCAAACCTTTGGTTGTGATGCTCACTCCTCCTTGGATCGAACCTTCCATTTCTGGCTGCTGGGATTGCCCCCCAGTTTTCTCTTCTTTTGGCTTTCTCCACCCCCTCCAGATTATTTGCTGCTTTCTTGTCGAACACCGCACTACAACGTGGGCACAACATGACTTCAGCCTTCTTACTCTGGCACCTTTGGATGAATTCGACTAAGTTCTCCTCCTCCTTAGGGTAAGCCAACTTCTGATACTCTTCTCGACGGCGTTCTTCGTCAGTTTCTGTTTGTTTCTTCTGAGAAATTTCCACCATGTTGATATCCACATTCTGGTCATCAGTGATACTTAATTTATTCATTATTTCAATAAGTCTTGCCTCCTCTTCAGCATTCCCTTTCGCCTGGTCGAAGCTTCCCCCTGAGGGTAGGTCCCTGGCGATGAGTTTGCAGCATTGCTCGACTGAGTTTCCTTTAGGGTCTTCCATTGTTCTACGCAAAATCCCATAAGGAGCAGGCTTCACGGCCTTCAGCAACCTCTGCCTTGATTCTGGTAACGTTCTTATTGACTGGTTCCATAGTGTTGATCTTGTCCGCAACTCTCATTGTCTCCATTTTGTCATGATTAAGGCCTTCAGTAGCCTCCTCTTTGATGATAGGGGCATTATCATTTGCTCCTTCATCAGTATCTTCAAAGAAATCTCCCCATCCAGTTGGCTGGATCTTGTTGATGTCAATAAGAGAACTTGGGGGTGCAGAGTATTTCACGAGATAGTCGAATTTTCCACTGGGCTCCCCTAAAGTATCCCAAATTACTCCATCTTCAGCAATTTTGTTGTTATTCTCTTCGTCGAAACCTTCAGTAATTCCAACTGCGTTCTGGTTGTTGAAACCTTCAGTAGTTTCCTCCTTCTTCTGACTGTCGAAGACTTCAGCATCTCCAACTTTGTTCTTACTGTCGAAACCTTCAGTAGTCTCAACTTTGTTGATATAGTCATTCAAATTTCCTACATCAAGATTTTCAGTAATCTTGATCAACACTGGCTGGTCTACAAAGTCCTTGGATACTTCTTCAACCTCAGGCTTGTCTAGGAGATCATCAGTAACCTCCACCATGTTGATATTATTGTCGAAGCCCTCAGCAGCTTCCACCATTTCAAAACTACAATTAGAGGCTACTTCGACTTCCACCATATTCACAGTGGAAGGTTCAGCATAATTGGCTTCGACCACCTGCATGGGGTTTGAGTCAATCCTCATCTGTTGTTTTGATTTGTCTCCAAACTTCAATCTTCCGTCACGGATTACATTCTTAACAAGATCCCTGAAAAGGAAACATTGAGAAGTTTTATGACCCAAAAAGTTATGGTATTTGCAAAAACCTCTCTTTTTCTGTTGGTCCACAGGAGGCTCTTTAGTGCCTGCTGGTTTTATTAATTGACCATCTTTGACTAATAAGTCGAAAATTTCGTCACACTTGGTGACGTCGAACGTATAAGTTCTTTTAGGAAACCTATCATTCTTTTCAGGTTCGACTGGATTTTTCCCATTCGACGGAGTTAGTACTTTACAGGCGTATGGTGGGCCTGACTTTAGTTCTTCCAGATCAATTTCTTGTTAATCGAACAAAATTAGTTCATTTTCGTCACTATCATCATCCTGGCATACTCCTACATAGGCCACTATTTCCTTTTTATTTTTATTTGATCTAAATTTCTTAGCTTTTAGCCTTTCAATTTGTCTTACCCTATCTGCTAATTGTGCCATATCTCTCAAATATTGAGTGTCTAATTTCTTTCTTATAGAATAATCTAGACCCCCTGCAGCCATTTCGACTAACTCTTGTTCTGGCACTTGTGTGAAACATCTTGCCTTAAGCAACCTGAACCTATTTAGGTAATCATCTATAGGCTCTGAAAATTTCCTCTTAACACTGACTAATTCCTTCAAACTTATCTTAGTCTGACCCATATAAAATTGTTCATGGAACAATCTTTCTAATTGGGTCCATGTGAATATAGAGTTCGCAGGCAAGGATGTAAACCAGGTAAACGCATTTTTTGTCAAAGAACTTGGGAAGTATTTCATTTTCAAATTTTCATTATTGGCTATTTCTCCTACTTCGATCAAATAATGCGCTATATGTTCTATGGTGGATTCGCTAGTGTCCCCTGAAAATTTGGTAAATTTGGGGACTTTCCACCTTGGGGGTAATTCCTATTGTAGAACATATTCAGATAATGGGGAAGCATAACTAGGCCTTTGTAATCCTACATTTACCCCATTTTACGCCATTATCCTTTCGACCATGACTGCTAAATTGTTTTCGGCAGGCGGGTTATTATATCGTATTCGCTGTTGCAACACATCATCAGCATCTTGGCCTCTCTGGACTATTACCCTCCTAGGTTCTTGTTGAACGGGGATTTCGACACGAGGCTGTTCGACCACTGCCTCTTGGTTTCTAGGGTTTGCCTGAGGATTCTCTAAAGGCCTTTGATTTATTGTGGGTTCCTCTCCGACATTCACTATTGGGTTTTGAATTACTTGTTCTCTTTGTCGCGTTTGAGGAACACCAAAAAAGTCAGCAATATGTGTCATTTGCGCAGCCAACAATTGGTTGGTTTGGGTAGTGTTTTGTATTAAAGGATTAAACACTGCTCCCATTTGTTGTGTCAACATTTGGACCATATCATGATTACTTTCGTCCATTTGTTGTCGAATTACTTGCGCAGAATTATTTGTAATTGCTGGCATTTGGACATTTGGTAGGGGTTGGTTCAAGCTACTCATATTTCCACCATATCCCGACCCTTGTAGTGGTGAAGACACGTGGATCATGGCATTAGAATACAAGGATAGTGCATTTTGCAAGTTTGCCATCACTGAAGTTGGCATTCCATATGGTTGTTCTCTACCAAACATAGGCATGGAAAAATTTGTCTGAAATGGCCTATAATTATGTCCTCCAGGAGGAGGCGTCCCCATGGGCATTGAATGTCCCATTTTGGAAGAACTAGGCATATTTTGGGAGAGCGAAACCGCTGGTATAGATCTTGTTGATGAAGGGATAGCCTCTTCTAGAACAGGGTTTGAATCCACATTTCCCCCTGTTGAAGGGATAGGGTTGGAAACTGGAATGGTTTCATTTGGATTTGGATTATTTGGCTGATTTGCCATTCTTCTCACTCTTGTTCTTTTAGGTCTTTCTATGTCGGTTACGGCTAATTTACCGCTTCTCAAAATCATACAACGAAGTAGAAACTATTTGGCTAAGAGTTATTCTGTAAAAAATTCTAAAATTTTGCACTGGTCCTACTGGGCGTGCCAATTTGTTCGCTGTTGATTTTGGCGAACAACCTTTGGTTTACCAATCTCTTATAAAACTTGGTTACTTGCAGGACCAACCACACAAATCCTGGGATACATGTGCAAAATTTATCTAACTCTTAGGATAATGGTGTTTTGATGGTTTGTTTTGTTATATCTTTTATGTATGAATGGTTTGGTTAAAGAACTAAATAACAACTTCTGGCGAAAAGATAAATTGAATGAAATTAAAACTTGCATAAAGTAAATGACAAAGGATAAATGACTGGGAAAAGTAAAGGCAATTATAAAAGACTTTGAATTTCTATAAACTTAAAAAGATGGAGTTTCACACGTACATTTCCAGATAATAAACTCT
This sequence comes from Lathyrus tuberosus, assembly GCA_022829125.1. Taxonomy (NCBI): domain Eukaryota; kingdom Viridiplantae; phylum Streptophyta; class Magnoliopsida; order Fabales; family Fabaceae; genus Lathyrus; species Lathyrus tuberosus. The sequence continues at coordinate 5,765,848 of JALAZF010000111.1, read as the reverse complement.
TTTCTCTCGCATGGGTACTTTGAGTATTTACAGGAATTTAGTACAAGTTTTCACACACTAAAATTCTACAACAACTATCCTATTTATATACAAATACAATAGCTGCCTAATAACGGAAAAATTCTAAATCTTTGACACTTGGCCTTCTGCATGTCTTCTTTTCTTCTAAAGCTTCCACGCGTCTTCTGCCAAACGTTATAACTCTTGAATTTGAATTGTCCTTTTGTGTCGAAACGTTGCGCCTCTTCACCTTGTCGAATTGTCGAAAAGTAATAAATGTCCCTTAAACCTTGTCTGACGAAAACTTCCTTATGTTTCTGTCGAAATGTCGAAACTCTGTTCTTGTCGAAGTGTCGAAAACTTCTTCTGAATACCTTCATTTTCTTTCTTCTTCATCTGTAGTCATTTTCTTTAGTTAAAGAACATCATTTTACCTACCAAGACATGGTGTCGAAAATATATGTCTACACCCGCCAAGTAGAAATGGACATGAAAATCAAGCACGCCCACCAAGGTGGCGGGTTGGCGGGCGGCGGGCTTGCCCGCCTACTTTATTTATTTTTTCATTTTTAAATAGATTAATAGGCTTATTTTTACATTTCAATTAGATTTTTCACTTATTTTTTTAGAACAATTTTTATAAAGCATCTTTTTAACAAATTTTACTTCAAAAAATATTGTATATATTCTCAAATAAATAAATGTATAAAATAAAACCATCAAGAATTGGAATTACTAGAATTAACTAAAAAAGACGGGTTTAAGGTGGGAGATGCTGAACAAATAGGTGCGACGGGCTTTGGCGGGCAACGGGTTTTGGCCGGGTAGACTTTGGCGGGCGGCAGATTTTAACGAGGCGAATTTTAATGGACGGCGGACCCAAAATCCCAATCCAACCCGCCATTTTTTGGCGGGTACGCGGGCGGCTCGGCGGACCACGACCCGTTTTGCTTCCCCACTACACAGTTTGCACCCTAATATGTATAAACTAAAGAATATTTAGATTAACCAATTTTTATTTAGATTTATTTTTAAGTAATGGAAGTTGTTATAATTAATGGTGGAATACAGAGTTAGTGAGATGAAAATATATAAATTTAATTTATCAATTATTAAATATTAAATAAATAAATAATAATTTCGGTGGGAAATTTTTAAAAGAATATTATAAGATTATAATTTTGTATGATAATTTAGTATGATTTGTCAAATTATTATATTATTTTATTCAATCTTTTTGACAAATTATGGAACAACAACCATCTAACCTTATTCCACAAAATTGTAAAAATAAAATCAAATTATAAACGAATATATAAAAGAATATTATGTGGTTGTAATTTGTGCTATTTACACTATCGTTTTTAAAATCATACTACTATGACATTTGAACAGTCCTAATTTAAAGGCTTGATGTATTTATGGTGAGAAATTTTTGTGACAGCTCACTTATATCCGATACTTCCACATATTATAATAATGATAAAAAATACTCTCGCATTATTTATTTTTCAAAAAATTACGTTCGGTAAAATTTTTCACTTTGGAAAATTGGTCAAAAACAAAAAATTCAGTATTTACTTTGAAACATTTGGTATGTAAAATTGCTAGAAAGGAGAAATTTATACATTTTTACCGGTTTTTTAAAACGGGTATGAGTTTTTATCGGATTTGTTGAAAAATCTGGTTTTTCTTGCATTTCTATCGAAATCTTAGGAAATATTTGGGAAATGTTGAAGTTTTACTGGATTTTTTTTTTAAAAAAATGGATAAAAAATTAGGAAGTGGTTGTGTTCTTACAAGAAGTGTCACAAAGTTTGGTACATTTATAACATATATTTCAAAATATCCGGTAAACTTTGTAAATTATTGGATTTTTGTAAGAGACCAGTATACCAGATCTTTTGTAAATTGTTAAAAATCTAGTAGTTCAGAATACTTCAATTGTGCGACATAGATTCTGATGGTTCCCTTGTAGATTTTACACCGTTTTCACCATTGACGCGGTATGTTTTTCTTATATGTTTTTCATGCATGTTTAATTATTAACTTTTTTCAAAAATTAATAGGCTTGCGATCTCTCTGAAAGATATTCCTTCTCGAGCTGACGTTTTGGCATGGGCACAGTCTGTTGTTAAATAACATGGTTTTATTGTTGTTACTATTCGTTTTGATACCACAAGTGGGATCAAAGGGAGGAAAGATAAATTTATCATGGATTGTGATAGAAGAGAAAACTACAAAAGGAAGAATGTGTATGAATGCATTTATAGTATGAAAGTTAAATATCCATTTATGCTGAGATTTGTGCCAAGTGGGAGTGGTCGGAAGGTTACTGTTAGGTGTGGGTTTCATAATCATATACTAGTGAAGAACTTAGATGGCCATGACATATTAGGTGGTTTAACATATCATGAAAGAAAGTGTGTGAATGACATGACGAAATACAATATTGTTCCCAGATACATAATTGTTTCTTTGAAAGATAGAGATCTAGGAAACCTGACGAGTGTTACACAGGTGTACAAGGCAAGATCTACGTATAAGATTAGCAAGAGAGGTCTATTTATTGAGATGCAACATTTGTTGAGTCTTATTCATCAAGAGAAATACATGTACTGGTGCAGAAATAAGGCCACATAAGAGGTTGTTGTTGTTGTCTTTTGGACGCATCCTGATTCAGTAAAGTTGTTAAATATGTTTCCTTTGGTGTTGTTTTTTGATTGTACATACAAAATAAATAGGTATTGCATGATCTAATTTCTTCTATGTTCATTTATTTGATTATGGGTTGGAATATGTTGATTATTTATTATACATAAAAAAACAAACAGGTACCGACTACCACTACTTGAGATTATTGGTGTTGCATCCACGAAGTTAACATTTTCAGTTGGATTTGCCTGTATGGAACATGAAAGGGAGGAAAACTTCACACGGGTACTACAAAAGTAGAAATAGTTGTTCACTTCAGAGAAGTTACCTAAGGTTTTGGTTACGGACTGTGAACTGGCGTTGATGAATGTTGTGGAAGTTGTGTTTCCAAACTTAACTCATTTGTTGTGTCTGTATCATATTACAAAAAATGTTAGTATGAAGTGTAAGGAATATGTCGAATCACATATGCATGGGCATGTTATGGATCTATGGAAAAACATTATTTATTTGAATAAGAAGTCTGAGTTTTTGGTACATCTGAAGCATTTTGAGGTTGTATGTGCTGAAATTCCTAAATTTATTCAGTATGTGCACAAAACTTGATTGAAAATGTATAAAGAAAGAAAAATTTGTTACTGTTTGGACTAATAGAGTAACTCATTTAAGGAAAACGACAATAAACAGGTACATCGATGTGACTTTGAATATGGGTACATTACTACTTATCAAATAATGGCATCATTTTTCTATTTATATTTTTTAGGGCTGAGTCTACTCACTGGAGATTAAAAAACATGTTGAAATCTAGCAGAGGAGATTTATGAAGAACTTAGGATGCTCCGAACACCATGTTGAAGTTGTAATTAGGTTCAATTAGAGTATCATTTCAAAAAAGTATTGCCAACATTAAGCATCTGTATAACACTCTATTTTACTCTAGATTGAACGACTTCGTTTCAAGACATTGTACACAACACATTGGAAATGAGATGGAAAGGGTAAAATTCATTGGTGCTTACAAAGCTGTATGTGGTTGCTTTATTAGAATAACACATGGGTCACCTTGTGCATGTGACCTTGCATGTCTTCAAATACAAGGTGATCATATTCCATTAGAATTGATTCATGTGATTTGGAATAAATTATTCATTGAAGAGTATGAGGCCACTGAAGAACATAGTGGGACACAATTGGATTTAGAAGAAGAATGTGAAGAGTTAAAGAGATATTTCAGTACACTGGATATTGTAGGCCATAGGGTGATGAAAAAAAAATTGTGTGAACTAACACATTCATCCATAACTTCCATTTGTCCATCATCCGTGAAGTACAAGCCAAAGAGAGGAACTAAGAAAAGTAAAAAGGGTGAAGAGAGTGATGTACATCGTGATCCTTTGGACCGAGAGTATGTTGGGGGCTTGTAGGGAAGTCAAAGTACGAAGAGATCATGTACAAAACCAACTGAAAGTCAAGTGTGTACCTAGTCTTCAAAACATCTTTACTCGTCTCAATTTTCTATTTTCTTACATCAGTACATTGTTGACATTGTTGTTGCAGGTAAAGATGAAAATTGTGGTTTTCGTGCTATTGTAGGTTTACTTGGATGGAGCGAAGAGTCTTGGTCTTTGGTTCGGACACAATTAGATGCTGAAGTTTATCAACAACATCAAATGTATTCCAATGTCTTCTATGACAAGATACCGAAAGTTAGGAGTGTGTTGTGGGTCGCTAGTTTGGGTGTACAAGGTCGTGAGAAGTGAATGATTATTCCTAATATGTGTTGCCCTATTGTTTCTAGATACAATATCATATTGGTCTCGTTGTCCATGAAGCTTAATATCACATAATTTCCATTACTGACAGCTTCATTCATAGCCTTGAGTAGACACAAAATTATTGTAGTTAGTTTTGTTGACAACAATAATTGGATTTAGGTAAAGTTAAAATCCAATTGTCCTTTGGCTCCCGTCACAGACCGATGGAGACAGAATTGTAGTGAATGTGCAAGCATATGAGAATCATCATATGTAGGACGCATTAGGCGCTGAGAAGAAGAAGTTAGGAAGACAACATAATTTATTTTATATTGACATTGTAGCACTTTTTGCATTATATATATATATATATATATATATATATATATATATATATATATATATATATATATATATATATATATATATATATATATATATATATATCGGGCATAATTAATTTGTTAAAAAGTTATGTTTTTTTCTTCTATATCTCATTACTATATTTCACTACTGCTTACCATATTTTTTAATATTTCTGAAAATTTTAGTATGTACCGGATTTTTCAAAAATTCCGGTAAGTCTTATACTCAACCAGATTTTTCTAAACAAACACGTTTAGCTGCACTGAATATTTCAAAAAAACCAATATATACGCTAGATTTTCAAAAAATCGATATTACTTCCACAAATTTACATATTCCTTTGAATTTTTACCAGCAATTTTATAAATATCTAGTATTTTATATTTTTGAAAAAATCCAATTTTTTTACAAAAAAATTAGTATTTCTACATCCAAACAAAATAATTGCGAATATTCGGTACTATAAAAGAAAATCCAATATTTTCATGAAATTTTAAAAGATCCGATTTTTTTTACTAAGGGCATTACTGAAAAAACAACCCTCATATAATGCCAGAAATAAGTGAGGGGTGGTCGTATAATTTCTCATTTATTGTCTTTTGACAGTTTTCACCTACTACTATTATTTTCACACTTAAAGAATCCAAGTTGAATTATACTTGCACCACCTACCTAATTTTGGTACATAGAATCGGAAATGGATGCAAAATATTTCTATTTGTGAAATCTTCTATTCACGAGTCGGTGGTTGTTGGACACATACATCATTATAGTTTTTGTTCCTGTTCTTCTTTTCGAAGACGCTGGGATCATGCAGGTGGTTCGGGAACTAGGAGAGATGGGTTGTCGGTGTCGACGTTCTTCTTTACATCCTTTCCAGATAAGATGGGAGCCAAGGATCTGTTTAAGGTCTTTGAGACTTATGGCGAGGTGGACGAGGTTATCATCCCAGGGCGGAGGGACAAACATGGTAAGAAGTTCGGTTTTTTGAGGTTTTTTGATATTGTAGATGAAGAGCGTTTGGCGGTGAAGCTCGACAATATCTTCTGGATAATTTGAAGATGTTTGTTAATCTTCCTCGCTTTAATAGACGGTCTGTGGAGAAGTTGAGACAGGTGCCAAGGTTGAAGGTTCCTGTAAGGGAGAATGCGAAGCCTGCTGTTTATGGGCGTCAAAGTGAGAGGGACTTCAGATCTTTTGCTGCGGTGGTGCAAAACCGGGTGGAGCCTCCGAGCATTTCCTTGAATCCGTTGGTTTTCAACTTCGACGATAGTGCGGCCATGCAGAGATTTTCTAAGGCGTATATTGGGAAAGTGGTTGAAGAGGGATCGACTTTTAATATGCAGAATTTGTTTGATAGGGAAGGTTTTTTTAGTGTCAAGGTCACTCCTCTTGGGGCTCAGCTGTGTTTATTGGAGGATAGGGTTGAAGGTGCGATGGAGAATCTACTTTCTTCTGAAGTTTCTTGGCTGAAAAATCGGTTTAGTGAGGTTAACGAGTGGACTCCGGAGGTGTTGGATTGTGAGAGGGTTACGTGAGTTCGTTTGTTTGGTCTCCCTTGTTACGGCTGGAACGATGCTTTTTTTCGGTTCATATCCAAACCGTTTGGATCTTTTCTTCGTTCTGATGAAGATACCACGAATCATTCGAGGTTCGATGTTGCACGTTTTTTGATCAGCAGTCGTTGTCCACCACGGATTGATGAACTTCTCTTTGTTAAGGTTAATGGCAAACCTTTGAGGTTGAAGCTGTTGGAAGATTCTCAGATTTTTGTGAACTCCGGTCCGGTGGCACCGTCCGATTCTGATTTGGTTTCATCCGGGATATTTTCTGATGGTGATTTCTTTGACGGGGAGACGGAGGTTGGTGATGATGACGTGGAGCGGGTTGGTGTGTCAAAGGGGAAAAGTTCTGATCCACCTGTGGTGCCTAAGTGTGTTGATGTGACTAATTGCATGGTTTTGGGGCCTGCATTTTCTGAGTCTTTGCGTGTGGCTCCCAACAACCAACCTGTTCATGTTAGCATAGGGAACAGTCATGCTGAGTCTCCTAATGCTGCTTTGTTGGGCTCCGCAAGTGTTGACTTTCTTGGCCCACTAAAGGGCCCCACAAAGTTACATTCTAACTGTGCTAGTTTAGATCACATTCATCACGTGACTTTTAAAAAAGTGGGACAGATTAGGAGAACTTCCTCCTTGGTTCTTGGTCGGTTTGATGCTGCGCTAAGATATATTGGGCCCCTCTCCACTAAAGGCAAATCTCCACTTTTGGGAGGCTGCTCTTCATCTCTTTTTTCTCCATATTACGCAAACTCTTGTACTCAGGTGGGAGAAACGGATTTTTCTTCTCTAATCCCTTCGCTGCTGGGATCGTTTGCTTCAGTTTGTGCTGAGTCGAGTTTTTCAGCTTCCGAAACTTCACCTTCGAAGGATGATGCCCACTTTTCTCCGGTTCACATCAGCAACACTTTTCTTCCTCTTAGAAGGCCGCGGGTTTCTTCATCCAAAGCTGGTTTGGTGGTTGATTCTGTTAATTATGTTAATTCTTTGAAGGTGGATGACTCGCCGTTTGTTCGTGCTCCAAGGCATAGAAATGAAGCTGCTGTTGTACCTGGGGAGTCTTCCTATTCTACGGCTTGTGATGAAATTTCTGATTCTTGTTTGGTTCAAGGCAACGGAAGATTCTGGGCTAATGAGAGGGAAGTGGTAGTTTCTAGGCTTTGGGACAAAGCCTCAGCGTTTGGGATGAAGGGAGGAGCGTCGAAAAAGGATGTTATTGGAGCCTTTAATTTGTTAGAATCACGGGATGGCATGTCAAAGTTACCACTGGATGTTCTTAATAAAGGTCAGTCATGAATGTGCTTTCCTTTAATGCTCGTGGGTTGAATACCGCTTTGAAACGGAAGCGGATTGGTATGTTTGTTAAGAAAGAAGCCTTTGATTTTTGTCTTTTCCAAGAGACTAAAATGGCTCATTTTGAGTCTATTACTGTTTTTTAGCTCTGGGGAGGTACTAATGTGGAGTGGACTTTTAAATCTTCATCTGATTTTTCGGGTGGTTTATTATTGCTTTGGAATTCTGGTTCTTTCTCATCTCATTTTAGCTTTGGGGGAGAAGGTTATGTTGGAGTGTGTGGGTGCTAGAATAATACTCTGATTTATGTGGTAAATGTTTATTCTTCTTGCATTCTTTCTAAAAAGAGACGACTATGGAAGGAGTTGGAGGAGTGTAAGAGGAGGTTTTCGGGTGGGGAGTGGATTATAGGGGGAGATTTCAATGCAGTCAGATTCGATTCAGAGAGGAAAGGTTGTGGGCGGTGGGTGAATAGACGCGAGATGGACAATTTTAATGCTTGTATCGAGAGGATGGAGTTGTGTGATCCTTCTATTATTGGTAGAAAGTTCACCTGGTTTAGTTTGGATGGTAGAGCTATGAGTCGCCTTGATAGATTTTTACTTTCAGAAGGTTTGGTGGAGAGTTGGAAAGTGGAAGGGCAGGTGGTGGGCTTGAGAGATATTTCGGACCATTGTCCTATTTGGTTCAAATGTGGCTCGTTAAATTGGGGACCGAAACCGTTTAAATTCTTCAACTGCTGGACAAATCATGATGAGTTCTTGGGTTTCGCCGAGAAATGTTGGAAGAATGCTACAGTTAGGGGTAAGGCGATTTTTTCTTTTAAGGAGAAATTGAAGTTACTGAAAGGTGGGTTACGGGTGTGGAATGTTGAAGTTTTTGGTTTCTTGAATCTTGAGGTTGATTCCGCTATTAAAGATTTGAATGATTTGGATTTGTTGTCTTCGGAGGCGGGTTTGGTGATAGGGGAGGATCTTGTTGCTAAGCGAGTGTCGGCTTCTTCTAGAGTGTGGAATTCTTTAAGGTTCAATGAGAGTGTCCTTCGTCAAAAGGCTAGGTGTTTGTGGCTTGCGGAAAGAGATGCGAATTCTAAATTTTTTCATAAATCCATCAATTTCCGTCTTAGAAGAAATGCTATTATGGGGTTAAATACCTCTCTGGGTTGGATCGATAAAGTTGAGTTGGTTAAAGAAGAAATCCGTTCTCATTTTAAAAAGAGGTTTTCGGAAGATATGGCCTCGCGCCCTTTGTTGGATGGGATTCCATTCAACTCTCTCTCGTTTGAGGATTCCTTATCCTTGGAGGCTTCTTTCTCAGAGGAGGAAGTCAAGGAGGTCATTTGGAGTTGTGTTGATGACAAGAGTCCGGGTCCAGATGGTTTTACTATGAAGTTTTACAAGGTTGGTTGGGCTTTCTTGAAATCTGAGGTGTTGGACTTCGTTAATGAATTTCATTCCTTTGCTATCTTGCCTAAGGCGGTTACGGCTTCCTTCTTGACCTTGATTCCTAAGATTGATAATCCACTTTCCTTGGATGACTATAGACTTATTTGCCTCATAAATAACATGTATAGGATTTTGGCTAAATTGCTTGCTAATAGATTGAAGTTGGTGGTGGGCAATTTAGTGTCGGACTGCCAATCCGCTTTCATACCCAATAGGAATATGTTGGATGGTGTGCTTGTGGTGAATGAACTTCTGGATTATGCCAAGAGGTTTAACAAGAGTTGTATGGTGATGAAGGTGGATTTTGAGAAGGCTTATGATTGTGTTTCGTGGGATTACCTAAGATATTTGTTACGTAGAATGGGTTTTGGGGTGAAGTGGAGGAGTTGGATAGAGGCGATGGTTTTCAATAGTTCTATGTCTATTCTTGTGAATGGTAGTCCGACGTGTAATTTCTCTGTTTCTAGAGGTTTACGGCAAGGGGATCCGCTTTCTCCTTTTCTTTTCTTGTTGGTGGCCGAAGGTTTGTCGGGTTGTAGGCTGATAATTTCGACGCCAAAGATAAATTATTTAAATGGGAAGTTAACAATTCGACAGGAAAATTTGACGAAAAGGTTGCGTGATGAAGGAAGCTGGTCGAAGACCAATAGTGCTCAAGGGAAGCTTTGCCAGATTTTTCTAAGTAAGAAGGATAATTTCGACACAAGAGAAATAGGCCCATTCGACGGGTGTTTGAAATTCAAATTTCAGGAGGGAGTTTCACTTTTGAAATTGGACGCGTGGAGCGCATCTAGGAGGCGAATGCATGCAGAATGCCATTTGTCGCCATTAGGAGAAATAGTTGTTATTGGTAGTTATTTCATTTGTATATAAATAGGAGGTCTTAGTGTTAGATTAGGAGTGTGTTCCAAACTTTGTACAAATTATCGCAAATACTCAAAGTAACCGTGTGAGAGAAACGAGTGTTCTGGAAAATGTATGTATGGAAGACACCAGTTTACATTTATGCACTTTAATAAAATTCCAAGTTTTTCTTCATTTCTTTACATTCAAGTCATTTCCTTTACTTCAGCAATTTACTTTGTTTCCCGTTTAAACTTATCTTCAATTACCTTTTCGCCATTATCGTGTCTTTGTTCTATCAGTCGAAAAAACTATTAAAAGAAACCTTAGCAAATACAAAACGAATACATTCTTTTTCAAATCAAAAACATTTTCAAAAGCATTTTGTCCTAGGATTTGTGTGGTTGGTCCTGTTAGTAAACTAATTTTCATAAATTAGAAAACCAGAGGTTGTTCGCTAAATTCACCAGCGAACAAATTGACACGCCCAGTGGGACACAGTCCATTTGTTTAGTTTGTCTTTTGTTCTTATAGAAAATTCTTAGAAGAAAAAGTTTTTATTTCGTTGTATGATTCTAAGGAGTGACAAGTTAGCCGTGAACAACGAAGAAAGACCAAAAAGAACAAGAACAAGAAGAATGGCGAATCAAAGCGCGCCTAATAATCAAAATGTTAACAACCCAATGCCTATTCCTTCGACAGGAGACAATACGGCGTCAGTCTCTGTATCAGAGGCGATACCATCATCAACGGGGTCAATCCCAGCGTTTTCGGCATCCCAAAACGCGCCCAGTGTCTCTACAGTGGGGCCCCAAATGCTTCATATGACCCCTCCTCCTTTAGGGGGTGTTCATAGGCCATTTGTGACGAATTTTTCCATGCCTCCACATAATAGAGAACAGCCTTATGGAATGCCAACAATGGTGATGGCAAGTTTACACAATGCGTCATCATTATACTCTGATCCTTTGGTTAATGTTACTTCGCCCCTACAAGGATCAGGGTCTGGTACGAACCACATAGGCAGAATGGGTCAGCCTGTGCCAACGGGATACCAAACTTATATGCCTGCAATCACTAACAATTATGCACAAGTAATTAGGCAACAAATGGACCAAAGCAACCATGATATGGTGCAGATGCTAACACAACAAATGGGGGTTGTGTTTAATCCTTTAATACAAAACACCACCCAACGAACCAGTTATTAGCAGCGCAAATGACGCGCATTGCTGACTTCTTTGGTGTTCCTCAAACCCAACCAAGGGAATAAATAGTTCAGAATCCCAGAGTAGTTGTCGAAGAGGAACCCACAATAAACCAGAGGCCAACGAATGTTCCTAAAGTAAACCATAGAAACCAAGAGGTAGCGGTCGAACAACCCCATGTCGAAATTCATGTCCAACAAGAGCCTAGAAGGGTGCTAGTCCATAGAGACCAAGATGCTGATGATGTTGTGCAACAATTGCGTCATAACAACATGCCAGCAGAAAACAATTTAGCAGCCATGGTCGAAAGGATTATGGCCAGAAATGGTGTGAATGTGGGGCTGCAAAGGCCCAGTTATACGTCCCCATTGTCTGAGTATATTTTGCAACAAGAATTACCCCCAAGATGGAAAGTCCCCAAGTTTACCAAATTCTCAGGGGATACTAGCGAATCCACTGTCGAACATGTGGCCCGTTACTTGATCGAAGCAGAAGAAATTGCACGCAATGAAAATTTAAAAATGAAATATTTTCCAAGTTCTTTAACGAAAAATGCTTTTACTTGGTTCACGTCTTTGCCTGCAAATTCGATCCATACTTGGGTCCAGTTAGAAAGGTTGTTCCATGAACAATTTTACATGGGACAAACAAAAATAAGTTTGAAGGAGTTGGCTAGTGTTAAAAGAAAATTCTCTGAGCCAATTGATGATTATCTAAATAGGTTTAGATTACTTAAGGCGAGATGTTTCACGCAAGTGCCTGAGCACGAATTAGTCGAAATGGCAGCAGGTGGTCTTGACTATTCAATTAGAAAGAAATTAGACACTCAATATCTGAGGGATATGGCACAATTGGCAGATAGGGTGAGACAGGTCGAACGTTTAAAAGCCGAAAAAGCTAGAGTAACTAAAAACAAGAAAGAGAGAGTGGCTTATGTGGGGGTATGTCAAGGAGATGATGATAACGAGAGTGAATCATTTAGTTTCGACGAGCAAGAAGTTGACTTAGCAGAATTGAAACAGGGTCCGCCATACTCCTGTAAAGTATTGGCTCTGTCGAATGGAAAAAACCCAGTCGAACCTGAGAAGAGTGATAAGTTTCCTAAAAGGACTTATACATTCGACGTCACTAGGTGTGACGAAATATTTGACTTGTTGGTTAAAGATGGCCAAATGATAGTGCCACCTGGCACTAAAGTGCCTCCTATAAAACAACAGAAAAAGAGAGGTTTTTGTAAGTACCATAATTTTTTAGGTCATAAAACATCTCAATGTTTCCTTTTCAGGGATCTGGTGCAAAATGCCGTTCATGACGGAAGATTGAAGTTCGACGACAAGTCGAAGCCACTAATGAAGGTTGACTCAAATCCGATGCAGATGGTAGAAGCCCACTATGCTGAGCCATCCACAGTGAACATGGTGGAGGTCGAAGAGGGTTCTAACTACAGCTTTGAGATGATAGAAGCCACTGAAGGTTTCGACGCAAATGTGAACATGGTAGAGATCACCGAGATCCCTATAGATGAAAGTGATATGGAGGAAATATCCGAAGACTTCATCAATAAACCAGTGATGATCAAGGTTACTGAATACCTTGGCAAAGGAAGCTTGAAGAATTGCATCAACAAGGAGGCCACTGAAGGCCTCAACAATGTGAACAAGGATGAAACCACTAAGGATTCCAACAATGCAAAGAATGACGAAACTACTGAAAGTTCCGTCGAGAAAGAGAAGGAGGCCACTGAGGGTCTCAACTTTATTAAGAATGACAAAGCTACTGAAGGCTTTGTCGAAGACAAGAATAAGGCTACTGAGGGCCTTAATGGAGACAACATGGAGTTTGGTGTTACTGTCGACCAAGCCAACCAAGCCAATACTGAGATTGGTGAAGGTATCTCTAAGGTTAACACAAGGTCATACAAAGCCAATTATGTATGGGATTCTACGAAGGATATTAGAGGATCCCAGAGAGAAGAATGTTGGTTTCTGTTGTCGACATAACATTAAGAAGCCATCTCCAGAAGGAGATAAAAAAGAGGGTCAGGGAGATTTCGACCTGGCAAAGAAGAAGCATGAAATTGAGGAGGGGCTCACTCTGAAGATGAATAAGTTAAGTATTAGAGATGGGCAAACAGCCAATGTTAATATGGTGGAGGTATCCCAGAAAGCTCCAATGCAGACTGACGAAGAGCGTCGTAGAGAGGAATATCAAAAAGTGGCGTATCCTAAAGAGGAAGAGAATCTGATAGAGTTCCTTCAAAGGTGTCAGAAGAAAAAATCTGAGGTTATGCTGTGCCCCCGCTGTAGCGCTGTGTTCGACAAGAAGGCAGCAGATAATCTGGAGGGAATGGAAAAAGCAAAAAGGAAAGGAAACTGGGGGCAGTTCCACATGCTAGAACGGAGAGGTTCGACCCAAGGCGAAATGATCAAAACCAGCAAAAGTTTGGAGGAAGGCACCCAAATACCTTCAAACCCACCAACAAAGCTCCTAGTGATAAGCGGGTTCAACCAATCAGGGAGGCCCAGGGACAAAGAAAGTGGAAAGATTTTGAAGTTCAGAGGGGTTCTTCGATGGCTGGCAAGAAAGAAGGCGAAAGGCCAAAACCAAGGCCTTATCCCTCAGAGAATTATAAAGGCAAGAATCTCATGTCGAAGTCCCAATAGAGGCGATTCCAAAGACAAAAAAGGGCGGAAAAGGAAGCTGTTGAGAAAGAGGTTGCTGAAAAAGTTGTTGTCGAAAGAAGTCAACCAGAGTCAAGTAGCAACGTCCAAGTGGTGAATCGAAAAGAGGAATATTACAGCAACAATTCCTGAAATGCAATTGAACCAATATCATCTAAAGAAAAAGTGGGAGAGGATGACAAAATGACTGACGATTTCAGGTCTGAGTCAGACGCGTCTCTCGACATCGCATGCAACATGGTCTCTGTCATTCCAAAAGAATATGACCAAGTCATGGAGGTCGAAGAAGAGGAGGATGTTATGGAGAGTGAAGTTATAGGGCACAGGCCAGTGTGTTACTATATCATGAACAACGGCTGTGTCGAGGAACAAAATGCCTTTTTTGAAAGGCCAGATGACTCCATGCTTGGCCACCTCAAGCCTCTATTCATAAAGGGGAAAGTGGAGAACGTGGGAGTGAACAAAATCCTGGTTGACAGAGGGGCTGCAGTTAACTTGATGCCCCATTATATGTTGAAGAGGATAGGGAAAGATGAGTCTGATGCAAAACCCCACAACATGGTATTATCAAACTATGAAGGCAAAGTGGGAACCACTTTAGGTGTTATTCAAGTGGATTTAACTGTTGGAACTATAACTAGACCAACGATGTTCATGGTCATAGCCTCAAAGGCTAATTATAATTTACTTCTGGGTAGAGAATGGATCCATGGCGTGGGTGTTGTGCCCTCGTCGATGCATCAGTGTATAGCTATTTGGCGAGCTGATGGAATTGTCGAAAACATAGAGGCAGATCAAAGCTATTTCATGGCTGAGGTAAACCATGTGGATCAATGTAGTTTCGACAAACACTTGGCCCATATAGCTCCATGCAGTCCAACAACTTTCGACCTGAAGGCAACTGATAATGCTTTCTGTTCAATGTATCTCCACCCTACATATGGTTTCCAGTGGGATATGAAAGTGGTCGATGAGGCAAACTATGTCTTTGGGACTGCACATATAGAGCCCACGGGCTGGGGAAGTGAGTTTGGTGACGATGAGTGAATCATCAGTGCTCGAAAAGATTACGGCTTATATAGCCGAAAATAAACTCAAGGCGGCTCTTGAAGCCGAAGTAAAATACATGGCTGTCAAAGCCAATAAAAATGATTTCGACAGACAATGTCCTCAGAGGGACGTCGAAGAGGATCTGTTCAACCCAGAAGTTGGCGAATGGCAACATCAAAAGCTTGACGCCATTTATGATGACGAACCCTTGGGGTTTGAAAAGGATCCAACATCAACATACATGAAGATGGTAGCGCAGGATCCATTAGAAGAAGTCGATTTAGGACTGGGGGCAGAAAAAAGGCCAACCTACATAAGTGCCAAGATGGACCCTCAGTTAAAAGTCAAAATAGTCCAACTGCTGAAAGAATTTAAAGATTGTTTCGCGTGGGACTACGACGAATTGCCTGGGATGGACAGGAGTTTGGTCGAATTGAAGTTGCCTATCATAGCGGGAAAGAAACCTGTGAAGCAAACTCCCAGACGCTTCGCACCAGAGATTTTGTCGAAGATAAAAGAGGAGGTCGAAAGACTTTTGAAATGTAAATTCATCCGCACAATGAGGTATGTCGAATGGATTGCAAATATTGTTCCTGTAATAAAGAAAAATGGCAAATTAAGGGTATGCATTGACTTTCGAGATTTGAATTTAGCTACCACTAAGGACGAATATCCTATGCCAGTGGCCGAAATGCTTATAGATTCGGCTGCAGGCCATGAGTATCTGAGTATGTTAGATGGATACTTTGGCTATAATCAAATTTTTATCGCTGAAGAAGATGTCCCTAAGACAGCATTTCATTGTCCCGAAGCCATAGGCACCTAAGAATGGGTAGTAATGCCCTTTGGTTTAAAAAATGCTGGGGCAACTTATCAGCGAGCCATGAATTCGATTTTTCATGATTTTATTGAAACCTTCATACAAATCTATATAGATGACATTGTAATTAAGTCTGTTTCAGGCGAAAATCATGTTGACCATCTTCGACAGTCCTTTGAAAGGATGAGGAAGTTTGGTTTAAAAATGAACCCTCTCAAATGTGCTTTTGGTGTGCAGGCGGGAGATTTCCTTGGCTTTGTGGTCCACAAGAAGAGGATCGAAATCAATGAAAATAAAACCAAAGCAATAATGGAGGCGAAAGCGCCATCGATAAAGAAGGAGTTGCAATCTCTGCTTGGGAAGATAAACTTTCTCAGAAGGTTCATCTCCAACCTTAGTGGAAAAATGCAAGCCTTCTCTCCTCTACTTCGACTGAAGAAGGAAGATTTTGTATGGGGGCAGGATCAACAAGTTGCGTTCGACAAAATCAAGGAATACTTGACCCATCCCCCAATCTTGATGTCTCCTTGCAGAAGTAAAAGTATGAGGTTGTATATAGCGGCATCCGATAGGACGCTAGGAAGTATGTTATGTCAAGAGGATGAGAATGGCGTCGAAAGAGCCTTATACTACCTCACTAGAGTCTTAAACGATGCCGAAACTAGGTATAGTGTAATAGAAAAGCTATGTCTGTGTGTTTACTTTTCATGTATGAAGTTAAAACACTATATAAAGCCAGTCGATGTATATATTTCTTCTCATTTTGACGTAATAAAGCATATGTTATCGAAATCAATTTTACATAGTCAAATTGGGAAATGGGCTTTGGCATTGACTGAATATTCCTTAACATATTTGCCTTTGAGGGCTGTTAAGGGACAAGTGGTGGCTGACTTTATAGCTGATCACACCATAAATGAAGATGGTGTTGAATATGTCGAAATAGAGCCATGGAAACTATACTTCGATGGTTCCAGTCATAAGAATGGAACTGGTGTTGGGATACTGATTATTTCTCCTAATAGAATTCCAACAAAATTCAAGTACAGAGTCGAAGGATTATGTTCGAACAATGAAGCAGAATATGAAGCTTTAATAACTAGACTTGAAATTTTATTAGAATTAGGGGCAACTAGAGTCGAAATAATAGGAGACTCTGAGTTGGTAATAAAGCAAGTGACCAAAGAGTACAAGTGTGTTAAAGAAAATTTAATTATGTACTTCGTAATAGCTAACAGGCTCTTGAAGAAATTCGACAATGTAACCATCAGACATATTCCTCGAATAGAGAATCAAGTGGCGAATAATTTGGCATAACTCGCATCTGGTTATAAAGTGTCGAAAGAAAAATTGGAAAAGGCCATTGAAGTAAGAGGAAGAGTTGTATCAACTAAGTTGTCCCCATCAGATTTGGAGACAATAAAGTTAGGGTATGGTGACGAAGAGAGTTTTGAGATATTTAATATAGACGATTCGAGGGTTGAAGATTGGAGAAAGCCCATTAAGGATTATTTACAAGACCCAAATCATAAAGTCGAAAGAAAGGTTAAGTACAGAGCGTTAAGTTATGTGCTTTTTGGAAATGAGTTGTTTAAAGAGACTTCAGAGGGAGTTTTGTTAAAATGTTTGGGAGAAGATGAAGCTTTTATAGCTTTGTCGAATGTTCACAGTGGAGCATGTGGTGCGCATCAAGCAGGCCATAAAATGAAATGGTTGTTATTTCGACAAGGAATGTATTGGCCAACGATGTTGAAGGACTGTGTCGAATTTGCAAAAGGTTGCCAGGAATGTCAGGTTCATGCAGGAATACCACACGTTCCTGCAAGTGAGTTACATTCTATTGTGAAGCCTTGGCCATTTAGGGGTTGGGCTTTAGATTTGATTGGAGAAATTCGACCATCGTCTTTGAAAGGCCAAAGATACATCTTGGTTGGAATAGATTATTTCACAAAATGGATAGAAGCCACACCTTTGGTAAATGTTGATCAAGAAGCAGTCATAGAATTCATTCGAAAGCATATCATCTATAAATATGGGATACCTGAGACAATAACGACAGATCAAGGATCTGTGTTTACTGGGAAGAATATGCAAACATTTGCAAAGGAGATAGGATTCAAGCTTCTCACTTCGACACCTTATTACGCTCAAGCAAATGGACAAGTCAAAGCAGCAAATAAGGTTGTAATAAGTTTGATTAAAAAGCACGAGGGGACAAAGCCTAAGAATTGGCATAAGACTTTGGATCAAATTTTATGGGCTTGTCGAACGTCCCCTAAAGAAGCAACAAATACTACTCCATTTAGATTGACATATGGACATGATGCAGTTTTACCAGTTGAGGTTTATTTACAGTCGATTCGAATTCAGAGGCATCATGAAATTCCATCAGATACATATTGGAGTATGATGATGGATGAGTTAGTTAATTTGGACGAAGAAAGATTAAATGCGCTGGATTTATTGAAAAGATAAAAAGAAAGAATCGAAAAGTTTTACAATAAGAAAGTGAAATATAAGACTTTCCTAATTGGTGATTTAGTTTGGAAAGTAATTCTTCCCATGGATCGAAAAGACAGACTTATGGAAAAATGGTCCCCTAAGTGGGAATAACCTTTTCAAATCATACGAGTATTTTCCAATGGCGCATATGAAGTCGAAGAATTGGGTAAAGATAAGCGTATATTAAAAATAAATGGGAAATATTTAAAAAAATATAAGCCCACATTACAAGAAGTTAAAATAACAGTCGAATAATTATGCAGAAAAACAAGCAATATGGTGGATTGAAAATCTTTCGCCAATTAAAATGGCTCCAATGTCATTACAAAAGCCTTAAAAGGCCAAACAAAAATATTACAAAAATTCAAATGGGAAAAGACGCCTTCAATTTTTCAAATTTCGACTTCTGAATTTGGAGACGACGTTCACAAAGTGCCTTTCCTTTCGAGAGCTCCTCAATTTCCTCACCAAGTTGGCGGGCCCTATCAACATGATGTACCCCAACTTCAAGTTCTTTACGGATTTCCTCTTGGTCGATGTGTTGCAGTTCCTCTTGACGTTTTTCTGCCTGGGAAATTTTGCTTTGAAGAACAGTAATTTGCTTCTTCCACTTGAGGATGTTCTCACCACACAACGTTGCTTCTTTCTTATTTTGTTCAGATACTTTTTCTAGTTCAGTTACTTTGTTGGACGAATTCGAAGCAGCATCCCACTCAGCAAGTTGGGTTTCTGTCTTATTTTCGAGCTTCTTGGAGTAATCTCGAAGCCGATTAAAGTCAGTCACCACAAGATCTATCAGGGTAGTGAGGTCCAACACCACATCAGTAACTTCAGGGGGAGCCACCAGGATATTGATTTGCTTCAGGATTTTCTTTAGGTCAAATTGAGCAGATGAGTCATTCTCCAGAAGTTGAAATAGGTCAATGTTGAGAATTTTTTGTCCAATATTTTCCAGCGATTCGTCCACTGATTTGGCATCAGAAGTAGTCCCTGAGGTGGTCGAACTACTAATGGTAGTATCAGCAAAATTTTAGCGGGAACTAAGCATGGTCTTTAGATACTCAAAAGGTCTTTGCACCTTCAGATTTTCAAGCTCCTCGTGAGAAAGTTGGGTCGAAGTTGTCGTGGTCGAAGCAGTTTTATTTATTTTACCAAGGTCTTCTTTGTCGCTTTCTTTCTCTTCGTCCGTAGCAGTTGTGGGAGTTGGCGGCTTTTCGTTTTCTTTTCCTTCCTCCTCTTCGGCATCAGTTGTAACCTCTCATCCTTCTCTTCGTCAGTAATTGGTGAGTTGAGGGGAGATTGGTCTTCAGGTTCATTACTTGTGATAACCACTGCAGTAGGCATCACAGTATCCCCACCAGTGTCGATTAAGTCATCAGTCTCAGGACCAGTTTCTTCTTCCACTACATATGGAATTCATGTAGAAATAGCAGTGGGTTGATTTACTTCAGTAGTTGATTCCTTTGCCGAATTCTTAGGAGAAGATTTGGAGGTGCTGGTTGGTTTGTAGGTAGGATCACTGCTGGTCTTTGGGAGAACTTGGACCATGGGATGCCCATGAGTATCGACAAGTACCTGAAAGATAAATAAATCAAGAAAGATAACACAAGTAAACAACCTTTTTCAGCGTCGAAAGAAAAAGGAAAAAACCATACCCTTGGAGTTTTAGTCTTCAGGCTAGAGCTTTCGCTTTCTGCTGGAGCAGGGGTAGTTTCCTCGCCTGGATTTTTTAGTACAGTTTTTTCTAAAATTCTGGGAGTAGGAGGTTTTTGTGGTGGAGGTTTGGTTGTTTTCTTTTTCTTCTTGGTAGACTTTACTTGGTCTGGTGACTCATCACCATCATCGGTGTCGGCAACTTTGACTTCATGTTCTTTTGCTTTTCTTTTCTTAGGCGTCGATGGCGGTCTTCGACTGCCCTGTGGAACAAGAGAAATTTTATTAGTATGTTAGAAAATAAAACGCTTGGTTACCTAAAAGAAAGTAAAGTAATACCTTCGCCAAAGGTGTCTTGGTAGTGTCTTTTTGGGGCTCTGCATCTCCAGCAGTTGTTGCTTCGCCTGTGGTAGGTTTTTTGGCCGGAATCTTGATAGCTAGAAAAGAAAAGAAGAAAAGGGTCAAGCGTAAAATAACTTGTATATGTTTGAGTAAATGAAAAGTGAGATTGAACTTCTTCCCATTTTTCACACCTTCATATATAGGAGTTTCCACGCGAACGTGTTCTATGCCAATATGAAGGTGGCCTTTGAAATTGTCCAGGGTGTACTTAGTCGGAACCACTCGCTTGGCACGTTTCTGGTTTTCTTGGCGAAGAATTTTCATAGAATCCCCACAAATGAACCAATCTGGAAATGGAGGGCTAAGAGCCACGCCAAATTCAGCAGATGGTAGAGGGGGAAATTTTGGGCGATAGAGTTTAAAAGCTACCTCATAACGTTGTTCTGGTCGAACATACGCAGGAAGTTTTAACTCATCAAGTTTTTCTGAAAATTTCTGTTCCAAAGTAAATGCTGCTTCGCTTATGGTTCGACTAAGTTCATTAGGCCTATAGGCAGTTTCAAAGTATTTATGGAAAGCTTGGATTTCTTTGACGTGTCGAGAAGTACCTTTCTTTGTCTTGTCCTGCACAAGGGCAAAGGCTCTGGTCAGTTGAATGGTGAAAGAATCCACATTAAAAATTTGAGAATCATCATAGGCCCTCCACCATTCGTCAAATTCTTGAGTACAAAAGAAGGTAGGTCGAAAGACCACTGGTTGGATTTCGACCATATTCGAATACTTCGCCAACAACTCAGAGCATTCATCTTCAGTATGAGTCATATTATAGTGAATCAAAGAACCTTTTCTGGAAAAGAGAGGTTTTGGTATTATTTGTATCAACCCAAACTATCGAGAAACCAGATTGGGCTGATAATTGACAAGGGAAACCTTTAGTTTCGAGGGACCAAGTTTGGAAACTAAAAGTCTAGGAGTAAGAAATGATTCCCAGACATTGAGGAATTTGTCTTCCAGAGATTTCGACTCAAGGGGAAGTTTTCTGGTAAACCATGCAGGTCCAACCTTCCTATCAGCAAAAGGAGCCATGTTGGGCGTAAAATTGTAACGTTTAGAGAACATCATAACATAGCTGGTAAAGGTTTGGTGAAGGCTCAAACCTTCGTCATGGGGCGTTAGTTGCGCCAAACGAAGGCCTTCGACTCTTCTGTCCCCTAGAGCAGCTGCGTCCACAGTCGACTTGTTAGGAAGGGAGGCTTCGAAAGTGGCATTAAGCCACAATTGTAAGAGCCAGAAGGGTCCTGATAACAACAGAGTTTTCTTCTCTTTAATATTCTTCGGGATGGTAACCCCTTCGCTGAGGGATTCGTAGAGATTCGCCAAAATCATCTCGCTAAGACATAGCCGGTGTCCAGCGTGAAGCTGATTTGCTATGGTGATGTAGCGCTTCGCCACTTGGAGAGATCTGGAGCAAAAGACGCATCTCGACAGCCAAAGGGCCAGGAAGGCTACATGCTCTTGATCAGATACTTCTTTGGTCTCCTTATCATGGTAATTGGCAATATAGGCTGTAAAAGTGGCTTTGTTTGTGTCGAATCCTATTGAATCATCAGATAGCAAGTTTGGATCATAATCAACTCCTAGGGGGCTTAAGCCAGTAATGGCAGCTATGTCGAAAAGGGTGGGAGTAATCATCCCACAAGGAATATGGAAGTTGTTATAAGTGTTGTGCCAGAAATAGAGGGAAGCTAGAAGCATGGAAGGACAGTATCCTGGCCCTACTTTCGACAGCTGAATAAGATCAAAAATACCCATAGTTTTCCAATCATTACTTTTAACCTTCTCTATTTTTTCCAACCAAGCTAGGTAATCAGAGGGATCTTTCGACAAAGGGCAGGATCTAAAAATTCTGAAATTATTCATATACTCTAAGTTTATGACTTCTTCAGAGGGGGTCCCTTGGCCATCTACTTTGACTTTTCGTCTATAATTTTTTCCTTATCCGTTCTAGGTCTAACCCCGTTCGCTATGGGTTTGTAACGATGATAGGTTGGGAAAAATTCTCGTACCTTAACTGGGTCTAATTTTAAGTCAGGCAAAGGTCCTAGCATGGCATGGGATTTACCAGAAATCAAGATAGGAATGAGTACCTGGGATTGATAGATGCAGCGTTTTTCCTCTTCATTGGGAGGTTCCGGAACGTATTCTTGATTTCTCACCACCTTGGGACCAAAGATTCTTTCTACCGGCGGTAGGCTGTTGGACTTCCGAGAGTCTTTACTCGTGATTTTAGGGGTAGCAGAAGACACCACTGATGACTACAGAAGTAAAGGAAAATGGAGAAGATGAAGTGTGAAGGGAGTTGCTGGTTTGAAAAGGGAAAAGGGTGGAAAAATGAAGTTTTTACTTATATATAGATGGAAGAATGGAAGCGGTTAGTATTCAATAAACTTTAATGGAAAATAGTGAAAAGATTGTGGGGCACGTGGAGGTTGTGAATTGGATGATTCAGACGGTGGCAGTTATGTTGACCCACGATCTGCTAGGGTTTAAAGTGTCATGATGATTTTAACACTTCAAACGTCTAGTCAGGTGAACAGTCATTTCCATGATCTATTGGCGTCAAATGGCATTTACAAAGAAATGTTTTTCTCTTGTTTTTGAAAATACATTTCTTGGGGGGTAATTTGTAGGCTGATAATTTCGACGCCAAAGATAAATTGTTTTAATGGGAAGTTAACAATTCGACAGGAAAATTCGACGAGAAGGTTGCGTGATGAAGGAAGCTGGTCGAAGACCAATAATGCTCAAGGGAAGCTTTGCCAGATTTTTCTAAGTAAGAAGGATAATTTCGACACAAGAGAAATAGGCCCATTCGAAGGGTGTTTGAAATTCAAATTTCAGGAGGGAGTTTCACTTTTGAAATTGGACGCGTGGAACGCATCTAGGAGGCGAATGCATGCAGAATTCCATTTGCCGCCATTAGGAGAAATAGTTGTTATTGGTAGTTATTTCATTTGTATATAAATAGGAGGTCTTAGTGTTAGATTAGGAGTGTGTTCCAAACTTTGTACAAATTACCGCAAATACTCAAAGTAATCGTGTGAGAGAAACGAGTGTTCTGGAAAATGTATGTATGGAAGACACCAGTTTACATTTATGCACTTTAATAAAATTCCAAGCTTTTCTTCATTTCTTTACATTCAAGTCATTTCATTTACTTCGCCAATTTACTTTAGTTATCGTTTAAATTCATCTTCAATTATCTTTTCGCCATATTATACCTTTGTTCTTTTAGTCAAAAACCATAAAAACCTTAGCAAATACAAAATACCTTCCTATTCAAATCTAAGACACTTTCAAAAGCACTTTGTCCTAGGATTTGTATGGTTGGTCCTGTTAGTAAACTAATTTTCATAAATTAGGAAACCAGAGGTTGTTCGCCAAATTCACCAGCGAACACGAGTATGGTTAGAAAGGCTTCCGCTTTGGGGGAGTTCAAGGGTTTTTACTTGAATGAGCAGACTCACTTTGAACTCCTTCAGTTCGCGGATGGAACTATTTTTATTGGTGATGACTCTTGGAATAATTTATGGGCGTGGAAGGCTATCCTCCGTGGCTTTGAGATTGTGTCCGGTTTGCGAGTTAATTTGAACAAGAGCAATCTTATTGGTGTTAACTTGTCCCCAGAGTTTTGCCAAGCGGCTTCCGCTTTTCTTAATTGTGTGATTGGCTCTTCTTCTTTTTTGTTCCTTGGAATTCCGGTGGGAATTAATCCAAGAATATGTGACGTGTGGCGGCCTATTATTTCGAAGCTTAGAAGAAAACTTGGAGGGTGGCATAATAGACATCTTTCTTTTGGTGGTAGGTGGTTCTTTTGAATTCTATTTTATCGAATATTCCGATCTTCTTCTTATCTTTTTATAAGGCTCCTAAGGCGATTATTAAGGAGATTATTATGCTTCAACGAGTTTTCTTATGGGGAGGGGATGAAGCTAAGAAGAAGGTGAATTGGATTAGTTGGGATATTGTTTGTCGTCTGAAAAAAGAGGGGGGTCTTGGTGTGAAGCATTGTTGGAAGTTCAATCTTGCGCTACTTTGCAAGTGGAAGTGGCGGATTTTGAATGATGATAATTTTTTATGGACTAACCTTCTTTCTTGCAGGTACGGTGACATAAAAAGGGCTATGTTTATTGCTCCGACTTTTAGCTCCAGGAGTCATGTTTCCCTTTGGTGGAGGGATCTTTGCACTATTGGTGGTGGAAATTTGAGCCATGATCTTAATTGGTTCTCTTCATCGATATCCTTTAAACTTGGCTCGGGTCTCTTTTTGGAGTTTTGGAATGATTGTTGGCTAGGTACCACTCCTTTCAATCTCCTTTTTCCAACTCTGTTTGCGTTGGTGGTCGATAGTCACGTTAAGGTGGCCGACATGGGTGCTTGGATTGATGACCGTTGGGATTGGTTCGACTTGTTTCCTGGCACTTTTCTTGACAAATTCGCCGCTGTCCAACTCACTGATTTGCGGCTTTTATTGGCACAAGTGCAGCCCCAACGCTTAGTGGTTGATAAAATTGTTTGGTGGAAGAATCCGCAGGGGTTTTCGGTTTCTAATGCTTATGATGTTATCTCCTCTTCTGAGGCTTCTTCAACGCATTTGAATGAAGGTATGTCTTTGGCTTTTTCTCGGTTATGGAAAACTAAAGTGCCTAGTAGAATTTTAGTTTTTGGTTGGAGGTTGATTTGGAATAGGCTTCCCACGAAGATGGAGTTATTAAAGCGTGGTATTTTGGTGGGTAGTCATTCATTGGTTTGTCCGCTTTGTTTTGGGGTTGATGAGGATTTGGACCATCTCTTTCTTGGTTGTCCAATTTCTAAATTGTGGTGGAAATCGGCGTGTCGTTGGCTTAGTGTGGATGATGCTTCTTTGGCTTCCACTACTTTGGAGTGTCTTTTTTTGTTGGACAATTCTTGTCATTTGCTTTGGTGTAACGAAGTGGGGTGGTTTTTTGGATTGGTTATTTGTTGGGTTATTTGGTATTGTAGGAATGATATTCTCTTCAACGACCTCCTTTTAGCAACTTTTGATGGTTTGGGGTTAATTAAAAAGCTTTCTTGGGAGTGGTTCTTGGTGTTCTTTAGAGCGGACACGAGAGTCACTTGGGAGGATTGGTGTATTAATCCTAGACTTCGTTTTGTTTAATTCCGGGTTAGTGGGTTGGTTGGTTGTGTTTTTTTAGGGGTTTTGTCCCTCTTTTTTTTGGTTGTATCTTTGGGTTAAGCACCCCTAGTGCTTCTTTTTAATCCATTTTGCTTATAAAAAAAAACATACGGATAAATTATCACATTTTCAAATCTTCCTTTCACTACTAATGTGTCTTTTCTTTTCTTTTGTCTTATATTATTTTGACATCTTCTATCAAACTATCGATTTATTTTTTATTTCACAAAAAATAATGGTTAAACTATAAAATTTGTAGTGATTAGTATCAATTGAAATTAGTAGCATAAGATATAGAATGGGAAAAAGAATTAAGAATGGAAGCTACGTTGAAAGTTTCAAGTCAATTACATATGGGGCAGTCATGTGACGGAGGTTGAAATGTTTCCCACGCGCATAAAAATGTCAAAGAAATGCATGGTTTTTCTCTATCACGGTCACCGAATATCTTGTTAAATGCATGCAACTTAATTATATTTTCATGTGCAATTTTTTTATCAGCCAAAATTATATAAAAGAAAATAAAAAAAGTACAAGGGAGGGAGGACATTGAAGCTTAACAAAACTTATAAATGTCAACAAAAACTAACAAATAATATTTATTCCACCAAACAAAATCTTAAATAAAAAGGTTTAATGAAACTATTTTGTCTGCACATTAGATGCTCTGGAGCCTTAGGCACATATAAATGGATCGTGATACCTTTTGGTCTAAAAAACGTTAGGGCAACATACCAAAGAGCAATGAATTCGATCTTCCATATTTTTATCGAAACTTTTATGCAAATCTATATTGATGATATTGTTGTTAAGCCTATTTCAGGGAAGAGTCACATATACCATCTTCGACAGTCCTTTGAAAGGATGAGGAGGCACGGTCTGAAAATAAATCCTCTCAAATGTGCTTTTTGTCTACAGGCGGGAGATTTCTTAGGCTTTGTGGTCCACAAAAAGGGAATCGAAATAAACCAGAACAAGGCCAAAGCCATAATGGAAGCGAAAGCGCCATCAACCAAGAAGGAGTTGCATTCACTGCTTAGCAAGATTAATTTCTTAAGAAGGTTTATCTCGAACCTTAGTGGCAAGACTCAGGCCTTCTCACCTCTGCTTTGACTCAAGAGGGAAGGTTTTGAATTGGGGCAAGCTCAGCAAGAAGCCTTCGACAAGATCAAGGATTACCTGGTCCACCCTCCAATTCTGATGCCACCTTGTAGGAATAGAAGTATGAGGTTGTATATATTTGCGTCGGACAAGTCGTTAGGGAGCATGTTAGCTTAAGAGGATGAAAATGGCGTCGAAATAGCCATTTACTACCTTAGTAGGGTCTTGAACGATGTAGAAACTAGGTACAGCATAGTCGAAAAGTTATGCTTATGTTTGTATTTCTCATGTATGAAGTTGAAGCATTATATAAAACCAGTGGATGTTTTCGTTTCATCTCATTTTGATGTTATAAAACATATGTTGTCTAAACCAATCTTGCACAGTCGAATTGGTAAATGGACATTATCTTTAACTGAATATTCCTTAACTTATATGCCTTTAAAGGCTATTAAGGGACAAGTGGTAGCCGATTTTATAGTCGACCACTCTATAACTGAGAATTTATTAAACTACCTTGAACTTGAGCCTTGGAAATTGTATTTCGACGACTCTAGTCATAAAGATAGAACCAATATAGGAGTCCTAATTATTTCTCCTAACAAAACTCCAACAAAATTCAAGTATTAAGTCGAAGGCATGTGTTCGAACAATAAGGTTAGATATGAGACTCTAATAGCTGGACTTGAGATATTGTTGGAATTGGGGGAAACTCGAGTCGAAATAATGGGTGACTCAGAGTTAGTCATAAAACAAATTACAAAGGAGTACAAGTGCGTTAAGGAAAATCTTATCATGTACTTCGTGATAGCCAATCGACTCTAAAAAAGGTTCGAGATGGTTAGTATTCTACACATCCCTCGATTAGAGAATCAAGAGACCAATGATTTGGCACAGATTGCCTATAGGTATAAAATTTCAAAAGAAAAATTGCAAGAAGCAGTCAAACTCAGAGGAAGAGTTATGTCAGCCAGACTATCCCCATCAGATCTGGAAACAACGAAGCTAGGATACGCTGACGAAGAAAATTTTGAGATACTGAATATAGATAGCCTGATGGATGAAGATTGGAGAAGGCCAATAATAGAGTATTTACAAAATCCAACAACATATGCTGAGCGAAAAACCAGGTATCGAGCTTTAAGTTACGTTCTTTTGGGAAATGAATTATTTAAAAAGACTACTGAGGGATTTTTGCTCAAATGTCTTAGTGAATCTCCTTAGTGGGGCATTTGGGGCATATCAGGTAGGCCATAAATTGAAGTGGTTATTGTTTCGAAAAAGGATGTATTGGCCTACCATGTTGAAAGATTGTATTAAGTTTGCCAAAGGATGTCAAGAGTGTCAAGAGTGTCCATAGTGAAACCTTGGCCCTTTAGAGGTTAGGCTTTGGATTTTATTAGAGAGATTCGACCAGCATCATCCAAAATTCAGAGATATATTCTGGTTGGCATCGAATATTTTACAAAATGGATCGAAGATATACCATTGGCGAATGTGGATCAAGATGCTGTAATCGAATTCGTCCAGAAGCATATCATCTACAGGTTTGGAATCCCAAAGACCATTACAACGGATCAAGGATCTGTCTTCACTGGTCGAATAGTGCAAGAATTTGCTAAGGAAATGGGTTTCAAATTGTTGACATCTACACCTTATTATGCACAGGCCAATGGTCAGGTCGAGGCAGCAAATAAGGTTGTAATTAGTTTAATCAAGAAACATTTGGGGAAAAAGCCAAAGAATTATCATAAAATATTAGACCAGATTCTATGGGCATGTCGAACCTCCTATAAGGAAGCTACTAACACTACTCCTTTTCGGGGGACGTATGGTCATGACGCGGTCCTACCAGTCGAAATCTACTTACAATCAGCAAGGATCCAAAGGTACCATGAGATTCCATCTGAATCATATTGGAACATGATGTTGGATGAGTTGGTTGATTTATATGAAGAGAGACTAAGCGCCTTAGAATTTTTGAAAAGGCAGAAAAAAAGAGTAGAGAAGTCGTACAACAAAAGGGTCAAAGTTAAAACATTTTTTCCTGGAGACTTGGTTTGGAAAGTGATCCTTCCCATGGATCGAAAGGAGAGAACTTTGGGGAAATGGTCCCCTAAGTGGGAGGGTCCCTTCTAAATTATAAAAGTTTTTTAAAATGGTGCATACGAAATCGAAGAATTAAATGAAGATAAAAGGATCCTGAGAGTGAATGGGAAGTATTTGAAAAAAATACAAACTTGCACTCCAAGATATAAAAATAGCGAAGGAGTAATTACATACAAAATGGTCGAAGCCATCATGGTAAATCAAACATATATTGCCAAAATGGCTTAAGTCATTACATTAAAAAAGCCATGAAGGGCTCATATTCATTGCATCAAAAGAAAATTTTGAAAAGCCAAAATAAAGAAATTGGGATTAAAAGGGAAGCGAAGCTTTCATGCTGAGAAACTTCGACTTCTGAAACGCTAGACGTTTCTCATAAACAGATATGTTTGATCTGAGATTTTTAATTTTGGTCTCCAGCTTCTGAGCCTTGTCGACATGTGTCAGCCCAACTTCGATCTCTTTGGTCAATTCATAGTCATCAAATTTTAGAAGTTCAGCTTTCTCCTTCTTGGCCTTTGTCATACCCCAAATTTTACCCTCAGATATTCTGATCATTTGCACATCATTCTAAGTCTGCCATTTTTTTTAGTTAAACATTCCATATCATTAATCATGCATTTTCAACCGATTTTATCATTCCATGCTACCTTCTCTTTGTTTTACTTTATTATTCTTTAGATAATTATCTTAGTTTTTTTAATTTAGTCTATATTAGTTTTAATTTCTGACTTGATTTAATTTTAATAGTGGTTTAGCTTTTATTTTTTATTTGAAGTTTAGTTTTAATTAGATTAATTTTATTTTGGTTTATTTTTAATTTTTAGTCCAAATATAATTTGATTAGTTTGATTTTTATTAACCTAGTTTAGTTTTAATTTTTATTTTAATTTTAATTCCAATTATAATTAGTTTAGTATTTAAATTTTATTTTATCTTCTTTATTTAAATTTTTGTTAGAGTTAATGTAAATTTTATTTAGTTAATTAGGTTTTCCTATTTTAGTTTTTTTTATCCATTTCTTTTTAGTTAAAGATTTTTCATTTAATTCTAAATTAATTCAAGTTTATTTAGTTTTTTTAATTTATAATAGGTCATTAGTTTAATTTAAAAGCTATTTCCTTTTTGTTCACATTTTTTTTGTGTTAATAATCATTAAAATTATTATTTATTATTTCTTACCATTACTATTATCACATTATTAGGTTTTAGTTTTATTTATTTTTTACTATTATTATTGTTACACGAAAATAAAAAAAAGAGAGTAAAAATCCCATCTGGTCAAATGCTACTACACTACACTGCCAACACTCCACCAAGTATTCACTAAATTGGACCCTATGTACCTCCTGCTACACTGCGCCATGCTTGCCATAAACAAAACTTTGACCTACACCAATAACACTTTCATCCAAACCTACTATCAAACTCTGTAGCAGCAAGCCTGCTACATCCAAACAAGACCACAGCGTGCCACTTCCATCCAAATACCTGCTATCTCCAAACACTTGACAGCAACGAAACCTGCCTTGAGATATGCATAACAATGACAACCCAAGCCCAACCTGCGCCGTGAAAATGACAGAAGACGAGTTCAAACTTCATAGACAAGCTTGGTTGTTTTTAAAAAGAAAAGGAAACCAAAAATTGAAGGGGAGGTAGAAGAGGAACTAAGCCTTTGAAAAACAAACCTCCAGAAGAAACAACTGCCACAAAGCTCCCTTCGTCTCAGCCTGTATAACCTCACAAAATTCCTCATCACAGGGGGCTTCAATCTAAAACCTTCAGTAACCCTCCTTTTCCAAACTTTGACACAAAAACCAATTTGATTTCATAAAAGAATCAAAATCGTTCTGCAGAAAAAATCAAATCCCTCATAACCTTCAATCATAACCATAACGCCCTCCATTCCTCCATAAACAACCACTTCATTCCGTTACCCACTATTACACCACGCATACACCGCGACTCCGACAACCGTCGTCACCTTTTTTTTTCCTCTGCCACGTACCTCGCCTCCTTCTTCAACTATGAATCAATCACCAAAACCACAAATCAAACCTTCTTCCAACTCCCCATAAGACCACCTCGCCTCCCGCTATCCCATTTCGGCCCACCAAACAACAATCAAGAACACACCCATCACCGCCACCATTTTTGCTTCAAAAAATAGGAACAGAGAAGAAAAAAGAGAGAGAATCGGAGATAGAGTCAAGGACATAAACCTGTTGAAAGCGGCGGAATCGACGGAAGTTAGATCGTGAGAAGGTAGAGATTGAAGCGGATTCAAAAATAAAGGTTGTGCATCTGTCGCCTTACTTCTAAATTTCTATTTGTTCAATGAAACCTGTTGGATGTTGTTCCTTTGACCGTGTTGAGTTTGTGAACAGATTTTGGTAGATGAGAAAACGCGATTTCCTTTTAAAAACTTGGATTTCACTGTGCTGGGATTTAGTTTTGCAAAGCATAACAGGGTGAACTTATTGCGTTGTTCTATACCTTATTCTTTTACCATTTTCTGAGACCTAGTGCATTGCTTTAAGAAGAATTATTGTGACTAAGCATTATGGGCCTGACCCACTCGGTTTCTTTATTCTCCGCCCTCTATTTTTCGTTTCCTACCATGCTTCATAGATGGTGGGTCTTCTAAGGCCCACGTGATTCTACAGTTCCCCTTCTTTATTTTTAGTCCGTGTTGTATTTTTGTGAAAGGTGGATGAATGGGCTCAAAGCCCATGATGACTCCACTTGGTGTTTCAATTGAGTTTAGCATTTTCTTTTGTTTAAAAAGCAAGTTGTCATCTTTTAATTAGTTTAAATTATTAATGATTATCTTTCTTTTCTTTCATTTTCGATTTCACTTTGGGGCCAATGATATTACAAAAATCATGGTTTGGTTGATTTATTTTAAATCACTAAAAATCTTGATAAATATGAGGCCATATTTCATTTTTATGTTATCGGTCAATGAAAGTCAAATATCATAGATTATCAATTTTTCGATTAAATTTTGATTGAGACGAGTCCATTTCGATTTCCATTTCATTAAACAATTTTCAATTCCAAACCATTTCACAAATTATTTTCAACTTATGAATCAAACCTCGATCAAGCATCGAGTAACTTTTAAAATCGAATGTTAACATTTGTTTCTAAATAAACGCGAAAGAAGAGGACCGTTAGAATCTAGCATTCTAGCAGAAACCTCGAACAATTGGTCTCAAGTCTCGCACTTTGGGGTAGCCATTCATTCATTCTTTCGCTCCTCAAAATACCTTTAATTAATTTGGACAAATAAGAGCCGTCAAGATCTAGCATCTTGGCACAACTCTTCGAACAATTGATTATCTTCAAGCGTTCATTGTCCACTAAGCGACTTTTATATTAACTTGGACGAATAAGAGCCGTCAAGATCTAGCATCTTGGCACAACTCTTCGAACAATTGATTATCTTCAAGAGTTCATTGTCCATCAAATATTTTTCAATAACTTGGACTAATAAGAGCCGTCAAGATCTAGCATCTTGGCACAACTCTTCGAACAATTGATTTCCATCCAGCGTTCACTGTCCATTAAGCATTTTTCATACCAATCTTGAATGAAAATGACTGTTAGAGTCTAGCACTTTGGCATAACCCTTTGGCATTCTTAAAACATATTCAAGCCATTTTTAAACCACTAGCTTTTTCAAGAGATAGCCATTAATCTCTTGTGATTTTTAATCCTTCCTTTAACCTTCATAAGAGATAGCCATTAATCTCTTCTCCTAAACAACCAATCCTCACAAGCTTTGCTTTCAAGCTTTTCACCCGTAGGCCAGAACTACGGACACTCTGATTTCACAAGTTCATCTTGAGAATACGTAGGCATAGGATTGCGAGATCCTAGCGAACCACCTTTTTCTTTTTCTTTTGTTTCCTTTACATCCGATGCTTTCTCGGATTCCACCTTTTCTTTTTGCTACCTTTTCCTTTTTCCTTTACATCCAATGCCTTCTTGGATTCCACCTTTCCATTTTTCATCGTAGCCCCGAAGTACGAAGGCTCTGAGTTCCTCATTGCACTATGAGGATACGTAGGCACGAGATTGCGAAGTCTTGTCGAGCCCCCTAGTAATAAAACCTTTAGGTCCTTTCTCTTTAATAAAAAAATATAAAAACATTTATCTCTCTCCCTTTCCTCCTTCAAAAATTAGAAGATTAGAAACAAACCCTAAGCTAACATACATTTAACCCTAACTAAATGTTTCCCGTTGAGTACAACGGACGTGAGGGGTGCTAATACCTTCCCCTTGCGTAACCGACTCCCAAACTCAGACATTGGTTGCGATGACCATATTATTAACCTTTCTTTTAAGGGTTTTATTCGATATTTTCCCTTTCCCTCTATGGAATAAATAAAGATCGGTGGCGACTCTGTTAAGTCCATCCCGCGGGCGTGCGATGGCGCTTCGCGAGGTCGTTCTCATTTTTCGAGGTACGACAGTTGGCGACTCTGCTGGGGAAGGCTATCCCATCCCTAAGTGAGTCAAGCCTAGTTTAGTTAGGTATTATATGTGTGTTAGCTTTGTTTGTTTCTTGTCCTACTTTGATTATATGTTTTATTGCTCTTGCTTTACATATATATATGTACATCATGTGTGGGCTTTGGGTATCTGATATCTTGAATAAAGCTCTACACCCGAGTTTTAGAAAATGCAGAGAGAAAACATAAGGTTAGATTTGGTAGTTAGTAGCGTTAGACTACGAGGGCAAGCTCCTTGTAGCAACTAACATGAAGGCTCCTCTAGAGTAGACCTGTTTGTAGATCTCGTTATAAAACAGCTAGCCTGTTGCATGACGCTGATTCATGAAGGGTCCATGACTCTAGGTCCCCCACTTAGAACCAGTGTTATTTTGGTGGTTGCGTAATATTGGACTTCAAGGACATCTCCTTGCTCCAACCAATATGAAAGCCCTGATCAGAATAGACCTTTTCGTCACTCTCGTTGTAAAATGGCCAGCCCGTTGCATAACGTTGATACGACTAAGGTCCGTGACTCTGAAACCTTATCAAAAACCTAGAAAATATCCCGTGAGTGGGTTTATGGGTAGATGATCTAGAACTATCCGTTATAGGGAGACCTACCTAATAGGATGTTCTGATTTATTCGTGTTATCTCAGATCCTAATCACCATATTTACATTGCATTTTCTTTCTGCATCCCGTGCTGTATTGCATTGCATATCATTCGCATCTTTGCATGATTCATTGCATGTGTCTGTTTGTCCAGTTACTCATCTCCAACTGTCTCTATCTTCCAGTGTTGTCTGTGAGTCATCAAGCTGATTCCTCAACACCGATACCGGACTAGAGCTAACTACAGATGAAGGATGTCAGAGCAAGAGGTACACAACGCTGAGGTCCGAATGGAAATTGATGACCTCAAATCGAGCATGACTAAACTAACTGAGATGCTTCAAGTCTTGATTGCTAGGGGAGAGCCACCCCAAAGGACTGTCATCCAGGAAGTTCCAAGCGCTGATCCTCCACCAGTTCAGATGCCACCTTCAACTTGGCCAGAGTTTGGTTTGCCACGCAACTACTCTCCACCTCTTGCATCTACTGCTATGATTGGTCAGACTGCTAGACCAATGTTTCAAGCTCCTGTTTTTGCCGAGCCTCAACCTATAGTTTAGACTGTTCGAGCTCCCTTTGAGAATCCCCTTTATGAGTACAATGCTGCCAGTGCTCAGGGTGAAGAGCCTGAAGACTTTGTTGAGCCTGAAGTTGTCCGAGAGCAGTTTCAGAGCATAGAGAAGAGACTCAAAGCCATTAAGGGTACTGATTTCTTTAATGTGGATGCAGACAACATGTGTTTAGTATCTGACCTTGTTATGCCTGCTAAGTTCATAACTCCAGAATTTGTGAAGTATAAGGGCCACTCTTGCCCAAGAGCTCATTTAGTCATGTATCTTCGCAAGATGACTGCTCATGCCAAAAATCAAAAACTGCTTATCCACTGTTTTCAAGACAGCTTGAGTGGAGCCTCACTTAAATGGTATATGAGTCTCGAGCAAAACTCTGTTCACTGCTTCCAAGATCTCACAAATGCCTTCATGAAGCAGTACAAGTATAACCTTGACATGGCTCCTGATCGCCGTCAACTGCAAAACATGACTCAACATGAGAAGTAATCTTTTAAGGAGTATGCTCAGTGCTGGAGGGAGTTGGCTTCCCAGGTTGAACCTCCCTTGGCCGAAAAGGAAATAATTGGAATGTTCATGGATACCTTGTCCCCATTATATTGGGATAAGATGATTGGAAGTGTTTCCTCCAACTTCACTGATTTGGTTATTATCGGCCAAAGACTTGAGGAAGGACTTAAGAATGGAAAAGTGTCCAAGGTTGCTGAATCTTCTAATGCTGTGAAGAAACCCTACGGGAACTTTCTGAAGAAGAAGGAAGATCAGACCAACACTGTAATGTTTGAAGTGAGAAGGCATCGTCTCCAACCTCAGTATACTATTCACCCTACTGTTGCTACTGTCACTCCTGCGGTTACTGTTCCATAACCAGCTCAAGCTCTCCAACGTCCGACGGTTGGACAGAATCACTACCGTAATAGGAATCAATTTGATCCTATTCCAATGAAGTACACTGAACTGTATCCTGGCCTGGTTGAGCAAGGTTTGATTACCACAAGGCCTATGCCACCCCCTCCAAATCCTCTTCCAACCGGCTATAGGACTGATCTTCATTGTGAATACAATCAAGGTGGTGCGGGCCATAATTTGGAAGGTTGCTTTGGGTTGAAGGCTAGAGTACAAGAGCTGATGAGAAACAAAATCCTCTCCTTTAAGGACAATCCCAATGTCCAGAGTAACCCTCTGCCAAGGCACGCCAAGTGAAGCTTTAATCGACTTCAACAATTATCCTCCTAAAAGCCAGTGTTTCAGACATGACAGCTCATCCTTGTGTTAATTAGTCACTAGGCCTTTGTTTCTTGTTGTTTGCATTTTCTTTATTTTGTAATAGCTGTTTGCTTTCAACTATGTTTGTACTTTCATAATTAATGAAATGAGCATTGCAACTTTTGATTCAATTCATTTGTGTTTACTATTTACTTCTTAATGCTTTTTCTCTAAGAAAAATAAAAGAATTCTCTTATCCACTCTATTTTGATTATGCAAAGATTGGAGGGAGGATGATGAAAACAAAATACTCATAATTACTGTTGGTATGCTTTCAAATAAAAAACTTTGCTGACGATGTAAGGCATTGTTTCAATTCCCAAACACTGGAGACATAAGGAAGTTAATCCCTCGTCAACCCCTTCGAGCCTAGAAGTAGGAGTTTCTTTCTTTACAAATAAAAACCCGCAATCTTAACCTGGGGCAGGGTAGTTCTCAGTTAACTTGATTATGCATTCAAATACAAGAGTTTCATGCGAGACGCCTTTCAACAAAAGGGTGCATTCACAAATTTTCCTTCGCACACAACAAGCAAGTGTCGAAGATGTCTTTCAATTCGAACGCCAACGATGGTTCGTCGTAATCCTTAAGCCAGGCAGTCACTAAAAAAAAATAAAAATAAAAAAAAAAGAAGAAAAAATAAGAAAGAAAAGTTTGTATGACAACCAAAGGAGGAAATCTTTAAATCCTTTATCCTGAAAGTCCTCAATGGCACACAATTTTGTAAGGAAATAGTGACCGTCATCTCAAGGGTCCTTTGACTTCTGAACCATCATCGCTATCATAAGTGTAATTCCTAACCTATGGGAATTTGAGTGCATAGTTTGAGTTAACTGAGCGTAGGATCGGAAGATCATCACGAAGGTTGGGTGAGCACAAATAAACTTTGAGATTTTATCCTTTATTTCTTAAACCGTGAACCAGGCCACGTTATAACCCTCAAAATGCCTAATTGAAGCAAGGTTATTTTGAAAGCATACTACAACAAGGTTGCATAAACTGACTCCAAAAGATCTTTGCGGATCATCTATTTTGGCATCACGCCTTGTGCTTTACCTTTCACTTTTAAATGTCTTAAACCACCGTGTTTTGACCAGTGACCCATATGCTTTGCACCTCTTTCAAAATGATTTTGATTTCAAAAGTTGCATGAACCTTGCATTTACCATGTTTGTACAAGTACTTTTGTTTGCAAACTGGCTTTCCTCTCAAAGAATTTTCAAACAGTTAAGAAACTTGGTCGGTGATCCAGTCAGGGGCAAGTTCCTTCCATATCCTGTTGATAATCAGTTCAAGATTTGTGGTTTAATGGCGGCTTCTTAGAATTGGTTTATACAGAAGATTTTACAAGACTCAGGCTGGGGCCAGCTTTCCCAGTGTACAGTAAAACAATCATCTTTCAAGACTCAGACTGGGGCAAGCTTTCTAAGAGCACCATGAAACAGTCATTTCCAGAATTAATCAAGCTGAAGCAATGATCAGTTCATCTACAACAGTAAGCTAATTTGGGGCAAGTTACTTGAAGAATCCCCATGCAACTTTCAAACAACTCTTCATCCTTCCTACAAGGACCATCAATTGATACAGTTTACCAGTGTGGCAGATGATGTGTTCAGCATTAGCATCTCTAATCCCAAGCAGAATGACAGTGATCTCTGTGTAGAGGAATCAGTCTTCCAATCTTGTCTTCCCAGAGAGTCGAGCCTTGTCATCGACATCTACATCTACATTTGCATTTGCATTTGATCATATATCATCTGCATGATTCATATACATATGCATAGCATGAGTGTTTCATCCTCATTTGAATTTCTCCCAAGGTCGTGTCGTTATCCGCGTCTTACCTTGTGGTCAAAGTCCAATTTACTTGGCACCCACCAAACGTTACATATCCTTTCATTCCAGTGCTATTCCTGGATACTCATATTCCTTCACTCCAGTGCCATTCCTGGATGTCTGCCTCTTTTGATCTCCAGTGCCATTCCTGGATATCTTATTCCTCTTGTTCCTCCCAGTGCTATTCCTGGAAAGTCTTATCTGTTCATTCAGTGTCATTCCTGGATGAGTTTTCTCCTTTGCATTCAGTGTCATTCCTGGATGTCTTTCTCACTATCATTTGGTGCCATTCTTGAATATAGTGATTTGCCTTTACTTTCAGTGACATTCCTAAAAGTTCTTTCCTCTTATCCAAAGCTTTCTTAGGTATTTCTTTGTTCAATGCTTTCTTGGACGTTGTTCTTTCTTTGTATCCAATGCTTTCTTGGGTATATCTTTGTTCACATTCATTCAATGCTTTCTTGGATACTGTGATTCTTTTTATCCAATGCTTTCTTGGGTATCTCTTTGCTCACATTCATCCAATGCTTTCTTGGATTTTGTGATTCTTTTCATCCAATGCTTTCTTAGATCTCTACCTTTCTCACGTTTATCTGATGCTTTCTCAGGTATTGTGATTTACCTTCGTGTCCAATGCTTTCTTGGATGTCATCTTTGTTCACATATATCTGATGCTTTCTCAGGTATTGTGATTTACCTTCGCGTCCAATGCTTTCTTGGATGTCATCTTTGTTCACATATATCTGATGCTTTCTCAGGTATTGTGATTTACCTTCGTGTCAAATACTTTTTTGGATGTCATCTTTGTTCACATATATCTGATGCTTTCTCAGGTATTGTGGTTTATCTTTGCGTCCAATGCTTTCTTGGGTGTCCTCTTTGTTTGCATATATCTGATGCTTTCTCAGATATTGTGATTTTTACCTTTCATTCAAAGCCATTATTGGATGTCTGGTTCCTTTGTGTCCGATGCCTTCTCGGATTACCTTTTTTTTACCTCATTCTCATTTGATGCCTTCTCAGATATTATGAGTTTACCTTTCATTCAAGGCCATTATTGGATGTCTGGTTCCTTTTGCCATCTGATGTGCCTTTCTCTTTCTGATGTTCTTCCAGATTGAGTCTTTGTTTTCTGATTCCCCATTGGAGAGCGTCTTTCGGTGCCACTCCCATTGAGGATCTTGTGTTATCTCTTCTTTCTAAGGTGTCAGCCGGTCACGCTTGAACCAGTTGTTCTATCACTTTAGGTTTCCCTGTTTTGTTTCAGCTTCCCCAGTGAGTGATTGCTCATTGTGTGGACTTTGTCCCCGCTTGCTTTCGTTTTTGTCTGCATTTTGCATTTCACATTTATCATCATACTAGAGTTCATAGCGTGTCAACATCTTAGTTATTTCTTTTGTCCATAGCATTGCATGTCAGTGCATCTAGGGGCAAAATTTTCGGTTATCTATATTTAAATACCTTTCACCATGATTTCACGAGAACTGTCATTACTCATGTCATCCGGTGAAGTTATTTAAATAGGAGCAACTGTCATACCCCAAATTTTACCCTCAGATATTCTGATCATTTGCACATCATTCTAAGTCTGCCATTTTTTTTAGTTAAACATTCCATATCATTAATCATGCATTTTCAACCGATTTTATCATTCCATGCTACCTTCTCTTTGTTTTACTTTATTATTCTTTAGATAATTATCTTAGTTTTTTTAATTTAGTCTATATTAGTTTTAATTTCTGACTTGATTTAATTTTAATAGTGGTTTAGCTTTTATTTTTTATTTGAAGTTTAGTTTTAATTAGATTAATTTTATTTTGGTTTATTTTTAATTTTTAGTCCAAATATAATTTGATTAGTTTTATTTTTATTAACCTAGTTTAGTTTTAATTTTTATTTTTATTTTAATTCCAATTATAATTAGTTTAGTATTTAAATTTTATTTTATCTTCTTTATTTAAATTTTTGTTAGAGTTAATGTAAATTTTATTTAGTTAATTAGGTTTTCCTATTTTAGTTTTTTTTATCCATTTCTTTTTAGTTAAAGATTTTTCATTTAATTCTAAATTAATTCAAGTTTATTTAGTTTTTTAATTTAGATTAGGTCATTAGTTTAATTTAAAAGCTATTTCCTTTTTGTTCACATTTTTTTTGTGTTAATAATCATTAAAATTATTATTTATTATTTTTTACCATTATTATTATCACATTATTAGGTTTTAGTTTTATTTATTTTTTACTATTATTATTGTTACACGAAAATAAAAAAAGAGAGTAAAAATCCCATCTGGTCAAATGCTACTACACTACACTGCCAACACTCCACCAAGTATTCACTAAATTGAACCCTATGTACCTCCTGCTACACTGCGCCATGCTTGCCATAAACAAAACTTTGACCTACACCAATAACACTTTCATCCAAACCTACTATCAAACTCTGCAGCAGCAAGCCTGCTACATCCAAACAAGACCACAGCTTGCCACTTCCATCCAAATACCTGCTATCTCCAAACACTTGATAGCAACAAAACCTGCCTTGAGATATGCATAACAATGACAACCCAAGCCCAACCTGTGCCGTGAAAATGACAGAAGACGAGATCAAACTTCATAGACAAGCTTGGTTGTTTTTAAAAAGAAAAGGAAACCGAAAATTGAAGGGGAGGTAGAAGAGGAACTAAGCCTTTGAAAAACAAACCTCCGGAAGAAACAACAGCCACAAAGCTCCCTTCGTCTCAGCCTATATAACCTCACAAAATTCCTCATCACAGGGGGCTTCAATCTAAAACCTTCAGTAACCCTCCTTTTCCAAACTTTGACACAAAAACCAATTTGATTTCATAAAAGAATCAAAATCGTTGTGCAGAAAAAATCAAATCCCTCATAACCTTCAATCATAACCATAACGCCCTCCATTCCTCCATAAACAACCACTTCATTCCATTACCCACTATTACACCACGCATACACCGCGACTCCGACAACCGTCGTCACCTTTTTTTTCCTCTGCCACGTACCTCGCCTCCTTCTTCAACTATGAATCAATCACCAAAACCACAAATCAAACCTTCTTCCAACTCCCCATAGGACCACCTCGCCTCCCGCTATCCCATTTCGGCCCACCAAACAACAACCAAGAACACACCCATCACCGCCACCATTTTTGCTTCAAAAAATAGGAACAGAGAAGAAAAAAGAGAGAGAATCGGAGACGGAGTCAAGGACATAAACTTGTTGAAAGCGGCGGAATCGACGAAAGTTAGATCGTGAGAAGGTAGAGATTGAAGCAGATTCGAAAACAAAGGTTGTGCATCTGTCGCCTTGCTTCTAAATTTCTATTTGTTCAATGAAACCTATTGGATGTTGTTCCTTTGACCGTGTTGAGTTTGTGAACAGATTTTGGTAGATGAGAAAACGTGATTTCCTTTTAAAAACTTGGATTTCACTGTGCTGGGATTTAGTTTTGCAAAGCATAATAGGGTGAACTTATTGTGTTGTTCTATACCCTATTCTTTTACCTTTTTCTGAGACCTAGTGCATTGCTTTAAGAAGAATTATTGTGACTAAGCATTATGGGCCTGGCCCACTCGGTTTCTTTATTCTCCGCCCTCTATTTTTCGTCTCCTACCATGCTTCATAGATGGTGGGTCTTCTAAGGCCCACGTGATTCTACAGTTCCCCTTCTTTATTTTTAGTCCGTGTTGTATTTTTGTGAAAGGTGGATGAATGGGCTCAAAGCCCATGATGATTCCACTTGGTGTTTCAATTGAGTTTAGCATTTTCTTTTGTTTAAAAAGCAAGTTGTCATCTTTTAATTAGTTTAAATTATTAATGATTATCTTTCTTTTCTTTCATTTTCGATTTCACTTTGGGGCCAATGATATTACAAAAATCATGGTTTGGTTGATTTATTTTAAATCACTAAATATCTTGATAAATATGAGGCCATATTTCATTTTTATGTTATCGGTCAATGAAAGTCAAATATCATAGATTATCGATTTTTCGATTAAATTTTGATTGAGACGAGACCATTTCGATTTCCATTTCATTAAACAATTTTCAATTCCAAACCATTTCACAAATTATTTTCAACTTATGAATCAAACCTCGATCAAGCATCGAGTAACTTTTAAAATCGAATGTTAACATATGTTTCTAAATAAACGCGAAAGAAGAGGACCGTTAGAATCTAGCATTCTAGCAGAAACCTCAAACGATTGGTCTCAAGTCTCGCACTTTGGGGTAGCCATTCATTCATTCTTTCGCTCCTCAAAATACCTTTAATTAATTTGGACAAATAAGAGCCGTCAAGATCTAGCATCTTGGCACAACTCTTCGAACAATTGATTATCTTCAAGCGTTCATTGTCCACTAAGCGACTTTTATATTAACTTGGACAAATAAGAGCCGTCAAGATCTAGCATCTTGGCACAACTCTTCGAACAATTGATTATCTTCAAGAGTTCATTGTCCATCAAATATTTTTCAATAACTTGGACTAATAAGAGCCGTCAAGATTTAGCATCTTGGCACAACTCTTCGAACAATTGATTTCCATCAAGCGTTCACTGTCCATTAAGCATTTTTCATACCAATCTTGAATGAAAAGGACTGTTAGAGTCTAGCACTCTGGCATAACCCTTTGGCATTCTTAAAACATATTCAAGCCATTTTTAAACCACTAGCTTTTTCAAGAGAAAGCCATTAATCTCTTGTGATTTTTAACCCTTCCTTTAACCTTCATAAGAGATAGCCATTAATCTCTTCTCCTAAACAACCAATCCTCACAACTTTGCTTTCAAGCTTTTCACCCGTAGGCCAGAACTACGGACACTCTGATTTCTCAAGTTCATTTTGAGAATACGTAGGCATAGGATTGCAAGATCCTAACGTGCCACCTTTTTCTTTTTCTTTTATTTCCTTTACATCCGATGCTTTCTCGGATTCCACCTTTTCTTTTTGCTACCTTTTCCTTTTTCCTTTACATCCAATGCCTTCTTGGATTCCACCTTTCCATTTTTCATCGTATCCCCGAAGTACGAAGGCTCTGAGTTCCTCATTGCACTATGAGGATACGTAGGCATGAGATTGTGAAGTCTTGTCGAGCCCCCTAGTAATAAAACCTTTAGGTCCTTTCTCTTTAATAAAAAAATATAAAAACATTTATCTCTCTCCCTTTCCTCCTTCAACAAGTAGAAGATTAGAAACAAACCTTAAGCTAACATACATTTAACCCTAACTAAATGGTTCCCGTTGAGTACAACGGATGTGAGGGGTACTAATACCTTCCCC
Source organism: Lathyrus tuberosus (assembly GCA_022829125.1). Classification (NCBI taxonomy): domain Eukaryota; kingdom Viridiplantae; phylum Streptophyta; class Magnoliopsida; order Fabales; family Fabaceae; genus Lathyrus; species Lathyrus tuberosus. The sequence goes on along the minus strand of JALAZF010000111.1, from coordinate 5,723,160 downwards.
TTGCGTAACCGACTCCCGAACTCAGACATTGGTTGCGATGACCATATTCTTATCCTTTCTTTTAAGGGTTTTATTCGATATTTTCCCTTTCCCTCTATGGAATAAATAAAGATCGGTGGCGACTCTGTTAAGTCCATCCCGCTGGCGTGCGATGGCGCTTCGCGAGGTCGTTCTCATTTTTTGAGGTACAACAGCCTTGGAGATCTTAGTCTGCAATTCCTTTATTTGTCCGTCCCAAAATGAGATGTTCCGATCATGGCTTTCAATTTTCGTTTTGTTTTGCTTCTGGTTCTTCTCCAATTCTGCAACTCTGGCGGTGGATTCAGTAGAAGCATTCCGTACAATTGCTATAGTTCTGACCATGTTTTCGATCTCACTCGAAGTATGCTTGATTCTATTGAAATCAATAATGACTTGTTCGATCATCGAATTGAGCTCTATGATGATATTGCAACTTCAGGAGAAACAGTCAGAATGTTCACTTGTTTGAGGAGACCTTTCAAGGCAAATTCAGCAGTAAGATTGCCTTCCAGGATCAGAAACAAATCGACTCCAAAGATTTTTTCTTTAATCCTTAGGAGCGCATCATCAATAGGTTTGCTCGAAGACTGGTCGTCCGACACTGAAGAAGAACTGGGACTTTTCTCAGACAAACTCCCTCTAGAGATGATTATAGCTATCATGTATCCGAGAGGGTTTCTCTTTTTTAAGGCTGATAGTTCTTCTGAAGAAAGAGTCGCAGTTGTTCCAGTCGAAGTCTTTGGGTTCGCAAGGGAAGTGTTAAGTTTAGGGGTATTGGCTGATTGATTTTGTGCCTGTTCCTTCTCTTTTTCAACTGTCCCTTTATCCTCTTCAGTATTGTCATCTTCATCCTCAAATTCTTCAATAGCATGTATGAAGAAGTATTAGAACAAAGAGCGATCTTCCTCTTCTTCGGTGTCGTTGTCTTGGTCGTCCCTAGCATCATCTATATTTTTTATTTTGGAGGAGCCATTTCAATTTCATCTTCGACGTTGCCCTCAGCATGTTCCATCACCACATCATCTTTGGTTACCTCAGCCTGGTTTCCTTGTCTTGTTTATCTTCATGCTCAGACCCACTAGTATGGGAATGTTGAGTGTTAGTCTTGGGTGGCGAAGTCTCACGTTGTTCTTCGACTGGTTGATTGATTTCACTCATCGAGCTCTTTTCTGAATCCTTGGCAGAGGTATGATGATAGGTGGATTCACCTTCACTGTTGAGAAGGACTAGGGTGTCAGATGACTTAGCTGATGGTTGCTTAGAAGCACCTGCAGCATCCTGAAGATGGCGTCAGAAGTTATTAAGTCAAAGAGATAAAGTAATTGAATAAAATGATAAAATGGTATATTTGTGGTACCTTGTAACCCCCATCTCCAGGAGTGGAGTTATCACTTTTGATCTGCTCTACAGCTTTCTTCGACAAGTCCTTAGGATTAGGTTCCAATATTTTGAGAGCGGTAGGCTTCTTTGTTGAAACTTTGGAAACCTTCGCCTGAGTTTGGGCTAAAGCCTCAGGCATCTTCAATTGCCTTTTCTTTTGTTTGAGGGTTTTTTTGGTGGTGGGAGACAGATCATCATCATCAGATTCGAGCACTTGGACTTCAGGTTCTTTGAGCTTGCATTTTGTGGAGTTCGTGGTGGTCTTCGACTTCCGTGAGGAAATAGTTCAAAGCATTAGAAACATAAATAATACACGACAAAGGAGTGATGAATAAAATAAAATTACCCTTGTTGTTGTTGTTGTTCCACTGCCTCCTTCTTCCTTTACTTCGACCGACTTTTTGGCTGTAGGTTTTTTGGGTGGAATCTTCGCGGCTGAATGAAAGTCAAAATAGTTATTACAAGTAAAGCAAAATAAATAATAAAAAAAAGGTTGGGTTGAAAAACCTCCCATTCCACACCTTCATATATTTCAGACTCGATGCGAACGTCTTCGATACCAATATGAATGTGTCCTTTGAAATTGTCTAAAGTATGCTTAGTCGCAACCACCCGCTGGGCACGTTTTTGTGATTCCTGGCGAAGAATTTTTAGAAAATCTCCGCAGAAGATCCAGTCTGGGAATAGAGGGCTAAAAGCCACACCAAAGTCAGCACTCGGCAGTCGAAGGAATTTAGGAGGATACATGTTAAAAGTTGTTTCGTACCGTTTCTCGAGAGGAATGTACGAAGGTAGCTTTAAGTTATCCATTTTCTTTTAAAAAAATATTTTAAAGTAACGACTGCTTCGCGGACGGTTTGACTAAGATCATCAGGTCTATAGGAAGTTTCAAAGTACTTTTGGAATGCTTGGATTTCCTTCATATGTGTCGAAGTACCTTTCTTGATTTTCTCTTGCATAGAGAGAAAAGCCTTGTTAAGATGTTGAGTAAAGGCAGCCACATCGAATAATTCCTCACCATAATATTCTTTCCACCACTTGTCGAATTGTCGGGTGCAGAGGAAATTTGGCTCGAAGGCAACAGGAGTAAGTTGTGTTTGGCCAGCGTAGCGAGCTATTTGTTTGGTGGTTGTAGCCTCAGTATGAATTTCATTATAAAGAAGAAGGGCGTTCTTTTTCTCATAGATGGGTTTGGGTAGAACCTGAACCAAGCCAAACTGTCAAGCGACAAGATTTGGTTGATAGGCAATGAGGATGACTTGTCTTTTCGATGGATTGAGCCTGAGAGTTAGCACCCTAGGAGTCAGAAAGGCTTCCCAGATGGCAAGAGATTCTATTTCATGGGCTTCCGATGGAGCTAGGAACGACCTGGGTAACCACTCAGGACCATGTCTTCGTGCGGAAAAAGGAGCCATGTTCGACTTAAAATCATAACGTTTAGCGAACATCATTACATAATTGGTGAAGGTCTGTTGTAAATGACATCCTTCGTCGCTAGGGGTCAACATGGCTAAACGCGTCCCTTCGACTCTCCTAGTTTTCACTTCATCAGCGTCCTCATTGATAGGATTCTTTATGGGAAGACATGTTTCGAATGAGGCATTCGGCCATAGCTTCAACAACCAGAATGGGCCAAAAAGAAGGCAGTTCCCTTTGTCTCCAAGGCATTTGATTTGGGTGACACCTTCGCCCAAAGACTTATAAATATTCTCTAGAATCATCTCACTTAAGCACAAGTCGTGACCAAAATGAAGTTGATTGGCCATAGTCAGATACTTTTTGGCCACCTGAAGTGACTTCGAGCAGAAGACACAACGGAATAACCATAAAGCAAGGAAAGCTATATGTTCTAATTCAGAAATTCATCCGTTGTTTTGACATGGTAGTGTGCAATATGGGGGGAGTAGGCAGCTCTAGATGTGTTTGCCTAAAAAATTAGCAAACAACCGTCGGTCTCCTAATTTGTGAAAATTAGCTTACTCGCAGGATTGACCATACAAATCCTAGGACAACGTGCTTAAAAATGTTGACAATTTGTGTAAAAATCAAACCTTTTATTTTTCATCATTGTTTTCATAAACTAATGTAATTCAACTGAAAAATGATAAAGGTTTTACTCTTGAAAGAAATGGAGAAAATGTAAAGAAATTGCAAGAATGAAATTGCAGAAATGTAAAGGGAATTGTAAATGAATAACTTAGAACTTCATTAAAATGCAAGGAATAAAACTGGTGTTTTTCAAACGTACATTTTCTCAGTAACTACTTTTTTCTCTCACACGGTTACTTTGAGTATTCTTGAGTAACTTGTACAAATTTGGAAACGCACACGAAAATCTAATACTACGACTCCCTATTTATATACAAATGAAATAACTGTCGATAACAGCTATCTTTCCTAATGATGACAAATGGCATACTGCATGCCTTCACGTCCTGGATGTATTCCACGCGTCTGGTTTTCAAAAGGAATCCCCCTCCTAAATTTGAATTTCAAAACATCAGTCGAATAAGGCCTTCGCACCAAGTTTGTCGAAGTATTTCCAATACATGGAAAAATCTCCAAATATTTTACTCTAACTCAACACTCATTTTCGACTGATATTTTCTCTTCAGAACTAAACCTCTGTCGAAATAACCTGGCAGATTCTTAAACTTATTTCCTGAATAAACATCCAGGCGTCAAAAATTAGCAGCCTACAAATAAGTTGAAAAATTCCTTATTCACTTTTTCACACTTCTTTTCTTTGAGCAAGAACTTTCTTCAACGCAACTTCATCTTCTCCACTTTTCTCTGCATTTTTTGCTACAATCAACCATGGCCTCTTTCACCGCTCCTCAAGTCACGATCAAGGACTCCAAGAAATCCAAAGGCTTGTCACCTGTTTACAAGATTCTGGGTCCAAAGGTGGTGGGGAACCATCAATACATACCAGAGCCTCCCAATGAAGAGGAAAAAAGGCGCATTTACCAGTCACAGGTACTTATTCCTATTCTCATTTCTAGTAAATCACATGCAATGTTAGGACCCTTACCTGATTTATCACTAGATCCTTTAAAAGTAAAGGAATTCTTTCCAGCTTACCACCGTTACAAACCCATAGCTAATGGAGTTAGGCCTAGGACTGAGCAGGAAAAAACTATAGATGAAAAATCCAAAGTAGATGGCCAAGGATCACCCTCTGGGGAAACCATAAATCTAGAATACATGAACAATTTTAGGATTTTTAGGTCTTGTCCCCTGTCGAAAGACTCATCCGATTACTTAGCCTGGCTAGCGAAAATTGAGACAGCCAAAGCTGACACTTGGAAAACTATGGGCATTTTCGACCTTATCCAGCTGTCGAAAGTAGGACCTGGATATTGTCCATCTATGCTTTTAGCTTCCCTTTACTTCTGGGACAATACCTATAACAATTTCCATCTTCCTTGTGGAATGACCACCCCCATCCTTTTCGACGTAGCTGCCATAACTGGCCTTAGCCCACTTGGAGTAGATTATGATCCCGACCTCCTGTCTGACGACTCCATAGGCTTCGACACAAATAATGCTACCTTCACAGCCTATATCGCAAATTACCATGACAAGGAAACTGAAGAAGTCTCTGATCAAGAGCATGTAGCCTTCTTAGTCCTCTGGATGTCGAGATGCGTCTTCTGTTCCAGATCTCTTCAAGTGGCAAAACGCTATATCACCATGGCGAATCAACTTCACGCTGGACACCAACTGTGCCTCAGTGATATCATCCTGGAGAATCTATACGAATCTCTTGGCGAAGGGGTTATGTTAGTTCTTGGATTGGCTGGAATTTTGGTAAAACAAAGTATGTGCAATGTTGATGTCAAGGTAGTGATGCTGCAACATTGAGACTTAACACTGGGCTGTGTTAAGTATTTAAATTTCCTTAGTTGGATGTCTGATGTCACATGTCCGATGTTGTGACATTAGATCTGTAGAATTAATGACATCAGGTTGTGATGTTGTTAGGGTTTGCGTGTTAGCTGGAATTGTGGAGAGCTGTTAGTCTCATTGGATGAGAATATCTTGGGATAGATATTTTCCGCTGCATAGGAGATTTGATGCAGATTTGTAGGAGATTTAAAAGGTTGAAGATTTAAAAAGATTTTAGGAGAAAATCTGTTTTGAATATTCAGTTTTAAATAACAAATCAAGTCAGATATTGTAGCAAGTCCAAAGACTAATTCAGGTTGCTATTTAAAGCGCACAAGACCAAAGCAAAAGGTATAGAAAACATTCAGAAGATCAGGAGCTGGAGGCTTAGTATATAGAGTTTGTTTAGAGTGCTTGTATTTACACTATTCTATGGTTTGAATAGGTGTTGTGTTTCTGTCCTCTCTAGAAGCTGTGAAGTAATAGAGAGTGGTTGCTTGATCGAAGCTAGGAAGCAAGATCAAGGGTACTCAAAGTGGTTTCTTTGAGTGTTTGTAAGGGATTGAGTGGTGTTCTCATACCTAGGTGGTTACTTAGGTAGGAAGTCATTAGTAGAGTATAAGTTTAGGAGATTGTCAACGAGTTATTGAGTCTGTGAATTATATCTACAAGTAGTGAATTCCATCCCTGACTTGGTAGCCCCCAGAGTAGGTTGGTTGTAACCGAACTGGGTCAACAATTTTGTGTGTTGATTTTATTTCCATCTTGCAGTGTGTGTTATTTTGACATCGTGTGTAACATCATACAGCTGGTACCAGAATTTCAATTGGTATCAGAGCAGGCATCCTGTCTGGCTCTGGGTGAGATTTGGGGAAGATACTTTCTGGTGTGAAGATAGACAAAGAGGTTGGAGGATTTGTCAACAGACCCCCTATATTGGATGGCTCAAACTATGAGTATTGGAAGCCTAGAATGACTACTTTCTTAAAGTCATTGGACAGCAGAGCTTGGAAGGCTGTCATTAAAGAGTGGAAAGCTCCAGTTGTGTGTGAGAAAGATGATGCTGGCAAGGATAAAGAAGGCACATCAAAGCTGAAGCCTGAAGAAGAGTGGACCAAGGAGGAGGATGAGCTATCCCTTGGGAACTCTAAAGCCTTGAATGCTATATTCAATGGTGTGGATAAAAATATATCCAGGATGATTAACTCATGTGAATCTGCCAAATGTGCATGGGATATATTAAAAACTACTCATGAAGGATCTTCTAGGGTAAGGATGTCAAGACTTCAGATTATAACATCTAAGTTTGACAGTCTGAAGATGAAGGATGATGAGACCATCCATGACTTCCACATGAATGTGTTGGAGCTAGCAAATGCATCAGGTGCTCTTGGTGAGAAGATTCCAGAAGAGAAGCTTGTTAGGAAAATTCTTAGGCCCCTCCCTAAGGAATACAAGATGAAGGTTACTGCCATTGAAGAATCTCATGACATATGTGAGATAAAGGTAGATGAACTCATAGGATCTCTTCAAACCTTTGAGTTAGGGTTGATTGAAGAAGGGCAGGAGAAGAAGTCTAAGAGCATAGCCTTGGTATCTACTCCTTCAGAAACCAAGAAGGACAAGAAGGAGGAATCTCAAGAGGATATGCAAGAAGACATTGCTATGTTAGGAAGGCAATTCAACAAGGTATTCAAAAGGATGACTAGCAGCCACAAGCCCAATGTCAAGGACATCTCTTCTGACATCAGCAAGTCTAGAAGAAAGGATGAAGAAAATGATGAAGAAGGGAGAAGTATTGAGTGCTTTGAATGTGGAGGAAAAGGACATGTTAAGAGAGAATGTCCCACATTCTTGAAAAAGCAGAAGAAAGGATTAACAATTTCCTGGTCTGACTCTGATAGTGAAAGTGAAAGTGAGTCAGCAAAGCATGTTACAGCTTTGACAGGAATTGTTGAATCTGATGATGATAGTGATGGAGAAGTCACTTATGATGAGCTAGCTTCAACCTACAAAGAGCTGTGCTTAAAGAGTGTTGAACTATGTCAGGAGAGGAATCAACAGAAGAAACAGATTGCTCAGCTAGAGATTGACAAAGTTGAATTGGAGAAAGAAGTCTTATGTGTCAAAGCTCATCTTAATCATATGACTAAATCTGTTAGAATGTTGAACAGTGGGATAGCCACTCTTGACAAGATACTACAGTCAGAAAAAGCTGCTGGAGACAAAGCTGGGATAGGTTATGTGGCTGAGGATAAGGGAACTTCAGAAGCAAGCACTTCAGGTTCAAAGAAGGAAGTGTCACAACCTTTGTCTCAACATCAGCCAAAGAAGCAGGATCCTACACCTAAGAAAGCTGATGTTTCACAACCTAAGAAGATTGAGAAGAAGACTGGTCCTAATCAGAAGAGAAAGCAGCCACAAGGAGCTAGTCAGTATATGCCCCCACAATACCACAAGAGCATGCAAGCTGCTCAGTTCAAACATCACATGTCTCATCAGGTGTCTCAACATCAGGGGTATGGTTACACCAATGCTGTTCCTCATATCTATGGAAGAAGAAAGCCACACCATCATGGGAGACAATCCAGGAAACAACATTCTCAGCCTCCTTATGGAAGAAGATACCAGCATAATAGAAGGCAGGCCAGTTATGGTAGGAGGAGACCACATTATGGATGGCAGCCTAAGCAATCTCATCATGGCAGAAGATTCAGAGATGAAAGGTTGAGATGCTTTTATTGTGGAAGGTTTGGACATATGCAGTACTCTTGCTACAAGCTGCATGGATACCCTCAGCCTCAAAATAGATAGAGAGAGTACAGGCCCAAAGTTGTTAAACAATGGGTACCTAAGGAGAAGATGAAGTGCTTATTGGCTCACATGGCTGACAAAGAGTTTAAAGAAGGAACATGGTATTTTGACAGTGGGTGTTCCAAACACATGTCTGGATGTAGATCCATGTTTGCTGAATTTAGACCTTGCCCCTCTCTTGAAATTATTTTTGGTAAGGGGAATAAAGGAGTTGTTGAAGGTATTGGAAAAGTACAAGGACCTGAACTTGACAATGTCTATCTTGTCAATGGTTTGAATGCAAATCTGATAAGCATCGGCCAATTATGTGATGATGGTTACTTAGTCAGCTATACCAAAGATAAATGTGTTGTAACTAATGAGAAGGGTGAGGCTGTAATGACTGGGGCAAGATCTAAAGACAATTATTATCAGTGGATTCCTCAAACTGAAAGCCAGTCTGGTGATGATGAAGTCAATGATGTAACATTAGAAGGTGATATCAAGTGTAGACATCAGAATGATGAAGGTCCCCTCAAGTTGATGAAGGTCAGAAGAAAAGATAATCTGAAATTAGTCAAGTTCAAAAGCAAATGTTATATATTAGTCTTCAACACTAAAGGAAGGACTAAAGGATCTCAGGAGCTGAATAGAGTAACTTCTCTTGAGAAGAAAGATGCTGATGCCTTGACATCTGAATGCATCATCAGAAGAATCTCTCATCACTGTAGTAGTATGAATTTGAATGAATCTAAGGGGCTAGATGTTGAAGATCTCGCTGAAGTTATGGGTGATGCCAGTGGTGATTTTAAAAAATTCTGTCATCAAGATCTGAAGAAAATTGATATCTTAGAAGAAAACCTCCACTGGTTGGATAGTTCTGTTTTGAAAGATACAGATGTCAGAGCAGATGTTGAAACATCTCAAGTCAAGAAGAGTATTTCGAGCCTTAAAATAAAGAAGGATGATAAGCTAATTGCAAAAATGATTCCTAATAGACTAGAGTCTAAGACTGAGAAAGGTATGCAGTCATCTCCAAATATGAAAACTGACATGCAGAAGACCTCTGGTATTGGTCGTATCAGATCCTGGATTAAAATGTCAAGAATGAATAAAAATCCTCTAGGATGGAATCATGCTGTTCAAAAGATGCAAACTAGTCTTGGTAGATTCAGAAGAAGAAAGAGGGGCAAAATCGGACTGGTTCTCAGATCTAAGAAGAAGTACAGTCATAGATCAGTGATATGTGGAAAGAACTCATGCTGTCAACTTATGTGGAAGAAACGACTGTTGGGCAATCACCATGTCAAGAAAGATGTTATAACATTGCAGAGTGTTACTTATCAATGGGATGATGAGCAGTTTGATAGAGAAGATCTGATTAAATATTCAGATTATTTAGTTAGTAAAGAGAAATTAGATGATAAGTGTGATGAGTTCATTTATGCAAACCAATTTGAGTGCTTAAAATTGGGGAGCTTGTTACTTCAAAATTAATTGAAAGATGTTTTATGATGCAGTTGTCTTATAAGATAATGTTTATTCAACTGCAGATAGTCTGGTACATAAAATAGTCTGTTCAATTAAACTGATTTTCATAATGACGTTTCTCTGAGTTTCGTAAAGCAATCCAGTCCTCATCTCCCTCACTCTCGTCTATGTCATCTTGGTGCTCTGGTTCATATTAAGGCAGTACAATTATCAGCAAAGCAATAGAAAAGTACTGTAAAGAATTTTGTATAGTTACAGAAAATCTAAAATATGATTGGAGTTTTATTAGATATTTGAAGATACAAGGTTAAACTACATCCTCATGCCAATCACCTGCATCCAGAAATGCCTTCCAATCTGCATCCCATTCATCTTCTGAAGGCTATTTTTGAGCAGTATGGTTCATACCAGGCTTCATAGTTGTCACTGAAGTCCTGCCAGTTTTTGTTGCTCCTGAAGAAGGACCTGATGTCGTCTGAGATTTGACCTTCTTCTTCAGAGGTTCTGGATTTTTATCCTCATGCTTGAGTTTCTTGGTTGATACTTTGGAGCTTGATTGACTCATGCTTTATTGGAGTGTTGTGCTGAGCAAAGGAGAAAGAGTGGTTTTATAATGGTTTTTCTAAAGCATTGTTTGTATCGCCAGTCTAGTCAAAAGTGTTGGAATGTGGTTTTGACCATGTCTTTAATAATGTCAGAACATTGTGTTTGGAGATTGCATAGATCTTGTTGCTACTGACAGTAGGGCTAGTATTATGTCGCATGTGATGAAGTGTAGGTCATATGAATTGGCATAATTTGTCTAATTATGGCTAAAAAGGGGGAGAGTTAAAAATTGCCATGAAGAGTAATTGATGCTGCTAAAAGTAAAAGGTGTTTAGTTGAAAAGTGATGATGCAGTTATTGAGGGGGAGTTTAGACTGAGCTGGTAGTGAAGATATCATAGCATTTGAAGAGTGCAGCCAAGCAAACATCAAGGGGGAGAAGTGCTGCACATTGTGAGCTACTGAACAGCTGTGATGTTGGTTCATGTGTTTGAGGGGGAGGACCAATTGGCTGTTGTCAATAATGAAGATGGTGCTACAGCAGATCAAGTGGTGAAGACTATGAAGATTGTCAAACTGCTGCTAATGTTGAAAATTGTTGTGCAGCTGGTTGAAGAGTATAGCTGTTGATCTTGGTGTGAAGCAGAATTGATTTTTGTGAAGTGAATTGAAGATGCTGCTGCTATTGCTTAGAGTTTAAAAATCATTGTTTGAAGTTTTTTCCGCTGCTGAAGTCTCTGAAAGTGCAGAGTTTGTTTTAGCCAAAATTAGCCAAAGGGGGAGATTGTTAGTTCTTGGATTGGCTGGAATTTTGGTAAAACAAAGTATGTGCAATGTTGATGTCAAGGTAGTGGTGCTGCAACATTGAGACTTAACATTGGGCTGTGTTAAGTATTTAAATTTCCTTAGTTGGATGTCTGATGTCACATGTCCGATGTCGTGACATTAGATCTGCAGAATTAATGACATCAGGTTGTGATGTTGTTAGGGTTTGCGTGTTAGCTGGAATTGTGGAGAGCTGTTAGTCTCATTGGATGAGAATATCTTGGGATAGATATTTTCCGCTGCATAGGAGATTTGATGCAGATTTGTAGGAGATTTAAAAGGTTGAAGATTTAAAAAGATTTTAGGAGAAAATCTATTTTGAATATTCAGTTTTAAATAACAAATCAAGTCAGATATTGTAGCAAGTCCAAAGACCAATTCAGGTTGCTATTTAAAGCGCACAAGACCAAAGCAAAAGGTACAGAAAACATTCAGAAGATCAGGAGCTGGAGGCTTAGTATCTAGAGTTTGTTTATAGTGCTTGTATTTACACTATTCTAGGGTTTGAATAGGTGTTGTGTTTCTGTCCTCTCTAGAAGCTGTGAAGCAATAGAGAGTGGTTGCTTGATCGAAGCTAGGAAGCAAGATCAAGGGTACTCAAAGTGGTTTCTTTGAGTGTTTGTAAGGGATTGAGTGGTGTTCTCATACCTAGGTGGTTACTTAGGTAGGAAGTCATTAGTAGAGTATAAGTTTAGGAGATTGTCAACGGGTTGTTGAGTCTGTGAATTATATCTACAAGTAGTGAATTCCATCCCTAGCTTGGTAGCCCCCAGAGTAGGTTGGTTGTAACTGAACTGGGTCAACAATTTTGTGTGTTAATTTTATTTCCATCTTGTAGTGTGTGTTGTTGTGACATCGTGTGTAACATCATACAACTGGTACCAGAATTTCAGGTTACTTTTCTGAAGACTATTAAGGATAAAGGAAGTATTCTATTGTCAGGACCATTTTAGCTCCTGCAACTGTGGCTTAATGCCATGTTCGAAGCTTCCCTCCCCAACAAAAACTCTGTGGACGAAGCTGCTCTGAAGGACAGGAGAATCGAAGGAATCAGACTAGCGCAGCTAACACCAACTGATGAAGGTCTGAGCCTTCAACAAACTTTTACTAGCTATGTTATGATGTTTGCTAAACGTCATAACTTCACTTCCAATATGGCTCCTTTCACCAACAGAAAAATTGGACCAAAGTGGTTTACCAGAAAGCTCCCCTTAGAGTCGAAAGCTCAAGAAGATGAATTCCTTAATGTCTGGGAATCTTTTCTCACACCTAGACTCTTAGCTTCCAGGATCAATCCCTCAAAGCTGAAGATCTCTCTTTGTCAATTACCAACCCAATCTGGTCTCTCGACAGTTTGGGTTAATCCAAATAAAACCAAAACCCCTCTATTCGAGAAAAGGTTCCCTAATTCACTATAACATGACCCATACTGAAGCTGAGTGTTCCAAACTGCTGGAGAAATACTCAAACTTGGTGGAAATTCAACCAGTGCCCTTTAAACCCAGCTTCCTTTGTACTCAAGAGTTTGATGAATGGTGGGGGGATTACTATAATTCCGAATTTTTTGACGTGCCTTCTTTCACTATTCAACTGACCAGAGCTTTCGCCCTTGTGCAGGAAAAATCAAAGAAAGGTACTTCAAGACACGTCAAAGAAATCCAAGCATTCCAGAAGTACTTTGAAACTGCCTACAGGCCCAACAAACTTAGTTGAACCATAAGCGAAGCAGCCGTTACTTTGAAGGAAAAATTTACAAGAAAACTGGATGAGTTAAAACTACCTTCATACGTTCGACCAGATCAACGTTATGAGTTAGCTTTTAACCTTTATCCACCAAAGTTTCCTCCTCTACCATCTGCCGAATTTGGGGTGGCTTTTAGTCCTCCATTTCCATATTGGTTCACTTGTGGGGATTCCATGAAAATTCTTCGTCAGAACTATCAAAAATGCGCTAAACGAGTGGTTCCGACTAAGTACACCTTGGACAATTTCAAAAGCCACCTTCATATTGACATAGAACACGTTCGCGTGGAAACTCCAATATATGGTGTGGAATGGGGGAATTTTCGACACCACTTACTTATTTATTTACACATTTTCTTCAACTTTGTATTTAACTCTTTTCCTTCCTTTTTCTTAGCCTTAAAAATTCCTGCTAAGTAGCCAAATACCGTCGAAGGGTCGACTGCAGAGGCTGAGGAAGAGCAGAAAGACACTACCAAGCAACCCGTGGCGAGGGTATGGTTTCGCCCTTCCTTTGACCAATACTTTATTTATTATTTTCTGAGACATACTAATGAAATATTTTTTTGTTTTACAGGGAAGTCGGAGACCTCCTTCGACGCCAAAGAAAACAAAGGAAAAAGAACCTGAAGTTCATGTCATTGAGTCTGGTGACGAATCTCCCGATCAAGTCAAACCTTCAAGAAAGAAGAAGAAACCGTCGAAACCTCAACAACAAAAACCGTCTGCTTCCAGAATATTGGAGAAAACTCCCCACAAAAATCCTATCGAGCAAGTTACTCCAACACCTGCAGAAAGTGAGAATTCTAGTTTCAAAACTGTAATTCCCCAAGTATGTTCTTTTCGCATTTCGACAGCTAAAACCACTTTCCCTTATGATGAGTTTTATTTTATTTTATTTATCTTTCAGGTTCTTGTCGATATTCACGGAAATCCCCTTGTCCAAGTTTTTCCCAAGACCAGCAGCGATCCCATTTACAAACCGATAAGCTTCTCCAAGCCTTCTCCAAAAGATTCGACCAAAGAATCTGCCACTGAAGTAAACCAATCCATTGATGCTCCCAAAAAGCTTTCCACGATTATTACCACAGCCCCTACTCAAGATATGATCGAAGAAGAAACTGCTCCTAAAGATGGTATCTTAGTCGATGTTGGCGGGGACACTGTGATGCCTAATGCAGCACTAACTACAGAAGGTGATCCTGAAGACTACTCCCCCATCAATTCAAAAAATGATGACGAAGAGAAAGATGGGGAGGCTGATTCTGATGGCGAAAAAGAGGAAAGGAAGAATGGCGAAAGGGAAACAACTCCAAAGATTGTTGCTGATGAAGAGAAAGAAAGCGACAATCAAAACCCTGTTGATCACCTCAAAGCTGGTTCAACAAACACAACTTCGACCAGTCTTTCTCATGAGGAACTTGAAAACCTGAAGGTACAACGACCATTGGAGTATCTGAAGGCCGTACTTAGTACACTCTATAACTTTTGCGACACTTCCAACAGCAGTTCGACCACCTCAGGAACCATTTCTGGTGCTAAACCTATGGATGCAGTGCTTAACCAGATTCGAGAGAAAATCCTCAACATTGATTTGTTCCAACTTCTGGAGAAGGATTCTTCTGCGCAGTTCGACTTGAAAAAGATCTTAAAGCAAATCAATGTTCTGGAGGCTCCTTCTAAAGTAACTGATGTTATTGTGGACTTAACTACCCTGATTGACCTTGTGGTGGCAGACTTCAACCGACTTCGAGACTATTCTAAAAAGCTTGAGAATAAGTCGGAAACACAACTTGCTGAGTGGGACGCCGCCACAAACTCTACTAACAAAGTAGCTGAACTAGGGAAGATCTCTGAACAAAATAAGAAAGAGGCTGCTAGCTGTGACGAAAACATCCTTAAATGGGAGAAACAAATTGCTTCTCTTCAAAACAAGATTTCTCAGGCTAAGAAGCGCAAATAAGAACTGCAACAAGTCAACTAGGATGAAATAGCTAAAGAGCTTGAAGTTGGGGTGCATCATGCTGAAAGGGCTCAGAAGCTAGGCAAAGAAATTGAAGATCTTTCGACCAACAAGGCCCTCTGCGAACGTCGCTCCAGATTCAGGGGTCCAAATTTGAAAAATTGAAGAAATCTTTCCCTGTTTAGAATTTGTAACTTTACTTGGTCCTTTGAGGCCCCTTTTTGTAATGATATTTAAGCCATTTGTTTGGCGAATTTCACCAATTTAGTTATTTCTTTTTGCATGGTTATTCGATTTCTATTTTAACTTCCTGCAATATGGGCTTATATTTTTTCAAATATTTCCCGTTTATTTTCAGCACTCTCTTATCTTTATCTAGTTCTTCAACTTCATATGCGCCGTTCGAAAACACTTTTGTGATTTGAAAGGGTCTTTCCCACTTAGGGGACCATTTTCCCATAAGTCTATCTTTTCGATCCACGGGAAGAATAACTTTCCACACGAGGTCACCAATCGAAAAGACTTTACCTTTTACTTTTTTATTGTAGGATTTCTCCACCCTTTCCTTTTGCCTTTTTAATAAATCTAACGCATTTAACCTTTCTTCGTCTAAATCAACTAACTCATCTATCATCATTTTCCAATAGGAATCTGATGGAATTTCATGATGTCTTTGAACTCTTGTTGATTGTAAGTATATTTCGACCGACAGGACTGCATCATGGCTATATGTTAGTCGAAAAGGCGTAGCATTTGTAGCTTCTTTAGGAGAGGTTCGACAAGCCCATAGAATTTGGTCCAAAGTCTTGTGCCAATTCTTTGGTTTTCTTCCCACAAGCTTCTTTATCAAACCAATTATAACTTTATTTACTGCTTCGACTTGTCCATTGGCTTGAGCGTAGTAAGGCGTTGATGTGAGAAGTTTGAACCCCGTTTCTTTCGCAAATGCTTGCATATTTTTACCAGTGAAAACAGATCCTTGATATGTTGTTATTGTCTTTGGGATCCCAAACCTATAAATGATGTGTTTTTGAATAACTTCGATTATTACTTCTTGATCCATATTCACTAAAGGTATAACTTTGATCCATTTTGTGAAATAATCGATATCAACCAAAATATACTTCTGCCTTTTTGAAGAAGCTAGTCGAATTTATCCAATCAAATCCAAAGCCCCACCTCTAAAGGGCCAAGGTTTTACTATAGAATGCAACTCACTTGCAGGAATATGTGGTATCCTTGCATGCACCTGACACTCTTGGCATCCTTTCGCGAATTCGACGCAATCTTTTAACATAGTCGGCCAATACATTCCTTGTTGGAACAATAACTGTGTCATCTTATGGCCTACTTGATGCGCACCGCATGCCCCACTGTGTATATTCGACAACGCTATGTATGCCTCAGATTCGCTTAGACACTTAAGTAATATCCCTTCCAGAGTTTTCTTGAATAATTCATTCCCCAAAATCACATAACTCAAAGCTCGATACCTGATTTTTCGTTCGACTGGTCCTGTTGGATTTTGTAGATACTCCATTATAGGCTTCCTCCAGTCTCCAATCATTGAATTATCTATGTTTAAAATTTCAAAATTTTCTTCGTCAGCGTATCCTAGCTTTATCGTCTCCAAATCTGATGGGGATAATCTGGCTGACACGAATCTTCCTCTAACTTCAATGGCTTTTTGCAACTTCTCCTTCGACACTTTGTAGCCAGAAGCAATTTGTGCTAAGTCATTCGCCTCCTGGTTTTCTATTCGAGGGATATGTCGAATCATAACCATGTCGAACCTCTTCAAGAGTTGATTGGCTATTACAAAGTACATGATCAAATTCTCTTTGACACACTTGTACTCCTTTGTTATTTGCTTTATGACTAACTCAGAGTCGCCCATTATTTCGACTCTAGTTGCCCCCAATTCCAATAAAATTTCAAGTCCGTCTATCAAAGCCTCATATTCTGCCTCATTGTTTGAACACAGACCTTCGACTTTATACTTGAATTTTGTTGGAATTCTTTTAGGAGAAATAATCAGTACTCCTATACCAGTTCCATTTTTATGACTAGAACCGTCGAAATATAACTTCCATGGTTCCTGCTCGATGTAGTCCAAAGACTTTTCTTTTATAGCATGGTCGACTATAAAATCAGCCACCACTTGTCCTTTGACAGCTTTTAAAGGTAAGTACGTCAAAGAATACTCAGTTAATGCTAATTCCCACTTCCCAATTCGACTGTGCAAAATTGGTTTGGATAACATATATTTTATAACATCGAAATGAGAAGAAACGTAAACATCAACTGGTTTTATATAGTGCTTCAATTTCATACACGAAAAGTATAAATATAAACACAACTTTTCGATTACACTATATCTAGTTTCTGCATCATTCAAGACCCTACTGAGGTAATAAATGGCTCTTTCGACACCATTCTCGTCCTCTTGAGCTAACATGCTTCCTAATGTCTTGTCCGACGCGGATATGTACAACCTCATACTCCTACTTCTAAAAGGTGACATTAAAATCGGAGGATGCGTCAGGTATTCTTTGATCTTGTCGAAAGCATCCTGCTGCTCTTGCCCCCACACAAAGTCTTCCTTCTTTAGTCGAAGTAGAGGGGAAAATGCTTGCGTCTTCCCACTAAGGTTGGAGATGAACCTTCTAAGAAAGTTGATATTTCCAAGTAGAGACTGCAATTCCTTATTTGTAGATGGTGTTTTCGCCTCCATTATTACTTTGGACTTGTTTTGATTTATTTCGATCCCTTACTTGTGGACTACAAAGCCTAGTAAGTCTCCCGCCTGCACACCCAACACACATTTGAGAGGATTCATTTTTAAACCAAACTTCCTCATCCTTTCGAAGGACTGTCAAAGGTGGTCAATATGACTTTTTCTTGAAACAGACTTAATAACAATATCGTCAATATAAATCTGCATAAAAGTCTCAATGAAATAGTGAAAAATCGAATTCATTGCTCGCTGGTAGGTTGCCCCAGCATTCTTCAAGCCAAAAGGCATCACCACCTATTCGTAGGCGCCTAAGGCTCCTGGACATCGAAATGCTGTTTTCGGGACATCCTCCTCAGCGATAAAAATTTGATTATAACCAGAGTACCCATCAAGCATACTAAGGTACTCATGGCCTGCGGCAGAATCGACAAGCATTTCCGCCACTAGCATAGGATATTCATCCTTTGGGGTAGCAGAATTCAAATCTCGAAAATCAATGCATGCCCTTAGCTTGCCATTTTTCTTTATTACTGGAACTATGTTGGCAATCCATTCGACATACCTGGTCGTGCGGATGAATTCGCATCTGAGGAGCCTTTCGACTTCTTCTTTAATCTTTGACAGAATTTCTGGTGCGAAACGCTTTGGAGTTTGCTTCACAGGCTTCCTCCCAGCTTTTATCGGCAACTTTAATTCGACCAGACTCCTATCTAGACCAGGCATTTCGTCATAGTCCCATGTGAAACAATCCTTGAACTATTTCAACAACTGGACTATTTCAACCTTGAGTTGGGGATCAACTTTTGCACTTATATAAGTTGGTCTCTTTTCTGCCCCCAACCCCAAGTCAATTTCTTCGAGCGGATCATGTGCCATCATCTTGATATCTACTGATAATGGATCCTTCTCAAAGCCCAAAGGCTCATCATCGTAAATTGCGTCGAGCCTTTGGTTTTTCCATTCTCTCAAATCTTTGTCAAGTGGATCTAGGTCAAAGTCCTTTCCAGGACCTTGTTGATCTGCTTCGATCTCATTGGCTTCGATAGCCATATACTTTACTTCGGCCTCTAAAGTCGCTTTGAGTTTATTCTCAACTATATAAGCCGCGATCTTTTCCAGAACTAGTGACTCACTCATTGTCACTGAATTCGCTGCCCCAGTCAGTTGGCTGGATGTGTGAGGTTCCAAAAATGTAATTTTCTTCGCCAACTACCTCTCTATCCCACTAAAACCCGTGGGTGGGATGGAGGTATAAAGAACAGAAGGCGTTATCAGTTGGTGTCAAGTCGAATATGGCTGGGCTACAGGGAGAAATGTGAGCCAGGTTCCTGTCGAAACTTCGTCGGTCGACTTGGTTTACTTCAGCCAGAAAGTAACTCTGGTCAGCTTCTATATTCTCAACTATTCCGTCAGCGCGCCATATTGCTATTCGCTGATGCATTGACGAATGGACGACACCTATGCCGTGTATCCATTCCCTGCCCAAAAGTAGGTTATAGTTCGCTTTTGAGGCAATCACCGTGAACATTGTCGGCCTTGTGATGGTTCTGACTTTTAGATCTACTTGTATCACACTCATAGTAGTTCCTACTTTTCCCTCATAATTTGACAACACCATGTTATGAGGTTTGGTGTCAGACTCATATTTCCCAATCTTTTTTAGCATGTAATGCAACATCAGATTGACTGCCGCTCCTCCATCGACCAAAATTTTATTCACCCCTATGTTGCCCACCTTCCCTTTTATAAACAGGGGCTTCAGGTGGCTCCTCATTGAGTCGTATGGTCTTTCAAAAAATGCGTTTTGCTTCTCCACGCATCCATTATTCATGATATAATAGCAAACTGGCCTGTGTTTGGCCGTTTCGACCTCCATAGCTTCCTCTTCCTCTTCAAGTTCCATTATTTGATCATACTCCCTGAGGAGTACTGAGACGACATTAAACATTACGTTGAAAGACGCCTCCGATTCTGAGTTAAAGTCATCGGTCATCTCGTCATCCCTGGTCACGCCTTCCTTTGACGATATCTGTTCTGGCACACTAAACTGCTTGTTATTCTTTGACTCTTCTTTCTGACTTAAAGTTTGCACGTTGCTGATGGTTTATGGCTTTGCCTTTTCTGCAGCTTCCTTCTCTGTTTTCTTCCGACGTTGAAACCTTCTCCACTGAAACTTCGTCATCGGGTTCTTACCCTTATAATTTTTAGAGGGGTAAGGCATCCTTTTGGGCTTTTCGACTTCCTTCTTTCCTGTCAGAGAGGATCCCCTTTGTACTTCGAAGTCTTGCTATTTCTTTTGGCCCTGAGCCTGTCGGATTGGGTTGACCCATCTATCATCTGGAGCTTTGTTTGTAGGCTTGAAAGTATTTGGGTATCTCCCCCCAAACCTCTTGCGCGCGTGTTCTTCCTTGACCGTTGGTGCCCTTTTTCAAAAGTTTGAATTTTTGAATATTTTGATATTTTTGTTAATTGATTCAAAAATTAATTTCTCTCTGAATATTTGTGTTTTTGAATTGATTCTTTTTCTTAAAATTCATAAAAATATTAAATTATTTTATTTTACAAAAAAAATCCAATTTATATTATTTATTTAATATAGTTAAAAATTTTGTAATTAATTTCATTTTAATTGTTTTTAAACATTTTTAAATGAAATTCCCACTTTGATTTTCCATTCTAAATGAATTTCAAGCCTTCATATGATTAAACATGATTTTTCAAAATATTTTTCAAAGTGTACAACTTGTTTTTGAATATATTTGGTATTTTATATCATTTTTTATTTAATTTTCTTTGAAAATTATATCTTTTAAATTCAAAATTAGGTTTTTCTCTAAATTTTGTTTTTTCAAACACTTTAGGGCCTCTAATAGAGTTTAAGACCCATCCCCTTTGTAAATACAAACTTTCTTGGGCCTCAGTCATTGTATAAGTCCCGCTGTGTTTTCAAAAATCTCGGCGCGATCGCCGTTTTCAAACAAAATCATCTGGGCCTACCCTTGTGTTATAAGTCCCATTTCTTTTCTTTTTCAAACACTTTTGGCCCTCTAATAGAGTGTAAGACCCCCCCCCCCCCCTTTGTACATAAATAATTTTGGGCCTCAATCACTGTATAAGTCCCAGTATAACTTTCAAAATAACAGTGCGATCATTGTTTTTTCATCTGGGCCTCTCTTTGAGTTGTAAGCCCCATCTCTTGTACAAAAATAAACTTTGGGCCTCTAATAGAGTGTAAAATCCACCTCTTTTAAAAAAATACGATAATTTTGGGCCTCAGTCATTGTATAAGTCCCAAACTTCTTTTCAAAACAACTTTTCTCTTGATTTAAATTCAAATGCATAGTTGTTATCAAAACTTTCTTCAATTTCTTGAATAGCTAACCATACAGCTGTAACATTGGAAGCTTGCTCGCCTGTAAGTTTTATCAGCTTTCTTTTGCATACTTGTTCATATATATCTCAAATGTATATATATACTTGTATATCTGCTTAGAGTTTTCCCTGGAAAATAGCTCTAAAATTAGATAAAGCCAGTGGTCACTCTTTCAACACAGTCAAAACTAGTCCCCCGTAGGAAATTCCAGATACAGTCTTGCCTCCTCTTGGGCTTATACAATATGGAACATAGAAAGACATTATTCCCGGTGAAACTTTTCTCAGGCTGTCACTATTAGAAAATTGTCAAAGAAATTCACTTTCCCCAGAGAGGATTAATTCCCGGTGAAACCTCTCTTGAATTTCTTCAAACCCTAGAACTGTTCACTAAAGAAAGGATTAATTCCTGGTGAAAACTTTCTTGAACTTTCTTAAGTTTGGACCCACATGCTTCTTAAAAGCATCCCCAGCCTTCTCTTGGGCTTTGTACAAGGACCCTCAGGCTTCTTAGAAGTTCTCATGCCTCCTCTTGGGCTTAGTACAAGGACCCAGAGACCTCTTAAAGCGATAGGACAGAACTTAGTCATCCTTTGTTAGATCAGTCTTCCAGAGTCAAAGTATCAAACCAATTTAGGGTTGATTCTCTTCCCTTAAAACATCTGCTTTCTCTTGGGCATCATACAAAGAAAAACATTTCCATACCAGTAGACTTGGACAGTCTCATCTCCTCTTAGATTTCAAAGAAACCTTTAAACTTCCTAAAAATAGGAAAAATCCTGATCACCTGATCAATCTCCGAGCAGAGTTAAAACCTCCACAGGTTCCATAGCTCAATATCTAAAATCTCACTTTAAATTTACCCAGCTAGGGTTATTTCACTGTCAGTAAACTCTCAGAAAACTCAAAACCTCATGGCCTCTGATATTTCAACTCTTCTTTAATCCCCAGCAAGAGTCGATTCCCCAATTTGGACCAGTCTCTGGATCTCAATAATCCTCAGCAAAAGCTAGCCTCCTCTTAGGCTTCATATAAGAAATTCCCCAGCCAGCATTCTCTTAGGCTTTGTATAATGATCATCCCTCATCATCTTTTCAGCCTCAATCTTGGGCTTTGTACAAGACACCATATAAATATCCTGCAGCTGAGTCAGTCAGAATTTTAGCCTTAATATTGGGCTTTGTACAAGACACCCATAAGTGTCCTCCACATTGGAGTCATAATCTTTAGCCTCAATCTTGGGCTTTGTACAAGACAGATATAAAAACTCACTAAGCAGAGTCAACCCCTTAGCCTCAATCTTGGGCTTTGTACAAGACAGATAAAACCTTTCCCCAAAAGAGTCAATTCTCTTTCAGCCTCAAACTCAAGCTTTGTACAAGACACAGATAAACACTCTCTTGTCGAGTCAGTCATTTTCCAGCCTCCTCTTAGGATTTGTATAATGATCTCCCCAGTGGAGTTAATCAATCTCTTAGCTTCAACGTTGGGCTTTAATCAAGGCACACAAAAATCAACATCCCCTCAGAGGAAATAAAAAATCTCTCTGCAGGAAGACATTTCTCTGTACAATCACTCACCAAAACAGAAATTCAAAACAAACCCTAATCCCAGATAACTGATGTAAGAGGCACACTTGTTGATAAAAAATCCAAGCTGTAGTCCATCTCTTATCCTAATCCTTTCTTTCATCTAATTGCTGTAAGCGGTAAGCCTCTGGATTATTTACATCCAAGCCAATGTCCCTCTCTTAGCATGAAAAACTCCTAAGGAAAAATGACATTGCTCTACACAGAGTTAAAGTTTTCTCCTTCAGGACAAATCCCTTTTTTAAGAAAATTATGGCAGTGATGGACTCCATACATTCCAGTTAAAGTAATGCTCCTTTATAATCAGTCACCCAAACAATTGTGATAAACATATGAGATATTTCCCTTTAGAGATGACAAATTCTCTCTCAGTCAAACCTTTTAGCTTCAATCTTGGGCTTTAAACAAGACACAAATACTCAACCTTTAGCTTCAATCTTGGGCGTTGAACAAGACACCGGACATCTTTTCCTCCCATAGAATAGGAGGAGCTACGATTGCTCTGATTTCCCTGTTGTTTTCTTTAATGGGAATATGTAGGCATAAGATTGCGAAATCTTAGCGAGCACACTTATCAAAAACCCTTAGGTCCAGTACCTTACCAAAAACATCGAAAAACCCGAAAATCAACAAAAACATTCTCTCAGACAATCCCCACAAAGAAGAAACTTTCCCATTTACAGACAAATAACATCAAGTAGAAAAGCAGTAGAAAATTGCTATCAACCCATGGGTAACCATGTATAGGATGGGTAACATACAACTCCCCATTGTATAACCTGACCCCGACTCTCCAATCTCTCTTAGCGTTTGTTCAGTTAAACATTCGCGTGCAAGGTTAGTTTTAGATAGCTTCCCTTTCCTTTCCAGCTTCACAGGATAAATAAGAAATCAGAAAGTAGCACCCAATTCCTACCATTGCGGTGAGGAAAAACCAATGGCGATAAGGTGGCCGCGTCACCGACAAAAATCACACACTACACCTACTCTGCCTTCTGGATCTCAGCCACACAGAGCTTCCATGAGAACTCAAATCTAGCATGAGCACTCCTGGTCTTATCCACCTCCTCCATCGTCTTCGCTAGATCAACCCCCAGATGCTCTACCATCATCTGGATTGCCTCTCCTTTGGTAATCCTTCCATGATCGAGGAATCTCCCCTTGATCAGAATATGTAATAAACACGATACATCATCGAGTGTGATAGACATCTCAGAGTGCGATCTCTCTATGAATGAATTAAGCACCCTATGGTTGACAATAGTGTAACCAGTCATGCATAGGTCATTCAGTCCAGATAAGGACAAAACCAACTAAAATCAATCCTCATTCGACTGAGACAATGCAGCAATCTTCCTCCCATGGTTAAGAAACTTATGAGGATCACGCTCCTGAAATTTGTCAGAAATAATTGTTAGAACAAGATTTGTTCATGACATACTTCCTTGGTTTTGATGATAACAAAATTATTAAAAGAACAATGGTGTTATCAAATGTGTGTTCAAGTATGCAGGTTCTTATGCTTAAAGAAATATATTTAGAATCTAATATGAAGGCGCACTTGAGAGAAACTGAGTTACTTGCTTCTGATGGTACAAAATCTGAAGAACACTCTCTAAGTGATGTCTGGCGGAGACTCTGAAGCTAAAGGCCTCAAAATCAGAAGAAGAAATACATTGTCTCTACACTTGGTGATTGTATTAGCTTCTGGTGATCGTTCAGAAGTAGTAGCAAAGCTAAAGTTGTCCGTAGTGTAGAAAGCAAGCTACATTGTCAAATCAGTTTGTCAGTTAGATTCTAAGTTCACAAGGCTCAACAAGAGTTGACATGCTTTACAGATATCAACTCTCAACAGATTTATAGTACAGGATCTCATTGAAGACGTAAGGGTTAAACATGTTACATAATGGATCAAGATCTTTTAGTGTATGTATCTTCAACGTCTCTTGTACTATGGAGAAAACAAAGACACTTGATCAAGTTATCTCTTCCAACTACTAGTATTCTGCAACTGCTATATAAGTAGCTGAAGAAGATTAGAAGTGTTCAACATTTATATCTGAATGAAGACATAAAAGGATCAACAATGAGCAACACTATTGAATATGCATAATCTTCTGTTACTTGTTGTAAATTGTAACAAGCCTTAAGATTTTCTAAACATTAAATATCTTGGAAATCTTTAGTGTTTAAGGTCTTTGTTAAGGTGATTACCTTGTACCTCTGATATTGGTATCAAGTACACCTTGTTCTCTATTCTGCTGAAAATGTTGTTTAACAGTTTAGATCAATATCTCTTGCTAAGTGCTTGAGCATAAAAGTCTCTACTTGAAAAGCTTGAGCCAAGTAAGTCTCTTGTTATGTGCTTGAGCGTTGAAAGTCTTGATCTGTTTTGATTAAGCAAGTAAAGTGTTGGATTGAAAATCTCAGCAAAGAAGTCTTAGACGATGTGTCTGAGCATTGAAGTCTTGGATTGAGAATCTGAGCAAAGAAGATTTAGACGGTGCGTATGAGCACTGGAGTCTTGGATCGAGGATCTGAGCAAAGAAGTCTTAGACAGTGGGTCTAAGCAAGGAATTCTTGAACTAGGAGGGTTTAAGCAAGGGAAGTCTTAGGATCTGAGGATCTAAGCAGAGAAATCTTGATCAGGTGCTGATTGAGTAAGAAGTCTTAGGTTGTAGGTCTGAGTAGTAAAAGTCTTGTGCTTAAGTGCATAAGCAGTTGTAGTCATGAATTAATTATAGTGGAAAATCTCTTGCGCTGTAAGGGGACTGGACTACTCTCAGTTTCATAGGAACCAGGATAAGTTTGTTGTATTCATTGTTCTGTTTGATTTACTTCTTATATATTTTTTGCTACACTTGTTATCAGGTTCTGAACTAATTTTCAGAACCTGAACTTTGCTCATAAGCATAAATATTTTTAGTGAACACAATTCAATCCCCCATTCTTGTGTATTTTCCTCACCTTCAATTGGCATCAGAGCTTGTTATGTGCATAACACTTTACAGTGGTGCACTCAAAATCTTGTGGGGAAAGTATGTATTCATCTTAGTATGAAAAGAAGGGCGGAAAAAGATGAAGGAAGCTATTGAAAGTAACTAGTCTCTTTCTTAATGGTGTTATCCTTTTGAAGAAGATGGTTCAATATGTTGGCTCCTGAACAAGTTAGAAATACTTCATCAAAACATACTGGAGATCTTGAATCATAAATTCTATCCAAGTAAGTTCTATTAATTATTTTCTATTTCAGGCGTAATTTTCTGTACAAGGTAGTTCAGTGTGTGTAATCTTTACGCTCAAATACCTTAGAAGAAATTAGCTTAAGAACTTTCAGACTGGTAAATTAGGTATTATCACCATTGGTGATAATATCAGTGTCATGTTGAAATAAAGAGCTCTCTTTAAACATTCTTGAAGAAAGTCTTCTTGTTACTGATCACAAGAAACATGTATATGTTATGTTCTTCACTAAACTAACAGTTGAGATACAACTCATAATTCTTCCAAGAATTATTTACTCAAAAGTGGGTTATGAACATAGTAATATATGTTTTACTCTGAATGATGAATTTGAATCAGATGTTAGTCAGATGCTGTCTCAGTCAAAGTTTGGATAACAAACTTTTGATCCAAGATAATCTCTGAAAAATCTCTTACCCAGAAACTTGCATAAAGAAATTTTTGCTTCTCACAGTCATAAGAGTGGAAATTCCTTTTTACACCTGTACCACTCTTTAGACCTGTCTGAAATGTATTCAACACACTTAAAATTATTTGTGCTTTGAATTTGAAGAGAAATGAATTTGTTTTAAATATTTTTGTGTTTAAACTCTCTTTAATGTCATTTAATTCTCTCAACACATTCTCAACACACACAACCTTTATCACTGTCCGTTTTGTGCTTTAACTTGTAGCGCGATTTATGTGGTTGTGAGTCACATCGTTGGGCTGCAATTCGATTCATTTTTTATCCTATTGTGAGCTGATTAAGGAAGGGAAATAGATGTCTCCAATTAACCCTGCTTGCATACTGAGATTAAACAGATAACTGTTGGTTTACAGATGCTACCTGAGATGGGGGGTCTTTCTTAGGCTTATTTTGTTTAAGGAGGGAATGTTTTGTCTGTTAGGGAGGATTTTGGTTAGGATACTGATTTGCTTTTCTTGACTAATATGTGCAGGCGCTAAATATGGAGTTTTTGATGAGTATGTGAGAGTATGAGACCTGATGTTTTTGATATGGTGTGCTCACTAAGATTTTTCTTTCAATCTCATGCCTACGTATTCCCGTTTACCGAAACAGGGAAATCAGAGCGATCGTAGTTCCTCTTATTCTATGGGAGGAAAAAAGATATTTGGGTATCTTGTTCAAAGCCCAAGATATGAAGCTAAAGGTGATTTGTATCTTGTTCAAAGCCCAAGATATGAAGCTAAAGGGTTGAGTATTTTGTGTCTTGTTCAAAGCCCAAGATATGAAGCTAAAAGGGTGTTTATGGGAATTGATTGAAAAGAGTGAAGAGATTAAAGATTGAAATATGAATATCCAGGAAAAACATTGGATGAAAATAGAGGGAATATCCGGAAAAGCGTCGGATGCAAAGAAAAGGAATATCCTGGAAAGCGTCGGATGTTAAAAAAGAGGAAAGGGTTGCTTTGGTGTCTTATTCAAAGCCCAAGACGTGAAGCTAAAGGTGTCTTAATTGAGAGGGGTTTTGTCATCTCCAAAGAGGAGTTGTTGATGTTTGTATGCTGTGAGCAAAGCATATTTTGATGCTGAAAGGTTGATTGACTCAACCGGGGATTTCTTTATACGAAGCCTAAGAGGAGGCTATTGGCCCAACAAGAGGGTGTTTTTATGTGTCTCGTACAAAGCCCGAGAGAGAGGCTAAAAGAGTTGACTCTACAGGAGAATCTTTTACATGTGTCTTGTACGAAGCCCAAGACGGAGGCTAAAGGTGGGTTAAAAGAGAAAATCAATTCTTATAAAGAGACTGATTAAAGATAGGCTATGCTTTGGGATTGATCAGAGGATCGAGATTCTTCTTTAAGGAAATGGGAAATCCAATGGGTATTGAGATTGTCCGAGTCTACGAGCTTTATCTTTTGTACTATGCTTAAGAAGCATTAGTAGCAGGATCTAGACTCTTTGAAAGACTGTTCTATTAAGATGACTAATTTCTGTTCCTATACCTCTAGGAGGTCGTCGGGACAATTTGTACGAAGCCCAAGAGGAGGCTAGAAACTTTTAAGAAGCCGAGGGACAATTTTTACGAAGCCCAAGAGGAGGCTATCATTCCCGGAGGAAGAAATTATTTATACGAAGTCTAAGAGGAGGTTGTGAATACTTCTAAGAAGCCGACGGGTCCTTGTACAACGCCCAAGAGGAGGCGGGGATGCTTTTAGGAAGCCTGTGGGTCCCCAAACCCCGAGAGATTCAAGACAGACTATTCACAGAGAATAGATCAAGCCAGGAAAGTTCGAGAATTTGGAAGAAACTCAAGAGATGCTATTCACAGAGAATAGATCAACTCTGGGGAGTAGAGTCTCTTGACAATTCCTAGGAGGGACAGCCGAAGAGAAGACTGTATCTGGTGCTCCTATGGGGGATCTAGTTTTGTCTACTTCTAAGAGTGATCGATACGGCTTTACCTAGTGCTAGACGTAGTTGCCGGGGAAACTCTAAATATCTATACTATTATTACACAGTTGATATAAGTTTATGAAAGAAGACTTTCAGCGAAACAGCCCCACAATACAATTATATACATATGAAAGCGGTAAATGAAAGCGGGTAAACACTTACTCGGTTGTAGAGCTTCCATGCTGTTTGGTTAGTTGTTCAACAAAGAAAGATTGAAAACAACAGTAAAATTAAAAGAGAAAGTATTTTGAAAGTAAATATGGGCTTACAGCTCAAGGAGAGGCCCATAAAATCAGAGTCAATTATACATGAAAGAACGTCATGTGAAATAAAACATACACGGAAGAACATCGTGTTGATAAATAAACATACACGGGAAAGCATCGTGTGGCGAAACAAAAGTAAAGGGGCATATACAATGACTGAGGCCCAAAATGGTTTTGGTATAAAAGGGGATTAGGTCTTACACTCTATTGAGGCCCAAATTATTTATTTACAAAAAGGGTTGGGTCTTACACTCTATTAGAGGCCCAAAGTGTTTGAAAAAGATTTGTTAAGGTGAAAATCAAAGAAATCCTAATTTCATTTTTTTAAAGGGCATTTTCCAAAAAGAAATCAAGTAAAAAATGATAAAAATATCAAATAAAATCATTAATCATGTTATAAACAATGATTAAGGTTTATGAAAAAGTATTTTATCCACATCAATATTAAAAATCATTTTGGTTTTAAAAATTAAGAAAAAGAAATCATTTTAAAAGCATTTGAAACAATATTTTTAAATATATTAAAAATATATCAAATAATAATATTTTTTGTGATTTTTTTGTGGATTAAAATATTATGGAGTATGAATAAGAAGTGTGTAAAACAGAATTGGAAAATGATGATTTTTGCTATGTAAAAGAATTGGTTGAGTTTTGAAGATAAACTAAGAAAAAGAGGAAAGATGTCACAACATCACATTCGACATCACTCATGAGTTTTGAAGATAAGAGAAAAAGGAAAGATGTCACAACATCACATTCGACATCAGAAAAAAACCAGAACTGCACCTTGATTTTCAACATCTTTTTTTTATCAATCTTCGAACATTCATAACTCTCTCAATTTTTAACGAAATTAAAATCCGTAAAAACCTATCTTGACCAATTTTTTACAAGGAATCCAATGGTATCACTCATACATACTGAAACTTAATGTACATCACACACAAGGCAAAAAACCAGATCTACACCTTAAGTTTAAAATAACATAAACTCCACATATAAACATGTTAAAGTGCAAACAGTAGGAGGATCATAACATACACATTAAGGACTACATTTTTGCTTCAAGAATTGTTCAATATGATGCATGTATATGGACATCAAAGGAAAGCATGATTCAAAGAATTCAAGTTGTGAATTTTACCTCTTTTTTGGAGATTTTGTGCAACCTACCAAGTGCTTTGTTCCAGAAATGATTTGATGCTTTGGACACCCTCAAATGACCTCTTAGAAGCTTAGGATGGTTGGAATCAACTGGAACCTGCAAAAACAAAAATTGGCCCTTTCTTGCAAAAGGGGTTAAAATGGCCAAAGTGACAACTCTCTCAAATGGTGTTCCAGATGTTGGGAACCATTTGGGATAGTTCAAGGATGATATTTGGAGTGTGTTTGAGGTTTTATCTGGTTTGGAAAGTGACTGAATCAAGACATGGCTTGAAAAATGCAAAAAAGTCCAATTTTGAGGTTTTGAGAGGTGACTTTGAGATTTAAGGATTACAGGTCCCTTGTGATAGTTTGAATCACCTACATATGATGTTTATGAGGTGTTAGGATCATGAGATGTGATGGAAATGCTCTCTAACTCAAAAACTCAGAATTGCCTTACTAAAGAAGGCATTTTGGAGTGAAATAAGTGATTTTGAGGAAAACATTTGTTTGATGGCTTTGGTACACTCAAACTGAGCACAAATAAGCTCTATTTATAGTAGAGCAAGTTTGTTTTGGCAGCAATAGTGAATGATGGCTGCAGCAGAGGTTTGTTCAATGTTGGCCAATGAAAATCCAAGTCTCCTCTAGCCATTGACTAGAGGTTAGAGCACAGAGCTTTAGTTCCCTACTTGTTGGAGGAATCTTGACTGAATTCAGTTGCAAATATGTCAGTCCATGCCACCTCTAAGCATCTATTAAATGCCCCAAACCAAAATTGGAGTCTTGTCCCTCTTTTAGGGGTTTTTTAGGTTTGGCATGCTACTTGTGGAATCTTGGACTTGGAAGGCTTGGCTCAGTGATTGTCCCCTTTAGATTTGATCCTCAGATGTGTCCAAGATGATGACAAGGCTTGGAAATTCGTGTGGCACAAGAAATATGCAAATCTGTCCTGAAACATGTCTTAAAAATCAGCTGCAGCAAGCCTTGTTGTAAAACCCATAACTTCTTGCTCAAGAATGATAAATGGCTATTCCAGGACTCTATGGAAATCTGAGATGACATACTTCAACTTTGATATTTGACCCTAGACTTGGTTCAACTTGGATCATGGAGAAAAACATCCTTGAAGTTGGGACATTCTTGCTGGAAAAATATTAGTGATGTCATATGCAATGTCAGAACATCCAACTTTGAACATTAATAATTCCAAACTTTAATCACTTGTATCTTTTAATCCACTATGATATTTTGAGTTGAAGTGAATTGCATCTTTGATGCTTGTCTTACATGGTGACAAAGCTTGAAAATTGTGTGGCACAAGAAAAAGTGCACAAAATCTGTCCTAAAAAACAGCTGCAGCAAGCCTTCTTGTAAAGTCCATAACTTCCTGCTTGAGTGTGATAAATAGACGTTCTACAACTTTCTGGAAAGCTGAGATAACTTACTTCAACTTTGATGTTCAAGGTTTGTGAAGATAAGACTTGTAAAGTTGTCAAAAATGACCTTGAACTTGTGTTATCAAATCTGTCCTAAAAGCTGTCATGAAAATTTTGTTTTATCAATGCCTTTTGCAGAGACCATAACTTTCTGCTCGAGAATGATAAATGAGCTTTCTAGGACTTTCTGGAAAGGTGAGATGATGTACTTCAATTTTCATGCCCAGGTTTGGCTTGAATCAACTTGGATCATGGAGAAAAACATCCTTGAAGTTGGGACATTCTTGCTGGAAAAATATTAGTGATGTCCTATGCAATGTCAGAACATCCAACATTAAGAATCCCAAACTTTGATCACTTATATCTTTCAATCCTTATGATATTTTGAGTTGATTCCTTCTACAATATTGAAGTATCAAATACCCTCTTTAAAAGTAGCCCTTAAGCAAAATCAATGGATGCTTGGATCAATAGTTACAACCTTGAAAAGTTGTGCACTTGAACATGATTTTAACTTAGAAAAAATTTCTAAGTTTCCTTCAATTTGATCAATTTTGCAATTTTGCATGATTTCTTGATTTAAATTTGATCAAATTAAATCATCCATCATATTTTCTTGAGTAATGGCTTGTGAAGCTCATAGTTGACCAAAAGTCAAACTCTGACTTTCTGCGTCAGTTGACTTTTCAGTTTGACCAAAAATACATGAAAATTTTATTCGTTAAATCCGGCTGATAATTCAAAAAAAAATCATGAAGAAAACATATAATATTGTATGCAGACGACATAGTATAAAAAATATAGACAGATGAAATGAGAAAAAATAAAAACGCCCGGTCAAAATTTAGGGTATGACAGATGCCCCTATTTAATCTTCTTAGACCTGAAGGTATGAATAACAAAGAGTTTTAGACATTCGAGGTATAAGAGGATTAAATATCAGAGTACCTAAAATTTTGACCGTAAATGTAGATGAAATGATACGTGATGAATGGAAGAATTTTGAATACTGTGGGGAATGATGCCACAGGAGACAGACCAACAGAATTTTCTTGGGATATAAGATATTGTGGAAATTTGCCAATGTGACAAAAGTATCCAGCAATATTTAGAAAGAGAGGGATAAACCCTGGAACAAAGATACAGACATCCGAAAAAACATCAGATGCGAAAGAAATATCATACTCTGGAAAATATATCAGAAACATCTAGAAAAGCAATATAAGAGAAACAAACTCGAAGGCATCCAGAAAAGCATTGGACCGAGTTGTTGACCAAACTTGAAGATATACTAATGACATCCAGAAAAGCATTGAATATGCATTGAAATAACTTTTGAAGGTAAATCCGAAACATTTAGAAAATCGTTAAATGGCCGAATGATGGACATATCCGGAAAAGCATCAGATAAGCACATAAGAACAAAAGTTACATCTGGAAAAACATCAGATGAGGAAAGTCATATCTGGGAGAGCATCAGAGAGACATGTAAGGAGTTTCTGGAAGAGCATCAGAATAAAAGAGATATATCCGAAAGAGCATCGGATGAACACAAAGAAAGTTCTGGAAAAGCATCAGAACGGGTTTTGGAAAAACTTCAAAACCAAAAGATACATCCGGAAGAACATCGGGTAGACACAGAGAAATGTTTTGGAAAAGCATCAGAACAAATAGACATATCCGGAAGAACATCAGATGAAGACAGAAAATTATATCTGGAAGAACATCAGATAAGACATAAAAGTATTGGTGCCAGATAAGTCGGACTTTGTAGAAAGGTAAGATGTTGATAACAACACGACCACTGACGAATGTAAATAAGGATTAAAACACTCTTGGATGCATAGTATATGAAAATGACATGATGTATGTAATGTATGTAATGCAAATGCAAATGCTGTCAACAAGTTTAGACTCTTTGAAGAGTGAAAATCAACAAGTTTATACTCTTTTGGGGAGTGAAAATCAACAAGTTTATACTCTTTTGGGGAGTGAAAGTCAACAAGTTTATACTCTTTTGGGGAGTGAAAATCAACAAGTTTATACTCTTTTGGGAAGTGAAAATCAACAAGTTTATACTCTTTTGGGGAGTGACAGACAAGACTGATTCCTCAACACAGAGATCACTGCCATTGCTTAAGAATTGAAAAATGTTGTTTACTGGGAAGTCTTTCCCCAGTAATGAGTCTTGAAAGTTTTTCTGAATAAACCAATTCTGAGAAGGACTTGCACTGAACAAATCTTGAACTGATTCTTAACAGGCTCTGGAAAAACTTGCCCCTGATAGGATCACCGACCAAGCTTCTAAACTGTTTTGAAAATTCCTTGAGAGGAAAGCTAGTTTGCAATAAAAAATGTTTATTTAAACATGGCAAATTTAATGTAAAGTTCATGCAAAATTTTGAAAACAAAATCATTGTTTAGAAAAAATACAGTAATATGAATTACTGATTAAAAACACGGTGGTTTAAAATATTTTGAATGAAAGGTAAAACAGTGGTATGATACCAAAACAAATGATTTGCAAAAAATGATTTTGGAGTCAGTTTACGCAACCTTGCTGTAGTATGCTCTCAAAATAACCTTACTTCAATTAGGTCTTTTGAGGGTTATAACGTGGTCTGGTTCACGGTTTATGAAAGAAAGATAAAGGCTCAAAGTTTATTTAGTGCCCACCCCCTTCGTGATGTTCTCCAGTCCTATGCTCAGTTAAACTTAAATTGTGCATTCAGGTTCCAAAAGGTTTCAGAATTGTACTGATGATAGTGATGACGATGGTCCAGAAGTCTTGAGACAGTAGCTACTGCTTCTTTACAACATTTAGTTATTTTTCGTCTTTGTGGATTTTTGAAGATCGAGGATTTAAGGACCTCTTTTCTGTATTATCCCTAACTTTTGTCTGACCTATTATTTTTTTGAAATTTATAGTCAGCGGGATGCCCTAGTTTTTGCCTAAGTTTTTTGACTTAGTGGGCATTTTCTTTTTTGATTTAGAAAGAAAGTGACTGCTTGATTTGATGATTATGACGGATCATCACTGGTTTTTGATTTGAAAGACGTTTTTCAACATCTGCTAGTTGTATGTAAACTTTTGAACTTGAATACACAACCCAAATTAAACTGAGAACTACCCTGCCCCTGGTTAAAATTGTGGGTTTTTTATAAAGAAAGAAACACCTACTTCAAGGCTCAAAAGGGGTTAACGAGGGATTATCTTCCTTATATCTCCAGTGTTTGAGAATTGAAAAAAATGCCTTACATCCTCAACAAAGTTTTTTATTCGAAAGCATACCGACCGCAATTATGGGTATTACGTTTTCATCATCCTCCCACAAATATTTGCATAGTCAAAATTTTGAAAAAGAGGTGTATTTTTTTGAAAGTTTTTGTTTTTTGAAAGAGAAAGCATAAAGATGTAAATGAACAGATGATTTGAATCAAAATACTGTACATGCTCATTTCATTAAAACTGACATTTAAAGATAAACAAGCTGAGAGCAACTATGATACAAACAAGGAAAATGCAAAATAGACAGAAACAAGGTCAGTGACTAATCAAACACAAGGATGAGCTGTCCTGTCTTTGGGAAGTAACTGAGTTGAAGTTGACTGAAGTTTTAGTTCTTGTGTTCAAGCAGAGGATTGCGCTGGACATTAGGACTAGTGTCACGAAAGCTGAGGAGGTTGTCTCTGATCAGATCCCGCACTCTAGCCTTTAGTGCATAACATCTTTCTAAATCGTGACCCGCAGCTCCTTCATGGAATGCGCAATGAAGGTCAAATCTGAATCCAGGTGGAAGTGGATTTGGAGGAAGAGGTGTTGCCTTAGTGGTAATCGCTCCTTTCTGAACCAAAATAGGGTACAGTTCATTGTACGTTATAGGAATATGATCAAAGTGAGTCCTATTGTAGTTCTGGTTTTGTCCAACAGCCGGACGTTGAGGAGCTGGAGCTGGTCGAGCAGCCAACAGAGGAGTGATAGCAGCAATATGAGCTTGATTAGGCTGCTGAGGTTTGTAATGAGGTTTCCTATCCTCAACCAAGACAGGATTAGTCTGATCTTCCCTCTTCTTTTGGAAGTTTCCGTAGGGTTTCTTTACAGCGCTAGAAGATTTAGCAGTTTTAGAGACCTTTCCATTCTTGATACCTTCTTCAAGTCTTTGGCCAATGATGACCAAGTCTGTAAAGTTTGATGAATCACTGCCAATCATCTTTTCCCAAAAGATGGGAGACAAAGTGTCTAAGAATATTCCGGTAAGCTCCTTCTCAGCCAAAGGGGGTTCGACCTGAGAAGCCAACTCTCTCCAACATTGAGCATACTCTTTGAAAGATTCCTTCTCGTTCTGAGTCGTGTTCTGGAGTTGACGACGGTCTGGAGTCATGTCCAGGTTGTACTTGTACTGATTCATGAAAGCATTGATAAGATCCTGCAAGCAATGAATGTTGCTTCGTTCAAGGCTCATATACCACTTGAGTGAAGCTCCACTTAAGCTATCTTGAAAGCAGTGGATGAGCAACTTCTGGTTTTTGGTGTAGGCAGCCATCTTACGAAAGTACACAACCAAATGAGCCTTTAGGCAAGAGTCGCCTTTGTACTTTATAAACTCAGGGATCTTAAATTTGGCTGGCATGACGAGGTTAGACACAAGACACATGTTGTCTGCATCAACGTTGATGAAGTCATTTCCTTCTACAGCTCTGAGTCTTTTCTCCAAAGTTTGATATTGTTCATTGGCTTCTTCAGGCTCAATGTCCACATTGTCCTCACTTTGAGCACTAACATTGTAATCAAAGTTAGGATTCTCAAAGGGAATTTTGGCAGTCCGTACCAGAGGTCTGGGTTTTGAGACAATAGGGATTTGAAACTCTGGTCTTGGAGCTTGACTGACCAAAGTGGTAGTGACCTGTTGTGGAATGAAATCGTGAGGTAATCCAAATTCCGGCCATGTAGATGGTGGCATCTGAACAGGAGGAGGCTCAATAGCAGCACTCGTGATTTCTTGGATGACAGTCCTCTGAGGTGGCTCTCCTCTGGCAATTAGGACCTGAAGCATTTCCGTTAAATTAGTCATGCTTGACTTCAGATCGTCTATTTCCATCCTAATCTCTGCATTGTGCACTTCTTGTTCTAACATTTTGCGCATGACGTTAGCTCTAGTCCCGTATCGGTGATGAGGAATCAGTTTGACGACTTACAGACGGCTGAAGGAAAGAAGGTTGGAATGAATTGACGACGACCCGGACGTATGTATGAAATATGCAAGGGATGTAAATGCAATGCATGGATGCAGCACACAAAAACATAGAAAAAACATGGGGTCAAAGGTTCGGTGTCATGAAGTCAAGGCTCTACCCATCCCAAAGGTTTATACTAGTGATTTTTGTACCTGTCTCTCAAAATCACCAGTTCTTGTCGAGAAAACACCAGCGGGCTGGGAACCGTGCTAGGTGATGTTTTTTCGAAGAACCTTTAGAAGAGGGTGGTATCGCGTGACAACCATTTCCGATAGTTTCCGCACCACTAAAAGAGGTTTTTCCTAGGTGTATACTCAATCTTTCCACATGCGGCATCACACGCATTCCCATTAGCAGAAAAGTAAACACAGATATCAATTAGGAAAAGCAGTATATATATTTGTCCTAAAGTCCTAGACTTTAGAGAGCTATGAATCCTATGTTCCTGACAAAAAATGGCTCCCCGGCGGAGTCACCATTCTGTGGCACCCTCCCATCTTTAAAGGTTTCGACCTAAGATCCTAGTGATAACAATGTCCCCAACAGAGTTGCCATTTTTCTATAGCGCGGTTTTTGTGGTTGCGAGTCACACCGTTGGGCTGCAGTTCGATTTATTTTTTATCCTATTGTGAGCTGATTAAGGAAGGGAAATAGATGTCTCCAATTAACCCTGCTTGCATACTGAGATTAAACAGATGACTGTTGGTTTACAGATGCTACCTGAGATGGGGGGTCTTTCTTAGGCTTATTTTGTTTAAGGAGGGAATGTTTTGTCTGTTAGGGAGGATTTTGGTTAGGATACTGATTTGCTTTTCTTGACTAATATGTGCAGGCGCTAAATGTGGAGTTTTTGATGAGTATGTGAGAGTATGGGACCTGAGGTTTTTGATATGGTGTGCTCGCTAAGATTTTTCTTTCAATCTTATGCCTACGTATTCCCGTTTACCGAAACAGGGAAATCAGAGCGATCGTAGTTCCTCCTATTCTATGGGAGGAAAAAAGATATTTGGGTATCTTGTTCAAAGCCCAAGATATGAAGCTAAAATTTGTATCTTGTTCAAAGCCCAAGATATGAAGCTAAAGGGTTGAGTATTTTGTGTCTTGTTCAAAGCCCAAGATATGAAGCTAAAAGGGTGTTTATGGGAATTGATTGAAAAGAGTGAAGAGATTAAAGATTGAGATATGAATATCCGGGAAAAACATCGGATAAAAATAGAGGGAATATCCGGAAAAACGTCGGATGCAAAGAAAAGGAATATCCTGGAAAGCGTCGGATGTTAAAAAAGAGGAAAGGGTTACTTTGGTGTCTTGTTCAAAGCCCAAGACGTGAAGCTAAAGGTGTCCTAATTGAGAGGGGTTTTGTCATCTCCAAAGAGGAGTTGTTGATGTTTGTATGCTATGAGCAAAGCATATTTTGATGCTGAAAGGTTGATTGACTCAATCGGGGATTTCTTTATACGAAGCCTAAGAGGAGGCTATTGGCCCAACAAGAGGGTGTTTTTATGTGTCTCGTACAAAGCCCGAGAGAGAGGCTAAAAGAGTTGACTCTACAGGAGAATCTTTTATATGTGTCTTGTACGAAGCCCAAGACAGCGGCTAAAGGTGGGTTAAAAGAGAAAATCAATTCTTATAAAGAGACTGATTAAAGGTAGGCTATGCTTTGGGATTGATCAGAGGATCAGGATTATTCTTTAAGGAAATGGGAAATCCAAAGGGTATTGAGACTGTCCGAGTCTACGAGCTTTATCTTTTGTACTATGCTTAAGAAACATTAGTAGCAGGATCTAGACTCTTTGAAAGACTGTTCTATTAAGATGACTAATTTCTGTTCCTATACCTCTAGGAGGTCGTTGGGACAATTTGTACGAAGCCCAAGAGGAGGCTGGAAACTTTTAAGAAGCCGAGGGACAATTTGTACGAAGCCCAAGAGGAGGCTATCATTCTCGGAGGAAGAAATCATTTATACGAAGCCTAAGAGGAGGCTGTGAATACTTCTAAGAAGCCGACGGGTCCTTGTACAACGCCCAAGAGGAGGCGGGGATGCTATTAGGAAGCCCGTGGGTCCCCAAACCCCGAGAGATTCAAGACAGGCTATTCACAGAGAATAGATCAAGCTAGGAAAGTTCGAGAATTTGGAAGAAACTCAAGAGATGCTATTCATGGAGAATAGATCAACTCTGGGGAGTAGAGTCTCTTGACAATTCCTAGGAGGGACAGCCAAAGAGAAGACTGTATCTGGTGCTCCTATGGGGGATCTAGTTTTGTCTACTTCTAAGAGTGATCGATACGGCTTTACCTAGTGCTAGACGTAGTTGTCGGAGAAACTCTAAATATCTATACTATTA
Organism: Lathyrus tuberosus; assembly: GCA_022829125.1. NCBI lineage: Eukaryota > Viridiplantae > Streptophyta > Magnoliopsida > Fabales > Fabaceae > Lathyrus > Lathyrus tuberosus. Next base: position 5,684,732 of record JALAZF010000111.1, on the reverse strand, counting down.
TTACACAGTTGATATGAGTTTATGAAAGAAGACTTACAGTGAAACAGCCCCACAATACAGTTATATACATATGAAAGTGGTAAATGAAAGCGGGTAAACACTTACTCGGTTGTAGAGCTTCCATGCTGTTTGGTTAGTTGTTCAACAAAGAAAGATTGAAAACAACAGTAAAATTAAAAGAGAAAGTATTTTGAAAGTAAATTGGGGCTTACAGCTCAAGGAGAGGCCCATAAAATCAGAGTCAATTATACATGAAAGAACGTCATGTGAAATAAAACATACACGGAAGAACATCGTGTTGATAAATAAACATACACGGGAAAGCATCGTGTGGCGAAACAAAAGTAAAGGGGTTTATACAATGACTAAGGCCCAAAATGGTTTTGGTATAAAAGGGGATTGGGTCTTACACTCTATTAGAGGCCCAAATTATTTATTTACAAAAAAGGTTGGGTCTTACACTCTATTAGAGGCCCAAAGTGTTTGAAAAAGATTTGTTAAGGTGAAAATCAAAGAAATCATAATTTCATTTTTTAAAGGGCATTTTCCAAAGAGAAATCAAGTAAAAAATGATAAAAATATCAAATAAAATCACTAATCATGTTATAAACAATGATTAAGGTTTATGAAAAAGTATTTTATCCACATGAATATTAAAAATCATTTTGGTTTTAAAAATCAAGAAAAAGAAATCATTTTAAAAGCATTTAAAACAATTTAAAACAATATTTTTAAATATATTAAAAATATATCAAATAATAACATTTTTTGTGATTTTTTTGTGGATTAAAATATTCTGGAGTATGAATAAGAAATGTGTAAAACAGAATTGGAAAATGATGATTTTTGCTATGTAAAAGAATTGGTTGAGTTTTGAAGATAAACTAAGAAAAAGAGAAAAGATGTCACAACATCACATTCGACATCACTCATGAGTTTTGAAGATAAGAGAAAAAGGGAAGATGTCACAACATCACATTCGACATCAGAAAAAACCCAGAACTGCACCTTGATTTTCAACATTTTTTTTTATCAAACTTCAAACATTCATAACTCTCTCAATTTTTAACGAAATTAAAATCCGTAAAAACCTATCTTAATCAATTTTTCGCAAGGAATCCAATGGTATCACTCATACATACTGAAACTTAATGTACAGCATACACAAGGCAAAAAACCAGATCTGCACCTTAAGTTTAAAACAACATAAACTCCACATATAAACATGTTAAAGTGCAAACAGTAGGAGGATCATAACATACACATTAAGGACTACATTTTTGCTTCAAGAATTGTTCAATAAGATGCATGTATGTGGACATCAAAGGAAAGCATGATTCAAAGAATTCAAGTTGTGAATTTTACCTATTTTTTGGAGATTTTGTGCAACCTACCAAGTGCTTTGTTCCAGAAATGATTTGATGCTTTAGACACCCTCAAATGACCTCTTAGAAGCTTTTAGGATGGTTGGAATCAACTGGAACCTGCAAAAACAAAAACTGGCCCTTTCTTGCAAAAGGGGTTAAAATGGCCAAAGTGACAACTCTCTCAAATGGTGTTCCAGATGTTGGGAACCATTTGGTATAGTTCAAGGATGATATTTGGAGTGTGTTTGAGGTTTTATCTGGTTTAGAAAGTGACTGAATCAAGACATGACTTGAAAAATGCAAAAAAGTCCAATTTTGAGGTTTTGAGAGGTGACTTTGAGATTTAAGGATTACAGGTCCCTTGTGATAGTTTGGATCACCTACATATGATGTTTATGAGGTGTTAGGATCATGAGATGTGATGGAAATGCTCTCTAACTCAAAAACTCAGAATTGCCTTACTAAAGAAGGTTTGTTCAATGTTGGCCAATGAAAATCCAAGTCTCCTCTAGCCATTAACTAGAGGTTAGAGCACAGAGCTTTGGTTCCCTACTTGTTGGAGGAATCTTGACTGAATTCAGTTGCAAATGTGTCAGTCCATGCCACCTCTAAGCATCTATTAAATGCCCCAAACCAAAATTGGAGTCTTGTCCCTCTTTTAGGGGTTTTTTAGGTTTGACATGCTACTTGTGGAATCTTGGACTTGGGAGGCTTGGCTCAGTGATTGTCCGCTTTAGATTTGATCCTCAGATGTGTCCAAGATGATGACAAGGCTTGGAAATTCGTGTGGCACAAGAAATGTGCAAATCTGTCCTGAAACATGTCTTAAAAATCAGCTGCAGCAAGCCTTGTTGTAAAACCCATAACTTCTTGCTCAAGAATGATAAATGGCTGTTCCAGGACTCTATGGAAAGCTGATATGACATACTTTAACTTTGATGTTTGACCCTAGACTTGGTTCAACTTGGATCATGGAGAAAAACATCCTTGAAGTTGGGACATTCTTGCTGGAAAAATATTAGTGATGTCATATGCAATGTCAGAGCATCCAACTTTGAACATTAATAATTCCAAACTTTAATCACTTGTATCTTTTAATCCACTATGATATTTTGAGTTGAAGTGAATTGCATCTTTGATGCTTGTCTTGCATGGTGACAAAGCTTGAAAATTGTGTGGCACAAGAAAAAGTGCACAAAATCTGTCCTAAAAAATAGCTGCAGCAAGCCTTCTTGTAAAGTCCATAACTTCCTGCTTGAGTGTGATAAATAGACGTTCTACAACTTTCTGGAAAGCTGAGATAACTTACTTCAACTTTGATGTTCAAGGTTTGTGAAGATAAGACTTGTAAAGTTGTCAAAAATGACCTTGAACTTGTGTGATCAAATCTGTCCTAAAAGCTGTTATGAAAATTCTGTTTTATCAATGCCTTTTGCAGAGACCATAACTTTCTGCTCGAGAATGATAAATGAGCTTTCTAGGACTTTCTGAAAAGGTGAGATGATGTACTTCAACTTTCATGCCCATGTTTAGCTTGAATCAACTTGGATCATGGAGAAAAACATCATTGAAGTTGGGACATTCTTGCTGGAAAAATATTAGTGATGTCCTATGCAATGTCAGAACATCCAACATTAAGAATCCCAAACTTTGATCACTTATATCTTTCAATCCTTATGATATTTTGTGTTGATTCCTTCTACAATGTTGAAGTATCAAATACCCTCTTTAAAAGTAGCCCTTAAGGAAAATCAATGGATGCTTGGATCAATAGTTACAACCTTGAAAAGTTGTGCACTTGAACATGATTTTAACTTAGAAAAAATTTCTAAGTTTCCTTCAATTTGATCAATTTTGCAATTTTGCATGATTTCTTGATTTAAATTTGATCAAATTAAATCATCCATCATATTTTCTTGAGTAATGGCTTGTGAAGCTCATAGTTGACCAAAAGTCAAACTTTGACTTTCTGCGTCAGTTGACTTTTCAGTTTGACCAAAAATACATGAAAAATATATAATATTGTATGCAGACGACATAGTATAAAAAATATAGACATATGAAATGAGAAAAAATAAAAACGCCTGGTCAAAATTTAGGGTATGACATAACTGTAAACCCTAGAAAATTCCTAAAACCTCTTTAATGGCATCCTCATCAACCAAAACTTTAAAGATAGATTCCATGGAAAATCTTAAGATCAAACTGAAAACTCTGCTCGACCAAGATGATTTAAAGCTTCTCATTGAGCAAGTGGTGAATTTTAACAGTTTTGAAGCAAATGGTTGTCCATTAAAAGGTTATTTTGAATTACAAGGATGGATGAACTTCTTTGATATGTTGAATGGACCAACTTACCCAACTCTGGTAAAAGATTTATGGGTTAGAGTAGAAGTGTATGATGAATACTCAGCACAGAATGAAGAGAGAAATGGTGTAGAAAAGGACAAAAGTATGAAAAGGAAATCAATAACAAAAATGGGTCTGAAGGAATTGAAGGGTGTGGAAATTAGATATGTTGTGACGGGCCTGGATATTGCAATCACTTAAGAAAACATTGCTCAACTAATTAGGGCTAAAAATAGAGGAATGGTGATACTCAACAAAAAGGATGGAGGTGATTTCGCTAGGGAAATTAAGAAGACTTTGTTTGAAATGAAAGATGATTATGGAAAGGTGAAGAACATGCATCTCATGCAAAATCTTCTGTTCAAGATTCTTATTGGTTATCTAATTCCTCAGGAAGGAAGTTCTGATCAAATTTCATAGGACCACAAGATGTTCCTTTGGTATCTGTCAACTGATCAAAGGTTAAATCTTCCAGGTAACTTCTCTCATCATCTATATGAAACCATCAAGGACTCAACTAAGAAGCTCAAAAGAACAATACCTTATACAAGGCTACTTTCTAAACTTTTCTATCAATGTAAATTAATTCATACATTGATAGATTATAGCGCTACTCAATACCTGGATGTTACCTATGGAAGTGTGTTATCTGCATCAGTTCTGGCTCATATGAAAGAAAGAAGAAAAAAGGATGTTGTTGTGATTCCTAATGCTATTAGAATTTGAAAAGAAGAGAGAAGAGAGTTTCTAGATCACTTTCCAATGCTGACCAAGGAAGATTCTCCTAATGTCATCAAAATCCTTATTGAAAAATCTAAGAAGGATTGTGGTGTGACTATAACCCATGACCAACTTCCTGATAGGGCTCAAAATGAGTATGGCTCTAAGAGAAAAGGAAAGAGGATGGTAATCACGTATGATGAATATGAAGAATCTGATACTCCTGCACTTGTAAGAAAGAAACTATTATGAGATGCTCAAAAAGTAGTTCAAAAGGAGGAAGAAAGATTCGTTGATAAAACTGGAAAGAAAAAGGATCTTCATAGCTCCAAGATGGCTCTACAACATGAAGTTGAAGAACTCAAGGAAACCACTAAGATTCTTCCCACCAAGACTAGAGGAGCAGGATCTGGCTGGATTATAGACAAGTAAATTGTTGTATCCAAGAAAAGGAAATTTTTGAAATTAAGTCAAATAGAAGAAGAAGAAAAGGAAACAAAAAGGGCTCATGTCTTGAAAGAAGTTGATAATTTCTTTACAATTTTGTTTAATGCTAGTGCTGAAGTTGTGTCAAAATAATTGATTAAGATAAATTGTGTTGAAGACTCAATTACAGTAAAAGAGAAAAGCATGGAGGTTTTAAGAGAACGACTAGGAAGCAAACTTGAATCGATCCCAAGTTCTTCTAAAGTTGTTAAGATGCAAAAAAGACATTTGTGGTGCTAAAGAATGTATAATTTATAAGTCTAAGGAAGTAGAAGAAGTCGCTCCAGAGGCAGAAGTGGAAGCAGTATCTGCAGAGAAGGATGATGGGTCCAGAAGTTGGTTAAATGAGAGTCCAGCTGATAATGGCAACGAAGTAGAAGCTGCAGAAGAACTTGTCTCATTAGCAGCAGGATGAGGTACTGAGGCTAAACTCATTCATGACTTTAATCTTAGTACTTCACTGAGAAAGTCTCCCTCACCATCACTTGCTAAATGCAACCAAACCTCTGTACTATCAATCATCCCTCTAAACACTGATTTTTCCGTACTTTCAAAGACCTCCTCACTCAAAACACCAGATAATATTGCTCCATCTCATGACCAAACCATTCGAGACATTGATGCTTACATCCAAACTGATCCAACTTCACCAATTCCTGGTGAAATTGTAAGTGGTTTGGATGCCAAGCCTATTAATGTTGCTTCACCCTCAAACAGCTCCACCAAAACCATTTCAGATCAACCTGTTCAGACTATCTCAATGATGGACCTGAGTATGCCGAGTCTGAAAAAAAAAACAAAAAAAATATCCAATACCAACCCTTACCATCAACTCATCAAGAAACTACCCAACACAAATATCCATCAAATCATGCCTTAGGAAAAGAAATTTCAGCTGAATTTGTTCATGAAACCCAGTAAAATGAAACAAACACATCCAAACCATCTCAGCACATAACTAGCCATCAGCCTCTTCCCAACCATGTACTTTCTTAGTTAAAAGTTTTTAAGATTGGGTTATTTAATGAGGCAAAAGCACTTGTGGAAGAAGGATTCACATCCACTGATTCTGCGGCTTATGATGCAAAATGGGAAAGCTTCAAAAGATCTGTTAACTCAATTATTGAAGATCTGAAGAATTTTTCAACAAAGGAAGTTGCTAAAGTTGAAGCTAAAGTTGCTGAAATTGATGAATGTCAAGAATTTAAGAAAATTCAAATGGCTAGCAACCAACTTTCAGTGGATGCTCAATTCAAATATGTGGCTGAGAGGCAAGAAGAAATTGGTTTTAATCTTAAGACAGTCATAAAATTATTGAAGAAACCTTAGGTCTAGGATGTAGAACCCGTTTATGTGTTTTGCTGACTTGTTTATGGATTTTTGTATGTTTTATAATATACTTGTGAACTTATCATGTTTCTGTGCGTTTAAATGCTCTTATTTGTTATATTTTTTTGTGACAATTTAAAAGTTAAATGAAACTTGCTTTTGCTAGCTAAACTTATCATATAAACTGATTAAAGGAAACTTCATTGGAATTTAAAAATTACATGAGAAAAGATAAGACAGTACAATAAATTAAGTCAATTCCTAATTTTCTTTATTGCTTCAGTCATATTTCTCAGTGTTACAAACATATTCCCTCGAGTATTGTTTTGCTTCCTCATCTTCAAAAGAAGGATCTTCAGAAGCATTTATTTTCTCTTTTAATCTTGGATTTTGTGCTCTGTAGGAAGTCAATCTGGTTTAAACGTCTTTCTCTTCCTTCAGTTTCTGGCTCTCACTTGCCGCATCTGCAAGAAGTTATGCAGAACGTTCCTTGATTGCCAAACGTCTCTCTCTTGCTGCTTCAACCTTCTTCAGTAATTCAAACTCACTTGAAATACAACGTCTCTTACTCTTGTGAAGCATACGGTTATGAGACTTTCTCTTCATTACTATCTTTTGCTTGAAGAAATTCAGAATAACTGGATGTATTTTTTAGGACACTGTTTCGATCTTCTTTTATAAAGTGCTTTAAGTATTCATTCAAGCACATTCGTGAACCAACATTTAATGATCTTGACCATCTTGGGACACTGCATTTACTTGACTCTGACTACTATAAACCCTATAAAGTATCTATGGCCATCTCGGGATTGTGCACTTTTGATTTTTGTTTGCTTTAATTGTCCTTTCTTTTGTTTTTAAATCTTTTTGATGTGACAAAAGAGGGAGAAATTGTAGAAGTATTTAAATAAGGATTTATACCCTTCAGATTCAATATTGTTGCACACTCAAACAATTTTAATGTTGTTCATTTAATTTTCTATATCTACTGTTATTATGTTTATCTTGCCCGAGTAATTAATTTTAACTTTTCTTGAATATAGAACTAAGAGAGGGCTTACAAACCTTAACCTTAGCCTATTAGACTCAGAAGGAGCTTAAAAACCTTACATTATGATGTTGCTAAAAAAGTTAAAATTATAATTTTCTTGAAAGTAATACTTAGGGTGGGTTTACAGAACTCAACTTTGGACTATGAGACTCAGGGAGAGCTTACAAACCTCGTGCCCTGATGTTGCTGAGAAAATTAAAATATATTTTAAGATTTCTTAAAAGTAGAACTTAATGGAGCTTACAAAACAACCTTTGATCTATCAGACTCAGAGAACTTACAAACCTCATGCTCTGATGTTGTCTAAGAAAAATTAAAATAGCCCAAACATTATCTTTTAAATACTTATGTTTGTCATCATCAAAAAGGGGGAGATTGTTATAACAAGATTTGTTCATGACATATATCCTTGGTTTTGATGATAACAAAAGTATTAAATGAACAATGGAGTTATCTAATGTGTGTTCAAGTATGCAGGTTCTTATGCTTAAAGAAATATATTCGGAATCTGATATGAAGGCGCACTTGAGAGAAGCTGAGTTACCTACTTCTAATGGTACATAATCTAAAGAACACACTCTAAGTGATGTCTGGCGTAGACTCTGAAGCTGAAGGCCTCAACATCAGAAGAAGCAACACATTGTCTCTACACTTGGTGATTGTATTAGCTTCTGGTGATCATTCAGAAGTAGTAGCAAAGGTAAAGATGTCCGTACTGCAGAAAGCAAGCTACATTGTCAAATCAGTTTGTCAGCTAGAGTCTAAGTTCAGAATGCTCAAGAAGATTTGACATGCTTTACGAATCACAAATCTCAACGACTCTATAGTACATGATCTCATTGAAGACGTAACAGTTAAACATGTTACACAATGGATTAAGATCCTTTAGTGTATCTATCTTCAACATCTCTTGTACTATAGAGAAAATAAAGACACTTGATCAAGTTATCTCTTCCAATGGCTACTCTTCTGCAACTTCCATATAAGTAACTGAAGATTCAATCTAAATCTTTAACAAGGAATAAGAAGGAGAAGGAATGCCAAGAAGATTAGAAGTGTTCAATATTTCTATCTAAATGAAGACATAACAAGATCAACAATGAGCAACACTATTAAATATGCAGAATCTTCTGTTACTTGTTGTAAATTGTAAAAAGCCTTAAGATTTACTAAACATTGAATATCTTGGATATCTTAAGTGCTCAAGTACACATTGTTCTCTATTCTGCTGAACATGTTGTTTAGCAGTTTAGATCAAAGTCTCTTGCTAAGTGCTTAAGCATAAAACTCTCTAGTTGAAAAGCTTCAGCCAAGTAAGTCTCTTGCTATGTGCTTGAGAATTGAAAGTCTTAATCTGTTTTTATTTAGCAAGTGAAGTCTTGGATTGAGAATCTGGGCAAAGAAGTCTTAGTCGGGGCGTCTGAGTAGTAAAGTCTTGGATTGAGAACCAGAGCAAAGAAGACTTAGACGGTGCGTCTGAGTAGTGAAGTATTGGATCGGGGACCTGAGCAAAGAAGTCTTAGACAGTGGGTCTAAGCAAGGAAGTCTTGAACATGAAGGTTTTAAGCAAGGGAAGTCTTAGGATCTGAGGATCTAAGCAGAGAAGTCTTGATCAGGTGCTGATTGAGTGTGCTTAAATGCATAAGCAATTGTAATCATGAGTTGATTATAGTGGAAAATCTCTTGCGCTGCAAGGGGACTGAACTACTCTAAGTATGGGAGGAACCAGGATAAAGCTGCTGGGTTCATTATTTAGTTTGGTTTACTTCTGATATATTATCTGCTACACTTGTTATCGGGTTCTGAACTAATTTTTAGAATCTGGACTTTGTTCAGAAGCAGAAACGTTTTTAGTGAACACAATTCAACCACCTCTTCTTGTGTATTTTCCCCACCTTCAATAATCAATGTCAGAAATAATTAATGTCAGAAATATTTAATGTCAGTAAATAAAATTTAGGTAAAAAAATAAAGAAGCCAACTAAGGTTACCTCTTCATCTCAGATATGTCTGGCAGTATGGTCTGGATATAGAGGAAGTAAGGATAAATCAAATTGACCTCCTCCAAAAGGCTCTGGCTGGGTATCCGCGACAGCCTCACCCTCCGGAGGTGACACTGGATTAGTAGCATCATCACATGGAGGTGGGACTGGAACAACAACATCATCTGTAAGAGGTGGTGAATCCTGACGCTTGCGGAAAAAGAAGGTGGAGTGACCTGAGGAGAATCTCGTCTCCTATGGGAAAAAGAAGGTGGAGTGACCTGAGGAGAAGCAAGATCCCCAAAAGTTGACGACTCTGCCTGACCATAGGACCTGCTGGCTCTGCTCCTGCCGAATGAATGTGTGCTAAGAAACTCTGCCATGCCTCAATCTGTTATGTATGTCATTCATTATGCTTGTAAGTTAAAGTAAGGCATACCATTAGTTCACGTAAACAACACACACAAGCAAGAAAATCAAAATATATATATACTGCAGAAAATTCGGGAGATGCATCTCCGGATACACTAGGAAACTAAAACGTTGAAACATTCCAGAGATGCATCTCCGGAAGCACAAGGAAACTAAAACATTTTAATATTCTGGAGATGCATCTCCGGAATTTCATGCAGTATATGAAACGCTGAACAATTTTGGAGATGCATCTCCGGAATGTTCTGCAACTCAGAAGTTGTGTCAATGGCGAATGTACCACATGCAAGTTGAAAAAAATATGTTATGATCACCTTTTTAAGCCAACAAACAACTTATACACTATGTCTAAATTATGTTACATGTGATTTCTACACTAAAACTCAAACATTTATCAAAAATTCGAAAAACCTACTTGAAATTGATGGTTTTAATGAAGTTGAATGATGTTACAGATGAAGCTTGATGTTCCCTTGAGTTCCCTTAAGCCTTGTTTGATGAAATTTTATTTGGTGTAGAATAATGTATTGAGAGAGTTTGAAGTTGTGGTTGAATAAATGTGAAATGAGGAAGGAGAATAGTCTGACGCGACTTATGCTCCAAAATGTTTCGGAGATGCATCTCTGGAATATTTTAACGTTAAATTACATTTGGGTGCGTCTGGAGATATATCTCCAGAAATAGGGGAGATTTGTGGAAATTTACATGGTGCGGTAGAAATACTTAGTGTGCCATAAGAATTTCTCTTATTTTTTAGTATAACATTTTTTAGACAACGTAAGAATCACATTATTTGTCAATTTTTGGACCTTTCAATTTACCGTATTTTTCGAGTCTTCTATCAATTTTTTAAAATCTCTTTATTTTATTAAAACTTTAAAATTTTACAGGAAATTTAAGATTCTTACTGTATTTTTAGAAAAATCATTAATTTTCACCCGCATTTTCAAAATGCCCGGTAAAATTCCTAAATTTACATGCAATTATACTGGATTTTTTTTATAAAAAAATCCAGAAACACAACATACTTTTTTACCGGCATTTTTTAAATGCCCGATAAAAATGCATACATACGTACCATATATTTGAAAATTCTGGTAAAAGAGGTTGTTGGTAATCAAATTTTTTAAAAATTTCGATAAAACCATGTTTATTTCCAAATTTTTAAATATTCCATAGTTCATATTTCAGTTTTTTTAGATACTGAGGACCAAAGGACCATACGATATGACTACTTCTAGACTGACTGAAAGAGTTGAGATAGCAGTTTTAGAGAGCTATCGTGCAAGAGCAGATGACGGGGAGAATTCGTATATCTGAGAGGGTATATTAGTCCCATGTATTCTCACAGTGAAACAACCCGTATAATACATATCTAAAATAGTATCATACAAGTGTTAATTTTTTGTACTGACACAACATAATGGCATCATTATATACACATGTCCAAACTAAATACATTTATGGCACATGTTATACAATAGTTCCTAAAAATAAAAACTAAGATATATGTACAATCTCTTCATCACACACCATGCACAATGGAAGATCATAATAAACCGAATCCTTTGAAACATCAATGCACGGGTCCTCTTGTATATAACCTGCAAACAACACTTGAAAAGCAACAACAATATTGGGGTGAGATAATAATCTCAGTGAGTTCCCCTATCCTATGGATCCACTCAGCTCTACAGGATTTTCTAATCGAATCCTAACTCAAGTCTTTATCTCTCGTTACTTGCATATCATTCACACAAGATAACTTAGACTTAGTGTCTAAGGGATATTCACAATGTATGGAAACATGTCACTGAGTTCTCATAACTCAAACAATCATTATTCAAACTCACAAAACATTGATACCCTCTCGGGCCTACGTCTAGGTCAAGCTCGGTTCACACATGCTCGTATGATTCAAATTTTACAATGGATATCGGGTCCTCTATGAGACTCAAACTCATTTTAAGCGATTGTCACTCATATGAGACTTTAACCCACTTAGAGTATCTTTCATTGTATGAGAATCAAACCCACTTAGGCGTCCATGGTTGGGACTCAAACCCATTTGGGGCACAAATCATTGGTATCACATCTTATTTCCTACTTTATATTAAGCATCTCGAAAGAGGATGTGCACCCTCAAGGGAAAATTATCTGAATGCCTGATTAGGTCTCAACAACAAATGGGAGTTTTGGAGCAAGGCTCCTCACCAAATAGGACTTTTGGAACAAAGGTTCCTCACCAAATATCAAACCAATTCTCATGGTGTTCATCAAATGCTAGGTGTTCATCTTCACCCATTCAGATATTATTTCACATGTTTCATACAAAGCATATTGATTCGTTAATCAGGTGAATACTTGTCTGTGATACACACCGAGGTACCGTTGCATCCAAGCATCACTGTATACTCATTTCCATAACCTAGATTATATTTCTAAGTTATTAGTCAAATTATACTCCTAGGTTTCGTCACTCATCACCATAAGGTTTTAATCAGGTTATTTCACATTCAACACAATAAGAATATTTAGCATACATCATAATATGGTTCATAGCATTTATAAATCACACAAGGTAATATATCATGGTACAAGAATCATAGTTAAGCTATTATACAATTCATTTCAATCTATATTCCTCCACTTTCACGTTATAACATAAACGTCTATTGAATCATACTATGGTGGGAATAACCGAACAAAAGGGAAACATAGTGGAATAACTTGTAGAGGCTTCTCTCTATATCATAGTTCTCTCAACACCATATTCCTTTCGAGGTACGACATATCAATCTATTGTACCTCGAAAAATACAATCTTCGCGATGCGCAAAACAAGGATTGCACGATCATGGATGGACTTATGAGAGTCGCCACCGAACATTATTTATTCTCATGAGGAGAAAAGGAAAACATCGAGAAAACCCACGGGTGAAAGGATAGGTTGTGGTCATCGCAACCATGTTGGGTTCGGAAGTCGGTTATGTAAGGGGAAGGTATTAGTACCCCCTACATCCATCGTACTCGATAGGAATCATCTAATTTGTCTAGGCATGAAAGGGTATTTGATATTTATAAGCTTGCTCAGGGGAAAATGAATGATTACTTGAGGGAAAACAAAAGGTTTTTTTTATTATTGAGTTCGTCTGAATTTTGCAACTCAGTGCCTACGTATCCCAGAGGGAATTAGAACTCCATAGTTCTTGTTGAAAAAGTTTGATTTGTTGTGTGTTTTTTATGGACAATGCTAAGTTTGCATTCTCCCTATTTGCGGTATAACAGAAGTAGCATGCCCTTTTTGAAAAGGTTTTAAAGGGAAAAGCCCGAAGGAAAAAAGGTCTGGATTTGTGAAGTGTTTTATTAGGGTTTAAAAAAAGTTAGAGATATGTATCACTCTAAAGTCTATGACAATAGGAGCGAGTATTTCGTACAAATGATCCAAACATCTCACGTACGAAATACCCTAAGAAGAGGTAAGGAAAATTCCCGCTCATCTTTTCTCATGTACTTAAAGCTCATGCGCGCAATACATATCTTATTAGTTAAATGTTTTTTTGAATTTTTTATTACGAAAATATTTTTTGTTTTAAGTGAAAAGGAAAATCGATCCTAATACTATGGACCTAAGATTAATGTTGGAAGTGAAAGCTATATCATGCAAGAAGTTGATCCTAATGTCTATCTTAATTTGATTTATCAAAAGTAAAATTAAATCAAGAACTCTCAAGGGAATATCAGTAAGCCAAAATCATTAAGAGCACATATCAGGATCATTTAACGGTCATTAAGATTTTCACAAGAACTTGCAAGAACAACAGTCAAAGCTAACGTCATAACCAATTAAAAATTAATCAATTAGAATCATAGCTAATCAATCAAAACATTAATCAATTAGGATTTCATTTAATTAACTAGAATTTTCATTAATTAATCAAAATTTTAGTTAATTAGAATTTCAATTAATAAATTAGAATTTTAATTAATGAAAATTTCAAGGTTAGAGGTTTAAGCAAAATTAACACTTAATCCAAATTCAAATTTGAAAATTTTGTTTTAAAAATAAAAAATAAGAAAATTAAATCTATTTAAAGAAAAGGGTGCAAGATTGAGCTGGGAGTGTAAAAACGAAATGGGCTCATATCCAAAGCCCATGAAACATCATAAAAAAGAAATGAATTTAGAAGAGAAAAAATTGGGTCGGGTCCCTGAGCCCACCCGAATTGATCAAATGAGGAACAAGTGAAAGTTTCAGCAATTCATTTGTTCTATTTTGTTCCACCTCACTCTTTATTCCTCTCTGCAGCATCTTCTTCTCTCTCTCTCTCTCTCTCTCTCTCTCTCTCTCTCTGTATTGTCGCTAGCTGGATCTAAAGAGCAACTGAAGAAACTTTGGAACTGCTGCCTGAAAAACAAAATCTGTTATGCATTTGAGGACAAATTCATAAAGGTAACCTGTATAAATGTTGTTTGTGGATTTCCTAGTTGTTTTGTGAAACTGAATGACAACCTCAAGGAGCTGCTAAAACCAATTACAGATGGATAGATTGGTCCATTGTTTTCTGCTGCCGGGCTAGAGGAAATACCACCCAATAAATCCATTATTCGACCAGCATTTGAGGATGTCTGTGAAGAACGTGGCACTGGTGAGAAATCATCCAATGATAAAAATGGTTCCCTTTTACTTGTGCCAGGGGATAATATATAAATTGCAGATGAGTTTCTTTGAGCAGAAGGTGATTCAATAGGTGCAGAAGGTGATCCAATCGACAAAAGACCCAAAACTCCTCCGAAGTACCAACTAGCAAATGAACAAGTTGATATAAACGCATAATGTCATCTTTCAGGTTTGTATCGCCTGTTGTGACCATAACTTAAATTTGCAAATGCTTTGCAATGCTCTTTACATACTTGAGATGTTTGCAAAGCCAATTCTCATGTCAGAACCAATATAGCAACTTGAATAACATTGTCATTTTGATCGGTTTTTCTAATGCAGAGACGCAAAATACAGTCGTCTTGCCTTCCAATCTTGTGAACTAGAGTCGTTTGCTTCGGACTACACAGTCTTTTCGACTTCCTCCACAACACTGGTGTCAAACGGATGCAGAGAGAATCCGTACTTGATTTACATTCCAGAAGATTTTCAAGCGGATGTATTATAGAAATTTTCAAGGCATCCTTTGCAAAGATGCAAGTGTATTATAACAAGGTTGAGATCCATATTTTGTTTTCATGTATGACCGAAGAGTGTTATCGTTGTGATGGATAATTTGTGGAAAACTCATGGCTTGAGATTGATTCACTAATCTTGCATTTGATTTGGACAACTTGGAAGGGTATTTTTTAGGAATAGGATTTGTACCTAAAATTTGGAATGTAACATGTATTTTGTAAGATTGCAAAAAATGTGGGAAATTGAATCTTCACACTTGAACTTGCAATTTTTTGAATGGATTTTGATCATTGTGAACTTAATCTTTGAATTGTGTTATGCTTTGAATATTTTGAAATGAAATTGGATGAAACTCAATCTTCTTTGACATTATGTAGAGATCAACCTTAAATTAAGATGAACCTTGTATCTTGAATAGTGATAGATTTTGATCATGTTGAAATTGTACACTTGAAATGAAATTGAATTGGTGAATGATGAATGATGAATGACTTTTATGCTTAAACTTGTGATGAATCTCAATTTGAGCTTGTCTTATAAAGAACAATGAATCTTGAAATCAATGTGAACTTTTGTAAAGAACGTGAGTTCCGGAATCACTTTGTATACCTTGAATTTGATGGAACTTGGATACTTGAGTCTTATGGTGACTTAAATTTGAGCTTTGAAAAAAACATGAATCTTGAAAAAAATGAGTGAACCTTGAATCTTGGAATTAAAATTTGATGAAAATCATATTAAAATCTCTTTACTCTTGTAACTTGAATTTTTGAATGGTGAACTCATCACTTGTATCTCGCATTCTAGGTGAACCATAAGCATAACCTTAACTATTTGGATTTACTTTGCCTTGGTTACTTGAAGTGAATTTGAATTGGTGAATGATGCACTTAAAGTCAAATTTGAAATGGCACCTTGAACCTTGTAAATATGAAGAGTTCTTAACAATGGCCAAATCTCTTAAAGAATAATGTGCCCAAAACCTCTTGAAATATCACGTTGTAACCACCTCTTGAATTATAAGAAACCAAAGCCCGATCTTGACTTTAATGAGATATGGCCACCTAATCCATCCAATATATCTTAAAATCATTGATCCAAGGATGGCCCAAGAATGAGAAAGAGTTCTAAAAG
Organism: Lathyrus tuberosus; assembly: GCA_022829125.1. Lineage (NCBI taxonomy): Eukaryota > Viridiplantae > Streptophyta > Magnoliopsida > Fabales > Fabaceae > Lathyrus > Lathyrus tuberosus. The sequence continues at coordinate 5,668,704 of JALAZF010000111.1, read as the reverse complement.
TGGGGCCCAAACCAAATAGAAACCCTAGGACCACTTTGAATTAGAATCAATTGGCCATGTCCTGAAATACCTGACCGTGAGAAAAAGAACCATCTCCATTTGAATTTAATGTACCTGCACAAACTTGTTAGTCATATTGAGTATGCATGCAAGATCCTATGACCTAATTCTCATAGGATTGTGGTCAAAAGCCAGATGGTCTTCCAGAGAGAAAACTGAGAAAGGTAGGACAAATTTGGGGTATGACAATTCCATTATGAGGAAAATATGAAATAATGCATGATATAATATTATACTAACATTGCATGAGTACTCAACACAAAGAATATGGCCTAATGGTAAGGAACTTGCACCATGACCAAAAGGTATTGGGTTCAACTTATACTGAAGGCACATTTTGATTTTTCAAAGAACTAAATAACAACGATCGATTGTTGTAGGGGTACAATAAATTGTTTGGCCTCCTAAAACTCTCTGTTTGCGAAAAACTTGGGAAACAATTGATTATAGTGGAAGAACAATCAATTGTTCAGCCTAAAAACTATAATTTATCTCAATTTCTACAGGCACAATCAATTGTGGTTGTCATGCAATCTATTGTCACTGTGTTCTTTCTCAAAAAATACCAGTTTTTAACACTTCATACTCCATAGTTACCCCTTTCAAACCATTTCAATAGTTTTGCTAACATTAGTTCATGTAAGAACAACAAAATACTTCAAGAATCAATCAACACGACATGGAATCAAGGACCACAACAACAATAGAAGCAAGAACAACAACAATGAAAAGGAAAGAACAACAAAATTTTCATAATATTAACACCATAACAACAACAACAACATAGCTTCAAAGAAGGCAACAACATGGATTCAACATAAGCCTAGAATTCCCAAGTCATGAAATCTCCCCCAAAGATAATTCTATCTATAGAACTCACCTCTAGAGATGAAATTGATGAAATTTGGTGAAGGAGATGAAATTAAATCATGGTGTTGATGATGATGATGATGTCTTCCATGAATTTCTTCTTCTTCTTCCCTTCTTTATCATTGAAGGTGAGAAAAATACATAAGGGGGGTTGAATTGTGTTTTCCGTTTCTTAATTTTACCTCTGATCAGAGTTCAGAATCTAAACTGATGTTTAGATCCTGATTAGTACGTTGCGGTGGAATGTTAACAGAAGAAAATAAAAAGATAAAGAACACACATATTCATCCTAGTTCCTCCCAAACTGAGAGTAGTCCAGTCCCCTTGCAGTACAAAAGATTTTTCACTACAATCAAAACAAGATTACAATCGCTTATGCACTTAAACATAAGACTTTTATTTGATCAGACCCTCAACCCGACACTTCCTGCTTAAACCACTCAGGTTCAAGACTTCCTGCTTAGACTGTTGCCAAAGAATTTCCTGCCCAGGTTCCACGAACCCAAGACTTCCTTGCTTAAGCCCCTCAAGCTCAAGACTCCTTGCTTAGACCCTCAAGTCCAATACTTCTTGCTTATGATCCACAAACCCAAGACTTTCTTACTAAAGCCCCTCAGGCTTGTTGAAGCGGAATAGCGGCAAGCAACAAAAAGATTTGGAAGTATTTTTCTGGGAATTTATCATGTCCACAGAGATTGGGAATTCAACTTCTTCCAAAATCCCAAGTGTTACACAACACACAATACTTATTTAACACAATTTATTTGAACTCTTTTTGTTTCCTTTCTTAAGGATTTTTTTTTCTTTTTTTTTTCTTTCTTTCTTTTTCATATTTTTCTCTTTTTTTTTCTTTTCTTTTTCAACCTCATAGAAACCAACCAATGAGTAAACAATCATTCTCTCCCCAACTTGAATTCAACCACATCATCATGTGAATACTCCATACTTTCTAAGGCAAGGCAAAAATTCATACAACAACACAAAGTTAAGGGTTCAAGAAAAAAAAAATCAATCAAAATCCATACAAAAAGTGAATTCAATACTCATAGACAAGAATTAAACTCAAACAACATGGATAATGACAAAAAGGCACAAAGGGGTTACAAATAATCACACACTCACAAGGTGAATTGACTCTTTGGCTAGGTAGTTGTGCTCAAAATGAAACAAAATGCCTTGATCCTTTTCATGCTTTCATAAAATCAACACAACCAAAAGATTAAGCATAATAAAATTCAGTTAAAACAAGAATGTTGGTACTCCGCGCATATATGAACAATGGAAGACTACCTCACAAAAAGGTTGGGAACTAAAGTGATTCACAATAAGAACAAGTATACAAAAGAATGAATGGCATGAAAGTTTGTAAAAAGCCAAAGTATCATGAATATGCTAAAGTCAAGAAAGCGATAAACACATACCTTGGACATGTACAAAACATAAAAATATCATTACCATACATCCGCAAGTTGAAACGATCAAACTTGGAACATCACCACAAATTTCCTCAAGCTACTCAAAACAAGCTCAAAGGCAAACACACAAACTATTAATATGAACAAACTGAAAAACCGGCAAAAATTTCATTAAACAAGTTGTAAAGTGAAGATTGAGAATTTTACGAACAATCCGAGTACAACTTGTTTAATGAAAGTTCACCACACTACCTAAGCTAAACAACAACAAAAGAAAATAATACAAAATGCTTGTTTTACGTCGTAAGCTCGACGCCTTTACGGTGCTTAGCTAACAACTTCCTCTCTTCATGCCATGGTGATGCCTCACCGTGCAACCAAAAGCAAGCGTCCTAACCAAACACTTGAACAAACGTTAAAATATACAAGTATCAATATAAACAAGTGAAAATATACAATATATACGATATCTACAAAACTCAAAAACAAATAAACTATCGCAATGCAAGTTCAATAAAAACCAATCTCCGGCAATGGCGCCATTTTGTTGAAGCGGAATAGCGGCAAGCAACAAAAAGATTTGGAAGTATTTTTCTAGAAATTTATCGTGTCCACAGAGATTGGGAATTGAAATGTCGTTCGACAATATCAATGTTAATGAGTTTGGTCTAAAATGGTTTAAAGTAAAAACAGAAAAGTAAACATTAAACAAAAAGAATTCATTATTCAGACAGAAGAAACTTGTCCGGCATGTACATAATCGACTTCTCACAAACTTAAACTTACCGACTAGTTATACTCAACCTACAATACTCCTTAATATCACCCAGCATCGCTCACAACAAAGGTTATGTCTAACACAAAGTTGAGAGAACAACCGTGTTACCATCGTCGATACTCTCGCACGCGACTCAAGGCACGGAGGCATTAAGCTTTGACGCCTATTGAAGATTGTTAGCTCTAAATCTATCTCTAGAATCCCGAAACTAACAGATAATCATCCCTAATCAAAGTTTGCGAGGATTATCTCTAACGGAACCCAAACCCCGCACATTAAGCAAAAATCAGAGACAATCACCAATAAAGATTTGTAAAGCAAATTTCATACAACTTCATGGGCGATAAATATACATAAGATCAAAATAAATACATATACAAAACCCAACAAAGAAGAAAACACAAAGAAGAAGAGAAATGAACCAAACATCTCACGGATTGTCAGAGTCGATCGATGAGAAATCCACCCTGGATCATCCATATGCAAGCTTCCATGTTGTTTTCTAAGCTAATCTACTGAAAAATGAAGTTGATGGAGTTGGGAGCAAAAAACCCCAAAACCATAACCTAAAAAATGCTGAAAATGTGACTTTATAGGCAAAAATGGGTTCCAGGGTTCGCCTAGCGAACATAGACGCCTTAGCTACTGCAAAAAATGTGTTTTTCACGCTTCCGGGCACTTTTTATTCGCCCCAGGGTTCGCCTAGCGATCTCGCTCGCCTCCAGTTCGCCTAGCGAACATGACAGCAAACCAGAACTTGTTTTCTTCATAACTTTTGAACTGTAACTCGGATTGACGCACGGTCGGAAGCGTTGGAAAGCTTATTCAATGCGCTATACAACAATGGAAAAATCTCACTGCTTGAATACCTACAAAAATGAGATAAAATCAATTAAACTCAATGATATTTACAAGAAAACGTAATATACACACGAAAACGTAAAGTAAACGTATTTACACATAAAGTGGGGTTTATTCAACCAATTTTAACACAAAGTAACGATAAGTGCAACAAAACTTATACACAAAAATAGGTACATTTTACACTTATCAAACTCTCCCCAACTTACATAATTGTTTGTCCTCAAACAAGAATCAAGCGACTCAAAGAAACAAAAGCAATAACCAAAGAATCACGAATCAACAGGTTTTGAAAACGGAAAACAAATGTATGGTTCAAATGAAAAACGGTGAACACAAAGTAAATACTTACCACTAAACTACGACGATAACATAATCACGAAACTAATGCAAAATACAAAAATCATGCCAAACATCCTAAAACAACACAAGTTCCAACGTGAATCACGCCTAGCAAAAACAATCACCGGTAGATGAAAAACACAAAATGAGGTATTTTTTTCACTCACACAACAATCTTGCAAACAAAAGACTAAATTATGCAATCATCAAAAATCATATTGAACATACAAAGGCTAGAATCACAAGGACTTTCAAGGTTGTAGCGTGGTCGGGCAAACAAACAAGGGGCAATTTCTAAAGGTAATTGAAACAAAAACTTGCCAAAACCTAAGGGAGTGATTAACTCACAAAGACTCAAACACAAAATTCCAATCAACTTCTTCCAAAATCTCAAGTGTTACACAACACACAATACTTATTTAGCACAATTTATTTGAACTCTTTTTTTTTCCTTTCTCGAGGATTTTTTTTTTTTTTCTTTCTTTTTCATACTAGTGGGATACCCGTGCGGATGCACGGGTTCCGCTGCGGACTTATGAAATTGGACCAATATATTTTGAAATTCCAAAATATAAATTCGCAAGTTTTAAAGGAGTGTGCAAAAAAAATGTAATATGAAAGAGTGATAAATCACAAATGTTGAGATAGAGAAAAAGTTAAATTATGAAGATAAAAATGTTAGGTATATGAGCCCATTTCAAAAAATTAAAAGGTACAGAAAAGAATAAAATATTTAATATTGCTTGGAAAAATACTAATAGAAATAAAACTAAAAATAAATAAAATAAAAAATAAATTAAAAGTAAGCATGAAAACCCAGAAATGCCCTTGGGAGACTTATTTGACAACGTTGGAAAGGTTACATGAACCCTTGTTTCTCAATAGTGTCATCGTCTTCTTCATAGCAACCGTGCGGACGCATGCAAAGGAGATGAAGTAGGTGGTGAAAGACACAATGGCTGCCCACTTCAAATGTCACAGGCGAAGCAACGATGGCATTCCGACAAAGTCTTTCACGATGAGGCAGGCGACGAAAGACACAATGGGAGCTCATTTCGTCTCTCCCTACACGAAACTGAAACGCAGATCACGGTAAGACTTCGATCAGAACTTGTCAATGGTAAAACATGGTGTTGGTTTTTGTAGAGTACAGTAAGATTGAAAGAATATATGTATTGGGTAGGTGAAATTTGTTAAAGATCGCTCATTTAAGTTATATTTCTTCATTTGCATGCATAAGGATCGTCGTTGGATTCCAGGAGTCATGTGTTTTTGTTATTCTGTTGCTACAGTACAGAGTTGGCTAATGAATGGATGAAGAAACAGAAGGGCATTGTTATACACGATGCTGATGATCAGCCTTCGAATGGGAAGGGTAAAGCTAAAGACGTCAAGGGGAAAAGCAAGGTTGGGGTTGGCTTTGTGGAAGTTAAAACAGAGCCGGACTATATTTGTATATCGTCTGATAGCGATGGGTGAGTATTTACAATGGCAGCTTCACTGCAACTGATATATTGGTGCAGGTACAATACGGTTTGGTTCATATGGAGGTATTGGGATATTGATATGGGTTATTCTGAAATGCAGGGAGGTTACACCTATTTACTGTGAAGAGTCTGAAGAAAATTGGGTCCGTGTAGTGAAAGATGCGAAGGCCTTGCGTCTGAAGAAAATTGGGTCCGTGTAGTGAATTATGTAATGATTTCATGCATGAATTGATGTTATTTCTGTTGGCTTATTGGTTGTACAGCAAATACCGCGGGTCGTGATCAAGAGGTGCCTGCGCAAAGGACAAGACTCTATCAACCTATATAAATCAGATAGGTCATGCGCTTACTACTGTGAATTGAAAAAGAGGCATGGACAAATGGAGAAGTATATCCTCGGTGGATGGTACGACTTTGTGAAAGACCGAGACATCCAGGATGGAGATGTGCTGCATTTCTGCATCAGACACCCGCCAGCCAGTGAAATATTGGTGTCTGTGAAGCGTGGGAATGTGAGGCGGTGAATTTTCTGACAGTGGTGTTTGGAAATTTGTAGAAATAGTGGCGTTGAAATGTGCCACTGTGTGGTTCAAGAAGCGTGGGAATTAGGTGTAGTTTAAATTGTCTGGTGGTGTAGTTTTGTTTTGGAACTGTCATGAGTTGTAATAGTTTTGTAACTTTTATCAGTAACAATATGAAGCATATGTAGCTACTATGTTTTGATTCTGTTTTATAACACCCTGTAAAAGGATATAATCTTTGACTGATGCAATGGAAAAATTGAAAATGCTTCTGGTTGTGGAGTAAGTTATCATGTTGTTGTTTCTGTCTTCATCCAACAGTTTGCGAAGTGTGGAAATATAATATGGATACTATTTTTATTAGTAGTGTTTCTGTAATGTATTTAAAACATAGTTGGAAAAACACAAAATAGACGTGGAGAAAACATAAGTAATGCATGCTTTGTAGACCACACAATGAGTACACAAATACAACACAGGTGTAAAGCAAGTGAAATAACTTTAAAAGGACCACATTATTCCCTCACTTCACATGGGCACTGGCGCACTGCAGGAGAAAATATAAAATATTAATCATACTGTTGACATGTGATTTTGATAGGGTAGAGAAGACATTAGTTGCAGCAATAAATACCATCCACTCGTTAGTACAAATAGGCACAACATACCTGCAACCACCTCTTCAAATTAACAATTCATAGAGTTGCAATGGAAAGGGTTGGTCATCTGCTGCATAAAGAGGTGAATGACACAGTTGTAATAGCAAAGTTATCCTTCCAAGTAAGTATAACCATGTGGCTGTAAAACATATGTGTTTTGGGTTTTTGTCTGCGTTTCTCACTGATTATAGGGTGTTATATATTAATTTCATGAACTAATCATAAGAAAGTTATGTATGTAGGCCTTTCCTGAGATCGAGCCTGTATTTGTTCGAGCGTACCGGGGAGACTTAAACAAAATGTGGACAGTACTGAACAACCAAGCTATTCATCATACTTTAGTAAACAACAATAGGGAGGTTCAACCACTTATAATCAGTGGGTGGAAGGGTATTGAAGATTACTACTCACTACCAGCTAACGTCGTTGTTTGGTTCGGCTACTATGAGGACAATAACTTTGGGATATGTGGGTTTAAAGAGATTCATGCAAAACAGGAATTACCCAGGTTCCATAGTAGGTATCTGTATAACGAATCGATATATGCTTTTGACGTCGTGCTCCCACCACTGAGTGAGATCTCACCGAAATTAGTTGAGTTCTATTTTTTATGTTTAAGTCAGTTGTGATATAGTTGTAAATTAGTTGAATAGCTGATAAATTGGGTGATCTTTCATACACATTAAGAAGCTACAGCCTGATTTTTCCGGCGTTCTACAAAAATTCAGTTACGAAGATCTGCTGCTTTATGGGGACAATGGACGTTGTAAAATGCTGTCGATACTGAACATCGATGATGCATACCGCACCAAGTTAGGAAAAGACTGGGATGCATTCTGCGTGTTAAACAATTTCAAAGGTGGAGACCGAATACGCTTCCGTTTGGATACAACTGATGAAAACAAAGGGTGTCATGTGTATAAGATATGACACGGGTAAGCTTGCACTTGATATTAAAACTTTGTGTCGGGTTGTTGATATGCTTTACAGATTAATGTATGTTTCTGTATTATACTTATATACAGAAGTGCAAAATAGGTATGACTGCAGGTAATGTAATTATGTATTGTTTATACAGAAGGTGAAAATACATTAGTCGGTTGTGAATTAACAAAAAAACCTACGGATATCCCACAAAGTATAACAAAAAACCTGACACCTAAACAACAATGTTAAAATCGTCATATTAAGGTTACATACGGAGTTAAATTCATATAACTAAACATTGTTGAAAACCTCCTTGTAAACAACATTGGATGTACATGTTTTGGCATTGTTGTTTTGATCGTGTATCAATACTTTGATACCCTTTTTGCTTGTAACCCTTGAAAGCGCGACATAAATCTGGCCATGAGTAAAAATGTCTCGTGGAATATAAAGCCCGACCCAATCCAATGACTGACCCTGTGATTTGTTAATCGTCATCGTGTAGCAGACAATGACGGGGAATTGTCTCCGGCTTAGTTTGAAAGGCCAAGGAGACTGTGACGGGGACATATCCATCCTGGGAATGTATACGATGTTGCCATGGTGTTTTCCCCCCATGATATGCGCCTCAAGCACATATGTAGCCATTTTGGTCACGATTAGGCGAGTATCATTGCACAGGCCTTCGGACTGATCGATGTTTCGCATCAACATAATGGGTGCCCCAACCTTAAGTTTGATATGATGATTAGGCAAGCCAGAAGTTTTTAATGAGCTGAGAAACTCCGGTGTAAGAACATCAAGAACGTCCCTGTTGTGTATCTCCGATCAATCGACTGTATTACAGCTATAGTAATCCCTCAAGTCACCTGCATTTTCAACATGAGTCACCGTATATCAAGAAAGGCATCACCGACTGTATTGTGTTAAGGAGCTTATCAAATAAAAAGTGAGACTACCTGGCATAATGGACAAAACATGATCATTAATCTTGTAAACCATGTCTATTGTTGATGCCAATATAGCCCTGCTCTTTAGATAGTTGAAGTCCGTATAATTAGCGAGAAAATCAGGATACGTACTCGTTATGACAGCAAGGATAGGATCATCAAAATCGGTGATAAGAATCTCAGGCGGGAACTCAATTTCAGCAGTCACATCATTTGGTTCTCCGACCTTTCCTTCTCCAATTTTGAGTAGCCAATCGGAGAATTCCGCCATTTCTTTCCTGTCGTGTTCGGTAGGACCACAATTAAGACGCATATTCTTTGTTAAGTTCAATACCTGTACCGAATGCCATATGTAGGAAGAGTTGATGGTGGCATGTACAATGTCGGAACGACTACCCCTTGGTATTACCGGCAATATCTGTCTGAAATCCCCACCAAACACGACAACCTTTCCACCAAAGAGTTCTTCTGAGTTCCCATCAGTACTCATCACATCTTTCAATGTCTTGTCAAGTGCTTCGAAACACCATTTGTTAGCCATGGGCGCCTCGTCCCAAATTATTAGTTTTGTTTGTCGAAGTAGTTCCGCGGCCTCATCTTTGTGAGTGATATTACAAGTAGAGTTGGATAAAGTAGGGACAGGTATTTTAAATCTTGAGTGAGCCGTTCTCCTACCCGATAACAACAGCGATGCGATTCCGCTGGTGGCGACAGTTAAACAAATGTCGTGCTTAGATGTAATTGCACTTGCCATCGTCCGCCACATGTAAGTTTTCCCGGTTCCACCATACCCATACAGGAAAAAAACTCCACCTTTCTGATTTGTTACGGCGGTCATAATCTTCTCATAGATTACGTACTGCTCGTCTAAAACAAATAACAAAAATATACGATCAAAGCAATGCCTAAGTATTAAATGAGGAATAACATTCAATTTCCTGGTAACTATCTGTAAGAGCAGCATGTAGTGATTGGAATTCGTTTTTCATTATTTGTATGTCGTAACTACGTTCTTCATATATGAGATGGTTCCCCAGCTGCTCCAACACATAACTGTCGGGGTATGGTATAGGTTTGAAGTCATTGAGGCTTTTTCGATTCTTTTGAAGGAGAGTCTCAATATGATGCAACGTGAGATTTTGCAGCTTATGGTCATTCAATATTAGTTCTGTCAAAGGAAAATACCCATGTGGTCAGTATGGACAAACTATTCGAATGCACAACACTTAACCATGCAGTATGGCCATAATTGAAGGGTTGTATAGTTTTGCCACTTAAAACCCATATTAGAAAGGTATATGCTAAAGTAATTCAAATGGATGAAATCTAAAAGCTGACCTGTGTTATTAACCAAGAGCCTTTATTGTTGCAACAAACCGTCGGACAGTAAAGGCCATGTATGTGTCCACACATACGCCGGGCGATTCACGTTGTCGGACATAAGCATAACAACGAAAAGCTTGCGTAGGAAATGACCGGACCCCCACTCGCTTGCCTCTTTAATGGATCCGATGTATTCCCTATCGTCTTCAAGGAAACCCATAGCAAAACATGCATCTCTAAAGGAATCACACTGTCTATCGTCGACCTTGCGAATATCCTCATAGCACGTGGGTCCTTTTACGACAGTCAGCATCATACGAAGATAAAACAACTCGCCAGTAGACGGTGGTACCCAAATTAATCGGCTAATTGTATACCCTTTTTTCTGAGGCTTCCACAATCTATTTCTTTTTTGGTAAACAAACCTTGTGACGAACTGGCCATAAGTTAATTCCCTGGCTTCTTCGTAAGTCTGGTTGGCAATTAACCACGACGAAAACATAGTCTCCGTTATGCTCACCTTCTCTAATATATTCTCCATCCGGTCATGATCGGTGTAGTAGACAGGTTTGTCACCTATAAGATGGAAAAACATGCGTTCCACAGCGGGTTTACGGCCATGCATATTGTAAGAGAAGATTCTCCAACTCGCCTCGCACGGAGAGACGTATCCACAATCAAGATATTGTTGAATTTCGTCTACGGGTTCGACACTATTCGAGGAAGGGTGAGACCTATGTACAATAGAAGTTGTAATTCTATCATGGCCTTTGTGTATATATTTGAAAAGATACTTAATTGAAGTACTTTGATTACACCATTCCATGTTAATATGGGCTTGGTACTTCAAGAGCAATTTTGTGTTGTACGGGACGACATGCCTATTGTCCGGAGGGATGTCGTTCTTGTGTATGACATGCGTAGTTGATCGTCATCTGTATAGAGGGTAGCCATCAACGTCAACAATGGTATTCTCAATGAACTTATTTGGAAAGAATTTAGTGCACTTTCTGTTCTTCATACACGGTGATGATTCCCTAGCCATACCACAAGGTCCACGCACCATATACGACTTGACCAAGTTGTACAACGTAGGATGAATGTCCGAGTCAGGTATCTCTGCGGAAATTATTCTGTCAATATCATTGGGTGTGGGGTATTTACTCTGAGGATGCAAGAAGATAAGAATGTGAGCGTGAGGTAGACCTCTTTTCTGGAATTCAATGGTGTACATAACTGTTGAATGGAATAGCACAGAAGTCAGCATAAACATAATAGTTGTACGTAATATAAGTGAACATAAAATAGAGGCAGAGTTCCAAACATAGACTTACATGCCAAAACGCGTCCTAGGACATGTCTCTTTGTTATGTCACGCATAAGTTCGTTGAACTTAATTTTGAAGACCTTTTCTACAATATTCGGACGATCAATAACACTAACATACATTTTATTTCAGGCCATGCGGGGTTGCAGGTAAATGTTATAAACAGGTCAGGGAAGCCAAGTTTACTTGAAATCGCCATTCCATCAAAATAGAGTTGGTCCATGTATCGTCTGCTTCCGACAAAGGTCAAAGGTAAAACAACACGCTTGTCCTGTTTTGTACTTTGATTAGAAGTACCAGCAGTGTTTTCCTGCTGTAAGTTGCTATATTTACCAACCCTTAATTTAGATTGATTTTTCTGCAACCAGTTTAGACACTCGGATTCCATCATAGTATAACCGTCAACCAGGAACTATTGGAAAAGACACCGCGAATGAAGTAAAGTCTTAGGTTCGGAGACGCGCTCATGTAGACGGAAGCACAACCAATCCTTGATTGTTTGACGATTTTTCTTCGTGACCTGTCTTTGGTGACTATATTTATGAAGAATATTATCTATGTAACCGTCTTCGCCATATACAAAAATGGGTGGGTATTGGTATCCAAGGTATGCCGGATGGAATTCATCAATTCGTTGTAACCCTCCATCGCGTGGATCGACTATTATGTCCCTTTTTCTGCAGAATCAATATCACCGACAATGAGAGCATCAACTTCCGCAACAGTTGGCATATTATAGACACGACCGTCGCGGGGTCTACTGGATATCAATTTCAACTTCAAGTCTAGAAAAGAATTATCCCTCAACAGATCCCTAACATTTCTAAACGCTTTGGCATGGACATTGACAGAATCCAACATCACCTTCATGTCCCTAACCAATTCTCTCTCAAGTTTTTTGTTGTCCCTACAATAAACAGCAATAACATATATTAGTGCACATACGATTTTCAGTTCAAAGAGATTGATAGACATTTAGTTGTACATATGAGAAAAGAGAGTTGAGCTACCTGAAACAATCCATCCTGTTATCAACCTCATTGTCCGTATCGAAGATGTATAGCTGAGCATACTGCGGAGGTTGACCGATATCGGGAAGCATAGTACCTATCCGGTGACACACCTGACCGTGTAGTCGTAAAGTTGGAGGACCGTTCCCTCTCTGTGATGTTGTGTCAAATTTCATCCTAGGAGAAGTGAAAGAGAACATAGTATTGTATGTTCGTATGTTGGCATGGAAGTTTTTACTACAGGGGGGATTTCCATCACCTCAATCATTGTGGCTCGTAAGTCAGCAGCAGATGTTGCCAAAACCTGTGCTGCAACTTCATCCCAGAAAATAAATATTGCCGAACATCCCTCATGAACTGCAAACACCTCTATTTTATACCTACGGATGCAACCAAAATCAGACATGGCAAACATATATTTCTAAACAACATTAAGTACGATAAAGATTATGAAAGGTCAACCTCCATATTTCTGCCTCAGTGTGGTGGCCATCTCTGCAGACAAAAGGAGGCATGGAGCCCTTGGCAACTTGAGGACATTGGTGGCAAGCTCTGTAGCACCACCCATTTGGCGAAGTGATAAGTTTGTCGGTTGTTGCAACCGTGACGCATACAGTTGCCTGAATGGGATTAAAAGATGGCTTAGCTCTATTGAATTGCGTGAAATTTAGAGAATATCATTGCCAACATGCGTTACCTGGTACAGTTGGATGATTTCTCACAGTGGTAACTGAACAGATTTTGTCAAAAAAACTTCACTTGCAGATTGTTGAGAACCAAACGACATATGAGACGAATCACGTGTTTGGTTGCTAGCCGTGGAGAATGCTTTCCCATAGTCAGTCCCTTTGGGCAAGCTGTAGATGAAAATTCTGTTATAAAATAGTAATGGCAGATAATATCAATGGAAGAAAGTCCATAGTTGTTTACCTATTCATAAACGATTTGATCTCAGGCAAATCGTCGTTAATATGTAACTCTGTCACGTTGTAAGTGTTTGTCACAGCTAGGGGGTACTTTCCTGCACGACCAAAAGGGAATATATTATATTATGGAATTAAGCAAGAACATCAAAATTGGTAAGGGATATTAAAGAGCAGACTGAAGCGGGTTACGGGAATACCTTCTTCCTTAATCTTTGCATACTTCAGAAGAATAATAGTTGGGGTGTTAATCTCATGTTGATGTTTTTAATATTCAAAGAACTTGATAGCATAGTCCTCCCAGAGGGTACACAGCAACGTATGGTCACTAAATCGCGTAAACGTTGAAGAAACGCAGTCAGTTGGAAAACAAATGTTCAACCAGCAGGAAACCTTATGGTTAGCTATTGAAATACCTTAAATCGCGCAACACCAGGTTGACTTGAGGCTTCTTCCCCCCAGTCTTTGGTTAGGAGTATCCCACCTCATCAATAACACCAACGACATCTACAAATAACAGAAGTTTCGCGAAAACGTAAGAAAAATACAAGGAGAAGCAAACAACAACATGAAGGAAAAGCTATATACCGCAGAGAAGATTTGTTTACCATTTGCCAGAAATTATGTCAGAAAACGATGTCAAGTTGATAATCTTGTCAGGAATGTTGTGCTTGCCAATATCCCCAACGGTTGTTCCACCTGTGAACTTGAGGAGATATTTGTGGCTAGTAGGTTTGAATAGCAAATCGTTAGGGTGGACCTGAAAGTTTGATATGGTGCAGGTGACGTTAACCGACAACACCGAGTCAAATGTTTTTTTATAGACAGTTGGAACAACGACGTGAATGTTATGTCCCTGCAATGAAAAACATTTGTCAAAATTCATTTCAGTCTACGCAAGACAGGAAAATAACTGCTTATTTACGCCAACACAAACAACACCATAAGCAACAGGTTGAACTTGAAAGGCAAATAAGAACTTTCAGTTGCTGAACAACTCCATCAACAACAACATAAAGAACATCCTAAACAACGCAAGCAAGAAATAAATAAATGCGTATTAAGAGAACATAAACAACACGATGACCAAACTTGCAAGACCCACGTTCACAAAGCGGATGAAGATGCAGAGATGGACAAATATGCAAGAATGAGCGATTTGTGTAAAACTATCATGTATACTACAGAAAAATCGTAACTAACTCACGTTTGTGTCGCCAACGACCATTTCGAAATGCTCGTTTGCTGAAGTTTTGACTGTCCATTTGTGGTGAACCTTTACAGCGATCTTCCACAACTCTTTACAGTCATTGATATTGGTGATGAGTTCGAAAGGTCGCGCCATTGCTGAGGAGCTGTTGCCGATGGGTTCAAGCCGGAAGAGGCGAAGCAAATGGAAATGGAGACTGCAAATACACAGACGAAAAGAAATGGGAGAGTCTACAGTTGCTATAGTTGTCTCTTCACTTCATTGGGCAGTGTGTTTGAGGTCGGTGAGCAGAGCATGGTGTATGTACTCTCTTCACTTCATTTGGTTATTGTAACAATGGTTAGGAAAGGGTGGTGAAATGAAATTTTTTTTGGCAAATATTGGTGTATGGGAATTAGTAGATGTGGGGCATTAATGTAATATGCAATACCATAGTAATTTTAATATAGTAAAAAAGTGGTAAAGAGTGGTTAGTGTAAAGAGTTGTTAGGAAATGGTGGTGAAAAGACAAAAATTAGGGCAAAAATGGTTATGTGGCAATTAGTAGAAGTGGGGTAGTTTAGTAAAATCCAAGACCTTAGTTTTTCTTATATAGCAAGATTTTTCTCTTTTTTTTTTCTTTTCTTTTTCAACCTCATAGAAACCAACCAATGAGTAAACAATCATTCTCTCTCCAACTTGAATTCAACCACATCATCATGTGAATACTTCATACTTTCTAAGGCAAGGCAAAAATTCATTCAACAACACAAAGTTGAGGGTTCAAGAAAAAAGAACAATCAATCAAAATCCATACAAAAAGTGAATTCAATACTCATAGACAAACATTAAACTCAAACAACATGGATAATGACAAAAAGGCACAAAGGGGTTACAAATGATCACACACTCACAAGGTGAATTGACTATTTGGCTAGGTAGTTGTGCTCAAAATGAAACAAAATGCCTTGATCCTTTTCATGCTTTCATAAAATTAACACAACCAAATGATTAAGCATAATAAAATTCAGTTAAAACAAGAATGTTGGTACTCCGCGCATATATGAACAATGGAAGGCTACCTCACAAAAAGGTTGGGAACTAAAGTGATTCACAATAAGAACAAGTATACAAAAGAATGAATGGCATGAAAGTTTGTAAAAAGCCAAAGTATCATGAATATGCTAAAGTCAAGAAAGCGATAAACACATACCTTGGACGTGTACAAAACATAAAAATATCATTAACATACATCCGCAAGTTGAAACGATCAAACTTGGAACATCACCACAAATTTCCTCAAGCTACTCAAAACAAGCTCAAAGGCAAACACACAAACTATTAATATGAACAAACTGAAAAACCGGCAAAAATTTCATTAAACAAATTGTAAAGTGAAGATTGAGAATTTTACGAACAATCCGAGTACAACTTGTTTAATGAAAGTTCACCACACTACCTAAGCTAAACAACAATAAAAGAAAATAATACAACATGCTTGTTTTACGTCGTAAGCTCGACGTCTTTACGGTGCTTAGCTAGCAACTTCCTCTATTCATGTCATGGTGATGCCTCACCGCGCAACCAAAAGCAAGCCTCCTAACCAAACACTTGAACAAACGTTAAAATATATAAGTATCAATATAAACAAGTGAAAATATACAATATATACGATATCTACAAAACTCAAAAACAAAGAAACTATTGCAATGCAAGTTCAATAAAAACCAATCTCCAACAATGGCGCCATTTTGTTGAAGAGGAATAGCAGCAAGCAACAAAAAGATTTGGAAGTATTTTTCTGGGAATTTATCGTGTCCACAGAGATTGGGAATTGAACTGTCGTTCGACAATATAAATGTTAATGAGTTTGGTTTAAAATGGTTTAAAGTAAAAACAGAAAAGTAAACATTAAACAAAAAGAATTCATTCTTCAGACAGAAGAAACTTGTCCGGCATGTACATAATCGACTGCTCACAAACTTAAACTTACCGACCAATTATACTCAACCTACAATACTCCTCAATATCACCCAACATCGCTCACAACCAAGGTTATGTCTAACGAAAAGTTGAGAGAACAACCGTGTTACCATCGTCGATACTCTCGCACGCAACTCAAGGCACGAAGGCATTAAGCTTCGACGCCTATTAAAGATTGTTAGCTCTAAATCTATCTCAAGAATCCATAAACTAACAGATAATCATCCCTAATCGAAGTTTGCGAGGATTATCTCTAACGCAACCCAAACCCCGCACATTAAGCAAAAATCAGAGACAATCACCAATAAAGATTTGTAAAGCAAATTTCATACAACGCCATGGGCGATAAATATACATAAGATCAAAGTAAATACATATACAAAACCCAACAAAGAAGAAAACACAAAGAAGAAGAGAAATGAACCAAACATCTCACGGATTGTCAGAGCCGATCGATGAGAAATCCACCTCGGGTCATCCATATGCAAGCTTCCATGTTTTTTTCTAAGCTAATCTACTGAAAAATGAAGTTGATGGAGTTGGGAGTAAAAAACCCTAAAACCATAACCTAAAAAATGCTGAAAATGTGACTTTATAGGCAAAAATGGGTTCCAGGGTTCGCCTGGCGAACATAGCCGCCTTAGTTACTGCCAAAAATGTGTTTTTCACGCTTCCGGACACTTTTTATTCGCCCCAAGGTTCGCCTAGCGAGCTCGCTCGCCTCCAGTTCGCCTAGCAAACATGACAGCAAACCAGAACTTGTTTTCTTCATAACTTTTAAACCGTAACTCGGATTGACGCACGGTCGGAAGCGTTGGAAAGCTTATTTAATGCGCTATACAACAATGGCAAAATCCCACTGCTTGAATACCTAAAAAAATGAGATAAAATCAATTAAACTCAATGATATTTACAAGAAAACGTAATATATACACGAAAACATAAAGTAAACTTATTTACACATAAAGTGGGGTTTATTCAACCAATTTTAACACAAAGTAACGATAAGTGATACAAAACTTATACACAAAAATAGGTACATTTTACACTTATCAGACTCTCCCAAACTTACATAATTGTTTGTCCTCAAACAAGAATCAAGTGACTCAAAGAAACAAAAACAATAACCAAAGAATCACGAATCAACAGGTTTTGAAAACGAAAACAAATGTATGGTTCAAATGAAAAACGGTACACACAAAGTAAATACTTACCACTAAACTACGACGATAACATAGTCACGAAACTAATGCAAAATACAAAAATCATGCCAAACATCCAAAAATAACACAAGTTCCAACGTGAATCACACCTAGCAAAAACAATCATCGGTAGATGAAAAACACAAAATGAGGTACTTTTTTCACTCACACAACAATCTTGCAAACAAAAGACTAAATTATGCAATCATCAAAAATCATATTGAACATACAAAGGCAAGAATCACAAGGACTTTCAAGGTTGTAGCGTGGTCGGACAAACAAACAAGGGGCAATTTCTAAATGTAATTGAAACAAAAACTTGCCTAAACCTAAGGGAGTGATCAACTCACAAAGACTCAAACACAAAATTCCAATCAACTTCTTCCAAAATCCCAAGTGTTACACAACACACAATACTTATTTAGCACAATTTATTTGAACTCTTTTTGTTTCCTTTCTCAAGGATTTTCTTTTTCTTTTTTTTTTCTTTCTTTCTTTTTCATATTTTTCTCTTTTTTTTTCTTTTCTTTTTCAACCTCATAGAAACCAACCAATGAGTAAACATTCATTCTCTCCCCAACTTGAATTCAACCACATCATCATGTGAATACTCCAAACTTTCTAAGGCAAGACAAAAATTCATACAACAACACAAAGTTGAGGGTTCAAGAAAAAAAACAATCAATCAAAATCCATACAAAAAGTGAATTCAATACTCATAGACAAGAATTAAACTCAAACAACATGGATAATGACAAAAAGGCACAAAGGGGTTACAAATGGTCACACACTCACAAGGTGAATTGACTCTTTGGCTAGGTAGTTGTGCTCAAAATGAAACAAAATGCCTTGATCCTTTTCATGCTTTCATAAAATCAACACAACCAAAAGATTAAGCATAATAAAATTCAGTTAAAACAAGAATGTTGGTACTCCGCGCATATATGAACAATGGAAGGCTACCTCACAAAAAGGTTGGGATCTAAAGTGATTCACAATAAGAACAAGTATACAAAAGAATGAATGGCATGAAAGTTTGTAAAAAGCCAAAGTATCATGAATATGCTAAAGTCAAGAAAGCGATAAACACATACCTTGGACGTGTACAAAACATAAAAATATCATTACCATACATCCGCAAGTTGAAACGATCAAACTTGGAACATCACCACAAATTTCCTCAAGCTACTCAAAACAAGCTCAAAGGCAAACACACAAACTATTAATATTAACAAACTGAAAAACCGGAAAAAATTTCATTAAAAAAGTTGTAAAGTGAAGATTGAGAATTTTACGAACAATCCGAGTACAACTTGTTTAATGAAAGTTCACCACACTACCTAAGCTAAACAACAACAAAAGAAAATAATACAACATGCTTGTTTTACGTCGTAAGCTCGACGCCTTTACGGTGCTTAGCTAACAACTTCCTCTCTTCATGCCATGGTGATGCCTCACCGCGCAACCAAAAGCAAGCGTCCTAACCAAACACATGAACAAACATTAAAATATACAAGTATCAATATAAACAAGTGAAAATATACAATGTATACGATATCTACAAAACTCAAAAACAAAGAAACTATCGCAATGCAAGTTCAATAAAAACCAATCCTCGGCAATGGCGCCATTTTGTTGAAGCGGAATAGCGGCAAGCAACAAAAAGATTTGGAAGTATTTTTTCGGGAATTTATCGTGTCCACAGAGATTGGGAATTGAACTGCCGTTCGACAATATCAATGTTAATGAGTTTGGTTTAAAATGGTTTAAAGTAAAAATAGAAAAGTAAACATTAAACAAAAAGAATTCATTCTTTAGACAGAAGAAACTTGTTC
This sequence comes from Lathyrus tuberosus, assembly GCA_022829125.1. Lineage (NCBI taxonomy): Eukaryota > Viridiplantae > Streptophyta > Magnoliopsida > Fabales > Fabaceae > Lathyrus > Lathyrus tuberosus. The sequence goes on along the minus strand of JALAZF010000111.1, from coordinate 5,649,042 downwards.
GGCATGTACATAATTGACTCCTCACAAACTTAAACTTACCTACCAGTTATACTCAACCAACAATACTCCTCAATATCACCCAGCATCGGTCACAACAAAGGTTATGTCTAACGCAAAGTTGAGAGAACAACCGTGTTACCATCGTCGATACTCTCGCACGCGACTCAAGGCACGAAGGCATTAAGCTTCGACACCTATTGAAGATTGTTAGCTCTAAATCTATCTCTAGAATCCAGAAACTAACAGATAATCATCCCTAATCGAAGTTTGCGAGGATTATCTCTAACGCAACCCAAACCCTGCACATTAAGCAAAAATCAGAGACAATCACCAATAAAGATTTGTAAAGCAAATTTCATACAACGCCATGGGCAATAACTATACATAAGATCAAAGTAAATACATATACAAAACCCAACAAAGAAGAAAACACAAAGAAGAAGAGAAATGAACCAAACATCTCACGGATTGTCAGAGCCGATCGATGAGAAATCCACCCCGGATCATCCATATGCAAGCTTCCATGTTATTTTCTAAGCTAATCTACTGAAAAATGAAGTTGATGGAGTTGGGAGCAAAAAAACCCCAAAACCATAACCTAAAAAATGCTGAAAATGTGACTTTATAGGCAAAAATGGGTTCCAGGGTTCGCCTAGCGAACATAGCCGCTTTAGCTACCGCCAAAAATGTGTTTTTCACGCTCCCGGGCACTTTTTATTCGCCCAAGGGTTCGCCTAGCTCGCTCGGCTCCAGTTCGCCTAGCGAACATGACAGCAAACCAGAACTTATTTTCTTCATAACTTTTGAACCGTAACTCGGATTGACGCACGGTCGGAAGCGTTGGAAAGCTTATTCAATGCTCTATACAACAATGGTAAAATCCCACTGCTTGAATACCTACAAAAATGAGATAAAATCAATTAAACTCAATGATATTTACAAGAAAATGCAATATATACACGAAAACGTAAAGTAAACGTATTTACACATAAAGTGGGGTTTATTCAACCAATTTTAACACAAAGTAATGATAAGTGCAATAAAACTTATACATAAAAATAGGTACATTTTACACTTATCAAACTCTCCCCAACTTACATAATTGTTTGTCCTCATACAAGAATCAAGCGACTCAAAGAAACAAAAACAATAACCAAAGAATCACGAATCAACAGGTTTTGAAAACGAAAACAAATGTATGGTTCAAATGAAAAACGGTACACACAAAGTAAATACTTACCACTAAACTACGACGATAACATAGTCACGAAACTAATGCAAAATACAAAAATCATGCCAAACATCCAAAAACAACACAAGTTCCAACGTGAATCACACCTAGCAAAAACAATCATCGGTAGATGAAAAACACAGAATGAGGTACTTTTTTCACTCACACAACAATCTTGCAAACAAAAGACTAAATTATGCAATCATCAAAAATCATATTGAACATACAAAGGCAAGAATCACAAGGACTTTCAAGGTTGTAGCGTGGTCGGACAAACAAACAAGGGGCAATTTCTAAAGGTAATTGAAACAAAAACTTGCCTAAACCTAAGGGAGTGATCAACTCACAAAGACTCAAACACAAAATTCCAATCAACTTCTTCCAAAATCCCAAGTGTTACACAACACACAATACTTATTTAGCACAATTTATTTGAACTCTTTTTGTTTCCTTTCTCAAGGATTTTCTTTTTCTTTTTTTTTCTTTCTTTCTTTTTCATATTTTTCTCTTTTTTTTTCTTTTCTTTTTCAACCTCATAAAAACCAACCAATGAGTAAACATTCATTCTCTCCCCAACTTGAATTCAACCACATCATCATGTGAATACTCCAAACTTTCTAAGGCAAGACAAAAATTCATACAACAACACAAAGTTGAGGGTTCAAGAAAAAAAACAATCAATCAAAATCCATACAAAAAGTGAATTCAATACTCATAGACAAGAATTATACTCAAACAACATGGATAATGACAAAAAGGCACAAAGGGGTTACAAATGGTCACACACTCACAAGGTGAATTGACTCTTTGGCTAGGTAGTTGTGCTCAAAATGAAACAAAATGCCTTGATCCTTTTCATGCTTTCATAAAATCAACACAACCAAAAGATTAAGCATAATAAAATTCAGTTAAAACAAGAATGTTGGTACTCCGCGCATATATGAACAATGGAAGGCTACCTCACAAAAAGGTTGGGATCTAAAGTGATTCACAATAAGAACAAGTATACAAAAGAATGAATGGCATGAAAGTTTGTAAAAAGCCAAAGTATCATGAATATGCTAAAGTCAAGAAAGCGATAAACACATACCTTGGACGTGTACAAAACATAAAAATATCATTACCATACATCCGCAAGTTGAAACGATCAAACTTGGAACATCACCACAAATTTCCTCAAGCAACTCAAAACAAGCTCAAAGGCAAACACACAAACTATTAATATTAACAAACTGAAAAACCGGAAAAAATTTCATTAAAAAAGTTGTAAAGTGAAGATTGAGAATTTTACGAACAATCCGAGTACAACTTGTTTAATGAAAGTTCACCACACTACCTAAGCTAAACAACAACAAAAGAAAATAATACAACATGTTTGTTTTACGTCGTAAGCTCGACGCCTTTACGGTGCTTAGCTAACAACTTCCTCTCTTCATGCCATGGTGATGCCTCACCGCGCAACCAAAAGCAAGCGCCCTAACCAAACACATGAACAAACATTAAAATATACAAGTATCAATATAAACAAGTGAAAATATACAATGTATACGATATCTACAAAACTCAAAAACAAAGAAACTATCGCAATGCAAGTTCAATAAAAACCAATCCCCGGCAATGGCGCCATTTTGTTGAAGCGGAATAGCGGCAAGCAACAAAAAGATTTGGAAGTATTTTTCCGGGAATTTATCGTGTCCACAGAGATTGGGAATTGAACTGCCGTTCGACAATATCAATGTTAATGAGTTTGGTTTAAAATGGTTTAAAGTAAAAATAGAAAAGTAAACATTAAACAAAAAGAATTCATTCTTCAGACAGAAGAAACTTGTTCGGCATGTACATAATCGACTCCTCACAAACTTAAACTTACCTACCAGTTATACTCAACCAACAATACTCCTCAATATCACCCAGCATCAGTCACAACAAAGGTTATGTCTAACGCAAAGTTGAGAGAACAACCGTGTTACCATAGTCGATACTCTCGCACGCGACTCAAGGCACGAAGGCATTAAGCTTCGACGCCTATTGAAGATTGTTAGCTCTAAATCTATCTCTAGAATCCAGAAACTAACAGATAATCATCCCTAATCGAAGTTTGCGAGGATTATCTCTAACGCAACCCAAACCCTGCACATTAAGCAAAAATCAGAGACAATCACCAATAAAGATTTGTAAAGCAAATTTCATACAACGCCGTGGGCAATAACTATACATAAGATCAAAGTAAATACATATACAAAACCCAACAAAGAAGAAAACACAAAGAAGAAGAGAAATGAACCAAACATCTCACGGATTGTCAGAGCCGATCGATGAGAAATCCACCCCGGATCATCCATATGCAAGCTTCCATGTTATTTTCTAAGCTAATCTACTGAAAAATGAAGTTGATGGAGTTGGGAGCAAAAAAACCCCAAAACCATAACCTAAAAAATGCTGAAAATGTGACTTTATAGGCAAAAATGGGTTCCAGGGTTCGCCTAGCGAACATAGCCGCTTTAGCTACCGCCAAAAATGTGTTTTTCACGCTCCCGGGCACTTTTTATTCGCCCAAGGGTTCGCCTAGCTCGCTCGGCTCCAGTTCGCCTAGCGAACATGACAGCAAACCAGAACTTATTTTCTTCATAACTTTTGAACCGTAACTCGGATTGACGCACGGTCGGAAGCGTTGGAAAGCTTATTCAATGCTCTATACAACAATGGTAAAATCCCACTGCTTGAATACCTACAAAAATGAGATAAAATCAATTAAACTCAATGATATTTACAAGAAAATGCAATATATACACGAAAACGTAAAGTAAACGTATTTACACATAAAGTGGGGTTTATTCAACCAATTTTAACACAAAGTAATGATAAGTGCAATAAAACTTATACATAAAAATAGGTACATTTTACACTTATCAAACTCTCCCCAACTTACATAATTGTTTGTCCTCATACAAGAATCAAGCGACTCAAAGAAACAAAAACAATAACCAAAGAATCACGAATCAACAGGTTTTGAAAACGAAAACAAATGTATGGTTCAAATGAAAAACGGTACACACAAAGTAAATACTTACCACTAAACTACGACGATAACATAGTCACGAAACTAATGCAAAATACAAAAATCATGCCAAACATCCAAAAACAACACAAGTTCCAACGTGAATCACACCTAGCAAAAACAATCATCGGTAGATGAAAAACACAGAATGAGGTACTTTTTTCACTCACACAACAATCTTGCAAACAAAAGACTAAATTATGCAATCATCAAAAATCATATTGAACATACAAAGGCAAGAATCACAAGGACTTTCAAGGTTGTAGCGTGGTCGGACAAACAAACAAGGGGCAATTTCTAAAGGTAATTGAAACAAAAACTTGCCTAAACCTAAGGGAGTGATCAACTCACAAAGACTCAAACACAAAATTCCAATCAACTTCTTCCAAAATCCCAAGTGTTACACAACACACAATACTTATTTAGCACAATTTATTTGAACTCTTTTTGTTTCCTTTCTCAAGGATTTTCTTTTTCTTTTTTTTTCTTTCTTTCTTTTTCATATTTTTCTCTTTTTTTTTCTTTTCTTTTTCAACCTCATAAAAACCAACCAATGAGTAAACATTCATTCTCTCCCCAACTTGAATTCAACCACATCATCATGTGAATACTCCAAACTTTCTAAGGCAAGACAAAAATTCATACAACAACACAAAGTTGAGGGTTCAAGAAAAAAAACAATCAATCAAAATCCATACAAAAAGTGAATTCAATACTCATAGACAAGAATTATACTCAAACAACATGGATAATGACAAAAAGGCACAAAGGGGTTACAAATGGTCACACACTCACAAGGTGAATTGACTCTTTGGCTAGGTAGTTGTGCTCAAAATGAAACAAAATGCCTTGATCCTTTTCATGCTTTCATAAAATCAACACAACCAAAAGATTAAGCATAATAAAATTCAGTTAAAACAAGAATGTTGGTACTCCGCGCATATATGAACAATGGAAGGCTACCTCACAAAAAGGTTGGGATCTAAAGTGATTCACAATAAGAACAAGTATACAAAAGAATGAATGGCATGAAAGTTTGTAAAAAGCCAAAGTATCATGAATATGCTAAAGTCAAGAAAGCGATAAACACATACCTTGGACGTGTACAAAACATAAAAATATCATTACCATACATCCGCAAGTTGAAACGATCAAACTTGGAACATCACCACAAATTTCCTCAAGCAACTCAAAACAAGCTCAAAGGCAAACACACAAACTATTAATATTAACAAACTGAAAAACCGGAAAAAATTTCATTAAAAAAGTTGTAAAGTGAAGATTGAGAATTTTACGAACAATCCGAGTACAACTTGTTTAATGAAAGTTCACCACACTACCTAAGCTAAACAACAACAAAAGAAAATAATACAACATGTTTGTTTTACGTCGTAAGCTCGACGCCTTTACGGTGCTTAGCTAACAACTTCCTCTCTTCATGCCATGGTGATGCCTCACCGCGCAACCAAAAGCAAGCGCCCTAACCAAACACATGAACAAACATTAAAATATACAAGTATCAATATAAACAAGTGAAAATATACAATGTATACGATATCTACAAAACTCAAAAACAAAGAAACTATCGCAATGCAAGTTCAATAAAAACCAATCCCCGGCAATGGCGCCATTTTGTTGAAGCGGAATAGCGGCAAGCAACAAAAAGATTTGGAAGTATTTTTCCGGGAATTTATCGTGTCCACAGAGATTGGGAATTGAACTGCCGTTCGACAATATCAATGTTAATGAGTTTGGTTTAAAATGGTTTAAAGTAAAAATAGAAAAGTAAACATTAAACAAAAAGAATTCATTCTTCAGACAGAAGAAACTTGTTCGGCATGTACATAATCGACTCCTCACAAACTTAAACTTACCTACCAGTTATACTCAACCAACAATACTCCTCAATATCACCCAGCATCAGTCACAACAAAGGTTATGTCTAACGCAAAGTTGAGAGAACAACCGTGTTACCATAGTCGATACTCTCGCACGCGACTCAAGGCACGAAGGCATTAAGCTTCGACGCCTATTGAAGATTGTTAGCTCTAAATCTATCTCTAGAATCCAGAAACTAACAGATAATCATCCCTAATCGAAGTTTGCGAGGATTATCTCTAACGCAACCCAAACCCTGCACATTAAGCAAAAATCAGAGACAATCACCAATAAAGATTTGTAAAGCAAATTTCATACAACGCCGTGGGCAATAACTATACATAAGATCAAAGTAAATACATATACAAAACCCAACAAAGAAGAAAACACAAAGAAGAAGAGAAATGAACCAAACATCTCACGGATTGTCAGAGCCGATCGATGAGAAATCCACCCCGGATCATCCATATGCAAGCTTCCATGTTATTTTCTAAGCTAATCTACTGAAAAATGAAGTTGATGGAGTTGGGAGCAAAAAAACCCCAAAACCATAACCTAAAAAATGCTGAAAATGTGACTTTATAGGCAAAAATGGGTTCCAGGGTTCGCCTAGCGAACATAGCCGCTTTAGCTACCGCCAAAAATGTGTTTTTCACGCTCCCGGGCACTTTTTATTCGCCCCAGGGTTCGCCTAGCTCGCTCTGCTCCAGTTCGCCTAGCGAACATGACAGCAAACCAGAACTTATTTTCTTCATAACTTTTGAACCGTAACTCGGATTGACGCACGGTCGGAAGCGTTGGAAAGCTTATTCAATGCTCTATACAACAATGGTAAAATCCCACTGCTTGAATACCTACAAAAATGAGATAAAATCAATTAAACTCAATGATATTTACAAGAAAATGCAATATATACACGAAAACGTAAAGTAAACGTATTTACACATAAAGTGGGGTTTATTCAACCAATTTTAACACAAAGTAATGATAAGTGCAACAAAACTTATACACAAAAATAGGTACATTTTACACTTATCAAACTCTCCCCAACTTACATAATTGTTTGTCCTCATACAAGAATCAAGCGACTCAAAGAAACAAAAACAATAACCAAAGAATCACGAATCAACAGGTTTTGAAAACGAAAACAAATGTATGGTTCAAATGAAAAACGGTACACACAAAGTAAATACTTACCACTAAACTACGACGATAACATAGTCACGAAACTAATGCAAAATACAAAAATCATGCCAAACATCCAAAAACAACACAAGTTCCAACGTGAATCACACCTAGCAAAAACAATCATCGGTAGATGAAAAACACAAAATGAGGTACTTTTTTCACTCACACAACAATCTTGCAAACAAAAGACTAAATTATGCAATCATCAAAAATCATATTGAACATACAAAGGCAAGAATCACAAGGACTTTCAAGGTTGTAGCGTGGTCGGACAAACAAACAAGGGGCAATTTCTAAAGGTAATTGAAACAAAAACTTGCCTAAACCTAAGGGAGTGATCAACTCACAAAGACTCAAACACAAAATTCCAATCAACTTCTTCCAAAATCCCAAGTGTTACACAACACACAATACTTATTTAGCACAATTTATTTGAACTCTTTTTGTTTCCTTTCTCAAGGATTTTCTTTTTCTTTTTTTTGCTTTCTTTCTTTTTCATATTTTTCTCTTTTTTTTTCTTTTCTTTTTCAACCTCATAAAAACCAACCAATGAGTAAACATTCATTCTCTCTCCAACTTGAATTCAACCACATCATCATGTTAAAGCAACAAAAAGATTTGGAAGTATTTTTTCGGGAATTTATCGTGTCCACAGAGATTGGGAATTGAACTGCCGTTCGACAATATCAATGTTAATGAGTTTGGTTTAAAATGGTTTAAAGTAAAAATAGAAAAGTAAACATTAAACAAAAAGAATTCATTCTTCAGACAGAAGAAACTTGTTCGGCATGTACATAATTGACTCCTCACAAACTTAAACTTACCTACCAGTTATACTCAACCAACAATACTCCTCAATATCACCCAGCATCGGTCACAACAAAGGTTATGTCTAACGCAAAGTTGAGAGAACAACCGTGTTACCATCGTCGATACTCTCGCACGCGACTCAAGGCACGAAGGCATTAAGCTTCGACGCCTATTGAAGATTGTTAGCTCTAAATCTATCTCTAGAATCCAGAAACTAACAGATAATCATCCCTAATCGAAGTTTGCGAGGATTATCTCTAACGCAACCCAAACCCTGCACATTAAGCAAAAATCAGAGACAATCACCAATAAAGATTTGTAAAGCAAATTTCATACAACGCCGTGGGCGATAACTATACATAAGATCAAAGTAAATACATATACAAAACCCAACAAAGAAGAAAACACAAAGAAGAAGAGAAATGAACCAAACATCTCACGGATTGTCAGAGCCGATCGATGAGAAATCCACCCCGGATCATCCATATGCAAGCTTCCATGTTATTTTCTAAGCTAATCTACTGAAAAATGAAGTTGATGGAGTTGGGAGCAAAAAAACCCCAAAACCATAACCTAAAAAATGCTGAAAATGTGACTTTATAGGCAAAAATGGGTTCCAGGGTTCGCCTAGCGAACATAGCCGCTTTAGCTACCGCCAAAAATGTGTTTTTCACGCTCCCGGGCACTTTTTATTCGCCCCAGGGTTCGCCTAGCTCGCTCGGCTCCAGTTCGCCTAGCGAACATGACAGCAAACCAGAACTTATTTTCTTCATAACTTTTGAACCGTAACTCGGATTGACGCACGGTCGGAAGCGTTGGAAAGCTTATTCAATGCTCTATACAACAATGGTAAAATCCCACTGCTTGAATACCTACAAAAATGAGATAAAATCAATTAAACTCAATGATATTTACAAGAAAATGCAATATATACACGAAAACGTAAAGTAAACGTATTTACACATAAAGTGGGGTTTATTCAACCAATTTTAACACAAAGTAATGATAAGTGCAACAAAACTTATACACAAAAATAGGTACATTTTACACTTATCAAACTCTCCCCAACTTACATAATTGTTTGTCCTCATACAAGAATCAAGCGACTCAAAGAAACAAAAACAATAACCAAAGAATCACGAATCAACAGGTTTTGAAAACGAAAACAAATGTATGGTTCAAATGAAAAACGGTACACACAAAGTAAATACTTACCACTAAACTACGACGATAACATAGTCACGAAACTAATGCAAAATACAAAAATCATGCCAAACATCCAAAAACAACACAAGTTCCAACGTGAATCACACCTAGCAAAAACAATCATCGGTAGATGAAAAACACAAAATGAGGTACTTTTTTCACTCACACAACAATCTTGCAAACAAAAGACTAAATTATGCAATCATCAAAAATCATATTGAACATACAAAGGCAAGAATCACAAGGACTTTCAAGGTTGTAGCGTGGTCGGACAAACAAACAAGGGGCAATTTCTAAAGGTAATTGAAACAAAAACTTGCCTAAACCTAAGGGAGTGATCAACTCACAAAGACTCAAACACAAAATTCCAATCAACTTCTTCCAAAATCCCAAGTGTTACACAACACACAATACTTATTTAGCACAATTTATTTGAACTCTTTTTGTTTCCTTTCTCAAGGATTTTCTTTTTCTTTTTTTTGCTTTCTTTCTTTTTCATATTTTTCTCTTTTTTTTTCTTTTCTTTTTCAACCTCATAAAAACCAACCAATGAGTAAACATTCATTCTCTCCCCAACTTGAATTCAACCACATCATCATGTGAATACTCCAAACTTTCTAAGGCAAGACAAAAATTCATACAACAACACAAAGTTGAGGGTTCAAGAAAAAAAACAATCAATCAAAATCCATACAAAAAGTGAATTCAATACTCATAGACAAGAATTATACTCAAACAACATGGATAATGACAAAAAGGCACAAAGGGGTTACAAATGGTCACACACTCACAAGGTGAATTGACTCTTTGGCTAGGTAGTTGTGCTCAAAATGAAACAAAATGCCTTGATCCTTTTCATGCTTTCATAAAATCAACACAACCAAAAGATTAAGCATAATAAAATTCAGTTAAAACAAGAATGTTGGTACTCCGCGCATATATGAACAATGGAAGGCTACCTCACAAAAAGGTTGGGATCTAAAGTGATTCACAATAAGAACAAGTATACAAAAGAATGAATGGCATGAAAGTTTGTAAAAAGCCAAAGTATCATGAATATGCTAAAGTCAAGAAAGCGATAAACACATACCTTGGACGTGTACAAAACATAAAAATATCATTACCATACATCCGCAAGTTGAAACGATCAAACTTGGAACATCACCACAAATTTCCTCAAGCAACTCAAAACAAGCTCAAAGGCAAACACACAAACTATTAATATTAACAAACTGAAAAACCGGAAAAAATTTCATTAAAAAAGTTGTAAAGTGAAGATTGAGAATTTTACGAACAATCCGAGTACAACTTGTTTAATGAAAGTTCACCACACTACCTAAGCTAAACAACAACAAAAGAAAATAATACAACATGTTTATTTTACGTCGTAAGCTCGACGCCTTTACGGTGCTTAGCTAACAACTTCCTCTCTTCATGCCATGGTGATGCCTCACCGCGCAACCAAAAGCAAGCGCCCTAACCAAACACATGAACAAACATTAAAATATACAAGTATCAATATAAACAAGTGAAAATATACAATGTATACGATATCTACAAAACTCAAAAACAAAGAAACTATCGCAATGCAAGTTCAATAAAAACCAATCCCCGGCAATGGCGCCATTTTGTTGAAGCGGAATAGCGGCAAGCAACAAAAAGATTTGGAAGTATTTTTCCGGGAATTTATCGTGTCCACAGAGATTGGGAATTGAACTGCCGTTCGACAATATCAATGTTAATGAGTTTGGTTTAAAATGGTTTAAAGTAAAAATAGAAAAGTAAACATTAAACAAAAAGAATTCATTCTTCAGACAGAAGAAACTTGTTCGGCATGTACATAATTGACTCCTCACAAACTTAAACTTACCTACCAGTTATACTCAACCAACAATACTCCTCAATATCACCCAGCATCGGTCACAACAAAGGTTATGTCTAACGCAAAGTTGAGAGAACAACCGTGTTACCATCGTCGATACTCTCGCACGCGACTCAAGGCACGAAGGCATTAAGCTTCGACGCCTATTGAAGATTGTTAGCTCTAAATCTATCTCTAGAATCCAGAAACTAACAGATAATCATCCCTAATCGAAGTTTGCGAGGATTATCTCTAACGCAACCCAAACCCTGCACATTAAGCAAAAATCAGAGACAATCACCAATAAAGATTTGTAAAGCAAATTTCATACAACGCCGTGGGCGATAACTATACATAAGATCAAAGTAAATACATATACAAAACCCAACAAAGAAGAAAACACAAAGAAGAAGAGAAATGAACCAAACATCTCACGGATTGTCAGAGCCGATCGATGAGAAATCCACCCCGGATCATCCATATGCAAGCTTCCATGTTATTTTCTAAGCTAATCTACTGAAAAATGAAGTTGATGGAGTTGGGAGCAAAAAAACCCCAAAACCATAACCTAAAAAATGCTGAAAATGTGACTTTATAGGCAAAAATGGGTTCCAGGGTTCGCCTAGCGAACATAGCCGCTTTAGCTACCGCCAAAAATGTGTTTTTCACGCTCCCGGGCACTTTTTATTCGCCCTAGGGTTCGCCTAGCTCGCTCGGCTCCAGTTCGCCTAGCGAACATGACAGCAAACCAGAACTTATTTTCTTCATAACTTTTGAACCGTAACTCGGATTGACGCACGGTCGGAAGCGTTGGAAAGCTTATTCAATGCTCTATACAACAATGGTAAAATCCCACTGCTTGAATACCTACAAAAATGAGATAAAATCAATTAAACTCAATGATATTTACAAGAAAATGCAATATATACACGAAAACGTAAAGTAAACGTATTTACACATAAAGTGGGGTTTATTCAACCAATTTTAACACAAAGTAATGATAAGTGCAACAAAACTTATACACAAAAATAGGTACATTTTACACTTATCAAACTCTCCCCAACTTACATAATTGTTTGTCCTCATACAAGAATCAAGCGACTCAAAGAAACAAAAACAATAACCAAAGAATCACGAATCAACAGGTTTTGAAAACGAAAACAAATGTATGGTTCAAATGAAAAACGGTACACACAAAGTAAATACTTACCACTAAACTACGACGATAACATAGTCACGAAACTAATGCAAAATACAAAAATCATGCCAAACATCCAAAAACAACACAAGTTCCAACGTGAATCACACCTAGCAAAAACAATCATCGGTAGATGAAAAACACAAAATGAGGTACTTTTTTCACTCACACAACAATCTTGCAAACAAAAGACTAAATTATGCAATCATCAAAAATCATATTGAACATACAAAGGCAAGAATCACAAGGACTTTCAAGGTTGTAGCGTGGTCGGACAAACAAACAAGGGGCAATTTCTAAAGGTAATTGAAACAAAAACTTGCCTAAACCTAAGGGAGTGATCAACTCACAAAGACTCAAACACAAAATTCCAATCAACTTCTTCCAAAATCCCAAGTGTTACACAACACACAATACTTATTTAGCACAATTTATTTGAACTCTTTTTGTTTCCTTTCTCAAGGATTTTCTTTTTCTTTTTTTTGCTTTCTTTCTTTTTCATATTTTTCTCTTTTTTTTTCTTTTCTTTTTCAACCTCATAAAAACCAACCAATGAGTAAACATTCATTCTCTCCCCAACTTGAATTCAACCACATCATCATGTGAATACTCCAAACTTTCTAAGGCAAGACAAAAATTCATACAACAACACAAAGTTGAGGGTTCAAGAAAAAAAACAATCAATCAAAATCCATACAAAAAGTGAATTCAATACTCATAGACAAGAATTATACTCAAACAACATGGATAATGACAAAAAGGCACAAAGGGGTTACAAATGGTCACACACTCACAAGGTGAATTGACTCTTTGGCTAGGTAGTTGTGCTCAAAATGAAACAAAATGCCTTGATCCTTTTCATGCTTTCATAAAATCAACACAACCAAAAGATTAAGCATAATAAAATTCAGTTAAAACAAGAATGTTGGTACTCCGCGCATATATGAACAATGGAAGGCTACCTCACAAAAAGGTTGGGATCTAAAGTGATTCACAATAAGAACAAGTATACAAAAGAATGAATGGCATGAAAGTTTGTAAAAAGCCAAAGTATCATGAATATGCTAAAGTCAAGAAAGCGATAAACACATACCTTGGACGTGTACAAAACATAAAAATATCATTACCATACATCCGCAAGTTGAAACGATCAAACTTGGAACATCACCACAAATTTCCTCAAGCAACTCAAAACAAGCTCAAAGGCAAACACACAAACTATTAATATTAACAAACTGAAAAACCGGAAAAAATTTCATTAAAAAAGTTGTAAAGTGAAGATTGAGAATTTTACGAACAATCCGAGTACAACTTGTTTAATGAAAGTTCACCACACTACCTAAGCTAAACAACAACAAAAGAAAATAATACAACATGTTTGTTTTACGTCGTAAGCTCGACGCCTTTACGGTGCTTAGCTAACAACTTCCTCTCTTCATGCCATGGTGATGCCTCACCGCGCAACCAAAAGCAAGCGCCCTAACCAAACACATGAACAAACATTAAAATATACAAGTATCAATATAAACAAGTGAAAATATACAATGTATACGATATCTACAAAACTCAAAAACAAAGAAACTATCGCAATGCAAGTTCAATAAAAACCAATCCCCGGCAATGGCGCCATTTTGTTGAAGCGGAATAGCGGCAAGCAACAAAAAGATTTGGAAGTATTTTTCCGGGAATTTATCGTGTCCACAGAGATTGGGAATTGAACTGCCGTTCGACAATATCAATGTTAATGAGTTTGGTTTAAAATGGTTTAAAGTAAAAATAGAAAAGTAAACATTAAACAAAAAGAATTCATTCTTCAGACAGAAGAAACTTGTTCGGCATGTACATAATCGACTCCTCACAAACTTAAACTTACCTACCAGTTATACTCAACCAACAATACTCCTCAATATCACCCAGCATCAGTCACAACAAAGGTTATGTCTAACGCAAAGTTGAGAGAACAACCGTGTTACCATAGTCGATACTCTCGCACGCGACTCAAGGCACGAAGGCATTAAGCTTCGACGCCTATTGAAGATTGTTAGCTCTAAATCTATCTCTAGAATCCAGAAACTAACAGATAATCATCCCTAATCGAAGTTTGCGAGGATTATCTCTAACGCAACCCAAACCCTGCACATTAAGCAAAAATCAGAGACAATCACCAATAAAGATTTGTAAAGCAAATTTCATACAACGCCGTGGGCAATAACTATACATAAGATCAAAGTAAATACATATACAAAACCCAACAAAGAAGAAAACACAAAGAAGAAGAGAAATGAACCAAACATCTCACGGATTGTCAGAGCCGATCGATGAGAAATCCACCCCGGATCATCCATATGCAAGCTTCCATGTTATTTTCTAAGCTAATCTACTGAAAAATGAAGTTGATGGAGTTGGGAGCAAAAAAACCCCAAAACCATAACCTAAAAAATGCTGAAAATGTGACTTTATAGGCAAAAATGGGTTCCAGGGTTCGCCTAGCGAACATAGCCGCTTTAGCTACCGCCAAAAATGTGTTTTTCACGCTCCCGGGCACTTTTTATTCGCCCCAGGGTTCGCCTAGCTCGCTCTGCTCCAGTTCGCCTAGCGAACATGACAGCAAACCAGAACTTATTTTCTTCATAACTTTTGAACCGTAACTCGGATTGACGCACGGTCGGAAGCGTTGGAAAGCTTATTCAATGCTCTATACAACAATGGTAAAATCCCACTGCTTGAATACCTACAAAAATGAGATAAAATCAATTAAACTCAATGATATTTACAAGAAAATGCAATATATACACAAAAACGTAAAGTAAACGTATTTACACATAAAGTGGGGTTTATTCAACCAATTTTAACACAAAGTAATGATAAGTGCAACAAAACTTATACACAAAAATAGGTACATTTTACACTTATCAAACTCTCCCCAACTTACATAATTGTTTGTCCTCATACAAGAATCAAGCGACTCAAAGAAACAAAAACAATAACCAAAGAATCACGAATCAACAGGTTTTGAAAACGAAAACAAATGTATGGTTCAAATGAAAAACGGTACACACAAAGTAAATACTTACCACTAAACTACGACGATAACATAGTCACGAAACTAATGCAAAATACAAAAATCATGCCAAACATCCAAAAACAACACAAGTTCCAACGTGAATCACACCTAGCAAAAACAATCATCGGTAGATGAAAAACACAAAATGAGGTACTTTTTTCACTCACACAACAATCTTGCAAACAAAAGACTAAATTATGCAATCATCAAAAATCATATTGAACATACAAAGGCAAGAATCACAAGGACTTTCAAGGTTGTAGCGTGGTCGGACAAACAAACAAGGGGCAATTTCTAAAGGTAATTGAAACAAAAACTTGCCTAAACCTAAGGGAGTGATCAACTCACAAAGACTCAAACACAAAATTCCAATCAACTTCTTCCAAAATCCCAAGTGTTACACAACACACAATACTTATTTAGCACAATTTAATTGAACTCTTTTTGTTTCCTTTCTCAAGGATTTTCTTTTTCTTTTTTTTGCTTTCTTTCTTTTTCATATTTTTCTCTTTTTTTTTCTTTTCTTTTTCAACCTCATAAAAACCAACCAATGAGTAAACATTCATTCTCTCCCCAACTTGAATTCAACCACATCATCATGTGAATACTCCAAACTTTCTAAGGCAAGACAAAAATTCATACAACAACACAAAGTTGAGGGTTCAAGAAAAAAAACAATCAATCAAAATCCATACAAAAAGTGAATTCAATACTCATAGACAAGAATTATACTCAAACAACATGGATAATGACAAAAAGGCACAAAGGGGTTACAAATGGTCACACACTCACAAGGTGAATTGACTCTTTGGCTAGGTAGTTGTGCTCAAAATGAAACAAAATGCCTTGATCCTTTTCATGCTTTCATAAAATCAACACAACCAAAAGATTAAGCATAATAAAATTCAGTTAAAACAAGAATGTTGGTACTCCGCGCATATATGAACAATGGAAGGCTACCTCACAAAAAGGTTGGGATCTAAAGTGATTCACAATAAGAACAAGTATACAAAAGAATGAATGGCATGAAAGTTTGTAAAAAGCCAAAGTATCATGAATATGCTAAAGTCAAGAAAGCGATAAACACATACCTTGGACGTGTACAAAACATAAAAATATCATTACCATACATCCGCAAGTTGAAACGATCAAACTTGGAACATCACCACAAATTTCCTCAAGCAACTCAAAACAAGCTCAAAGGCAAACACACAAACTATTAATATTAACAAACTGAAAAACCGGAAAAAATTTCATTAAAAAAGTTGTAAAGTGAAGATTGAGAATTTTACGAACAATCCGAGTACAACTTGTTTAATGAAAGTTCACCACACTACCTAAGCTAAACAACAACAAAAGAAAATAATACAACATGTTTGTTTTACGTCGTAAGCTCGACGCCTTTACGGTGCTTAGCTAACAACTTCCTCTCTTCATGCCATGGTGATGCCTCACCGCGCAACCAAAAGCAAGCGCCCTAACCAAACACATGAACAAACATTAAAATATACAAGTATCAATATAAACAAGTGAAAATATACAATGTATACGATATCTACAAAACTCAAAAACAAAGAAACTATCGCAATGCAAGTTCAATAAAAACCAATCCCCGGCAATGGCGCCATTTTGTTGAAGCGGAATAGCGGCAAGCAACAAAAAGATTTGGAAGTATTTTTCCGGGAATTTATCGTGTCCACAGAGATTGGGAATTGAACTGCCGTTCGACAATATCAATGTTAATGAGTTTGGTTTAAAATGGTTTAAAGTAAAAATAGAAAAGTAAACATTAAACAAAAAGAATTCATTCTTCAGACAGAAGAAACTTGTTCGGCATGTACATAATCGACTCCTCACAAACTTAAACTTACCTACCAGTTATACTCAACCAACAATACTCCTCAATATCACCCAGCATCAGTCACAACAAAGGTTATGTCTAACGCAAAGTTGAGAGAACAACCGTGTTACCATAGTCGATACTCTCGCACGCGACTCAAGGCACGAAGGCATTAAGCTTCGACGCCTATTGAAGATTGTTAGCTCTAAATCTATCTCTAGAATCCAGAAACTAACAGATAATCATCCCTAATCGAAGTTTGCGAGGATTATCTCTAACGCAACCCAAACCCTGCACATTAAGCAAAAATCAGAGACAATCACCAATAAAGATTTGTAAAGCAAATTTCATACAACGCCGTGGGCAATAACTATACATAAGATCAAAGTAAATACATATACAAAACCCAACAAAGAAGAAAACACAAAGAAGAAGAGAAATGAACCAAACATCTCACGGATTGTCAGAGCCGATCGATGAGAAATCCACCCCGGATCATCCATATGCAAGCTTCCATGTTATTTTCTAAGCTAATCTACTGAAAAATGAAGTTGATGGAGTTGGGAGCAAAAAAACCCCAAAACCATAACCTAAAAAATGCTGAAAATGTGACTTTATAGGCAAAAATGGGTTCCAGGGTTCGCCTAGCGAACATAGCCGCTTTAGCTACCGCCAAAAATGTGTTTTTCACGCTCCCGGGCACTTTTTATTCGCCCCAGGGTTCGCCTAGCTCGCTCTGCTCCAGTTCGCCTAGCGAACATGACAGCAAACCAGAACTTATTTTCTTCATAACTTTTGAACCGTAACTCGGATTGACGCACGGTCGGAAGCGTTGGAAAGCTTATTCAATGCTCTATACAACAATGGTAAAATCCCACTGCTTGAATACCTACAAAAATGAGATAAAATCAATTAAACTCAATGATATTTACAAGAAAATGCAATATATACACGAAAACGTAAAGTAAACGTATTTACACATAAAGTGGGGTTTATTCAACCAATTTTAACACAAAGTAATGATAAGTGCAACAAAACTTATACACAAAAATAGGTACATTTTACACTTATCAAACTCTCCCCAACTTACATAATTGTTTGTCCTCATACAAGAATCAAGCGACTCAAAGAAACAAAAACAATAACCAAAGAATCACGAATCAACAGGTTTTGAAAACGAAAACAAATGTATGGTTCAAATGAAAAACGGTACACACAAAGTAAATACTTACCACTAAACTACGACGATAACATAGTCACGAAACTAATGCAAAATACAAAAATCATGCCAAACATCCAAAAACAACACAAGTTCCAACGTGAATCACACCTAGCAAAAACAATCATCGGTAGATGAAAAACACAGAATGAGGTACTTTTTTCACTCACACAACAATCTTGCAAACAAAAGACTAAATTATGCAATCATCAAAAATCATATTGAACATACAAATGCAAGAATCACAAGGACTTTCAAGGTTGTAGCGTGGTCGGACAAACAAACAAGGGGCAATTTCTAAAGGTAATTGAAACAAAAACTTGCCTAAACCTAAGGGAGTGATCAACTCACAAAGACTCAAACACAAAATTCCAATCAACTTCTTCCAAAATCCCAAGTGTTACACAACACACAATACTTATTTAGCACAATTTAATTGAACTCTTTTTGTTTCCTTTCTCAAGGATTTTCTTTTTCTTTTTTTTGCTTTCTTTCTTTTTCATATTTTTCTCTTTTTTTTTCTTTTCTTTTTCAACCTCATAAAAACCAACCAATGAGTAAACATTCATTCTCTCCCCAACTTGAATTCAACCACATCATCATGTGAATACTCCAAACTTTCTAAGGCAAGACAAAAATTCATACAACAACACAAAGTTGAGGGTTCAAGAAAAAAAACAATCAATCAAAATCCATACAAAAAGTGAATTCAATACTCATAGACAAGAATTATACTCAAACAACATGGATAATGACAAAAAGGCACAAAGGGGTTACAAATGGTCACACACTCACAAGGTGAATTGACTCTTTGGCTAGGTAGTTGTGCTCAAAATGAAACAAAATGCCTTGATCCTTTTCATGCTTTCATAAAATCAACACAACCAAAAGATTAAGCATAATAAAATTCAGTTAAAACAAGAATGTTGGTACTCCGCGCATATATGAACAATGGAAGGCTACCTCACAAAAAGGTTGGGATCTAAAGTGATTCACAATAAGAACAAGTATACAAAAGAATGAATGGCATGAAAGTTTGTAAAAAGCCAAAGTATCATGAATATGCTAAAGTCAAGAAAGCGATAAACACATACCTTGGACGTGTACAAAACATAAAAATATCATTACCATACATCCGCAAGTTGAAACGATCAAACTTGGAACATCACCACAAATTTCCTCAAGCAACTCAAAACAAGCTCAAAGGCAAACACACAAACTATTAATATTAACAAACTGAAAAACCGGAAAAAATTTCATTAAAAAAGTTGTAAAGTGAAGATTGAGAATTTTACGAACAATCCGAGTACAACTTGTTTAATGAAAGTTCACCACACTACCTAAGCTAAACAACAACAAAAGAAAATAATACAACATGTTTGTTTTACGTCGTAAGCTCGACGCCTTTACGGTGCTTAGCTAACAACTTCCTCTCTTCATGCCATGGTGATGCCTCACCGCGCAACCAAAAGCAAGCGCCCTAACCAAACACATGAACAAACATTAAAATATACAAGTATCAATATAAACAAGTGAAAATATACAATGTATACGATATCTACAAAACTCAAAAACAAAGAAACTATCGCAATGCAAGTTCAATAAAAACCAATCCCCGGCAATGGCGCCATTTTGTTGAAGCGGAATAGCGGCAAGCAACAAAAAGATTTGGAAGTATTTTTCCGGGAATTTATCGTGTCCACAGAGATTGGGAATTGAACTGCCGTTCGACAATATCAATGTTAATGAGTTTGGTTTAAAATGGTTTAAAGTAAAAATAGAAAAGTAAACATTAAACAAAAAGAATTCATTCTTCAGACAGAAGAAACTTGTTCGGCATGTACATAATCGACTCCTCACAAACTTAAACTTACCTACCAGTTATACTCAACCAACAATACTCCTCAATATCACCCAGCATCAGTCACAACAAAGGTTATGTCTAACGCAAAGTTGAGAGAACAACCGTGTTACCATAGTCGATACTCTCGCACGCGACTCAAGGCACGAAGGCATTAAGCTTCGACGCCTATTGAAGATTGTTAGCTCTAAATCTATCTCTAGAATCCAGAAACTAACAGATAATCATCCCTAATCGAAGTTTGCGAGGATTATCTCTAACGCAACCCAAACCCTGCACATTAAGCAAAAATCAGAGACAATCACCAATAAAGATTTGTAAAGCAAATTTCATACAACGCCGTGGGCAATAACTATACATAAGATCAAAGTAAATACATATACAAAACCCAACAAAGAAGAAAACACAAAGAAGAAGAGAAATGAACCAAACATCTCACGGATTGTCAGAGCCGATCGATGAGAAATCCACCCCGGATCATCCATATGCAAGCTTCCATGTTATTTTCTAAGCTAATCTACTGAAAAATGAAGTTGATGGAGTTGGGAGCAAAAAAACCCCAAAACCATAACCTAAAAAATGCTGAAAATGTGACTTTATAGGCAAAAATGGGTTCCAGGGTTCGCCTAGCGAACATAGCCGCTTTAGCTACCGCCAAAAATGTGTTTTTCACGCTCCCGGGCACTTTTTATTCGCCCCAGGGTTCGCCTAGCTCGCTCTGCTCCAGTTCGCCTAGCGAACATGACAGCAAACCAGAACTTATTTTCTTCATAACTTTTGAACCGTAACTCGGATTGACGCACGGTCGGAAGCGTTGGAAAGCTTATTCAATGCTCTATACAACAATGGTAAAATCCCACTGCTTGAATACCTACAAAAATGAGATAAAATCAATTAAACTCAATGATATTTACAAGAAAATGCAATATATACACGAAAACGTAAAGTAAACGTATTTACACATAAAGTGGGGTTTATTCAACCAATTTTAACACAAAGTAATGATAAGTGCAACAAAACTTATACACAAAAATAGGTACATTTTACACTTATCAAACTCTCCCCAACTTACATAATTGTTTGTCCTCATACAAGAATCAAGCGACTCAAAGAAACAAAAACAATAACCAAAGAATCACGAATCAACAGGTTTTGAAAACGAAAACAAATGTATGGTTCAAATGAAAAACGGTACACACAAAGTAAATACTTACCACTAAACTACGACGATAACATAGTCACGAAACTAATGCAAAATACAAAAATCATGCCAAACATCCAAAAACAACACAAGTTCCAACGTGAATCACACCTAGCAAAAACAATCATCGGTAGATGAAAAACACAAAATGAGGTACTTTTTTCACTCACACAACAATCTTGCAAACAAAAGACTAAATTATGCAATCATCAAAAATCATATTGAACATACAAAGGCAAGAATCACAAGGACTTTCAAGGTTGTAGCGTGGTCGGACAAATAAACAAGGGGCAATTTCTAAAGGTAATTGAAACAAAAACTTGCCTAAACCTAAGGGAGTGATCAACTCACAAAGACTCAAACACAAAATTCCAATCAACTTCTTCCAAAATCCCAAGTGTTACACAACACACAATACTTATTTAGCACAATTTATTTGAACTCTTTTTGTTTCCTTTCTCAAGGATTTTCTTTTTCTTTTTTTTGCTTTCTTTCTTTTTCATATTTTTCTCTTTTTTTTTCTTTTCTTTTTCAACCTCATAAAAACCAACCAATGAGTAAACATTCATTCTCTCCCCAACTTGAATTCAACCACATCATCATGTGAATACTCCAAACTTTCTAAGGCAAGACAAAAATTCATACAACAACACAAAGTTGAGGGTTCAAGAAAAAAAACAATCAATCAAAATCCATACAAAAAGTGAATTCAATACTCATAGACAAGAATTATACTCAAACAACATGGATAATGACAAAAAGGCACAAAGGGGTTACAAATGGTCACACACTCACAAGGTGAATTGACTCTTTGGCTAGGTAGTTGTGCTCAAAATGAAACAAAATGCCTTGATCCTTTTCATGCTTTCATAAAATCAACACAACCAAAAGATTAAGCATCATAAAATTCAGTTAAAACAAGAATGTTGGTACTCCGCGCATATATGAACAATGGAAGGCTACCTCACAAAAAGGTTGGGATCTAAAGTGATTCACAATAAGAACAAGTATACAAAAGAATGAATGGCATGAAAGTTTGTAAAAAGCCAAAGTATCATGAATATGCTAAAGTCAAGAAAGCGATAAACACATACCTTGGACGTGTACAAAACATAAAAATATCATTACCATACATCCGCAAGTTGAAACGATCAAACTTGGAACATCACCACAAATTTCCTCAAGCTACTCAAAACAAGCTCAAAGGCAAACACACAAATTATTAATATTAACAAACTGAAAAACCGGAAAAAATTTCATTAAAAAAGTTGTAAAGTAAAGATTGAGAATTTTACGAACAATCCGAGTACAACTTGTTTAATGAAAGTTCACCACACTACCTAAGCTAAACAACAACAAAAGAAAATAATACAACATGCTTGTTTTACGTCGTAAGCTCGATGCCTTTACGGTGCTTAGCTAACAACTTCCTCTCTTCATGCCATGGCGATGCCTCACCGCGCAACCAAAAGCAAGCGTCCTAACCAAACACATGAACAAACATTAAAATATACAAGTATCAATATAAACAAGTGAAAATATACAATGTATAAGATATCTACAAAACTCAAAAACAAAGAAACTATCGCAATGCAAGTTCAATAAAAACCAATCCCCCGCAATGGCGCCATTTTGTTGAAGCGGAATAGCGGCAAGCAACAAAAAGATTTGGAAGTATTTTTCCGGGAATTTATCGTGTCCACAGAGATTGGGAATTGAACTGCCGTTCTACAATATCAATGTTAATGAGTTTGGTTTAAAATGGTTTAAAGTAAAAATAGAAAAGTAAACATTAAACAAAAAGAATTCATTCTTCAGACAGAAGAAACTTGTTCGGCATGTACATAATCGACTCCTCACAAACTTAAACTTACCTATCAGTTATACTCAACCAACAATACTCCTCAATATCACCCAGCATCGGTCACAACAAAGGTTATGTCTAACGCAAAGTTGAGAGAACAACCGTGTTACCATCGTTGATACTCTCGCACGCGACTCAAGGCACGAAGGCATTAAGCTTCGACGCCTATTGAAGATTGTTAGCTCTAAATCTATCTCTAGAATCCAGAAACTAACAGATAATCATCCCTAATCGAAGTTTGCGAGGATTATCTCTAACGCAACCCAAACCCTGCACATTAAGCAAAAATCAGAGACAATCACCAATAAAGATTTGTAAAGCAAATTTCATACAACGCCATGGGCAATAACTATACATAAGATCAAAGTAAATACATATACAAAACCCAACAAAGAAGAAAACACAAAGAAGAAGAGAAATGAACCAAACATCTCACGGATTGTCAGAGCCGATCGATGAGAAATCCACCCCGGATCATCCATATACAAGCTTCCATGTTATTTTCTAAGCTAATCTACTGAAAAATGAAGTTGATGGAGTTGGGAGCAAAAAAACCCCAAAACCATAACCTAAAAAATGCTGAAAATGTGACTTTATAGGCAAAAATGGGTTCCAGGGTTCGCCTAGCGAACATAGCCGCTTTAGCTACCGCCAAAAATGTGTTTTTCACGCTCCCGGGCACTTTTTATTCGCCTCAGGGTTCGCCTAGCTCGCTCGCCTCCAGTTCGCCTAGCAAACATGACAGCAAACCAGAACTTATTTTCTTCATAACTTTTGAACCGTAACTCGGATTGACGCACGGTCGGAAGCGTTGGAAAGCTTATTCAATGCTCTATACAACAATGGTAAAATCCCACTGCTTGAATACCTACAAAAATGAGATAAAATCAATTAAACTCAATGATATTTACAAGAAAATGCAATATATACACGAAAACGTAAAGTAAACGTATTTACACATAAAGTGGGGTTTATTCAACCAATTTTAACACAAAGTAATGATAAGTGCAACAAAACTTATACACAAAAATAGGTACATTTTACACTTATCAAACTCTCCCCAACTTACATAATTGTTTGTCCTCATACAAGAATCAAGCGACTCAAAGAAACAAAAGCAATAACCAAAGAATCACGAATCAACAGGTTTTGAAAACGGAAAACAAATGTATGGTTCAAATGTTAAATGGTACACACAAAGTAAATACTTACCACAAAACTACGACGATAACATAGTCACGAAACTAATGCAAAATACAAAAATCATGCCAAACATCCTAAAACAACACAAGTTCCAATGTGAATAACATCTAGCAAAACAATCATCGGTAGATGAAAAACACAAAATGAGGTACTTTTTTCACTCACACAACAATCTTGCAAACAAAAGACTAAATTATGCAATCATCAAAAATCATATTGAACATACAAAGGCAAGAATCACAAGGACTTTCAAGGTTGTAGCGTGGTCGGGCAAACAAACAAGGGGAAATTTCTAAAGGTAATTGAAACAAAAACTCGCCTAAACCTAAGGGAGTGATCAACTCACAAAGACTCAAACACAAAATTCCAATCAACTTCTTCCAAAATCCCAAGTGTTACACAACACACAATACTTATTTAGCACAATTTATTTGAACTCTTTTTGTTACCTTTCTCAAGGATTTTCTTTTTCTTTTTTTTCTTTCTTTCTTTTTCATATTTTTCTCTTATTTTTATTTTCTTTTTCAACCTCATAAAAACCAACCAATGAGTAAACAGTCATTCTCTCCCCAACTTGAATTCAACCACATCATCATGTGAATACTCCCTACTTTCTAAGGCAAGGCAAAAATTCATACAACAACACAAAGTTGAGGGTTCAAGAAAAAAAAACAATCAATCAAAATCCATACAAAAAGTGAATTCAATACTCATAGACAAGCATTAAACTCAAACAACATGGATAATGACAA
Source organism: Lathyrus tuberosus (assembly GCA_022829125.1). Lineage (NCBI taxonomy): Eukaryota > Viridiplantae > Streptophyta > Magnoliopsida > Fabales > Fabaceae > Lathyrus > Lathyrus tuberosus. The sequence goes on along the minus strand of JALAZF010000111.1, from coordinate 5,623,608 downwards.
AAAGGCACAAAGGGGTTACAAATGATCACACACTCACAAGGTGAATTGACTATTTGGCTAGGTAGTTGTGCTCAAAATGAAACAAAATGCCTTGATCCTTTTCATGCTTTCATAAAATTAACTCGAACAAAAGATTAAGCATAATAAAATCCAGTTAAAACAAGAATGTTGGTACTCCGCGCATATATGAACAGTGGAAGGATAACTCACAAAATGGGTTGGGAACTAATGTGATTCACAATAAGAACAAGTATATAAAAGTGTTAGTTCTGTTGTTGGCTGCAATTTTGGTAAAACAATGTGTTTGTTCAAGATGTCATGTCTGATGTCTTAACATGTGCTTGTGGTGTGTTATTTGGTATTGCAGTTTTTATGCATGATGTCAAGACTGATGTCTTAACATCTATTGACAGAACATTATGTTCAGTCTGTTATGTGATTTAGGGCTGCGTGTTAATTGTTATGTTTGAGAGATTGCAGGCGAGATTCTTGGAGGAGAGTTTATCTGATGCAATCGTTTTATATTTCCTATGAAGTATATTCGGTTACTATTTTAGGGCAAAAAGATTTGAAGATAATATCAGTTTTAATTGTGAATCAAATCTGAGACTTTCAAGGAGTCCAAGCCCAAGAATCAGTTTCTATTTAAAGCAGCCTCAACCCTACTTGGAAGAGATGAAGACAAGAGATTGTGTACTGAGTGTCAATTATTAGGGTTTGTGTTTTCGTCTGTGTATTGTGAGCCATTCATTCATCTATTTTGATGTTTGAATTGGACTGATTTAGTTGAGTTGTATATTGCCCACTCTAAGCTTTTAAGCACGAGTGTATTATTCTTGATTGAAGCTTTTAAGTAAGATCAAGTATTGTCCTTGAAGTGTGTCTTCTATTCTCATTATTGTTAGTTGTTATCACTGGTGTGATTGAGGGGGAGTAAGAGGTGTCTCATATCTAAGAGTGTCTTAGGTAGAAGTGTCATTGGGTAGTGATTAAGTGAGTAGATTATCAACTTGTGTGTTGATTGTGGAGTCTATGAATTGATACTACTAATAGTGAATTTCCTCCCTGACTTGGTAGCCCCCAGACGTAGGTTGTTAGACGGAACTGGGTAAACAATCCTTTGTGTTGTTTACTGCTTTTATCTGTTACTGTTATTGTCTTGTTCATACAACAGATATTGATGTTGTGACATCTCACTTGACATCACATATCTGATACCAGAATTTCAATTGGTATCAGAGCAGGTCATCCTGCTCTGCACCTGGGTGAGATCTAGGGCTGTTACTTTCTGGTGCAATGGACAAGGAGAGTGGTGGATTTGTGAATAGACCCCCTATTTTAGATGCATCAAATTATGACTATTGGAAACCTCGCATGGTTGCCTTTTTGAAGTCTTTAGACAGCTGTCGTACCTCGAAAAATACGATCCTCGCGATGGACGCGGAAAAAACTGTTCGGAATAGAGTCGCCACTGAACTTTATTCATTCCAAGGAAGGAATAGGAAAATATCGAGAAAACCTTTGAAAGGGATAAGAAAATGGTCATCGCAACCAAATTCGGGTTCGGGAGTCGGTTACACAAGAGGGAAGGTATTAGCACCATCTACGTTCATTGTACTCAACGGGAACCTCTTGATTCGATTCGAGAGAAATGTTAGCTTGGTTTGTTTGTTTATCTTCTAAGGTAGATACTATTTTCTAAGGGGGAAATGGGGTGGTTTTTTATTAGTGTGCTCGACAAGGATTAGAACCCTTGGGCCTACGTATTCCCTCGTGCAATGGGAAAGTCAGAGCATTCGTAGTTCGTGGGACTACGGTTGGTTTGTGTTTTTTAGGCGAACGAGAGTTTAATTCGCATTCTAACTGCTAAACGTTGGCTTGTCGGCTCGTCATGGGAGGCTGAAGCACTAGTTCATATGCACGAGAGAATGGACTAAACAATGTTCTTTAAGAGAAAAGTTGTTTGAATTGGATTAAGTGCGTTAAGATTTGGTTTGAAAAAAAAGTTCGATTTGCGTATGTTTTAGGGTTTTGGTTGCGTGAGAATCGTTTAGTTTGTTAAGTATTTTGAGGAAGAATGACGATTATTCGATAAACGAGACGTCAGCCTCGCAACCAATTAATCGGGGCATTACTGAGATGCTAGATCTCAACGACACCTTTTTCATTCTATTAATTATGAAATTGTATTTGTTGGACAATTGGCTTACTTGTCCATATAATTAGGGCGAGTGTTTTGAGGAAGAAAGTTTGGAATGAACACAACCCAAAGCGTGCGCCTCAAGAGCATTCATTCAAGAGCCCAAGAAGTGCTAGACTTCAAGAGTCCACTACTTTCGTAGTTTGATTAAGAAAAAGATTTGAATTTGATGTATTTTAGATGCGTTAATTGAATTAGGGTTTGAATAAGCTAATGACTAAGTGTCTTAAAAGGGTTGTAAGTTTTTTAAGTCTTAAATGGAAGACTGAAATGAACACAACCCAAGGCGTGCGCCCTAAGAGTGATCGTTCCAAAACCCAAAGAGTGCTAGACTCTAAAAGCCCATTACTTCCAATGATTAATTATGTGAATGGTTTAAGAAGCTTGACTTACATATTCTATGAGAGTATTTTAAACATTAAAGCGTTGATTATGATTTTAAGAAAGTGTTTACTTGAAGGATTGAACGTTTTAATTGAGTTGAAAGTCTTAAGTATGGGGGTTTAAATGAATTAAATGTTTTATAATGAAAGACGAGACGATCACAACCCAAGGCGTGCGCCCCAAGAGTGATCGTTCAAGGACCCAAAGAGTGCGAGACTCCAAAAGCCCACTACTTCCACAATTAGTTAGGAAAAGGTTTTGGAAATATTAATTAAATGTTTTATATAAGAAGATAATTTAAGTATGTCAAAGTTGATTATGATTTTAAGTTAAAATAAATTTTGTAAAAGATTAGGTAATTGTTTTAAATTTTGTATTAAGATTTATAAGTCAAAAAGTTTTATTAAAGTTGAGTGTTTTAGTTAGATTAAAATATTTTAAGTATTTTAGAAATGGAAGATGGAACGACCACAACCCAAGGCGTGCGCCCCAAGAGCGATCGTCCAAGGACCCAAGGAGTGCTAGACTCCAAAAGCCCACTACTTCCACTATTGATTAAGAAAATGTGTTAGAAATATTAATTAGAATAAATTGTGATTTTTTTAATTTAGTTAAGAAAGTATTTTATGATAATTTTAGAGCTAGAGAAATTGGATCAATTAAAATCAAATATTAATTAATAAACTAATTAATTAACATTTTAATAAAAACTAAAAAATAAATTAGTAAATAGATTTTATTATTTTCTAAAGAAATAATTAAAAGTTTTTAATTGGTTTTTATATTAAAAAGTAAAATCAAAATGAAAACTAAAAGAACAAAAATAAATTAAAGAGAAAAGAGAAATGGGCCAAATAGGTTAGTAAAATGGGGGTGTGGTTAGTGAAATTACCCCAGGCCCATTAACAAATGGCCCACGCGGGGAAGGTCTATCATAGACCATGGTCAACTTGTTTGACCGCCCTAATGAATCTGGGGCGTCTGATCAAGATAGGGTCAGAGATTACTCTCAATCCAAAGGTCGATAACAGCATGCATATGGTGGGGGAGTATGGCATACACGCGTACAATAAAAAATGGGTGACCGGTGACACATGTCACCGGTGGATACGACCACCCCACCACCTCATTTGCATTCACGGGATAAACTAAACAAATGAGAAAACCAAGCTCATAAACTCTCTCCGTTTCTCTCTCTTTTCTCACGTCTCTCTCTCTTTTCTCACGTCTCTCTCTCTGAAACACTTCACGCCGGAAACCTAAAATGGCCGGAGAAGCGGCGGCGCCACCGTCTTCTCCGGAGAAACCCACGCTATTCCTCAAATAACCAACATAAACCTAACTTATTTTTCTACCCTTTCTTCAAATCTAAAAACCGTTTCCTCAAAAAACTAACCCATCAAACAAATTGGTTTTTTCCCTAAATCTAACCCTAGTTTCAAATCAAACATAACAAAGCGTACACGTGTGAGCAAGCTACCCAAGGGTTTCAACAATCAAGGATTCAACAAGAAGACTCTGATTTGTGGAGAGAACAAAGTTCAAAGAGATTACCTCACGAAGATCTCGTCCAAGGTGCTTTCGGTTGCGTAAGGTAACAGATTCGGATTCTCCTTTCTTCTTCTCTGATTCCCTTCATCTACACTTCTTTTTTTTGTGATTTCTATGAGTGGCTGTGAGCTCGGGTTTGTTTGAGTCTCGGTGTGAAGCTCAATCAACCTTAGAAATTGATCTTTTGTGATTTAGGGTTTGGAAAATATTACTTGTTGCTGAGTAGCTTCCTTCTTAGGGTTTTTCGCCGTCTCCGAAATTAGGTTTTTTTTCTTCCCCCTTTTTTTTGATGAATACCTCCATTTATAGTGACAAAGTAGGGTTTGAAATTTGAAACTGAGTTGAAGAATCTTTCGATTTGGTATGTCTGTAACATATTTTCGTGGATGCTAAAAATTGTCTTCCTATTTTTGTGAACTATGTAGTTCTGAATTTGTCTGGTGTGATGTCCTTTTCCATGCTAAGGTTTTTGCCATTGTGTGCAGTCTTGGTCGCGTGTGGAGGTTGTAGAACATGGTATGTGTGTTGCATAGCTGTTGCGGAGGGTGTATGAGTTTTAATGTTTGTGGCTTACTGCAAGCTGAGATTCAAAATTGTGTTGATTTTGTACTTGTTTAGTAGTAAAGCTGCTGCGTATAGGTTTTGTCTATGACAATTGGTAGAACATTGAATTGTTGTTCGTATCGTTGTGCTGCAGATATATTTTACACGTGAGTGTCATGTGCAGGTTTGCTTTTGTTTTTTTTGCAGCAATCAACGTTGTGACTTGATTGTGGTATTGTGAATCATTTGTGGGGTCATGTGGTTAATTGTTGGCTTTTGTGTATGCAGGGTATGTTGAAAAGTGATGGCAATATTTGTCACATTATTGCTTCTGATTCTATCATGTGGCATGGTAATACTTGGAGATTTTGATGGCTGGAGGTTTGTAGCAACATGATGTGAGGCCATGGTGATGGATATCATAGTGCAAGATCATGATAAGATACCACAAGAGAAGACTCGTAAGACAAGACCAATAAAGTCAAATGGAGCTCTTTCTATTTTGTGTGTATTATTTGAAATGGAACAAATATGATGTAAATGCAAGAACATGGAAATGTAATGTATAAACATTCACTCATTTATTAAATTATGCAACGGCCATTGTAATCAACCGTGTGTATGTTGAGACCCAAGTGAAAATTCATAAGATCAAACCAAACTAAACCTTAAGTGCACAAAGTCTTGAAAATACTTGAGACATGTTGTTTTGCATTTTCCATAAGCGTTTCTCTCATGGCACCAAAATAAGACCTTTTTTATGGCTAATACTACAATCATGGCCTTTGTCTTGAAAATCTTCTTAGCAAGCTTGTTTTATGATTTGGAAATGAAAAATCACGTGTATAAAACCAAAACTTGTAATGATGCTTAGAATTCAAGGTGCCTTGGTCATGACTTGAATAAGTTCTAAATATGGCCTTGAATCGTAATTGAAACGCATGCTTCCCATTTGAAACACCTTAACCAATTAAAAAATATAGTTGTTAAATCAAGCATGTCTTAAGTATGGTCATAACTTGCAAAAGCTTGAGACAAAATTTGATTGGTCATAATCTCATTACATGTAAAAATAATCCAACTTATGACTTGAAGTAATTCCCACATGACTTGAAAATGATCCAAACATTGCCTTAGTTACACTTTAAAAATGCATGATCATAACTTGAAACCAATAAATTACATTCAATTTTGTCAGTAATTGATCTTGAAACTAACCATAGCTTGAAACTTGAAACAAATTCAATCACAGATTAAGGATAAAATGACCATGTCTTGAGATGAGTTGGTCACACAACCTGGACCATTGAATTTGTCACAGTTGCTTAGTCATGAGAATAAAGACACATTTCCCCATCTGAATTTAATCACACTTGCAAGGGTGTGTAATTACTCTGAGCACAAACAAGACCTCCATATCCTGAATTTCAGAGGATCAAGACTAAAGGCCTGATGATTATCTTGAGAGAGATCATGAAGCAACACACATGCTTGGTATAAGAAAAATAAGAGGGTAGGACAAATTTGGGGTATGACAACAGCAGGGCTTGGAAGGCTATTTTGACAGGATGGAAACACCCTGTCATTGTGGGAAAAGATGGTGTGTCAAAGCTGAAACCTGAAGAGGAGTGGACCAAGGAAGAAGATGAACTTGCTCTTGGGAATTCTAAGGCCTTGAATGCCTTATTTAATGGTATTGACAAGAACATTTTCAGGCTGGTCAATACATGTGAAGTGGCTAAGGAGGCTTGGGATATCCTGAAAATAACTCATGAAGGAGCTTTCGAGGTCAAGATGTCAAGACTTCAGCTGCTAACAACAAAGTTTGAAAGTTTGAGGATGAAAGATGAAGAGACTATTCATGACTTTCACATGAATATACTTGAACTGTCAAATGCTTCTAGTTCCCTAGGAGAGAGGATGTCTGATGAGAAACTGGTGAGAAAAATTCTCATATCTCTCCCCAAGAGATTTGATATGAAGGTGACTGCTATAGAGGAAGCTCAAGACATCAGCCAGATGAGGGTAGATGAATTGATTGGTTTCCTTCAGACATTTGAATTAAGGTTGAATGACATATCAGAAAAGAAGGCCAAAAGTATAGCACTGGTGTCTAGTACTGAAGATGAAAAGAAAGAATGTGGTCCTGAAACTCAGGAGGAGCTATCCAATGCCATTGTTCTACTGGGAAGACAGTTTAATAAGGTTTTGAAAAGGATGGACAGGACCTATAAACCTAATGTCAAGAACATCACATCTGACACCAACAAGTCAGGTGATCAGATGAAGAAAACTAGAGCTGAGGAGAAGTCTAGTGATGACAAAGGAATCCAATGTTATGGATGTGAAGGTTATGGTCACATCAGAGTTGAATGCCCTACATATCTTAAGAAGCAGAAAAAGGGTTTGTCTGTCACTTGGTCTGATGAAGATTCTGATAGTGAACCTGAAGATGAATCTGCCAAGCTTGTTAGAGCAATGGTTGGAATATGTGATTCTGATGATGATTCTAGTAATGGAGAAATTACATATGATGATCTAACTGCCTCTTACAGAGAGCAATGCACTAAAAATGAAGAATTCTGCTTGCAAGGAGAGAAGCAAAAGAAGATGATTGCTCAACTAAAGGCTGAAAAGACAGAGCATTTAAAAACTATTGCCAAGCTGGAAGATGAAGTCTCTGCGCTGAATTCTAAACTTGAGTCTATGTCCAAATCTATCAGAATGATGAATAGTGGAACTGATGTTCTAGACAACATTCTTAATGCTGGAAAAGCTGCTGGAGACAAAAGTGGTTTGGGTTTCAACAATGGATCAGCTTCAGATAATGTTATTTCTAGTTCCAAGCCAGTGATGTTAAAACAGATGTTTAAACATCCTGATAGGACTCCCTCTAGGAAGAAATTCAGGCACTGGAGATGTCACCATTGTGGGGGTTTTGGACACATAAAGGCTTACTGTTATAAGCTACATGGGTATCCTAAGAGTACTCCTAATTGTGCACCCAGACAGGGTATTCATAAAGGTAATCAAGTCATCAGGCAAAAGAAGCAATGGGTCTCCAAAACTAATGTTGTTAGCTTGATAGCTCATACTTCTCTTAGAGTCTCCACTAAGGAAGACTGGTACTTTAACAGTGGTTGTTCAAGACACATGACAGGAGTGAAGAACTTGCTGGTGGATGTTAAACTTCATTCTTCTGGCCATGTGACGTTTGGTGATGGTGTTAAAGGAGAAATTAAAGGTATGGGAAAGTTGAATTGTGTAGGTGCTTCTAGGTTGGATGATGTTCTGCTGGTCAAACGGTTGATAGACAATTTGATAAGTATTAGTCAAATATTTGATCAAGGACTCGTAGTTAATTTTACAAACACTGAATGCATTGTCACTAATGAGAAAGGTGAAGCCATCATGAAGGGTGCTAGGTCTAAGGACAACTGTTACTTATGGGTGTCACGGGACTTAAGTCCCTCCACATGTGTTCTTGCTAAAGAAGATGAAGTCAAAGTCTGGCATCAAAAGTTGGTACATTTACATCTGAAGGGAATGAAGAGAATCATATCCACAGAAGCAGTAAGAGGAATCCCTAAGCTCAAAATTGAAGAGGGAAGAGTCTGTGGAGATTGTCAGATAGGGAAACAGACTAAGATGTCACATCCAAAGCTTCAACAATTCACTACTTCTAAAGTTTTGGAACTTCTTCATATGGACTTAATGGGGCATATGCAGGTGGAAAGTCTAGGATGGAAGAAATATGCTTATGTTGTTGTAGATGACTATTCCAGGTACACTTGGGTGAACTTCATCAAAGACAAAACAGAAGTGTTTGATGTGTTTAAAGATCTATGTCAAAGACTCCAAAGAGAAAAGGAGAGCAATGTCATCAGAATAAGAAGCGATCATGGGAGAGAGTTTGAAAATAGCAAGTTTGCTGAGTTTTGCTCTGCTGAAGGCATCAGTCATGAGTTTTCTTCTCCCATTACCCCTCAGCAAAATGGAGTAGTTGAAAGGAAGAATAGAACCATTCAAGAATCTGCTAGGGCAATGATTCATGCCAAAAAGCTTCCTTACCATTTCTGGGCTGAAGCTATGAATACTGCCTATTACATTCACAACAGAGTGACTTTGAGAAGAGGTACTTCAGCTACCCTGTATGAACTATGGAAGGGAAGAAAACCAAGTGTGAAGTACTTTTATGTATTTGGTAGTAAGTGTTATATCCTGACAGATCGTGAACAAAGGAGAAAAATGGATCCAAAAAGTGATGAGGGAATCTTTCTGGGATACTTTACAAACAGCAGAGCTTATAGGGTATTCAATTCCAAAACCAAAGTCATGATGGAATCTATAAATGTGGTTGTTGATGACAATGGAATAAAGGAAGATGCTGATGTCTTAGATAATGTTGGAACATTTTTTGATGATGTATCAACAGAAGCTGAAGACAGAAGTGTAAATCCCAGTCCTGTTGCTACTGAACCTGATCCTGAATAACCTAACAAGGAACCATGTATCAGAGTGCATAAGGACCATCCAAAAGAGCTTATCATAGGTGATCCAAACTCAGGAGTTACCACTAGGTCAAGAGAAGTTGTGTCAAACTCTTGCTTTGTATCCAAAATTGAGCCCAAGAATGTTAAAGAAGCCTTGAAGGATGAATTTTGGATTAATGCCATGCAAGAGGAGCTGAGTCAGTTCAAAAGGAATGAAGTGTGGGATCTTGTACCAAGGCCTGATGGGATAAATGTGATTGGCACCAAGTGGGTTTACAAGAATAAATCTGATGAACAAGGAGTGGTCACCAGAAATAAGGCTAGACTAGTTGCCCAAGGTTACACTCAGGTAGAGGGGATTAATTTTGATGAGGCTTTTGCTCCTATGGCCAGAATGGAATCTATCAGGTTACTTTTAGGTGTGGCTTGTAATCTCAAGTTGAAGCAATTTCAGATGGATGTGAAGAGTGCTTTCTTGAATGGGTACTTAAATGAAGAGGTTTATGTAGATCAACCAAAAGGGTTTATTGATCCAACATTTCCTAACCATGTCTACAAACTAAGGAAAGATCTCTATGGGTTGAAGCAAGCACCAAGAGCTTGGTATGACAGGCTTACTGAATTCTTGGCTATGAATGGTTACAGAAAGAGGGGAATTGACAAGACCTTGTTTGTCAAAGAGGAAGGAGGAAAACTAATGATATCTCAAATATATGTTGATGACATAGTATTTGGAGTGATGTCAGATGCAATGGTTAAACATTTTGTGAAGCAGATGCAGTCTGAGTTTGAGATGAGTCTTGTTGGTGAACTCAGCTATTTTCTGGGTCTGCAAGTTAGACAGATGGAAGACTCCATATTTATCTCTCAGAGTAAGTATGCAAAGAACATAGTCAAGAAGTTTGGTCTGGAGAATGCTAATCACAAGAGGACACCTGCCCCTACTCACTTGAAGCTGTCCAAGGATGAACATGGAGTGAGTGTGGATCAAAGCTTATACAGAAGCATGATTGGAAACTTGTTGTATCTTACAGCTAGCAGACCTGATATCTCCTTTGTTGTAGGAGTTTGTGCCAGATATCAATCTAAACCTAAAGTGAGCCACATGAATCAAGTGAAGAGAATTCTGAAATATGTGAATGGTACGAGTGACTATGGCATACTATACAGTCATGGAACAGGCACTGAACTGAGTGGATATTGTGATGCCGATTGGGCAGGAAGTGCAGATGATAGAAAAAGTACTTCAGGAGGATGTTTCTTCTTAGGGAACAATCTTATCTCGTGGTTTAGCAAGAAGCAGAACTGTGTGTCTCTCTCTACTGCTGAGGTTGAGTACATAGCAGCAGGAAGTAGTTGTTCACAACTGGTTTGGATGAAGCAAATGTTAACTGAATACAATGTCAAGCAAGATGTCATGACATTGTACTGTGATAATCTGAGTGCTATCAACATCTCCAAGAACCCAATTCAACATAGCAGGACTAAGCATATTGACATACATCATCACTTTATAAGAGATATGGTTGAAGATAAAGTGGTTGCTTTGGAACATGTTGCTACTGAAATGTAATTAGATGATATTTTTACTAAGGCCTTAGATGCAAATCAATTTGAAAATTTAAGAAGCAAATTAGGAATTTGCATATATGAGGATTAGGGGATCGTTTGTTAGTGTGCAGGAGGATGGTGTTTTTGGTGCAGTTGTCTTATGTGTGTGAGCTTATCTAGTTGGTGAAATTGACAAAATAAGAATTCTTGGAAGCAAACAAGAACACTTTTTTCTGGAAGTACTCAATATTACATTTTTGTTAAAACAGAAACTACAAGCAAAGAGGTGTATTGTTTGGATTCAGCTACTCATTCCAACCACCTGAGTTAATGAAATTAACCCAGTCTTCATCTGCTTCATCATCAGAAGCATGTAGTAGCACTGGAGGTTTCTTGATGGGCTTCATCCTTGTTTCTGTCTTTCTTCCTGTTCTTGGTGCTCCTGTAGAGGATCATGTTGTTGTTATTTCTTTGGACTTTATCTCATTTGGTTTGGTGGTCTTGTTTTTCTGGTCTTGCTTCTCTCTGTTGAGTAATGTGTCACTTTTTCCCAGCTGTGGTTCAACATTCTTTCTTGGCATTTTTTTTTGGAACTTGGAGTTTGACCATGTTTGACAAAGTGTCAGAACATTGTGCTTGCTGCTATGTTCAGAGTTTGTACAATTATGGCTAAAAAGGGGGAGAGTAGAGTTTTTTTTAGTAGAGTAGTTTTGTTTGTTCTGCAGCTGGTTTTCTTGGTTGTTTTTTTTCAGAATGTGTTAGAATTTATTGTTTGAAGTATTTGTGAGGTGTGTTTCTGCTGTTGGTATCTCTGATGTGTGCTGATATTGTTTTAGCCAAAATTAGCCAAAGGGGGAGATTGTTAGTTTTGTTGTTGGCTGTAATTTTGGTAAAACAATGTGTTTGTTCAAGATGTCATGTCTGATGTCTTAACATGTGCTTGTGGTGTGTTATTTGGTATTGCAGTTTTTATGCATGATGTCAAGATTGATGTCTTAACATCTGTTGACAGAACATTATGTTCAGTCTGTTATGTGATTTAGGGTTGCGTGTTAATTGTTATGTTTGAGAGATTGCAGGCGAGATTTTTGGAGGAGAGTTTATCTGATGCAATCGTTTTATATTTCCTATGAAGTATATTCGGTTACTATTTTAGGGCAAAAAGATTTGAAGATAATATCAGTTTTAATTGTGAATCAAATCTGAGACTTTCAAGGAGTCCAAGCCCAAGAATCGGTTTCTATTTAAAGCAGCCTCAACCCTACTTGGAAGAGACGAAGACAAGAGATTGTGTACTGAGTGTCAAGTATTAGGGTTTGTGTTTTCGTCTGTGTATTATGAGCCATTCATTCATCTATTTTGATGTTTGAATTGGACTGATTTAGTTGAGTTGTATGTTATCCACTCTAAGTTTTTAAGCACGAGTGTATTGTTCTTGATTGAAGCTTTTAAGTAAGATCAAGTATTGTCCTTGAAGTGTGTCTTCTATTCTCATTATTGTTAGTTGTTATCACTGGTGTGATTGAGGGGGAGTGAGAGGTGTCTCATATCTAAGAGTGTCTTAGGTAGAAGTGTCATTGGGTAGTGATTAAATGAGTAGATTATCAACTTGTGTGTTGATTGTCGAGTCTATGAATTGATACTACTAATATTGAATTTCCTCCCTGGCTTGGTAGCCCCCAGACGTAGGTTATTAGACCGAACTGAGTGAACAATCCTTTATGTTGTTTACTGCTTTTATCTGTTAATATAATTGCCTTGTTCATACAACAGATATTGATGTTGTGACATCTCACTTGACATCACATATCTAATACCAGAATTTCAAAAAGAATGAATGGCATGAAAGTTTGTAAAAAGCCATAGTATCATGAATATGCTAAAGTCAAGAAAGCGATAAACACATACCTTGGACGTGTACAAAACATAACAATATCATTACCATATATCCGCAAGTTGAAACGATCAAACTTGGAACATCACCACAAATTTCCTCAAGCTACTCAAAACAAGCTCAAAGGCAAACACACAAACTATTAATATGAACAAACTGAAAAACCGGCAAAAATGTTATTAAACAAGTTGTAAAGTGAAGATTGAGAATTTTACGAACAATCCGAGTACAACTTGTTTAATGAAAGTTCACCACACTACCTAAGCTAAACAACAACAAAAGAAAATAATACAACATGCTTGTTTTATGTCGTAAGCTCGACGCCTTTACGGTGCTTAGCTAGCAACTTCCTCTCTTCGTGCCATGGTGATGCCTCACCGCGCAACCAAAAGCAAGCGTCCTAACCAAACACTTGAACAAACGTTAAAATATACAAGTATCAATATAAACAAGTGAAAATATACAATATATACGATATCTACAAAACTCAAAAACAAAGAAACTATCGTAATGCAAGTTCGATAAAAACCAATCCCCGGCAATGGCGTCATTTTGTTGAAGCGGAATAGCGGCAAGCAACAAAAAGATTTGGAAGTATTTTTCCGGGAATTTATCGTGTCCACAGAGATTGGGAATTAAACTGCCGTTCGACAATATCAATGTTAATGAGTTTGGTTTAAAATGGTTTAAAGTAAAAACAGAAAAGTAAACATTAAACAAAAAGAATTCATTCTTCAGACAGAAGAAACATGTCCGGCATGTACATAATCGACTCCTCACAAACTTAAACTTACCGACCAGTTATACTCAACCTACAATACTCCTCAATATCACCCAGCATCGGTCACAACAAAGGTTATGTCTAACGCAAAGTTGAGAGAACAACCGTGTTACCATCGTCGATACTCTCGCACGCGACTCAAGGCACGGAGGCATTATGCTTCGACGCCTATTGAAGATTGTTAGCTCTAAATCTATCTCTAGAATCCAGAAACTAACAGATAATCATCCCTAATCGAAGTTTGCGAGGATTATCTCTAACGCAACCCAAACCCCGCACATTAAGTAAAAATCAGAGACAATCACCAATAAAGATTTGTAAAGCAAATTTCATACAACGCCATGGGCGATAAATATACATAAGATCAAAGTAAATAAATATACAAAACCCAACAAAGAAGAAAACACAAAGAAGAAGAGAAATGAACCAAACATCTCACGGATTGTCAGAGCCGATCGATGAGAAATCCACCCTGGATCATCCATATGCAAGCTTCCATGTTGTTTTCTAAGCTAATCTACTGAAAAATGAAGTTGATGGAGTTGGGAGCAAAAAACCCCAAAACCATAACCTAAAAAATGTTGAAAATGTGACTTTATAGGCAAAAATGGGTTCCAGGGTTCGCCTAGCGAACATAGCCGCCTTAGCTACTGCCAAAAATGTGTTTTTCATGCTTCCGGGCACTTTTTATTCGCCCCAGGGTTCGCCTAGCGAACATGACAGCAAACCAAAACTTATTTTCTTCATAACTTTTGAACCGTAACTCGGATTGACGCACGGTCGGAAGCGTTAGAAAGCTTATTCAATGCTCTATACAAAAATGGAAAAATCCCACTGCTTGAATACCTACAAAAATGAGATAAAATCAATTAAACTCAATGATATTTACAAGAAAACGCAATATACACAAGAAAACGTAAAGTAAATGTATTTACACATAAAGTGGGGTTTATTCAACCAATTTTAACACAAAGTAACGATAAGTGCAACAAAAATTATACTAAAAAATAGGTACATTTTACACTTATCAAGGCTCAAGACTTCCTTGCTCAGACCGTAGCCTAAGACTTCCTTGCTCAGGTTCACAAGCACAAGACTTCTGCTCATACCCTCTAGTCCAAGACTTATGCTTAGAATCACAGTCCAAGACTTCCTTAATTAATCAACAATTGATCAAGAATTTCAATGCTCTAGCACATCACAGGAGACTTACTTAGCTCAAGCTTCTCAACAAGATACTCTGATGCTTAAGCACATAACAAGAGACTTTATCTAAACTATTAAACAACCTATTTAGCAGTATAAAGAACAAGGTGTACTTGATACAAAATCAGAGGTATATGGTAATCGCCATAACAAAGACCTTAAGCACTTAAGATTTCTAAGATATTCGATGTCTGAGAAATCTTAAGGCTTTGTACAATTTACAACAAATAACAGAATTTCTGCATACTCAATTGTGTTGCTTATTATTGATCTTGTTATTCCTCCATCCAGATAGAAGTGTGAAACACTCTTATCCTTCTTGGCTTTCATTCTCTATTGCTCCTTGTTCCTTGTTAAAAACTTAGATTGCATCTTCAGCTACTTATATAGCAGTTGTAGAAGACTAGCCGTTGGAAGAGATAACTTATACAAGTGTCTTTGTTTCTCCATAGTACAAGAGACGTTGAAGATAGATACACAAAAAGATCTTAATTTGTTGTGTAACTTGTTTAACCACTGCGTCTTCCATGTAATCTTGTACTATAGACCCGTTGAGAGTAGATATCCGTAAAGCATGTCAACTCTTCTTAAGCCTTTTGAACAGGCTCTACCTAACAAACTAATTTGACAATACAGCTTGCTTTCAGGAGTACAGATAACTTTAGCTTTATTACTAACTCTAAATGTTCACCAGAAGCTGATACATTTACTAAGTGAGAGACAATATGTTGCTCTTCATATGTTGAGACCTTCAGCTTCAGAGTCTACGCCAGACATCACTTAGAGTGTTTTCAGATTCTAAACCACCAGAGGCTAGTAACTCAGGTTCTCTCAAGTGCGTTCTTATATCAAATTCTAAAAGTATTCTCTTTAAGCTTTAGAACATGCATACTTGAAACACACATTAGATAACACCATTATTCTTTCAAAACTTTGTTATCATCAAAACCTAAAGGATATATGTCATGAACAAATCTTTTTCTAACACTCTCCTTCTATTCTTCTCTTCTTTTCTTCCCTTTCTCTTTCTCTCTTTCTTTCCTTTTTACTGATATCTCTTCTTTTCCTTTTCTTCTTATTCACTTCTTCTTTCTTTCTCTATCATATATATATATATATATATATATATATATATATATATATATAATATTAAGTAGTATAGAAAATATCTCAATTGATATTTTGTCTTCTAGTACCAATTAATCACTTATTAATGTTTCTAAAATGTCTTGTCTTGTACTTATTAATAATGGTCTTTCTCTTTTAATAAGGATTTATCTCTTCAGAGTCCAGTGGTTACTCTATTGGTCCCAACTAATAACATTGAGAGCACATCAAAGCTCAAATTGTTCCAATTGACAAGAGATAGAGTACATAGGAATCCAGTTGATATCAACTAACAAAAAATTGAGCATTTAAGAAAATATGGGATATTACACTCTCCCCCCTTAAATTGAAATTCACCCCTGAATTTCCTCCAACAAAGAAACATTCTTGCATCGTCGTCCTCGGTCATCACTTGACTTTGCTTGAGTTCAATCCTCTAACATATTCAATCTTCCAACTTAACTTCACTATCAAATTTTCTTCTTCCATGAACTCTCAAAACTTCATGATCTTAACCATACTCTTATTCTAATATTTGATTAACTTCTAACTCTTCTGATATGCCTCTCTGAACTCCTTGGTCATGGGTCTTCATAGAGTCTCCAACTTCTCCTTCTACACTTAGTTAACCAAACTCATAGCCATCACATCTTATTCTAATCGCATACCCAACACTCTTAGAACTTCACAAGATTATTTATCGATTCCTTGACTACACACAATACTGACGACTCTTCTCTTATAAAACTTTAGCAAAATTCAACCTCGTTCGGCACCTCGGCCGGTATTTGCTTCAATCCATTTTTGTGTGGTTTTATTTTTCCCGTGTATATTGTTGTTTGATTTGATAAAATAATTTTAGAGAAGAAGAGACTTTGGGAGTGAACAGAAGAAGAATGGTACAGATGAAAGAGAGAGCATCACGTGGGAATCGAAGAGAGATAATATATTTTTTAATCTGAATGTTTCTCTTCTCTTTTTTATGGTTTGACTAGCGAGATACCACACACGGATAAATATATTTGATACGATATAAAATGTATATAGATACATATGTTAATTTGAAATAAGTTACTTAATTGTAAAATGAACAATGATTCTATAAATTCAATTAATGTTGATTAAAAATAAAATAGGTATTGTGTTAATAGTGACCCG
This sequence comes from Lathyrus tuberosus, assembly GCA_022829125.1. NCBI lineage: Eukaryota > Viridiplantae > Streptophyta > Magnoliopsida > Fabales > Fabaceae > Lathyrus > Lathyrus tuberosus. Next base: position 5,606,740 of record JALAZF010000111.1, on the reverse strand, counting down.
TGAGATGGAAATTTAGAATAAATATATTATCCAATTTGATACGATATAAAATGTATTTAGTTATACATGTAAATTTGAAATGAATTACATAATTGTAAAATAAAAATGATCATATAAACTCAATTATATTAAATTATTAAATATACGTACAAAAATAAAAATAAAAACCTATGAGATGGAGAGAGAAAAAAAAGAAAATTTTGACATTTGAAAATAAATATTTTATCTCACAAATAAAGGTAGTTGTTGATTAAAATAAAATAAGTATTTTTCTTATAGTGTGACCCATGAGATAAAAAGTTAGTTCTCTACATCACTATCGAGTATTATTCAATTTGATTAGGTATAAAATATATTTAGATACGCTTGTAAATTTGAAATGAGTTACTTAATTGTAAAATGAACAATTATTATATAAATTCATTTTTATTAAATAATCATGCGGAAAAAAAGAAAGAACCCGTGTGATGGAAAAAAAAAATTGACAATTGAAAATAAAAATTTTGTCTCTCAAATAAAGGCAATAATTAATTAAAAATAAAATAAGTATTGTGTCCATAATAACTTGCTAGTTTTTTGAACAACTTTACAAAATAATTTGTTGATTTTATATTTATGAATTATTTATAATAACTATGATTAATTTTATAATAACCATAAAATAATTATATTTTTTATTGAGACTAAATTTTGTGTTTTAAAAATTAATTTTTTTTTTATATTTCTCATCATTTCATTAAAAAGGGAAAGAGAAGATGGAAAGAGAAAATTTTAAAATGAAAATGAGAAAGTGAGGAAATTTTGAAATTTGAATCAAAAGAAGAAAAAGAAAAGTGAAAAAGTTAAAAGTTATATGAAGTTATCCATGTGACACAATATAATAGGATATGAATGAAAAATGTAAACATTACTTAATTACTTAAATGCTCTTTTCTTAATGTAAATAATTTATAGTGAAAGGACAATTTAGGAAGTTAATGCAATTGATTTTTAATGGGTTGATAGTATATGTGTTTTTTTTAGACGCCACTTATCACATTGCCATTGGCTGGATTCATATAAGGAAAGCGGTCATGTATAGGATCCCTATTGTACGTACCATGGACACTCGTGTGGATGGCCATATGATAACGATCTAACGGCCTAGAATCATGATCATGCAGCTTGCGTTGTAACCGTTTGATCATCATCAGAAGGTGTAGACTTGCCCAACTTTTTTCTTTGGCTTGTTTTTTGTTTTTTTTTTTACTTAGTGGGCTCAAAACATGGGCCCTAGGTGAATTACTTCTCCTAAACCCCTACCTTCATTTTCTCACCTTCTTTCCTTTATTTTTTTTATTGTTTTTAATTATTTAATTGATAGATTAGTTTTTTAATTACTATAAACATGGAAATCAAAACCCTAGTTTAGTTTTAATAAAAAAAAGTAATGATTCGATTTAATTAAATAATTTGATTAATTGGTAAATTAAAATTAAAATCATTTAATCTTTATTTCACAATTTAATCCAAATTCTTTTACAAACAAAAATAAGATGAAAAATGATTAACTAGGTGTATGTCTCATTCTTTCCCCGGTATTCGGATACAAGTTGTATAGCTTACCTTTTGGATGTTCGTCTTTCGTCCCAAAACACAATAATTAATCGAATTTAGTTCATTCGTTCGTGGATGAAAAATAATTAATTGGGCTTAGGCCTCTTTTTTCCCCGAGTATTCGGATACAAGCCGTATAGCTTGCCTTTCGGATGCTTATCTTCTGTTAAGGTGCTATGACTCAATTTTTGCCTAACATATTTTATCATAAAATCGGATTAAAAAGGATTAATTGGGCGTATGCCTCTTTTTTCCCGAGTATTTGGATACAAGTCGTATAGCTTGTCTTTCGAGTACTCGTCATCCACCTATAAACAACTCCAACCAATCAAATTTTTTTTCGCCCAAGCGCGACTAAGCAAACTTTTTCACAAACGAATGATGTTTTATCCATTCTAATGCCTTACAAGAAAACGCTTCATTCCTCCCGTGTGCGACGAATAATCAACGTTTAACTGCTCGAATGCGACATAAACATCGTTCGCTAAAATCAACCAACAAACAAACTTTTTCTACCCATAACTACGTAGCTTTGAATTCTTCATCGCACCAGAGGATACTTAGAAGTCATATTCAATGTCTCGTCAAACATTTTAATAAAAAATCTATTTTTAGTCCTTTTTATTTTTTGTAAATACTTTTAATAAGCAAAAGAAACTTAACACTTTAAGCTAACACTCATCTTCGTGAAACTAACTAAACTGTTCATGTTGGATACAAGGGATGTGTGGGGTGCTAATGTCTTTCCCACACATAATCGACTCCTGAACCAGAATTTGGTTACGATGAGCATATTTTTGTTCTTTAAGGGTTTTATCGACATTTCCCTTCTAAAAATAAAACTTTGGTGCCAATTCTTGTTGATTTCGAACGTTCGTTTTCTTGAGTATTTTTCGCATCGCGACACCCATATAGCTTCAAGACATTCTGAAATCATAGTTCATCAAGCTTCAGCAGCTTTACAACCTTCCTATCATGGTTAATACATTTCAACGTATCACGATACTGCATAAAAAAAATACATCATCATCACGCAGTTCAATTATCATACCACATGTGTTTAAAAGAGTACTTAATTATTTATGATACCTCTTCGTCCCACATGTGCCTTGCAACATGGTTTGCATAGAGGTAGTAGTGAAAGGTTTTAGGGAATTCCCAAAAAATTATCCAGCACAGTAGCATTAGATACAGCAGGGGCTTTATGATGAGTGAGAGATATTAATCCAGAAAGATAATGCTTCAACATCAAATAAAATTTCTTCAATTGCAGGTCAGGAGAGTCTAGCTTTCTCCCTGCTAATAGAAGCATGTTGGATCACACTACAATGTCTCATTCTTTCTTGTTTGTCAATCATTTTTCCTATAATCAAACAAGAAAATACATGTCATAATTAAATAATGTATTGGAAAAATGAACCAAATAAATAGAAAATAGGCAAATCTGAATTTTGTTATCAAGACTAGGAGTCCGGATTTTAAAAACCTGACTGGACGAAACCAGAACAGGTGAAAAAAAACAAAGCATGCGAACCCTAAGCAACAAAGATTACATTTTCAAAAGAATGTAGTTTAGGACAAAACAAATATGACATATTTATTGAATGTAATGTATCATACCTATAACATATTTAGGTAATGCATCCATCTTAAATTAAAAAATTAAGAAAATGAGAAATTTAGCAAATGTGAGAGATTGATGGCCTTGGATTGAATATAGTGGAGTCGAACTTGAGAGATGTGATAAGCTTGAATGCAATAGAGTAGAAGATGTGAGAAAGCTTAAAAAATGTTGGAAAAAAGTATGTTCATTAGCTCTGTTTGCTATGTTTTATTAACTTCGCTAAAATGAAAAAGGCAATGGAGAAGGAAAGAACTAGGCGTGAATAATTAAACAGGAGCGTCTTGATTCCAATCTTTGTTGAAATTTCTGACATTGCAATCTAGATTTTATTTTAAATGTGTGTTTGTGTGATTCTGAGATTGAAGATATGTGTGGTGTTAAGGCGTGTTCAGAGTTCAATCTTCGTAATTTACTAATTCAAATTCTAAAATATAAACTTTTTTTAACATTTGATTTAAGATATTTTAGAGATAGCATGTTGTGTATTTGGCGCATTTGAATTTTAAAAGACCATTTCTTAACACACCACCCATATTTCTTATACACCACGTGAAATTTCGTTTTTGTCCCCTGATTCCGAATGTGCACATCCGGAACACATCAGCGTTTTTTAAAAAAATGCTGATGTGTTCCGGATGTGCACATTCGGAATGACAAGTTACGCGTATTCCGGATGTGCACATCTGGAAAAATGGCTGAAACTTAAAAAGTATATTTATTTTAAGAAATAATAATAATATGTATTTTAACAGAAGGTTAGAGGAACTTCAAAATATTTATCAAAACACATGATGGCCACTTGTTCCGTATCTAAAAGATGTCTAGTAGTTCTAACCCATATTTAAACAAAATAACGGTAATCCACCTATGGTGACAAACATGACCTCTGTAACCATAAGTTATATATCCAAAAAAGCATTGTGAATATCCGAACTCCCAAATCTATCCTCGAAGATTGTAGGATAAATGAAGTCGAAAATTCTGATTCTGGTTCTGCATGTGGTAATAGGAGTATCACCAACTTTGTGTCGACTCTGCTGCCATTTATCTTGGATAACGTCAATGAAGTAATGTTTTACTATTGATCTTCATTTGCCCTACACGCCACTCCCTGAAAACTAAAATGGTAAATAATAATGAATTATTTATGCATTCAAACACTTTTCTTGTATCGTGTAAGTTAGTAACTACTCTCATTCTTAACCTTTCTTCTCCACAAAGCTCAGTCTTTTCGGTGCTCTGTGCCCTTACAGGTAAATAATAATGCGTTTTTTTATGCATATAAACTTTTTTTCTATTCATCAACGTTTCACTCTGTAATGCATGTTTACTTCATTGACATTGACTGGAAAGATATGAAGAACAAATTTTTCTATTAGAGAGATAGGAAGAACACATTGAAGAGATACGAAGAACAAAGTTTTCTATTGGAGAGATACAAAGAACAAAGTTTTCTATTGGAGGGCTACGAAGAACAAAGTTTTCTATTGGAAAGATGCGAAGAACAAAATTTTCTATTGGAGAGATACGAAGAACAAAGTTTTCTATTGGAGAGATACGAAGAACAAAGTTTTCTATTGGAGAGATACGAAGAACAAAGTTTTCTATTGGAGGGAAACCTAATCCCTTGACTCAAGATCTTCATCATGCTGTCAAAACCTCCTCCCTCCACTCATTCGAATGTATATTAACTTGCGATGATATATTAACGTATGACGTATGTGCCCAACCGACAAAATCGATTTTAAAAAAAAAATTATGCTATTTTCCTGATCTGCAGATCAGAAATTTTAAAAAATAAAGTTATACTATGTTTCCGGATGTGCACATCCGGAACACATCAATATTTTTTAAAAAAATGATGCGTCTGGATGTGCACATTTAAAATCAGGAGGCAAAAACAAAATTTTACGTGGTGTATAAAAAACTTGAATAGTATATTAAAAAATGGTCTTTTAAAATTTGGATTACATAAATAATTTTAGAATTCCGCCTAAACGTGTAGTAAGGCAGAGGTATAATGAACAATTTTCCTTATAAATACACATGGATTATATTAAACCCAGTGTTTTAATGTAACATATAAACGTGTCAAAGTTGGAAACTATCGTTAAATAGTCAATTCTAAATATTTACAAAATAATAATAAATTATTTAATAAATTGATTGACAGATTTCACTTATTAAAGTTAAATAAAGTTTGAATTTATACTCTTACAAAAATATTCTTACACAATTATTATTTTGGATAGTTTAACGAAAAAAATTAAATATGTTTTTACATAATAAAATCATTTTATTTTATTATAAAGATTAAAATCGATCACATAAAAGTTTATGTACCATCAAACATTTGAGTTTGTTAACTAAATATTCTTTGTATTATGTTAGATCAAAATTACAATATTAAAACAAAAAGAATATACTTGTAACAATCAAAACTAGAGTATTTCTTAAAGCATCTTTTGTGTTTTTTAAACACCATGTGGATTTTCTTTAATGTCTTTAGTTTGTAGAGATATATCTCTGGACGTTCCATATTTTAACTAAATTTTAAGATATTCCGGAGATATATCTCCGTAAACACCAAAGATCTATTAAACGTTGAAATATTCTGGAGATATATCTTCGGAATATTTGGAGCATATTGTCGCGCCAGACTCTTCTCTTCCCACACATTTTCATTTCTATTCACAAACTTCTTCATCCCTCTCATTCCTAAATTTTCTAAGCTTCACCAAATTTGATTTCTTTCGTCCGAGGATCAAGTAATCATCAAGCTGCATCCAGTGCATCATTCAACATCTTCCGAATCATATAATCCGGGTAAGTTTTTTGAGTTTCCGATAAATATTCGAGTTTTATTATAAACGAGTTAGAATCCATTGTTAGGTGTCGAAATGTTTATAAATCAAATGAAATATAGTTTAGAGTAACTGCATGTATTGTTTGTTGGCTCAAATGGACGATCAGGGCTTCAAATTTGTGATTTTGAAGGGCAAAAGACGCCATTGGCGCGACCTCTGAGTTGCAAAATGTTTCATGTACTCTGGGTGATTCCGGAGATACATATGCGGAATGTTTCCGTAGTTGTATCTCCGGAATCACCCAAAGTACATGGGACGTTGTATATTTTCGGAGATGTATCTCCGAAATTTTTCAGTATGTTTTTTTTTTTTTGTTTTATAATTTTTCTTATTTCGTAAACTCATTGTACGATTAATTATATTATATCTTGCATGCATAATGACTGACAGAGCCGATCGATTGAGGCATGGATGAGTTTCCCAATACGCATTCGTCAGACGAGAGCGGAGTCAGCCGGGTCCGGATGCATCAGGTACCTCTGGTTAGGGAGAGGCATCGACTGCTGGTGTACAGTCTACTCCTAAGGCTCAGTATACTCCTGTGGTTCGGCCTTCACCTCAAGTCACTTCATCTACATCTCAGGCCACTCCAGCTACATCTCAGGCCACTTCATCTACGTCTCATCCCACCCTACCTTCTTCATCTTCTTCCCGCAGACCACGGGTTGCATCAGCTGACGCGTAACTTCCTACATCCCCCCGCAGACGGCGGGATGCACCTGTGTCAACTCCTGTTGATTCGGTGCCACCTCATGTTGATCCGATCGCACCTGCTGATCAGGATGCATCGGTGCCACCTCCGGAGGGTAATGTTGCTGATGCCGAGCCAGAGACTTTCAGAGGGGGTCCATCTGATATGTCCCTACTTCCTTTGTGCCCAAACCACACTGCCAAACATATTTGGGACGGAGAGGTTACATTGGTCACATTGTTACTATTTTTTTTACATTAATTTAAGTTGTTGGCATTGATTATTTCTAACATTGATTCTTACTGTAATTGATTATTTCTGGAAATTCGCAGGTGCGTGATCCCCAAAAGTTTCTGAACCATGGGCACATAAGATTTTAGCATTGGATTAGCCTGATGCAGAGTGGTTTCAGTCGATTCTCACCGCTTCTGGGTTGAGTGACCTATGCTTGATCGGTTACACTTTAGTCAACCACAGGGTGATTGTAGCATTCATGGAGCGATGGCACTCTAAGACCTCTTCCTTTCATCTCCCACACGGTGAAACGTCGATTACACTGGGAGATGTCTCATGTTTGTTGCATCTACCTATCAGAGGGAGATTTCTCCATCATGGTAGGATGACCAAAGACGAGGTGGTCGATATGATGGTGGAGATTCTGAGGCTGATCTAGTGAAGACGCTGAGGGAGGTGGATAGGATTAGGGGTGCTCATTTTAGGTTTTCGTTCTTGAATGAGAGATTTGATGAGGCGCTCGTTGCTGCATCGTAGGCTGATGGTGATTCCCGGGAGGTGGAGATCCACAGGAGTCATGCTTTCAGGTGTTACTTTTTATTTTTAGTTGGCATTGTGCTTTTGTGGACACGAGTGCCACCTATATTGATGTTACGTACCTCTGGAACTTCTTGGATCTCACACTGATCCATGAGTACAACTAGGGGGCGGCTTATTTGGCCTATCTGTATTTGAAGCTGAGAGATGGATGTCGGTGGACGACGAGGCAGATCACAGGCAGCACGACCCTACTGGTGGTAATAATTTCTCATTCTTGATTTTTTTTTATCTTTTTTATTTCATATTTGCAATAATTCTTGATCCCTGAATGTTTTTTTATTTTCATTTCAGGTTTGGATTCTCCAGCACTTCCCGCGCATCGCTGGCTAGTCGTGTTGGGATAAGTACACTGAGGAAATGCCTCGTGTCTGTGCTTTTATCCCGCTGAGAGAGAATAAGACGGTCGAGCCTTTCAAAGTCTATCTTGACCGCTTGGTTGTTGAGAACATCCATTTTAACTGCTACGTTGATCATTATCAGACGCGGCCATTTAACGACATATCGTTGTACTTAGGGGTGTTCATTGGTTCGGGCAAATCCGAACCAAACCGAAATCCAAACCAAACCAATGTGTTTGGGTTGGGCATTTTTCAGTTCGGGCAAAAACCGAACCAAACCAATTAAAACCGATGTTAATTGGTTCGGGCAATGGATTTCTAATTTGCTACCCGTGAACCCGAACCAAACCAATAACAGTCAACATAATTAATTTATATAATAAATTATTAATTTTAATTAGGTTATCATTTATTTATTGAATGAAGAGAAAAATTGTTATAGCAGTTACCAAGTACAAACCATAATGAAAGAAACAAAAAGTTATAGTCTTTGGACATTTTCAATGAAAAACGGAACGACATATTTCAAATTATCACAAGCATATCAATCAATGATGAAATATAGAGAAACCAAAAATTACAACCATTATAAATCAAACTCACAGATTGCAAACTACAAGTATTCGCAAACCACAACCTTCTTCCCAAATCACAAAACCTCAAATCACAAGTATCTACAAATTGCAAACTTTTAATTTTATACTATGGAATGAAGTATGAGTATGCAATAAAATTGTTTTAAGTTATTGAATATTTAAGTGAAATACAACAACTATATGACTAAGGTGGTCATAACTTGTTTAAAAATATGTGTGCATGTGTTCAATATTTATTTTTCATAGTGTGTAAACAAATAATTTTTAAAAAATATTTTTGTATATTTATATTTAATTTATCCGATCAATCCAATCCAAACCAAACAATTGTTTTTCAGATAGGTTTGGTTTGGATTTTATTGCAAAAATATAAAAATCCAATCCAAACCAAACCATTTATTTTTCATTGGTTCGGGTATCAGATTCTCTCAAAACCGAACCAAACCGGCCATCAAACACCCCTAGTTGTACTCCGGATAGGTGGCCTGCTCGTCGACGGTCACTGCTCCTCATCTGCCCGAGCGCGTCATGCGGCAGTTCGGGTACACCCAGACCATCCCCAGACACCCTGTTATCTCTGCACCTCCGGCCTTGACTCGTATACAGATAGAGGAGATGTTTGTTAATTATCAGAGTCATCTGATACTGGATGAGGCTCGGGCTACCATAGCGCTGAATGATTTGAGCTACGTCAACGGATACATCAGGTGGTTCTTCGGGGTCTCACATTTGTACATAGTGTCGACTGCTCCAGAGATCCGCTGACACCCGCTCATCAGGAGATTCTAAAGGAGTAGTAGGCTCAGATGGATCATACTGAGGATGTCTTGTCTCGTTGTCGTCGCATAGTGGAGACAGTGCGGGAAGGCATTGACGAGGGTATCTTCCTTGAGGGGTCTGCTATTAGACGAGTACTGAATTGCATTATTACGGAAGCACATGAGGCACTTTTGTACCAGAGACATCGCGCGAGCACAAGGGAGATCGATGGCCGAAGAGGCAGACCAGGTAGAGGAGGCACATGAGGCAGAGGAGAGGTTGTCAGCACACCCAATAGTTGTCTGTATTTATTTTGTTTCAGTACTGTAGTTTGTACGTTTTTCCTGACATTGTTATTACATTTTAGATTTATGTAACGTATGACATCTTATTACTATATTGTTATATTATTTTGGTGTCTTTTATTTTTATAATTTATCTGCGCACAAATACACAATGCGTTTTAAAAAAAAAACAGTTCTGAAACACTTCGGAGATGTATCTCCAGAAAATTTTCGTAAATGCATCTCCAGACAAATTCAAATAAAAATGGACTTTGGGAGATATGTTGTGGCGGTTTAAGGTTTAACTTGCTCCAAAGACATATCTCCGAAATATTATAAAATTATGGGGCGCATTCGGAGATATATCTCTAAAATCTGAGAGCATTTATGAAAAATCACATGATAGGAAAGAAACCCATAAGGTGGGATAAGAAATTCTCTCAAAACTATTTGTAGTTGTATTTGACGTCTAACATAAATGAGTGAGAAAATCTCACCATTTTAGCTAGCTTTGAGATAACTTTGAGAAGAGATTGGAGACCATGAATAACCTTTAGATGAGGATTGAGGAATATCAAGAAAAATGTCATCAACACATAATTCCCATAATCTTTAAAAAAAATTGACTACCATCATCAGTATCATTCGAACACTTTTCCAAAAATAATTTGGTTTAAATTCAAGCTCACTTTTAACTAAAATGATTTTTAATAAGAGTTAATACCCCTTTTGGACCCTGCCATATAGGCCAAATCTCAAAAACAACCCTATAAAAAAAAAAACACAGATTCCATCCCTGCCATTTGTAGATTCCCTCGTTTTGCCCCCTGAGTGGATTTGGTCAACCATATTGATGACATGGCGCTGCTTAGTTGGAAGTTTATTTATTTTTTATTTATTTAATTACACGCGTGGCATTTTTATTAATATTTTAATATTTAATATTTTTTTATTTTTAATTTTTAATTTTTTATTATTTTTTATTATTTTTTTTAATTTTTTTTTTTTAATTTTTTTTTAATTTTTAATTTTTTTTTTAATTTTTTTTTTAATTTTTTAAATTTTATTTTAATTTTTTGTTTTATTTTTTTAATTTGTTTTTATTATAATTTTTTTAATTTTATTCTTTTTTTTCGTTTTTATTTATATATTTTATATATATATATATATTTTTTTTTTTTTTTTCGTTTTTGGACCTAATTTTTATTTTTAATTCTATTTTAAACAAATTGTTCTTTTAAAAATTAGTTTCATTATACTAATCCATTTATTTCAATTTATTACCATACTAATCCATTTATTCTCATACTAATTTCAATTCAACAATACTTATGAGTGATTTATTACCATTATAACTTCACTCATCAACCATCTTTATAACCTCTCTCCACTTTTTTTTTTTTTCGTTACAATATTGTTTAATTTCTTCTCCATTGTTTTCAATACTCATCAACCATCCAAAACTCAATACAAAGCATACTCACAACACAACAATACCACACACCCTAATAAACAAGAATCTCAAGCTCTCATCACTCTCCACATCCTCATGAAAATGGTAACTTGCTACTGCCATGTTCACACCATAAGTTGGTAACTTACTATATCATTATCCTTTGGTATGAACAATTTTTTGTACAAAGAACATATGAATGTGCATGTAAGGGGAGGATAAGGATGTTGTATCTCAAAACAGTTATATGATTGACAAGTAACATATATAAGTACATATGAATGTAATGTAAGGTAATAGCAGACTGTGTGTGTGCCCTATTATCTGAGAAACATATATATGACAATCATATATACTTATATTACATTCATATGTACTTATATATGTTACTTGTCAATCATATAACTGTTTTGAGATACAACATCTTTATCCTCCCCTTACATGCACATTCATATGTTCTTTGTACAAAAAATTGTTCATACCAAAGGATAATGATATAGTAAGTTACCAACTTATGGTGTGAACATGGCAGTAGCAAGTTACCATTTTCATGAGGATGTGGAGAGTGATGAGAGCTTGAGATTCTTGTTTATTAGGGTGTGTGGTATTGTTGTGTTGTGAGTATGCTTTGTATTGTGTTTTGGATAGTTGATGAGTATTGAAAACAATGGAGAAGAAATGAAACAATATTGTAACGAAAAAAAAAAGAAGTGGAGAGAGGTTATAAAGATGGTTGATGAGTGAAGTTATAATGGTAATAAATCACTCATAAGTATTGTTGAATTGAAATTAGTATGAGAATAAATGAATTAGTATGGTAATAAATTGAAATAAATGGATTAGTATAATGAAACTAATTTTTAAAAGAACAATTTGTTTAAAATAGAATTAAAAATAAAAATTAGGTCCAAAAACGAAAAAAAAAAAAAAATATATATATAATATATAAATAAAAACGAAAAAAAATAAAAAAAAAGAATAAAATTAAAAAAATTATAATAAAAACAAATTAAAAAAATAAAACAAAAAATTAAAATAAAATTTAAAAAATTAAAAAAAAAAATTAAAAAATTAAAAAAAATTAAAAAAAAATTAAAAAAAAAATTAAAAAAAATAAATAAAAAAAATAAAAAAAATAAAAATAAAAAAATAAAAAAATATTAAATATTAAAATATTAATAAAAATGCCACGCGTGTAATTAAATAAATAAAAAATAAATAAAATTCCAACTAAGCAGCGTCATGTCATCAATATGGTTGACCAAATCCACTCAGGGGGCAAAACGAGGGAATCTATAAATGGCAGGGATGGAATCTGTGTTTTTTTTTTTTACAGGGTTGTTTTTGGGATTTGGCCTATATGGCAGGGTCCAAAAGGGGTATTAACCCTTTTAATAAAATAAAATTCAATAAAATAAAATTCAAGTCTAGGATACACCTATGCTATAAAAAAATGAATCTGCGAATCACCAAGTTATGCAATCAAATAGAAAACTAAGTAACTGTGGGAGAAATTGCTTTCATGGAGTACTTTGCAACAATCTTTTTCTACAAATCAGAGATTGGATTCCTCCGGTATCACAGTTAAAGTCGCCAATTTATCATTTGCTCTTTTCACTACAACTTTCATGGGCACCCCAACTTTGTCCCCCATCATTTCAATCACCTGCCATAATTTTATATCTATGTCAGATTAAATAATTAAGCACAATGGCTGTGGAGACAGATTTATATATCATGAACATATGCCAATACCTCCTTCATGCTTTCCACAGGCTTTCCATCAAATTCAATAACAACATCACCCGGACGGAATCCAGCACGATCACCAGGGGACTTGGGAGCTACCTAGTCAAAAACATTCAAGTTCAATTGTGACCAACAAATAATTTCAAGCATCCTAATGTTTGCATTGCATTGGTCAGTGCAGAAGAGACACAGTTACATACTGAGAATAATTACATTGAATAAGCTAAATTATGCTAAACATAAGGAGAATTGCATATTTATCTACATTATTGTTGTCTATTCAGAAAGAGGAGTAGATTTCCCATTCAAGTAACAGATGCTTTTGCTACAAATATGTGGTTGGTTTGAGTAGGGTATGAAACTCGGACACCTTAAGCAAGTGGTTTGGGGTTTGATTTTGGGCTATTGTGTATGGAGAAAACCCGTTTGGGAGGGGAAATTATTCACAGCTAAAAGATGGTGAATACTTCATACCTATAACATCATGGTTATTAAAAATAAGAGTGATTCCGGCTACACATAACTATCGTCTAAAACTGTGGCACCGATGGCATCACCAACATATCTCTTAGAAATGTTGACAATCCAACTAAATAATAAGCTACGCTAGTTATTGGCCACAAAGCATTGCCATCAAAGAAACTAGGTAAATTTTCAATTAAAATCACTTCATTATCATCACTAACCAGCTTTGCTGACAATTTTGCAACTTATTTGTCTCAAAAACAGAACATGAAGATAGTGAATCTAGATTTTGAACATTTATATAATAAGGATCTCAAAAAAGCAATCATTTAGGGACATACCATTGCTACAAGAATGCCCTTATTGACATTTGGGAATGAAGCATCTTTCTTTTTACGCTGTGCAACTATCATCTCATTTAGATCAAGCATTCTTAGTCCAAGCCAAGGCCGAATTACTCTCCTGAAAGAAATAATAATAATGTTTATTGCATTTTTACACAACTTAGCACATCCTAATTATTTAAGTCTGAACTACGTGAAAGTAAGTAAATCATAATTGTTTATGTGGATGAAACCAAAAACATACCCACTTTTCTTAAAATGCTCTATTATTTTACACACAGAATCGATGGGTACAGAAAAACCCAAGCCATCAGCCGCCAACACTTTCATTATGTTCACTCCGACAATTTCTCCATCCATATTGACAAGTGGCCCTCCAGAATTTCCCTGTGCCATGCAAGCAGATTAAATTTAAGTTGATACTTGATCTGTACACAATCTGTCAAGTAAGTTAGGTGGGGAGAGAAAGCATCTCACATACCGCATTAATTGCACAATCTGTTTGTAAATACTCTCTCGGCGTGCCGTTAAACCCCAAATCACTGCTTTTACGATCAACACAACTATGTCAAAAATCATACAAGTTGTGAAAATATTAGCCCAAAAGACATTCAAAACATCACGACTTGTGTAAATCTAACATGGAAAAGGTATAATTTAAACCAAAATAAAATAACTTAAAAACAGAACACATCTTCTAGTTACGGCTAGAAAATAAATGCTTCACACCTTACAATACCAGCAGTGACAGTATTCTGAAGGGAATGCGGACAACCGATGGCTATTACCCAATCCCCAGGACGAAGCCTAGTTGAAGAACCAAGTTTTGCTTCCAGTAGTGGGGTTTCAGAATTTATTTTCAGAACAGCAATATCAGAATGCAAGTCAGCATTCACCACTTTCCCCTCAAATGTTCTTCCATCTTGCAAAGTGACGTCAATCTGAAGTACAATTGATAAATCATGACATAGGTAAAATGAGTGTCCATAGCCATATTTTTATAAATATAAATCGGATGTGCTCGTGGTAACAAAATATACAGAAAAGAAAATTAAAATGTTTCAATATTCAGTAGCTTGAATATGATAGTCTAAAATGATATGCAATTATAAATACTTCTATAAGTGATAAACAGTTCGTGTTGAAAATATTAAGAACCCGACATTCAGGCAATCACTCAAGCGAGCAAGCTAGGTGCAACTAAATGAGTAACTACCTGTCACTCTTTGGATTACATGAAAATCTATCAGTTATACTTGTAATCAGCCTATATATGGGAATGAAAATCGGACAGTAAAAAGGTAAAATGAAAGTGACTCTGTTAGAGATATGAGAATGTTAAGATAGACAAGTGGTCGTACAAGACAGGATTAGGAATACATTAGAGAGAAAATTGTGGTAGCTCCCTTAATAAAAAGAAAAATTGCCATGTGAATTCACTGGTGAAGAGAATTAACCAGATAGCCAATGATAGAGCCGAGATCAAATATAAATGGATGGAAAGGGATTTATTGTATAGATATATAATGGAAATGAAAAACACAAGTTCATAGCAGAGCTCAACAGTTAGAGAACAAGCTTCTCCTACTGCCTAACCATAAAGATGAGTACAAAATGCAAGATGATTATAACTAATTCCCACTCTGCTATTTATTGAGGGAATATCCTAACAGACTGCCACCTCAGCTATCACACTTCCTTCGTGATTCCTTTCTTAATTCTCCTCTCATATACACGCCAAACTTTGGGCACAACACTCTCTTTGCTAACCAATTGCCCCAACCATTCTCTGGTATGCATCCCAGCATCAAATTTATCCCTCCAAGACAGCAATTTGGCAGGAACCACATTCCCTTTATATACTTCCAAACTTGCAGGCAGTTCATTAGTTGGTGTGTAATTACCAACTGCTTTCTTTAATTGTGACACATGGAAGGTTGAATGAATTTTGGAAGTTGGAGGGAGTTGTAGCTTGTAAGCAACCTGGCCCGCGAACCCAAATTCTTGGAGGCTTTGAACAGAAACGACTGATAGGGGCCAAAGAATCTGGGAGCTAGCTTTTCATGGATTATTTGAACCAAACTGCTGTCTATGAGGCCTTAGCTTGAGGAAGACCTAATCCCCTGCATTAAACTTCACTGTTTTCCTTTTTTGTCAGCCTGAATCTTCATTTGTTCTTGTGCACTCTGCAAGTTGAACTTCAATTGTCACATTGCTTCATCACTATCTCTTAATTCTTGAGCAACTGCTTCTACTCGTGTCTCCGCCTCTGAGAAATGTACCAGCACTGGTGGTTTTCTGCCATAGACCACCTCAAAAGGTATAAAACTAGTAGACATCAAAAGTGGTATTGTACCACAACGCTGCCATCAATTCTTTCTCATAAGCTGATTTGGAAAGCAGGAAGTAAAATCCTAGCTAAAATATGCAATGGGGTGCTATAACTGCATCAACACAACCCGAAGACCTTTAAGGGACACATCACATTCAATTTCAAAAGGCAAATTAAAATTTGGCAATGTCAAGACAGTGACCGACGTAACTGCAATTTTCAGTCTCTGAAATGCTTCATCGGCAGTTGCATTCCACAGAAGACCCTCCTTTCTTGTCAACTCTGTCAAAGATTTTGTTATTTCCCCGTAATTTGCAATAAACTTCTGGTAATATCCAATCAAACCCAAGAAATCAAGCACCCCTTTGACAGTTTTTGGAACTGGCCACTGCCACACACTAGCAACTTTGGTAGGATCAACAGTTACCCCTGCTCGAGAGATAACATGGCTTAAGTATCCAACATTCTCTTGCCCAAAGGCACATCCCTGCTCGAGAGATAACAAGGCCTAAGTATTCAACATTCTCTTGTAAGTAGCCACAAACTGATGTTGTAACAGGATCTGGAACACCAATGCTAAATGTTCCAGACAAGTATTCCAATCAGCACTGTGGACAAAGATATCATCAAAAAAACAAGGACAAATTTTCTCATGTAAGGTTTAAAAATGTCATTCATCACATACTGAAAGGGGGCATTAGTAACACCAAAAGGCATCACAATATACTCATAGTGACCCTTGCGAGTTTGAGATGTTGCCTTATGAATATCTTCCTTCTTCATTCCAATTTAATGGTAACCAGATTTTAAGTCTAACTTAGAAAAGTATGCAGAGCCATGCAATTCGTCTAATAACTCATCTACAACCGGAATAGGGTACTTATCTTGGATTGTGACCTTGTTTAAGGTCACATACTGAAAGGGGGCATTAGTAACACCAAAAGGCATCACAGTATACTCATAGTGACCCTTGTGAGTTCGAGATGTTGTCTTATGAATATCTTCTTCTTCCAAATTAATGGTAACCAGATTTTAAGTCTAACTTAGAAAAATATGCAGAGCCATGCAATTCGTCTAATAACTCATCTCCAACCGGAATAGGGTACTTATCTTGGATTGTGACCTTGTTTAAGGTGCGATAATCAGCACACATTCTCCAAGAATTATCCTTCTTAACCAAAATGACCGGGCTAGAAAAAGCCCTTGTTGTGCTAGTATGAATCACTCCTTGCTGAAGTAAACTCTGAATTTATCTTTGAATCTCATCTTTGTGATGATGAGGGTATCTATAGGGTCGAACACTCACAGGACCAGCACCATGTAACAACACAATCACATGACTTGTGCTGAGGGTAGGCCACTGATTTCACAGAAAACACTCAGAGTACTTTGTTAACAACCCTTGAAGAGCTCTATTTTGCGCCTCATTCAAGCCTTGGTCTGATGCCCCAATAACTTCCATCAAGGTAGGCCAACCTTCATGATCAAGCACTCGGGAAGCACTCATAATACTGTGGAATGTAGCCATTTTTCTTCCAAAGATTGACCAACCAGTTTCACCAAGTTATCGTTGTAAGCGAACACCATCGACACCTTTTTCCACTCCATAGTCACCTTACCGAGGGTCTCAACTCAAGCCATATGACTCCCAAAATCAAATCCACACATTCTAACTCCAAAACATAAGCATCAATAGTAGTTTGCATTTAACCAAACCAAACCGACATTCCCCTACACTTGCGCATCGTCAAAATATGATGGCCATCACCAAACTTGACACCAAGGAATTGGAAGCAACCAGAGGTAGACTCAAAGCCTCAGCCACCTTTGGGAATATGAAATTGTGTGTCGCTCTGCTGTCGATCAACAGCAAAATATTGGCCCCTCGCAAATCGCCCTTCAATTTCATTATTCGTACTGGTTTTTGAGTTATTTCTAAGTCTAACCCAAACACATCCATAGATTCCATCGCTCATTTCAACGAAAGCAAAGCCCCTTTGCTCGTCATTCAATCAACTCCGCGGTTGGAAAATGACGGACACCACAAGGATTCCGATGATCAGAACTCGCACACGAGCAAGCTGTAGAAACTTGGAAACGATTTGACCCAATTTGAGACCCAGATCCAACACAAGCGTGTTTTGCCCAAATTGCCCACAATTTGGGTTGAATGAGAATGGCCATTCCCTTCACCTTCATGATAGGCCCAAGAAGGTTAATGAGTCTGGGCCCAAGACCCCTGACCTGTTTTGTAGCGTGACCCAGATCCACGACCCGAAGTCTCTACAAACTCACGTTCCACATCATGTGCCAGTTGCATCGCCAAATACTGGCTGTGTGGTTTGAAGGTACGCACACGAGAGCGTATATTGTAATGCAAACCACCAACAAAGTAGCCCAGAAACTGTTGTTCCGGTAATCTCCAACACAGAGAAGAATACAATTCAAATTCTGCAATGTATGCATTCTTCCACTGTATCATATTGTTTCAACTCCCTTAGTTCTTCAAATGGATTGCCCAAACGAACACCCCCGAAACGCAACATCGTCGTTTCACGTAGGTTCTCCCATGTCAAATCCTCCATTGAACAACAGCACAGATTAAACCAATGAATAGTAGGGCTTTCCATGCTGAGCTTCGTCAAGTGAATGCAAATGTCCTTCGAAATTCGTTGCATCTCAAAATAGGTCTTAGCACGGGTAATCTACGCCACAGGATCATCGCCTGTAAAAGCTGGCAACTCCACCTTCTTCGCCGATAAATGAAGATATGCATTACACGCCACAGCACGTTGAATCTAAGCGCTGATGAAATCACATAATGCTGCAATTCTGGTTTCAACAGTTCCCAAATGATCCTTCAATGCAGTTACTTGATAAGTCATCTTTGGGGTATGGGGCATCCACGGTGACAGGTTGGACCAACTGATAGAGCAGAGATCAAATATAAATGGGTGGAAAGGGACCTATTGTATAGATGAATAATAGAAATGGAAAATACATGTCCATAGCAAAGCTCCACAATTAGAGAACAAGCTTCTCCTACTACCTAACCATAAAAGTGAGTACAAAATGCAAGATGATTATAACTAAGAGGGAATATCCTAACAGATTTCCACCTCATCTACCACACGTTCTTTGACTCCTTTCTTAATTCTCCTCTCATAAACATGCCATGCTTTGGGCCCAACACTTTGTTAAACAACACATCCCCTTCTTTATTAATAAGCCCGTTCCTATCAGCCAATAATTCAACAGTTAGAGTGAATGGAAGACTAGCATAAACTATAAGTCTAACCAATAGCAGGGATTTAAAAGTAAACAATATAACTTGAACCATTTAACATGAGAACTATGACACCATCTATCTGATTATGGTATATGAGTAAGGGAATGATGGCGCCATCTAATTCTAACACATATAGCTTAACTCGCCTAAAGGACTAAGGTATGCCAAAATAATGAGAGATCATGTTAATAAAATTCTGTAGGCAATAAAAACAAATTGAACTTGTTAAAGAATGCCCTATTTTTGTTGGGAATGGATCAATGAATTTTCAAACGATGACTTAGAAAGTGCTACTTAACTTGCCTTGTGCTAAGGCCTAGCTTTAAGCAATCAAAAATCCTAAACATTATTCTATAAGAAGAAAATAAATCGTAGAACTCTAACTTGAAACTGGCTGAACGTCATACAGACGAAACATGAATTTGGGAAACATCCAAATGTACTGTTCTACTACATTTACATTACAGAGAACTCTGACAAACATACCAGAACTTTTATTCAACTTTCAAGACAGTAAAAATTTAGAAAGATAAGCCACAGCGTGAACACAAACCTTCCCTTTGGACAAACTTTTTGTGCCTTGAAAATCAACTACAACATGAGCACTTGTTAAAATTGTACCATCTTTGTTAATGATTATTCCAGAGCCAATACTCTTTCCTGTAGGAGTACCATAAAAATCGACAAAGCTAATACTCCCAATCATCAGCATCATATCAAAAGAGGCGAAAATTCAAACTACCCATTCAAATCAAAAGGTAAAACAAAAACCTGTTGGAACTGAAATATTAACTACAGCAGGACCGACTTTAGCAGCAGCATTTGCAATAGTATCTTTGCTAAAACAATAACATGAACATGGCTTTGACCCCTCATGAACAACCCCAGAAGTTTCCTTAGATATGTCAGAAGAAGGAACGGGACCGACTCTATAAGAAGACAGCGTAAATATTCCTACATATTCAGTTCCAATCATAACACAGACATTTAAACATACATAATTATTAACCAACAAAATTCAAAACAAAAGGAGAACAAACCATTTTGATCAAATGATGGCCATTGCTGAGGAAGCAAATCAAATGGTGCTTCTAATGTCAACCATGGTGTATCTTGTAATGGCAAAGGTAACCGTGCATTTACAAACGTTCCTAGATTTTAAGCCATGTTAGTATAATTAAAATTATTTAAAAGAACTTAATCGACATACGTCATTCCTATAAAGGTATTATAACTATAATCAAATATAATTGATGAAGAAATAAGCATGTGTTTGGACGCATAGTTTGGCAACTCATTCTAGTGATTAAATGATGGTTCCACCATGAATTTTAGAAGTAACAAACTACGCTTTTGGTTTGAAGTGGTTTCTCCACTTACTTTGGTTGATGATGCAAGACCAAACAAGTACTTCCTCCGTTTCAAAATGACTCTCATTTTAGAGAAAAAAATTTGCTTTAAAATAATTGTCACTCTTATTTTTCAATGTACTAATAATTACTCTTTTTTCAATTGTATCCTTTAATTATTATTCTACACACTACTTCCAACACATTAATCTGGCTAATTGTATCTTATGACAATATTATTGTATTCCATAATCTGTATGCAAAAACTTTAAAAGACGCTCATTTTGAAACTAAGGAAGTACTAATTTGTCTCTACTCAATAAATGTGTGCTTGGTTTGAAGAGTTCGTAAAAGGGAATTGACTAGTAAATTTCAAATTATTAATAATCACATTTAGACTCAAAGGCTAAACATCATAACTTCGAGTTGTAATCAATCAAGGAGTCAAAATCAAGTTAAGAGAAAATGGATGATGCACAGACAGTGTAAATTTGTTTTACAATCACGACCGCGTATCCTGCCAAGTTAAACTAAAAATTTTAAATTAGTTATATGACATAACAGAATTATACATTCCCATTGGAAGACAATGTAAACATTTTTTACCTATCAATACATCTTCATTAAACCATAAATATAATTAATCAAAATGACATTAACTTCCTTAAAGAGTAAGATTTGATAAAATTGAATTCCTATTGTAAACAATAACAGCAAATGGTTATAACTAAACAAAAGAGGATCAATTACTCACTGAAATTGATGTATTTATCAGAGTAGTGTAGAGTAGAAGCAGCGGCCAGGATACCCACAGCTCCAACAAAAAACCTTCTATTCAAACGCGAAAGCTTACTCTATCACACATAAAAACCCCAAAATCAAAGATTCTGCAAAGGTTTTCTTCAATTATCAACAAAAACAAATGCATAAAAGGAAAATATAAACCAATACCAGAATGTAACTCATGACAGCGCTTCCAATGCAAAGTTTCGCAACTCTTCACCGCTAAAAGAATCAAAAACCTTCCAATGCAAAGTTTCGCAACTCTTCACCGCTAAAAGAATCAAAAACCAGTATCACGCAAAATTTCAGGGATCAACCACCCCCACCCCCACCCAAAAAACATGGCTTGTAATAAATATTTTTTTATAAATATTATTTATTTCTCTTGTATTTATAAAACTATACAAATAATCAAAATATTTAAAACTTATTATTTTTGTAATTTAAGAGATCCTATGTTTAAGAATTGGGCAACATTACTTATCAAAAGTTTTACACAAAAAATTGATGTTATTGTCCAGCCAAACGGTTTTTAATAACTGAGAAAAAAAGAATAACTTATATTTATGTTTGACTGTTCTTCCACCATTTTCCTGATTTTCACTTCAAGCTTAAAACAATGGGAGATTGGCAGCAAGTATCTTACAGAAGGCGAGGCGCAAACAGGAGTAAAATTCATTGGGATAATGAGACGTCTAGGAGGGGCAAGGCCCGAGTTGGTGGAGCAAATGATAGAGGTTGTATCACAACATCTTTCTTTACTTCCTTCCCAAATGGGTTCTCGACAAGGGATATGTATTAGGAGTTTAAGAGCTTTGAGGACAATGATGGGGTCATTATCCCCTCAAAAAGAGACATTAAAGGAAAGAGATATGAATTTGTAAGATTCTTCAGTGTCATGGATGATATGATATTGGTTGTTAAGCTCTATAACCTATTTCTTATGAACCAACAGTTGTTTGTTAACATTCCTAAATTCTAGAGAAATATGTCGCATGCTACTACATTTGCCCCGCTCAGAAGAAACCAGGCGATTGAGTCGTTCAGACTGTATATTGATCGTTTGGTAGTTGAGGACATGCATTTCAACAGTTGTCGATCACTGTGAGAAGCAGCCATTTAACGAGATAGTGATATACTCTAGATGGTTGGCTTGTGGATCACGTCTGACTGTTCCTCGTCTACCCGAGCGCATCATAAGGTAGTTTGGCTACACTCAAACCATTCCTTATCGCTTATTTAGTGTGCCTAAATAAATCTAACTGCAAGTATACAGTCGTATCGCGTAGTTTTAAAAGATTATCGATCCCACAGAGACTAAAAATCGAACGCACCGTTATCTATCGTTACTATGTTTATCTAAGGCTAATCAGAATTGGTTTTTAAGTTCAAACGGAAAATTAAAGAGAAATTAAAATTCGGGAATACTAGTTATGAATAAGATATCGGTATATAATTCAGTAAACCTACGTGGAATTAATTAAACCTAAGCGTATAAAGATTTATCACCCTATGCATCTGTAGGAAAAACCAGTTTAAAAGCCCTCACCTCACACTCCCGTGGTTATTGCTTCGGACTATACTCTTAAGTCAATATGTCTGCTCTCGCTAGCCCATATGAGGTTAAAAATACTTTTTGAAAACTAATAAGGCCTAATTAACTTCAAAGCGCTTCCGCTGTTTTTAAAACTAATGCCCGATTTCAGCTATCCGGGTAAAGCCTCACACTCCCGTGGTCTTGACCTTAACCTTTGTTACCTTTTTACTCTCGTAATAAAAGTTGGGTTTAAAATTAAGAAATCGAAGCCAGAAGAAGAGTTAATTATTGATTTTAGCTTAGAGTTATTTAATCCATTTGGTTACTTCATTACATACCGATAAGATCGGTTTACCTTGACATAATTACGAACTTAAACATAAAAGCGGAAAAATAATTAATCAAAGACATAATTAAAAGAAAATAAACCATACTATAAATTGAATAATGGAAACCTGGTAAATGCAGTAGCAGCAATCCCTCCACAGACTGGTAGGTTCTTGCTTGGATAGAATTAAAATAGCAAATGATGAAGGCAATGAAACAATCTAAATCTAAAGTGTAATAGTTCCTCAATGTGAGAAACTATTACTTTGTTCGGTAATGGGTGACAAGGAAAGGTAAATGTAAACAAAACAAAACAAAAACTCTGAATAAAATTTGGCAGCAAGACGGTACTTCAGAATGCAGAAAATAGGTTACCCCCTTTGTTCTTCGAAATCTCTCATATTTATAGACTGAGCTGAGGTAGTGGTTGGAGAAAATGTAGGCACTTCTCTTTGACAGTTATGTGACTTTGGAACCTAAATTTCTTCGGAGGAAATGTGAACGTGCAAAAACTGTTTCTCTAAAACTTCGTAATCACGTTTCTGCTCAACGTATTAAACTGTTCTGAACGCATGACGATCGTGAAGCATTGTGACGGTCGTGATGAAATTTGTATCTGCCACGGTCGTGGTGGAACCGTGACGATCGTCACATCAGCAGAGTTTGGATTCTGCTGTTTTTCTTCACTTTCCTGCTCTTTTCTTGCATGTTTTGCTTCTTTTCTACACTTTGCATACTTTTGACTTGGAAATGGAATTACCTGCAAAAACACTTAAATACTCTCGAGAAAATCGGATATTAGACGAAAACGGAATAAGAAAATAACATAAATCAAAGTAAAAACATGATATATTTTCGTGTTATCAAACTCTCCCACACTTGAATCTTTGCTTGTCCTCAAGCAATCAATCTGTTAAATCAGACAAACTTCATCAAATGCACATACCTGGTATACCAATGGATTGAAAAAGAGTTTCTTGTTAGTAAGACAGGTACTAGTATAAAACACTAAGGATATAATAATGACACAAAGCAACAAGCTTGTCATAGACCTCTCTTTTGTACAATCCAGTTCTAATCATTCTATTATAGTTCAACCATAAGTTTTTGTGTCTATTTCACCCGGTTTCATTCTAACGCAATCACATGCCTTATTCACGCACGTAGTGGAGTAACCAGTTAGTGACTTTGATCCCTTTTTCTCACGGGACCTGATACACAAGTGTGGTAACCCTTTAGGTATCGCGTTCGTAGATTGCGGGGGATCGAACAGTATTTCGCCCTACCAAGTTCAGAATCAGGTACCTCTGAACCAATCGACAACGAATTTTCTTTCTTTTCTTGTAAATTTTCACAACTGTGAGAGTTGTTGCATATTCTATTTTTCTCGGCATATAGATAAGAAAGATGTTTTTCTTTTCATGATTGGGCATCAAACACTTATATTTATCGGCTCCCCACGTGGTTTGTGATTTAGACGGTGCTGACTGCTGATATAAACTACTAGGGGTTACTTTAGGACAGAACTCAAGGTATCGTATACTAAGTATCAAAACTGATATCGCATACGCAAGAGGTCTAAGGTGTCAAGACGGTATCGATCTTGTTAGCACTTTCCCAACTTCCTAACAAGGCTTAAAATTTGGTATTCCACGATGTGTATTAAAAAAAAAATTTGTTATTGCAGAATAAAATGGGAAAATCGGAATACTGAATGAAAATACTCATATATTAACTTTGATAAGGAAAAAAAAGGAAAATACAAGAAAGGGAAATAAAATGGAAATAAACTGACTCTCCCACACTATATCGGACATTGTCCTCAATGTTGCGATATAAAGGGGACTAACAAGAAAAACTAAAAAGAAAAACAAAATAAAATCAAGGTGGACCACGTCCTCTGCCTCTGGAGCGTCCTCTTCCATGCTGCGCTACGTGATCAGGAATGCCCACGTGATGGATGTAGTCATGTAAGTTTTGCACTCGCAAGGTCAATGCATTCATTCCTTCTATCACACCATCAAGCCTCTGCCCTTGGTTCGCTTGGCCTTCTTGAATTTGGCGCATCAGCGCCATTACTTCATTATGTTGCGTCTGTTGCTGTTGGTTTTGAAGCCAAAAAGCCCTTAAGATTTCTTCATTAGTAACAGGGTCTTGTTCGGGGCGGCGACGACGTCTTGAGGTCGAAAGTGCATCATCAGCAGGTGGTGGTTGGTTTTCTGGGGCGTTATCCATCTCTTGCTCCATCTCATCAACAGGTCCATGATCATGATCATCTGGTGCAGCCGCATTTTGCTCAGGAGCATTCAAATTAAATAACCAGTTGTGCATTTCCCGAGGATTAATGCGGTCTCTGCAAGGCATAATGATACTTCTTACGGTTTTGGCGCGGACCATAGGATGGTATTTCCCATCTCGTCGTAACTTGAAGAGCTGAGAGTTTCGGCAATAGTCTATGTCAAGGAACACCGGAGGCATGGAGGGTAATCTGGTAAGCTCATTTTCCAAATTCAATTTGAGAGCAATAGAGGTGACAATCCCTCCAAAATAGAAAGGTTTGGAACCTCTAGCACAGTTTGCTTGTATGTGTGCTAGCAAAAATGGTGCGGCATTGATCGGCTCTGGGTGAAACATACAATGGAGGAAAAATAGTTCCTTTGAGTTTACCTTGTGGTTGCTATCCCGTGCAAAAATAGTGCTTCCTAATGCGCGGTGAACATATCTGATGGCTGGGTTGTGGATATAAGTTGCGTTTAGGCTATCCCAGCTATCGACTGTTGTTCCTGTCAACTGATTCCATAATTGAAATGCTGCTTGAAAGAAATTCTCCTGTGGCACCCGACAATGAACATTCTCGCCATGGTTGAAACCAAGCATATCGGCGAGTTGATTTTGGCCGATTTTATACTCAGTACCAAACATGCGGAACGTGGCTACGCCGGTGAGTTGGTTCGTTTCGCCAGAAGGTGTTACGTATGTGAACGAACTTAGAAACTCGAGCGTCAGGGCTTCGTAAGTAGGCCGGCTCTGAGTACAGAGCTGCCATAGACCGGCGGTTTGTAGCAAATCTCTTACTCCTTCAAGCATTCCGAGTTCTTCTAGACATGCAGCGTCTATGTAGCGAGTTGGTTGTACGGAATATCGGTAGTAATCGATGTACCTAGCCCTTTGACGCTCTCCTGCTTCTCCATCTCTGAAGTTCAATGTTGATAGGTCCGGAATTTATCGTGCCATTGGTGGGTCATAGAGAAATTAGGAAAGAAAAAGGGTTGTGGAGAATGAGGGTTTGTGAAAAGAAATGATACACGATATGAATATATAGTGAATGGGGAAAACGAGTGGTAAAGGAAAATGTTGAATTGGGTTAAATGCGTAGTGGTGGGACGGTTATGGAATGGGAAAAGATAGTGGGACGGTCGTGTTTTGAATTGAGGAAAAGAAGAGGAAGACGAATGATACAGTTCTGTTTTAACACAGAACATGTTCCAAACTCGCGTGACGGTCGTCACGGGGCCTGTCACGATCGTGACAGTCGCAAATTCTGGGGAATTAAACAGTTTTTATCACCAAGCATTCAATACATAAAATTTTCATAACAGGCAATGGTTAGCACAGAGAAACAACATTATAATGCATATTGAGAGATAAATAACATGACAACATGAATTAAAAACAGAATAAAAAGTATGACAGGAATAAAATTGAAACCATAAAGATCAATATTTAGCAGTAAATTAAATCATCCATTAAAACCAAAGAGGTGCTAGCAAATGCTAGCATTGTATCAATACTGAATGTAAAACAATTTATTCCTGACATAAAATGAAAAACTGAAATAAAGTAAAATGTTTCTGAAGTAAATGCATTGAAACTTGAAAAAGAGGTGCTTCGTAAATCTAGTCAAGGCGTTTCTTCAAAGATGCGATGGCTTGATTTATATGATCAAATTGTTCAACGGTCAAATCCATGAGTCCAACAATGTTTTATCGCATTGTGTTTAGCTCATCCTTTACTGAAGTGATTTCTTTATGATACTCATCCATAGTCTTTAAAATAAAATTCAGATTAGCAGCATAGTTAGTGGCATCAGCTTTAGGAATGTCAATGTCTTCTTGGAATTCCATATAATCAAGATCATGATAATGAGGGGGTATTTTTGGGTCGATCTCAGGTTCAGGAAAGGTTTCTTCCGGTTCAGGCACAGGTTCATCAAGGTCATATAGCCAATTATGTTGATTGTGCACACTTGTGCGTTCATGATTTGGAAGTGTAAAGTGTGGTACGACAACATTGTTAATCAGAAGCTGAAAATGGTTCAGACCTTGGTTCCTAATCATAACCCTATTAAAACAAAAAGTGATATTCATGGGTCTATATTCTCCAAAGGGGTTAATCTTAGAAAGTCGGGTTCTGAATCCCATAGCATCAGTTATTTTTGTAACTAAGCCACCTTTCAGAATTGGACTGTTATCATTATTAATGAGTTTGCAAAAGTTGTTCAACATAAAAGTGAGTCCATTGACCACTCTAGACTGAGAAGCACAAAACATGATGAAAAGCTCATCCCTCGAAACAGTGTTATCATTCTCAGGTTTACCAAATAAAGTATAGGCCAGGATCATATGAAAGTAACGGAAATCGGGGTTATGTATTTCTGTTGAAAGCATAGGGTCCATGTCAAAATCAGGTTTCCCTGAAATTCTACCCCAAAAACCACTCAACTCTCCAACCAACATTAAGTCCTCTTGAACCACAGAGAAAACATTAGGTCCTTCAGGAAATCCTAAAAGATCCGACAGTTCCTTTATGGTGAACTGGTAGCTGTATCCAAATAGTCTAAAGGTAATTCTTCCCCTGGTAAAACCTTTTCCACAGTAATGGTTATAGCTTAAAGAGCTCGTGAATTCTAAAGTCAACCTACGGTAGCATTTATGTTTCTTGTTGGCAAAACCCTCCCAACCTAATTGGTTAAACAGAAAGTCTACGCTCTCACCTACACCTAAGGCGGTCATGGTGGGTCTGTGGGCAAAATTTGTCAAGGCAAATGGTCTAAGAGACAAAGCCTCATAGCGATGCCACTGAGCTGCATCTCTAAATTCTACTAACAAGTTATCCTCGTTTGCCATTAATTAGTACTTTTTGCAAAAAATGTAAGCAGAAGAGGAGAACAGAAAGAGTAGAGAGACTTTATAATCCTGTAGTTTTTCAATTTTAAGATCAGCACAACATTTTTAAATTAAATTTAAAATGATATAAATGAAACTAAAAATTTGCAAAATAAAAATAAAACATAGGAAACGTAAAGAAATAACAAATATAAAGCAAGAAAAACAAAAATCATGGGTTGCCTCCCATTAAGCGCTGTTTTTAACGTCGAAAGCCTGACGAATTCAATTAGATGCTTAGTTAGGGGGTTCGGTGGGCAACTCTAAAAGTCTTAGGCAGTTCAAATAATCTCTATTTTCAATGTTGTGATAGTGTTTTAGACATTGTCCATTAACTAAAAATGGATTACTATTCCTCCCCTTTATTTCTATCGCTCCACTTTGTAGAATTTTTGTAATCTCAAAAGGACCGGACCATCTAGACCTTAATTTCCCAGGAAAGAGTTTTAATCTTGAGTTAAATAGGAGTACAACGTCTCCCACACTAAATTCTTTTCTAGATAAGCGCTTATCGTGCCATTTTTTTGTTCATTCTTTATATATTTTAGCATTTTCGTAAGCGTCTAATCTTAACTCTTCTAGTTCATGCAGATCTAGGATACGTTTTTCACCTGCGGAATCATACCTTAAGTTCAATGTTTTAATAGCCCAATAGGCTTTATGTTCTAATTCCACTGGTAGATGGCAAGATTTACCATAGACCAGCTTGAAAAGTGTAGTTCCGATTGGTGTTTTGTAGGCCGTCCTATATGCCCATAAAGCTTCGTTGAGTTTAGATGACCAATCTTTCCTAGAGGTGGCTACGGTCTTTTCTAGAATTTGTTTTATTTCTCTATTCGAGACCTCAACCTGTCCACTTGTTTGTGGATGATATGGTGTTGCTACGCGGTGTCTTACCCCATACTTTGATAGTAATTTGTCAAATATTTTTGATATGAAATGGGAGCCACCGTCACTTATGACAAGTCTCGGCACACCAAATCTGGGAAAAATTGTGTTTTTGAAAAGCTTTATGACTACTCGTGCGTCATTTGTAGGAGAAGTTATTACCTCAATCCATTTTGAAACATAATCGACAGCTACGAGTATATATTGGTTTCCAAAGGATGATGGGAAAGGTCCCATAAAATCAATCCCCCATACGTCATTACATTAAGCCCTAGTATAAAACACTAAGGATACAATAATGACACAAAGCAACAAGCTTGTCATAGACCTCTCTTTTGTACAATCCAGTTCTAATCATTCTATTATAGTTCAACCATAAGTTTTTGTGTCTATTTCACCCGGTTTCTTTCTAACGCAATCACATTAAGCCCTTTGCCTTATTCACGCACGTAGTACAGTAACCGGTTAGTGACTTTGATCCCTTTTTCTCACGGGGCCTGATACACAAGTGTGGTAACCCTTTAGGTATCGCGTTCGTAGATTGCGGGGGATCGAAAAGTAGTTC
Source organism: Lathyrus tuberosus (assembly GCA_022829125.1). Lineage (NCBI taxonomy): Eukaryota > Viridiplantae > Streptophyta > Magnoliopsida > Fabales > Fabaceae > Lathyrus > Lathyrus tuberosus. Next base: position 5,576,905 of record JALAZF010000111.1, on the reverse strand, counting down.
GCCCTACCAAGTTCATAATCAGGTACCTCTGAACCAATCGACAACGGATTTTCTTTCTTTTCTTGTAAATTTTCACAACTGTGAGAGTTGTTCCATATTCTATTTTTCTCGGCATATAGAATATCCCCGGCAACGGCGCCAAAAACTTGATCGCTTATTTAGTGTGCCTAAATAAATCTAACTGTAAGTATAGAGTCATATCGCGTAGTTTTAAAAGATTATCGATCCCACAGAGACTAAAAATCAAACGCACCGTTATCTATCGTTACTATGTTTATCTAAGGCTAATCAGAATTGGTTTTTAAGTTCAAACGGGAAATTAAAGAGAAATTAAAATTCGGGAATACTAGTTATGAATAAGATATCGGTATATAATTCAGTAAACCTACGTGGAATTAATTAAACCTAAGCGTATAAAGATTTATCACCCTATGCATCTGTAGGAAAAACCAGTTTAAAAGCCCTCACCTCACACTCCCGTGGTTATTGCTTCGGACTTTACTCTTAAGTCAATATGTCTGCTCTCGCTAGCCCATATGAGGTTAAAAATACTTTTTGAAAACTAATAAGACCTAATTAACTTCAAAGCGCTTCCGCTGTTTTTAAAACTAATGCCCGATTTCAGCTATCCGGGTAAAGCCTCACACTCCCGTGGTCTTGACCTTAACCTTTGTTACCTTTTTACTCTCGTAATAAAAGTTGGGTTTAAAATTAAGAAATCGAAGCCAGAAGAAGAGTTAATTATTGATTTTAGCTTAGAGTTATTTAATCCATTTGGTTACTTCATTACATACCATTAAGATCGGTTTAGCTTGACATAATTACGAACTTAAACATAAAAGCGGAAAAACAATTAATCAAAGACATAATTAAAAGAAAATAAACGATACTATAAATTGAATAATGGAAACCTGGTAAATGCAGTAGCAGCAATCCCTCCACATACTGGTAGGTTCTTGCTTGGATAAAATTAAAATAGCAAATGATGAAGGCAATGAAACAATCTAAATCTAAAGTGTAATAGTTCCTCAATGTGAGAAACTATTACTTTGTTCGGTAATGGGTGACAAGGAAAGGTAAATGTAAACAAAACAAAACAAAAACTCTGAATAAAATTTGGCAGCAAGACGGTACTTCAGAATGCAGAAAATAGGTTACCCCTTTTGTTCTTCGAAATCTCTCATATTTATAGACTGACCTGAGGTAGTGGTTGGAGAAAATGTAGACACTTCTCTTTGACAGTTATGTGACTTTGGAACCTAAATTTCTTCGGAGGAAATGTGAACGTGCAAAAAGCGATTCTTTGAAACTTCGTAATCACGTTTCTGATCAACGTATTAAACTGTTCTGAACGCATGACCATCGTGAAGCATTGTGACGGTTGTGATGAAATTTGTATCTGCCACGGTCATGGTGGAACCGTGATGATCGTCACATCAGCAGAGTTTGGATTCTGCTGTTTTTCTTCACTTTCCTGCTCTTTTCTTGCATGTTTTGCTTCTTTTCTACACTTTGCATACTTTTGACTTGGAAATGGAATTACCTGCAAAAACACTTAAATACTCTCGAGAAAATTGGATATCAGACGAAAACGGAATAAGAAAATAACATAAATCAAAGTAAAAACATGATATATTTTCGTGTTATCAATTCCCAAACACCCTGATGTCTCTGTTCCTCCTGTTTTGACACATAAACAGATAGATTACATGTTTGATGATTATGAATGTCATCTGGTACCGGAGAAAGCACAGAGTACCATTGTTATGAGCGGTTGGAGCTACGTCGACGGTTTTATAAGATGGTTCTTCTGGGTGTCGCATTCGTGCATGGTGCATGTTGCTCTAAGAGATCCGTCGAGACCAGCTCATTGGAAGATACTAAAGGGAGAGCAGACACAGTGAGATCATGTTGATGATGTCTTGCCTATATGTCGTTGCATATTGGAGATTACGCAGGCAAGCATTGACAGATGTATCTTCCCTGATGGGTATGATGTGAGGCAGATCTTATATGTCATCATGACAAAGGCACGGGGGGCATTGATGCATCGGAGACAGCACCGAAAGGCAGGGGGATTGTTGGTTGAGGAGCCCGATGAGCTGGTGAGATGTAGTCTGATATACACCATAGTGCATTAGTATATAGTAGTAGTACTATGGATTGTATTTTATTTTGACATCATGTTACTTTATCATTGTTCTCAACTTTTTTTACATTTATTGGTCTTTTATTTATACATGACATTTTTTTACCATTTGGATTTATGTACGTTATTTTTTGCATATTGATTGTATGGTTTAAATCTCGTCACATAACATGGTACATGTTCTGGACTGGGCCGAGGCTGCCCAACAGTCGAGCAGGCCCAACCCATGTAGCATGGGGAGGCCCAATAAGACCCCTTTGCGGGGCACTTGACTGCTGCAAGCATACCAACGTGTCCCCCGAGCACTTTACAGTGTCGGGCACTTGGGCCGACAGGGCAGGAGGACCTCGCACCCCGGCAGATAGGTACGTCCCCGACATACCAGCTTCTCCCCCGCTAGAATACCGCACATCACTCCTCGACAGACATGTCTCCTCCCCGCGAGGCCATGTCCGTCGTACGGCTTGACGGGTCCTCGACACAGAAGGCTCCTCCCCAGCGAGGAGTGTCTAACGGTCCGTACCACGTAGACACGTTCCAAGTAACCACTCCACTCCCGAAGGATTCGGTCTGCCCTAGTCCCGGAAATCTAGGAGCGGTTACCCCAGGGCGAAGACCACGCGCTGGTCTTCACTACGCCACGTAAGCCCTGACAGTTACTTGGATTGGGCCTGACAATCCAGCCCAATGCAAGTAACCGTTGGCCCCGCGCTGGGGGTTCTCTATAAATACCCTCTCACTTGAGAGGGTCAGGTTAAGTCATATTTTTCTCACTCTTCTGGTATTTGCTGTTACTCTGTGCACTCCCTAACTTGAGCGTCGGAGTACCTTGCAGGTACACCCCCCCGCCGTCCTTCAACCTCACCGGAGCCGGAGCTCAACGGACGTCGTTGGCCACCAGTAACTGTCTGATCCAGGTACGATCAGTGGCACCGTCTGTGGGAACTCTATAAGCTTCCCCGTTTTCTCCTCGATAAACCAAAGTTTCCTCTATTCATCACCAACATGGCCAATCCGACCGTCAACCAGGCTCTGGACACCGTGCTCGCGCAACTGGAGAACGGGAACCACCGTGAGGACGCCATCATCCTCCACGGCGACGAAGGCGACATAAGAGACGGACAGACCGCCTCCCCGGACTCCCAGGATGCGACTATCAACGTCGTCCGCGCGGACGATCGGCAAACGCCTCTCCAGCCAGTGGCTCCGCCGCCCAACGCGGACCCAAGCACCGTGGCCCTGTTTGCATTGATCAACCAGACCAATCAGCTGATCGCGCAGCAGAACACCGGAATCGAAGCCCTGGAGCAAGGACGGGCACAACGATCTTCCCCGTGAAGACATCGCCGTCCCCCGTCACCTCGCCGCTCTCTTTCCCCGCGAAGGACCCCTTCCGAGGATTCCCGGACTCCGTCGCCCGTACGCCATGGTCGACGACCTCGTCTCGAGCGACCCCAGCCGGCGATCACCCAGAAACGCCCTCGTTCCCCGCCTCGGAAGGAACTCAGGGCCTCCACCATCTCCAAGAAGTCCAAGCAGACCGAAGAGAGACCAAAGAACCGTTCGAGGAACTCCCCTCCACGGCACCATCGGTCACCTTCGAGATCCCCGGCTGGTAGCGACTACGAGGACCAAAGGACCCCCTTGTCGTGGGAAATCATGGACGCCCCAATCCCTCCAGGCATGGAGAAACCTCCACCGTTGGGGACCTACGACGGGATGACCGACCCCGACGATCACGTGGATAGTTTCGAAGCGATGCTCGACTTCCGAAACGTCAGGGGAGCCATCAGGTGCAGGCTATTCCCCACCACCTTGCAGAAGGGAGCCATGACATGGTACAAGGGTCTGGAACCTGGTTCGATCACGTCATGGAAACAACTGAAGCAACGCTTCACCAAACACTTCACCGCATCTCGTCGACACCCGAAGACAGAGGCTGCCCTAGAAAAGATCTTCCAAGGGAGGAACGAATCCCTCCGAAATTACATTGAGAGGTTTAACAAGGAAGCCGTCGACGTCCACACGACCGACGACATGAAGAAATACTTAATTATTCACGGACTACGCGCCGGGTCGGACTTTGCCAAATCCATTGGCCTCCGAAGACCCCGGCGTCTCGAGGACCTTCTCGCTCGAGCCCAGAAGTACATCGAACTCGAAGAGATGGAAGCAGCCCAGATCGCTCTTAAGACAAGACGCAGAGAAGGCCCCCGCGACCACAAAGACAATGACGCTTCTCCCCGACGGGGAGGAGAAAAGAAGAAAGAAAACCGCAATCGAGATCCCCGGGAACAGCGCGGGCCAGATGGTCGATTCACGGAGTACACGCCGCTCAACACTTCCCGGTCTCGGATCCTCTCAGACTGCCAGAATTCCGAATTTGTGAAAGGAGGAGTTTGCTTCTCGAAGCCCGCGGCTCCCAAACCAAACGTTGACAAATCTAAGTACTGCAGGTTCCACAGAAGCTACGGGCACGTGACCGAAGATTGCATCCACCTCAAGGATGCCATTGAGATTCTCATCAAAGAAGGACACTTGAAGAAGTATGCCCAACAGAATGACCCTCCTCGTCCCAGCTCAAAGGGAGCACAGAACGTCGAAGAGGCAACACCTCCTCCCGGCGACGTCCAGCTTCAGGTCGCCCTCAGCGTCACTCGACCCGAGGACTTCTTCGTCCCCCCAATCATCGAGGGCGAAGAGGTAATCCGCGACATGTGGGCGACTTTCCCCGACGAGGGCCCCGTCACGGCCCGCAGCACCTGGGAAGGCTTCCCCAAAGCAATGGTTATCTCCGGAGGCGATCCCGGGAAAATATCTGTTGGGTCGATCAAACGAAAGTTTGACGAACTGGAATCCGCGACATCGTCGAAGGCGACCACCCTCGAGAAAGTGCGGGGAAACTCCAATCCCATCACCTTCTACCTCGAGGAACTCCCCGGGGGAGCACCAAACGCCACTATTCCCCTCCTGGTCAGGGCACAAATGGCGAACTTTGACGTCCGAAGAATCCTAGTCGACCAGGGAAGCTCGGTCGATATCATGTATTCTCATTTGTTCGGGACCCTTCAGCTCGACGAGAGGCATTTGACCCCGTACGTCGGGTCAGACCTACAGGGGTTCAATGGAACCACCACCAGACCATGGGGTTACGTGGAGCTAATGGTCACGTTCGGGGCCGAAGACACGGCCCGACAGGTGAAGATCCGTTTCCTGGTGGTTGAATGCCCATCCCTTTACAACTGCATCCTCGGAAGGACCACCCTTGCTGAACTCACGGCGGTCCCGTCAACGATCCACCTCAAAATGAAGTACTACACGAGGAGGGGACGAGTAGTGACGATGCACGGGGACATCGACGCGGCCAGAAGATGTTTCGACGCCGCCGTCAAGGGCCTAAGTTCCATTGGTCCCAAACCTAAGGTTGTGGCCAAACCACCCCCGGACGTCGGACAGGGACCCCTCCCGCGCGTTAACGCGGTCGACCTCGACAGCAGGTTCTCCGGCGAGCCTGATGAAGACAGAGTCGAAGACCCCGACCACCAGGCGGAAAACAACGGGCAGCCTCTCCACCCAGCGCGCCCCATCCCAGATGGAGATTTCGAGCTCGTGGCCCTCGGAGACGACCCAGATCGCAACGTGAAGATCGGCACCGGGATCCCTGACCTAGCCAAAGAGCAGCTGAAAGCATGTCTGAGGGAGAACGCTGACGTCTTCGCGTGGAGCGCATTCGAGATGCCTGGCCTCGACCCCGAGGTGGCTTGCCATCAGCTCGCAGTAGATCCAGCAGCTAAGGCCATAGCACAACGTAGGCGTAAGCAGTCTCCCGAGAAAGCGGAGGCTGCTGAGAAAGCTGTAAAAGACCTCCTAGAGGCAAATTTTATTTCGGAAGCCAAATACACGACATGGCTGTCCAACGTTGTACTTGTTAAGAAAAATAATGGAAAATGGAGAATGTGCGTTGATTATACTGATCTTAACCGGGCTTGCCCGAAAGACTGTTATCCCTTGCCTAACATCGACCAACTGGTCGACAATTCTGCGGGTTACAAACTACTATCTTTCATGAATGCCTATTCAGGATACAACCAAATTCCCATGGACAAGGTCGACAAGCAACACACGGCCTTCATGACCGCGTCGGGCAACTACTATTATAACGTAATGCCTTTCGGTCTGAAGAATGCCGGTGCGACCTACCAACGGATGATGAACAAGGTCTTCCGGACTGAAATCGGCGACATGCTCGAAGTTTATATGGACGACATGATCGTCAAGTCTGCAGAAGAAATCAACCACGCCGCGCACCTCAAGAAGGTGTTCGACACGGCGAGAAGATGCCGCATGAGGTTTAATCCCGACAAATGCACCTTCGGTGTCCGGGCGGGAAAGTTCCTCGGATTTTACCTCACGGAACGAGGAATCGAGGCAAACCCCGACAAATGTAGAGCCTTTTCCGAGCCCCCTACTCCGGACTCGAAGAAGTCAATACAATCATTGAACGGAATGCTCACCGCCATTTCCCGGTTCGTCGCCAAATCCGCACAGTACGCACTCCCCTTTTTCAAACTCCTCTGGCAAAAAGCGGAGTTTGAGTGGAGCGAGGAATGCGAACAAGCACTCGCACATTTGAAACAAGTCCTATCGTAACCCCCGGTCCTCTCGCGACCCGAGAACGGGGAAACACTCTTCTTATATCTTGCGATCATGAGCGAGGCGGTCAGCGCCGTCCTCATTCGGGAAACACCAGACGGACAGAAGTCAGTTTACTTCACGAGCAAAGCTCTCCAAGGCCCCGAGCTCAGGTATCAGCAGATCGAGAAAGTCACACTGGGCCTCGTCACCGCGGCCAGAAGACTACGCCACTACTTCCTCACCCATACCGTCATCGTGAGGACCGACCAGCCGATCAGGCAACTCCTCAGACGACCGGACAAGGCGGGGAGGATGCTCAGGTGGTCACTCAAGCTGGCCAAATTCGACATCCGATATGAAGGGAGGAAAGCCTTGAAGGCACAGGTACTGGCCGACTTTGTAGCAGAGATGACCGTCCCAGAACCTTCAACCAACGGGTCGCAGAAATGGACAATCTACGTCGACGGAGCATCCAGCCCGAAAGGAAGCGAAGCGAGAATCATCCTCAAAAACGAGGAAGGCATCCTCATCGAGGTGTCCCTCGAACTGTCCTTCCCGACTTCGAACAACCAAGCCGAATACGAGGCCTTCCTTGCGGGACTCAGGCTGGCCGAGGACCTTGGCGCCAAGGAGGTCAAGCTTTTCACCGATTCCCAGCTCGTAGCCTCGCAAGTCCGAGGAGAGTACCAAGCCAAGAACGACAGTCTCATAGAATACTTGGCCTTGGTAAAAGAGAAGATGAAAAAGTTTACCTCGGCGGAAGTGACTCACATTCCCCGGGAGCAAATGCCCGGGCGGACGTCCTGTCAAAATTAGCAAGCACGAAAAAGAAAGGCGGGAACAAGTCCGTCATACAAGAGGTCCTTTCCCACCCGAGTGTTGACAAACCAGGTATGGTTTCGAACATCAACGCCATCGGGGACAGCGACTGCTGGATGACCCCGATATACGAATACCTCACGACGGGCGAACTCCCCGAAGATCCCAAAGAAGCAAAAATGGTCAAGAGACGGGCGTGCTCGTACACTATCGTCGAGGATAAGCTATACTGGCGAGGATTCTCTATTCCCCTCCTCAGATGTGTCGAGGATACCAAAGTTCCCAGCATACTCCAGGAGATCCATGAGGGAATCAATGCGCAGCACCTCGGCGGATGATCGCTAGCTCGTAAAGCACTCCGGGCAGGATATTACTGGCCCACCATGCAACAAGACGCCAAGGAGCACGTCAAGAAGTGAGATAAATGCCAACGGCACGGGGACATGCACCTCGCTCTCCCCAGCGAGCTCACATCGCTATCCTCCCCATGGCCGTTCGCATGGTGGGGGATGGATATCCTCGGACCTTTCGTCCAGGGGTCGTATCAAAACAAATACCTCAACGTCGGGGTAGATTACTTCACGAAGTGGATTGAAGCAGAAGCATTGGCCAAAATCACTGCCTTCAACATACTACGTTTCTACAAAAGAAATATCCTCGCCCGGTTCGGCATACCTCAAGCCATCGTCACCGACAACGGAACCCAGTTCACCGACAGGAACTTCTAGGACTTTGTCACAAAACTAGGCACGAAGCAGCACTTCACGTCGGTCGAGCACCCTCAAACAAACGGACAGGCTGAGGCCGCGAACAGAGTGATCCTTCGAGGATTAAGACGACGACTGGGCGACGCCAAACAACGGTGGGTCGAGGAGCTACACAGCGTTCTCTGGGCCTACCGAACAACCCCACACTCCACGACCGGGGAGACCCCTTTCCGTTTGACCTATGGAACGGAGGCAGTAATCCCCGTGGAGATGAGAGAACCCTCGAGGAGGACGGAAGCCCCCCTCGACGGGAACGCGAACGATGAAGCCTTGAGGGAAGAACTCGACTTCGTCGAGGAAACACGCTCGAGCGCTTCTCTCCGAGAGGCGTCACTTAAACAAAAAATAACACTGCGTTATAACGACAAAGTCATTAAGCGTGATTTTCAGGTGGGCACCGTCGTCCTACGAAGGAACCAGAAAGACTCGCGGGAAGGCAAACTCGCCGCGAACTGGGAGGGCCCGTACCGCGTCCGCGCGAAAACGGGGACAGGAGCCTATTTCCTCGAAAATCTGCACGGGGAAGAACTTGCTCGACCATGGAACGCTGAAAAGCTAAAACAATATTACAGTTAAACACTGCCCGCGGCTCACTAGCACCGCGATTACGGGGACGCACTAGGGTACAAGCGCGACACCCCTATAAGAACACGACGATCAGAGACCGCGTTGTGTGTGCGCGAGGACATTTGATCCGGCGGGGATACCTTGATCGAGGCCCACCGTCGTCGTGCCAACCGGGCATAACACCCAGCTCGCGATGGGAAGTTCATGCCACGAGACTAGGACCTCGACCGAGCTCTTAGCCTCGTTGAAGGTCGGAGTCCTCCTCCGGCCGCCCGACCAGCTCTCCACGCGGTCAGGGACTATCAAGGTCGAGCAAATCCCGAAGCCTTATTACTTGGGCAAAAATAAAGTATAACAAACACCACATCACACACAAGGAAAATTAACAAAGAGGTATTATAAAGTACGAATAGCGGGCAAAACCCTTAGTCCAAAAAGTTACAAATATGAGCCCACAAGCCGGGCAAAAATAAACATCGTGCAAATAGTACATCAACTAAGCCCACAAACCGGACGAAAACAAAACGGCTCGCAGGCCGACCAAAACAAAGCTAAAAAGAAAAGCCTACTCAGCTGCGGCCCCGTCAGGCTCCTCGTGCGCTTGAATGTCACTCTCCCGCAGAGGATGCACGATCTGGCCATCCACCACCTCAGCGTCGGGGTCAATTCCTTCGGTGATGAGATCTGGGTTGAGAACCTGAAGCTGAGCCACGGCACTGCGGAACCCTATACCCGCGGTTTCAATAACATCATCCTCGGACAACCAGAGATCCTGCTCGAGCTTCCGGAGATGGGCCACTAACGCTGCACGAGTGGTTAGGAGCCTGTCTCCCTCAGTTTCCCCCTCGGCCGGCCGCACAGCATCCTCCAACTCGGCAATCCTTTCCTTAAGCCGCTTCTCCTCCAACTCCAGTTCAGCGATTCGGGCAAGGTGGCCTTTCTTTGTCTCCTCGGCTTCCTTAAGCTTGGCCTCGACCAGCTGCTGCTGCTTGCTTTGCTCTTTGTTCAGATCTCGGCACTCTTTTAGTTCCTTGCGCATACCGAGCATCTCAGCGCCCAAGGTATCCAGCGCCTCCTGCAGGCGGGCCAGTTCAGCAGCAGGGCGGGTCTCGTCATTTAGAATAATGGCAGTCGAGCAGATACGCATGACGGCCGACAGGTCCTCAAAAATCATCTTCCTCCTCACTTCAGTAGCGGTCCCCAGCACAGTTTGGATCTCAGAGGGAAGGGTGCGAGGATAAGTGACCTCGGAGAAGAAGTGAGGTTTTTGATGGCAGGGGGGAAGGTCAAAGCTGGAAGGAACCGGGGGACTGTCTTCACCACCCAGGTCGACGACCTTCGCAATGCGTTGCCTCTTCGGAGTCCCTTGGGTAGCCGGGGATTGGCTTCCCGCAGGAGTTGTGCGGTCACCCGCGGTCCCCGACACAGTGGCAGCAGGCTGAGACTGAGTGGATCCTTCGGGGGTAGCGGCCGTGGAAACACCCTCGTGCGGGGCCCCAGAAGGGACGACTTCTTGATCTTTGGAGCGCGACGCCTCTTCCCGGGCCTGCGCTTCCCGGGCCCTCTTCGCTTTCAGTTTCTTCAACCTCTCCTCGGCTCCGGCCATTGTTCCTGCAAAAGGAAAGAAAGCGTTAGTAAAGCGAGAAACACAGATACGAGGAAGACCTAAAGCGAGGACGTTTTCACCACCTAACAATTCGATGGCCTCCTCGTCGGAGAAGGTCTCGAGCAGAACGCGGGTGTTTATCAGGCGACGTTCTTTCTTCACCTGCCCATCTGCACCTATTATAGGCTGGCCGTCCAGCGTCTCGTGTCGAGCTTCGGTAAAACTGTCAACGAAAGCTACGATTTTATCGTAAGCTTCCCGCTCGTAGGCCTCCATCTGAACAGGCTTCGTTTTATATTTGTCAACTCCCTTCTTAAAATGTTCCTCCGTCCAGTACAAAGGAAACTTTGGCTCCAGCACCTCCTCGGAACGGCCGTCGACCTCGCGAGTGACTTTCTGGTACAATGAATATATCGCTTCGAGGGTGACCGGCTTCACGTAGAAGTAGCGGAACTTGAAATCCCGGATGGAATCCAAGTAAGTGTGGAACAGCGCCTTGCTCTGCTTGAAGGATACCCAGCCGTGTCGACCTCCAACCGACGACCGTTGGAGGTGGAATATGCGGAAGAAAAGCCGAACGGTCGGCACGATCTCCAAATATTTGCATACGAGCTCGAAGGCCCGGATGAAGGCCAGCGAGTTCGGATGAATCTGCGAAGGGGCCAACTTCAACCAGTCAAAGATCCCCTCCTGAAAATCCGTGAAAGGCAGCCTCCACCCCGCCTTCTCGAACATAAACCCGTATAAGGGGACCCGCATTCCCCGGTAAGGGGAGCATATCCGGTGATGCTCCTCGAGACGAAAAACCTTCCAGGATTGACCACTTCCGATTAGTCGGTGCTCGACGGTACAAAAAGCATCGCCCACACCTGGGTACACGAAGATGGACGACATCTCCAGGGCTTCGCTACAGACCCAGTCCTCGAGCGGCCTCTCCTACGCAAAGGCCATGTGAGCCATGGGGGAGTCGGGCTGGTCGTCGTCGTTTTCCTCGAAATATCCTGCGGCCACCTCCGCAGCCAAATCGTCCATTTACCTGAAAAGCAGAAGGAAACAGTGAATTCGATTGGTCGTATCAAATTCACCCCTCCACCGCTGTTCAAGCGAACGTGCGAGGAAGGGGCAAGGCTTTCTCAACTCCCCGACGCGATCGCCCGAGGATCAACTTGCCCACCGGGGAACTCATCGTCTCCCCGGAAGGTTCTGCCCCGTGTCCCCGCGGCACTAACAAATATACTGATTATCAAGGACCCCGAGACATTCAACGGGTCCCCGACGTGTTCGTCCCTGATCCCCGAGATATTCATCAAAAGCGAGCAAAGCTCTTCGCACTCTCTCCCTCCACAACTAAAGATTCCCGCCGTATTCGCCAGGAATCCCTTCGTTTCTCATGGGAATATCATCAATTCACCAAGGAAACGTCCTACACTAGTTAAAATCGAAGAAAAACGCAACATAAAGGTCCGATTTGAAGCAAATACCTGGTAAGCGGCGGTGTAGGGTTCCGGCACGGAGGTTTCCGGCTATGGTACGGCGGCGAACGACTGTCCTAACGGAGGAAATGCTTCCGACAGAGAGTGCCGGCGATTGACGGCGGCGAGCTACGGCGGAAGAGGCTAGAGAGAGAAGGAGAAAGATTCTTGAGAGAGAAGCGGAAAAGTGAAGAATGGGCGAGGGGAGCGGCTTTTATAAGCGGTTCTCGCGAGACTCGAGGGGCGTAGGGCACTCGAGTGCGCTACCCTAGCCAGCCGCCCTAGCCTCCCTAGGTAATGATGGCAGGCGACACGTGGCACGCATGCAGCCACCCGTCTCCCCACGTGTGTCGTTTCGGTTTTCCCCAACGCTTCGAATCCGAAACCCTTCATCTCCCCGACCATACGACCAGTCACATCTGTCCGACGCCCGACGCTCTTCCGGCCGAAGGAATTTCGCATAGGAGAACGACCTCCTCGGTTCCCCTCTTGGCGTATCCTCGACATGCCAATAACCCTTAAGTCATTACTCTGACACCTCAGAGCAACGACTTGGGGGGCTCCTGTTCTGGACTGGGTCGAGGCTGCCCAACAGTCGAGCAGGCCCAACCCATGTAGCATGGGGAGGCCCAATAAGACCCCTTTGCGGGGCACTTGACTGCTGCAAGCATACCAATGTGTCCCCCGAGCACTTTACAGTGTCGGGCACTTGGGCCGACAGGGCAGGAGGACCTCGCACCCCGGCAGATAGGTACGTCCCCGACATACCAGCTTCTCCCCCGCTAGAATACCGCACATCACTCCTCGACGATAGACATGTCTCCTCCCCGCGAGGCCATGTCCGTCGTACGGCTTGACGGGTCCTCGACACAGAAGGCTCCTCCCCAGCGAGGAGTGTCTAACGGTCCGTACCACGTAGACACGTTCCAAGTAACCACTCCACTCCCGAAGGATTCGGTCTGCCCTAGTCCCGGAAATCTAGGAGCGGTTACCCCAGGGCGAAGACCATGCGCTGGTCTTCACTACGCCACGTAAGCCCTGGCAGTTACTTGGATTGGGCCTGACAATCCAGCCCAATGCAAGTAACCGTTGGCCCCGCGCTGGGGGTTCTCTATAAATACCCTCTCACTTGAGAGGGTCAGGTTAAGTCATATTTTTCTCACTCTTCTGGTATTTGCTGTTACTCTGTGCACTCCCTAACTTGAGCGTCGGAGTACCTTGCAGGTACACCCCCTCGCCGTCCTTCAACCTCACCGGAGCCGGAGCTCAACGGACGTCGTTGGCCACCAGTAACTGTCTGATCCAGGTACGATCAGTACATAATGCTTATAAATCTTCATCTAAATACACGTAAATAAAACATAACATGAAAGATTATGTTCTGATAGGTTACAGAGATGTATCTCTAGAATATTAACGGAGATGCATATTCGGTACAATAAACTTGTATAATAACTTTTGAGTGTGATGCATGGTATACATTTTAAATTGTTACGGAAATGCATCTCCAGAATATTTTAACGTTCAATCCGAATTTGGTGCGTCCGGAGATGCATCTCTGGAATTTGGGAGCATTTTTGTATTTTCATGTGGTGTGTTAGCAATCTATAAGGTGCATTAAGAAATTCCCCAATTGAATATGTAAAATTTTCTTGGCCTTTTTACATTGATATTCTCAAGCCTTCCAAGAGCACGAGTAAGTTAAAGGCCAAACATCCTCTCTATACTACTGATGATCGTGGCGGAAGAACTTCGTCGGATCGTTTCTCTTGTAGAACAACTCTATGTTGTCATTCCTTATCCAATGGTGATGTTTATCAAGGCAATTTGAGATTTTGCTCCAAGGGAAGTTGGGTGTCTCATCGAAGAATTTGCATAAAGTCGCGTTGTTTGGAGTGTGAGGAAATGAAGATGATTTGGTGCATGTAAACACAATTAGAAGCTTTGAGTAAAGGGACAAGACGGGAGGGGCACATAAAGATGGTCAATTTCCAGGTACACTATGAATATTATAGCTTATAATATTTGTTGATGTGGTGATTTTGTTAAGAGAATTAGCACTAGTCGATTGATTAATAAGGCATTAGTGGATGTTTGTTTATTGCAAAAGACTAAGATGCCAACGGTGGCTGAGTTTGATGTGTTCTCGATGTGGGGGAAGAGATGTGGAGTGGTATTTCAAAGGAAACATGGGAAAATTTGGAGGATTGCTTGTCATGTGGAAAACTTGTCTTTTTACTCATATCTTCAGCCTTTCAAGGAAGGGTATCTGGGTTTTATTGTAGATTCGAAAGGCTTTTTTTGTCTATATTGTAAACATATATTCCTCATGTTCAATTCACAAAAATAAAATATTATGGAATCAATTGTAATTCTGCAAGTCTAATTTCCCAGGTGGGGATTTTTGTGTCGTATGAGATATCAACGTTACTAAACTCGAAGCATAAAGGAAATTGAATTGTTCCCAGGCGAGCAGATGGAAGTTGCTAGAATTTAGGGAATTTATTTAGAAGCTTGAAGTGGTAGATTTTCATGCAATCGGAAGTAAATTCACGTGGTATAGCTTAGATGGTTCGGTTATGAGCATATTAGACATATTTCTCCTATCCAAGGGGTTGATAGATAAATGGAAAATAAATTGTCAATATGTCGGTTTGTGGGAGTTGTCGAATCACGATCTTATTTGGATTTGAGGAAACATTGTGAATTGGGGACCGAAGTCATTTAAATTCTTCGATTGTTGGTTATAGCATGAAGAATTCGTTCCATTGGTGAAGTCCACCTTAGAGGAAATGATAAATATCAGGAAATTTGCATTCTTTCTGAATGTGAAGCAAAAATGTTTGAGAGAATGACATAGAAGTTGGAATAGGGAAGTGTTTGGCATAATCAATATAAAGGTAGACTCAACAATTAAAGTTTTGAATGGTATGGATTTGTAGGTTGTTAATTCCTCTTAAATTGTGGATGCTTTACCATTTGTAATGCCATTATCTGCCTTTAAAATATTCATTAACCATGCTTAAAGGCTATTAATTTTCTTATAGTCCTTAATAGGACTCACAAAATCGCAGTCTGTTACGTAGATTACGAAAGCAAAATGGTTATTATGAGTCAAAAATTTTAGCATTATCCACATCATATTGCAGCTCAGCTAAAACGCCAGATACCTCTTAAAGAAGACCAACACAGTCTGTGCCTGATAACAACAAGGCAATTAGACCATTTTTAATTGATTTTTCCGTTATGAATCATGCCAAGTGACTGAAACAACATTTTATTGAAGAATCAAGTTTAAATAGCAACATATGAAAGTTTAATTAGAACTCTAAAAACATTATTAATATATGTTCAATATATCTTAAAACACTCTTAAATTATCAATAACATGGAAAACTGTCAATTAAAGATCAAAAGGTTAGGGTTTGGTAAATCAAAGCTATCATTAAAATGAAAAATTAGCTTATCATCCATGAGCCAGTTTCCATTAAAAGAAATGTACGCCTTCTTAATTGAGATGTTCAAATCGCTAAGTACTTGTATGACTTCCAAGTGAATCCTTAGGTTCAAATTGCTAAGTACTAGTATGGCTTCCATCAAATTATATATATATATATATATATATATATATATATATATATATATATATATATATATATAGTTGGTCAGAAAGTATGTTCTCAACGACAACGGCTTGATCTAATCACCAGCAGGGTGAAGGTAAAGTTATTTCCCTAGCAGCAGATTAAGCCCACCAACATCCCCAAGCAGAGTCTGGTGGTGAGTGGTATTCCCAACAGGTCTTAAGTGTGGGTATTCTCTCGGAGTCTCGTCCATCTCCGACAGAATTGGTGGTTTTGTTTCTTCCCAGCAGGGTGAAGTATACCTCATCAGGATCTCTTGGTTAAGAATGACATGTCAGTTTACCATACCCCAGGAGCATATATCACTTGTCCACCTAAAATTTTAAGGTGATAGGTGAGTAGGTTCTCTCACTTATATATTTTCTCCACTTACTCACACTTGCTTATCTGGACACTTACTAGGGAGCATTGATACATAGTGTAGGACTAAGCATCTTTGTGAGAGACACATCACTTATCCACCTAAAACCTTAAGGTGATAGGTGAGTGGGTTCTCCCACTTATAAATGCTTAAGTCACCACATTTCTATTCAATGTGGGACTATTTCCCCACTTACTCACACTTGCTTATATTATTCCAATATTCCCCCCCTCAAGTGTGAGTCCACAATGTTCGCTCTTTTTTATACTTATACCGCTGTTGACACCTATTACTAGGTACCTCTTATTAGGTATTTCGAATACACCTCTTTCTTGGGCGTTTTGATTTCAACGGAACACCACTTCTTAGGCATTTCGATACAAGTAAGCCAATCTCTTTCTCACTCTCAAACCAGGCTCATGATACCATTTGTTGGGGGAGTTTATTAGGGAGCATTGATGCATAGTGTAGGACTAGACACCTTTGTGAGAGACACACCACTTGTCCACCTAAAACCTTAAAATTTTAGGTGAGTGGGTTCTCCCACTTATAAATGCTTAAGTCATCACATTCTTATCCAATGTGGGACTATTTCCCCACTTACTCACACTTGCTTATATTATTCCAATAAATAATAATAATAATAATAATACTAATAATAATAATAGATAAATCTATTGAGATAAACTATACTATCAAATATAAAGTTAGGGACATGAAAAAAAGATTCTCAAACAGTTTTAATAAACTCATTTTCAACCAATGGTATTCTTAAATGGCCAAAACATTCCAAAAGATTTTTAATGTAAAGTAGTTGTTTTTCGTGTAATGGTCATTTTTTTCTTTTCAAAAAGCCAATTTGATTAAAAAGAGTACAAGGGGTATTCGCCCAAGAGAAAATACAACTAGAGAATAAAATTCCCCATCAACTCCACTCTAAAAACTTAAGCTCCAAGAGAATTCATGGAGAAAGCATAGAAATTGGAGTCGGGATGAGAAATTTCAGACAAGACCGGCCATTGCAATGGTCATTCTTTTTTATTCAAGTTCTTCTATACTCAAATATAAGTTGACAACCACAACAATTACTTACCAAATTAATATCCTTGGAAGGAGTTAACATCCATAATTAAAGAAATTATGTATGACCACAAAAATCTTTATAAAAGAATATAATGAGATTTAAGTTAAAAATCAAACCCACAACCTCATTTCAATCAACTTCACACTTTTAACTAACACATCATATTATTTAAATAATTAATATCACCCAAAAGAAAAAGAAAAAAATCTCTAAAAGTTTTGCGGAATATATTAAAGCTTATGTTAGAAACCATCAGTCATATAATTTTACTTTTGTTTATGTTGCAAGGAAAAAATACAATCAAAATTAAGATCATAATATAATTAAAAATGGAATGAAATGAAGAAGTGAGTCTTTCTTCTTGCTGTCTAATGTAATCACCATACCTAAATATATGAAATTGAGAAACTAAAATTGAGAAATTAAAAGCAGAATGAAATAAAATTGAGAAATTAAAAGTGGAATGAAATGAAAATTTGAGGCTATTAAGCATTGGAGAGAGGATGAGTTATGCATAATATTATTGTAATTTAATTATTAATTAATTATTTAATAAATGAGTTGATTACTTCCATGCATAAAAAGTTATTTAATATATATATATATATATATATATATATATATATATATATATATATATATATATATATATATATATATATATATATATATATATATATATACACACACACACAAAGTGTCCATGAATAAATGTGTTGAATCCATGCTGAAAGTATCATCATAATGGATAATGGAAAATTTATTTTATGATTATGAACAGATTCCAACGTACAACTCTCCAACTTCTAGTCAAAACGTCATATGCTATACGCAATTGAGCTAGACAACTGGTTCAACTCTCCAACTTCTAGTCAAAACGTCATATGCTATACGCAACTGAGCTAGACAATCGGTTCGAGTGATTGACATTGACTCTCTTTGTTGGTCCTCCCTTAACATATGTTTCTTATGTCTTTTCCCCTCTCTATTACAAACTAATTGGCGTATAATAACGTTTTTTTTAAATCACGATATATCTCATCTCTTTTTATAGCAAATCCATGATATTCTACATATATTTCATAAAACTCACAAACTTTTTTCTGTGATTCAAATTTCATCTCTTATATCTATCATTTAAGATTTCATGTATATTTTTGTAACCATCCAAATCCTCCTTTTCTTCTATATACATAACTACCATTGTTCATTTAGACATCATTAACATCTCCATCATTATCCATGCTTATTACAAAATTTATAACCTTTATGAATGGAATGTCTACTTTAAAATTGTTACTCCTAACGTATTTATTGTTTGCATTACATCAAACAATAATAAACTTAAGTGTTGGTACTCCTAAAACTATCAAGAAACGAAAAACAAATAAAAAGCAAAGTGCAAAGAACATAATATATTTTTCACAATTTAGGGATTTAAAAAAGGAGTGGGTGAAAAATTCTATTTTTCCAACCCAAGATATCATTATTTAATAGCAAGTACAAAACACTGTCTGATCACTTGGAAGTGCATAAGTGACAATTGCTTCGGCTGCGTATTTCATTATGCAAGTACACAGAAGCAACGTATATATCGTTATACAGTATATACAAGGTAACATATAGTTAAACAGGCAAATGCGGTATGGAGAACAATTAATCAACTAAATATTCTAGAGAAGAAAACAATGATCATAATTTCAAAAAACCTATAAGAAAATGAAATTCAGTACAATAACTAAGAATTATCAAACCTTAGTATCTTTTTTTTTGTAGTGGTACTGGTACAAACTTCTGGAAAGGAGTTATCACTAGTACTGCAACCGTTTGACACCTTTTCACTAGGAAATGCTGCTCCATCATGTGCATTTAGAACTACACAATAACAATGACCTTTTTCACTCAAAACATATAGAGAAATGGAATAAAAAAGTCTTATTTTAGGAAGTGAGCAGAGCAAGAATGCAAAAAATATTTAATAACGCGTTACTTAATGAGACAAGAAAATGCTTATTTTATGAAGTGAGCATAAACTAATCTCTTGAGCCAGGGAGTAACACATTGGGCGGTAAACTAATCTCATCTTCATTATACATAAGCTCTCCAAACTAATCTCAGAAGTGCTTACGTCAGGATACATTTAAATAAACCATTTCAAATGGACACATAAATAATTTGGATATGGGTCCCCTCACTCATTTATATATGATACTGAATACATATTTTACTGCATCATATAGCTTAGAAAGGACTTCAATGAATCATAATAACTTTTTTTAATGTATTGTAGGCTAGATTTAGGTACCATCATGTTGAGTCAGATTACTTGATGCTAGTAATTATATTTGTTCATAAATTAAAACTAAAAATTCATTGATTCTGTAGTTTCCTGTTCATTTGAGACATTATTGCCTCATGCAAAATACCAAATTTCAGCTACCTGTATTTGGAATTTTGTTCACACGATTTCCAAAAAATCAAAATTGATTTCTTTAATGTTGATGCATTTTGGCGCTTTGATGCTGAGGTGCAGTACATTGCGAATGATTAGGTGTGACCTCCGATGGTCTGATTGTATAATTTGAAATATAATTCGCTAGTCTTGCATGGTAAAGTTACAGGCTAACAACCCTAAGTTTAATGTCATAGTAAAAGTCAAGAAGACTTCATATCAGTATTAATTATGCAGTAAGTCATGTTGGTTTATCTCTTTTGTATTGTGACATACGTTATCTTTAGTAGTCATGTTATTTTGGAAAGCCACCAGTATTATCTAGAAACACAATGACAATAGAGTTAGCTAGTACCGTGGTATTAGTTTTACTAACTAGGGTTGTTCATGGTTTGGTTCGGAGAGAAAAATGAACCGAACCGAACCAAACATTAGTCTAGTTCACAAAAAACTGAACCAAACTCTTAATTAATTGTCTGTTCTAAACCAAACCAAACTTTCATTACAGTTATGTGAACCGATTCTACATTTTCTAACTAAACCTAACCATTATGGAACGAAAACCATTATTAAAAAATGTAAGTTATTTTCTATATTTTTGTATATCAATTTAAACAGGTTCATGCACACAAATACATAGTAGACAAATTCAGTAGGAGGTCCTTTTTGTTCACAAACAAAAATTCCTCAACCTGACAGATCGGAAACATATATGAAAATTGAAAATAGAAACACAAGATCAGAGGCAAGTGTAGCTGACCTATTATTAATTGGTACAATTGAGAAATTTTGATAACATTAATAATGAGTCAGTTGCTCTAGTAGAACAAATATTAAGTATTATACTACTTAATATTTATGTTACTACTAATTTTATCTTTTCTTACCACCAATTTAATACCCACTTCATGACCACATATTTAGTTCTTCTCTTACCAAATTTTCATTTTCATATGATAGCTCTATGTATCATATTGATTTCCAACTTTGTGGAAAAGGCATAAGAGAGAAAGATAGAAAGGAAGAACAGAAAGAAAGAAGAAGGAAACCTAGTGGGAGAAGAGAAAGAAAAGTGGAAGCTCATCATCATCATTTCATCATCCTCAATCCATCTTCATCCTCCAAAAACTTCTTCCTCATTGCAAAGTGGGTTCTGGATAGAAACCATAAGTTGTAGAATTAGGGGTTTAGGTTTTGAGATAGAAATTAATCATATTGAATTGTTGATAACTTTCTCCTTCAATACCATGAAAATCTTATGAATATGTGGTTGTTCTTGTTGAATATGATATAATGTTGTGGTTATATGTTGGCTTTCTTGTTGGGAATGATTTTGTTTGGGGTATTAGTGAAACCTCATTCCTTGCTGTTCTACTTCTGCAGAATTCGACGTCGTCGCCGAGCGAGTTTGGGCGAGCCCGTGGTGAGCTGTTTTATGCTAGCATCGTTAGGCGAGCCTTGGCGAGCAGAAAGCGAGCTACCTCGTTGATGGCTCGTCGGGCGACCATGATGAAATTTTGGTTCTGTCTGGGCCTCGCCGGGCGAACCAAAAGCGAGCCAGCCTCGCTAGCTGCTCGCCGGGCGACCATGACAGGGTTTTGGAAAATTGTTTTGTTAATTGCTTAAGGAATTCCAAATGCATGCTTTAGTCTTGTCTATGTTAATTACCATGGATTGTGATGGTTATGCATGTTTTCTACTTATGAGTTGTCGCTTGTGATTAAATGACAATGTGATTGAAAAACTATAGGGATTGGTGAGGAAACCCTTAATAGTAACTTATGGAATGAATTAGCAAGATAATTAGGATATGATGGATGACATATATGGCGATGCTTATGCTTATCATACCTATGTGTGTGTCATTGGCAAGTGGTTGTCTAGTTGAGAGGTGAGGCATTATATGGAATATGTGATGTTGTTGTGTATACTAAGGTGATGTCATCACCTTGTGGTCGTCGAATACAATCACGATGTCCCCTTTTAATCACGTAGTCGGAAACAATCCTTTGATTGTGCCGTCCCAATGGTGATGCTTATATAGAGAATTTAATGGGATGTACGCACCGATACTTGTATGACCTGGGCTTGAGTCCCAAAAGCCGTGGATCTCATGGTTGGTGAAAATCTCATATGGGTAAAAGGCGTGAAATAGTTTAAGAGTCTCAAAGAAAACGACGATTCTTAAGGTTGAGGAGTCCCTTAGAATCTGAAATCTATGCGTATGTCTAAGTATGATACAAGAATCCATGACCCGTGTCGATAACTCTAGACGTAGGGTTGGCCAAAGAAAGATGCCTTGATATAGTCTTCGATTAGTGATAGTTTGAGTTGATGAACTCAAGCAACATGTATCCATATAGTGCAAGAATTGTGAACTCAAGTCTTTTCCCCTTTGTGACTTGAGTTAGGATGTGGTTAGAACCTTGTAGAACCGAGCGAACCACTAAGATAGGGAACCCACTGGGATTATTATACCACCCCATATTTGTTGATTATTTTCAGGTGGTCCGGATCAGGTGAAGGGTAAGGACAAAATAGCTTGATATCCTTGCTTTTTTTTTAATATTTTGGTTGGCGTATCCGTTGTGCAGTTATTTTTGGAGATCATCTCACCATGATCTAGTTCTTAGTTTATATTTTTGGGTACCCTTGTATATATTGTGCCATTGTTAGTTGTTTATTTTGGGCATGTAATATGTATAATGTTGCCACTAGAAACTTATGTGTTTCAGTACCAACTTTGCAACCATGTATGATATGTATATTCTAGACATGTATTATATATATGGGTGTTAAAGCAACTGTCAAAGCACAAAGCAACAACATCCATAAAAAAATTTTGAAAAAAAAAATCAAATGTATACACCTGACCATATTTGTAGAAAATTAAATTGGGAGATGTAGCGGGGAAATTGTGAGTATAAGCTATTAGTTAACTTAAATCATAAAACGAGAGTCGCCACCACACTTTTATTTTATCTAAAAAAGGAAAGGAAAAAAAACGAACAAAACCAAAACAAGTTCTAAAATAAGAACAAACAGAGTCTGGGTAAGGGGGTTGGTTACGTTAAGAGAATGTGTTAGCACCCAAAACGTCTATAGTACTCTATAGGAACACTTTGAAATATCTATCGCTTTTAGTTTGAAAATGGTTTGTTTGAAAGACATTGGGGAGATGAGAAGAGAAGTATTTTTTTAATATTTTTGTGTTTGGAGAGACTTATCGCCTCATGCCTACGTACCCACGAAGTGCAATGTAGGATCAAAACCTCGTAGTTCGTGGTACAAATAACAAAAATTATTGGTAATGATTCATTTTATCTAGAAAAGACAACCCGTCATTCTCAAGAGAGAATACTCAACTAATTACCCAAAGGTATGGGAAAAAGGTATTTGCATCACATTAAGATAGAGGATTTGCTTGGATTACAATCAACAAGACTATCGCTTCAACATCTAAGTGGAAAATGGCCATACTTTACACAAAATACCATGGTTAGGAGCTTTACATCTCAACCAAAAAATGACTCATGTCTAATTCTTTTTGCAAAGTTTAAAAGAAAAAGGTGCATAAAAAGCACAAAAAGTTTGAATGAGTTTTGGCATTTTTTATGTCTTTTTTGAAATGGTCAAAATATGATTAACATTGATTGACATTTATTAGAGAAAACAAAGTTTGAAAATCAACTTGACCAAAGTCAAGGTTTTATTATGAAAGTGGTTTTGAAGTTTGAAAAAAAGAGAGGAAATTTTGAAAATTGAAGAAGGGGTGGAGAAGAAGTGACTATCCTATTGCATAAAATAATAGCTAAAGTAAGAAATATCTAACCACATAGAGACACTCTTCAAAGCATAAGAAAAGAATTACATCTTCTTGAGCCAATAAGTAAGCCAAATAAAGGCTAGAATACCAAACTCCATGATAATCCAAAGTATAAGGGAGGGAATCCTAATTCTAAGTCCATAAGTCCATAATCAAGCCAAGAAGTCTAAGAGTAGAAATCCTCAAATGCAAGGGATAGTAGCCATAGTCCAACATTAAGAGCAAAAGTCTTTTTGTGGTTTAATCATTTATTAATGTTTTTTGAGTCCAAATAGACAAAAGAAAAGCAAAAGCACAAGATAATATGGTCCAAATGGACAAAAGAAAAATGACATAAAAATAAACATATGGTCCAAGTGGACAAAGGAAAAATTGCGGAAGCATAAACAATGATATGATATGATATAATGACATAAAGCATATAAAATAAAGAGAGATAGGGAGCGAGAAGGAAACATAAAGGTAAGGTTAGAAGTTAGTAATTAGTAGCACAAGGCCCTAGTGCCATAAGCCTTCAAAAGGTAACACCGATTATTCCGCCTCGCATCTTGAACTATAATGATTAAACAATGTACTTAGGTCAAGGTTAATGAAGACTTGTTAGAAGATTGATAGAATCAAAGCCTCTACGCAACAAGCTTCAAATATTATGAGCCTAATACAAAAGATTAACCATCTTTGGGCTTACACAACCAAAAGGTTTGGGCCACGAAAGATCAAGTTCCGATTTGGAGGAAGGGACAAATGTAGCGCTATGTCAAGCAATCGCCAAGTGACTTATAAAGAAGTCACCCTACTCGAGGCCGGCCAATAGTGATCTTTGTGCTAATGCATGCTAGATGAACGATATGTAAATCGTCATCCGAAAGCAAAACCGCACGAAAAGAAAATAGGTAGCGATCTAGTCTTGATCAAGAATTCAACAAATAAATTCTAGGATCCATAAGACTTTCATCGATCAAAATAAAAAGAAATAGATGAAGAGAAAGCCAAATTGAATTACAATTTCAAGAACCTTTCGTCTTCAAGTTCTATCACCTTTAATTGATAGGTTTAAGTGTGAAAACATATCACTAATTCAAAGCACCTCAAATGAATTCAACAATTCATTTAAAGATAGATTTGAACTAATGAATGTTTAATTACTTTAACCATATACAAAGTCCATTGATATTGAAGAGAAATCAATCTCAACAATGCACTTCAAGGCCAAAACAAAAAGAAAGGGGAAGAAAAAGGAGGAAACACCAAAACAGCCCCAAAAACAAGCAAAAAACACATTCTGGACACTGGTTAATCGATTAACCATTTCATGTGTAAAAGTGTTAATCAATTAACCAGTGGAAAAATGCAATTCTGGGCGCAAAATCCAACTGTTAATCGATTAACCAATTCGTGCTGGTTTTGATTAATAGATTAACATTGTAAAAACAGCAGCAAATCAATTTAAAAATTGTAAAATCCTTGATCAATCATTTCTTCAAACACCTCATGATCAAGGATGCAATTGTGCACGAAAAATCAAGTAAAACAGCAGCAAAAACCAGCAATCAAACACGATTACAAGATCCAAAGGATCAAGTAACAAGAATCCACCAAGGATCTACATTATGGAAGATGAAAATGAAGCTTCAACAATGGTGAAAGATGAATTACCACTTCAAATCTGAAAATTCCTTCAAATTGCTTCAAGATTCAAACACCAAAGCCGTGATCTATGAGAATTGATGAAGAAAACAAGTTTAGATGAAGGTTTAGCTCAGAGTTGAACAAGATTCAATGTGAATGCTTGTTAAATTTCAAAAGAAGAAAAGTGAGCTTTAGTGAAATTTTGTGGTTGGGAAGAGAATTTGCAAGAGGTTTGTTGGCTCTCAAAAGCTTGTGAAATGAATGAAATGAGGTCTCTATTTATAGAATTTAGGCTTGGAAATTTGGTGGTTTGGAAACAAAATTGGGATTGGAATTTGAATTTTGGTGGGAAATTATCAAAAGAGTGGTGATTAGTGGAGGTACATGGTGGGAATTAATTATGATGATGTAGGGGAATTAAAATGAGATGGTCTAGAATATTCCACATGTGATCATTTGAATTTGGTGCCAAAATGCTGCAGAATTTGAATTTGTTGTTTTTAGCCAAAAATTACACGTGTTAATCGATTAACCATTTTCAGTGCAAAATGTGTTAATCGATTAACACAGTGAAAAAATGAGAAAATTGGCTTTTTGATGTGCTGTCTTGGCTCGGGCTAGATTTTTCTTGCTTGTCAAAGAAGGCATTGAAATAAACACATGAACCTTGGAGTCTCTTAAATAATAATCAATTAAATCTTGGAAACTCTTGATCAGATGATTTTTTTGAATTGCTTGCAGATCAACTTTGACTTTGTTTAGATGAAATTCATTCGAACTGAGGGACTGGTTTTGATATCCTTGGTCCAAATTCTTCCTGAAAAGTTAGTAAAGGAAAAAAAACATATTTTTGGATTTTAATTAATGGTTAGTAAACATAAACAATTACAAACATCAAACAAACAAGAGAATAGGGGTGCTTGGCGATCTCACTCAAGAACAAACCTTCAGAGGAGGGCAAGAAAACCAAAGCCCGTGATCTTGTTTATGGTATGAGATGCAAAAGACATGTGGGATCTTAGGGGTAAAAATTAGGGTATTACAACTGCCCCTATTTAAGTCTCTTCTATCTGGAGATACGAAGATGGGCATCTTTGTCTCAACGAGATAAAAGAGACTTAAATATAACAACAACCCAATGTTTGGCCCTAAGAGACCACAAAATGATATGATCGTGCAAATGATATGCAGACACAAGACCTCTGTGGGGAGAAAACGCCACAGGAGACAAACAAAAGGCTGGGGAGCAAAGAGAAAAGACTCCACAAGGGAAAACAAAAGAGGGAAAATGCATCCCAAGAAGGGAGAAAACAATCTCCGCTGGGGAAGAATAAAGAGTAAGATTCCACTGAGGGAAAATTACCAACACTAGGAATAAAATAGGGATAACATCGTCCCAACAAAGAAGGAAAAAAAAACTCTGCTGGGGGAAAGGTCATCTACTACCCGACATCCGGTAATAGCATGATCAAAAGGAAAGATTGCAAACTACCAACCAGGTGATAGCTACAATAAGGCAGTAAACCAAAAGGATATGAGAAATATTACATACTACCAATAAAGGGCAGGACGACAAAGGTAATAAACTCGAACATGGAGAGATTACCAACTATCAAATAAGTGATAGCTATAACAAGGTAACCAAACCAGGCTATATTACCTGCTACCAACTAAATAGGCAGGACGACAAAGGTAATAAGCTAGCTATATCACCTACTACCAACTAAATGGGCAGGACGACAATGATGATAAGCTAAAAAGAGGGATTACCAACTATCAACCAAGTGACAGTTAAAACAAGGTAATCGACCAAGGATATGAGAAATATTACCTACTACTAACAAAGGGCAGGATGACAAAGGTAATAATCTCAAAAGATCCGAGAAATATCACCTGCTACCAACAAAACGGGCAGGACGACAAAGGTGATAAATCCGAACAGAGAGAGATTACCAACTATCAGCCAAGTGACAGCTATAACAAGGTAACCAGACCGGTCTATATTACCTACTACCAACAAAATGGGCAGGACGACAAAGGTAATAAGCCAACTATATCACCTACTACCAACTAAACTAGCTGGACGGCAAAGGTGGTAAACTTCCATTGCCAAAGCAAGGGACCAAAATTCAATCTAGGAATAAACTAGAGAGAAACGGTCAAGCAAGACTCATCCCGAGGAGGAAAAATCTCAACTGGGGATTAATTCCATCCAGACAAATGAACTGGGGTGGAGGTCTAAAACAAATATCTTCCACGAGGTATAAACTCAGTAGGGAATTAACAAAGATAGGCATTTTCTACTTACGGGTCAACACTCTAAATGGAGAGAGGACACACACGCTCTGCGGGGATAACAGCACCAGAGAGCAAAGAAGCACCAACACAGATGCAAAATGCATAATGCAACAACAACATGCTATGCACAACGAAAGAATGCACATGCAATGCGTATGCGTATGAATATGCTGACAAAATAGACATAAGGATAAACAGAGGGTGGAATAAACATCACAACACCACTAAATACTTGGCTAATCTCAACAAGATGGAGATATCATCAACAACTCTGTTAGGGATTCAGCTAAAGAAATCCGGTAAGAGATATACAAAAGCCATCAAAGGAGAAATAAGGCCTTGCTGGAGAAAGGAAAATACTCCTTGGGGAGAAACCCAAATATCAATCTTCTAACATCAACGATCCACAAAGAGGATAACCACATAAACTCTGCTTTAAGGATGGCAAGAAGCTGTTGGGGAATCATAACAACCCAAATCTTTTTTACTTTTCCTGGGTATAATAAAGAATTCACAGGAACTTCCACTTCAATAAAATGAGGAGATCTGCTGCAGAAAAATAATGAATCCGCTGGGGATTGTAGACATATAAACATCTATGCAAAATCCACTAGGAAACAGAACACATATCTGCTGGAGATACGAGAACACTTTCAGGGGATTAACCAAATCTGAGAAAAGCATCCTGGACTTGCTGAGGAAAACAGCAAAAGGTCAAACTGTGGGGGATTTTAGATCAGTACTCATCATAAATGAGAGAAAACCCTATAGGTGACTAATACATCAATACTTCTTGAATAGAGGTATCATCAACAACTTCACTGGGAAATAACCGCAATAGTGATGCACAATCTTCACTGAAAACAAACAATCTGAAGAGAAGTACATTCTGGAATTGCCAGGGATGATAAGAAATTAACATCACTGCTCTATGATTGTGACACATTCGAAACCATAATGCACTGCCTCCGTTGGGGAATCGGCAAGGATAAATCTCTGTGTACAACAACCTGGAGAGAAAGAGTATCCACAAGGCGAGATAAAACCCGACAGGTGGCTACCGTGTCAATACCCTTAGAGGGAAATAACATTGCTCTCCGCTTGGGGATATACAAATCCACACATCTAGAGGGTAAAACTCTGAGTGAGGATTCTTCACATGATTTTTTTGTTGGGGTAGCAAAAGAAATGAATCTCTGTGTGGGGATTAACACCAATGAGAGAGGTTCTTAAAAAATGCTCAACTACCTGACCATAACATAATCAGCTGGAGAAGATCCGAATCAAGACCTAGCTGGGGAAAAGCCAGACAACACTCGTCTGGAGAAAATAGAAACCAGTGTTCAACTCGGAAATACTGGAATATAAGTCCATCACATTATAACAAACTTCAGAAAGAACCCACTATCTTGTCAACAACTGATCATGAACAAACTCTGCTGAGGAAATATCAGCAAACTCTACTACAGAAACATCAACAAACTCTACTGGAGAGCTGTCATTAAATTCTACTAGAAGAGTAAGAACAAACCCTACTGAGGAAAACATTGATCCTACCATTCTTGGAATAACCGTTGACATTCCTTTTAGCATTCATAAATCAAAGGGAAATGTTTTTATCATTTTCAAAAATTTAAATCAATTATTCACATTTTGTTTCAAAAATCATCATAAAAAATAAATGAGATTTTGCAAACAGAAACAAGGTAAGAATTGCAAACAAAGGGACAAAGACCCAAATTTATTAATAGAATGGTAGTCCGCAAATGGCGTAACTCCATGGATCATTACAAAGTATGAAAAATGGTAAATACATGGAAAGGGTTACATTGAAATATAATGACCAATATTCTCCCCAACAACTTTGAATTCCACTGTGCTTAAAAACTTCAGTTGAGGATGATTGAAGAAAAATCCTGGATAAACTATGTTGCTTCAAATGATCAAGACTGACCAGATGCAGTTACTTGCCATAATCCCTAACTTTTGCCTAGATTGCCATCTCGGGTTTTCAATCTACCAGGGTGATTATTTCTGTTTTTGTCTCTAATTTTTGCCTGGACCGCCCTTTTGGGTTTTTAGCCCACCGAGACACTCATTTTTGCCTAAGCCGCCCTTTCAGGTTTTTAATTTAGCGAGCTGTTCTTTTTATTTTTAGGCGAAGTATTTCTTGACTATATCGACATTCACAGGACGAGTGAACTCTTCCCTGTCCATAGTTGTAAGAAGTAATGCACCGCCAGAGAAGGCTCTCTTAACAACATATGGGCCTTCATAATTAGGAGTCCACTTGCCCCTAGAATCATTGGTAAAAGTCGAGATCTTTTTTAGCACGAGGTCGCCTTCTCTGAGCACACGAGGTCGAACCTTCTTATCAAAAGCTTTCTTCATTCTTTGTTGATACAATTGGCCATGACACAAGGTCGTCATTCTTTTCTCTTCAATCAAATTCAACTGATCATATCTGCTTTGGCACCATTCAGCCTTAGACAATCCAGCTTCCATCAAAACTCGCATGGAAGGGATTTCAACTTCTATTGGGAGCACTGCTTCCATACCATAAACAAGAGAGAAAGGGGTTGCCCCTGTTGAAGTGCGAACAAATGTACGATACCCATGCAAAGCAAAAGGGAGCATCTCATTCCAATCCTTGTAAGTAACAACCATCTTCTGAATAATCTTCTTAATGTTCTTATTAGCAGCTTCAACGGCCCCATTCATCTTAGGTCTGTAAGGAAAAGAATTATGATGCTTAATCTTGAACACATGACATAATTCCTTCATCATCTTATTATTCAGATTCGACCCATTATCAGTGATAATTTTGCTCGGAACACCATACCAACAGATGATTTGGTTCTTGATAAACTGGACGACTACTTGCTTGGTCACATTGGCATATGATGCCGCTTCAACCCACTTGGTAAAATAGTCAATAGCCACCAATATGAAACGGTGTCTATTCGACGCTTTAGGCTCAATCATTCCAATCATATCAATGCCCCACATGGAGAAAGGCCATGGAGAAGAGATAACATTGAGAGGAGTTGGTGGTACATGAATATTGTCAGCATAAATCTGGCACTTATGGCACTTCTTCACATATTTGCAACAATCAGATTCCATTGTCAGCCAATAGTAACTTGCCCTCAACATTTTCTTAGCCATTGCATGCCCATTGGTATGGGTACCAAAAAATCCTTCATGAATTTCTTTCATCAACATGTCTGCTTCGTGTCTATCCACGCATGTAATGCCCTGTATAATATATACCTAGAATAATACAATACAAGCATTTTATTTGGTACTGACACCATCATAAGTGCTTAATGGCGTAATTCACATACTTGACCATTTCTAAAAACTTAATACAATCTATGGTACAAGCTATGGAAATTAGACAAAACAATAAAAACTAAGATCAATATACAATATCCTCAATTGTATACAACAAATACACAGCGGAAAATACTAAAGCCACGCTTCTCTTGAAACATCCAAGCATAACTCCACTTGTAAATCAAACCTGCAAACCACACCTGTAATATAGCAACAATAGTGGGGTGAGATACATTAAATCTCAGTGAGTTCCCTATCTTATAGATTCTCTCGGCTTTACAAGGTTCTACCTTAACCTAACTCAAGTCGGGGGAAAGGAAATGACTCTGAATTCACAATCTCACACTATATGGAAACATGTTCATGAGTTCACCAACTCAAAATATATCACTAATCGATAACCTCACCAAGGCATCCCCTTTTCCCGTCCGCTTCTACGTCTAGAAGTCGACCCGAGTCATGGATCCTGGTAACCACTTGACATACGAATGGATTCGGGTTCTACGGGCCATTAACCGTTATGAACCGTCACTTCACACGGGCCATTAACCATCACAAGCATACGCTCCATGGGTGCCATTCGTACTGCACGCTGGAATCAAACCTGCCAAGTAGTCATGCCTACGTTTCAGAGGAGCTCGAGACTCATGAAACTGCAACTCAAGATAAATGGTTATGATTACATGATCTCACACACAAACGTGATTGTATTCGACAATCACGAGGCCACAATGCCTCAAGGCCACATTCGCCTTTCACAAAGAACACAAGGTTCACACACATGTTCCATACTAGTGTTTCACTCTCATCTAGACCATTACTCGCCAAGGATGCACCTTCCTACATCACATGCCCGAGCATCGCCATCTAGAGTTTTCTATCAATTTCTAATCACAACCTAGCATCATATTATTAGGTTTGGGGCAAAGTTTCCTCACTCTTCCTAATTCATTTTAAGCATGCATATTCTCTCATTCATACTTAACAACAATTAGATAGACATGGTTTAACACAATTTACATACAACAATGTCAATCATAAAACATACAAAAGCATATTACAATTGTATAATAGGATCACATATAATGATTTAACCACAAGTTATATCACCCTTAGGTTCCCTCTGATTTATTTAATCGGGCAATGAAAACAAGATTTCTCACTCTTATCCCGTAGGATATTTTCACAGCTTTGCATCGACTATAACCATGCCTCGATCAGATTTACGATCCAAAAGATATGGAATTTCAACATATCATAAAGAATTATTTCATTAAATAATTAATCCCACATCATACCCCTAATTTCCACTTTTTATTGGGTAGAGGATTGTCATAGCTTTCCAACGGTACCAAGAACGCTTCAATCTGAGTTACGGATCAAAAGTTATGGATTTATAAAGAAAACAGAATTATTTGAAATTCCTAGGAGCGCCCGTCGCTACAATTTTCACTCGGCGGCGCCCCTTCGCCTCTACTTCGCCCGGCGAAGCAGCGGCGTCAATCCCATATCCAAAACTCCAAAGTTACAGAAGTGTTATATGTTGCGCCCCTTGGCCATCGCCCGACGCAAGCCCGCATCGCCCGACGCTCAAAGCGCCGCCCGCCAGTGTGTATCAGAAGCAGAATTTCTCTACTGCGTTTTTAGGGTTCTAACCACCCAAAATCCATCCTTTCCACAGCCAATCATTTCCAAACACCAAAACAAGTATTAACAACTAATCACATGCACATTACGACTACTCTACGCAATTTATATCGAATTTCGTCCGTTAGATTTCATTGATTTATCCGTCTAATCATTTTCTCTCAAAACTAACCTGAGTTCGAAACATAGATTTCTAGAACTTAGAGTTTCTAACTAGAAACCACCTGGTAATCAAAGAGGAGTTTGAAGAAGATGATGAACATTGAAGATGATCCATGGCTTTTCTCTCTTCTTCCTCTTTCTCTCTTCTCTTCTCTTCCTTTCTCTTATTTCCTTCTTTACTATCTATTTCTTTCTCTTATAACAAATATATATATATATATATATATATATATATATATAAACCAATATTATATAATATAATCCAACAGGGTAAAACATCTCCAATTGATATTTTGTCATCTCAACCCAATTGATCAATTATTAGAGTTATCTTAAAATACTGTCTCGTACTAATAAATATCAATCTGTCTCTTTCATAAAATAATTGATCTCTTTAGAGTTCATTAGTTGCTCTATTGATCCCAAATGTCAATACTTACAGTACTTAGTGCAATATTCACGACGAAGGGTAATGGAATTTCCTTTCCATTCTCAATTGTTGTTGCACCATACTTGTAAGGGATCGCCTTATCGAATTTGTACGGTACTGGTCCCGGTAGATAGATAACTACAGGAGCCTTCTGATTTCTATGACTGTCGTAAGTAACTTCAATCATTTCCTAGTTAAGAACCTTCAATTCGTCAAGTAGAGGGATGATGGCGTAAACATCTTTAGTCCTTTCGCAATCAGAGATTACAACAACATCCTTGATTTGATTAGCGAAGTAGTCGGGCATCAAGTTGATGGACCCCTAAATTGGACATGGTTGAATCTTTTTGTGGTCCAACTGACTCTGTAGCGCTGCTCGCACGAGATAGTGTCGCTCCCGAGGATTTGCATCCATGGTACAAACGCGAAAGTGGCGCGAAAAACAGAGTCGCCAGCAATGTGTATTTATCCCAAGAGAGGGAAAGGAAACACTGCGTAAACCTGAGGGAAGGGAAAGAGCATGGTCTCACGACCAAGAGAAATGGGTAAGGGAGTCGGTTACGCGAAGGGAAGGTGTTAGCACCCCACACGTCCATCGTACTCGATGGGATCCACGCTTGTTGTCTCGATCAAAGGGTGTCATCATATGGAGCTCCACTGCTACTGGAAACGAGAAGGAACAGAAACGGAAAGGAACGAAGAAACGAAGAAGAAGAGAAAAAGAAGAAGTGACTCGATAGGACATCTCTCGTCCTACGCCTACGTATTCCCTCGTGCAATGGGAAAGTCAGAGTCAACGTAGTTCGGACACGAACTAAAGGGGGGAGGTTGCTCGCCAAGACATCGCCGTCTCGTGCCTACGTATCCTCAATCAGACTAGAAAGAGGAAATCAGAGCAGTCGTAGTTCGACCTAACGAGGTCGGTTAGTGTTTTTTATGAGCGACGTTAGATTCACGTCCGGCA
This sequence comes from Lathyrus tuberosus, assembly GCA_022829125.1. Lineage (NCBI taxonomy): Eukaryota > Viridiplantae > Streptophyta > Magnoliopsida > Fabales > Fabaceae > Lathyrus > Lathyrus tuberosus. Next base: position 5,543,054 of record JALAZF010000111.1, on the reverse strand, counting down.
GTTAGGGTCGATGCCTGTTTGCGACGAGACGGAAGTAACGTGCCCTTTTCTAAAAATGAGTTGAGATGAAGAATCCCGAAGGATAAAAAAGGTTTGAGTTTGTTTTTGTGTTTTAGACAGAAGTGGGTTAAAGTTAGTTCGTAACTTATATTGCACTAAAGTCTACCATGCGGGAACGAGTGAATCGCATGGTCGCCCCCAAATGGGACGTATGCTAAACACTCTAGAAGAGGAGGGGAGACCCCTCGTTCTTCATTTCCTACACTTAAGGCTCGAGCGCAATATTCGTTATATTTATTAAGTGTTTTAGAAGTGTTATGAGATGAGAAGAGAGGACTCAAAGGAAAACACTAAGGGAAACTAAATGTTCCTAATGTTATCATGCAAAGGTGGCCCTATAGTTGAGGTTGAAAGGGGAACTTCTACCTAAGTTAGCATGCAAAGGGAACCTAACGCTAATCCTACTCCAAGCTTAATCGGAAATTAAGTTGGACTAGGTAGCTCTAAGGGAGTGAATCCAAGACTTAAATAAGTCTTGAGACTCAAGGGGAGAGAAGGAGTGAAAGAGAAGGAGAAGAAAAGAGCAAAAACAGCAGTAAAAAGTAGCACACAAGCAAGACAGCTTTCCACAGCTCACAATTTAGCACAAAGATAGGTGTAAAATGTCAACCAGCAGCGCATACAACTGCACACATGCACATGCACAGCAGTAGAAACAGGGCAGCATGTGATACACTTGAATACAAATCAAACATGGCAAAGTAAACATGCATCAAGCAGTACATATCACAATTAATCATGATCACAATCATACCACAAACCATGGTAAACAACTCTTGAAATCATCATGAAAGAATGCATATCATTTGGTACATGAACAAGTCAAAACAAGCATGCATCTCATGAAGTTAAGTGCAAGCAATCATATTCAAACAACAAACTCCAGCAATCAACAACAAGTCACAATCAACATGCTCAAGAAGTGTGTGCTATGTGTTCATCGCATCGGGAACACAACATCGCAAACATGATCATAAACGATAAAAATCCAAGAGTCGCGTGTCAGAAAATTATGTGCATACAATGGTGTGAGGTGCGACAACATCAAATTAATCCACAAATCATCAACATAATAATCCATGAAGTTTAGACATGAAAAGAATCTCAAACAACCAAGAAAATGCAAGAAAAACAAGTTCTGCAGCAGTGGTAACCGGTTACAACATAACTGCTAACCGGTTACACAGTTAAAATTCCACAAATTACGCTGAAAATACACAGTGTAACCGGTTACAGCATAACTACTAACCGGTTACTCTGGGACAGTGGTGAAAAAATTCAGTTTCAAAAGCACTTTTCAGCAGCAAATCACTTATGTAATCATGTTCAATGATCATGTAATCAACAATGCACGAAAATCAAGTTCAGAAACAACATTCAAACACCATCTAGATCCAATAATCATCAACATCCACTATTAAATTCACACAAATGAATCAAAACACACCAAAAATCATGGATCTACATTGTGAAAGTTGCAATTAAGCTAAAATGAGTATAGATCTGAAATTAACCAACCTACAAAGCTGAGATTTGCTTTGGTGAGTGTTGTAAACAGAATTTGATGAATCCAAGTAGAGAAATCCAAGATCCACAATAGGCATGGCAACGGGGCGGGTCGAGGGCGGGTTTAGCTAGCCCCGCACCCGCACCCGCCTTCCTGTTATAGACCCGCCCCCGCACCCAGTCGGGGGTAAAAATTTACCACCCAGACCTGCCCCCGATAGAAACGGGTTTGCCCGCACCCGCACCCGCCCCCACCCGCAAAAAAATATTTTTTTAAATAGTAATAAAAATTAATAATTTTATTAAAAACTTAACTATTTTAATAATAAACTTGTTTTTAAAGATGTGAGTTTGAGTGAATGGTGAGAAATAACTAATGAGGATTTTTAATTACTTATTCAAAAGTGAATAAATGTGATATAAAATAATTTAAATATGAGTATTAAAGTAAATATTATAAGACCGGGCGGGGGCGGGGGCGGGGGCGGGTAGTAGCATGCCCCCGCCCCCGCACCCGCACCCGCAATTACAAACTGGATTTTACCCGCACCCGCACCCAATCAAATCGGGTTTCCCCCGTTAATTTCGGGCCGGGTCCGGGCGGGCCCCGGCGGGCCCGGGTTTTCTTGCCATGCCTAATCCACAAGCTCCTTGCACTCAAAAGTTGGAAATCCAAGCAATAAGCAATAAAAACTACAAAATCACTTTCAATAATCACTTCTGAAATTCCAGATCTAGATCCAAACGAAAATCACCAATGAAATGTAGCAATGAAGTGGTAATGAGAGGCTTTAGCTCAAGAATTAACAAGTTCCAATGAAGAACTTGTTAACCTTTGAAAAAGAGCTTTGAGTGTGGTTGAAAATGGAGGTTGAGAGTGAAAAGTGAGAGAGAATTGAGAGCAAAATTCTGAAAAATGAGAGTGAAAAATGATATAGGGTGGAAAGGTTTGGAATGAATTTATTTAAATAGAAGCTAGGTTAGGAATTCAAATGTGGTTTGGAGTAAGGTTTAGTGGGTGGAAATTGAGGTGAAAAGTGGATTAGGAAATGAAATAAAGAATTAGAGTGGAAAATGTTGGAAGGAATTTGAATTTTGAGTGGAAAATGATGAAAATATCAATTCTAGATCATTCCCCCACGTGCACATGCCAAGCACATGATCACAAATGATGCAAACTGAATTTCCCAAATTTTTCCCAGAGTAACCGGTTACAGCACATCTGCTAACCGGTTACTCAGTTCAAAAACTGAAGAAATGCGCAGAAAACCAAAGGGTAACCGGTTATCAGATACGCTGTAACCGGTTACACAGTGCAAATTTTGAATTTTAGCGCCTTTTGGAGGGAAACTGGAAAAAGTGACTTCTGATAGCTGCTTTGAAACCATTAAGCCTCTGAAACTTGCCATTTGATATTACCACTGGAATACACTTGAAATATGCCGTGAAATGTTTTTTTTCGCACTCGGATTAAACTGCTGATAACAACTGTCTAGTACTGAATAACTGATCAAAAATTTACTGCCGGAGTTTCTGATCATCCAGTCATTTAATGAGCAAAATAAATGCTCAAAAGACTTGGAAAACTATCTGCTTGGCTCTGAACACTATTAAAAATCATACTGGGACTGATGATGCCGTGAGCTGCTGAAAGAAATATCTTGATCCCATGCCCAAAAGAAATATGCAAATGCAAAAATACCAATGCAAATGAAATGAAGCATAAGCCAAAAAGGTTAGCAACACTAGGGCAAATTTTGAGGTGTTACAGCTGCCCCTATTCAAACTTCTTGGATCCGAGGGTATGGAAGCAACGACTTTCAGACAATCGGGATACACGGAGATTGAATACCAAAATAACCTAAAAATTTGCAACCCGTGGGGAGGATGAAATAACACGAATACAAGAACGGCCGAAGGCAAACTCGAAAAGGCAGACCGACCGAAGGCGGACTAAACTGGGGATACAAGGATAAACGAGAACGGTCGAAGGCGAACTCGAAAAGGTAGGCCGGCCAAAGGCGGACCACGCTGGGGAGATATAAAGGATACGAGACCATGCCGAGGGTGGGCTCAAAAAAGAAAGACCAAGCCGAAGGTGGGCTTTCAAAGAAAGTCTAATCCGAAGGTAGACTCTCAAACAAAGGATACGAGACCATGCCGAAGGTGGGCTCGAAAAAGAAAGACCAAGCCGAAGGTGGGCTTTCAAAGAAAGACTATTCCAAAGGATACGAGACCATGCCGAAGGTGGGCTCGAAAAAGAAAGACCAAGCCGAAGGTGGGCTTTCAAAGAAAGACTATTCCGAAGGTAGACTTTCAAACGAAGGTTACGAGACCATGCCGAAGGTGGGCTCGAAAAAGAAAGACCAAGCCGAAGGTGAGCTTTCAAAGAAAGACTATGCCGAAGGTAGACTTTCAAACAAAGGATGCGAGACCATGCCGAAGGTGGACTCGAAAAAGAAAGACCAAGCCGAATGTGGGCTTTCAAAGAAAGACTATGCCGAAGGTAGACTTTCAAACAAAGGATACGAGACCATGCCGAAGGTGGACCCGAAAAAGAAAGACCAAGCCGAAGGTGGGCTCGAAAAAGGAAAGACCAAACCGAAGGTGGGCTTTCAAAGAAAGACTATGCCGAAGGTAGACTCTCAAACAAAGGATACGAGACCAAGCCGAAGGTGGGCTCGAAAAAGGAAAGACCAAACCGAAGGTGGGCTTTCAAAGAAAGACTATGCCGAAGGATACGAGACCATGCCGAAGGTGGGGTCGAAAGAGAAAGACCAAGCCGAAGGTGGGCTTTCAAAGAAAGACTATGCCGAAGGTAGACTTCCAAACAAAGGATACGAGACTATGCCAAAGGTGGGCTCGAAAAAGAAAGACCAAGCCGAAGGTGGGCTTTCAAAGAAAGACTATTCCAAAGGATACGAGACCATGCCGAAGGTGGGCTCGAAAAAGAAAGACCAAGCCGAAGGTGGGCTTTCAAAGAAAGACTATTCTGAAGGTAGCCTTTCAAACGAAGGTTACGAGACCATGTCGAAGGTGGGTTCGAAAAAGAAAGATCAAGCCGAAGGTGAGCTTTCAAAGAAAGACTATGCCAAAGGATACGAGATCATGCCGAAGGTGGGCTCGAAAAAGAAAGACCAAGCCGAAGGTGGGCTTCCAAAGAAAGACTATTCTGAAGGTAGACTTTCAAACAAAGGATATAAGGCCATGCCGAAGGTGGGCTTGAAAAAGAAAGACCAAACCGAAGGTGGACTTTTAAAGAAAGACTAAGCCGAAGGTAGACTCTCAAACAAAGGATACGAGACCATGCCGAAGGTGGGCTCGAAAAAGAAAAGACCAAACCGAAGGTGGGCTTTCAAAGAAAGATTATGCCGAAGGTAGACTTTCCTGGGGAGAACAAAATAACAGCGGGTTCGGGGACGGCCGAAGGCGAACTCGAGAAAAGAGAAAAACCAAACCGAAGGTGGACTTTCAAAGAAAAACTAAGCCGAAGGTAGACTTTCAAACAACGATATGTAGAATCGACAGTTCCACAAAGATGACTCCGCCGGGGAAAAGAGAAACCTAAACAGACAACTCTGCGGGGGAGTATAGGAAGAACCAACAAGAAGGACGAATCCACTAGTTGCGGTGTAGTGTAAAACAACGTGTCCTGAATTTTGTTACTTTCTGCTGGGGAAAGAAATTGGTACAAGATATCAAACCTGGCTTATGCTTCGAATGCATATGTTTGAATTTTGCCGTAATGCTCCATATCAATGGAATGCTACACTTTTGGGAGGATGCCATGCAAAAATGCTTATGAAATGTAAAAGAGGCGTCTCAGCAAAATAAATGCTGAAGACCAAGGCAGCTCCACCGGGGATAACAAACTAAATTGTCCTCTGAAATAAAAGACCCTATTGAGAAAGACTTCACTCCACTGAGGAAGATCCTGATCACAAACTCTGCTTGAGATGAAAACTCCGAGAGAAGATCCACTCTGTTGGAGATGGATAAAAATGAATAATGAAGATGGAACCCAAAGAGAAAATCTCTCCGCTGGGGAAGATCAATGACTTCCACCTGGATCTGAAAGAATGCCAATAACAATTGGACTTAAAACCTGCTGGGGATTTCAACTGCTGTTGAACAAACCACTGTGAAGATCACCATCAAATTTTGCTTGGGGAGATAAGTCAATAACTCCAAACCGGTTTGGGGATATTACCGAACTCAACCTGCTGTTGGGAGATGTCCCTGCCTTTACCCTGCCGGGGAATATTAGTACTTTTACCCTGCTGGGGAGTACCGGCCATGACCAGCAAACCTGCTTAAGGAACGGTAGCTGCTGACATCCACCCTGCTAGAAGATAACATCAAGCTTACTCGTCTGAAGGGATTAACTCATACCGTTGTTGGTGAGAAAAACATTCCTTGACTAGTTGAGTGCTCAAACCCTGTGGGGAAAATAACATCTTTGTCCAAAGAAGATATTCTGTAAGTCTCTTGCTGGGGATGCGTCAGCATCACCTTTTGACTGCTTGCGGAAAGAGTAATGAAATAATCATAACTCTAGACGGGGAAATAATCCTCGGTACTCTGCTGAGGAAGATAATCCTCTGCACTCTGGTTGGGGAAAGTAACAACTTGCTGAGGAGGATGAACTTTTCAACATCGAGGAGAGTAACTCTACTGGGGAAGGACAAACCTGTTACCCTGCAAACAGAATCAACAGAGAGTTCTATGTGCAAAAAGGCCACTTCTATTACCATTACAACGACCGTTGTCTAAGCAATTTCCACTGTTTTCTGATATGCTTCACAAAGCTTAACATTTTCGCATGCAATGTTCTATCAAAATATCGGACGTTTTCACAAACAAAATAGCAAAATTAAAAACACAAATGGAAAGCTTTTGGTGGAATGAAAATTTTATTGAATGAACTTGGCCTGTAAATAGGCATTTACATTTGGAAGCAATTCCTGAAAAGAGGTAATTGCAAAAAGAAATAAAAGAAAATACACATGTCGCCAATGTGGGGAACAGAAATCCACCATGATTCAATTCAGCTATGACCCAATATGCCTTGCATATCCGTAGATGCTCTGGCCTTCGAAGAGACTGACTGGACTGATTCCTTTCCTTCAAAATTTCCATGTATCAAAAGTGTTCACAGATCGAACGCAGCACGTAGCCTCTTGCTTTTAAATCCCTAACTTTTGCCTGGATCGCCCTTTTCGGGTTTTCAATCCACCGGGATACCCTTTTTTTTTGCCAAAGTTGCCTTTTTCAGGTTTTCAACCTTGCAGGTTTATTCTTTTTTTTCTTTATCCCTAATTTTTGCCCGAACCTTTTCTTTTTATGGTTCGCCGGGATGCCCCTTTTTTTGCCTGGACTTTTCTTTTTGTGTCCAACGGGTCTCTTTTATGCAAAGTATTTTTTGACTACGTCTGCGTTCACAGGGGACGTAAAATCTTTGCCATCCATAGTTGAGAGTAATAAGGCTCCACCAGAGAAAACCTGTCTTACCACATATGGCCCTTCGTAGTTTGGAGTCCATTTGCCCCTGTGATCTGTTTGAGGAGGAAGGATCCTTTTCAAAACCAATTCACCAGCCTGAAAACACCGAGGACACACTTTCTGATCAAAGGTTTTCTTCATCCTACTCTGATACAACCGACCATGTGCGATGGTTGCTAATCTTTTCTCTTCAATAAGGTTCAACTGATTCAGTCTGGAACGCACCCATTCAGCTTCATCAAGCTTCACGTCTGCCAGGATTCTTAAAGAATGAATCTCAACCTCTAATGGTAGAACTGCTTCCATACCATATACCAATGAGAAAGGAGTTGCCCCAGTTGATGTGCGTACCGAAGTACGATAACCGTGTAAAGCATAAGGCAATATCTCATGCCAGTCTTTATAGGTCACTACCATTTTCTGCACAATCTTCTTGATGTTCTTATTCGCTGCTTCAATAGCCCCATTCATCTTCGGACGATAGGGAGAAGAATTGTGATGCTCAATCTTAAAGCTCTGACAAAGCTCCTTCATCATCTTGTTATTCAAATTTGAACCATTATCAGTAATGATTCTCTCCGGGACTCCATACCGGCAGATGATGTCCTTCTTGATAAATCTGGCTACCACTTGTCTGGTGACGTTGGCAAACGAGGCTGCTTCCACCCACTTCGTGAAGTAATCGATGGCAACCAAGATGAAAAGATGCCCATTGGAAGCAATAGGTTCAATCTTTCCGATCATATCAATGCCCCACATGGCAAAGGGCCAAGGCGATGACAACACATTCAGAGGAGTAGGCGGTACATGCACCTTATCAGCATAAATCTGGCATTTATGACATTTCCGGGCGTATTTGAAACAATCTGATTCCATAGTCATCCAATAATACCCCGCTCTCAGCAGTTTTCTAGCCATATTATGCCCATTGGCATGAGTACCGAAAGATCCTTCATGAACTTCCTCCATTAACAGGTTTGCCTCGTGCTCATCAACACAGCGTAGCAAGACCATGTCAAAATTCCTTTTATATAACACATCGTCTCTTGTCAGAAAGAAATTTCCCGCCAGCCTCCTCAGAGTTTTCTTGTCTTTGGTGGATGCAACTTCTGGATACTCTTGACTCTTCAGAAAAACCTTAATATCATGATACCAAGGTTTGCCATCTGATACACCTTCAACTGCAAATACAAAGGCTGGTCTGTCCAGATGCATGATTCTGATTGAAGGAGTTTCATTCCAACGATTCACCTGATACATCGAAGACAACGTCGCCAACGCATCGGCCATCTGATTCTCCAAACGGGGTATATGATGAAAGTTAATTCTGTCAAAGAATGGTAACAACCTTCTGGCATAGTTGTTATAAGGCACCAAGTTCGCTTGACGAGTTTCCCATTCACCTGTAATCTGATTAACTACCAACGTGGAATCACCATAAACATCGAGGTTCTTGATTCTCAAATCAATCGCTTCTTCTAACCCCATAATGCAAGCTTCATACTCCGCCTCGTTGTTGGTACATATGAACGCTAATCGGGCAGTGAAAGGTATATGAGAACCTTTCGGAGTTGTAATGACTGCCCCGATTCCGTTATCGTATGAATTAACAGCCCCATCAAAAACCAGCTTCCATTGGGACCTAATTTCTGGCCCTTCATCAGGTAGAGGCTCTTCACAGTCTTTCATCTTCAGATACATAATGTGCTCGTCAGGAAATTCTAACTTCATCGGTTGATAATCCTCAATTGGTTGTTCAGCGAGATATTCTGACAAAACACTTCCCTTGGTGGCTTTTTGGGAAACATATTGAATATCGTATTCCGTCAGAACCATCTGCCAACGGGCTATTCTTCCAGAAAGCGCCTACTTTTCAAACACATATTTGATCGGATCCATCTTCAAAATCAAGAGGGTTGTGTGGTTTAACATATACTACCTCAACCGCTTAGCTGCCCAAGTGAGAGCACAACATGTTTTCTCCAGCATCGAGTACCTCGACTCACAATCAATAAATTTCTTACTCAGGTAGTAAATGGCATGCTCTTTTCTACCTGACTCGTCGTGTTGACCGAGCACACACCCCATTGAGTTCTCAAGAACCGTAAGATACATAATCAATGGCCTTTCTGGCACTGGCGGCATAAGGACCGGAGGTTCCTGCAAATACTCCTTTATTTTTTCGAACGCCTTTTGACAATTTTTGTTCCACCTGACCTCTTGATCTTTTCTTAGCAACTTGAATATCGGTTCACACGTGGCTGTAAGATGAGAGATGAATCTAGCAATATAGTTCAACCTCCCTAAGAAACCACGAACCTCTTTTTCCATTCTCGGCTCAGGCATTTCTTGAATGGATTTTACTTTAGCAGGGTCGACCTCGATACCTTTTTCGCTGACAATAAAACCCAGTAACTTTCCAGACCTCACCCCGAAGGTGCACTTGTTCGGATTCAACCTCAGTCTAAACTTTCTCAACCTTTCAAACAATTTCTGAAGATTAACCAAATGTTCTTCCTCCGTTTGTGACTTCGCAATCATGTCATCAACATAGACCTCGATCTCTTTGTGAATCATATCATGAAAGAGAGTCACCATCGCCCGCTGATATGTTGCCCAAGCATTTTTCAATTCAAAGGGCATCACTTTGTAACAGAATGTTCCCCACGGTGTTATGAACGTCGTTTTGTCCATGTCCTCTGGGGCCATCTTGATTTGGTTATACCCAGAGAAGTCATCCATGAAGGAAAACACAGAATACTGAGCGGTGTTATCCACTAACACATCAATGTGAGGAAGCGGGAAGTCGTCTTTTGGGCTTGCTCTATTCAGATCTCTGTAATCAATGCACATCCTGACCTTTCCGTCCTTCTTAGGTACAGGTACAATATTAGCAACCCATGGAGGATAATTTGTTACAGCAAGAAACCCAACATCTAATTGTTTCTAAACCTCTTCCTTAATCTTGACAGACACTTCTGGTTTCGTCCTTCTCAGCTTCTGCTTAATCGGAGCACATCCTTCTTTGAGCGGCAGCCGGTGTACCATGATGTCAGTGTTGAGCCCAGGCATGTCTTGGTAAGACCAGGCGAAGATGTCCACATACTCTCAGAGCATTTCAATTAATCTTCCCTTGATAGTGTCTTCCAAAGTAGTCCCAATCCACACCTCTTTCTTTGCGTCCTCGGTTCCCAAGTTAACAACTTCGATTTCCTCTTGATAAGGCAGAATGACCTTTTCCTCTTGTTTTAACAGCCTGGCTAATTCCTCTGGTAAGGCACAATCTTCATCAGTCCCCTCTTCAGCCTGATATATGGGATTATCGAAGTCATATCGAGCCATAGCTGAATCATGATGGGTGGAATCTGAACAAGAAAACCTGCATGATTGATGATATATGTTTATTATGGATGCATCAAACAAAAACATATTGCCATTTTTCTGTGATTTTAATGCAAAAACAAAAACAGAAAAACAGGGATCAAAACATTTGAATGTGAAAACGTCCTTTGTTAATGATAAAGAAAAGCATACAAAAACATTCAAGCCCTACAAACAAGAATCACTACGTCTTGGGCAGAACGTAGGATTAATATAGATGACAAACAGAAGCAATTACTCTGGTCCGGTCACTTGAATGACTCTCTCCGACGACTAGTTGAGAAGGCTTTGGCCTGGGACACACGGGCGGATCCAACTATCCATATCACAATCACTATCCCCAACCTTCTCAATCGCATTGACTCTGTCGAAGAAAACACCGGCACTGGTGAAACGGACTGGACCATAGAACTTGGGAGGCTCTTCAGGACGCCTAGGTGGCTTATAACCCAGTCCATGAGTATTCCGCTTTTCCTGGACATCAATAATCTGACCCCACTTTTGTGAACCGCCGGCTTCAACCACGGTCTGAGCATCTTTGAAAGAAGACATCGAAATCTCCGGCTGGTGTACCACTGTAGGCTAAACCACTTCAGATTGGCTACCTTCTTTGGGAGGCTTCTCAGTGATCTTCACTGCTTCGAAACCCTAACATAAAGTTTCATGTATTTCACCATCTACCTCCACATACTTGAAAGTAGATAGCTGGCTTATTATGATATCCTCTTCTCCACAAACTGTCACCACATGCCCGTCTACCATATACTTTAACTTCTGATGCAATGTAGACGTCACAATCCCAACACTGTGAATCCATGGACGACCCAGCAGACAGCTGTAAGCAGGTTGGATGTCCATGATATAAAAGGTAGCATTGAAAACTTCCGGCCCAACCTTAATTGGTAGCACAATCTCACCGAAAACAGACCTCTTCGAGCGGTCGAAAGCGCGCACCACCAAATCACTAGGTGTGTATATCAACCCTCGGGTGTCCAACTTCATCAAGGCTTTCTTAGGTAGAACATTCAAAGAGGACCCAGTATCCACAAGCACATGAGACATCAACGATCCACGACATTCAACAGAAATATGTAAGGCATTGTTATGGTTTCTCCCAGCTGGAGTCAAGTCAACATCAGTAAAACCCAAACCATTGGCTGCATTGACATGGGCCACTACCCCCTCCAACTGATTAACAGAGATCCCTTGGGGTACGTAAGCAGCATTCAGTACCTTCAGCAATGCATTTTGGTGTGCCTCGGAACACAATAACAGGGACAAGATAGAGATCTTGGACGGAGTCTGATGCAACTGATCAACAATCTTGTAATCGTTCTTCCTGATTAATCCCATAAATTCTTCTACATTCTCGAAGAAAGAATTATCAATCGGCCCTGCCGTGGAGTCATTCACTACTGGTGCTTGCACAGAATTACCTACAACCTACTTCCCTTTGTCCTGTTTAGAACTACCAGCTTGATCATTTGAAGGGATAAAGATCCTACCACTTCTCGTGATAGCCCCCGCCTCAATATTGGTCTCAACACAAGAGTTCACTACAGAAGTTCCCACCAGCTCTTGTTTCTGTCCATTAACAAACACTTTGGCCCCATAGTTCCAAGGAATGGCCTTGGTACTCTCATATGGCACGGGTCCGGGAGCTGTAATAATAACCGATGCTGGTCTTACTGGCCCTAAAATAGTGATTGTTTTGAAAGGGATAGTAATGGTAGCAACCTCATTTGTCCTGCTAACAACTTCTTCTTATTGGTCATACCAGTCAAACTGCAATCGACCTTCATCTATCAACCTTTGGATTCCTGACTTCAACAAATCACACCCATTCACTTGCGACATACACTCTGAACAAATCTTATCACATCCGGGGGACACCCCACCCCTCAATAACCTCTCCTTTACCACCATCAAAGGAGTCCTTAATTCATTAACATCCGTAACCAAGTTCAAAGATTCATTCTCCTCAAACACAGCGTTAACCCTTGGCCCACCATGGTTCGGTATTGGGTTCTGGATGACATTTGGGCCATCATTTGAAAAGTTAATGGCCTTTGAATCCACCAAGTCTTGGACTACGTGCTTAAAAGCTTTGCAATCTTCAATATAGTGTCCGGGTGCCCCAGAATGAAAGTCACAATGGGCATTAGGATTATAACCCGGAGGTGGATTACCGGTGGGAGGAGCTAGAGTCCTTTTATGGATTAACTGCAATTATAGCAAATGCTGAAACAACTGCGAATACGGTAAAGGTGGAGTATCAAAATGTCGGTTCTGCTTAGGCCTTGGCTGATATTGACGTGGAGCCTGATTTTGCTGCTGCTGAGGTGGAAGCACTGCAGGAATTATCACTGAAGCTACCTGTTGGTTATAACTCTGATGCTGCTTTCCTTTACCTCGGTGAGACGACACAGAATTTGCTTCCTCCTTTTTCTTATAATTAACACAGGGTTTCTTCCCTTGACCAGATGACGACCCATCGCTACCTGCTACCTTCCCCGCTTTGATTCCACTCTCAAGCATTTCCCTGACCATGATCAAATCAGCGAACTTGCCTGACGCGCAAGGTAACAGTTTCTCATAATAACGCCCCAGCAAAGTATCCATAAACAAATTCAGCATTTCCTTTTCCAACATGGGCGGCTGTACCCTTACCGCTAGTTCACGCCATCTCTGTGCGTATTCCTTGAAGCTTTCGTTATTCTTCTGAGACATATTCTGTAACTGGGTCCTGTTAGGAGCCATATCAGTATTATATTGGTAGTGCTTGATAAAGGCCTCGACCAACTCTCTCCAATTACGGACATGGCATCTCTCTAGTTGCATATACCATTCCAAGGATGCCCCAGAAAGGCTGTCCTGGAAAAAATGCATCAGCAATTTCTCATCTTTAGAGTACGCGGCCATCTTACTCGCGTAAGCCCTGACATGCGTCTTGTGACAGGTGGTACCATTGTATTTCGCAAAAGTGGGCACCTGAAATTTGTGTGGAATTACAACTCCGGGAACCAACCCCAAATCCTCCAGATCCATTCCTACAGAATTCTGATTCACCACTCCCCTTAGTTATTCTTCAATGAGTCTGAACCTTTGATCATTGTCGGCCTGAGGACCAGCATCCCCGCCTGGCATGGAGAAAACATCATCTTGTTGGTCTTCGAAACGACGACCATGAACAGCACAAACACTCCCTCCTCCCACAACAGAAGGAATCACAAGCTGCTCTCCTCCGCCCGGAGGGATCACAACACCAGGAATGGGGATCTCTACGCCCACAGGACCTCCCTGAGCACCGTTACCAACAACGCCATTATGGACTCCACCATGAAGAACCCCGTCTTTATCCACCCTTGCCACTAAGGGTTGGACCAGAGTCCTCAATTGCTCTTGCCCTTAGGCAACACCTTGCATCAGCTCCATGAATTGGTCTATACGAACCTGCATGGCAGCCATATAAGCCTGCATCTTCTCTATAATTCTCTTCTGATTTGATCTAGTAGAATACCGGTGAAACAGCTGGTTATCAATCCTGCCTGCAACCAAATAAAGGTTAGAACAAACTGGAACGAGCACCTGCGATGCAAAAATGATTATGATTATGCATATGCAAATGAACATGTTTGAATATTTGCAGGGCGATCCACCCCTTGATTCCAGTTTAAAGACAAGATAGGATAAAACTACTGCTCATATATAAATCATAGAAAATCACCGTCAGAGGTTACAACCCAAGATAACATAATAATTCTGAAACAAAAGAAGCAAAGATCCCAGCCAACAATTCTGGTGGTGACCCGAGATACAAAGAAAAACAAACTACAGAGTGTCACCCACTGCCTGATCTAGAGCCTTCACCCCTAGGCCTCTTCACTTCAGCTCGTATCTTCAGCTCTGCTATGGTCGCTATGGCCTCATTCAGTCGTTCCTCAACTACGTGTCTCTGGAACATCCCTGATAAGATCTCCTTGTATTTCTTCTTGAGCTTCGTCTTCAAACTCTCGATCTGATCCAGGAACTTATCTTCTTTCTGCTTGTTGGCTGTGATTGCAGTATCTCGGTAAGCATTGAACTTGTGAATCTTTGACCAAGCTTTGGCTAGATCTTCCTTCTTGGATTTGAGAATCCTGCTAACACCTTTCAGAGCTTGCCCTACCTTTTGTCTGGCTATGACCTCTTCAGCTAGCTCTTTTTCTATCTTAGCGAGAAGCTCTGTCTTCAACTTGGCGACATGAACAGCTTCACCTCACTCATGTTTCAACTGGTAGATTTCTCTTTGCAGCTCACCGTACTCCTTTCGAAGCTTCCCCTTTTCGGCCCACAGTTTGTTATACTTCTCTATCTCAATTGTGGTTAGAGATTCAATTAGCAGGGGGTAAGATGGAGGTTCTCTACAGAACGGTAGAAGTACACTCTCTACTTTCCTCTGAATCCAGTCCTCGTATGCAGGGAAGGATTTGTTGTTACACTTTCCAAAAGAAGTCTTTCCTTTCTTGTGGCGATCTCTCCAAGTATCTGCAGCTTCCTTTAACACTTCCATATTGGCTTCTCCACTCACATATAGGGACTCTTGAACATCTTGGTCCTTTGGCGGCTCCTTTAAAGCATACCCAAATTGCCTAACAGCAAGAATAGGGTTATAATTAATTCCCCCTTTTCTTCCTATTAAAGGTATGTTTGGGTAACCTCCACAACTAATTAGGATCTCCTGACCCAGCAAATCACGATTGATCCAAATCAAGTTGTCAGTCCTTAATCCCATCAATCTCCTCGACCAATCCAATGTTTCTTTGGTGTCTTCAAATGCCCCAGATTTGGGAAGGCGATCGGCAAACCACTGGTAGAGAACTGGAGCAAAAAAGTAAAGAGGTCCTCCTCTCCTCTTCTCATTCTTATAGTGCATCTAATAGTACAGATCCCCAAGTAAGGTAGGTACCAGATTCTTGGTGGTGAATATTCGGATAGCATGCACGTCTACAAAATCCTTCACATTAGGGAACAACGTCGTTCCATAAACACACATAGCCATAATTGCATTGAACACCGACCAACACTTAGCCTTAGCACAAATAGCAGCCTGCTCGATCAAAAACTTCGTGTGAAAACCCTTATATCCTCCTTTACTCGCAACATTCTTCTTCAGCAAAGACTGATCCAAACATAACGCAGCAACGACCTTTTCCAGATCGGGAAACTCCTTAGAAGGATAGAAGGGAACTTCTTCTTTGACAGAAACATCCAAAATGAGAGCATACTCTACCAATGTCGGAGCTAAAAGATAGTCCACAAACAGAAAACACCGCAGGTGAGGGTTGTTATTTCGTTGATTTTGTGGTTGGCATTTATTTTGCTAAAACTATTCTAGCAGCAAGATGTTGAAACAAGATGTTCTAATTTGCTGCATTCAACATGTCGAATGAAGATGTCCCATACTGGCTCATAGGACATCGCGTCTGATTTCAGTTTAAAGGAAGATTTTGTTGCTGATAATTGTTACTGAATATTCTGTGAATATTTGGTTATCCTATGTGGCATCCAAAGTATTTTTGGGTTGTGTTTTTTGTGTTGGTTTTCGGATTTTCAGCGCTTTCTAATTATGGAGACATATTAGGAAACTTTAGATTGAAGACCTATTTTGTTGGAGTTTATTTTGCAGATTTGTGAGCAGTCTCTTTGCTGCGTTTTTGAAGCCCAATCCAGTCCAGATTTAATGCTATATATTGACTGGTGTAAACCTAGTTTAGGTGTGGAACTTACGTGTGTTTTTGTTAGGGTTTTCGAGTGTTATTTGTGAGCCTAACTGGTATCATTCTGATAACAGTATAAGGACTGGTTTTTGTGTTGTAAGTTCTGTCAGTTACTCATAAGCTTTTAAGCATTGAGTTTCTTGTGTGTCAATTCTCATAAGCTTTGAAGTATTGAGAATTGTGTGTTTTTGAAAGTGTGACTTTCGTTTTTGTTACTTGTGTTGAAAGGAACCAATCACGGGTTGTGATTGTAGAGGGATTTGAGGAGGGCTTCATACCTAGGTGAGTCTTAGGTAGAAGTCATAGGAAGGGTAGTGATTAAGTGAGCAGATTATAACAGGGTTTGGTTATTGTATGATCTGTGAATTGATACTATCGTATATTGGTTTCATCCCTGGCTTGGTAGCCCCCAGAGTAGGATTGTTGATCCGAACTGGGTAAACATATCACTGTGTTCTTTACTTTCTGCACTGTTATTATTATTGTTATCTTGTTCATTGTGTTGGATATCAGTGTCTCAACATCTGTGTAGGACATCTGATATCTGTGCCAGAATTTCAATTGGTATTAGAGCTTGCACCCTTGTTTGGTTCTGGGTGAGATTCAGGGAAGGTACTTTCTGGTACAATGGACAAGGATGGATAATTTTTGAACAAACCACCTCTGTTTGATGGTTCCAACTATGACTATTGGAAACCGAGGATGATAGCATTCATCAAATCCATGGATTATCAAGCATGGAAAGCTGTTATAAAAGGATGGGAGCCCCCAAAGGTTAGAGATGGAGAAGGTAAATCTACTGATGTGGTGAAGGAAGAGGAAGACTGGGATGATGCAGATTACAAAGGGTCCTTGGGAAATTCCAAAGCCATGAATGCGTTATTTAATGGTTTTAACAAAAATATCTTCAGGTTGATTGAACACTGCACCATTGCAAAAGAGACTTGGCAGGTCTTGAAGGTTGCTCATGAAGGGACTTCAAAGGTGAAGATGTCAAAACTTCAGATTCTCACTACCAAGTTTGAAAATTTGAAGATGAAGGAAGATGAGAGCATTCATGACTTTCACATGAACATTATTGAGATAACTAATGCTTCAAGTGCCCTAGGTGAAAAGATGTCTGACAGCAAATTGGTCAGAAAAATCCTCAGATCTCTACCTAAGAGATTTGACATGAAAGTGACTGCTATAGAGGAAGCTCAGGACATAGATAAGATGAAAGTGGATGAACTTGTGGGATCACTTCAAACATTTGAATTGGGGATCAGTGAAAAGACTGAAAAGAAGAAGAGTATAGCTTTTGTGTCAAAGGTAAGTGATTTAGAAGTCGAAAGTAATCTGGACAGAGATGAAGGCCTCTCAGAAGATCTGGTGTTACTTGGCAAACAATTCAACAAAGTGCTCAGAAGGGTGGATTGGAAGTCAAGATCAAATATTAGGGACAATCCATCTGACATCAGTAAAAATCAGAATGCTGGGAGAAATACCAGTACTGAAGATAATTCCAACCAAGGGAGAGAAGCTCAGTGTCATGAGTGTGAAGGTTTTGGGCACATAAAATCTGAGTGCCCCACATATCTCAAGAGGCAAAAGAAGGGGCTATCAATCTCATGGTCAGAAGATGACTCTGAAACTGAAACTGATGAGAAGTCTGGAAAGAGGGTTACAGCATTAACAGGTGTGTGTGAGTCTGATGAAGAGTCAGTCAGTGAAGATCTTACTTTTGAAGAGCTAGCTGCTTCCTATAAGAACTTATGCATTAAAAGTGAAGAAGTATGTCAGCAGAAAGAAGAACAAAAGAAAGTTATTGCTCATCTAAAAGCTGAAAAGGTAGAGCATTTGACTACTATCTCTGATCTGAAAAGTGAAGTGGTTTTCTGAATTCAAAACTGGATAATGTTATCAAGACAGTCAGAATGCTCAATAGCAGCTCTGATGTGCTTGATGAGATTTTGAAGTCAGGGAGAGATGTTGGAGATGTTAGTGGTCTTGGGTTTGAAAGTTCCAGTGAGATGGACAAGGGAAAATGGCCTGAAGTGACACCTGCTCAATCTAAGAAAGAGTTAAAGATGCCATATAACATGTTGCAACATCCTCACAGACATCAAAAGAATTTCACAAGAAGAAAGAATCAAAGATGGAGATGCCACTATTGTGGAAGGGTTAGCCATATAAAACCCTTCTGCTACAGATTATATGGCTACCCCAAGACTGGGTTACAGTCTAGTATGGAACAAGAGTGGGTTGGAGCAACGAAAGTGTGGACTCCCAAGAGTACTGTGGAAGAACACATAGCTCATATGTCTTTCAGTGTCTCTGCAAGGGAAAAGTGGTACTTTGACAGTGGATGTTCCAGGCACATGACTGGTATCAAGGGATGTCTGTCAAATGTTAAGTCTCATTCTATTAACTATGTGACCTTTGGTAATGGATCAAAAGGGAGAGTAATAGGTGTTGGAAAATTGGACTGTACAGGTCAACCGAATCTGGAGGAGGTATTACTTGTTGAAGGCTTAGATGCAAACTTGATAAGCATAAGTCAACTATGTGACCAGGGTCTCAGGGTCAACTTTACCAATTCTGAATGTTTGATAACAAATGAGAAGGGTAAGGTTATCATGAGAGGCGAAAGAGCATCAGATAATTGTTATTTGTGGAGTTCTGAGAACACTACAATATGCTTGGAAACTAAGAAAACTATTGGAAAGACTATTGAGTTAGAACAGGTGCTGATCAATTGTAAAGCAACTCAAAATGTTAGCATGATGAACTGTGATAATAAGATTAAACTTAGTAAGTATGTCAGCAAGGTAAATTTAGAAGGAAAATTTGATGGACGCACATTTGAGGCAAATCGGGTGCTCAAAGTCTGTGAATACCGCGCTTCTCTGGTCCCATTTCTTAAAAATATAAATAGGCGGGCAAACACACTCTACCTACATCAAACATATTCTACAAAAATTCATCTTGCCCTTTCTCTCCAAAGTTCACGGACTTTAGGGTTTTCTCCTAACAACCTCAATATTGTGGTTTGTGATCAATCGAAAATGTCTCAACATCATGCCTCAGAATCCATGCATGGCTCTTCTGATAACTCAGGATCTCCTTGTACCAATGCTGGAGATGATGAATCACTTTGAATGATCAACCTCTCTGATCTTGTGCTTGATATTGCTCCCTTGAACGTAGTACCGGCTGATCCTAAAGGAAAGCGGCAAGCTTCTCACACAACGAATGTCAATATTCCTGGTAAGAAGTCTAAACCTTTTTCACCTAGGAAGAAAGTTCACTCGATGACTAGTTTGTATGCTGACCAAATAAGCCCTAGAAAAAACGTGTCTGAAAAGGGGTCTAAGTCTGGTTTAGTTAAGAAGAAGAAGGATACTAAATCATGTGGTATAAACAAGAATTCCACTGATGATGATGTAGTCAAAAAGGATAAGGAACTTAGGAGGTTTTTTGCCACGATTCTGAGTGGAGTAGAGACAGATGTCGGGTCTGATGTTCCAACATCCTTGACAGGAAATGTCAATAGCAGCCCTACAGATAGGACTGATGATGGTGTCCCCATTCATGTGGACCGTGAAAGAAGGAGTAAAAATAAAGCCGATGTAAGAAGGACTGATGATGTTATTAATGTTGATGACCTCACTTCTGATGAGGAACCCATTGCTGGAATGTTAAGGAAAATTAAGAGAAGAAGAGAGAAAACTGTGATGAGTGAAGGTTCAAAGTCTGCGAAACTGCATGGAAAATCTGGAGGTGTGGAGGGAAAAGTTCGAGCTGGGCCTCCTAAACAATGGAGCAAGGTTGTTGTGCCAACTAAGAAGAGAAAAATCACTGATCACAGTGAGTCTGAATATGAGGCTGCAACAGATGTTCAAGACATCATTGGTGTGAAAAACTCTACCTGCAAAAAGACTTATGCTGAAAGTTCTATGAGAAATACAGATAGATAGAGAATTGTGGATCAAAGGAGTATTGCTCTAGAGAGAGAGTTGGGTAAGGATTTCAATAAATACAAAGAAATCATGGATCTTATTGCAGCTGCTGGATTGATGAGAACTGTGTCCAAGATAGGACCTTGCTATGAGAAATTAGTCAAGGAATTTGTGGTGAATATATCTGAAGAGTGTGATGATAACAGGAGTAACAACCTCAGAAAAGTGTCTGTGAGAGGAGAAGTTGTCACTTTTTCTCCTGAAGTAATCTACAACTTTCTGGGCAGGTGTAAGGAACCTCAACCTGAGTTAGAGGTCACAGATAATGAAGTATGTAAGGAGATTACAGGTGGTTGTATTAAACACTGGCCAAATGAAGAAAAGTTGTCCTCTGGAAAACTGAGTGTTAAATATGCCATCCTCCACAGGATTGCAGTCGTGAATTGGGTTCTTACCAATCACACGTCTACTATTTCCTCCATACTTGGTAGATTCATTTATGCCATCGGGAAAAAGGTTTCTTATGATTTTAGGTCATACATCTTTGAACAAATTCTAAAGCAAGCAAGTTCAACTGCTATCAAGATGCCTATTTGCTTTCCATCCCTGATCTGTGGTGTTATTCTAGATCAGTGCCCTAACCATGTGTTAGGGAGTGACACTGCTCTCAAAAGAAAACCTCCTCTGTCACTACACTACAAGTTACTTGGTGGGGCACATGTTTCAGACATTGTTGGGACATCTTCTCAAACTTCCAGTCATGCTAACTTTGATGATGAAGTCATTGCACAGCTGCAAGATACGTGCAAGGAACTGGAAGATTCCATCAGAAAAGACACTGCTCGGAAGTCCAAACTTGAACAGTTAATTAAAACTCTCATGGAGAAAAGAAATGCTTCTGCTGGAACAGTTGGTAAAGATCAAGAAACTGCTGAAGGTGATGCCTCTGGAGGATCTGATAGAGAAATTGAACAGGGTTCAGATGACTCAGGATCTAGGAGTGGTGATATTGATGCTGAGACTGATGGAGAGGGTGAAGACATTGCAGAATCTGGGTCAGATGAAGATGATGATGGTGCAGCAGAATAACTGCATAATTTCTGCAGAAGATGTTGTTTTGCCTATCTTGTTTTTTACTGAACACCTAGGATAACTATTTATATGTCTCTACTTCTGAACTTTAACCTTTGTTTTGTTTTTTACTTTGAACTGTTCTACTTGCCTTTGTCATATTTCTGGCTAAAAAGGGGGAGTAGTGTGCTGGTGTGTGTTGTGCTTGTGCTGGTGTGTGTTGTGCTCGTGCGTGTGCTGCAGCTGAGGGGGAGAATGTGGAATGTTGTGTGCTGCAGCTGAGGGGGAGAATGTGGAATGTTGTGTTGCTGTTGTTAAGGGGGAGTTTTTTGCTGCTATGCTGTGTTGTGTGTTGGTATTTCGCTGCTGTCTCTGATATGGATTTTTTGCTTGTGTTTTCTTTGCAAGATTTATTTGGTGTGTAGTTTTAGCCAAAATAAGCCAAAGGGGGAGATTGTTATTTCGTTGATTTTGTGGTAGGCATTTATTTTGCTAAAACTATTCTAGCAGCAAGATGTTGAAACAAAATGTTCTAATTTGCTGCGTTCAACATGTCGAATGAAGATGTCCCATACTGGCTCATAAGACATCGTGTCTGATTTCAGTTTAAAGGAAGATTCTGTTGCTGATAATTTGTAGCACCCCAAAATTTGCCCTCCTTACTTTAGTATTAACTGGCTTATGTTTCACTTCATTTTTGCATTATCATGTGTGCATATCATTGGTTCTTAGTATGGGGTCAAGGTGCCCGAGGCAATTCAAGAGGAGAAGAGGTTCTTCAAAGGGTCAAGCAAGAGTCCTTATATTGTCCAAAATATCTCAACTGGCTCACTCTCTACTAACCAGTGCAGAAATTAGGGTTTTGAGATTCTTGGGTTTATTGCTCCAATGGGAAAGCTTCTTGGGTTTTTATCATCACGAAATGGCACATCTTATCTTTGTTGGAGAGGATACACATCATATTCAGAGGAATTTGGATTTGGAGACTGTGTTATTTCCTCCTAGACTAAGGGTACCAAAATTAGGGTTTGCTATAAAGTCAGTTTATTTCTGATTTTTTAGGCAAGGCTTGATTCCATGGTATTCCTTGGGTCCCTAAGTATATAGGGATGGAAGATTGTCCATCAGTTTGGTTCATGAGAGATTCAATTGGCCAATGGATTGGGAATCAGGAGAATTGGGAAAAAGTCAACAGTGAGAGGGGAAGTCAACTGTGAAGTTTTGAGGTTCTCTTCAAGGTTTTCAAGGTCTCACATCCTCATATGGTCTTCAAGAGTCAAGTCTCATACCATTTATCAAGAATCAAGGGTTGGTACAAAAGTTACTAAATATGGAAATGACCTATAATTTGAAAGTTTCCATTTTGGGCAAGTTTTTACACTACAGTCAACTTAACTTTTCATCATCAAGGAAGCTTCAAATGAATTGTTCTCAAACATGAAAGTTGAAGATCTTTTTCTCCCCTTTCCAACAAGTACTAGATGGTCTCCATATCATTTGTGGAACTCAAGTTATGATCAAAAGAAGGCAAGGGGGTTTTTAGGGTTTTCTCATGGTTCCATTTTCACAACTTTTGCATTTTGGGACATAGTGACCTATAATTGCTTCATGTCACATTCTAACATCAAAGTACCTCCCATAAGGATCATTTTTGGCCTTTGAATCAAGAGATTTCATGACTTGTACATCACTTATTTCACATTATGCAAAATTGCAAGATCATTGAAAACTCATGAACCAAGACATCTCAAGGCCCAAATTCCATTCAGGTGTGATTAGAAATTGTTAAATAAGTGATCCATCATCAAGGGTTTGGATATACATGCATGGAGGAGGGTGTATTTCACATTATGCAAATTTCCAAAATCACCCAAAACTCGTTAAGTGAGGAATTAAAAAGGCCCAAGTGATGATCAGTGGATTAACCCTAAGTATTTAAGCTAACTCATGCACTGGTTAGAAGGGACACACGTTATTTTGGTGGAGATTTCAAGTGTGAACCCTAAAAGCTTCCTTCCTTCGAATCTCTTAATCCTTCAGGGTTTTTCACAAACTTCCTTCACCATCTTCATCCTGGGGATCCATAGAGCACGAAGCAGCCATCCTTTGCAGCTAACAGCGAGGATACAATTTATATAATTTCAGGTTAGGTCATTTTTGCATGATCTTAAAACTCTCATTTTAAATATGCATAATGATCTGTGATTGTTGCTGATGACTCTGATGTGTTTTATTTTAAGTTTAGACGTGTCTTATGTGCATATGGTGAGTTTGAAAGTTTTGGACCTAACTTTGTTTCATTCGAATCTCCTTATTGATGCATTGTTTGTGATTTTTGATGTGATATTATTGATCCTGGTGAAATTCTGGTTAAGAAGGTATACTTGTTTGTATTTTCTGGGTTTTTTGGGGTTGCAGGTGGCCGGAAGTGGTGACCGGAGCCCTAGCTCCGGCGACTGGTAAGGTTTCCGGTGAGGCTAGGGTTTATGTGAGGAAGACGAAGCCTGAGCCATTGATTGCCTTGATCGTGTGGCCCATATGTTGCCACGCGTTTTAAAATTTGTTTTTATGTTATTGGCTATGTGTGTGCTATCCCATGGTAAGTATTGTGTTCCTCAAATCCAAACCATCCATCATGTTAAATGTTGACTAATCTTGGACGTTGGTTTGATCCTTTGGCTTGTAAGGTGCCAGCACATTAATGATTCCATGTGCCTCTCACGTGTGACCTTTTTATTTCTGATAATTTAGTGTGCGCGTGTGTACGTGTTTATGGTGTGTTTTTGATCTGGAGCGTTCATCATGAATACGTGGTGGTTTTGTTGACTAGAGATGGCGCGTTGGATTGATCCTATGGTGGATGCTGAGTCAAATCAGTTGACTGAGTCCATGTGTTCTCCTTTTTTTATTTTATTTTTGCTGATGGATTTAAGTTTTGGGCTTTCTATTTACGCCCCCTCCTTTAAGCCCATGTCAATTTTCAACGTGAGTTATTGCTGCATACACCCCCCATGTTTATTCCTTTATTTTCATTTTTATTTTATTATTGCATTTCATTTTTAATCTTTAAAAATAGTTTTTTGCATTAAAAAATTACAAGAAAATTCATGAAGCATATTTATAGTTATATGAAATTTTCCCAAATTTTATTTTTTTATTTTCTTTTATTTTTAGTGACTGAATTAATTATTTAATGGATTTTCTTTTGAATTTATTCCATATATGCATGCCTTAACTTGTAGAATTTTGTTCTCATAGCATACAAAACCTTTTGAGTCCATTCTTTTTGCATTGCTACATCAACACATTGAAGTTCATTAAAATTTTTTTTTATTATTTTTAAAAACATTTTATGTTGCATTTCAGTCCTCCTCTTTTGCATGTTAGTTCATAATTCTCATTTGACTTTGCATAATTGTTTGAGTGACCTATCTTTTGGGGTTTTGGCATGAACTTTTGAAATATTGTTTGCCACTGGTTAAGGTGTGTTGGGTCTTAATTTGGTAATTTTAGAAAATGTCTTGCTAATTGTTTGATTGCTCTTTGTTTGAGATCTTCTTGTATGCACATCTTTGACCATGTCTGGTTACTTGTTTGAAAAGGCACTTGTGCCATCATTTGGGTTTGCTTCTTTGACTTCATAATCCATGTTTAGGTCATCCACATTCTGTCTTGGTTGAGTTCCATTTGGTTTATAACCATTTCTCTTTGGTTTGTGATTTGTTTGGGTTTCATTTGCCTTATTGTCACTTATGTCTGTTTGTACTAACCTTTTCTGCATGGGCTGAGGTAAGTTATTTAAGGGTGTGGATAGTTATCCATGTCTACTCTCACTCTTTTTTTCCCTCATATTTTCTTTTCTTTAGGCTTAGGTTGTTGTCAAACCTCCCCTTAGGGCCACCTTTGCATGATAATATTAGGACTAAATTCCATAGGGTAGTCTCCCTCCAAACCTCCCCTTAGGGCTATCTTTGCATGATAACATTAGGGTAGACTTCCCCCTTAGTGTTTTTCTTTTCTTTTGAGTCCATCTTCTCATCTCATAACAATATCTAAGATACTTAATAAGGTCAACTTGCCTTGCACACAAGCCTTAAACATAGGAAATGAAGATTGAGGGGTCCCCCTTCTCTCTTCTAGAGTGTTGAGCATACGTCCCATTGGGGACGACCATGCGACGCATTCGTTCCCGTGTTATAGACTTTGGTTCAAGTTGAGTTACGAACTAACTCAAGTCACTTCTGTCCTAAAAAATACAAACAAACTTCAAACCTTTTTATCCTTCGGGATCGTCAAACTAAAGGCTA
Organism: Lathyrus tuberosus; assembly: GCA_022829125.1. Classification (NCBI taxonomy): domain Eukaryota; kingdom Viridiplantae; phylum Streptophyta; class Magnoliopsida; order Fabales; family Fabaceae; genus Lathyrus; species Lathyrus tuberosus. Next base: position 5,517,527 of record JALAZF010000111.1, on the reverse strand, counting down.
TTTTCAAAAAGGGCACGTTACTTTCCGTCTGGGTCGCAAACAGGCATCGACCCTAACTGCCGGACGCGAACTTAACGTCGCTCAGAAAAAACACAAAAAGAACTTGGTCCAAACTACGTTGACTCTGAATTTTCCATTGCACAAAGGGAGTACGTAGATCTAGGACGACGACGTCCTACCGAGTCTGTCTTTGTCTTCTCCTTCCCCGTTTTAGTGCAGCCCTAGATGTTAGGATAACTCACCCTTAGAATAGACAACAAGCCTGGATCCCATCGAGTACGATGGACGCGTGGGGTCCTAACACCTTCCCCTCACGTAATCGACTCCCGAACCCAGGTTATGGTTGCGATGACCATTCCTTTCCCTCATCCTCAGGTTTATGCGGTGTTCCCTTTCCCTCTCTTGGGATAAATATACACGGCTGGCAACTTTGTTTTCCGCGCCACTCTCGCGTTTGTACCTGGATGAAAATCCTGGGAGCGACAGCTGGCGACTCTGCTGGGGACTCTGGTTGACCTATGCTGGTCCATCCCTAAGCGAGTCAATCCTAACGTTTTCTTGTCTTTGTTCTCTTTGGGTGTTTTTGTTTTTTGTTTTGCTTTATTTGTTGTATTTTATTTTTACCGCATTTTCTGCATTGCATATTATTATCAGCTGCTGCACTGTTTTTTCTGTTTGGCGGGTTGGGAGTTCTGAGAGGTAAGCCCAATACCCAGGCTTGAGCATACACGTAGGATTAGCGTGGCAAGTAGTGTGACTTGTGTGGCATTTGGCCAGACGTAGTATACATGAAAAATCCACATCCAGACGAGGTTTTCTTTGGTAATGTTCTATCCTGCGCATTGGTGCAGATGATTGAATGTAACCTGGAAAACTGTCGACTCTGGCGACCATTCCCGAGGACTCAGTAACGGCACTCCTCCCGAGACGTGATAATGGCAGACCAGAAATGGAAAACCCATTACATATGTCGATCCGAGGACCCAATACTGGGAACTTGCTATAGGGTTTCCTTTTGGGAAAGAATCAGTGGAAGCACTCCTCGATTGGCGATAGTATTGTACCCCGAGGGATGAATGTATTATTGCTTCTCGACCTCAGTGTCGAAGCTGAGGACTTGCCATGGGATGTTTCTTTTTTGAGGGGAATCAGTTGAGGCCTCCTCGATTGGTGATGATGCCAAACCAGAAATGGTGAATGTATCATCATTTCTCGACCTGAGAGCCCGTGATATTGAGGATCCTCGGCTTTCTAGTACCCACATGTGAGAGGGCAGGGTGTTTACAGGTTTGCAGGTAACCTTGACCTTCAACATACCCGGTTTTCTGGTCAGCAGATTTATCAGTGTGGCACTATGGTTATTTTGGTATTCTGGGTATTTGGGCAGACCTTTGAGATTATACAGTGGTTCAGTGCAACAGTTGTCCAGTCTGTGTGGCATCCTTGATCCCATGTGTGCATTTGCATCATCATTCTGCATCCTAACATGTTTGTTCATTTGCAGGGTTGCATCCTAACTTTGATTCTGGTTTTTGAAGACTATTAAGGATGAGTACTGAGAAGAGAAAGAACATCATAGTGTACAAGTTCCCATCACTTTTTCTGGATACTGTTCACAAGATTGTGTCTATGGCAGAACCTGGGGTATTGGCAGGCTTTAGAGGAGAGTATGGAAGAATTCTGAATTTTGCTCGCAACATCACCGAGTACGAGTATAGGGCTTTGCACACTCTGGTCCAATTCTATGACCCTCACCTGCGTTGTTTTCTATTCACTGATTATCTCTTGGCTCCGACATTGGAGGAATTTTCTCTCATTCTGGATGTTGCCATTAAAGAAGAAGCTCATTTCTATCCTTCTGAAGAACTTCCTGATTTGGAAAAGGTTTTCAAGGCTTTGCATTTGGATCCATCTTTGTTGAAAAATAACATTGCCAGTAAGGGAGGGTGTAAAGGCTTTCATGTGAAATTTTTGGTAGAACAGGCTGCTGTGTATGCTAAGGCTAGATGTTGGTCAGTTTTCAACGCCATCTTGGCTATGTGTGTCTATGGAACAGTGTTGTTTCCAAATATGAAGGATTTTGTGGACATGCACGCTGTCCGGATATTTACCATGAAGAATCCGGTACCTACTTTGCTTGGAGATCTGTATTATTCAGTGCATTATAAGAACGAGAAGAGGAGAGGAGGACCCCTTTATTTTTGTGCGCCAGTCTTCTACAAATGGTTTGCTGATCGTCTTCCCACATCTGGGGCATTTGTAGATACTCAAGGAACTTTGGAGTGGTCCAAAAGATTGATGGGCTTGAGGGTAAATAATCTAATTTGGGTTAACCGTGACTTGTTGGGCCAAGATATCATGATCAGTTGTGGAGGTCTCCCAAATGTGCCTCTAATAGGAAGGAAAGAGGGAATTAACTACAACCATATTCTTGCTATTAGGCAATTCGGGTATGCCTTGAAAGAGCCACCAAGAGACGAGGAGGTCCAAGAATATTTATATTTGAGTGGGGAAATCAATCCAGAACTGTTAAAAGAAGCTGCGAATACTTGGGAAGTTCGTCATAAGAATGGGAAGACTTATTTTGGGAAGAGCAACAACAGAACATTTCCTGCGTATGAAGATTGGATTCAGAAAAGGGTAGAGATGGAGCTTTTGCCATTCTCCAAAGAACCGCCATCTTACCCCTTACTGATTGAGCCTCCTACCACAGTTGAGATAGAGACGTTTAACAAGTTGTGGGCTGAAAAGGAAAAGCTGCGAGAAGAAAACAGTGAGCTACAAAGAGAGATTTACCAGTTGAAACATGAGCGGGGTGAAGCAGTTCATATCGCCAAGTTGAAGACAAAGCTTCTCGCTAAGGCAGAAAAGGAGCTAGCTGACAAGGTCACATCTAGACAAAGGATGAAGCAAGCTCTAGAGGGTATCAGTAAGGTTCTCGAGTCTAAGAAGGAGGAATTGGACAAGGCTTTGTTAAAAATTCACAGGTTCAATGCTCACCGAGACACTGCAATGGCTGAGAATAAGCGAAAGGAAGACGATTATCTAGCTCAGATTGATCAATTGAAGTTGAAGCTCAAGAAGAAAGACGTTGAGATCCTATCAGGGGTATTCCAGAGACAAGTCGTCGAAGGTCGACTCAATGAAGCCATAGCCTCCATAGAGGAACTAAAGATCCAAGCTGAAGTGAAGAGACCTAGAAATGAGGGTCCTAGCATGAATGGTGTTTCTGGAGAAGACGCTTGGGAGTTGCATTGCCGATACTTGGAAGGGATCATGCATAGGAGAGACGTTCTCATTCAAGAGCTAATTCAGAGGCCGAAGCATCCCGACACCAAAAAGTTGTTCAAGGAAATTCAAGACTGGAGTAAAAAGCATAATGGATGAGGGGGATTGGCACTTGTGGACTTTGATGACATGACGTAGTTTTCTATTTTCTCTTATTGTATTTGGATCACCACCAGGCTTGTGGGTTGGGACCTATGATTATTGCGTTCAGACTTATTATTTTGGATTGTGATTGTTGACATTTGGTTTTCCTCTGGTTTTCTTAATATATGAGCAGAAGTCCCGTTATATCTTATTGTTAAACTGGAATCAAGGGGTGGATCGCCCTGCGAATTTCTCAACATGTTCATTTGCATTTGCATATTCATAATCATTTTGCATAACAGGTGTTTATCTCTGGTGTTCTTACTTCTTTCTCCTCCGCCGTACAGGATTGATCAACCAGTTCGTCGGTATTCTACTCAGTCTGTGATAACCAGAGGATAGCCATGGAACAACTCCGTGCAGAGATGCTTGAAATGAAGGTTCAGATGAGGCAATTTGGGGAAGACATGCTGGTCATGTCCCAGGAGCAGAAGATGCTGAGGGAGGAGGTCAATCAGATGAAGACTCAGATGGGTTTGGTCATGGAAATCTTGAAAACAGTGTTAAAGAAGGAAAACAGTCATGTGCTCGCTTCCGCGACAGAGATCCTTACTCCTCCCATCTCTTTGGGATTTGATCTAGATCGTGGACTGCCTCGTGAATCTCTTCCACAAGCTGAGGTTCCAGAACTTTCCCAACAGCAACCAGGTCTTATCTCCCAAGATAAGCCTAAGAATAAAAAGTGTGCACAGAGACCGAAGCAGCCTGAAAGAGTTTTTCATCCACTCCCTATGCCATATTCTCAACTATTGCAGCATCTCCTTCGGTCGCAACTGGTACAGAAAAGGACTTTGGCTCCCGTTACTGGTAATCCCCCACCAGGCTACAATGCAAGAGCCCGTTGTGGTTTCCATTCTGGGGCACCAGGGCATACTGTGGAGAAATGTAGGGCCCTTCAGCACGTTGTCCAGGATCTGAATAATTAGAGGAAAATTGAATTCACACCAAGCGGCGTAAGCATACAAGGTGGTCCCACTCTAGCTGTTAAAAGAGAAGTGGGTACCCCCGTTGCTTCTCCCAAAGCCACATCAGGTCAGGGGCATTTCCTGCAGTCCTTGGTCTTAGAATCCCCACATCCGCAAATGCTGCCTATGCCTCGACCAAGTCTGAAGAGAAAAGTGCCTGAAAAGATTACGCGCTCGAATCAGGGTCAACAAGAGAACTGCTCTGGAAAGAGACAACAAAGATCACGAAGGCCTGAGAGAAGGTTTGATCCACTCCCTGTTCCTCACAGCCATGTTCTTGCCCGTCTACTTGAAAGTTCTTTGGTTCAACTAAGGGATGCCAAGCCCGTTCCCAACCCTATTCCTCCTGATTATGATCTGGATGCCAGATGTGAATATCACTCAGACACACTGGGTCATTCAATTGAAAATTGCAGCGTGTTCAAGCACAAGGTGCAAGACCTGGTAGAGTCAGAGATCATTGCATTCACTGAAGATGATATGTACATCAATTGAAGCCTCCTTTCTCAAATAAGCACTCAGTCTGCAAGTACGTCCAGACAGAATCAAGCTTCCTCAGCAATGGCAATCTTCGGCTTCTTTACTGCATTTTCATTTGTAGTTTTTCATTTCTTGCTAAAGCATTGTATGCATGTAAGACTTGTTTGTTTTTTATGATGATATTAATGCAATGAGTATGTTTTCCTTGAAGTAATCCATTCGTGTTCACTCTTAAATGTTTATATGCACTGCAATACCAATTTTCTTGTCTAGAACTCTTAAGGGAGGATGATGAGATGAAAACGCAAAATCTCTGGTTGTATGTTCAAGGATAGAACCCTGTTGAGGATGTACAGGCATTGTTTCAAACCCCTAAACACTGGAGATATAAGGGAGATAGACCCTCGTTAACCCCTTTGAGCCTTGAAGTAGGAGTTTCCTTCGTACGAAAAATCCTCATACTTAACCCAGGGACAGGGTAGGCGACAGTTAGTTTAACCGAGCGTTCAAATTTCAAGAAGAGTGTGCATCTGAGGATCCATTACCTTCTATCCCACCGTCAAGAGGTCAAAAGATGTGAAACCATAATGGTCATCCATCAACAATCATAGAAGTGAGGCAGTCACAACCCTGTCAAGCAAGTAACACAACCAGTGTCACACGCTTTGTTCAAAAAGGGGAATAAAAAAAAGGGAGAGAAAGCCCGCTAAGTCGAAACTTGAAAATGAGTGACTTAGGAAAAAGTTAGGGCATCCCGCTGGACTTCAAAATTGAAAAACTCAAAAGAGTCAGTCCAGGCAAAAAATTAGGGATCAAAAAAGGGGCAAAAGAAAGAAAAAGCGAAAAAGCATTACAAAAGAAAATCCTCAATAAGAACAAATTCGTGTGATTACAGACACAAAAGATAAAAAGGGGTGGCTGTCATTCCAAAACCTCCTTAGGTGCCAGACCATTAGTGGCATAGGTCCCGTAAAGATCATAAACCTTTGAGAGATGAGTGTTTGTGTCAGATTAACTGAACATAGGACTGGAGAACATCACGAAGAGTGGGTGGGCACCGATAAATTTTGAGCCATAAATCCTTTTTGCTGAAACCGTGAACCAGACCACGTTACAACCCTTAAAATTCCTAATTGAAACAGGGTTTTTTTCCTAAAGCATACTTCAACAGGATAACGTTCCTGACTCCTATGAGTTGTGCTAATAAGATTTGTTGGTATTGCATGTGCGCATTATTTTGCCACCCAAAAATCAAGGTCGCATCCCAGCTAGTGATTCGTTCACAAGGCTTGGCGACGCATTTTCAATAAAAACTTCAAGGTTAACATATTTGTTGCATTAGAATTATCATTCTCATAAATAACTTGTTCTACTTGCATACATGTGCCCAAGCATCAATGCAGCTTACACAGTGAACGTCAGTCAAGAAGCTTGATCCTGCCAAGTTGGGATGCTTGAAAATTCTGAAGGACAAGCATATCAAGGGGCATGCGGCCAAGAGACTCGGTGTAGAGTGGGCTCTCCCCAGTAAGTCATGTTAAAGATGCAGCTAATCTGGAGCAGTCACGTTGAAAACTCTCCCTAAATCAGCCGAACAGGGGCAATCAGGTCGATTTGACAAATCTCTACAAGATCAGTCAAGGGGAAAAGGTCCTTCAAGAATTGGGGCAGGCCACCTCTAGAGCGTGAGAGATCGTCCACTCCTAAAAATGGTTAATCGAAAACACCTCCTCAAGGTTCAAAATACTAAAGCAGAGTATTTTTAAGTCATCACAATCCCTTTCGAGGTAATGTACGTCATGGATTATGAAGACGGGGCAGTTATGTCGAGATATGAGTTTGAAGACCCTGGGGCAGTGCGGATGCCTGGCCTTCTATAAAATCCTCTTGAGATTATTTTTTCCATTAGACCTGGTGGTCTGGGGCAAGTGGAAAGTTCAAAGGACCGTCTATGACCGTAGAGACATGTCAGGTAGGATGGCAACAACATTGTACTCCCCCAGTAGGTTTGCTCTCCCCAGCATTGAGATTGCACCTTTCCTCAGCAGAGCAGACCTCCCCCAGCAGGAGACTTGGGAAGTATTTTCTCCGGATCAAGGTGTTATTTCCCTACAGAATCAGGGTGTTCACTTCCCCCATCCAGTCAGGAAGCGTGTTTTCGCTGACAATGTCATATTCTAATCACCAGCAAGGTTGGAGTAAAGTCATTCTCCCCATCAGCAGGTTAAGTTTAGCAGTATCCCCAAGCAGGATGGTATTATGGGTTGGCATCCCCCAGCAGGTCCTAAGCCCATCTGTTATTGGCAATCCTTAGTAACAGACTTCCGATTCAGTTATTGGCATTCATTCTCAACTCCACCAGCAGAGGAGGAATCTCAGGTTCGATGTCGCCTTCAGTAAAGGACATGTGTAATCCCCGGTAGTGTGGATGTTCCTTTGGGATTTCATCCCCAGCAGAAGTTGTTAATCCAAAGGGTCGGTCAGTGTGATCCTTCTCAGCAGAGTTCTTGGATTCAGAGGACAATTTATTTTTGTCATCCCCAGCTGAATTGGTCTTTTCTCTCCAGCATTTATTTTGCTGGAAGGACCCTTTTTGCATATCATAAGCATTTGCATTGCATCCTCAAATGCGTAGCATTTCCACTTCGTGTGGAGCATTACGGCAAAATTCAAACATAGGCATCTGAAGCATAAGCCAGGTTCGAGCTTTCCTTCGTCGGAAAAAAGCAGATTTTGGAGAATATCATTCGACTTTACTCCACAAGTGTTGGGTTTAGTCATTCAAATTAATATTTGACATTCCCTTGCAGAGTTGTTTGCCAGGAGCGTTAATCCATGATTTCGTTTTTACCCCTTCGTCCAGGTGGTCCTTGGGTTTATTCCCTCAGGGGTTCTTTCCGTCAGACACCCGTCCGTATTTCTTTCAGCACCCGTCCGTGTTTGAACCTCTGATTTTAATGCCCGTCCGTATTGACATTTGACACCCGTCCGTGTTCCTTTCAGCACCCGTCCGTGTTTGAACCTCTGATTTCAATGCCCGTCCGTATTGACTTTTGACGCCCGTCCGTGTCCTTTCAGCACCCGTCCGTGTTTGAACCTTTGTTTCAATGCCCGTCCGTATTGACATTTGATTCCCGTCCGTGTCCTTTTAGCACCCGTCCATGTTTGAACCTTTTAAGCCAATGCCCGTCCGTATTGACTTTTGACGCCCGTCCGTGTCCTTTCAGCACCCGTCTGTGTTTGAACCTTTTAAGCCAATGCCCGTCCGTATTGACTTTTGACGCCCGTCCGTGTCCTTTCAGCACCCGTCCGTGTTTGAACCTTTTAAGCCAATGCCCGTCCGTATTAACTTTTGACGCCCGTCCGTGTTCTTTCGGCACCCGTCCGTGTTTGAACCTTTGTTTCAATGCCCGTCCGTATTGACATTTGGCACCCATCCGTGTTCCTTTCAGCACCCGTATGTGTTTGAACCTTTGAAGCCAATGCCCGTCCGTGTCCTTTCAGCACCCATCCGTGTTTGAACCTTTGAAGCCAATGCCCGTCCGTATTGACATTTGGCACCCGTCCGTGTCCTTTCAGCACCCGTCCGTGTTTGAACTTTTGTTTCAATTCCCGTCCCTATTGACATTTGGCACCCGTCCGTGTCCTTTCAGCACCCGTCCGTGTTTGAACCTTTCATTTCAATGTTCGTCCGTATTGACATTTGGCACCCTTCCGTGTCCTTTCAGCACCCGTCCGTGTTTGAACCTTTCATTTCAATGCCCATCCGTATTGACTTTTGACGTCCGTCCGTGTCCTTTCAGCACCCGTCCGTGTTTAAACCTTTTATTTCAATGCCCGTCCGTATTGATATTTGACGCCCGTCCGTGTCCTTTCAGCACCCGTCCGTGTTTGAACCTTTGTTTCAATGCTCGTCCGTATTGACATTTGACGCCCGTCCGTGTCCTTTCAGCGCCCGTCCGTGTTTGAACCTTTGATTTCGATACCCGTCCGTATTGACCTTTGGATGACACCCATCCGTGTTACCTTTCATTCACCAGCGAGATCAATCCCCAGTAAATTTGCCTTTTTTACACCCGTCCATGTACCTTTTCGATACCCGTCCGTGTTGAATCCTTTTACACCCTTCCGTGCATCTTTTCGATACCCATCCGTATTGAACCTTTTTACACCCGTCCGTGTATCTTTTCGGTACCTTGTTCATATCTGATATTGTTGACTCCTTGACACCCATCAGTGTTTATCCCCAGTATAGTTAACACTCGTTTGTGTTTATTTCATGACATTCCAATACATTGTTCGTGTTGTTTTCCAACACTCGTACGTGTTGTGACAAGTGCAACATTTATTGCTTGTTCCCCAGTGGAGTCGTCCCTCCTTTGAGGATTGCAAATTTCGGGTTTCTTTTGGTATTCAATCCCCGTGAATCCTTTAAACGCATGAAAGCCGTTGCTATCATACCTTCAGGACCAAGTTGATTGAATAGGGGCAGCTGTAGCACCCCAAAATTTGCCCTCCTTACTTTAGTATTAACTGGCTTATGTTTCACTTCATTTTTGCATTATCATGTGTGCATATCATTGGTTCTTAGTATGGGGTCAAGGTGCCTGAGGCAATTCAAGAGGAGAAGAGGTTCTTCAAAGGGTCAAGCAAGAGTCCTTATATTGTCCAAAAGATCTCAAGTGGCTCACTCTCTACTAACCAGTGCAGAAATTAGGGTTTTGAGATTCTTAGGGTTATTGCTCCAATGGGCAAGCTTCTTGGGTTTTTATCATCACCAAATGGCACATCTTATCTTTGTTGGAGAGGACACACATCATATTCAGAGGAATTTGGATTTGGAGACTGTGCTATTTCCTCATAGACTGAGGGTACCAAAATTAGGGTTTGCTATAAAGTCAGTTTATTTCTGATTTTTTAGGCAAGGCTTGATTCCATGGTATTCCTTGGGTCCCTAAGTATATAGGGATGGAAGATTGTCCATCAGTTTGGTTCATGAGAGATTCAATTGGCCAATGGATTAGGAATCAGGAGAATTGGGGAAAAGTCAACAGTGAGAGGGGAAGTCAACTGTGAAGTTTTGAGGTTCTCTTCAAGGTTTTCAAGGTCTCACATCCTTATATGGTCTTCAAGAGTTAAGTCTCATACCATTTATCAAGAATCAAGGGTTGGTACAAAAGTTACTAAATATGGAAATGACCTATAATTTGAAAGTTTCCATTTTGGGCAAGTTTTTACACTACAGTCAACTTGAGTTTTCATCATCAAGGAAGCTTCAAATGAATTGTTCTCAAACATGAAATTTTAAGATCTTTTTCTCCCCTTTCCAACAAGTACTAGATGGTCTCCATATCATTTGTGGAACTCAAGTTATGATCAAAAGAAGGCAAGGGGGTTTTTAGGGTTTTCTCATGGTTCCATTTTCACAACTTTTGCATTTTGGGACATAGTGACCTATAATTGCTTCATGTCACATTCTAACATCAAAGTACCTCCCATAAGGATCATTTTTGGCCTTTGAATCAAGAGATTTCATGACTTGTACAACACTTATTTCACATTATGCAAAATTGCAAGATCATTGGAAACTCATGAACCAAGACATTTCAAGGCCCAAATTCCATTCAGGTGTGATTAGCAATTGTTAAATAAGTGATCCATCATCAAGGGTTTGGATATACATGCATGGAGGAGGGTGTATTTCACATTATGCAAATTTCCAAAATCACCCAAAACTCATTAAGTGAGGAATTAACAAGGCCCAAGTGATGATCAGTGGATTGACCCTAAGTATTTAAGCTAACTCATGCACTGGTTAGAAGGGACACACGTTATTTTGGTGGAGATTTCAAGTGTGAACCCTAAAGGCTTCCTTCCTTCGAATCTCTCAATCCTTCAGGGTTTTTCACAAACTTCCTTCACCATCTTCATCCTGGGGATCCATAGAGCACGAAGCAACCATCGTTTGCAGCTAACAACGAGGATACAGTTTGCATAATCTCAGGTTAGGGAATTTTTTCATGATCTTAAAACTCTCCTTTTAAATATGCATAATGATCTGTGATTGTTGCTGATGACTCTGATGTGTTTTATTTTAAGTTTAGACGTGTATTATGTGCATATGGTGAGTTTGAAAGTTTTGGACCTAACTTTGTTTCATTCGAATCTCCTTATTGATGCATTGTTTGTGATTTTTGATGTGATATTATTGATCCTGGTGAAATTCTGGTTAAGAAGGTATACTTGTTTGCATTTTCTGGGTTTTTTGGGGTTGCAGGTGGCCGGAAGTGGTGACCGGAGCCCTAGCTCCGGCGACTGGTAAGGTTTCCGGCAAGGCTAGGGTTTATGTGAGGAAGACGAAGCCTGAGCCATTGATTGCCTTGATCGTGTGGCCCATATGTTGCCATGCATTTTAAAATTTGTTTTTATGTTATTGGCTATGTGTGTGCTATCCCATGGTAAGTATTGTGTTCCTCAAATCCAAACCATCCATCATGTTATATGTTGACTAATCTTGGACGTTGGTTTGATCCTTTGGCTTGTAAGGTGCCAGCACATTAATGATTCCATGTGCCTCTCACGTGTGACCTTTTTATTTATGATAATTTAGTGTGCGCGTGTGTACATGTTTATGGTGTGTTTTTGATCTGGAGCGTTCATCATGAATACGTGGTGGTTTTGTTGACTAGAGATGGCGCGTTGGATTGATCCTATGTTGGATGCTGAGTCAAATCAGTTGACTGAGTCCATGTGTTCTCCTTTTTTTATTTTATTTTTGCTGATGGATTTAAGTTTTGGGCTTTCTTTTTACGCCCCCTCCTTTAAGCCCATGTCAATTTTCAACGTGAGTTATTGCTGCATACACCCCCCATGTTTATTCCTTTATTTTCATTTTTATTTTATTATTGCATTTCATTTTTAATCTTTAAAAATAGTTTTTTGCATTAAAAAATTACAAGAAAATTCATGAAGCATATTTATAGTTATATGAATTTTATTTTCTTTTATTTTTAGTGACTGAATAAATTATTTAATGGATTTTCTTTTGAATTTATTCCATATATGCATGCCCTAACTTGTAGAATTTTGTTCTCATAGCATACAAAACCTTTTGAGTCCATTCTTTTTTCATTGCTATATCAACACATTGAAGTTCATTAAAACATTTTTTTATTATTTTTAAAATCATTTTATGTTGCATTTCAGTCCTCCTCTTTTGCATGTTAGTTCATAATTCTCATTTGACTTTGTATAATTGTTTGAGTGAACTATCTTTTGGGGTTTTGGCATGAGCTTTTGACATATTGTTTGCCACTGGTTAAGGTGTGTTGGGTCTTAATTTGGTAATTTTAGAAAATGTCTTGCTAATTGTTTGATTGCTCTTTGATTGAGATCTTCTAGTATGCACATCTTTGACCATGTCTGATTACTTGTTTGAAAAGGCACTTGTGCCATCATTTGGGTTTGCTTCTTTGACTTCATAATCCATGTTTAGGTCATCCACATTCTGTCTTGGTTGAGTTCCATTTGGTTTATAACCATTTCTCTTTGGTTTGTGATTTGTTTGGGTTTCATATGCCTTATTGTCACTTATGTCTGTTTGTACTAACCTTTTCTGCAGGGGCTGAGGTAAGTTATTTGAGGGTGTGGATAGTTATCCATGTCCACTCTCACTCTTTCTTCCCCTCATCTTTTCTTTTATTTAGGCTTAGGTTGTTGTCAAACCTCCCCTTAGGGCCACCTTTGCATGATAACATTAGGACTAAATTCCATAGGGTAGTCTCCCTCCAAACCTCCCCTTAGGGCCATCTTTGCATGATAACATTAGGGTAGACTTCCCCCTTAGTGTTTTTATTTTCTTTTGAGTCTCTCTTCTCATCTCATAACAATCTCTAAGATACTTAATAAGGTCAACTTGCCTTGCTGTATATGCGTATTTTCGACGCCATGAGTTCAACACGTAAAAAGTTGTTTTCGACAAATAGAGGAACATGCCAGAAGAAGTACAACTGAAAGAGTATATCTGCTTGGGAGATATTCTTCAACACCCTTCGACATTTCGACAAGACAACGTTTCGTCATTTCGACAAGACAACGCTTCGACATTTCGTCAAGTAAAGATTTCTGCAAAATGAAAAAGTTTGGATAAGTATGAAGAAGGTTGTAATAGTTTGACAATTCGACAAGTCTAAAAGGACGCGTTTGTTTGACATAACTTGAAGATTCAAATTCAGGAGAATTATAACGTTTGGCAGAAGACGCGTGGAAGCACCTGGCGAAAGGAAGACATGCAGAATGCCAGATGTCGAAGTTTTAGGATTTAGTCGTTAATAGCAGTTATTTTGTTTATCTATAAATAGGATAGTTGTTATTAGAATTGTGTGTGTGAAAAAACTTGTACAAAACTTCCTGAAATTACTCAAAGTACCCGTGTGAGAGAAAAGAGTTATTTGGAAAAATGTACGTGTAAACACCATCTTTTAATTTCTTTATTAATCAAAGTCTTTTTTATCAATTCCTTTACATTTACCAGCATCTTTATGTTTTCTTCGTCATTTTACTTTAAAGTTCTTTCTTCGCCATTTTACTTTAAAAGTTCTTTTCAAACTCATTTTCTTTTATCTCAGACTTTCATTTAGAGTTAGTTGAAATCTTTTGTTCCAAAAGACTTAAATACATAAAACCAAGATATCACCCTTAATTTAAAATTTATCACGTTGATCTAAGTTTTCGCACGACGTCCTAGGATTTGTTTGGTTAATCCTGCAAGTAACCCAGATTTCACCATTCTGGTAAACCAGAGGTTGTTCGCCAAGATCAACAGCGAACAAATTGGCACGCCCAGTGGGACTAGTGCAATATAAAACTTAAAAAATTATTAAGGTTTTGTCTTCGTTGTATGAGACTAAGAAGCGGTAAATTAGCCGTATCTGACGTAGAGAGACCCAAAAGAACTAGAGTAAGGAAAATGGCGAATCAGTCAAATAATCCTAATCCCAATCCAAATTCAAATGAAAATATTCCAGTTTCCAACCCTATACCTTCGACAGGGGGAAATGTGGATTCAAACCCTGTTCTGGAGGAGGTTATGCCTTCGTCAACAGGATCCATACCAGCGGTATCGCTCTCCCAAAGTATGCCTAGTTCCTCCACAATGGGACATTCAAGGCCCTTGGGGACGCCTCCTCCGGGAGGACAAAATTTTAGGCCATTCCAGACAAATTTTTCCATGCCTATGTTCAGAAGAGAACAACCATATGGAATGCCAACGTCAGTAATGGCAAACTTGCAAAGTGCACCACCCTTGTATTCTGACGCCATGGTCCACATGTCTTCACCATTGCAAGGATCAGGATATGGTGGAAATATGAGTAGATTGAACCAATCCCTACCAAATTTCCAAATGCCAGCAATTACCAATAATTCTGCGTAAGTAATTCGACAACAAATGGACGAAAGTAATCATGATATGGTCCAAATGTTGACTCAACAAATGGGAGCAGTGTTTAACCCTTTAATACAAAACACTACCCAAACCAACCAATTGTTGGCTGCGCAAATGACGCGCATTGCTGACTTTTTTGGTGTTCCTCAAGCACGACAAAGAGAACAAGTGATTCAAAACCAAGTAGTAAATGTCGAAGAGGAACCCACGATAAATCAAAGGCCTTTAGAGAATCCTCAGGCAAACCCTAGAAACCAAGAGGCAGTGGTCGAACATCCTCGTGTCGAAATCCCCGTTCAACAAGAACCTAGGAGGGTAATAGTCCAGAGAGGCCAAGATGCTGATGATGTGTTGCAACAGCGGATACGATATAATAACTTTCCTGTCGAAAATAACATAACAGCCATGGTCGAAAGGATAATGGCCCAAAATGGTGTAAATATAGGTTTGCAAAGGCCTACTTATACTTCCCCGTTGTCAGAACACATTCTGCAAGAGGAACTACCTCCAAGATGGAAAGTTCCCAAGTTTACTAAATTTTCAGGAGATACTAGTGAATCTACTATAGAGCACGTAGCGCGTTATCTAATAGAAGCAGGAGAAATAGTCAATAATGAAAACTTGAAAATGAAGTACTTCCCAAGTTCCTTGACAAAAAATGCATTCACCTGGTTTACATCCTTGCCTGCGAACTCTATATTCACATGGACCCAATTAGAAAGATTGTTCCATGAACAATTCTATATGGGTCAGACTAAGATAAGTTTGAAGGAATTAGCCAGTGTTAAGAGGAAATTTTCAGAGCCTATAGATGATTACCTAAATAGGTTCAGGTTGCTTAAGGCAAGATGTTTCACACAAGTGCCAGAACGAGAGTTAGTCGAAATGGCTGCAGGGGGTCTAGATTATTCTATAAGGAAGAAATTAGACACTCAATATTTAAGAGATATGGCACAATTAGCAGATAGGGTAAGACAGATTGAAAGGCTAAAAGCTGAGAAATTTAGATCAAATAAAAATAAAAAGGAAAGAGTGGCCTATGTAGGAGTATGCCAGGATGATGATGGTGACGAAAATGAACTAATTTTGTTCGACGAACAAGAAATTGATCTGGCAGAACTAAAGTCAGGCCCACCATACGCCTGTAAAGTACTAGCTCCGTCGAATGGAAAAAATCCAGTCGAACATGAAAAGAATGATAAGTTTCCTAAACGAACTTATACGTTCGACGTCACCAAGTGTGACGAAATTTTTGATTTATTGGTCAAAGATGGCCAGTTAATAAAGCTTCCAGGCGCTAAAGAACCGCCTGTCCCTCTTCCTCAGGTTTATGCGGTGTTCCCTTTCCCTCTCTTGGGATAAATATACACGGCTGGCGACTCTGTTTTCCGCGCCACTCTCGCGTTTGTACCTGGATGAAAATCCTGGGAGCGACATAATTGTTACTGAATATTCTGTGAATATTTGGTTATCCTATGTGGCATACAAAGTATTTTTGGGTTGTGTTTTTTGTGTTGGTTTTCGGATTTTCAGCGCTTTCTAATTATGGAGACATATTAGGAAACTTTAGATTGAAGACCTATTTTGTTGGAGTTTATTTTGCAGATTTGTGAGCAGTCTCTTTGCTGCGTTTTTGAAGCCCAATGCAGTCCAGATTTAATGCTATATATTGACTGGTGTAAACCTAGTTTAGGTGTGGAACTTACGTGTGTTTTTGTTAGGGTTTTCGAGTGTTATTTGTGAGCCTAACTGGTATCATTCTGATAACAGTATAAGGACTGGTTTTTGTGTTGTAAGTTCTGTCAGTTACTCATAAGCTTTTAAGCATTGAGTTTCTTGTGTGTCAATTCTCATAAGCTTTGAAGTATTGAGAATTGTGTGTTTTTGAAAGTGTGACTTTCGTTTTTGTTACTTGTGTTGAAAGGAACCAATCACGGGTTGTGATTGTAGAGGGATTTGAGGAGGGCCTCATACCTAGGTGAGTCTAAGGTAGAAGTCATAGGAAGGGTAGTGATTAAGTGAGCAGATTATAACAGGGTTTGGTTATTGTATGATCTGTGAATTGATACTATCGTATATTGGTTTCGTCCTTGGCTTGGTAGCCCCCAGAGTAGGATTGTTGATCCGAACTGGGTAAACATATCACTGCGTTATTTACTTTCTGCACTGTTATTATTATTGTTATCTTGTTCATTGTGTTCGATATCAGTGTCTCAACATCTGTGTAGGACATCTGATATCTGTGCCAGAATTTCAAGGGTCATAGAACTGCGCCCGAGTGTGCAGAGCCCTGAACTCATAGTTGGTAACATCTCGGGCGAAGCTCAGAATCCTCCCATACTCTCTTTTAAAGTCTGCCAATACCCCCGGGTTTTTCCATAGCCGAGATCTTGTGCACAACATCTAAATGAAGCTCCGGGAACTTGTACGGGATGATATTCTTTCTCTCTTCAGTGCTAGTATTCATCATGGACAGTCTTCGGACAACCAGAATCAAAGTTAGGATGCAACCCTACAAATGAACAAACATGTTAGAATGCAAAATGATGATGCAAATGCAAACATGGGATCAAGGTATCCATGATGCTCAAAACTGCTGTTGTTATGCTGACTGAATAAAACCCCAAATATCAGGAAACCAGAAATCCAGAATAACGGCCCATTCAAACTGCCAGAAAATCAGGATGATAACAGTACATTGATGAGAAATCTAGAAAACTAGGTAGGCTGAAGGTCAAAGTCACCTACAAACCTGCAAACACCCATCCCCTCTCACATGTGGGTTCTAGAAAACGGGGTCCTCAGTCTCGGATTCTCGATTTGAGAAGCAATAGTACATTCATCCCTCGGGGTACAATACTATCGCCAAACAAAGAGGTCGTCCACTGATTCCCCCAAAAATAAGGTCATCCTATAGTGAGTTCTCATCATTGGGTCCTCGGATCAGCAAGTGTAATGGGTTTGCCATTTCTGGATTGCCATTATCATATGCCGGGAGGAGAGGCGTTGCCGAGTCCTCGGGAGACGGTCGCCAGAGTCGACAATTTTCCAGGTTATATTCCATCGTCTGCCTCAAATGTGCAGGATAGAATATTACAAAGAAAACCTCGTCTGGATGTGGAGTTTTCATGTATACTAAGTCTGGCCAAATGCCAAACAAGTCACACTACTTTCCACGCTAATCATATGTGTATGCTTAAGCCTGGGTATTGGGCTTTTCTCTCATGAATCCAACCCACCCTACAAACAGGAAAATCCAGCAGCAGAACAGTATAGCATATGACAGTAACGAAATGAAATGCAATGCTATAAATGCGGTAAATACAGTAAAACAGTAATATACAGTAATATACAACAACATAAAGCACAACAGATAAACACCCAATGAAATAAAACAAACAAGCGCTAGGATTGACTCGCAAAAGGAGATGGACCAGCCAGAGGTCTATCTGTCCCCAGCAGAGTCGCCAGCTGTCGCTCCCGAGGATTTGCATCCATGGTACAAACGCGAAAGTGGCGCGGAAAACAGAGTCACCAGCAATGTGTATTTATCCCAAGAGAGGGAAAGGAAACATTGCGTAAACCTGAGGGAAGGGAAAGAGCATGGTCTCACGACCAAGAGAAACGAGTAAGATAGTCGGTTACGTGAAGGGAAGGTGTTAGCACCCCACACGTCCATCGTACTCGACGGAATCCATGCTTGTTGTCTTGATCAAAGGGTGTCATCATCTGGAGCTCCACTGCTACTGGAAGCAAGAAGGAACAGGAACGAAAAGGAACGAAGAAACGAAGAAGAAGAGAAAAAGAAGAAGTGACTCGATAGGACATCTCTCATCCTACGCCTACGTATTACCTCGTGCAATGGGAAAGTCAGAGTCAACGTAGTTCGAACACGAACTAAAGGGGGGAGGTTGCTCGCCAAGACATCGCCGTCTCGTGCCTACGTATCCTCAATCGGACTAGAAAGAGGAAATCAAAGCAGTCGTAGTTCGACCTAACGAGGTCGGTTAGTGTTTTTTATGAGCGACGTTAGATTCGCGTCCGGCAGTTAGGGTCGATGCCTGTTTGCGACGAGACGGAAGTAACGTGCCCTTTTCTGAAAATGAGTTGAGATGAAGAATCCCGAAGGATAAAAAAGGTTTGAGTTTGTTTTTTTGTTTTAGATAGAAGTGGATTGAAGTTAGTTTGTAACTTATATTGCACTAAAGTCTACCATGCGGGAACGAGTGAATCGCATGGTCGCCCCCAAATGGGACGTATGCTAAACACTCTAGAAGAAGAGGGGAGACCCCTCGTTCTTCATTTCCTACACTTAAGGCTCGAGCGCAATATTCGTTATATTTATTAAGTGTTTTAGAAGTGTTATGAGATGAGAAGAGAGGACTCATAGGAAAACACTAAGGGAAACTAAACGTTCCTAATGTTATCATGCAAAGGTGGCCCTATAGTTGAGGTTGAAAGGGGAACTTCTACCTAAGTTAGCATGCAAAGGGAACCTAACGCTAATCCTACTCCAAGCTTAATCGGAAATTAAGTTGGACTAGGTAGCTCTAAGGTAGTGAATCCAAGACTTAAATAAGTCTTGAGACTCAAAGGGAGAGAAGGAGTGAAAGAGAAGGAGAAGAAAAGAGCAAAAACAGCAGCTACAACAGCGTATCTGCGCCAATACAGAAGTAAAAAGCAGCCACAACTCACAATTCAGCATAAAGATAGGTGTAAAATGTCAACCAGCAGCGCATACAACAACATACATGCACATGAACAGCAGTAGAAACATGGCAGCATGTGATACACTTGAATACAAATCAAACATGGCAAAGCAAACATGCATCAAGCATTACATATCACAATTAATCATGATCACAATCATACCACAAACCATGGTAAACAACTCTTGAAATCATCATGAAAGAATGCATATCATTTGGTACATGAACAAGTCAAAACAAGAATGCATCTCATGAAGTTAAGTGCAAGCAATCATATTCAAATAACAAACTCCAGCAACATCAACAACAAGTCACAATCAACATGCTCAAGAAGTGTGTGCTATGTGTTCATCGCATCGGGAACGCAACATCGCAAACATGATCATAAACGATAAAAATCCAAGAGTTGCGTGTCGGAAAATTGTGTGCATATAATGGTGTGAGGTGCAACAGCATCAAATTAATTCACAAATCATCAACATAATAATCCATGAAGTTTAGACATGAAAAGGATCTCAAACAACCAAGAAAATGCAAGAAAAACAAGTTCTGCAGCAGTGGTAACCGGTTACAGCATAACTGCTAACCGGTTACACAGTTCAAAATTGCACAAATTACGCTGAAAATACACAGTGTAACCGGTTACAACATAACTGCTAACCGGTTACTCTGGGACAGTTGTGAAAAAATTCAGTTTCAAAAGCACTTTTCAGCAGCAAATCACTTATGTAATCATGTTCAATGATCATGTAATCAACAATGCACGAAAATCAAGTTCAGAAACAGCATTCAAACACCATTTAGATCTAATAATCATCAACATCCACTATTAAATTCACACAAATGAATGAAAACACACCAAAAATCATGGATCTACATTGTGAAAGTTGCAATTAAGCTAAAATGAGTATGGATATGAAATTAACCAGCCTACAAAGCTGAGATTTGCTTTGGTGAGTGTTGTAAACAGAATTTGATGAATCCAAGTAGAGAAATCCAAGATCCACAAGCTCCTTGCACTCAAAAATTGGAAATCCAAGCAATAAGCAATAAAAACTCCAAAATCACTTTCAATAATCACTTCTTAAATTCCAGATCTAGATCCAAACGAAAATCACCAATGAAATGCAGCAATGAAATGGTAATGAGAGGCTTTAGCTCAAGAATTAACAAGTTCCAATGAAGAACTTGTTAACCTTTGAAAAAGAGCTTTGAGTGTGGTTGAAAATGGAGGTTGAGAGTGAAAAGGTGAGAGAGAATTGAGAGCAAAATTCTGAAAAATGAGATTGAAAAATGATCTAGGGTGGAAAGGTTTGGAATGAATTGATTTAAATAGAAGCTAGGTTAGGAATTCAAATGTAGTTTGGAGTGAGGTTTAGTGGGTGGAAATTAAGGTGAAAAGTGGATTAGGAAATGAAATAAAGAAGTAGAGTGGAAAATGTTGGAAGGAATTTGAATTTTGAGTGGAAAATGATGAAAATATCAATTCTAGATCCTTCCCCCACGTGCACATGCCAAGCACATGATCACAAATGATGCAAACTGAATTTCCCAAATTTTGCCCAGAGTAACCGGTTACAGCACATTTGCTAACCGGTTACTCAGTTCAAAAACTGAAGAAATGCGCAGAAAAACCAAAGGGTAACCGGTTATCAGATACGCTGTAACCGGTTACACAGTGCAAATTTTGAATTTTGGCGCCTTTTGGAGGGAAACTGGAAAAAGTGACTTCTGATAGCTGCTTTGAAACCATTAAGCCTCTGAAACTTACCATTTGATATTACCACTGGAATACACTTGAAATATGTCGTGAAATGTTTTTTTTCCGCACTCGGATTAAACTGTTGATAACAACTGTCTGGTGCTGAATAACTGATCAAAAATTTACTGCCGGAGTTTCTGATCATCCAGTCATTTAATGAGCAAAATAAATGCTCAAAAGACTTGGAAAGCTATCTGCTTGGCTCTGAACACTATTAAAAATCATACTGGGACTGATGATGTCGTGAGCTGCTGAAAGAAATACCTTGATCCCATGCCCAAAAGAAATATGCAAATGCAAAAATGACAATGCAAATGAAATGAAGCATAAGCCAAAAAGGTTAGCAACACTAGGGCAAATTTTGAGGTGTTACAGATAGCATCCTTGATTATTTTCTGAGCAAACTCTACAACATTCATAGTTATGTGGTGGCACCCGGCCACGTCCGCTTTGAATGTAGTGTAACCTCACTAGGTCCGTTTCCATCGATCAAGCATCCTGACTCTGATGCCTAGTAGGGTTCCCATTAATCATAGTGACTTGTTGCATGTCTTCATCTAGATAGACCGGAAGCCACCAGTGGTTCAATAAGTGTTACAAAGTTCTTTGAACGAGAGCACATCCCTGGCCACTCTCGCGACCTCCTTTACAGTTCTGATAATTATGCGAAGTCAGAAAATCGAGCTGGACTTGCTTAGCGTGTAACTCTACCAAGATGGTATTCATCAAGCGAATGTTGAAGATCTGAATCATGTTGATCTGATAAAGATTTTTATCATGCTAGTCCTGGATCCATCCAAGATCCATCTGACATTGGAGGGCATCTTGTATAAAAGAGTATCCCTGATTGTTTACCTAGCAAATCAGACAGGAATTGTAATCGTGTCGTGGTAGATTATGATACTGGCTTTGTCTTGAGTGCATTGCCACTAGGTTGACATTCATCGCAAGGATGTCGTGGTTTTGAATGATGTTGGAATTTGTACAAGCCATGTTAACTCCACGAACTCTATGCTCTTGGATCCACCTGAGATCCAATTGTTCCTGTAGAGCTGATTGCACCACAGAACATCCTTGATTGTTTTTAGAGCAGATATCACACTGGTGATAATTGTGAGGTGGTACATGGTCGTACCCGCTCGACTTGCGATGCATCTTGACCAGATTGGTCCTCAATAAGAGTACATCATGAATTTGATAGCTGTTGTTAGACTCTCCCTCTATCAAATTTACTGCAGCTTTCTCGTGTTGAGGCAACGGGTTCGTGAGAACATTCGTATTCGTATCTTTGAGGGATAAGACCCCGTTCCTAACAAGCTTTTATACGTCGAATTTGAAACTGAGACAGTTTTCTATGTTATGCCCTGGTCCTCCTTGATGGTAAGGACAAGTATGATCCGCTTTGAACCAAAAAGGAGGATTTTCTGGTACTGTAAGAGGAGCCCTGGTTTGGACATGCCCCTTGACCAGTAGTAGTGGAAACAGTTCTGCGTACAACATCGGTATAGGGTCGAACCCTGGTGGTCGTATTGTACGGTTGTTGTTATATAGAGGACGAGCCTGCTGAAGAGGCTGTTGTGTCCTTTGCTGATATTGTTGTTGATTCCGTTGGCTTTGCACAACCTGAGGTTGATACGTTGGAATAGGCGCAGGGTTGATAGCAGGAGTTACAACTGCCACTGGTTGGTAACGTCGCCTTTGCTTTCCGAGAGAGATATTCCCAATATGCTGCTCTTTTTTCTTAGGGAGAGCACTACCGTATCGTTTTATACTACTTGATGGTCCAACGTCTTTAACTAAACGTTCTTCTTGGACAGCTTCCTCAAGACGAACTCCCATGCCCACTGATCGCGACTTTATGAGTCTATCGGGGTTAGTAACTGCAAGCGCACAGTCTATCGCATAGTTTTAAAAAGATATCGATCCCACAAGGACTGATAATCAAACTAGTACTATCGGATTGTTACTATGTTTAGCTAAGGCTAATCGTTCTAAGGAGGTTATGGGCGACATAAATTAAATCTAAGAATGCTAAACTTTTAATAAGAATAATTAATAACGAGATATCAGTATGTAACGCATTAATTGTTGGGAATTTAATAAGTCATCGGTGTAGGTTTAAGTGCCAAATTACTTTTCAGTAGAAAATACTCATTTAAAAGGCCTTATCTCACACTCTCGTGTTTATTGATTCAGGCTATACTGTTAAATCAAAATGAGCGCTCTGGCTGTATCATTTGCATTTAAAAATACTTTTTGAAAATAAATAAGTCCTAATTGATTCTAAAGTTCTTCCGCTGTATTTAAAATCAATGCCTAGTTTTAGCTATCTGGTTAAACTCTCAAACTCTCGTTTATCTTGACCTTAACCTTAACTACCTTTTTACTTTCGTAAGAAAAGTTCATCGATTTATAATTAAGAAACCAAAGCCTAAAAACTAATTTGTAAAAGTTAACACCGATTATTATTTAATTCCTTCTTGTCGCGGTGAGAATTGGATACCATAGTTATTGGTTAACTAGGATCACATTTCTTTCATTTCGCCACCGACTTTGATTTATCCAAGGGAAGGGAGAAAGATCGAATGTCCCACAGTATGCAATGCAAATGCAAACTAAGAGTCTAAGGTTCGGGGGTTGGTTATACCTAGGGAAGGTGTTAGCATCCTAGATATCTGTAGTACTCTACAGGAACCTCTTGTTTTATCATGTTATTTGTTAATGTTTGCTAAGGGTTAAGGGGTAGGAAGTCCTAAGATTTCTATTCCTAAGCGTGCTCGACAAGATATCGCATCTTGTGCCTACATATCCTGCCGGAAGGAATCAGAGCACATGTAGTTCCTCTTGAAGGATAATAAAGTTTGTTTAGGTTTAGGAGAAAAGATGAGTCATCATCTTAAGAACCGCCATAGTTTTTGAAAATTGTTTGTATTTTGTGGGGTATGGGATTGTATGTCCCTTCTTTGAGATGATTCACATCTAATTCTCCTGTGTGGAGAATTGGGTGAGCTAAAGTTGCTTGATTGTCTAATCAATTTTAAAGGGGAACTAACTTAGGAGAATCTATCCTAAAGTTGTCTATGAACTTATCCTAAAGGGTGTGAACCTATGGAGGTATGAAATGCAAATGAATATGCACCATGCACAATAATTGATTATCATGCATGGGATTTTCCCTTGGATGTAATGCGATTAACTATATAAGATTTAACGAGAGTGCTAGCAAAGTGGTGCTAGTCTTGTGTATAGTGACCAAAGGTTGATGGCGATGCTCGAAAGCAATCGACTTACATGGGTGGAAGATGGCTCGACGTTGGATCGAGATTTTTATGTTTTGAAAGGGTTTAGAGCACGAAAGCATGCATACATCACATATAATGATAAACAAACAAAAGCATAAACAAGGCATGATATCAAACAAGACTAAACTATTTCACACACAAGCGTACGATTAAGCGCGAGGGATTCAACCAAGGAACGGTTTATTAAGAAAAGGGTTTGATTATTTAAGGTTAATTATTCTTGGGAATTTTATGTTAAAGATTATTGGCTAATTTGAAAAAGTTAAAGATTTTCCTATTAAAAAAGGGTTTTAATTATTTTAAAAGTTTTTATTATTTTTAGTTTTAAAGTTATAAAAAAAAGGTTATTAATGTTTTTCTTATTAATTTAGAAAAGATTTTATTCTAATGACTTAATAAATAAAAAGTTTTTACTAATTAAAAAAGAAATTAACAAAGGTTTTAATTTATTAATTAAAAAAGATATTGTTAATGTAATGAAAGCTATATATATTTTTAGATTAAAGTTCTACTTATTATTATTTTTTATAAAAACAAAAATATATTTTCTGATTAATAAATAAAAAGAAAATGAAAGGTTAAAAAAAAAGAAAGGTAAAATGAAACGAAGGGATTCCACGTGCTAAAGGGGAAGAGGGTCCATCGCGGACCCTCAGATTACAGCCACATGATGTGCACGAAATGCAATCTAACGGGTAGGATGAAGGGTGCATGATAGCATATGTGTGTGCGTGTGCATAGGATCAAATCAACAAACAAAAAGAGAAAAAGGTCCCACACGGACTCTCACTCTCTTCTCTCTCAAAAAACTAGGGTTTTGAAACCCTAAACTCCTCACCGTCAATTCTCTCGTTCTCTCTCGATCAAACACTATCAATCACAAAAAACCCTAGCCCCCAGCAATCCCATACCCCAATTCATTAATTTCGATGGTTACATGTACATCAGATTATGAATAATGCGAAAAAAGCAAAGAAATAGGAGGTCGGCGAAGGTTGATGGCAGAGATGCGAGTGGCTTCACGGACCCTCGTTCAAGGATGAGTTCTCTTCATTTCTTTACCTTTTATGTAATTTTTGAAATTTTGCTTGCTTTGTGTCTTTTCGTTATTCTACCTTTGCCTCTTTTTTGAGATTGAAACTTTCTGATGGATTTGGTGTTGAGGATGGTGACGGATCCGGATACGATCGACGGCGCGAACGGATGACGGGGCTGCGCGAGAGGGGTCGTGTGGGATGTCGCAGTTGACAGATGACTCTGAGGATGGTTTTGACAACATCGGCGAATTCAAAGATAAGGTCTTCTACCTCCCTTCTTCTTTCGACACTGTGTTTTTCTGTATGAATGCTGAACTGTACGAATTGTGACTTTCTCTGCGAAAATTACCTCTGCAATGCGTGTGTATTATTTGAGCGAAAATTATTTCGTAATTGCTTTTGCTATTTTTTTTCTTCCCTGTTCTCTCTGTCTTTTTCATTGTGATCACTATGCAGTGCCTTATATAGACTCTATGTATTGAATGCCTATGATTGTGATTTCCATTTTGAAATTGTCTCATTGACGTCTTTTGATTTCTTACCAAAACAGTGTTGATCTCATATTGAATGCCGCAAATGTTTTCCGTTTAATTCTTGATGTTTGTGATTGTGAAAATATGTTTCCATTCCCATCTTGGTATGTTTTCACTGATAAATCTCGCAATTATGATTGCTCTTGAGTTTTTTTCATAAACTCTCTAATCATGTATGATTGTGATTGATTCATTTCCCTTTTTCAGCTTGCTCTTTTGATATTGGGTCATATTTGGAAACTTCCTCTTTGTTCAACAAATTTGATTATCATTGAATGTATTAAACGTGTCAGGCTCTTGGAAACAATTTAATACCGTTTGATTTTGTCCTGCAGGTGATTCGTTAAGTTCACGGCCTATGTTCAAAAGTTCATACGGATTGCGTACCAGCTTATGTGAAATGGTCAAATGATGACACTACTGATGTGAGGTTCGCTGCTTTTCAGCAATAGCAGCATTAGCGAAATGAATTATCATGCGGCTTCTTGAAAGGCTACTTGAGGAACCAGGGGATGGTGTTGTTGATTCGGCGCCAATTTCTTGAATCAAGTAACGTTGTCATCAACATTATTTAATCGGAACTGCCTGTGGTGTTGCTAACGTCAATATCATTTCATCTTGCACAATATGCTCAGGCAAGTGGTGCCTTATATATTTTGAGTACCTCATGTAGTCATTCAAAATCTTGACGAGTTTTCGCAGTGTGTACTTTCACTAATGCTTCTTTTCTATCATTGGAGTAATTCTGCAGGTTGGAAGCAAGTTGAACCGAGAAGTACCGAAGCGTCACACTACAAGTCGCACAGCAATTCCAAGCTCCTCTTCTTTTACAATAGCTACGTTCATTGAATTTTTACAAATTCTATTCCTGTGTACTTCTTGGATGACAATCTGCACCGAGTCCCTCAATTTTGTAACAGTAGAACATTAAAGTATTTTAATGCAAAAGTTTGTTCTTAAAACGAATTTGGCTCATGTTCCATGATGAAAGGAAAAGCTTGGTATGATGGTGACAGATTTTGAATTTTCAATCGGTGGTGGTATCAAGTTTTACCACGTGCATTGCTATTTGAAACAGTGATGGCGGTGGCCTTAAGGCAATCTGAGGCAAGCCTTATCCGCAGGGCAAGAATAGAAGCAAGTGAATACAAAATGCTACCACAATCATATAGTGCCAACTGGGAGTTAGAATAGTGCTTACTCCGCCTGTAATAGGTCTTGTAGAAAAGCACATAGCACTTGTAATTTACATCGTTCTAACTCTTTTCAATGGTCTCGCATTTGTGCTTACTGATTGTAAAATAGTCTATAGGTTTAACTTTGATATTGAAAGTGAGGCATGCGTTAACGTGCCTAAACATTCCATGTACTGCTAATGCCCTCCAATATTGGGTATCCAACAAAAGCATTAATGTCAGCATGAACCAATTTTCAACTATCGAGAAATGAATATGCCCATTGTGATCCAAATAATTTAGGTTTGCAAACATACCCAACTCTCTGCCATGATGAAGTTTTCTTGACGTGGACAATCTCTTTCGAGGCTTATTGAGCTAAGTCATAACGTGAATAACCATCAAACAAGGAAGACCAAACAAATCCTACTTAAATACTTTTCAAAGCAAGTTTACCACTCATAATGAAACGATCATGGAATGAGAGTAAAAGAAGATATAAGGTTTGAAGCATGGAATTAAATGGTCTTAATATGAAAACCCAACCACAATCTCTTGTTGACGCTTATCCATGAGCTCACATCAAAAGTAAAAAACCAAGAAAATGATGAACTTAGATATCACCTTTGTTACTTGAATCACAAGACACCCCTTTATTATGACTTAAATCAAATTCTTGAACAAAATAAATGTTTTAAGAACTTGATGCCACTTGGACAACTTGAATCGATGAACCCATTAGCCTTAATCTTCAATTTGATCAAGAATCAATCACATTCTTTTCATAGCTTAATCAACCAGAAACATCTTGACTTAATGAAGACCCAAGTAAAACTTTTAGGCAGGGATGATCTTAGCACGAGAACCATATCTTAAGGAAATTGCCACAACAATTAACAGGAAGCCCTAATCCTCCTTTTAGGCGGGGATGAAAATTGCCACGAAAACCATAACCAATCCTCAAATGACCATGCTCAACACCAATTAACAGGAAGCCCTAATCCTCCTTGAGAAACCTCTGAGAAACCTTGAGAATAAAAGACCTTGTATTGACTAAGGGGCCATAATAGTGAGGGCATATTCTTCCTCCATCTTCACAAGAATCCAACATAATTTGCAAGGGACCAGAATCACCATGAGCACACATACAACTTCCATGACCTTTGAACCTTCTGCAGCAACCCTAAATTCACAAAGAAAAGCAAACAAACACAAGTCTGGTAAATTGGTTAGCTATGCATGGATGATTGACCTAGAAATGATGTGATATGCTATGCAGACGATGCAAAATGAAAACAAAATCTTAGGGTCAAAAATTAGGGTATGACAGATGCCCCTATTTAAGTTTCTTCTATCCGGAGATATGGAAATTGAAATCTCCGTCTCGCCGAGATAGGAGAGACTTAAATACAAACATGCACAATTTTTGGCCCTAAGATGCCACAAAATGCTTATGATATGAAATGAATTCAAGACAAAGATCCTGAGGGGAATGATGTCACAGGGGGTAATAGCATACAGTTAACGTTGAAACATAGTTAAAGAATGGAAGACCCGACGAGGAACAACTTAGCAAGACTCCACGGGGAAAGATCCAACTCCACTGGGGGTGAAACTCAACTCCACTGGGGAAGAGACTACCAACTGACAATCACAAGGTAGCTTAAACACATGGTATCTCCAAATAGAACAAAGGTGTGTATTGCCTACTACCAAGGATATGGTAGCCTAAACATCAGGCAAGAAACTTGAAAGGAAAGATAACCTACTACCAATAACTTGTGGCAGCCTAAGCAAAGGTATCCAGTTGAAATGAAAGGACGTATATTACCTACAATCAAGTATATGATAGCCTAAACAAAGGTAATAGACTTGGGAGGAGAGATCACCTACTACCAAACACGGTAGCCTAAGAAAAGGTATATGACCAAAAAAGATAGACATATTACCTACTATCAAACATATGATAGCCTAAGTAGAGGTAATAACCTGAAAGGAGAGATCACCTACTACCAAACACGGTAGCCTAAGCAAAGGTGTCTGACCAACAAGAAAATATTTGTATTACCTACTATCACACATGTGATAACCTAAGCAAAGGTAAACACACAAGGAAAGATGACCTACTACCAAACTTGGTAGCCTAAGCAAAGGTATCTGACCAAAAAGATACAGTATATTACCTACTATCAAACATATGATAGCCTGAGAAAAGGTAATAACCTGAAAGGAAAAATCACCTACTACCTAACACGGTAGCCTAAGCAAAGGTGTCTGACCAAGAAGATACAGTATATTACCTACTATCAAACATATGATAGCCTGAGCAAAGGTAATAGACTTGAAAATATGGATCACCTACTGCCAACTTGTGGCAGCCTAAGCAAAGGCGTCCGACCAAAAATAATGTGTATTACCTACTATCAAACATGATAGCCTAAGCAAAGGTAAACACAAAAGGAAAGATGACCTACTACCAAACATGGTAGCCTAAGCAAAGGTATCTGACCAAAAAGATATGGTATATTACCTACTATCAAACATATGATAGCCTAAGCATAGGTAATAGACTTGAAAGGAGAGATCACCTACTACCAACTTATGGCAGCCTAAGCAGAGGTGTCTGACTCAGAAGAAAAGATTACCTACTACCAAAACGGTAGCCTAAGTGGATGTAACTGACCAAAAAGATAGACATATTACCTACTATCAAACATATGATAGCCTAAGCAAAGCTAATAGACTTGAAAAGAAAGATCACCTACTACCAACTTGTGGCAGCCTAAGCAGAGATGTCTGACTCAGAAGGAAAGATTACCTACTACCAAAATGGTAGCCTAAGTAGAGGTAACTGACCAAAAATAAGCTTCCATGATCAAAATTGATTCAACCTCTTCTTTAACTAAATAATTCATTTAGAAAGGGTAAATAAACCTCCCCACGCCTCAAGGTTGTGTGCCATGAACGGGTTTTTGAATAAAATACTGCGAGCTTGTATGCCACAAGCAAGTCTGAAAATAAACGCTTCAAGGTTGTATGCCACGGAGGGTCTTGAAATAAATGCTGCGAGGTTGTATGCCACGAGCAAAGTCTTGAAATAAAAGCTACGAGGTTGTCTGCCTTAAGCAGGTCTTGAAATAAATGTTGCGAGGTTGTATGCCACGAGCAAAGTCTTGAAATAAAAGCTACGAGGTTGTATGCCTCGAGCAAAGTCTTGAAATAAGAGCTACGAGGTTGTCTGCCTCGAGTAAAGTCTTGAAATAAGAGCTACGAGGTTGTCTGCCTCGAGCAGGTCTTGAAATAAATACTGTGAGGTTGTATACCATGAGCAAAGTCTTGAAATAAAAGCTACGAGGTTGTCTGCCTCGAGCAAAGTCTTGAAATAAGAGCTACGAGGTTGTCTGCCTCGAGTAAAGTCTTGAAATAAGAGCTACGAGGTTGTCTGCCTCGAGCAAAGTCTTGAATTCCTCCTGGAAAGGTGAACACTTGTGGGAAAGTATATTCACAGGGGACTGGAATTTCAACGGAGATTGAAGACTTCAGCGGAAATCCATAATTTACTGGAGATCTGGACACAATCACCAAGGATCTTTCAAAAGAGATACATGCCGGATGATTTGCAAACACGTCTTCTCAAATAAAGAGAAAGATCATCTGAATCTTCACCAAACTTCTCGAAGGGATGTCATTTGATGGGAATAAACTGAATAGTGGGCTCACTGGGGAGGACATCACTGAGAAGCAGTATTGCAATAGTTTGAAATAAAATCCTTGTAACAGGAATTCTCAAATAAAGAGAAAACCTGTAAAGTCTTCAACAAACTTCTCTGACGGATTTCCGGAGAGATTCCATTTGATGGAGAACAAGTTGATGATCTTGATAACTTCTGGGGATAGACAAACTATCTTGAAAAGAGACTGCCATTTTCCATCCAAATAGAAAACCTGAAAACAAAACAAGCTGCTCAAATAAAGAGGCTACCACTTTTTGTCTGGGTATAAATTCTGGGAAAATATTGTAACAACACTGCTGGAGAAATATTTCTGTCTTCCATGGTGATCTTTAAATAGATTCTTCCAGGGGAGGCAAAGTGCAAAATAAATGCACACTCGATCTAGGTTCAACAGCCTAGAGAGATTCAAAATTTTGATTGTCAGAGACCAATGTTCAATTCAGGAAATAACTGAAAAGAAACGGTCAAGCAAGACTCTATCCACTGAGGGATGAACTCAACTGGGGTTTATCTTTATCCAAAAATGGAAAAGAAAACTAAAGAAACCATCTTCCACGAGAATCGAACTCAGTGGGGAATTAGAAAGGATGTGCACTTTCTGCTTAGGGCTGAAGACTCTACTTGGAGGGAGAAGACAAACCCAGTCACTTGGGGATAAATACGGCCGAAGTGAACAAACAACAAACATCACAAAAATGAAAAATGCACAAATGCCATGTATCTAGAATGAATGTATGTTATGTTATGCTTATGCTGACAAAACAAACGAAAAGAAGTAAACTGGAGATGAAATAAACATCTCGACACGGATATTCAGCTAAAACTTCACAATATAAGAAGCGTCACTAGGGATGAATGGAAAACCACATAAGGAACCAAAGTCCTGCTTCAAAGCTTCAAACTTCTATGGGGAAAAGAAAGCACTCCACTTGAGGATGAACATCATGACTTTATTTAGGGGATTGTCAAGATGAATCTGGTTACTCTGTTGGGGATGAGAAAGATCCACTGAGAACGGATCAAACTCATGATTAGAGAGACTTCATGGGTGATAAAATAAATATCCACTGAGAACTAAAGTAGTCTGAATGAAAGTTGTAATGAGAGATGCCAGAGCTGAAGCCACACAGGGGATAAAATAAATATTCACTTCATTGGGGGAAGCTTGGATCAAAGTTGCAAGCTGAAGATGTCAGAGTCGAGACTTCATGGGGATGAAATAAACATCCACTTCGCTGGGGAAGGTTGGAGCCAAAGAGATTTACTGGGAACTCTTAGGTCACCAACTGGGGAATTCTTGCATCAAACGTGCCATAACTGCTTGAAGTAGAGATTCACCGGGGAATTGTCATAACCGCTGAAGTAGAACTTACTGGGGACTCGTCACATCGCTTGAGACATAAGCTCTTTATGGGAATATGTAGATCCGCATTGATGAACTGTGTCGTAGTCGCCATTTTGAACAATAGTTATTGTGAATGGATAGAATGATCCGCATTGATATTTTTTTCTTCCCTGTTCTCTCTGTCTTTTTCATTGTGATCACTATGCAGTGCCTTATATAGACTCTATGGATTGAATGCCTATGTTATGATTTCCATTTTGAAATTGTCTCATTGACGTCTTTTGATTTCTTACCAAAACAGTGTTCATCTCATATTGAATGCCGCAAATGTTTTCCGTTTAATTCTTGATGTTTGTGATTGTGAAAATATGTTTCCATTCCCATCTTGGTATGTTTTCATCGACAAATCTCGCAATTATGATTGCTCTTGAGTTTTTGTCATAAACTCTCTAATCATGTATGATTGTGATTGATTCATTTCCCTTTTTCAGCTTGCTCTTTTGATATTGGGTCATATTTGGAAACTTCCTCTTTGTTCAACAAATTTGATTATTATTGAATGTATTGAACGTGTCAGGCTCTTGGAAACAATTTAATACCGTTTGATTTTGTCCTGCAGGTGATTCGTTAAGTTCACGGCCTATTGTCGCTCCCAGGATTTTCATCCAGGTACAAACGCGAGAATGGCGCGGAAAATAGAGTCGCCAGCCGTGTAAATTTATCCCAAGAGAGGGAAAGGAAACACCGCATAAACCTGAGGAAGAGGGAAAGGAACGGTCATCGCAACCATAGCCTGGGTTTGGGAGTCGGTTACGTGAGGGGAAGGTGCTAGCACCCCACGCGTCCATCGTACTCGATGGGATCCACGCTTGTTGTCTATTCTAAGGGTGAGTTATCCTATCATCTAGGGCTGCACTAAAATGGGGAAGGGAAAGACAAAGACAGACTCGGTAGGACATCAACGTCCTAGGCCTACGTACCCCCCTTGTGCAATAGGGAATTCAGAGTCAACGTAGTTCGGACCAAGTTCTTTTTGTGTTTTTTATGAGCGACGTTAAGTTCGCGTCCGGTATTTAGGGTCGATGCCTGTTTGCGACTCAGACGGAAAGTAACGTGCCCTTTTTGAAAATAGTCTTTAGTTTGACGATCCCGAAGGATGAAAAGGTTTGAAGTTTGTTTGTATTTTTTAGGACAGAAGTGACTTGAGTTAGTTTATAAGTTGCATTGCACCAAAGTCTAGGGCACAGGGGTGAATACTTAACGCATCGTCCCAAGACAGGACGCTCGCTAAGCACTCTAGAAAGATGAGAGGAAGCCCCTCATTTATCATTCCCCACGCTTAAGGCTCGTGCGCAATACACTTTATCCTTATTAAGTGTTTTCAAGAAGTTTTGAGATGAGAAGAGAGAAGACACAAAGGAAACTCTAAAGGGAAACTAAGAGTCCTAATGTTATCATGCATGGGTGACCTACGGTTAGTGAGGTTTGACGAAAACCTAATCCTAAAGAAAAGAAAAGATGAGAGACAGAAAGAGCGAGAGTGGACATGGATAACTATCCACACCCTCAAATAACTTACCTCAGCCTCTGCATAAAAGGTTAGTACAAAACAGACATAAGCAAAAGAAATGAGACAAATGGAACCCAAGCCAAGACACACACTGATAACCAAGTGAGCTATAACAATCCAAGCATGATTCACGAATTCAAGGAAGCAATCCCAAACAGTGGCACAAGTGCCTTCTCAGACAAATAATCAGACATGGTCAAAATGTGCATACAAGAAAACCTCAAGCAAAGAGCAATCACATAATTAGAGAAACAACTTATAAAATTGCCAAATTAATTATCAACATTGCTCAACCAGGAACAAACAACATATCAAAAACTCATGGAAAAATTCAAGATATAAGTCACTCAAACAATTATGCAAAGTCAGATGAGAAACATGACTCAACATGCAAAAGGAAAGGACTAAAATGCAATATGAAATGATTTAAAAAATGACAGAAAAATATTTTAATGCAATTCAATGTATTGATGAAAAAATACAAAAAGAATGAGTGCAAAAGATTTTGTATGCTTTGAGAACAAAATTCTACAAGTTTAGGTATGCATGATATGAAGAATTCAAGAAGAAAATAAACAAATAACTATTTCAGATGATAAAAATAAAGTAAAAATAAAAAATAAAATTTTATAAAATTTTATAAAATGATAAATATGATGCATGAATTTTTTGGTAATTTTTTAGTCCAAAAAACTATTTTTAATAATTAAAAATGAAAATGTAATAAATTAATAAAAATAAAAATATGACATGAGCATGGGGGTGCGTTCAGTAATAAAACATGTTGAGAATGAACCTGGACTGGAAGGAGAGGGGTTCGAATAGGAAGCCCAAATCAAAATCCATCAGAAAAATAAAATAAAACAAAAAGGGGCACACGTGGGCTCAGTCAACCCAGTTGACTGCATGCTTACCTTTGGATTGATCCCACGGTCCTTACTAAGTCAAACGAAATAAAAATAATCATGATGAGGGGCCTAGATTCACAACACACCATAGTAATGATACGCACGCACGCACACAATTGGTTAGCACAGCATGCACACACCACGTGATGGGTACATGGCCTCATTAATGTGTTGGCAAGAGGTGGTCCACCAGATCCATCAGACGCACCAGAATTAGTCAACATTGTCACAGATAATTGGCAAGGATTGAGTAGCACACGGTAACACGCGTGGGCGAGCAATCATGAAATCAATAAATAAAAATAGAAAAAAAATAAAACGTGGTGAAGTGTGGACCACACGATCACACAGATCAACGGCTCCGGCTCATCTTCTTCCTCCCAAACCCTAGCCCGCCGGAGCTTCCACCAGTCGCCGGAGCCCTAGCTCCGGCCGCCACCCACGGCCACCTGCAACTTAAAAAAAACCCAGAAAACGCAAACCAATACACTTTCTTGACCAGAATTTTGTCAGGATCTCAAATATGCAATCAAAATTCACAAATAACCAATGCATAATGAAAAACGAAGAGAACAAGCTAGAGTTCAAAATCTTTAAACACACGATACCATCAAACCACACGTCCAATTTCAAAAATAAATATATCAGAATGACCAGTGGGCATCACACATCAATATACATGTCAAAAAGAAGAGTTTTAGGATCATCAAAAAACCCACTAACCTGAGATCACGCCTCCTATATCCTTGCTTTTAGCTGCGAATGGGGATTGATTCGTGCTCTAGGGATCCCAAGAAAGAAGATTGTTGAAGAATTTTTTGAAAAGCCCTTGTGGATTGAGAGATTCAATGAGAAAAAGTTTTAGGGTTCAAGCTTTGGTTCTCCTCCAATATCACGTGTTCCCTTTCCAACCCTAGCATGAGTAAGTTTAAATAGGCTAGGTTAAAACACTGATAATGATTTGGGCCTTGGTAATTCTCCACTTAATGAGTTTTGGGCAAATTTGGAAATTTGAATAAAGTGGAATACACCCTCCTCTATGCATGGATATCCAAATATTTCATGATGGATCACTTAAGTTTCAATTGCTAATCACACCTGAATTTGATTTGGGCCTTAAGATGTCTTGGTTCATGAGATTTCAATAATTTGGCAATTTTGAATAATGGAAAATAAGTCATGAATAAACATGGAACTACTTGATTTAAAGGCCAAAAATGCTCCTTAGGGATTGTTCTTTGATGTTGGAATATGTCTTGAAGCAATGGAATCAATTATAGGTTCATATGTCCCAAAATGCAAAAGTTTGTGAAAATGGAACCCTAAAAACCACTTTGTCTTCTTTTGATCATAACTTGAGTTTCACAAATGATATGGAGACCCACTAGTACTTGTTGGAAAGAGGAGAAAAATATCTTCAACTTTCATGTTTGAGGAAAATTCATTTGAAGCTTTCTTGATGGTGAAAAGTCAATTTGAATGTAGTGTAAGAACTTGCCCAAAAAGGAAACTTTCAAATTATAGGTCATTTCCATATTTAGTAACTTTTGTACCAACCCTTGATTCTTGATAAATGGTATGAAACTTGACCCTTGAAGACCATATGAGGATGTGAGACCTTGAAAACCTTGGAGAGAACCTCAAAATTCCATAGTTGACTTCCCCTCTCACTGTTTGACTTTTCTCCTGATTCTCCTGATTCCCAATCCATTGGCCAATTGAACTTCTCATGAACCAAACTGATGGACAATCTTCCATTCCTAGATACTTAGGGACCCAAGGAATACCATGGAATCAAGTCTTGCCCAAAAAATCAGAAATAAACTGACTTTATAGCAAACCCTAATTTTGGTACCCTCAGTCTAGGAGGAAATAGCACAGTCTCCAAATCCAAATTCCTCTGAATATGATATGTATCCTCTCCAACAGAGATAAGATATGCCATTTGGTGATGATAAAAACTCAAGGAGCTTGCCCATTGGAGCAATAAACCCAAGAATCTCAAAACCCTAATTTCTGCACTGGTTAGGAGAAAGTGATCCACTTGAACTCTCTTGCTTGACCCTTTGAAGAACATCTCAGGCACCTTGACCCCATGCTAAGAACCAATGATATGCACACATGATAATGCAAAAATGAAATGAAACATAAACCAGTTAGTACTATAGTAAGGAGGGCAAGTTTTGGGGTGCAACAGCTGCCCCATTCAATCAACTTGGTCCTGAGGGTATGATAGCGACGACTTTCAGACAATCAGGATGCACGAGGATTGAATACCAAAGAACCCGGAAATTTGCAATCCCCCACTGGAGAATTAGCCAGAAATGCTGTACTGTCACAACACAGACGAGTGCTAGCTATGCTGGGTATAAAGTGAAACAAACTCTCCCAAGTTACGTCATCTCTGCTGGTAAAGAGAACTGACAAAGGAGTCTCAAAATATGCCATCCCTGCTGATAAAGGGAACTGATGAAAAGAATCTTCAAAAGATTGTTATCCCTGCTAACAAAGAGAACTAGCAAAATAAATGCCATCCCTGTTGATAAAGGGAACTGACGAAGGAAAATATTCAAAAGATTGCTATCTCTGCTGATAAAGAGAACTAGCACAACAAAAGCCATCCCTGCTGATAAAGGGAACTGGCAAAAGAAAATATCCAAAAGATTGCTATCTCTGCTGATAAAGAGAACTAGCAAAACAAAAGCCATCCTTGCTGATAAAGGGAATTGACGCAAGAAAATATCCAAAAGACTGCTATCTCTGCTGATAAAGAGAACTAGCAACATAAATTCCATCCCTGCTGATAAAGGGAACTGACGAAAGAAAATATCCAAAAGATTGTTATCTCTGCTGATAAAGAGAACTATCAAAACAAAAGCCATCCCTACTGATAAAGGGAACTGACGCAAGAAAATATCCAAAAGATTGCTATCTCTGCTGATAAAGAGAACTAGCAAAATAAATGCCATCCCTGCTGATAAAGGGAACTGACAAACAAAATATGTCAAGCGAGAACTGACTATCGGGCGAGAACTGGATTTCACAAAGGAGAAAGGCCCAACATCTAACAGACTCACAATCCACAGATAAGATGACTCCGCTGGGGAAGGAGAAGTCTAAATAAAAGACTCTGCCGGGGAGCACAAGTATGAGGAACGCATCCCTCCAAAATCTCCAGAGTTATGCCATCTCTGCTGAGAAAGAGAACTGGCAAGGAAAGTATCAAACCTGGCTTATGCTTCGAATGCAAATGTTTGAATTTTGCCGTAATTCTCCACACGAAGTGGAAATGCTACGCGTTTGAGGATGCAATGCCAATGCTTATGATATGCAAAAAGGGTCCCTCCAGCAAAATAAATTTCAGAGAGAAAAGATCAATTCAATTGGGGATGACAAAAATGAATTGTCCTCCGAATCCAAGAATTCTACTGAGAAGGATCACACTGACCGACTCTTTGGATCAACAACTTCTGCTGGGGATGAAATCTCGAAAGAACTACCAGGGGCCACACCTGTCTTTCACTGAAGGTAACATCAAAAACCTGAGATTTCTCCTCTGCTGGGGGAGTTGAGAATGAACGCCAATAACAGAATCGAAAGTCTGTTACTGAAGATTGCTAATGTCCAATTGGGCTCAGGACCTACTGGGGGATGCCAGCCCATAATACCATCCTGCTTGGGGAAAACAGACCATAATACCATCCTGCTTGGGGATACTGCTGAACTTAGCTTGCTGGTGGGGAGAATGACTTTACTCCCACCTTGCTGGGGACTAGAATATGACATTGTCGGCGAAAGCACGCTTCCTGACTAGATGGGGGAAGTGAAAACCCTGATTCTGTGGGGAGATAACATCTTGATCCGGAGAAAATACTTCCCAAGTCTCCTGCTGGGGAAGGCCTGCTCTGCTGAGGAAAGTGCAATCTCAATGCTGGGGAAAGCCAACTGCTGGGGAAATACAATCCTGTTGCCCTGCAAGTCAAATAACAACAAAAAGAATATGCCACAACATGACTATCACCGTTAACGCCTAAGTAATTTCTACTGCTTTTCGTTATGCTTCGCAAAGCTCGAAGTTTTATATGCAATGTTTATCAAAAATATCGGACGTTTTTTGCAAACAAAACAGTAAAAGTAAAACAAACAACGGAAAGCTCTTTGAGTGAAATGAATATTTTATTGAGAAAAGTGGCCTGTAAATAGGCATTTACAATAGGAAGCAATTCCTAAAAAGAGGTAATTGCGCAAAAGCAAAAAGAAAATACACATGTCGGCAATGTGGGAACAAATATCCACCATGATTTCGACTCAGCTATGACCCATATGTCTTGCTTATCCATAAATGTCTTGACCTCTGAAGAGACTAACTGTACCGATTCCTTTCTTTCAGAATTTCCAGGTAATTGAAGGTGCTCACAGATCGAACGCAGACCATAGGCTTTCGCTTATAGATCCCTAACTTTTGCCTGGATCGCCCTTTTCGGGTTTTCAATCCATCGGGATACCCATTTTTGCCAAAGTCGCCTTTTCAGGTTTTCAACTTTACGGGTTTACACGTTTCTTTTTACATTTTATCCCTAACTTTTGCCCGAACCTTTTCCTTTTTATGGTTCGCCGGGATGCCCCTTTTTTTCCTGGACTTTCTTTTTATGTCCAGCGGGTCTCTTTTATGCGAAGTATTTTTTGACTACGTCTGCGTTCACAGGGGACGTAAAATCTTCGCCATCCATAATTGAAAGTAGTAAGGCTCCACCGGAGAAAACCTTTCTTACTACATATGGTCCTTCGTAGTTTGGAGTCCATTTGCCCCTATGATCTGTCTGAGGAGGAAGGATCCTTTTCAAAACCAATTCACCTGTCTGAAAACTCCGAGGACGCACTTTCTGGTCAAAGGCGTGCTTCATCGTGCTCTGATACAACCGACCATGTGCGATGGCTGCCAATCTCTTTTCTTCAATAAGGTTCAACTGATCCAACCTGGAACGCACCATTCAGCCTCATCAAGCTTCACATCTGCCAGAACTCTCAAAGACGGAATCTCGACCTCTAAGGGTAAAACTGCTTCCATACCATACACCAATGAGAAAGGGGTTGCCCCAGTTGACGTACGCACCGAAGTACGGTAACCATGTAGGGCATAAGGTAGCATTTCGTGCCAGTCTTTATACGTTACCACCATCTTCTGCATAATCTTCTTGATATTCTTATTCGCCGCCTCAACAACATCATTCATCTTCAGACGATATGGAGAGGAATTATGATGCTCGATCTTAAAACTCTGACATAGTTCCTTCATCATCTTATTGTTCAAATTCGAGCCATTATCAGTAATGATTCTCTCTGGGACCCCATAACGACAGATGATATCCTTCTTTATAAACCAGGCTACCACTTGCTTAGTGACGTTGGCATACGAGGCTGCCTCCACCCACTTTGTGAAATAATCAATGGCAACTAAAATGAAACGATGCCCATTAGAAGCAGTGGGCTCAATCTTCCCAGTCATATCTATGCCCCACATTGCAAAAGGCCAAGGAGATGACAACACATTTAGAGGCGTAGGTGGTACATGGATCTTGTCTGCGTAAATCTGGCATTTATGGC
Organism: Lathyrus tuberosus; assembly: GCA_022829125.1. Taxonomy (NCBI): domain Eukaryota; kingdom Viridiplantae; phylum Streptophyta; class Magnoliopsida; order Fabales; family Fabaceae; genus Lathyrus; species Lathyrus tuberosus. Next base: position 5,477,526 of record JALAZF010000111.1, on the reverse strand, counting down.
ACTTTCGGGCGTACTTGAAACAATCAGACTCCATAGTCATCCAATAATATCCTGCCCTCAACAACTTCCTAGCCATGGTGTGTCCACTGGAATGAATACCGAAAGAACCCTCGTGAACTTCTTCCATCAACAAACCTGCCTCGTGTTCATCAACACAACGTAGCAAAACCATATTGAAGTTCCTCTTATATAACACATCATCCTTGTTCAGAAAGAAGTTTCCTGCCAACCTCCTCAGAGTCTTCTTATCTTTGGTGGAGGCACCCTCTGGATACTCCTGTCTCTTCAGAAAGACCTTAATATCATGATACCATGGTTTGCCATCTGACACATCTTCAATTGCAAACACGAAAGCTGGTATATCCAGGCGCATGATTCTAATCGAAGGAGTTTCATTCCAACGGTTCACCTTATACATGGATGCCAATGTTGCTAACGCACCAGCCATCTGATTCTCAGCTCGGGGCACATGATGAAAATCCACCCTGTCAAAGAAAGGTAACAACCTTCTGGCATAGTTATTGTAAGGCACCAAATTCGCCTGACGAGTCTCCCATTCTCCTGTAATCTGATTAACTACCAACGCAGAATCACCATAGACGTCGAGGTTCTTAATTCTCAAATCGATTACTTCCTCTAACCCCATGATGCACGCTTCATACTCCGCCTCGTTGTTGGTACACACGAATGATAACCAGGCAGTGAAAGGTATATGAGAACCCTTCGGGGTCGTAATGATTGCCCCAATTCCATTACCATATGAATTGACAGCCCCATCAAAAATCATCTTCCATTGAGACCCAATCTCAGGTCCTTCGTCAGGCAGAGGCTCTTCACAATCTTTCATTTTCAGAAACATAACATGCTCGTCGGGAAACTCAAACTTCATTGGCTGATAATCCTCGACCGGCTGTTCAGCAAGATATTCTGACAGAACACTTCCCTTAATGGCCTTCAAAGAAACATACTAAATATCGTACTCTGTCAAAACCATATGCCAACGGGCTATCCTTCCAGAAAGTGCTTACTTCTCAAACACGTACTTAATCGGATCCATCTTCGAAATCAACAAGGTTGTGTGGTTTAACATATACTGCCTCAGGCGCTTGGCTGGCCAAGCGAGTGCACAGCATGTCTTTTCCAACATAGAGTATCTTGATTCGCAATCAGTGAACTTCTTACTCAGGTAGTAAATGGCGTGCTCTTTCCTACCTGTCTCGTCGTGTTGACCGAGCACACAACCCATCGAATTCTCAAGAACCGTAAGGTACATAATCAACGGTCTCCCGGACACCGGTGGCATAAGGACTGGAGGTTCCTGTAAATACGTCTTTATCCTTTCAAATGCCTCTCAACAATTTTTGTTCCACCTGACCTCTTGATCCTTTCTTAGCAACTTGAAAATTGGTTCACATGTGGCTGTCAGATGAGAGATGAACCTAGCAATGTAATTCAACCTCCCTAAGAAACCGCGAACCTCTTTCTCTGTCCTTGGCTCAGGCATCTCCTGTATGGCTCTTATCTTTACAGGATCAACCTCGATACCTCTTTCACTAACAATGAATCCCAGCAATTTACCAGACCTCACGCCGAAAGTGCACTTGTTCGGATTCAACCTCGATCTGAACTTCCTCAACCTTTCAAACAGCTTCTAGAGGTTTACCAAGTGTTCTTTCTCTGTTTGTGACTTCGCAATCATGTCATCAACATAGACTTCAATCTCCTTGTGAATCATATCATGAAAGAGAGTCACCATTGCCCGCTGATAGGTTGCCCCAGCATTCTTCAATCCAAAGGGCATTACCTTGTAGCAAAATGTTCCCCACGGTGTTATGAACGTAGTCTTCTCCATGTCCTCTGGGGCCATTTTGATTTGGTTATACCCAGAGAACCCATCCATGAAGGAAAACACAGAATATTGAGCAGTATTGTCTACTAACACGTCAATGTGGGGAAGCGGGAAATCATCCTTCGGGCTCGCCCTGTTCAAATCTCGGTAATCAACACACATCCTGACCTTCCCATCCTTCTTAGGTACAGGTACAATATTAGCAACCCACGGAGGATAGTTTGTCACAGCAAGAAATCCAGCGTCCAACTGTTTCTGAACCTCTTCCTTGATCTTGACAGCCATATCTGGTTTCGTCCTTCTTAGTTTCTGCTTGACTGGAGTACAACCCTCTTTAAGAGGCAGTCTGTGTGAAACAATGTTAGTGTCAAGCCCGGGCATGTCTTGGTAAGACCAGGCGAAGATATCCACATACTCTCGAAGTAACTCAACCAATTTTCTCTTAACAGCGTCTTCCAAAGCAGCCCCAATCTTTACTTCCTGTTTAACCTCCTCGGTTCCCAGAGTAATAGTCTCAATTTCCTCCTGATAAGGTAGAATAACCTTTTCCTTTTGTTTCAGTAGCCTGGATAATTCTTCTGGTAAGTCACAGTCTTCGTCAGTCTCTTTTTCGACTTAATAGATGGGATTATCGAAGTCATATCGAGCCATAGCTAAGTCATGGGTGGAATCTGAACAAAGGAACCTGCATGATGGATGTTTTATGTTTATTATGAGTGCAACAAACAAGAAACACATTGCCATTTTGATGTGGGTTAATGCAAAAAGTAAAAATAGAAAGACAGGGATCAAAATATTTGAATGAAAAAACGTCCTTTATTGATGATAAAAAATAGCAAATAAAACATCCAAGCCCTACAAATAAATATCACTACGTCTTGGGCAGAACGTAGGATTCAACATAACAAAAAACAAAAGTAAATTACTCCGGGCGCGTCACTTGGATGACTTTCTCGGAGGACCAGTTGCCTAAACTCTGACCAGGGGTGCAGGGACGGATCCACTCATCCATGTCACAGTCACTATCTCCTTCATCCTTAATAGCATTGATTCTGTCGAAGAAAAAACTGGCACTAGTGAAACAGACTGGACCATAGAACTTGGGAGGCTCTTCAGAACGCCTAGGTGGCTTGTAACCCAGTCCATGAGTATCTTGCTTTCTTTTAACATCAATGACACTGCCCCACTTCTGAGAACCACCAGCTTCAACTATAGCACGCGCCTCCTTGAAAGAGGACATTGGAACTTCTGGTTGCCTGACGACTTCAGGTTGGGCAACCACCTCAGGCTGACTGACTGCCTTTGGAGGTTCCTCGGGAATCTTCACAGCTTCAAAGGCTTGGCACAAAGTTTCCTGTATCTCACCATCTACCTCTACATACTTGAAGGTCGATAAGTGACTCAGCATGATATCTTCTTCACCACAAACAGTCACAGCGTGGCCATCCACCATATACTTCAACTTCTGGTGCAGCGTAGAAGTTACTACCCCAGCACCATGGATCCAAGGGCGACCCAACAAACAACTATAGGCAGACTGGATATCCATTATGTAAAAGGTGGTGTTGAAAATCTCAGGACCCACCTTGATTGGCAGAACTAACTCTCCAAACACTGACCTCTTGGAGCCATCAAAAGCACGTACCACCAAGTCACTTGGTGTACAAATCAACCCACGAGTATCCAATATCATCAAATCCTTCTTTAGTAACACATTCAAAGACGACCCAGTATCAACTAACACATGCGACATTAAAGAACCACGACATTCCACTGAAATATGCAGAGCGTTGTTGTGATTCCTCCCAGCCGGAGTCAGATCTAAATCGGTAAAACCCAAACCATTATCAGCATTCACATGAGCCACAACCCCTTCTAACTGGTTGACAGATCTCTCCTGCAGTACATAAGCCATGTTCAGAACCTTCAGTAATGCATTTCGGTGTGCCTCAGAGCACAACAGTAAGGATAGAATGGAAATCTTCGATGGAGTTTGGTGAAGTTGATCAACAATCTTGTAATCACTTTTCCTGATCAGCCTCATAAACTCTTCTACGTCTTCTGAGAAAGTATCCCCAACCGGCTTTGTCATAGAATTATTTGCTTCCTGTCTCTGTGCAGACTCATCCATCATCTGTTTACCTTTGTCTTGTCTTGAACTGCCAACTTGATTCTCGGACGGAATAAAGACTCTACCGCTCCTAGTGATAGCCCCTGCTTCAACAAGATTTTCAACCCCTGTATTCACAGCTGATATCTCTTCCAACTCCTGCTTTTTACCATTAACAAACACCTCGGCCCCATAATTCCATGGGATGGCCTTGGTACTCTCATACGGGACTGGTCCAGGAATAGTGATAGTGACCGGCGCTGGTCTCGCCGGCGCTGATATAGTTATTATCTTGAATGGAATTGTTATCGTGGCAACATCAATCTCCCTGTCAGTAACTTTATTCTGCCTACAACCCCTGTCAAACTGTAATATCCCTTTGCTGATCATTCTCTGAATACCTGCTTTCAATAAAACACAACCGCCTGGCTGCGACACACATCCTACACAACCTTCATCACAGCCTGGAAATACCCCTCCCTTCAACAGTCTTTCCTTCACCACACCCAAGGGAGTTTGGACTTCGTTCACATCTGAAATCAAACTCAAGTCTTCACAGTCTTTAATAATAGCATTGACCCTCGGCTCACCGTGATTCGGCATCGGGTTCTGATTCACATTGGGAACATCATTGGAGAAATTGATGGCTTTGGAATCCACCAAATCTTGAACCTTATGCTTAAAAGCTTTACAGTTCTCAATATGATGTTCGGGTGCTCCAAAATGAAACTCGCAGTGGGCGTTGGCGTCATAGCCGGGAGGTGGATTACCAGTAGGTGGAGCCAATGTTCTCGTCTGAATTAACTGTAGCTTTAACAAGTGCTGAAATAACTGAGCGTAGGGAAGAGGTGGAGTGTCAAAATGCCTATCCCGCCTATTCAGAGGCTGCGATCGGCGAGGAGCCTGATTTTGTTGTTGAGACACTGCTGGCTGCTGAGGTGCTGCTGGGATGGTTATAGAAGCCACCTGCTGATTGAAGTTCTGACGAGGTCCTTCTCTACCACGATATGATGACACAGAGTTTGTATCTCCCTCCCTCTTCTTGTAGCCACTGGCATAAGGCTTTTTACTTCCTCCAGATGAGGACCCATCACCGCCTGATATTTTTCCCGCCTTGATTCCGCTTTCCACCATCTCTCCTACTAAAATCAAATCAGCAAACTTTCCAGTCATACACGGTACCAGCTTTTCATAGTAATGACCCTGCAAGGTGGCCATAAACATAGTTATCATTTCACGTTCCAGCATGGGAGGCTGAACCCTTGCTGCCAGTTCACGCCACCTTTGGGCGTACTCTTTGAAACTCTCATTGTTCTTCTGCTACAGATTCTGCAGCTGTGTTCTGTTCGGAGCCATGTCAGTGTTATATTGATAGTGTCTAATAAATGCCCCTGCCAGATCTCTCCAACTACGCACATCATTCCTCTCTAGTTGCATGTACCACTCCAGGGATGCCCCAGATAGGCTATCCTGGAAGCAATGCATCATCAGCTTCTTATTCTTCGCATGCGCAGCCATTTTACTTGTGTATGCCCTCACGTGGGTCCTTGGGCAAGACATACCATTATACCTCTCGAAAGTGGGAGTCTGAAACTTATGCGGAATAACAACGCCTGGAACCAACCCCAAATCCTCTAGATCCATACCCAAAGCATCCTGATTCACAACACCCCTTAGCTGTTCCTCAATCAACCGGAACCTCTGATCACTGTTAATCTGGGGACCAGCATCCCCACCAGGCACAGAAAATACATCATCTTGGACATCATCATACTGACAGCCATGAATTGCGCCAGCACCATTACCTCCTCCCACTGCAGCAGGAATCACAACATTTTCTCCTCCGCCCGGAGGAATCACAACACCAGCAACAGGAATACTTCCGCCCGGAGGGCCATTCTGAACATTATTACCAGTAACACCAGTATGAATGACACCGTCCTCATCAACCCTTGCAATCAGTGGCTGAACGAGAGTCCTCAACTGCTCTTGGCCTTGAGCGACACCTTGCATTAATTCCATGAATTGGTTCATGCGAGTCCGCATCTCAGTTATCTCATTTTGTAGCTGATCCATGAATCTCTTCTGATTTTCTCTGGTAGAATACCGGTGAATGTGCTGATCTACAATCCTGAGATTAGAACAAGATAAGAATACAGGAGATAAACACCTGTTATGCAAAATGATCATGCAAAATGATTATGAATATGCAAATGCAAATGAACATGTTTGAATATTCGCAAGGCGATCCACCCATTGATTCCAGTTTAACAGTAAGATAGAACGGAACTTCTGCTCATATATTAAGAAAACCAGAGAAAAACCAAATGTCAGCAATCACAAATCCAAGATAACAAGTCTGAACACAATAATCATAGATCCCAGCCAACAAGCCTGGCGGTGGTCCAAATAATGAAAGAAAATAGAAAACTACGGCATGTCATCAAAGTCTACAAGTGTCAATCCCCCTCATTCATTATGCTTTTTGCTCCTGTCTTGAATTTCCTTGAACAACTTTCTGGTGTCAGGATGCTTCGGTCTCTGAATTAGCTCTTAAATGAGAACGTCTCTCCTATGCATAATCCCTTCCAAGTATCGGCAATGTAACTCCCAAGCGTCTTCTCCAGAAACACCATCTATGCTAGGTCTCTCGTGTCTAGATCACTTCACTTCAGCTTGGACCTTCAGTTCCTCTATGGAGGCTATGGCTTCATTGAGTCGACCCTCGACTGCTTGTTTCTAGAATACCCCTGATAAGATCTCAGCGTCTTTCTTCTTGAGCTGCGACTTCAATTGATCAATCTGAGCTAGATAACCGTCATCTTTTTGCTTATTCTCAGCCATTGCAGTTTCTCGGTGAGCATTGAACCTGTGAATTTTTAACAAAGCCTTGTCCAACTCTTCCTTCTTAGACTCGAGAACCTTACTGATACCGTCTAAAGCTTGTTTCATCCTTTGTCTGGCCGCGACCTTGTTAGCTAGCTCCTTTTCTGCTTCAGCAAGAAGCTTTGTCTTCAACTTGGCGATATGAACAGCTTCACCCCGCTCATGTTTCAACTGATAAATCTCCCTTTGTAGCTCACTGTTTTCTTCTCGCAGCTTTTCTTTTTCAGCCCACAACTTGTTAAACTTTTCTATCTCAACTGTGGTAGGAGGCTCAATCAGCAAGGGGTAAGATGGTGGTTCTACCGGGAAGGGTAGAATCTCCTCTTCTGCTCTCTTCTTAATCCACTCTTCATAGGAAGGAAAAGCCCGGTTGTTACATTTCCCGAATGATGTTTTTCCCTTCTTGGTCACCTGCTTCCAAGCATTTGCAATCTTCCTTATCATCTCTTGATCCTCAGTACCATTGAAGAATAAGGACTCTCTGACATCTCGCTCTTCAGGTGGACCTTTCAAAGGATAACCAAACTGCCTGATAACAAGGGAAGGATTATAGTTAATTCCACCTCTTCTCCCTATCAAGGGTACATTAGGGAATTCTCCGCACTTGCAAATAATCTCTATTCCTAGAAAATAACGGTTGAACCAGACAATGTTGTCAGTAGTCAAGCCCATTAACCTTTTTGACCACTTCAGAGAATCTTTCGTATCAACGAAGGTGCCAGTTTCGGGGAGGTGGCTCAGAAACCAAGTAGATAAGAGTGCTGGACAACAACTCACGGTTTTCCCCCCGCCTATTTTCATTCTTGTAGTGGACTGAGTGATACACATCACCAAGCAATGTAGGTATAGGATTCTTTGAAATAAAGATTCTGACAGCATGCATATCCACCAGATCAGGAACATTGGGAAACAGGACAATCCCATAGATGCACATAGCCAGAATAGCTTGGAAAGCAGTCCAATTCTTCTCTTTAACATGTATGCAAGCTTGATCAAACAAGAACTTCAATAAGAAACCCTTAGCTCCTTGTTTTTCCTCAATATTACTGCTCAGAACGGATTCACCAATATGAAGAGCAATAGCCATTTCTTTTATCCCGGGGTGTTCTTCAGAAAAGAATACTATGTCATGCCTGATGGGGATTCCCAAAATAAATGAGAACTCCTCCAACGCTGGGGCCAAGATGTAGTCTGGGAAGGTGAAGCAACGCAAAGACGGATCGTAAAACTGAAGAAGTGTATGAAGGGCATCTTTCTCATACTTGGAGATATTGTAGACAAACTTCAGAAGTCTCCCATACCCCCCACTGAACTCTGTACGAACTCCGGGACCCACCATACTAATCAGCTTGTGAATCAATGTCAAGGTCGGATCTGGGAACGAATAGGCAACAATCTTCTTTCTCTGGACATCCATGCCAAGGTAACCTCAGAAAACCGGAATCAAGAGTAAGATGCAAGCCCTGAAAAAATGTCAAACATGTCAGAATGCAAGAAAAATGATATGCTCATGCAAACATGGGATCAAGGCAACACTGCTGGATGTGCTGTGCTGTTAACTGAACGAGAACCACAACCCAGAAAACCAGAATTCCAAAAGTACCGAACCACTGAGATAACCAGGAACCCAGATAATCAAACATTGATGAGAAATCCAGAAAAACCGGGTAGGTTGAAGGTTTCGGTTACCTGCAAACCTGCAAACGCCCATCCCCTCTCACGTGTGGGTACTAGGATGTTCAGTATCCCGGGCTCTCAGGTCGAGAAATGATGATACGTTCACCATTTCTGGTTTAGCATCATCATCAATCGAGGAGGCCTCAGCTGATTCTCCAAAACAGAAGGTCCTCAGCTTCTGGCACTGAGGTCAAGAAACAATAGTACATTCATCCCTCGGGGTACAGTACTATCGTCAATCGAGGAGTGCCTCCACTAATTCTCTTCAAAAGATAGGGGCCATCCTATGCGAATTCCAAAGTGGGCCCTCGGGTGCGAATGGGTTTGCCACAGGATGTGGTCTGCCACTGTCACCACTAAGGAGGGATGTTTCCACTAAGGTCCTCGATGATCGGTCATCAGAGTCGACAACTCTCTAGATCAACACCCTAACATGCGCAAGACACACACGTTAGAATGCGTCCCAAGATAGCCTCGCCTGGTTGTGAATTTCGTGAACACCCAAGATAGCATGTAGGTCCCAAAGTGCGTCCCAAGATAGCACGTAGGTCCCACTACTTTCCACTCTAGTCCTAGGGTATACTCAAGCCTGGGTATTTGGCTTATCTCTCAGAACAACCCAACCTGCAAAACAGAAACAGCCAGCACAACACAACAATATCCAGTATGACAGTAATGAAAATGAAATGCAATGCAGAAAATGCGGTAAAAATACAACAAATAAAGCAAAACAAAAACAAAAACACCCAAAGAGAACAAAGACAAGAAAGCGCTAGGATTGACTCGCTTAGGGATGGACCAGCATAGGTCAACCAGAGTCCCCAGCAGAGTCCCCAGCTGTCGCTCCCAGGATTTTCATCCAGGTACAAACGCGAGAGTGGCGCAGAAAATAGAGTCGTCAGTCGTGTAAATTTATCCCAAGAGAGGGAAAGGGAACACCGCATAAACCTGAGGAAGAGGGAAAAGAATGGTCATCGCAACCATAGCCTGGGTTCGGGAGTCGGTTACGCGAGGGGAAGGTGCTAGCACCCCACGCATCCAACGTACTCGATGGGATCCACGCTTGTTGTCTATTCTAAGGGTGAGTTATCCTATCATCTAGGGCTGCACTAAAATGGGGAAGGGAAAGACAAAGATAGACTCGGTAGGACGTCAACGTCCTAGGCCTATGTACCCCCCTTGTGCAATAGGGAATTCAGAGTCAACGTAGTTCGGACCAAGTTCTTTTTGTGTTTTTTATGAGGGACGTTAAGTTCGCGTCCGGCAGTTAGGGTCGATGCCTGTTTGCGACTCAGACGGAAAGTAACGTGCCCTTTTTGAAAATAGCCTTTAGTTTGACGATCCTGAAGGATGAAAAGGTTTGAAGTTTGTTTGTATTTTTTAGGACAGAAGTGACTTGAGTTAGTTTATAAGTTGCATTGCACCAAAGTCTAGGGCACAGGGGCGAATACTTAACGCATCGTCCCAAGACAGGACGCTCGCTAAGCACTCTAGAAAGATGAGAGGAAGCCCCTCATTTCTCATTCCCCACGCTTAAGGCTCGTGCGCAATACACTTTATCCTTATTAAGTGTTTTCAAGAAGTTTTGAGATGAGAAGAGAGAAGACACAAAGGAAACTCTAAAGGGAAACTAAGAGTCCTAATGTTATCATGCATGGGTGACCTACGGTTAGTGAGATTTGACGACAACCTAATCCTAAAGAAAAGAAAAGATGAGAGACAGAAAGAGCGAGAGTGGACATGGATAACTATCCACACCCTCAAATAACTTACCTCAGCCTCTGCATAAAAGGTTAGTACAAAACAGACATAAGCAAAAGAAATGAGACAAATGGAACCCAAGCCAAGACACATACTGATAACCAAGTGAGCTATAACAATCCAAGCATGATTCACGAATTCAAGGAAGCAATCCCAAACAGTGGCACAAGTGCCTTCTCAGACAAATAATCAGACATGGTCAAAATGTGCATACAAGAAAACCTCAAGCAAAGAGCAATCACATAATTAGAGAAACAAATTCTAAAATTGCCAAATTAATTATCAACATTGCTCAACCAGGAACAAACAACATATCAAAAACTCATACAAAAATTCAAGATATAAGTCACTCAAACAATTATGCAAAGTCAGATGAGAAACATGACTCAACATGCAAAAGGAAAGGACTAAAATGCAATATGAAATGATTTAAAAAATGATAGAAAAATATTTTAATGCAACTCAATGTATTGATGAAAAAATACAAAAAAAATGAGTGCAAAAGGTTTTGTATGCTATGAGAACAAAATTCTACAAGTTTAGGTATGCATGATATGAAGAATTCAAGAAGAAAATAAACAAATAACTATTTTAGATGATAAAAATAAAGTAAAAATAAAAAATAAAATTTGGTAAAATTTTATAAAATGATAAATATGATGCATGAAATTTTTGGTAATTTTTTAGTGTAAAAAACTATTTTTAATAATTAAAAATGAAAATGTAATAAATTAATAAAAATAAAAATATGACATGAGCATGGGGGTGCGTTCAGTAATAAAACATGTTGAGAATGAACCTGGGCTGGAAGGAGAGGGGTGCGAATAGGAAGCCCAAATCAAAATCCATCAGAAAAATAAAATAAAACAAAAAGGGTCACACGTGGGCTCAGTCAACCCAGTTGACTGCATGCTTACCTTTGGATTGATCCCACGGTCCTTACTAAGTCAAACGAAATAAAAAATAATCATGATGAGGGGCCTAGATTCACAACACACCATAGTAATGATACGCACGCACGCACACAATTGGTCAGCACACCATGCACACACCACGTGATGGGCACATGGCCTCATTAATGTGTTGGCAAGAGGTGGTCCACCAGATCCATCAGACGCACCAGAATTAGTCAACATTGTCACAAAGTAATTGATATAATTGGCAAGGATTGAGTAGCACACGGTAACACGCGTGGGCGAGCAAGCATGAAATCAATAAATAAAAACAGAAAAAAAATAAAACGTGGCGAAGTGAGGACCACACGATCACACAGATCAACGGCTCTGGCTCATCTTCTTCCTCCCAAACCCTAGCCCGCCGGAGCTTCCACCAGTCGCCGGAGCCCTAGCTCCGGCCGCCACCCACGGCCACCTGCAACTTAAAAAAAACCCAGAAAACGCAAACCAATACACTTTCTTGACCAGAATTTCGTAAGGATCTCAAATATGCAATCAAAATTCACAAATAACCAATGCATAATGAAAAACGAAGAGAACAAGCTAGAGTTCAAAAACTTTAAACACACGATACCATCAAACCACACGTCCAATTTCAAAAATAAATATATCAGAATGACCAGTGAGCATCACACATCAATATACATGTCAAAAAGAAGAGTTTTAGGATCATCAAAAAACCCACCAACCCGAGATCACGCCTCCTATATCCTTGCTTTTAGCAGCGAATGGGGATTGATTCGTGCTCTAGGGATCCCAAGAAAGAAGATTGTGGAATAATTTTTTGAAAAGCACTTGTGGATTGAAAGATTCAATGAGAAAAATTTTTAGGGTTCAAGCTTTGGTTCTCCTCCAATATCACGTGTTCCCTTTCCAACCCTAGCATGAGTAAGTTTAAATAGGCTAGGTTAAAACACTGATAATGATTTGGGCCTTGGTAATTCTCCACTTAATGAGTTTTGGGCAAATTTGGAAATTTGAATAAAGTGGAACACACCCTCCTCCATGCATGGATATCCAAATATTTCATGATGGATCACTTAAGTTTCAATTGCTAATCACACCTAAATTTGATTTGGGCCTTAAGATGTCTTGGTTCATGAGATTTCAATAATTTGGCAATTTTGAATAATGGAAAATAAGTAATGAATAAACCATGGAACTACTTGATTTAATGGCCAAAAATGCTCCTTAGGGATTGTTCTTTGATGTTGGAATATGTCTTGAAGCAATGGAATCAATTATAGGTCCATATGTCCTAAAATGCAAAAGTTTGTGAAAATGGAACCCTAAAAACCACTTTGCCTTCTTTTGATCATAACTTGAGTTTCACAAATGATATGGAGACCCACTAGTACTTGTTGGAAAGAGGAGAAAAAATCTTCAACTTTAATATTTGAGGAAAATTCATTTGAAGCTTTCTTGATGGTGAAAAGTCAAGTTGAATGTAGTGTAAGAACTTGCCCCAAAAGGAAACTTTCAAATTATAGGTCATTTTCATATTTAGTAACTTTTGTACCAACCCTTGATTCTTGATAAATGGTATGAAACTTGACCCTTGAAGACCATATGAGGATGTGAGACCTTGAAAACCTTGAAGAGAACCTCAAAATTCCACAGTTGACTTCCCCTCTCACTGTTTGACTTTTCTCCTGATTCTCCTGATTCCCAATCCATTGGCCAATTGAACTTCTCATGAACCAAACTGATGGACAATCTTCCATTCCTAGATACTTAGGGACCCAAGGAATACCATGGAATCAAGTCTTGCCCAAAAAATCAGAAATAAACTGACTTTATAGCAAACCCTAATTTTGGTACCCTCAGTCTAGGAGGAAATACCACAGTCTCCAAATCCAAATTCCTCTGAATATGATGTGTATCCTCTCCAACAGAGATAAGATATGCCATTTGGTGATGATAAAAACCCAAGGAGCTTGCCCATTGGAGCAATAAACCCAAGAATCTCAAAACCCTAATTTCTGCACTGGTTAGGAGAAAGTGATCCACTTGAACTCTCTTGCTTGACCCTTTGAAGAACATCTCAGGCACCTTGACCCCATGCTAAGAACCAATGATATGCACACATGATAATGCAAAAATGAAATGAAACATAAACCAGTTAGTACTAAAGTAAGGAGGGCAAATTTTGGGGTGCAACACCTATGCTCAAAAGTTCATACTGATTGCGTACCTGCTTATGTGAAATGGTCAAATGATGACACTACTAATGTGAGGTTCGCTGCTTTTCAGCAATGGCAGCATTAGCGAAATTAGTTATCATGCGACTTCTTGAGGAACCAGCGGATGGTGTTATTGATTCGGCGCCAATTTCTTGAATCAAGTAACGTTGTCATCAACATTATTTAATCGGAACTGCCTGTGGTGTTGCGAACGTCAATATCATTTCATCTTGCACAATATGCTCAGGCAAGTGGTGCCTTATATATTTTGAGTACCTCATGTAGTCATTCAAAATCTTGACGAGTTTTCGCAGTGTGTACTTTCACTAATGCTTCTTTTCTATCATTGGAGTAATTATGCAGGTTGGAAGCAAGTTGAACCGAGAAGTACCGAAGCGTCACACTACAAGTCGCACAGCAATTCCAAGCTCATCTTCTTTTACAATAGCTACGTTCATTGAATTTTTACAAATTCTATTCCTGTGTACTTCTTGGATGACAATCTGCACCGAGTCCCTCAATTTTGTAACATTAGAAAATTAAAGTATTTTAATGCAAAAGTTTGTTCTTAAAACGAATTTGGCTCATGTTCCATGATGAAAGGAAAAGCTTGGTATGATGGTGACAGATTTTGAATTTTCAATCGGTGGTGGTATCAAGTTTTACCACGTGCATTGCTATTTGAAACAGTGATGGCGGTGGCCTTAAGGCAATCTGAGGCAAGCCTTATCCGCAGGGCAAGAATAGAAGCAAGTGAATACAAAATGCTACCACAATCATATAGTGCCAACTGAGAGTTAGAATAGTGCTTACTCCGCCTGTAATAGGTCTTGTAGAAAAGCACATAGCACTTGTAATTTACATCGTTCTAACTCTTTTCAATGGTCTCGCATTTGTGCTTACTGATTGTAAAATAGTCTATATGTTTAACTTTGATATTGAAAGTGAGGCATGCGTTAACGTGCCTAAACATTCCATGTACTGCTAATGCCCTCCAATATTGGGTAACCAACAAAAGCATTAATGTCAGCATGAACCAATTTTCAACTATCGAGAAATGAATATGCCCATTGTGATCCAAATAATTTAGGTTTGCAAACATACCCAACTCTCTGCCATGATGAAGTTTTCTTGACGTGGACAATCTCTTTCGAGGCTTATTGAGCTAAGTCATAACGTGAATAACCATCAAACAAGGAAGACCAAACAAATCCTACTTCAATACTTTTCAAAGCAAGTTTACCACTCATAATGAAACGATCATGGAATGAGAGTAAAAGAAGATATAAGGTTTGAAGCATGGAATTAAATGGTCTTAATATGAAAACCCAACCACAATCTCTTGTTGACGCTTATCCATGAGCTCACATCAAAAGTAAAAAACCAAGAAAATGATGAACTTAGATAGCACCTTTGTTACTTGAATCACAAGACACCCCTTTATTATGACTTAAATCAAATTCTTGAACAAAATAAATGTTTTAAGAACTTGATGCCACTTGGACAACTTGAATCAATGAACCCATTAGCCTTAATCTTCAATTTGATCAAGAATCAATCACATTCTTTTCATAGCTTAATCAACCAGAAACATCTTGACTTAATGAAGACCCAAGTAAAACTTTTAGGCGGGGATGATCTTAGCACAAGAACCATATCTTGAGGAATACAGCTTGCGATGAAAATTGCCATGAAAACCATAACCAATCCTCAAATGACCATGCTCAACACCAATTAACAGGAAGCCTTAATCCTCCTTGAGAAACCTCTGAGAAACCTTGAGAATAAAAGACCTTGTATTGACTAAGGGGCCATAATAGTGAGGGTATATTCTTCCTCCATCTTCACAAGAATCCAACACAATTTGCAAGGGACCAGAATCACCATGAGCACACATACAACTTCCATGACCTTTGAACCTTCTGCAGCAACCCTAAATTCACAAAGAAAAGCAAACAAACACAAGTCTGGTAAATTGGTTAGCTATGCATGGATGATTGACCTAGAAATGATGTGATATGCTATGCAGACGATGCGAAATGAAAACAAAATCTTAGGGTCAAAAATTAGGGTATGACACTTCTGATTAAATTGTTTACATACTGATACCAATTAATCTAGCCGGACATGGTTTGGAAGCAAAGCATGCTAACACAGTATAAATTAATATCACAAACCATGCTGGAAAACGATAAAATAACAAGCATATAAATTAAACCTGGAATTGAAATCAACTTCTAATAATCTAGTTACAGAAACTTGAATGATCCGGCGAGCTTGATTACAAGAAGATAACATAAACTGAAAGTGCAGAAAAATAAACTGTTTGCTCGAAAGAATGGAAAATCTAATTCACTCAAAACTCTGGTAAAAATTCGCCGACCCTGAAAATGAAGGTTTCCTTTCTCTTTTATACTAAGTGCTGGCCTTGGAAGTTGAGGAAAATACGTTGCATGGCGTGAAAATAGGCTTGAAGGCAGACCGGGAGAAGTGGAGGAGTGGAGAGAAAAAGTTGGGAAAAGTGGAGATTTTTTCTCCTATAACATAGGTGGCTCGCGCCACCTCTTCCTTTCCTTCCTAGTGGCCGGCGCCACTCAAGATGAAGGTGGTGGGCGCCACTCCCATGTGGCTTACGCCATATGTGTGATGTGGGCCCCACCCCTTTATATATTTTTTTTCAATTTTTCTTTTCTTCTTTTTTTTTTTCTTTTCTTTTCTTTCCATCCAATTTCTTCTTTTTTTCTTTTCTTTCCATTCTCTATATTTTTATTCAATAAATCTTCGCTTTCCGTTAAGTTCCGATTCGACTCGAGTACCTGAAAAATATAAATAAATGCGGGTAATATAAAGCATAAATCGGGAAAAAGCAAATAAAATATAATAGAAATTCATGCAAGTCAAGTCAAATACACTATATAATTTCGCGTTATCAAACTCCCCCACACTTGAACCTTTGCTTGTCCTCAAGAAAATAAAACACTTTAGGCACGGGTTCGAAACAGACACATATAAAGCCAGACTTTGGTCAAAAAGATAGGTACTAAATATTAAGAATAAGGATACCGTAGCGACACAAATTCAAAAACTCCTATCTTATGCAAACGAATCTGAATCATGTTATTATAACTTGACCTATACATTTCACAACTCTCTTTCATTCTAACGCAATCACATTAAGCCCGTTATCCCCGCACACCCATGGTAAGTAAACCTGTTAGTGTTCATTGATCTCATTTTTCAAATCTCTTTACACATATTTTTTCTATTTTATCTTCGAATTTCAAGAGTCCGGTCCTTTGGGCTAAATGGTCGGATTAAGACCACCTAACTTAGAAGGAACATATCGTCAGTTCGCTTTTGGAATTAAATTCATTCAATTTGCTTTTTGAGATCAAACACATATTTGCATCGGCTTATTACTTAGGTTGTGCCTTAGGATGGTGTTGACTGCTAGTATAAACTAATCAAGAGGTTGGTCTCGGCATAATAAGTATTCAAATTCATTTGCATAATCAAGGGGTTCAGGGTGTCAAGACGGTACCGATATTATTAACTCTTTCCCAAGTCTTTCTAACTTAGCCTCTTTGAACTTTTAAAGTGCCATGTCACGTGTCAAACCCAAAATGAAAATTTTGTTATGGCTCAAGAAAGTCGGGAGAATCAAAATAATAGCAGAAACTATGTGTAGGGACTCAACAATACATGAATATTTCTTTATTGATACTGAGTACTGAAAGAAATAAGCATAAAAAAAAATTTAAATCTACCTAGGAAAACAGAAAATAACTAAAACAGTTAATTAAAAGCGATAAAACTTCCTCCCTCACACTTAAATTGAGCATTGTTCCCAATGCAATAACGTAAGGTAGGAAAGGAAGGAGAAACCTGGAACGTCGGGCTATTGGTGGCCTCTTCCTCGAGTTCGTGGTCGCCTAACGTTTCTGGGTTGTTGGTCTGAAGTACCCAAATCCGGATATTGATCATGTGCTTGAACGGATATACCGGCCATCCCTTGGATCAGCTCTGCCATGTTGTTCTGGCCTTGCTGCATTTGCTGTAGAATTTGGATCATCTCCGCTTGTTGAGTGTACATCTAGTTCTGCTGAGCCATCATTTGAGCTTGCTGAGTCGCGATGCTTTGTATTCTTTGGTCGCGGAGAGCGTTTGATTCACTCTGTCTCATCATCTCAGCATATATACTATCAAGAGTTTCAGATGACTCTTCGTCTCGTCTTCTAGGCGTACGCCTTGATGAGGTACCTACAACAAATTCAGAGGAGGATGGTGTGGTGTGTGTTTGTGTGTCAATTCCGTCCTCGCCAGCAGCAACATTCTCAGGAATGTGCGCGGGGCCTGGGTTATCAGTATAACATTAGTTTTCCTCTCACCGCACATTTGTGCGACTTGGGTTAGGAAGAATAAAATTTGGGAAAACTTTATTGTCAATCATTAAATCATACCTACCATCTTCTATTTTCTTAACTAATTTCATACGTTCATTCATTTTTAAATCGATGGTAAGAGAAGGAAGCGGTGTTAAGGATGTGAAATGAGCTTCGAGCTTAAGGGCTCGAGCTATAGTTGTTATTAAACCGCCGAATGTGATAGCGCCTTTGTTCGAGGCAGTTATCGAGCACATATGATTAAACATGAATGGGACATGGTTTATTCGGCGGTCTGCAAAGGCGTTAAGTAAATAGAAAAACTCCTTCTCATTCACTTTGTTAGAATTAGACCGGCCAAAAATTGTAGTAGCCAATAGTTGGCGAAAGTATCTAAAAGTCGGGTTTTGAATGAGAGTGGCTTTGTTGCCTTCACAACTCCGTGTATGAGTACCTGTTAGGCCTCTCCAAAGACACTTGTAACTGTTTACCCACTGAGGTCCACTCGGGATACTACACTGCACATCGTTTCCTACTGGAAAATTAAGTCGAGCAGCCAGTTCATCAAAAGTGAATTTAAATTCTTTATTAAACATTCTAAACTAGACTGCTCCTTCTGGGTCAAAAATAATTGAACTAAGAAATTCTAAGGTAAGTGGGACATAGACAGGGTCTCTATTAGACAAAAATTGTTTCAAATTTACTCGTTCTAGTAAAAATTCTACACTGTCAGTGAGTCCTAAAGTTTCTAAACAGGTTGTATTAGCATACCTTGTAGGCTCGATTTCTCGTTCTACAAGCAGTCGAAAAAGAGTTGCTTGGTCTTGATCTCTAAAAATTATCTCCGACCCTTGTGCTGGTTCCATTTTTCTGATAACAGTGCAAAACTCACAAAAGTATCTTAGTGAATAAAAATGAAAGGAAGTGTGAATTTGCAAGTGAGTAGTGTAGTTACTGGTGATGGTTTATATTGAGGAGGGTATTAAATATTGGTAGTTGAATGTGAACAATATTGGTCAAAGGAAATTTAATGGAGGGACACGTGTCCCGCATGCATATGCATGCAGAGGGTGGGACAAAAACGTGGGGCATGGTGCGGTTAGGTGGCGGGAGCCACTAAGTGAGGTGGCAGGAGCCACTTGGGAGGTGGCGGGAGCCACTTGGCTCTCTCTTGAAGAGTGGCGCAAGCCACATGCTATATGGCAGAGATTCCACTTTTTTTTATTTGCATGTGTTATTATTGGACCACACTTTTGACCATTTGCTTTTTCTAAAAATTTGACCAAACAATAATTTCCTTTGGATGCTTGTGAGTACAATAATTCACCCACTACCAGTAAATATTAATTCCAATACATAGTAATGAATAAAATAGAATAAATTAACTGAGAGAGACACTAAATACCAAATACTGATATAGCATTGGTAATAGCAGTAGTGAAAATATTGTGGCCGTATCAGTATTAAGTATCACGCTCTGTCAATCGATAACAACAGTAATTAAAAGGACTAGAAACTAGAATGACGAAAGCGAAAATTAAATTAAATACTGAAATGCATTAAAATTGAAACAGAGTTTGAATTCGTAACAAACAATCAAGAAAAAGGAAAGGTACAGAAATAGCAACTGATCCATAAAAGTACTTGTGAAGTTAAAATACGAAAACGATAAAATGGAAAATAACAAGAACAGGAAATCCTAAGTAAATCTTCCTTCCCCCACACTTAAGAATGACAGTGGCCTCACTGTTAAAAGTGTCAGAGTCGGAAAGGCAATAAAATAAACTTTGTTAGCCACGTTGAGTAACACTGTCGGCGAGTCCGACGGAAAAGAGCTGCTGATGAAAATGGTCTATCTGTTCCATTACGACATCCATAAATCCATGGAAATCAGTCCGCAAAGCGGTGAATTCGCCTTGTAGGTTAGTCACTCTGTTCTCTAATGCGGTAATGGCAGCAGTGTAATTAATCGGTGGAGGAGCGGCTACAATAGGTGTGTGTGATTCAGCATCAGAGATATAGTCATCAAAATGATCAAAAATTTATGGTGTCTCAGGTGGTGATGGTGGGGCGTTATGTGGTTCAGTCAAGTCATAAAACCAATTATTTCGGTTATGGACACTGGTGCGCTCATGGTTTGGTAAAGTGAAAAGACAGACGACCTCATTATCAATTAGGTAGTCAAAGGTATCCGGTCCAAGGTTTCCTATGATTCGTCGGTTGAAGCAGAAGTTAATGTTGATAGGTCGGATGGTACCAAGAGGGTTAAGCCTGATCAGAGGATGTCTCAGTCCTATGGCATTTGCTATCATGGTGACTAAACCCCCTATTATGATTGGTGCGCGAGCATCCAGAGCAATACTGACAAAATTAGCTATCATAAAGGTAGTAGCATTTACGGGACGGCCCTGGGAAGTACAGTACAAAATAAAAATTTCATCTCTGGATACGGAGGTATCGGTCTCTTCTTTTCCGAAAATGGTATGGGTTAGGATTTTGTGAAAGTATTGGATAGCAGGGTTGTGGATACTCTCAGAAATCATGTCATGAGGTTCAGGGTTGTAATTTCTAGTGATGTTACCCCAAAAATAGTTCAGGTCAAGGTTAAGGAGTAATTCATCCTGGACTACGGTAACCACATCAGGTCCACTAGGAAATCCTAGAAGTTCAGCAAGTTCTCTATGGTTATAGGTATAGTCATTACCAAACAATCTAAAAGTAATCAGCCCTTTATGGAATCCGTAACCATGGTTAGGTATGTGAGTAAGGGAGCTTAGAAGCTCAAGGGTAAGCCTAGGATAAGAAGTAAACCTTCTTTTGATAGCAGCATTCTCCCACCCCAATTGGCTAAACAAAAACATAACACTATCCCTGATACCTAACCTAGTCATGGTAGGTTCATCATAGTAAATAGTCAAAGTCATATCTCTCTGAGCTAACATCTCAAATCTCCTCCTCTAAGCTCTGCCTCTGAAAACAATGTCCATGTAATCTACTTGTTGCATCTTGAATGTTAGTTACTAACTAAGTTAAGTTAGCCTGTAAGTAAGCAGATAGTTATGCAAAGTTAGTAATGAACATGTAAATTATGGCATTAAGAAATGGGGAGAAGGAGAGATAAAAAACAACAAAAATGCAATAAAAGGTAAGAAATAATTAAGGAATAAAATAAAATAAATAAAAAAATTAAAATTAAACGATTAAAAATACGTGGGTTGCCTCCCAGCAAGCGCTGTTTTTAATGTCTTAAGCCTGACATAGTTCTAGTGCAGTGTCAGTTTTCAGAATGAACGGGCAGCTCTAGGAGCTTTAGACTAGCTGAGTAATCTCTATTGTCTACGCAATGATAATGTTTTAAGCGTTGTCCGTTTACTATAAATGGTTGACTAGATTTACTTTTTATTTCTACGGCACCACTTGGGAAGACCTTATTTATTATGAAGGGACCTGACCACCTAGACCTAAGTTTTCCTGGGAAAAGTTTAAGGCGTGAATTAAATAGTAGTACTACGTCGCCTTCGTTAAACTCTTTCCGGGAAATACGCTTGTCATGCCATTTTTTAGTTCTTTCTTTATATATATCCTAGCATTCTCGTATGCGTTTAGTCGAAGTTCTTCTAGTTCATGAATGTCTAAGATTCTTTTCTCACCTGCAGTAGTATGGTTTAAGTTGAGGGTCTTAATGGCCCAGTAGGCTTTGTGCTCTAATTCTACAGGTATATGACATGATTTTCCGTAAACTAACTTAAAAGGTGTGGTTCCTATTTGGGTCTTATAAGCTGTCCTATATGCCCACAGAGCTTCGCGTAATTTTGATGACCAGTCTTTCCTAGAGGTTGCAACAGTCTTTTCTAAGATTTGTTTGATTTCTCTGTTTGAGACTTCGACTTGTCCACTTGTTTGTGGATGATATGGTGTTGCTACACGGTGTCGGACTCCATACTTCAGTAGAAGTTTTTCAAATATCTTTGATATAAAATGGGAGCCTCTGTCACTGATGACAAGTCTAGGCACACCGAATCTAGGGAAGATTATGTTCTTGAAAAGCTTAATTACTACTCGTGTGTCATTTGTTGGAGAGGCTACAGCTTCGATCCATTTTGAAACGTAATCAACAGCAACAAGTATATACTTATTACCAAAAGAAGATGGGAATGGCCCCATGAAATCAATCCCCCATACATCAAAGACTTCCACTTCTAAGATACCCTTTTGTGGCATTTCATCGCGTCTAGAGATGTTACCAGTGCGTTGGCACCGGTCGCAGTTTAATATCGCGATATGGACATCTTTCCATAGATTAGGCCAGAATAGGCCAGATTGTAAGATCTTAGCGCAAGTCTTTGAAGTGCTTGCGTGTCCACCATAAGGAGCAGAATGACAATGTGAGATTATGTTTTCTATTTCATCTTCAGGGACACATCGACGGAAAATACCATCGGCACCTCTCTTAAAAAGCAGAGGTTCATCCCAATAATATTGTTTAAGGTCATGAAAGAATTTCTTCTTTTGTTGGTAAGTTAGATCTGGTGGAAGTACCCCGGCAGCTAAGTAGTTGACAAAGTCAGCATACCATGGTAGTGTTGTATTTGTTTGAATTTATTCCACTGTTTCCTTTGCTTCGGTATCGTTCAAGGTTAGTTCAGACATATTGCTTTCCAATTGGGCTATGAGTCGCTCATATGGGAAATCATCATTAATAGGCATTTGTTCAGGCTTAATACCTTATATTCTCGATAAATGGTCTGCAACTACATTTTCGGTGCCTTTTTTTTTATCTTTTATCTCTAAATCGAATTCTTGTAAGAGTAGGATCCATCTTAAAAGTCTTGGTTTGACATCTTTCTTACTTAGTAGGTACCTAATTGTGGCATGATCGGTATAGATAATTATTTTTGCTCCTACCAAGTAAGAGCGGAATTTATCCAAAGCGAACACGACAGCTAGAAGTTCCTTTTCTGTGGTGGCATAGTTCATTTGAGCATGATCTAAGGTTCTACTTGCGTAGTAAATTGGATGGAGCTTTCTGTCCTTTCTTTGTCCTAAGACTGCGCCTACGGCATAATCACTCGCATCACACATGATTTTAAATGGTAATCTCCAATCAGGTGGTTGCATGATAGGTGTGGTAATGAGAGCCATTTTCAATTGTTCAAACGCTTTTAGACATTTATCATCGAAGATAAATTCAACGTCTTTCATTAATAAACCGGTCAGTGGTTTGGTGATTTTCGAGAAATCTTTTGTAAATCGTCGGTAGAAACCGGCGTGTCCTAAGAAACTTCGTATTTCTCATACGGTTTTCGGAGGTTGAAGATTTTCTATAATCTCTATCTTGGCTTTATCAACTTCAATCCCTCTATCAGATACTACATGTCCAAGTACGATTCCTTGATTGACCATGAAATGGCATTTCTCCCAGTTTAATACGAGATTGACTTTTACACATCTTTCAAGTACCATTTCTAGGTTCGATAGACATCCTTCAAAACTCTGCCCACAAACAGAAAAATCGCCCATAAATACTTCCATAATGTCGTCTATAAAATCGGCGAAGATTGACATCATGCATCTTTGGAATGTTGCGGGAGCGTTACATAGTCCGAATGGCATTCGTCGATAAGCAAATGTACCATACGGACATGTGAAAGTTGTCTTTTCTTGGTCATCAGGATGAATAGGGATTTGGAAGAATCCTGAATAACCATCTAAATAGCAGAAGTAAGAATGTTTGGCCAATCGTTCCAACATTTGGTCAATGAACGGTAATGGGAAATGATTTTTACGAGTAACTTTGTTCAATTTTCTATAATCGATACACATTCTACTTCCAGTTACAACTCTTTGTGTTATAGATTCGCCTTTGGAGTTCTTAACAACTGTAACACCTCCTTTCTTCGGTACGACATGTATTGGGCTAACCCATTTACTGTCTGATATCGAGTATATAATTCCTGCTTCTAAAAGCTTTTTCACTTCATCCTTGACTACAGTACTTAAGATTGGATTGATCCTTCTCTGGTGTTCTCTGGAGGTTTTACAGTCTTCCTCTAGCATAATGTGATGCATACAGATAGAAGGACTTATTCCTTTAAGGTCAGTGATGTTGTAGCCTAAAGCAGTTGGGTATTTTCTTAAGACATCTAAAAGTTTCTTAGTTTCGGTTTGTCCTAAGTTTGCATTAACTATCACAGGTCGTTCGAGTTCTGTGTCTAGGAATTCATACCTTAAGCTATTTGGTAGTGTTTTCAGTTCTAAAGCTGGTTTCTTTGGACAAGGTAGATGATCGGGTGTAAGTGCTAAACATTCTCTTAAGCTATCATCTTGGTATGGTTCACGCCAATTATCATCTTCAAAAATCGGAGGTATTGGAATTTTTATAATATCTGAGTATGTGGTCGGTTCCATCTCCATTTCTCTTACGCACTCATCTATGACATCTAATAGATAACATGTGTCGTCTATAGCTGGTGCTTGTAAGAATTGTGTCAAGATAAATTCAACCTTCTCTTCACCGACTTCAAAAGTTAGCTTACCTCTCTTCACGTCTATAATGGCTCCGGCGGTAGCTAAGAATGGTCTTCCTAATATGATAGGCATAGTGAAGTCTTCTTTAATATCCATGATTATGAAATCGGTAGGGATATAGAATTGTCCTATATGAACTGGAACATTTTCTAGTATACCAACGGGATATTTAATAGAGCGGTCGACTAATTGAACGGACATCTTAGTTGGTCTTAATTCTCCCATATCAAGCCTTTTGCATATGGATAAGGGCATTACACTGATACTGGCTCCTAAGTCATATAGAGCTTTGTCTATGACGAACTTTCCAATTACACAGGGTATGGAGAAACTACCTGGGTCTTTCAGCTTAGGAGGCATGTTGTTTTGAATTATTGTGCTACACTCAGCAGTAAGTGTAACTGTTTCGTTATCCTCAATCTTTTTCTTATTGGATAAGATTTCTTTAAGGAACTTAGCATATGAGGGCATCTGAGTGATAGCTTCTGTAAACGGTATTGTGATATTCAATTGTTTCAGAAGTTCAACAAATTTCTTAAATTGCCCTGCAGTTTTAGAATTTGCAAATCTTTGAGGATACGGAATAGGTGGTTTATATGGTGGTGGAGGCACATAAGGTTTTTCTACGGCCTCTTGGTCATTATCTTCCTTTTCCTTCTCAGTTGTGGTTTTATCAGGCTTTTGGTACATGGGTGGATTCTGAAGTCTTGGATCAATGGGTCCGTCTAATTCTTTACCATTTCTTAATATAACAGCATTTGCATGCCCTTTCGGATTAGGTTGTGGCTGTCCCGAAAATGTTCCAGCAGGAGCAGCAGTAGCTGCTTGTTGTTGTGCCACTTGTGAAATTTGTGTTTCAAGCATTTTGTTGTGGGTGGCTAAGGCGTCTACTTTGTTTGCCAATTGCTTAATTTGCTCACTAGTGTGTATGTTTTGATTCAGGAAGTCTTTGTTTGTTTGAGTCTGGGTAGCTATAAAGTTTTCCATCATTAGTTCAAGGTTGGACTTCCTAGGAACATTAGGGGCAGTTACGGCAACCTTTTGGTAGCCTGGTGGTGTAGCAGGTGCTTGACCAGGTGCATACAATGCATTGTTGTTTTTGTAAGAAAAGTTTGGATGATTCTTCCAGCCTGGATTGTAGGTATTTGCATAAGGGTTCCCTTGAGCGTAATTCACTTGATCACTGGAGACTCCTGCCAAAATTTGACATTCAGTGGCGGCATGTCCAGGTGTTCCGCATAATTCACAGTTTTGAGCTACAGCAGCCACGGTGGCTGCAGGCGTTATGGTCAAGTTATCAATCTTTTGGGCAAGGGCATCTACCTTAGCATTGACATGATCAAGGCTACTAACCTCGTATATTACACCATTCGTTTGGGATTTTTCCACTGCAGTTCTTTCTCCTCCCCATTGGTAATGGTTCTGAGCCATGCTTTCGATTAGTTGATAGGTTTCTTCATATGGTTTATCCATAAGTGTACCACCAGCGGCGACATCTATTGTGACGCCCCCAATCTATACCCCCAAATAACACGCAATTAAAGCGGTAAAAAGAAAATTCGAAAATTGATCAGAGTATAATTTGAAAACACGGCATAGAAAGGGGGGATCGCATCAAAGTAACCAAACATACACATAACATGCAACACCTGCCCATAATGATATGCAACTGTGGGGTAGCAATCATACAGAGGAAACTTTGTTCCTTACACCCACTTTTCAGAAATTAGAATTAAAGCGGAAAATCTAAAATCTGATTAACATATATACATGTACACCTATAAACCGTTTGTCATACATCAGGTAGCATATGTACAACCAAAATATATCATCAGATATATAAAATAATAGCACGCGGCCACCCTAACTACCCGGAGTCACATATCAGAGCCGACCGACCAAAATAATGAAGACGCAACGCTTCACAAAAAGGAATACCTCCAGCAGCTCTAATCTGCAACGCCTCATAGAGCGTTATAAAATAGCAGAAGGGTGAGAAAAACAATCATAATACCGTTGAGTAAAATTATGTATTAACACAAAAATACACAAGTATAAAGTTCTCACCACAAATGCACCACAATCGAATAAAACATAACACAGTACAATTATCAGGTATTCATCACCAATGCACGTCAATCACCCATAATACACTCCTCATCAACACAATTATACATACTCCATCACATTATCACATTCACAATTAACATACACATTTAATCCATGATTATGCAAATACATAGAGACCGACACAACGACTCTATGCACATGCCATGCGGTACCGACTTCCATTGTTTCTCATGTTTCATCACCAGTTCACTCAGGAACTATTGGAACCATCGCTCGTTACTGAGAATCTCAAGTAACACCCCGTCGGGCCTACGATGTTCACCCGTCGCTTTAGGTCCTCAGGCATCGCCTCATATTTTCGAGGCACACGACGTTATGGATCGCTTTAAGTCCCATCATGGGCACACGATCGTCTACAACCATCGCTTTAGGTCCTCAGGCAGCGCCTCATGTTTTCAAGGCACACGATGTTATAGCAAATTCCCTCAGGAATTAAACCGCCACTCAGGACGTTTCCACAATACATATCATGATGCTTGGCATACAATGACTCATGACATTCACATTGCATACATACACACATTCATGATCATGCATTTATCATCAAATATCACACATAGTATTTTCTTGCCCTTAGGCCACAAATTATCATCGACACATAGTATTCTTATCCCAACACAGCACACAATCCATACAACATTCATATTAACAGTACGGTGTACCTTACACATCCAATTCACACAATTATAACAGCAAAAGTCGACAAAACGACACTATTCCCGATTTTTCAACATAATTAAATCGGCTAACAATTCCAAAATCATCATCATCCAAAAGTACATTTCATAAGCTTTCCAACGATATAAATATCACTCAATTCGGAAATACGGTTCGAAAGATATGGATTTTAAAAAAAAAAAGGAAAATTGTTTTCAAAAACAACCAACCGCCCGGCGGAGCACGCTCACCGCCCGGCGAAACGCACTTCGCCTCTGCTTCGCCCGGCGAAACACAGGCGATACCAATCCCCCAAAATAATTCAAAGAGGCAGAAGCTTGGCACCTCTGCGCCTCTCGAACCGCCCGGCGAAAAGGACGCATCGCCCGGCGCTCTGCACCAGAAGCAGAAAAATTTTGCTGCGTGAACACTGTTCCATACCTCCAATTTTTCCCATTTTCCTCCCCAAATCATTTCCAACAGCAAAACAATTACTAGCAATGGTTCATACACATACATAGATCATACAACACAAATTATATCGAATTTCGTCAGTGAAAACATCGATTTCTACTCGATTACACGATTTCGACCTATATCCGAAAAACTACCGAACGAGACAATACAACATGCAACCGCACATACATAATCATACACAACAATAAGATAATCGAGTTTCACACCCTTACCCAATTTAATCGATTCCTAGAACTTGTTCTCTTGATTTCCCCAGCTTTTTCTCCAATTTCTCTCTTTTCTCTCTTCTCCTCTTTTCTTCTCTTTTCTTCTTTTCTTACTCTTCTACTATTTTTCTCTCTATTTCTATTTTTCTTTTCTTTACTAACTTAACAAAATACACCCAAATTCCCAAAATACCCTTACACTCAAATATCTCGCTAACGTTCCCAAAACCCGATAAAATATATTCACGACGAAAAATAACATATTTTCACATAAAAGTCAGAAATAAAATAATATAATAATAAAATAATCAAAAACAACTCAATTAAAGTAAAAGACCAAAACTGGGGCGTTACAACTCTCCCCCACTTAGAAATTTTCGTCCTCGAAAATCTTACCTGATACAAACAACTCCGGATACGACTCCCGCATCCTACTCTCCAATTCCCACGTCAAATTACCCTCAGCAGCGCCTCCCCACGCCACTTTCACAAGTGCAATCTCTTTGCCCCTCAACCGCTTCACCTCGCAATCCAAAATACCAACCGGTAATGCCTCGACCGTAAGGTTATCTCTTACCTCAACCTCGTCCATTGGAATCACATGTGAAGGGTCCGGAACATACTTCCGAAGCTGTGAAACATGAAAAACGTCATGCAAATTCGACAGATTCGGCGGTAACGCCACACGATACGCCACAACACCAACTCTCGCAGATATCTGGTAAGGACCAATAAATCGAGAAGTAAGCTCCTTAGATTTCAAAGCACGACCAACACCCGTTACCGGCTTAACTCTCAGAAATACGTGATCACCCTCTTGAAACTCAAGATTCTTACGTCTCCGATCATGGTAACTCTTTTGTCTATCCTGAGAAGCCTTCATTTTCTCACGAATAAACTTCACTTTCTCTGTCGTCTGTTGCACCAATTCCGGTCCAATCACAGAACTCTCACCAGTTTCGTGCCAACACAACGGCGTTCTACATCTTCGTCCATATAAAGCCTCAAAAGGTGCCATTCTGATACTAGAATGGAAACTGTTATTATACGTGAACTCAATCAAAGCAAGATAACCGTCCCACGCACCACCTTGTTCCAAAACACATGCTCTCAATAAATCCTCCAAACACTGAATAGTTCTTTCGGTCTGACCATCAGTCTGCGGATGATAAGCCGAACTCAACCTCAATTTAGAACCCAAAGCCTTCTGTAAACTTTCCCAAAATCTCGATGTAAACCTAGGATCTCGATCAGAAACAATACTTAAAGGAACCCTATGCAATTTCACCACCACACTGATATAAATCTCAGCTAACCGTTCCAAAGAAAAACTGATGTCAATCGGAATAAAATGCGCCGATTTAGTCAGCCTGTCCACAATCACCCAAATAGCATTATGCCCACGCTGAGTGTTCGGTAATCCCGTCACAAAATCCATCGAAATGCTATCCCGTTTCCACTCAGGAATATCCAACGGTTGCAACAAACCACTAGGTCTCAAATGTTCCACTTTCGATTTCTGATAAGTCAAACATGCATACACAAACTGAGCCACATCTCTTTTTAAACCAGACCACCAGAAAATCTTCTTCAAATCTTGGTACATCTTATTCGCACCCGGATGAATACTTAAATTACTTCGGTGTCCTTCCTCCAAAATCATTCTTTTCAACTCTGCATCATCAGGTATACAAATACGACCACGGAATCTCAAAACACCAAAATTATCCACCTTGAAATCCACATTCTCATTTCTCATCAAATCAACGAATTTCAAATCCAGCTTTTGTTTCTCACTAACCGACAACAAAAATTCATTAGCAACCTTCAACATTCCAAGCCTTACACTAACCGAAGTCACTTCACATACCAAACTCAAGTCTCTAAACGACTCAAAAAGTTCCAACTCTTTCACCATCAATGCGGACATATGCAACAATTTCCGGCTCAATACATCGGCTACCACATTAGCTTTACCAGGATGGTAATTCAAGCCAAAGTCATAGTCTTTCAAGAATTCCAACCATCTCCGCTGCCTCATGTTCAACTCTTTCTGATCAAATAAATATTTCAAGCTTTTATGATCACTAAAGACCTTGAACCTTGCACCATAGAGATAGTGCCTCCAAATCTTCAACACAAAAACTACAGCCGCTAACTCAAGATCATGAGTAGGATAGTTTTTCTCATGAACTCTTAACTGCCTTGAAGCATAAGCTACAACCTTACCTTCCTGCATCAAGACACCACCCAAACCAATTAAAGAAGCATCGCAATACACAACAAAGGGTTCATTAGGATTAGGTAAAATAAGAATCGGAGCTGTCGTCAATCTTTCCTTCAGCTCACAAAAACTCTCTTCACATTGAATATCCCAAATGAATGCTTTGCCCTTACAAGTCAACTGCGTCAAAGGAAGAGCTAGCTTAGAAAAACCTTCAATGAACCTCCGATAATAACCAGCCAAACCTAGAAAACTTCGAATCTCGGTAACGGATCTAGGAGCCTTCCATTGTAGAACTGCTTCTACCTTAGATGGATCCACAGCAATACCATTACCCGAAATCACGTGTCCAAGAAAACTCACTTCCGATAACCAGAATTCACACTTGGACAATTTTGCAAAAAGCTTCATTTCCTTCAAAACCTGCAAAACAATACGCAAATGCTCTGCATGTTCTTCCCGAGACTTAGAATAAATTAAAATATCATCAATAAACACCACCACAAAACGATCCAAATGCTCGTGGAAAATCCGATTCATGTATTCCATAAACACACCAGGCGCATTAGAAACCCCGAACGGCATCACCGAATATTCATAATGGCCGTACCGTGTTCTAAAGGCCGTCTTCTGAATATCCTCTTCCTTCACCCTTATCTGATGATACCCCGATCTCAAATCAATCTTACTAAATACACAAGCACCAACCAACTGATCCATCAGATCATCAATCCTTGGAAGCGGATACTTGTTCTTAATCGTCACTTTGTTCAACTGGCGATAATCAATACATAATCGCATACTCCCATCCTTCTTTTTCACTAACAAAACTGGAGCACCCCAAGGAGAAACACTTGGCCTCACGAACCTCTTTTCCAACAACTCACTTAACTGCTTTTTCAACTCCACCAATTCAGATGCCGACATTCGATAAGGTGCCATAGATACAGGTCTAGTACCAGGAACTAGATCAATAGAAAATTCAACTTCTCTCTCCGGCGGCACATCTGAAATATCATCAGGAAACACCTCAGGAAATTCGCACACAACAGGAAACACCTCTAATGAAACTTGACTAGCCACAGTCAAAGATGCAAATAATCCAAACAACTGAGCTTCATCCGCCAAAAGTTTCTTCAACTCTTTGGTAGACACAAAACTCGAGTCTTCATCTTCCTCAAGAGAAGGAAACCTTACAAGCTTATGATAACAATCAATGTGCACCCGATTAAATTGCAACCAATTCATTCCCAACACCACATCTAAACCTTCCAACGGTAAACACACCAAATCCATCGCAAAGTCTTTACCATAAATGGTCAAAGGACAACTCAAACACACTAAAGAAGTAGTTACTGACCCCATCGCTGGAGTATCAATAACCATCTCACCATCCATCGAAGACAACCCAAGATTCAAATGTTCCGCGCACTCAGACGAAATAAACGAATGAGTCGCTCCAGTATCAATAATAGCAATTAAAGGCATATTATTAATAAAGCAAGTACCTCTTATCAGACGATCAGCACTTGAAGTCTGAGTTCCCGCCAATGAAAACACCTTCCCACTAGTCTGAGCCTTCTTCGGATTAGGACACTTCGAGCTAATGTGACCAGGTTCTCCACAGTCATAACACTTCACTACATTCTTCCTTTTACAATCAGCTAAAACATGTCCTTCACCTCCACAGTTAGAACACTTATCCAAATTCTTCCTACACTCGGACTGACGATGTCCCAATCCACCACATCTAAAACACCTCAGAGCATTAGACATACCACCTCCACCTGACCTACGATCAAAAGTACTCCTTTGTTTACCCTTATCAACCGGTGACACATACGGTCCACCACGGAACTGTTGCTTCCCTTTCCTGTCACTTACACTTTTATAATGAGCAGAACGAGCCTTACTGTCCTCATCATAAATCCTACAGCATTCAACCAAATCAGCAAACCTTCGAATCCTCTGATAACCAATCGCCTGCTTTATCTCAGGACGCAAGCCACTTTCATACTTTACACACTTTGAAAATTCAGCTGTCGCTTCCACATAGTGAGGATAAAACTGCACAAGTTCCACAAACTTAGCAGTATAGTCAATAACCGACATATTACCTTGTTTTAGCTCTAGAAACTCAATCTCCTTCTTTCCTCGGACATCCTCGGGAAAATACTTCCTTAGAAACTCTCGGCTAAACACCTCCCAAGTAATCTCTTCTTCCTCCTCATCAGCTTCCAACACCTGACGAGTACTGACCCACCAGTCATCAGCCTCTTCGTGTAACATATAAGTACCCAGCCTCACCTTATCATCATCCTCATCACAATCCATTACCCTAAAAATCCTCTCAATCTCTTTCAACCACAACTGCGCACCATCCGGATCATGCTTCCCTTTAAAGACCGGCGGCTTATTCTTTCTAAACTCATCATTTCCGGCAGCATTCGGTGCACCCTGCACAGCTCGTGCCATCGCTTCCATCGCCGCAGCCAAAGCAGCATCATTACGACCAGCCATATTCTGTTCGTCCAAAACAGAAACTATGGTTAAACAACAACTCGTCCAACACATCTCGCCCAATATGCCAGATACAGCTGACACAACAAACACAACTGACACGGACTGGCTCTGATACCACTTAATGTGACGCCCCCAATCTATACCCCCAAATAACACGCAATTAAAGCGGTAAAAAGAAAATTCGAAAATTGATCAGAGTATAATTTGAAAACACGGCATAGAAAGGGGGGATCACATCAAAGTAACCAAACATACACATAACATGCAACACCTGCCCATAATGATATGCAACTGTGGGGTAGCAATCATACAGAGGAAACTTTGTTCCTTACACCCACTTTTCAGAAATTAGAATTAAAGTGGAAAATCTAAAATCTGATTAACATATATACATGTACACCTATAAACCATTTGTCATACATCAGGTAGCATATGTACAACCAAAATATATCATCAGATATATAAAATAATAGCACGCGGCCACCCTAATTACCCGGAGTCACATATCAGAGCCGACCGACCAAAATAATGAAGACGCAACGCTTCACAAAAAGGAATACCTCCAGAAGCTCTAATCTGCAACGCCTCATAGAGCGTTATAAAACAGCAGAAGGGTGAGAAAAACAATCATAATACCGTTGAGTAAAATTATGTATTAACACAAAAATACACAAGTATAAAGTTCTCACCACAAATGCACCACAATCGAATAAAACATAACACAGTACAATTATCAGGTATTCATCACCAATGCACGTCAATCACCCATAATACACTCCTCATCAACACAATTATACATACTCCATCACATTATCACATTCACAATTAACATACACATTTAATCCATGATTATGCAAATACACAGAGACCGACACAACGACTCTATGCACATGCCATGCGGTACCGACTTCCATTGTTTCTCATGTTTCATCACCAGTTCACTCAGGAACTATTGGAACCATCGCTCGTTATTGAGAATCTCAAGTAACACCCTGTCGGGCCTACGATGTTCACCCGTCGCTTTAGGTCCTCAGGCATCGCCTCATATTTTCGAGGCACACGACGTTATGGATCGCTTTAAGTCCCATCATGGGCACACGATCGTCTACAACCATCGCTTTAGGTCCTCAGGCAGCGCCTCATATTTTCGAGGCACACGATGTTATAGCAAATTCCCTCAGGAATTAAACTGCCACTCAGGACGTTTCCACAATACATATCATGATGTTTGGCATACAATGACTCATGACATTCACATTGCATACATACACACATTCATGACCATGCATTTATCATCAAATATCACACATAGTATTTTCTTGCCCTTAGGCCACAAATTATCATCGACACATAGTATTCTTATCCCAACACAGCACACAATCCATACAATATTCATATTAACAGTACGGTGTACCTTACACCTCCAATTCACACAATTATAACAGCAAAAGTCGACAAAACGACACTATTCCTGATTTTTCGACATAATTAAATCGGCTAACAATTCCAAAATCATCATCATCCAAAAGTACATTTCATAAGCTTTCCAACGATATAAATATCACTCAATTCGGAAATACGGTTCGAAAGATATGGATTTTAAAAAAAAAAAGAAAATTGTTTTCAAAAACAACCAACCGCCCGGCGGAGCACGCTCACCGCCCGGCGAAACGCACTTCGCCTCTGCTTCGCCCGGCGAAACACAGGCGATACCAATCCCCCAAAATAATTCAAAGAGGCAGAAGCTTGGCACCTCTGCGCCTCTCGAACCGCCCGGCGAAAAGGACGCATCGCCCGGCGCTCAGGGCCTTTCGCCCGGCGCTCTGCACCAGAAGCAGAAAAATTCTGCTGCGTGAACACTGTTCCATACCTCCAATTTTTCCCATTTTCCTCCCCAAATCATTTCCAACAGCAAAACAATTACTAGCAATGGTTCATACACATACATAGATCATACAACACAAATTATATCGAATTTCGTCCGTGAAAACATCGATTTCTACTCGATTACACGATTTCGACCTATATCCGAAAAACTACCGAACGAGACAATACAACATGCAACCGCACATACATAATCATACACAACAATAAGATAATCGAGTTTCACACCCTTACCCGATTTAATCGATTCCTAGAACTTGTTCTCTTGATTTCCCCAGCTTTTTCTCCAATTTCTCTCTTTTCTCTCTTCTCCTCTTTTCTTCTCTTTTCTTCTTTTCTCACTCTTCTACTATTTTTCTCTCTATTTCTATTTTTCTTTTCTTTACTAACTTAACAAAATACACCCAAATGCCCAAAATACCCTTACACTCAAATATCTCGCAAACGTTCCCAAAACCCGATAAAATATATTCACGACGAAAAATAACATATTTTCACATAAAAGTCAGAAATAAAATAATATAATAATAAAATAATCAAAAACAACTCAATTAAAGTAAAAGACCAAAACTGGGGCGTTACATCTATCGTCAATCTTGTATTGTACAAGAGACCATTGTAAAATGTATGAATGACTAACCAATCTTCAAGACCGTGATGCGGACACATCCTCATCATGTCTTTGTATCTTTCCCATGCATCGTAAAGAGATTCGTTGTCCTTCTGTCGAAAACTATTAATTTGGGCTCTCAGCATAGCTGTTTTGTTTGGGGGGAAATATCGTGCTAAGAATACCTTTTTCAACTCATCCCACGTAGTAACGGAGTTTGATGGCAAGGATTGCAACCAAGCCCAAGCTCTGTCTCTTAATGAGAAAGGAAAAAGACGTAGTCTTATCGCGTCTGGGGTTACACCATTTGCCTTCACTGTGTCTGCGTACTGCACAAACTTGGTCAAATGTTCGTTAGGATCTTCTGTAGGATTTCTAGAGAATTGATGTTGTTGTACGACTGATAACAATGAAGGTTTCAACTCGAAATCGTTTCGGTTGATAGCAGGGGAAGCAATGCTGTTATGTGGTTCTTGCTCAGACGGGGTAGCATAGAACTTAAGAGGACGGTTCTGTGGTCTTTCACCCATGTCTTTTTCTGATTCTGATTCTGACTCAGAGTCAAGTTCTGTTTCAGATTCGGGTTCGGATTGAGATTCAGGTTCTGATAAAGGAAAAGGTATTTCGTGGGCTAAACAATATTCTTGGATTCGTCTTTTTACACTGAGAAGACGTTCAGGTTCGTCTGTCGGTCGCGTGAGGTCTTCGCCTTTTGAGTGAGTACTTGGCATACAACCGATAAATTAGTGAATTTGTTGCCTAAGTCTATACGGCGCAACAAATGAATCGCACTATTGACTAAATCAGTCCCCGGCAACGGCACCAAAAACTTGATCGCGACTTTATAAGTCTATCGGGGTTACTAACTGCAAGCACACAGTTTATCGCGTAGTTTTAAAAAGATATCGATCCGTCAAGGACTGATAATCAAACTAGTGATATCGAATTGTTACTATGTTTAGCTAAGGCTAATCGTTCTAAGGAGGTTATGGGCGATAGAAATTAAATCTAAGAATGCTAAACTTTTAATAAGAATAATTAATAACGAGATATCAGTATGTAACGCATTAATCGTTGGGAATTTAATAAGTCATCGGTGTAGGTTTAAGTGCCAAATTACTTTTCAGTAGAAAATACTCATTTAAAATGCCTTATCTCACACTTTTGTGTTTATTGATTCAGACTATACTGTTAAATCAGAATGAGCGCTCTCACTGTATCATTTGCATTTAAAAATACTTTTTGAAAATAAATAAGTCCTAATTGATTCTAAAGTGCTTCCGCTGTATTTAAAATCAATGCCTAGTTTCAGCTATCTAGTTAAACTCTCAAACTCTCGTTTATCTTGACCTTAACCTTAACTACCTTTTTACTTTCGTAAGAAAAGTTCATCGATTTATAATTAAGAAACCAAAGCCTAAAAACTAATTTGTAAAAGTTAACACCGATTATTATTTAATTCCTTCTGATTAAATTGTTTACATACTGATACCAATTAATCTAGCCGGACATGGTTTGGAAGCAAAGCATGCTAACACAGTATAAATTAATATCACAAACCATGCTGGAAAACGATAAAATAACAAGCATATAAATTAAACCTGGAATTGAAATCAACTTCTAATAATCTGGTTACAGAAACTTGAAACGATCCGGCGAGCTTGATTACAAGAAGATAACAGAAACTGAAAGTGCAGAAAAATAAACTGTTTGCTCGAAAGAATGGAAAATCTAATTCACTCAAACCTCTGGTAAAAATTCGCCGACCCTGAAAATGGAGGTTTCCTTTCTCTTTTATACTGAGTGCTGGCCTTGGCAGTTGAGGAAAATACGTTGCATGGCGTGAAAATAGGCTTGAAGGCAGACCGAGAGAAGTGGAGGAGTGGAGAGAAAAAGTTGGGAAAAGTGGGGATTTTTTCTCCTATGGCGCCACTCCCATGTGGCTTGCGCCATATGTGTGATGTGGGCCCCACCCCTTTATATTTTTTTTTTCAATTTTTCTTTTCTTCTTTTTTCTTTTCTTTTCTTTTCTTTCCATCCAATTTCTTCTTTTTTTTTTCTTTTCTTTCCATTCTCTATATTTTTCTTCAATAAATCTTCGCTTTCTGTTAAGTTCCGATTCGACTCGAGTACCTGAAAAACATAAATAAATGCGGGTAATATAAAGCATAAATCGGGAAAAAAGCAAATAAAACATAATAGAAATTCATGCAAGTCAAGTCAAATACACTATATAATTTCGCGTTATCACCCACCATCTCGGTGAATTCACTGGGCGCACTGGCGACCATTCGGTCGTAGTAAAATGAGCTCAAGGTTTTTAAGAAGATCTTTGTCATCTCTTTTTCCTCAAGAGGTGGACAAATCTGGGTGGCAATTTCACGCCATCTCTGAGCATACTCCTTAAAGGTTTCTTTGTCCTTTTGCGACATGGCTCTGAGTTGATCTCTATCTGGTGCCATGTCCAGATTATACTTATATTGTTGAACAAAGGCTGCGCCAAGATCCCTGAAAGTAGCGATCTTAGTGCGGTTTAAACCCATGTACCATTTGAGTGCGACACCGATAGCCGGTGGTTCTCTGTCTGAGTTGACATCCTCCGAGCGTACATCACTAAGTGACTTTGAGGGCAAGAGTTACCCTTGTATTTTTCAAATTCGGGCACCTTGAATTTGTGTGGAACTTTCACATTGGGGACTAAACAAAGGTTTGCGGCGTCCTTTCCAAATAGATCCTGACCGCGAATGGCATGCAGTTCTTTCTGCATCTCCAGGAACTGTTCCTGGAACTCATTCATTCTGTCGAACATACTTTCATTTCCACCATACGGTATCTGGGGAACCTGTCCTTCCGGGACAGTGCGTACCACGGGTGGTGGTATAGTCATTATGGCAGAGACTCTTGGTGCCTCCCGAAGTTTGTAACCTTCAGGAGTTGGTGTCATGCCCCTGGCATCTTCGCCTTCCCGAAGTTTGTAACCTTCAAGCACAGTGGCTCCTGTTGCAGTTTCCGGACCTTCCATGATTGGTGGAATATATCCTTCCAGGATATAGTTGAGTGGCGTGCCCCAGGGACGATCTTTTGGCATTTTATACATGGGATCATACTTTTCCACTATGGGCGTAGATGTGATCTCTGAGATCACAGTCCGTTGTTGTTGCATCTGAGCTGCTGCCAGAGCTTGCATGTCATTATGAAGCTTTCTCAGATCTTTTTTCAGAGTGACAATCTCTTCTCTCAACTCTCTGTTCTCTTCCTCGAGATCATCCATCTTTTTCTGTCGATTGGCCCGAGTATTGTACGAATGAGACACTTTGACTCTAGAATCGAGACACAAACGTGAGATTCGTAGGGAAGAAGAATGAGTTTATGCGAGAATGATGAATGACATGCAATGATTATATTAATTAATAATTTTGTTAATCAAAAGAAACTTCGACAATTTGATTGTAAATATCACACAGTGGGGAAACCCCATTTTATTGAATTCAAAGATTGCGGAATGGAAATACAGTAGATTACAAAGTGTTGTAAAAGGAAATTTCTAAGCTAAAGGATCCTGAGTCCTCCCTGAGGAGAGCTCAGGTGTTGGTTCTAGTGCTTTCCTTTTCTTTGACTGGGGCTCTTGAGCCGTTGTCGGGTTGTCATTCCTTTGCCAAGTGAAAGGAGCGAGCAAATTTCTTTGGTCATCCTGATTTTCTACAGCATGTTGCTCTAAAATCTCGATCAGAGCATCTTTATCTTTCAATAGCTGATGTGTTTTCTTACACTCCACATTGAGAATGCGGTACTTGTTCCCCTAAGACCTCCTCTCCTGTTGAACTTTGGTGAGAGTAACCTGAAGTTTTTCCATATCAGACATAAAATAAAGGACAGAGTCCCTTAATGGAAGAACTTCTTGATGAGGGTAAAGCATCCTCAGCTTGAGATCTCTAGTTTGTACCCAATGGAGATAAGGCTCCACTGAGACACAGTCCGGTTTTCCTAGAGACTCTCTTCCTTTCCTATGAACATGTTTCCAAGCATGCACTATTTTTGTCTTTAGTGCCCTGTCGTTTTCTCCTTCCTTGAAGAAAAGAACTTCCAGATGAGCATTCCGCGGGCATGCCTTATTGGGTATCCGAATTGACGACAAACGAGAATTGGATAATAGTTAATTCCTCCCTTAGTTCTTATAAGGGGAACATTCAGGAAGTTTCCACAACGGTCAATGATTCTGATCCCGTCATAGATTCGATTGTACCAATCGATTGTGAGGCTTTTGGTAATCTTCTTAGATTTGATGCTTTTGGGTTGATTAATGGAGGTACTGGGTTTTGAGTTTTTGATTAGTGTGCTTGCTAAGATTTTTCAATCTTATGCCTACGTATTCCCGTTTAACGAAACAGGGAAATCAGAGCGATCGTAGTTCCCTCCTATTCTAGGGGAAAAGATGTTTTAGTGTCTTGTTCAAAGCCCAAGACATGAAGCTAAACAGTTTGTTTGTATCTTGTTCAAAGCCCAAGATGTGAAGCTGAAGGGTTTTTTTGTGTGTCTTGTTCAAAGCCCAAGATTGAAGCTAGAAGGTTCGACTGAGAGAGAACTCGTCATCTCTAAAGAGGAACTGTTGATACTTGTGTCTTTTGATCAAAGCACAAGTTTGATGCTAAAAGGTTGATTGACTCAACCGGGGTTTCCTGATACAAAGCCTAAGAGGAGGCGATTGACCCAACAAGAGGGTGCCTTTATCTGTCTCGTACGAAGGCCGAGATAGAGGCTAAAGGGGTTGACTCAACAAGAGAGTACTAACAAGGGACTGACTCAACAAGAGAGTGCTTTTATATGTGTCTTGTTCGAAGCCCAAGAAGGAGGCTAAAATGGTTTGACTCAACAAGAGAGTCTTTTTATCTGTCTTATACGAAGCCTAAGACGGAGGCTAAAAGGGTTTGACTCAACAAGAGAGTCTTTTATACTCAACAAGAGAGTGATTTGATGTCTTGAATGAAGCCTGAGATAGAGGCTAAAAGGGGATTGACTCAACAAGAGAGTCTTTTATACTCAACAAGAGAGTGATTTGTTGTGTCGTACGAAGCCCGAGATAGAGGCTAAAAGGAAGATTGACTCAATAAGAGAGTCTTTTATACTTAACAAGAGAGTGTTTTGATGTCTCATACGAAGCCCAAGATAGAGGCTAAAAGGAAGATTGACTCAACAAGAGAGTCTAAAAAGGTTAGCTCCATTGGGGAGAATCATTGTACAAAGCCCAAGAGGAGGCTGACTTTCCTGAGGAAAGGATCATTATACAAAGCCTAAGAGGAGGCTATCTTCTGCCGGGGACTATTGAGATCCCGAGGCAGGTCCAAGTGGGAGAGCCCTCATGAGAGAGGTCGGGTTTCTGCTGTAGATTTATCCAGGATGATTGGTGTTTTTTCCTATGTTTAGAAGGAGCTTGAGAATGTCTTTGAGACTTAAGGGGATTTAGACTATCCAAGTCTACGGGTGTTGAAGAGTTTTATCTTTTGTATGATGCCCAAGAGAAGGCACAGGCATTAAGGGATGAGTATCAACCCTAAAGTGGCCGAAGTTTTGACACTGGAAGATTGCTCTAGCAAAGGATGACTAAGTTCTATCTTATACCTATAAGAGGTCGTTAGGGTCCTTGTATTAAGCCCAAGAGAAGGCACAGGCATTAAGGGATGAGTATCAACCCTAAAGTGGCCGAAGTTTTGACACTGGAAGATTGCTCTAGCAAAGGATGACTAAGTTCTGTCTTATACCTATAAGAGGTCGTTAGGGTCCTTGTATTAAGCCCAAGAGAAGGCATGAGAACTTCTAAGAAGCCGAAGGGTCCTTGTACAACGCCCAAGAGGAGGCGCGGATGCTTTTAGGAAGCCTGTGGGTCCCCAAACCAAGAAAAGTTCAAGAAATGCAATTCACAGAGAAGAGATCATTCCAGGAAAGTTCGAGAATTTGGAAGAAACTCAAGAGATGCTATTCACGGAGAATAAATCAACTCTGGGGAGTAGAGTTTCTTTGACGATTTCTAAGGGTGACAGTCTGACAAAGGGTTCA
This sequence comes from Lathyrus tuberosus, assembly GCA_022829125.1. Taxonomy (NCBI): domain Eukaryota; kingdom Viridiplantae; phylum Streptophyta; class Magnoliopsida; order Fabales; family Fabaceae; genus Lathyrus; species Lathyrus tuberosus. Next base: position 5,436,432 of record JALAZF010000111.1, on the reverse strand, counting down.
CCGAGAATGCTGCCTTTCTCTTTGTTCCATATTGTTTAACCCCAATAGAAGGGAAAACTGTATCTGGAATCCTACAGGGGATCTAGTTTTGTTTGTATTTAAGAGTGATCAACAGGGCTTTACCTAGTTCTAGACGTAGTTGCCGGGGAAAACTTTAAATAACTATACTAGTATTACACAGTTGATATATGACTAGTATATAAAAGGATGTGAAATAAGACTTACAGTGAAACAGCCCCACAATACAGTTATATACATATGAAAGCGAAAAATGAAAGCGGATAAACACTTACCCGTTGTAGAGCTTCCATGCTGTTTGGTTAGTTGTTCAACAAAGAAAGTTTTGATAACAATATTATATTCAAAATCAAAGGAGAAAGTGCTTTGAAAAGATTGTTGGGGCTTACAGCTCAAGAAAATGCCCAAGTTTTAACAGTGATTGTACCGTTGTTTTGTAAATCGTATAGAGGGACTTATACAATATGTTAGGCCCAAAATGGTTTTATTCACAAAAAGGGGTTGGTTCTTACACTCTATTAGAGGCCCAAGGTATTAAAAAAGGGAATGGGGCTTACAACTCGGGGAGAGACCCAATTGGTTTTGTTAAAAAAGGCGATGATCGCGTCGAACTTTTGAAAATATACAGAGGGACTTATACAATGTGTGAGGCCCAAGAATGTTTATTTACAAAAAGGTTTGGGTCTTACACTCTATTAGAGGTCCAAAGTTTTATTTAAGAAAAGAAATGGGACTTACAACACGAGGGTAGGCCCGGATGATGGACAATGATCACACCGTAATTTTGAAAACTGTACTGGGACTTATACAATGACTGAGACCCAACAAGCTATGTATTTACAATGGAGATGGGTCTTACACTCTAATAGAGGCCCATGAGTGTTTGAAAATGCTTGATGAGGGTGGAATCAATCAAAACCCTAATTTCATCAATAAAAAATGATAAAACACCAAATAAGCTTGAATGATCAACTTGTGATTTTTGGTTAAGGTTTGAAAAATGAGGTTTTAATCACAAGATGAATTAAACTTATTTGATTTTGATTTTTCAAGGTGAATATTCACTTTTTAAAATGTTTAAAACAATTAAAAATGAATTTATTCATAAAAATATGAACTATATTAAATAAATAATATAAACTTGATTTTTTTGTGGAATAAGATATTCCAATATTTTTGTGATTTTTTGTAAAAAGAACCAATAAAAAATAATTAAAATTGAGGAAGTTATTAATGTTTCAAATCATTAAAAATAAAAAGAAAAACAATAAAATATGAAAAAGTGGTAAAAAAGAGGATCTGGGGCGAGGGGGTTTCGAACCCCATACCTCTTGTGTGCAGTGTGCGCGCCCTACCACTGGGGTGGTGATACATCCGTGTATCAAACCCCAACCACAAATATACAAGGCTTGCCTTGTTCTTGGCCTGGCCAAGGCAAGGCAAGGCAAGACTTTTGGTCAAAAACGTGAAGGCCATAACTTCCTTTTTGCTCCATGGATGGAGACAAAATTTATATGCATCTGGCCTAGAATTTCCCAAGGAATCCAATGGTGGTGGTGGTTTTTCCAGAATATCAATCCCCTCAAAACCCGATAGTGATTTTGAAATAGGCCATGATTTGCATTTTATGTGCTATCTCTTGGTATAGCCATGAATTACATGAGGAATTTGTTCAAACACAACACATATAACATGTATAAGAGATGCATGATCAGTGGACCTCAAAGCAAGGCATATTTTAAAGAATTCAAGTTGAGATGCTTACCTCTTTAGGAGCTTTTTGGGCAATCTGTCAAGTGCCTTATTCCATAAATGTTTTGATGCTTTGAACACTCTCAAATGATCCCTTAGAAGCTTTTAGGATGATTGGAATCAGCTAGAAACCTCAGGAATGGAAATTGGCCCTTTCTTGCAAAAGGGGCAAAAGTGGCCAAAATAGCAACTCTCTCAAATGGTGTTCCAGATGTGTGGAACCATTTGGGACAGTTCAAGGATAATATTTGGAGTGTGTTTGAGGTTTTATCTGGTTTTAAAAGTGACTGAATCAAGACATGGCTTAAAAAATGCAAAAGGGCACTATTTTGAGGTTTTGAGAGTGAACTTTGAGATTTTGGTGTTACAGGTCACTTATGAGAGTTTGGACAGCTTAGATATAACATATTGGATGTGTTTAGATCATGAGCTGTGATGAAATTGCTCTCTAACTCAAAAACTCAGAGTTACCTTGCTAAAGAAGGCATTTTTGCCTAGAGAAAGAGATTTTGAGGAAAACAAGTGTTGTAGTGCTTTGGTGTACTTAAACTGAGCAAAAATGAGCTCTATTTATAGTAGAGCAAGTTTGTTTTGGCTGCAATAGTGAATGGCAACTGCAGCAGAGGTTTGGTAAATGTTGATCAATAGGAATCCAAGTCTCCTCTAGGCATTGACTAGAGGTTAGAGCACAGGCCTATTGTCCCTTGGTTCAGAGACCATCCTTGACTCATTCAGTTGGAAATGGTTCAGTTCATACCACCTTGGTGCATCCATTGAATGCTCCAAAACAAAATTAGAGTCTTGTCCCTCTTTTAGGGTTTTTTAGGTTTGACATGCTACTTTTGGTTCCAAAGACTTGGGAGGTTTATGGATCAGTGTTTGTCCCTCCTTGGTCCCTCCCTGAGGTGTTCAGATGGATAAACTTGTTTGTCATTTGCACAAATTGCTCAAATCGAGCAAAATGCACAAATCTGCCTAACCATGACAATTTGCAGCAAGGCACATTGCCATTGTCATATCTCATGGCCTAAGTGGAATTTCATGGAGTTCTTGGCCATTTTGGAAAGCTCTCATATGATACAACACATGTGTGATCATAGTTTGTCTTGACACTTTTTGGATCCAAGTGAAAAATCCCTCTACTTTTTGGAAAAAGTGAAACAGATTCTGACTTAGTGAAAATTTCACTAAGTGTTGGAAAAAGTGACATTTCATGTTTTCAGCCATTTTGATCCAACCATAACTCAAAATCCATGATGAATTGGAATGAGGTGTAGTTGACACTTTTAAAGTATGCCATGAGAGCTACAAATTCATCCTTGGATCAGCCCAAATGGTTGATTGGATCACAAGTTATGATCCTTAGAAGTTGGCACCCTAGCCACTTTGTTCCATAACTTAGAAAAATTCTAAGTTTTTATGGTTACCCCTTTTACAAGTTATCCCACTTTCTTTGATTTTTCCTTGATGAATGTTGATTCAAATCACACATTAACATCATTTTAGGGTTAAGGAACCATAATTGATCAAAAAATCAAAAAGTCAAACTTTGACTTTTGTGCACAGTTGACTTTTTATCAGATGAACTCCAAACTGTGCGATCCTCTATGAAATCAAGTCCTTGACCTAAATAAAACTTGATGGATTGATTTCATAGGTGTTATAGGGTGTATTGAATCATGTCCTAGGGTTTGGGAGCATGTCCTGGTCAAAAGTCAAAGATACAGTTGACTTTTTCCGCGAAACCCTAACTGTGGTTCTGATGAACTTAAAACTTGGGAATCAAGCTTCTTGGATCAATCCATTGTTGCAAATGGATCAATGTAATGTATTGGGGCCCTTAAACCATGTCTTGAGGTCTTGGCTCATGTTTTGTCCCAAAAGTCAACTTAGGGGTGAATTAGGTCAAGAAACCCTAATTCTTGATTTTTAATGAATGCATCCCCTGAGGCTAAATTGACTTGATGGTTGGGTCCATGAGGTTCCATGGAGTATCTTGGTTTGTGCTTTGAAGCAATGGCTCATGCCCAGATGAAAATTTCCATCTGAAGGCCCTGGTCGACCAAAACCCTAATTTGGTGACACTGGCGATCTTGAGGCTTGATCCACTTCGAAGGTTGCAGCCTTGTGCTTAATCCTTGATGTGAGAGTCCTATTAATCCTTTATAGGTGTTTGATAGGTTAGACAAGTTGAAGATCATGTAATTTCTTGATTGATCCTTTGTCTAAAGCTCAGAGAGGGCTTGAAACCCTAATATTTGATAGTGGTGAATGTTCAACAATTCCTTGAGGAGATTGATGAGGCATGATGGTTCACCCATATTGTGATGATGATTTAAACAATGATGGGAAATATTAGTGGTCAAAATTTGGGGTATGACAGATGCCCCTATTTAATCTTCTTAGACCCGAAGGTGTGAATGGCGAAGGTATTCGGGCATTCGGGCATTCGGGGTGCAAGAGGACTAAATATCGGAATACCCGAAATTTTGATGGTGGTTATGAATGGCAGCTTACACATTCATCTTCTTTTGTTAAGCAATGATGCTTAGGAAAGGTAAAAACTTCCCCTCGATCCTGGTTTTCAGCCAAGAATCTGGTCTAAGTTTCTGAAATAAACTTCCCCTCGATCCTGGTTTCCTACCAAGGAACTGGTCTAAGTTTCTGATATAAACCTCCCCTCGATCCTGGTTTCCTACCAAGGAATTGGTCTCAGTTTCTGATATAAACCTCCCCTCGATCCTGGTTTCCTACCAAGGAACCGGTCTCAGTTTCTTTTGTCAATAAACTTTCTTGACAAGAATCGCTATTCGTAGCGGTTTTCCTCAAACTTCTCGCCGAATTTTCCTGGGGAGATGCCATTTGATGGGAAAATTTTTTTATGTCAGACTTGCTGGGGAACCCATTCGTCTGAGTTGTAGAGGTGCACAAATTTCTCTATTAGAGACGCCATTTGCTGATTCTACTGGGGAAAACGAGTCTCTTGAGAGACTGCTTCCAGCTTGGGGATATTACATCATACTTTTCTTCGAGATCTTCTCGGAGAAATGCCATACAATGTACCCCAATTTTGAGGTGCTGATGACTTCATTAACATTGACTTTCTGAAGAGAAAAACCAATGTGTTGCTGAGAGTCTGTAGTTTGAGAGGCTTTCTCTGGGGATTTTCCTTAATCCGGGAAAGCGAAGATGTCATCTTCAATGGCGAAGAGTGACATTTGCCGAAAGTTCTTTGGCTTTTCAGAGGTTCAAGTTATCAAAGTGGTCAAGGGACCAGCTTTATCCCAGAAATGAACTGGGGAGAGATTGCTTAGATGATTCGCTTCCTGACGAGGAAAGAACTGACAACTTGATTGAGATGACTTCTATCACTAGGGGACAAGACCGACTAGAGTGATAGTGATGCAATATGAATATGAATATAAATCAATAATGCATGATGTATGTATGTTTATGCTGACAAAACTGACGCGACATACAGACTAATGGATGAACACGACTGGATACTCAGCCACAGCGGGAGATGAAAAGTATCACTGGTTCACGATAGCAATTCTGCCTTGCTTAGGAGAGATAGTCCCTGCGGGGAACAACCGTTGGTCGGGCTTAGGAGGTAAGAACTCTGCCGAGGATGTCAGACAGAATATTCACACCTGACACTACTGATCCTTCGCTCGTGTGTATCGGCTTAGAAGGAGTGCTTTGATTCTGCACTTTGAGGTTCGATTACTTCTGGAGAAGCGATCGATGTTATTTCGATGTTCAACAGTCAAAAGAATTTCCATCTTTACTTTTAAAGCAGAAAAGTTTGACAAGTAAATTCATTTTTGTTTTATTTCAAGAATCGCTGATCATGTTAAAACGTTGTTGTAAAGCTAAAACAAATAAGAATTGCAAACAAAAGCACAAGAGCTCAAATTTTATTGATAGGATGGAAATCAACCAAACGCGTGATTCCATAGAGTATTTACAAAGTTTAGAAAATGGTAATTTAAGGGAAAAAGGCTACATGATGACCATTATCCTTCTACCAACTTTGAATTCGGGGCATCCTGAGCTTCCGTTGAAGATGACCTTGACTGGGGTTTTTCTAATGGATGTCATTACTGCTACTGGGGGATTTGCCCCTGTTGGACGTAGTTACTTACCATTATCCCAAACTTTTGCCTGGATTGTACTTTGAGATTTCCAATCCACCGAGATGATTTTTGATTATGTCTCTAATTTTTGCCTGGACCGCCCTTTCGGGTTTTCAATCCACCGAGACGTTTTTCTCTTCTTTTTTTTTTTATTTAAGCGAAGTATTTCTTGACTACGTCAACATTTCTGGGGTAGGAAAATTCTTCTCCATCCATGGTTGTGAGTCTCAAGGCGCCGCCTGAGAAAGCTTTCTTGACCACATAGGGGCCGTCATAATTCGGAGTCCATTTACCCCGAGAATCAGTGAGAAACGATTGTATCTTTTTGAGCACAAGGTCTCCTTTCCTGAAGACGCGAGGTCGAACCTTTTTGTCAAACGCCTTCTTCATTCTTTGCTGATACAACTGACCCTGGCATAGTGCCGTTATTCGCTTTTCTTCGATCAGATTCAGTTCGTCGTGCCGACTTTGACACCATTCAGCCTCTGTAAGCTTAGCTTCCATCAATACCCGGATTGATGGAATCTCTACTTCTATGGGGAGCACTGCTTCCATGCCATATACTAGAGAGAAAGGGGTTGCCCCTGTTAAAGTGCAGATAGATGTGCGATAATCGTGAAGAGCAAAGGGTAACATCTTGTGCCAGTCTTTGTAGGTTACAACCATCTTTTGAATGATCTTTTTTATGTTCTTGTTAGCCGCTTCTACCGCCCCGTTCATCTTGGGTTGGTAGGGAGATGAGTTATGGTGTTCAACTTTGAATTCAGCACACAACTCCTTCATCATCTTTTTGTTCAAGTTAGATCCATTATCCGTAATGATCTAGATAGGAACACCATAACGGCAAATGATATTGTTTTTTATAAAGCGGACCACAACTTGTCGGGTTACATTAGCGTAAGACGCTGCTTCGACCCACTTGGTGAAGTAGTCAATGGCTACCAGAATGAACCGATGTCCGTTTGAAGCCTTGGGTTTAATCATGCCAATCATGTCAATTCCCCATATGGAAAAAGGCCACGGGGAAGAGAGAACTTTGAGATGCGTTGGCGGTACTTGGATTTTGTCTGAGTATATCTGACACTTGTGACACCTCCTCATGTACTTGTAGCAGTCGGATTCCATGGTCAACCAATAGTACCCTGCTCTTAGAATTTTTCTCGCCATTGTGTGTCCATTGGCATGAGTGCCAAAGGATCCTTCATGAATTTCTTTTATTAGTGTGTCTGCCTCTGGTTTGTCTACACATCGGAGCAAGACCATGTCGAAATTTCTCTTATAGAGTGTATCACCACTCTGGAAGAAGCTGTCAGCTAGCCTTATGAGGGTTTTCCTGTCTTTTCTTAGTGCCCCAGGTGGGCACTCTTGTTTCTGAAGGAAGCATTTGATATCGTGATACCAAGGTTTGTCGTCTATGACTGCTTCAATCGCGAAGATGTAAGCAGGCCGTTCAAGGCGCATTATGTCGATCTTAGGTAGGTTGGTCCATTGACCTACACTAATCATGGAAGAGAGAGTGGCTAATACATCAGCCATGTGATTCTCGTCACGCGGGATATGATGAAACTCGATTCTGTTGAAGAAGGGTAGCAACCTTCTTGCATAATATTTGTAAGGAATCAGTCCTGATTGGTATGTGTTCCAATCTCCTTTGATCTGATTGATAACTAGGGTTCAGTCGCCATATACATCCAAGTTCTTAATCCTTAAGTCAATCGCTTCTTCGAGACCCATGATACAAGCTTCGTATTCGGCCTCGTTGTTTGTACACTTGAATGTCAGTCGGGCGGTGAAAGGAATATGGGTACCCTGAGGTGTTATGATGATTGCCCCAATTCCGTTTCCATAATGATTGACAGCTCCGTCAAAGATAAGTCCCCATTGGGAACCTGGTTCTGGCCCTTCACTAGGTAGTGGTTCCTCGCGATCTTTCATTTTCAAGTACATGACACCTTCGTCTGGGAAGTCAAACCCGACTGATTCCTGATCGTCAATCGGTTGATGAGCCAAATGATCGGCTAAAATACTTCCCTTGACGGCTTTCTGAGCATGGTACTCTATGTCATATTCTGATAATAGCATCTGCCAACGGGCAATTCTTCCCGTGAGAGCAGGTTTTTCAAAGACATACTTGATTGGATTCATTTATGAGATTAAAAAAGTAGTGTGACAAATCATGTACTGGCGAAGACGTTTGGCTGCCCAAGCCAGAGCACAGCAAGTTTTCTCAAGCATAGTATACCGAGTTTCGCAGTCAGTGAATTTCTTGCTCAAATAGTAGATGGCAGACTCTTTCCTCTTTGTTTCGTCTTGTTGGCCAAGTACACAGCCCAGGGAGTCTTCCAAGACTGTTAAATAAATGATCAGTGGTCTTCCTTCCACTGGAGGTGATAGAATCGGTGGGTTCAACAGGTATTCCTTGATACTGTCGAAGGCGGTTTGGCAATCTTCTGTCCAAACGCAGTCCTGGTTCTTTTTGAGTAATTTGAAAATCGGTGCGCATGTCACGGTCATAAGGAATATAAATCTGGAGATGTAGTTCAAACGTCCCAGGAATCCTCTGACTTGTTTTTCAGTTTTCGGAGAAGGCATTTCTTGAATTGCCTTGACTTTGTTAGGATCAACCTCAATTCCCTTCTGGCTGACGATGAACCCTAAAAGTTTCCCCGAACGGGCACCAAATGTGCACTTGTTGGGATTCAAGTGGAGTTTGTACTTTCTCAACCGCTCGAATAGTTTTGACAGGTGGGTCACATGCTCCTCTTCTGTCTTAGATTTGGCAATCATGTAATCGACATATACCTCGATTTCCTTGTGTATCATGTCATGAAACAGAGTAGTCATGGCCCTTTGATAGGTTGCCCCGGCGTTCTTTAAACCGAACAACATTACCTTGTAACAAAAGGTACCCCATGGGGTGATGAAGGAAGTTTTCACCATATCTTTCGGCGCCATTTTTATCTGATTATAGCCCGAGAATCCATCCATGAAGGAGAATATTTTGAACTTTGTTGTACTGTCTACCAGCATGTTAATGTGTGGTAAGGGACAATCATCCTTTGGACTTGCCTTGTTTAGATCTCTGTAGTCTACACACATTCTGACTTTTCTGTCCTTTTTTGGAACTGGTACTATGTTGGCTAACCATTGAGGATATTCTGACGTGGCGAGGAAACCCGCGTTAATCTATTTCTGTACCTCCTCTTTGATTTTGATGGCCATGTCCGGATGAGTCCGTCTCAACCTCTGTTTTACTGGCGAACATTCTGACCTTAACGGTAGATGATGCTCCACGATGCTGGTATCCAACCCTGGCATGTCCTGATAGGACCAAGCGAATACATCGGGGAATTCTTTCAGAAGCTTTGTCAAACTTTCTTTGACAGTCGGACTGAGCAGTGCCACAATTTTGATCTCTTTTCTCTCTTCTTCTGAACCCAAGTTAACTGTTTCCAACGGCTCCTTGTGAGGTTCAATGGACCTTTCCTCCTGTTTGAGTAATCGGAAGATCTCTCCTGGAATTTCTTCGTTAATTTCTTCTTCAGCCCCAAATACCGAGAATTCAAAGTTGGGAGAAGGCATTGGATCGTATGTTTCAATGGGGTTTAAAACAAGCAATCTGCATGACGTTATGATTGTTTTTAGAAGAGATAGAGAGAATGCAAGAGTGCGTGCAGTGTATTTTTTGGAAAACTGCTTGTTTTTATTATTGAGTTGTTTTTTAGGATTACCATTTTCTGAAAAAGCAAAAAGAGAAAACAACAATAAATGCGGAAATTACAGAACGACGATATTTTATTTATGATTTGGTCGATTCTTGAAACTACAACCCTATAAAACAAAACTCTGTCGCTTTGGGCAAAACGAAGAGGTATATTTACAGAAAGTGAGCCCTATCAAAACATTTGTTTCACCTGGGTTGGGTGAAAGGTTAAGATAAAGACGACAATTACTTAGACTTATGAATGATTTTCGGAACATCGACAACAACCCATTGGTGGCGAACTCCTCGGTGAATCACAAAGTCTGGCACCTTCTCTCTTGGTTTGTCTTCAGAAACGGCGCTGATTTCTAGCGGAGCAGGATCGTTGGAATCTGTTTCCCAGGCAGAGTTGTCGTAGACGAACTCTTCTGTTGTATCTTGCATAGTATTTGTACTCTCAGGTGGATCTCCCCATCCAGTCGGCTGGATGTCTCCGAGCCTGATACGAGAGCTCTCAAGAGCGGTGTACTTGACCAAGTGGTCAAACTTGCCACTCGGTTGTTCTAAGGTGTCATACACCTCTTTGGAGCTGGAGGAGTCATCCCTTTCGATGACGTTAACCTCGGGAAAACCGTAGTTGATGAATTCTAGTCCTGCAAGCTTTGCAAATTCATCGTCATGATGGATATTTATAGAATGCCCTGAGTGTTGATCCCATTACAGTGGGGACGCAAGTATTCTTTTCAATGATGCTCAACTGGTAAGCATCGTTCGGCTGATTTTCTTGCCCCAAGTATCCTAGATATGGCTGCCACATAGGCAGGCCGTGCATTGAGCCATAATAGTCATGGTCAAAGTTGTCTTTCATTAGAGTGCCCTCCTCTAATGAGTTTGGTGGAGCACGACATCCTTCAGGATCACAATCTCCGTATATCATTCTGACGTCTGACCTGGGTATAAATCTCGGACTCTGTGCGGGATAGAAAAATGGCATAGGCACCTCTTCCTGAGACATGTAACCGTCCTCGTTAAGATAGGACTTCCATTCTTCATCCGTACCGGAGGAGTCTCCCTCGTTGATGGTATGGACTTCTTGAGATATTGGGTGAAGGAAACCTCCACTGTGGAAGAAATCCTGAATGGGATGAAGATTTTCATCGTTGGTAGCAGCCTGGGTACAGGTCGAAGAAAAACCAAGACCCTTCTTTGTTTTGTTATCAATAGGAATGATAAGTTGTCCCCATCCCTTTGCATTGTTACTTTTGATTACTTCGAGAGCATCTTTGTACGAGGAAATCGATGTTCCTTTTTTTGATTGATTCTCATTGCTCACTGACAATGCTTGGAACTGAGTTCCAACAACCTCCTATGGTTCTACACAAGTAGACGATGATAAGTTACTCACGATCAAGGCTTGTTCTCCACAGACCGTGACGAGTTGGTCGTTCTTGACGAACTTTAGTTTCTGGTGCAGTGTCGAAGTGACTGCCCCAGCCTGGTGTATCCAAGGTCTTCCTAATAAACAACTGTACGATGCCCGGACATCCATGACCTAGAAAGGGATTAGGAAAGTGTGAGGACCGATAGTTATGGGAAGGTCGACTTCGCCGATAACTGCTTTCCGAGATCCGTCGAATGCTTTGACGATGACCTCACTGCCCCTCATCGGGGATCCTTTGAATGATAGTCGTATTAATGTAGACTTCGACATAACATTAATGGCCGATCCGATGTCTACCAGTACGCTGGCTAAGGCGTCGTCCTGGCAGTTGACTGTAATATTGAGCGCCATGTTGTGACTTTTTCCTTCTCCTGGCAATTCCTCGTCACTAAATCCCAAGTTGTTGCAGGAAGTGATATTGGAAACGATGCTATCGAACTGTCTTATTGTTACATCCTGTTCCACAAAGGCTTTCTCTAAGACTTTCTGCAGAGCTTCCCTGTGAGCCTCGGAACTGAGTAAAAGTGATAACACAGAGATCTTTGAAGGAGTTTGTAAAAGTTGGTCAACAATGTTGTATTCACTCCTTTGGATGAGCTTCAGTATCTCATCGTTGTTTGTTGAAAGGTCGGGATCATTGGATGGACCGACTGGTTGATTAGGAACTTCCGTTTGAGGTTCCTTTTCTTTGCTAGGTTCTCCAACTCCTCAGTTGAAGATTCAACCGCTCCGTGTTACTCGACTGATGTCTGCAATATTCACGACGGAGGGTAATGGAATTTCCTTTCCATTCTCAATTGTTGTTGCACCATACTTGTAAGGGATCGCCTTATCAGATTTGTACGGTACTGGTCCCGGCAGATAGATAACTACAGGAACATTCTGATTTCTCTGACTGTCGTAAGTAACTTCAATCAGTTCTTGGTTAAGAACCTTCGATTCCTCAAGTAGAGGGATGATGGTGCAAATATATTTGGTCCTTTCGCGATCAGAGATTACAACAACATCCTTGATTTGATCAGTGAAGTAGTCGGGCATCAAGTTTATGGACCACGAAACTAGACATGGTTGAATCTCTTTGCGGTCCAACTGACTCTGAAGCGTTGTTCGCACGAGATAACATCCTAGATTATTTTCCGAGCAAACTCTACAACATTCATAGTTATGTGGTGGCACCCGACCACGTCCGCTTTGAATGCAGTGTAACCTCACTAGGCCCGTTTCCATCGATCGAGCATCCTGACTCTGATGCCTAGTAGGGTTCCCATTAATCATAGTGACTTGTTGCGTGTCTTCATCTAAATAGATCGGAAGCCCCCAGTGGTTTAACAAGTGTTGCAAATTTCTTTGAATGAGAGCACATCCCTGGTCACTCTCGCGACATCCTTTACAGTTCTGATAATTATGCAAAGTCAAAAAACCGAGCTGGACTTGCTTAGCGTGTAACTCTACCAAGCTGGTATTCATCAAGCGAATGTCAAAAATCTGAATCATGTTGATCTGATAAAGATTTTTATCATGGTAGTCCTGAATCCATCCCAGATCCATCTGATGCTGGAGGGCCTCTTGTATAAAAGAGCATCCTTGATTGTTTACCGAGCAAATAAGACAGGAATTATAATCGTGCCGCGACAGATTATGATACTGGCTTTGTATTGAGTGCATTGCCACCAGGTTGACATTCATCGCACGAATTTCGTGATTTTGAATGATGTTGGAATTCGTACAATCCATGTTAACTCCACGAACTCGATGCTCTTGGATCCACCCGAGATCCAATTGTTCCTGTAGAGCTGATTACACCACAGAACATCCTTGATTGTTTTTAGAGTAGATATCACACTGGTGATAATTATGAGGTGGTACATGGCCATACCCGCTCTGTCTGCGATGCATCTTGACCAGATTGGTCCTTACTAAGAGTACATCATGAATTTGATAGCTGTTGTTATACTCTCCCTCTATCAAATTTACTACAGCTTTCTCGTGTTGAGGCAACGGGTTCGTGAGAACATTCGGATTCGTATCTTTGAGGGATAAGACCCCTTTCCTAACAAGCTTTTGTACGTCAGATTTGAAACTGAGACAGTTTTCTATGTTATGCCTTGGTCCTCCTTGATGGTAAGGACAAGTCTGATCCGCTTTGAACCAAAAAGGCAGATTTTCCAGTACTGTAATAGGAGCCCTGGTTTGGACATACCCCTTGACCAGTAGTAGAGGAAACAACTCTGCGTACAACATCGGTATAGGGTCGAACCCTGGTGGTCGCGTTGTACGATTGTTGTTATATGGAGGACGAGCCTGCTGAAGAGGCTGTTGTGTCCTTTGCTGATATTGTTGTTGATTCGGTTGGCTTTGTGCAACCTGAGGTTGATACGTTGGAACAGGCGCAGGGTTGATAGCCGGAGTTACAGCTGCCACTGGTTGGTAATGTCGTCTTTGCTTTCCGAGAGAGATATTCCCAATATCCTGCTCTTTTTTCTTAGGGAGAGCACTACCATATCATTTTGTACTACTTGATGGTCCAGCGTCTTTAACTAAACGTCCTTCTCGGATGGCTTCCTCAAGACGAACTCCCATGCCCACCATCTCGGTGAAGTCACTGGGCGCACTGGCGACCATTCGGTCATAGTAAAATGAGCTCAAGGTTTTTAAGAAGATATTTGTCATCTCTTTTTCCTCAGGAAGTGGACAAATCTGGGCGGAAATTTCACGCCATCTCTGAGCATACTCCTTAAAGGTTTCTTTGTCCTTCTGCGACATGGCTTTGAGTTGATCTCTATCCGGTGCCATGTCCAGATTATACTTATATTGTTGAACGAAGGAAGCTCCAAGATCCTTGAAAGTAGCGTTCTTAGTGCGGTTTAAACCCATGTACCATTTGAGTGCGACACCGGTTAAACTATCCTGGAAATAATGGATCAGTAGCTGGTGGTTCTCTATCTGAGTTGACATCCTCCGAGCGTACATCACTAAGTGACTTTGAGGGCAAGAGTTACCCTTGTATTTTTCAAATTCGGGCACCTTGAATTTGTGCGGAACTTTCACATTAGGGACCAAACAAAGGTCTGCGGCGTCCTTTCCAAATAGATCCTGACCGTGAATGGCCTGCAGTTCTTTCTGCATCTCCAGGAACTGTTCCTGGAACTCATTCATTCTGTCGAACATACTTTCGTTTCCACCAGACGGTATTTGGGGAACCTGTCCTTCCGGGACAGTGTGTACCACGGGTGGTGGTATAGTCATTATGGCAGAAACTCTTGGTGCCTCCCGAAGTTTGTAATCTTCAAGAGTTGGTCTCATGCCCCTGGCATCTTCGCCTTCCCGAAGTTTGTAACCTTCAGGCCCGGTGGCTCCTGTTGCAGTTTCCGGATCTTCCATGATCGGTGGAATATATCCTTCCGGGATATAGTTGAGTGGCGTGCCCCAGGGACGATCTTTTGGCATTTTATACCTGGGATCATACTTTTCCACTATGGGCGTAGATGTGATCTCTGAGATCACAGTCCATTGTTGTTGTATCTGAGCTGCTTCCAGAGCTTGCATGTCATTATGAAGCTTTCTCAGATCTTCTTTCAGAGTGTCGATCTCTTCTCTCAACTCTCTGTTCTCTTCCTCGAGATCATCCATCTTTTTCTGTCGATTGGCCCGAGTATTGTACCAATGAGATACTTTGACTCTAGAATCGAGACACAAACGTGAGATTCGTAGGGAAGAAGAATGTGTTTATGCGAGAATGATGAATGACATGCAATGATTATATTAATTAATAATTTTGTTAATCAAAAGAAACTTCGACAATTTGATTGTAAATATCACACAGTGGGGAAACCCCATTTTATTGAATTCAAAGATTGCGGAATAGAAATACAGTAGATTACAAAGTGTTGTAAAAGGAAATTTCTAAGCTAAAGGATCCTGAGTCCTCCCTGAGGAGAGCTCAGGTGCTGGTTCTGGTGCTTTCCTTTTCTTTGACCGGGGCTCTTGAGCCGTTGTCGGGTTGTCATTCCTTTGCCAAGTGAAAGGAGCGAGCAAATTTCTTTGGTCATCCTGATTTTCTACAGCATGTTGCTCTAAAATCTCGATCAGAGCATCTTTATCTTTTAATAGCTGTTGTATTTTCTTACACTCCACATTGAGAATGCGGTACTTGTTCCTCCAAGACCTCCTCTTCTGTTGAACTTTGGTGAGAGTAACATGAAGTTTTTCCATATCAGACATAAAATAAAGGACAGAGTCCCTTAATGGAAGAACTTCTTGACGAGGGCAAGTCATCTTCAACTTGAGAGCTCTAGTTTGTACCCAATGGAGATAAGGCTCCACCGAGACACAGTCCGATTTTCCTATAGACTCTCTTCCTTTCCTATGAACATGTTTCCAAGCATGCACTATTTCTATCTTTAGTGCCCTGTTGTTTTCTCCTTCCTTGAAGAAAAGACCTTCCAGATGAGCATTCCGCGGGACATGCCTCATTGGGTATTCGAATTGACGACGAACGAGAATTGGATAATAGTTGATTCCTCCCTTAGTTCCTATAAGGGGCACATTCGGGAAGTTTCCACAACGATCAATGATTCTGATCCCGTCATAGATTCGATTGTACCAATCGATGCCAGAGTTGGTAAGAGACATGATTCTCTGCGACCAACGTAAAGTATTATTTTGATCCCAAAATGCAGCAGACTTTGGAAAATGGGAAACGAACCATTTGTACAGCAGGGGTACACAGCATGTGATCATTCCTCCGCTGTACAAATTCCTTAAGTGTACAGAATGATACCATCTGCGAACAAGGTTAGTACGGGATTTCCAATTAGAAATATCTTAATGGCATTGATATCTACAAAGTTATCGATGTTGGGAAACAAAAATAACCCGTAGGTGAGCAAAACAAAGATGCTCTCGAAAGCGGCCACATTCCCTATACTAGCAAAGTACAGAGCTTTCTTTATCAAAAATTGGGCTGGCAAACCTTGGATTCCACCGTTAGTGGTCATGTGAGTCCTGACTTCTGACTCGTCCAAATGAATTGGTCTTGCAATGGTTTGATCTTTTGGAATTTCTACCAGTCCGGAAAAGGGAACTTGATCAGTGATATGTAAATCAGTCACGTGAGAATACTCCTCCAGTGTTGGTGCTAGCTGATAATCCGGGAATGTGAAACAGTGATAAACTGGATCGTAGAACTGAATTAGCATGGACAGGATTCCCTCAATTACATGAACCCTTAATAGGGACAACAGTCCTCCATACTTAGCTCTGAAAGCCTTAGGGTTGGTGATCATCCTCGCCAAACCTCTTAAATCCTCTAATTTCGGAACCTTGAAGGTGTACTTGTGAGTCTTTCTTCCACCAAAATCCATAACGCAATCTCTTTCTCTAATATTTGCAAACATTGTCTCAGTTTAATTTGAAAAAGAGAGACTAGAAGAGAAAATTTCTCTTTGTTTTAATGTTTTTTAAATGAATGTATGAATGCAGCACACAAAAACATAGAAAAAAGATGGGGTCAACGGGTCGGTGTCATGAAGTCAAGGCTCTACCCATCCCCAAAGGTTTATACTGGTGATTTTTTGTACCTGTCCGCAAAATCATTGACCCCTCTTGGGATAACAACAACAAACGGATCGCCATCGAGCTGATGTATCTTAGAGTGATCTCAAATGATGGTAGTATCGTGTGACAACTATTTCTGATAGCTTCCACACTACAAAATGGTTTCAGTCTACTAAAAACCTCAGCTTCTCAGAAAACCCAATCAACCACACTACTTTCAACAACCGAAGTCGTATAGGCCATGTATCTGCAAAGGGAGTCTCCACTGAGTTTGATGGTCGACCGGGGACTCTTAACTGGGATTCACTCCCCGTAAGATTACCTGTATAATGCCATCACCTATCTTAGGTGTATACTCAATCTTTCCACATGCGGCATCACACGCATTCCCATTAGCAAAAAAATAAACACATATATCAATTAGGAAAAGCAGTATATATATTTGTCTTAATATCCTAGACCTCTAGTCCTATGATCCTATACAGATAATGACTCCCCAGCAGAGTCGCCATTTCTGTGATACTTTGAGAACTTAGGGCATTCTACCCAAGAATGTGAGAAAGAAAAGCTCTCCCACTGTAAGACTGCAAGAGATGAAGCTCTCCCACTGTGGTCGCCATTCTTCTATAGCGCTATTTTTTGTGGTTTCGAATCACGATCGTCTTGGTACTACAGTTCGATTCATTTTTTATCCTATGAAGCCGATTAAGGAAGGTAAATAGATGTCTCCAATTAACCTTGCTTGCATACTGAGGTTAAACAGTCAAAATTGTTGGTTTACAGATGCTATCAAAATCGTGGGTCTTTCTTTGGTTATTTTGCCTAAGAACACAGTGTCTGGACTATTTGTGAGGTTTTTGGTAATGTGCTTAGATTTGATGCTTTTGGGTTGATTGATGGAGGTACTGGGTTTTGAGTTTTTGATTAGTGTGCTTGCTAAGATATTTCAATCTTATGCCAACGTATTCCCATTTAACGAAACAGGGAAATCAGAGCGATCGTAGTTCCCTCCTATTCTAGGGGGAAAAAGATGTTTTGGTGTCTTGTTCAAAGCCCAAGACATGAAGCTAAACAGTTTATTTGTATCTTGTTCAAAGCCCAAGATGTGAAGCTGAAGGGTGTTTTTTTGTGTCTTGTTCAAAGCCCAAGATTGAAGCTAGAAGGTTCGACTGAGAGAGAACTCGTCATCTCTAAAGAGGAACTGTTGATACTTGTGTCTTTTGATCAAAGCACAAGTTTGATGCAAAACGGTTGATTGACTCAACCGGGGTTTCCTTATACAAAGCCTAAGAGGAGGCGATTGACCCAACAAGAGGGTGCCTTTATCTGTCTCGTACAAAGCCTGAGATAGAGGCTAAAGGGGTTGACTCAACAAGAGAGTACTAACAAGGGACTGACTCAACAAGAGAGTGCTTTTATATGTGTCTTGTACGAAGCCCAAGATGGAGGCTAAAACGGTTTGACTCAACAAGAGAGTCTTTTTATCTGTCTTATACGAAGCCTAAGACGGAGGCTAAACGGGTTTGACTCAACAAGAGAGTCTTTTATACTCAACAAGAGAGTGATTTGATGTCTCGTACGAAGCCCGAGATAGAGGCTAAAAGGAAGATTGACTCAACAAGAGAGTCTTTTATACTCAACAAGAGAGTGTTTTGATGTCTCGTGCGGAGCCCGAGATAGAGGCTAAAAGGAAGATTGAGTCAACAAAAGAGTCTGAAAAGGTTAGCTCTGTTGGGGAGAATCATTGTACAAAGCCCAAGAGGAGGATGACTTTCCTGAGGAAAGGATCATTATACAAAGCCTAAGAGGAGGCTATCTTCTTCCGGGGACTATTGAGATCCCGAGGCAGGTCAAAGTGGGAGAGCCCTCATGAGAGAGGTCGGGTTTCTGCTGGAGATTTATCCAGGATGATTGGTATTTTTTCCTATGTTTAGAAGGAGCTTGAGAATTTCTTTGAGACTCAAGGGGATTTAGACTATCCAAGTCTATGGGTGTTGAAGAGTTTTATCTTTTGTATGATGCCCAAGAGAAGGCACGGGCATTAAGGGATGAGTATCAACCCTAAAGTGGCCGGAGTTTTGACACTGGAAAGACTGCTCTAGCAAAGGATGACTAAGTTCTGTCTTATACCTTTAAGAGGTAATTAGGGTCTTTGTATTAAGCCCAAGAGAAGGCATGAGAACTTCTAAGAAGCCGAAGGGTCCTTGTACAATGCCCAAGAGAAGGCGCGGATGCTTTTAGGAAGCCTGTGGGTCCCCAAACCAAGAGAAGTTCAAGAAATGCAATTCACGGAGAAGAGATTATTCCTGGAAAGTTTGAGAATTTGGAAGAAACTCAAGAGATGCTATTCACAGAGAATAGATCAACTATGGGGAGTAGAGTTTCTTTGACGATTTCTAAGGGTGACAGTCTGAGAAAGGGTTCACCGAGAATGCTGCCTTTCTCTTTGTTCCATATTGTTTAACCCCAAGAGAAGGGAAGACTGTATTTGGAATCCTATGGGGGATCTAGTTTTGTTTGTATTTAAGAGTGATCAACAGGGCTTTACTTAGTTCTAGACATAGTTGTCGGGGAAAACTTTAAATAACTATACTAGTATTACACAGTTGATATATGACTAGTATATAAAAGGATGTGAAAGAAGACGTACATTGAAACAGCCCCACAATACAATTATATACATATGAAAGCGATAAATGAAAGCGGATAAACACTTACCCGTTGTAGAGCTTCCATGTTGTTTGGTTAGTTGTTCAACAAAGAAAGTTTTGATAACAATATTATATTCAAAATCAAAGGAGAAAGTGCTTTGAAAGGATTGTTGGGGCTTACAACTCAAGGAGAGACCCAAGTTTTAACAGTGATTGTACCGTTGTTTTGTAAATCGTATAGAGGGACTTATACAATATGTGAGGCCCAAAATGGTTTTATTCACAAAAAGGGGTTGGGTATTACACTCTATTAGAGGCCCAATGTATTAAAAAAGGGAATGGGGCTTACAACTCGGGGAGAGGCCTAATTGGTTTTGTTAAAAAAGGCGACGATCGCGCCGAACTTTTGAAAATATACAGAGGGACTTATACAATGTGTGAGACCCAAGAATGTTTATTTACAAAAAGGTTTGGGTCTTACACTCTATTATAGGCCCAAAGTTTTATTTAAGAAAAGAAATGGGACTTACAACACGAGGGTAGGCCCAGATGATGGACAGTGATCGCACCGTCGTTTTGAAAACTGTACTGGGACTTATACAATGACTGAGGCCCAACAAGCTATGTATTTACAATGGAGATGGGTCTTACACTCTAATAGAGGCCCATGAGTGTTTGAAAATGCTTGATGAGGGTGGAATCAATCAAAACCCTAATTTCATCATTTTTAAAAGTAAATTCTCCAAGAAAATCAATAAAAAATGATAAAACACCAAATAAGCTTGAATGATCAACTTGTGATTTTTGGTTAAGGTTTGAAAAATGAGGTTTTAATCACAAGATGAATTAAACTCATTTGATTTTGATTTTTCAAGGTGAATATTCACTTTTTAAAATGTTTAAAACAATTAAAAATGAATTTGTTCATAAAAATACCAACTATATTAAATAAATAATATAAACTTGAATTTTTTGTGGAATAAAATATTTCAATATTTTTGTGATTTTTTGCAAAAAGAACCAATAAAAAATAATTAAAATTGAGGAAGTTATTAATTTTTCAAATCATTAAAAATAATAAGAAAAACAATAAAATATGAAAAAGTGGTAAAAAAGAGGATCTGGGGCGAGGGGGATTCGAACCCCAGACCTCTTGTGTGCAGTGTGCGCGCCCTACCACTGGGGTGGTGATACATCCGTGTATCAAACCCCAGCCACAAATATACATGGCTTGCCTTGTTCTTGGCCTGGCCAAGGCAAGGCAAGACAAGACTTTTGGTCAGAAACGTGAAGGCCATAACTTCCTCATTTCCCCATGGATGAAGACAAAATTTATATGCATCTGGCCTAGAATTTCCCAAGGAATCCAATGGTGGTGGTGGTTTTTCCATAAAATCAATCCTCCTCAAAACCCGATAGTGGTTTTGAAATAGGCCATGATTTGCATTTTCTGTGCTATCTCTTGGTATAGCCATGAATTACATGAGGAATTGGTTCAAACACAACACATATAACATGTATAAGAGATGCATGATCAGTGGACCTCAAAGCAAGGCATATTTTAAAGAGTTCAAGTTGAGATGCTTACCTCTTTAGGAGCTTTTTGGGCAATCTGTCAAGTGCCTTGTTCGAGAAATGTTTTGATGCTTTGAACACTCTCAAATGATCCCTTAGAAGCTTTTAGGATGATTGGAATTAGCTGGAAACCTCAGGAATGGAAATTGGCCCTTTCTTGCAAAAGGGGCAAAAGTGGCCAAAATAGCAACTCTCTCAAATGGTGTTCCAGATGTGTGGAACCATTTGAGACAGTTCAAGGATGATATTTGGAGTTTGTTTGAGGTTTTATCTGGTTTTAAAAGTGACTGAATCAAGACATGGCTTGAAAAATGCAAAAAGGCCCTATTTTGAGGGTTTGAGAGGGGACTTTGAGATTTTGGTGTTACATGTCACTTATGAGAGTTTGGACAGCTTAGATATGACATATTGGATGTGTTTGGATCATGAGCTATGATGAAATTGCTCTCTAACTCAAAAACTCAGAGTTACCTTGCTAAAGAAGGCATTTTTGCCTAGAGAAAGAGATTTTGAGGAAAGCAAGTGTTGTAGTGCTTTGGTGTACTTAAACTGAGCACAAATGAGCTCTATTTATAGTAGAGCAAGTTTGTTTTGGCTGCAATAGTGAATGGCAACTGCAGCAGAGGTTTGGCAAATGTTGATCAATAGGAATCCAAGTCTCCTCTAACCATTGACTAGAGGTTAGAGCACAAGCCTATTGTCCCTTGGTTCAGAGACCATCATTGACTCATTCAGTTGGAAATGGTTCAGTTCATGCAACCTTGGTGCATCCATTGAATTCTCCAAAACAAAATTGGAGACTTGTCCCTCTTTTAGGATTTTTTAGGTTTGGCATGCTACTTTTGGTTCCAATGACTTGGGAGGCTTATGGATCAGTGTTTGTCCCTCCTTGGTCCCTCCCTGAGGTGTTCAGATGGATAAACTTGTTTGTCATTTGCACAAATTGCTCAAATCGAGCAAAATACACAAATCTGCCTAACCATGACAGTTTGCAGCAAGGCACATTGCCATTGCCATATCTCATGGCCTAAGTGGAATTTCATGGAGTTCTTGGCCATTTTGGAAAGCTCTCATATGATACAACACATGTGTGATCATATTTTGTCTTGACACTTTTTGGATCCAAGTGAAAAATCCCTCTACTTTTTGGAAAAAGTGAAACAGATTCTGACTTAGTGAAAATTTCACTAAGTGTTGGAAAAGTCACATTTCATGTTTTCAGCCATTTTGATCCAACCATAACTCAAAATCCATGATGAATTGGAATAAGGCGTAGTTGACACTTTTAAAGTATGCCATGAGAGCTACAAATCCATCCTTGGATCAACCCAAATGGTTGCTTAGATCACAAGTTATGATCCTTGGAAGTTGGCACCCTAGCCACTTTGTTCCATAACTTAGAAAAATTCTAAGTTTTTATGGTTATCCCTTTTACAAGTTATCCCACTTTCTTTGATTTTTCCTTTATGAATGTTGATTCAAATCACACATTAACATCATTTTAGGGTTAGGGAACCATAATTGATCAAAAAATCAAAAAGTCAAACTTTGACTTTTGTGCATAGTTGATTTTTTTATCAGATGAACTCCAAACTGTGCGATCCTCTATGAAATTAAGTCCTTGACCTAAATCAAACTTGATGGATTGATTTCATAGGTGTTATAGGATGTATTGAATCATGTCCTAGGGTTTGGGAGCATGTCCTGGTCAAAAGTCAAAGATACAGTTGACTTTTTCCGCGAAACCCTAACTGTGGTTCTGATGAACTTGAAACTTGGGAATCAAGCTTCTTAGATCAATTCATTGTTGCAAATGGATCAATGTAATGTATTGGGGGCCCTCAAACCATATCTTGAGGTCTTGGCTCATGTTTTGTCCCAAAAGTCAACTTAAGGGTGAATTAGGTCAAGAAACCCTAATTCTTGATTTTTAATGAATGCATCCCCTGAGGCTAAATTGACTTGATGGTTGGGTCCATGAGGTTTCATGAAGTATATTGGGTTGTGCTTTGAAGCAATGGCTCATGCCCAGATGAAAATTTCCATCTGGAGGCCCTGGTCGACCAAAACCCTAATTTGGTGACACTGGCGATCTTGAGGCTTGATCCACTTGGAAGGTTGCAGCCTTGTGCTTAATCCTTGATGTGGGAGTCCTCTTGATCCTTTATAGGTGTTTGAGAGGTTAGACAAGTTGAAGATCATGTCATTTCTTGATTGATCCTTTGTCTAAGGCTCAGAGAGGGCTTGAAACCCTAATCTTTGATAGTGGTGAATGTTCAATAATTCCTTGAGGAGATTGATGCGGCATGATGGTTCACCCATATTGTGATGATGATTTTCACAATGATGGGAAATATTAGTGGTCAAAATTTGGGGTATGACAAATTCCTTGGTGAAAAATAAAACGACAACGTTCTTAGTCCAACAAAAGGTAGATTCTGAATGTTCCAATCATTCACAAATACAGAAGTTTCTCTATACTTGAAAATAAATCGGGGTAATGCATCCTCTTGAAGAACCTTTCCATCACTTCGTACCCATTAACCGGGATTTCTTACCCTCCATTAACCATTGCACACCACACTTACACCAAATTACTTAATGGAAGATTCGCAACCGGCAATTCTCATTAACTATCTACAAGACCTTTCCGGTATAACCCATTCCATGATTTATACTTAGTCCGTAATAAGTCCTGATTTGCTTCTCGTTGTTTCACCACAATCTTGCTTCTTAAAATACAATATTCACTGTTCCAAAAGTACGTCCCTTCACACTTATCTCAAGAATAAGAATACATCACATACATTCGTGACCACGGTGCTACTACTACGCTCGTTCTTAATACCAAAGTGTAACTTTCTCATTTCGCATCATAGTACTAGGGTCCTCACGGGTGAGCCATCCGTGATTACACTTCTTTAATTTTAGCTTCAACCACACTTAATAACTCTGTTGCACATTCGTCAAAAATATGTTCCGTTGTCATTTCCTCATAATATACTGTTAATACCATTTTCTACATCGCGTTTACCTTGCTCTCCATTGTAATCCTCTTAGGCCCAAATATAAAACC
The DNA here is from genome assembly GCA_022829125.1 of Lathyrus tuberosus. NCBI lineage: Eukaryota > Viridiplantae > Streptophyta > Magnoliopsida > Fabales > Fabaceae > Lathyrus > Lathyrus tuberosus. Next base: position 5,412,521 of record JALAZF010000111.1, on the reverse strand, counting down.
ATCCTACTAAGATTCCCTTAAATCCAAGGTACTTACTATGTTTCTTAATACAAACTTCTTCCTGTCCGTGTCACTACACTTTCTGTTACTAAATAAAGCTCATTCTTTCTCCAACACAACACCTTATACGGTTCCTTGGGAGATTTAACATTTCCAAATTCCAAATTGGTCTATCACCGAATACAGAAATCCTGATGTAATATCTCGAACTTAATCTCTCTACATAACTGAATATACGCAATTCATCACACACTCTTCGGCTGACACATACTTGTGTCACTTGAAGTATGTAAACACATCCTTATGTTCCTTCACACACTTCTCTACTACTTTAGGCTCCCATAAAAGCCGTATGTCCTTAACTCTCAGCTTTTAACCAGTTGGAAGATATTGTTCCGAACACATTCTCTAGGGTACTCTCGTCTATTTAAGATACCATAATGACCTTAGAACAAAAACACTAGTAATTATCTCACTTCCAGACCATACATCACACATTCCACAAAACAACTTTTCTTTTTCACGAAATGAGATTACTTGAAATCCTTATCCGTACTAGTGGCAATCCATCTCTACTAGCGATTTTACATATTCCTCAATACCTTAACCAATCGTCCAATAGAGATCCTTAACTTTCCGACTCTACACAACCAAAGGATTTGCTTGAACAACACACCACTCTTTAATTCCGTGCTACCCAAAACACAACTTCTATTAAGACCTCAACTGAGCTGACCAAAACTCCACCCTACTAACTCTTGGCTTGAGCCTACCCTCACAACACAAGTTCCGACAACACTTCGGAGTCCTCGTGGTCGCTCAACCATGATTCTACCTATCACATACATAGTATTAGGTTGATCAAGCCCAACACTACATAATATGATATTAAGTTTCATGATGGCAAGACACACTTAAGAGGCAGGAATAGATTTACTTATGATGTTTAAAGGCTAGGTCGAAGACACGACCTGATCTGATACCAACTGTAATGCCATGTATAATATATACCTAGAATAATACAATACAAGCATTTTATTTGGTACTGACACCATCATAAGTGCCTAATGGCATAATTCACATACTTGACCATTTCTAAAAACTTAATACAATCTATGGTACAAGCTATGGAAATTAGCCAAAACAATAAAAACTAAGATCAATATACAATATCCTCAATTGTATACAATAAATACACAACGGAAAATACTAAAGCCACGCTTCTCTTGAAACATCCAAGCATAACCCCACTTGTAAATCAACCTGCAAACCACACCTGTAATATAGAAACAATAGTGGGGTGAGATACATCAAATCTCAGTGAGTTCCCTATCTTATAGATTATCTCGGCTTTACAAGGTTCTACCTTAGCCTAACTCAAGTCGGGGGAAAGGAAATGACTCTGAGTTCACAATCTCACACTATATGGAAACATGTTCATGAGTTCACCAACTCAAAATATATCACTAATCGATAACCTCACCAAGGCATCCCCTTTTCCCGTCCACTTCTACGTCTAGAAGTCGACCCGAGTCATGGATCCTGGTAACCTACTTGACATACGAATGAATTCGGGTTCTACGGGCAATTAACCATTATGAACCGTCACTTCACATGGGCCATTAACCGTCACAAGCATACGCTCCATGGGCGCCATTCGTACTGCACGCGGGAATCAAATCTGCCAAGTAGTCATGCCTACATTTCAGGGGAGCTCGAGACTCATGAAACTGCAACTCAAGATAAATGGTTACAATTACGTGATCTCACACACAAACGTGATTGTATTCGACAATCACGAGGCTACAATGCCTCAAGGCCACATTCACCTTTCACAATGAACACAAGGTTCACACACATGTTCCATACTAGTGTTTCACTCTCATCTAGACCATTACTTGGCAAGGATGCACCTTCCTACATCACATGCCCGAGCATCACCATCTAGAGTTTTCTATCAATTTCTAATCACAACCTAGCATCATATCATTAGGTTTGGGGCAAAGTTTCCTCACTCTTCCTAATTCATTTTAAGCATGCATATTCTCTCATTCATACTTAACAACAATTAGATAGACCTGGTTTAACACAATTTGCATACAACAATGTCAATCATAAAACATACAAAAGCATATTACAATCAAGAACTTAGAAGTCAAACCCTTGATGCCTCCCTTGACCTTAAGGTTAGCATCTATATCAGATTTCATCAAATGGGTGGCTGCAGCAATTTCTTGGTGCTTAAGAGCTTCCTCCAAACCAGTATAAGGAACCTTATCAGAAACTGGTATACCCAACAAATAAGCATACTTGTCCTAAGTCGGCATGAGCTGATAATCAGGAAAAGTAAACCATCGGTAGATAGGATCGTAGAACTGCACAAGGGTGTTCAGAATTCCGTCTTCAATATTAGTAGAAAGAATAGATAGAAGTCTCCCACGACGAGATCTGAAGCCAGCACGACCGACTACCAAGGACTCTAGCTTTTTCAACTCTGTAAGATCATGAGCTTTGAAACAGTACTTATGAGTGTTTCTCCTTCCAATATCCATGGTCACAATATCTGCGATGTTTGCAAAGGAAAATATCTAAGATCCTTGAAAATTGATGGAAACAAAATGTCCATGAATGCATGCGTGCATGATGCAGCAACCACAAACAAGATCACACAAAGCACACGGGTTCAAGGTTTCGAGTCACGAGCATGGAGCCAAGGGTTAAGAACCTCCCACAATGGTATGTACTAGGGTTATATCACCTGTAGAACAAGGTTCTAAAAGGTTCCCAGATTCTTGGATCCATCTTTTGGATATTATCGGCTTAAACGACTACTCATCAGCCAATAATATTCATAAGAGAAACTCTTCAAAGTGTGGTATCGTGTAACAACCGATTCAAGTCTACACCTAAATAGCCATTGCACCACGTCCTAATAAGGCCAAGATGGGTTAAGGGTTCTTCGGTCCTCAGCTTCTTAGGCTCCCAGATCGGAAAAGTAATGTCATTACGACTACTCGTATAACATCAGTAATTCCAAAGGGGCCTCCACTGAGTGGGGGGTCTCAAGTCAGCTTAGTAAGGACTACTCCACGTAAACCTAACAAGACTATACCACCCTCCTATCATAAGTGCACTCAAGTCCAGGTATAGGACTTATCTCACCACATGGATCACCAAGCACCCTGACAGAACAATCAATAACAAACAAATCAAACAAAAAGCGATAAATAAATCAAAGTAGGCTAAACCCACTAAGAACCGGGTTTCCCAGCAGAGTCGCCACTTTTCTGTAGCGGGGAAATTGTGAGTATAAGTTATTGGTTAACTTAACTCATAAAACGAAAGTCGCCACCGCACTTTTATTTTATCCAAAAAAGGAAAGGAAAAAAAGCGAACAAAACCAAAACAAGTTCTAAAACAAGAACAAGCAGAGTCTGGGTAAGGGGGTTGGTTACGTTAAGGGAAGGTGTTAGCACCCAAAACGTCTATAGTACTCTATAGGAACCCTTTGAAATATCTATCGCTTTTGGTTTGAAAATGGTTTGTTTGAAAGAGATCGGGGAGATGAGAAGAGAAGTATTTTTTAAGATTTTTGTGTTTGGAGAGACTTATCGCCTCATGCCTACGTACCCACAAAGTGCAATGTAGGATCAAAGCCTCGTAGTTCGTGGTACAAATAACAAAAAGGCTAAAATACAGTTTTGGTCCCCCTGTTTTTCAAAATTCGCAGTTTTGGTCCCCCTGTTTTTTTTTTAACAGTTTTGGTCCCCCACCCCAATTTTGGCCCAAAAAAAGTGATGAACAGTAGCTGTCCGTACATGTCCGTACATGAACAGTACACGTCCGTACATGAACAGTGAGGGGTGGGGGACCAAAACTGTTAAAAAAAAAAATAGGAGGACGAAAACCGTGAATTTTGAAAAACAGGGGGACCAAAACTGTATTTTAGCCTAACAAAAATTATTGGTTATGATTCATTTTATCTTGAAAAGACAACCCGTCATTCTCAAGAGAGAATACTCAACTAATTACCCAAAGGTATGGGAAAGAGGCATTTACATCACATTAAGATGGAGGATTTGCATGGATTACAATCAACAAGACTATCGCTTCAACATCTAAGTGGAAAATGGCCATACTTTACACAAAATACCATGGTTAGGAGCTTTACATCTCAACCAAAAATGACTCATGTCTAATTCTTTTTGCAAAGTTTAAAAGAAAAAGGTGCATAAAAAGCACAAAAAGTTTGAATGAGATTTGGCATTTTTTATGTCTTTTTGAAATGGTCAAAATATGATTAACATTGATTGACATTTATTAGAGAAAACAAAGTTTGAAAATCAACTTGACCAAAGTCAAGGTTTTATTATGAAAGTGGTTTTGAAGTTTGAAAACAAGAAGGTTTTGAAAAAGAGAGGAAATTTTGAAAATTGAAGAAGGGGTGGAGAAAAAGTGATTATCCTATTGCATAAAATAAAAGCTAGAGTAAGAAAGATCTAACCACATAGAGGCACTCTTCAAAGCATAAGAAAAGAATTCCATTTTCTTGAGCCAATAAGCAAGCCAAATAAAGGCTAGAATACCAAACTCCATGATAATCCAAAGCATAAAGGAGAGAATCCTAATTCTAAGTCCATAAGTTCATAATCAAGCCAAGTAGTCTAAGAGTAGAAATCCTCCAATGCAAGGGATAGTAGCCATAGTCCAACATTAAGAGCACAAGTCTTTTAGTGGTTTAATACTTTATTAATGTTTTTTTAGTCCAAATGGACAAAAGAAAAACAAAAGCATAAGATAATATGGTCCAAATGAACAAAAGAAAAATGACATAAAAATAAACATATGGTCCAAGTGGACAAAGGAAAAATTGTGAAAGCATAAACAATGATATGATATGATATAATGACATAAAACATATAAAATAAAGAGAGATAAGGAGCGAGAATGAAACATAAAGGTAAGGTTAGAAGTTAGTAATTAGTAGCACAAGGCCCTAGTGCCATAAGCCTTCAAAAGGTAACACCGATTATTCCGCCTCGCGTCTTGAACTATAATGATTAAACAATGTACTTAGGTCAAGGTTAATGAAGACTTGTTAGAAGATTGATAGAAGCAAAGCCTCTACGCAACAAGCTTCAAAGATTATGAGCCTAATACAAAAGATTAACCATCTTTGGGCTTACAGAACTAAAAGGTTTGGGCCACGAAAGATCAAGTTCCGATTTGGAGGAAGGGACAAATGTAGCGCTATGTTAAGCAATCGCCAAGTGACTTATAAAGAAGTCACCCTACTCGAGGCCAGCCAATAGTGATCTTTGTGCTAATGCATGCTAGATGAACGATATGTAAATCGTCATCCGAAAGCAATACCGCACGAAAAGAAAATAGGTAGCGATCTAGTCTTGATCAAGAATTCAACAAAGAAATTCTAGGATCCATAAGACTTTCATCGATCAAAATAAAAAGAAATAGATGAAGAGAAAGCCAAATTGAATTACAATTTCAAGAACATTTCGTCTTCAAGTTCAATCACCTTTAATTGATAGGTTTAAGTGTGAAACCATATCACTAATTCAAAGCACCTCAAATGAATTCAACAATTCATTTAAAGATATATTTGAACTAATGAATGTTTAATTACTTTAACCATATCCAAAGTCCATTGAAATTGAAGAGAAATTAATCTCAACAATGCACTTCAGGGCCAAAACAAAAAGAAAGCGGAAGAAAAAGGAGGAAACACCAAAACAACCCCAAAAACAAGCAAAAAACACATTCTGGACACTGGTTAATCGATTAACCATTTCATGTGTAAAAGTGATAATCGATTAACCAATGAAAAAATGCAATTCTGGGTGCAAAATCCAACTGTTAATCGATTAACCAATTCGTGCTGGTTTTGGTTAATCGATTAACACTGTAAAAACAACAGCAAATCAATTTGAAAATTGCAAATCCTTGATCAATCATTTCTTCAAACACCTCATGATCAATGATGCAATTGTGCACGAAAAATCAAGTAAAACAGCAGCAAAAACCAGCAATCAAACACGATTACAAGATCCAAAGGATCAAGTAACAAGAATCCACCAAGGATCTACATTATGGAAGATGAAAATGAAGCTTTAACAATGGTGAAAGATGAATAACCACTTCAAATCTGAAAATTCCTTCAAATTGCTTCAAGATCCAAACACCAAAGCCTTGATCTATGAGAATTGATGAAGAAAATAAGTTTGGATGAAGGTTTAGCTCAAAGTTAAACAAGATTCAATGTGAATTCTTGTTAACTTTCAAAAGAAGAAAAGTGAGCTTTAGTGAAATTTTGTGGTTAGGAAGAGAATTTGCAAGAGGTTTGTTGGCTCTCAAAAGCTTGTGAAATGAATGAAATGAGGTCTCTATTTATAGAGTTTAGGCTTGGAAATTTGGTGGTTTAGAATTTGGTTTGGAAACAAAATTAGGATTGGAATTTGAATTTTGGAGGGAAATTATTAAAAGAGTGGTGATTAATGGAGGTACATGGTGGGAATTAATTATGATGATGTAGGGGAATTAAAATGAGATGGTCTAGAATATTCCACATGTGATCATTTGAATTTGGTGCCAAAATGCTGCAGAATTTGAATTTGTTGTTTTTAGCCAAAAATTGCACGTGTTAATCGATTGACTATTTTCAGTGCAAAATGTGTTAATCGATTAACATAGTGAAAAAATGAGAAAATTGGCTTTTTGATGTGCTGTCTTGGCTCGAGCTCGATTTTTCTTGCTTGTCAAAGAAGGCAAGTAGGGATGGCAATGAGTCAGTTCGGGTGCGGGTTTCACACTACCCAAACCCGCACCCGAAATCACCACCCAAACCCGAACCCAAATGCTATTCGGGTGGCAAAATAACACCCACGCCCACACCCGTTGGGTTCGGGTTTTTTCACCCAAACCCGAACCCGTAGCTAAAACTCAAAAAAAAAAAAATATATATATAGATATATATATATATATATATATATATATATATATATAGCGGGTGTGGTTTCGGACACGGGTTTTACACTACCCAAACCCGCACCCGAAATATCGGGTGGCACCCGAACCCAGTCAACTCGGGTTTTCACCCGTTGACTCGGGTTCGGATGCGAGTGGGCCCCGCGGGTTTGGGTCTGCCTGCCATCCCTCGAAGGCATGAAAATAAACACATGAACCTTGGAGTCTCTTGAATAATAATCAATTAAATCTTGGAAACTCTTGATCAGATGATTTTTTTGAATTACTTGCAGATCAACTTTGACTTTGTTCAGATGAAATTCATTCGAACTGAGGGACTGATTTTGATATCCTTGGTCCAAATTCTTCCTGAAAAGTTAGTAAAGGAAAAAACATATTTTTGGATTTTAATTAATGGTTAGTAAACATAAACAATTACAAACATCAAACAAACAAGAGAATAAGGGTGCTTGGCGATCTCACTCAAGAACAAACCTTCAGAGGAGGGCAAGAGAACCAAAGCCTGTGATCTTGTTTGTGGTATGAGATGCAAAAGACATGTGAGATCTTAGGGGTAAAAATTAGGGTATTACAGGAGATTGCTGAGAATTTTGGTGGTGGCTAATCCATTTACTACAGAGATTTTAGTTGTGGCATAGTTTCTACTCTCGTCGCCAGTGCTACGCGAGCAAATGTTACTCGCTACAGTGTTGCCATGTGATACAAATATGCGAAGACACTGTTGCGCGGTTGATATTTTTAAAATATGAGCAAGTTTAAGACTAGAAAATGAATAATTTTAACACCAAAATGAAAACCCTAAAATCAAAATATTTATACAAGAGAAAAATCACCTTACATAACAAAAAGAAGAGAGAGTTAGTGATAAGAGCGGACATAGTGGTGGCGACGAAAAATTACAGTGAAGCAGAAAGTGCAGCGGCGGCGACGACGAATTAAGCGGCTGCGTCGAAAATTACAGTGCAACAAAAAGTTTACGTTTTTATGAAAAATTGAGAATCATGAATAATTGATGGTTGATGGAGAAATAAAGAATGAAAAGCAATGCAAAAGTTTCGAAAAAGAGGAAGAAGAACGGTTACAGGAGGAGAGAATACCATGGAGAGGAAAAGAGAATAACATGGAGTTGTACGTTGACTTTTACAATTTTCATTAATTGAATGAATTATAGTTATTAATATAATAGTTTTTTATAAATATAATTAATATTAATGACGTAGAGCAATCTAACCTATACATATCATAAAGGTACTGATACTCAATCAAATTTGATGGTAGTAGAGTGTTTACCCTTTAATAAATAATAACCATATAGTGATAAATCAAATTAAAAAAACGTACAATTTTATAAAATCTCTTTTTTACATCAAATTAAAAAACCTGAAAGTCTGAAAAAAATACAATTTTATAAAATCTCTTTTTACTACTAAAAATTAATATAAACTTATTATTAATAATAGATTCCACAAAATTATGTATCACGGACAAACATCTATTATTAAACAAATAGATAAGATTTAAAAAATTAAGAAGTCATCCTCTAAAAGTTGTTAAGTGACTTATCAACATTAATATATAAGATAAGATGTGATTTTCTTTTTCTTCTTATTCTCAAAAAGTTACATATTTTATTATGGCGACAAAAATTCCTTGCCACATCAAGTTATAATGGTCCGTCTGCCATATAAATTTCAAATCCTTTTCCATATCCAACTTCAATAGGCTGAAATTGAAAAAACAGAGTACCAAATTACCAATCATGTAATTTAGATTTTGGTTTTATTTAGTAAAAATAGTTGTTGATTGATAAGTTAACTTATAGTTTATAACTGATTATTGATAGTTTATAACTTATAGTATATAACTGATGACTGATAGTTTATAGTTTATAAATTAATTGAAGTGTTTGATAAAATTAAAAATTGAACTGTAAAATGACATAAAACATATTTAATACATATTTATCTTATTTTAAACTAACATAAATTATAAAGGATAAAAAAGGTTTTTATTAAAATAATAAGGATAAAAATAAAATAAAAGATGATAAACTATAAATTATAAGTTAAAACACTATTTGAAATAGTGTTTGAAAAATAAGTTATAAACTAATAAAATAAACTATACGCCTGTAATAAAAGACCATTATCAAACAAGTCAAAATTATCATATAAACTTATAAATTATAAATTATAAGTTATAAGCTCGAAATTGAGGCTTACCAAATAAAGCCTTTATAATACGGCAGATCAAAAATGTGCAAAAAAAAGACTAATAAAAGAAGAAATTTTAAACATAACTGAGTGAAAAATGGTAAGAGATGAATTTGAACACTCTAACAAAATTTTAAAACAAAATAAAATTAGTAGAACAATTACCTCTGATACACAAAGTTTATAAGGCGTTAACCAAATTCCATTAAGTGCACCTGTCAATTAAGTGATTCTTATTTATATTCATTTATAAGTAATAAAAGTTAGTAGTTAAAATATTAAGTATCGTCAATTCCATACCATCTTTGCTCGAGAGTGACTATGTAAGTAATTAGTAAGTAAGCGATTCTACTTAATCTTGTGAATTATAAAAAGTTTAGACAAGTCTAATCCAATTTCATATCCGGAGTTTCTAGCCTTTGAGAACTAGGTTTTTCTAATTAATAGTGCTATAACTTAGGGTATGTTTGAACTAATAGAATGAAATAGGATGAGATGGAATTAAATGGAATAAACTTAAATTTTATTGTTTGGATTAATTAAAAATGGATGAAATGAAGCGGAACCTGATGGAATGTATTCCATCACATTCTATCACTTTCCATCACTTTTTATACCCTTCAATTTGAGTGGGATGATGACATTACTTTGTTCCGTCATAAAATACACAAACAATAAAATGATATCTTTATTTCATTCTGCTCCGCTCTATTCCATTCTGTTTAATTCGTTTTACTATTTCCAAACATAGTCTTAATGATATAAAGAGATAGTGGGATGAAAAATTACTAACCCTACGTTTCCAATGAACAGTTTGCACCCTAGTATGTTATAAACTAACCCCACTTAGAATATCTAGATTAACCAATTTTTATTTAGATTAACCAATTTTTACGTCGCCATGCAAGATTTTGAAGGAGGGTCATGGGAGAAGGTTAGAAAACGTGGTGGGAGGGGTAAGCAGGTCAGGTGGGAAGCTGAAGGTAGGTTCAAGGGGAAGAAGTACAGAGAGTTAACAACCATTTTCATTACGGAGTTTCCAGATAGCATGGGAGCTAAAGAACTGTATGAGAATCTGAAAGTTTTTGGAGATATAGATGAAGTGTTTATTCCGCAGAAGAAGGATAAGTCAAGAAGGAGATATGATTTTGTGCGTTATTTTGATGTGGAGGATGTTAAAAGTTTAGTGTTAAAGTTGGACAACCATTTTATCAGAGATAGAAAGTTATTTGCAAATATCTCCAAGTTTCCTAAAGTTGGTTTTTCGAACGTGGAGGATAGGAAGAGAAAGGGGCACAGGGAGGAGGCGAGATGAGTAGTTACCCCTAAGAAGGATTACGGGTCTTCGGTAGTGGGGGGGCGTACATTTTCTGAGGTGGTTCATAAGGTTGGGGAGGATCAAGGAGTTGCTTTGAAGTTCGAAGTGAGTCAAGTTGAGTTGAGGAGGTTTGAAGGAGCTTATGTTGGGAGAGTCATCAATCCGGGTTCAACATACAACATGCAACGTAATTTTCAGTTAGAAGGCTTTTTTGAGGTGAAGGTTACTCCTCTTGGAGCTAACCTGTGTCTCTTGGAAGAAAATGATTTGGGTGTTATCGATGGGTTGAATGTAGACGCAAAAGGATGGATGAATCAATGGTTTTTTGAAGTGTCCAAATGGGAGCCTTACGTTGTTGACTTAGAGAGGATCACCTGGTTGAGATGCTATGGGATCCCATGCCATGCGTGGTCCGTGGAGTTCTTCTCGTTCTTGGCCTCTAAGGTTGGAAAGTATATTTGTTGTGAGGACAACGTGTCGGACTTCTCTAAGCTTGATGTAGCTAGTATCATGATCAGAACTTCGGTGGGCAAGTTGATTGATGAAGTTTTTAAGGTCCTCATCAATGGTGTTCTTTTCAGGATTAGGATTGCAGAGGAGACTTTGGGTCCGTTGTCCAAAACGATTGTCCGGGAAGCTGGTCTTTCTTCTGACAAGGATTCTGACTCTACCTTTGTGGGTGAAAGTTCCAGCTGTGGTGGTTTTAACAGCGATAGAGGTGGAGCAGAAGAAGAAGTATTTTTCGATGCTGGTATTGGTAGAGGTGATGTGAAGGGTCAACATGGTATCTCTAAAAAGGGTGATGTTATCTTTAATGCTAGCAATGGCAAGAAGACAGATTTTACCTTTATGGTGAATAGCGTAGGGGTCAAGGGGGATGACCCTGTTGTGGCTGTAGATGTCAATTTGTGTCCCGTGAGTGGTCCTGTGGTTAGTACAAAAGGTGTTGTGGCTAATAAGAAGCTAGCTGGACCTACTGAGGAAGTAGTAAATAAATGTTCTGTTGGGCTTGTTGGTTTTAAAGACAACTCGGGTACTTTTGATGGGCTTCTTAAGGCCCAATTAGCTTTTGGGGCCTCTTCGAGGAATAGGAGCGTTGGGAGCGAAGGAGGGGCCAAAGGGTTTGGAGGATCCATTTCCAAAAACTCTGAATTGGGGATTTCGTTAGGGATCTATAATGTTTCTAACTCTGACTCCATTTCCTTTTTTTCCAAATCAGAAGATGGGGAGGGGGTTCAATCGGAGCTTAGTAGAGTGTGCAAAAGGTCTATTGTGGCTGATCCTCAGATGGTTAAGGGAGCTTCTTCTGGTGTGAAGAAGAAAGCGGAGGTTGTAACATCCTCGGGCGATTGGATTTCTCGTTGTCATTTTGTCACAGATTCGGAAGTGGTGAAAGGGAATATTAGGTTCTGGAAGGATATGGATTCTAAAGTGTCTTCGAAGGTGTGTGAGATTTTGAACTCCTTGGGAGTTTTAGTTGATGACAAGAGGGAGGATTTCATGGAACAGATAGGCGCTATGGAGGCGAGGGATAAGGATGGGTTGGTTCTGAAGGAGCTTAAGGCAAAAGGTGGAAAATGAATATTCTGTCTTACAATCTTAGAGGGTGTGGCATCATGGCGAAGCGCAAGAAAGTTGCAGGTTTGATTAAATCAGGTAATTCGGACTTTTGTTTTATTCAGGAATCTAAAGTTGTTGTGATGAATGATGGGTTAGCTTGTTCATTATGGGGTGACTCTTATGTAGAATGGTCGGCCGTTGGAGCTGTGGGGCAGGCAGGGGGTTTGATTTCCTTATGGAGGAAGGATGTGGTTTGTGTTGTGCTTAGTATTAAGGGCGTGGGCTTTTTAGGTACTTTGATAGAGTGGAAGGGGAAAGGGGTGATGCTGGTGAATGTCTATTCTCCTTGCTCTTTTGAGCAGAAGAAGAATCTTTGGAAGGATTTAGTTGATTTGAAGACTCGGTTCAGCTCTTGTGGTTTTGTTGTGGGAGGGGATTTTAACGTCGTCTCACACTCTTGCGAAAGGAGAGGCGTGAGTGATGGGGGAAGGAGGAGGGAGGTTGATCTATTTAAGAGTTTCATCGTTGATTTACATTGTGTTGATGTCCCTGTGGTTGGAGGGCCTTTTACTTGGTTTAATAGCTCTGGTTCTGCTATGAGCAGATTGGATCGGTTTTTGGTGTCTGAGAAGCTTATTGAGGATTGGAAGATTTCTTGCCAGTATATTGGTAATAGGGACGTCTCGGATCACTGCTCAATATGGTTGAAGCCTAATATTGATGATTGGGGGCCTAAGCCTTTTGTGTTCAACAATTGTTGGCTTAAGCATGCTGAGTTTCTAGATTTTGTCAAGAAGGAGTGGAGTTCGTTTGAGGTTAAGGGTCGAGGTGATTTTGTTCTCAAAACTAAGCTGAGTCTGTTGAAAGTTAGTCTGAAGAGGTGGAATGTTGAGGTTTTCGGCTGGGTAGACCTTGATATAGACAAAGCAGTGGAAGATATTAATGAACTGGATGGTATAGCTAGCAGAGGTGAGAACACTGGTATAGCAGACTTTGGTTCTCGCAGGTTAGAAGCTGTAGCAGCGATGTGGAAAGGCATTAATCATAAGGAAGCTATGCTCAGATTGAAAGCTAGAACTTTGTGGCTTAATGAAGGCGATCGTAATTCGAGGTATTTTCATAATGTTATGAGAGGTAGAAGGAGGAGAAATCATATTTCTTTTGTTGATACTGTTAGTGGTCGGAAAGAGAAGGTTCATGAGGTGAAAGAAGAGGTGAGGAGGTTTTTTGAAAGTAATTTTGCTGAAGCTGTGAAGAGTCGACCGCGGGTGGATGGTTTGGTTTTTAAATCTCTCTCGAATGATGATAAGAGTGGGCTGGAAGCAGAGTTCTCTGAAGAGGAAATTAGAGTTGCTATTTGGTCGTGTGGTGGTTGTAAAAGCCCGGGGCCGGACGAATATAGTTTCGGTTTTTTTCAATCTTGCTGGGAGATTATCAAGTCAGATGTTATTCGCTTTGTTAAGGATTTTTATCTTAATCCGACTCTCACCAAAGCTGCTACGGCGTCCTTCGTAACTCTGGTGCCTAAGGTTAAGCATCCTCAAGACCTTGTCAGTTATAGGCCTATCTGCTTGGTCAGTTGTTTCCAGAAAATTTTGGCTAAAATGTTGGCTGGGAGGCTTAAGAAGGTGGTGGGATCCTTGGTGTCTGTCGAGCAGTCTGCTTTTGTTCCTGGGAGGTGTATTTACAACGGAGTTTTGGTTGCTAGTGAGATTTTGGATTTAGCTAAAAGATCTAAGCGTAGTTGTATGGTGTTGAAAATTGATTTTGAAAGAGATTATGATTGTGTCTCTTGGGATTTCTTGAGGTTTGTGATGGGCAAGATGAATTTTGGTGATAGGTGGTTCGCTTGGTTGGAGGCGTTGGTGTTCAAAGGTTCGTCTTCGATTCTTGTCAACGGGAGCCTTACCAAAGATTTTGCTGTTGAGAGAGGTTTGCGCCAAGGGGATCCCCTCTCCCCTTTCCTTTTTATCCTTGTTATGGAGGTTCTCACTCTCATGGTGCATAAAGCGGAATCAGGAGGTTTGTACAAGGGGTTCAAGATTAGTGACGATGTTTATTACAGGTTAGTGCAATTTGCAGACGATACGTTATTGGTTGGAGAGATGGGATGGGAAAACTTGTGGTGTGTTAAGGCTTTGTTAAGAGATTTTGAATTGTTATCAGGCCTTAAAGTGAATTTTTTCAAGAGTAGCATTGGTGGGATAAATGTTAGTTCTGGTTTTCTTGAGGCAGCTGCAACTTTTCTTCATTGTAGTATCGGTAAGTTCCTGTTCAAATACTTGGGGATTTATGTGGGAGATAGCCCGAGAAAATCATCGATGTGGAAGGAGGTTGTGGAGCAAGTTAAGAAGAGGCTATCCCCTTGGAAGCGGAGGCATTTGTCGATAGGTGGGAGGGTGGTGCTTATTAATTCGGTTCTGAATGCAGTTCCTCTGTATGTGTTGTCCTTTTACAAAGCTCCGGCTGCGGTGATAAAAGAGATTCGTAGAATTCAGAGCGACTTTCTTTGGGGCAGTAACTCGGAGAAGAAGGTGATTCATTGGGTCGATTGGGATACGGTTTGCACACCTAAAGGGGAAGGAGGTCTTGGAGTCAAGGATGTTTCTTGCTTTAATAAATGTTTGTTGTTAAAATGGAAGTGGAGGTGTCTGAACGATAAAAAAGTGATTTGGCTGGACTTGCTGAAGCACCGATATGCGGAAGACAGCTTGAGTTTGGCTTGTCTGTCTGGAGCTATTTCTAGTTGTTCTAAAACCGACTCAATTTGGTGGAGAGATTTACAGTCTATTGCCTTTGATAATGACTTGGCCAACGATTTATTTTTGGATCATTTGGAGTGTATTCTGGGCAGTGGTAGTGACATTCCCTTTTGGCACGGCAGATGGGCAACATCCTGCTCTTTAAAAGAGTTATTTCCCAACCTGTTCTTGTTTTCTAAGAACCCTGTTGGTTCGGTTGCTCAGGCTGGTTCGTGGTGTGGTGCAGAGTGGCATTGGAATGTAACTTTTTCAGATTTTCTTGTTGGTTCGATGATGGAGAGGGAGTATCTTGACCTCATTGTTTTGCTGGAGGATTTGCAACCTTCGAGGGACTGCGAGAATTCGTGGGCTTGGGACCCGGCAGGTGACAGGTCTTTCTCTGTTGCTTCTTGTTACTTGGCAGCGAGAGAGGGAAAGAAGGTTGGTGATCGTTTTGAGGAAGGAATAAGTGTTGAGCGGTCTCTTGCGTTGCGGAGGTTGTGGGAAGTGGATTTACCTTCTAATTTGTCGGTTTTCGGTTGGAGGCTGATAAGGGACCGATTAGCAACGAAGGATCAACTGAGAAAGAGGAATGTGGTTATTGAGGCCGGGGGGTGTTGTGTTCGTTGTGTGGTGGTTGGGAAGAATCTAGTAAGCATTTGTTTTTGGAGTGTGCTTTTTTGGTTGAAGTGTGGAAAGGCTTTTCTAGGTGGTTAGGTGGGGCTATCCAGGATTCTGTTTCTTGCATCGTCTCGTTCAATTCTTTCTCCTCTTCTGTTGGTCGGTCGTTTGGTTCCAGCTGTAGCAGGGCCATTTGGGTTTACACGTGTTGGTGTATTTGGCTCTGCAGAAACACATTGATTTTTAAGGGGGAAATTATTTCGGTGCTTGATACGATTAATTCCGTTAAGTTTTTAACGTGGAGATGGTTTTTTTCTAGGCAGGGTAAGATTTTTTGCAGTTATTACAATTGGTTCTGTAATCCGTTACTTTGTATTAAACGGAAGTGATGTTCCCGCTATTTGTATTCGGGTGAGCACCCCTTGTGCTGTCTTTTTAATAGTATTCCATTACCTATTAAAAAAAAACAATTGCTCGAGAGCAAAAATTTATGCATTTTTATTGATGTTCTAAAAAAAACGACGATTTGTTGAAAAATTTGGTATTTCCTTGCATTTCTACCGGAATTTTAGGAAATATCCGCAATTTTGTTGAAGTTTTATTGGGTTTTTTTTAAGTAAAAATTGGAAATTAATTGTGTTCTTACTAGAAGTGTCACAAAATTTGGTACATTTATACCAAATATTTCAAAATATCTGGTAAACTTTGAAAATTACCGGATTTTTTTTGTAAAAGACCGGTATACCAGGTCTTTTGCAAATTTTTAAAAATCCGGTAGTTCAAATGCTTCAATTGTGTGGTCTAGATTCTGATGGTTCCCTTGCAGATTTTACACCGTTTTCACCATTGACGCGATATGTTTTTCTTACATGTTTTACATGCATGTTTAATTATTAACTTTTTCAAAAAATTAATAGGCTTACGATATCTCAGACAAATATTCCCTCTCAAGCTAATATTTGGCATAGGCACAGTCTGTTGGTAAACAACATGATATTATTGTTGTTACTATTCGTTTTGATACCACAAATGGGAGCAGAGAGAGGAAAGATAAATTGATCATGGGTTGTGAGAGAGGAGGAAACTACAAAAGGGAAAATTTGTATGAAGACAATTATAATATGAAAGTTAAATGTCCATTTATGCTGAGATCTATACCAAGTGGGATTGGTTGGAAAGTTACTGTTCGATGTGGTTTTCACAATCATATGCTAGCGAAAGACTTAGATGACCAGGACTTATTAGATCGTTTAAAAGATCATGAAAGAAAGTTTGTGAATGACATGATGAAATACAATATAGCTCCCAAATACACAATTGTTGCTTTGAAAGATAGAGATTCAGAAAATCCGACGAGCGTTACACAGGTGTACAAGGAAGATCTATATATAAGATTAAAAAGATGGGTCTATTGACTGAGATGTAACATCTGTTGAGTCTTATTCATCAAGAGATATACATGTACTGGTGCAGAAATAGGGTCACATCAAAGGTTGTTGCTGATGTCTTTTGTACACATCCTGATTTAGTAAAGTTGTTAAGTATGTTTCATTTGGTGTTGGTTTTTTATTGTACATACAAAAAATAGGAATTGCATGCTCTAATTTATTCAATGTTCATTTGTTTGATTCTCGGTTGAAAGTTGTTGATTATTTATTATACATAAAAAACAAACAGACATCAGCTACCACTACTTGAGATTATTGGTGTTACATCCATGAAGTTAACATTTTTAGTTGGATTTGCCTATATGGAACATGAAAGGGAGGAAAACTTCACATGGGCACTACAGAAGGTGAAAGAGTTGTTTGCTTCAGAGAAGTTGCCACCTATGGTTTTGGTTACGGACTGTGAACTGACGTTGATGAATGTTGTGGAAGTTGTATTTCCAAACTCAAATAATTTGTTGTTTCTATTCCATATTACAAAAAATGTTAGTATGAAGTGTAAGGAATATGTCAAATTACATATGCATGAGCATGCTATGGATCTATGGAACAACATTATATATTTGAATAGGGAGTCTGAGTTTTTGGTACATCTGAAGTATTTTGAGGTTGTATGTGCTGAAATTCCTAAATTTGTTCAGTATGTGCACGAAACTTGATTGACACTGTATAAAGAAATAAATATTTTCTACTGCTTGGACTAATAGAATAACTTATTTAGGGAACACGATAACAAACAGGTACATCGATGTGACTTTGAATATGGGTACATTACTACTTATCAAATAATGACATTTTTTTCTATTTATGTTTTTTAGGGTTGAGTTTGCTCACTGGAGATTAAAAAACATGTTGGCATCTAACAGGGGAGATTTATGCAGAAGTTGGGATGCACTGAACATCATGTTGAAGTTGAAATGAAGTTCAATTAGAGTATCATTTCAGAAAATTATTGCCAACATTGAGCATAGATATAACACTTCATTTTCTCTAGATTGCACGACTTCATTTCAAGATATTGTATAAAACACATTGGAAATGAGTTGGAAAGGGTAAAATTCATCGGTATTTACTTGTCTCATTTTTCTTTTTTCTTACATCAGTACATTGATGACATTGTTGATGTGGGTAACAATAGAAATTGTGGTTTCCGTGCTATTGTAGGTTTACTTGGATGGAGCGAATAGTCTTGGTCTTTGGTTCAGACGCAATTAGATACTGAAGTTTATCAACACCATCAAATGTATTCCAATGTCTTCTATGACACAAAACTAGAAGTTAGGAGTGCGTTGTTGGTCGCTAGTTTGGGTGTACAGGATCGTGAGAATTGGATGACTATTCCTGATATTTGTTATCCTATTATTTCTAGATACAATGCCATATTGGTCTCGTTGTCCATGAAGCTTAACATCACATTATTCCCATTACTAATAGCTTCATGCATAACTTTTAATAGACACAAAATTATTGTAGTTAGTTTTGTTGACAACAATCATTGAATTCAAGTGAAGTTGAAACCCAATTGTCCTTTAGCTCCCGTCACAAAATGATGGAGACAGAACTGTAGTGAATGTGCAAGAGTATGAGAATCAGCATATGTGGGACTCATTAGGCACTGAGAATAAGAAGTTAGGAAGTTAACATAATTTGTTTTGCATTGATATTGTAGCACTTTTTGCATTATATATATATATATATATATATATATTTTATCGAATATAGTTTGTAAAAAATGTCAAAAAGTTATACTTAACCGGATTTCGCTAAAAAAAACTGTTTAGGTGCACCCAATTTTTCAGAAAACCAATATATATATATATATATATATATATATATATGATCGTACCTGGATCAGACAGTTTCTGGTGGCCAACAACGTCGTCTGGGCTTCAGCTCCGGTGCGGTTGAAGGACGGCCGGGGGGACGGGGGTGTACCTGCAAGGTACTCCGACGCTCAAGTAAGGTAACCGTCAGAGAAAAAGAAAGTACAAGAGAAGAAGGTTAGAGTGTTCAAAAATGAGTAACCTGACCTTCTCAAGTGAGAGGGTATTTATAGAGAGCCCCAAGCGCGGGGCCAACGGTTACTTGCATTGGGCTGGATTGCCAGGCCCAATCCAAGTAACTGCCAGGGTTTACGTGGCGTAGTGAAGAACAGCACGTGGTCTTCGCTCTGGGATAACCGTTCCTAAATCTCCAGAATTAGGGCAGACCGATTCCATCGAGAGTGGGGTGGTTACATGAGAACGTGTCCTCGCGGGGAGGAGTCATACGTGTCGGGGAGATACGTGTCCTCGCGGGGAGGACTCACTTACGGGCGGAGATGGCTCCTCTCGGGGAGGAGGACAGGAGCGTCGGGGAGAGGCGAGCCCGGGGAGGCTTAGGCCTGCCGCGACGGTCCATCCGCGGGTGTCGTACACCCGAGGTTAGGCGTGTGCCCGACCTGTGGAGGTGAGCCTGTGCTCGGCAGTGGATATATATATATATATATATATATATATATATAATACTGGTATCATCGCTTGGTAACAAAATCTAAGGTACTATTTCCAATCCAACTAATTGTAATGACAATTAGTGGCTAATTTATTGTTGTGGATGGTTGATTAACTTAGTTTAAACAAAGTATGTAAGTTCTTCTCATAAACTTATGTTAACCAGACAACCAATTTTTTGTGTTTTCAAAACAAGAAATGTTTTTAGTGTTTTCTGCTAAGTTCATCTTTTTTTCCCGCGGAAGGGAGTGTTATGATGATTTCATAAAGAAAATTTTTGCTGAAAACATTTTGACATCTTTGATTTAGGAGAAATCCTTATATCCATTCGGGTTGATATTTAAACAATTCGTTGTTTGCTCAGATGACTTTAAATTGGTTGTATGATATGGAAATTATCCCTTTATGTTTTGACACGGTTATAGTAAAGTTATGAGCTCAACTTACCTAGTTAGATTTAACTTTGAAAATCAACCACCCACAACAATCTTAGCCTGGTCTTTTTTATGGATTCTGATGATGATAATCATCAAAATAATTTGATAAAGAATGAAGAACTTGTGGATTATCCAAAAACTTTGGGTAAACTTAATAAATGGACAATTCCATCAGTTCCTTCTAATCAAATTTATAAGTTTGGTAAAATAGATATATTATCTCGCCTTGCTGTGAAAAGTTTAGAACAAACTGTTCAAATTTCTGATAATACTCAAACAATTAAATTATTAACAAAAAAGGATTTGATTCCTTTTAAGAAATATAATTACATCCATGTTGGTTTAATTCAAATTGCTGTTAAACCTTTAACCTTGTTAGGATTAAATACTAGCATTGTGGAATATATTAGAGATGGTAGATGTAGAGATTTTAAACAATCTCTAGCTGCTTTAGTTGAGACAAGTCTATGTCATTGACCTGTTTATTTTGAAGTCTCACCTAATTTAAGTTTATCTATGTCTGATAAAAAATTATTGGATGCTCTTCAGTTAACTATTCATACCAATGGTTATAATTTCAAACCTGGTAGTGAAATCATGGCCATATGCTATAGAGTTTACTATAAAGTTTTAACATCTTTAAAACCTAAAGCGAAACAAATATCGTTTCAAGGAACTACCACCTTAGTTCAAACCAATTTGTTAACATCTAATGTTGCAACCAATAGATTGATAAAATGGGATGAAATTAACTTCCCTGAAACATGGTCTCTCCCTTAGGAAATGGATCCTGAACCTATCCTAAATTGGGATATAGATCAAATAATTCAAACCAGTGAAGGAGACTTAGAAATAAACTTTACTCCTAAAAGGATGATGAGGATACCTAGGTCTATGTCTGCTAGGCATTCTACTAATTCTGTGAATGAATATTACTCTGCTCCTAGCCAATTAACTAGACCTTCAACTTCTCAAATAAGAGAAGAAATATAAGTCGTTGAAAATATAAGACTCAGCGAAAATAGAATCCCTCATGGTATATATCAAAAACCCAATCCTCCCAGAGTAGAGTCACCTACTCCTTCTGATATGGACTTCCAGTTATGATGTTAGATTATTCCTCAGGAAGTAAGTTAAGAAACCTCATCAATGATGAGTTTCAACATGAGAGATACACTCAATTTAGACAATGGTTTTTTAAAACCTTTTCTACACCTGAACAAACTCAGTTTAAGGATGAGTACTATACTCAAATGAACCTTGCCCAGGATTTCATGCCATTTGTTAAGTGGTTTGTTACTTACTTCATAAGTAGAAAGCAAGACGAAATTAATGTCTTACAAAAACCTTGGATAGATATTAAGGGAGAAAAAATAGAATCTCCGTTTCCCCAAGAACAAACACTTAGTTTGGGTCCTCATACTGAAGCAACCCCTTATCTTACCCTTCAGTTACAAAGAGTTAAAAATAATCAAGTTACTCTTAAGGATTTAAACTCTATAATTAAATCCAATAATTATACTAATGCCTACCTTGTCTTCCTTGGAGAACAATTTATCTCTCTAGAAAAAGATTTCTTATCTATAAAAAATCTTTTAGAAAAACAAATAGCACGTTAAAATATCATTATTAACCTAATAAATACGCCCAAACCCAAAGATTAAATGGATCAAGCGTCCACATCGACTATTAGAGATGTTCCTATTGTTCAACCACCTGTCTCTATAGATGGATTTAAAATGGACACTAATGGTCAAGAGTTTATTCGTATTTTGGAACAAAAGTTAAAAGACCTTCATATTACTGTTTTAGACAATGAAGATGTGTCTAATAATGATGATATTGATCAACTAGCCAATATGTTTGCTAATCTAGATATTAGCAATCTTGAGATTAATAATAATCCTCAAATTAATCCTGTTCATTCCCCTAAACCTTTAGAAAAGTACTATTACAAACGTCCCTCACCGCAAGATTTACTCTTTGAGGAACCATAACCTTTTCAAAATTCCTATTCGGGAAAAGCCATCTATGAATGGAATGTTGATGGTCTTAATGACAAACAGATCATAGATGCAATACATAGAATGATTATGTATTCCACAGTTTGTAAGCAACATGGAAATTCCGATAGTGCTATAGCTTCTTTCATAACCACAGGATTTGTGGGCCAACTTAGAGGCTGGTGGAATCACTATTTTACTAAAACTAAAAAATTAGAAATTCTTAATCATAAGAAAATTGTTAAGATTGAACCAGGAGCAACCACTGTTGCCACTACTGGTGAAGAAGATGCTGTTTATACCTTATGTCTCGCTATCTTACAACATTTTGTAGGAACTAATGTCCCAATAGGAGAAAAGATTCAACCCCTTCTCCAAAACCTTAGGTGTCCTTCCCTCACCCACTTTAGATGGTATAAGGATACTTTCCTTTCAAGAGTTTATCAATTAAACAATCCTAATTCTTCACATTGGAAATCCAAATTTATTGATGGATTACCCCATTTCTTTTCTGAAAAGGTTAGACAATCCCTAAGACAGAAAAATGATGGGATAAATATTAATTATCCTGACCTTACTTGTGGTCACATTATTAGCACTTGTGTTAATGAAGGATTAACTTTATGTAATGACATAAAGCTTAGGAACCAATTAAAGAAACAAAAGCTTTCTGAAAAAAACCAATTAGGTGAATTTTGCGAACAATTTGCTTTTGATCTTGGAAAATCTCCAGATAAGCAAAAGAAAAAAGGAAAAATTTTCCGGAATAATCCTTATAAGGATAAGTCACAAAATTCTTATAAAAATTCTTATAAGAAGAATAAAAAGAAAAGTCACTTTAATAAAAGTAGACCTAAAGAAAAACCTTTTAACCCTAAAGGGAAAAGAAAAGCCAAAAGACTCGATATTACGTGTCATAAATGTGGCAAAGCTGGTCACTATGCCAACCAATGTTGGACTAAGAAAGCTCTTAATGAAATTGAAGATGAGCAATTACGCTCTCAATTAGAGAAAGTGTTACTTCTCAATTCTGATTCTGAAACCTATTCTTCTAATGAAGATATTGATATGATCTATGAATCATCTTCATATTATTCTTCTGAATGTTCTGACAATAATGATTGTCAATTTAATCAGTTAGATTACTGGAAGTCTATTGTTGATATGAACGGGTTAAATGTTTTAACTGTTGAACAGGATGAAGCTATTAAATCTATAGAATCAATTTTAGATAATAATCTGAAAAGAAAAATGCTTGAAGTCTTAATCAAAGAAAGTTCTAAAAAAGAATCTCCTATTATTATTGAAGCACCTTACCAATTAAGTGAGGTTTTATCTAGATTTCAACAATCTAATATCCGTGAAACTCCTGTTTCAGTTATGGATCTTAATAGAGAAATAAATCTCTTAAAATCTAAAATATCTTAGATTGAAAATGATAACTATGCTTTATCTCAAAGGATCACTTTTCTGGAAACTAGTAACACTAAAGTTGAAGAAATATCTTCAACCCTTAGTCCTTCTACTGATAATAAATTTCTTACTCTCCTTGATAGAGTAGCTTCCCAAAAATGGTTTGTGAAAATTAATTTAGCCATTAATAGAGCTTTTATTTTGGAAAATGAAGTCACTTTAATTGATAGTGACGCTGACTTAAATTGTCTTCAAGAAGGAATTATTCCTACCAAATATTTTGATAAAACAACCCAGTCTCTTACCCAAGCTGGAGGAGATAAATTAACTGTTATTGATAAACTGTCTAATGCTTATGTTTATAACAAAGATATTTGTTTAACTACTCATTTTATTTTGGTTAAAAATTTAACCCATAGAGTTATATTGGGAACTCCCTTTTTACACAAAATTATGCCTTTGATTAATGTTGATCAAAAAGGAATTACCACCGTTATAAATAACAAAAGAATCACTTTTGAATTTATTACTGACTCTCTGATGAGTGCAAAATGTAACTATTTTTGTATATAAGTTTTGTTACACTTATCGATACATTTTGGGTAATATCGTTCGAATAAACCCCGATTTGTTTATAAATACGTTTACTTTATATTTTAGTGTATATATTGCGTATCGTGTAAATATCATTTAGTTTAATTGATCTTCTCTCATCTTTGCAGGTATTCAATCAAGGATATCTTACCATATTCATAAAGAGCATTGAATAAGCTTTCCAGCGCTTCCGACCGTGCGACAATCAGAGTTACGGTTCAGAATTTGTGGTCAAATTAAGGTCTGGTTTGCTGTTAAGTTCGCCTTGCGAGTTTGACAGCGAATGTTCGCTTTGCGAATGTCTGGCGAGTTCCCAGCGAAGGCTCCCAGAATTGGACAAGGGAGAAAAGAACCAAAGGTCGCTTTGCAAACTATGCAACGAGCATTCGCTTTGCGAATAAATCGTTCGCACTGCAAACTTCTGGAATTTTGCAGAGGCGGTTTAGCATTCAGAGGCACTTAAGTGCCATTTTTTGAGGCTCGCTTTGCGAGTAAAACGTTTGTTTAGTGAACGTGACAGATTTTGTAATACTATAAGTTCATTTTCAGTCATTTTTTAGGTTATGTTTTGGGGTATTTGTTCCCAATTCATCAAATCTTCATTCTTTGTTAGTTTAGAGCTTAGAAAAAGCATCAATGGAGGTTGCAACTCGACGATTGGGGGTGGATGATTCTTGGATCATGATTGACACCGCGAGAGATTTTGAATCCTCTTTTCTCTTCCCTTTGTAGTTTCCATTTGTTGTGAGTTTGTATGTAAGTTTGCCTTGATTATATGTATATTCATTGCCCATGTTGTTGCATAAAACTCATTTTACAAATTAATGTTGATGAATGATTTCTTTTTTTGGTTTTGAGTTGCGGTAGACATATCCTCCTTGAATCCGGAATTAGGATGAACATTTATTAGGTTCTTGACTCTAGAGATAGATTGAGGCTTAATATTCACTTGAGTATCGATTCTTAATGCTTCCATGTGGTCGAGTTGCGTGAGACATCACCTCCGAGGCGATGCGGTTGTTCTCTCAACTTTGTGTTAGACATAACCTTTGTTGTGAGCGATACGTGATAATGTTGACGAGTGATTTAGGTTGCGTGCAACTGGGTAGTAAGTTTGAGTATTTGATAGGGTAGATGAAATGTAAACTCGAGAGTTCTCTACTCTCCAAAGAATGAATTCTTTTTATGTTCATAAGTTTTATTTCTCGCATTTAATTTAAACCCATTTTAAACCCAAATCTTTAACATTTAAATTGTCCAACGACATTCTTTCCCTCGAACCGATCTCTGTGGACACGATAAATTCCCGGATAAATACTTCCAAATCTTTTTGTTGCTTGCCACTTTACCGCTTCAACAAAATGGCGACGTTGCCGGGGATTGGTTTTGATATTGAGTCGCATTGCGATAGTTTCTTTGTTTTTGAGTTTTGTATATATCGTATATATTGTCTATTTCCATTATGTTTGTTCAAGTGTTGTATACATTTTGTTCCCGTAACGTTTGTTTAAGTGTTTAGTTAGGACACTTGCTTTTGGTTTGCGCGGTGAGGCATCACCATGGCATGAAGGAAGGAAGTTGCTAGCTAAGCATTGTAAAGGCGTCGAGCTTACGACGTAAAACAAGCATGTTTTATTGTTTTTAGTTTCTAATGTTTTTGTTTGTTGTTTGGATGCAAATTTTGGTTGACTAATTTGAGGATGCATTTTGTTAAGTTTTGTACACGTCCAAGGTATGTGTTTATCACTTTCTTGACTTTAGCATATTCATGATACTTAGGCATTTTACAACTTCCATGCCATTCATTCTTTTGTATACTTATTCTTGTGTGAATCACTTTAGTTCCCACCCTTTTTGTGAGGTAGCCTTCTATTGTTCATATATGCGCGGAGTACCAACATTCTTGTTCTAACTGGATTTTATTATGCTTAATCTTTTGTTTGTGTTGATTATATGAAAGCATGTAAAGGATCAAGGCATTTTGTTTCACTTTGAGCACAACTATCTATCCAAATAGTCATTCACCTTGTGAGCGTGTGATCATTTGTAACCCCTTTAAGCTTTTTGATCCATGTTTTATTTGAACTTAATGCTTGTCTATGAGTATTTAGTTCACTTATTTTTTTAATGGATTTTGTTTTTTCTGGAACCCTCAACTTTGTGTTGTTGTATGGATTTTTTCCTTGCCTTAGAAAGTAGGGAGTATTCACATGATGATATGGTTGAATTCAAGTTGGGGAGAGAATGATTGTTTACTCATTAGTTGGTTTCAATGAGGATGAAAAAGAAAAGAAAAAAGAGAAAAATATGAAAAAGAAAAGAAAAGAAAAGAAAAGAAATAAAAAGAAAATCCTTGAGAAAGGAAACAAAAAGAGTTCAAATAATTGTGCTAAATAAGTATTGTGTTTTGTGTAACACTTGGGATTTTGGAAGAAGTTGATTGGAATTGTGTGTTTGAGTCTTTGTGAGTTGATCACTCCCTTAGGTTTAGGAAAGTTTTTGTTTCAATTACCTTTAGAAATTGCCCCTTGTTTGTTTGCCCGACCACATTACAACCTTGAAAGTCCTTGTGATTTTTGCCTTCGTATGTTCAATGTGAATTTTTGGATGGTTGCATAATTTAGTCTATTGTTTGCATGATTGTTGTGTGAGTGATAAATACCTTATTTTGTGTTTTTCATCAACCGATGATTGTTTTTGCTAGGTGTGATTCACATTTGTACTTGTGTTATTTTAGGATGTTTTGTATTTTGCATTTGTTTCGTGACTATGTTGTCATCGTAGTTTAGTGGTAAGTATTTACTTTGTGTGTACCATTTTTCATTTGAACCATACATTTGTTTCCGTTTTTCAAAACCTGTTGATTCGTGATTCTTTGGTTATTGCTTTTGTGTTTTTAAGTTTGCTTGATTCTTGTTTGCGGACAAACAAGTTTAAGTTGGGGAGACTGATGAGTGCAAAATGTAACTATTTTTTTATATAAGTTTTGTTGCACGTATCGATACTTTTTGGTTAATATCGTTTGCATAAACCCCGATTTGTTTATAAATACGTTTACTTTACATTTTAGTGTATATATTACGTGTCGTGTAAATATCATTTAGTTTAATTTATTTTCTCTCATTTTTTTAGGTATTCAATTAAGGATATCTTTCCATATTCATAAAGAGCATTGAATAAGCTTTCCAGTGCTTCCGACCGTGCGACAATCAGAGTTATGGTTCAGAAGTTGTGGTCAAATTAAGGTCTGGTTTGCTGTCAAGTTTGCCTTGCGAGTTTGACAGTGAATGTTCGCTTTGCGAATGTCTGGCGAGTTCCCAGCGGAGGCACCCAGAATTGGATAGGTGAGAAAAGGACCAAAGTTCGCTTTGCAAACTGTGCAGCGAGCATTCGCTTTGCGAATAAATCGTTCGCACTGCGAACTTCTGGAATTTTGCAGAGGCGGTTTAGCATTTCAGAGGCACTTAAGTGCCATTTTTTAAGGCTCGCGTTGCGAGTAAAACGTTCGCTTAGCGAACGCGACAGATTTTGTAATACTATAAGTTCATTTTCAGTCATTTTTTAGGTTATGTTTTGCGGTATTTGTTCCCAATTCATCAAATCTTCATTCTTTGTTAGTTTAGAGCTTAGAAAAGCATCAATGGAGGTTGCAACTCGACGATTGGAGGTGGATGATTATTGGATCGTGATTGACTCCCTGAGAGATTTTGATTCCTCTTCTCGCTTCCCTTTGTAGTTTCCATTTGTTGTGAGTTTGTATGTAAGTTTACATTGATTATATGTATATTCATTGCCCATGGTGTTGTATAAAACTCATTTTACAAATTAATGTTGATGAATGATTTCTTTTTTTGGTTTTGAGTTGCGGTAAATATATCCTCCTTGAATCCGGAATTAGGATGAACATTTATTAGGTTCTTGACTCTAGAGATAGATTGAGGCTTAATATTTACTTGAGTATCGATTCTTAATGCTTCCGTGCGGTCGAGTTGCGTGAGACATCACCTCCAAGGTGATGCGGTTGTTCTCTCAACTTTGCGTTAGACATAACCTTTGTTGTGAGTGATACGTGATAATGTTGACGAGTGATTTAGGTTGCGTGCAACTGGGTAGTAAGTTTGAGTATTTGATAGGGTAAATGAAATGTAAACTCAAGAGTTCTCTACTCTCCAAAGAATGAATTCTTTTTATGTTCATAAGTTTTATTTCTCGCATTTAATTTAAACCCATTTTAAACCCAAACTCTTTAACATTTAAATTGTCAAACGACATTCTTTCCCTCGAACCGATCTTTGTGGACACGATAAATTCCCGGATAAATACTTCCAAATCTTTTTGTTGCTTGCCGCTTTACCGCTTCAACACCCTCATACTAAGATGATTAATGAGGTCAAAGATATTCTTTTAAAAAAGGAAAGACAATTATGTTTTCTTAAAGAAGAAATTAATTTATTAAATATTAATGAGCATCTTAATAAAGATAACATAAAACGATAGATCAAATTAATTGATCAACAGTTTAAAGATGAAATTTGCAATGATTTACCCAATGCTTTTTGGGATAGAAAAAAACATGTTATTTCTTTACCTTATCTTGATGACTTTAATGAAAGTCAGATTCCCACTAAAGCCAGACCGGCCCGGATGAATCATGAAATGTTGAACTTATGTAAAAAAAGATTGATTCTCTTTTAGAAAAAAATTTAATTAGAAAATCCAAATCGCCTTGGAGCTGCACTGCTTTTATGTTAATAATTCAACAGAAAAGGAACGTGGGTCCCTAGACTTGTTATCAATTACAAATCCCTTAATAAGGTGTTGAAATGGATTAGGTATCCTATTCCTAATAAAAAGGATTTATTATATAGATTAAACAATGCTTTAATCTTTTCAAAATTTGATATGAAATCTGGTTATTGGCAAATTTAGATTAATAAATCTGATAAATATAAAACGGCCTTTGTTGTGCCCTTTGGTCATTATGAATGGAACATTCTTCCTTTTGGGCATAAAAATGCCCCTTCTGAATTCCAAAATATTATGAATGATATTTTTTATCCTTATACGGAATTCATAATTGTTTATATTGATGATGTTTTAGTTTTCTCTAAAACAATTGACCAACACATCAAACATTTAAAAATATTTAAAGGTTTAGTCAAACATAATGGTTTAGTAATATTTGCTCCGAAGATGAAACTTTTCCAAACAAAAGTTAGATTTTTAGGTCATGAAATTGACCAAGGAACCATCGTTCCTATTCAAAGAAGTATTGATTTTGCTTCTAAATTCCCCAATATAATTACTGATAAGAAACAATTACAAAGGTTTCTTGGTAGTCTTAATTATATTGTAGATTATTATGAGAATCTTGCCAAAGATCTGCTATATTACATGCTAGGCTTAGAAAAAATCCTAGCCCTTGGACTAATATACATTCTTAAGCAGTCCAATGAACTAAAAATAAGGTTAAATGTTTGCCTTACTTATCTCTCGCAAACCCTAAGTATTTCAAAATAGTTGAAACTGATGTTCTGACTTAGGTTATGGAGGAATTCTTAAGCAAGTTATACCTGAAACATCAAAAGAAGTTTTGGTTAGATTTACCTCTAGTAAATGGAATCCTACCCAGTCTAAATATTCGACTATCAAGAAAGAAATGCTTTCTATCATAAAATGTGTTTCAAAATTTCAAGATGATTTACTTAATAAAATTTTTTTATTACAAATTGATTGCAGCTCTGCTAAATCAATTATCGAAAAAGATGTTAAAAATCTTGTTGCAAAATAAATTTTTGCTAGCTGGCAATCTCAATTGTCTATGTTTGAATTTGATATTAAACATATTAAAGGTGAAAACAATTCACTTGCTGATTATCTTACTCGTGAATTTTTGCAGGGGGAAATGACCCCGTCAAGGGGAGGAAGAGGTCGCGGTTATGGTCGGGGCCTTGGAAGAAGGAGTAACAATATGTTACCCCAAAGTGAAATAAACATTCCTCTAATAGGGGATTGGACTACAGTCTACAAAGGTAGAAACATGCAGCAATTGCCTGCACCATCCTCAAAAAAGGAAGATATACATTCCTCTTCATCCTAAAAAAAGATTATATCTTATAAAGAAAATGCGGTCAATGACCCACCTTAAGAGCAAGTAACTAATTTTTTTGAAAATCCAGTTACAGAGAAAATCATGTATATTGATGATGAAGATATAAAAATGAATCCAAATGATGGATATTCTATCAAAACAAGATACCTTGAATCAAGAGGTTATCCAGGTCTTCATGGCAAATCAAGACCACATTTAGAAATATTGTTGTCAGTTACCGAATCGGTAACCTTTACTCATCATTATCAAAATAACAATCCAGAAAGTTTTATAAACTTTAGCGAGTGTCATATTAATAAAATATTGTCACCAAGAGAATGGGGCCTCAATCCCAATGGAGAAAAAACCATTAGAATTGCTGAAGGTAAATATATTTACTTCAATTACTGGGACTATCTCCATGCTTTCACACAAGCATTTTATTACCAGAACCCCAAGAACAAACATTCTTGGTTCTTCTCAGTTAATCCTGAAGTGATTAATAGACCTATACCAAATTGGTTTTATGATTGGTGGACAAAATTTGGTCCATCTTTGGAGATATTATCCAAAGAGTTACTGGATTTATACAATCCTTGGTGTGACAATAGTCCATTAATATTAAACATTTTATCTGCAAAATTAATAACAGGACAATGTTCATTCTTATTCTTTACCAAGTTTCAGATACCTTGGATATGGAGATGGACTATAACCATATCTCAAGATAATTTTAATATACCCATTTTAGAAAGAAATTTCTTCTACAAATGGTGGACTAAGATGAGTACCGAGGACATCCAGAATAAAATTGTCCCAATTCAAGCAGCCATCATTGAGGATAAGAATAACAACGTTAAAGAGCAAAGTTCCCAACAAATGTCTATGGGACACTTGAAGAACTTCTTCCAAAGAAAATATCCTAATAAGTCAGAAGAAGAAATTATGGTCAGAACTTTAAACCATATAAAAACTCAATTCTTCCACACCTTCCCAACAAAAGTATCAAAAGATGATTCATCTATGAAGACCAGCTCGTCAATGGGATCAATTGATTCCAATAAATTTGACTGTCTAGCAGGAGAATCCCAAGATGCCCCCGCTGCAGAAGACTTCTGGGATGCTATGATTCAATCCATGTCTCAAAAAGCAAAAGACAAGGCCAAGGCCCAATAATTCTACTCAAGATAATTGTGTCACCATCAAGGACAACAATTATGCATAAGATAAGGAATCTTATCTGGTCGGCCACTATGGGGCCCAGTTAGGCATTAATGTTTGCCATTATAATAGTCTTTTGTTTGTTTGTGAATTATTGATGTGTCGATGGGGCCAAAAGAGCACCTGCCATTAATAATACATCTTTTGTTTTTATTAACCTGTACCTTGTTGTTATAGGAACCTTTTACCGGCTTAAATAGTAAGTCTTTGTTTCTCTATATAAGGGGATTTTCAGTTTCTTTGTAAGCACACAACTTTATATAAAGTTTTTATATATGCTCTGCCTTCTCTCTACCATCTCTCTCTAAATTACTTACACTAACAATCCTGAATATACATACCGGTATATATATATATATATATATATATGAGAAATGCTAACATTCATTCAAAATTGGTAGGTCCCACACAAAAATACACTACATCTATTTTATTTTTATTTTTTTTCTTTATCTTTTTAATGTGGGTCCCACCCAAAATTGGTGGGCCGCACACAAAAATGTACTAAGGTGTATGTTGCTAATGTACACCTACATGAGTGTGCATTAGCACAGCCATATATATATATATATATATATATATATACTCTAGATTTTAAAAAAAAATCGATATTACTTCCACAATTTTGCATATTCCTATGAATTTTTACCCTTTTTTTTATTAAATATCTGATATTTCATATTTTTGAAAAGATCAGGTTTTTTTTTTACATAAAAACTAGTATTTCTACATCCAAACGAAACAATTGCAAAATTCGATACTATTGCAAAAAATTCAATATTTTCATAAACTTTTAAAAAAACCAATTTTTTTTACTAAAGACATTACTCTAAAAACAACCCTATGATAGTGCCAGATATAAGTGATGGGTGGCCGTATAATTTTTCATTTATTCATTTATTGTCTTTTGACAGTTTTCACTACTACTATTATTTTCACACTTAAAGAATCCAAGTTGAATTATACTTGCACCACCTACCTAATTTTGGTACATAGAATCGGATAATGGATGCAAAATATTTCTAGTTGTGAAATCTTCTTTTCACGAGTCGGTGGTTGTTGGACACATACATCATTATAGTTTTTGTTCCTGTCCTAATGAGACAACATACGGATAAATTATCAGATTTTCAAATCTTCCTTTCACTACTAATGTGTGTCTTTTCTTTTCTTTTGTCTTCTATTATTTTGACATCTTCTATCAAACTATCGATTTATTTTTTATTTCACAAAAAATAATGGTTAAACTATAAAATTTGTAGTGATTAGTATTAATTGAAATTAGTAGCATAAGATATAGAATGGGAAAAAGAATTAAGAATGGAAGCTACGTTGAAAGTTTCAAGTCAATTACATATGGGGCAGGCATGTGACGGAGGTTGAAATGTTTTCCACGCGCATAAAAATGTCAAAGAAATGCATGGTTTTTCTCTATCATGGTCACCGAATATCTTGTGCAATGCATGCAACTTATCGAGGTGGACAATCGAACGGTTACGGTCGGTTTCGGAGTTAAATCTTAAATCCGACATAAATTACAGTTTTATTTTTATGATCCAATTTCGACCGATAAAATTCTAGTTTTCGTCGGATTCGGTTAAGTCGATTTGACGGTTAAGTCGGATCGGTTTAGTTGGTTAATATTTATTAGAAAAAAATTATAAAAATGATTTTTTTAAATTTTTGTATAAAAAATATTAAATTTTTAGAATAAAACTATTTTTTTAATAAAAATTATTATTACAGAATAATATTTTTAATATTATTTGACATTAATTTTGATCATTATCGTATTTTAACCGATAAATTAAATAATATACAAAATTTTATATTACATATCTTATATTTTTGGAGTATACAATGCAATCATCAATTTATAAAAATGATAGTATCTTGTAACATTATGAATCTCATTTTTATAGTGAGTTATTCATACAGTAATAAAAATAAATAAAAAATATATTAATTAAGTTCGGTCGGTTTCGGTTTTCGTCGGATCCAAAATTAGCATCCGAGTCCGACCGAAACAACCCTATAATATTCAAATTAAGCAACCGAGTCAACCCGATATCTGACCCAATCCATTTACACAAAAAAGACAACGGATCGGTCGGTTTCAATCGGCCGGTTCAAATTTGTTCACCCCTAACAACTTAATTATATTTTCATTTGCTGAATTTTTTATCAACTAAAATTATATAAAAAGAAAATAAAAAAGTACAAGAGAGGGAGGTTATTAGCAAAAACCCTCGAAGCTTAACAAAATAAAAAACATGACCGCCCAAGTCTATTATGAACCATGTCAACAAAAACAAATAAAAAAGTTTTATTCCACCAAACAAAACTTTATATGGAAAGGTTTAATAAAGCTAGTTGGAATGCACACTAGTTCTCTTTAAAAATATATGACAAAATAAAAGTCATACGGTTAGAAATTTAATTTAAATCGAATGGATCAAGGTTAGAATCGTAAACGAAATCACTTTCTTTAAAAGTATTTCAAACACTCTCAAATGTCTTAGAATTGAAACTCAGCCTTATATCAAATTTGCGCAAGAACGACGAAAATTCGATTATGCAGCGAAAATTATTTGGGATTTTGTAAAAGAGGATAATCGGTTTTTGTAATGATAATTAATGAATTCCAAATGAGGTATTTATAGGTCATGCATATGTTGTTTCACAAGATTGCGACCCTTGATGAAACAACACATTTTCAGCATAAGATTGCAATGGTTCGCCTATAGTTACATTATGCACCACTTCATGAAGTGTTGTATATTTTGAATTCGAAATTCAAACTTTCAGTAGCCCGAGAAAAATTTAACGGCAACTTTCACTAGTGGATGTTTAGTGCCAAAAACTGACCAAAATTTCCTTCAGACAGATTAAAGGCAAATTTCACTTTTGTCTATGGGGCACTTTTATCCTCTTTAACTTTTTCATATTTGAACACACCCATGGGTATTAATTGTCCATTAATTTCCAACAATCCCCCACTTGTTCTAATAATGACAAGATCAATTCTAGAAATAAAAGGAAATAAAAGAATGTTAATACAGTTAAGTATCTTTCGATTTAAAACTTAACCTTAGTAAAGACAACGCAAAGTCTAATCGGAATGTTAGGTAGCAATGCTTTTAAATCATTAATCCATGTGAATAGACCGGCGTTACCATACACACATTCTTTAAGGGTTCTTCGCCTACATTTCTCTCCTAGCACTTATTTATGGCCATATGCTTTCCTGTTTCATGAGTTTTTCATGAGAGAAACTCCAACTCTCACATTGAGACGACACCATCTCGAAATCCACACAGGTGAAGTTCATATTGTATCATTTTCCATGGGACACATATCCTCGGTATTGAACTTCATTAAGAGTTTAAATAAAAACTCAACCCTCATTTTAAAGATCGACATTATCACGAAATGTTCGACAAACATCCAAATCAACGACTTGTTGTTACCCATTGAATCATGAGGTTAATGTTCGGTTAATGTAAGATTGGGTTGCCGCTGCTGTCGGAACTCTTACTCAAGGAGTTTCAACCCCATGCCTCTCGAGGTTGTTTTTACTAAGTCTCTGTCCAATGGCTTAGTAAATAGATCAATAAAATTATAGCTCGATCGTATATATGTGAATGATTACATCCTTAATCAATTTTCTCATGAAAGAATGTCTAAGTCCTACTTGCGTAGACTTTCTGCTATACACTTTTTGTATGCTTTAGTTAAAGTGGTTTGACTACCGCAATGTATCAACACCTTTGAAACATTGTCTTTAGCCAATAGACCTTCCAACAGACGGTCCCTCAACCATTTAGCTTCTTCACCAGCGGAAGCCAGAGCATCGAACTCTGATTCAATGGTTACGAGAGTGATCCACATTTATTTCTTGATCTTCCAAGAAATTTCACCCCCGATAGTGTAAATATCCACCTAAATGTAGATTTATGATATTCAAAACACTTGATATCCAACTCATATCGGTATATCCTTCTAATATGACAGAAAATCTACCATAATGGAGACCAATATTTTTGGTTTTCATAAGATATATGAATATCCTAACGATGGCCTTCTAGTGCGCACCATTTGGATTGCTAGTAAAATCTACTCATTTTACTAATTGCAAATGCTATGTCAGGTTTAGTACATTGCATGCACTTGCACATTTCAATTGAGCCACAACTCTTCCATCATTCTTTTGAAGTTTGACACTAGAATCAAATAGAGTGGTCACTTCCTTAAAGCGTAAGTGTTTGAACTTATCAAACACTTTTTCAACATACTGTGTTTGACTAAGTTCATAACCCCCACTATTTCGCTTTACTTTGATCCCCAAAAGTGTGTCAACTAGTCCAAGATGATTCATCTTGAATGTGGAGGTTAGAAACCTCTTTGTTTCTAAAATTCCATTCATCTCGTTGCTAATGATCAATCATATAATCAACATGGAGACAAATGAATATCACAATATTCTCACATAACTTTGTGTATAAACACTTGTAACAAGAATCAGATGAAGAATGTTTTTAGACAATCATGCATGTTGATACAAGAAGGTTTTAGATGAAGTGAGAGATGAAATTATGAGTAATTTAAAGTAGGATAATATAAATTACAATGAGCACCTTATTTATGTTCACTTGTCTCAAATCTTCACTTGAACTTATATGCTAAACCTTCTTGATCAACTCCATCATTGATGAACATGACACTTTTGGACCTTTTCTTCTTTGATAATCTGTGTCTTCATCAAAATAGAACTAGATATAAGATGCATTCCTAACAATCTCCCATTTTTTATGATGACAAAATCTTTTAATTCTTGTTTTGAAAATGATTGAAGAGTCTCCCCCTAAGTTGTGTGTCTCCCTTTTTATTTGTGAATTTTGCAATGACAAATTCCAACTTTTGATGTCAATGTTTTCGTGCCTATTTTATTCCTTACAAGGATTTGACAAGCTTGCACGCTATTACCTGAAAGCATATAACCTTCTAGCTGCTACATATAAATCTCCTCATCGAGATCTCTATTTAGGAATGTTATTTTGACATTCATTTGAGGAGCTATAAGTTCACGCAAAGAAACTAATACAAACAATATTCTAATTGTCATCATCCTTACTACTAGTGCATATGCGTCAAAATAACCAACACCTTTCTTTTGTCTAAAACCCTTGGTTTCTAAACTATCCTTGTAGGTGTTTAGTGTACCATCACTATGATACTTCCTTTTAGATACCTACTTGCATTCAACGAGTTTTGATCCTTTAGGTAGATCAACAAATTCCCAAGTGTGGTTCGACATTATTGAATCCATTTGTCTTGGATAACATCCTTCTAAAAAGATGAGCCCTTTGAAGCCATTGTTTCCTTATAAGTCTTAGGATCATCTTTCACTTGAAGAATAATAGGAATCTTGCGAACAATATTCTTACTATTTCCTTCCATTAGATAAAAGTAGGATCGTCTTCCACTTGAAGAATAATAGGAATCTTGCGAACAATATTCTTACTATTTACTTCCATTAGATAAAAGTAGGATTGTCTTCCACTTAAAGAATAATAGGAATCTTACAAACAAAATTCTTATTATTTCCTTCCATTAGATAAAAGAAATAAATTGACTATCAATTTTGTTAGGTCCTAGATCCTTAGTCTTTTGGACTCTGTGGGTCATTCTAAGTTCCGATTATTTTTCAACAATCCATGAAAAATCTCCCTCATGAGATTCTTCATTAGTGACGAACTTTTGATTTGTGTTTTAACAATCCGTGCAGAACCTTCCTCACGAGGTTCTTTATTTGTTGGAATCTTGAATTTCTTATCTCCCATAATAAGGATCTCAAAATTCTACATCTCGATATTCAATAGTTATATTTGACTCTAAATTCAGAGCTCTATATATGTTATATGATTTTCATGTGATAAAATGATTATTAGGCCCAACAGAATGATGAAAAAGCCTTTTTGGCTTAAGGATTATATTATGGAATAATTCTCTTTTATTAGACTTTTGGATTATTAATTTCTGTATTTCTTCTAATGGGCCTAGCCCAGTTCTGTTTTAGTGCTTGTACCCTAGTATATAAGAGCTGAATATCTCTTAACTAGGGCAGAAAATTAATGAACAAGTTTTTCCTTTCTTTCTTATCTTTGTATTGTCTTTATGAGTTAACCCTAATTTCTTGGTAGTAGTAGAACCAGCTATCATTTGGTGCTTCATTTTCTTACTCAATGCCTCCTAAACTCACAAATCCCACACCCAAAGACCTAAATGAGCATCTCCAAGCCACAAATCAGCGTATTGAAAATCTCATCAATACCCATGAAAACCTTGAATCCTCCATAGAAGCTAATAACCAAGCTGTTGTATTACAACTTGGTCAAATACACACAAACCACAACAACTTAGGGACTGCCATGAACAACAATTTTGCAGCTCTAACAGCCCTAATGACGGAACAATTTTCTACAATGAATGCTGCTGCTGCTGCAATACCCAGATCTGTCCCAACCTCAACACCAAGATCCACTTCTATCTCCACAATCAGATCTACAATAGGTAACTCCTCTACTCCCTTAACAAATTCTATCTCCCAAATCAACTCAACCCTAAGTTCAACACAACTTTATACACCACCACCACCACCACCACCATCTTTTACTAGGGCCTCACCATCTATTCTCTCCCTAAATTCTGCATTTCAACCTTATTCTCATACTTTCACTAACCCATTTCCCCCACAATACACACAACCCCCACCTTTTCTTACACAACCAACCTATTCCACGTTTCCACAATACAGCCACATTGTACCACCACCCACTTACCCACCCTTTCCATACTCCAACTCAACGCATCATATTCCCAATTACCTTCACTCACACCAGTCCAACACAACTCAGAATCTGAATTTTAGACAACCCAAGATTGAACTTAGCCATTTTGATGGTACTGATGTGTTAGAGTGGTTATTCCAAGCTGAACAATTTTTTGCTTTTTACAATATTGCTTATGAGAATCGTGTATCATTGGTTGCCTTTTATATGAAAGGCGATGCACTTGGTTGGTATAAGTGGATGTTTCACAGTAATGAATTATCAGATTGGAATTCGTTTGCAAAGGCGTTAGAGTTGCGGTTCAGACCATCTACTTATGAAAATCATCAAGCACAACTTTTTAAACTAAGGCAGCAAGGTTCTGTTACGGATTATCAAACAAATTTTGAGAAGTTGGGTAATCGTGTTATTGGGTTGCCACCGGATGCCATCCTAAACTGTTTTATTTCTGGATTAATTCCTGAAATACGAAATGAACTTGCTGTCCAAAAACCTCAATCAATTTCTCATGCTATTGGTTTGGCCAAACTCATTGAGGCCAAAATCAAAGATTCAAAGCCCAAGTTTAAAAAACCTTACACACCCAATCATACTTTCCAATCAGCCACCCTAAAGCCAGCAACCAACGGTTCTACAATAACCTCACCGCCGAAACCTATTTCCAGCCCAGCAATTTCGCCATCAACCAACCGTTTCCCAATTCGAAGAATTACTCCAGCCCAACAAGCTGAACGAAGAGCTCAAGGCCTTTGTTTTAATTGTGACGAAAAATTCATTCCTGGCCATAAATGTCAAGCTGGAAAATTTCATTTGCTTATGGTAGAGGACGACTCATCAGTTGAAATTCCCACAGCAGAAAGTGAAATTTCTGAAAATTTGGAACAAGAAACCACATTGCAAGAAACCCCTGAACCTACTGAAACGTATTTTCAACTCTCCCCACAAGCTGTGAGTGGTGAATTCTCTCCAAAAACACTGAAATTTAAAGGAATGCTTAATGGCCTCAATGTGTCTGTCCTCATTGATACAGGCAGCACTCATAATATTCTACAACCACGCCTTGCCAACCATTTGCAACTTCCATGCCAAGATATTCCCAACTTTTCAGTTATGGTGGGAAATGGATCAAAATTACAATGTTCAGGCCTTTGTCCTACGGTTCCTATCACTCTTCAATCACACCAATTTTTTATTCCTTTCTACTTAATTCCTATTGAAGGGGCTGATGTTGTGTTAGGGATGAAATGGCTGAGAACCCTAGGACCTCTAATGGCAGACTTCTTAGTTCCCAAGATTTCTTTCACCCATGAACACAAACAGATCACTATTTCTGGGGATACCAATCCTGCACCATCTCCATCTACTTTCACTCAAATCTGTCATCTTGTTCACACTGATTCCATTGCCTCTATCCACTTATTACTATATCAGCCTACATATAATCACCCCACTCAGCCAAAAAACCCCAAAACTTCCACTCCTCAAGAGATACAATCCCTCATTAAATCTTACCCAACCGTTTTTCAAGAACCACATGGTTTACCGCCCTCTAGACCACACGATCACCACATTCCTCTTAACCCAAACACTCCACCAGTCAATGTTAAACCGTACTGCTACCCCCCATTCCCAAAAGGAAACCATGATCAAAATCATTCAAGAAATGCTTTCAGATGGCATAATTAAACCTAGCACAAGCCCTTTCTCATCCCCAGTTCTTCTTGTCCGAAAAAAAGATGGTTCATGGTGTTTTTGTGTGGATTATCGTGCTCTAAATGCTGTTACTATCCGAGACCGATTCCCAATACCTACCATTGATGAACTATTTGATGAGCTAGGTTCTACTACTTTGTTTACAAAGATCGACCTTCGGTCGGGCTACCACCAAATTAGGGTCATACCAGAAGACACATACAAAACGGCTTTCAGAACCTTTGACGGACACTATGAGTTTTTGGTGATGCGTTTTGGCTTAACAAACACTCCTAGTACTTTTCAATCGGCGATGAATGACCTATTACGTCCCTATTTGCGACGGTTTGTTCTTATTTTTTTTTATGACATTCTTATTTACAGCAACTGTTATTCTGATCATTTGCGACATTTAAAGTTGATTTTAGATTTGCTTGCATCTCATAAATTTGTTGCAAAACTTTCTAAGTGCGTTTTTGCAGTACCTGAGGTTGATAATCTAGGTCATGTTATTTCATCACGTGGTGTTACCCCTGATCCTACGAAAATTCAATCAATGTTGGATTGGCCGAAGCCACGATCACTCACGCAACTCAGGGGATTTTTGGGCCTCACAGGTTTTTACCGGAGATTTGTCCGCCACTACGCCACACTCGTCGCTCCACTCACCGATTTATTACATTTTACAACTTTTACAAGGAATGCAGAAGCTGATGCTACTTTTACAAATCTAAAGAAAAAAATGACAGAAACTCCGGTACTTGCGCTTCCCAACTTCAGCAAAACCTTTGTTGTTGAAACAGACGCCTCTTCAGTTGCCATTGGAGCAGTCTTGTCACAAGCTGGTCACCCCTTAGCTTTTTTCAGCAAGAAAATGTGCCCTCGTCTTCAAGCATCCTCCGTCTACGTCCGAGAAATGTATACCATCACAGAAGCTGTCAAGAAATGGCGTCAATATCTCATAGGCCAACATTTTCACATTTTTACTGATCAAAAGAGTCTAAAAAATTTATTGGTGCAAACTATTCAAACACCAGAACAATAAAAGTGGGCAGCAAAACTACAAGGCTTTAGTTTCGAGATATTTTACAAACCTGGAAGCTCTAACAAGGTTGCTGACGCTTTGAGTTGAAAGCATTTCGATGAAGGCTCCATGTTGCTTACAATATCCTCTGGTGTTCCATCCATTCTCAACGACCTCAAGCAATATTACATCCAACATTCAAATGGTCAGAATCTAGTCAATAAATCGCAACAAGACAGCAAGATGAAAATAAACTTCAGTTTCAGGAATGGATTGTTATATTACAAAGACAGAATTTTTGTACCTGATGAGCTTGGGTTTCGTGATATGCTTTTCAGAGAGTTACACGCCACACCATCTGCAGGGCACTCAGGTTTGAAGCCAACACTTTCCCGTATTGCTACTACTTTCCTCTGGCCTGGGATGTACAAAGAGATTAAGAACCTCATCCAATGTTGCTCCGTTTGTCAACATAATAAATACCTGCCAACAAAGAAACAAGGGTTAATCCAACTGTTAGAGATTCCAAAACAAGTTTGGGAGGATCTATCAATGGATTTCGTAACCCACTTACCCAAGTCTTTTGGCCACACCGTGATCTGGGTGGTCTGTGATCGACTTTCCAAGTTTGTTCATTTCGTAGCACTGCCTACGAGCTTTTCTGCAAAGGACCTAGCCATACGCTTCACTGTTGAGATATGCAGACTACACGGAATACCCAGGTCGATCGTTTCAGATCGCGACCCCATCTTCCTAAGTGCCTTCTGGAAAGAGCTCTTTTGAGCCCAAGGAACTGCATTGAAATTTAGCACAACTTATCACCCAGAAACAGATGGACAGACCGAAGTCATAAACAGATGCTTAGAAACTTACCTCCGCTATTTTACAAGCGATAACCCACGGCAGTGGTTCAAATATCTGTATTTGGCTGAATACTCTCACAACACGACATTCCACTCCTCCATCCAGATGACTCCTTTTGAAGCTCTCTATGGCCGTCAACCTCCAGCCCTAAAAGACTACGTGGAGGGTTTTTCACCCTTACCAGCTATGGACGCAACCCTACAAGATAGACAAATCATTCTTAAACGGTTAAGAAAAAATATTCACAAAAGCCAAATGTTAATGAAGGACCAGGCGAATAAAAAGAGGAAAGATTGTACCTTTAACGAAGGTGACCATGTTCTGCTCCGTCTTCAACCTTACCGACAATCTTCCGTCCAAAAATGAACTTCTCAGAAGCTGTCCAAGCGTTTTTTCGGCCCATTCCTCATCATACGCCGCGTCGGAAAGGTGGCGTACGAACTTCAACTCCCTCAGACCTCACGGATCCACCCAGTTTTTCACGTCTCACAACTCAGGTTGTACCACAGACCGATTCCTCCTGATGAACTCCAAAATATTCCAGAAGAGTTGCATGCAGATAAAGAAACTATAGAGGAAACCTCAGAGGGACCACTAATGGAAGATGCAGTGGGTGTGACACAAGACAAAAACTCTGAAGTTGCAAGTGCAAAAGAAGTCGCAAGTGCAAAAGATTTGGGTGAAACTCAAATATCTGGGTTCAAAGTACCAACTGAGAGAGAAGAGAAATTTGACCAAAAGAAGTGGAAGGAAACCGAAAGTGGAAGTGAAACACAAGGGAAGGGTATTTATTGTGCTGACCATTCCATTTCTCCTCACACGCCATATCAGCCGCACGATGGAAGTGGCTTTATTCCAAATAAATCCCAACCATTGCCCAACATTGGATTCTCCTCTCCTAACCGTTAGCTACTTACTCCGGGCCCACCTTCTCCTAACACTCCACGCTTCCCACTTCCCAACCCTTCACGTGATACTCCATGCTTCCCACTTCCCAACCCTTCACGTGATGCTCTGTCCCAACCCACTAACCCACTGCCCAACACGCCCCTCAATACCCCCTACAGCCACCCTACCCCTTCCCAAACGCTGCCATCTGTCCCTCTACTTCTTGACACGGGTACATCACAACCATTAGATGACTTTTCCCTCTCTAATCCAACTCCCACGTGGCCTTCATCAGTACAACAACTGGATCACATGCAGCAACCTTCCCACCCATTGCCTCATTCCACACGCCTTCGCCAGCTGGCTCCCACCCACGGTTTTCAAAAAATTTCACGGGAAAACAATACAGGTTCCACATCTAATGGGTCGGTTTTCACAACACCCTTCTCAAACCTTGAGGACAAGGTTCTCATTGGGTCGGATAGTAGTGATAGAATGATTATTAGGCCCAACAGAATGGTGAAAAAGCCTTTTTGGCTGAAAGATTATATTATGGAATAATTCTCTTTTATTAGACTCTTGGATTATTAATTTCTGTATTTCTTCTAATGGGCCTAGCCCAGTTCTGTTTTAGTGCTTGTACCCTAGTATATAAGAACTGAATATCTCCTAACTAGGGCAGAAAATTAATGAACAAGTTTTTCCTTTCTTTCTTATCTTTGTATTGTCTTTATGAGTTAACCCTAATTTCTTGGTAATAGTAGAACCAGCTATCAAATATGTTATTTACATATAGTTTGAAATTACAATCTTTAATAAATTTGATCACTTTAATGATTAATAAAATTTTAATATAATCGTTTTAAAATGATGAATTATATTAAAAAAATAGTTATGCATTAATTGAAGCACTATGTCCACAACAACAACTCAAACTTTCAACATATATGAACATACCGGTAACACAAATTACGGGTATTTATGTATTAAAGTTTCTTTTTTCAATTATATATATAATATGAAAAATAAATAGATCAATGTCCTCTTTGATATTTACTGTTGATATAAATGACTTCTTATAGTCGCAGTATGAAGATGGTTTCAAAATAAATGAAATCAATACGAGAGGCAATTAGAATATATACATGGAACCAGTGCCCCTGGGGCACTGGATAAGGTGTATTAAATAATATTTTTTACATTAAATTTTTTTAGAAAAAGTTATAATTAAATATATTTAATTATTAAGTATTTTAGCTAAATTTAATACATCAATTTTTTCTTTCATATAATACATTCATTTTCTCTCTTATTTAATACATAATACACTTAGTTTCTCTCTCTTATAATACATATTAATGTAATTAATGATCCTTAACCAGTGCCTCTGGGACACTGGTTAGCATTACCCTATATACATAGTATACAAACCCATAAAATGTTAATGCATCTTTTGCAAACTTATTGAAATCAAAAGTTATGTAAACGAATTTGAAATATATTTCAATACTTTTCAAGTTTTATCAATAGCTGGATAACAATTTTTCGCATAACATAACACGTTAAACTTCTGATACAAATTTATTACTATCTCGAGTCCTTTTTATAAAAAATAGTTTACTTTTTTAAATTTATTAAATAATTAATGTATCTGATATATAATGCAGATCAGATACATTATGAATAATTACTGTTTTATTAATGAAGACATGTCAGATTATTTAAAAATTCCTTACACAGGACATAGCATATGCAACTTGCATTGTACCGGATCATAGAGAAAGAAAAGATGACATTGTCACACCGTAATACATTTGAAATACTGTAATTCAATTTTTTGCGTTTCAAATTGGAAAAAAAAAAAAGAATATATTGCAAAGAATTTATTCCAAACTTTTTTCTTTAATTATGGCATTATTATTCTGAAACAATACGCATGATATAATGCATTGCATGGTTTTATAAAAAAAAATTATTATTTTTTGGTAATCAAAGACACATGAATGAATATATATATATATATATTAGAGTACTATGGATACTCCAACCCATATACATTAAAGGTCACCTACAAATAATCACAAGGGAATTTAAACCACTCGTAATAATTATACCTAATCTTATCATCAGTTGCAATTGCTAACCACTACCACGAAACAGAAACGATTCTATTAAAAATTGTCTCCGGATTGCACTCTTCGTCATTAAATATCACTTGATTCCTTGAATGCCATAGACACCAAGTAGTAGCAAACCAGATACTACAAGCATTATGAATCTGACATTTGCTTCTCAACCTCAAAAACCAAGCCAACAGAAACTTACAACACTCATCTTCCATAATCCAAGAGGTACCAACCCACTCCATTACCAGCTTCCACACCAGCCTATTCTTACCGCAATCACACATAATATGTTTCGAA
This sequence comes from Lathyrus tuberosus, assembly GCA_022829125.1. NCBI lineage: Eukaryota > Viridiplantae > Streptophyta > Magnoliopsida > Fabales > Fabaceae > Lathyrus > Lathyrus tuberosus. The sequence goes on along the minus strand of JALAZF010000111.1, from coordinate 5,367,625 downwards.
TCCTCATTAACCACGAAGCAAAACACACACACACACACCATCTCATGAACATTCTGAATTGTCCCTCTCGCTACAAGATTACGTCTCATTGGCAATCTATCCAACAACAACATCCATCCAAACATCTTAACCTTCAGTGGCATGTTAGTGTTCCACAACAACTTTAGAGCCACATTGAGATCCTCGCGCACAACAACTGTAGCGGAACCATTTGAAAGCCTATCATAGAAAGACGCAACCATAAACTCCCTTGACCCATCCCACGACCAGCTTATAGAGTCCACAGCTCCTGCATTTGGAGTGATTTCTAATAACAAAGTTATTAGCTCTTCATAATCAGCATCTGAATCAACCGTCACAGCAACGCCTAATTTCTCAATCTCCCACATCCACACATTGTCCTGCCAATATCCCACATCCTTAACAACAATACTTTTTATTTCAGCCATTTCAAACAGATTTGGATACAAGATTTTTAAAGGAGTTGCACTTAGCCACTTACTCGACTAAAATGAAATGTTTTCACCACAACCCATTTCACAGTTATCGATTCACTAAATGAGCCGTAATTGTTAGATGTCAAACATGCTTAATATTTCTTGTGAATACTTGACATTTTTCAACTCTTTTATGTCTAATTGTGGACTTTTAATCCTGAATTGTTGTTATTCTTCAAACATTGTGAAAATACCTTTGGTGCTTGTAATGTGTGTGTTATTGTGCAGAAAAAGGCACTAACTTATCAAAGAAGTAAGACACAAAGAAAGGATCCAAGTTGCCAAAGAAAGGAAGAAAACATCAGCAAGTTCGCTTTGCGAACTTGCCAGCGAATGTTCGCTTTGTGGATAACTGGCGAAGCTCCAGGGAATGGTCCCAGACTTTGGGCAGTAAGAAAAGGAATTAAAGTTCGCTTTGCGAACTTCCCAGTGAATGTTCGCTGATTCATCGCTTTGCGATGACCTGGTGAAGGACACCTTGGATGAGGTAGTAGCAAAAGGGGCCTAAGTTTGCTTTGCGAAATTGTAGGCGAATAGTTCACTCTGGGAACAAAAGTTTGCATTGCGAACTTATGCAGAACTTCTGAGGCGGTTTATCTTATCAGAGGCACTTCAGGTGCCAAATTTCTAGTTCGCTAGGCGAATGAAAAGTTCGTTGTGCGAACTAGGCTGATTTCAAGTGTACTATTTAAGCACTTTATGTATTTTCTTGGGAAAAAAACCTAATTTTATCACACCAAAACCTAAGTTTCTGATATTTCTTCATCTAAGAGAGATCTTTCTCATTAAGAAGCTGAATTTGCATCCGATCTCTATTATACTATGCGGATGCTCTTTCATCTCCTCACGAAACTTGTGAAACAAGCTACTATGAATATGTGTAGTTAAACACATCTTGTGTCGAGATTAGTGGTAGGTAATCCTTCATTTTGTATGTATTGATCTTGATTGTAAGTGTGTGAACTTTGTTGATGATAAATATAGAAGAAAAACTTTGTTTATATGGTTTATATTTTGTTTTAGTTCATGATTGAGAAATATGTTCTAAAACTTGACCTAAGTTTCAATCCATCAACAATCATGAGGCTAGAGATATTTTTGAAAGTTGATGGTCATAAATATTGATCTTGAATGTTATCATATTGATAGTTGGAGTGAGAGATCATCTAAGGATCAATATGGTAAATCCCACAACAAGTGTTAGAGATAAACTTGTTGAGAGGATATGTGGTTATATTCATCGTTAACAAGTTCACATCCTTTATCGAGTAAATACGTACGAAACGGATTGTCGGACCCTAATCTTGGCATGCTTTTACCAAATCTTTAAAACCAAATTCTTTATCGTGATTACTAAATTCTTATGCAAACGATCCGATACAAAACAACCAAACTCTTTGTTACTTGAAAATTTTAAAACGATTTCGACTATAGAACGGCGGCAATACACATACAATCCTTGTGGATACGATAAAACACCCCCCGAAATACTTTTCAACAAAATGGCGCCGTTGTCGGGGATTGTTGTTTGATATTGCAAGCATCACAATAGTTGTTAAGTTTTAAGCTTGTATAACTTTTTCTTGTGCTTGTTAATTTGTTTGGCTAAGTGTGCAGTTTCTGTTTATGCGAGGAAAGTTACCCGCATACCAACTTCTTTTCAATCCTGAGATTGAAAGAACTGCGCGTAAGTTAAATAGCAAAACAAGACGGAGGAGGCAACTTGCTAAGGAAAGACGAGAACGAGGAGAAAGTTCAACTTCGACACTAATACCACAGTTACCGCCAACCATGGCAGCTCCACCACCACCACCACCTGCTTCCACACCTTGTGCAAATAATCCAAGGCACACAACTCAGTTCTCACGCAATTCCCATAATGGTCGGCACACTGAAATGAAAACGGGCATCCTTGCTATTCTATACCAGAATTCATTCACAGGTATGGATCACAAGGATCTCGTTACTCACTTGACCAAATTCTATGAAATTGCGGGAGCGACTAGAGCACCTGAAGCTGAGGAAAAGTCTTTGTTCAAGAGACTATTTCCGCATTCCCAACTTAGGAAGGCAAAGGAATGGTACCTTGACTAATCAACTGTTATTATGATAGACTGGAGCATGTTAGAAGATAAGTTCTTGGAACGATTTTTTCCACACAATCGCTTCATGGAAGCGAAAACGGCGATTGCAGTTTTCTCACAAGCTGGAAATGAGTCTCTCAACGAAGCTTGGGAGAGATTCTAGTCCATGCTTAGAAAATGCAAAGAGCACGGGTTTGATGAGCTGACGTAAGTACATATTTTCAGAAATGATCTTCAAATGGTTCACGGAACATTGTTGAATGCTACTGCGAGTGGATCTTTAATGACTAAAAGCCCCGACGAAGACATTTCTATCATAGAAAAGATGGCACTAAATGACCATCAAGGGAATGATAACCGTGGCTAATCTCAAAAGAATCCGGGAGTACTAGAATTGGGGACAAATGATGCAATTCTTGCTCAAAACAAACTGCTATCTAAACAAGTTGAGTTGTTAACGCAACAAATGTCAAAGCTCCCTCAACAGATTAAAGAGATGCAAGAGTTTCCGAACAAGAACGTGCAAATAGCTGTTTGTGAGCTATGTAAAGGCGATCACCCCACCGGCTATTGTCCTCCTTGTCCTCCGGTTGATGAAGAAGCAAATTACATGAATAATCAAAATCAACAACAAGGTTATCAAAGGCAACAACAACCTTATCAAAATCAACAAGGATATCAACCAAGAGGAAATTATCAAAATCAACAAGGATACCGACAAAATCCGTATCAACCCGCACAACCTCAAGGTGGGAGTTCCAAGCTTGAAGAAAGTCTAAACCAATTCATTCAGATGTACATGGCTAATCAAAATACTAATGAAGCATCGATCAAAAATCTCGAGAATCAAGTTGGGCAACTTGCAAAACAAATGGCCGATCAACAATCGGGGCCACCTTTTTCTGCCAATACTCAAACCAACCCAAAGGAGCATTGCAAAGCTATCATTACTAGAAGTGGGAGAGAGTTGGGAGAAGGAGAAAAAATGAGAAAAACGTTGATGTAAGAATTGAGGAGGTTGTGGAGGAAGAAAAAGATAATGATGTTATAGTTAAAAAGAATATTAAGGAAGAAGTTGAAAATAAAGATGAGAAGTTTGTTGAAAAAGATAACCTTGAGAACAAAAAACCTAAATTTATCACACCAAAACCTAAGTTTCTGATATTTCTTCACCTAAGAGAGATCTTTCACATTGAGAAGCTGAATTTGCATCCGATCTCGATTATTCGACGCGAATACTCTTTCATCTCCTCACGAAACTTGTGAAACAAGCTACCATGAATATGTGTAGCTAAACACATCTTATGTCGAGATTTATGGTAGGTAATCCTTCATTTTGTATGTATTGATCTTGATTGTAAGTGTGTGAACTTTGTTGATGATAAATATAGAAGAAAAAAATTTGTTTATATGGTTTACATTTTGTTTTAGTTCATGATTGAGAAATATGTTCTAAAACTTGACCTAAGTTTCAATTCATTAACAATCATGAGGCTAGAGATAGTTTTGAAAGTTGATGTTCATAAATATTGATCTTGAATGTTATCATATTGATAGTTGGAGTGAGAGGTCATCTAAGGATCAATATGGTAAATCCCACAACAAGTGTTACAGATAAACTTGTTGAGAGGATATGTAGTTATATTCATCGTTAACAAGTTCACATCCTTTATCGAGTAAATACGTACGAAACAGATTGCCGGACCCTAATCTTGGCATACTTTTACCAAATCTTTAAAACCAAATTCTTTACCGTTGATTACTAAATTATTATGCAAACGATCCGATACAAAACAACCAAACTCTTTGTTATTTTAAAAGTTTAAAATGACATCGACTATAGAACGGCGACAATACAGATACAATCCCTGTGGATACGATAAAACACCCCCCGAAATACTTTTCAACAAAATGGCGCCATTGCCGGGGATTGTTATTTGATATTGCAAGCATCACAATAGTTGTTAAGTTTTAAGCTTGTATAACTTTTTCTTGTGCTTGTTAATTTGTTTGGCTAAGTGTGCAGACTCTGTTTATGAGAAGGAAGTTACCCGCATACCAACTTCTTTTCGATCCTGAGATTGAAAGAACTGCGCGTAAGTTAAATAGAAAAACAAGACGGAGGAGGCAACTTGCTAAGGAAAGACGAGAACGAGGAGAAAGTTTAACTTCGACACTAATACCACAGTTACCGCCAACCATGGCAGCTCCACAACCACCACCACCTGCTTCCACACCTTGTGCAAATAGTCCAAGGCACACGACTTAGTTCTCATGCAATACCCATAATGGTCGGCACTCTGAAATGAAAACGGGCATCCTTGCTCTTCTATACCAGAATTCATTCACAGGTATAGATCACGAGGATCTCTTTACTCACTTGACCAAATTCTATGAAATTGCGGGAGTGACTGGAGCACCTGAAGCTGAGGGAGAGTCTTTGTTCAAGAGACTGTTTCCGCATTCCCAACTTGGGAAGGCAAAGGAATGTTACCTTGACTAATCAACTGCTATTATGACGGACTGGAGCATCTTAGAAGATAAGTTCTTGGAACGATTTTTTCCACACAATCGTTTCATGGAAGCCAAAACGGCGATTGTAGTTTTCTCACAAGGTGGAAATGAGTCTCTCAACGAAGCTTGGGAGAGATTCAAGTCCATGCTTAGAAAATGCAAAGGTCACGGGTTTAATGAGTTGATGCAAGTACATATTTTTAGAAATGGTCTTCAAATGGTTCACAAAATATTGTTGGATGCTACTGCGAGTGGATCTTTAATGACTAAAAGCGCCGACGAAGCCACTTCTATCTTAGACAAGATGGCACTAAACGACCATCAAGGGAATCATAACCGTGGCCAATCTCAAAAGAATCCAGGAGTACTAGAATTGGGGACAAAGGATGCAATTCTCGCTCAGAATAAACTGCTATCTAAACAAGTTGAGTTGTTAACGCAACAAATGTCAAAGCTCCCTCAACAGATTAAAGAGATGCAAGAGTTTCCGAACAAGAACGTGCAAATAGCTGTTTGTGAGCTATGTAAAGGCGATCACCCCACCGGTTATTGTCCTCCTTGTCCTCTGGTTGATGAAGAAGCAAATTACATGAATAATCAAAATCAACAACAAGGTTATCAAAGATAACAACAACCTTATCAAAATCAACAAGGATATCAACCAAGAGGAAATTATCAAAATCAACAAGGATACCGACAAAATCCGTATCAACCCGCACAACCTCAAGGTGGGAGTTCCAAGCTTGAAGAAACTCTAAACCAATTCATTCTGATGTCCATGGCTAATCAAAAGACTAATGAAGCATCGATCAAAAATCTCGAGAATCAAGTTGGGCAACTTGCAAAATAAATGGTCGATCAACAATCGAGGCCACCTTTTTCTGCCAATACTCAAACCAACCCAAAGGAGCATTACAGAGCTATCATTACTAGAAGTGGGCAAGAGTTGGGAGAAGGAGAAAAAATGAGAAAAACATTGATGTAAGAACTGAGGAGGTTGTGGAGGAAGAAAAAGATAATGATGTTGTAGTTAAAAAGAATGAAAAGGAAGAAGTTGAAAATAAAGATGAGAAGTTTGTTGAAAAAGATAACCTTGAGAAAAAAAACCTAATTTTATCACACCAAAACCTAAGTTTCTGATATTTCTTCATCTAAGAGAGATCTTACACATTGAGAAGCTGAATTTGCATCCGATCTCGATTATTCGACGCGGAGGCTCTTTCATCTCCTCACGAAACTTGTGAAACAAGCTACCATGAATATGTGTAGCTAAACACATCTTGTGTCGAGATTAGTGGTGGCTAGTCCTTCATTTTGTATGTATTGATCTTGATTGTAAGTGTGTGAACTTTGTTGATGATAAATATAGAAGAAAAAATTTGTTTATATGGTTTATATTTTGTTTTAGTTCATGATTGAGAAATATGTTCTAAAACTTGACCTAAGTTTCAATCCATCAACAATCATGAGGCTAGAGATAGTTTTGAAAGTTGATGTTCATAAATATTGATCTTGAATGTTATCATATTGATAGTTGGAGTGAGAGTTCATCTAAGGATCAATATGGTAAATCCCACAACAAGTGTTAGAGATAAACTTGTTGAGAGGATATGTGGTTATATTCATCGTTAACAAGTTCACATCCTTTATCGAGTAAATACGTACGAAACGGATTGTCGGACCCTAATCTTGGCATGCTTTTACCAAATCTTTAAAACCAAATTCTTTACCATTGATTACTAAATTCTTTAGCAAACGATTTGATACAAAACAACCAAACTCTTTGTTGCTTTAAAAGTTTAAAACGATTTCGACTATAGAACGACGGAAATACACATACAATCCCTGTGAATACGATAAAACATCCCCCGAAATACTTTTCAAAAAAACTAACGTTGTTGCCGGGGATTGTTGTTTGATATTGCAAGCATCACAATAGTTGTTAAGTTTTAAGCTTGTATAACTTTTTCTTGTGCTTGTTAATTTGTTTGGCTAAGTGTGCAGACTCTGTTTATGCGAGGGAAGTTACCCGCATACCAAATTCTTTTCGATCCTGAGATTGAGAGAATTGTGCGTAGTTAAATAGCAAAACAAGACGGAGGAGGCAACTTGCTAAGGAAAGACGAGAACGAGGAGAAAGTTCAACTTCGACACTAATACCACAATTACCGCCAACCATGGTAGCTCCCCCACCACCACCACCACCTGCTTCCACACCTTGTGTAAATAGTCCAAGGCAAACAACTCAGTTCTCACGCAATGACCATGATGGTCGGCACTCTAAAATGAAAACGGGCATCCTTGCTCTTCTATACCAGAATCCATTCACAGGTATGGATCACGAGGATCTCTTTACTCACTTGACCAAATTCTATGAAATTGCGGGAGCGACTGGAGCACCTGAAGCTGAGGAAGAGTCTTTGTTCAAGAGACGGTTTCCATATTCCCTACTTGGGAAGGCAAAGGAATGGTACCTTGACCAATCAACTACTATTATGACGGACTGGAACATGTTAGAAGTGAAGTTCTTGAACGATTTTTTCCACACAATCGTTTCATGGAAGCGAAAACGGCGATTGCAGTTTTCTCACAAGGTAGAAATGAGTCTCTCAACGAAGCTTGGGAGAGATTCAAGTCCATGCTTAGAAAATGCAAAGGGCATGAGTTTGATGAGCTGACGCATGTACATATTTTCAGAAATGGTCTTCAAATGGTTCACAAAACATTGTTGGATGCTACCGCGAGCAGATCTTTAATGACTAAAAGCGTCAAAGAAGCCATTTATATCATAGACAAGATGGCACTAAAGGACCATCAAGGGAATCATAACTGTAACACCCTTTTTACCCCACGAATATACACGACAAAATACACAGATTATCAGAGTAAAAATCACCTCAGAAGGGTGCACATTTCTCAATAAACTCAAAATAAAACATTTGCTCCGTAAACAACGAGTTTTCCTCAAAATAAGAAAAAAGCCGTCAAATAGCAGCGGAACAACCATAACCACAATGATCCAAAATCAAAAGGGTTTTCATTAAAAGCCATAATAATCAAATAACAACAAAAAAAACAACTCAACATGGTTTGACTCAACGACCAAACCCGATGTTACAATATCAGAGCAAGACCCTCTACATCGACCAAAAGCAAATAAACTCCAAAAGTCCTCAAAGGCATCCACAGCTAAGCCTGATCACCTGCATGTTACCCACGTGGAGGCAACATTCAAACAGGCAGGGTGAGTAATCACAATTCATTATAATCAATATAAAAACAGGATATGCATAAATAGCGTCATCATCATATACAACATCTTCAGGATCATCACAAGGAAAACATCAAAATTACGTTATCATAAATCACCTCAATGCCAAATAAATGCAATGCACAACAAGACTCATGCATGTGGTACCAATCATCACAGTCGATGGACACTTAGGCCATCACCCTCCAAAGATCCCCGTCATTAGGATCGATTCCACACAAGAACCAGAGCACGTCAAAAACCACCTCACATCCATACAATGGGATGAAAGCCTCAATAGACCGAAGTCTAACTCACTGAAATGCTATGAATGCATGATACACAACGTCATAATCATCATCATCCATAAAAGTCATTACGTGCATCATCATCCATCAAAATATCATGTTAATCATGTCATCAATTATTCATCAAAACATCACGAAATCATCATCTCATATTCATCAATAACATCATGATAAATCATCAGAAAAATCACAGCATCAAAACATCAAGACAGCACAAGAACCACAACATAATTTCATGAAACAGCAGGCGTTCGCTAGAATGTTCGCTTTGTGAACTCGTTCGCTCTGGCGTTCGCTTTGCGAGCTGCCAGCGAATCCCCAAAATCCCATACAAAAACCACAGAACCCTACTCTGTCTCCCTCGCTACCTCTGTTCGCTTTGCAAAGTCATTCGCTGGGAAGTTCGTCGTGCAAACTAAAAATCACAATCAGAGTTCATCTTAGTATCATCAAACAAAATCATCGCGCATTCACTGCGCTGCTCGCTTTGTGAGTCTGGGGCGAATGTTCGCCTTGCGAAGGAATTGTTCGCTTTGTGAACTCGCGATTTCAGGAAATCGCTGCTACGCATCAGTAGCATAACAGACCCAAAAACCTCATGAATTCAACCTCCTTTTACCTCAACCACATCCCCAAAACATTCCTAAGGTATCATGGCAACAGGGGTACAAAACCTACGACTGTTAGGCCGATTAATTATACTATCTTGACCTCAAAATCACCTAAACGTTCACAACCCCAAAGATTCTCATAAACCCCATAAATCCCTTTCTCTACAAGATCCCACATATCATCAAAAGAAGGTTTAGCCTCGAAGGCCTACTTTTATCCAATTCAATTCAACTCTTAATAATCAATCCACAAAAATGCCCTAAAGCACCAATTTACTCAAAAACCCACAAACCCATATAAACCTCAAAATCAGCTTTAAACACATCAAATTCCTATATTGAAAACAATGAAAGGCAATACTCCCCGTACCTTAGATTGTCGATTCCAAGCTTTCTTTCTTGAGTTCTTGGAAACCTTCTCGAATCCTAAGCTTTTCCCTCTTTCCTCAGAGCTCTGGCCCTTTTCCTTCTTTTCACGGTCAAACAAAATGAAACTTATTCCTCTCAAATTCTCCTTTTTGTTAAACCTTTGGGCTTCTAAAATGGGCTTTCCCAATAATACCCTCACTAATCCTCCTCAAAAGTCCATCTTACCCTTAATTCCTCTAATATTATTTAAATAAATATTACTATAATATATTCCATATTATATACTATTATTTAAATAAATAACCAAAACTCCACAAAATACGAACATCAACACAAACCACCAAAATTCACGAATATTATATTTAAATAAATTAAATAAATATTCTTACAAAATTTGGGGTGTTACAATAACCGTGGCCAATCTCAAAAGAAACCAGGAGTACTAGAATTGGGGACAAATGATGCAATTCTCGCTCAGAACAAACTACTATCTCAACAAGTTGAGTTGTTAACGCAACAAATGTAAAGCTCCCTCAACAGATTAAAGATATGCAAGAGTTTCTGAACAAGAACGTGCAAATAACTATTTGTGAGCTATGTAAAGGCGATCACCCCACCGGCTATTGTCCTCCTTGTCCCCCGTTTGATGAAGAAGCAAATTACATGAATAATCAAAATCAACAACAAGGTTATCAATGAAAATAACAACCTTATCAAAATCAACAAGGATATCAACCAAGAGGAAATTATCAAAATCAACAAGGATACCAACAAAATCCGTATCAACCCGCACAACCTCAAGGTGGGAGTTACAAGCTTGAAGAAACTCTAAACCAATTCATTCAGATGTCCATGGCTAATCAAAAGACTAATGAAGCATCGATCAAAAATCTCGAGAATCAAGTTGGGTAACTTGCAAAACAAATGACCGATCAACAATCGGGGCCACATTTTTCCGCCAATACTCAAACCAACCCAAAGGAGCATTGCAAAGCTATCAATACTAGAAGTGGGAGAGAGTTGGGAGAAGGAGAAAAAATGAGAAAAACGTTGATGTAAGAATTGAGGAGGTTGTTGTAACGCCTCGAATTTAATTAATTAGTAAATTAAATTAATTAAGGATTTAATTATTTGAAATTGTCGAAGTTGGGAATTTATCGGTATTATTCTAAGAGGAGAAGTTAGAGTATTGTGTTGTTTGAGTGTTCGGTGGGTAGTCGAGTAATTAGTCGGTTTAATCGGAGAAATAATATTAGAAATAATATTATTATATTGGATTATTATTTAATTAAATTAGATTTGGTTGTTGTGTGATAAATAGCAATTTGGAGGCGTATGAAGTGAAGCCCAAATAGAGTAAATAATGGTATTATTATTATTGGACTATTTGGAAAACAAAAGAAAAGGAAGGCAGTACGAGCAAATAGGTTTGGCAGAAGAAAATAAGGGTTTTGCTGGAGGTTATGGGAGTTGCTGAAAAGAGGAAAAAGAGTCATGGAGGATTGATCGTGCAAAAGAGGCAAAGCAAGGTTTAATCGGAATTCGACCAGAAATTATTAGAGAGCAACCTTCAATCCAAGGTAAGGGTGAGGTTAGAATTTTATAACCGAGAATACGATAATTGATACGTGGGATTGGGATCTATATGATTTTCTACTGAATGGTGTGTAATTGTGTTGATGCATTGTTTTGTTTTGTGGAAACTAATATTCTGTGGCAAATTTCTGTGATTGAATTTATGAATTGGGGAACTGGTAGTATGGAGAATCCCGAGTCGAAATTATGCACCGTGAATTAATACTGGTTGTTTAAAAAAAAAATAATATAAGAGGGGGGTGGCGTAAGCCACCCCTGTGTGTCATTTACTGGTGGCGCAAGCCACCTCCCATTTAACAAAGAGGATGGTGCAAGCCACCTCTCATTTAACAAGAAGGTTGGCGCAAGCCACCACCAACCAAAGATAAAGGATGGCGCAAGCCACCTTGGAGTAAATGGTGGCGCAAGCCACCTTTACTTGAAAGGAATGGGTGGCGCGGGCCACCTGTGCCATGGGTTTGCGTGGAATTTCACTTGTAGGCAGCTAGCATAATTAGCAGAAAAATTAATATATGTAGCAATTTAATATGTTTGGTAACAATAGCATCAATTGGAATCAGAATCAGTCAATTAACATTATAACAGTAAGTATGAAATAGCAGAAAAGAATGAGATAACAGGTTTTGTTCTGTTAGCAGAAAATGAGAAAATTGCAGTAGCAGGCTTTTGACAGGAAATGAGATTTTTGCATCAGAGTTGAATTTTGTTGACACTTTAATTGATAGCATAACTGTGTTTATATCAGTAAATTAAATTTAACAGTATCAGTAAAATTATCTAGTAGTAAAAGTAGTGGGCAAAACAGTACCGATTTAGTCGACTTAGCCGAGTTAAGTGGAAAAATTAGTTGTCCGGAATTAGTCGAAATTTGTCGAGGTAGTTCGTATAAATTAGTAGGTAATTTTGGTTGGTTTATTTTGTTGAAATCATGAGGAATACATGGATTCGTAGGTATAGCTGAGTAAGTTGCTTTGTCCTGATTTATGGGCATATTTAAGTTGCAGGCCTTTGGCCAATGTTGATTTGCTGTTGTTGTTAAGTTGCAGGCCTTGGCCAATGTTGATTTGCTGTTGTTGTTGTTAAGTTGCAGGCCTTTGGCCAGTGTTGAGTTGAAATTATTGTTAAGTTGCAGTTGTGTAGCTGTTGTGTTGTTGTTGAATAAGTTGATGCTGTAGTTGTTGTCGCATGCATAACATAGCATACCAAGTTGGCCTGGATTGGCAAAATTATTAAGTTGGCCTGGATTGGCAAAAAGTTGAAGTTGAAGGCTTATGCCTTGTTGATGCCCGAAAAACTGGCACTTCTAAGTTGGGAGTTCTGATCCGTTTCTAAGTTGGGAGTTCTGCTTCGTTTTTTAAGTTAGGAGTTTTGCTCCAATGGTACCACATGCATACACATAGTTGAGTCGCATTTTGTGTCGCATTACTTATGTTGATAAAGTTGTTGTTGTATTATGTTGATAAAGTTGTTGTTGTATTATGTTGATAAAGTTATTGTTGTATTATGTTGATAAAGTTGTTGTAGTATTATGGCTGATAAAGTTGTTGTTGAGTTGTTGATGATTGTTGTTTGTTGTTGTTGTAAAGTAGTGAAATTGTATGATTTTAATCTAATGTATTGATTATCATACTTCTGTTTATATTGTTCGATATCTCACCCCTTCTGCTGATATTTCCCCTACCATGGGAATTGGGCAGGTACTCAAGATTTGTAGTGGAAGTTCGAAGTAACTTTATGAAGTCTTTTGTTGCTCTATGGCAAGTCAAAAGGGTCTTGCTCTGATACGTGACACTCGGGGGATGGACGCTAGCTGTTTATTGTTGAATATGTTTTATGTTGCTGAATTTTTAAGTTGAATTTATTAAGTATTATGTTGTTTTGAAGTTGTTTTAGTCGAACAAAAATGTTAAGTGAATCAAAGTTGAATATTCGTATCTTGAAGTTGTTTTGCTTTGAAAAGAAGATATATATGAATTTTGTTGTTATCAGTTCATCTGATCAAAGTGTTATGTATCTGTTCATATGAAATTAATCGAAGTTGTTTTTAAGATGAAAGTGTAGCATCCTATTGTTTGTTGGAATTTTATAACTCTGATTTTACTATTATCCGCCGGGTAGAAATGGGGTGTTACAGAGTGGTATCAGAGCAGGTCGGTCTGTCCGACCAAGTTGTCTAATGTTGTTTATCCCTTAGTACGCGACAAGTGTGTGGAACACTGTCGGTACTTGTTTGTTTTCCTAATCGATGGTATGCAGGAGTGGGTTTGAAATAAGTGGGGGAGAAGCTTGCTTCCCGGAAATGTGGATGGTATGTGGAGTTGGTTCAAGGTGATATTGATTGCAAAAAGTGCAAATGTTATTGGAACTGTGTTGTTGCGAACCGGCGAGAGTATGGACTCAGGATTCTTATCGGTTGGTCGAGTTTGGGATGTGCATAGACTACGGATGGTGAATTAAAGAGATGATTGAGAATAAGGATCTATTCCAAAGGAAAGGATAAGTTGATAGATCAATTTGGTAGATTAGTATGTCTTGCGTATAATTGGATTAAATTTGGACGATTTTCAGAGTTGGATAAAAAAAAGCAAGGATAGTTGGAAGAGTTTGGAAGCAAGAGAAAGAGGTAGAACTCATGTTCACCAATTTTGGTTTTTATTTTCATATTTATGGAACAACCTTCAGTAAAAGAGGCATAACTTTCTACTCGTAACTCCGATGAAAGCGATTTTGGACTTTTCGGAAAGTTTACGAAATTCCCTACAGTTTGCATATAAATTTTGTCTTCGGCATGTTTTGAGGAGAGAGAAAGACGCGTTTGAATAGTTGGGTCTGATGCTGATTTTGTTTGGTGGAAGTTTGTATACGAGATTTCTTGACCAGTCCCATTGCAAGGATGATAACTTTTTACTCGTAATTCAGATTTGAGCGATTCTTGAAGTTCTGGAATCTACACGAAATTCCCTTCATTTTGGAATATAATTTTGTGTCTGGGAGGTCTGTATTGAAGAAGATAATCGTGTTTGAAGTTGGACAATTCTTGCTGGAAATAGTAAGATGAAGTCAAGTATAAAATGTTTAGTAATAAGAAGAAGAATATCGGAGAAGCACATGGAAGTGCGGAGTATGATAGTTGAGAATGATTAAAGTATAGAAATCTTTGAGGAATGTTAAATAGTAAAATGGATTGTGTGTTGTTGGCGAGATGTGTCGGCATGAGTCAGAAATTTTTGGAAGTTATATCACCAACCAGATGATGAGAGGGTATTGTTGAGATTGTGATTGGAATGAGAATCAAATGTGAAACTATACGGATCATCGAAGTTGTGAGATTAAAAAGAAAGACGAAGGATTGGTTAGGGTTGTCAAAAGTTTTGGACTTGGATAAATGTTTCGATTGAAGTGGGCCGATTTGGATTGTACTTGATGTATCAGAAGGATATTCGATAATTAGGTTGTGCAACAAGTGTGTATAAGAATATATGTGTTGGATTTTGTGCGTTCTTGGAAATAAGGAAATTAAGAAAAATGTTTGTAAGCCTTAGAGAAATGGTAGAGCAGTATGCTTAGATAACTTTGAGCACGAGGAAGAAGACGTTATTTTAGTTGGATAATGATGATTTATGCCACCATTATGGTTGCCGGCTGTCTATTGACAAATTGAGGAACTGATCACCCTTAATCTCTTGTTGATAGTCAACGGAATCATGTTGGATGGAGTAGACGTGTCTTGCCAACTAGAATAGTATGCACAGTGAATTGTTTGGGGTTGAGCCAAGTGCTTATGAATTGTTTGAGTTGTCGATGCGGATTCCTATATAGGGAAATGAGGCGGACTTAAGGATGTTAGTATGAGGTTGTGAGTTGATCAGTGAGTAGTTTGGAAACTCACAGTTGTGTTCTAGATAACTTGGGTTTTGGGTTTGTGGTGGATCGAGAATTCGACTGACATGAGACTTGAAGAATTGTAGAGATAAACCAAGTAGGAAGTAAATGGTAAAGTAAGACTATGATTTGACCAAGGATGTTGGATCGAGAAGGGTAGTGGCTGGTATGCCTTAAAGTGTATATATGGAAATATGAATGGTATTTTCCATACTTGTTTGGATAAGTTAGAATTGGTGTTCGTTGTGGATATTCTGATGTTTTATAAAATCAGAAGAAGGGCGCGTAGAGTATTTGAGGGTTGAGTTACAAGTATTGAAAGAAGTGAAGCTATATGCTGAGTTAGCAAGGTGTGAATTATGATTTGTAAAGATGAAGTTGAGTGGTTGTATTAATTCGGATGAGGGATTTTGGAGAATTGTGCTAGTATGAGTAGGACTTGATGAATTAGTTTGTTTGATTGGTTTCGTTAATATGCCATGTTAAGTGTAGGTTATTGAGGCTAAATCTATGGCTATTGGGTGTTAAGGTCTGTTTGGAAGATGATTTTTCTTGTTGAGATTAATTGGACACATGTATCCTTATGCTGTGGTAATGTTGTCATGCGTTGAGATGAATTTTGATGATGTATTAGTACAAGGTGGTGAAGTTGTAGCTTATGTTGACGATAATTGGGAATTCTTGAAAGTATCTATCCTATTCAAGATTTGGAATTGGCTGCAGTTGTAGTTGTGTTGGATATTCGGAGGTATTATTTACGGATCTAAGTTCGAAGTGGTCAGTCATCAAAGTGTCGAAGCCTGTTTGGTTTGAATTTCCGATGAGTTAAGTCGAAAGTCTTTTATTATGTCTGATTTGATGGTTGGAAGTTGATGTGAACTTGGTAGATTTGATGGTTGCAATTAATCAGAGTGCGCAGCGAAAGCGCGGTGTAAAGCAATTGGTTCTTATGTGAGTAACAACGATGTTGGTGGTTTGATTACGTTGATGTTGTGTTATGACTTTTGTGCTCTTATTCTTGTTGTTGCCTCGTTACCTAGGGTGATGGTTCGAGTGCGAGTAGCTAATTCCTATGATGGGAAGTTGATTTGTTAGCTGAAATAACGTAATTGGAGTGTGGTGCATCGAGTAAATTTTCGAGGACGAAAATATCCTAAGTGGGGGAGAGTTGTAACGCCCCGAATTTAATTAATTAGTTAATTAAATTAATTAAGGATTTAATTATTCGAAATTGTTGAAGTTGGGAATTTGTCGGTATTATTCTAAGAGGAGAAGTTAGAGTATTATGTTGTTTGAGTTGTTCGGTGGGTAGTCGAGTAATTAGTCGGTTTAATCGGAGAAATAATATTAGAAATAATATTATTATATTGGACTATTATTTAATTAAATTGGATTTGGTTGTTGTGTGATAAATAGCAATTTGAAGGTGTATGAAGTGTAGCCCAAATAGAGTAAATAATGGTATTATTATTATTGGATTATTTGGAAAACAAAAGAAAAGGAAGGCAGTACGAGCAAATAGGTTTGGCAGAAGAAAATAAGGGTTTTGCTGGAGATTACGAGAGTTGCTGAAAAGAGGAAAAAGAGTCACGGAGGATTGATCGTGCAAAAGAGGCAAAGCAAGGTTTAATCGGAATTCGACCAAAAATTATTAGAGAGCAACTTTCAATCCAAGGTAAGGGGGGGGGTTCTAATTTTATAACCGGGAATACGATAATTGATACGTGGGATTGGGATCTATATGATTTTCTACTGAATGGTGTGTAATTATGTTGATGCATTGTTTTGTTT
Source organism: Lathyrus tuberosus (assembly GCA_022829125.1). Classification (NCBI taxonomy): domain Eukaryota; kingdom Viridiplantae; phylum Streptophyta; class Magnoliopsida; order Fabales; family Fabaceae; genus Lathyrus; species Lathyrus tuberosus. The sequence continues at coordinate 5,350,723 of JALAZF010000111.1, read as the reverse complement.
TGTGGAAACTAATATTCTGTGGCAAATTTCTGTGATTGAATTTATGAATTGGGGAACTGGTAGTATGGAGAATCCCGAGTCGAAATTATGCACCGTGAATTAATACTGGTTGTTTAAAAAAAATATAAGAGGGGCGCCACCCCTGTGTGTCATTTACTGGTGGCGCAAGCCACCTCCCATTTAACAAAGAGGATGGCGCAAGACACCTCTCATTTAACAAGAAGGGTGGCGCAAGCCACCACCAACCAAAGATAAAGGATGGCGCAAGCCACCTTGGAGTAAATGGTGGCGCAAGCCACCTTTACTTGAAAGGAATGGGTGGCGCGGGCCACCTGTGCCATGGGTTTGCGTGGAATTTCACTTGTAGGCAATTAGCACAATTAGCAGAAAAATTAATATATGTAGCAATTTAATATGTTTGGAATCAGAATCAGTCAATTAACATTATAACAGTAAGTATGAAATAGCAGAAAAGAATGAGATAACAGGTTTTGTTCTGTTAGCAGAAAATGAGAAAATTGCAGTAGCAGGCTTTTGACAGGAAATGAGATTTTTGCATCAGAGTTGAATTTTGTTGACACTATAATTGATAGCATAATTGTGTTTGTATCAGTAAATTAAAATTTAACAGTATCAGTAAAATTATCTAGTAATAATAGTAGTGGGCAAAACAGTACCGATTTAGCCGACTTAGCCGAGTTAAGCGGAAAAATTAGTTGTCCGGAATTAGTCGAAATTTGTCGAGGTAGTTCGTATAAATTAGTAGGTAATTTTGGTTGGTTTATTTTGTTGAAATCATGAGGAATACATGGATTCGTAGGTACCACATGTATACGCATAGTTGAGTCGCATTTTTAAGTTAGGAGTTTTGCTCCAATGGTACCACATGTATACGCATAGTTGAGTCGCATTTTGTGTCGCATTACTTATATTGATAAAGTTGTTGTTATATTATGTCGATAAAGTTGTTGTTGTATTATGTTGATAAAGTTGTTGTTGTATTATGTTTATAAAGTTGTTGTTGTATTATGTTAATAAAGTTGTTGTTGTATTATGTTGATAAAGTTGTTGTAGTATTATGGCTGATTAAGTTGTTGTTGAGTTGTTGATGATTGTTGTTTGTTGTTGTTGTAAAGTAGTGAAATTGTATGATTTTAATCTAATGTATTGATTATCATACTTCTGTTTATATTGTTCGATATCTCACCCCTTCTGCTGATATTTCCCCTACCATGGGAATTGGGCAGGTACTCAAGATTTGCAGTGGAAGTTCGAAGTAACTTTATGAAGTCTTTTGTTGCTCTATGGCAAGTCAAAAGGGTCTTGCTTTGATACGTAACACTCGGGGGATGGACGCTTGTTGTTTATTGTTGAATATGTTTTATGTTGCTGAATTTTTAAGTTGAATGTATTAAGTATTATGTTGTTTTGAAGTTGTTTTAGTCGAACAAAAATGTTAAGTGAATCAAAGTTGAATATTCGTATCTTGAAGTTGTTTTGCTTTGAAAAGAAGATATATATGAATTTTGTTGTTATCGGTTCATCCGATCAAAGTGTTATGTATCTGTTCATATGAAATTAATCGAAGTTGTTTTTAAGATGAAAGTGTAGCATCCTATTGTTTGTTGGAATTTTATAACTCTGATTTTAATATTATCCGCCGGGTAGAAATGGGGTGTTACACTTGTGGAGGAAGAAAAAGATAATGATGTTGTAGTTAAAAAGAATGATAAGGAAGAAGTTGAAAATAAAGATGAGAAGTTTGTTGAAAAAGATAACTTTGAGAAAAAAACCTTATTTTATCACACCAAAACCTAAGTTTCTGATATTTCTTCATCTAAATAGATCTTTCACATTGAGAAGCTGAATTTGCATCCGATCTCGATTATTCGACGCAGATGCTCTTTCATCTCCTCACGAAACTTGTGAAACAAGCTACCATGAATATGTGTTGCTAAACACATCTTGTGTCGAGATTAGTGGTAGGTCATCCTTCATTTTGTATGTATTGATCTTGATTGTAAGTGTGTGAACTTTGTTTATTATAAATATAGAAGAAAAAATTAGTTTATATGGTTTATATTTTATTTTAGTTCATGATTGAGAAATATGTTCTAAAACTTGACCTAAGTTTTAATCCATCAACAATCATGAGGCTAGAGATAGTTTTGAAAGTTGATGTTCATAAATATTGATCTTGAATGTTATCATATTGATAGTTGGAGTGAGAGATCATCTAAGGATCAATATGGTAAATCCCACAACAAGTGTTAGAGATAAACTTGTTGAGAGGATATGTGGTTATATTCATCGTTAACAAGTTCACATCCTTTATCGAGTAAATACGTACGAAATGGATTGTCGGACCCTAATCTTGGCATGCTTTTACCAAATCTTTAAAACCAAATTCCTTACCATTGATTACTAAATTCTTACGCAAACGATCCGATACAAAACAACCAAACTCTTTGTTACTTTAAAAGTTTAAAACGATTTCGACTATAGAACGGGGGCAATACACATACAATCCCTGTGGATACGATAAAACACCCCCCAAAATACTTTTCAACAGTAACTCATGTCAGCCCCCAACACCATGAGATCCCTCCACCAATTTGACTCACAATTTCTACACCCCTAGTCTCTCACACTGAGGATTCTTTTTGCCAAATCTCCATATTTGTGAACTAGCAGCCCCTTCCAACTAGCACCATCATCCTTGAGAATCCTCCACAACTATTTTCCAACTAGAGCTTTATTAAAATTCCTTATATCCTTAATTCTCAAACCACCCAACTCTTTGGACCTGCACACGACATCCCAAGAAACCCAAGATACATGTTTCTTTTCTGTCGTTCCCCCCCACAGAAAATTTTGTTAGATTGAGATAATCTCCTTCAGCATATAAACAAGAGCAATGAAAAGAGATAAATAGTGAACAGGAAAGTTCGGTATTACCGCATTTATAAGAGTAATTTGACCTTCAATGGAGAGCATTTTTCTCTTCCAACAAGACAACCTGGCTTTGATTGTGTTTATGATAGGCCTCCGGAAACTGCTCCTACGATGATTCCCGCCCACCATGACTCCAAGGAACTTGAACGGGACGCCACCTTGCTTACAGAACAGAAACTCAGATGCTGCAGACAGAAACAATTCCTCAACATTAATACCCACTAGATTACTTTTCCACGCGTTGATCCTCAGACCCGACAACATTTCAAAACCTCTAAGAATTGCCTTTATGCCCCAGAGATTGTGCCACTCTGCTTTACAAATCAACATGGAGTCGTCTGCGAATTGTAGCAGGTTGTAAGTTACATCTTCACTCAGCTCCAAACCTCTAAGAGTTCCTACTTGAGCAGCTTTCCTAACCATAGATGTTAACCCTTCTACAACCAACGAAAACAGAAATGGGGATAACGAATCTCCTTGACGCAGCCCCCTAGAAGCTTTGAAGTCTCTAGTAGAACTCTCATTGATCAAAATAGAGAGATGGCTATTTAGTACCCCTCATCCAGCCCAACCACTTCTCACCAAACCCCATGCCCTTCAACACATCCAACAGAAAGTCCCAGTCTACGCAATCGTAGGCTTGTTCGAAGTTAATTTTGAAAAGCAAGCAACTCATATTCTTCCTCTTAACCAACTCAATCAGCTCATTCAGCACCACAATCCCGTCATGAATTATCCTTCCCGGAATGAAAGCATTTCGAGACTTTGATACAAGTTTACCTATAACCTTTCTTAACCTTGCTGCAAGAATCTTGGAAATAAGTTTGTAAATACAACCAATAAAACTAATTGGACGATACTCACCTAAGCTCTAGGGATTATCAACCTTAGGAATTAATGTAATAAAGAATGATGACATCTCCTTTGGGAAGACTAGCCGTAGTATGGAATTCCTTTATACACTCAATCATCTCAACACCCACCACATCCCAACATTTCTTCAAGAATTCTAAATTGAAACCATCAGGGCCCGAGATTCATTTTTCCATCACAGCCTCCTAACGTCTCCAATATTTCCTCTGAAGTAAACCTGCATTCTAAGCTTTCTTTTTCTACCCTACTAAGCATTGTAAAGTCATGATGTCTCAGCTCTGGTCTTGCTCTTATCGCCTTCTTAAATCTGGTAGCAAAGAAACTCCTTGCAGCATCTTTTACCAAGCACACATCTTCCACAAACCCTGAGTCCAGCTTTACCCTATTGATATTATTCACCCTATATCTAAAATTCAACATTGAATGAAAGTACCTTGAATTCAAATCCCCTTCCCTCACCCAAGTCAATCTTTCTTTCAGTTTCGACATGATTTCTTGGTTATGAAGTTTATTCCACAACTCCCCTTGATATTTGCTTATATCTACCACAGCCTGCTGAAGCGCTACTCCAATTAATTGATCGAGCACTTCCTTCTACTAGTTTAATGATTCCACAGTTTTCTGAATATTTAAATCCACCCACCCAAACACCGATTTATTCCACCATCTAAGCTTGGACCTCATATGTTTTAGCTTTTCTTTCACAACATAAGCTGCTGATTCTTTCACCATACAATTATCCCATTCATGTTTTACAAACTCAAGGAACTTTGGATGGGTGTACCATGAGTTGAAGACCTTAAATGGTTTAGGACCCCAATTCCCCCCATTACCTTTGAGTCAAATTGGTCTATGATCCGACACATCTCTAACACCAACTTCCTTAGATAAAATTCTCCATTTAGAAGCTAAGCCTTCGATAATTAACATTCTATCGATTCTACTTCTACAACATCCATTATCCTTAAACCATGTGTATCTACTGCCTACCACAGGAACATCAATTAACTCCATCATTTCTATAAATGAGACACTTTCATTCATCTCTGCCCAACTCACTTTCCCTACACCTTTTGTTTCCTCTACAGACTTAATTGCATTGTAATCCCCTCCCACCAACCATTCTCCTCATGGCAGTTTTCTCTTTCACTCAATTAATTCTCCCCAAAACTTTTTCCACCCTTATCACACGGTGAGTAAACATTAATGAAATAATAGTTTACCCCTTCCCACACATCATTTATACCCAAAAACCCAGTACCTTTGAAGCTAAGAATTGGTTGAATCAAACTTACCCTCCAAACCGTGAGCATACCACCTGCTTTACCCTTCGCACCTGAAGCTGACCATCCAAAATCAACCTTTCCCCAAATTGATTTTACATCCTCCTCCTTCAAACTTTGATTTTTTGTTTCTTGAATAAAACACATATCAGTTTTGCCTTCCTCTATCACTTTTCTGATTCTCTTTCTTTTAATTGAACTCCCACACCCTTTAATGTTGTACGAGACAACATTCATGGTTCAATTGTAGCTGCCACCCTCTTTTCTAGAAATATGCTCTTATCCCTTTCTTCCATACTACGAATGATACCCTTAAACACCTCATCATCTTCCTCACCTTCAACACCAAGCTCTTTGATTGTCTGCCAGACTTTCCCAGGAACTCCATCCAGCATTCTCATCACCGTTAGATTTCCTTGATTAACGTCTGAGTCGTTTGGCGATTCACAACAAAGAATTGAACCACCTGAGTACCTGGAGCTTGTGTCCTCAACATCCATCGAACACCCAATCCCCACACCCGATTGACTTCTACTAGCCACAACGGTTTTATCAATTTTGCTTGAGTGAAGAAGATTAACGTAATAGGAAGGTGAATAGGGTATCTTTAGGTTATCGTATATCTCAGCAAGGGTTTTTTTTCCTGGATTTGGGCCTACCAACTAGATTGTCCAATAACCCGGGCCCATCTAATGAAACGAAACTGTTCTGGACTGGGCCAATGGCTAAAATTGGCCCAATCCGCCTCTGCTCCATAGCGGCCCAAATTGCCTAAGCCCAATCCACAGAGGGGCAAAAATGACTTGTCTGCCCCTCCAACCGGGCAAGGAATGCAACATTCCTCCCCGGCTTTTACGCCCGTTACGCACGGCTTCCTCGCTGCCCGAACAGCAAAGGACAGGTGCCCGGAACTGCATCTATGCCCGACATAACGGCTAGTTTGGGCAGTTACCTATTCTTTGGGGAAAACGGTTATTTCGCCCCGAAAATAGGACCATTGGCCACGCGCTGGGGGATCTATATAAACCCTCTCGCTTGAGAGGGTCAGGTATCATATTTTCACCCTAAGAATACACTTTGTACTTGCCCCTCTTTTCTCTGACCCTTTCTTACTTGAGTGTCAGAGTGCCTTGCAGGTACACCCCCTCCTCTCCTCATCAACATTCCGAGCACCTTGCCATCCGACGACCAGCAAACGTCCGAGCACCTTGCCATCTGACGACCAGCTTACGTGGACTCGTTCGAATACTCTGGATCAGTGGCGCCGTCTGTGGGAACTCCTTGTTCTCCCCTTCTTTCTTTCCTCCTCGAAAACTAATAGATCAAAACATACTTTCTTTGATCCGCCCACATATGGCCGCTCAGAACTCCGCAAAAAGTGCTGACGTTACGGTTCTCGTTCCCGTCAACAAGATGGACGTCGACGGCAGATCTCCGTTACTTTCAGATCCCCGTTTCCTCCGAGACGGGGCTGCTGCATCTCCAACTCCTCCTCCCACCGGGCAAGTAGACAAGCAGCCACCGTCGAGTGAACGACCGATTCCTGGCCGTCCCAGCGTCGACCTGGCCATTGCAGCTCTTTTGGAAGCTGTCAACCACACAAACCTCCTCATCTTGCAGCAAGGAGAAAGAATAGGAGCTCTCAAGGAAGCATCTCTTCCAAGATCCTCTCCTCCCAAGAGTAAGCACCGAAAATCAAGAAGCCCGCCACCTAGGCACGGGGAAGACCACAGATCGAGGCATGAGCCCGAATCACAACATATTCGCAAGCGCGACCAGATCTCCCCGCGGGATCGATCACCACCAAGACACACAAGAGAACGAGGCAGGATAGGCATTCTCCACCGGTTAGACCTCGTGACCGGCCACGTTCACCCTCACCTCGCAAAGATCGCCGCCGCGAGCGCAGACAACGGTCACCATCAACTCCAAGTTCAGACAGCGACGACGAGCCTCGCGGGTCATTGTCTCGCAGGATCCTGGCCACCCGTCTCCCTAAAGGACTAGATAAGCCTCCGTCTCTAGGGACTTATGATGGAACCACTGACCCAGACGAGCACATAGAAAACATAGATGCTCTTTTGAACTACAGAGGGGTACGAGGAGCCATCAAATGCCGCCTGTTCCCGACCACGCTCCGGAAGGGAGCCATGACATGGTACAAGCAGCTGCCAGAAGAATCCATCACATCCTGGAGGCAGCTGGGGAGGATTTTATCCCGTCACTTTACTGCATCGCGATGCCATCCAAAGACCGAGGCGTCCCTCGGAGCTGTCGTACAGGGAAGAGATGAGCCACTTCGGGCCTACATTGAGCGGTTCAACAAGGAGGTCGTCCAAGTGCCAACGACCAACGAGATGAAAAAATTCCTGCTCGAACAGGGATTACGTCCTGGCTCAGACTTCGCGAAAGCCATCGGCCTCGATCCACCGAGGAACCTTAACGCCCTTCTCCTCCAAGCCCAGTCGCATATACAGTACGAGGAGAAGGTTGCTGCCCACTCCATCTGGGCCTCTCGAAACCAAGAAGGTGCCCGATCGTCCAGAGCTGAAGAACCCTCGACATCCCGTCGAGGAGATAAAAGACGCGACGATCGGCCTCGCGATGCACACGAACAGAAGGGGCCTTCTGGGAGGTTCCATGATTATACCCCCCTCACTACCTCGAGGGAGAAAATCTTGTCTGAATGTGCCAACTCAGAATTCAAGCAGGCGGGAGTCCGTTTCCCCAAACAGTTGCCGGTCAGACCAGGTGTAGACAAATCCAAGTATTGCCGCTTCCACAAGAGTCACGGTTATACGACGGAAGAATGCATCCACCTCAGAGATGCCATAGAGATCCTTATTCGCGACGGCCACCTGAAGCAGTTCGCGAAAAAGAAAGATGCTCCCCGGCAAGAAACCCAGGAGAGCAAAAAGGTTGCAGAAGAGACTTCGCCCTCCAATGACACCAGCGTACAGGTCGCTATGTCCATAACTCGGCCATAGGACTTCCGTATCCCTGGTGGTCTGCCCGTTTCCACGTACCTCACTGCTCGCAACCCGTGGGAGGCCTTCCCATCGGCCATGGTCATTTCTGGTGGTGGATTTAACAAAATCACGATCGGTTCAGTCAAGAGGAGATTCGATCAACTGATCAGCAAAAGCTCCAATGAAGTCACCACGCTGGACACCACTCACAAAGGATCCGCTCCTATTTCCTTCTACAAGGAGGAGCTCCTCGGCGGGGCACCGAACTCAAGCATCCCGCTGCTTATCGAGGCAAGGATGAAGAACTTTAACGTTCGCAGAATACTCGTGGACTAGGGCAGTTCAGTTGATATAATGTACAACCACTTGTTCGAAACGCTGCAGCTGGACGACTCTCACCTTACTCCATACGTTGGATCCGACCTGCAGGGATTCAACGGAGCAGTGACAAGGCCCCGGGGTTACGTAGAGCTCATCATAACCTTCGGTTCAGGAAAGACAACCCGAGCAATTAAAGCACAATTTATGGTAATTGAATGCCCGTCACTATACCAGTGCATTTTTGGAAGGCCAACCCTGGCAGAGTTGATTGCAGTACCTTCCACCGTACATCTCAAGATGAAGTACTACACTTCTGAAGGGATGGTCGTCACCCTCCACGGAGATATCGAAGCTGCCCGTCGATGCTTTGAAGCAGCATCAAAAGGACTAAGCACCATCTCAGCAAGACCAAGGACGTCTGGTCGTCCCCCTCTGCCCAGCAGCTCCGAGCAGCCAAAACCGCTCCCCCAGGTCGAATCTATCGACTTGGACAGCCGTTTCAGCGAGGAAGATCACGCCAAGGACCTAACGACTTCGGGCAGCCAGTCCGACAGCGGCGGCCATCTCCTACACCCTGTCCCAGATGGCAACTTCGAGATCGTTCCGTTCGGAGAAGACCCCCAACGGGGAGTAAAGATCGGAGCAGACCTCCCCGACCTGGCCAGGAGACAACTAAAAGCATGCCTCCAGGAGAACGCAGACTTGTTCGCGTGGAGCGCTGCTGAAATTTCAGGATTGGACCCATCCGTCGCTTGCCACCAGCTTACAATTGATCCGGCCGTCAAAGTCGTTGCCCAGCGCAGAAGGAAACAGTCCCTGGAGAAGATGGAAGCCGCAGAGAAAGCTGTCAAAGACTTTCTAGAAGCTAGGTTTATTTCTGAGGCCAAATACACTACATGGCTCTCAAATGTTGTACTTGTAAGAAAAAATAATGGCAAATGAAGGATGTGTGTTGATTATACCGATGTTAATAAGGCCTGTCCGAAGGACGCCTACCCCCTCCCCAATATAGATAAGCTCGTAGATAACTCAGCAGGTTTTAAGCTTTTATCGTTCCTCGACGCCTACTCGGGCTACAACCAAATCCCAATGGCCGCGAGCGATAAAACTTACACGACCTTCATGACCAAATCGGGCAACTATTACTACAACGTAATACCCTTCGGGCTGAAGAACGCCGGCGCCACGTACCAACGAATGATGAACAAAGTCTTCCAAGGACAAATAGGCGACATGCTCGAAGTATACATGGACGATATGATCGTCAAGTCCCACGAGGAACTAGATCATGTCGCCCATCTTCGCAAAATTTTCGAGCAAGCAAGAAAGTATCAAATGCGTTTTAACCCAGAGAAGTGCACGTTCGGTGTACGGGCAGGTAAATTCCTTGGTTTCTACCTAACGAAACGAGGGATAGAAGCTAACCCCGACAAGTGTCGGGCATTCTCTGAGTTCCCAATGCCCACGTCTAAAAAGAACATCCAATCCCTCAACGGGGTACTTACTTCGTTGTCCCACTTCGTTGCAAAGTCCGCCCAACACGCCCTTCCTTTCTTCAAGCTCTTGCGAAAACAAGCAGCATTTGAATGGACCGAGGAATGTGAAGCATCCCTCCTTCACTTGAAGCAAGCTCTGTTAAAACCGCCCGTATTATTACGGCCAGACACCGGGGAAGTCTTGTTCCTATACCTCGCCGTCAAGGCCGGGGCCGTTAGCGGTGTTCTCATTCGCGAGAATCCTGGCGGGCAAAAGCTAGTATACTTCACGAGCAAAGCACTGCAGGATGTAGAGTTACGATATCAACAGATAGAGAAGGTGGCATTGGCCCTCGTCAATGCTGCCAAACGACTGAGACACTATTTTTTGGCCCACACGATCGTGGTAAGAACGGATCAGCCCATCAAGCAATTACTGGGACGGCCATACATGGCCGGCCAAATGCTCAAATGGTCATTGGAACTGTCTGAGTTCGACGTCTAGTATGAAAGCAGAAAAGCTGTTAAGGCCCAAGCCCTAGCCGATTTCGTAGCGGAAGTAACCTTCTCAGACTCCTCGTCCCACATAGCAAACAAATGGACCATCTATGTGGACGGAGCATCCAACTCGACCGACAGCGGGGCAGGAGTAATTTTGGAGAACGACGAAGAGACCATAATCGAGGCTTCTCTCACATTGTCCTTTCCCACGTTGAACAACCAGGCCGAGTATGAAGCCTTCCTCGCCGGTTTGCGCCTAGCCGAAGACCTAGGGGCTGAAGAAATCACCATCTGCACGGACTCCCAGCTCGTAGCCCACCAGGTATCAGGAGAGTATCAGACCAAAAACGATAGTCTCTCCGAATACCTAACCCTAGTCAAGGGAAAAATGTCAAAGTTCAGAGCAGTAGAAGTAAGACATGTTCCACGCGAACATAATGTGCGAGCAGACGTCCTGTCCAAACTAGCAAGCACTAAGAGGAAAGGCGGAAATAGGTCAGTCATCCAAGAGATACTTCCCCGGTCCAGCATCGATAAGGGATCCTCGACCCTACACGTGCACGCGATTAGGGACAGCGATTGCTGGATGACGCCCGTGTACAACTACCTCACCAGGGACGAACTTCCGGATGACCCCAAGGAAGCCAGCACCATCAGACGAAGAGCTTGCTCGTACGTCATCCTTGAAAACAAGCTCTATCGACGAGGCTTCTCCATCCCACTGCTCAAATGCATAGAGGAGGAAGTTGTCCCCCTCGTATTACGAGAAATCCACGAAGGCATTAACGCCCAAGACCTAGGAGGAAGGTCCCTTGCCCGCAAGGCCCTCCGGGCAGGGTATTATTGGCCAACCATACAGCACGATGCCAAGGAGCATGTGAAGAAATGCGACAAATGCCAACGGCACAAGGATATGCACCTAGCTCCACCTAACGAACTGAAGAGCATGACCTCCCCGTGGCCATTCGCCTGGTGGGGCCTAGACATCCTAGGACCCTTCGTGACAGGGTCCAGCCAAAACAAATACCTGATAGTGGGCGTAGACTATTTCACAAAATGGATAGAAGCAGAAGCCTTAGCAAAGATAACAGCACTTAACATTCTGCGCTTTTACAAGCGGAATATCCTTGCCCGTTTTAGGATTCCCCAAGCAATTGTCACGGACAATGGAACGCAATTCACGGACAAGAAGTTCCAAGACTTTGTCGTCCATCTCGGAACAAAGCAACATTTCGCTTCTGTAGAACATCCCCAGACCAACGGGCAGGCAGAAGCGGCCAATCGTGTCATTCTGCGTGGCCTCAAGCGAAGACTGGATGAAACAAAGAAAGCCTGGGTCGAGGAGCTCCACAGCGTCTTATGGGCGTACCGCACCACTCCTCAGTCCACCACCGGGGAAACACCTTTCTGCTTAGCATATGGCACGGAGGTTGTTTTACCCATTGAAATTCACGTACCGTCCAGGAGGACCGAATCACCTCTAGACGAGGAAATGAATGACGAAGCAATAAGAGAGGAGCTTGACCTTGTCGAGGAAATCCGAACAGGAGCAGCCCTCCGCGAAGCATCTCTTAAGCAAAAAATAGCAATCAGGCACAACGCCAAAGTCTTACGACGAGAGTTCGATGTGGGCAGCCTTGTCCTGCGAAGAAAGCACAAGGACTCTCGCGAAGGCAAACTAGCAGCCAACTGGGAAGGGCCATACAGAGTCCGTGCCAGAACGGGGAATGGTGCATACTTCCTCGAAAACCTCAACGGGGATGCAATCCCTCGACCGTGGAATGCTGAAAAACTTAAGCAATACTACAGCTAAAGTAACTATAGGCTTTCTCGCATCAAAGGACCACCTAACGGTCATCATGCTCGTCCAGGTACAAACGACGCATACGTACAAAGTAGAATCCCGCTCGAGTAAATGAGCCGGAACTCTGCTTGTCGGCGGTCCTCAACCGAGCACCGCCTTCGGCCAAGTACCATGATTGCCAGAACCCCAACTTGCGATGGGACGTTCACGCCGCGACCTCAGGCCTCGATCGCGACCTGAGATCCGTAACCTCGCCAGGACCTTCCCCGACTGTTCAACCGGTTCTCCGCACTGGAGAATTCACACACAACGAACTATCTTTCAAAAGAAAGCTCCGTTAACAGACACGCCCTCCGACGGGCAGTCACACGTGCACAACTAATGTAAAGCACACCAATATAAACAGAAATTGTATAAATAACATAAATCGAGCATGAAGTGGAAAAAAAAGCCACAAAGTCCAAAGATTGTGCGAATTACATAAGAAGGGGGGCCACGCCCCCCAAAATCAAATAAAGTTACAAATAATTCAATGACGCGCAAGCCAGACAAGATACAACAATATCAAAATAACAAGACTCCTCATTCATCTGCATGCTCGGTTGACGTCGGCTCAGGTCTCTGCTCCTCCGCGGGCTGGTCCTCAGGCTGAACCTCGGGGGTATCAAGAACAAGGCCTGCGGGCAAGACGATGCGACCATCCTCCACACGCGCAAGATAGTGGATACCCTCGGTCGAAATCTCAAGCCCAGGGTTCACCACCCGCAACTGGGCCACGACACTGTCGAAGGACTCCACTGCCACGGCGATACCGTCATCCTCGGCCTGCAGAATACTGGCGACCAACTTGGCCCTAGTCTTCAACGCTTTTATCTCATCCGGTTCATCAGCACCCGGGGAACTGGCCACCATCAACTCTTTGTTTAGCTCCTCGACAGCCTTTTTCTCTGCCGCCAGCTTGGTGACATCCTCTTTCAACTTGGCCGTCTCCTCTTCGGCCTTCTTCCAAGCCTCACGAGCACTCTTGACTTCCTCCTTCAGGGCCACCTCAGAAGCTCGGGCAGCAGTAAGTTCAGCCTCAAGCGCAGAGTCCCCTTCCGCATAAACGACCGCTATCTCCAGCATCCTCACAAGGGCAGAAGCATCTTGGGCTACCAACACCCTCTTGCTCGGCCGGTCCATGCTCTCCAAGCTAAGAGATTCTGCCCGAGGAACGACCAGGGTGTTGCCCTAAAAAAATATCCTATCAAGGATGCACGGGGGGAGCTCAAACTTCCCCTTCTCAGGCGCCCGAGTCAGGTCCACAGCATCTAACGTCCGTGGCCGCTTCACCCGCCCGGTCAAAGGCAGTGGAGAATCCCGTGGACCAGGAGAGGGAGAAGAAGAGGTCCCCACGACAGTTTGAACAAGGGGAGGAGCACGAGCACCAGCAACAGTCCGGGTCTTAGGGGGAGCCGCTCCAGCTTTATTCCTCGCCATGGCATTCCTCACCACGCGATCGCGAGCTTGAGGCATCTCACCTGAACAAATGAAAACAAGCACGTTAGTTACGAGAAAATAAAGGTAACACAAGCAAAGTCTAAGTAACTAAGACTACCGAGCAGCTTCTCGGCATCCGCGGGAGTCTTGCACTACAGCAATGCCTTCACATTGATGAACCTGTGCTCAACCCTCTGGCTCCCATCCTCCTCGAAGATAGGGTTACCCTTGCTCATCCAGCAGCTCGCAAGATTAAAGGAGTTGACCCACTTCACCAGCTTCTCGTAAGACACGGCATCCTGCCCGCGTAGCTCGCTCGGCTCAAAGACGTAAGCACCGGGCTTCTTGGAGAAATGGTCAGGGGTCTAGCGGATCGGGAACTTGTACAACCTCTCCCTGATATTCTTTCCCTCCTTGTTGAGTAGCTCCTCTCCGTCCTCATCGACTTCTATCTCCCAGACATACGTGCTGTCCTGGGCAGCTTCAGACACTGGCTCGATGATGAAGTACCGTCCCTTGAAAGTTCGGATTGACTTCGAGAATGGCTTAAATAACTTTTTGGGCTGCTTCAAGGAAACCCATCCATACTTTTTCCCCGCCAGCTGCCGTTGAAGATGGAAAATAGCAAAAAACAGAGGGAGAGTAGTTCCCAGAGTGAGATGCTCGCACACTAACTCAAATGCCCGTATAAAGGCCAGCGAATTGGGATGGAGTTGAGAGGGCGCCAGCTTCATATGCTCGAATACCGACCGCTGGAAGTCAGTGAAAGGCAACCTCAGCCCCAACTCTTTGAAAGCGTACTCGTACATCGTGAAGCGGTCCCCGAAATCCGAGCAGACCCGCTCGTCCACGGTGGGAAAATGCACTTTCCAATCCCCCTCTGGGCCCACCTCTGTAAAGACGTCCCCCACAGACCTTGCGAACGTGGAAATATGTTCGGAAGGCTCGGCCACCTCCCACTCCTCCGGACAGAACCCTTCAACATCTTCCTCCATGACATCCAATTCTTCTTCCTCCTCAACTTTGCTCGAGGAGCTCGATGCCGCCGAGCTCGAAGACGCCGAACTCGAAGCCGTCGAGCTGCTATTCTCCTCGGAGTCGGTTTCCTCCTCGGACGTGTCTAGAATAACTCTCTCTATGGCCCTGTCGCCATTACGATCACCTGAAAAAGCAGAGAAAGACAGTGAATTTGACATGAAATCAAATCCACCCTTCCACTGCCAAGTCAAGTGAAAGGGCGCGCAAAAGGCTAAGGACAACGTCCCCGGCCTAAGCCTTAACATCAAACGAAAAACCTCCCCGCGAGGAGATGCCCGAGATATTCCATCTTCCTACAAAGAACCTCCCCGCACTCGTGCCCAGATTCCGTTTGAAGCTCCACCGGAAACCGCAAGGCTCCACCAGAATCTGGAAACGTTCTACCGGAAAATTCACCGTTCCATCAGAAGATAATCAGACACGGTGGTCACGAATCGCAACCACAACGTGGACCACCACGCTCGCCGAACGCACTACCTACTCCGGCGAGATGCTAGAAGCAGCGAAAGGGCAGAACCACCGTCCACCACCAACACTCGCCAGAAATCTACCTATTTTGTCACCTAAAGCTAACCCTAGCCGCATGCAATCTACCACTAACAACAAAAGAAAGTAGAACAAGCTGGAAATCAGAAAACTTACTTGATTTGAATAGAAGAAAGAGACTGCTCGAAGCTTGGCACGGTGGCCGGTTGCTCTGAAGACGGCGACGGGCAAGATCGCAGAAGAGGCGAAGAGAAATCAGAGAGAAAAAGTGCAAAATGGGATAATCTCCCCCCTTTTATACTGAGGGGCGGGTGTGTAGGCAATAATGACTGCCCACTAGCCATCATTACCTATTAACTGCTACGCAGGGCTCGATGCACACGTGGCAACCCAACGTTTCCCATTCTGTCTTACGCTTTATCTCCCCGAATACCGGGCAATAAAGTCTCGACCACGAATATCACGGACACGAAGAGCCACGAGCACCTTGAGACAATCATCCTCGTCTCCAAACAACGACTCCGCGCTAGCTCCCTGGAGCAACGAGCAGTCCTTAAGTCATCACTCCCATACTCGGGAGCAACGACTTGGGGGGCTCCTGTTCTGGACTGGGCCAATGGCTAAAATTGGCCCAATCCGCCTCTGCTCCATAGCGGCCCAAATTGCCTAAGCCCAATCCACAGAGGGGCAAAATGACATGTCTGCCCCTCCAACCGGGCAAGGAACGCAACGTTCCTCCCCGGCTTTTACGCCCGTTACGCACGGCTTCCTCGCTGCCCGAACAGCAAAGGACAGGTGCCCAGAACTGCATCTATGCCCGACATAACGGCTAGTTTCTGGCACCCTGCCCGACATAACGGCTAGTTTGGGCAGTTACCTATTCTTTGGGGAAAACAGTTATTTCGCCCCGAAAATAGGACCGTTGGCCACGCACTGGGGGCTCTATATAAACCCTCTCGCTTTAGAGGGTCAGGTATCATATTTTCACCCTAAGAATACACTTTGTACTTGCCCCCCTTTTCTCTGACCCTTTCTTACTTGAGCGTCGGAGTGCCTTGCAGGTACACCCCCTCCTCTCCTCATCAACATTCCGAGCACCTTGCCATCCGACGACCAGCAAATGTCCGAGCACCTTGCCATCTGACGACCAGCTTACGTGGACCTGTTCGAATACTCCGGATCAGAAACCTAGTTTTATTCCCTGGCCCACAACCAGATTCAATCCTTTTTGAACCACATATCTACAGCTGTCGACATCACCCTACTCCAATCTTTTGGCAGCTGCACAACAAACCCTAAACTTAACATCCACCAAACAAACCTTTATATGGAAAGGTTTGATAAAGCTAGTTTGTATGCACATTAGTTCTCTTCTTTAAAAATATAGGACAAAATAAAAGTCACGCTATTAGTTTATATGTTAGAAATTTAATTTAAACCGAATGGATCGAGGCTAGAATCGTGAACGAAATCAATTTCCTTAAAAGTATTTCAAACACTCTCAAATGTCTTAGAGTTGGAACGCAGGAATACCCAGGATAATTCAGCCTTATATCAAATTTGCGCAAGACCGCCGAAAACTCGATTATGCAGCGAAGAGTGTTTGGAATTTTGTAGAAGAGGATACTCGGTTTTTGTGATGATAATTTCTGAATTCCAAATGAGGTATTTATAGGCCATGCATGTGTTGTTTAACAAGGTTGCGACCCTTGATGAAACAACACATTTTCAACATAAGATTGCAATAGTTCGCCTATAGTTACATTATGCACCACTTCATGAAGTGTTGTATATTTTGAATTCGAAATTCAAACTTTCAGTAGCCCGAGACAAATTTAACGGCAACTTCCACTGGTGGATGTTTAGTGCAAAAACTGACCAAAATTTCCTTTAGACAAATTAAAGGCAAATTCCACTTTTGTCTATGGAGCACTTTTATCCTCTTTAACTCTGTCATATTTGAACACACCCATGGACATTAATTGTCCATTAATTTCCAACATTATATATACAATTCAACCACCTATTTTTAAGTTTTCAAGGAACTATATTGATATTGTTGTAAGCTAGATAAACCAATTTAGAATCCGTCTCGATCCATAAAGGACGCCAATTGTTCTCAAAAGCTATTTCAATGGTCTTCATCAATCCAATATACTCTGCATGAAGAGAATAATTCTCTCCCAGATATTCTACAAAACAACCAATAAGGGTGGAAGTGTGGTCTCTGAAAATTCCGTGACAAACAGCATGACCAGGGACTCTAAGAGATGTGTCATCTGGATTACACTTGATCCAAGAATGGAGATGAGGCTTCCAAATTACTTCAATGATGTTAGTGGCTATTGGAGGATGAGAAAGGATCTAAAAATCTTTCAAGATTATAAAGTCCCTGATATAATTGGAAAAGGTATCTTTTGTGAAATTTCTAGAAAGAGAAGTATTTGAAATAATAAGATTCAAATCACTTTTTCAAGGTATGCATCTGTTGTTATTATTTTTTATTTTTACAGTGACAGATAAAGTCGAAGTAATTAATAATTACAAATAGAATGAATGTCTCACTTTGATTATACCATGCTCATTGGCTAACTTACCAAATGTCAAGAAAGCTAAGATGAATGACACATTGAAACAGACTGTCTAACCAGTTCCAGATGCTTTGGGAGAAGATGCAGTGAAGGAAGACATGCTCAGTTGTTTGATTCAAATACAAGCCTCTACTGGTTAGAACCTCATCCGTTCAAACATTGTTTTGAGTTAATTTCCACACAAAAGAGTGACTTTGAAGGGGGGATGCTGTTATTCTAAATCAGCTTAGCCTATCTTACCTTCTGGCCTGTAGGAGATTGAACTAGGTAAGTGTAACCCCTTACTTCCCGACTCGAAAATTTAATAATAAAACATGTATAAAAACATAAATATTCACCAAGTAGGATATTACTCACAAAATCTAAAATAATTCGAACCACATAATAATAACAACAACTTGTTTCATAGGCAGTGAAATCACAAAACACTTGGCATAAAAGCTTCAACAGAATTATTAGTTTGAAAAATGGTTAATCATAGAATAAAACAAATAGAATGATACGCAACATAAGAAAATATAACAAAGCCTGATCCCCTTGTGTTACGTATCAGACCGGCTCAAACTACATACTCGAACGACAAACAACTAAAGAGACACAACACCATCCTTAACCTCAAGCTCCTACTCAGGTACCTAATTAGCTTTACTCTAGAGGAGCACATACACAACAATATATAAAGGGGCGAGAATACCATTCATAGCATACACTTCTAATTTCAAACTCGACACACATTCAACAGATATAAACGAATGTGTCACACCCGTATCAATAATAGTAATTAAAGGAATATTATTGATAAAGCATGTACCTCGAATCAAGTTATATGACGCAATAGCTTTTGCTCTAGACAACACAAAAATTTCCCTCCGGACTGAGCCTTCTTAGGTTTCTCACACTAAGTACTAATATGATCATGCTCTCCACTGTTAAAGCATGTCAGATTATTACTCTTATAGTCAGCAGCGGAGTGACCTGATTTCTCACACTTGAAGCAGTTCATAGTTGTACTATTGCATTCAGAAGCACGATATCCAAACTCACCACACTTAAAACATCTCACAAAAGTAGGAGTCCATCACCAACTTTTCTTCTTCTCATTTGGAACCCTCTGCTTCCCTTCGTCGGTTGGCGCACTGTATGGTTTCCCACAAATTTGACTCTTCCCTTTCCTTTCACTAACACTCTTGTAGTGAGAAGATTGGTCTCTGCTATCCTCATCATAAATTAGGCACTTGTTCACCAATACAGAGAAGCTTCTGATCTCCTAATAATCAATTGCTTGTTTGATCCTGGAATGCAACCGCTCTCAAATTTGATGCACTTTGAACCCCCAACAACAACATTATTATAATGCAGACAAAACTTCACAAGCTCCTCAAACCTGGCTGCGTAGTTTACAACCGTCAAATTTTCTTACTTCAGCTCAAGTAATTCAATCTCCTTTTTACTACACACTTCCTCAAGAAAGTACTTCTCGAGAAACTACGTTATGAACATAACTTAGGTAATCTCAGTACCGGTAACCTCTAGTCTCTGGTGTGAATTATATTACCCCACCAATCCTTAGCTTTCTCAAACAATATGTGAGTACCAAACAAAACCTTCTCAATACTTTCCAGCCACGCATGAGCACCCTCCAAGTCATACTTGCCCTTGAACGTCAGCGGATTATTCCTTTGAAATTTTCCCAATCCACAGAACTCACCCCCAGTCCGATTATGTTGTCCATGCAGCGCCTGAGCCACTGACTCTAACACATCAGCAATAACACGACCATTTCTTCCAGCCATTATGCACACCATCAAACAGATTTTAGAAGAAATAATGCATTGACAATGTACACATACATGTCGCATACTAGGGAACAATTAACATATAAAAAACCAGGTCGGATGGACAGATCTACTCCGATACCACTATGTAACACCCTACATCCCGACTTGACAATTTAATAATAAAACATGTATAAAAAATTAATATTAACCAAGTAGGATATTACTCGCACAATCCAAAACATTTTGAACCACATAATAATAACAACAACTTGTTTGATAGGCAACAAAACCATAAAACACTTGGCATAAAAGCCTCAATAGAATTATTAGTTTGAAAAATGGTTCATCGCAGAATAAAACAAACATAAAGATATGCAACATAAGCAAATATAAGACAGCCCGGTCCCCTTGTGTTACGTATCAGAGTGACTCCAACTACAGACCCAAACGACAATCAACTAAAGAGGAAAATCACCACCCTCAACCTCAAGATCCTACTCAGGTACCTGATTAGTTGTACTCCATAGGACATAAACACAACAACACAAAAAATGGGTGAGAATACATTCAAATAATAAATGGTGCATAAACATTCAGGATAGATTCACACATCTACATAATCATCCACATAATCAAAAAATACACCAACAATAGGTATTCACATATCACCCACAATACAATCATCCAATCACAATAATGCAATAATATGCAATAATGACTAGGGCGTTATATGGGTGATGTGCGTCACCCCGCTAACAGAAGCAAATTTTGTTCTACTATGGTAGAACCTTTGAAAATCCTCTCAAATCACTCCAAACTCTTCCAAAACACTGCAGAAACATCACCCACATAATTATCTCATAAAACACGTTAACTCATATTAATCTAACATGTTATTACACTAATTCAACCGCAGAACCCAAAAATTAATCATGTTTTGAAAACTCCAATTTTATAACGAAACTCATATTTATGAACACATAGCATACAAAACAATTACCCCAAATACACTACATGAATTTGCAAGGAATCATAACACAAAAACATAATGGAAATCATGTTATTTATCACAACACACAATCAACACAAAGAGGAAAATTCCAATTAGAGGTTAAGAGAAACATCCCTACCCTTTCCTGAATTAAGCACACATAGATGAAGAATCCTCCATTACATTATAATTGCAAAAAATTCAGCAAATCAACCTTCACTTGATCTCTTCTCTTAAGCCCTAGCACTCTTCCTTTCAAGTTTTTTCTCCAAAATCCCTTGTTTTCATGTATTGATGAAAATAGGTCTAAAATCTAATTTTGGTCTAACTTAAAAATATATATTATTTTATTTAGTTTCTCTAAATTGCACTTTTTACCCAATTTAAATTCAATTTCCCTCCGCTCACCACTAAACTCTCTCAATTCCCAAAATTTGCCCAACTTTACAAGTTCTCATTAATTTCTAATTAATTAATGAATTAATTCCCACTAACCCAATTAATTAACACAAAACACCACAAATAACGTCACCAACCAAACATGTCACATATTCACAAAAATAATTATTTAAATAAAATAAAATACTCAATTAAATTAAATAAATGATTAAATAAGTGAATATTTAAATCGGGGTGTTACAACTCTCTCCTATTTAAAAGAATTTTTGCTCTCGAAAATTACCAGACGCGAAAAAACTCTGGATAAGACTCTCTCATCCTACTCTCGAGCTCCTACGTCACACTGCCACCAGCAAAACCTCCCTAAAGAACTTTCAATGAAGCGATCTCCTTGCCTCACAAGCTTTTCACTTCACGATCCTTAATCCTCAACGACAAGGTCGACTGCCAAGTTTTCTCTAACTTGAACATCATCCAACTGGATAACATGAGACAAATTCATAATGTACTTCCTCAACTAAGACACATGGAACACATCATGAAGATTCGAAAGATATGGCGGCAACGTCACTCGGTAGGCCACCTCTCATATTTTCTGAAGAATCTTGAATGAACTAATGAAATACGATTTTTTTAGACTTCAGCACGCGACCAACATTAGTTATAAGAGTAACTCTCAGTAACATATGATCTCCCTCTTGGAACTCAAGTGTCTTCCTCCTCTTGTCATGATAGCTCATCTGGTGACTCTGTGAAGATTTCATCTTCTCTTGGATCATCTTGATCTTCTGTGTAGTATTTTGAACTATCTCAGGTCTAAGTACAACTCTCTCGCCAGAATCATACCAACACAAAGGTGTCTTACACGTCCTACATACAATGCCTCGAACGGTGCCATTCGAATACTCCAATGGAATTTTTTTTTGTAGGTGAACTCAACCAATGGTAAGTAACTGTCCCAATTACCTCCCTACTCCAAAATACAAGCTCTCAACAAATCCTCAAAAGACTGAATAGTCCTCTCTGTCTGACCATCTATTTGAGGATGATAAGCAGTACTCAAATTTAGCTTGGTACCCATTGCTTCTTGCAAACTCTGTTAGAACTTCGATGTAAACCTCAGATCTCTATCTGACATAATGCTTGACAGAATACCATGCAAGCTAACGATCTTCTCGATGTACAAATCTGCTGACTTTTGAAAAGGATAACTGATCTTAATCGGTATGAAATAAGCCAATTTAGTCACTCTGTCCACAATCACCTAGGTGGAATTACATCCATTCGTCGTCTTCGACAAACTTGTCATAAAATCCATGGAATTGTTGTCTCACTCCCACTCAGGAATACTCAACGGTTGCATCAGACCTGCCAGCTTATGATGCTCAATCTCCGACTTTTGGCAAGTCAAACAAGCGTAAACGAACTCAAATACTTCCTTCTTCATTCCTGGCCACCAAACAATTTCTTCAAGTCTTGATACATCTTTGTGGCACCGAGATGAATACTCAAACCACTCATATTCCATTCCTCAAGAACACTCTTGTTAAGCTTTGGCACATATGGTACACAAACCCTGCCTCTGAACCTCATCATGCCATTCTCGTCGATTCTAAAGTCACCTCCTTTGTCTTGAATGATTAACACCAAATAGTCAACCAATCCCAAGTTAACTTTCTGACCTTCTCTGATCTCTTTAAGGATAACACTAGTAAACTTTAATATACCCAACCTCACACTAGTAGGAGTCTCTTCACATACCAAACTTATGTCTCTGAATTGTTTGATCAAGTCCAATTCTTGCACCATCAACATTGACATATGCAATAACTTCCTACTAAATGCATCAACTACGACATTGGCTTTACCAGGATGGTAACTCAAACCAAAATCATAATCCTTCAGAAATTCGAATCACTCCTCTGCCTCATATTCAACTCCTTATGATCAACTAAGCACTTCAAAATCTTGTGATCACTGAACACTTCAAAGATGGAACCAAACAAATAATGCCTCTAAATTTTCAACACGAACACATTTGTTGCTAACTCCAGATCACGCTTAGGATAATTTCTCTCATGAACCTTCAACTACCTACAAGCATAAGCCACAACCCGACCAATCTGCATCAACACACCACCCAAACCCATCTTCTAAGCATCACAATATACCATAAAGGACTCATTTGGAATCGACAAAATATAAGTTGGAGCTTATGTTAATTTCTTCTTGAGTTCTTGGAAACTCTCTTCACACTCTCCACACATAAGTTTGGCCTTTTCGAGTCAACTGCGTCAAAGGAAATGCCAACTTTGAAAAATCTTCAATGAATCTTCGATAATAACCATCCAAACCAAGAAAACTTCTTATCTCAGTAACAAACTTCGGAGTTTCCCATTGCAGCACAACATCGATCTTCAACAAATCCACAATAATACCACCACTAGAAATCACGTGACCAAGGAAACTCACTTCTTTCATCCATAACTCACACTTAGATAACTTTGTATATAGATTCTTATCCTTCAAGGTCTGCAAAACCACCCTCAGATGCTCAACATGCTCTTTCTCAAACTTCAAATATATCAAAATATCATCGATGAACACAACCACAAACTGACCTAAGTACGAATGAAATATTCTATTCAGGCACTCCATGAACGTTCTAGGCGCATTAGACACTCAAAATGACAACACTGAATACTCATATTGACCAAACATCATTCTGAAAGCAGTCTTTGGAATATCGTCTTAATTCACATGAATCTGATGATAACTCGAACGCAAATCAATTTTGCTAAATACATAAGCACCTACCAACTGATCCATCAAATCATCAATCCTCGGAAGTGGATACTTGTTCTTGATCATCACTTTATTCAGCTGTCGGTAGTCAACACATAGTTTTATACTACCATCTTTCTTCTTAACCAGCAAAACCCGAGCCCCGACGACGAGACAATCGATCAAACAAACTACTTTTCAAGAAGATCCTCTAACCATTTCTTAAGCTTGCTCAGATCTAAAGCAGACATCCTATAAGGAGCCACCGACACAAGACTAGTACCAGGTACTAAGTCTATAGAAAACTCCATTTCACGCTTTAGTGGAAAATCACTGATGTCATTTGGGAATACCTCAGGAAAATCACACACTATCGGTAGATACGTAATCATCCCCTTGTTTTCCCCACTCAAGGACGCGAGTACCAAAAACACTTGAGTGCTCTCACTCAAGGACGCGAGTAACACAGACACTTGAGTGCTTTCACTCAAGGACATCTTTACTTCCCTCGCGATCATGAAACTCGGTTCCGTACTCTCTTCGAAATCCAAGTACTGCACCGACTCCTCAAAACAATTGATAAACACATTGTTGAACTTCAACCAATTCATTCCAAAAATAACATCAAGCTGACTTAGAGGTAAACACACTAAGTCAACCCAAAATCTCTACCAAAAATTGTCACAAGACAATTCAGATAAGCTAACAAAGTAGCTAGTGACCCATTGGCAGGGGTATCAACGATCATGCTACCGTTCATAGCACACACTTCTAACTTCAACCTCGACATACACTCAACAGATGTAAATGAATGCGTCGCACCTATATCAATAATAGTAATCAAAGGAATAATATTGATAAAGCACATACCATAAATCATGTTATCTGACGCAGTAGCTTCTACTCCAGATAACACAAGAACATGAAGGTGGGAAAATACACAAGAAGGGGGGGTTCAATTGTGTTTAATAAAAACATTTTTGCTTCTGAACGGAGCTCATATTCTAAACACTAGTTCAGAATCTGATCATAAATGCATCGAAATAATATATCAGAAGTAGAGTAAACAAAACCATGAACACATCAGATTTATCCTGGTTCCTCTCCAACCAAGAGTACTCCAGTACCCTTGCCTCGCAAGAGATTTTCCACTATAATGAATCAACTCATAATTACAACTGCTTATACACTTAAGAATAAGACATTTACAGCTCAGACCTACAGTCTAAGACTCCTTGCTCAATCAGCACCTGATCAAGACTTCTCTGCTTAGATCCTCAGATTCTAAGACTTTCATTGCTTAAACCCACCTGGTTTAAGACTTCCTTGTTCAGACACTCTGCCTAAGACTTCTCTGCTCAGACCTCTGTCTAAGACTTCACTTGCTTAAAACCACTTGGTTCAAGACTTCTGCTCAGACGCACTATCCAAGGCTTCATTGCTTAATCAAAACAAGATCAAGACTTTCAATCCTCAAGCATGTCGCAAGAGACTTACTTGTCTCAAGCTTTTCAACTGGAGACTTTGATGCTCTAGCATATAGCAAGAGACTTTGATCTAAACTACTGAAAAACATATACATCAGAATATAGAACAAGGTGTACTTGATACAAAATCAGAGGTACAAGGTAATCACATTAACAAAGACCTTAAGCACTTAAGATATCCAGGATATTCAATGTTTAAGAAACCTTAAGGCTGTTTACAATTTACAATAAATAACAGGATATTCTGCATATTCAGTAGTGTTGCTCATTGTTGATCTTGTTATTTCTTGATTCAGATAGAGGTTCTAAACACCTCTATCTTCTTTGACATTTCTTCTTCTTCTTATTCCTTGTTCAAGATTCAGAATAAACCTTCAGCTACTTATATAGCAGTTTGTAGAAGACTAGCCGTTGGAAGAGATAACTTAATCAAATGTCTTTGTTTTCTCCATAGTACAAGAGCTGTTGAAGATAGATACACCAAAGGATTTTGATCCATTGTGTAACATGTTTAACCATTGCGTCTTTAAGGAGATCCTGTACTATAGAGTCGTTGAGAGTGGTTATCCATAAAGCATGTCAACTCTTCTTGAGCCTTGTAAACTTAGACTTTAGCTGACTAACTAATTTGACATTACAAGTTTCATTTTACAATACAGATAACTTCAGCTTTGCTACTACTTCTGAACGATCACATGAAGCCAATACAATCACCAAGTGTAGAGAGAATATGTTGCTTCTTCTGATTCTGAGGCCTTTAGCTTCAGAGTCTACGTCAGACATCACTTAGCAAGTGTTCTTCAGATTTTGTATCATCAGAAGCACGTAACTCAGCTTCTCTCAAGTGTGCTTTCATATCAGATTCTGAATATATCTTTAAGTATAAGAACCTACATACTTGAACACACATTAGATAACATCATTGTTCTTTTAATACTTTGCTATCATCAAAACCCAAGGAATACACGTCATGAACAAATCTTGTTCTAACAATCTCCCCCTTTTGGATGATGACAAACATAAGTATTTAAAGAACAATGTTTGAGCTATTTTAATTTTTCTTAGACAACAACAGAGCGTGAGGTTTGTAAGCTCTCTCTGAGTCTGATAGATCAAAGGTTGAGTTTTGTAAGCTCTCCCTAAGTTCTACTTCTAAGAAATCTAAAAATATATTTAGTTTTCTTAGCAACATCAGGGTACGAGGTTTGTAAGCTCCCCTTGAGTCTAATAGTCCAAAGTTGAGTTCTGAGAACCCACCCTAAGTACCATTTTCAAGGAAACTATAATTTTAACTTTCTTTAACAACATCAGAATACATGGTTTGTAAGATCCTTCTGAGTCTAATAGGTTAAGGTTGAAGTTTGTAAGCTCCCCTTTAGTTCTATATACAAAAAAAGTTAAAATTATTTACCCGGGAAAGATAACCATAATAACAGAAAACTAAATGAACAATATTAACCATCATACAATTATCATTGGTAGCATTGAGTCTGAAGGGTATAAATTCATATTTAAATACTTCTATATTTCTCCCCCTTTTGTCACATCAAAAAGGTTAAATAGATAAAAGAAGTGATGAGACGCAAAAAAACACTTAAAGTAACTGAAATTCAGAAGTGCAGAATCCCAAGATGGTCAAAAATACATTATAGAGAAAGTTTTAATTTCCCCTGTGTCTTTTATCGCGATTTCCATTCAAGAACATGACTTCTGGCTCGATGACGGGTAACCCATCATAGGGAAGACACTTGTCATCCTCCCTATCACTCAACACGTCACACTGTGACGACTTGACAAGACTGCGCTCGCTTGAAGGCCATGATGACATCCCCGTCATTTACTTGATGGTCGTCAGCACTTCACAGCGCATGACGCCTAAGGCGTTATATTGGCGATGCCCGTCACCCTACTAATAAAAGCAAATTATGTTATGTTATGACAGAACCTGCGAAAATCCCCTAAAATAACTCCAAACTCTTCCAAAATAGTGCATACACCTTGCCCATAGAATTATCATATAAAACATGTTAACTCCGATTAATCTAACATGTCATTACAATGATTCAACCTCAAAACCAAAAAATTAATCATGTTTTGAAAACCCCAATTTCATAACAAAACTCATGGTTATGAACACATAACAAACAAAACAACCACCCCAAATAAAGTACACGAATTTGCAAGGAATCATAGCACAAAAAAAAAATGAAAATCATGTTATTCATCACAACACACAATCAACACAAAGAGAAAAATTTCTATTGGAAATTAAGAGAAACCTCTATACCCTTTCATGAATTAAGCATCCATAGATGAATAATCTCCCCTCCGTTACCTTGTAATTCCAGCAAATTCAGCAAATCAACCTTCATTTGATCTCTTATCTTAGACCCTAACACTATTCCATTCAAACTTTTTCTCCAAAATCCCTTGTTTTCACGTACTGATGAAAATAACTCTAAAACCTAGTTTCTCTAAATTATACTTTTTACCAAATTCAAATTCAGTTTTTTTCACCAACCACTAAACTCTCTCAATTTCCAAAATTTGCTCAACTCTACAAATTTTCACTAATTTCTAATTAATTAATTAATTGATTTCCACTAACTCAATTAATTAACACAAAACACCACAAATAACGTCACCGATCAAACATGTCACATATTCACAAAAATAATTATTTATATGAAATAAAATACTCAATTAAAGTAAATAAATAATTAAATACACGAATATTTAAATCGGAGTGTTATAACTCTCTCACTTAAAAAAATTTCGTCCTCAAATATTACTTGACGAAAAAAGTTAGAGCATTTCTTAATACACCACCCAAGTTTTTAGGCACCACATGAAATATCTTTTTTGCCCCCTGTTTTCGGATGTGCACATCCGGACGCACCAATTTTTTAAAAAACACTGATGTGTTCCGGATATGGATGTCCGGAAACATTTCTGATGTGCACTTCCGGAAGGATTTCTTATTAATTCGCGCCAGACCTTCTTCCTCCCCTTCATTCTTCACTTTTTCATTTCCAAACTCTCTCAAAGTCTCAAATTTTCAATCACCACACATCTCAATTTTTTCCACTCGCGTTCGGCGCAGAGCAACATCTACAACGATCAAGAGACTCCAAATTCTCCGTATCTCATTTTAATCGGTAAGTTTTCAAATTTTAGAGTTTCAGAGTTATTTTCGAGTAATCGATTTAGAGTAGACAATTAGGTGTAGAAATTGTTAGGTTGTATGAATAACATAGGTTAGAGACAATGTAGGTCTTGTTTTCTGCTTCAAACGGACGATCAGGGCATTAAAATGCCCTTTTGCATGGTACAGTAGCCATGGCTGCCACTTTTAAACTTCAAAATACGTACCGAATGTGCAGATCCGGAAAGATAGTAACGTTTAGTATTCTGAGTGTTTCCGGATGTGCACATCCGGATATACCCAACATTAAAAATTATGTGCCCTTCCGGATGTGCACATCCGGAAGACATCCAACGTTAAATATTTTGCATATTTCCGAATGTGCACATCCGGAAGACACTTGGTTTTTTTTAGTTAGTTTGTTTGGTTTTTTTAATTATTTTTAAAAAATTCTAATTTATTTATTATACTTTGCAGATTAGATGGCTGGCAGAGACGATCGTATCATACATGGACGGACAGCACATCACGCATCTGTCCGACGTGAGCGGATGCAGTCTACAACCGAGGCTTCCGGCGCAGAGGGAGTTGGGGTATCCCATACAGCTGAGGGACATCCTAGACCACATCCTACACCACAGCCATCCACATCATAGATTCAGGCCACTTCCACATCTCAGGTACATGTCACTCCCCCTTCAGCCGCGGATTCTACATCTCGGAGGCGTCGCATTTCTACTGGTAGTTCATCAGGGTCTCAGCCTGCACGCAGACGTCGTCGGGAGACTCGAGCTCCATCAGCTGCTCCTCCTCGTTCCCATATTCCTGTTCCTGTTCCAGAGGGTGATCACCCAGCACATGAGGGTGTTGACGCTGATGACGATTTCGATGAGCTGGGCGGTTACCCCGGGGAACCGTCTGATATGTCCCTACTCGTGGGGTACTCTGAGCATACTGCCAGATATGTCTGGCTAGGACAGGTAACCTTTCTCGGTTTATTTATAGAATTGTTTACGTTGAAAATATTTTCATTTGTAACATTGTTTTATTTGGAAATTTTCAGGCGAAGGATTCCCAGAAGTTCTATTATGTTGAAGTCGTCTACCTCAGGTACCTTTCGGATCAGACAGAGATCCATGGGTACAACTGGGGGGCAGCTGCGCTGGCATACACCTATGCTAGGCTCTCAGATGGTTGCCTCTGGGCAGCCAAGACTGTGGCAGGCAGCTGTACGCTATACGTGGTAACAATCTAATATTCTAAGTGATTTTTTCATTTCTTTTCTTTCTATATTCATTATAATGTTTGACACCCATGTTATGTTTTCCATTTCAGGCGTGGATTTTACAGCACTTTCCCAACATTACTGGTTGGGGGAGTGTCGACGAGTACACTGAGGATATGCAACGTGTTGCTGCATTTCTCCTGCTCAGAGAGAACCAAGTGCCGGACCCTTTTAGAGTGTATCTTGATCGGATGGTTGCTGAGGACATTTTGTATCACCTCTATGCCGATCACCGTGTGACGCGCCCGTTCGATGAGGTTTGTTTGTTCTTAGGATGGTTGGCATGGAGTTCACCATTACTGCTCGATATCTGCCGGAGCGCGTCTTGCGTCAGTTCGGTTACACGCAGACGATCCCCAGGATGCCTCATCAGTCTGCTCCTCTAGCCTTGACCCGCAGGCAGATAGATGAGATATATGTTGACTACCAGTCCCACTTGGTACCGGAAGAGGCTCGGGCGACCAGAGCGGAGAGAGACTGGAGCGTTGTTGCCGGGTACATCGTGTGGTTCTACACCGTCTCACACCCATGCATGGTGCCCACTGATGAGGGATCGCCACCCATACCTGCTCATCAGGAGATATTAGAGGAGCGGCAGTCTCAGCTGGACCATACTCAGGATGTCCTACCTCGCTGTCGTCAGATAGAGCAGATAGCGCAACAGGCCATTGCAGACGGTCACCTCCTTGAGGGCTCTGGTTCCAGACTTGTCGTGGATAGGATTATTGCGATTGCTCGGGGGGCACTTCAGTACCGCAGAGTAGGGGCAGAGGAGCAGGGGAGCCAGGAGAGATCCTTCGCCATACGCAGTAGTTTTTTGTTTGATGTATTCTATTTATATTACATGTATGCACTGTATTTTGACAGAGGTTTATTATATATATATATATATATATATATATATATATATATATATATATATATATATATAGGTGTGCATTAGCAACATACATCTTAATGTATTTATATACGGATGTTGTCAAATGTATATTAAGTTGCGACGATATATTAACATATGCGACCAAGCAACAAAACCGTTTTTTTTTTTTAAAAGTTCTGCTGTTTTCTGGATCTGCAGATCTGGAATGTTTCCGGATGTTCACTTCCGGAACGCATCAGCGTTTTTTAGAAAATTGATGCGTTCGGATGTGCACATTCGGAATCAGGGGGCAAAACCGAAAATTCAGGTGGTGCCTAAAAAACATGGGTGGTGTGATAAGAAATTTTCAAAATTATGAGTAAAACTCTCATATTCTACTCTCGAGTTTCCACATTACACTGCCACCAGCAGGACCTCTTCAAATAATTTTCATTAAAACGATATCCTTATTTTGTTTCAATTTTAATTTTGAAATCTTGGAATGAAGGACAATTTGATGTACAATCATATTGGAAGTTTCTTAATGCACCACCCAAGTTTCTTAGGCACCATGTGAAATTATTTTTTTGCCCCCTAATTCCGGATGTGCACATCTGGACGCACCGGATCCTTAAGAATTAAAAATTTTTTCCGGATGTGCATATCCGGAGTGTCTCCGGATCTGTATATCCGAAAGACATTCTGAAATATTTAAAGCTGCACGATCACTCCCCCTTCCCATAATCAACCTTCTTCTTCCACACTCACTCTCACCAAGTCAAAAAACCCTACTTCATCAATCCCATTTCTCACTCAAAAAGTTCAAATTTTTGGTGCAACAAATCAAAGGGAGTAAGGAAAGATTGAATTTCAGGTAAACATTCAACTTCATCCACTACATTGCTCACATTATCAATCTACATTTTTGGAAAAACAAGTTACGCTACTTCCAGATGTGCACATCCGGAACGAATTCAGCATGAACTTTTCCGGATGTGCACATCCGGAAAAATGCCTGAAGCTAATTAATTTAAGTTTTCAGCATTTTTGAATAAATCTTATTTATACATATTAATTGTTCTATTCTTGTTTATAAATAGAGATGGTGCATCCCGATAACATGGCAAAAGAATTAGTTGCGCCGATTTCCTCGAAAGATGAAGGTATGCTCGTAAAGTCGGTTGATGTCGGCGGTGACTTTAACAACAAGCAAGACTTTGATGATCGTGAAAGCATGATCGCATACATTCGTAGGACGGCTATTGAGCTCGGCTTCGGTGTAAATATCGGGAGATCGGATAATGGGTCGGATAGAAGAAAAGCTTTTGTAATTTTGGGGTGCGAAAGAAGCGGCAAATATCAAGCACCTCTACAGAAGTTAAAGAAAGACGAGACCGGTACTAGAAGATGTGAGTGCCTTTTAAGATTGGTGGTTACATGTTAGTTTCCAAGAAATGGAGATTTACCGTTCGTTGTGGTATACATAACCATGAAATGTGCTCAAAGCTACAAGGTCATCCAAGTGTATGCCTGCTCAAGGCGAAAGAGAAGACATGTATAGCCGACATGACCTTGAACCTTGTCCAACCGAAGAATATACTAGCGACGTTGAAACGGAAAGAACCCGAAAATGTTGCAAACATAAAGCAAGTGTATAACATGCGGTATCAAATGAACAAGGCAATTAGGGGAGATAGGAATGAGATGCAACAACTGTTGAAAGTGTTGGAGGACAACGATTACGTGTCTCGGTACAGATGTCGCGATGATGGAATTACAGTACGAGATATTTTTTGGACTCATCCGTATTCCATCAAGTTGTTCAACACGTTCTCGACAGTGCTCATTCTCGATAGCACCTACAAGACAAACAAGTATCGTCTTCCATTGTTTGAGATGGTTGGCGTTACGTCTACGGATAAGACATATGCCGTCGGCTTTGCCTTTTTGGAGTGTGAGAAATAGGACAATTTCACGTGGGCGTTGGAGACGTGTCGGTCACTTTTGAAGAAACATGTTCAAATGCCAAAAGAAGTTGTTACGGACCGGGACAACGCCTTGATGAATGCGGTTGCGAAAGTCTTTCCGTCTTCCAATGCACTACTTTGTCGATTTCACATAACAAAGAATGTGCGAAGTCGGGTTAAGATCGCGGTGGGTGCGAAGCAAGTGGATTCGAAAGACGGAAAAGTGGTCAAGTCGGGTGTCATTGTAGAGAAAATTATGGATGAATGGACTCATATTCTAAATTCTTCCACAACGGAATTATATGCCGATTCGGTCATTAAATTCCGGAAAGTGTGTGAACGGTACCCTGCTTTGTTGAAATATGTTGAATCCACCATTCTTGATCAAGTGAAAGAAAAGATTGTTTGTGCGTGGACCGATAACGTACGACATCTTGGAAACACTACCACCAATAGAGTTGAGTCGGCACATGCCACTTTGAAGAATTGGTTGGGAAATAGCAAGGGGGATTTATGTCGGAATTGGGACTCCGTGCATCTAATGATCAAAAACCAACACAATGAGATACAAACCACTTTCGGTCGGAGCATCACAGTTTTGGAACATAGGTTTAAAGGTAACTTCCTCTACTCTCAATTGATCGGCAACATGTCTCGGGTGGGGTTGGGCTATGTTTTTCACGAGGCCAACCGAGCCGAAACGGTAGGTTCCGATAGTGCAAAGTGTGGTTGCACTATTGTGAAAACCTACGGTCTTTCTTGTGCTTGTGCCATTGCTAAAAAGTTGAAACTAGGTGACCCAATACAAATTGACGAAGTTTGCCCTCATTGGATGAGACTTAGTTTTGATGATGATGCTTGTAAGGAAGGAGATAAACTCGATATCTCTATTTTGGCCGAACTGGAAGCGATTCAAAAGAGATTTTCGAAGGCCGACGACAATATGAAGCTACACATCAAAGAAGAGTTGAGGAAGATTGCCTTCCCCGAAACAACCGCAATGATACCTCCGTCTCAACCGGTTAAGACAAAGGGTGCTCCGAAGAAGTTGAAGCCTACACCAAATGACAACTCAACAACTCGGTATCCTTCGTATTATGAGCACGTTGACCAAATCTTTCCGGACTCTCCGACTCCTAAATCTCTACAAAGTGTCGTGAAAGGAGCTCGCATTTCCAAACCGGCTCCGACACCGATTCCACGAGTTCCGACTCCGACTCCGACTCCAACTACACGTATGATTTCCTTTATTGACGAGATGCCGATTTTTATGCACAAGCATATCGACGGTATAATCGATGTTGTAGGGGATGGTAATTGCGGTTACCGAGCTGTGTCGGCTCTACTCGGTAAAGGAGAGGAAGGTCATGCACTTGTACGTCATCAACTTATCCTAGAGTTGGAGACGCATAAAGAAGCATACTTGCGTCTCTATGAAAATCAAGAAAATTACAACAAGGTTCACGAGTCACTTGTTTCGTGGTTGAGTGGTCTGGCACCGGTATCGAAATGGATGAGCTTCCCCAAGATGGGTCATCTTATAGCATGCGCCTACGATATGGTGTGTATCGACTTGACGAGATACGGATTTTCGGAAACCTTTTTTCCACTACACACCGCACCTCCGTTGAATCCAAATGATCGCATCATGTGTATCGGATGGCTTGCGAAATCAAGACATTTCCTACAAGTTATCTTGAAACCCGGATGCCTGATACCACCTAAATCACTGCAATGGGCGACACATGCAACCGCAATTGCCGAGTCTTGGCCGGATAATTTTGTCGAAAGGATGCTTGAATTCGAAAGATTGCACGCAATTGAAAAGGCATCAAATGCGGAAAAATCGAAAGTTCTAGCTCCAATAGATTTAGACGGAGAATTTTGCTTTAACTCTTTTGTATAATCATACGACACAATGTACATTATTGAAGTGAAATATATTGTATTTTTATCCATATGTCTTTTTAATACACTTACGAATTTTATTGCACTGAAAGTATTCCAAGTGACTGCATAAGTTGTTCAATTCTATTTTAAAATTGTATCAGTAAAACATTCTGATTTGCAGATCCGGACAATTTCTGGATGTGCACATCCAGAAATAATATTTGTAGGGTTTGTCCGGATCTGCACATCCAGAACGAACTTGGGCAGAAATAACTTTACCCTAACTTTTCTTTAAATTAGGGGTTTCATTTGATATCTTTCACAAAACCTCAAAATGTCACAATTGTATCAAATCAAAATCCGTTGGTATGCCGCAAGTGTCTCCTTCACCGACGGCAAAACACGCGGTCAAAAGTTTACGATAATGAGGGACATCCCCCTCGACCAAATCATTGACGACATCGAACATCTCCTACCTTACGGAGACAAGCGGAAGGTTGCGAAGCTTCAGTATCGTTCACCTTCGGTTGGCAACGAAGGGAACGTCGCTTACATCCTTTTTGAGCTCAAGAATCAAGACGATGTTAGAGCGATGTGGCAAACTTATTTGGGTTACAGGAACAATTCTCGTTCGAGTTCGAGGCGACCGTCAAAATCCGAAGAACGGTCGATGACATCTTAGAGATGTGCAAGCGTCCACCGGACTATTGATCTTGTAATATTTAAATTTCTGTCGATGCCATGCCGATTTTCTCAATGTAATCCCGATTTTATTTTATGAATGTGAGAAACATTTTTGGTTTTGGTGTTCTGCTTCGGTATTTTTTCCGGATTTGCAAATACGAACTTTTACCGGATGTGCACATCCGGGAAAAAATGAAAATTTAAAAAAAAAATGGTGCGTCCGGATGTGCACATCCAGAATCAAGGGGCAAAACCGAAAATTCACTTGGTGTCTAAAAAATAAGGGTGGTGTGATAAGAAATTGCCATCATATTTTGCTACTTTATGTTTGGAGATGTTGGATTTTTTATGAAAGGGGTATGGTTATGGGGTCTTAGGTGGAGGAGAGATTTTTTGTTTGGGAGTATGTGCTGTTAGCAAATTTGATGGCTTCAATTGAAAGTGTCAGCGTTGTCTTGATAAGTTAGAGTTGAATTTGGTGTAAGTGGCTCATAAGGCAGGGTTGAATCCGGTGCAATTAGGGGAGTTTAAAAAAAATTAAGAAGTAAATTGAACCGTCGAAAAAAACTGAAGTTAAAATAATTAAAGTTAAATCGCACCGAATTAAAACTGAAAATTAAAAAAAAAAAAACTAAAAATAAGTTTTAATTTTTTTTTAAATTAAAAAATAGTTTAATAGTGCGGTTTGGAAAAAATTGTTGTGTAACAGTTCAGTACAGTTTAAAATTTATAAACGGTATACCAAACTAATAATTTTGATTCTGAGTAAATTAAAACGGCTCGGTTTGAGTAAATTTTAACTATTGTTTAATTTGGTTCAGTTTGGTTTTCTAAAAAAAAACATATCATGAAGAGCCTTAGGTGCAATCAGTTGCAATCAGTCTATACTCTCTTGTCTGGGTCTCATTAGTGTAATGTAAAGAAACTCAAACTTGTCTTTGTTTTAGTGTTTATTTTGTTTGTCCTCTTTTAGGCCACAATTTTATGGAGCAGTTCTAATGTTTTGGATGAAGTTACTATTAAAAGTTTTATTCAGAATCCCCTAAACATTTCTTATGGTTGAAAAGAAAAATCTCGGCCATGTGCTATGTAGTTGTCATCTTATAAGACTAGCTTTTACTCGTGGTTTGACTAGAGTGACATTATTGAGAGATTCAATTAGCAGTTTTTATAGACATTAGATATAAGAAGTGAAGCTTTATTTCCTAAAAACATAAGATTTCATAAGCAAGTAGTGCATTTGGAGCGAACCATCATAGTCCTCCTGCCAAATGAATTGCTTATGACTTTTTTATTTGAGATTTGTTTTCTTTTGGGGTAGTTGAAAACATTTTTTATCAAGCTTTCATACTTGTGTAATTTTGATGATGTTGGATGGATAAACTAGCTTACATAAATGCTTACATTTTCATTCTATCTTGGTCTTGGGTAGTCTTAAAGCATAAAATGGCTTTTCATTGTAACTTCTATGAGTGGTTTAAATCACCATCAGATTTTATGTAATAGTTTGTTGGAGTTTGTAACTAATTTTTTGGTTGAAGCACCCATTGTGCTTCCTTAATATCAGTTCTTGCTTATAAAAAAAAATGCTTACATTTTGCCATAATAGTTTAATTATTGTTGATAAAATGTATATTATTAATTTATTTGTTAAATTTATTGTATTATTTTACTTAATCGTTTTGACTAGTATGGAAACAAAATCGTATTATAAACGAATATTTAAAAAGTATTATTGTTGGATAAACTTCAATCTTGATGAACTATGATCAATCTTTCTAATTGATTACACCTCTTGTTCTTCACCTTTTACTCAAGTGAAACAATTACTCCTTGGTTGTAAGATAATTCTACACTACACGGAGAATTGAAAGAAGAAAAACAATACAATTGAAAGTGAGAGAAAAAAGAAATTCTGGAGGAAGAAGGTGAATGTATATTATTGTGCAAACTACACTCAGTGTTTGATACAAAGTGTGTTAATCACAACTATGATTTCTGAAACTACATAGTGCAAAACTATTCTCACTTAGTTACAAATGAAATCGAGCTCATCTCTATTTATAGATGAGATTACTTGTACTCCAAGTAATCCCAAAATAATTAACTCAGCTAAAACTAAGCTAAGTTAACTATTTCGACTTTGTCGACTACTTCGACAACTACATGCTTCGACAAGGTGTATTTGACTTTTAGTCAAATACAACAAATACAAACTTTGTTCGACACAAACTAGTTTCAACACCCGTCGAATACAAACACACTATTTTGACTTTGACACAAAGAATTAGTTATTTAACACACCACTTGATTTATTGTGTCTAAGCTATCTACATTCATCATTGTTCTTAATCTTTTGAACAATTCGATCTGCACAACATTCGTCATTATATCTACAATCTGATTATCTTATCTGCAATACTCCAGGCTCAACTTTCCATTCTCTACCCGCTCTCTCAGATAATGAAACCTCATTTTGATGTGTTTACTTCTTCCGTGTGCTATTAGATTCTTTGGCAGATTGATAGTCGACATGCTGTCGATCTTCATTGTGATTGCTCCATGATTCTTCCCTGTAATTTATTCGACTCGATTCATCATCCATGTTACCTTGCATGCACGTAGCAAAACTGCTATGTATTCTACCTTGCATGATGATAAAGCTACCATCGGTTCTTTTCTCGAACTTCATGTGATTGGCGCATCACCTAACATGAACACATATCCTTCTGTTGATTTTCTATCTTCAGCATCACCACACCAACTAGAGTCACTGTAGCCCACAAGTTTGCATTCTTTTCCTTCATCGACTTAAGAAAACAAAATACCATAGTCGAAGGTTCCTTAGAGATACCTTAGTATCCTCTTGGTGGCTGCAAGATGAGATACCTTTGGCTTCTGCATGAATTTGATGACTATGCCTACATAATAAGCTAAATCTGGCCTGGTGTGACAGAGGTATCAAAGTGGTCTAATGGGTCTTCTTTACTGCATTGGGTTGACATCATCTTCAGTCAAATATTTTATCAATTGTAATCTGGACTCAGCTAGAGTCGGAGTTGGGTTGCAATCTTGCATATCAAATCTCTTGAGCATTTCGCTTACATATCTTCTTTGGTGCACCATCATGCCTCTATATTTTTGTAGAATTCGATACCAAGGAGATATAAGAGATTTCCCAAGTCATACATTTCAAACTCCTTACTTAAGTCATCTTTGAAGTCTTCGATCTCCTTCTTGAAACTGTCTGTTATCAAAAAGTTGTCAACATAGAGACATAGTATAAGCAGCTCACTCCTGCTTCTCCTAACATACATGTCATTCTCTATCGAACACTTCTTAAACTCTTTCTCTCTTAGAAAGTCGTCTATTTTATTGTTCCAAGCTCTTGGAGCTTGTTTCAGTCCATACAGGGCTTTATGAAGCTTGTATACTTTTCTTTCTTGGTCCTGTTTCACAAACCAAACTGGTTGTGTCACATGCACCTCTTCGTCTAGAGGGCCATTTAGGAATGCACATTTCATGTCCATATGACATATCAATCGATTATGCATATTGGCTAGACCAACAACCAACCTGATTTTTTTATTCTAGCTACTGGTGCAAAGACTTCATCATAGTCGATTCCTTCTTTCTGAAGAAAACCCTTTGCTACAAGTCTCGCCATGTGTCGAATTACTTCACCTTTTGGATTCAGGTTGACTTGGTATACCCATTTCATATCAATTTCCTTCTTCCCTTTTGGCAATTCAAGAAGTTACCAAGTATCATTGTCTTATATGGATTTTATCTCATCCACCATAGCTTTCATCCACTTTGAGTCTTTCAATGCTTTAACTTCATTGATTGAATCATTATCTACATAAAAGGCATAATATATTAACTCATCTTCATCATCGACCACATCATTAGATGTGATTACACATTCATACAATCTTACAGACATGTTTCTGATTCTCTGAGGTCTGCTTGTGCTAGCTTGAACTTTGACATCTTCTTGTCAAATTTCCTTAATAATTTGTCGAACATCTCTAACAGCTTCACTAGCTCGTTCATCATGCATGATTCTCACTAAATCTTTATTGATGTTCTTAGTCCAATCCCACTCCTTCAGCTCATCTGCGATCACGTCCCTGCTGATCACAACTTGCTTGTTCATTGGGTCGAAAAAATTTTATTCACCAGCAAAATGATATCCTGCTAGGATCATCTGACTCGACTTATCATCCAGCCTTCTTCTCAGCTGATCTGGCACATGTCTCTGTGCTATAGATCTAAACACCTTTAAGTGGCTTAAACTAGGTTTGACACCAGACCAACATTCTTCTAGTGTGATACCCTCAACCCTATTTATCAAACATCTGTTTAGTATGTATGTTGCAGTCGACACAACCTCACCCCATAGCTCATTTAGGAGATGCTTGCATTTTAAGATACTTCTCTCCATATTCATAATGGTTATGTTCTTTCTTTCATCAGTACCAGTTTGTTGAGGAGTGTATGGTGGCACTACCTCATGCACAATTTCTTATTTTGTACATAGTATGTCAAAATCTTTCAACACGTACTATCCACCTCCATCTATCCTCAAAACCTTAATCTTGTGACCACTCTGTCTTTAGACCATTGCTTTGAACTTGGTGAAAATAACGATCACATCACTTTTCTTCTTGATTAAGTAGGTTCATAAATTTCAGCTATAATCATCAATAAATGTAACAAACTACTTGTTACCTCCAGTAAATCTACTTGGAGAGGACCACACACATCTGAGTAGATTATCTCAAGAGTAGATTTCGACTTGCTTCTTGCATCCCTGCTAAAGCTATTCTTGTGTTGCTTTGCTTGAACACATTCTTCACATACTTCTTCTGGAATATGAATTCCTGGTAGGCCTGAAACCATGTTCTTCCTCTTTATATTACTAATTTCATTAAAATTTAAATGACGAAGTCTATAATGCCATAACCATTCATCTCTGGTAGCTGCAGTTGCCAGGAACTTATGTTCTAACACATCAAGTTCAGTTATGAAGCTTCTATTATGAGACATATGAGCCTTCAAGATTAATCTATTACATGAACCAATCACTCTCATTATTCTATCTTCGATCAATATTTGTAATTCCTCTTGATCAGCTGACCTATACTTAGAAGATTACTCTTCATTCCAGGTATGTACAACACATTGGAAATTACTAATCGTTTACCATCCTTTTTCCTGATCAGAATATCACCAGTACCTTCAGTAGATAGGGTATTGTTGTTTGCAAGTTTTACCTTATTCTTTGACGAAGAGCTAATGTTGATAAACCAATCTTTTCTTCCAATCATGTGTGACGAACAACCTGAGTCAAGATACCATTGATATTTAAATCTTTCTTCTTCTTTTGTTGTGACCATTAGCATCATTTCCTCATTCGCAAGTTTTGCATCACTTTCTTGATCTTTCTTGCCTCCTCGACATTGACTTGCATAATGGTTATACTTTTGACAATTATAACACTAAATATGACTTTTATCAGGTTTTATTACATCACATCTTCCTCTACCTGCACCACCACCTATGTGATTGCCTTGGTTAGAAAATTGTCTCTGATTTGATGAACTACCTTCTTAATGGTTTCCTCTACCATTCAAATTGTTGTAACTTCCTCTACCCTTGTTACCATTCCATCTTCTTTTGTCTTTCTTAGTTGGCTCAACTTACAAATCCATGTCAGTCTTTGACTTGCTTGCAGTTCTTTCAACCATTCTTTGTTCATGAGATTCAAGATTCCCTTGAAGCTCTTCTTTTGTCATACTTAACCAATCCTTCGATTCTTCTATGGCTACTACCACATGATCGAACTTTGGATGCAACGACCTTAAAATCTTTGACACTACAGATTTTGATGTCAACATTTCTTGTTGCTTCGGTGAAGAAATAAGTCACATTCTCATTGTATTCCATCTGAAGCAATTCATACATTCTTTTGTGAGTTTGTAACCTCACCTCTTTCACTTTTTCAACGCCTCCAAATGATTTTTCTAGGATTTCTCATGCTTCCTTTGTTGAATCTACACCACCAACTTTCTCAAAGTTGTCTGACTCAACGCATTGATGGATTTAAAAAAGAGCCTTGTAATCTTTCTTCTTCAAATCTTTGTATGCAGCCTTTTGTTCACCCGTAGCACTCTCTCTAATTGGTGTTACTCCATTCTTCATAAGATCCCAAAGATCTTGATAACAGAGAACAACCTTCATCTGGTTGCAGCAATTTTCATAACTCTTACCATTCAAGATTGGAAGATTCGCCAGAAAATGCATGTTCAGATGATTCATCGTGATTTAATGTGTCCCAAAGATCACGCAGCCAGTGCTCTAGATACCAAATGTTGAGAAAACTCCAATCTTGAAGTTAACCGAATCAATATTGATGAACAAGGATCAATCTTTTTGATTGATCACGCATCTTGTTCTTCACCATTTACTCAGGTGAAACAACCACTCCTTGGTTGCAAGATGATTCTACACTACACAAAGAATTGAAAGAAGAAAAACAATACAATTAAAAGTGAGAGAAAATAGAAATTTTGGAGGAAGTAGATGAATGTATATTGTTGTGCAAACTATACTCAAAGTGTTTAATACAATGTGTGTTAATCATAACT
Organism: Lathyrus tuberosus; assembly: GCA_022829125.1. NCBI lineage: Eukaryota > Viridiplantae > Streptophyta > Magnoliopsida > Fabales > Fabaceae > Lathyrus > Lathyrus tuberosus. The sequence continues at coordinate 5,309,026 of JALAZF010000111.1, read as the reverse complement.
GTGATTTCAGAAACTACACAATGCAAAACTATTCTCACTTAGTTACAAATGAAATAAAGTTCTTCTTTATATATAGATGAGATTACTTGCACTCCAAGTAATCACAAAATAACTAACTCAACTAAAACATAGTTAAGTTAACTATTTTGACTCTGTCAAATTCTTCGAGAACTACATGTTTCAACTATATATTTCAACTGGCTATATTTGACTTTCTGTCAAATATAGCAATTACAAACTTTGTTCGACAGAAATTAATTTCGACACCCGCCAAATATAATTACACTATTTTAACTTTTTTAACTTCGACACAAAGATGTATTTATACTATGACATTTGAACCGTCTATCAGTCTCCTAAGCATATGGTAAACAATGGAAATCTACCTCACATTTTCTGGTTTTAGAACTAAGTGATTCACATATGAGACATGTTCTTGCATAAGAGTGCATGAACTGATTTTATGCAGACTACTTGTTTCATATTCATGCTAAATTCTTATGAAAGCAATAAACACGTACCTTTGGTTGCGCAATTCTTTCAAAGTTGTATCATTACCATTGCACCTTCGTTGATTTATGTAACTTGGTTTTTCCACTATTTTCCTTTTCAACTTAATTTAAAGGACAAAAGATTAAGCAAACATATTAGGGATTGAACATAGGACACTTCTACATCTAAATACTAAAAAAATAACACACTGAAGTGAAGTACATGACATGATTGGCATTTTTGCTGAGCGAACTCTACAGAATTCAATTTTTTGCATAATTTTCTTGTGCCATGCCATGCCATGCCATTTTCTTCTCACTTTTTGAAATTTGTAAAAAAAAAGAAGAGAAAACCTTAAATATTTAAAAGGTTGGGTTGCCTCCCAACAAGTGCTTGTTTAACGTCATTAGCTCGACGCCTGTGTTAGTGATATTTTAGAGGTCTTATTATGATGATTCTTGCAATGTCACCATAATTTTTCAGCATTTTTCCCTTGACTGTCTTAGTTACTTTCAAACAGTCCCAATGGTGTTTTTCCTTTTTGATATTGAGGGAAAGAAGTGTTTTTATGAGAGTCATCTGCAGCTGAGTTGATATGTCCTCTTGCATAATAATCTTATCTGCAACATCTCTCTTGAAACCAACTTCATTATCCTCTTATTTCTGAATTTCTGCTTGATTTTCCTCTTGTTTTTCAGCTTAACTCTTGATAACAACATTTTCTGTTTCCAAGTGATCATTACTACCATCATCGGCTGCATTAACGCTTTGAGTTGTACTTTTATTGCATTGCTCCTTTGAAATGATTTGTGTGATAGTAGTGGATGTCTCTTGGCGTTGATCCTCAAGCTTTCTTGCTATTTGACCAACTTGCATTTCAAGATTCTTGAGTGGTGCTTCAGTCCTTTTTTGGTTCTCCATAGACATTTGCATAAATTGCATTAAAGCGTCTTCCAATTTTGATATTATATCCGGTTGTGGAAGATTCTGCGACTGTTGATAGAAATTCTGGTATAGTTCCACATCATGTCTCCAATCTTGGATATAATCTATGTTATTTGCGTATGAATGCCCTTGATAATACTGGTATGATTCTTGTCTATGTTGCCACAATTCCATGTAATTTACTTTAGACTTTGATCTTTTAATTGCAGCCTTGGACTATTGTTCGAAGAGGGTTAATGCAGAATTTTTACCTTTTGGTGTTGCTAATCTTGCTTGTGCTTCACTTGTTCTTATGATACCTGATTTTTCATACAAAAAAGCACAATTCTAACACAGCAAAAGTGGTTAACAGCAAATGTTAAAGAATATATACAATATTAATAAATACACAATAACTTAAAATGATAAAAATTGTCGCAACGACAAGTAATATCTAAACGTCAGTCCCCGACAACGGCGGCATTTTGATGTTGAGTAATCAAAAGTATGTATTTGTTTTTATCGTATCCACAGGGACTGGTGCGATATCAATGTCGTTCAACAGTTATTATGATTTTAAGCGGAAGTTTTCCAAGATATTTGATTTGTAAGTTACCAAATGTAAAAACATATAATTAATAAGGATAGTTTTCAGAGGAATAAGCTTGCTGGGATTGAATTTCATCCACCGATTAAATATGCAAACCACTGATCAGTTATACACAATCTAAGCATATATCAATATCATCACGTATCATTTACAAACAGAGTTTATGTCTAAACATCTGATGAGGATTCTACCTTATTGTTTAATTGACGATTTCTCAGCCTATTAAACAATACAGCAACATTAAGAATCAATACTTACGGTGAATATTAAACCTAAATCTATGTTCAACATTTAGAGTTTAATGAAGGTCATCTATGGCCAAAACTCAAATTCTCCAACACCCAACAATCAAAAACACACTCAAACATCCAATTAACATGGTATAACATGATAGAGTATGAAATTCATCATATATCCACATCCAATTCACAATTTGACATGTTTTCACACAAAAACCTAAATCCCAAACATATATTTCTTCCCCTCCCAAAGGTACACTATCTAATAGAACTCACCTAGGAGATGAAGAAAATGAGATGGAGTTAATGATCATGAATTTCCTCTTCTTCCTCCATGAGCTCTTCTTCTATTCTTCTCCATTTCTCTTCTCTTTCTCTTTTCCTCTTCTTCCTCCATGAGCTCTTCTTGTTCTTCACCATTTACTCAGGTGAAATAACCACTCTTGGTTGCAAGATGATTCTACACTACATAAAGAATTGAAAGAAGAAAAACAATACAATTGAAAGTGAGAGAAAAGAGAAATTTTGGAGGAAGTAGATGAATGTATATTGTTGTGCAAACTGTACTCAAAGTGTTTGATACAATGTGTGTTAATCATAACTGTGATTTCAGAAACTACACAATGCAAAACTATTCTCACTTAGTTACAAATGAAATAGAGTTCTTCTTTATTTATAGGTGTGATTACTTGCACTTCAAATAATCACAAAATAACTAACTCAACTAAAATAAAGTTAAGTTAACTATTTCGACTCTGTCAAATTCTTCGAGAACTACATGTTTCAACTGGCTATATTTGACTTTCTGTCAAATATAACAAATACAAACTCTGTTCGACACAAATTAATTTCGACACCCGTCAAATATAATTACACTATTTTAACTTCTTTAACTCCGACACAAAGATGTATTTATACTATGACATTTGAACCGTCTAATTTAAAAGCTAGATGTATTTATGATCTTTTGACAATTTTCACTTACCATTATTTTCACACCGAATCTCCATTTTATATTTTATACCATGGAATATAGTGTGGTCACTGTCGTGGTTTGAGTGACAGCTCTTGTGAAACTGCTATTTTATGCAACATCCATTTCACTTGTTCACATTAGAAAAAAAGAAACTCGTATTCCATTCAAAATTTCAATACTGGAAAACAGATAGAATCCAAGTTGAATTATACTTTCACCCACCTAATTTTGGTACACAAAATTAGATAATAGATGCAAAAATTGGTACACAAAATTAGATAATAGATGCAAAAATATCTCTATCTGTTTCACCTTCAATATGATTCATGAGTCAGCGGTTGTTGGACACATCCCATTATAGTTTTTGTTCCTTTCCTAATGGGACAAGGACAAACAAACATTTGCATTTATCTTCCTTTCACTATTCATGTGTCTTTTTCTATTCTCTATTGTCTTCCAATTATTTAGACAAAACAGTTACGTATTCAACTTTCCTTTATCTCGACATCTTCTATCATGTACATTGATTTTATTTACTCTATCAAAAATAGTTCTTAAGCTATAAAATTTACAGTTAATTAGTATTAATTGAAACTAGAAGTAAGATAGAGAATGGGAAAATGAATAAAGAATAGAAGCTACGTAGAAAGTTTCATGGTCAATGTAATATATGGGGCTGTTATAGGACGGAGGTTGAAATTGCTTTCCACGCGCATAGAAATGTCAAAGCAATGCATGCATTTTCTCTATTATGGTCACCAAATATCTTGTGCAATGCATGCAGCAATTAATTATATTTTCATTTAGACTCATTTAGCAAATTGATCAAAACGAGATTAGCAACTTTCGACCAATTTCTCTATCATCATTTTTTAACAAATAATTTAATACTTCCAAATCAAATTCAAATATTTGGAAAAACATCAACTCCAAGAAAATTGTCAAGAAAGAATGAGTTAGGATGAGGTTTTGTTTAAAGACCTAATTTTAGGATTAAGGACCTTCCTCTCCCTGAGGTGGATTCAATCTTTCTTTATATTCTTGTTCGTTTGTAATGAAGTGATTCTCAGCTAAGTTTCAGTAACTAGGTGTTTTGGTAGAGTAAGTGATTCTTTGTGTTCTTTTTCACCATGGGAGATGACGAACAAGGTTGGCAGAAAGTGAATTACAGAAAACAGAACAAAGTCAATAATAAATGCTCTATCTGGACTGGTCGTCGGGGCAAAAACGTAATGCAGAATGAAGCTATCACGTCCTTCTTCTTTACTGAATTTTCAGTAGATTTTGAGGCAAAAGAGATGTATAATGTGTTCAGGGAATATGGACTAGTTTCATAAGTTGTTATTCTGGCTAAAAGAGATAAGAGAGGAAAGAAATGTGGTTTTGTAAGGTTCATAAATGTTAAAGAGGAAAGAATATTAGCAGTCAAACTGGACAATATTCAAATTAGAGGAAGAAAATTGTTTGCTAACAAACCAAGATTCAATCGTAGGTTTGACAGCTTGAAAATGAAGAATGATAATACTACAGGATTCATTGAGAGTGGGAATTTGAGGCGTCAGAACACTCACCAGCTTAGAAAAGTGGACTTACATAGCAAAACATATGCCCAGGCACTGAACATAAACAATGAGAGAAACAAAGGGGAAGTTAAACCCACTTTTGCACATCTGCAGTTCAACATTGAAGAAGGGGAGCTGAAGAGATTTCGCAATGCGTTTGTGGGAGTGGTAGCTAAGGAAGGAGCAACGTATAATATACAAGAAATGCTTAATGTTGAAGGTTTCTTTTCAAGAAAAGCAACACCAATTGGAGCAAATATGTGTCTGTTATAAGAGTCGTATACGGGGGAGATTGAAACAATCGTCAGAGAAGAAGAAAAATGGATTAAGGTGTGGTTCAATGAAATCCGCCCGTGGTCACCGAATGATGTGGATGGTGAATGATTGACATGGCTAAAATGCTTCGACCTACCTTGTCACGCGTGGATGAATGATTTTTTCAAGTTCATAGCAGGAAGGGTGGGTGAGTTTATAGCGTGCGATGAAAACACAGAGAAACATAAAGTATTAGACGTTGTAAGATTCTTGATCAAGACTAAGTTCTCTATAAACCTTAATGAAGTGTTCAATGTTGAAATTAACAAAAACATATACAGAATTAAATTAATTGAAGATTTTCATGGGCCTAAATAGCTAACTGTAATCAAGAATGATTGGAGTAGCAACACCTCAGAAGGTGAAACATTAGAAAAAAAAGAAGATGAAGACGAAGTACCAGAAACTAAAAATGAAGAAGATGACGATGAAGGAGATGAAGACATAAATTCCAAACATTGAGATAGTAATGATGATGCAGAAACGGCGGATGGAAAAGTAACAGGTGAATCAGAACTTGGGAAAGGTGGAAAAGCTAAGGAAATGACACAAAAGGGGGAAGTTAGAAAGTCAATAAAAAAGGCTACGTTTGGAAGCAATAGAAAAGCAAATATGACCCGCAAAGGAAGACAATGTGGGGAAATAGTGTGTGCTAGGGAGCTAGAGTGCATAGATGATCATGAAAAGGAGATAAACAGTACAACTGATTCGTTGGAAAGAGTAACAAGTATAGCCAGGAAGAAAAATGCTGATATTATCGTGGCCCTGTAGTCGAATAATCAGATACAAAAAATAGACAATACTTGCCCAATTGCACTTATTCAAGGGAATATTGGGCCTGATATTGAGCCCAAAGTCAAGAAGAAAAAAAACTTAACTGAAATATATGACAAGATAAAAATACCATTCGCCCCATCCTACTATGTTGCACTTGTCTATTCAGTTAACTTAAAAGGAAAACATATTGATGGAACGGATGGAGGAGAAATTTTGGGGAAGGCAAACGTTGATGTAGAAGATGAGAGCTCCAAATACTCAGGTGGGTCAATATTATGATGTGAATCAATCAGTGATGGATATGTAAATCAAGGCAACAAACGTGCGAGGAGATCACTTGAAGATGTTCTGATCAAAGTTTGGAAAATGATAAAAGAATTAGGAGTTGAAGGCGATGAAGATGATGAAGTCTTTGAAGGAATAATTAGAGAAATAGAGTTCAGAAACAGACAGAATTATGAAGTAAAGATGGGGGCAGCAATCCGGGTTCCATGAATATATACAATGTAAGAGGGTGTGGATCTACCATTAAGAATAGAAGGATTAGACAATTGATTTCAGAAGGAAAAGTTGAAGTATGTTTCATTCAAGAATCGAACTTGCAAGTTATTAAAGAGACTATAATCAAGAGCATGTGGGGAGATGATGAAGTTGGGTGGTCTGCATGTCTATCAATTGGGCAATCTGGAGGTATTATTACAATGTGGAGGTCACAAAGTTTGTTCTTAAACTTTAGCTTTAGAGGTAACGGCTTCTTAGGTATTAACTGTCATTGGGAAGGTTTAAATTGTTACTTGGTCAATATATACTCTTCATGTGTTCTTGCGGAGAAAAGAAAAAATGTGGAAAGATTTGTTGGAGATTAAAAATAAATATGCAGATGGTGAATGGTTAGTGAGAGGGGATTTTAATGCAGTAAAAGTGATAGAGGAAAAGAAGGGAAGAGGGAAGGTAAGCAATACTGAAATTGAAGAATTCTCTGGTTTTATAGAAATGATGGAACTTACTTATCCACTAGTTATTGGAAACAAATATACCTGTTATCATTCTAATGGGAAATGTAGAAGTGGACTTGACAGATTCTTAGTATCAGATCAGATTGCAAAGGAGTGGAACATTATGGCTCAGCATGTAGGAAATTATGACATATCAGACCACCGACCCATTTGGCTGAAGAGCAATAATACAAAACGGGGACCAAAACCATTCAAGGTATTTCAATGTTGGTTTGGTCATTATGAATTCAAAGATTATGTGAGAATGGTTTGGAATTTGATAAATGTCAAGGGTAGTAGTACACATGTCATTGTTCAGAAGTTTAAATATTTGAGAGAGAAACTAAGATGGTGGTCTTTGGATGGGTAGATCTAAAGATAAAAGAAACGGTGGATGAGTTGAATGAGATTTAAGGATGTATGGAGCATTATGATAAGTGCAAATTGTAGCTATTTTTGTATATAAGTTTTGTTGCACTTATCAGTTCTTTTTGCGAATAAACCCCGCTTTGTTTGTAAATGCGTATAGTTTACGTTTTAGTGTATATATTGCGTATCGTGTAAATATCATTGAGTTTAATTGATTTTCATTTATTTTTACAGGTATTCCAGAAATGGGATCTTGCCATATTCATAAAGAGCATTGAATAAGCTTTCCAACGCTTCAAACCGTGCGTCAATCGGAGTTACGATTCAAAAGTTACGAATAAAACAGTGCAGAATTTTCTGGTGTGCTGCGCCGGGCGAAATAATAAAAGCGTCGGGCGAAACTTCAAAAGCGCCGGGCAAAATCAAGAGGCGGAGCAGTGTCACAATTTTGGAACTTGGCTGGAAAATTGGAGGAAAGAAGGAAGAGGCTTCGCCTATGAAGCGCCGGGCGAAACTTCAAAAGCGCCGGGCGAAACCACAATTCTGCCGGGCGAAACTGGGCTGGAACTTGCAAAAATAAACCGCCTTTCGCCGCCGGGCGCCCCAAAATTCCGGCGAGCGAAACTGGGCGGACAGAAACATCAAATATGGGAAAAAAAACACATTTTTAGGGATGGTTTGGGTATTTTTTGCTCCCACTCCGTCATACTTCATTTCTTCATAGGATTAGCTTAGAAAACAACAATGGAGCTTGCATTTGGATGATCCGGAGTCGAATCTCTCGTCGATTGGTGTTGACAAACCAAGAAATGTTTGGTTCCTCTTCTCTCTTCTCTTTGTAATTTCTTTTTGTTGGGTATTGTATAGTTACTATGAACATATGTATCTTTGTTGATCTTAATATTATATGAAATTTGCTTTACAAATCATTATTGATGTCTTCCTTGATCTTTTTGCATTTATGTTTGGATTTGTGTTGTGTTAGAGATAAACATCACAAATCTTGATTAGGGATAGATATCTATTGTCTAGATGCTAGAGATAGATTTAGATGATAATCTTTTTGGTGTCGGAACTTAATGTCTTCCGTGTTTCGAGGCTTCGTGCGCGAGAGTGACGAAGAGAGTAATACGGTTGTCTCTCAGCTCAATGTGCCAGAGATGGACACTGTTGTGAGTAATGCTGGATGATTTTGACGAGTATTGTAGGTGGAGTATAATTGGCCGGTAAATTTATGTTTATGACGAGTGGATTATATGTATGCTTGATAAGTTCGTCTTGTTGAAGAATGAATTGTTTTTATGTTCTTATTTACTTTTCCGCATTTACGCTTTAAACCATTTAAAACCCAAACTCATTATCAATTAAATTGTCGAACGGCAGTTCAGTAGCACCGATCTCTGTGGACACGATAATTCCCGAAAAAATACTTCCAAATCTTTTTGCTTGCTTGCCCTATACCGCTTCCAACACATTACAATGGAGATATCTCATAAGAACAAATCAAGTTGAGGAGTGAGGCTCAAAACAAAATGTGGAATAATCTTATGATCAAAGAAAGTATTTTGCTGCAGAAATAAAAAATAAGTTTGGATTAAAGAATGAGACTTAAATTCCAAGTACTTTCATTCGGTGGTGAAACAAAGAACAAGAAGTAATTTCATCTCGTCGGTTAATGTTGATGGTAATAGATGTGAAGAAGTGAATACTGTCAAGAAAACTGTCATGAATTTCTTTGCTGATGATTTCGTTGCAGAACTGCACCTAGCCTTAATTTTGACTTATCAGATGTTTCAAAACTATCTGATGCTGAAGCAAAAATGCTAGAGGAGCCTTTCACTGATGAAGATATTCTGGAAGCATTAAATGGATGCGATGGTAGCAAATGCCCTGGACCTAATGGGTTGAGTTTTGAATTCATTAAACATTGTTAGGACATTATTGGTGCTGATATTACTACATGTATTCAGGAATTTCACATTAATTATGTTCTGCCCAAGGTCATGAACTCTGCATTCATAACTCTGATTCCAAAGGCTTTGAATCCACAAGAGTTACATGAATACAGGCCAATCAGTATGGTTGGATGTATGTACAAGATTATTTCAAAGATATTGACATCCAGAATAAGAAAGATAATTGGTAGGCTGGTATCTCCATCTCAGACATCATTTATTCCTGGCCGGCAACTTCTTGACGGTGCTTTTGTGGTGAATAAACTTGTTGACTTTGCAAAGAGGAGTAACAGAAATTGCCTACTATTTAAAGTAGATTTTACCCAAGCTTACGATTGTGTCGAATGGGATTTCATGCTGAAAAACCTAAAGGCAATAAATTTTGGAAATAAATGGCTGAAGTGGATTCAAGCGACAGTGTGCAATAACTTTCTTTCCGTATTAGTTAATGGAAGTTCATCAAAAGATTTCAAAAGTTCGAGAGGCTTACTACAAGGAGATCCACTGTCTCCATTTTTGTATGCTTTGGTGGCAGAAGGGCTAAATTTGTTAGTCAAAAGAGCTTTAAACAGAAATATATTTGGTGGTTTTGGGTTGAATGAAACAGAATCTGTTAGCATTACACAATTTGCAGACAAAATTATCCTTACGTGCGAAGATGACTGGAGAAATCTGTGGGGGATTAAAGCAATACTTAGAGGCTTTTAAATGATATCGGGATTAAGGACGAACTTCAACAAGAGCTGCTTGTATGGTGTGGGGGTGGAAGAATCATTTATGAATGTTGTAACTCAATTCTTGGCATGCAAAACTGGAAGTATTCCATTCAAGTTTCTAGGACTATGTGTAGGAGACAACCATAGACGAGCAAAATTCTAGAAACCAGTTATAGACAAATTCAAGACCAAACTTTTAAAATGGAAAAGCAGACAGTTGTCCATTGGAGGTAGAATCACGCTCATAAATTCAGTATTAACTAATATACCAATTCATCATTTTTTGCTGTTCAGAGCACCAGAAAAAATAGTGAAAGAAATTATCTCGATCCAAAGGCGGTTTCTATGGTCGGGTGCTAAGGAAGAGACTAAGATGGCATGGGTAAGTTGGCCAAGAATACGCAAAACCAAGGAACAAGGAGGCTTAGGGGTGAATGATATTCGTATATTCAATCAATCTCTATTATCAAAATGGATTTTGAGGCTTCTTCATGAAAAGGAGATAATTTGGAATCCGTTACTTTCATTCAAATATGGAGATTTTGCACGTAAACAGCTGCTGAACAAAACATGGCAGTGTGAAAGACATTTATTGCTGTGGTGGAAGGACGTTGTTAACATAGCAGGATCCATGGACGCAGATGGCTTTATGATGCAGGTATCATGTAAGCTTGGTAGAGGCAATCGAAATTCATTTTGGAATTCCTGCTGGCTTGAATTAGTACCTTTGCATAACAGATTTCCCAATCTGTTTGTTTTGTCTGATCACAAAGATGCTGCAGTAATGGAATTAAGGAGATCGGATGAAGGCGAATGGTATTGGGAGCTAGGATTCTAAGAGCAAAATTTTCCTGCAGCAGTGCATATGGAATTTCTGGAATTATCTCTAATTTTGGCTGTACTCGCTCCAAGGGTGTTGGAAGAAGATTCGTATGCCTGGACGTCGTCTATGGATAAATGATTTACTGTCAAATCGAGGTACGAGTTTATGCAGAAGATAAATGCGGTTGAATATTTAGATATTATATCCAAGACCGCTTTGGAACTTGTTTTAAATTCCTTGATTCCTATGAAAGTCAAGATTTTCGGGTGGAGGCTAATTTTGAATCGACTTCCAATCCGAACGAATCTGGCGGCCAAGGGTATAATATCTAATTCTCATGATATGGTGTGTGTCTTTTGCTTTCAAAGTGAAGAAACCATTGATCACTTATTCATAACTTATCCCAAAACTCAAGAGATTTGGAGGCCTATTGATAGTTGGGTTGGGAAACAGGAGACGGTTGCGGATACCTATCGTGAACATTTGTTGGACTGATTCGTAAAGATGAATGTAGGGTCTTCCAAAGGAAATACGCGTATTATATGGTTTTGTACGGTTTGGTGTATTTGGTGGCAACGTAACCAAATTCTATTTAATGCCAGAATAGGATGTTCGATTGATTTATTTCATCGAATAGTATATATGTCAAGAATGTGGCTAGCTATCAGAGCTAACAATAAATCCAATGCAACTATTATGAATGGTTTCTTCATCCTTTTGATATCTTGTAAATGATAGATTTTAGAAGGTTGGAAACTATGTATCTTTTGTAACTAATTTTGAAATATTTCTTGTATTCCATATAAATAATTTGAGAAGTATTGATTATAACAAAACAAATAATTTGATTTATTTTCGTCCGAGTACTTTTAAAAATATATATATAAATAGCTTAGTTTAATTAATATATAAGTATAAATAAATAATATCTTCAAACTAATAACTTAAATTCATTTAACTCAATTAATATATCAATTAAACTACCTCACGAACCTATTTTCGTGTAAATATAAATATTTATTTAAATTTCAAAAATTTACTATAATTATTAAGAAATATTATTGGCCATTTGACTAGAATTCAATTTACAAGTTGATAAAAAAAAGTTTCTTTTATATGCAAATCTAATATTTTAAATATTTTTACTAAAATACTATTTTTTTAATCATAAAATAAAATAAAATAAAAATAAAATTTGATATACGATAATGATGATGATGATTATTATTACTACTAGCATTCAAACAGACACGTGAGTGTCTATCTGTCCGCTTTTTAAATGTGCATTAATAAAAATAAAAGCGAAATTTTTTATATAAATATACTTTTTAATAAATACAGTATGTGGAAGTTAATAGTAAGAAGTTGCGTGGAAGTTAATGATAGTAGTTTTAATTCAATAGAAGTTATTAAGTAAATTACACAATAAAGTGGAGTAAAAATGGTAGAAAAATAGGTTACACCAAAATAAAGTATTCTCTTTATATACTACCTCCATTTTTTTTATAAGTCGTTTTGGGAAAAAAATTTGTACCACAATATAAGTCGTTTTATAATATCAATGAATCATTAATGTTATTTTTCCTACTATACCCTTAAATATTTATTATTCTCTCTCCTTTCAATATGTAAATTTATCTTTCCAATATCATTAATAAATGACAATTTTGTAAAATCATTCATAATTTCTGTTTTGGACTGGACCAATGGCAAGAATTGGCCCAATCCGCCTCTGCTCCAGAGCGGCCCAAATTGCCTAAGTCCAATCCACAGAGGGGCAAAAATAACCTTTTTGCCCCTCCAACCGGGTAAGGAATGCAACGTTCCTCCCCGGCGTTGATGTCCGTTACGCACGGCTCCCTCGCTTCCCGAACAGCAAAGGACAGGTGCCCGGAACTGCGTTATGCCCGACATAACGGCTAGTTTCGAGCACCCTGCCCGGCATAACGGCTAGTTTGGGCAGTTACCTATTCTTTGGGGGAAACGGTTATTTCGCCCCGAAAATAGGACCGTTGGCCACGCGCTGGGGGCTCTATATAAACCCTCTCGCTTGAGAGGGTCAGGGATCCAATATTCACCCTAAGAATTCATACTTTGTACTTACCCCTTTTCTCTGACCCTTTCTCACTTGAGCGTCGGAGTGCCTTGCAGGTACACCCCCTCCTCTCCATACGACCAGCATCCCTGACGCACTTGGCGGCCTGATTCTACAGGATCTGATCCAGCCTTCACGATCAGTGGTGTCGTCTGTGGAAATCTTTGTTCTCACCTTCTTTCTTTAACCGAAGATCAAAACAACTTTCGAACATCATCACAATCATGGCCTCCCAAGATCGCACCCAGGATGCTCTCCAATCAACCATCCTCCCCGTCAATAAATCTGACGTTGACGGCCAATCATCTCTCCTCCGAGATGCCTGTTTCCTTAGGGATGGAGCCACTGCTTCTCCTTCCCCTACCCCTGCTGATCGCAACAACGATCAACCGTCTCTCGACCTCCAGCCCGTTCCCGTTCCGCCCAGCTCCGACCCGGCCGTGGCAGCCCTCCTGGAGGCCCTCAACAAAACCAACACTCTGATCCTGCAGCAGAACGAGAGGATCAGGGCACTGGAAGAGTCTCGCCGTCCAAGATCCCCTCCTACGCGGAGGAACCAGCGACGATCTAGAAGCCCGCAGCCACGAAGAGATATCGACCAAAGACTGCGCCAAGAGCACGATCCTCGTGTAGCCCGAAAGCGCGACCAGGTCTCCCCGCGTGACCATCACGCTCATGACCACAAAAGGACTCGAAGGAACGAGGAATCTCCGATCAAGTCCAAAGGACGGGCACGCTCACCTTCTCCTCGAAGGAACCGCTCACCTTCTCCTCGAAGGAACCGCTCATCTTCTCCGCGAAGGAACCGCCGACGCGAGCAACCCATCCGATCACCATCATACACCATTTCTAGTGACGACGACGAGCCTTGCGGCCCGTTGTCCCAAGAGATCTTAGCCACCCGTCTCCCAAAAGGCTTGGAGAAACCCCCGTCACTTGGCACATACGATGGGACCACCGACCCCGATGAGCACATCGAGAACATCGATGCGCTGCTAGACTACCGCGGCGTACGGGGCGCCATCAAATACAGACTGTTCCCGACCATGCTTCGGAAGGGAGCAATGACATGGTATAAACAACTGCCCGAGGAGTCCATCACCTCGTGGAAACAACTGGGTAGGATGTTCTCGCGGTACTTCACAGCATCTCGCCGCCATCCCAAAACTGAGGCCTCCCTCGGAGCCATAATCCAGGGGAAAGACGAACCTCTCCGCGCATATATCGAGAGGTTCAACAAGGAAGCTGTGCAGGTCCCGACGACAGATAAGATGAAGAAGTTCCTGCTCGAACAAGGGGTCCGCCCGGACTCCGAGTTCGCCAAAGACATTGGCCTCATGCCACCGAGGAATTTGGACGCCCTCCTCCTCAAAGCCCAATCTCATATTCAGTACGAGGAAAAGATTGCAACCAGCAACGTCCGAGCGTCTCGCCGCCAGGAGAACGCCCGGGCTTCCAAAGGAGAAGAAGCCTCGACGTCTCGTCGGGGTGAACGAAGGCACGAGGACCGTCCCCGCGACTCCCGTGACAGCAAAGGGCCCTCCGGGCGTTTCCACGATTACACTCCCCTAACCGTTTCCAGGGAAAAGATTTTGACCGAATGTGCCAATTCGGAGTTCAAACAAGCCGGGGTCCGTTTCCCCAAACAGCTGCCGAACAGACCAAACGTGGACAAGTCGAAATACTGCCGCTTCCACAAAAGTCACGGCCATACTACGGAGGACTGCATCCATCTGAAGGATGCCATAGAGATACTGATCAGGGAAGGACACATGAAACAGTTCGCGAAGAAGAAGGACACTCCTCGGCAGGACGCCCAGGAGTCCAAGAAGGTCGAGGAAGAGGTACCCTCCTCGGATGACGCCAACGTACAGGTCGCAATGTCCATCTCGCGGCCAGAGGACTTCTACATCCCAGACAGGCTCAATGCCCCTGCTTATTTTGCGGCCCACAGCCCGTGGGAGACTTTTCCTTCTGCCATGGTCATTTCTGGCGGGGGATTCAACAAAGTCACTGTGGGTTCCGTGAAACGAAAGTTCGATCACCTGATCAACACCAGCTCGAACAAAGTAACCACGCTTGATCAGGCCCCAAAGGGTTCCATCCCCATCTCGTTCTACAGGGATGAACTCCTCGGCGGCTCCCCGAACTCAAGCATTCTGTTGCTCGTCAGAGCCCAAATGGCAAACTTCGACGTTCGCTGAATCCTAGTCGACCAGGGCAGCTCGGTCGACATCATGTACTCCCAGTTGTTCTCAACGCTGCAGCTGGAAGAATCGCACCTTACCCCCTATGTAGGGTCCGATTTGCAGGGGTTCAACGGGTCTGTGACCAAACCGTGGGGTTACGTCGAGTTGAACATGACCTTCGGAGCAGCTGAAACGGTCAGATCCATCAAGATGCAGTTTCTGGTAATCGACTGCCCGTCACTTTACCAATGCATTTTCGGAAGGCCAACTCTAGCCGAGTTGGTAACGGTGCCATCGACCGTCCACCTGAAGATGAAGTATTACACTTCGAAAGGAATGGTCGCCACCCTTCATGGTGATATAGAAGCTGCCCGACGGTGTTTTAAAGCAGCTACAAAGGGGCTCAACGCCATTGCGCCCAAGCCTAAAGCGTCGAGCAAGCCAGCACTGCCAAGCAGCTCCGAGGAGGCCAAGCCTCTGCCCCAGGTCAACTCTATCGACCTCGACAGTCGCTTCCCCGAGGACCAACAGGAGGAACGAGTAGCTTCAGTCAGCCCATCCACGTCATCCATCAGCAACTCCCATTAGATGCACCCAATCTCGGATGGCAACTTCGAGCTAGTCCTGTTCGGCGAAGACCCCCAACGGGGAGTAAAGATCAGAGCAGACCTGCCTGACATCGCGAGGAAATAGCTCAGAGCGTGCCTTCGAGAGAATGCCGACCGTGGAGCACCGCGGAAATGCTCGGCTTGGATCCATCCGTCGCATATCACCAGCTGACCATTGACCCGACCATCAAGGTCGTATCACAACGTAGGAAGAAGCAGTCTCCGGAGAAAACGGAGGCTGCCGAAAAAGCTGTAAAGGACCTCCTCGAGGCCAAATTTATTTCGGAAGCCAAGTACACCACTTGGCTGTCCAACATTGTATTGGTTAAAAAATCTAATGGAAAATGGCGCATGTGCATTGATTATACCGATCTCAATAAGGCATGCCCGAATGATGCCTACCCCCTCCCAAATATTGATAAACTTGTTGATAATTCTGCTGGTTTTAAACTTTTATCGTTCATGGACGCCTACTCGGGCTACAATCAAATCCCAATGGCAATGTCCGACAAAAAACATACGGCCTTCATGACCGAATCGGGGAACTATTACTACAACGTAATGCCCTTCGGCCTGAAGAACGCCGGAGCAACGTACCAATGAATGATGAACAAAGTATTTCGGGGAGAAATAGGCGACATGCTCGAAGTATACATGGACGACATGATCGTTAAGTCCCACGAGGAAACCGATCATACTGCCCACTTACGAAAGGTCTTCGAACAGGCCAGGAAATACAAAATGCATTTTAATCCGGAGAAATGCACGTTCGGTGTCCGGGCAGGCAAATTCCTCGGCTTCTACTTAACGGAACGAGGAATCGAAGCGAATCCCGAAAAATGTCGGGAATTCTCCGATTTTCCTACGCCCAAGTCCAAAAAATCCATCCAGTCCCTCAACAGGATGCTCACGTCACTATCTCGTTTCGTGGCCAAGTCCGCCCAGCACGCCCTGCCATTCTTCAAACTCCTCCGCAAAGAGGCAGCATTCGAATGGACCGAGGAGTGCGAAAAGGCCCTTTTCCATCTGAAACGGGCACTCTCAGAGCCGTCGGTCCTCTATCGACCAGACAACGGCGAAACACTGTACTTATATCTGTCGTCGCGACCGAAGCAGTGAGTGTCGCTCTCATCCGCAAGACGCCTGACGGGCAGAAACCCATTTACTTCACAAGCAAAGTGTTGCAAGGACTAGAGTTAAGGTACCAGCAGATAGAGAAAGTGGCATTGGCCCTCATCAATGCATCCAGAAGATTAAGACACTACTTCCTGGCTCACACGATCGTGGTTCGAACAGACCATCCCATAAAGCAGCTGCTCGGATGACCAGATATGGTCGTCCGAATGCTTAAATGGTCGCTGGAGCTGTCCGAATTTGACATCCAATACGAAGGCAAAAAATCCCTCAAGGCCCAAGCTCTGGCCGACTTCATCGCGGAGATGACATTCGTAGACTCCCCCGCGAGCGAAGCGCGCAAGTGGACCATCTTTGTCGACGGTGCCTCAAGCTCGGCAGGAACCGGCGCGGGCATCATACTAGAGAGCGACGAAGGAATTATCGTTGAGGTATCACTCACGCTGTCTTTCCCAACCTCCAATAACCAGGCAGAATACGAAGCCTTCCTCGCTGGGCTACGCCTTACCGAGGACCTGGGCGCACAAGAAGTTGTCATTTGCACGGACTCACAACTCGTGGCCCTCCAGGTCCGGGGTGAATACCAAGCCAAAAACGACAACCTGACCGAATACTTGGCCCTGGTAAAGAAGGAAATGGTGAAATTCACAACAGTGGAAGTGAAACACGTTCCCCACGAACATAACGTACGAGCGGACGTGCTGTCTAAACTGGCCAGCACGAAGAAGAAAGGCGAAAATAAATCCATCATACAGGAAGTGCTTCCTTGACCCAGCATCGAGAAGACCTCCCTGACACTCGACGTGCAGGTGATC
This sequence comes from Lathyrus tuberosus, assembly GCA_022829125.1. Classification (NCBI taxonomy): domain Eukaryota; kingdom Viridiplantae; phylum Streptophyta; class Magnoliopsida; order Fabales; family Fabaceae; genus Lathyrus; species Lathyrus tuberosus. Next base: position 5,291,432 of record JALAZF010000111.1, on the reverse strand, counting down.
GGCGACAGCAACTGCTGGATGACCCCAGTCTACAACTATCTCGCCAAAGACGAACTCCCGTCTGAAGCAAAGGAGGCCAGCACGATCAGGCGAAGAGCCTGCTCGTATGTCCTGGTCGAAGGTAAACTATACAGGCGGGGATTCTCCATTCCACTGCTCAAATGTGTCGAAGAGGAGATGGTCGCACACATCCTGCGCGAAATCCATGATGGAATCAACGCCCAACATCTCGGAGGAAGGTCCCTTGCTCGCAAGGCTCTCCGAGCAGGGTACTATTGGCCGACCATGCAAAACGACACAAAATAACACGTGAAGAAATGCGACAAATGCCAACGGCACGGGGACATGCACCTGGCTCCGCCCAACGAGTTCAAGGCTATGTCCTCCCCGTGGCCATTCGCCTGGTGGGGCCTAGACATCCTAGGACCCTTCGTGGTAGGATCAAGTCAGAACAAGTACCTCATAGTGGGCGTAGATTATTTTACAAAGTGGATAAAAGCAGAAGCTCTAGCCAAAATAACTGCCCTCAACATCCTGTGTTTCTACAAACGAAACATCCTTGCACGTTTCAGTATTCCCCAGGCGATAGTAACGAACAATGGGACGCAGTTCACCTAAAGGAAGTTTCAGGACTTCGTCGCCCAACTGGGCACGAAGCAACACTTCGCATCCATCGAACACCCCCAAACAAACGGGCAGGCTGAGGCAGCTAACCGAGTCATCCTTCGAGGCCTCAAGCGAAGGCTAGAAGAAACAAAGAAGGCATGGGTCGAGGAGCTACACAGCGTGCTCTAGGCGTACCGTACAACTCCCCATTCGACGACCGGGGAAACACCTTTCCGTCTGGAAAACGGAACCGAGGTTGTAATTCCAGTCGAAGTTCACGTGCCCTCTAGGCAGACAGAGTCGCCCCTAGACAAGGAGATGAATGCTGAATCTTTAAGGGAAGAGCTCGACCTCGTCGAGGAAATCAGAACCGGGGCAGCTCTCCGCGAAGCCTCACTGAAACAAAAGATCACTATCAGGCAAAACGCCAAAGTGATACGACGAGAGTTCGACGTGGGAAGCCCTGTCCTAAGAAGAAACCAAAAAGACTCTCGCGAAGAAAAACTAGCAGCCAATTGGGAGGGACCCTATCGCGTCCGGGCAAAAATGGAAAATGGGGCCTACTACCTAGAACATCTCACTGGGGAAGAACTCGCTCGACCATGGAACGCTGAGAAGCTAAAATAATACTACAGCTAAATCCTCGGTTCGACTCGTCGCAACGACGAACGTCACCTACCGACCACTATGCACGTCTAGGTACAAGCGTCGCATACGACTAAAGCATAACCCCGCTCAGTAACGAGCCCGGTAAGTGCTCGACAGCGGTCCTCGATCGAGCATCGTCGTCGTCAGAGTACCACGATTGGCAGAACCCCAGCTCACGATGGGACGTTCACGCAGCGAACTCAGGCCTTAAACGCGACCTGAGCTCCGCTCCCCGCCAGGACATTCCCCGGCAGTTCGACCAGTTCCCCACACTGCCGAACACATCTATTACGAGCAATCTCCCCAAAAAAATATTCACACAAGTCAAATACCCCTTATCACGGGTGGACATATATTCACAGCGAACATGCATACAACACTTAGCGAAAATAAAAGCAAGTAAAGTCATGCGAACAACAGAGCTAAATATGCGATAATTTAACAAGTGGCCGCAAAGACCACAATTGTACATTGTTACATAAAACGGGGGCCATGCCCCCCAAAAATAAATTACAACGGCACGCAGGCAGGATAAATTACAATAAATTAACAAATTCCTCATTCATCAGCATGCTCGGTTGACTCTGGCTCGGGTCCCTGCTCCTCTGTGGGCTGATCCTCGGGGGTAACGACAAAGAGACCTTCGGGCAAGACAATGCGACCATCATCAACACGCGCAAGATAGTGAGTACCCTCGGCAGAGATTTCAAGCCCAGGGTTCACCACGCACAGCTGAGCCATAACGTTTCCGAAGGATTCCTCCGCAACGGCGATGCCATCGTCTTCGGCCAGAAGTATACGAGCGACCAGCTCGGATCTAGTCTTCAAATTCCTCACATCGTCCGACTCGTCAGGACCCAGGGCATTGGCCGCCCTTAGCTCCCTGATCAGCTCCTCGGAAGCTTTCTTCTCCGCCGACAACCTAGAGTTCTCCTCTATTAGCCTAGCCGCTTCCTCTTCCGGCTTCTTCCGAGCCTCGCCGGCACCCTTGACTTCTTCCTTGAGGGATGCCATAGAAGAACGGGCAGCGTTGAGTTCGGATTTAGTCGTGGAGTCCCCTTCGGCATACACAGCTGCCATCTCTAGCATCCTGACCAAGGCAGAAGCGTCCTGAGCCACCAGTGCCCTCTTGCTCGGGCGATCCATGCCTTCCAAGCGAAGAGATTCCACCCGGGGAACCACTAAAGAGTTGCCTTCGAAGAACCTCCTATCGAGGATGCAGGGAGGAAGCTCGAACTTCCCTTTCTCCGCTACCCGAGTAAGGTCCACGACATAAGTAATCCTTGGACGCTTTGGTCGCCCGGGCAAAGGTAGAGGAGATCCCCGGGGAGCAGGAGTCGAAGAAGTGGAGGTCCTCGCAGCAGCTTGAACGGGAGGAGGAGCGCGGGCACCAGCGAACCGAGATTTAGGAGGAGCCGTCCCAGCTTTGTTCCTCGCCAGAGCATTCCTCATAACCCGATCATGAGCCTGAGGCATCTCACCTGCACAAACAAAACACGAGCATGTTAGATACGAAGAAAAGAAATAACATGAACAAAATCTAAATGACTAAGACTACCAAGCAGCGTCTCAGCATCCGCGGGAGTCTTGCACTCCAGCAGTGCCTTAACGTTGATGAACCGGCGCTCGACCCTCTAACTCCTACCTTCCTCGAAGATCGGGCTGCCCTTGCTAGTCCAACACTCAGTGAGATTGAAGGAGTTGACCCACTTCACCAACGCCTCGTAAGCCACGGCGTCCTGCCCGCGCAGGTCGCCCGGTAGAAAAATGTAATCGCTGGGCTTCTTGGCGAAATGGTCGGGTGACCAATGAATGGGGAACCTGTAAAGCCTCTTCCCGATGTACTTCCCCTCCTCGTTAAGCAGGTCATTTCCGTCGTCATCAACCTCTATCTCCCAGACATATGTCCTGTCCTGGACGACCTCGGACACGGGTTCAACAACGAAGTACCGCTGCTTGAATGTCCGGACTGACTCTGAAAACGGTTTAAACAGCTTGCGAGGCTGCTTCAGAGAAACCCAACCATACTCATTTCCCGTCAACTGCCTTTATAGATGGAAAACAGCGAAGAATAGGGGGAGAGTGGCCCCCAAAGAAAGATGCTCGCACACCAATTCAAAAGCTCGGATGAAGGCCAGCGAATTAGGGTGCAGTTGTGTGGGGGCTAATTTCAGATGCTCGAACACCAACCGCTGAAAATCAGTAAAAGGCAGCCTCAGTCCCAGCTCTTTGAAGGCATACTCGTACATTGTAAAGCGACCCCCGAAGTCCGTCCAGACCCGCTCATTCAAAGTAGGGAAATGCACCTTTCATTCCCCTTCCGGTCCTACCTCCGTAAAGACGTCCGCCAAAGACTTTGCGAACGTAGAAATGTGCTCGGAAGGCTCGGCCACCTCCCACTCCTCCGCAGAGAACCCTTCGGCGTCTTCCTCCATAACGTTCAAATCTTCTTACTCCCCGGCATTGCTGGAGGAACTTGAGGTCGCCGAGCTCGAAGTCGTCGAGCTACTATTTTCCTCGGAGCCAGTTTCCTCCTCGGACGTATCTAGAATAACTTCTCTGTCTGGCCCCTTCGCCATTACGATCACCTGAAAAGCAGAGAAGACAGTGAATTCGACAGCAAATCAAATCCACCCTTCCACTGCTAAGTCAAGTGAAAGGGCGCGCAAAGGGCTGAGGACAACGTCCCCGGCCTAAGCCCTAACATCGAAAGAAAAGCTAAAGCCTCCCCGCGAGGAGATGCTCGAAACATATCATCCTCCTGCGAGGAGCCTCCCCACACTCATGCCCAGATTCCATTTGAAGCTCCACCAGAAACCGCAAGCTTCACCAGAATCTGGAAACGTTCTACCAGAAAACTCATCGCTCTATCTGAAGATGAACAAGCAAAGTGGTCACGCATGCACAACTACCGCAACCACGCCGTGGACCACCCTCTTCGCTGGACATACTACAAACTCCGGCGAAGTGCTGGAGGCAGCAAAATGACGCAACCACAGTCCACCACCAACACTCGCCAGAAATCCACCTATTTTGTCATCTAAAGCTAACCCTAACCGCATACAATCTACCACTAATAACAAAATGGAGTAAAACAAGCTACAGATCAGAAAACTTACTTGATTTTGGAAGAAGGTAGAAGCTGCTCGAAGCTGGTGATGGTGGTCGGAAAACCTGAAGACGGTGACAGGCAAGAACTGAAAGAGACGAAGAGGAATCAGAAAGGAAAAAGTTTTAAATGAAACGGTTTCCCCCCTTTTTATACAAAGGGGCACGTGCAACCACGCGCCCGTAGGCAATTATGACTATCCACTAGCCATCATTGCCTATTAACTGCTACACGGAGCTCTAGGTACACGTGGCGTCCCAACGTTTCAAATTCTGTCTAAGCCTTAGTCTCCCCGTACACCGGGCAACATGGTCACGACCACGAATCTCACGAACACCTGGGGTCACGAGCACTTTGAGACAACCTTCCTCGTCTACAAACGACAACTCTATGCTAGCTCCCCGGAGCAACGAATAGTCCTTAAGTCATCATTCCCATGCTCGGGAGCAACGACTTGGGGGGCTCCTGTTCTGGACTGGACCAATGGCAAGAATTGGCCCAATCCGCCTCTGCTCCAGAGCGGCCCAAATTGCCTAAGTCCAATCCACATAGGGGCAAAAATTACCTTTCTGCCCCTCCAACCGGGCAAGGAATGCAACGTTCCTCCCCGACGTTGATGCCCGTTACGCACGACTCTCTCGCTGCCCGAACAGCAAAGGACAGGTGCCCGGAACTGCGTTATGCCCGACATAACGGCTAGTTTCGAGCACCCTGTCCGGCATAACGGCTAGTTTGGACAGTTACCTATTCTTTGGGGGAAATGGTTATTTCGCCCCGAAAATAGGACCGTTGGCCACGCGCTGGGGGCTCTATATAAACTCTCTTGCTTGAAAGGGTCAGGGATCCAATATTCACCCTAAGAATTCATACTTTGTACTTGCCCCTTTTCTCTGACCCTTTCTCACTTGAGCGTCGGAGTGCCTTGCAGGTACACCCCCCTCCTCTCCATACGACCAGCATCCCTGACGCACTTGGCGGCCTGATTCTACAGGATCTGATTCAGCCTTCACGATCAATTTCTCTTTTCCATACTACATTTATTACATTTTTTAATGTGTGAAAAGTTAAAAACGACTTATAATAAAAACTGAGGGAGTATTTACTAGCGTTAAGATGAGCACTCGTGTGGTCCTCTGTCCGCTTTTTTTAATAGCAATATTTTATTTAAATATAATTTTTTTAAAAAAAATACAAATATATGTGAAAATTAATAGTAAAAAGTTATGTGGAAGCTAATAATAGTGATTTTAATGAAAGTTATTAAGTAAATTACACAATAAAGTAAGGATAAAAATGTAAAAGAAAATAAGATACACCAAAATAAAATATTTCTTTTATATATTGTTATAGAAGTTAATAATAGTGGTTTTAATGAAAGTTATTAAGTAAATTACACAATAAAATAAGGATAAAAATGGTAAAAAAAAATAAGCTACACCAAAATAAAATATTTATTTTATATATTGTTATAGATTATTATTATTATTATCATTATTATTATTATTATAAAATTGAACATTATCTATCGATTTGAAGAACTTACAATTTTTTTAAAAAAATATCAGCTATATATGTGGGGGTGCTGGATTTAAAAAAAAAATACTAACAAATTTTTTTTTAGGGTTAAATATGTATGTGATCCTTTTAAATATTTTAAAATTTATTTTTATTCCCTCAAAATATTTTCTTGAAAGAATGATTCTCATAAATTTTGCATCTATACTTTTGGTTTCTAATACTAAAACATTTGCTAAAAGAGTCGTTAATTCATTTGCTAAGTAATAATATGTCTCTAAAACCGTCGCTAATTTTGTCGCTAAGTTGTAAAAATCATCCTTAAGTTGTAGGAGAGATTAAAATTGTGGATTCTTTGAAAAAAATATTTTGAGGGACTAATATATTTCGTTTTTTTTTTTATAGATATTTTAGTTTTTGATTTTTTACCTGTGAAATTTGCTGTAGAAATACGTTACCTGTGAATTCTTCTACAAATTTTAAATTATGTGCATTTTATGTATTTTTTATTTTTTCCAAATTTTCAAAATATAAAGTAAACTGTGTGAAGGTGTACCATGCTTTATAAAAAAAATAGTAAAATAACCACTTTTTAATAATATTTTAGTGATTTTATCTACCATATAAGAAAGAACTATACCACTATAATGACATTTTTGCCCTTTGGAACACATGTCATGCTTAGAACACCACCCACTACTTGAAACTTCCTTACTTTTGGTAATTTGAATTTCAAATTGTTGATGAACTTTAATTTCTCTCTCCTCGTCCTTTTTTTCTTTCTCTTTCTCTCTGTCTTCCCACTCTTCTTCTCTTTCTCTTCAATCTATTTCTCTAACCTGAGAGAAAATATTAATCCCCAATTTTTTCGTGTTTTAATCGTCGATCATCAATGTTTGTGTTTGAATTCCTGATTTGTTGATGTTATTGTTTGTATTCTTGATTGATTAATCGATGTTGATTTTGTTTTACAGCCTGATGGCCAGATGCTCGAGGATAAAACTTTTGGAGGAGGAGATGATGTCTTCAATACGTGTCACTTGGAGTTTTTTTGTCTTTAACATGTTGCATCTTGATTAATTTAGTGGAGAAACTGAGGATACCTTCATTGTCGATCTCTCAGTTGGGTTAGCAGTCGTAAGTTATCAAATGCTTTTTTCCAACCATGTCATTTTTTTAATTTCATCTCATTTGTGCATTTGCCAAACAATTCGAGTTCAGAATTTGAATCATGTTATATTTTTTAACCTTCTTTGTTGAAGCTTATATTATTTGATCATGTTATGTTATTGTTTAACAGGGTCAGATCAAGACAGAAGCGCCACAGAGATCCGAAATGGTTGCTAAGTACAACCAGGTAAAACGAAAGGAATTATAAGCTTTGCTACTGCATATTAATATTATTAGCTGGAGTATGAATGTGCTAATAATATACGGGGACTCAATCCTCAGTCTATGTTTAATTGCTGACATAACAATGAAGCAACTTTAAGATGAAGAACAATAAGACACATTACGATGTATCAATATGCGTAAATAGTACACTTACCATTGAGCTGCTGAATTTATTTTGCAGATAGTTAGTTATCAAAACCAAAGGAGACTAAGAAGAAAAATAAGATATTCATTATCATGGCAGGTGAACCTATGTTTTGTAGGGGGTTCTTGGAAATTTTGAATTAATTTGATGTAAGTATGCGCAAAATACCCTTCCTTTACTGTGTCCTGTTTTTTTACTTATTTTTTGTGATTGGTATTATATTTTTGTTAAATTGTTAGATTATTTGCTTCTGTGAATGCTATTTAGACTTAAAGATACACAATGTTTTAATGGTGGTATAAACATTTAAGTGCATATTTTCATGGCTGATTTGAGACTCAGTGCAGGACCTTTTTTCCTGAATGTTCTTATAATTTTTCTCTGCATTGTGGCAGCCCAGGTATGTATTGTTTTAGTAATTTATAGTACAGATTGTAAATAACATAAACTTAAACAGTTTTTAATTAGTGCCAACTGGTAATTACTGACTTGCTATTAGGGCCACACTAATGGACTTTAAAAGAGAAACAACTTTGGCTTCACGCACTGTTATGACTTTCATGTTGGCTAAAACTTGGACTTGCTATTCAAATGGCAAACAGTTTTGCTCAAAGTTAATGTAGAAGCACTTGCCAGAGATCAGGCTCAGAATATTGACCCTAAGGTCTGCAGCCCATTATTTATGATTGTAATGTTAGTATTCAATACATTTGGTCCAGCTGGAGGTGGTGCAGTGTGAGTTACCCTTTCATTTCTCTACTTAACTTTTATTGTTCCAAATTGTGAGATAAACTTGTTTATCAATGTATATGTCGCACAAACTTTCATGTTAATTTTCTTTATAATTGTAATAATCCTGAAGTCTTATAGGCATAGACTAAAATTCACATGGTTTGTAAACTTTTTATATATATAAAAGAATGGGGTTAGTTTATATTGGTCACATGAGAGTGCTGCAAATAACTGGCCATTTAAATTTTTATGACATAACTTATGTACAATGGTTGCAAGCGTTACTTCATATGCATTTTGTAACGCCCCGATTCCGATTTTTCCCATTTTATTGAGTCTTTTATTTAAATTGAGTGATAAATTATTTTATCTGTGAAATTGGTGTGTTGATGTGTTATGTTGACATGTTATGATATTTTACCGTTTTCGAGAGTTTTCGGGAAAATTAGAATGGAGGGTATTTTAGACATTTCTCAATTAATGTTAAGTTAGAAATTTAGTGGAAATATAATTGTGTGAGAAAAAGAATTAATTTAAGTTGTATAGAAAATAAGACATAGAAAAGAAAAAGAGTTAAGAGGAGGAAATAGGAGAGAAAGAGATAGAAAGGAAAAATAGAGAGAAAAAGAAGAGAAAGAAAGAGGAAGAAGAGAAAAGAGAAGGAAAAGAGGGAAAAGCTAGGAAATCTTCAAAACAACTTCTAGGAATCGATTTAATCGGGTAAGGGTGTGAAATCTTATTATCTCATCAATGTATATCATTATGTATGTGTTTTCTTGTATGTTTGCTTGTCTTCCATAGCTTTTGAGTTTTAGGTTGAAAATGAGAATTTGGTGAGAAATTGATACTTTCGCGGTTGGAAATCGACGTAAACGTGGTAGAATGTTTGTTGCCATGATTAGAATAGGTTCTGGTTGATATATGTTGTTTTGAAAATGTTTTGGGTTGAAAAATATGGATTTTGGGTTTTCAACAGCGCTGAAAGATTCTGAGTTTTCGCAGGTTCGCCTAGCGAACCATTCAGCGAAGGGTAGCGAAGGTTCGCTACAGGTGTTCGCCTAGCGAAGGTGTGAGCGATGATTATAGACGATCGTGTGCCCATGTGGGGTGTGAGCTATCGGGTCGTGTGCCCATGCGGGGTGTGAGCGATCCATAAACGTCGTGTGCCCGTGTGGGGTGTGAGCGACGGGGAACATCGTATGCCCGACGGGGAGTTACATTGGTAACGAGCGATGGTTCCAATAAGTTCCTGAGTGAACTTGAGATGATTGAGTCGGTACCGCATTGCATTTGCATAGAGTCGTGAGTCGGTCTCTATGATTTGCATTTATCATCTTTATATGGTGCATAGATGAATAAACATGAATATGTATGTTTATGTGGAATGGTAAGAATTGTGAAGGTATTCATGATGAATATGCTTGGTTTAGTATACATATGCAGTGTAATGTATATGAGTGAATTGTGATGAATTGTGATGAATTGTGGTGAGAATGTGGAATATGTGTATTTTTATGCTAAGATATATAATTATATGCATTGTTATTATGATAATATTTCTCACCCTTCTACTGTTTTATGATGCTCTATGAGGCATTGCAGAGTAGGTATGCTGGTGGTCTTTTTGTGAAGCGTGTCTTCATTCTTTTGGTCGGTCGGCTCTGATATGTAGCACCGGGTAGTTAGGATGTATATGATTCTTTTGTGATACATTGTACATGTATCTTGTTGATGAATGTTTATGTAAATATGAATTATGTTGGTGGATAATACTTGATGATGTATATATATGTTATATATTATTCAATGTTTAGATTTTCCGCTTTTATTCTAAATATTGAGATGTGGGTGTAAAGACTAAGTTCCTCTGTTGCAAAGTTACCCACTGTTGCATATCAATGTTGAGTAGGTGTTGAATGTTTTAATTTCACGTATAATATGACATGCCTCTTTTATACCATGTTTATAATTATACTCTGACGAAATATTTAATTATGTGCCTATTTGATTATTGTGATTATTTGGGGGTATAGAAAGGGGGTGTTACACATTTCCCTTGACAATGGTATATGTATATGGATTTGACTAGCAAAAGGTGCTTCAAGTAAATGGTCTACATCTGTGCGTAAAAGAAGTTTCTTGACATGCAAGTGTTTTTTGGTAGATATGTTTGCTTCTATTTCCAGACACTAATATTTTTCCCACCCATTGCCTTGAGCTGCTTAATTTTGTAAACATGGATGAGTGTTTTGCTTGTCTTGATTTTTATGATTGGCCATTGCTCCACTTCAGTTGTTAATATGGTTCATTCTGTCAATAGCTTGAGTTTGAATAAATTAAGCCCTATCCTTCTGCAGAAGGTGTGTGATATTGTAATGCATAGTTTATTTAGTTTTGTTTGCACATCGATACACGATTTATTATAGTCTAATTTCTGAAGCATTTCTTAGGCTGAACCAACCGGCAACGATGATGGAGCATAACATCAAGCTTTGTGGAGATTGTCCTGCTAGAACTGCATGTTACGACATACAGGTTGACGTGCCTATACCACTGCAGAAATAAATGTCTGGTATTTTGGCTAGCAACAACGTTGATAGTCACAAAGAGATTGAAGCTTCGGATGAGATTATTTCCAAGCTTTGGATCAGATTATTTCCAATAACCTAAAACAATCTCTTTTGCATCGTAGAAAATGCGCTTTCTTTCTTAGCTTTAGTCAGTCTCAATCAGAGTTTATCAACACTGTGATTACTTCTCTGAGCAAGGATCCAAAGCTTGCTGCTGTAGATGTCGGGTGTAATTCAAACAAGTTGAGACAATATTCTGAATTTTATAATCAACCTTGGTAAGAATTATGTTGATGCTTTACCTACTGATACAACCTTGATGAAACTTGTGATGGTTTTTGTTTTCACCTACTGAAGCAAGTCCATTGAAAAGTATATAAAAATCATATTATAAGATGGATCTAAAGGACAATATTGAAGGTCTGCCAATTCTTAATTGTAACCAAAACACCACCTGAAATGGATGTTGATAACTCCTCTTTCAATAACTACTCTGATGCAAAATTTCTTCATCAGCGTGGCTATTTTAAGAATCATGTCCATCTATATTAATTACATTAACTTTTGCCATATAACCATGTGTATTATAGTGGCCTTTGATAGTTAAAACTATACTGTATGTTTTTGGTTTTCATTTATATCAAATGTATACAAATCATTCTCCTGTGTTTAGCATAATCAATTTATATTTGGTGTATTTAGTGTAATCAATTTAACCACTCCCATGTGTTTGAACAAATTAAGTTAATTATTTCACTACATTTAGCTAAAGGATTATGTTGCTTATGATGTTGGTAAAATGATTCATTGCAAAAGCATTTTGTCTACATAGTTTATCAATTGCTTTGTAAATCATGATGATTTGACTTGAATTTTATGATGATTTAAAATGTATTTTGTATGTATATATAAAATGGAAAACACTATATTTCATTATTCAATGTCATTTCTATACGGTTCTGGAGAAACTATATCATCTTTTATTTATCATTAATGCTTATATTGAACTACTTTCATATAATCAATCATGCATATTGTTTTATAAGTCAAATATTTATTGTCATTATTATATCATTAAATTAAATTAACCTCAAATCTGAGTTATTGTCAATAATGATTGAAAGAGATGTATAGTATTGTAAAATTAGTATATATTATCATAAAATTCATAGTAAATATATTAGATTAGTTTGAAAATAAAATTAATTAAATTTATATGTATGTGAATAAAGTGTAAAATATAATTGTTTTTAAAAAAAATTCTGAATCACCTTGGTTTTATTTTAATTTTTTTAAAATTTACAACTAAATTTTTATATTTTCGGTTTTTTATATTTACATTTATAGTGTCCACACCAATAGTTATAATTAAGTAGAGAGAAATTAAACGTCTCTGTTTTCAATTCCCTTAAATTTAATGAAAATGAAAATTATATTCAACAGTTTTAATATATTTGATTTTGTATTAAATAGTTTTTACTAAGTCATTTATATACTTTGCTTGAATATTTCTTCATAATAATTGTAAATTTAAGATTTTTATTATTATAAAATATTTTTACTATCATCAAATATTTTTAAACATTGTTATTTTTATAAACGGGACTAAGTTTACTATTGATTCATATATTTTTACAAATAATATCAAAACAAAAATAATATTTATTATTTTTATAGACGGGAAAAAATATGTTGTTGACGGGAACACGAAGTTAATGATCAAAATATTGAATATTAACGGGATTTTGAAGTAATTGATAGAAAATTTGAATATTAACGGGAACACGAAGTTACTGATCCAAATATTGAATATTAACGGGAACATGAAGTTAGTGATCAAAATATTGAATATTAACGGGAACACAAAGTTACTGGTCAAAATATTGAATATTAACGGGAATTTGAAGTTACTGATAGAAAATTTGAATATTAACGGGAACACGGAGTTACTGATCAAAATATTGAATATTAACGGGAATCTGAAGTTATTGATAGAGAATTTGAATATTAATGGGAACACGAAGTTAATGATTAAAATATTGAATATTAACGGAAACATGAAGTTACTGATCAAAATATTGAATATTAACGGGAGCATTAAGTTACTGAGCAAAATGTTTAATATTAATTGGAACATTAAGTTACTGATCAAAATTTTGAGCATTAACGGGAACATGAAATTACTGATCAAAATATTGAATATTAACGGGAACATGAACTCACTGATCAAAATATTGAAAATTAACGGGAACATGAAGTTCCTAATCAAAATTCTGAATTGTGAAAAATGAACATAAGGTTGCTGATCAAAATTTTGAACACAATTGTTTTTTTATTGGGTGTTATAATTTTTTTATTTACAACAAAATTTTTATATTTTTGATTTTTTTTATATTACATAACGTAACTAATGACGTATCCGCGGTCCACACCGGAACCCGTGCGGACGCACGGGTTTCCCACTAGTTTTTTATATGCGGAATTTGCTTGGAAAATATGTTATTTGCAGATTTTTCAATAAATTTTGAATTATATGGATTTTATGCAATTTTCTGATTTTTCAAAAGATATGTAACTAATTTTATATTTTTTTATCGGTTTTTTTAATATGCAATAATTTTATATATTTTTATCAATATTTTTTATAAAAAATCTGATAAAAAACCTATTTTGAATAATATTTTAAGTGTTTGATTTTTATCTACAAAATTTGTTGTAGAAATACATCATTTGTGAATTTTTCTCCACATTTTAAATTATATGAATTTTATGTATTTTATATGTGTATTGGATTTTTTTGTGTCTAAGAAATTTTTCCATAATGTTTGATTTTTACCTATGAAATTTATTGAAAAGTTGGTTGCAGAAATACGTTACCTCTGCACATTTTAAATTATATGAATTTTATGTATTTTGTATGTCTATCTGATTTTTTGTGTTAGAGAAAAATGTTTTTAACATGGAATTAAAGAATAAAACGAGAGAGATATTTTTCGTCTGTACATTCGACCTCATGATCAATGCTAGTAATCTCTACTGCAAACCAAGAAAACAAAGTCTGTGTCTGCTTGCAAGCATGTCGTGACTCGTGAGAGTGGTTCCAAACGGATGTCAAAATTCAGAGTCGTCATTTATAATAAAATATTTAGAGAGTTTCTTAATACACCATCTAAGTTTCTTAGGCACTGTGAAATTTCATTTTTGCTCACAGTTTTTAGATGTGCACAATCGGACGCATCAATTTTTTAAAAAACATTTATGTCTTCCGGATATGCATATCCGGAAACATTTCTGATGTGCACTTCCGGAAAGATTTCTTATTAATTCGCATCAGACATTCTTCCTCCCCCTCATTCTTCACTTTTTCATTTTCCAAACTCTCTCAAACTCTCAAATTTTTAATCCCACAAATCTCAATTTTTTCCACTCGAGTTCGGCGCATAGCAACTTCTACAACGATCAAGACACTCCAAATCCTCCGTATCTCATTTTAATCAGTAAGTTTTCAAATTTTAGTTTCGAAGTTATTTTTGAGTAATCGATTTAGAGTAGACATTTAGGTGTAGAAATTGTTAGGTTGTATGAATACCATAGGTTAGAGACAATGTAGGTCTTGTTTTCTGCTTCAAACGGACAATCAGGGCATTAAAATGCCCTTTTGCATGGTACAGTAGCCATGGCTGCCATTTTGAACTTCAAAATACGTATCGGATGTGCAGACCCGGAAAGATTGTAACGTTAAATATTCTGAGTGCTTCCAGATGTGCACAACCGGAAATATCCAACGTTAAATATTATGTGTCCTTCCGGATATGCACATCCAGAAGACACCCAACGTTAAATATTTTGCATATTTTCGGATGTGCACATCTGGAAGACACTTGGTTTTTTTTTGAGTTTGTTTGTTTGTTTTTGTTTAATTATTTTTAAAAAATTCTAATTTATTTATTATGCTTTGCAGATTAGATGGCTGGCAGAGACGATCGTATCATACATGGACGGACAGTTCAGCACGCATCTGTCTGACGTGAGCGGATGCAGTCTACAGCCAAGGCTTCCGGCACACAGGGAGTTGGGGTAGCCCTTACAGCTGAGGGACATCCTACACCACATCCTACACCACAGTCATCCACATCACAGGTTCAAGCCACTTTCACATCACAGGTACAGGTCACTCCCCCTTCAGTCGCCGATTCTACATTTCGGAGGCGTCGCGTTTCTACTGGCAGGCCTGTCTAGGATTGGGTATTCCCAGATCCTGTACGGTATGCTGATGGCCTTTGTTGAGAGATGGCACCCTGAGACATCCTTATTCCATCTACCGTACAACGAGATCACAATCACACTCGACGACAACTCGTGCCTTTTACATTTACCGATCACGGGTACCCTTCACCGTCACGGTAGGATGTCGAAGGTGGACGCGATGGAGATGCTGATTGCAGAGCTTGGAGCTAGCCCAGATAAGGCACTTACGGAGGTGACCCAGTTGAGGGGCGCACACGTCCGATTCTCCTTTCTGATACGCAGATTTGGTGAGGAGCTTGACGAGGCACGACAGGCAAAAGGGGATGCAGGTGAGGTGGAGATCCACAGGCAGCGTGCCCTGAGATGCTACTACTTGTTTTTGCTCGGCACGCATGTGTTTGTGGACACCAGTGCCTATTATGTTGATGTCGTCTACCTCAGGTACCTTTTGGATCAGACAGAGATCCATACGTACAACTGGGGGGCGGCTGCGCTGGCATACACCTATGTTAGGCTCTTCGATGGTTGCCTCTGGGCATCCAAGACTGTGGTAGGCAGCTGTACGTTATACGTGGTAACAATCTAATATTCTAAGTGATTTTATCATTTCTTTTCTTTCTATATTCATTATAATGTTTGACACCCATGTTATGTTTTCCATTTCAGGCGTGGATTTTACAGCACTTTCCCAACATTACTGGTTGGGGGAGTGTCGACGGGTACGCTGAGGATATGCCACGTGCTGCTGCATTTCTCCTGCTCAGAGGGAACCAGGTGCCCGACCCCTACAGAGTGTATCTTGATCGGATGGCTGCTGAGGACGTTTTGTATCACCCATATGCCGATCACCGTGTGACGCGCCCGTTCGATGAGGTTTCGTTGTTCTCAGGATGGTTGGCATGCAGTTCGACCATTACTGCTCGATACTTGCCGGAGCGCGTCTTGCGTCAGTTTGGTTACACGCAGACGATCCCTAGGATGCCTCGTGAGTCTGCTCCTCTAGGCTTGACCCGCAGGCAGATAGATGAGATATATGCTGACTTCCAGTCCCACTGGGTACCGAAAGAGGCTCGGCCGACCAGAGCGGAGAGAGACTAGAGCGTTGCTGCCGGTACATCGTGTGGTTCTACACCGTCTCACACCCATGCATGGTGCCCACTGAGGGATCTAGTGCTAGACTTGCCGTGGATAGGGTTATTGAGATTGCTCAGGGGGCACTTCAGTACCGCAGACATCGAGTCAGGATTGCGGGTAGGGGCAGAGGAGCAGGGGAGCCAGGAGAGATCCTTCGTCATACGCAAAAGTTTTTTGTTTGATGTATTCTATTTATATTACATGTATATACTGTATTTTGACAGAGGTTTATTATGTATATATATATCATTTTATTTTATATATGGATGTTGTCGAATGTATATTAAGTTGCGACGATATATTAACATATGCGACCAACCAACAAAACCGACATTTAAAAAAAAATAAAGTTCTGCTGTTTTTCAGATCTGTAGATCAGGAATGTTTCTGGATGTGAACTTCCGGAACGCATCAGCGTTTTTAAAAAAATTTGTGCGTCCGGATGTGCACATCCGAAATCAAGGGACAAAAATAAAAATTCAGGTGGTTCCTAAAAAACATGGATGGTGTGATAAAAAATTCTCAAACATTTATTCATGTATTTGTCGTTAATCTTACTCTTTAAATTAAAATAACATTGAATATATTGCACCTAAAAAGTTTGAAAACCTTAGTTTAATACTATATTTTTCTTAATATTTTAATATTTCTTACCATTAAATTAAATAAACAAAAGTAAAAATTAAATGTGAGTTTTTTTACAATTAGACCAAATCACCCGGCCACTAAAAATATGATATAATTCTCACGCAAATAATTTTATGAATTTAATTGGTATACTCTTATAGTGTAAATTAATTTTATATTATCAATCAATCACTCTCATGTATTACGTCACATTATATTGTAAAACTTAAGTTAATTATATAACATAACACTTTAATATATTTCTATTGAATGAGATACCAATAAAAGTATTTTACACGGTTCATACCAATTAATCTCTAATTTTATCTACCCAAACATATTATATTGGCTTATACTTTTTTTTCCTGATGTTATTTGAATCATTGGAAGCAACGTTTGAGTTTACGTTTTTTCCTCCACAATTTACTATTCTTATTTTAAGCTCTTCACTTCTTTAACTAACAAACCCAAAATTTTCTTCTTTTAATAAGTGAAAAAAAGGTTAGTTACAGACTTTATAAGACAATTTATTTATCTATAGTAAAATATGTTGACGGCTACAGTCTAAATATGTCCTTTACTTATTAATTTATTTTAAAGTATACATACAAGTTGTAAAATATATGTATAAATTGTCATGGTTTGAAACCTTGAGTTCAAACTTCAAACCATTATTATTCAAACGACCAAAAGAAAAATATCATTAATTGAAGAAAACTCAGCAGTGTGAAAGGAGGAACCTTTATGGAGTTGCTTTCCAGAAATATTTCTCTTAATGCAAGTATGTAACCAGGGAAGTAATTACTCATTTAGTCTCTAATTGACTAATTCTATTACAAGTTTCAAATACTATATTGAATATAGATGATAGTGTATTTATTGGAAAAATCAAGTCATATATATATATATATATATATATATATATATATATATATATATATATATATATATATTGATAATTCGGCTCATTCACCATTTATATCGACGTATTAAATCTAATAGTGTTGGGTATAAGGGGGTGTATTGTGAAAAACTCAAATTTCATATTGGCCTATCGTCAAGGAGGATGTCACTCTGTTTGCCCTTGAGATTTTAAACTATAACAGAGATCCTAGTGTTATCAATAACACCTTCATCACCCTCATCCCAAAGAAGAAACACACAGAGATCCCCCAAGATTTTAGGCCGATAAGCTTGTGTAATGTTATCATGAAGATTGTCACAAAAGCGGTGGCGAATAGGCTCAAAATCATTCTTCCGGATGTTATTAGTGAGGAGCAAAGTGCTTTCGTGCGTGGAAGACTAATCACGGATAATGCACTCATTGCAATGGAGTGTTTCCACTGGATGAAGCCTAAAAAGAAAGGAAGGAAAGGAACCATGGCCCTTAAACTTGATATGTCCAAAGCATATGATAGGTTGGAGTGGACCTTTGTTTTAGAAACTTTGAAGTGTATGGAGTTCCCTCAGTCGATGATTTCCCTAATTAAGAATTGCATCACCACTGTCACCTACCAAATTCTGATAAATGGTCATCCCTCGAGACGAATTGTTCCTGAAAGGGGTCTTCGTCAAGGAGACCCACTCTCACCTTATTTGTTTATTGTGTGTGCAGATGTTTTGTCCGGGTTGCTGAAGCAGGAGGCTGCGACGAGGAGGATTCATGGGATCAAAGTGGTGAGGAAGTCTCCAGTCATTTCTCACTTGTTCTTTGCTGATGACAGCCTGCTCTTTGCTAGGGCTAGTGCGTAGGAAGCTGAAAGAGTCCTTCATGTTCTTAATGAGTACCAGTGTGCTTCAGGTCAAGTGGTGAACGTAGAAAAGTCTGAGGTGTCCTTTAGTAGTAATATTTCTCAGGAAGCCAAAGATAGAATCAAAGGTAAACTTGGATTCAACTATGTCAGCAATCATGTGAAATATCTCGGGCTGCCAGTCGTGTTTGGGAGATCAAAAAAGGAGGTTTTCAAACTTGTGGTGGAGAGAGTCTGGAAGAAGGTTAAAGGATGGAAGGAGTCATTTCTCTCAAGGGCGGGGAAAAAGGTTTTAATCAAGGCAGTCGCCCAGGCGATTCCTACATATATTATGAGTTGTTATCGATTACCGGACAGTTGTTGTAGAGAGATTGAAGCCATGTTAGCCAGGTTTTTGTGGGGTTCCAAGGAGGGAGAAAGGAAAATCCACTGGTTGGGGTGGGATAGATTGGCTCAACCTAAGGGAGAGGGAGGTTTAGGCTTTAGAGGTATCCAGGATTTCAACCTCAGTCTACTTGGGAAACAATATTGGAGATTGATGCAAGAGGATGGATCCCTTTTCGAGAGATTCTTTAAAGGGAGGTATTACCCAAGATCTTCAATTATAAATGCTTAATGTGGTTTCAGGCCAAGTTATGCTTGGCGCAATATCCTTGGCTCAAAGGAGATGGTGCTGCAAGGTTCCATATTGCGAGTTGGCAATGGTTCAAAAATCAAAATTGGTGAGGACAACTGGGTTCCTACTCTCCCTGGGTTTCGTCCTGCTATGGCCCGTACCTTGGGTGTGGATGTGTTGGTGGAGGAGCTTATAGACAAGGATCATGCGTGTTGGAATTTGGAGATCTTAAAAGAGAATTTCGATGATCATGATGCCTTACATATCAGTAGCATCCCTTTGGCATCAAACCTGCCGGCAGATAAACTCTTATGGAATGCGGAGAAGGATGGTGAATATTCTGTTAAAACGGCTTACCATATGCTTGGCAATACGAGGAAGGTGAAGTTACCTGGTCCCTCAATTAATAACTCTAGGACTCTGTGGAACAATGTTTGGAATTTGGATGTTAATCCTAGAGTGAAGAATTTAGTCTGGAGGGTAATGAAGAACATTCTTCCTACGAAGGATAATTTACGGAAAAAAGGTATGCCTATTGACGATATATGTCCTTTGTGTAACTTAGAGCCTGAATCTTCTACCCATCTTTTTTTGAGCTGTAATTTTGCAAAAAGAACTATGTTCTCTGCTCCCCTGGGAATTCGTTTACCTGCGGCTGGCAGTGTTATGGACTGGTTTAATGACATCATTACCAGAAAAGAGTTTCAGATGGGCCAGATGATTGCCTGTTTTCTTTGGAAAGTCTGGCATGCTCGCAATGGTGTTGTTTTTAACAAGGCGAATCCGGATCCGCATAAGGTGGCGAAGGAGATTTGGGACGTTTTCCATGAGGATTGGGAGGCTACTCTGATGAGGAAAGCTAAAGGCATGGATGTCGACAGGAACTTGTTGGACTACAAAGGGTGGATTATTCAAACCGATACAGGGTGCTTTGAAGGTGGAACTATCGGTTTGGGCTGTGTCATTAGGGACCCCTCAACAAATATTTTCATTACAGCTTGCAAGAGGTTGTCTAGCGTTGCGGATGTAGGATTGGTAAAATTGTTGGTGGTTCGATGGGCTTTGCAGATGGCCATCGACCTGGGCTTAAACATGTTTATTTTGCAGACTGATGCTCTTAATGTTGTTAATTATCTTAATGGAATGGACTTTATTGCTGATTGGCATCCTATTATCAGTGAGTGCAAGCTTCTTATCAGTAGATGTACTAATGTAGTTATAATGTTTATCAATAGAAATAGCAATAGGGATGCACATTGTATGGTTGGAACTGGTAGATTGTTAGGCTGTAGAACCTGGTCTGGCTTTATTCCTAACCAGGATTTGTGTAACCCATGTACTTCTTCTTTGCAGTAATGAAATTTGTCTGATATAAAAAAAAAAGATAGAATCCACAAAAAGTTTATATAGAGTGACACCAATCACCTTAAGCTGGTTTTTTAGTGATGAGTTAAGGCAAACTCTAATTCTATCATGGTATCACGAGCCTATCAATTCAGGCCACCCACCATTCATATATGTGCACCAAACCCTAAAAGTGTTGGGCGCGAGGGGGTGTATTGGAAAAGAGAATTTCTTACTGCGCCCCTTAGGCTTCTTAGGCACCATGCGCGCTAACTAAAATGCCCCCTGATTCTGGAGCTGTATCTCCGGACGCACCTTTTTTCAGTTTTTTTATTTAATTCTGTAGACGTATCTACGGAATCCTTCCATATTCATATTTAAGATAAAAAAATCCAGAAACAAAATACCAGAAAATCAACATTGCAACAATAAAATTAACATTTATAAAATAAAAGCGGCGTTACATTGATGATTTCGAAAGAAATTTAAATATTACATTTCAATAGCCCGGTGAACGCTTGCACATCTCTAAGATGTCATGACCGTTCTTCGGACCGTTGCCTCCAACTCGAGAGGAATTTTCTCTTTAATATCGAAATACGTTCGCCACATCGCTCTAACATCGTCTTGATTCTTGAGCTCAAACTTGCTGTAAACAACATTCTTGTCGTTGTCAACTGAAGGTGAACGATACTCAAGCTTCACAACATTTCATTTGTCATTATAAGGTAGCCGATATTGGATCTCGTCTATGATATCGGCGAGGGGGTGAGATCCATGAGCTTGAACGTCCTCCCAGGTGTTTTGCCGTCGAAAAAGGAGACACTTGCGACATACCAACGGATCTTGATTTTAAACAATTGAGACATTTTTGCATTTGTGTGAAAGATAACAAATGAAACCCCAAATTTATAGAAAACCTAGGTGAATATGGACCAACCATTTTATGTCAAACTTGTTTCCGAAGCTATATCCACGGAACGACCCCATAATTATTGGTTTCGGAGGTGTATCTCCAAAACTTTCACTGAAACTGCAAAATTAAGAACCTTCCGTAGATACATATCCGAAAGTTTCCCTGCTATATTTTTAAACCAGAACTCAATATAAAAGCACATCATAATAGGCAAATAAAAGGCATATGTGCAAAAATAAGGCATGAGAATAAAATGTGACTATTTTGCACTTCAAAAATTTACAAATAGTCGTTCGATTATACAAGAATTAAAAACAAATCAAAACAAGTGTCGCCGGCTAAATCTATTGGTGGTACCCCTTTGGACTTTTTCGCATTCGATTCCTTTTCAATGTTGTTCAATATTTCGAATTCATGCATCCTTTCAGCAAAACGATTCGGCCGCGTCTCGGCATTTGGGGTTGAATAAGTCGCCCATTCCGGTGATGTAGGTGGTATGGGGCATCCCGGTTTCAAGTAAACTTGTACAAAATGTCTTGATTTTGCAAGCCATCAAATACACATGATGCGATCATTTGAATTTTGAGGTGGTGCGGTGCGGAGTGGAAAAAAGGTTTCTGAATACCCGTATCGCGTTAAGTCAATGCGCACCCTATCACATGCACATGCAATAAGATGACCGATATCAGGAAAGGTCGTCCATTTCGACACCGGTGTCAGACCACACAAGCAAGGAACAAGAGATTCATAAATCGGACCGAAATTTTCTTTCTTTCCATTCAACCGCGTATATGATTCTTTATGCGTCTTCAAATCTTGGATTAGTTGATGACGGACAAGCGCATGACTATCCTCTCCTTTACCAAGCAAAGCCGAAACGGCTCGGTAACCGCAATTACTATCCCCTTCAACATTGATGATATAGTCGATGTATTTGTGCATAAAAATCGGCATCTCGTCGATGAATGGAATTTTTGGTGGAATCGGGGTCTGAGGGGTTTGCTTATGCGGGCTCCTTTCATGATACTTTTTTGAGATTTAGGAGTCGGTGAGTCGGGATAAAGTTTGTCAACGTGCTCACAATAAGAAGGAGATCGTGTAGTCAAGTTTTCATTCAGTGTAGGCTTAGTTTATTCAGAGCACCTTTTGTCTTTGCCGGTTAAGAATGCGGTTTCATGTCGGTTGTTTTGGGATAGCCAATCTTCCTCAATTGTTCTTTGATGTGGATTTTCATGTTGTCATCGGCCTTTGAGAATCTATCTTGTATTGCTTCCCATTCGGTCAAAATAGAGATATCTGGTTTACCTCCTTCTATGCAACCATCAACATCAAAACTAAGTCTTTTCCAATGAGGGAAAACTTCTCCATTTTTATTGGCTCGCCTAGTTTCAACTTTTTAGCAATAACACAAGCACGCGGAAGAACATAGGTTTTCACGATAGTGCAACCACACTTTGCGCTATCGGAACCTACAGTTTCAGCTCGTTTGGCATCGTGAAAAAGATAGTTCAACCCCGGCCGAGACATATTGCCAATCAATTGAGAATGAAGAATGTTGTCTTTAAATCGATGTTCCAATACCGTTATACTCCGACCGAATGTTGTTTGTATCTCATTATGTTGGTTTTTAATCATGAGATTTACGGAGTCCCAATCTCGACACAAATCCCCCTTGCTATTTCCCAACCAATTTTCAAACTAGCATGGGCCGACTCAACTCTGTTGGTGGTTGTATTTCCAAGGTGTCAGACATTATCAGTCCACGCACAAACTATCTTCTCCTTCACCTGATCAAGAATGGTGCTTTCAACGTATTTCAATAAACCAGGATACTTTTTACACACTTTCCGGAATTGAATGACGGAATCGGCATATAATTCTTTTGTGGAAGAATTTAGTATATGATTCCATGCATCCATTATTTTTTCAACAATCACACCGACCTTCACCAATTTTCCACATTCGGACTCTACTTGTTTCGCCCCCACCGCGGGTTTAACCCGAATTCTCACATTATTTGTTATGTGATATCAACAAAGTAATGCATTAGAAAAAGGAAATACCTTTGCAACCACATTCATCAATGCGGCATCGCGGTCGGTAACAATCGCTTTAGGCATTTCAACTTGGTCCTTCAAAAGTGACCGACACACCTCTAATGCCCATGTAAAATTGTTCTCTTTTTCACACTCGAGAAAAGCAAAACCAACGGCATATGTCTTCTTGATAGACGTAACCACGAAGCTTAAACGGACACTCACATTTTCTACTACCAGTGTCTTCTCTCTTATATTTTCGGAGAGGAGTCCGATATTTCACGTTTCTTTCGCACAATAAAGTAACAAAAATGTTTCTTATTTCCGAACCATTATCCGATCTTCCTATAACCACGCCAAAACCAAGTCTTGTTGCAGTCCTACGAATCCATGTAAGCATGCTTTCACGATCATCAAACTCTTGCTTGTTATTAAAGTCAACGCCGACATCTACCGACTTTACGACAACCCCTTGAACATTCGGAGAAACATCGTTTGAAAGAACTAATTCTTTTGATATATTATCGGGGTGCACCATATCTATTTGTAAACAATAAGGAAAATAAGCAAAAATTACAAAGCTGCTGTAAAAAACAGACTGATAAGTTCCAAAGATGTACATCCGGAAATGTTCATCTTCAACACATTCCGGAGATACAGCTCCGGAAGCAACGTCACTTTTTTTCCAAAAGTTTGATGATTAATGTGAGCAATGTAGTGGACAAAGTGGAATCTTTACCTGAAATTCGATCTTCTCTTGCTCCCTGTGATTTGTTGCACGAAAAAGTTGGAGTTTTGGAGTGAAAATGATATTGATAGTATAGGGTTTTTTAGGTTGGTGAAGTGAGTATGGGAGAAGAAAAGACAACAATGAATGAGTGATCATGCAGGTTTAAAATATAGCAAAAACTTCCGGAGCTGTATCTACAGAACATTCTAGCGCTCAGACGTTCCGGAGGTACATCTCCGGAAGTTTCCATGAACTGAATTATTTTGAAATTTCCTCACTTAAACCAGTAGAAAATGGTTATGTATATATAGCTCCGGAAACAACCAAATTTTAGCAAAAAAAATGTGCGTCCAGATGTGTATCTCTCTGAAAACAAGGGGCATAAAAGAAATTTCGCTAGGTACCTAAAAAGCCCAAAGAATGGGATAAAAAATTCTCTTGAAAAAACCAATCTCATATATTAATAATTCGGGCCATCAATAATTTATATTCACGCACCAAGTTAATCCTTTGAGTATTTAATATATTGATTTTGTGTGAAAATATTATTAAATTGTTTTTGTATATAGACATATTTAATTAAAAAATAACTATATATAATAATTAAATTTAAATGAGTATTTATATTTAAAATCAATTATTATTTTTTAATGAATATTTATAGTAATAATTAGGGACATAAAAATACTTTTAATTTAAAATAAATAAAAGTCTCGTAACTAATTTATGAAGGTACCATGATGATGATAAATTCACTAGGGGTGAGAGGGACTACTACTAAGAGTTACAAAACCAGAATGAAAATTTTGACCATACATACATGTAACTAGATGATTGAGATTAGATGTGAATTAAATATTTCCAAAGGTCATCAACATATATAATTATTAATTGTATACAGTCACCTTTCTTAATTTTCCCTTGGATAAGCTTTTTTATTTTCAAGAATATTGAGCGTAATATTTTGACTTTTTTAGATTCATTTTTAGTTTTTGAGAAAAATTACAAGAAAATTGAAAATTTTCCATAGCTATTTGGTGTATATATATATATATATATATATATATGTTTTCGAATGCATTTTTTTGTATGAAAGGGAGAATCAAGGTCTAAAAGAAAGAAAAACTACAACAAAGCTAACCGAAGACTAGCAGTCCCAACCAAATGACTAATAAGAATGTGATTAATAAACGTCTGACAATCATCTAATCTGGAGGAAGAATTCAACTGCACTCTTCCTTTCTTGGCTAACGCATCCGCACACATATTGGTTTCCCTGTATATGTGGCGAACTGTGATCTCCCTATCTTAATGCATTAACGATCTTATTTTCGCGGTCAAATGTCTTCCCATGTTGCTTTTCTTATCACCTGACAAGATGTCCTTTACGACTTATTGAGAATCCACCTCCAGTATTGCCTTCCTAAAATCCATTGCCAACGCCAAGTTCAAACCATCCAACACATCCCAAAGCTCGGCTCGATAAACAATACTTTTGCCAACAAGTTTTGTGAATCCTCCGAGCCATTCTCCATCACTCCCTTTAATGTACCCACCATAGTTAGTAATGCCTTGGCTATCTCTAGCGCCATCCGTGTTTAACTTGACCCATCCCACCGGGGGAGTTTCCCACTTTAATAATAATGCGAATTATATTAAGAGCCTGCTCCAAATCAGAGACTTGAATCTGATACAGAAAATAAACTTCGACAGAAAGTAAATGGTGGCAGGATTAAAAGTTATAAAATAAACTGATCCAAACTCAATACAAGAACAATGTGATGACTCCCCAATGTGAAGAGTTAACGGTTTCAGAATGTAAATATACGACCAAAGTTGTACCAAGCTTGGATGCCTAAAACTAAAGATCTAAGTCCTATTTATAGTGTAGCAATGCCTTGGAAATCACGTAGCACCTTCAGAGTTCGTGTGGAGGAAATATCTCCGGTCATGGGCAACTTCTCTAAAATTCTGGTATAGCATATCACGAAAATGTCGAATAGGATGTCGAGACACTTGATCTCTGCTTCTCAATGACAAAAACAAGGATAGTAACAGAATGCAAAAAGTAAAGAAAACACGCAGCAATTGTTAACCCAGTTCAGTGCAACTCACCTACGTCTGGGGGCTTCCAAGCCAGGAATGAAATCCACTAAGCAGTATTAGTTTAAAGCTAAACACCTCCGTCTACAACTTGTCACCTAATCACTACCCGTGCTATATTTCTACCTAAGATACTCCTAGGTATGAGACCCTTCTCAATTCCCTTTCAATCACAGCAGTGACTGAACAATTACAACTCAATAAAATAGTCCAACTCAGATATTCACACAATACAAGAGAGGCTCAGAAAATACAAACTCTAAACACACAAGGCAATAATGTATTTTTTCAGACCTTTCCTAGGTTAAATCCCTCCTATTTATAACCATAAACAAGACTGGATTTGGGCTTCAGAAACGCATCAATTCCGCTCCATAGAATTTGCAACTTATTCTCTTCTAGAATA
Organism: Lathyrus tuberosus; assembly: GCA_022829125.1. NCBI lineage: Eukaryota > Viridiplantae > Streptophyta > Magnoliopsida > Fabales > Fabaceae > Lathyrus > Lathyrus tuberosus. Next base: position 5,264,801 of record JALAZF010000111.1, on the reverse strand, counting down.
GTTTCTTCAATCCTAAGTTTCCTAAAGCGTCTCTACACTTAGAAACAATATCTTCAAATTAGAATCAGAATCTCTGATTCCTCAATCTTGGACGCCACCTAGGAAAACAAATAATCCCATAATAATCTAAGATCTGGAATGACATAATTAAAACTGAAAAGTAACAGACAAAGATGTCGAATCATCATGATAGGACATCTTGATCTTCAGTTAGTTTTTCATGTTCGAACATTTTGTCCAACATCTTACTATCAAGTTAGTTTTACCAAAATTGATGTCAACCACAAAGGCTTAGACTCATCAATCTCCCCCTTTGGCAGATTTTGGCTAAAACAAACTAAATGAAACTTGCAGACAGAAAACCACAGTCTGAGGCCAAGAAAAAAACATCAGAACATCAGCAACAGAAAAACATCAAACATCTTGCCTCCCCCTCAACCAATTCCTTCTTCTGCGAGCAGCAGTATAGCATACTCCCCCTCAATGGTTAGCAGCAGCAGCAGTGGTTAGTAAAGTTAGTGTTACTCCCCCTTTTTAGCCATAATATGACAAAGGCAGATAAACTAACTAAATAACCAATCAAAAGCATGAAGTATTAGAGTACAAAACAAACACATAAAGTGCTAAACATAATCCTGGGCATTAAGCCCTTACATAACCACAAAAAAATAACATTCAACAGTCATCTTCAGTTTCCTCATCATCTTTTTCCATTTCTTTATGATAGGGTACTATTGACAAGTGTTGCTCAGCTTGAGAGTAGTCTTGGAAGACCTCTCTCTACTTGATGGGAACACATATGCAATTACTTGAATATCATTCCCACACCCACTGAACTACTACAAATCTTCAGACAGATAAACTTCAAGCTTGTCTCTCAACACTTCAAATTGATTAGCATCCAAGACTTTAGTGAAGATGTCAGCTAACTGATTCTCTGTGACGACATGCTCCAAGGTTATAACTTTGTCTTCCACAAGATTTCGAATAAAGTGACGCCTGATGTCAATATGTTTGGATTTGTTGTGCTAAATAGGATTCTTTGAAATACTAATGGCGCTTAAGTTGTCACAGAAAAGTGTCATGACATCTTGAATGACATTGTACTCAGTCAGCATCTGCTTCATCCACATCATTTGAGAACAACTGCTACCTGCAGCTATGTATTCAACCTCATTAGTAGACAAAGAAACACAATTTTGCTTCTTACTAAACCATTAAATCAAGTTGTTTCCCAGAAAGAAACATCCACCAGAGGTGCTCTTCATATCATCAGCACTCCCGGCCCAATCAGCATCATAATATCCTATTAACACGGAATTAGAACTATGAGTATATAGCAGGCCATAGTCACATGTACCATTCAAATACTTCATAATTATTTTGACCTGATTAATATGGCTAACTTTAGGTTCAACCTGATATCTAGCATAGACTCCTACCGTAAAAGTTATATCAGGTCTGCTAGCAGTAAGATATAAAATACTTTGAATCATGCTTCTATATAGACTCTGATCAACACTAACACCCTTTTCATCCTTAGACAACTTCAAGTGTGTAGGAGCAGGAGTTCTTTTGTGGTTAGCATTCTCCAAGCCAAACTTCTTTACTATACTTTTAGCATATTTCCCTTGACAAAGGAATATTGAGTCTTCCATCTGTTTAACTTGGAGACCAAGAAAGTAGGTTAATTCACCCACTAAACTCATCTCAAACTCAGATTGCATTTGCTTGATAAAGTGTTGAACCATCTCATCAGACATCCCTCCAAACACAATATTGTCAACATAGATTTGAGCTATCATGAGTTTTCCATCCCTTTCTTTGACAAAGAGGGTTTTGTCAATTCCACCTTTTCTGTAACCATGGTTGACAAGGAATTCAGTTATCCTTTCATACCATGCCATTGGAGCTTGTTTCAACCCTTACAATGCCTTCTTCAACTCGAACACATGATCTGGAAATGTAGGATCGACAAATTCTTTAGGTTGTTCCACATATACTTCTTCATTCAAGTATCCATTCAGAAATGCACTTTTAACATCCATTTGAAATAGCTTGAATTTCAATAGGCAAGCTACTCCAAGTAACAGTCTCACAGACTCTAATCTAGCAACAGGAGCAAAAGTTTCATCAAAATCCACTCCCTCAATCTGAGTGTACCCTTGAGCAACAAGTCTATCCTTGTTTCTTGTGACCATACCTTTCTCATCAGACTTATTTTTAAACACCCATCTTGTACCAATCACATTTGACCCTTCAGGTCTTGGCACAAGATCCCAGACCTCGTGCCTCTTAAACTGCCACAGTTCCTCTTGCATAGCATTGATCCAGAATTCATCAGTCAAGGCCTCCTTGACATTCTTGGGTTCCAACTTTGAGATAAAACAAGCACCAGTAACAACATCTCATGACCTGGTCATTCTTCCTCCATTTGATCTCCTATTATAAGCTCCTTAAGATGATCTTTCTGAATTCTGGTGGAGGGTCCCTTGTCAACCTTTTCAGTCACTGCAGGTTCAGGATTAACATCATTAGACTCTGCAATACCCTCAGGAGCATGTTGAAAAGTAATTCGGGGGGTGTTTTATCGTATCCACAGGGATTATGTGATGTTAATGCTTGCCGTTCAATAGTTTATCGCTTTAAGTAAAGGGTTTTCAAATGATTCTTGGTTTTGTAACATAAGTTTATAGCAAAGAAGTAAATTAGAGCAAAGATGTTGTAAGTTTTAGAAAAGCATGTCAAGAATAGATTTCGCTAATCCTTTTCATACGTATCTGATTAATCAAGCATATGAACTTAGTTTCGATCAATACAATCGCGTATCCTCGCAAATAAGTTTATGTTTAAAGCAAATTCGTGAGTATTGTTGTTTAAATCGTTAGATGATGTCTCACGCTAACAACCAAAACAATAAACGTTAAGATCGATACAAAGTGAATATTAACCCCCAAACCTATATCTAGAGTTTGGTTTTTAAGAGATGAAGATATTAGGTCAAGATTTGGAAAATCTATGTCTAGACTGATTCAAACCACAAATATACCATTAAAAGCAAACAACTTCGTCATATATTGATCATCAACCTTGTTCATATACAAAAGATCAAAAGAAATACATACAAGCAAGATTAACTACCTCTAATCTTGAATCAAAATGTGTTTAGCTACACATATTCATGGTAGCTTATTTCACAAGTTTCGTGAGGAGATGAAAAAGCATCTGCGTCGAATAATTGAGATCGGATGCAAATTCAGCTTCTCAATGTGTAAAATCCCTCTTGGATGAAGAAATATCAGAAAAATAGGTTTTGGTATGATAAAGTGAAGTTATGATCCCAAGAAAATTCACAAAATACATTTATAGTACACTTGAAATCAGACACGTTCACACTGCGAACTTTTAGTTTGCCTAGCGAACTACAATTTTGGCACCTGAAGTGCCTACTGATAAGATAAACCGCCTATGAGTTTCTGCATAAGTTCGCAATCCGAACTTTTGTTCGCAATCCAAACTTTTGTTCGCAAAGCGAACTATTCGCCTACAAGTTCGCAAAGCGAACTTAGACCCCTTTAGCTACTGCCATCTCAAAGGTGTCCTTCGCCAGGTCCTCGTAAAGCGATGAAATCAGCGAACATTCGCTGGGAGTTTGCAAAGCGAACTTTAGTCCCTTTTCCTACTGCCATAATTCTGGGACCATTCGCTGGGACTTCGCCAGTTATTCGCAAAGCGAACATTCGCTGGCAATTTCGCAAAGCGAACTTGCTGATGTTTTCCTCCTTTCTTTGGCAACTTGCATCATTTCTTTGTGTCTTACATCTTTGAACATTTAGTGCCTTTTTCTGCACAATAACACACATATTACAACCACCAAAGGTATATCACAATATTTGAAGAATAACAACAATCCATGAGTAAAATCCACACTTTGTCATAAAAGAGTTGAAAAATATCAAGTATCAAATAGAAATATTAGTCATGTTTGACATCTAACAAACTCTCCCCAACTAACTCTTTATTTGTCCTCAAGCAAAGTATGCCTCTATTGAAAAACAAGAGGATTTGCTCAAGCATTTGACTCAACCAAGAAAAGATCAACGACTCAAATAAACGACAATTACAAACAAGCAATAATTACAAATTCCTAGAATCGAACAATGCACAAGAACTTGATTCTTAAACAAAGATCAGACAATGTTTTAAGCGACAACTAAACTCTCATGCTCATGTCACTCTAACACTCCTCTTCGAAAAAGAATTAAAGGAAATTAACGCGTTTGTAACCGCGGGGCAATTTCGCTTAAATGACAAATGATGCAAATACAAAGCAATTCATACAATATCTAAACGATTAATAAAGAAGTCATGGAAGCAAAAAGATCACTAAGGGCTTTTAAGGTTGTAGCTTGGTCGGGTTAACAATAAAGGGACATTTCTTAAGGTCATTGAATCGAAATTGCCGATGCAAAAGAACATTCACTATACAAGGTATTCACACACATCTCAACTTCATTCACCAATTTCATTTCTTTATTAAAAACATTCTCAAACTTCCTTATGCACAATTATTGGTCTCTATTTTTCTCTTTCAAGCAAACATTCTTTTTCTCTCTTTTTTTTAATATTCATATTCACATTTCTTTTTCTTTTCATGCTTGCTTGAAATTTTTTTTTAAAAGTTTGAGCAATTTACTAATCTTCTTTTTCATTCTCCCAACTTATTTTCAACTAAACTTTAAGTGAATGCTCCTTGCTTTTTAAGGCATGGAAATCAATAAAAACAACATTCCAAGGTTCAAGAAGAAATTTTTTTAGAAACTCTCAAAAATTCAATGATGAACTTGATTTTCAAATTATGTACAACACAAAGTTCATCACTAAATGAGATCTAAACTGTTTAGGTTCAAGGGGTTAACAAATACTCACTACTCACGGGTAAATCACTGTTTGGAAATAGTTGTGCTCAATATCAACAAGTGCCTTGATCATTTCTAATGCTTCCACAAAATCACACAAATCACAAGATAAAGTATGAATTAAAAGTATAAAACAAAATTCATCATCAATCCTATGCATTTGGTAAACCATGTAGGTTTCTCACTTTTGTAGTTTTTGGACCTAAGTGACATAAGCAATCAATAAAGTTGTAACAAGAAATAAAATTTCATTTGTACAAAGACAAAAAGTTCTAACACATTCTAAAATCTAGAAATAGGTAACTATGTACCTTGCCAACAATAACATGCTTAAATTCTATCATTGCCATCCAAACTTGGAGGGATCTTCTTTGGTGAACAACAATCACCAACCTAGAAGTCTCTTTCAAAACCACATCCAAAAGTTGGAAACATTAAATTTCAACAAGCACCATCATAACACAACACAATAAAAGAAAACTAAACTAAAAATGAAATGAAAACTGAACAATTTTAACTAAAAACATAATACTAATAATAATAATGTTATGGTGTGAAAACACCAACAAAGTCATTAGTACCTCAAAAGGATACAAAGTACATCAAATCTCAAAATAATCCACCTAGTGGATAAAGTACAACAATAACAACTGATACATAAAGCATAATAAAAAAACTTCACTTTGAAGAATCAAAGGAAGTACAAAATGACAACATCAAAATCAGTCCTCTTCGGACTCGGAACCAGAAACCTCAATCAACTCTTCCTTAGAACCAGACTCTGATCCAGATACCTCTACATCATCACCATCAACCTCTGCATCAGCATTCTCCTCAGCATCCTCAGGCTCACAAACCAAGGTCTTCCATCCAAATGCCTCCCCATCATCCGGGAGGGCATTCACATAAAACTCTCGTATCATCTCTACATTATAACTATCAACAGGTGTCACCAACTTTCCCCATTTTTTTCATTCAAGAAGGCCAGCCACCGCCCGATAGCTGCCATGTGGATTCAGATTAAACCTCTTCTCAGACAATATGGTTCTCCTCTCTAAAGTCAGGTACCTAGCAGCTTGTTTTGCCCCTACGAAACGTGTATTATCGTACTAAATTGGAGCAGGTCGTGTAGAGCTACCGGTCTTTCTTCTTTTTTACGGAATGATATTTGGAGCCATCTGCAAAAACCACCAGATAAACAATAATCAGCCAGCAAAATAGTCCATTAGAATAGGCACAAAACATTTGATCGGAATCCCAAAGTGAGGCAGTAAAAAAAATATAAAAAATCTGGTCTGTTTGCGCAAAGTTCGCAAAGCGAAATCCTGGTGAACATTTTCCCCAGATTCGCAAAGCGAAGTTCTGGCGAATGTTCGCCCCAGGTTCGTAAAGCGAACTAGTCAGCGAACCTGCGAATTTTTCTCAAAAACAACAGCATCCCAACTTTCTAACATCAGACATTCTTTCACAATACAACCTCTATTCTAAAGTTTGCATAAAATTCAACATGCAACAACAAACAAACCTTAAAACAGAGGTGAATTGCACCCAATTTTTAAACCTAGAGTTAAAATGTCTCTAATGTTCAACCTAACTAACCTAACCACATTGTCTATCACAAATTAATAGAGAGAAGTAGCATCAAACCTAGACTTGTTAGCACTTGGAAAAACTTGTGAGAGGTGATTGGAACAGAGAGCAAACGTGAGATCAAAATACTTGCTTTAGTGTTTGTGAGAGTTCGCAAAGTGAGAGAGTGATAACGGCCAAGAGAGTGTAGGGTTATCACTCTCAATCAGAAAAAGTCATGGGTCATGGGCCCAAGTGTCTGGCCCACACCAAATAAAAATTCCCTTTTTAATGAGGTGGCAGCAGAAAAACATTTGGCTGTCTCGCTAAGTTTGCAATGCAAACTGGCTAGCGAACACTTGCTCTAGGCTCGCAAAGCGAACTAGCTAGCGAACATGACAGAACTTTGAAAAAAATTTATGCTGCTGCTACCACACTACACCAATTCTAAACAACTTAATCACTTAAAAACAGCAGAAAACAGAAATACTTACAAGGTTGGGGTGCCTCCCAACTAGTGCTTTGTTTAACGTCGTTTGAGCTCGACGGTCCAATGCAACCTCAAGGATCGCAAAAAGGTACTACGGAGGGATTTCGCTCGAAATCACAACCAAGATAAATCTTCAACCTCTGACTATTTATAGTCTAACTCTCATTTGACTGTGTGTCATCAATGACTATTGCCCCATATTATTTGATCTCCCGAATCCAGAATGGACCAGACCACTTAGATTTCAATTTTCCAGGGAACAGTTTTAATCGAGAATTGAAAAGTAAGACCAGTTGTCCTACTTCAAACTGTTTGGTCACTACCTTTCTCTCATGGTAAGTTTTCACTCGATCTTTGTACAGCTTGTTGGAGTCATACGCTTGGAGGCGCAATTTCTCCATTTCATGCAATTGTATCTTTCTTCTTTCTCCACTTAAAGTTGGATCAAAATTCAAAAATTTCAAGGCTCAAAATGTCTTATGCTCCAACTCCACCGGCAAATGACAATTCTTACCATAAACCATTTTGAAAGGTGTGAGACCAATCAGAGCTTTAAAAGTTGTCCGATAGGCCCACAAAGCATCGTCGAGCTTATTTGACCAATCATTTCTCGAGGAAGACACTATTTTTTCCAAGATCCTTTTAATTTCACGGTTTGATACCTACGCTTGTCCATTGGCCTGTGGATGATATGGTGTTGCAACTTTGTGCTTTACACCATACTGCTCCAAGGCTTTTTCTAGAAAAGTGTTGCAAAAGTGGGATCCTCCGTCACTTATCAACACCCTCGGAGTACCAAATCGAGAAAAAATATTTTTCTTTAAAAAATTTATCACAGTTTTTCCATCCGCTTTAGCATATGTTATTGCCTCTACCCACTTGGATACATAGTCAGTTGCGACCAAAATATACTCATTGGAAAACAATGATGGAAAAGGTCCAACAAAGTCTATTCCCCAACAATCAAACACCTCAACTTCCAACATGTTTTGTAACGGCATTTCATGCCGTTTTGAAATTCCATCACTCCTTTGACACTTGTCACAACTTTGTACATGCGCATGTGCATCTTTGAATAAAGAAGGCCAATAAAAGCTCGATTGGAGGACTTTCGTTGCCGTTCTTAATCCGTTGAAATGCCCTCCATAAGGAGAGTTGTGACAATGCAAAGTATGTTAGTGGCCTATTCTTTTGACACGCATCTTCTCAAAATATTATCGACACCAAGCTTAAATAAATATGGTTCGTCCCAAACAAAAGACTTGGTGTCAGACAAAAATTTCTTTTTTTTGATGATGAGTTAGACCTTCCGGTATTAATCCGGCGGCTTTGTGATTAGCCATGTCGGTAAACCATGGTCTAACTTGCACCATATACAACTTTTCGTCCGAAAATTCCTCCTTGGCCTCTAATTCATTTTTTGTTACTTCAACATTTACAAGGCAGGATAAGTGATCCGCCACCAAATTATCATATCCCTTTTTGTCACGAATTTCCAAATTAAATTCTTGTAACAAAAGGACCCAACGAATTAGCCTTTGTTTTGAATCTGGCTTGGTAAGCAAATACTTAATCGCTGCATGATCCGTGTAAACCACTACTCGAGACCCAATTAAATAAGACTGAAATTTCTCCAATGCATACACTATCGCAAGCAACTCTTTTTTTATTGTTGCATAGTTTATTTGAGCTTCATTCAATACTTTGCTCGCGTAGTGTATAGCATGAAAATTTTTTGTTCTCCGTTGACCCAATACCGCACCTACCGCATAATCGCTTGCGTCACACATGAGTTCAAAATCCATTTTCAAATTGGGCAAACTTTGTTTTAAAGAATTAAAAGCGACCATGCAAGACTCATCAAAATCAAAGGACTTATCTTTATTGAGCAAATTGCTCAAAGGCTTTGCGATCTTTGCGAAATCCTTGATGAACCTCCGATAAAATCCCGCATGTCCAAGGAAGCTCCTTATACCTTTTACATTCAACGGTGGTGGCAATTTCTCAATAACATCCACCTTGGCTTGATCCACTTCAAGGCCCTTTGAAGAAAATTTGTGGCCGAGCACTATTCCTTCTGTCACCATGAAGTTGCATTTTTCCCAATTGAGTACCAAGTTGGTTTCCACACACCGTTCCAATACCGCATCCAAGTTTTTCAAACAAATATCAAACGATTGCCCAAAAACTGAGAAGTCATCCATTAAAACCTCAATTGTATTTTTGATCAAATCTGAGAATATTGCTTGCATACACCTTTGAAAAGTCGCCAGTGCATTACACAGCCCAAACGGAATCCTCCTATACGCAAAGATTCCAAAAGGGCATGTGAAAGCAGTTTTTTCATGGTCCTCTGGGTTCACAATAATTCGATTGTAACCCGAATAACCATCCAAAAAATAGTAGAATTGTTGACCGGAAAGTCTCTCAAGCATTTGATCCATAAACGGAAGAGGGAAATGATTTTTCCTTGTAGCTTGGTTTAGCCTACGGTAATCGATACACATTTTCCACCCGGTAACGGTTCTTGTTAGGATTAACTCATTTTTCTCGTTTCGGATAACCGTCAATCCGCCTTTTTTCGGCACCACTTGTACCGGGCTAACCCATGGGCTATCAGAAATGGGGTAAATCATTCCGGCATCTAACATTTTTACCACTTCCTTCCTAACCACCTCTTTCATGGTAAGATTTAAGCGGCGTTGCGGTTGAGCGACCGGTTTGAAATCTTCTTCCATGAATATCCGATGCATACAATAAGAGGGACTTATTCCTTTTAAATCGGAAAGAGTCCATCCCATTGCCTCTTGATCCTTCTTCAAAACATACATCAATTTTTCCTCCTCAATTGTGGTTAGCTCCGTGCTTATGATCACCGGTTTATGCCCCTCATCATCTAGAAAAACATATTTAAGATGAGATGGCAACAACTTCAATTCAAGCTTAATTTCCTCATTATTTTCCTTTTTCAAAATTTCCACCCTTTCTTTCAAAGGAGGAATTTCATCCAATTCTTCTAGTTCTCGCAAACACTTTTCGATCTCTTTTTCTTCGGCTTCATTGATACTTTGAAGAGCATTTGTAAGAACTTTTAGTAATGGGGTTGGAACTTGTAATTGCCACTTTACTTCTTCAATCACCTTTTATGTTGCATATATTCTAAAACAATCGCCTTTGTCCTTTGAATGCTTCATGGCCTCAAATAGATTGAAACAAATCTCCTCATCTTGGACTCTAACCTTCATAAGACCGTCATCCATATCAATGGCCATTCTAGTAGTTTTTATAAACGGTCTTCCAAGAATCAATGGAGCGTCTTCATCTTTCTCCATATCAATCACCACAAAGTCGATGGGAAACAAGAATTTGTCCACCTTAACCAATACATCTTCCGCTACACTGTGAGGACGGGTAGTGGATTTATCGGCAAGTTGCAATGTCATTTGAGTTGTTCTCAATTCCATATGTCCCAACCTTTTCACAATAGACAAAGGTATCAAATTGATACTAGAGCCCAAATCGATCAACCCGTTGCCAACATAGATATTTCCTATTGTAACCGGCAAAGTGACTCGTCCCGTATCACTTTCTTTCTGCGGGAGAGTCCGTTGAATGATAGCGCTACAACTAGCATCAACCATGATAGTTTCTTGATCCGTATACCTTTTCTTTTTGGTGAGAATATCCTTCAGGAATTTTTCATATTTCGGCATTTGCTCCAATGCTTCGAAAAATGGAATGTTGATTTGCAATTGCTTGAAAATATCCATAAACCGAGCATAGTGCCTCACACTATCTTTCTTTGACGGAGCATGAGGATATGGCAAATGTTGGATCAGAATAGTACTCACCGGTTCCTTCCTAGTCTTTTTCAATTTTTCTTCTCTCATTTTTTTCTTCCTCACTTTTTTTCTTTTCATTTTCAACTAAATCTCCCACAATATTTTTTTCTACTTCATTCTCATCACTATCTTTTTCTTTTTAAACTACTTCCTCCCCTTCCACTACAACCTCACCTATGCCCATATCGATTTCTCTTCCACTTCTTGTTAGAATAGCCTTGCAATGCTCTTTTGGATTTGGTTGAGTATTTGCAGGAAAAGTTACTTTGTGTTAGTCGGCCAATTGTTTTGATAATTGTCCGACTTGCGTCTCAAGATTCTTTATGGCTGCATCAGTATTCTTTTGATTTGACATTGACATTTGCATAAATTGCATGAGAGTGTCTTCCATCTTTGTATTTCCACTTGGAGTTTGTGGAGGTTGAGTGTAATTTTGATATTGTTGACGATTTGAAGGTCCGGCATCTTGAGGCCTCCGTGGTTGTTGATAACCTTGATTACCTCTTGGTTGGTAACCTTGGTTACCTTGTTGGTAAGGTGGTCAAGGTTGATATCCTTGATTTTGATTTCCCGCATAATTTACCTCTTCCACAACCGGAGGACAATATCCGGTAGGGTGATCTCCTCTACAAAGCTCACAACTCGCTATTTGTTGGATGTTGTTGGGAACTTCTTGCATCTCTTTGATTTGTTGTGGAAGTTTTGACATTTGTTGCGTCAACAACTCCACTTGTTGTGATAACAATTTGTTTTGTGCAAGAATTACATCATTAGTTCCCAACTCAAGCACTCCCAGCTTCTTTTGTGATTGGACACGGTTATGATTCCCTTGATGATCGTTTAGTCCCATCTTGTCAATGATCGAATTACTTCTTCAGCGCTTTTTGACATTAAAGACCCGCCTAAAGTCACATCCAACAAGGTTTTATGATTTGGTTGGAGACCATTTCTGAAAATATGAACCTGCGTGAGCTCATCAAAACCGTGCCCTTTGCATTTTCTAAGCATGGACTTGAATCTCTCCCAAGCTTCGTTGAGAGACTCATTCCCACCTTGTGAGAAAACTGTAATCGTCATTTTTGCTTCCATGAAACGATTGCGAGGAAAAAATTGTTCCAAGAACTTCTCTTCTAACATGTTCCAGTCCGTCATAATAGCAGTTGATTGGTCAAGGTACCATTCCTTTGCCTTCCCAATTAGGGAATGCGGGAACAGTCTCTTAAACAACGGCTCTTCTTCAGTTTCTGGGGCTCCAGTTACGCCCGCAATTTCATAGAATTTGGTCAAGTGAGTAAAGGGATCCTCGTGATCCATACCTGTGAATGGATTCTGGTATAGAAGAGCGAGGATACCCGTCTTCATTTCAGAGTGTCGACCATTATGAGCATTACGTGCGAACTGAGCAGTATGCCTCAGACTATTAACATAAGGTGTTGAAGTAGGTGGTGGTGGTGGTGGTGCATCCATGGTTGGCAGTAACTGTTGTATTGGTGTCGAAGTTGAACTTTTTTCTCGTTCTCGTCTTTCCTTAGCAAGTTGCCTCCTCCGCCTTGTTTTGCTATTTAACTTACACGCAGTTCTTTCAATCTCAGGATCAAAAAGAAGTTGGTCTACGGGTAACTTCCCTCGCATAAACAAAGTCTACACACTTAGCCAAACAAATTAAAAAGCACAAGAAAAAGTTAAACAAGCTTAAAACTTAACAACTATTGCGATGTTTGCAATAACAAACAACAATCCCCAACAACGACGCCATTTTGGTGAAAAGTAATTCGGGGGGTGTTTTATTGTATCCACAAGGTTTGTGTGATGTCAATGCTTGTCGTTCAATAGTTTACCGTTTTAAGTAAAGGGTTTTCAAATGATTCTTGGTTTTGTAACATAAGCTTATAGCAAAGAAGTAAATTAGAGCAAAGATGTTGTAAGTTTTAGAAAAGCATGTCAAGAATAGATTTCACTAATCCTTTTCATACGTATCCGATTAATCAAGCATATGAACTTAGTTTCGATCAATACAATCGCGTATCCTCGCAAATAAGTTTATGTTTAAAGCAAATTTATGAGTATTGTTGTTTAAATCATTAGATGATGTCTCACGCTAACAATCGAAATAGCAAACGTTAAGATCGATACAAAGTGAATATTAAACCCCAAATCTATATCTAGAGTTTGGTTTTTAAGAGATGAAGATATTAGGTCAAGATTTGGAAAATCTATGTCTAGAGTGATTCAAACCACAAATATACCATTAAAAGCAAACAACTTCATCATATATTGATCATCAACCTTATTCATATACAAAAGATCAAAAGAAATACATACAAGCAAGATTAACTACCTCTAATCTTGACACAAAATGTGTTTAGCTACACATATTCATGGTAGCTTGTTTCACAAGTTTCGTGAGGAGATGAAAAAGCATTCGCGTCGAATAATCGAGATCGGATGCGAAATCAGCTTCTCAATGTGTAAAATCCCTCTTGGATGAAGAAATATCAGAAAAATAGGTTTTGGTATGATAAAGTGAAGTTATGATCCCAAGAAAATTCACAAAATACATTTATAGTACACTTGAAATCAGACACGTTCACACTGCGAACTTTTAGTTTGCCTAGCGAACTACAATTTTGGCACCTGAAGTGCCTACTGATAAGATAAACCGCCTATGAGTTTCTGCATAAGTTCGCAATCCGAACTTTTGTTCGCAATCCAAACTTTTGTTCGCAAAGCGAACTATTCGCCTACAAGTTCGCAAAGCGAACTTAGACCCCTTTAGCTACTGCCATCTCAAAGGTGTCCTTCGCCAGGTCCTCGTAAAGCGATGAAATCAGCGAACATTCGCTGGGAGTTTGCAAAGCGAACTTTAGTCCCTTTTCCTACTGCCATAATTCTGGGACCATTCGCTGGGACTTCGCCAGTTATTCGCAAAGCGAACATTCGCTGGCAATTTCGCAAAGCGAACTTGCTGATGTTTTCCTCCTTTCTTTGGCAACTTGCATCATTTCTTTGTGTCTTACATCTTTGAACATTTAGTGCCTTTTTCTGCACAATAACACACATATTACAAGCACCAAAGGTATATCACAATATTTGAAGAATAACAACAATCCATGAGTAAAATCCACACTTTGTCATAAAAGAGTTGAAAAATATCAAGTATCAAATAGAAATATTAGTCATGTTTGACATCTAACAAACTCTCCCCAACTAACTCTTTATTTGTCCTCAAGCAAAGTATGCCTCTATTGAAAAACAAGAGGATTTGCTCAAGCATTTGACTCAACCAAGAAAAGATCAACGACTCAAATAAACGACAATTACAAACAAGCAATAATTACAAATTCCTAGAATCGAACAATGCACAAGAACTTGATTCTTAAACAAAGATCAGACAATGTTTTAAGCGACAACTAAACTCTCATGCTCATGTCACTCTAACACTCCTCTTCGAAAAAGAATTAAAGGAAATTAACGCGTTTGTAACCGCGGGGCAATTTCGCTTAAATGACAAATGATGCAAATACAAAGCAATTCATACAATATCTAAACGATTAATAAAGAAGTCATGGAAGCAAAAAGATCACTAAGGGCTTTTAAGGTTGTAGCTTGGTCGGGTTAACAATAAAGGGACATTTCTTAAGGTCATTGAATCGAAATTGCCGATGCAAAAGAACATTCACTATACAAGGTATTCACACACATCTCAACTTCATTCACCAATTTCATTTCTTTATTAAAAACATTCTCAAACTTCCTTATGCACAATTATTGGTCTCTATTTTTCTCTTTCAAGCAAACATTCTTTTTCTCTCTTTTTTTTAATATTCATATTCACATTTCTTTTTCTTTTCATGCTTGCTTGAAATTTTTTTTTAAAAGTTTGAGCAATTTACTAATCTTCTTTTTCATTCTCCCAACTTATTTTCAACTAAACTTTAAGTGAATGCTCCTTGCTTTTTAAGGCATGGAAATCAATAAAAACAACATTCCAAGGTTCAAGAAGAAATTTTTTTAGAAACTCTCAAAAATTCAATGATGAACTTGATTTTCAAATTATGTACAACACAAAGTTCATCACTAAATGAGATCTAAACTGTTTAGGTTCAAGGGGTTAACAAATACTCACTACTCACGGGTAAATCACTGTTTGGAAATAGTTGTGCTCAATATCAACAAGTGCCTTGATCATTTCTAATGCTTCCACAAAATCACACAAATCACAAGATAAAGTATGAATTAAAAGTATAAAACAAAATTCATCATCAATCCTATGCATTTGGTAAACCATGTAGGTTTCTCACTTTTGTAGTTTTTGGACCTAAGTGACATAAGCAATCAATAAAGTTGTAACAAGAAATAAAATTTCATTTGTACAAAGACAAAAAGTTCTAACACATTCTAAAATCTAGAAATAGGTAACTATGTACCTTGCCAACAATAACATGCTTAAATTCTATCATTGCCATCCAAACTTGGAGGGATCTTCTTTGGTGAACAACAATCACCAACCTAGAAGTCTCTTTCAAAACCACATCCAAAAGTTGGAAACATTAAATTTCAACAAGCACCATCATAACACAACACAATAAAAGAAAACTAAACTAAAAATGAAATGAAAACTGAACAATTTTAACTAAAAACATAATACTAATAATAATAATGTTATGGTGTGAAAACACCAACAAAGTCATTAGTACCTCAAAAGGATACAAAGTACATCAAATCTCAAAATAATCCACCTAGTGGATAAAGTACAACAATAACAACTGATACATAAAGCATAATAAAAAAACTTCACTTTGAAGAATCAAAGGAAGTACAAAATGACAACATCAAAATCAGTCCTCTTCGGACTCGGAACCAGAAACCTCAATCAACTCTTCCTTAGAACCAGACTCTGATCCAGATACCTCTACATCATCACCATCAACCTCTGCATCAGCATTCTCCTCAGCATCCTCAGGCTCACAAACCAAGGTCTTCCATCCAAATGCCTCCCCATCATCCGGGAGGGCATTCACATAAAACTCTCGTATCATCTCTACATTATAACTATCAACAGGTGTCACCAACTTTCCCCATTTTTTTCATTCAAGAAGGCCAGCCACCACCCGATAGCTGCCATGTGGATTCAGATTAAACCTCTTCTCAGACAATATGGTTCTCCTCTCTAAAGTCAGGTACCTAGCAGCTTGTTTTGCCCCTACGAAACGTGTATTATCGTACTAAATTGGAGCAGGTCGTGTAGAGCTACCGGTCTTTCTTCTTTTTTACGGAATGATATTTGGAGCCATCTGCAAAAACCACCAGATAAACAACAATCAGCCAGCAAAATAGTCCATTAGAATAGGCACAAAACATTTGATCGGAATCCCAAAGTGAGGCAGTAAAAAAAATATAAAAAATCTGGTCTGTTTGCGCAAAGTTCGCAAAGCGAAATCCTGGTGAACATTTTCCCAAGATTCGCAAAGCGAAGTTCTGGCGAATGTTCGCCCCAGGTTCGTAAAGCGAACTAGTCAGCGAACCTGCGAATTTTTCTCAAAAACAATAGCATCCCAACTTTCTAACATCAGACATTCTTTCACAATACAACCTCTATTCTAAAGTTTGCATAAAATTCAACATGCAACAACAAACAAACCTTAAAACAGAGGTGAATTGCACCCAATTTTTAAACCTAGAGTTAAAATGTCTCTAATGTTCAACCTAACTAACCTAACCACATTGTCTATCACAAATTAATAGAGAGAAGTAACATCAAACCTAGATTTGTTAGCACTTGGAAAAACTTGTGAGAGGTGATAGGAACAGAGAGCAAACGTGAGATCAAAATACTTGCTTTAGTGTTTGTGAGAGTTCGCAAAGTGAGAGAGTGATAACGGCCAAGAGAGTGTAGGGTTATCACTCTCAATCAGAAAAAGTCATGGGTCATGGGCCCAAGTGTCTGGCCCACACCAAATAAAAATTCCCTTTTTAATGAGGTGGCAGCAGAAAAACATTTGGCTGTCTCGCTAAGTTCGCAATGCAAACTGGCTAGCGAACACTTGCTCTAGGCTCGCAAAGCGAACTAGCTAGCGAACATGACAGAACTTTGAAAAAAATTTATGCTGCTGCTACCACACTACACCAATTCTAAACAACTTAATCACTTAAAAACAGCAGAAAACAGAAATACTTACAAGGTTGGGGTGCCTCCCAACTAGTGCTTTGTTTAACGTCGTTTGAGCTCGACGGTCCAATGCAACCTCAAGGATCGCAAAAAGGTACTACGGAGGGATTTCGCTCGAAATCACAACCAAGATAAATCTTCAACCTCTGACTATTTACAGTCTAACTCTCATTTGACTGTGTGTCATCAATGACTATTGCCCCATATTATTTGATCTCCCGAATCCGGAATGGACCAGACCACTTAGATTTCAATTTTCCAGGGAACAGTTTTAATCGAGAATTGAAAAGTAAGACCAGTTGTCCTACTTCAAACTGTTTGGTCACTACCTTTCTCTCATGGTAAGTTTTCACTCGATCTTTGTACAGCTTGTTGGAGTCATACGCTTGGAGGCGCAATTTCTCCATTTCATGCAATTGTATCTTTCTTCTTTCTCCACTTAAAGTTGGATCAAAATTCAAAACTTTCAAGGCTCAAAATGTCTTATGCTCCAACTCCACCGGCAAATGACAATTCTTACCATAAACCATTTTGAAAGGTGTGAGACCAATCAGAGCTTTAAAAGTTGTCCGATAGGCCCACAAAGCATCGTCGAGCTTATTTGACCAATCATTTCTCGAGGAAGACACTATTTTTTCCAAGATCCTTTTAATTTCACGGTTTGATACCTACGCTTGTCCATTGGCCTGTGGATGATATGGTGTTGCAACTTTGTGCTTTACACCATACTGCTCCAAGGCTTTTTCTAGAAAAGTGTTGCAAAAGTGGGATCCTCCGTCACTTATCAACACCCTCGGAGTACCAAATCGAGAAAAAATATTTTTCTTTAAAAAATTTATCACAGTTTTTCCATCCGCTTTAGCACATGTTATTGCCTCTACCCACTTGGATACATAGTCAGTTGCGACCAAAATATACTCATTGGAAAACAATGATGGAAAAGGTCCAACAAAGTCTATTCCCCAACAATCAAACACCTCAACTTCCAACATGTTTTGTAACGGCATTTCATGCCGTTTTGAAATTCCATCACTCCTTTGACACTTGTCACAACTTTGTACATGCGCATGTGCATCTTTGAATAAAGAAGGCCAATAAAAGCTCGATTGGAGGACTTTCGTTGCCGTTCTTAATCCGTTGAAATGCCCTCCATAAGGAGAGTTGTGACAATGCAAAGTATGTTAGTGGCCTATTCTTTTGACACGCATCTTCTCAAAATATTATCGACACCAAGCTTAAATAAATATGGTTCGTCCCAAACAAAAGACTTGGTGTCAGACAAAAATTTCTTTTTTTGATGATGAGTTAGACCTTCCGGTATTAATCCGGCGGCTTTGTGATTAGCCATGTCGGCAAACCATGGTCTAACTTGCACCATATACAACTTTTCGTCCGAAAATTCCTCCTTGGCCTCTAATTCATTTTTTGTTACTTCAACATTTACAAGGCAGGATAAGTGATCCGCCACCAAATTATCATATCCCTTTTTGTCACGAATTTCCAAATTAAATTCTTGTAACAAAAGGACCCAACGAATTAGCCTTTGTTTTGAATCCGGCTTGGTAAGCAAATACTTAATCGCCGCATGATCCGTGTAAACCACTACTCGAGACCCAATTAAATAAGACTGAAATTTCTCCAATGCATACACTATCGCAAGCAACTCTTTTTTTATTGTTGCATAGTTTATTTGAGCTTCATTCAATACTTTGCTCGCGTAGTGTATAGCATGAAAATGTTTTGTTCTCCGTTGACCCAATACCGCACCTACCGCATAATCGCTTGCGTCACACATGAGTTCAAAATCCATTTTCAAATTGGGCAAACTTTGTTTTAAAGAATTAAAAGCGACCATGCAAGACTCATCAAAATCAAAGGACTTATCTTTATTGAGCAAATTGCTCAAAGGCTTTGCGATCTTTGCGAAATCCTTGATGAACCTCCGGTAAAATCCCGCATGTCCAAGGAAGCTCCTTATACCTTTTACATTCAACGGTGGTGGCAATTTCTCAATAACATCCACCTTGGCTTGATCCACTTCAAGGCCCTTTGAAGAAAATTTGTGGCCGAGCACTATTCCTTCTGTCACCATGAAGTTGCATTTTTCCCAATTGAGTACCAAGTTGGTTTCCACACACCGTTCCAATACCGCATCCAAGTTTTTCAAACAAATATCAAACGATTGCCCAAAAACTGAGAAGTCATCCATTAAAACCTCAATTGTATTTTTGATCAAATTTGAGAATATTGCTTGCATACACCTTTGAAAAGTCGCCAGTGCATTACACAGCCCAAACGGAATCCTCCTATACGCAAAGATTCCAAAAGGGCATGTGAAAGCAGTTTTTTCATGGTCCTCTGGGTTCACAATAATTCGATTGTAACCCGAATAACCATCCAAAAAACAGTAGAATTGTTGACCGGAAAGTCTCTTAAGCATTTGATCCATAAACGGAAGAGGGAAATGATTTTTCCTTGTAGCTTGGTTTAGCCTACGGTAATCGATACACATTTTCCACCCGGTAACGGTTCTTGTTAGGATTAACTCATTTTTCTCGTTTCGGATAACCGTCAATCCGCCTTTTTTCGGCACCACTTGTACCGGGCTAACCCATGGGCTATCAGAAATGGGGTAAATCATTCCGGCATCTAACATTTTTACCACTTCCTTCCTAACCACCTCTTTCATGGTAAGATTTAAGCGGCGTTGCGGTTGAGCGACCGGTTTGAAATCTTCTTCCATGAATATCCGATGCATACAATAAGAGGGACTTATTCCTTTTAAATCGGAAAGAGTCCATCCCATTGCCTCTTGATCCTTCTTCAAAACATACATCAATTTTTCCTCCTCAATTGTGGTTAGCTCCGTGCTTATGATCACCGGTTTATGCCCCTCATCATCTAGAAAAACATATTTAAGATGAGATGGCAACAACTTCAATTCAAGCTTAATTTCCTCATTATTTTCCTTTTTCAAAATTTCCACCCTTTCTTTCAAAGGAGGAATTTCATCCAATTCTTCTAATTCTCGCAAACACTTTTCGATCTCTTTTTCTTCGGCTTCATTGATACTTTGAAGAGCATTTGTAAGAACTTTTAGTAATGGGGTTGGAACTTGTAATTGCCACTTTACTTCTTCAATCACCTTTTATGTTGCATATATTCTAAAACAATCGCCTTTGTCCTTTGAATGCTTCATGGCCTCAAATAGATTGAAACAAATCTCCTCATCTTGGACTCTAACCTTCATAAGACCGTCATCCATATCAATGGCCATTCTAGTAGTTTTTATAAACGGTCTTCCAAGAATCAATGGAGCGTCTTCATCTTTCTCCATATCAATCACCACAAAGTCGATGGGAAACAAGAATTTGTCCACCTTAACCAATACATCTTCCGCTACACTGTGAGGACGGGTAGTGGATTTATCGGCAAGTTGCAATGTCATTTGAGTTGTTCTCAATTCCATATGTCCCAACCTTTTCACAATAGACAAAGGTATCAAATTGATACTAGAGCCCAAATCGATCAACCCGTTGCCAACATAGATATTTCCTATTGTAACCGGCAAAGTGACTCGTCCCGTATCACTTTCTTTCTGCGGGAGAGTCCGTTGAATGATAGCGCTACAACTAGCATCAACCATGATAGTTTCTTGATCCGTATACCTTTTCTTTTTGGTGAGAATATCCTTCAGGAATTTTTCATATTTCGGCATTTGCTCCAATGCTTCGAAAAATGGAATGTTGATTTGCAATTGCTTGAAAATATCCATAAACCGAGCATAGTGCCTCACACTATCTTTCTTTGACGGAGCATGAGGATATGGCAAATGTTGGATCAGAATAGTACTCACCGGTTCCTTCCTAGTCTTTTTCAATTTTTCTTCTCTCATTTTTTTCTTCCTCACTTTTTTTCTTTTCATTTTCAACTAAATCTCCCACAATATTTTTTTCTACTTCATTCTCATCACTATCTTTTTCTTTTTAAACTACTTCCTCCCCTTCCACTACAACCTCACCTATGCCCATATCGATTTCTCTTCCACTTCTTGTTAGAATAGCCTTGCAATGCTCTTTTGGATTTGGTTGAGTATTTGCAGGAAAAGTTACTTTGTGTTAGTCGGCCAATTGTTTTGATAATTGTCCGACTTGCGTCTCAAGATTCTTTATGGCTGCATCAGTATTCTTTTGATTTGACATTGACATTTGCATAAATTGCATGAGAGTGTCTTCCATCTTTGTATTTCCACTTGGAGTTTGTGGAGGTTGAGTGTAATTTTGATATTGTTGACGATTTGAAGGTCCGGCATCTTGAGGCCTCCGTGGTTGTTGATAACCTTGATTACCTCTTGGTTGGTAACCTTGGTTACCTTGTTGGTAAGGTGGTCAAGGTTGATATCCTTGATTTTGATTTCCCGCATAATTTACCTCTTCCACAACCGGAGGACAATATCCGGTAGGGTGATCTCCTCTACAAAGCTCACAACTCGCTATTTGTTGGATGTTGTTGGGAACTTCTTGCATCTCTTTGATTTGTTGTGGAAGTTTTGACATTTGTTGCGTCAACAACTCCACTTGTTGTGATAACAATTTGTTTTGTGCAAGAATTACATCATTAGTTCCCAACTCAAGCACTCCCAGCTTCTTTTGTGATTGGACACGGTTATGATTCCCTTGATGATCGTTTAGTCCCATCTTGTCAATGATCGAATTACTTCTTCAGCGCTTTTTGACATTAAAGACCCGCCTAAAGTCACATCCAACAAGGTTTTATGATTTGGTTGGAGACCATTTCTGAAAATATGAACCTGCGTGAGCTCATCAAAACCGTGCCCTTTGCATTTTCTAAGCATGGACTTGAATCTCTCCCAAGCTTCGTTGAGAGACTCATTCCCACCTTGTGAGAAAACTGTAATCGTCATTTTTGCTTCCATGAAACGATTGCGAGGAAAAAATTGTTCCAAGAACTTCTCTTCTAACATGTTCCAGTCCGTCATAATAGCAGTTGATTGGTCAAGGTACCATTCCTTTGCCTTCCCAATTAGGGAATGCGGGAACAGTCTCTTAAACAACGGCTCTTCTTCAGTTTCTGGGGCTCCAGTTGCGCCCGCAATTTCATAGAATTTGGTCAAGTGAGTAAAGGGATCCTCGTGATCCATACCTGTGAATGGATTCTGGTATAGAAGAGCGAGGATACCCGTCTTCATTTCAGAGTGTCGACCATTATGAGCATTACGTGCGAACTGAGCAGTATGCCTCAGACTATTAACATAAGGTGTTGAAGTAAGTGGTGGTGGTGGTGGTGCATCCATGGTTGGCAGTAACTGTTGTATTGGTGTCGAAGTTGAACTTTTTTCTCGTTCTCGTCTTTCCTTAGCAAGTTGCCTCCTCCGCCTTGTTTTGCTATTTAACTTACACGCAGTTCTTTCAATCTCAGGATCAAAAAGAAGTTGGTCTACGGGTAACTTCCCTCGCATAAACAAAGTCTACACACTTAGCCAAACAAATTAAAAAGCACAAGAAAAAGTTAAACAAGCTTAAAACTTAACAACTATTGCGATGTTTGCAATAACAAACAACAATCCCCAACAACGACGCCATTTTGGTGAAAAGTAATTCGGGGGGTGTTTTATTGTATCCACAAGGTTTGTGTGATGTCAATGCTTGTCGTTCAATAGTTTACCGTTTTAAGTAAAGGGTTTTCAAATGATTCTTGGTTTTGTAACATAAGCTTATAGCAAAGAAGTAAATTAGAGCAAAGATGTTGTAAGTTTTAGAAAAGCATGTCAAGAATAGATTTCACTAATCCTTTTCATACGTATCCGATTAATCAAGCATATGAACTTAGTTTCGATCAATACAATCGCGTATCCTCGCAAATAAGTTTATGTTTAAAGCAAATTTATGAGTATTGTTGTTTAAATCATTAGATGATGTCTCACGCTAACAATCGAAATAGCAAACGTTAAGATCGATACAAAGTGAATATTAAACCCCAAATCTATATCTAGAGTTTGGTTTTTAAGAGATGAAGATATTAGGTCAAGATTTGGAAAATCTATGTCTAGAGTGATTCAAACCACAAATATACCATTAAAAGCAAACAACTTCATCATATATTGATCATCAACCTTATTCATATACAAAAGATCAAAAGAAATACATACAAGCAAGATTAACTACCTCTAATCTTGACACAAAATGTGTTTAGCTACACATATTCATGGTAGCTTGTTTCACAAGTTTCGTGAGGAGATGAAAAAGCATTCGCGTCGAATAATCGAGATCGGATGCGAAATCAGCTTCTCAATGTGTAAAATCCCTCTTGGATGAAGAAATATCAGAAAAATAGGTTTTGGTATGATAAAGTGAAGTTATGATCCCAAGAAAATTCACAAAATACATTTATAGTACACTTGAAATCAGACACGTTCACACTGCGAACTTTTAGTTTGCCTAGCGAACTACAATTTTGGCACCTGAAGTGCCTACTGATAAGATAAACCGCCTATGAGTTTCTGCATAAGTTCGCAATCCGAACTTTTGTTCGCAATCCAAACTTTTGTTCGCAAAGCGAACTATTCGCCTACAAGTTCGCAAAGCGAACTTAGACCCCTTTAGCTACTGCCATCTCAAAGGTGTCCTTCGCCAGGTCCTCGTAAAGCGATGAAATCAGCGAACATTCGCTGGGAGTTTGCAAAGCGAACTTTAGTCCCTTTTCCTACTGCCATAATTCTGGGACCATTCGCTGGGACTTCGCCAGTTATTCGCAAAGCGAACATTCGCTGGCAATTTCGCAAAGCGAACTTGCTGATGTTTTCCTCCTTTCTTTGGCAACTTGCATCATTTCTTTGTGTCTTACATCTTTGAACATTTAGTGCCTTTTTCTGCACAATAACACACATATTACAAGCACCAAAGGTATATCACAATATTTGAAGAATAACAACAATCCATGAGTAAAATCCACACTTTGTCATAAAAGAGTTGAAAAATATCAAGTATCAAATAGAAATATTAGTCATGTTTGACATCTAACAAACTCTCCCCAACTAACTCTTTATTTGTCCTCAAGCAAAGTATGCCTCTATTGAAAAACAAGAGGATTTGCTCAAGCATTTGACTCAACCAAGAAAAGATCAACGACTCAAATAAACGACAATTACAAACAAGCAATAATTACAAATTCCTAGAATCGAACAATGCACAAGAACTTGATTCTTAAACAAAGATCAGACAATGTTTTAAGCGACAACTAAACTCTCATGCTCATGTCACTCTAACACTCCTCTTCGAAAAAGAATTAAAGGAAATTAACGCGTTTGTAACCGCGGGGCAATTTCGCTTAAATGACAAATGATGCAAATACAAAGCAATTCATACAATATCTAAACGATTAATAAAGAAGTCATGGAAGCAAAAAGATCACTAAGGGCTTTTAAGGTTGTAGCTTGGTCGGGTTAACAATAAAGGGACATTTCTTAAGGTCATTGAATCAAAATTGCCGATGCAAAAGAACATTCACTATACAAGGTATTCACACACATCTCAACTTCATTCACCAATTTCATTTCTTTATTAAAAACATTCTCAAACTTCCTTATGCACAATTATTGGTCTCTATTTTTCTCTTTCAAGCAAACATTCTTTTTCTCTCTTTTTTTTAATATTCATATTCACATTTCTTTTTCTTTTCATGCTTGCTTGAAATTTTTTTTTAAAAGTTTGAGCAATTTACTAATCTTCTTTTTCATTCTCCCAACTTATTTTCAACTAAACTTTAAGTGAATGCTCCTTGCTTTTTAAGGCATGGAAATCAATAAAAACAACATTCCAAGGTTCAAGAAGAAAATTTTTTAGAAACTCTCAAAAATTCAATGATGAACTTGATTTTCAAATTATGTACAACACAAAGTTCATCACTAAATGAGATCTAAACTGTTTAGGTTCAAGGGGTTAACAAATACTCACTACTCACGGGTAAATCACTGTTTGGAAATAGTTGTGCTCAATATCAACAAGTGCCTTGATCATTTCTAATGCTTCCACAAAATCACACAAATCACAAGATAAAGTATGAATTAAAAGTATAAAACAAAATTCATCATCAATCCTATGCATTTGGTAAACCATGTAGGTTTCTCACTTTTGTAGTTTTTGGACCTAAGTGACATAAGCAATCAATAAAGTTGTAACAAGAAATAAAATTTCATTTGTACAAAGACAAAAAGTTCTAACACATTCTAAAATCTAGAAATAGGTAACTATGTACCTTGCCAACAATAACATGCTTAAATTCTATCATTGCCATCCAAACTTGGAGGGATCTTCTTTGGTGAACAACAATCACCAACCTAGAAGTCTCTTTCAAAACCACATCCAAAAGTTGGAAACATTAAATTTCAACAAGCACCATCATAACACAACACAATAAAAGAAAACTAAACTAAAAATGAAATGAAAACTGAACAATTTTAACTAAAAACATAATACTAATAATAATAATGTTATGGTGTGAAAACACCAACAAAGTCATTAGTACCTCAAAAGGATACAAAGTACATCAAATCTCAAAATAATCCACCTAGTGGATAAAGTACAACAATAACAACTGATACATAAAGCATAATAAAAAAACTTCACTTTGAAGAATCAAAGGAAGTACAAAATGACAACATCAAAATCAGTCCTCTTCGGACTCGGAACCAGAAACCTCAATCAACTCTTCCTTAGAACCAGACTCTGATCCAGATACCTCTACATCATCACCATCAACCTCTGCATCAGCATTCTCCTCAGCATCCTTAGGCTCACAAACCAAGGTCTTCCATCCAAATGCCTCCCCATCATCCGGGAGGGCATTCACATAAAACTCTCGTATCATCTCTACATTATAACTATCAACAGGTGTCACCAACTTTCCCCATTTTTTTCATTCAAGAAGGCCAGCCACCACCCGATAGCTGCCATGTGGATTCAGATTAAACCTCTTCTCAGACAATATGGTTCTCCTCTCTAAAGTCAGGTACCTAGCAGCTTGTTTTGCCCCTACGAAACGTGTATTATCGTACTAAATTGGAGCAGGTCGTGTAGAGCTACCGGTCTTTCTTCTTTTTTACGGAATGATATTTGGAGCCATCTGCAAAAACCACCAGATAAACAACAATCAGCCAGCAAAATAGTCCATTAGAATAGGCACAAAACATTTGATCGGAATCCCAAAGTGAGGCAGTAAAAAAAATATAAAAAATCTGGTCTGTTTGCGCAAAGTTCGCAAAGCGAAATCCTGGTGAACATTTTCCCCAGATTCGCAAAGCGAAGTTCTGGAGAATGTTCGCCCCAGGTTCGTAAAGCGAACTAGTCAGCGAACCTGCGAATTTTTCTCAAAAACAATAGCATCCCAACTTTCTAACATCAGACATTCTTTCACAATACAACCTCTATTCTAAAGTTTGCATAAAATTCAACATGCAACAACAAACAAACCTTAAAACAGAGGTGAATTGCACCCAATTTTTAAACCTAGAGTTAAAATGTCTCTAATGTTCAACCTAACTAACCTAACCACATTGTCTATCACAAATTAATAGAGAGAAGTAGCATCAAACCTAGACTTGTTAGCACTTGGAAAAACTTGTGAGAGGTGATAGGAACAGAGAGCAAACGTGAGATCAAAATACTTGCTTTAGTGTTTGTGAGAGTTCGCAAAGTGAGAGAGTGATAACGGCCAAGAGAGTGTAGGGTTATCACTCTCAATCAGAAAAAGTCATGGGTCATGGGCCCAAGTGTCTGGCCCACACCAAATAAAAATTCCCTTTTTAATGAGGTGGCAGCAGAAAAACATTTGGCTGTCTCGCTAAGTTCGCAATGCAAACTGGCTAGCGAACACTTGCTCTAGGCTCGCAAAGCGAACTAGCTAGCGAACATGACAGAACTTTGAAAAAAATTTATGCTGCTGCTACCACACTACACCAATTCTAAACAACTTAATCACTTAAAAACAGCAGAAAACAGAAATACTTACAAGGTTGGGGTGCCTCCCAACTAGTGCTTTGTTTAACGTCGTTTGAGCTCGACGGTCCAATGCAACCTCAAGGATCGCAAAAAGGTACTACGGAGGGATTTCGCTCGAAATCACAACCAAGATAAATCTTCAACCTCTGACTATTTACAGTCTAACTCTCATTTGACTGTGTGTCATCAATGACTATTGCCCCATATTATTTGATCTCCCGAATCCGGAATGGACCAGACCACTTAGATTTCAATTTTCCAGGGAACAGTTTTAATCGAGAATTGAAAAGTAAGACCAGTTGTCCTACTTCAAACTGTTTGGTCACTACCTTTCTCTCATGGTAAGTTTTCACTCGATCTTTGTACAGCTTGTTGGAGTCATACGCTTGGAGGCGCAATTTCTCCATTTCATGCAATTGTATCTTTCTTCTTTCTCCACTTAAAGTTGGATCAAAATTCAAAAATTTCAAGGCTCAAAATGTCTTATGCTCCAACTCCACCGGCAAATGACAATTCTTACCATAAACCATTTTGAAAGGTGTGAGACCAATCGGAGCTTTAAAAGTTGTTCGATAGGCCCACAAAGCATCGTCGAGCTTATTTGACCAATCATTTCTCGAGGAAGACACTATTTTTTCCAAGATCCTTTTAATTTCACGGTTTGATACCTACGCTTGTCCATTGGCCTGTGGATGATATGGTGTTGCAACTTTGTGCTTTACACCATACTGCTCCAAGGCTTTTTCTAGAAAAGTGTTGCAAAAGTGGGATCCTCCGTCACTTATCAACACCCTCGGAGTACCAAATCGAGAAAAAATATTTTTCTTTAAAAAATTTATCACAGTTTTTCCATCCGCTTTAGCACATGTTATTGCCTCTACCCACTTGGATACATAGTCAGTTGCGACCAAAATATACTCATTGGAAAACAATGATGGAAAAGGTCCAACAAAGTCTATTCCCCAACAATCAAACACCTCAACTTCCAACATGTTTTGTAACGGCATTTCATGTCGTTTTGAAATTCCATCACTCCTTTGACACTTGTCACAACTTTGTACATGCGCATGTGCATCTTTGAATAAAGAAGGCCAATAAAAGCTCGATTGGAGGACTTTCGTTGCCGTTCTTAATCCGTTGAAATGCCCTCCATAAGGAGAGTTGTGACAATGCAAAGTATGTTAGTGGCCTATTCTTTTGACACGCATCTTCTCAAAATATTATCGACACCAAGCTTAAATAAATATGGTTCGTCCCAAACAAAAGACTTGGTGTCAGACAAAAATTTCTTTTTTTGATGATGAGTTAGACCTTCCGGTATTAATCCGGCGGCTTTGTGATTAGCCATGTCGGCAAACCATGGTCTAACTTGCACCATATACAACTTTTCGTCCGAAAATTTCTCCTTGGCCTCTAATTCATTTTTTGTTACTTCAACATTTACAAGGCAGGATAAGTGATCCGCCACCAAATTATCATATCCCTTTTTGTCACGAATTTCCAAATTAAATTCTTGTAACAAAAGGACCCAACGAATTAGCCTTTGTTTTGAATCCGGTTTGGTAAGCAAATACTTAATCGCCGCATGATCCGTGTAAACCACTACTCGAGACCCAATTAAATAAGACTGAAATTTCTCCAATGCATACACTATCGCAAGCAACTCTTTTTTTATTGTTGCATAGTTTATTTGAGCTTCATTCAATACTTTGCTCGCGTAGTGTATAGCATGAAAATTGTTTGTTCTCCGTTGACCCAATACCGCACCTACCGCATAATCGCTTGCGTCACACATGAGTTCAAAATCCATTTTCAAATTGGGCAAACTTTGTTTTAAAGAATTAAAAGCGACCATGCAAGACTCATCAAAATCAAAGGACTTATCTTTGTTGAGCAAATTGCTCAAAGGCTTTGCGATCTTTGCGAAATCCTTGATGAACCTCCGATAAAATCCCGCATGTCCAAGGAAGCTCCTTATACCTTTTACATTCAACAGTGGTGGCAATTTCTCAATAACATCCACCTTGGCTTGATCCACTTCAAGGCCCTTTGAAGAAAATTTGTGGCCGAGCACTATTCCTTCTGTCACCATGAAGTTGCATTTTTCCCAATTGAGTACCAAGTTGGTTTCCACACACCGTTCCAATACCGCATCCAAGTTTTTCAAACAAATATCAAACGATTGCCCAAAAACTGAGAAGTCATCCATTAAAACCTCAATTGTATTTTTGATCAAATCTGAGAATATTGCTTGCATACACCTTTGAAAAGTCGCCAGTGCATTACACAGCCCAAACGGAATCCTCCTATACGCAAAGATTCCAAAAGGGCATGTGAAAGCAGTTTTTTCATGGTCCTCTGGGTTCACAATAATTCGATTGTAACCCGAATAACCATCCAAAAAACAGTAGAATTGTTGACTGGAAAGTCTCTCAAGCATTTGATCCATAAACGAAAGAGGGAAATGATTTTTCCTTGTAGCTTGGTTTAGCCTACGGTAATCGATACACATTTTCCACCCGGTAACGGTTCTTGTTAGGATTAACTCATTTTTCTCGTTTCGGATAACCGTCAATCCGCCTTTTTTCGGCACCACTTGTACCGGGCTAACCCATGGGCTATCAGAAATGGGGTAAATCATTCCGGCATCTAACATTTTTACCACTTCCTTCCTAACCACCTCTTTCATGGTAAGATTTAAGCGGCGTTGCGGTTGAGCGACCGGTTTGAAATCTTCTTCCATGAATATCCGATGCATACAATAAGAGGGACTTATTCCTTTTAAATCGGAAAGAGTCCATCCCATTGCCTCTTGATCCTTCTTCAAAACATACATCAATTTTTCCTCCTCAATTGTGGTTAGCTCCGTGCTTATGATCACCGGTTTATGCCCCTCATCATCTAGAAAAACATATTTAAGATGGGATGGCAACAACTTCAATTCAAGCTTAATTTCCTCATTATTTTCCTTTTTCAAAATTTCCACCCTTTCTTTCAAAGGAGGAATTTCATCCAATTCTTCTAGTTCTCGCAAACACTTTTCGATCTCTTTTTCTTCGGCTTCATTGATACTTTGAAGAGCATTTGTAAGAACTTTTAGTAATGGGGTTGGAACTTGTAATTGCCACTTTACTTCTTCAATCACCTTTTATGTTGCATATATTCTAAAACAATCGCCTTTGTCCTTTGAATGCTTCATGGCCTCAAATAGATTGAAACAAATCTCCTCATCTTGGACTCTAACCTTCATAAGACCGTCATCCATATCAATGACCATTCTAGTAGTTTTTATAAACGGTCTTCCAAGAATCAATGGAGCGTCTTCATCTTTCTCCATATCAATCACCACAAAGTCGATGGGAAACAAGAATTTGTCCACCTTAACCAATACATCTTCCGCTACACTGTGAGGACGGGTAGTGGATTTATCGGCAAGTTGCAATGTCATTTGAGTTGTTCTCAATTCCATATGTCCCAACCTTTTCACAATAGACAAAGGTATCAAATTGATACTAGAGCCCAAATCGATCAACCCGTTGCCAACATAGATATTTCCTATTGTAACCGGCAAAGTGACTCGTCCCGTATCACTTTCTTTCTGCGGGAGAGTTCGTTGAATGATAGCGCTACAACTAGCATCAACCATGATAGTTTCTTGATCCGTATACCTTTTCTTTTTGGTGAGAATATCCTTCAGGAATTTTTCATATTTCGGCATTTGCTCCAATGCTTCGAAAAATGGAATGTTGATTTGCAATTGCTTGAAAATATCCATAAACCGAGCATAGTGCCTCACACTATCTTTCTTTGACGGAGCATGAGGATATGGCAAATGTTGGATCAGAATAGTACTCACCGGTTCCTTCCTAGTCTTTTTCAATTTTTCTTCTCTCATTTTTTTCTTCCTCACTTTTTTTCTTTTCATTTTCAACTAAATCTCCCACAATATTTTTTTCTACTTCATTCTCATCACTATCTTTTTCTTTTTAAACTACTTCCTCCCCTTCCACTACAACCTCACCTATGCCCATATCGATTTCTCTTCCACTTCTTGTTAGAATAGCCTTGCAATGCTCTTTTGGATTTGGTTGAGTATTTGCAGG
This sequence comes from Lathyrus tuberosus, assembly GCA_022829125.1. NCBI lineage: Eukaryota > Viridiplantae > Streptophyta > Magnoliopsida > Fabales > Fabaceae > Lathyrus > Lathyrus tuberosus. Next base: position 5,233,693 of record JALAZF010000111.1, on the reverse strand, counting down.
AAAAGTTACTTTGTGTTAGTCGGCCAATTGTTTTGATAATTGTCCGACTTGCGTCTCAAGATTCTTTATGGCTGCATCAGTATTCTTTTGATTTGACATTGACATTTGCATAAATTGCATGAGAGTGTCTTCCATCTTTGTATTTCCACTTGGAGTTTGTGGAGGTTGAGTGTAATTTTGATATTGTTGACGATTTGAAGGTCCGGCATCTTGAGGCCTCCGTGGTTGTTGATAACCTTGATTACCTCTTGGTTGGTAACCTTGGTTACCTTGTTGGTAAGGTGGTCAAGGTTGATATCCTTGATTTTGATTTCCCGCATAATTTACCTCTTCCACAACCGGAGGACAATATCCGGTAGGGTGATCTCCTCTACAAAGCTCACAACTCGCTATTTGTTGGATGTTGTTGGGAACTTCTTGCATCTCTTTGATTTGTTGTGGAAGTTTTGACATTTGTTGCGTCAACAACTCCACTTGTTGTGATAACAATTTGTTTTGTGCAAGAATTACATCATTAGTTCCCAACTCAAGCACTCCCAGCTTCTTTTGTGATTGGACACGGTTATGATTCCCTTGATGATCGTTTAGTCCCATCTTGTCAATGATCGAATTACTTCTTCAGCGCTTTTTGACATTAAAGACCCGCCTAAAGTCACATCCAACAAGGTTTTATGATTTGGTTGGAGACCATTTCTGAAAATATGAACCTGCGTGAGCTCATCAAAACCGTGCCCTTTGCATTTTCTAAGCATGGACTTGAATCTCTCCCAAGCTTCGTTGAGAGACTCATTCCCACCTTGTGAGAAAACTGTAATCGTCATTTTTGCTTCCATGAAACGATTGCGAGGAAAAAATTGTTCCAAGAACTTCTCTTCTAACATGTTCCAGTCCGTCATAATAGCAGTTGATTGGTCAAGGTACCATTCCTTTGCCTTCCCAATTAGGGAATGCGGGAACAGTCTCTTAAACAACGGCTCTTCTTCAGTTTCTGGGGCTCCAGTTGCGCCCGCAATTTCATAGAATTTGGTCAAGTGAGTAAAGGGATCCTCGTGATCCATACCTGTGAATGGATTCTGGTATAGAAGAGCGAGGATACCCGTCTTCATTTCAGAGTGTCGACCATTATGAGCATTACGTGCGAACTGAGCAGTATGCCTCAGACTATTAACATAAGGTGTTGAAGTAGGTGGTGGTGGTGGTGGTGCATCCATGGTTGGCAGTAACTGTTGTATTGGTGTCGAAGTTGAACTTTTTTCTCGTTCTCGTCTTTCCTTAGCAAGTTGCCTCCTCCGCCTTGTTTTGCTATTTAACTTACACGCAGTTCTTTCAATCTCAGGATCAAAAAGAAGTTGGTCTACGGGTAACTTCCCTCGCATAAACAAAGTCTACACACTTAGCCAAACAAATTAAAAAGCACAAGAAAAAGTTAAACAAGCTTAAAACTTAACAACTATTGCGATGTTTGCAATAACAAACAACAATCCCCAACAACGACGCCATTTTGGTGAAAAGTAATTCGGGGGGTGTTTTATTGTATCCACAAGGTTTGTGTGATGTCAATGCTTGTCGTTCAATAGTTTACCGTTTTAAGTAAAGGGTTTTCAAATGATTCTTGGTTTTGTAACATAAGCTTATAGCAAAGAAGTAAATTAGAGCAAAGATGTTGTAAGTTTTAGAAAAGCATGTCAAGAATAGATTTCACTAATCCTTTTCATACGTATCCGATTAATCAAGCATATGAACTTAGTTTCGATCAATACAATCGCGTATCCTCGCAAATAAGTTTATGTTTAAAGCAAATTTATGAGTATTGTTGTTTAAATCATTAGATGATGTCTCACGCTAACAATCGAAATAGCAAACGTTAAGATCGATACAAAGTGAATATTAAACCCCAAATCTATATCTAGAGTTTGGTTTTTAAGAGATGAAGATATTAGGTCAAGATTTGGAAAATCTATGTCTAGAGTGATTCAAACCACAAATATACCATTAAAAGCAAACAACTTCATCATATATTGATCATCAACCTTATTCATATACAAAAGATCAAAAGAAATACATACAAGCAAGATTAACTACCTCTAATCTTGACACAAAATGTGTTTAGCTACACATATTCATGGTAGCTTGTTTCACAAGTTTCGTGAGGAGATGAAAAAGCATCCGCGTCGAATAATCGAGATCGGATGCGAAATCAGCTTCTCAATGTGTAAAATCCCTCTTGGATGAAGAAATATCAGAAAAATAGGTTTTGGTATGATAAAGTGAAGTTATGATCCCAAGAAAATTCACAAAATACATTTATAGTACACTTGAAATTAGACACGTTCGCACTGCGAACTTTTAGTTTACCTAGCGAACTACACTTTTGGCACCTGAAGTGCCTACTGATAAGCTAAACCGCCTCTGAGTTTCTGCATAAGTTCGCAATGCGAAATTTTGTTCGCAAAGCGAACTTAGGTCCTTTTAGCTACTGCCATCTCAAAGGTGTCTTTCGCCAGGTCCTCGCAAAACGATGAAATCAGCGAACATTCACTAGGAGTTCGCAAAGCACATTTTAGTCCCTTTTCCTACTGCCATAATTCTGGGACCATTCGCTGGGACTTCGCCAGTTGTTCACAAAGCGAACATTCGCTGGCAAGTTCGCAAAGCGAACTTGTTGATGTTTTCCTCCTTTCTTCGGCAAATATTATCATTTCTTTGTGTCTTACATCTTTGATTATTTAGTGCCTTTTTCTGCACAATAACACACATATTACAAGCACCAAAGGTATATTCACAATGTTTGAAGAATAACAACAATCCATGAGTAAAATCCACACTTTGTCATAAAAGAGTTGAAAAATATCAAGTATCAAATAGAAATATTAATCATGTTTGACATCTAACAGAGCATCATGTGATGTTCCAACATCCTCTGTGACATCTTAATCCCCCATGGGAAAGAATGCTCCAATATCATCAGTAACACCAGCTTCTGTAGTTGAGTCATCAACCACAACATTTATGGATTCTAGCACAACCTGAATTCTTGAGTTGTAAACTCTGTAGGCTCTGCTATTTGTAGAGTATCCCAGAAAGATTCCTTCATCACTTTTGGGATCCATCTTCCTTCATTGCTCACGGTCAGCCAAGACATAACATTTGCTTCCAAAAAACATAGAAGTATTTCACAGTTGGCTTCCTTCCTTTCCACAACTCATATAATATGGCAGACGTGCCAGATCTGATGGTTACTCTATTTAGAATGTAACAAGTCATGTTCATAGCTTCAGCCCAAAAATGATAAGGAAATTTCTTGGCATGAAGCATGACCCTTGCACATTCTTGAATTGTCCTATTCTTTCTCTCAACCACACCATTCTTGTTTTATTGTTGAAAACTTAGTACTATATATATGTGCATTGCATAAGGCCAAAGAAAGGGGGATAAAAAAGAGACAACAACTAAAAACCTTTGTCCCCTCATTGCTCTCTCTCTCTCTCTCTCTCTCTCTCTCTCATGTTAAAACAAAATAAATAAATAAAAGAGACGTCATACTTCATCTTCACACAAGCTCATGAATAACAACAACAAAGCCGTTTTTCTTTCAAGCTCATAACAAATACGTAAATCACCATGAAAGTCTCTACATAACAAACCAAAACATCCGCAATCATGCACACCTTCGGCGCCGTTTAGCCTCAGTTTGTGGTAGCTTTCTCTTATCCCTTTCGTTTTATGTTCATAAAAACTTTTTATTGATTTTGTTTGTTTTAGTTTTTAGAATTCTTCTTATTAATATGTTAGTTGTTTAGAAATCTTTTTTTTTCTCTTTTTATCAAAACAAAATTTTTTAAAAAAATCACAAAATTAAAAAAATATATAACAAGCATTTTATCTTAATGTTTGTGACTGATTTTCTTTTACTTTGTTTATATAACAAGCATTTTATCTTAATGTTTGTGACTGATTTTCTTTTACTTTGTGACTAATTTTATTATTTATTTGTTTTGTTTGTGATTGTTTAATTATTTTTATTGCTTTTATTTTCCATTAGCTAGAAAAAGTAATTAATTGAATAATAGATAAAATACAACAAAAAAAAAATCAACTCTTTAAAAAAAAGAACAAAAAATAATAAATATTCGATCCAACGTCGAGACACTTTTTCTTAAGTCAAAACCAACGAGCTCATTTTATTTTCATGCTTGCGCTTATTTCTTTAATTGGGTTTACTTATAATCATTTCATTTCATCCCCATCCGACAAAATGTACCCCGTTCCCATTAAGTGTAATAATTTTATCGCTTTAATCTTGATTATATTTTAATGTTTTATCCATCTCTCACTTACACGCTCAAACCATTTTCATATTAATTCTCTATTCAACCAAAAACCTATGTCCCCTCATTGCTCTCTCTCTCTCTCTCTCTCTCTCTCTCTCTCTCTCTCTCTCTCTCACTTTAAAACAAAATAAATAAATAAATAAAAGATCATACTTCATCTTCACACAAGCTCATGAATAACAACAACAAAGACGTTTTTCTTTCAAGCTCATATCAAATCCGTAAAGCACCATGAAAGTCTCTACATAACAAACTGAAATATCCACAATCATACACACCTTCAGCGCCGTTCAACCCCTGTTTGTGGTAGCTTTCTCTTATCCCTTTCGTTTTATATTCATAAAAACTTTTTATAGATTTTGTTTGGTTTAGTTTTTAGAAATCTTCTTATTAATATGTTAGGTGTTTAGAAATCTTTTTTTCTCTTTTTATCAAAACAAAACTTTAAAAAAAAAATGACAAATTTTTTGAAAAAATATAACAAGAATTTTATCTTAATGTTTGTGATTGATTTTCTTTTACTTTGTTTATATTGATTTATGTGGGTTGTCTAATTTTATTGTTTATTTGTTTTGTTTGTGATTGCTTAATTATTTTTATTGCTTTTATTTTCCATTAGCTAGAAAAAGTAATTAATTGAACAATAGATAAAATACAACAAAAAAAACATAAAATCAACTCTTTAAAAATAAATAAATAAATACTCGATCCAACGTCGAGACACTTTTTCTCAAGTCAAAACCAACGAGCTCATTTTATTTTCGTGCTTGCGCTTATTTCTTTAATTGGATTTACTTATAATCTTTTCATTTCATCCCCATCCGACAAAATGTACCCCTTTCCCATTAATTGTAATAATTGATCGCTTTAATCTTGATTGTATTTTAATGTTTTATCCATCTCTCACTTACACGCTCAAACCATTTTCATACTAATTCTCGATTCAATATTGAGTCCATTTTCAAACCCTGTAAGTCGACTGTTTCTACGATCGCCCTCAACCAAACCCAAAACATTCTTGATTCATATATCAAGTCATACCCCAACTTGTAAGTCGACTGCTTTTTAGCATCGCCATCAACCTGATGCACACATTTTCTCTCTTTCTTTGGTTGTGGTATCGTTTACTAGGAGCACCCTTAGGGAATAGGAATCGACCTAACTTTTTCTGAAACCCTTGATCCAACGTCAAGTGGTTCCTTCCCTCATAAGTCGGTCGCCTTTTGCAATCGCCATCACGCAAATTCAAACCTCGATCTTTTATCAAGTATTTTAAAACTAAAATCTCTTTTCTCAAAAGAAATCAAAAAATACTTTAATTATATCTCTAACTTCTTTCCAAAATCTAAAAAATATTTCACAAATCTCAAACCATTTTTGCCTCTTGGCTTTTCCACTTAAAACTTTTCAATAAGGACGTGCTCCTAGCATCGTCCAAAAAAAACACACAACAAACGAAAAACCTTTTCAACACGAACTACGGAGTTCTGATTCCCTCTGGGATACGTAGGCACTGGGTTGAAAACACTGACGAGCTCAATAATAAAAAACTCTTATTTTCCCCCAAGTATTCATTCATCCATCATTCCTTTAGAAAGATTATAGATAACAAACACCTTTCATGCCTAGACAACTTAGACGATTTCCATCGAGTACGACGGATGTAGGGAGGTGATAATACCTTCTCCTTACATATACGACTTCTGAACCCAACATGGTTGCAATGACCATACCATATCCTCTATCCCGCGGGTCTTCTCGATATTTTCCCTTTCCCTTTGGGGAATAAATAAAGTTCGGTGGCGATTCTCTGTTAGTCCATCCATGAACTTTCTTCGCGAGGTCGTATTTTTCGAGGTACGATAGATGGCGACTCTGTTGGGGACTGGTTCACCCCTAAGCAAGTCAAGCCTAGTCTAGGTTGTTTCCTTCGCTTGTTTGAGTATTCGTTTATCTTGCTTGCTTATTTTCTTTTGCCTTTACTGTTTTCCATATTATATATATTTGTGGTCCCTTGGCACTATAGAAACTTTGATTGCACACTTGTGGGAAAGGCTTTATACCCGAGCCTAGAGTGAACACATAAGATAGGAAAGGTTGAATAGTATGGGGCACCGAGGAGTCCTCCTCGCGTAGTTCGATATGAGAACCTCGCTTAGAGTAGATTCTAATGAGGATGTTGGCGGCCGTCAAGTTCTTGGCGTTGATGACCAACATTTTCATTGGGATCCATGACTCTAAGAACCTTTTAGAACCTTGAACCGTTTGGCCAAAACTAGGATTGATGGTCACGTAGTATGGGGCACCGAGGAGTTCTTCTCGTGTAGTTCGATACAAAGACCTCACTCGAAAGAGACTCATATGATGGAGTCATCAACAGTCATGTTTATGGTGTGTCTGGTGAACAGTCATCTGGATTCATGACTTTGGTGTTCCTTGGAAACTCTAGATCATACTTGGTGAGATCCTTGTGATGAGAGTGGTCAGCCTTATCCTACATTCGTACCTCGAACTTATGAGACCCCTTGATAAAAAAATTTGGTCATTTACACGTCGCCTTGGATGACCTCGAAGACTTGACTAATCTCGTGATCCTGGATCTTGCATTTTAGCATTACACCCATGCATATTATTTCATCTTGCATTTTATTCAAAAACTAAAAAAAAAAACTCATTTCATTTCATCTTCATTTCTTCAGTAAATCAAGCTGATTCCCCAACACCGATACGTAACTCGAGCCAATACCCGACGGGTAATGGATCAGATTCAAGAAGAACAAACTGCTTTCAGAGAAGAGTTGGACTTTATCAAGTTCAAGATTGACCAGATTCTTGAAGCCATAACTATGGCCAGAAAGGAAGAAGAACTGCGTGAAGTTGCTGCCGCAAACAACAATGTTCTTGTGCAAGGACTACTTCGAACTCAAGGCTTTCAGTTCTAGTTCCCAATCCCATAATCTATGGAATGCCTATGAACTTCACTCCTGCAATTGAAGGAGCCATTACCCAACCAATTCCTACATCTAGGTTACTATTAGAGCTATCCCACAAGCTCAACCTTCTGTTATTCAAATTCTTGGTCCCCTTACTGAAGAGAAGGTACAAGATAAGTATGACGCGGAAGATTATCATGAGGCTATCCCCATTGTCAGTCCTCATTCTGCTTAAGATTCTGAAGCCATCAAGATGTGTCGTACTTTAGCTGAAAAACTCCAAATCATGGAAGGGAATAACCCAGCCTCTTTGAATGCTTTGGAGATGTGTCTAGTGCCAGATGTTGTGATTCCCTCTAAATTCAAGGTGTCGAAATTCGAAAAATATAAAGGCCTCAGTTGTCCTAACATTCATCTGAAGATGTACTGTCGAAAGATGGTTGGCCATGCCAGGGATGACAAGTTGATAATCCATTGCTTCCAAGACAGTCTATCTGGAGCATCACTAGAATGGTACATGCAACTGGAACGTAGTAGTGTGTGTACTTGGCCGGAGTTGGCTGAAGCTTTTATCAAGCAATACAAATATAACACTGACCTAGCTCTAAACCGTACTCAACTCCAGAGTATGACTCAAAAGGACAACGAATCCTTTAAGGAGCATGCACAACATTTGAGGGAGTTAGCTGCAAGAGTGCATCCATCGTTGGTCAACTGTGAATTGATTGATATTTTCATGGGTACCTTGCAAGGGCAAAACTATGAAAAGATGATTAGCAGTGTGTCTTTAGGATTCTCAGACATGGTGCTTGTTGGTGAGAGAATTAAAGAAGGTTTGAAAAGTGGAAAGATTCAAGGAGGTTTTAACAGCCAGGTCGAAACCAAGAAGCCTTTCAATGGATCGTTACTACTAACACCTGTATGTTGCAGCTGCGCAATATGCTCTTGTGCCTTATCAACAAATTGCTCCAACTCCCGTTTCTGCTCAGATATCTCAACAACAAAATCCCTATCATCAAGTTGCTATCATTGTACCTATTCCATACCAGCATCTGGCTTACCAACAACAACTACCATATCAGCAACAAGGGTATCAACAACAACACCTAAACCAACAGCAACGCGCTCTACAACAGCGCCAGCCTAACCAACAAAGGGCGAGGAGGCCAGAGATATAATTTAATCCTCTTCCTGTACCATATGGCCAAATTCTCTCTTTTCTGCTAAAGGATTGAGCAATTGCATTGAGAGATCTAGCACCTCCAACTGTTATTCCTCCAGGATATGACATCAAAGCTCACTGTGAGTATCATAAGGGTTCCCCGAGACACACAATTGAGAATTGCAAAGCTTTCAAGCACAAGGTTTAAGACTTGATTGACTCGAAGGAGCTCACCTTCACAGTAAACAATCCAAATGTTGCAACAAACCCCATGCCACCGCATATGGTCTGTCAGTGAATGCTATTGAATAGGTTGTTGAAGACAAGCAGAGCAGTCTCTGAGGAAGCTAGCTTAGAAGCAAGTCAGTCTGGAAGAGTTCAAGTCGTCAAATAAAGTCAGCCATTATGCCATGTTTCCAGTTTTGCATTCTTGTATTTTGTTCTTGTTTGTCTAAGTACTGGTTAAGTTGAACATTGTTATTTGTATTTGGTTTTATTAATAAGATGATTATGCATGTTTTGAAATAATCTTTTCGTATTCACGCATCTTTTCTCATATTATCGCAAAATCCACAAAAAATATATTCCCCAATTAACTTTCTTTATCAAACTGATGTTTTAGCAAAGATTGGAGGGAGGGTGATGAAAACGAAATATCCATAACTGTTGTAGTATGCTTTCGGATAAGATCTTGCTGATGATGTACATGCATTGTTTCAAATCCCCAAACACTGGAGAGATAAGGAGTTAGTCCCTAGTTAACCACTTCGAGCCTAGAAGTAGGAGTTTCTTTCAGATCTATAAAACCTTACGCTTAACATGGGGCAGGATAGTGTTCAATTAATCTAACGGCACATTAAAACTACAAGATGAATACATCCCATCTAGGGATCAACCACCTGATATTTGTTCTTGAATGACTTGGCATTCATAATCCTTCAACAAAATAAAATTGAAAATCAAAAAAAGAAAAAGCCTGCTAAGTCGAACACCCAAAGAAGAGACTTAGGCAAAAATTAGGGTAATCCCGGTGGACTAAGCTTCAAGAAGCAATCCAGGCAAAAGTTTGGGATCCAAATAAATCAAAAGAGGTTGTGTAAATCCTCAGCAAAAAACAGAATAAGATTCAGTGACCACCATATCCAAAATCAAAATGGTTACTGACATCCAAAAAAATAAAATAAGGTGTCTGCCATTTCAAGAGAACCTTGAATCATTGCGTTCACTCTTACACTGTCAAATCCCTTTTGGAAGATGAATGTGTGCAAAATTAACTAAACATATGACTGGAGCTCATCATGAAGAGTGGGTGGGTAAAAATACTTTTTGAGCCTTATATCCTTTGCTTCAAATAACCGTGAACCAAGCCACATTACAACCCTTAAAAGACCTAATTGAGGCAGAATTTATTCTGAAAGAATACTGCAGCAAGGTTGCGTAAACTGACTCCTAGAGATTTTCTAAAGTGTCGTATTCTCGCTGTATCTTTCATACACGTGCTTAATCAGCACTGCATTTGGACTAATGGTCCATTCACCACACACTTCCTCATCATTCCAATAAATGATTTTTTTTCAAAACTGGCATGAACATCGCTTTAAAATTTCCATTTTAGAATGAACAATTTTTAATTGCAAATTCCAACAAGGGGTAATTAGAGAAGAACTTGAACTTTCGTTGGTGCTGAAACAAATCGAGACTACCTCAACAGTTGAATTATGGGCAAATCATCTCAAAGGCTCAATCAGGGGCAGACTCCTACCATGTCCAGACACTGAGGTAAAACATGTCGTGGTAACTCTCAAAGTTCCCCAACAGAATTCTTTCAAGAACCCAACAAACTGGGATAAAGCAAGTTATAAAGAGACATGTTCTATCTCTACCTTCAAGTTAAACAATCAGATCTTGCCAGACACTAGCAACCATTCATGGCAGAGCAAAAACGTGATCTTCAGGCGTTGATTACGTCGCTACACTCATTTTCAAGCCATCTTGATCTGCATGCATAAGAGTTATGGTTCTCTTAGGAACGAACACAGCTTGTCAACAATTAATCAAACTTGGAAAGCCAGAGCATTTGGTTCCATTCTCCGATCATAGCATCGTCAGAGATCGAGTGTCAGGGAGTCATCCCTAACCTATCCAATCACCTATTTGTATTCAAACATCATATGCATTATACGCATCATAAGCATCATTGCATACATGAGCCAAAATTTATATACATCCCCATCATTTTCATCCTTATATACATCTCAATGCATTAGCATTTGCATTATATTCTGATATGGAATACTTTTTTCACAAAATTAAACATGCATACATGCATAAGTCAGGATCCAGGATCAATCACGAGATTCCAGGCTGATCCACAACTAAGTCAATGGGTGTTTCCCATGAATTTGTTTTCTTCAACCTTTTGTTGATGAAGTTGTTCTCTTCGGGCCGGATCATTCATTGGTGTTCCTCCAAGCAGAGTTATTACCAGGCATTGTTCAACGGGCATTCTCTGTTGAGTTGTTTTCTTTAACCTTTTTGTTGATCTTTCCAAGTCAGGCTTACTACCATCCCTTTTGGTGATAGCAAGATTCGTGGTTTCACTTTCATCCTTTTAGTGATAGTGATCATTAAAGTATGTGTTTGTTATCATTCTTTTGGTGATACCAAACTTTGTTGACCTTACTTTCATCCTTTTGGTGAGGGCGGTCATGGAAATTATGTGCCTACTATCATCCTTTTGGTGATAACAAGCTTTGATGTTGTTATTTTACCTTCATCCTTTTGGTGATGGTGATTATTTGAGTCGTGTGTCTACTATCATCCTTTTGGTGATAGCCATTTTGGTTGTTTAATCTTCTTACCTTCATCCTTTTGGTGTTGAGAATTTACTATCATCCTTTTGGTGATAGCGAATTGTGATATTACCTTCATCCTTTTGGTGTCGGTGATCATTAAAGAGGGGAATTTACTGTCATCCTTTTAGTGATAGCAAATTATGATATTACCTCCATCCTTTTGATGTCGGTAATCATTAAAGTTGGGAGTTTACTATCATCATTTTGGTGATAGAAAATTGTGTCGTTACTATCATTCTTTTGGTGATAGCAACTTGTGTTGTTACCTGAATCCTTTTGGTGTCAGTAATTTTTGAAGATTGAGAACTTACTACCATCCTTTTGGTGACAGCGAGTGGTGTGTTTTTACTATTATCCTTTTGGTGATAGAACCGTCATCCTTTTAATGTCGGTGATCTTTGAATTTGGGAATTTTCTATCATCCTTTTGGTGATAGCAAATTATGTTATCACCTTTGTCCTTTTGATGTTGGTGATCATTAAAATTGTTTATTTTCTATCATCATTTTGGTGATAGAAAATGGTGTTGTTACCTTCATCCTTATGGTGTCGGTAATCCTTAAAGATTGTGTACTTACTATCATCCTTTTGATGATAGCGACTGGTGTGTGTTCACTATCATCCTTTTGGTGATAGAACCGTCATCCTTTTGGTGTCAGTGTTCGTTGCAGTTATGATCCCACCATTGTCCTTTTGTCAATAGCGATCCTTGCAAATTAGTGGCCTTACTGTCATCATTTTGGTGCTAGCAAGAGTCATTTGTGTTATAACCATCATCCTTTTGGTGATGGCGTTCTTTGTCATTCTGATTTAACCTTTATCTTTTTTATGTTGATCATTGAAGACGATCGAGTTAACTATCATCCTCTTGGTGATAGAAAGCTTTGTGTATTGATCTTACTATTATCCTTTTGGTAATAGGAAGGTTCAGTGTGATAACTATCATCCTATTGGTGGTAGTGATCTTTGTCATTTTTAATTATTCATCATCATTTTGGTGATGGTTGTTATCCTCTTGGTAATAGCAATCCGTGAGTCGTGGATCTCATTATCACCCTGTTGCGGTGAGAATCGGATAACAAGCTATTAATTAACTTGCATCATATTTCTTTTACAACCGACTTTGATTTATCCAAAGGAAAGGTTCAAGATCGTTTAAAAACCTAAAGGGGAGAGATCTAAGGTTCGGGGGTTGGTTACGCCTAGGGAAGGTATTAACACCCTAAACGTCCGTAGTACTCTACGGGAACCTCTTGTTAAGTTTGTGTTACGTTATGTTTGCTTGCTAAGGAAATAGGAATAGTCTCGTCTTAATCATGATTTAACCGAGAAATCGATAATCAATGATTCTTGACTTTCATCGACTAAAAAGTGAATGAAACTGAAATACAGAGAAAGTGGTCTCATATTGATCAAAGTTTTGTCGTTGTAATGAGATCAACCAAACCATGAACTTTGTTATATCATCGACCAAAATAAAGATAATGGAATCGAAATGAAAAATAAAGTTGGTCTCGTTTAAATCAAGATTTAAATCGATAAATCGATAATCTTAGATTCTTAACTTTCATTGACCAATAAAAATAAATAAGAAGTGGCCTCATATTTATCAAGACTTTATTGATTTGAAATAATCAAAGTCAAGATTTGTGCAATGTCATCGGCCTAAAGTAAAGAAAATGGACTCGAAATGAAGAATAAAGTTAGTCTCGTCTTGATCAAGATTTAATCAAAGGGTCGATAATCTTTTGATATTCGACTTTCATTGACCAACAAAAATAAAGAAATGAGCCTCATACATATCAAGACTTTTTAGTCATTTTGCATAAATCAACTAAGTCATGATTTTGTAATATCATTGGCCCTAAAAATTGAAATAAAGATCGTAAGCGAAAAATAAAAATCAAAACAAAATTCGAAAGAAAAAGTTATGAATTCAAGAAATAACATGATAAATTGAAACTAAAAATTCAAAGTGCTCCTAAAATAAAAACTATAGAAACAAAAATAAGAAATAAATAGAAAATAAAATAAAAATAGTATGAAATAATAAAAGGGTGGTGATGAAGCATGTTTTTTTTGTCTTTTTGAATTTTTATCTTATCTTTTAAACATCATTCATAATAAAACCAAACAAAAATTATAGGATATTACAATACTTTTTCCAGAAAAATATTAACATGTTAATGAACTTGATAACAACATAGATAAATGATCATGGTACTTTGAAAACGGAGAAATAAAATAGGTGAATGCTACCTAGTGGAGACGGTCCACTGCCTCTTCAATGACACGAGTTATGGAAAAATGAAGACGAGCCTTCTCTCCAGAAAATTTGCAAGAATAATTGAGGGAGAAAATTAAGAGAGTATTCAACCCTTGTGTGGGGTGAATCTGGTGTGCTCAAAATGAGAGAATGAGAGATCTTATTTATAGTGTGAATAAAGTGAGAGTGTTGATGTGGCAATCCATGTGACTTTATGAGAATGATTCTTGGCCATTGATAATTGAAGTGTAAAAATGCTTTTTTGCCATTGATAAATCCAAGTTGGCAATCCATGTGAAGTGTTTGTATTGTAGTGGTCCCCACTTACCATGAAGATAAACAAAATAAAAGTAATAATAATAATAATAATAAAGCTTAGTAATAATAAAACTAATAATAATAAAACTAATAATGATAATAAAACTAATAATAATAAAACTAATAATAATAAAATTAATAATAATAATAAAACTAAAAATAATAAAAAAGATAATTGAAAATAGTTAGTGAAAAAAAGAAATAAAACAAATTAAATTCTAACGAAAAATGCATGATTAATGATCAATGAAATGTTTAACTAAAAATGCAAAAATGGTCGATTTAAGATGATATGAAATGATCTGAGGGTAAAATTTGGGGTACAACAGTTGCCCCTATTTAAATATCTTCACCGGATGACATGAGAGATGAAAATCTTCATGAAATCATGGTGGAAGGTATTTAAATATAGATAACCGAAAAATTTTCCCTCAGATGCACTGATATGCAATGCTATGGACAAAATGATGACATGCCATGAACTCTAATATGATGAAAATGGTGGAATGATAAATGCAAAGGGGCAGACAAACAAAACACCAAGGATGAAGGGCAATCCACCACAGGTGAGCTTACTGGGGAAGGATAAGGTTAGCATCCACGAGAAAGACTCACTGGGGATACAGATCGATCAACAAAAGAGACTCAATGGGGAGACTCTGAGGATGCACTGGGGATAGAAACGTAAAGAGGAAGTCCTACAGGTCCTCACTGGGAATGGGAGCCAGAGAGGTGCTCTCCACTGGGGAAAAGTCTAACGAGATGGACGACAGGTTTATAGGTGACCGGACGACACTGGGGAAATGAAAGTACACTCTTTACTGGGCATGGAACCAGAAAGAAGACATGATCTCCACTGGGGATCAATTTGAAATAAAAGGATAGACATCAACAAAAGATTTTCTGGGATTTTCTTGTACTGAAGAGTTCAAACGGGATCTTCGAGAAAAGCCAAAAGAGAAAGACACATCCGGAGAAACGTCAGATGGCAAAAGAAACCAGTCATCCAATAATGATTGTGAATGAAGGGTACAAATCACGATATCTAATAATGGATTTAGATGATTGTGAACAGAGACTACATTTAAGAATAGAATTGAATGCAAAGAAACCAGTCATCCAATAATGGCTTTGAACAAAAGGTACAAATCACAATATCTAATAATGGCTTTAGACGAATGTGAACAAAGACTCGATCTGAAAAACATCAAAAAGAGAGATACCTTCGGAAAGGCATCAGATGGTAGAGCAACTGGACATCCAATAATGGCTTTGAATGAAAGGTATAAATCACGATATCTAATAACGGCTTTAGATGATTGTGAACAGAGACTACATTCAAGAATGGCATTGAATGCAAAGAAACCAGTCATCCAATAATGGCTTTGAACAAAAGGTATAAATCACAATATCTAATAACGGCTTTAGATAAAGTGAACAAAGACTCTATCTGAAAAATATCAGAAAGAGAGACACATCCGTAAAGGCATCGGATGGTAAAGAAACCAGACATCCAATAACGGCTTTGAATGAAAGGTATAACTCACAATATCTAATAATGACTTTAGATAAAAGTGAACAAAGACCCGATCTGGTAAAATATCAGAAAGAGACACACATCCGGAAAGGCATCGGATGGTAGAGAAACCAGACATCCAATAATGGCTTTGAATGAAAGGTACAAGTCACAATATCTAATAATGGCTTTAGATAAATGTGAACAGGGACTACATTCAAGAATGGCATTAAATGCAAAGAAACCAGTCATCCAATAATGGATTTGAATGAAAGGTATAAATCACTATATCTAATAATGGCTTTAGATAAAAAGTGAGCAAACCGAGGTCCAAGACAACATTGGATAAGGGGGAAGAACTTTCAGGGATGACACTGAAAGTAAAGGCAAATCACTATATTCAAGAATGGCATCAAATGATAGTGAGAAAGACATCTAGGAATGGCACTGAATGCAAAGGAGAAAGCTCGTTCAGGGATCGTACTGAATGAACAGATAAGACTTTCAGGAATAGCACTAAAATATATCCAAGCAAATTTGATTGTGGTTACAGAAGATAGGCAAAACTTCCAGGAATAGCACTGGGAGAAACAAGAGGAACAAGATATCCAGGAATGGCACTGGAGGTCACAAGAGACAAACATCCAGGAATGGCACTAGAGTGAGAGAATATGAAGATCCTGGAATAGCACTGGAATAAGAGTAGACCAACATCTATCAACAGGATTAGATGCGCAAGAGAATGACAACATTAAGGAATGTCACTGAATGAAAGGACAGGTAACGTTTTGGTAAGGTAAGACGTGGATAACGACACGACCTCAGGCAAAATGCAAATGAGGATGAAACACCCTTGGTATGCCTATGGTATAAATTATGCAAATGATATATGATTAAATGTAAATGCAGATGTTGACGACACAACTCGACTCTTTTGGGGAGAAGACAAGACTGGAAGGCTGATTCCTCAACACGTAGATCACTGTCATTCTGCTTGGGGACTAGAGATGCTACTGCTGGACACAACCCTGCCACACTAGTAAACTGTATCCCAATGATGATCCTTGCTTGGGGATTCTTCAGGTAAACTCCCCCAGACTAGTTGATTATTGTAGATGAGCTGATCATTGCTTCAGCTTGATTGATTCTGGAAATGACTATTTCATGGCGCTCTTAGAAAGCTTGCCCCAGACTGAGTCTTGAAAATGATTGTTTTACTGTACACTGGGAAAGCTTGCCCCAGTATGAGTCTTGAAAAATCTTCTGTATAAACCAATTCTGAGAAGTCGCCATTAAACCAAAAATCTTGAACTGATTCTCAACAGGATATGGAAGGAACTTGCCCCTGATAGGATCACTGACCAAGTTTCTTAACTGTTTGAAAATTCCTTAAGAAGAAAGCTAGTTTGCAAACAAAAATACTTGTATAAACATGGTAAATGCAAAGTTCATGTAACTTTTAAAATCAATCATTTTTGAAAGAGGCAAAGTATATGAGATACTGGTCAGAACACGGTGGTTCAAGACATTAAAGTGAAAAGTTTAAGCAAAGGCGTGATGCCAAAACAGATGATCTGCAAAGATCTTTTGGAGTCAGTTTACGCAACCTTGCTGTAGTATGCTTTCAAAATAACCTTGCTTCAATTAGGTCTTTTGAGGGTTATAACGTGGCCTGGTTCACGGTTTAAGAAACAAGGCATAAAGGCTCAAATTCTATTTGTACCCACCCAATCTACGTGATGAACTCCAGTCCTATGCTCAGTTAACTCAAACTATGCACTCAAATTCCCATGAGTTAGGAATTGCACTGATGGTAGTAATGATGATGGTTCAGAAGTTAAAGGACTTTGAAATGGCGGTCACTACTTCCTTACAAAATTGTCTGCCATTGAGGACTTTCAGGATAAAGAATTTAAAGATTTCCTCCTATGGTTGTACTACAAACTTTTTTTTTTAGTGACTGCCTGGCTTAAGGATTACAACGAACCATCGTTGGCGTTTGGCTTGAAAGACATCTTCGACACTTGCTTACTGTGTGCGAAGGAACATTTGTGAACTTTGTCGAAAGGCGTCTTGAATGCTACTCTTGTATTTGAATACACAATCAAGTTAATTGAGAACTACCCTGCCCCAGGTTAAGATTGCGGGTTTTTATTTGTAAAGAAAAGAAACTTCTACTTCTAGGCTCAAAGAGGTTGACGAGGGATTAACTTCCTTATTTCTCCAGTGTTTGGGAATTGAAACAATGCCTTACATCGTCAGCAAAGTTTTGATTTAAAAGCATACCAACAGCAATTATGGGTATATCGTTTTCATCATCCTCCCTCCGATCTTTGCATAATCAAAAGGAAAATGGAAAAGAGATAAAGCATTTTGCAAAAGAAAGCATAAAGACGTAACTGGCAAACACAAATGAATTGAATCAAAAGTTGCAATGCTCATTTCATTAATTTTGAAAGTACAAACATAATTTAAAGCAAATAACTATTACAGAATAAGGAAATGCAAACGACAAGAAACAAGGCCTAGTGACTAATCAAACATAAGGATAAGTTGTCCTGTCTTTAAGAAGTAGCTGAGCCGAAGTCGACTGAGGCTTCACTTGGCGTGCCCTGGCAGAGGATTGCTCTGAACATCGGGATTGTCCTTAAAGGAGAGGATTTTGTTCCTCATCAACTCTTGTACTCTAGCCTTCAATGCAAAGCAACTTTCCAAGTTATGGCCTGCACCACCTTGATGGTATTCACAATGAAGATCACCCCTATAGCCGGCTGGAAGAGGATTTGGAGGAGGAGGCAAAGGCCTTGTGGTAATCAAACCTTGTTGAACCAAACCAGGATAAAGTTCTGTGTAAGTCATGGGAATAGGATCAAATTGACCCCTATTACGATACTGGCTCTGTCCTGCAGCCGGACGTTGGAAAGCTTGAGTTGGTCGTGGTGCAGCAACCACAGGAGTAACAGCAACGACAACAGGGTGAATGGTATACCGAGGTTGGGGACGAAGCCTTCTTGCTTCAACCATGACAACATTAGTCTGTTCTTCCTTTTTCTTCTGAAAGTTACCATAAGATTTCTTCACAACATTGGAAGATTCAACAGCCTTGGATACTTTTCCCTTCTTAAGACCTTCCTCTAATCTTTTGCCAATAGTAACCAAATCAGTGAAATTGGAGGAAACACTTCCAACCATCTTCTCCCAATAGAATGGGGACAAGGTATCCATGAACATTCCAGTTAGCTCTTTCTCGGCCAAGGGAGGTTCCACTTGGGAAGCCAACTCTCTCCAGCGCTGGGCATACTCCTTGAAATACTCTTTATCAGTCTGAGACATGTTTTGCAGTTGACGGCGATCAGGAGCCATGTCGAGGTTATACTTGTACTGCTTCATGAAGGCATTTGTGAGGTCTTGGAAGCTGTGGATAGAGTTTTGCTCGAGACCCATGTACCATTTGAGCGATGCTCCACTCAAGTTGTCTTAAAAATAGTGGATAAGCAACTTCTGATTCTTGGCATGAGCAGTCATCCTGCGAAGATACATGATCAAATGAGCTCTTGGGCAAGAGTGACCCTTGTACTTCACAAAATCTGGAGTTACGAACTTAGCAGGTATAACAAGGTCTGATACTAAGCACATATTGTCTGCATCCACATTAAAGAAATCAGTACCCTTAACGGCTTTGAGTCTCTTCTCTATGCTCTGAAACTGCTCTCGGACAACTTCAGGTTCAACAAAGTCCTCACGGTCTTCACCTTGAGCACTGGCAGCATTGTACTCATAGCGGGGATCCTCAAAGGGAGCTCTAATAGTCTGAACTATAGGTTGAGGTTTGGAAAAAATAGGAGCTTGAAATACTGGCATAGCATTCTGACCAACCATAGCAGTAGATGCAATCGGTGGAGAGTAGTTGTGTGGCAAACCAAACTCTGGCCAAGTTGAAGGTGGCATCTGAACTGGTGGAGGATCAACGCTTAAAACTTCCTGGATGACAGTCCTTTGGGGTGGATCTCCCCTAGCAATCAAAACTTGGAGCATCTCAGTGAGTTTAGTCATGCTCGACTTAAGGTCATCGATCTCCATTCGGACCTCAGCATTGTGCGCCTCTTGCTCTGACATCTTGCGTCTGTAATTAGCTCTAGTCCGGTATCGGTGTCGAGGAATCAACTTGACGACTCACAGATGACACTAGAAGATAGAGACCACTGGAAATGAGTAGTTGGGCAGATAGACGTATGCAATGAGACATGCAAAGATGCAAATCAAATGCAATGCAATGCAAACAGGATGTAAAAACACATGCAACAGGATCAAGGGTTCGAGATCACAACATGAAGTCTGGGTAAAGAACCAACCACAGGGTGTGTACTAGGGTTCTTGTATCTGCAGAGCAAGGTTCTAAAGAGTTCCCAGAGTCAACAACCCATCTTTCGGATTTTATCAACTTCCCCATTGCTCGGTGATCAATAAAATCCTCAAGAGAGTCTCGTCTGAGCGTAGTATCGCGTAGCAATCATTTAGGATTACTCCCTCATAATCATCGCACTACATCCTAAATAGGCCAGGTGGGGAAAAGGGATAACTAAAGGTCATCAGTATCTCTGGCTCATAGGTCGAAAGTAGTAACACATTCACGATTGCTCGTTCAACATTTACCACCTCCAAGAGGGCCTCAACTGAGTGTGGACTTCAAGTTCCCTCCTTTGGGATTTCTCCCTCGAAGTTCCCTTGACTATGTCCACGGTTCCTAAACATATGTGTTCTCTCAAGTCCGGGTTAGGACTTATCTCACTCATAGATACCATGATAACCCAAAATAAACAGGATAATAAAGCAAGAACAAAGATACAAGTATATAAGCAAATATGACATACATAAGCATATACAAGTAAATAAGCAAACATGAATAACATAAAAACAAGATTGGCTTAACCCTCTTAGGAAAGGACCAGCAATAGGTCTAACTGATTCCCCAGTGAAGTCGCCATTTCTGTTGCGGTGAGAATCGGATAACAAGCTATTAATTAACTTGCATCATATTTCTTTTACAACCGACTTTGATTTATCCAAAGGAAAGGTTCAAGATCGTTTAAAAACCTAAAGGGGGGAGATCTAAGGTTCGGGGGTTAGTTACGCCTAGGGAAGGTATTAGCACCCTAAACTTCCGTAGTACTCTACGGGAACCTCTTGTTAAGTTTGTGTTACGTTATGTTTGCTTGCTAAGGAAATAAGAATAGTCTCGTCTTAATCATGATTTAACCGAGAAATCGATAATCAATGATTCTTGACTTTCATCGACTAAAAAGTGAATGAAACTGAAATACAGAGAAAGTGGTCTCATATTGATCAAAGTTTTGTCGCTTTAATGAGATCAACCAAACCATGAACTTTGTTATATCATCGACCAAAATAAAGATAATGGAATCGAAATGAAAAATAAAGTTGGTCTCGTTTAAATCAAGATTTAAATCGATAAATCGATAATCTTAGATTCTTAACTTTCATTGACCAATAAAAATAAATAAGAAGTGGCCTCATATTTATCAAGACTTTATTGATTTGAAATAATCAAAGTCAAGATTTGTGCAATGTCATCGGCCTAAAGTAAAGAAAATGGACTCGAAATGAAGAATAAAGTTAGTCTCGTCTTGATCAAGATTTAATCGGAGGATCGATAATCTTTTGATATTCGACTTTCATTGACCAACAAAAATAAAGAAATGAGCCTCATACATATCAAGACTTTTTAGTCATTTTGCATAAATCAACTAAGTCATGATTTTGTAATATCATTGGCCCTAAAAATCGAAATAAAGATCGTAAGCGAAAAATAAAAATCAAAACAAAATTCGAAAGAAAAAGTTATGAATTCAAGAAATAACATGATAAATTGAAACTAAAAATTCAAAGTGCTCCTAAAATAAAAACTATAGAAACAAAAATAAGAAATAAATAGAAAATAAAATAAAAATAGTATGGAATAATAAAAGGGTGGTGATGAAGCATGTTTTTTTGTCTTTTTGAATTTTTATCTTATCTTTTAAACATCATTCATAATAAAACCAAACAAAAGTTATAGGATATTACAATACTTTTTCCAGAAAAATATTAACATGCTAATGAACTTGATAACAGCATAGATAAATGATCATGGTACTTTGAAAACGGAGAAATAAAAGAGGTGAATGTTACCTAGTGGAGACGGTCCACTGCCTCTTCAATGACACGAGTTATAGAAAAATGAAGACGAGCCTTCTCTCCAGAAAATTTGCAAGAATAATTGAGGGAGAAAATTAAGAGAGTATTCAGCCCTTGTGTGGGGTGAATCTGGTGTGTTCAAAATGAGAGAATGAGAGATCTTATTTATAGTGTGAATAAAGTGAGAGTGTTGATGTGGCAATCCATGTGACTTTATGAGAATGATTCTTGGCCATTGATAATTGAAGTGTAAGAATGTTTTTTGGCCATTGATAAATCCAAGTTGGTAATCCATGTGAAGTGTTTGTATTGTAGTGGTCCCCACTTACCATGAAGATAAACAAAATAAAAGTAATAATAATAATAATAAAGTTTAGTAATAATAAAACTAATAATGATAATAAAACTAATAATAATAAAACTAATAATAATAATAAAACTAATAATAATAAAATTAATAATAATAATAAAACTAATAATAATAAAATTAATAATAATAATAAAACAGAAATAATAATAATAAAACTAAAAATAATAAAAAAGATAATTGAAAATAGTTAGTGAAAAAAGGAAATAAAACAAATTAAATTCTAACGAAAAATGCATGATTAATGATCAATGAAATGTTTAACTAAAAATGCAAAAATGGCCGATTTAAGATGATATGAAATGATCTAATGATCTGAGGGTAAAATTTGGGGTACAACACTCCCTTTCGGTGATGTTGACCTTAGTCTTAATGCATAATCATCACCTTTTGGTGATGACATTCGTTAAAGCTTGATTTAACCATCATCCTTTTGGTGTTGGCAATTCTTGAGGTCTTTGTGAGCTTACTATCATCCTTTTGGTGATAGCCAGTTGTTGATTTTACTGATATTCTTTTGGTATCAACGATCTTTACAGTTTTGATTTTATCGTCACCCTTTTTGTGTCGTTAAATTCTGTCATTGTAAGTTTCAGTGTCCACTCGAGGGTCGACATTGATCTGGTTTCTTTTAAAAACTCATTACACTTTCCTTCTTAGACAAAATTCAGGGCCTTTTTCATATTTAATTATCTTCCACCATGAATGTATGAAGACCGTTATCATTCATACCTTCTGGTTCAAGTTAATTAAATAGGGGCATCTGTCATACCCCAATTTTGTCCGGGCATTTTAGATTTTTCAATTATCTGATTTTATTTTAATTTTTCATCATTTGTATAGCATAACATGCATTTCATTTCGCATAGTGCTTAAAGTGTCAGCCGAAATAATTTCTTGGATTTACAAATAGACTGGTCAAACTAATTTTCAACTGTACCTAAAATCAGTGAACAAAAAATGTCAAAATTAAGCTTGGAAATTCCAGTGATATTAATCTACATTTCACATAGTTTAACCTGGCGTGCTTATTTTATTTTTTCGACTATTTTTCGGGCACGTTTTGATCAGTATGAGTAGTTTAACAGATCAAAATTTATTTCAAAATCTGACCAAATGTTGTATTTTTTCGAGTCGTTTATTTCGCGCTGATCATTTTGGTGCATTCATTTTATTTTTTCGAGCACTTTTTTTTGTCCGACTTTTTATTTGATTTTTTAATTATTTTATTTTTTAGTTAAATAATAATTTTAATTCATTTATTTAGATATATAAATTTAAATTTATTTTAATTATTTGATTTTATTTTATTTCTATTTTGTTATCAATTATTCCCTTTTATTAAAAAAACATGATTTTTAATTTTTTTATTCTTGTTTTATTATAAAAAACACAAAAAAAAAAAACATGATTTTTAATTCTTTTAATTCTTGTCTTATCATAAAAAACAAAAAAAAATGATTTTAATTCCTTTTATTCATGTCTTATTATAATAATTTTTAATTCTTTTTATCATTCTTGTTTTATTGTTGAAAACTTAGTACTATATATATGTGCATTGCATAAGGCCAAAGAAAGGGGGATACAAAAAGAGACAACAAAAAAAACTTTTATCCCCTCATTGCTCTCTCTCTCTCTCTCTCTCTCTATATATATATATATATATATATATATATATATATATATATATATATATATATATATATATATCTATTTGTCTCTCTCTCTCTATCTCTCTCACTTTCTCCTCTCTCTCTCTCTCTCTCTCTCTCTCTCTCTCTCTCATGTTAAAACAAAATAAATAAATAAAAGAAAGGTCATACTTCATCTTCACACAAGCTCATGAATAACAACAACAAAACCGTTTTTCTTTCAAGCTCATAACAAATCCGTAAATCACCATGAAAGTCTCTACATAACAAACCAAAACATCCGCAATCATGCACACCTTCGGCGTCGTTCAACCTCAGTTTGTGGTAGCTTTCTCTTATCACTTTCGTTTTATGTTCATAAAAACTTTTTATTGATTTTGTTTGTTTTAGTTTTTAGAAATCTTCTTATTAATATGTTAGGTGTTTAGAAATCTTTTTTTCTCTTTTTATCAAAACAAAACTTTTTAAAAAATGACAAATTTAAAAAAAAATATATAACAAGCATTTTATCTTAATGTTTGTGACTGATTTTCTTTTACTTTGTTTATATTGATTTATGCGGGTTGTCTAATTTTATTATTTATTTGTTTTGTTTGTGATTGTTTAATTATTTTTATTGCTTTTATTTTCCATTAGCTAGAAAAAGTAATTAATTGAATAATAGATAAAATACAACAACAAAAAACATAAAATCAACTCTTTAAAAAAAAGAACAAAAAATAATAAATATTCGATCCAACGTCGAGACACTTTTTCTTAAGTCAAAACCAAAGAGCTCATTTTATTTTCGTGCTTGCGCTTATTTCTTTAATTGGGTTTACTTATAATCATTTCATTTCAGCCCCATCCGACAAAATGTACCTCGTTCCCATTAAGTGTAATAATTTTATCGCTTAAATCTTGATTGTATTTTAATGTTTTATCCATCTCTCACTTACACGCTCAAACCATTTTCATACTAATTCTCGATTCAATATCGAGCCCATTTTCAAACCCTGTAAGTCGATTGTTTCTACGATCGCCCTCAACCAAACCCAAAACATTCTTGATTCATATATCAAGTCATACCCCAACTTGTAAGTCGACTGCTTTTTAGCATCGTCGTCAACCTCATGCACACACTTTCTCTCTTTCATTGGTTGTGGTATCGTTTACTAGGAGCACCCTTAGGGACTAGGAATCGACCTAACTTTTTCTCAAACCCTTAATCCAACGTCAAGTGGTTCCTTCCCTCATAAGTCGGTTGCCTTTTGCAATCGCCATCATGCAAATTCAAACCTCGATCTTTTATCGAGTATTTTAAAACTAAAATCTCTTTTCTCAAAAGAAATAGAAAAATACTTTAATTATATCTCTAACCTCTTTCCAAAATCTAAAAAACATTTCACAAATCTCAAACCATTTTTGCCTCTTGACTTTTCCATTTAAAACTTTTCAATAAGGATGTGCTCCTAGCATCGTCTATAAAAAACACACAACAAACCAAAAACCTTTTCAACACGAACTACGGAGTTTTAATTCCCTCTGCGATACATAGGCACTGGGTTGAAAACTCGGACGAACTCAATAATAAAAAACTCTTATTTTCCCCCAAGTATTCATTCATCCATCCTTCCCTTAGCAAACTTATAGATAACAAACACTTTTCATGCCTAGACAACTTAGACGGTTCTCATCGAGTACGATGGATGTTGGGAGGTGTTAATACCTTCTCCTTACATAACCGACTTCCGAAACCAACATGGTTGCAATGACCAAATCATATCCTCCATCCCGCGGGTTTTCTCGATATTTTCCCTTTCCCTTTGGGGAATAAATAAAGTTCAGTGACGACTCTCTCTTAGTCCATCCACGAACTTTCTTTGTGAGGTCGTATTTTTCGAGGTACGACAAAAATGTCGAGTGAGCTTCATGGTGTTGAATAACTCAACGTACATGATATCACCTAAATTCGCAGGATCTAACAACATGCAGCGGACATCAAAACCTAACATTGTGATGAATATGATAGTTTTGTGCCTTGTTGGTCATCTCCTATTTCAAGCCTCACTTGTTCTTTAATGTAGCAGTATGTTCGCGTTTTCTCTTCCAAGAGTAACATGTCATTTGGTCGAAGTTTGAGACCCTACGGTAATGATGTGGACATCGCCTAAATGGTCATGTCCCGTATACCCATCATTTTGCAGAAAATTAGTAGGATTTCCTGCGATGTATAAAACTCTCCAATGATGCTTGCTATGTTTGAGGACATTGTCTCGCTGACTAAACAAAGTAAAAAAAGTTGATTCTCTCGGCATAGGTGTGAGCTTCTTATTACCGCTTCGACTTGATTGTCTCACATGATCGTTATATTTCTAAATATTTTCTAATTACCTCCCAATGTTCTCCAGGAGATTCCTTAAGAAACTTTTGACATCCTATTTGGAGAGAAAATCTGTTGTTGGTGGGTGCTCAAAGTTTGTCATCAAGTTGGAAGTAGAAATGTTGGGAAATGATTCCTATTGACAGTGTCAAATGATTTGATAAGATATTTTCTTTCAAATGTTATTGACGATGATGATATTATTGACAAACTATGATACAATGATTCTTCGTAATACGTCTGGTGGTAGGGGTGTATCTCCAAACACTATGATGATCAAGTAAGTTATAACTATAGGTATGAGGTTTAATGTTTTAGAATATTGTGTACCTGTATAAGAGCGATTCATTAGACTCAATAGTTAAAATTTTGACTTTAGAGAGAACCATCTATTATGCAATTATCTCGAAAAAAATGTGTCTCAAGATCTTATGATCTTTCCTATCTAACGAATAATGAAAATTGTTCAACTGAGATCTTATGTGTCTCTGGAGCGTACCAATTTTCTAATATGTCACGCTTTGCGAGACTTGTGTTACCTAATTTTGAAAAATGTGTGCATTGTTTGAGTCCAAATAATTAAATATTTTAGGTCACACGTGTAATATTTAAATAAGTTAAGGCCATTATTTTAATTAGGAAAATTAAAGTGATCTACTTCCCATACTAAGATTTATACCTAAGGAAATAGTTGTAATAAAAGAATTATATAGAAACCATTAGTAGGGGTGGACATTCGGAGACCAACGGACAATAACCGACCAAACCGAATTGCATTTTGATCAACGGTTCGGATTATTTTGAATTGCGGGTAATCGCGGAACATTCAGGTGGGTAGTATTGGGTAGTGGTGGTCGGGTTCGGTGATACATATTAGACCCGTCAGAATTCAGACCCGACCGATTCACAACTGTGTTTGAGTAACTTAACGAAAATCTTTGGCCCATAAAATTTTGGCCCAATTTCTTAATAATTAGAGTTACTTTCAATTTTTCATTTCCTATTTTCACATATTCATCGTCATCACTCCTCTCATCGTATCTTCTCTTAGGGTTCGTATTACAGTCCTCATCGCCGCCACCACAACCAACATCCTCATCACCACTCATCCTTGATTCTCTCCAAGCTTCAAACCATCACCATCATTGTAACGCCCCGAATTTAATTAATTATTTAATTAAATTATTAAAGGAATTATTTATTGGAAATTGTCGAAGTTGAGAATTTGTCGGTATTATTCTAAGAGGAGAAATTGGATTATTATGCTATTTGAGTTGTTCGGTGGATAGTCGAGTAATTAGTCAGTTTAATCGGAGAAATAATATTATTAAATTGGACTATTTATTTAATTAAATTGGGTTTAATAGTTGTGTGAGAAATAGCAAATAAGGAGGTATGATTAGTAAGCCCAATGGGTCAATTAGATTAATTAATATTATTATTATTAAATAAGGGTTTCTAAAGAAAAAGAAAAGAGTATAAGTGGCTGTCAGAAAAGAAGAAAAAGAAGTTACAAAAAGTGTACGAGAGTTTGGAAACGGCGGTTGGAGAGGAGAGAACACGAGAGATTGCTGGAAAAAGCTTCGGTGTCGACCGAAAATTCGGGCTACCTTCAATCCAAGGTAAGGGTGGGGTTCGAATTTTATAACCGGGTATATGATAATTGATACGTGGGATTGGGATTTATATAATTTTCTACTGAATGTGTTGAAGTGTATTGATGAATTGGTTTTGTTTTTGTGGAATTTGATGTTGGCTAGATTGTTTGGTTGTTGTTCTATAGCGTTAAACTTAGGTTGGAATTTGGTTAAATCGATAGAAACCGATGTTTTCGCGGACGAAGGTCGGAATAGATTGCGTAGTTGTGTCGAGAAATGTTAGGTCGTGATCGAGTATGCTTGTTTTATCGAATTTGGTTGATTTTGTAAGTTTTTGCATTTTTGGAGATTTGGGGGTTTAAGATTCGGATTGAAATCGAAAGTCGTAGAATTCACGTTTGATGGTTCCAAATCACTACTATATGTTTGGTATGAATGAGTATGTGTTTGTTTCGAAGAAAATAATTGAATCGGTCGGATTTTCGGACGAAAATGCAAAATCCCGTAGGGCTGTTATGCAGAAAAATTCTGGTTTCGGAAAGTTTGGAAAATTCATATCTTTTGATCCGTAAGCCGGTTTTGACCCCCGTTCAAAGCGTTGGAAAGCTAACAAGATGTTCTTTCTAGGAAGTAAATGGTAATGTAAGACTATGATTTGACCAAGGATGTCAGATCGAGAAGGGTAGTGCCTGGTATGCCTTAAAGTGTATATATGGAAATATGAATGGTATTTTCCATACTTGTTTGGATAAGTTAGAACTGGTGTTCGTTGTGGATGTTCTGATGTTTTATAAAATCAGAAGAAGAGCGAATAGAGTATTTGAGAGTTGAATTGCAAGTATTGAAAGAAGTGAAGCTATATACTGAGTTAGCAAGGTGTGAATTATGATTGTAAAGATGAAGTTGAGTGGTCGTGTTAATTCGGATGAGGGATTTTGGAGAATTGTGCTAGTATGAGTAGGACTTGATGACTTAGTTTGTTTGATTGGTTTGGTCAATGTGCCATGTTAAGTGTAGGTTATTGAGGCTAAATCTATGGCTATTGGGTGTTAAGCTCTGTTTGGAAGATGATTTTTCTTGTTGAGATTAATTGGACACATGTATCCTTATGCTGTGATAATGTTGTTATGCGTTGAGATGAATTTTGATGATGTGTTAATACAAGGTGGTGAAGTTGTAGCTTATGTTGACGATAATTGGGAATTCTTGAAAGTATCTATCCTATTCAAGATTTGGAATTGACTACAGTTGTAGTTGCGTTGGATATTCGGAGGTATTATTTGCGGATCTAAGTTCGAAGTGGTCAGTCATCAAAGTGTAGAATGCCTGTTTGGTTTGAATTTCCGATGAGTAAAGTCGAAAGTCTCTTCTTATGTCTGCTTTGATGGTCGGAAGTTTATGTGAACTTGGTAGATTTGATGGTTGCAATTAATCAGAGTGTGCAGCGAAAGCGCGGTGCAGAGCGGTTGGTTCTTATGTGGGTAACCACGATGTCAGTAGTTTGATTATGTTGATGTTGTGCCTTGGGCTTTTGTGCTCTTATCCTTGTTGTTGCCTCGTTACCTAGGGTGATGGTTCGAGTGCGAGTAGCTAATTCCTATGATGAAGGATTAGGGAAGTGTTGCCTACGGCGATGGTAATGATAGTGTTGTGTTCTGACCCGTAGTGAACTTGTGTGTTCTTAACTTGGTTATTCTTTGTGTCTTGAGTTAGTCGTTGGGTGCATTTCGTAAGCATTGTTTCGCGTTGTTGTTGTCGTTGATGTGATGTGTTGTTGTTTGGTGTTAGACGTGGGGTTGCTTTTTAGGGCAGGGAAGTTGATTTGTTAGCTGAAATAACGTATCTAGAGTGTGGTGCATCGAGTAAATTTTCGAGGACGAAAATATTCTAAGTAGGGGAGAGTTGTAACGCCCCGAATTTAATTAATTATTTAATTAAATTATTAAAGGAATTATTTATTGGAAATTATCGAAGTTGGGAATTTGTCGGTATTATTCTAAGAGGAGAAATTGGATTATTATGCTATTTGAGTTGTTCGGTGGATAGTCGAGTAATTAGTCGGTTTAATCGGAGAAATAATATTAGAAATAATATTATTAAATTGGACTATTTATTTAATTAAATTGGGTTTAATAGTTGTGTGAGAAATAGCAAATAAGGAGGTATGATTAGTAAGCCCAATGGGTCAATTAGATTAATTAATATTATTATTATTAAATAAGGGTTTCTAAAAAAAAAGAAAAGAGTATAAGTGGCTGTAAGAAAAGAAGAAAAAGAAGTTACAGAAAGTGCACGAGAGTTTGGAAACGGCGGTTGGAGCACTACAACAAAGTACGTTATAACATCGCACCTTAGACATCGCTTTAATACAAAAGCGCTGCTATAAGTTAAAAACAAGGAAACTAGCCATTTATAAAAGTAAAAGCGCAAAAAAATATAAGACCTTAGACAGCGCTTTGGTAAAAAGCGCTTTATAAGGTCTTATAAATTTTAAAAAAAAATTTAATGGAAAATATTAGACAGCGCTTTAGTTAAAAGCGCTTTCTAAGGTCTTAAAAATTAAAAAAAATAAAATCAAAAGCGCTGTCTAAGGCCAACCTTTGAAAGCGCTTTTAAAAGCGGTGTCTAAGGTCCAGCTTAGAAAGCGCTTTTATTAAAAGCGCTGTCTAAGGTCTAATAAAATTAAAATATATGAATAGTCAATATTCATTTTCATATTTCCGCTCTTTCTTCTCCCCCTGCATGCGAACCGAGCTCAAAACCCTTCACCGAAAAACCTTCACCGTCAACCGTAAACCTTCACCGAAAAACCTTGTCGTCCGTCCGTTTCTGCTCATTTCCGTCGTCGTTCGTTTCTGCTCATTGCCGTCGTTCGTCCGTTTCTGCTCTTTGATACATTTCGTTCTTGCATTGCCGTTGTTACCGTCGTTAAAGGTACGTCGTTGTTGTGTTTTGTTAAGTTTTGTTAATGAAGTTAATGAAAATGAGTTTTGTTAATGAAGTTAATGAAAATGAGTTTTCGTTCTTTCTGCTCTTTGATGAGTTTTGTTAATGAAGTTATGTTGGACTGTTTTATTAATGAAGTTTTGTAGTGAATGAGTATGTTTGAAGTTTTGTTAATGAAGTTTTGTAGTGAATAAGTATATTTGATGAGTTTGTTAATGAGTTTTGTTAATGAAGATTTGTTAATGAAGTTTTGTAGTGAATGTGTATGTTTGATGAGTATGTTTGATGAGTTTTGTTAATGAAGTTATTGTTTAGGTCGAAATTAGTTGGACTGTTGTTGGAATTTGAATTGTTAACATGCTAGTTTAGGTTAGTTTTAGTGAGCTAACTCCAAGTATTTTTGTTTAAAACATATTTTATTATATTTGTTAAATCGTTTAGTTTAGTTTAGTTTAGTTTAGTTTAGTTTAATGAAGTTTTGTTTAAAACATCTTCTAAATAGTTTAGTTTAATGAAGTTTAGTTTAATAAAGTTTTGTTTAATGAAGTTTTGTTTAAAACATCTTCTAAATAGTTTAGTTTAGTTTTATTAAATCTTCTAAAAAACTTTTATTTTAAAACATATCCAACTCTTTAGCCATTATAGCTAAAGAGGTAAAATTTGTTATATACTTGATTTCTTTCTTATATTTGTTATATATTATGTCATATTTGTTATATTTGATATCCTTGATTTCTTTATTATATTTGTTATATATTATATTTGATATCCTTGATTTATTTATTACATGGTGCTAAGAAGAGCAGGGGTAGAAAACAACCTATCTCCAAGTTTAGGTCGTGCCTCCAGACGTATCTACAAGTGACAGATATTATCACCGGAGGTGTTCGTCTTATACATATGGAGAAAGGTATCTATGGCTTTGAACATGACCAAATTATTAGTAATGAAGACTTCGAGCAAGTTTTCAATCATGAAGAATTGGGCGGCACTGTTGTCAATACATACGTGAGGTATATATCCGATCTACTTTGGTATATTAATTGAACAACTTATTTACTTTATGTTTCAAATGAATAGTCTAATGTTAATGATGTTTTTATTTAAGGTTTCTGTATGACAGAGTTATGCGCCCACACGGATTGCAGCAAAGATTTGCATTCCTATGCCCGGC
Organism: Lathyrus tuberosus; assembly: GCA_022829125.1. Taxonomy (NCBI): domain Eukaryota; kingdom Viridiplantae; phylum Streptophyta; class Magnoliopsida; order Fabales; family Fabaceae; genus Lathyrus; species Lathyrus tuberosus. Next base: position 5,202,019 of record JALAZF010000111.1, on the reverse strand, counting down.
GTCTGTCAACTTAACCTTAATAATCAATAAACCAGATGAGGTCCTGGCGTATATACGCGACGTCTTTATGGACAACCAAGAAACGGAAAAGTTGTTCTTTTTACCGTTTAATACTGGGTTAGATTTTCATTCTAAATTCATCTATTATAGTTTTTTTTGTATTTTGACGTCGTGTAGAAAGTTTCCATCTAACACTTGTTTAATCTTACAGTGGACATTGGTTGTTGGTCGCAATTAATCCTAGCAGAGCAATGGTGTATTATCTGGATTCGTTAGGAAATGATTGGACAACATACCCGGATTTGAAGAAGTGTATTGACACGTAAGTGAGATTGTTCTAAATATTAATGTGTATATTTATTTGTTTGTTTATTTATTTATGTGAATTTTTCTAAATATTCACTTATATTTTATTAGCGCTATACAAGTTTTCCTAGCACTACGAGCTAGCCATCTACCACAGCGGAGAGTCAACCCCATTATTACATGGAATACAGTGAAGGTATATTAATTATCACATGTGTTATTATATTTGTGATGCTACTTGATAAAACTTAGGATTTATCCATGTTTTCTTTTCATTTGTAGTGTCCTCGGCAACGCAATCAAATAGATTGCGGCTATTTCATGTTGAGGTTTATGAGAGACACTCTTTTGTTGGATCGAATAGAGATTCCATCCGATGTATGTATTTCTAACTTATGAGTTATTTTAATATTAACACATATCTCTCATGTCTAATGAAATAGTTAAAACTAAATCAAACTATGTTATATTATTATGTAGTACTTTGAAGAATGCAAGTGTGCTCATTACTCAATTTCTCAATTGGATGAAATTAAAGAGGATTGGTGTCAATTCATTATGGAGCTCGAAATTTTACAAGGTATAATATTGTACTCTTACTTTAATTGATGAGAATTTAAATATGTGTAACTTTGTTTATGTATTCTTTTAATTGAATTACAATCTTTGTGTTTTCAGGACCTATAATGTAGATTTGAAGCATACCTTTGGTTGGATGCAAAAGTACTAGTATAAGTGATATGTGCATTTGTACTAGTATATAATTTTGGTTTGTAATTTTAAATATATATATTGGTTTGAATTGCCAATTGTTTTGGATATATAATTTGGGTGTAAATTGGTACATTTAAATAGGATAGATTGGATTGATTTGAATCTCCAAATTGTGGTATTTTTCTGAACAGGTCAAAAACAGGTTGAAAAAACAGGTCAAATTCTGGTTGAAAAAACCTGGTAAAAATTGAGGTTTTAAAAAATTTATATAAAATTTTTCGTATACCTTAGACAGCGCTTTTACCAAAAGCGCTGTCTAAGGTAAACCTTAGACAGCGCTTATGGTGAAAGCGCTGTCTAAGGTATACCAAAAAAAGTCAAACAAGGTAGGGCTTAGACAGCGCTTTCACCAAAAGCGCTGTCTAAGGTATACGAAAAATTTTATATAAAGGTGCCATAAACAGCGCTTTTCATTAAATATACCCACCTTTAGACAGCGCTTTTGGTATTAACCAAAGCGCTGTCTAAACCTATAGCAGCGCAGGTTTATACAGCGCTTAAAAGCGCTGTCTAAGGGCAAAAAAAACGCTGTCTAAGGTCTTATCTGTTGTAGTGGAGAGGAGAGAACACGAGAGATTGCCGGAAAAAGCTTCAGTGTCGACCGGAAATTCGGGCTACCTTCAATCCAAGGTAAGGGTGGGGTTCGAATTTTATAACCGGGTATATGATAATTGATACGTGGGATTGGGATTGGAATTTATATAATTTTCTACTGAATGTGTTGAAGTGTATTAATGAATTGGTTTTGTTTTTGTGGAATTTGATGTTGGCTAGATTGTTTGGTTGTTGTTCTATAGTGTTAAACTTAGGTTCGAATTTGGTTAAATCGATAGAAACCGATATTTTCGCGGACGAAAGTCAGAATAGATTGCGTATTTGTGTCGAGAAATGTTAGGCCGTGATCGAGTATGCTTGTTTTATCGAATTTGGTAGATTTTGTAAGTTTTTGCATTTTTGGAGATTTGAGGGTTTAAGATTCGGATTAAAATCGAAAGTCGTAGAATTCACGTTTGATGGTTCCAAATCACTACTATATGTTTGGTATGAATGAGTATGTGTTTGTTTCGAAGAAAATAATTGAATCGGTCGGATTTTCGGACGAAAATGCAAAATCCCGTAGGGCTGTTATGCAGAAAAATTCTGGTTTCGGAAAGTTTGGAAAATTCATATCTTTTGATCCGTAAGTCGGTTTTGACCCCCGTTTGAAGTGTTGGAAAGCTAACGAGATGTTCTTTCTAGGAAAAATGGTTTTGAGGTCTGTATCTGGTTCTATTATAGCAGAAAATTGAAACTGTATCATTGTGTTGATTTTTACCGTCGTGAATGTGTGCGATTGAGGTGTTATCGTGCAATATGCCTCAACAATGTTAACCGATTAGTAACGCAGAGGAATAGTAATATGTGGGGTTGGTTTTATAGAATTCTCCTCTGTTTTTGTGTAATCGCTGTCGTGAATATTGAATTTGGTTTTCTGTTGATGAATTATTTGTAGAATTTCTTATGTCTGTGTCGAAATGATTGTCGTAGAAATGTTGAAATGCATTGCGATTGATGAATTGGTTGTGAGAAACTGGTATATGTTACTTTAGGGTGTAATTCTGTTGTAGTTCTGTTTCACTGTCTTGGACAAATTGAAATTGATATGAATCTGAGGAAAGGTTGTGAATTTGGAAAGAAACTGGAACGAACGAATTCTGAGACGAATGGTGATGGTGTCGTGACGACCGTGATGGTGTTGTGACGACCGTCACGCATGCTGCTGTGTGTTTCTTTTCCTGTTTCTGTTATGTTCTGATGTGGTGTGTTTGTTCTGTCCATTTTAATTGAGAAATTGTTATATAATTCAATAGCATTGGACATAGAATTATGATGGAACCAATTAACTGATTTTTAGTCAAAAACTACCGATTGATTAAATGATGGATTGTGATATATTTTAGATGATGCATAATTATATATCCTAGTTGCTGTGATATTATTGTTGGAAATTATCAAGCTGTGAACGATGTTGAATTGCCTCTAATTATTGGCAAGAATTAAGTTGTGGGCCTATGGCCAATGTTGAGCTGTTGTTGTGCGGATTGATAAGTATTAGTGTTGTGATTATGATGTCCATATTTGAGTCACATGGCATAACATATTAAGCTGGCCTGGATTGGCAAAACATTAAGCTGGCCTGGATTGGCAAAATATTAAGCGGAAGGCTTATGCCTTGTTGAAGTCAATATTAATTGGCAAATTTTTAAGCTGGGAGTTCCGCCCTAATGGTACCACATGCATGTGCATTTCGAGTCGCATTTCATGTTGTATAGTTGTTGTTGTGTTGTTGATTAATGATGAAGTAAAAGTTGTTGTTGTGCTGCTGTTTTACGTTGATTGAGATGTTGTGAAGTGATGATTGTTGTTTGTTGTTGTTGTAAAGTAGTGAAATTATATAATTTTAATCTAATGTATTGATTATCATACTTCTGATTATATCGTTCGATATCTCACCCCTTCTGCTGATATTTCCCCTACCATGGAAAATGGGAAGGTACTCAAGATTTGCATTGGAAGTTTGAAGTAACTTTATGAAGTCTTTGGTTGCCCTATGGCACGTCAAAAGGGTCTTGCTCTGATACGTAACACTCGGGGGATGGACGCTTGTTGTTATTGTTGAATATGTTTTATGTTGCTGAATTTTAAGTTAAATTTATTAAGTATTATGTTGTTTTGAAGTTGTTTTAGTCGAACAAAAATGTTAAGTGAATCAAAGTTGAATATTCGTATCTTGAAGTTGTTTTGCTTTGAAAAGAAGATATATATGAATTTTGTTGTTATCGGTTCATCCGATCTAAGTGTTATATATCTGTTCATAGGAAATTAATTGAAGTTGTTTTTAAGATGAAAGTGTAGCATCCTATTGTTTGTTGAAATTTTATAACTCTGATTTTACTATTATCCGTCGGGTAGAAATGAGGTGTTACAATCATCCTCATCGTCGATTCATCCATGGTTATCTCAATAAGTCTTTACTCTCTCTCCCACTCATTTTTTTGTTTTCTTCTTCACGTTTCGCTTGGCTTGTTGTTACCTATACCTTTTATGATATTTGTACTTTTGATTGTTGTTGTTGTTGTTGTTTGGCTTTATAGAGTTTTCAGGAAGTGAATTTTGACTTGAGGAATTCGTGGTATTGAAGGAATGAATGGAATCAGCTTTGAGGAAACTCAGGGATTGACAGGTTCAAAACTTCCTATTTTCATAGATTTTCTAAGTGAATCATGTATGATAAGGATATTATTGTGGTAACTAAATTTGAATAACATTCATTGTCTTGACAAGTTCAAATTCAAGGTTAGAGTACCATATGAAGAACATGACTTTAGGCTTTGAGGAGTTTGATTTAGAGGTAAACAGCTCTATATCCCACTTTTTTTCCTGATTGACTCGCTTCAAATTATCTTCTTAGTATTCTTCTTAAATTCTGAAGGATATATGATGGTGAAATGTCGAACTGTCAACCATGTATGATTGTTTATTTAAGTAAATAAATTGTTCGCTATTTTATATAGTACTAGTATTTTATATAGAGACTATAATATATTTGAATCCTTTTTGAAGATACTAGGGGAATTTAATTAAAGGTATTAAATGCTTTTGTTGAGCATTGTTTAGCATTTTTTTTTTTTGGCAAGTGAAAATAATAATTTGTTTGTTTTCATGTTGAATGACTTTAATTATGCTACAGCAATCAAAATTTAAATGAATCACTATTGTTCCACTATAAGTTGTTTAGTAGAAAGTCTTGTTATATAACTGCTAGTATGGTGCTATAGTGCTGTAGAATTTGCAGGAATTTTAGGAAATATAACCGTAGGTGATGGTGGTATACTATAAGTTGCCCTTATTGCAGGAAATATGACATTTTAGGAAATATTTTACAATAGTTGATTCATTTGGTACCAATATGACAGAAATTAAACAATTTGCTAGAATAATTTGTTAATTTGCTGGAAGTTTTCTAAATAATTAGCTCTAATAACATGCTGGAAGTTTTCTAAATAATTAGTTGATTCATTTGTGTGTGTATTTTTTTCTACATGAAATGGCTTAAGAACATGCAGAAGAAGGAACTTGATCTTTTGGTTCCTGCAACAACAACAACATCCTATTTTGTTTATTACTCCCTTGCTGGACCAAGATCAGATTTTCCTGATACTGGTATACCTTTCCTGCAACAACAACAACAACAACCTATTTTGTTAACAGGTAAAGTTATATATTTTGTTAACAACCTATTGGTGTTTTGTTTGTTAAAATTATATCAATTGAAAAGTTTGTTGATTGTTAAAATTATGGATGATTATTAGAGTTTATGAGTTGTAATGTTAGGAAGTTAAATCAAATATTGATTATAATAACTTGCAATATTGATTGAGTTACAATCTTTAATTACTCTTATTTAATTTATTATAATTTTCAACAACTTGCAATCATTAATTACTCTTTTGATTTTTTTAATTTTACAGGATTTGAAATAATTCAAAGGAGAAATGGATGGATTTTAAATATTGGAGATAATTTATTATTTATATTGATTGTGGTGTTGTAATATTTTTATTTTATTAAATTTGTGATTTATGTTATTTAAAAATTTTGAGGTACAAATTTACTGTTAGTAAAAAAAAAGTAAGAATTTATTTATTTTTTATGCTATTTAATTTTGTATTTGAATAATTTAATATTCAATTTCATTTTAAAATGTAACAAATGTCATCTCAATTTTGAAGGATTAAATTGCTTTCAATAATTAAAAAAAAATTATAATAAAATTAATACCTTTATATATTCACACTTTTCATAAATAGAAAATAAAATTAACTTTTGGTTATTAAATATGGGAAATGCTAACATACACCCAAAATTGATGAGCCCCACACAAAAATAAACTATATCTATTTTCTTTCTATTTTTTCTTCATCTTTTTAATATGGATCTCACTCAAAATTGGTGGGCCCCACACAAAAATACACTAAGGTGTATGTTGCTAATGCGCACTTACATGAGTGTGCATTAGCATAACCCATTAAATATTTATGGCCCAATAACCAAAAAAAATTAGTGTTTTGGGTTTAAAATAAATTTTTTGATGATTTTAAAATTGGGCTTTAATATTCAGTTGGTTCAACTATTCGAAAAAACCGAATTTATTAACCGAAACCGAATTAAACTGAACCCAAATTAAACCGAAAATGAATCGGTCGGATTTGGGCCTGTATTTTTCACCCGAGGTTAAGAACAAATTGAGGTTTTAGGCCCGAACCCGAATCGGTCTGAACTAATGCCCTGCCCTAACCATTAGTATCATTTTATTTTTACGACGATGAATAGGAATAAAAAAAAAGTTTGATTGCCACTTCATGAAAAGACATTTGACTCATATATAAATGGTTTTGGTAGGCATAACTAAATAATTTATAATTGAAAGATTTTTAACTTCATAGTTTTGAAAACCATTTTCATCAAGACTTTATTAATTATCCATCTACTCTTCCACATTCGTTATCTTGAAGTAACATGAAATTCTATAAAGATGTTGATTTTGAAAACATGTTTATTATTTATGTAGATTTTGTTTATATGATGATACCGTTAAATTGTAATTCCTTGTGTCGAAGTGTCGAAGCAAAGAAGTATCGAATGGTGTGTCGAAATAGTTGTTTCACACATATTTGTTTTAGATTTGATCTAGATATGATTTAGATTAGATTTGATTTAGTTCCAAAATAGATATTTTGGGCTTTTATAGTTTTGCGCTTTTGCTTGGAGAACAAGTAAACCTAAATCTATAAATAGGGAGAAACCCTTGTATTTTGAAACAACAACAAGTAGTGAAGAATCACAGTACTTTGTAATTCACAGTTGCAGTTAGCAAGTGAAATAACAGAAATTTCCACAGTTGTGGGCAGAGAGTTCTCTGCAGAATTTGTTTATTCTCTCCTCTAAATATTTCCTTTTTCATTCCTTTCTTGCTGTTCTTTCTCAATCTCATTCATTGTCATTACGTGTATGTGGGTTTGTTAATAATCTTGAGATCAAGATTGAAGAGGAATTCCCATAGGTTGTGGGTTAATTCCAACATCTGGTATCTAGAGCTCCGGTTGCGAATCAAGGGAGGAAAATCGTGATGGCGATGAACTATCCAAACGGCCACTTTTCGGCGAGTCTTCTGATTCTCAAGAAAGACAATTATGAGAATTGGTGCAAGCAGATCAAGGTGGTTTTCTGTTATCAAGATCTTTGGGATCTTGTGAAGGAATGAGTAACACCGCTTGCGGAGAACGCGACGGATCAAGAAAAGGATGCGCACAAAGAGTTGAAGAAGAAAGATTATAAATCCCTCTTTATAATCTATCAGTGTGTTGATCCAGATAATTTTGAAAAAGTTAGTGATGTAGAGTCAGCGAAGGAAGCATGGGAGATTCTTGAAAAGTCGTTTGGAGGCGCAGAGAAGGTGAAAGATGTGAGGTTACAAACTCACAAGAGAACCTATGAGTTGCTTCAGATGGAAGACAACGAAAGTATAACAGATTTCTTCACCAGAGTTACAAAGATGGTGAATCAAATCAAGGTATGTGGAGAGGTGTTGACATCAAGATCAGTTGTTCCAAAGATTTTGAGGTCATTGACTCCAAAGTTCGACCACGTGGTAGTAGCCATAGAAGAGTCGAAAGACTTGTCAGTATTGACGAAGGAAGAGCTTCAAGGGACGCTTGAGTCTCATGAATAAAGGATAGCTGAAAGAGCTACAGGAAAGTCGAAGAACGATATGGATTTGCAGGCTCAGTCAGAAAAGGAAAGACAAAGGAAGCGTGAATGGCAACAAAGGTAGAGGAGGCTACAACAATCAGAAGAAACCCTGGAACCAAGGCAACCAAAGAGGTGGTGCTGCAGGTAAAGGAAGAGGTGATGGTCGAAAGCCGGACAAAAGTCACATTCAATGTTTCAATTTTCAGAAGTATGGTCACTATGTTAGTGATTGTCCAGAAAAGAAGAAAAATCAAGAAACTGATGTAAAGCTGGCGAAACATGAAGAAGAAGGGACGTTGCTGATGGTTACAACAAGAGATGACGAAAGATTCCAAGATCAGTGGTACTTGGACTCAGGATGCTCATCACACATGACTGGAAGGAAAGATTGGTTTGTCAACATGAAGCCCTCGTCGAAGAACACTGTGAAGTTTGCAAATGATAACACTCTAGCAGCTGAAGGTGTTGGTGATGTTCTGATTATGAGGAAAGATGGCAAAAGGTCAATAATTTCCAATGTGTTATACTGTAGACATATATTTTCGACACCATGTCTTGGAAGGCAAAATGATGTTCCTTGACTAGAGATGATAACTACAGGAAAAGGAGGAAGAAAATGAAGGTATCCAGAAGACACTTCGACAAGATAAGAATTTCGACACTCCGACAGAAATATGAGGAAGTCTTCGTCAGACAGGTTGGAGGGACATTTATCATTTTTTGACAATTCGACAAGTCTGAAAGGACGCGTTTGTTCGACATAACTTGAAGATTCAAATTTAAGAGAATTATAACGTTTGGCAGAAGACGTGTGGAAGTATCTGGCGAAAGGAAGACATGCAGAAGGCCAGATGTCGAAATTTTAGGATTTAGTCATTAATAGCAGTTATTTTGTTTATCTATAAATAGGATAGTTGTTATTAGAATTCAGTGTGTGAAAAACTTGTACAAAACTTCCTGCAATTACTCAAAGTACCCGTGTGAGAGAAAAGAGTTATTTGGAAAAATGTACGTGTAAACACCATCTTTTAATTTCTTTATCAATCAAAGTCTTTTTACCAATTCCTTTACATTTACCAGCATCTTTATGTTTTCTTCGTCATTTTATTTTAAAGTTCTTTCTTCGTCATTTTACTTTAAAAGTTCTTTTCAAAGTCATTATCTTTTATCTCAGACTTTCATCTAGAGTTAGTTGAAATCCTTTATTCCAAAAGACTTAAACACATAAAACCAAGAACCAAGATATCACCCTTAATTTAAAATTTATCACGTTGATCTAAGTTTTCGCCCGACGTCCTAGGATTTGTTTGGTTAATCCTGCAAGTAACCCAGATTTCACCATTCTGGTAAACCAGAGGTTGTTCGCCAAGATCAACAGCGAACAAATTGGCACGCCCAGTGGGACCAGTGCAATATAAAACTTAAATAAATTTTAAAAATTAAGGCTTTTTCTTCGTTGTATGATACTAAGAAGCGGTAAATTAGCCGTATCTGACGTAGAGAGACCCAAAAGAACTAGAGTAAGGAAAATGGCGAATCAGTCAAATAATCCTAACCCCAATTCAAATTCAAATGAAAATATTCCAGTTTCCAACCCTATACCTTCGGCAGGGGGAAATGTGGATTCAAACCCTGTTCTGGAGGAGATTATGCCTTCGTCAACAGGATTTACACCAGCGGTTTCACTCTCCCAAAGTATGCCTAGTTCCTCCACAATGGGACATTCAAGGCCTTTGGGGACGCCTCCTCCGGGAGGACAAAATTTTAGGCCATTCCAGACAAATTTTTCCATACCTATGTTCGGAAGAGAACAACCATATGGAATGCCAACGTCAGTGATGGCAAATTTGCAAAGTGCACCACCCTTGTATTCTGACGCCATGGTCCACATGTCTTCGCCATTGCAAGGATCAGGATACGGTGGAAATATGAGTAGATTGAACCAATCCCTACCAAATTTCCAAATGCCAGCAATTACCAATAATTCTGCGCAAGTAATTCGACAACAAATGGACGAAAGTAATCATGATATGGTCCAAATGTTGACTCAACAAATGGGGGCAGTGTTTAACCCTTTAATACAAAACACTACCCAAACCAACCAATTGTTGGCTGCGCAAATGACGCGCATTGCTGACTTTTTTGGTGTTCCTCAAACACGACAAAGAGAACAAGTGATTCAAAACCAAGTAGTAAATGTCGAAGAGGAACCCACGATAAATCAAAGGCCTTTAGAGAATCCTCAGGCAAACCCTAGAAACCAAGAGGCAGTGGTCGAGCAGCCTCGTGTCGAAATCCCCGTTCAACAAGAACCTAGGAGGGTAATAGTCCAGAGAGGCCAAGATGCTGATGATGTGTTGCAACAGCGAATACGATATAATAACTTTCCTGTCGAAAATAACATAACAGCCATGGTCGAAAGGATAATGGCCCAAAACGGTGTAAATATAGGTTTGCAAAGGCCTACTTATACTTCCCCATTGTCAGAACACATTCTGCAAGAGGAACTACCCCCAAGATGGAAAGTTCCTAAGTTTACTAAGTTTTCAGGAGATACTAGTGAATCTACTATAGAGCACGTAGCGCGTTATCTAATAGAAGCGGGAGAAATAGTCAATAACGAAAATTTGAAAATGAAGTACTTTCCAAGTTCCTTGACAAAAAATGCATTCACCTGGTTTACATCCTTGCCCGCGAACTCTATATTCACATGGACCCAATTAGAAAGATTGTTCCATGAACAATTCTATATGGGTCAGACTAAGATAAGTTTGAAGGAATTAGCCAGTGTTAAGAGGAAATTTTCAGAACCTATAGATGATTACCTAAACAGGTTCAGGTTGCTTAAGGCAAGATGTTTCACACAAGTGCCAGAACGGGAGTTAGTCGAAATGGCTGCAGGGGGTCTAGATTATTCTATAAGGAAAAAATTAGACACTCAATATTTAAGAGATATGGCACAATTAGCAGATAGGGTAAGACAGATTGAGAGGCTAAAAGCTGAGAAATTCAGATCAAATAAAAATAAAAAGGAAAGAGTGGCCTATGTAGGAGTATGCCAGGATGATGATGGTGACGAAAATGAACTAATTTTGTTCGACGAGCAAGAAATTGATCTGGCAGAACTAAAGTCAGGCCCTCCATACGCCTGTAAAGTGCTAGCTCCGTCGAATGGAAAAAACCCAATCGAACCTGAAAAGAATGATAAATTTCCCAAACGAACTTATACGTTCGACGTCACCAAGTGTGACGAAATTTTTGATTTATTGGTCAAAGATGGTCAGTTAATAAAGCCGCCAGGCGCCAAAGAACCGCCTGTCGAACAGCAGAAAAAGAGGGGTTTTTGTAAGTACCATAACTTTTTGGGTCATAAAACATCTCAATGTTTTCTTTTCAGGGATCTAGTTCAAAATGCTATCCGTGATGGAAGGCTGAAGTTTGGCGAGAAGCCAAAACAACAAATGGGGATTGATTCGAATCCCATGCAGGTTGTCGAAGCACACTATGCTGAACCATCCACTGTGAATATGGTGGAGATTGAAGTTGCTTCTGATGGCAGTTTCGAGATGGTGGAAGCTATGGAAGGTTTCGACACCAGTATCAACGTGGTCGAGATCACTGAAGATCTTGCAGGACAGAACGAAGTCGAGGGTACTGAAGCGTTCGACAACGATAATGAAGTCAAAGTCACTGAAGATCTTGACAACAAAAACACAGTTGAAGTCACTGAGGACTTCGGCGATGAAGGTAAGGTCGAAGCTACTGAAAGCTTTGAAAATCAGAAAACTACAGAGGGGTCCAACGAGAAGAACGATGACAGTGTTGCTGAAGACGTAGTGGTTCGACCGGGAGAAATCTGGGATCGCTTGGGACAGCCAAGCGGAAAATTCGACTACCTGGTGAAGTACACTATTCCTGCAACTTATCACACCGACATCAGTGAAATCCGACCAACTGGTTGGGGAAGCAATTTTGATGACGATGGTGATTCCCCTATCGCCAAGGAAGAAGTTACTGAGGACTTCGTTGCTGAAAACAAGGCTACTGAAGGCCTTGATCTTGACAACATAAAGGAGGCCGATGTTGCAAATTACTGCATCAACATCATGGGACCTTTCGACAAGGAAGTCACAGAAATGAAAGAAAAAGCTTTACATGGCCGTGGGAAATCTGGGACTTATGGGATCCTACGAAGAATAAAAGAGGATCCTAAAGAAAAGTCAAACAAGTGTTGCTGCAAGCATGCTCCTAGGAACATATCCTGGTGTTGCTGCCCAGAAGGGAAGTTCGACTTGACGAAAAAGAAGGACAGAGTCGAAGAGGAAAAGCTCATTGAAAAGATGAACAGACTAACCATTGCTGACAAGCAAAACGTGGGAATCAATATGGTAGAAGTTTCGCAGAAAACTCAGGCAGCAGTAGATGAAGATCAACGTCGAGAGGAGTGCCAAAAGCTGGCGTACCCCAAAGAAGATGAGAGTTTGGTCGAATTCATCAAAAGGTGCCAGAGAAGGAAGAGTGACGTGATGCTATGCCCTCGTTGCAGTTCCATTTTCGACAGAAAGGCTGCCACCCACTTGGAGGCAATAGATCAAGCAAGAAGGAAGGCGAATGAGGGAGCGACAAGATACGATCCAAGAAGGAGTGAGCACCACCAATGGAGGCGCGGAGACAGACGCTATGGCACTTACAAGCCATCAAACAAAGTGATAGATGACAAATGGGTTCAACCCATCAGAGATGCCCAAGGCCAGAAGAAGTGGAAGAATTTCGATGTGCAGAGAGGCACTTCAATGGAAAACAAGAAGGAGTTGGAGAAATATAAACCTAGGCCATATCCTTCAGAGAATTATAAAGGGAAGAACCCCATGTCGAGATCCCAGTGGAGGAGGTTCCAAAGGCAAAAGAGGTTTGAGAAGGAAACTGCTGAAAAAGGTATGATGAGAAAAGTGGCTGGAAACAAGGATGAAGCAGAATGTAGCAGCAACGCTCAAATGGCGAACAAGAAGGAGCCTCTCCAGCAAATCAAACCAAACAGCGTGGCAGCGCAAAGTGTGCCCAAAGAGAAGAAGATGGAGGATGACGAGATGACAGATGATTTCAAGTCAGATTCGGAGGCATCCTTCAACGTTGGCTGTAATGTGGTCTCGGTCCTTCCCAGAGACTATGATAGGATCATGGAAGTCGAAGACGAAGAGGATGGGATGGAAGAGGAAACGATGGTGCACAAGCCCGTGTGTTACTACGTAATGAATAATGGTTGTGTCGAAGAGCAAAATGCTTTCTTCGAAAGACCAGACGATTCCATGAAGGCGCACTTGAAGCCTTTGTTTATCAAAGGAAAGATTGAGGGTGTCGGTGTGAACAAGATCCTAGTGGATGGGGGTGCCGCTGTGAATTTAATGCCCCATTTCATGCTGAAAAAGATTGGCAAAGATGACTCGGATGCAAAGCCCCACAACATGGTTCTGTCAAATTACGAAGGAAAGGTAGGAACAACCATGGGAGTTATTCAAGTGGATCTGACAGTTGGTACTATAACAAGGCCAACAATGTTTATAGTTATTGCTTCTAGGGCAAACTATAACTTGCTGTTGGGAAGGGAATGGATCCATGGTATAGGTGCTGTTCCCTCGTCGATGCACCAGAGAATAGTTATTTGGAGGCCAGATGGAATCGTCGAGAACATAGAAGCAGACCAAAGTTACTTCATGTCTGAAGTTAACAATATAAGCGATCGAAGTTTCGACAAAAACTTAGCCCACATACCCCCTTGCAGTCCGGCGAAATTCGACTTGAAGGCAACGGACAACGCGTACTGTTCCATGTATCTCCATCCTACACATGGTTTTCAGTGGGATAAGGAAGTCATTGGTGACTCCAACTACATGTGGGGGACTACCAACGTAGCACCGACAGGATGGGGGGATGAGTTCGACAATGATGACGAGTGAACAAGCAGTGCTCGACAAAATTACGGCTTACATAGCCGAAAACAAATTCAAAGCGGCTCTGGAGGCCGAAGTAAAATACATGGCTGTCGAAGCCAATCATGAAGATTCAAATGAACAGTGTCTCCAAAAAGACGTTGAGGAAAATAATATCAACAACCAAATAGACGAATGGCAAAACCAGAAACTTGACGCCATTTATGACGATGAACCTTTGGGGTTCGAAAAAGATCCAGTGTCGAACAACTTGAAGATGGTGGCGCAGGATCCTTTAGAAGAAATCAACTTGGGGCTGGGGGCAGAAAAAAGACCAACCTACATAAGTGCAAGGATGGATCCTCAGTTCAGAGTCGAAATAATCCAGTTGTTGAAGGAGTTCAAAGATTGCTTTGCATGGGATTATGACGAAATGCCGGGTTTGGACAGAAGTTTGGTCGAATTGAAGCTGCCAATCATAGAAGGGAAGAAGCCAGTCAAGCAAACTCCAAGGCGCTTTGCACCAGAAGTTCTGTCGAAAATAAAAGAAGAGGTCGAAAGACTTCTAAAATGCAACTTCATCCGCACTACCAGGTATGTTGATTGGATTGCAAATATAGTTCCGGTTATTAAGAAAAATGGCAAACTTAGGGTATGCATTGATTTTAGAGATTTAAATTCTGCTACCCCAAAGGACGAATATCCTATGCCAGTCGCAGAAATGCTTATAGATTCTGCAGCAGGTCACGAGTATCTAAGCATGTTGGATGGATACTCTGGCTATAACCAAATTTTTATTGCTGAAGAAGATGTTTCTAAGACAGCTTTTCGTTGTCCTGGAGCAATTGGAACTTATGAATGGGTAGTGATGCCTTTTGGGTTAAAGAATGCTGGGGCCACTTACCAAAGGGCTATGAATTCAATTTTCCATGATTTTATTGAGACGTTTATGCAGATTTACATTGATGATATTGTAATCAAGTCTGTTTCAGGAAAAGATCATATAGACCATCTTCGACAATCCTTTGAGAGGATGAGAAAGTTTGGTCTAAAGATGAATCCCCTTAAATGTGCTTTTGGTGTGCAGGCGGGTGATTTTTTAGGTTTTGTGGTCCACAAGAAAGGGATCGAAATAAATGAAAACAAAGCCAAAGCTATAATGGAAGCGAAAGCGCCATCAACGAAAAAGGGATTGCAATCTCTACTAGGGAAGATCAATTTTCTAAGAAGATTCATCTCCAACCTCAGTGGAAAAACACAACCCTTTTCTCCTCTACTTCGACTAAAGAAAGAAGAATTCGCCTGGGGGCAAGAGCAACAAGTGGCTTTCGACAAAATCAAAGAGTACTTGGCTAGTCCTCCAATCTTGATGTCCCCTTGTAGGAAAAGAAGCATGAGACTGTATATCTCTGCATCAGACAAGACATTAGGAAGTATGTTGTGTCAAGAGGATGAGAATGGCGTCGAAAGGGCCATCTATTATCTCAGCAGAGTCTTAAATGATGCTGAAACTAGATATAGTGCTATAGAAAAACTATGTTTATGTGTATATTTCTCTTGTATGAAATTGAAGCATTATATAAAGCCTGTTGATGTATATGTATCTTCTCATTTCGACGTAATAAAACATATGTTGTCCAAGTCTATTTTACATAGTCGAATTGGAAAGTGGGCTTTGGCTCTAACAGAATACTCCTTAAAATATTTGCCTTTAAAGGCTATGAAAGGACAGGTGGTGGCTGATTTTATAGCTGACCACTCTATAGTCGAAACTATAGAGTACGTCGAACAAGCACCTTGGAAACTATATTTCGACGGTTCCAGGCATAAGAATGGACTTGGTATTGGGATGGTGATTATTTCTCCTGACAAAATTCCAACAAAGTTCAAGTACAAAGTCGAAGGGATGTGTTCGAACAATGAAGTCGAATATGAAGCTTTGATTGCTGGACTTGAAATCTTGTTGGAATTGGGGGCGACAAGAGTCGAAATAATGGGTGACTCTGAGTTGGTAATAAAGCAGTTGACTAAGGAGTACAAATGTGTGAAAGAGAATCTAATAATGTACTTCGTGTTAGCAAGTAGACTTCTCAAGAGGTTCGACAATGTGGTTTTTAGGCACATTCCCAGGATGGAGAATCAAGAGGCGAATGATCTGGCTCAACTGGCATCAGGATACAAAGTGTCGGAGGAGAAGTTAGAAAAAGCCATTGAAGTCAGAGGAAGAGTCATATCTGTAGGTTTGTCCCCATCAGATTTAGAGACAATAAAATTGGGATATGGTGACGAAGAGAATTATGAGATTTGCAACGTAGATGATGCAGGAGTCGAAGACTGGAGAAAACCCATCAAAGAATATTTGCAAGATCCAAGTCAAAAAGTCGAACGAAAGGTAAAATATAGAGCTTTGAGTTATGTACTTTTTGGCAATGAATTGTTCAAGAAGACTGCGGAAGGAGTCTTGTTGAAATGCTTAGGCGAAAATGAAGCATACATAGCATTGTCAAATGTGCATAGTGGAGCGTGTGGCGCACACCAAGCAGGCCACAAAATGAAGTGGTTATTGTTTCGACAAGGAATGTATTGGCCAGCAATGCTAAAGGATTGTGTCGAATTTGCAAAAGGGTGTCAAGAGTGCCAAGTACATGCAGGCATACCACATATTCCTGCAAGTGAGTTACATTCGATTGTAAAGCCTTGGCCGTTCAGAGGTTGGGCGTTAGATTTAATCGGTGAAATTCGACCAGCTTCTTCAAAAGGGCAAAGGTACATTTTAGTTGGAGTAGATTATTTTACTAAGTGGATTGAAGCCATACCATTGGTGAATGTAGACCAAGAAGCGGTTATGGATTTTATCCAAAAGCATATAATCTACAGATTTGGGATACCGGAAACAATAACAACAGATCAAGGATCTGTGTTTACCGGTCGAAAAATGCAGAAGTTTGCACAAGATACAGGTTTTAAGCTCCTTACTTCGACACCTTATTATGCTCAGGCTAATGGACAAGTCGAAGCAGCTAACAAGGTAGTGATAAATTTGATCAAGAAACATGTAGGTGGAAAGCCAAAAAATTGGCACAATACCTTAGATCAAATTTTATGGGCTTGTCGAACATCTCCTAAAGAAGCAACCAATTCGACTCCATTTAAATTAACTTATGGGCATGATGCAGTTTTGCCAGCCGAGTTGTATTTGCAATCAGTTAGGGTTCAAAGGCATCATCAGATCCCATCAGAGACATACTGGAGTATGATGATGGATGAATTGGTTGATTTAGACGAAGAAAGGCTACGTGCCTTAGATCTCATAAAGAGACAAAAAGAGAGAGTCGAAAAGTTCTACAATAGAAAAGTAAAATTTAAGACTTTTTCAATTGGTGATTATGTGTGGAAGGTAATTCTTCCTATGGATCGAAAAGACAGAGTTATGGGAAAATGGTCTCCCAAATGGGAAGGACCTTTCAAAGTTTTGAAAATATTTTCTAATGGCGCATACGAGGTCGAAGAAATAGGGAAAGACGAAAGGATATTAAAAATAAATGGCAAATATTTGAAAAAGTATAAACCAATATTGCAGGAAATAAAGATAGCAGTCGAATAAAATTGAAATTGAAAGTAAATAGTGTGCTGCCAAACAGATGGCGTTAAATCATTACAAATAAAGCCTCAAAGGGCTAGAAATTGACAGGAAAATTCGACTAAAGCTGAAGGTTTGCAAACTGTGCCTTCAAAGCGGTAAATTTGTCTTTCTGAAATTGAAGTCGACGATCACAGAGGTTCCTGTGAATATGGGCAACTTCAATCTCTTGGTTGATCTTTTGAGCGGTCTCTGCGTGTTGAATGCCAACCTTCAACTCTTCATCAATCTCGCTTTGCCTAGGCTGCTGAATAGAAGCTATGAGTTCCTCCTCTTTGGAAATTTTCTCTTGGAGAACTGCTATTTGTTTCTTCCATGTTTGAATGTGGTTATGGCAAGTAGCAATCTTCTTGACAGAGGCTTCAGAAAGCTCTTGTAGTTTCGAAACCTTATTTGTCGAAACAGAAACAGAGTTCCATTCAGCAGCTTGTTGGTCCATTTTTTTCTTGATTTGTTGACATAAGTCCCTTCGACGGTGAAGATCTGCGCTGGATAAGTCAATCACAGTTGTCAGCTCTATCACAAAATTGCAGACTTCGACAGAAACATCCAAGACGTTAACTTGCTTCAACAGTTTCTTCAACTCCATTGGAGCAATGGCATTTTCCTCTAGAACTTGGAACAAGTCAACATCAAGGATCTTTGCCTTGATCTGAGTCATGATATTGGGTAGAGACTGCACTTCAGAAGTGGCTCCAGAAGTAGTCGAACTGCTGTAGGAAGAGTCTTTAAAATTAAATCTGGTGCTAAGTATGGCTTTCAGGTAATCCAGGGGTTTCTGCACTTTGAGACTTTCAAGTTCTTCATGAGAAAGACTAGTCGAACCAATTGTTTGGGAACTCCTTTGAGTTTGGTCAGGAGTAGGCTGGTTGCTATGCTCTAAAGTTCGCCTAGCTTCCTGTTGCTTCGGCAGATCTTCTTCGTCAGCAGTCTTCTCTTCAGGATCTCCTTTGACAGCAGTGTCTGCTTCAGCATCATCATCTTTTTGTTGCTCAGCGTGTAATCCAGGATGAGAGGGAGAGTTGTTATCAGAATCAGCTCCCACAGTAGTGTCGAATGCTTCGACCGTTTGTCTCTCAAGTTCTTTGTTGGGAGTGTCCTCCTCTCGAACGACCTCCTCCTGGATTGTCTCAGGCTGTTTGTTGACGACCTTTGGCTTCTATCAAAAGAAAAAATTTCAAAGTTAGAAATGAAATAAAATAAATGAGAAGGGTCGAGATTGAAATTTACCTTAGAAGTCTCAGTTTTGGAGCTAGACTTTCCACTCCCCGTATCCTTCGCTGATGTTTTGTAGCAGGACTGCTAGAAGATTCCCTTTTAGAAGATTTGACAATGGATTTTTGTGAAGCGATTTTTTGCAGTCTTTTCTTCTTTGGAGGAGGGGGATTTGGAGATGGAGACTCATCACTGGACTCTTCGACAGGGATTATCTCTGGTTTTTTCTTTCTTTTTTGGAATGTAGAGGTTTTTTGACTTACCTGATCATATAAATCAAAATAGTGAGTGTTTTAAAGAGATAAAAGAATAGATCAAAAGAGGAAGAGATTTATACCTTAGTCGAAGGTGTCTGGGCGGTACTTTGTGGAGTTTCGACGGAAGCTTTCTTGGCAGGCACTTTCACAGCTAAAGAAAAAAATATAGAAAAAGGGGAAAGTTAGGCAATGAGAAATACGTGATAATAAAATGATAAAATTCGTGTTGTTGTTAACACCTTCAAGAATGGGATCTTCCACGCGAACGTGTTCTATTCCAATATGAAGGTGCCCTGGGTAGTTATCCAGATGATACTTAGTCGCAACCACGCGTTTAGCAGGTTTTTTATAACTTTCACGAAGAATTTTCATATGATTCCCACATGTGAACCAATCTGGGAATGGAGGACTTAAAGCCACACCAAATTCAGCAGATGGTAAAGGTGGAAATTTAGGAGGGTAATAGCTGAAAGCCAAGTTGTAACGCACTTCTGGTCGAATGTTTGGAGGCAGTGCCAACTTCTCCAACTTCTCCGTGAATTTTTCTTTTAAAGTAACCGCTGCTTCGCGTATGGTTCGACTAAGGTCATCAGGTCTGTAAACGGTTTCAAAGTATTTTTGAAATTTTTGTATTTCTCGGATATGTCTTTGTGTACCTTTTTTAGTCCGTTCCTGCACAAGAGCAAAAGCATTCGTCAGATGAGTGGTGAAAGCTTTTACGTCGAAAAATTTGGTAGCATAGTATTCCCTCCACCATGCGTCGAACTCAGGAGTGCAAAGGAACGATGGTTGAAAAACCACCGGTCGAATATCCAAAGATTCGTCAGTCAGCTTTTTCAACAATTCCCTGCTGGTGGCTTCGTCGTGGAAGGAGTTGTAGAAAATGATGGCCCCTTTTTTAGGGAAAAGAGGTCGAGGCATGATTTGAATTAGGCCAAATTGCCTGGCGACCAAGTTAGGTTGATAAACTATTAAGGCAATCTGGGGTTTCGTAGTACTGCGGTGGGAGAACAGGAGTCTAGGGGTCAAAAAGGATTCCCAGACATTTAGGAAGATATTTTCATCTTTTTTGGTTTGCAAGGGGAATTGTCGTGAAAACCATTCAGGTCCAATTGTTCTGTCAGCAAATGGAGCCATAGTCGAAGTAAAATGATGTCTCTCAGCAAACATCATTACGTAGCTAGTAAAGGCCCGCCGAAGGCTAATTGCTTCATCAGTTGGTGTCAATTGCACCAATCTAGGCCATTCGACGCTCCTGTTTTTGAATTCCCCTTCATTTATGTCATGCTTCACAGGAATAAAGGCTTCGAAAGTGGCATTCAGCCATAGTTGCAATAGCCAAAAAGGGCCTGCCAAATTAAGCTTCCCTTTGTCCTTCAATGTCTTCAAAGAACGCACGCTTTCACTCAAGGACTCATACAGGTTCGCCAAGATTACCTCACTCAAGCATAATTTGATCCCAGCGTGGAGTTGGTTCGCCATAGTGATGAACCTCTTAGCCACTTGAAGTGAGCGGGAGCAAAAGACGAATTTGGTCAGCCACAAGGTTAGAAAAGCTATGTGCTCTTTGTCAGAAACTTCTTGGTCATTTTCGCCATGGTAGTGAGACATAAAAAGGGAGTATGGGGCGAAACTAGTGTCGAAATCTATGGAGTCCTCGTTCAGGTGAGTGGGGTCGAAGTCAATGCCAACTGGACTAAGGCCAACTATGGCGGCTATGTCGAACAGCGTAGGGGTAACCATCCCGCAGGGGAGGTGGAAGGTGTTATACGTACTATCCCAAAAGTAAAGGGAGGCTAGCAGCATGTTAGGGCAAACATTGGGTCCTGCTCTTGATAATTGTATCAAGTCAAAAATTCCTATTTCTTTCCAAAAATTTTCTTTAACGTTTTCAACTCTGTTCAACCAAGACAAGTAGTCTGAAAGATCTTTCGACCAAGGGCAAGTTCTAAAAATCCTAGTATAATTCAGATAAGTTAAATTTATTGCTTCCTCATCTTTTTCGCTTGAACCTTGAGGTTCAGTTTGTTCTACTGGTTTCACCCCAGCACCTATGGGTTTTGTGTGAGAATAAGTAGGAAAGAACTCTTGTAAACGCTCAGGTTTAATGTCTGGGTTAGGGAGTGGTCCTAACATAGCATAGTGATTACCAGAAATAATAACAGGGATGAGTACCTGGGATTTAAAAATGCAGTCTTTTTCCCTCGCATTTGGAAGCTCAGGAATGTATTGTTGATCCCCAATCAGTGTTGGTTCATCCAACCTATGCGCAGGAGGGATGATGGAAGGTTGCTCACTTTTGGAAGGTTTGCTGCTTGATAATTTTTGAAAAGCCATTGTTGAATCAGAAAGTTTTAGAAAGAAGATGAAGATTTGAAGCAGTTGTGAAGAAGAAGAGTTCAAACGCGTAAAAAAGAAAGAGAAATAATGGTTCAGGTATTTATAAGAGATTATCAAAAGCCCTTTAGGTTTAGTGGTGATCATGGAAGGCACGTGGCATCATCTTAACGGCGATGATAAAAAGTGGAAGTTGAAAAAAGCATGGCTAGCTAGGTTTTAGGGGTATGGACATCATGTCTGAATGTGGGATTTGATGGAACGTTTTCAGAGAAATGCAATGATGAATTTTCTTGGGACTGAACAAAGGTCACGTCTTGAAAACCAGCATCATTAATGCAGGTAACATGGCGTCGAAATAGCTTCGACAGCAAATGATGGTTTCTCCAGAAATAAGTCGAAACATCTTTGCTGGGGGGCAATTTGTAGACATATATTTTCGACACCATGTCTTGGAAGGCAAAATGATGTTCCTTGACTAGAGATGATAACTACAGGAAAAGGAGGAAGAAAATGAAGGTATCCAGAAGACACTTCGACAAGATAAGAATTTCGACACTCCGACAGAAATATGAGGAAGTCTTCGTCAGACAGGTTGGAGGGACATTTATCATTTTTTGACAATTCGACAAGTCTGAAAGGACGCGTTTGTTCGACATAACTTGAAGATTCAAATTTAAGAGAATTATAACGTTTGGCAGAAGACGTGTGGAAGTATCTGGCGAAAGGAAGACATGCAGAAGGCCAGATGTCGAAATTTTAGGATTTAGTCGTTAATAGCAGTTATTTTGTTTATCTATAAATAGGATAGTTGTTATTAGAATTCAGTGTGTGAAAAACTTGTACAAAACTTCCTGCAATTACTCAAAGTACCCGTGTGAGAGAAAAGAGTTATTTGGAAAAATGTACGTGTAAACACCATCTTTTAATTTCTTTATCAATCAAAGTCTTTTTACCAATTCCTTTACATTTACCAGCATCTTTATGTTTTCTTCGTCATTTTATTTTAAAGTTCTTTCTTCGTCATTTTACTTTAAAAGTTCTTTTCAAAGTCATTATCTTTTATCTCAGACTTTCATCTAGAGTTAGTTGAAATCCTTTATTCCAAAAGACTTAAACACATAAAACCAAGAACCAAGATATCACCCTTAATTTAAAATTTATCACGTTGATCTAAGTTTTCGCCCGACGTCCTAGGATTTGTTTGGTTAATCCTGCAAGTAACCCAGATTTCACCATTCTGGTAAACCAGAGGTTGTTCGCCAAGATCAACAGCGAACATATACATACCAGGCATGAAGAGTAATTTGCTCAGTATAGGGCAGCTTGTCGAAAAGAACTACAAGGTAGTTGTCGAAGACAAGATGATGGGAGTCCTCGATGCAGGCGGTAGATTGATCTTGAAGGCTCCAATGTCGCAGAATAGGACCTTCAAGATTAAACTCAAGGTGATTGAGCAAAAGTGTCTAGCAACTGTTGCCAGCAGAGATGAGTGGTTATGTCATTTTCGACTAGGCCATCTCAACTTCAATGGCATCAGAGAGCTAAAGAGAAGAAATATGGTTTCAGGATTACCAGAAATCGACATTCCAAGTGAAGTTTGTGAAGAGTGTGTTCAGTCGAAACAACACAAGAATAGCTTCAGCAAGGATGCAGGAAGGAAGCCGAAGGCAATTCTGGAAGTCATATACTCTGATGTATGTGGTCCAATTCAGGTGGATTCGATTGGTGGAAACAGGTACTTTGTCACGTTCATAGATGATTACAGTCGAAAGTTGTGGACTTACCTCATCAAGAAGAAAAGTGATGTGATCGAGATATTTTCCAGATTCAAATCTATGGTCGAAAGACAGAGTGATCGAAAGCTGAAAATTCTGAGGACTGATGGTGGTGGAGAGTATGTGTCGAAAGAGTTCGATGCATTATGTGAAAAAGAAGGGATTGTGCATGAGGTGGTGCCACCCTATATTCCACAGTAAAATGGAGTTGCATAACGAAATAACATAACCATCATGAACATGGTGAGAAGTATGTTAAATGGAAAGCATCTACCCAAAGAATTATGGGGAGAAGCGGTTTCGACAGCAACATATATTTTGAACAGATGTCCGACGAAGAAGCTTGAAGGAATCACACCAGAAGAATATTGGTCTGGTGTCAAGCCTAGCCTCAGTCACCTAAAGGTGTTTGGATCTATAGCACATAGACATGTGCCAGATCAGTTGAGAAGGAAGCTTGATGACAAGTCGAATCAGATGATCTTGATAGGATATCATTTGACTGGAGGTTACAAACTGTTCGACCCAGTGAATAAGCAGATAGTGATTAGCAGGGACGTGATCATAGATGAGCTTAAAGAATAGGATTGGACTGTAAATGCCAAGAAGGATTAAGTGAGAATCTCTTGTGAAGAACCAGCCACTGAAGTCGAAAGAGACGTTCGACAGGAACCAGTCATAGATGAAGCTGACCCAAGGAGACCTCGACGAACAAGACACATGCCTGCAAGGTTGCAAGAATGTGAAATTACATCAGATGATGTAGTTAATGAAGAGGGTGAGTTGGTACATTATGCTTTCTACGCAGATGTCGAACCAGTCAATGCAGCTGAGGCATTGAAAGATTCGAAGTGGGTGAAAGAAATGAATGAAGAGTTAGAGTTCATCGAAGTCAACAACACCTGGTCACTTGTCGAATTGTCTCAAGGCAAGAAGGCAATCGACGTGAAGTGGGTTTACAAGATGAAGGTGAATCCTAGAGGAGAAATAACTCGACACAAGGCAAGAATTGTGGCGAAAGGATTTCTTCATAAGGAAGGAATCGACTTCGATGAAGTATTCGCACATGTTGCTAGGATCGAAACAATCAGGTTGGTTTTTGGTCTAACAAATATGAACAATTGGCACACATGTCAGATGGACGTGAAGTGTGCATTCCTTAATGGCCCATTTGATGAAGAAGTTTATGTCGCACAACCAGCTGGGTATGTGAAACGAGGCGAAGAAGGAAAGGTGTACAGGCTGCATAAAGCCCTGTATGTACTTAAGCAAGCTCCAAGAGTTTGGAATAAGAAAATCGACAGCTTCTTAAGGGGGGAGGAATTTGTAAAGTGTACGACTGAGCATGGAGTGTATGTAAGGAGAAGCAATAATGAATTACTTATACTATGCCTCTATGTCGATGATTTGTTGATAACAGGTAGTTGCAAAAGGGAGATTGAAGATTTCAAACATGACCTAAGTAAGGAGTTTGAAATGTCAGATTTGGGAAATCTCTCATATTTCCTTGGCATCAAATTCTACAAGACTAGTAGAGGTTTGATGATGCACCAAAGAAGATATGCATGCGAAATACTCAAGAGATTTGAGATGCAAGATTGCAACCCAACTTCGACTCCAGCTGAGACCAGACTGCAACTGTCGAAGGATCCAGATGAAGATGATGTCGACCCAACCCAATACATAAGACTTATTGTGTCACTTAGATACCTTTGTCATACAAGGCCTGGCTTAGCATACAGTGTGGGTATGGTAAGTAGATTCATGCCGAAGCCAAAGGTTTCACACCAAACAGTAACGAAGAAGATACTGAGGTATTTGAAAGGGACTCTCGACTACGGCATTTTGTTTCCTGCAACTGATGAAGGGAAAGAATGAAAGTTAGTGGGATACACCGACTTCAGATGGTGTAGTGATGTTGAGGATAAAAAATCTACAGCTGGATATGTGTTTATGTTAGGTGGTGCACCAGTTGCTTGGAGTTCGAGAAAGGAGCCAGTAGTGGCATTGTCATCACGCAAAGCAGAATATATAGCTACTTCACATTGTGCATGTCAAGCAACCTGGATGGTGAACTTGGTCGAAGAGATTACAGGAAAGAGTCATGGAGCAATCACCATGAAGATCGACAGCATGTCAGCTATCAACTTGGCGAAGAATCCAATAGCTCATGGTCGAAGCAAGCACATCGAAATGAGGTTCCATTATCTTCGAGAGCAGGCAGCAGAAGGGAAGATGAATTTGGAACACTGCAGAACTGAGAATCAGATTGCATATATCATGACGAATAGAGTGCAGGTCGAAGGTTTCAGAAGACTAAGAGTCATGATGAATGTAGACAATTTAGACACAATGAATTAGGTGGTGTGTTAAATTGTAATTCCTTGTGTCGAAGTGTCGAAGCAAGGAAGTGCCGAAGAAGTGTCGAAGGGTGTGTCGAAACAGTTGTTTCACACAGATTTGTTTTAGATTTGATCTAGATATGATTTAGATTTGATTTGATTTAGTTCCAAAATAGATATTTTGGGCTTTTATTTTGGGTTTTTGCTTGGAGAACAAGTAAACCTAAATCTATAAATAGGGAGAAACCATTGTATTTTGAAACAACAACAAGTAGTGAAGAATCACAGTACTTTGTAATTCACAGTTGCAGTTAGCAAGTGAAATAACAGAAATTTCCACAGTTGTGGGCAGAGAGTTTTCTGCAGAATTTGTTCATTCTCTCCTCCAAATATTTCCTCTTTCGTTTCTTTCTTGATGTTCTTTCTCAATCTCGTTCATTGACATTACGTGTTTATGGGTTTGTTAACAATCTTGAGATCAAAATTGAAGAGAAATTCCCATAGATTGTGGGTTAATTCCAACAGATACTGAATCCATATAAAAATATCCTTTTACTTCATATTAATACCATAAGTATTTCACCATTACATTAAAAATCTTATGTTTGGCTAGTTATAGAATATCATAAATATTTTACTATTCTGACTCACTTAACCAATTGCATTATCATCACAATGTTACCACTATTTTGGTCATTCTCCCACTTACTCATTCTTCATTCACACACGGTTTCCTTAAAACATAAACATCATACTTAAGCACGATTCATTGCCACCCTAAGTGTAAACACACCAAAAGATCAATATCTATTGAAGATTAAAACACATGCTAATTTGCCACCAATAATTCCTTAAATTTTATACCAATGGATCCTCCCTTATCACTTGAGTAGATAGTGCGATCCTATACCACATAAAATATTTGTTGGAAATTAACTTGTTGCCTAATAGAAAGGACTAGAGCGGCACGTATTAGCATAGTAAGACTTGTGACAATTACCTCCCCTCAACCTTCATCATTAACTTTGTGGCATACAATTTGAGTTTAACCTAATTAAATCATAGTGCCATACAGATGTACTACCATAATTTAGCCTCCACTTCCTCCCAAAAAAAAGTCAATATCTTGCACTACCGTAACAAATTAGACCCAATTTTTTTGCATGTAATTTTTTATAAGACCGATTAAAATTTTAGATTCGTATTCTCTAATTTGTTTTGTCGTATGTTTTTTTACGTACTTTTGTAACACAAACAATGATATTTTTTTTACATCTCCCTTGCTCCATCCTAACTAACACAAACCCAAATAAACAAATTAAAAGATAGGTTGTTCTAATAGAAATACCGTAGTTCCTTCCTAACCTTTTATTAGTGGTTTATTCAAACCACTAACCATCTTTGATCATTCATCTAGTAACACAACACTAGACTCCTTTGAATTTGAATCCAACAACTCTCATGCGCGCGTCAACAACGCGCCCACACGCATTATATTATTTTTGCCTCCATCTTTGACTCTCTCTCATCTATATTTTTTTCAACCAACCATACTCAATCTTCTCAATATCATTTCTATTTCTATTCATCCCTCTATATATTTATACACATTTTTTTCTTTCCCTTCTCACTTTCATCTTCAACTTCAATTTCATTTTCACTCTCAAGTTTATCATTCAATCTTTCATAATCTAAACCTCTATTCTATTTACTACCTAATTAATTATTCATTTATTTCTCTTTGATTCCAATCAATGGAGATTCAAGAGAATCCCCAGCAGAATCATCACGAAACATGGTCAGAAACCGAAAGCATAGGAAGCAGAAGCCCTCGAAGCACTCGAGTCGGCTTCAGCGGATCCCTCAGCGGACCGCTGAGCGGTCCGCTAGTCTCCAACAACAAGAAGAAAAGCAGCAAGAAGAGCGCGAGGTTCAGCGATGACGTCGAGGATTTCGTCGAGATCACACTCGACGTCCGCGATGACACCGTTTCGGTTCAGAACATCCGCGGCGGTGACTCCGAGACGGCGTTGCTCGCTAGTCGTTTGGAGAAACGGCCGTCGACGCTTTCCGTTAAACTGAAACAGGTTTCTCAGGAGCTGAAACGCATGACGTCGTCGAAGAAGTTCGATAGGGTTGATAGAGCGAAATCCGGTGCCGCGCGTGCACTGAAAGGACTTAAGTTCATGACCAAAACCGTTGGAAGTGATAGAGGTTGGTCTCAGGTGGAAAAGCGATTCGATGAATTGGAAGTTGATGGTAAACTTCCCAAAACGCGCTTTAGCCAGTGCATAGGTATGTTACACTAACTAGTAATTAATTACTTAATCACTTAATTACTTAATTAATTAATCATGTCTTCAATTTTTATAATCTACTATAGGAATGAACGAGTCAAAGGATTTTGCTGGTGAACTGTTTGATGCATTGTCTCGTCGGCGGGGGATAACATCAGCTTCCATAACTAAAGATGAACTGCGGGAATTTTGGGAACAGATTACGGACCAGAGTTTTGATTCAAGATTGCAAACTTTCTTTGACATGTAAGAAAAAGAAATCTCATTTAATTTCATTTAATTTTTGCTTAGAATATGTTTTAGTCGATTAAGAAATCATTTAATGTGGAATTAGTTGTCACTATCAAAGATATAGGAAACTTAATGGCGCACTCGGTGGTGTTAGCATGTGAACATGTGAAAATAGAGTGATGGAACTATTATTGTGTTTTTTATTATTTGAGCGTGGAAAGTATGTATAGAATAGAAAAACCAATTGCATTATGATGATGGTGACGGGTACGTACTAAAGAAAGTGGTGATATTTTGTTTTGTGGGGTTTGTGGGATTGAAATCAAAGACCATATTCTATACATTTTAACAAATTAAATATTTACTTTTAATGTTAATATATAGATTCTTTCAACCTTGGAAAAATTTAGTATATAGCTAGTGTGTGAGATTTTTTTCCATGTTGAAGGATTTGGTTGCCCTTTTAAGGAAAAGAACGAGTCAAGGAGTTGTTAAATAATTGAATCAAAATTAGCAGCTATATAAGAAACAAGAAAATAATAATATATACGTGTATATCTTTAGTCAAAAAACACGAAAAGCCAAATTGTCAATATTATTGAATTTTGATTAGGTCTACACCCACTCCTTAATCCTTATCTTAATTATTTTTTTTTAATCATGCCAGGGTGGACAAGAATGCTGATGGACGAATTTCCGAGGACGAAGTTAGAGAGGTCAGTATTTATTTATATTAGATGCATTTATTTATTTTTTAATTATTTTTACATTTTAAATATTTTAAAATAAAATTAAATATTGAATACATCTATCTATTAATAAAAAACGCATTAATTACAATACTAAGTTTTCTTAATGTTTATGAAAATTGTCCAATGTGCTTATGAAAAAGGACAGAAAGCAATATTCTGATGTGATGTATTACAATATTATTATTTTTAATTTAAAAGGGCAATTGTTCCAATCTGTGGGAATAATTTTTATTTTATTTTTTTGTATCAAATGATCTATAATATAAATACAGTCATTTGAAACTGATAACTCATTTGGCAAGAAACTTGTGAAGTTATATATGAACATTGTTTTATGATGTGTTTTTACAGATTATTACCTTAAGTGCTTCTGCTAACAAGCTGTCAAAATTACAAGATCGCGCAGAAGAATATGCTGCTCTAATCATGGAGGAATTAGATCCAGATAACCTTGGATATATTGAGGTTTGTATGAAGTTTATTTATTAGGAATCAATGTATTGGATGTATGACGTTTTTGTTTGTTTTTTTCACATTATTCTTATATTTTTGTGTGGCATAATTTATATGCAGTTACACAACTTGGAAATGCTTCTTTTGCAAGCTCCAGCTCAATCAACTCACATGCACACAGATAGTAGAGTTTTGAGTCAAATGTTAAGCCAAAAGCTAGTTCCTACCAAAGAGCACAACCCTATAAAACGTGGTTTTCGATCATTGAACTACTTCATTGAAGACAATTGGAAAAGAATTTGGATTGTAGCACTTTGGATGGCAATCTGTGCTGCACTTTTCACATGGAAATTCATCCAATACAAGAATCGTGCCGTGTTTCATGTCATGGGCTATTGTGTCACAACAGCAAAAGGTGCTGCTGAAACTCTCAAATTCAACATGGCTTTGATTTTGCTACCTGTTTGTAGAAACACCATCACTTGGCTTAGGACCAAAACCAAATTAGGAGTTGCCGTTCCCTTTGATGATAACATCAACTTTCACAAGGTGATAGCTTTTGGCATTGCTATTGGTGTAGGGTTACATGCTATTTCGCATTTAACATGTGATTTCCCAAGGCTATTACATGCAACAGATGCAGAATATGTACCCATGAAGCCTTTTTTTGGGGATGTTAGGCCCAACAATTATTGGTGGTTTGTAAAAGGCACTGAGGGTTGGACTGGTATAGTCATAATAGTACTTATGGCTATAGCTTTTACTTTGGCCCAACCTTGGTTCAGAAGAAACCAACTTAAACTCCCTAAAGCTTTGAAAAAGCTAACTGGTTTTAATGCATTTTGGTATTCTCACCACCTCTTTGTCATTGTCTATGCTCTTCTTATTCTTCATGGATATAAGTTATATCTCTCCAAGGAATGGTACAAGAAAACGGTATGCATCGCACAATCCTCTTATATAATTAATAACACTTTCGGTCTCTTTAATTTGAATTACATACTATTTTGTCTAAATTTGGTCATGCAAAATTTCATTGTCACAGACTTGGATGTATCTTGCCATTCCTATGATTATATACGCATGCGAGCGACTACTTCGTGCTTTTAGGTCTGGCAACAAAAGTGTCAAGATTTTAAAGGTTGCAGTGTACCCTGGAAACGTGTTGGCGTTGCATGTGTCTAAACCACAAGGATTTAAATACCATAGCGGACAATATATATTTGTTAATTGCTCAGATGTATCTCCATTTCAATGGCATCCTTTCTCTATTACATCAGCCCCTGGTGATGATTATGTTAGTGTTCACATTAGGACTTTGGGTGACTGGACTTCACAATTGAAGGCTGTTTTTGCCAAGGTATATATAAACATTTTTTTCAAGAGCTAACATTTTTTTTCTTAATTAGGAGAAATTCAATGCTAATGTTGTATTAGTGTTGTGCATTTTCTCAAATATGTTAATTGATTATGTAAATGCTGATTACTTTATCCACATGATTTGATGCAGGCATGTCAGCCACCAAGCGGTGACCAAAGTGGTCTTCTAAGAGCTGATGTCTTACAAGGCAACAACATACCAAGGTTAGATATCTTTGACATTGTCTTATTCATGTTAATTAAAAAAAAATGCTAGTTAGAAAGTCATCTGTCAACGTGTGAGTGTCGGTGTCGTGGCCTGTGTCTGTGCTTCATATTGATTCTAATTGAAATGAAATGAAATTGCAGGATGCCAAAGCTATTGATTGACGGACCATATGGAGCACCAGCACAAGACTACAAAGACTACGAAGTAATCCTTCTAGTAGGTTTAGGAATTGGTGCAACCCCATTGATAAGCATATTAAAAGACGTTCTCAACAACATGAAACAACAAAAAGACATAGAACAAGGAGTGGTAGAAAGTGGTGTTAAAAACAACAAAAGAAAACCATTTGCCACAAACAGAGCCTATTTCTATTGGGTCACTCGTGAACAAGGTTCCTTTGAATGGTTTAAAGGTGTGATGGATGAAATTGCAGATTATGATAAAGATGGATTAATTGAACTTCATAATTATTGTACAAGTGTGTATGAAGAAGGAGATGCTAGATCAGCTTTAATCACAATGCTTCAGTCTCTTCACCATGCCAAAAGTGGTGTTGATATTGTTTCAGGAACTAGAGTTAAAACACATTTCGCAAGACCAAATTGGCGTACCGTGTTTAAACATACAGCTCTCAAACATCCTGGCAAAAGAGTTGGTAAGTATCAATGTTGCATTATTACTCTTTATTCAATTGTTAATTTTTATACTACTCACCCGAATGTCAATGAGAGGGTTCGGGTTCGAACTCTGATTCTTTCTAGTGGATACGACCACTTCGTCTACTAATGAACATGATATAATTATTTCAGGTGTTTTTTACTGTGGCGCTGCTGGATTGGTTGGACAACTTAAGAGTCTGTCTCTTGATTTTTCAAGGAAAACCAACACTAAATTTGAGTTTCATAAAGAAAATTTTTAGATTCTTTGTCATTTTTTTCTTCAATTATAACCTAAGTAGTGAAGGGACATTATTTATATGTAGTTTGCTGCATTTTTTTTGTCTTGTAGAGGTACATAAGCAGCTAGCTAGAATTCGATTCATAAGTTATATATAAAAGTGTGTAAATTCGTTGCATTCACTTCGATGTAAAGTGAAGTCATGGTGTTAGATATAATAGAATCAATGAAATCATCAAATTATGATGATTATTGTAACACATAATAAACTCTTTGATTTATTCAAATCCAAATAACTGCTCATTGCTACCAACAATAAAGTTGGATTTGTGTTATGCAATTACATCATCAGTTTCGTCAAGAATATATACTTTTGGAAGATTCATATATTTTGGAAACCTTTATTGATAAAATATAAGCATCTTTTCATATAATTCTCACCCCATCCTTTGTTTTTGTTATTAAATATACTTACATATATAGTTTACTTGACATAATGATATAAAGGATATTGGATCCTCATAAACTCTCAACATTCGGCCCACATAAAATATCTCATCAAGGTTATCAAGTAGGGAAATTTTACTCTATATTTTCCAATAATTATCCACTACAAGAAAAGTTGTATATACCCACGGATCATTACCCACGGTCATGTAGTCGTCGGTAATTTTTTTGGTATAGACGGTCTATCCGTCGGTAATTCGTGAGTACCTGAGACAATATTAAATATATATTTTTTAAACAATACCCACGGCTTAGCCATGAAAAACAGCCATGGTTTTGCACCGTCGGTAATTATCCATGGTTGAACCCTCGGTAAAGTTTTATAAACTTATAAAAAAAACTGTCACAAATTTATATTAAAATGAATACTAAAATTATTAATTTAAAAAACTAAAAGAAAAAAAATCAAAATTATTAATTTAAAAAACTATTTTTATGGGTAAGAAATTTAAACACTTATTTTGAAACCACTTAAAATATATACTATTAACCAATAATTTTTTTTAATATAAATTAAAAAAACTAATGATATTTTTAAAAGGTACAAAAATTACTTAAAATTACTTAAAACCAATAAGTTTGGATATACTAATAATATAATTTTTTATTCTAATTATAAAAACAGTTTCTATTATAAAGTTTAGATAAATTATTAGTGTTACAGGTTACAAACAGGTCTGGATATACTAATAGTCTTTATTATAATTAGTATATACTAATAGTGTTCATTATTATTAGTATATTATTGGTTAGAGTGTTCTATTTTAATTGGAAATAATTACTATATATATAAGAATGAATGTCAAAGATATTTATATTAGACATATATACAAAGTACCGAAAATTAGAGAAATAGATGCATTCTTATTTCTTATAGTCAAAACAGTATTAAGACTTCAAACCCTCATTCTCCAAACTTCTCTCTCAGCTTCTGTTCTTCAAACTTCTCTCATCCTCCAAACTTCTCTCAGCCGCTTGTGATTCTTCTCAGACTCTGTTTTCTGTCCTAACTCTTCACAAGTCGGTAAGTTCACTTCTCTGACTCTATTTTTTTCTTTTTCTTTTCAAAACCCTAATTTTATAACTTTCCTTTCTAATTTAACAAGTCGATTTCTTGTTATGATTATCAATCTTTGTTTTGTTCTTGTCTTTGATATTGTTATTGATAGTTGTTGTTATTGTTGCATGTGCATCGTCTGCGTTTGTAAATATCTACAGGAAAACAAAAATACCATCAGTATTAGCATCAATGTTTCTTATTAGTGAAGCCTGTTATTCCAATGGTTATTTAATTTTATTTTATTTTAATATAATATATATTGTATATGATGTGAGGAGCTAAAAAGTAGAGATATCTAGGTTTAAGAAAGAGAGTGAAGTGAGATGAGAAATGAGTTTTATGTTTCCTTTGTTGTTACAGTTTGAGAGATCGAGGTGGTTAAGTTTCGTGAGATTTTGAAGACCTGAAGGTAAAGTGTTAGGTTGTTGTCGGAAAGGTCGAGGATTTTAAGGTTTTGAAAAGACGAAAGATGAACCTGGTTTGTGAATCTGTTGTTTGAGAGATCAAAATTTTGTAGTGATGATGAAAAGGGTTTCATTTCGAATGCAATACTTCCACCGAATCTGTTGTTGGAGAGATTCACTGTTAATAAACTTGAGGAAGTGGTTTTCCAGAACCAGTTTGGGACTTGACCTTGTAGATAATTTTGGGAGAGATCGAGAAACTCTAAGGTTGTCATGTTTCTTAGGTATCTCCATGAGATGTTTCCGGTTAGGTTTTTGGATGAAAGGTTTATGATGTTAATCTCATTGTCATTCTCATTCTCACCGTTTGAACATATGAATAAGCCTCTTGTTTGGAAGAATGAAGAGTTGAACCCAGAGACGTATTGGAAAGCCTTTGATATAAGATTCTGATTTTCAATGTTGCATGAAGATGATGATGATTCTGTGAGAGTAATAAACAATAGGAGATTCATCAAGAACAAGAACATGTGAAAGAGCTTCATTTTTGCTTGTTCTTAGATGCACAATCTCAATCTCAATCTTTCATGTGGTGTTGTTTGTTGATATAGTTGTTAACAGATTTGAATGAAGGAAAATACAGAGTGAAAAGAGACAGAGTTGGTGGTGTTATTGTATTGTTGTTGTGTTGGTTTTAGTGGGACTGTTTGCGGTTAATAGAAGTGAAGTGGGAAGGAACGACCTTATGTGCTTTTATTAACGGAGGAGTTAACGGCAAGTGAGGAGGATCGTTATGACTTGTGTGTGTATGGTGAGTGAGAATTAAAAGGGTTTATTTTGCATAGATAAGAGTTAGCTTTTTCATAGAAAAACTTAAAAGGGTTTATTTTTAGAGGCTTAGAAAAAAGTTTATATATCTTCAAGAGGAAGATAACATGTTGTCGGCCAAGCTTTTGAAGAATTGCACTGTTTTGGAAAAATAGTCACAAGCATCAGCAGAGCTTTATGATACGGATAATATATTTACCAGTGGTTATTCCTCTTTCCTTAGTTTAGTATTGATTCTTTTGAAATAGAAGGAGAAGAGTAAGATAGAGAGTTAATCCATGTGTGAAAACAGTTTTTGTGATCAAAGTATTTGTGATCAAAATACGGTGAATATCATTTTCTCTCTCCAATTAACTTTATTCATAATATGGTTTGTAAAAATGATTTTGTAGTGTTCCTTTCCAATTAATTTTCCTAACAGCTTTTATTAGCCTTTTACTAGTAGTGTTTTTGCCATTTCTCTCTCCAAACTACCCTATTAATTAAGTGGTACAACATAAGTGTAGTACACGTTAAAGTATCTAACTTATTCAAATAATATACAAACACTATGAATGATAGAGAGAAAAAATGGAGGTTAGTGAAAATTGGCAGTATCATTTGAATTAATGGTTTTCATTCAAGAAAATTTTGACAATTTAAATTTTAAACTATGTTTTGAATGTTTGATTAAAAAGGCAAGTTTCAATGACCAAAGAGAATTTATTGAGCTGTATGATTAAATATAGAGTTGAAATTAAATGATATAAATATCTTTATTAGCATTTTCTATAATAACTAAATGAGAAATATTTTTGTTAATGCAGTACTACAAGCAATACTTGGACTTTCTAACGGTGCCTATAACTTTCATTGACTTTTGAATTCCTCGGATAATTTTAATCCTTATATATTTTGCGTTGTTAGGATTTAGTTGGATAAATGACATCTCTGCCATGCATTCTGAGAACTTATGACATCTTTAAAATATAGTTATAGATAAGATTGCTGATTTTTTAATTTATTTCTTCCGTTTTGATAGCTTCAAGTCATCGATAAAGTAAGCGATTGTATATGGATCGTTACCCTCCAGAACATAGTTGGGTATATGATAGACATTATCCTTAATGTGGAATTAGATTGCCACATTTGATGAACTTGTTCCTGCTTCTACAGTGAAAATATGATGAAAACCAACATTCTGTATTCATATTTCATTACTCCTTGTATATCTTTATGTCATGTTTATTTAGAATATAAGAGACTTTATTTGCATTTGTAGCATTTATTTGTTGGGCGACTTGCTCTTAAGGCTACGAGATGTATTATAGACATAATATTCAAGCTGCTTTTGTTTAGAAAGAGTGTAGGTGAGTGGTTTCATGTGTGTTGATGGAGTTTATTGTTTGGAAATGAAGAAGTTTATGGTGTGATAAAATGATATGAATATAAAGAATGGTTATTTGTTATCCATTGATGATTCAAATTTGCTGTAAATTGTGCTTTTTTTTTTATTTTGCTTTTACAAAATTATTTAAATTGTTTTCCATTGATGATTTCTTGTACATAATGTATAGTTCTTCCTTTGAATTCAACATTGAAAATAGTAAAGAAATGGTTTTTTGTTGTTGTTGTAACTTTGCTAGAGCACTATAGTATATAATATAGTCTTCAGGAATTTAAATGAGACACTATTTGCAAATTTAAAGAAATGGTTTTCTGGAATTTAAATGAGATACTATTTGGGAAAAAATATTCACAAATTTTATTGAATGGTTATATATACCCGAGAAAACAGGAAAAATATTTTTAAAAAAAAATCTATCGATCAAATATTAGTATATTTATTTTAAAAAAATTATAATACTACAGACGGCTTAACCGTCAGTAAATTTATACTAAAAATTGAGTTACTTATCGAAGGCTTAGCCCTTGGTAAATTTATTGATGGCTTAGTCGTGGATAATATAAGACAAAAAATTTGATGTTTAATCACCTATTACCCGCAAACTATTCACGGTTTAGCCGTGGATAACATCGTGGGTTTATATAGCCGTCGGTAGACATTACCGAGGAGCGAATTACCGAGGGCCCCGTAGTCGCTGGTAAGCCCTCGGTAATTTACTTTTACCCACGACTTTTTCTTGTTACCGAGGGTTTTTGGCCCTGGGTATTGACAAATTTTCTTGTAGTGATCCCCTCCCCTACTATTTATGCAAGTTGACTATTATACTTGATAATATAAGTTTGAAAAAATTTCATTTATTTCTCATTTTGTTTTGAAGTTGTCTGATCTTGTGTTTTAAGTTGAAAGAAATAGAAGAAAGTTTGAGTACCAAAAGTTTTGCATTGAAGTTGTTCAGTCCATCCAATTTTTCGTAAGTTTTGCATTGAAGTTGTTTGGTCAATATATTAGTACCGGAAGTTTTACTAGTAAGTTGTCATTCCAATCTTTTTTTTTTAATGTTGTTCATTGAAGAACTTAAACTTAATTTATCCGGTCTATTGCAAATTAATGACTGGTAATCTTATACTAAAGATAATCAGATAGTCAATTTTTCTTCACCAGATGTCTTAGTATAAGACTTTTCGATACTTAATTTTTCTTTACCAGATCTCTTTAGTATAAGACTATTGAAAATATTAAATTTTAGTCACCATATGTCTTGAGTTAAAGTCTCGACAAAGATATTCAGCGTGGAAACCTATGACGGACGGGAAGCTTTACAAGCTCAATAGGTGATGGATGCACAACAAGAGCATGAAGGTGGACCTGTGGAATAACAACATCATTTTTCAAGATGGTCATACGACACATCTCTTTTGGCACAGTATGAACAACACGTTGCTCACCACTTATGGTATAGAAAGGTAAGTAGTTCTTTTTTATTAAGTAGAATAATCTTTAATTTTAATTTATTTTTATTTTATAATTTATTCGTTAAATTGTTTTTCAGGAATGAGACCCAAAGAAATAACTTAAGATTGCAGCTCATGAGAGTAAGTTGATACAGTGAATTTTATAATATCTCCCACATGTGATAGAAAGATGGTTGAATGACTTTTGTCTATCTTCACTACAGAGAACTAGTTTGAGGAGGATTGATACCAATCTGGTATGTGCTTTTGTTGAGAAATGGCATCCAAAGACATCGGCTTTTCATATGTTATTTGGTAAAATTATTGTCACTCTATAGGATGTTTCATGCCTTTTTCACCTTTTAATTAGGGGTGATTTATGGGATACCCCGCCAGGTATCAACGAAGAAGGTGTTGTTTCTCTTACGATTGACTTGCTAGAAGTGACCATAGAGGACGCTACACAAGCGGTATGTGCTTGTAGAGGTCCACATTACAAACTAGAGTGGTTCCATACTTTATTTGAGTGTCATCGAGGTATTGATCAATTCGACTATGCTGCGAAAGCTTATATGTTGGTGTTGGTCGGTTGATTTATTTTTGCAGACAGGAGTTTTATTCTTGTAAAGGAAAAATATATACCACTTTTTAAGAATCAGTTAGCTTGTGGTAAATATAGTTAGGGGGCAGCTGTATTGGTCATGTTGTACATATTTTTAGGAAAATCTTGCAAGTAGCTTAACAGATACGTCACTCTGCGACAAGTTTTTTTTTTACTATTTTTTTATTTATGTATTTATTTTTTGTAAATTCATAATATTAATATTGTGACAATGTTGGATACACGAATATTTTCTCAGCGTTTGTAAGAGAGTAGAAAGTGTATCCCAACTATCGGTAATGGACTTCCTCATGCTATTAGATATCGTATAAGCAAGGAGCATCGAAGGTTGAATAGCTAAGGAACATTTTGGATAAGCTGGCACATGTTAATGTCATATGGTACCCATTCGAGACACATAGATAAAAGTGGTCATTTGATGATATATATATATCTATATATGGGGTGGCTTAAATGGTGTGGGACAATTATTCCATACTTGTCTAATAGGCATATGCGTAAGTTTAGATTTAGACATTATATACCGCTTCCACCACTTGTTATAACACACATGAAATTGACGTTGAATGGATTAGTTACCATTTCGCGGTGTACGAGGTGGTTGGTAAGGTAGTTGTCACTAGCACTCCATATGAAGTTGATGTTGTATAGTTGGTGTGTACATGGCCTCTTTGACATTCTTTGATAACTTGAGTATGCTTGATCAATATGCTCATGATATGAAAGGTCCTGATAAATATTATATTCAACTGGTTTCTTCTCTTTTTTCTTCACTCCTCCTGTAATTTTTTATAGGTAGGTGCCACATTGAAGTTGTAATGGGGTAAGCAATTTCACACACCCGACTTTTTAGTACTTTTTTCTCATAACATTCGACGTCCTAAACATTCTCCACAATGCTTCTATTGCACTTGTCATGTCTACCTCTGATCCATAATTTGTGTCAACCTCTTGTTGACCTTCCATGCTTAATTTCCTCCAATGTATATGAACAATATCTAGCAAACCATCACTCGGGGTGTATCTTTCTAACTCACAAGCATAAGTCAAACCCATAAGATATTCTAAGAGTACACTTATAGATTTATGTGTCGGTTCCCACATAATTAACACTTAGGAACTCTTCAATAATGCTTCTCAAAGCAGCTTTTGATATCGATCCATACACATTCCCATAAAATGGACTAGGGTGCACGTGCTCAACTTCATAAAAAAACTCTTATGAAAAGAAACTCTTATTTTACCTAATTGTAACTTGAAGTTATTGTTCATAGCCTCCCAACATTTGCACAAGTCACATATATTGTTCTTAAACATCTGCTTTAATTATCAATGAGCAGACTCAACCCTAAAATGGAAGAATACATTAAATAAGCAAATTAAAACATTAAAATGATTTTAAAAAAATCAAATCAATACAAAATATAACGACTAAAAGTGCATACTTATTAGTCGTATTGTTGCCTAAATGTAATGCCCTGTATAATATATACCTAGAATAATACAATACAAGCATTTTATTTGGTACTGACACCATCATAAGTGTCTAATGGCGTAATTCACATACTTGGCCATTTCTAAAAACATAATACAATCTATGGTACAAGATACGGAAACTAGCCAAAACAAAATCTAAGATCAATATACAATATCCTCAATTATATACAACAAATACACAGCGGAATAAGCTCAACTAAGCTTCTCTTAAAACATCCAAACACAGCTCCACTTGTAAATCAACCTGCAAATACCTCCTGAAAATAATCAACAATAGTGGGGTGAGATACATCAAATCTCAGTGAGTTTCCTATCTTATGAATTATCTCTACTTTATAGGGTTCTAACCAAATCCTAACTCAAGTCAAGGGGAAGGGAAAAGACCTTGAGTTCATAATCTCACAATCTCACACTATATGAGACCTTGAGTTCATCAACTCAAAATATATTTATCACTAATCAGTAACACAAACCGAGGCATTTTTCCCCGGCCAACCCTACAAGAGAGTTCTCGACACGGGTCACGGATCCTAACATAGATAACTTTCCCCGACCATCCTACACCAGAGGATCTCGACACGGGTCACGATTATCTTCACACGGGTACTTTCCCCGGCCATCCCACACAAGAGGATCTCGACACGGGTCACTAATACCACCCACTAAGCAACTTTCCCCGACCATCCCACACAAGAGGATCTCGACACGGGTCACGGCTACTTACTTAATAAATACTTTCTCCGGCCATCCTACCACAGAGGATCTCGACACGGGTCACTCATATTTATTAAGGGGTACACATACCTAATAAATACTTTCCCCGACCATCCTACACCAGAGGATCTCGACACGGGTCACTAATATTTATTAGGGGATAAGAACGGTTCTGATTACGTGATCATATACACAACGTGATTGTATCCGACAATCACTAGGCCACATTCGCCTTGAGGCCACACTGGACTTTCACAAAGAACACAAGGTTCACACGCATGTTCCATACTAGCGATTCTCTCTCTCATACGGTCATACCATTCGGTAATGGACACACTCCTCGGCCTCTTCTGCACGAGCGTTGTCATTAAGTTATTCATCAATTTCCTAGCCATTAGTAGGTTCCACTATCATTAAACTATGCCATTTGTTTTGGGGTAAAGTTTCCTCACTCTTCCAAATTCATATTTTAAGCATGAATATTCTCTTGTCATGTTAACATTAATATTAGGCAAAGCATATCACAATTGCATAATAGAATCACATAAACACACAAGCTAGCATAACATGTCAAACATAACCACCTAGTAGTTCACACACATTTTTAAGGCATACAAGCCCCTACTATCCTCTACCAAGCATCCTTGGTTAAAATCATGGTCTCACATCACCATATCATAGCACGTCACATAAACGTCACTTTCGGTTCCCTCCGATTCATTTAATCGGGCATCAAAATCAATATTTTCCACTTTTATCCCGTAGGATATTTTCACAGCTTTACATCGGCTATAAATTATGCCTCGATCAGATTTATGATCCAAAAGATATGGAATTTCCACATATCACAAAACATTATTTTCCTTAATTTTCCACTAAAATAATTCATCACACATCATACCCTATATTTTCACTTTTTATCGGGTAGAGGGTCGTCATAGCTTTCTAACGGTACCAAGAACGTCTCGATCCGAGTTACGGATCAAAAGTTATGAATTTTTAGAACAATGATTTTTTTCTTTTTGTTCCAGGTCGCGCTAAGCGGGCCCCACCCGCACTAAGCGCGCTCCTCGCTGCCTGGAAGGGTGAAAATTATCCAGACCGCGCTAAGCGGGCATA
Organism: Lathyrus tuberosus; assembly: GCA_022829125.1. Classification (NCBI taxonomy): domain Eukaryota; kingdom Viridiplantae; phylum Streptophyta; class Magnoliopsida; order Fabales; family Fabaceae; genus Lathyrus; species Lathyrus tuberosus. Next base: position 5,160,844 of record JALAZF010000111.1, on the reverse strand, counting down.
CCCGCGCTAAGCGCGCTCTGCGTTATGCAGAAAAATACCCCTTTTGACAGCAGAATTTCCAACCCCCAATTCATTCTCAACACCACCCAAACAACCAATAGAGGTACATTATCATGTTTCTATCATGGTTTATCCATCAAACTTCCTAAAACATGATTTCCAACATAAACACATAGTTTCTACACAAACCCTAAGATTTCCAATAATTTCAAACCAATCCAAACTTCATAACAATTATCAAAAGATGTTTCTACATGTATAATGATCATGCTACACGATTTATATCACATTTCAACCGTTAGATTCCATTGATTAGCAATTTAAGCATTTTCTCTCAATTTAACCTAAGTTCTAAAACAACTTATTTCTAGAATTTAAAGTGTCTAACTAGAACCCACCTTGATGATTGAAGAGGAGTTTGAAGAAGATGATGAATTGATGATGATCCATAAACTTATCTTGTTCATCTTTCTCCACCTTCTCTCTTCTTCTCTTCCTTTCTCTTCTTTCCTTTTCTTCTTCTCCTTACTAACTTCTTCTTCTTTTTCTTTCTTATAACATATATATATATATATATATATATATATATATATATATATATATATATATATATATATATATATATATATATAATATCAATATTATATATTATAGTCCCATAGAGTAAAATATCTCCAATTGATATTTTATCGTCTAACACTAATTGATCAATTATTAGAGTTACCTTAAAATCCTCTCTTGAACTAATAATTACTAATCTGTCTCTTTACTAAAATAATTGATCTCTTCAGAGTTCACTAGTTGCTCTATTGGTCCCAATTGATAATACTTAAAGGATTCCATTAATCCAATTATCCAAAGATAGAGTACACAAAAGCTCATCTGATCTCATCCGATATCCAATTGAGCATTTAAATAATATGGGGTATTACACTAAATGTAGAACTCAATTGAACCATGCTCCAACAAGTCCATGTCTGTGACGAGTCAACCACGTGTCTTTCACATAATTAATTAATCTAACACAATCAAGATAGGCTTGCTCGAGCTGCTCCAATCGTTGATGATACTCTACCTCATCACTAGTCCATACAAGTTCCATCCATAATGTGTATATAGCCTCCTACATATCATTGACAACATGTTGCTTGCATTTTGCTTGAACATTTTGTGTTGATGTGAAATCAATGAAGCAAATTAATCATTTTTGGAAACACAAATTCAATTGCTTTCATCAAAGCAAGATATCTATCAATCAAAATTACTTGTTGACATAACCTTTTATTCTTAAAGAATTGTGTCAACTTATCCAATACCCAACAAAAGTTATTTGTCTACTCATACTCCATATAGGCAGATCTAACAACAGAGATCAACTAAGTTGACGTCATACTAAAAATTTCAAGCAAAGGTTGCCTATATTTTTTTCTTGTATGCTTTGTCCATAATCAACACGGTAGGAAAAATATCCAACTACTTAACTGAATCTAGGTGGGCACAAAAAATATCTCTCACAACATCTAAGTCATCTCTCCTTCTATTCTAGTAAACATAATTTGCATCATCCATCATTTTAAATAGATGTTGTATCTCAATTATAGGACCTCTAATCTATTCGAACAAAATTGGTTGATACCATATCCCTTGGGTTTTGATGATAACAAAGTATTTAAAAAAAATTGGGTATTCAAGCATCTGTTCAAGTATGTAGGATTATAATACTGAGAACAGATGAAGAGAAGTTTGAGGATTCTGAATCTGAAGTTCAAACTCTGGCTCTGAAGACCACCTCTAAAGACTCTGGCTCTGATGAAATATTCAGACTCTGAAGAAGTTATCTTTGAAGAAAGTCAACCTCTGGTGATCTAGAATCTAAAGCTTTAGAAGTCAAGAAGCAGACTCTGAAGAGTGAAGTATGAAGAAGCAGAATCTGAAGTGTGTAAGTTCATTGCATTCACTTTGATATAAAGTGAAGTCATAGTGTTAGATATAATAGAATCAAAGAAATCGTCAAATTATGATGATTACTATAACACGTAATTAACTTTTTGATTTATTCGAATCCAAATATTTTACTTATAAAAAGTTTTAACTACAAATTTCTACCAACAACAAAGTTAGACTTCTGTTATTTATTTATTCATGAAACTACATCATTGTTTTGTCAAGAATAAATACTTTGATGATTCATATATTTTGGAAACCTTTATTGATAAAAAATAAGCATCTGAGAATATAATTCTCACCCATCCTTTGTTTTTGTTAGTTTTTGTTTTGAAGTTATCTAGTCTTGTGTTGTAAGTTAAAAGAAATAGAATAAAGTTTAAGTACTTGACTTCTTACATTGAAGATGTCTGGTCCACCCAATTTCTCTGAGGTCTTGCATTGAAGTTGTTTGGTCAACATATTAGTACCAAAAGTCAGGTCTTGCATTGAAGTTGTTTGGTCAACATATTAGTACCAGAAGTCTTACTGGTAACTTTTCATTCCAATCATTTTTCTTAATGTTGTTCATCTAAGAACTTAGACTTAAGTTATCAGGTCTATTGCTAATTAAAGACCTGAAATCTTATACTAAAGATATATGGTAGTCAATTTTTCTTTATTAGATGTCTTTAGTATAAGATTTTCTAATAGTCACTTTTCTTTACCAGATGTTTTTAGTATAAGACTTTCAGAAATATTAGTTTTCAATCACCATAAGTCTTGAGTTAGAGTCAACTGGTGTTGTTTTTTATTGCAAATTTGTCTATAATTACTATTTTTATTTATCAGTGGTACGTAATTGAGGATGCGACAATATTGTTATTCCGTGTGGAGGCCTATAACGGACGGGAAGCTTTACAAGTTTAATAGGTGGTGGATGCATAACGAGACGAACATGGAGGTGGACCTGTGGATCTACAACATCATTTTTCAATATGGTCATACGACACGTCTCTTCTGGTACAACATGAGCAGCATGTTGCTTGCCACTCATATTATAGAAAGGTAAGTAATTATTTTTTTATTAAGTAGAATAATCTTTAGTTTTAATTTATTTTTATTTTATAATTTATACTTTAATTTGTTTTTAAGGAGCGATGCCCAAAGAAATAACTTAAAATTGCAGCTCATGAGAGTAAGTTGATATAGTGGGTTCCATAGTTTCTCCCACATGTGATAGAGAGACGGTTCAATGATTGTTGTCTATCTTCACTCTTAAAAACTAGTTTGAAGAGAATTGATACCAATTTGGTATGTGCTTTTGTCGAGAAATGGCATCCAAAGACACCATCCTTTCATATGTCATTTGGTAAAATGACGATCACTTTGGAGGATATTTCATGCCTTGTTCACCTTTCGATTATGGGTGATTTCTGGGAGGTGTTGTTGCTCTTGATATTGATTTGCTGGGAGTGACCATAGAGGAGGCTACACGAGAAGTATGTGCTAGTATGGGTCCACATTACATATTATAGTGGTTCCATACTTTATTTGAGCGTCATCGAGGTCTTGATCAATTCGACTATGTTGCGACAACTTATATGTTGGTGTTAGTTGGTTCCACTATTTTTGCATACAATAGTTTTACTATTGTAGAGGCAAAATATCTACCACTTTTTTAGAATCTTTTAGCTTGTGGTAAATATAGTTAGGGTGCGGCTGCATTGGTTATGTTGTACAAATTTTTAAAAGATGCCTCTATGTTTACCTATAAGTAGCTTGACGGATACATCACTCTACGACAAATATATTTTTTTACTATTTATTTTTATTTATGTATTTTTTATTTTGATAATATTAATATTGTGATAGTGTTGGATACACAAATATTTTCTTACCGTTTGTAAGAGAGTAGAGAGTGGATCCCAACTAGCGGTAATGGACTTCCTCATGCTATTATATGAGCATATAAATAAGGAGTACCAATGGTTGATGAGCTGAGGAGTGTTTTGGATAAGCTAACACATGTTGATTTCATATGGCACCCATCTAGACACATAGACAAAAGTAGTCATTTGATGATATAAGTCTATATATGGAGTGTCTTAGATGGTGTGGGACAATTATTCCATACCTGGCTGACAGGTGTATACATAAGTTTAGATTTAGACAAGATATATCCATTCTACCTCTTGATTATAACACAGATGAATCTGATGTTGAATAGATTGGTCACCATTCCATGTTGTATGATGTGGTTGGTAAGGCAATTGAGGCTACCACTCCATATGAAGTTGATGTTGGATACTTTGAGTGTACGTGGCCTCTTTGACAATCTTTGAGAACTTGAGTATGCTTGATAAATATGCTCATGATAAATATCATATTCAACTGGTTTATTCTCTTTCTTTTTCATTCCTCCTTTAGTATTTTTAGGCAGTGGCCATATTAAAGTTGTAATAGAGTAAGCAATTTCACACACCCGATTAGTATTTTTTCTTACAACATTCAGTGACCTGAACCTTCTCCACAATTTTTCTATTGCACTGATCATGTCTACCTCTGATCCATAATTAGTGTCAACCTTTTGTTTATCTTCCATGCTTAATTTCCTCAAATGGATATGAACAATATATAAAGGTATCGAATTATCATCCAAGGTGAATCTTTCTAACTCACAAGCACAAGGCAACCCATATGATGTTCTAAGAGTACACTTAGAGATTTGGGTGGCTGTTCCCACATAATTAACACTTAGGAACTCTCAGTAATGCATTTCAAAGCAGCTTTTGATATCGATCCACACACCTTCCCATAAAATGGAATAGGGTGCACAGGCTTAACTTCTTAAAAAACTCTTATGAAAAGAAACTCTAATTTTTTCCAATTGTAAGAAATTATTGTTCATAGCCTCCCAACATTTGCACAAATCACATATATTATTCCTAAACACCCGCTTTAATTCTCAATGAGCAGACTCAACCCTAAAATGAAAGAAAACATCAAATAAGCAAACTAAAACATTAAAATGATATAAAAAATCAAATCAATACAAACTATAACTACTAAAAGTGCATACCTATTAGTTGTAGTGTTGCCTAAATGTAGCACTCGATTGAACCATGCTCCAACAAGTCCATGTTTGTGATGATTCAACCACATGTCTTTCACATAATTAGTGAATCTAACACAATTAACATAGGCATGCTCAAGTTTTTCCAACCATTGATGATATTCCACCACATCACTGGCTCATACAAGTTCCATCCATGTTGTGTCTATCGCCTTTTGCATATCATTGATGACATATTGCTTGCATCTTGCTTGAACATTTGTTTTGATGTGAAATCAACAATGAAAATTAATCATATTTGGAAACAAAAATTCAATTTCTTTCATCAAAGGAATATCATTATCAATCAAAATTACTCGATGACATAACCTTTTATTCTTAAATAATTGTTTTAACCTACGTAAGCAAATGGCTTTTGTAATGAGCTTCATACTAAACAAGTGAAATAACTATAAATGTTAATATTTATAATCTAATATTTACACCCCCTTCCCAATCAAGCTAGTGAATGAATATTAATCATTTGACAGTTTCATGTAAAGTAGTTGAATGGTTCTGTTGGTAAGCCCTTTGTTAACACATCGGCCAACTGATGCTTAAAAAGTATGTATGAGGTATTTATAAATCTACTATCTAACTTTTTTTGATGAAATTTGGGTTAATATCAATGTGTTTTGTAATGTCGTGATAAACATAATTATGCGTAATACTAATATCTGGTTTATTGCCATAAAATGATTTCATAAGGCTTTTACATTGTACCGTCAAATGTCCTAGAAATTGTTTCATCTTGTAGTGGAATAATTGAGGATGACCTTTGGGTGATGACAAGAGGCGTACACATTGTCCTTCCTGAGTCACCCCTATATTATTTCGAGCGCCTTTCATCAGGTTCGATCGCCCCTTGCCTGAACGTGTGGCCCAACATCCCATTCCTTTATCCATATTATGCAATTGTGAGTACGTATGTATTGGGTTAATAGTCAGTACCTAGGAAGTTGTGGGGGATAACTATCTTTCCTAAATTTTTGGATATCAACCACCCACTTCAGTGAGGGTTGTTATATTCTAGGGAGACTAAGTTCATACGAATCAAGGGCCTTGTGAGGCTATAGGGAATCTCTAACATAGAGAAATCACCTATACAGAGCTTCTCACTTTATCGTGTAGGCTAGCTATAATCCTTGACAAACTCTAAAGCATATAATAACCCTTATCCATTGGGGATTGTCACACTCATTTTACTTTTATCTAGTACAATTAGCGCACACTATGGAGCCCGATAAAGCTGACATGGGCCACCATCACTACATTCAACCAGAGTATTGTCTTTTCACTCACCCCACACCATGGTGAACAAAAAGGCATTAAGTTTGTCCAACAAATATTCTAACAACAAGGAAAGTGTCAAAGTGGAGATGCACAACGCTATGGATGACTTTCGGCGTCAGAATCAAACTTTGGAATAAAACTTTCACCATATTCAACAACGCCAACAAGGGATTGAATTTATACAAATCCAAAGTAAAAATCTTGCTTTGCTCTAAAAATCACAAAATATGAATTATGAAAGAGTGTAAAAAATTGCCTTAAAATTGATCGTAAATGTGTTTTAAAGAAAATGAGGTAGGTGCATAGACTTATTGTCAAATCTATGGTTTATTTTTTTATTTTTTAGGGAGGCTTTAGTAATCATTTTCATAAGAACTTTGAGCTAAGGCGAGTATCAAATGATCTAAACCTAGGCTAAGGCAGAACATGGATTAAAAATGAGAACCCTAATGCATCCCTTCGAATTTTCTTAACAAAAATTTGCTTAGCCCTTATCTTCCTATCTTAATCAAATTGTTTGTGGACAGGCAATGATTCAAGTATGGGAGGATTTGATCAGTGTCATTTTATATATTTTTTTGTGTGAGTGTTTTAGACTTAATGTCTAGTAGTTTGATATTCATTTTTGTACGTTTTACTTTCGTTTATTTGTTTTTGTTTGTGGTTTAAGTGTTTTACATGAAAGAAGACAAGACATGGCAATTTGGAAGCAAAACTGGGGAAGAATATGCAAAGGTTGCACGAAGAGGAGGTCTCTAGTACAAAATACCATATTTCACGCGGTTTGGATGTAGCAAGCTTTATTGGCGATATTGGGAGCCCCCAAACATAAAAGAATAGGGTGTTACGGTCTTTTTGTGGCCATCATTACTGGTTGTAGATAGCATTACCACCTACATGTAGCCATCATTACTGGTCGTAGCTAGCATTACCACCTACCCGTAGCCAACATTACTGGTCGTAATGGGGCCAACACCAACATTGGATTCCATTTTTATCTATTATTTTCTCTTTTGCCTCTTCAATACTCAACAATTTTAGTTGGGGTTTTTTACCATTATGGCATATTTACACAAGTTTAAGCTCGTCATTATTGACTTAGGCCTATATATGCTCATGTAAACCTTGAGTTTCTTACACATTCCATCATTTATATATCAGCATATTGTTAGTGTACTTTACTGCGTTTTCTACTTTCAACGAGTTTATTTAGTTGTTGTACTTTGAAGTCTCCTTGGAGCAAGTTCTATTAATATAATTCACTGCCTTTCAGGTTCTACTTTCCAAACTTATTATTATTATTATTATTATTATTATTATTATTATTATTATTATTATTAGTAGTAGTAGTAGTAGTAGTAGTAGTAGTAGTAGTAGTAGTAGTAGTAGTATTATGAATATGCTTGAGTTGTGTGTTGTTTACTTCATGTTGTTTATAAATATGTTTGAGTTGACTCCTTATGATCTAAGACATGAGGATTGTCATATTTACAGATCTCTTTCCAGCTTTCTAATAGCTATGAATAACGAGAATGTTTTCTTTGTTTCGATATTTGTATTTTTTAAAATATATGTTCACTAAAAAAGTAGGGATATTTAGGCATCAGTTATATGTTGAAAGGGTATAATCGTTGTCCAACTTAGAAAATCGAACAGTTGATTATGAGGTGACGAAAGTGTCTCAGAGTAAATTGAGAAAAAAATTATCTTTTAAAATAGCTGGACTTTTACAAGTTTATACATGAATGAGATACGTTGTAAAAGCATGTAACTCTTTGGTCTAGAGTAGGGTGATACACCGATGAAAGTGGGCCTTACTACTGATTTCTATTGTTTTCTACAAATAGAGTTTTCGTTATAATCTAAATCAAACTTGTATAAGTAAGGTCATTGGCATGAATCATTATCTTAGATTCTTCTTTTTAATCATTAATAAAAAAAATCTTTTTTTTTTCTTTCATTTTTCCACAAAACAATCACCAAATAGATCGTCTTAGGTAAACACAGAATTATTAGAACTCGGTACTTGAATTCTTCTCTGAGGAACGATCATTTTTTATTACTTTGACATTGTCATATGCTTCTGGAATTTCATTCTTTCATCTATTTATCCTTCCTAGGCTAGGGGCTTATGGGCTGGTCTCGTCCTAAAGGGAGAGACCTGCTCATTAACTATTGAGAGGTTCCCTGAACATATTTTCTTATATAGACTTTATTGTTCCTTTTGATTGGCTACATTAGGTAAAATAGCACATGTAAAAGATGTATTTTGTGCAGAGGCAACATGTGGAACAAGATGTTCCAGTAAGTAATCTAGCATCTGGCCTCAGTCTGTAAACCAAAATTTGTGAGTGAATCTGTGCATGTTGGTGTGTGATTCCTGGAAGATTTGTTGTTGTATCTTTTAGCAAATACTTATTCAATAAGATTTGCTAAATATCTTATTAATCCATAAGGTTGAAGAAGATTTAATTAGATATGGATTATTTAAAAATATTTGGAGTTGGTTTAAATAAGAAGATTTACTTGGATTTGCATTAAAAAAAATTAATTGGATATGCTTTGAAGATATATTTGGTTCAGTTTTATCCAAGATTGTGTTGAAATTTTAATGAAACAAATATTCCGTGAAGATATTTAATGAGATTTATTTTAATTACAAGATATGGATTTGCACTTAATGAGAAGATCTTCAATCCAAAATTTAGAAGTGTGGTTCATATTTAACAAGAGATTTATTCTAAATCATTTACTTGAGAAGTAAAGATTTTATTTGAATTGTTCAAGATTCAAAATTCTGTCACGAGGACAGATGTCGAATTGAACGTTCTAGCATGTGCGCAACATATGGCCTTTGTCAACAGGCCATAATGGATGTTATTCTGAACGTAATTTCTGGTTGGGTTTCAATCGGATTTGTTGTTATCTTTTTGTAATGCATTTATGTAGATTTGTTTGATTAAATTGGACGTGGTCAAATCAATTTAAATATAGATTTAATTTGAATCACATCAAATCTTTTTGGAGGATATTTGAAAAATAAATCTTAACAGAATATCCTACAATTCTGGATGTGATCAAATGCCCGTTGAAAAAACCCAGAGTTTGAATTGTTATTTAAGGAGACTCAAACCAAATGTTTGAAGTGTGTGCAAGTATTGAAGTTTCCTTGTGTTATGGTTTATCTTTTGAGTTTTTGTTTGTGTTTGTGCATCACTATAGCACTTTGATTCTTATCTTAAAGCATAGATTTTGGTTTGTTTAGTTGAGTTGTAATTTAATATTTTTTATACTTATTATTGTAGTGATCTTTTGGGATTAGTGATTGAGAGAAAGTGAGAGGGGTTCTCATATTTAAGGGGATCCTAAATAGAAAGTCACTAGGATTAGGAAGAAGAATTGAATAACATAGGGTTGTTGTTCTTATAAGACTAATCGTAATAATTTGAAATAGTGGATTTCCTTTCTTGGGTTGGAAGTCCCCCCAGACGTAGGTGACGTTGCACCAAAATGGGTTACCAATTCTCTTGTGGTATTTATTGCTTTAATTGTTATTTGTCATCTATCTTGCAAATTGGTTTTTTCTGGTATACGATGTCCTAGACATTTGGTCTGGTATCTGTCCATGCCTGAACATAATTTCAGACTTCTTGAATAAGACACTTTATTTCTTTTTTTAGTTGATAACTGTCATTTGTATGATGGACATTCACCTTGTGATACTTACACCAAATATTTAGCATGTTCCTTATTACCTATGTTGAAGCTAGAATAGCAGCAAGCAAAAATATATAAGTAACCCAATTTTGTCGTACCACAGGGATCAGTGCAAGGGAAAGAATGTCATTCGACGGTTTCTATGTTTCTAAGCTCATGGTTCAAAAGTTTTGGTTTTAAGAAGGAACCAAAGCAAATGCGGAAAATGTAAAGACTGAAAATATAAAATAAAGACTGAATTATAAACGGAGCCTTGTTGGAATTGGATCTCATCAATTGATAACACATGCATTCTTCTAATCATATTATACATAAATCAATCATTCGCCTAATATCCTCACGTATCACCCACGACAGAGGTTATGTCTAACGCAACGTCGAGAGATCGACCGTATTGCCTCATTGGTGATGTCTCACGCAACAAAAACCAACACAGAGTATTAAGAGCTGATACTCACACAAGTGTTAAGCCTAAATCTATTTCTAGAGTTCAGAACAAAACAGATAATCATCTTAGATCCAGATCTGAAGAGTAAAGAGTATATGTCTATAGCGGTTCAAATCTAAGATAAGAAGGTAAATAAAGATGACACCCACATCAGATAAATGACTGCTTCATATAAAATGCCAACGATCAGAATACGTACATACGTTTAACCCTTTTTTACACGCATTCAACTAATTTGCCAACTGAATGGGAATACCGTTCTTCTCACTATTATCACGCATCCTCGCAATACCGTATCGATCCTACTCATGCTATCCATGCTACTTAGTCAACACAATACAACAAAAGATACAATGAATATCAATTCACAAAACCATGTCAAAAGTTTGGTTCATTGATAGATGAAAATCTAAGATCAAGGATTTGTAAAGGTTTTGTCAAGACCACAAATAATCAATCAAAGACAACAACAATAGAGAATCAAAACATATTCACAAACATACATTAGATGAAATACAATAGGTATCAAAAGATTACATCCTCATCCAACAATAGATCAAAGATCCTACTTCTTCTCCCTTGGAATGAAGACATATCAAGTTCTGATCTTTAATTACAAGTTGTATCAAATATCCAAAAACTTAATCTAAAAAGTGTGAAAGTTCTATTTATAATGCAATTAAAATTTTCACAGTTCGCAAAGCGAACCATTTATTCGCACAGCGAATGTCAAATTTAGGCACCTCAGGTGCCTCTGAATAGTTAAACCGCCCCAGAAATTCTCGTGAGTTCGTAATGCGAAGGATCACTCGCAAAGAGAACACTCGTTTTCCCATTCGCAAAGCGAACTTTAATGCCTTTTGCCCATGCCAAAATCTGGGACCATTCGCTAGAGACCTCACCAGTGGTTCGCAAAGTGAACATTCGCTAGCAATTCGCAAAGTGAACGCACTGATGCATTCCTCATTTCTTTGGCAACTTGGATCATTTCTTGTGTCTTACAACTTTGATCAATTAGTGCCTTTTCCTGCACAATAGCACACATATTACAAGCACCAAAGGTATATTCTCAATGTTAGAAGAATAACAATAATCATTAGTAAAACCAATGAAAACATGAGAAAGAGTGGAAAAAGTGCAAGGAAATATAGTTCATTTTTAGGTCAAATCCACACCTAACAACTCTCTCCAACTAGATTTTTGCTTGTCCTCAAGCAAAGTATCCCCCTCATTAAAATAAGAGGATTTGCTCAAGCGTTTAATTCAACCAAAGTCAAGCATGAAAATGCGCACAAGCAACGTTCACCACTCAATAGAATCGAACAATGACAAAGAATTAAGTTCTTAAACAAATATCAAGGAATGGTTCAAAGAACAACTAAATTTTCATACTTGAATCATTCTAACACTCCTCTTCAGAATAAGAATGAAGAAATTGACGCGTTTGCAACCGCATGGAAATTTCACTCACCTGACAAACAATGCTAATAGAAACTCAATTCATACAACATCTAACAATCATAAATGAAAACATGGAAGCAAAAAGATCACTAAGGTCTTCAAAGGTTGTAGCTTGGTCGGGTTCACAACAAAGGGACATTTATAAAGGCCACTGAATCGAAATTACCGATGCAAAAAGAAACATTCACTATACTTGGTATTTACACATCACAACTTCATTCACCATTTTCATTCCTTTATCACCAACCTTCTCAAACTTCCTTATGCACAATTATTTCATTCTCTATTTTTCTCATTCAAACAAGCATTCTTTTTCTTTTTTTTTCACATTCATATTCACACTTTTTCTTTTCATGATTGTTTTAACTTTTTCAAAAGTTTTAGCATCCTACCAATCTTCTTTTTCATTCTCCCCAACTTAAATTCAACCAAACCTCAAGTGAATGCTCCTTGCTTTTTACGGCAAGGAAATCAAATTAAAACAATGCTCAAAGGTTCAAGAAGAAATTTTTAGAAACTCACAGAATTCAATGATGAACTACACTTTCAAAGTATGTACAACACAAAGTTCATCACTAAAATGAGATCTAAAGTGTTTAGGCTTAAAGGGGCTAACGAATTCTCTCTAATCACGGGTAAGGTACTTTTGGATATGGTTGTGCTCAATATAAACAAATGCCTTAACTATTTCTAATGCTTCCACAAAATCACAATAATCAACAGATAAAGCATGAATCAAATTAATTAAACAAAGTTATCAGTCATCAAAGCATTTAGTAAACAATAGAGGTTTCTCACAATTTGTGGCTTTTGGACCTAAGTGAAACAAGCATTCCAACAAGTTGAAAAATGAAACAAGAATACACATTTGCACGAAGCACAAAATTCTTAAATCATTCTAGCATTCTATAAAGTAGTACAATTTACCATGCATACTTTCAACGTTTAAAATCTATCCAGACTCGGTCGAAGCTTCATTGAATACTTTTATACTATAGCAACCAATCTAGAAGGAGTTCTCATCATTCCTGATCACACTAGAGAAAACATAAAAGAAAACAAATACATATAATATAAACAAATGCATAAAGCTCAAAAATATAGAAACTATCGCGATGTGATTCAATATCTAAACACCGATCCCTGGCAACGGCGCCATTTTGTTGAAGCTAGAATAGCAACACGAAAAAATTTATAAGTAACCCAGTTTTGTCGTACCACAGGGATTAGTGCGAGGGAAAGAATGCCATTCGAAGGTTTCTATGTTTCTAAGCTCATGGTTCAAAAGTTTTGGTTTTAAGAAGGAACCAAAGCAAATGCGGAAAATGTAAAGACTAAAAATATAAAATAAAGACTGAATTATAAACGGAGCCTTGTTGGAATTGGATCTCGTCAATTGATAACACATGCATTCTTCTAATCATGTTATACATAAATCAATCATTCGCCTAATATCCTCACGTATCACCCACGACAGAGGTTATGTCTAACGCAACGTCGAGAGATCGACCGTATTGCCTCATTGGTGATGTCTCACGCAACAAAAACCAACACAGAGCATTAAGAGCTGATACTCACGCAAGTGTTAAGCCTAAATCTATTTCTAGAGTTCAGAACAAAACAGATAATCATCTTAGATCCAGATCTGAAGAGTAAAGAGTATATGTCTATAGCGGTTCAAATTTAAGATAAACAGGTAAATAAAGATGACACCCACATCAGATAAATGACTACTTCAGATAAAATGCCAACGATCAGAATACGTACATACGTTTAACCCTTTTTTACACGCATTCAACTAATTTGCCAAATGAATGGGAATACCATTCTTCATCACTATTATCATGCATCCTCACAATACCTTATCGATCCTACTCATGCTAGCCATGCTACTTAATCAACACAATACAACAAAAGATATAATGAATATCAATTCAAAAAACCATGTCAAAAGTTTGGTTCATTGATAGATGAAAATCTAAGATCAAGGATTTGTAAAGGTTTTGTCAAGACCACAAATAATCAATCAAAGACAACAACAATAGAGAATCAAAACATATTCACAAACATACATTAGATGAAATACAATAGGTATCAAAAGATTACATCCTCATCCAATAAGAGATCAAAGATCCTACCTCTTCTCCCTTGGAATGAAGAAATATCAAGTTCTGATCTTTAATTACAAGTTGTATAAAATATCCAAAAACTTAATCTAAAAAGTGTGAAAGTTCTATTTATAATGCAATCAAAAATTTCACAGTTCGCAAAGCGAACCATTTATTCGCACAGCGAATGTCAAATTTAGGCACCTCAGGTGCCTCTGAATAGTTAAACTGCCCCATAAATTCTCTTGAGTTCGCAATGCGAAGGATCACTCACAAAGCAAACACTCGTTTTCCCGTTTGCAAAGTGAACTTTAGTGCCTTTTGCCCCTGCCAAAATCTGGGACCATTCGCTAGAGACCTCGCCAGTGGTTCGTAAAGCGAACGCACTGATGCATTCCTCATTTCTTTGGCAACTTGGATCATTTCTTGTGTCTTACAACTTTGATCAATTAGTACCTTTTCCTACACAATAGCACACATATTACAAGCACCAAAGGTATATTCTCAATGTTAGAAGAATAACAATAATCATTAGCAAAACCAATGAAAACATGAGAAAATAGTGGAAAAAGTGCAAGGAAAGATAGTTCATTTTTAGGTCAAATCCGCACCTAACAACCTCCCACTTTGGATTTGGAGGAGAGGGATGACATGTCTGTTATAAATACTTCACATCAAATTTGCTCTTGCCTAGTGTTAAGTGGTATATAATTCTCCATAGACTTAACATTGTGTTTGAAGGTCACCTTGTCAAAAATGGGCGACATGTAATAGCTTTTGCTTTGTTGTTGAAAGGAACCAAACCTCCCAACGCCGCACTCTTTTATGTCTCTGGATTTCTTCTCCGTGTTGTTTTCTTATTCCATTATGTAGCCCTTAGTCTGTGCCATAATCTTTGTCACAGAGGTTGCAATCTCTTGGGCAAGAGACTCATTGAAATGCATGACTTTTTTACCATTTTGGAAAACTAACACAACACATTTCTTGGTTTGGATGGGCCACCTTGACAGTCGTCTCGTTGAACCTGGTGAGGTACTCTTTCAAAGATTCAGAGTGTCTCTAACGGACATTAAACAAACTATTTATTAAGACCCTTCAAAAGTTTTCTCAATGAGAACTGATGAAACAACTTGTTCTAGAGGTATTGGTTGATGGTTATTGAGGACCTATGCAGGTTCATATACTTTCTTAAGGCCGACTCTTTTAACGTATCTGACAAAATCTTACACTTCAAGGAGTTGGTGATGCATATTATCGTCATTTAAGTGTTGATATCAGTGATGTGCTCGTGTGAGTCATTTTTACTTCAAAGGGAGTTAGGGGATCTAAGATCCCCACGCCCTCTAGTAGGTCGTCTTCATGGTATTGTTACTGGAGATGTAAAATGTTGGTTTGTAAAGTTTTGTAGCAAAGTAATTCTTCTATAATGACATGCATTTCTGTTATGAATCCTTAATCGCCATTCACTACAAGAAAAGTTGTCTACAACCACGTAATTTACTGACGTGAAATTCGTTAGACGATAGGCTTCGATCTATAGAGGGTGAATAGATCACAAATTTCATAACCAAAAACTTTTGGCAAAAATCTGTTTTCAAAATATGGTGCAGCGGAAAAACGACCCGGATCGAATCGTCTAACCGAACCTACTATCCAAAAGCAATATATGTAACGCAAACTTTCATACCCCAAATTTTACCCTTAGGTTCATTCATCATTTGCATGAGCATTATAGGTCAATCATCTTTGCATAGCTAACCAAACTATCAAACTTTGTGGTTTTGTTTCTTTTGTGGAATTAGGGTTTTATACAAGAAAGGGAAAGCTCTGATTAATCAAGATTTGAGGGAGGGATCAACCAAACAAGTCCTCATGCACTTCAAAGGTCCCCTAATATGCCTTTTGGTTTAATACAACTCATTTCAAGGGCTTCCTAAGTGAATGGGAGAGGTTTTGAATTCATCTGATTAAAAGGTCAACTAAGGCTCCAAAAAGTCAACCTTTGAGTTTTTTTGGTCAACCATGAACATTTCAAGGCATATTCCATGATCTCATGTGGTTAGATCAATAAAAATCAAGGTGGAACAATAAAATCAGGAGATTTAGAAAATTAGGGTTTTGGATGAATTTTTCTAAGTATGGAAATCATGATTTTTAGCCATTTTTCAAGGATCATATCTCACTCATTCTTGAGCCAAATGGAGCAAACTAGTACTCATTTTAAAGAGGACATTCCCCAATACAAGTTTGTATAACGAATCAAGATCAAACGATAAAAAGGATTTGAAGTTATGATTGATCAAAGTTGGAAGAAATCATGATTTGGCACTTATACTTAGAAATGTTCTAAGTCCTAAAATTCAGGTTTTTGCACCAACTTCAAGCCAGGATTTCATGGGTTTCTTGACCTCAAATCAAAATTCAGTAAACATGAAAGTTATTCCTTGTTTTTCAAGCTTTCCAAAGAGTCCAAGAACTCATGTTTTCCATGCTTGAGCTAGGAGATTCGAAGAGATGAAGTATGCTCCTCCTGGCTGAATTTCAAGTCATATTCATGCCAAATCCTTGTTGCAAATCCATGCCAAGTTCCATAATCTCACTTTGTAGGTCATGTAAATTGTAAATCTCTCCATAATCAGAGTATTACACAAGCCTTTGGTATATTACACAAGAGATTCAAGCATTGTCCAAGTTTCATGCCATTTATGGGAGTTTTCATAAAGCATTATGTCTATTTTGATAAAGTTTGATTTTCCCACCACTTGAGCCTCCAAGATGCTGCATCATATCAAAAATAATCTTTGTATTAGAAGAAATATCTAGACCTTATTAAAGCAGGCCTATGCTCCATGTTTCACTCCACCTTTTCCACAAATCCATGAAACTACAAGTTGATTTCCAACCAAAACCATGAAACCATCAACTTGAATTCTGCAGAATTTTTGCTCCTCAATCTTTCCATATAAATAGAGGGTCTCTCCTCATTCAAAACACAAGAAACAAGAAAAAAAAACCCAAGGAAATACATCTCAAAGTCTTGCAAACTTCTATGCATCAAAATCACACTTTCTCTCACTTTTCAACCTCCATTGAAGTGAAAATTGTGATTACTCAAACCAGAAGTTTTCCACTTCATTTAACCATCAAAACACCTCATATACATCACATATAATCCATCCAAACACTCAAATTATTTCTATACCATCCACACAATCTTCACCTTCATACTTTGCAAATAGTCAATAAGAAGAGGCATTGGACCTTGCTCCAATAGGTAAGTGTTCTTACACCTTAAAACTCTTGAATCATACATCATTTGTGACTATCTATTGAATAAAAATGTAGACATGATTGTATTTAATGTGTTCCTTCTATTGTTGGTAATATATCATGTTCATCTTTGAAGTTTGCAATGTTTGAAATCTAAGCTTTTCTTTATGTTTTTACCCTTTTTGTGTGTTATACAATGTTTTTTTGGTTATTAAAATAATACTGTTGGATTTCTTGCAAAATTTCAAGCAACTTTCATTTTTACATCTTTGCGTTTCATTGAGTTATGAGAAAGTTATGAGGTTCAGAAAAAAAAAACAAAGAATTTGCATTCGGCCTTGATAGCGTCGACCCATGCGTCGATGCATACCATAATGGAAACATTTTGAAACTCGCTGGCATGTTTGCGTCGACGCATGCATCCCTACAGGTCGACGCAAATACCCCTTTTCTTACTATTTTTTTCCATTTTCTTCACAACTTAAAAATGACATAACTTCTTCATCCCTTGGGCTTTTTGACCCATTCTTTTTTCTAAATGCTCGTGTTAATGTATAGTTTCTGTTTGTAGAGAAAAATTTCCAAAAACGTTTATTTTTCTTGAACTTATGTGTGTTTAAAGTGGATGACTTTTTAAGGTTTTCTTAAGGTTCCTCTTGTTTCTTTTGATTGATCCCTTGGTTTTTCTTTTGCACATGGACTTGTATAAACCTCTTACACCTTGTATGAACCTTATATGATGTTTATAACTTGTACATCCTTGTCTTAGCTTGATCTTGACACATTTTAAGTGTGTGTGTACATGTTTATGTGCCTTTGAAGTTTTGTGTGCTTATACCATGAACTTTGGTTTGATTGCCTTGCCATGATACCACGATGTTTTGCCGTGTGCTTTCTATTTGCTTCATGATGCTTTTCCATGATTGTTTGTGGATTTTATTCGCGATACTTTGTCGCGTATCTTTGTTTATTTACTACATGATGCTCTTCATCGTACCTGTTACTTGTTACTCGCGATGCTTTGCCATGTATCTTTGTCTGTTGATTACATGATGTTTTTCTGTGTATTTCTATTGACTTTTCACTGTATGATTACCATGATGTTTTTCCATGTGTATTATGTCGTATTATGTCTCTGTCTGTGCTTTTATTTGATACCATTTACATGATGTTCTTCCATGTACCTGTTGCCTTACTTCTATTCCTTGTTGACCTAATCCAAGGGAAGAGATTGTATGTTGACTTATTGTCATTGTGTATGTCCCTCGTTTATTCTTTACCTGTCTCTGTTGTTCTTGGTTTTTAAAACCTACCAACTCGTAGTTCCACGAACTATGGACGTTTTGATTTCTCAAAAGCTCCTTTTAAGAATACGTAGGCACAAGGTCGATCCTTGGCGAGCACTCTTTTCTTTTTTTTTCTTTTTTTCACGACCTTTTCTTTTTACACCCTTTTACCTCATAATGAAGGGAACTACGAATGCTCTGATTCCATTCCCGTCAGGATACGTAGGCATGAGATGCGATATCTTGGCGAGCATACTTAGTGTACATACCCTATGTCTTTTAGCTTAGAAATTTTTTCCTTAGCAAGCAAACAATAACATAACACAAATACTAATAAGAGGTTCCTGTAGAGTACTACAGATACTTAGGATGCTAGCACCTTCCCTAGGTATAACCGACCCCGAACCTTAGATCTTAGATTTGTTGTTACATAGCGCACTTAGAGTTTTCTTCGATCTTTACCCTTTCCATTAGATAAATAAAAGCTCGGTGATGAACTTCATGATTGGTGATTCAAGTTAACTAATAGCTTGATATCTGATTCTCACGGTGACAGAAATGACAACTTCACTGGGGATTATTCCCCTAAGAGGGTTAAGCCCACCTTGTTTGCATTTGTGTTATTGCTTGCTTGTGTATTTGTATATTTATATTTGTATATATACCTGTTGTACTTAGGTTTTTCTGTGTGCAGGGTTGTCACCTTGAGTGGTGAGATAATTCCTATACCCGGACTTGAGTGTACACTTATGATAGGATTGTGGTATAATCAATAGTTAGCTGTTGGGAGTAGTCCTAACATGTATAGCATATGATAACCATGCTCAGTGGAGGCCCCTTTGGGATTACTGATGTCAGATGCGAGTAGTCGTATTGGCATTACTTTTTCCGACCTGGGATCCCGTGACACTGAGGACCTTTAGTTACTTTTTACCCCACTTGGCCTCTTAGGATGTAGTGCGGTGACTATGAGGGAGTAGTCCTGAAGTAGTTGTTACGCGACACTACACTCAGACGAGTTTATCTTGAGAATATTATTAGCTGGTATGAGTAGTCGTGCGAGTCGATAATATCCGAAAGATTTATCGATGACTCTGGGAACTTTGTAGAACCCGTTGTGCATGTGCTTTAAGCCTAGTACACACCCCGTGGTTAGTTCTTTACCCATACTCCATGCTGCGATCTCGAACCTTTGATCATGTTGCATGTGTTTCGCATCCTGTTTGCATTGCATTGCCTATCATTTGCATCTTTGCATGATTCATTGCATACATCTGTTTGTCTAGAAACTCATTTCCAGTTGTCTCTATCTTCCAGCGTCGTCTGTCATTCGTCAAACTGATTCCTCGAAACAAATACCGGACTAGAGCTAACTACAGACGCAAGATGTCAGAGCAAGAGTTACACAATGCTGAGATCCGAATGGAAATCGACGATCTTAAGTCAAGCATGACTAAACTCACTGAGATTCTCCAAGTCTTGATTGCTAGAGGAGAGCAACCCCAAAGGACTGTCATCCAGGAAGTTTCAAGCACTGATCCTCCACCTGTTCAGATGCCACCTTCAACTTGGCCCGAGTTTGGTTTGCCACACAACTTCTCTCCACTGATTGCATCTATTGCTATGATCGGCCAGACTGCCCGACTAGTTTTTCAAGCTCCTGTTTTTGCTGAGCCCATACCTATGGTCCATGCTGTTATCCAGACTGTTCGAGTTCCCTTTGAGAATCCCCTCTATGAGTACAATGGTGCCAGTGCTCAGGGTGAAGACCGTGAAGACTTTGTTGAACCTGAAGATGTCCAAGATCAGTTTTAGACCATAAACAAGAGACTTAGAGCCATGGAAGGCAATGATTTCTTTAATGTGGATGCAGATAACATGTGCCTGGTTTTCGATCTTGTTATGCCAACCGAGTTTAAAACTCCATAATTTGTGAAAATAAGGGTCACTCTTATCCAAGGCTCATTTGGTCATGTAAGTTCGAAAGATGGCTGCTTATACCAACAATCAGAAGTTGCTTATCCACTATTTTTAAGATAGCTTGAGTGGAGCTTCACTCAAATGGAATATGAGTCTCGAGCAAAAGTTTATCCACTGCTTCAAAGATCTCGCAAATGCCTTCATGAAGCAGTATAAGTACAACCTCGACATGGCTCCGGATCGTCGCCAGCTTCAAAACATGACTCAACATGAGAAAGAATCTTTTAAGGAGTATGCTCAGCGCTTGAGAGAATTGGCTTCCCAAGTCGAACCTCCTTTGGCCGAGAAGGAATTGACTGGAATGTTCATGGACACCTTGTCTCCATTCTATTGGGAGAAAATGATTGGTAGTGTTTCCTCCAATTTCACTGATTTGGTTATTATTGGCCAAAGGCTCGAGGAAGGACTCAAGAATGGTAAAGCATCCAAAACTGTTGAATCTTCAAATGGTGCGAAGAAATCCTATGGGAACTTTCAGAAGAAGAGGGAAGATTAGACTAATGTTGTCATGATTGAAACAAGAAGGCCTCGTCCCAGACCTTAGTATGTTAATCCCCCTACTGTTGTTGTTTTTACTGCACCACGACCAGCTCAAGCTCCTCAACGTCCAGCTGTTGGACAGAATCATTACCGTAATAGGAATCAATTTGATCATATTCCTATGACGTACATTGAACTTTATCCTGGTCTGGTTTAGAAAGGGTTGATTACCACAAGGACTTTGCCTCCTCCTCCTCCAAATCTTCTCCCAGGTGGATTTAGATCTGATCTCCACTGTACATTCCATGAAGGTACCGCATGCCACAACTTGGAAAATTAATATACACTGAAATCTAGGGTGCGTGATTTGATTAAGGCTGGAATCTTTAGCTTTCATGACAATCCTAATGTCCAGACAAATCCTCTGCCAGGGCAAGCTAAGTGAAGCTTCAGTCGACTTCAACCCAGCTACTTCCCGAAGACAGGACAACTCATCCTTGTGTTTAACTAGTCACTAGGCCATGTTTCTTGTTGTTTGTATTTTCCTTATTTTGTTCTGGCTGTTTGCCCTCAAAATTATGTTTGTACCTTCGTGATTAATGAAATGAGCATTGTAACTTTTGATTCAATTCATTTTGTCCATTATTTACATCTTTTTGCTTCCCTTTTTCAAAAAAAATATTTTATCTCTTTACCGCTTTCTTTTTTATTGTGCAAATATTGGATGGAGGATGACGAAAAATGTTATACTCATAATTGCTAGTATACTTTCAAATAAACTTTGCTGACGATGTAAGGCATTGTTTCTATTTCCTAAACACTGGAGAAATAAGGAAGTTACTCCCTTGTCAAACCCTTCGAGCCTATAAGTTGGAGTTTCTTTCTTTACAAAAGCCCGTTATCCTAACCTTGGGGTGGGTAATTCTTAATTAACTTGGTTGTGCGTTAATGCAAGACACCTTTCATATAAAGGTTGCATTCACAAGTTTTCCTTCACACATAGCAAGCAAGTGTCAAAGATGTCCTTCAAGTCAAATGCCAATGATGGTTCACCGTAATCATTAAGCTGGTTAGTCACTTTTCTTACTCAAAGAATGAGTCGAGTCCCTTTCAAGGAAAAATCTAAGAAAGATGGGAAGCTCATGACATAGCCTTATACAAAAAGGTTTGTATGACAACCAAAAGGAGGAAATCTTTAAATCCTTCACCATGAAAGTCCTCAATGGCAAACAGTTTGGTAAGGAAATGGTAACTGCCATTTCAAAAAGCCTTTGACTTCTGAACCATCATTATTATCATCAGTGTAATTTCCAACATGTGGGAACCTGAGTGCATAGTCTAAGTTAACTGAGCGTAGGACTGAAGATCATCATGAAGATTGGGTGGGCACAAATAAACTTTAGGCCTTTATCCTTTGTTTCATAAACCATGAACCAATCCACGTTACAACCCTTGAAAGACCTAACTGAAGCGAAGTTATTTTGAAAGCATACTACAACGAGGTCGCGTAAACTGACTCCAAAAGATCTTTGCAGGTCATTTGTTTTGGCATTACACCTTTGCTTTACCTTTCATTTTGAATGTCTTGAACCGCCGTGTTCTGACTTATGATTCATTTGTTTTGCATCTTTCCAAAAATAATTTTGATTTCAAAAGTTGCATGAACTTTGCATTCACTATGTTTGTTCAAATACTTTTGTTTGCAAACTAGTTTTCCTCTCAAGGAATTTTCAAACAATTAAGAAACTTGGTCGGTGATCCTATTAGGGGCAACTTCCTTCCAAATCCTGTTGAGAATCGGTTCAAGATTTGTGGTTCAGTGCAAGTCCTTCTCAGATTTGGTTTATCCAAAAGATTTTTCAAGACTCATACTGGGGCAAGCTTTCCAAGAGCACAATAAAGCAGTCATTTACAGAATCAGACAAGCTAAAACAATAATCAGTTCATCTACAACAGTCAGCTAATCTGGGGTAATTTACTTGAAGAATCCCCAGGCAGCTCTTCATCCTTCCTACAAGGATCATCAACTTGATACAGTTTATAGTGTGGCAGAGATGTGTTCATCAGTAGCACCTCTAGTCCCTAAGCAGAATGGTAGTGATCTCTGTGTTGAGGAATCAATCTTCTAGTCTTGTCTTCTCTCCAAAATAGTTGAGCCATGTTGTCGACATATGCATCTGCATTTGCATTCAATCATATATCATAACATAATTCATATACCATATGCATAGCATGAGTGTTTCATCCTCATTTGCATTTCACTAGGGGTCGTGTTGTTATCCACGTCTTACCTTGTGGTCAAAGTCTAACTTACTTGGCACCCACTAAATAGATAATGTTGTGTCTATCTGACGTTCTTCTAGATATAACCTTTCTTATCCGATTGTTTTTCTGGATATGTATGTTCCTCTTTTGTATCCAATGCTATTCTTGGATGTCTTCTCCTCTCTTTTCATCCAATTCCATTCTTGGGTGTCACATATATTTGTCTCCTATGATGTTTTACCAGATCGATTCTACTGTTCTGACATTTTCCCAAAACTCTCTCTTTGTGTTATCTGATGTTTTTCCAGATATACATTTGATTCTGATGATTTTCCAGAATGTCATTTCTTTTACCATCTGATGCTCTTCCGGATGTGTCTCTCTCTCCCTGATGTTTTCTTGGATTGAGTCTTTTGTTCTAATGTTTTTCCAGAATATATCTGATGTTTTCTAGATAGTTATTTGTGATTCTGATGCTTTTCCAGAATGTCATTTCTTTTACCATCTGACGCTCTTCCGGATGTGCCTCTCTCTGATGTTTTTCCAAATTGAGTCCTTTGTTCTGATGCTCTTCCAGAACCTATCTAATGTTTTTCCAAATAGTCCTTTGTGATTCTGATGCTTTTCCAGAATGTCGTTGTTTATCTCTGTGGTGTTCTCCTAGATTGAGTCTTTTTGTTCTGATGTTTTTCCAGAACTTGTCTGATGTTTTTCCAGATATTTCCATTGTGACTCCGATACCTTTCCAGAATTTGTTTCACTCCCCAATGAGTTTCCAAATATATATCTTTGTAATTCTGATGCTTTTCCAGAATTTCTTCTCCTTTACCGTCTGATGTTTTTCCAGATGTGTCCATTGTTCTGATGTTTTTCTAGGAACTCCTCAGTGTCTATCTGATGTTCTTCCAGATACGACTTTGCTTCTAATGTTTTGTCAGAACCCCTTTGTGTCTATCTGACACTTTTCTGGATATGACCTTGTTTATCTGATGTTCTTCCAGATATGCCTTCGAAATCTTTTCCCGTACATTTAATGCTTTTCTAAATGTTTCGGATGTATCTTCAGAATCTTTGTCTTCATCTAATGCTTTTCTACATGTCTTCAATTTATTTCTGGTTTTGGTTAACAGCTGCTGAATATTTTCAAGTCAGTTCTCATTCTCCATCCAATGTTTTTTCTGGATGTGTGCCGAAGTTTATTCGATGTTTTTCCGAATATCTCTGATGTGTGCCGGAGTTTATTCAATGCTTTTCTGAATATCTCTGATGTGTTCTGGAGTTTATTCGATGCTTTTCCGAATATCTCTGATATGTTTCTCGGAGTTCATTCAATGCTCTATGAATGTCTCTGTTGTCTAATTTTCTCCAGAGTTTATTCAATGCTTTTCTGAATACCTCTGATGTCTGCTTGAATGTCCCTCATGTACTTCACTGATTTTCTCCTCACCTCATTCAATGATCTTCTGAATGTTATGACTCTTTTCAATTCAGTTTCGTTCATGGATGATGACTGTTGATTCCCAAATGGAGACTATCTGTCTTGGTTCTATCTCCGGTGAGGATCTTTGCTTCTAAAGTGTCAGTCAATCACGTTTGAACCAGTTGATCAATCTCTTTAGATTTCCCTAGTTTGCTTCAGTTTCCCCAGTGTTGTTGTCAACCCCAGTGAGTGGTTACTCATTGTGTGGACTTTATCCCTGTTTGCTCTCATTTATGTCTGCATTTTGCATTTAACATTCTATCATTTTCATCATACAAGAGTTCATTACATGTCAGCATTGTTTAGTTTCTTTTGTCCATAGCATATCATGTCATTGCATCTAAGGGCAAAATTTTTGGTTATCTATATTTAAATACCTTTCACCATGATCTCATGAAGATTATCTCGCTTATGTCATCCGGTAAAGATATTTAAATAGGGGCAACTCTCATACCCCAAATTCTACCCTTAGGTTCATTCATCATTTGCATGAGCATTATAGGTCAATCATCTTTACATAGCTAACTAAACTATCAAGCTTTGTGGTTTTGTTTCTTTTGTGGAATTAGGGTTTTGTACAAGAAAGGGAAAGCTCTGATTAATCAAGATTTGAGGGAGGGATCAACAAAACAAGTCCTCATGCACTTCAAAGCTCCCTAAGTTGCCTTTTGGTTCAATACAACTCATTTCAAGGGCTTCCTAAGTGAATGGGAGAGGTTTTGAATCCATCTGATTAAAAAGTCAACTGAGGCTCCAAAAAGCCAACCTTTGAGTTTTTTTGGTCAACCATGAACATTTCAAGGAATATTCCATGATCTCATGTGGTTAGATCAAGAAAAATCAAGGTGGAACAATAAAATTAGAAGATTTGGAAAATTAGGGTTTTGGATGAATTTTTCTAAGTATGGAAATCATGATTTTTAGCCATCTTTCAAGGATCATGTCTCACTCATTCTTGAGCCAAATGGAGCAAACTAGTACTCATTTTAAAGAGGACATTCTCCAATACAAGTTTGTAGAAGGAATCAAGATCAAAATATAAAAAGGATTTGAATTTATGATTGATCAAAGTTGGAAGAAATCATGATTTGGCACTTATACTTAGAAATTTTCTAAGTCCTAAAATTCAGGTTTTTGCACCAACTTCAAGCCAAGATTTCATGGGTTTCTTGACCTCAAATAAAAATTAAGTAAACATGAAAGTTATTCCTTGTTTTTCAAGCTTTCCAAAGAGTCCAAGAACTCATCTTTTCCATGCTTGAGCTAGGAGATTCGAAGAGATGAAATTGGCTCCTCCATGTTGAATTTCAAGTCATGTTCATACCAAATCCTTACTGCAAATCCATGCCAAGCTGCATAATCTCACTTTGCAGGTCATGTAACTTGTAAATCTCTCCATAATCAGATTATTACACAAGCCTTTGGTACATTACACAAGAGATTCAAGCATTGTCCAAGTTTCATGCCATTTATGAGAGTTTTCATAAAGCATTATGTCTATTTTGATAAAGTTTGCTTTTGCCAACCACTTGAGCTTCCAAGATGCTGCATCATATCAAAAATAATTTTTGGATCAAAAGCAATCTCTAGACCTCGGTAAAGCAGGCCTATGCTCCATGTTTCACTCCACCTTTTCCACAAATCCATGAAACTACAAGTTGATTTCCAACCAAAACCATGAAACCATCAACTTGAATTCTACAGAATTTTTTCTCATCAA
This sequence comes from Lathyrus tuberosus, assembly GCA_022829125.1. NCBI lineage: Eukaryota > Viridiplantae > Streptophyta > Magnoliopsida > Fabales > Fabaceae > Lathyrus > Lathyrus tuberosus. The sequence goes on along the minus strand of JALAZF010000111.1, from coordinate 5,134,298 downwards.
TCTTTCCCTATAAATAGAAGGCCTCTCCTCATTTAAAACACAAGAAACAAGAAAACAGCCCAAGGAAATACGTCTCAAGGTCTTGCAAACTCCTCTACACCAAAATCACACTTTCCCTCACTTTTTAACCTCCATTGAAGTGAAAATTGTGATTACTCAAACCAGAAGTTTTCCACTTTATTTAACCATCAAAACACCTCATGTACATCACATATAATCCATCCAAACACTCAAATTACTTATGTACCATCCACATCATCATACATCATCTTCACCTTCATACTTTGCAAAGAGTCAATAAAAAGAGACATTGGACCTTGCTCCAATAGGTAAGTGTTCTTACACCTTAAAACTCTTTAATCATACATTATTTATGACTATCTGTTGAATAAAAATGTAGATATGATTGTGTTTAATGTGTTCCTTCCATTGTTGGCAATATATCATGTTCATATTTGAAGTTTGCAATGTTTGAATTCTAAGGTTTTCTTTATGTTATTACCCTTTTTGTGTGTTATACAATTTTTTTTGGTTATGAAAATAATACCATTAGATTCCTTGTGAAATTTCAAGCAACTTTCATTTTTACATCTTTGCGTTTCGTTGAGTTATGAGAAAGTTATGAGGTTCAGAAAAAAAAACAAAGAATTTGCATTTGGCCTTGCTAGCGTCGACGCATACTGTAATGGAAACATTTTGAAACTCGCTAGCCTGTTTGCGTCGACGCATGCGTCCCTACAGGTCAACGCAAAGACCCATTTTCTTACTTTTTTTCCCATTTTGTTCACAACTTGAAAACGTCATAACTTCTTCATCCCTAGGGCTTTTTTACCCTTTCTTTTTGCTAAATACTCGTGTTAATGTATAGTTTCTGTTTGTAGAGAAAATTTTCCAAAAACATTTATTTTTCTTGAACATATGCGTGTTTAAAATGGATGACTTTTTAGGGTTTTCTTAAGGTTCCTCTTGTTTCTTTTGATTGATCCCTTGGTTTTTCTTGTGCACATGAATTTGTATGAACCTCTTACACCTTGTATGAACCTTACATGATGTTTTGAACTTGTACATCCTTGTCTTAGATTGATCTTGACACATTTTAAGTGTATGTGTACATGTTTATGTGCCTTAGAAGTTTTGTGTGCTTATACCATGAACTTTGGTTTGATTGCCTTGCCATGATACCACGATGTTTTGTCGTGTGGTTTCTATTTGCTTCACGATGCTTTGTTGTGATTGTTTGTGGATTTTATTCGCGATGCTTTGCCGCATATCTCTGTTTATTTACTACGTGATGCTCTTCCGCGTACCTGTTATTTGTTACTGGCGATTGTAACACCCCAAAATAATTATAATATTTATTTAATTGATTTATTATGATTATTCGGTGTTTTAGTGAATTGTGGGTAATATTATGACACATGGTGACTTTGTGTGGTGTTGTGGGGTAGCATTGGGTTAAGGGAATATTGAGGTAATTAGAATTAGTAATATGATTGAGATTATTTTGTTGATAATAATAATAATATAATTTGAATAATTAGATTATTATTATTATTACAATTATTTAGATTATTATTATTAGTATTTAAAATAATTAAGAGGACCATTAAGGATAAGACAGTAATATTGAGAAGGGTTAGTGAGGATAATATGGGTAAATCATAATTAGGATCCAAGAGGTAGGTTTAACAAAAAGGAAAAGTGGAAATTAGGAGAGTTATTCTGTGCAACAGTAAGAAGTGAAGAGAGACTGAGGAAAGGTGGCTAGGGCACAGAGAACGAGAGAATAAACCGTAGAACCCCAAAAGGAGAATCTTTTGCTGGAAAATTCGAGGTATGGGGGGTTAATATGTCTGATATCGGTTTAAGGTAGAAGTAGTTATGTGTTCTGTATTTTTGAAAAATTTTGCGACGGATCTGTGATGAACTTTGTGATGATTTTACGTGAATTCTGTGTGCGTTTGATTTCTGTCATGAATTTGTACGAGTTGCTGAAATTTCTGTGAAATTCGTGTGAATGATTATTGTTGCTGTGATGAATATGTGAACAAAACCAGATCTGAAATTGAAGGTGGGTTTAACCAATTAGGACTTAATAATTAGAAAGAAATTGATGAAAATAATGAAGTAAGATAAGGACTTAGATCTGTGATGAATCAAAACTGTTTTGGGTCTGATTTTGGAAGATCGAAGACAGTGTTTTAAAAATCGGACCGAACCGGCCGGTCGGACCGGTCAAACCGGGAACCGGAGAGGTCATCGGTCTGGTCTGATTGTTGGATTGGATATGCTATTGAACCGGTGGGAACCGGGCAGAACCGGCCAAAACCGCTAAAAACCGATGAACCGGCGGTTTAAATGCATGTCTTTTTTTTTCTTCATAAAAACGACATCGTTTTGATAATTTATTTTTTTAAAATAAAATTAAAATATAAGTAGACTTTATTCAAAACTTATTTGAAACAATTTTCTTCGTTTGTAACCAATTATTGTTTAAAATTTATTTGGATTTGTATTTTGTACTATTTTGTCGTGTGTGACGACTACGTCAAAAGTTTAAATTTAAAGAATGAACTTGTGAAATTATGATATTTTGAAATTTTGTAGGTATCGTGATATTTTTTAGAGGCTGAGTCATCCGGTTCGACCGATTTATTAACTATATAGTTATTTTATAGAGACCGGTTTATTTAGCCGAGTTATCCGGTTTAATCCGGTTTTGTCATGTGGTTCGACCAATGACCCAGTGGTTCGACCAATGAATCATTGACCCAGTACCTTTGCCGGTTTGATGACTGGTCCGGTTTTTAAAACATTGATCGAAGGTGCTGGAATGGGAAGTTTCTCGTTCAGATGCGAAATTTGAGTTTTGGAGTGTTTTCTGGCAATACGCGTAACGGGGTGGAGTATTACGCGTAAGAGGGGACACACCCAGGTGATACGCGGAGCATACGCACCCGTCCCCAAGGCCAGCACGGCCTTCTGCCAATACGCATAGTGTACGCGTACGGAGAGAGGGCCATACGCGTATGGGAAGCCATTACGCGTAATGGGAAGCTGGGAACGAAGGAGGATACGCGTATGGGAAGCCATTACGCGTAGGGAATTCTTGGGAACCGAGCAATACGCGTATGGACTAGCCATTAAGCGTAATGGGATTCTTGGGAGGGGGTCCTACGCGTATGGGTTAGCCATTACGCGTAGGGGAAGATTGCAAGGAGTTTTGAGAGGAGAATCCTCTCTGCTCGTACTTGTAACTGGGTTGGTGATACGCGTAAAAGAGGCATGGGCAGGTGGCCCTACGCGTATGATACGCAGGCCAATGGGTGAGGGAGTGAGTCGTACGCGTATGGGGCATGGCCATACACGTATGGGCAGGGCAACTGGCAGATTTGTCCATTTTTGCGATTTTGTCCCGTTTTCGCTTGTGATGCAGTTTCCTTGAAACGTAAGGCTATGATGAGGTAATAAAACATGAGTAAACCAGTAATGAGGGTGAGTGAGATAAAATCGGGAAAAACTTTGACGTAATAATGATGACATGACGAATTATGAGGTATAGTGACGAATCGTGACAAGTGCGAATTGGTGTTGTATAATGATGTTTGACGAGGAATCATGAATGATGACGCAATTATGACAATTTTATGACGATGATTATTGTGACAATTTGCATCATACATTCATGGCATAGTTAGGACTCCGGTCCATTTGGTGGCTTCAATCCCATTGTATGGATTGAAGTGTTTTGTGACGTGCTCCAGTTCTTGTGTAGAATCAATCCTATTGGTGGGGATGTTTGGAGGGTGATGGATCAGTGTCCATCAATTATAACGAATTGGTACCACATGCATGAGTCTATGATGTTGCATTTGCATACTGTGTGGCATTACATTCTATTGATGTAATTGATGCGTTAATGATGTTTGTGTTTACACTTTATCTTTTGCTTATATCTTATATATTGATTCGCGATTACTCACCCTGCCTGTTTGAATGTTGTCTCCACATGGGTAACATGCAGGTGATCAGGCTTAGATTTATTGGCGCATGAAGATTTAACATTTTGAAGTATTTTGATTTCTCCGTCGATTAGAGGGTCATGCTCTGATATGTAACATCGGGTCGGGACATTTGAGTCGAACGATTTACGTTCTTTTATTTGTTGGCATGATGATGTTTATGAGTTTTATTTTAAGAAGTTTTTGGATTATAAAATTGTTTAAATTTTGATTTCCGCTGCGTGATGTTTAAATAAATTCATGATGGTAAAACCCGTGTTACGGAGCAGGTGGTGATTTGATGTATTGTGACGAAATATGGCACCCTTTTTGTGACTTCACTCTGATAAAATTCTTGTATTTATTCGTGATGTTTGTTGGGTAGAAAAGGGTGTTACAGCAATGCTTTGCCGCGTATCTTTGTCTGTTGATTACATGATGCTTTTTCGTGTATTTCAGTTGACTTTTCACCGTCTGATTACCATGATGTTTTTCCATGTGTATTCTGTCGTATTATGTATGTGTCTGTAGTTTTATTTGATACCATTTACATGATGTTCTTCCATATACCTGTTGCCTTACTTCTTTTCCTTGTTGACCTAATCCAAGGGAAGAGATTGTATGTTGACTTATTGTCATTGTGTATGTCCGTCGTTTATTCTTTACCTGTCTCTGTTGTTCTTGGTTTTTAAAACCTAACAACTCGTAGTTCCACAAACTACGGACGCTCTGATTTCTCAAAAGCTCCTTTTGAGAATATGTAGGCACAAGGTCAATCCTTGGCTAGCACTCTTTTCTTTTTTTTCTATTTTTTCACGACCTTTTTTTTTACACCCTTTTACCCCGTAGTGAGGGGAACTACGAATGCTCTGATTCTATTCTCGTCAGGATACGTAGGCACGAGATGCGATGTCTTGGCGAGCATACTTAGTGTACATACCCTAGGTCTTTTACGTTAGCACTTTTTTCCTTATCAAGCAAACAATAACATAACACAAATACTAATAAGAGGTTCCTGTAGAGTACTACAGATACTTAGGATGCTAGCACCTTCCCTAGGTATAACTAACCCCGAACCTTATATCTTAGATTTGTTGTTACATAGCGCACTTAGGGTTTTCTTCTATCTTTACCCTTTCCTTTGGATAAATCAAGGCTCGGTGGTGAACTTCATGATTGGTGATTCAAGTTAACTAATAGCTTGATATCCAATTCTCACAGCGACACAAACCAAGCAGAATGATAATGAACGTAAATGTTCAACAACGATCAAGCTATGAATCAATTAAATTTAATACTAATCGTAACTCGTATATCCAATGAACCAAAACACAATGAAAATATGCACAAACAATTTATCAAACACTTGGTGTGCAATCGATATTAATTGGAAATTTAATTTGTTTTGTTGATGTTAAAAGCCAATGACAATCAAAGTTATTATGATTATATCAATAACAACACTTTTAAAGATAATAGAAAATAATTTCTAATTGAATTGATCAAACAACGATGAACTCGGTAAATTGCGAAATCTACAATAAAATAGATAAAGAGATAAAGAGAGAGAGAGAGAGAGAGAGAGAGAGAGAGACCAAGATTTTTTTAGGCAGTTCCCCAATCGGCCTCGCCATGGGTACGTCTAACCTCAATTCAAAATCGAATTGAGATATTGCTATTAACCTTTTCTTTACAAAACCGTTTATACAAGATATGAAGAATGCAAACCCCAAAAACCCTATTTTTTGTGTTGATTCTTATACCTCTAACCCTTGATTAAAGCTTGATCAAGTGACCAACAATGCGACTACAATCCTCCAATTTTCCCAAGCACGCAACTTGTTGAAACCCAAGATTCCCGAACACAATTCACCGTCTCGCGTTACTCCCTTGCAAGGAAAGCACCTTGTCCCAAGGCCTTCACTCGGTTGAATATGTGTTGACGTGATCTTATCCAAAACCTTCAAATCAATGGGTAAAAGAAATGCAAAAATTTGGAGCAAAATTGAAATTTTTGGATGGAAAAAATATACATATCGGCCTAAGAGAGCAACGGGTTGGCCTATACAGGTTGTTCAGGTCGGCCTATGAAGGTCATAGGTCGGCCTGTGAGGCGACCTGTAGGCAGAGCCTGCAGGCTTTAATACTGCTCCATGGGAGCCGACATAAAGGATCTATGTGTCGGCCTATACAAAAGTTGAGACTCACATAGGTCGGCCTGTTCATGAATATGTCGGCCTGAAGTGACTTGAATGCCCAAAAATATGTTTTTCAATGCAAATACGATGTTAACTCCTTTCAAACTCATTTAAACGCTTCCTAATGCAAAGATGCACATCTAGAATATGAGGATACCGTCTAATATACATAACGGAATACTTTTCTAGTTTTGACGTCACTCAAAATACAAAATCACTCACATTCTCCCCCTTTTTTATGATGGCAAAACATGAGACAACGTGTTTAGTGACGTTGTTGTCTTTTTGAAGACTCCCCCTGAATATGTGCATCAACCTTCATCTTGTGTATACTTCTCCCCCTTTAACAACATCAAAAATAAAACAAGCAAACAACTAGAAGTATCAATAATCACAAACAAACACAAAATACCGCTCAGAGGCAATTTGCAAAGAGAAGAACATCAATATGAAAGCATTCACATAGAATGATATGCACATTGATTTAGAATGCCTAAACATAAATACAATCACACCAAGGAACAATAGAACATAATTACCACTCATAGTACTAAATAAGATAACAGAACATGAACAATGAAGGCTATAACGTAAAGACAAACCCTTGAGTTGCTATAAAAGCGACACGATTACGTGACATATGCTTTTGGTGCTCCTGAAATGTTGTACACGCATGTGCTCTAGCAAGGCGATAAACTAAGTCATCATCACTCAAACCAAAAACAGAGATGTAACCATAATGGTGACACACAACAAGAATTCATTTAACATCATAACATGTATAACCAAAGTTCATGAAATAATACATAACAAGCCAAATGCACTAAAGAAATTTTTTCAAGTATATAGAAGGAATAACACAACATCACTATAAGCATATAATTTATAAAGATCAATGGGAATTTTTGGAAGTGAGAGTTGATAAACTACTTGATTCATCAATGATATTAGTCATTTGGAGTACTAATAACAATAAGAAAACTCACTAAACAAGAGAAAGAAAAAGGAACAATATTACCTCTCATGTAGATTGATGAACCATGCACTTTTATGAGATGAAACTCCCAATGAGGATTAGAGTAAGAGTATATAAAGTGCATGCAATAAAATGATGTGCTAGGCATGATTAGAGATATCGAGTATCCCCAATTCCCTTTGGATGTTGAAAAATGGTTAGGTCGCAAGTGGATTTTTGAAAATATCTGCAAGTTGATGTTTACTATCAACATGCTCAAATGTGACATCACATTTTTCAACATGATCACGTTGGAAATGATGGCGAATCTCAATATGCTTAGTGCGTGAATGTAGCACCGGATTCTTGGTTAGATTGATAGTGCTAGTGTTGTCGCACATAATGGGAATACATTGTAAGTTTATATCAAAATCAAGTAATTTTTGCTTGAGCCACAAGATTTGGGCACAACAACTACCGGTCGCAACATATTTCGCCTCGGCGGTTGACAACGCAACAAAAACTTGTTTCTTGCTATGCCAGCTTAATTACTAAGGCATTTGAAAAGATGTGGCGAGTTCCACTAGTGCTTTTCCTATCCGATTTGCAACCGGAAAAATCGGAGTCGGTGTATCTAACCAAGTTACAATCGCTTCCTTTAAAATATGAAATTCTGGCACAAATATCAGATGTCCTATACGGATGTTGGGACACTGATATCTAACACAATGAACAAGATAACAATTAACAATAACAGTGCAGAAAGTAAATAACTCAGCGATATGTTTACCCAGTTCGGTCTAACACACCTACTCTGGGGGCTACCAAGCCAGGGACGAAATCAATATACGATAGTATCAATTCACAGATCATACAAACACCGGATAATCTGCTCACTTAATCACTACCCTTCCTATGACTTATACCTAAGACTCACCTAGGTATGAGGCCCTCCTCAAATCCCTCTACAACCACAACTCGTGATTGGTACCTTTCCACACAAGAAACAAAAAACAAAAGACACACTTTCAAAACACACAATCCTCAATACTTCACAGCTTATGAGGATTGACACACAAGAAACTCAATGCTTAAAAGCTTATGAGTAACTTGACAGAACTTACAACACAAGAAATCAATCCTTATACTATTATCAGAATGATACCAGTTAGGCTCACAAAATACACTCGAAAACCTAAAAACACAAGTAAGTTCCACACCTAAAACTAGGTTTACATCAGTCAATATATAGCAATTAATCTGGACTGAATTGGGCTTCAAAAATGCAGCAATTAGACTGCTCACAAATCTGCAAAAATAACTCCAACAAAATAGGTCTTCAATCCAAAGTTTCATATTATGTCTCCATAATTAGAAACAGCAGCAAATCTGAAAACCAACAAATAACCACGATCCAAAAATGCTTTGGATGCCACATAGGATGACCAAATATTCCCAGAATATTCAGTAACAATTTACACAAACAGAATCTGCATTAAAACTGAATTCACAGCGCGATGTCCTATGAGCAGTCATGGAACATCTTCATTCGACATGTTGAAAGCAGCCACTTAGAACATTAAGATTCAACATCTTGCTGCTATAATAGTTTTAGCAAAATAAATGTCAACCACAAACGCACCGAAATAACATTCTCCCCCTTTGGCTTATTTTGGCTAAAACTATACACACACAAACAAAAATATCCATAGATCAGACAGCAGCGAAAACACAAAAAAAATCCAGCATAGCATAGCAGCATTCCCCTTCAGCTGCATATAAACACTCAGTACAACAAACAACTCATCATAGCAGCATAAAAAAAAACTCCCCCTCAATAGCAGCAACATTCCACATTCTCCCCCTCAACTACTGCAGCAACACAAGCACACAAGCACTCCCCACATAAGCATCCACACAACATACTACTCCCCCTTTTTAGCCATAAATATGACAAAGGCAAGTAGAACAAGTTAAGATAAAAATAAACCAGAGTAAACTGCATCAGTGAGTAGATGCACACCACATCACATGCCCAAATGTCATGCACAAACTTTAGCATTTTCCCTTCTTTCACACACTGTACCACCAGAACCTCCTTCAATCTGGCGGCCAGAAGGAACATTGATTGCTATAGTTCTTCATGAATGCACACCCCAAGTCTGCTCCTCAAGTTTTCAAACTGAGCTGCATCCAGAGCCTTGGTAAATATGTCAGGAAGCTGATTTTCTGTGCTCACATGCTCAAGAGTTATGATTTTGTCCTCCACAAGTTCTCTGATGAAGTGATGTATGATGTCAATGTGCTTAGTCCTGCTATGTTGACTGGGATTCTTGGAAATATTAATAGCACTCAGGTTGTCACAAAATAGTGTCATGACATCTTGTGTGACATTATACTCAGACAACATCTGCTTCATCCATACCAGTTGCGCACAACTACTACCAGCTGCTATGTACTCAGCTTCAGCAGTAGAGAGGGATACTGAATCCTGCTTCTTGCTAAACCATGAAATAAGATTATTTCCCAAAAAGAAGCATCCTCCAGAGGTACTCTTCCTATCGTCAGCACTTCCAGCCCAATCAGCATCACAATATCCTACTAAAATGGGACTTGAGTCATGGGAGTAAAGCAACCCATAATCACATGTACCACTCACATACTTTATAATTCTCTTCACTTGATTTATGTGACTGACCTTGGGTTCTGCTTGATATCTTGCACACACACCAACAACAAAAGTTATGTCTGGCCTACTTGCTGTAAGATACAGCAGACTGCCAATCATACTTCTATACAGACTTTGTTCAACATTCACTCCCTTTTCATCTTTGGATAACTTCAAGTGAGTAGGAGCAGGAGTCCTCTTATGCTTGGCATTATCCAGTCCAAACTTCTTCACAATGTTCCTCGCATATTTGCTCTGACAAATAAAAATGGAGTCTTCCATCTGCTTGACTTGTAATCCAAGGAAGTAGGTCAATTCACCCACCAAGCTCATCTCAAATTCAGACTGCATTTGAGTGACAAAATGTTGGACCATTTCATCTGACATCCCGCCAAACACAATATCATCTACATAAATCTGAGCAATCATTAGTTTCCCATCCTTCTCCTTGACAAAAAGAGTTTTATCAATACCACCCTTCCTGTACCCATTGTTAACTAAGAACTCAGTCAGTCTTTCATACCAAGCTCGTGGAGCTTGTTTCAGCCCATATAGAGCCTTCTTCAACTTGTAAACATGATCAGGAAAGTTTGGATCCACAAACCCTTTAGGCTACTCAACATAGACTTCCTCATTAAGATAGCCATTCAGAAAAGCACTCTTGACACCCATTTGAAACAATCTGAATTTCAGCAAACATGCCACTCCTAGCAACAATCTGATGGATTCCAATCGAGCCACAGGCGCAAATGTTTCATCGAAGTCTACTCCTTCAATCTGTGTGTATCCTTGAGCAACTAATCTGGCTTTGTTCCTGGTAACAACTCCTTGCTCATCAGACTTATTCTTATACACCCATTTTGTTCCAATCACATTTGTTCCTGCTGGTCGTGGTACCAGTTCCCAAACTTTATTCCTCTTGAACTGACAAAGTTCATCTTGCATAGCACTTATCCAGAACTCATCTGTCAATGCTTCTTTGACATTCTTTGGTTCGATCTTTGACACAAAGCATGCATTTGACACAGTCTCCCTTGTTCTGGTTCTTACACCTTCATTCAGATCACCAATAATCAATTCCTTCGGGTGATCCTTCTGAATCCTTATAGAGGGTCCCCGGTTAGCATCCTCTACCTCTTCATTCTCAGGTCTAGTGTTGGTTTCTTGAGCACTATCTTCTACAGACTCAATGTCTTGAGAGATTTCATTGTTCATGGGCAGACATGCTCCAACATCATCTGGGACATCTTCATCTTTGCTAGAGTCATCAACCACCACATTTATGGATTCCATCATCACCTGAGTTCTGGAATTAAATACCCTATATGCTTTACTGTTTGTAGAGTATCCCAAAAATATTCCTTCCTCACTCTTAGGATCCATCTTTCGCCTTTGCTCACGATCCGCTAAGATATAGCACTTGCTACCAAACACATGGAAATACTTCACATTTGGATTTCTACCTTTCCATAGCTCATAAAGAGTGACAGAAGTACCTGATCTGATAGTCACCCTATTGTGTATATAGCAAGCAGTATTCATGGCTTCAGCCCAAAAATGATATGGAAGCTTTTTGGCATGAATCATGACTCTTGCACACTCTTGTATAGTCCTGTTCTTGCGTTCCACCACACCATTCTGCTGAGGAGTGATTGGTGATGAGAATTCATGAGTGATTCCCTCAGATAAGCAGAACTCTTCAAACCTGCTATTTTCGAACTCTTTCCCATGGTCACTTCTGATTCGAACAACACCATAATCCTTTTCCCGTTGAATCCTTTGACACAACTCTTTGAAGGCTGCAAATACTTCAGACTTTTCTCTGATGAAACTTATCCAAGTGAACCTGGAGTAATCATCTACTACAACATAGGCATACTTCTTCCCACCAAGACTTTCAACCTGCATAGGTCCCATTAAGTCCATGTGAAGAAGTTCCAGAACTCTAGAAGTTGTGGTAAGATGTTGAAGCCTCTTGTGTGACACCCTTGTTTGCTTCCCAACTTGACATTCACCGCATATTTTATCCTCATCAATCTTCAGCTTGGGAATACCTCTAACAGCTTCACTTGACATAACTTTCTTCATCCCTTTCAGGTGTAAATGACCCAATTTCTGATGCCACAGTTTGGTTTCATCTTCCTTTGACATCAAGCAAGTAGACAAACTTTCAGGTTCTTGAGGATTCCACAGATATCAGTTATCCTTAGACCTGGTTCCCTTCATAACAACTTCATCTTTCTCATTGGTTACTAGACATTCAGATTTGGTGAAATTTACTTTGAGGCCTACATCACACAGTTGGCTTATACTGATTAAATTTGCGGTCAGCCCTTTGACAAATAGAACACGATCCAGATTTGGTTGTCCTGTGTAGTCCAGCTTTCCAACCCCTTTTATTTCCCCCTTTGATCCATCCTCAAAGGTGACATAATTGGTGGAGTGAGGCCTGATATCTGACAAGAACTTCTTCACACCAGTCATGTGTCTTGAACAACCATTGTCAAAGTACCAATCTTCTCTTGCAGATGCTCTAAGAGAGGTATGTGCTATGAGACCAGCCATCATTTGTCTAGGAATCCATCTTCTTTTCACTTTACCCCAACTCTGTCCTTTATTTTGTTACTGAGCAGTTTTGGGATAACCGTGCAGCTTGTAGCAAAAGGACTTTAAGTGACCAATCTTTCCACAGTAATGGCATCTCCATGGTTTATACTTTGATCTACAAACTCTTTTCTGATGCTTCATCTGATGTTGAAACATGTGATTTGACATCCCCACTTCTTGCTTTATTTTCTGAGGAACAAACTTCAATACAGGCTTCTTGGAAGTCTCTGCTTGATTGTTAAAACCAAGGCCTTGCACATTCCCAACTTCTTTCCCATTCTGAAGGATCTCATCCAACTGTGTGGTACCATTGTTCAGCATCCTTATAGATTTGGTCATATTGTCAAGTTTTGACTTTTTCCATTCAACCTCTTCCTTCAGATCAGCAATGGTTGATAGATGTTCTTCCTTCTCAGCTTCTAGTTGAGCTATCAGAATCTTCTGTTCCAATATTATCTGGCACCTTTCTTCATTCTTGATACACAATTCTGAAAACCCTGTGAATACTTCTTCCTTAGTGAGTTCTCCAATATAGGATTCTTTGTCAGAGTCAGATTCACAAGTAGTTTCTCCATCAGCCTTACAGATTCCAGTCAAAGCAGACACCAATTTTGCTGATTCTTCTTCAACATCACTCTCAGACTCTCCTTCTGACCAAGACACATATAGGCCCTTCTTCTGCCTTTTGAGATACGTGGGACACTCAGTCTTTATGTGCCCATATCCCTCACATTCAAAGCACTGAACTCTCTTCCCTTGATTGGAGTCTTCTTCAGTTCTGGATCTTCTGCCTCCATCCTGGTTCTTACTGATGTCGAGTGACTTGTTCTGAGCATTTGCTCTCGACTTCCAGTCAATCCTTTTCAACACTTTGTTAAATTGTTTTCCAAGTAGTACCAGATCTTTAGACACCCCTTCATCTCTGACCAGGTCACCTTCATCTTCTGAGTCACCAGTATTTGACACAAAAGCTATGCTTTTCTTCTTTTCAGACTTCTCACTGATCCCTAATTCGAATGTTTGAAGAGATCCCACCAGTTCATCCACTTTCATCTTGTCTATATCCTGAGCCTCCTCTATAGCAGTCACTTTCATGTCAAATCTCTTAGGTAGAGATCTGAGAATCTTTCTGACCAGTTTGCTGTCAGACATCTTTTCACCTAGGGCACTAGAGGCATTAGCTATCTCAATAATGTTCATATGAAAATCATGAATGCTCTCATCCTCTTTCATCTTCAGGCTCTCAAACTTGCTAGTGAGAAGTTGAAGTTTGGACATCTTCACCTTTGAAGTCCCTTAATGAGCAACCTTTAAGACCTCCCACGCCTCTTTTGCAATGGTGCAGTGTTCAATCAACCTGAAGATATTCTTGTTAACACCATTGAACAATGCATTCATGGCTTTGGAATTCCCTACGGATCCTTTGTAATCTGCATCATCCCAGTCTTCCTCTTCCTTCACCACATCAGTAGGGGTACCTTTTTCATCTTTAACCTTAGGGGGCTCCCATCCTTTTATAACAGTTTTCCATGCTTGATCATCCATGGATTTGATGAAAGCTATCATCCTTGGTTTCCAATAGTCATAATTGGAACCATCAAGCAGAGGTGGTTTGTTCAGAAATCCTTCATCCTTGTCCATTGTACCAGAAAGTACCTTCCCTGAATCTCACCCAGAACCAATTAAGGGTGCAAGCTCTTGATGCCAATTGAAATTCTGGCACAGATATCAGATGTCCTATACGGATGTTGGGACACTGATATCCAACACAATGAACAAGATAACAATTAACAATAACAGTGCAGAAAGTAAATAACTCGGCGATATGTTTACCCAGTTCGGTCTAACACACCTACTCTGGGGGCTACCAAGCCTGGGAAGAAATCAATATACGATAGTATCAATTCACAGATCATACAAACACCGGATAATCTGCTCACTTAATCATTACCCTTCCTATGACTTCTACCTAAGACTCACCTAGGTATGAGGCCATCCTCAAATCCCTCTACAACCATAACCCGTGATTGGTACCTTTCCACACAAGAAACAAAAAACGAAAGACACACTTTCAAAACACACAATCCTCAATACTTCACAGCTTATGAGGATTGACACACAAGAAACTCAATGCTTAAAAGCTTATGAGTAACTTGACAGAACTTACAACACAAGAAATCAGTCCTTATACTGTTATCAGAATGATACCAGTTAGGCTCACAAAATACACTCGAAACCCCTAAAAACACAAGTAAGTTCCACACCTAAAACTAGGTTTACATCAGTCAATATATAGCAATTAATCTGGACTGAATTGGGCTTCAAAAACACAGTAATTAGACTGCTCACAAATCTGCAAAAATAACTCCAACAAAATAGGTCTTCAATCCAAAGTTTCCTATTATGTCTCCATAATTAGAAACAGCAGCAAATCCGAAAACCAACAAATAACCACAATCCAAAAATGCTTTGGATGCCACATAGGATGACCAAATATTCCCAGAATATTCAGTAACAATTTACACAAACAGAATCTGCATTAAAACTGAATTCACAGCGCGATGTCCTATGAGCAGTCATGGAACATCTTCATTCGACATGTTGAAAGCAGCCACTTAGAACATTAAGATTCAACATCTTGCTGCTATAATAGTTTTAGCAAAATAAATGCCAACCACAAACGCACAGAAATAACAAAATACCAAAGCCTGTATTGAGAAGTACCGTGAATATACCTAAGAATACACTTTACGACTTTTAAGCGAGATTCCTTAGGAGCCGACTGATAACGGGCACACATGCATACACTAAACATAATATATGGCCTAGATGTGGTAAGATATAGAAGAGAGCCGATCATACCTCTATATTTCTTCACATCTACATCCTTACCATTTGAGTCCTTTTCCAAATTACCATTTGTGGCCATAGGTGTATCGATAGACTTTGCATCTTCCATGTCAAAGCGCTTTAGCAATTCTTTGCCATACTTCATTTGACACACCAATGTACCCTCTTTCAATTTCTTGATTTGAAGCCTAAGGAAGTAATTCAACTCCCCCATGAGGCTCATCTCAAACTCTCCCTGTATAAGCTTAGAGAACTCTTCTACAAGTTATATTAGTTTATCCAAATATAATATCATCAACGTAAACTTGAACTAGAAAGGTGTGCTTCCCTTGGCTCTTAAGGAATAGAGTAGTATATACTTTTCCCCTTGAGTATCCTTGGCAATTAAAATTTTGCTTAGTCACTCATACCAAGCCCTAGGGGCTTGTCTGAGACCATACAAAGCTCTTTTGAGCTTGTACACATAATTTGGATACTCAAGACTTTCACAACCAGGGGGTTGAGCTACATACACTTCTTCATTAATAAAGCCATTTAGAAACGCATTTTTCATGTTCATTTGATATAACTTGAAATTCTTAGCGGATGCATAGGCTACCAGAAGACGTATAGACTCAAGTCGAGCCACCGGAGCATAAGTATCCTCATAATCGATGCCCTCCTCTTGGTTATAGCCTTGCGCCACTAGCCGATCCTTATTGCTGGTTATTACCCTGTTTTCGTCAAGTTTGTTCCTAAAAACCCATCGGGTGCCAATTACTTGATGATCTTTGGGACGATTGACAAGGTCCTAAACGTCGTTTCTTTTAAATTGATTTAGTTCACCTTGCATGTCCATAAGCCAATGCTCATCAATCAATGCATCTTTAGCATTTTTAGGCTCTACTTAAGACACAAACACAAAGTGATAACAAAAAGTACTTATCTTAGACCGAGTAGTTACTCCCTTTGTGATGTCTCCAAGTATGTTGTCGATAGGGTGATCCTTTAATATCTTCCAAGTTAAAGGTAGACATTTTGCTGCATCCGGACTTTCTTCCTTTTCCTCTTCATCATTGTCATCTTCTTTCTTCTCATCATTCACCGCTTTAGGCTGTTCAATCCCTTATTCGGTTCCGTTGAGAATATCTTGAGAAGAAACACCTACATCATGAAAAACAACACCTTTTCCAACATCTTTTGGACGGGACTCATCAAAGGTAACATGTACGGAATCCTCAACTATAAGCAATCTCTTATTATAAACCATATACGCCTTACTAGATTTTGAGTATTTGAGGAAGGTACCCTCATCGACTTTTACATCGAATTTTCCAAAATTATCTATATTATTGTTCAAAACATAACATTTACATCCGAAGACATGTAAGTGAGAAACATTAGGCTTTCTACCTCTAAATAGTTCATAGGGGGTCTTATCTACAATAGGACGTATAAGTACCTTATTCATGACATAGCAATTCGTGTTAATGGCGTTCGCACAAAAATACTTAGGCAAATTGCCTTCATTAAGCATAGTCCTCGCTAGCTCCTCAAGGATTCAATTTTTACGTTCCACAACGTCATTTTGTTGTGGAGTTCTAGGAGCATAAAAGTTATGCTCAATCCCATGTTTGTTACAATACTTTTCAAAGATGTGATTTTGAAACTCTCCTCCATGATCACTTTGAATGGAAATGATTTTCAAATTCATTTTGTTTTGAAATAACCTAGAAAATTGCTTAAAAGCCGGATAGGTTTCATCGTTACTTGACAAGAACAAGACCCAACAAAATCTCGAGTAATCATTTACAATAACAAAGTCATAGTAATTTCCACCTATGCTTTTGGTCCTAGAAGGACCAAAAGGTCCATGTGAAGGAGCTCAAGAGGTTTTGAGGTAGAAACAAGGTTTTTAGATTTAAAAGGGATTCTATTTTGCTTCCCCATTTGACAAGCTTCACATAGGTTGTCTATAGTGAACTTTATTTTAGGTAGACCAATTATCAAATCCTTTGAGGATACTTTGTTCAATAGATCAAAGTTAAGATGAGCTAGGCGTCTATGTCACAACCAAGAATTTTCACTCATGGTGGCTAGACACTTAGCACCTGCTATGGATACATCATCCAGGCTTAGAATATAAGTATTATTTACCCTCAAGCCTTTAAACATGCATTCCTTCTTTTCATCATGCACAAACAAGCAACAATATTTTGTAAAGGTAACTTTTAAACCCTTGTCGCAAAGTTGGCTTAGAATATTATGTTTAAGGCCATTAACTAGCATAATATCATAGATAATAGTAGATGAGGGATTACCTACACTACCTTTTCCAAGTATGGCACCTTTGTTATTATATCCATATGTGACCAATCCCTTCCTCTTTGGCATGAAGTCAATGAAAAGAGATATGTCACGCGTCATATACCTTGAACATCCACTATCAAGATACTACATCTTTTCGGTAGATTCTAGACATTCAACCTAAAATTTTAAGCAAAGGCAGTAGGTACCCAATTTTCATTGAGTACTTGAAAGTAAGTGAGGTTAAAATTACTCTTAGGCAACCATTGAACAGCTCCTTTAGAAACAAATAACTTTCTAAATTTTCACTTTTCAATGGCGTGTCCCTTTTTGCAACAATAATGACAAGATAGGTTTTAATGAGACATGTCCTTCCTATTAGGATCCTTATGTATATGTCTATGTTTATTTTTAGAATGATTCAAAGGCTTTTAAACCTTAGAAAGATCAATAGCAAACACAATCTTAGGTTGCAAGACATCATCTAATTTAACTTGAAGAGATTTGACTTCCTCTTATCTATTATGACAATACTCACAACCAAACCTAGGAGGTATTATGTCCTATTTCTTGTCACTTTGAATTTCAATCATAGATTTCTTAATATCTTTAAACATCCTTTCAGATTCTAACAATTTAGCTTCCAAATTTAAAATCAATTTTTCATGTGAAGCTAACTTTTTAAAAGCTCTTAAGGTTTCTCTATGTATATTTTCAAAGGCCTCTTGTAATTAAACATAGGATAAATCATTAGTGGATTCAAGTTTAGAGGAACTTACATTCTTCTTTTTCTTCCTTTTATTCATGAGACAAATTCTAGCCAATTCCACTCTTGAAGTTGTGCTTTCATCACTAGAGGAATCACTAGCACTTTCCCAAGCGGCATGAGCTTTTCTAAACTTTCTAGAAGACTTGTGATGGCTCCTTTCTTTATCCTTTATTCTAATGGGATATTCCGGTCTATAATAACCGATTTCACCACAATGATAGCAAGACCTTTTAAGCTTGATCTTTCTATCTTCATCATCCTTGGAGGAACTTGTCAACCTTCTAAACTTTGCTATGTTTTTGTCAAAAATTTTAACACTGTTCTTCCTTATATACCGTTGGTATCTCCTTACGAACAGCCCCACATCTTCCTCGCAAGAGTTCTTGTCATCATCACTCTCACTACCACAATGCTCACAATATGAAGGTCTTGAGCTAGAAGTCCATAGAGCTATAGATTTCTTCCCTTCTTCTTTGTTTTTCCCCTTCTTACTCTTCTATCGCTTTTCGTATTCCTTCTCGTATTTTTCCAAGCAAGTAAGCTCTTGCTCGTGCTCTTCCAACTTACCAAACAAAATCGTAAGATCAAGCGACTTAATATCATTTGCTTCTTTAATAGCGGTGACCTTCGGTTGTCATTCCTTACTTAAACACCTCAAAACTTTGTTAGTAGCAAGTTCATTGGAAACGGGATTACCTAGTGCATTTAATCGATTTATAAGATGTGAGAACCTTTTCTGCATATCCGCAATGGTTTCACCATGCTCAATATGTAAAAACTCAAACTCTTGATTTAATGTGTTGATCCTAGCTTGTTTGAAATCATTAGTGCCCTTATGGGCAATCTCTAATGTGTCCCACATAGCTTTGGTGGTCTCACAATGAGAAACGCGATAAAACTCATCAACTCCCAAAGTGGAAGTGAGAATGTTTTTTGCTTTTCAATCATGTGACCACAATTTCCAATCATTAGCATCCCATCGTGCTTTCAATTTAGGTATTATGATACCTTTCTCATTGGTCATAGTTATTTTGGACCATTTTGGATAGCGTCCGATATACCTTTGTCAACGGAGTTGACATGAATACGCATAAGAGCTCTCCAATAGCCATAATTTTAGTCGGTGAAAATTGGTACTCTATTGTACGCACCCTTAGGTTCGATAGCCATTCTTCTAAGACATGTATCTCAAGCAAGGAATGAACCAGAGCTCTTGATGCCACTTGTTAGACAATATGATTCGATCTAGAGGGGTGAATATATCACAAATTTTACAACCAACAACTTTTGGCAAAAATCTGTTTTCAAAATATGATGTAGTGGAAAAATGACCAGGATCGAATCGTCTAACCGAACCTACTATTGAAAAGCAATATAAGTAACGCAACCCAAACGGAATGATAATGAACGTAAATGTTTAATAATGATCAAGCTACGAATCAATTAAATGAAATGCTAATCATAACTCGTATATCCAATGAACCAAAACACAATGAAAATACACAGAAACAATTTATCGAACACTTGGTGTGCAATCGATAGCAATTGGAAATTTAATTTGTTTTGTTCATGTTAAAATCCAATCACAATCAAAGTGATTATGATTATATTAACAACAACACTTTTAAAAGATAATAGAAAATATTTTCTATTCGAATTGATCAAAAAATGATGAACTCGATAAATTGTGAAATCAATAATAAAAGAGATAAAGAGATAAAGAAAGAGAGACCAAGATTTGTTTAGGCAGTTCTCCAATCGGCCTCGCTATGGATACGTCTACCCTCAATTGAAAATTGAATTGAGATATTGCTATTAACCTTTTCTTTTCAAAATCGTTTATACAAGAGAAGAAGACTGCAAACCCCAAAAACCCTATTGTTTTGTGTTGATTCTTTCACCTCCAACCCTTGATCAAAGCTTGATCAAGTGACCAACAATGCGGCTACAAACTTCCAATTTTCCCGAGCACACAACTTGTTGAAACCCAAGATTCTCGAACACAATTCATCATCTCGCGCTACTCCATTGCAAGGAAACCACCTTGTCCTAAGGCCTTCACTCGGTCGAATCTGTGTTGACGTGATCTTGTCCAAAACCTTCAAATCAACCCGGTCTTGAAGGAAAACCTCACCTTGGTTTTCTTATTTGAAACACACAAAGTTCCCAACCCAATATTCTCGGTTACACCAAACCTAATTGGACGTTATCAGCCATAAACTAGATGGTCACCCAATCGAAAAAGGATTATATGTAGTTCAATTGTGTGTATGCATAAAAGAAGATATGAAAATGATGGGAAACTTTGTAGTCTGGTTTCATTTAGGTATTATTCACTAGGAACCTTACCTAGAAGAAGATGCATGTATAATTATATATAGGTATATGAATAAATGGGCAAAAGAAATGCAAAAAGTTGGAGCAAAACTGAAATTTTTGGATGGGAAAAACATATAGGTCGCCCTAAGAAAGCAATGGGTCAACATATGAAGGTCATAGGTCGGCCTGTAAGGCGACCTGTGGGCAGAGCCTGCAGGCTTTAATACTGCTCCATGGGAGCCAACCTGAAGGATCTATGTGTCGGCCTATGCATAGGTCGACCTGAAGTGACTTGAATGCTCAAAAACATATTTTTCTATGCAAATATGATGTTGACTCATTTTCAAACTCATTTAAATGCCTCCTAATGCTAATATGTGAAGGTGTGAAAAGTACACAAAAAGGGGGGTTGAATTGTGTTTCTCGTTTTCTTTAATTTAACTTCTGATCAGAGTTTCAGAATCAGAACTGGTGTTCAAATTCTGTTTTAATTCATTGGCAGCGGATATAACAAAAGTAAAAAAATAACAGCAAAAGACACAAAAGATTGATCCTTGTTCCTCACCTAACTGAGAGTACTCCAGTCCTATTTCCTCACAAGAGATTTTCATTATAACCACTTCATGATTACAATTGCTTATGCTTCTGTATAAGTCTTTTACAGCTTCTCATACCAATTGTCTGAGACTTCCTTGCTTAGAGCACATGACTAAGACTTTTCCTTGCTCATACCTTCTGACCGAGTCACCTTCTCCAAGGTCTTCTGGTTGAGACTTCCCCTTGATTAGAGCACATGTCTAATACTTCTCCAGCTCACACCTTCTGACCAAGCCACCTGCTCCAAGGTCTTCTTGTTGAGACTTCCCATTGCTTAAAGCACACGCCTAAGACTTCCCCTTGCTTAAGCCGCAATTGAGACATCTTGCTCACGCACCTCAAACGGAAACTTCCCCTCTGCTCAATTAGACTAGCTGAATAAGACTGTCATAGCTAAAGCACTTAAGCAATGAGACTTATGTGGCCTAAGTATCTTGGCTCAAGACTTGTTGCTTGATTCCCAATGAGACAAGACTTTTGCTGAAGCACATAGCAAGAGACTTAATCTAAACTATTGAAGGCTCAGCAGAATAGAGAACAAGGTGTATATGATGCAAGCATCAGAGGTACGTGAAATCACCATAACAAAGACCTAAAGCTCTTAAGATTTCCTAGATATTCAATGGTAAGAAATCTTAAGGCTTTTACAATTAAAACCTAAAACAGGAAATATGCATATTATATTAGAGTTGATAATTTCTTGATCGTGCTACTCCTTCATCTGAAAAATCCTTGTTAAGATTCAAACTTGAATCTTCACCCATATATATAGCCTTTGCAGAAACTAGCAGTTGAGGAAGTGACTTGATCAAGTGTCTTTTCCTTTACTCCATAGTACAAGAGACATTGAAGATGGATGCACAAAAGATTCTGAATCCGTTGTGTAATGCATTTAACCTTTGAGTCTTCAAGAGGTTTTGTACTGATAGATCCGTTGGGAGCAGACGTCCGTAGAGATGCCAACCTTTCTTGAGCCTTGCAATCTTGTAGACTCTAGTGTCGCAACTGCGAAAAATAACCGACAGAAACAGAACAGAAGAGTCGCCACCGAATGTTATTTATCCCGACGCATGGAAAGGAAACGATCAAAGAAAACCTCAAGAAAGGGAAAGGAAGGGTCATTGCAACCATATCCTGGGTTTGGGAGTCGGTTACGCGAGGGGAAGGTATTAGCACCCCCTCGCGTCCATCGTACTCGATGGGATCCACGCTTGTTGTTATCGATCAAAGGGTGTAGGTTATCTGAAGCTCAACTGCTAACGGAAAGGGATGAGAAACGGGGAAAACGGAGAAACGAGGAGAAGAAAAAAATGACTCGATAGGACATCACCGTCCTAGGCCTACGTATTCCCTCTGGAGCGGGAAAATCTGAGTCAACGTAGTTCGGAGGACTACGGGTGGATGGGGGGAGGTTGCTCGCCAAGACATCGCTGTCTTATGCCTACGTATCCTCAATATAACCAGAGCGAGGAAACCAAAGCGTCCGTCATTCATGGTAACGACCACATAGTGGTTAAGTGTTTTTTATGAGCGACGTTAGGTTCGCGTTCGACAGTTAGGGTCGATTCCTGTTTACGACTAAACGAAAATAACATGCTCTTTTCTGAAAATGATTTGAAATCCAACAATCCCGAAGGATGAAAATGATTTGAACTTGGTTTGTGTTTTTAGACAGAAATGAATTGAAGTTAGTTTGAAACTCACACTGCACTAAAGTCTATGACATAGGAGCAAATGTGTCGCATGGTCGCCCCCAATGGGACGTATGCTAAACACCCTAGAAGAGTGAAGGGAGACCCCTCATTCTTCATTTCCCATGTACTTAAGGCTCGTGGCGCACAATGCTCGTTGCATTTATTAAGTGTTTTGGACTTGTTTTTGAGATGAGAAGAGAAGACTCAAAGGTTAAAAGAAAAACACTAAGGGAGACTAAGTCCTAATGCTATCATGCAATGGTGGCCCTATGGTTGAGGTAAGAAGGGGAATTCTACCTAATGTTAGCATACATGGATTAGCTCCTAATGTCTATCCTACTCCAAGCTTAATCAAAAATTAAGTTGGACTAGGGAATCCTAAGGGAACATACAAAAGCAAATCTAAGACTTAAACAATTCTTAAGATTAAGGGGAGAAGAAAGAAGTAAGAGATGAAGAAGTATATGCAATATTAAGTAACTCAAGAGATGAGATGAACACAAATAATCATTCAAGACCAGCACCAACATCAAATGCATACACTTCAAACTTCAAGAATGGAAGTCAAAACAATTAGGCAAGATAAGGCACTAATGAACACACCAATGGCTTAAAACCAAACAAGAAGCATAATCAACCATCAAACAAAGTGAAGTGAGATCAAATAGTATGAGAACCAAGATGGGGCAGCAAGCAAGTCATGTCACATTCATCTCATGTTATTGATCAAAGGAAAAGCAAGAGAGTTCAATGCATGCATCTTAACCATAAACCAACATTTGTTCATAAAAAGAACATGTAAGGCACATCTCAAAAGGCAAACAAGTGAGATTAAGGCATGAACTCAAGCAAGGCAGTAGCATAACCATATACATTAATCCAAACATCCACGCATGAATGGCGAGAGTAAACATCAAGGATCAACTTCATCAAAACTTGGCAAACATATACCATGATCATCCTTAAAGGAAAACAAATGTTCAAGCAAGGTATAAGGCACAAATGATCAAAATTATGCACACCATAGCATCAAGGTCAGAATCATACCCAAATGTATCACACCACATTCATTTCCAAATGATTACACAAGTTCAACAAGTTATTGTCCATATGTGAACAAGTATGCATCATGAACATGCTTCAAGAATGCAAACAAATCAACAATCGGAAGATTGTGCATCAAGGATTCATATACATACAGCAACTAGAGGTTAAACAACCCTAGAAAATTCCAAAAATATGCATCATACAAAGCCATGAGGTTTAGAGGTGGAATAGGTATCAATACATGCTTCCAAACAAGCCAAAAACACAAAAGCTACAGGTGCAAATCGATTGCAGCAGGATACAAATCGATTGCACAACTCCAGAATCAAATTTCTAGCCAAATTAAATAGGTTCAATCGATTGCATCAGGATGCAAATCGATTGCACAGCTCCAGAACTGCAAAAATCACTTTTCAAAAGCACTTTGAAATTCTGGTATCAGATATGTGATGTCAAGTGCGATGTCACAACATCAATATCTGTTGTATGATCAAGGCAATAATAGTAATCAGAAAAAGCAGTAAACAACACACAGAATTTGTTCACCCAGTTCGGTCTAACAACCTACATCTGGGGGCATACCAAGCCAGGAAGGAAGTCCACTATTAGCAGTATCAATTCATAGACCCTACAATCAACACACCCGTTGATAATCTACTCACTTAATCACTACCCAATGACCCTTCTACCTAAGTCCGCCCTAGATAAGAGACTCCATCTCACTTCCAATCATCGCAATGATGTCTAGCAGTCAACACCTCAGCGACTGCATCAACAGCTTGATTTCCAACAACTCTTCAATCACAGAAAAGTAGATGACACACTTCAATGACAATACCTAGACATGACACACATGACTAAGAACAATACTTAGAGTTACTTAACAGCTTCCTCCAAGAACAATACATCTCTTACCTACAGGCTTCGAGATAAACACGATGACCATCCCACAAACCGGGTGGTTCGTCGACCAACACAGCCTTTATAATTTACATGATGGTTGGCCTCTTTTTCTAGGTTACAATGCTTCTATTTATAACCTAAACCCAACTGGATTTGGGCTTCAAATCACTACATATCAGCTGCTACAAATCTGCAAAAGATTCTCCTACAAATTAGATCTTCAATCAAATCTTCCTAAAATATCTCCATATTTAAATACTCAATATTCTCTTGATTTTATCTTGAATCTTCCAGACCTCTAAATCAGCTCCACAAAGGATACCATAATATTCCCAGAAACATTCCTTACATTGGGCTTGGACTCCTCCAAATATCTGATTTGATTTGAATTTAAAAACAGATTTTATCTTCAAATCTTTTCATATCGTTCAGACCTAAAACAGCAACAAGATTTGCTCCATATATGATTGCAACTGAATATATCTTTACCAAGATGTTCGCCTGCAATCTCTCCACCAGATCTCTCAAAACAAACTGATACACGTAACCCTAACACAACAGACTGATGTTCTGATGTTCTGTCAACTGATGTCAAGACATCATGTTTAACATCAACACACAAAACTGCAACCCTAAATAACTTAACATAAACTGAATGTTAAGAACTCATGTTAAGACATCAGACAAATGACAACCTCAACAACAACATTGTTTTACCAAAATTGCAGCCAATACAAGAACTAACACACTTTTTCAGCACCAACTCAAGGTTCGAATGCAACATGCAATAGCATGTAATTGTGCACGAAATTCACATCAATTAATATCAAATTAACATACATTAAATCAATCAAACATCAACAACATTAACACTTGAATCAATGGATCAAATCACACCAAAATCTCAAGGATCTACATCATGAAATGCAAAATAAGCCAAAATGAGAAGTAGATCTAAGAATTACCAACCTACAAAACGGAGATCTGCTTTGGTACTTGTTGTAAATAGAATTTGACAGATCAAGCAATGGAAATCCAAGATCTAAAGAGCCTCTAGTAAGAAAATTGAAGATCCGCGCGAAAACAAATGAAAACCGAAATTACTTCCAAAATCACTTCAAGAAAGCACTTCCAAAGCCTAGATCTAGATCCAAAAACACTTCAACTGCAGAATTTGTATTGATGAGAGGAAATGATGAAGGTTTAGCTCTAGAGTTAACAAATTCCAATGAAGAATTTGAGAATTCTAATGGAAGAGCTTTGGTGAAGGTTGAAGATGAAGAAGGAGAATGAAAAAGTGAGAGAGAATTGAGAGAATGTGAGTGAGAAGTGTAGAAAAAATAGAAAAATGGAGTGTAGTTGTGTGTGGTTTGGAGCAAATTGGTTTAAATATGGTTTAGGTTTGGAATGAAAGTGAGGTTTGGGAGTGTGGGTTTGAATTTGGAATGGGTTTTTGGTTTGGAATATGTAATGGAAAACCATTTGAATTGTGGAGGGAAAGTGTAATTAATTTGGAAATGAAATGATATTTTTAAGCATTGTAGATCCTTCTACTAATATAGCATTGATCCCAAGTGAATGTAGTTCATTGCAAACTGATGTAGTGCTAAAAAATGAAGGTTTTGGGCAAAGTTGTCACGGTGTAATCGATTGCACAATAGTGCAAATCGATTGCACAGCTTCACAAGGAAAAAATGAAGCATCCGAGAGGGGTGCAATCGATTGCACACTTATGCAAATCAATTGCACCAAGGTAAAAGTGTAAAAATCTCCTCGTTGTGACTTGGTTTGAGTCCTGCTTCTTATTTGAACCTTAGCCACTGATAATACCCTTGAATGATGCCTGAAGCATGATAGAGAACCTGTCTGGAACAAGATCAAATTAACCCTGCTTTATGCTATTGATTCTGAAATAATCAACCCATCTGCTGAGAAAAATAAATGCCTGATGCCTCTGATGATTGTGCAAACTCGTTGAGAGACTTTGATAAACATGAACCCTTATAGTTTGAGAATACCACAAGATTGAGTATATCCTCTTGCTTTGGCCTTGAGAGACACATCCTCCTCTTGAGGGTTAACAAAGATACCCTGAACCCATGCCTTAGGAGACAATGCAAATGAATGATTATGAGTTATGACCTAATGGATATGCAGATGAAAAAGAAACATAAGCCACTTAAGGTTAGAAACAGAGAGGGCAAATTTTAGGGTGCTACAACTGCCCTTATTCAATCAACTTAGACCCGAAGGGATGATAGCAACAACTTTCAGACGTTCAAGGTAGAAGGTGATTGAATACAAAAGAACCCGTAAATTTACACTCTGTGGGGAATTATACAGCAAAAGTGTTTGCCAACCGAAGGTAGACTCAAAGATAATAGATATCAACCAAAAGTTGAGATAGCGAAAGGTGACAGACGAATCAATAAAGGATGTCAACCAAGAGTTGGAATGAAAAGGACACTGACAAAGGACACCAACCAAGAGTTGGAATAAAGGACGCGATATCTACCACGATCTAGGTTAAAAGACAGAGTACCAACCAATAGTTAGGATACGGGACACTAATCGACAATTAGCATAACGAGGCTGTCGACCGAAGGCGAGCTCACAAAGGGTATCAACCAAAAGTTAAGATAAAACCGAAGATTTCCGACCAATAGAGAAGTGACATTACACCAGCCAAGAGTCGGAATAGGGGTAACCAACCAAGATATTAAGACACAAGTTATTGACCAAGAGATTACCAACCAAGAGTAGGGATGGAGGAAACTGACTAAGAGACCGGATAACGGATATTAACCAAGAGTTAGGATAAGAAGGTACTAACCAAAAGTTAGGATGAAATAGAGAATACTAACTAAAAGTTAGGCTGAAACGAAAGACACTAACCAAAAGTTAGGATGACAGAGGGATACTAACCAAATGTTAGGATAACGAGAAGGATACTAACCAATAGTTAGGATAATATGAAGGTTACTAACCAATAGTTAGGATGGAGGAACATTAATCAAGAATTAGGACAACCGGAACGCCGACCGAGAGCAAACCCACGACGAAAGATACCAACCAAGAGTCGGGAAGAAAGATACTAACCAAAAGTTAGAATAACCAAGACGCTGATCGAAGGCGAACTCACAACGAATAATACTAACCAAAAGTTAGGATAACGGGTACTAACCAAGAGTTAGGATGAAAGACACCGAACAAAGATTACCAACCAAGAGTTGGGAAAGAAGATACTAACCAAGAGTTAGGATAACGAGGATGCCGACCATAGGCGTACTCACAATGAAAGATACCAGCCAAAAGTCAGGATGAAATCGAGGACTACCAACCAAGAGTTGGGATGAGGGATACCAAACAAAGATTACTAACTAAAAGTTGGGAAAAGGGGACTAATCGAAAGCAAGCTCGCAGATACCAACCAAGAGTCGGGATAAAGAATACTAACCAAGTTAGGATAACAAGAACGCCGACCAAAGGCGTACTCATAACAGAGGATACCAACCAATAATTGGGATAAAGGATACTAACCAAGAGTTAGGATGAAACCGAAGATTATCGACCAATATTCAGGATGATGAAGGGTATGGTACCAACTAATAGTTGGGATAGAAAATACTAACCAAGAGTTAGGATGAACGAGAACGCCAACCAAAGACGAACTCAACAAAGGATACCAACCAATAGTTGGGATAGAAGATACTAATCAAGAGTTAGGATAACCGAGAACGCCGACCAAAGGCGTGCTCACCACAAAGGATGCCAACCAATAGTTAGGATAGAGGATACTAACCAATAGTTAGGATGAGCGAGAACGCCGAACAAAGGCGTGCTCAACACAAAAGGTACCAACCAATAGTTGGGATAGAGGATACTAACCAAAAGTCAGGATGAGCGAGAACGCCGACCAAAGGCGTGCTCAACACAAAAGGTACCAACCAATAGTTGGGATAAAGGATACACGGGAAGTAGAATTCTCAGACATACAACCTGAAGGGGAGATAACTCCGCTAGGGCAAAGAGAAGTTTAACCAAACAACTATGCATGGGAGTACAAGCATGATGAGTGACCTCATTGCCAAATTCACCGGGGATAAAGTAAGGTTGAATTTCCTGAGACATGTCATTCTCTGCTGAGAAAGGTCTGGTAAAGATAACGTCAAACCTGGCTTATGCTTCGAATGCATATGTTTGAATTTTTCCATGGCGTAATGCTCCATATCAAATGGAAATGCTACGCATTTTAAGGATGCAATGATTACTATATGCAAGATGCAAAGAGAAATCCTCTGCTGGATATTACGAGTAACCCTCGTTGAAGATAAAACCCAAAAGACTTCCCCTACACCGAGGATCACGAATGACAACTGCTAAAGATGGAACCCAAAGATCTGATACGGAAAAGGTGCCAATAACCATTGGACTCGGAGTCTGCCGGGGACGTCACCCACCGCTGGTCAAACTGTTGAGAGGATGAACACCAAACTTCTGCTTGAGGTGAGCAGTCAATAATACCAAACCTGCCGGGGAATATTATTGAACTTAACTTGGGGCTGGGGAAACAACTTTCCTTAATCTGCTGGGGATAAGGACACACTGCTGCTGGCGAAATTCTCACTTCTTGACCTGATGAGGAAAGGAGGCACCAAGACTCTATGGGGAATGCAGATCTCTACCAAGGAGAGACGTCAAACAAATCTCCGGGTAGAGATGCAACATTATCCTGTCTGGGACAATTAACTTTTGAATACTTGCTGGGGAGCAACAAACCATTATGACCGGGGAAACGCTTCTCTGCGCTCTTCCTAGGGAGAGAGAAATTCTCAATGCTCTGCTAAGGATGCTAAGTCTTCAATGCTAGAGAGAAAGACTCTACTGGGGATGGGATGCCAAATGAGCCTCTTGCTGGAGATGCCAACCTGCTTGGGGAGCGAGAACAAATCGTCTTTACCCTGTCTGGGAACTTGAACTCTTGTAGGAGAAAAGACAAATCCAACTCGGGCTGGGGAAACCAACCCTTAGGACTCTCGCTGGGGAGGGATACCCTCTGGCGCCTTGCCGAGGAAGAGAAACCCCATACTGGAAACTACTTTGTCACTTCACGCTTCCGCTGATTAACTACATGCCGCTTATCATAAGCGAACTCTCCACTTGTTCTCAGACCACATGGTCTACTAGGAGAAATCGTCTCAAGAGGATTTTACAAAAAACCCGACATTCAAAATGCCCCAGGGTCTTAAAACTCT
Organism: Lathyrus tuberosus; assembly: GCA_022829125.1. NCBI lineage: Eukaryota > Viridiplantae > Streptophyta > Magnoliopsida > Fabales > Fabaceae > Lathyrus > Lathyrus tuberosus. Next base: position 5,104,149 of record JALAZF010000111.1, on the reverse strand, counting down.
TTGAGAGATTCATCGGATCTCGACGTAACTGCCCCAGGTTAGCCAAACTATGAAGGATTTTGCCTCGAGAAGATTCGTGAGGACTTGAAATACTCTGCCCCAATATGTTGAATTTAGAAAAGGTGCTTTTGATTAACTGTCATCTGGAGAGGACAACTTCTCGCTCCTGAGGTGGCCTGCCTCAGTACGAGTCTTGCAGTAATTCTATCCCTGTCTCTGAGAGATTTTCCGAGTCTCGACATGATTGCCCCAACTCGGCTGAACTTTAGAGAGATTTCTTGACGTGACTGCCCCGGATTGGCACAACTTGCTGAGAAAACCATTACCTGAAAGAGTCTTTTGGCTACATGCTCATCCATATGGTTGTCCAGGAATTTCCTCTTAGCAAGGTTAGACTTCTTGACTGATGCTCATTATGCAAGCTTCATTGGTGTCAAGTACAATGTATGCAAGCAGGAAACGTTTATTCTGAGAATGATAATTCTAATGCAACATACATGTTAACCTTGAAGTTTTCATTGAAAAGATATCGCCAAACCTTGTGAACGAATCACTAGTTAAAATGTGACACTGATTTTTGAATAAAAGACATTATGCACATGAAATACCAACAAAAACATTTTAGCCCCACTCATGGGAGTCAGGAACGTTGTCTTATCAGAAGTATGCCTTCGGGATAACCTTGCCTCAATTAGGAATTTTGAAGGTTGTAACGTGGCCTGGTTCACGGTTTGAGAAAGAAGGATTTATGGCTCAAAATTTTAGTTGTACCCACCAATTCTCTTTGATGTCCTTTAGTCCTGTGTTCAGTTCATTTGACACAAGCGCTCACCTTCCAAAGGTTATTGCATGTCATCAGCGATGGTTAAGGGGCCCACGTTGCTTTCTGAGTGGCAATCGCTCCTTTCGTCTTTGGTGCCTGTAGTCACACGAATCGTTCTTGCTCGAGGATTTTTATTTTGTAATCCTTTTCGCTTTTTCTATGTGCTTCTTTTTCATTTGTTTCCCTGATTTTACCTGAACTGATTCTTTTGAATCCTTTTCGACTTTGATGTCAAGCGGGATGCCCTAACTTTTGCCTAAGTCACTTGTTTTCAAGTTTCGACTTAGCGGGCTTTCTTTTTCTTTTTCTTTTTTCTCTTTTTCTTTTGAACAAATTGTGTGACACTGGCTTGTCTTGACTTTGTTGAAAGGATTGTAACTGCTTCACTCCTTGCGATGAGGGATAACCGTAGTGGTTTCATGCTCCTTGGCCTCCTGATGAGAAAAAAGAAGTAACGGATCCTTAGATGCGCAATCCTTTTGAAATTTGAACGCTTGGTCAAATTAACTGACAACTACCCTGCCCCGGGGTTAAGTGTTAGGGTTTTTTCCCGAAAGAAACTCCTACTTCTAAGCTCAACAGGGTTAACGAGGGTTTATCTACCTTATATCTCCAGTGTTTGGGGAGTTGAAACAATGTATGTACATCATCAGCAAGGTTTTGTTCCCAAAAGTATACGACCATAAAGTTTGCGTTTTCAATTCGTCATCCTCCCTCAAAGAGTTTAAGCAAGTAAATTGGTATTGCAATGAACAGAAATATCATATGAATGAATAAGAATGAATTACTTCAAGGAAAACATATTCATTACATTAAAAACATTATTCAGTACAAACCAGTCTTACATGTATACAACGTATTAACAAACAATGAAAAATTGCAACTGAAAATATAGTAAAGAAGCTAAGAAATGCCATTGTTTAGGAGGTCTGACTCTGTCTGGACTTATTGCTCTTGAAGACACACTTGCAGTCTAATTGCTCACTTGGGAGACTTCAGTTGATGTGCAGACCATCTGCAGTGAAGGTGACAACCTTTGAATTAATCTGACCTTGAACTTGGTGTTTCAGAGCTCTGGAATCTTCGATTGAATGGCCAGATGCCTCATTATAACCTGGTGGCAGTTGGGCTTATTCCCTCAGCATTTTCTGACCCTGAGATAAAGTTTGCATGTCCCCCATGAATTTCCCCATTTGGTTTCGCACTTCCCTCAAATCTACTTGAATTTGCTCCATAGTCAACTTCTGGCTGGCTTGAGTAGGATATTGCTGAAAGGAGTTGAATCTACAGTTCCGAAGGAACCCATATCAGGATAAGAAGACCAACCTCGAACATCTGCTATGCAAATGAATATGAAAATGCAAATGTAAATGCCATGTTCGAATATTTCCAAGGAATTTGTCTGCTTTGATTCAAGTTTTTTTTCACAGAAGAACCACAAGGAACAGGTGGGATGCTCAACAGCAAGTCTCAAAGTTAAGATCCTTGGGAATAAACGAACATGTATGCAAACATGTTATTATGATATGGATGCAACGACATGGGATCAAAGCTTCCACAAACTCTGACTAACTGCTGTGCTACTGACTAGATAGGTTCAAAATTCTGCTCTGAAGAGAATACCAGAATAATCAGAATACCATAATATCAGGCTGATAAGTTCACACTGATAAGAAAACCAGAATACCGGGTAGGATGAAGGTCAAAGTTACCTGCAAACCTGTAAACACCCAGCCGCTCTCACACGTGGGTTCTAAAAAAACGAGGATCTTCAGCGTCACGGACTCTCAGGTCGAGAAATGATGATACAGTCACCACTTCTGGTTTGGCATCATCATCAATCGAGGAACCCTCAACTGATTCCCTTCAAAAAGGTCACCTTATGATAAGTTCCCGGCTTCGGGTCCTCGAATCAAGAAGAATAATGGCTTTGCCATTTCTGGTCTACCATTATTACCTCTTGAGAGGAGTGCCTCAACTAAGTCCTCGGGGAATGGTCGCCAGAGTCGAAAGCTCTCTAGGTTACATTATATCGTCTGCCCCAACGCGCAGGATAAAACATCACCAAAGAAAACCTATAAAATACTAAGTCTGGCCAGACACCACAAGAGTCACACTACTTTCCAATCTAATCCTAGGTGTATACTCAAGCCTGGGTATTGGGCTTATCTCTCACGGAACCAACCCACCCAACAACACAACAGCAGCAGAGCAATATGATAACAATAATCAAATGCGATAAATGCGGTAAAATACACTAATATACAACAAATAAAGCACAAATATAAACACCCAATGAAATTAACAGACAAGCGCGAAAAAAACCGGCGAAAACAGAACAGAAGAGTCGCCACCGAACGTTATTTATCCCTACGCAGGGAAAGGAAACGATCGAAGAAAACCCCAACAAAGGGAAAGGAATAGTCATCGCAACCATAGTCTAGGCTCGAGAATCGGTTACGCGAGGGGAAGGTATTAGCACCCCCTCACGTCCATCGTACTTGATGGGATCCACGCTTGTTGTTATCGATCAAAGGGTGTAGGTTATCTGAAGCTCAACTGCTAATAGAAAGATATGAGAAATGGAGAAAATGGAGAAACGAGGAGAAGAAAAAAATGACTCGATAGGACATCACCGTCCTAGGCCTACGTATTCCCTCGGGAGCAGGAAAATCAGAATCAACGTAGTTCGGAGGACTACGGGTGGATGGGGGGAGGTTACTCGCCAAGACATCGCCGTCTTGTGCCTACGTATCCTCAATCTAACCAGAGAGATAAAATCAGAGCGTCCGTAGTTCGTGGTAACGACCACATAGTGGTTAAGTGTTTTTTATGAGCGACGTTAGGTTCGCGTCCGGCAGTTAGGGTCGATGCCTGTTTGCGACTGAACGGAAATAACGTGCTCTTTTATGAAAATGATTTGAAACCCAACAATCCCGAAGGATGAAAATGATTTGAATTTGGTTTGTGTTTTTTAGACAGAAGTGAATTGAAGTTAGTTTGAAACTAACACTGCACTAAAGTCTATGACATAGAAGCGAATGTGTCGCATGGTCGCCCTCAATGGTACGTATGCTAAACACTCTAGAAGAGTGAAGGGAGACCCCTCATTCTTCATTTCCCATGTACTTAAGGCTCATGGCGCACAATGCTCATTGCATTTATTAAGTGTTTTGGACTTGTTTTTGAGATGAGAATAGAAGACTCAAAGGTTAAAAGAAAAACACTAAGGGAGACTAAGTCCTAATGTTTTCATGCAATGGTGGCCCTATGGTTGAGGTAAAAAGGGGAATTCTACCTAATGTTAGCATACATGGATTAGCTCCTAATGTCTATCCTACTCCAAGCTTAATCAAAAATTAAGTTGGACTAGGGAATCCTAAGGGAACATACAAAAGCAAATCTAAGACTTAAACAAGTCTTAAGATTAAGGGGAGAAGAAAGAAGTAAGAGATGGAGGAGAAGATGCCATATTAAGTAACTCAAGAGATGAGATGAACACAAGTAATCATTCAAGACCATCACCAACATCAAATGCATACACTTCAAACTTCAAGAATGGAAGTTAAAACAATTAGGCAAGATAAGGCACTAATGAACACACCAATGACTTAAAACCAAACAAGAAACATAATCAACCATCAAACAAAATGAAGTGAGATAAAAAAGTATGAGAACCAAGATGGGGCAGCAAGTAAGTCATGTCACATTCATCTCATGTTATTGATCAAAGGAAAAGCAAGAGAGTTCAAGGCATGCATCTTAACCACAAACCAACATTTGTTCATAAAAAGAACAAGTAAGGCACATCTCAAAAGACAAACAAGTGAGATTAAGGCATGAACTCAAGCAAGGCAGTAGCATAACCATATACATCAATCCAAACATCCACTCATGAATGGAGAGAATAAACATCAAGGATCAACTTCATCAAAACTAGGCAAACATATACCATGATCATCCTCAAAGGAAAACAAATGTTCAAACAAGGTATAAGGTACAAATGACCAAAATTATGCACACCATAGCATCAAGGTCAGAATCATACCCAAATGTATCGTATCACATTCATTTCCAAAAGATTACAGAAGTTCAACAAGTTATTGTCCACATGTGAACAAGTATGCATCATGCACATGCTTTAAGAATGCAAACAAATCAACAATCGGAAGATTGTGCATCAAGGATTCACATACATACAGCAACTAGAGGTTAAACAACCCTAGAAAATTCCATAAATATGCATCATACATAGCCATGAGGTTTAGAGGTGGAATATGTATCAATACATGCTTCCAAATAAGCCAAAAACACAAAAGCGACAGGTGCAACTCGATTGCAGCAGGATGCAAATCGATTGCACAGCTCCAGAATCAAATTTCTAGCCAAATTAAATAGGTCCAATCGATTGCATCAGGATGCAAATCGATTGCAGAGCTCCAGAACAGCAAAAATCACTTTTCACAAGCACTTTTTCAGCACCAACTCAAGGTTCAAATGCAACATGTAATAGCATGTAATTGTGCAAGCAATTCACATTAATTAACATCAAATGAACATACATTGAATCAATCAAACATCAACAACATTAACACTTGAATCAATGTATTAAATCACACCAAAATCTCAAGGATCTACATCATGAAATGCAAAATAAGCCAAAATGAGAAGTAGATCTAAGAATTACCAACCTACAAAGCGGAGATTTGCTTTGGTACTTGTTGTAAACAGAATTTGACAGATCATGCAATGGAAATCCAAGATCCAAAGAGCCTCTAGTAAGAAAAATGAAGATCCGTGCGAAAACGAATGAAAACCAAAATTACTTCCAAAATCACTTCAAGAAAGCACTTCCAAAGCCAAGATCTAGAACCAAAAACACTTCAACTGCAGAATTTGTGTTGATGAGAGGAAATGATGAAGGTTTAGCTCTAGAATTAACAAATTCCAATGAAGAATTTGAGAATTCTAATGGAAGAGCTTTGGTGAAGGTTGAAGATGAAGATGGAGAATGAAAAAGTGAGAGAGAATTGAGAGAATGTGAGTGACAAGTGTAGAAAAATCAGAAAAATGGAGTGTAGTTGTGTGTGGTTTGGAGAAAATTGGTTTAAATATGGTTTAGGTTTGGAATGAGGAATGGAAAACCATTTGAATTGTGGAGGGAAAGTGTAATTAATTTGGAAATGAAATGACATTTTTAAGCATTCTAGATCCTTCTACTCATATATCATTGATCCCAAGTGAATGTAGTGCATTGCAAACTGATGTAGTGCTAAAAAATGAAGGTTTTGAGCAAAGCTGTCACAGTACAATCGATTGCACAACAGTACAAATTGATTGCACAGCTTCACAAGGCAAAAATGAAGCATCCGGAAGGGGTACAATCGATTGCACACTTATGCAAATCGATTGCACCAAGGCAAAAGTGTAAAAATCGCCTCGTTGTGACTTAGTTTGAGTCCTGCTTCTTATTTGAACCTTAGCCACTGATAATACCCTTGAATGATGCTTGAAACATGATAGACAACCTGTCTGGAACAATATCAAATTAACCCTGCTTTATGCTATTGATTCTGAAATAATCAACCCATCTGCTGAGAAAAATAAATGCCTGATGCCTCTGATGATTCTGCAAACTCATTGAGAGACTTTGATAAATATGGACTCTTGTAGTTTGAGAATACCACAAGATTGAGTACATCCTCTTGATTTGGCCTTGAGAGACATATCCTCCTCTTGAGGGTTAACAAAGATACCTTGATCTCATGCCTTAGGAGATAATGCAAATAAATGATTATGAGTTATGACCTAATGGATATGCAGATGAAAAAGAAACATAAACCAGTTGAGGTTATAAACAAAGAGGGCAAAATTTGGGGTGTTACATCTAGCTGGAAATCTAATAAGACAATACATCTTGCTTTCTGCAGTAGGGATAATCCCCAACTGTATCACCAACTTTGAATAGTACCAGATGTTGATATATAATTACCAAGTGTAGTAACTCGTCTGAATGCTGATGCCTTCAGCTCAGAGTTTGCGCCAAGCCACACTAGCCATTATTTTTCAGACTCTACCACCAGAAGCTAGCAATGAAGCAACTCCCAAGTGTGTCTAAGTAAAACAGATTCTGATTATTTATGTACAAGAACAAGAACCTACATAAATAAAACACACATCAAATAAACCATTGTTCTTTTAATACTTTTGTTATCATCAAAACTAAAAGAGAATATGTCATGAGAAAATCTTGTTTTAACAATCTCCCCCTTTTTTATGATGACAAACACAAGTATTTAAAGGACAACGTTGGTCATTTAATTTTCTCTACAAAAATAGGGTATGAGGTTTGTAAGCTCCCCCTATGTCTGATAGTCCACAGCTGAGTTCTATTGACTCTAACACCAAGAACTATTTTTCAAGAAAAAATAAATTAGTCTTCTTAGTAACATTAGGGTCTGAGGTTTGCAAGCTCCCCCTGAGTCAAATAGTTCCAAGGTTGAGGTTTGTAAGCTCCCCTTAGTTCCATATTTAAGTAAACCAAAATAACAACACTTTAACTTCCTTTGGCAACATCAGAATACGAGGTTTGTAAGCTCCTTCTGAGTCTAATAGGCTAAGTCAAAGGTTTGTAAGCTCTTACTTAACACAATGTACAAGAGAGTTAAAATATGTTGCCCTTTTAACTTTCTTTAGAAACACCAGAATATGAGGTTTGCAAGCTCCTTCTGGGTCTGATAGGCTAAGTTTGAGGTTTGTAAGCTTTTCCTTAGAGCTATGTACAAGAAAGTTAAAATAGGTCTTGGGCAAGGTAACCATAAAAACAGAAAATAAATGACCAATATGTACAACTGAATAGGTACTCAATGGGTTCAGTTTCCACTTAAATACTTACTATTATTTATCCCCCCTTTGTCACATCAAAAAGATTAAAAGAAGGAAAAATAAGAAAAGAAAGAAAAAATACTTATTAATGAAATTTAGATCATCATTACTTGATCAGTTTCCAAGAGGAAAAAATAATCAAGTAATAAGAATCATTAAGGTTTGTAAAGTGCACGCTTTAAAGTCTTATTGGTCATTACTATTCTAAGAATTAAGCAAGGATTAATTTCAGACTCTTGGTATCCACATAAGCCATTATAAAAACACTCAACTTCTGAGTCATTTTTATCAACAACTTCCTAGAGAAATGGAGTCATCAATTGAGAGTCATAATACATCTGTCATTACAGATGTAACAGAGAGCTTTACAAGCTTAGAAGTTCAGTCTCCTCAGAGGCGAGCTGCTTCTGAATCTTCTACAACTTAGCCTTTGCCCTCAACACCACTTACTTCTAAAGCGGCAACTTCAGTAGTTCATGAACAACCTTCAGATGGAGGTTCGTCAGTAGCTGCTTTAAAGCCAAAAAGAAAAAAGTATGAAGAGGTCAAAGAAGAAAATAAGGTTCAACAATCGGTTCTACCAATCACTCCCAGTCAAAGAAGAGGAAGAAGAAGTTGACTCTAAAGACAAAGAGGTTGATTATAGCAAGAGTGGACGCCGTTGAGCACGAGATGCTTTAGCTATGGATCTTTTCTAGAAGAGACATCTTGTCCCCCCTTTTTTTAAACAAATTTTTGTAATCTGGATGCTTAATATTATTGAATTAGTTGTTTTTGACCAATATTTATTTATCATGCAAGTACATTCCAACAAATTTTCTTTAGATTTTCTGAAAGTACATTAACAAAGTGAAACTTACACAGAAGCAATAGTTAAAACAAATCAAACATTAACTCACACCTGTTCAGAGAATCTTAAATAGATTAGACTGCTAGATAACATTTCCAAGAGTTATTATTAGAGTATCGATAAGATTTAACCAATACTTAAATAATATTAAACTCAAGACAATGTATGTAACACGTCTATAAAAAGGATTCGAGTAGGATTTCTTCCATCATCACTTAATCCCTAAAACACCAAGATGTACAAGCAAAATCAAATCTGGGTTCCTAAGAGAGATTTCAGGAAGGCAGCAATACTGAATGCAGCAACTCAAGCAAACCAAGACAAAGCAGCAGCTGAAGGATCTGCAAGAACGCAGACAGCTTCAGAAGTGCTCTCCTTTTCAGCATCCTTTGTGAAGACACACAGAAAAAGAAAATCTTCTGGATCCAGACGCAGAAACCAACTAAAGAATGAGGATTTGGAATTTGCTAAGGAATAATGGCAAGATTTCTTAGATGATATGGACATGTCAGATGATCCTAGGGAATTCCTTAGGGCCAATCCAACAGACTAGGAAATCTAATTGTCTTTTAATAGCTTCCCTTTTATCAATGAAATAAGTTGCAAACATTGAGTACTTTTACTTATTTAATTTTTTGATTCTCATGAACAACAAAGAATAAATATTCAACAGTTTGAAACTGAACACAAGCATGAACAAACTTTGAATTAATAATAAGAAGCTTAATACAAATATTTCAACAACATACAAAGCATAACTATGCAGAATTCTAACATCAGAATCTTTCATAGATAGCTTCAAACTTGTCTCTCCAGATCTTGGAAGAACTAGATTCAGAACTTATGTTAACCCCCTGCTGAACAAGTATTTCAGAAATAACTTGTCCATAAGGAATGGTGAAGGTCTTTCCCTTTTGAAAAGAAGAAATAGACCTCTTCAGATGGCCAAACATAACTTGAGGAAGATCAATCTTCAAATCTGAATTAAGAAGTAGAAGTAGGTCTTTTTCAATAGGGTCCACTTGTTCTAAATCCTTATCCTTAGGAAGTAAGTTTGAATTCAGAATCTGATTCTAAACAACAGCATCAGAAAGAAAATTTGAGACCTCTGATGTATTAGATGGATCTACAAAGATACGCCAAGTAGGAAGATAGTGTTCCCAAACAAGAGTTCCTGGGATTTCTCCAATCTCATCACAATTGATCACATTTTCAATCACTTTAGAGGTTACTGTAATAGAAACACCAGTTACTCTAGACAGAATATCATACTCAGAATTCGGCTCAACAATGGAGGCATTGGTCCAAAACTCTTTCACAAGACTTGGATAAGTGAAACCACAAAGCATCTCAAAGTAACCATTTCAACCTTGTTTAGACACAGTTTTCCAGAAGTTGAAACCAATCTTAAGCAACTCATCAAATCTACAAACTTTTCATTGATGATAACCACCTGATTCAAAGGAGAATTAACTGAAGAACTCATCTCAGGTTTGGTTTGATCAGCACACAAACAAGAGGAAAAGAAGAAGAAGAAGCAGAAGAACTGAACAAGAATCCTACAAGAATAAGAATCTTGTCAGAAAAAAGACACAATGATGTTTCACAAGACAGGGAATAGTAACAACAAATACCAAAAGAGAAAACCTCATTACCCAATGGTTCTTTATCCAACAAATATTTCAATTCCACTAGATGAGTTTCACCTTTATAAAAAGTTAAGTATTATAAAAGTTTTTGGAAAATTTTTTACTTAAACTGTTATGTCAGTCATAAAGAATCTTATTCTGAATCTCAGAATCTGACAACTTTCATAAGCTATCATCCATCAGAGTCTAGTAGATCTAGACTTAGACTGAGATAGCATCTATCAGTCACAAGCCTCTAAGATTCTATTCAGAACTAGCACTTTATATTGAAACAAGAGTCATGAGTGATAGATGAATATTGAATTTTCTTCTTTAGACAACTAACAAGCAACAATATCAACACAAAAAGTGAGAAACTATTTCCATAAATATGATCATTATCTGGCTTAATAAGACATTCAGTATAGACAAACTCAACAGATTTTCCTCTTAAAGATTTATGAAGTTCTTCTTTTTAAAAGAACTTCTCTAGAAGTCTAACAGAAACTTTGTATTTACATCTATACAAATGTTTCATTGAATCAAAAGATAAACCAGAAAATAACAAGCATACCCTTTTTTTTGTTAGCCTGACTCGATTCAATATTCAGACTTGACCAATAGAGTCTGAACACGGCTTTTAGTGGATTCTGATTCAATGGCTGTCTAACCATTGATTCCACTACTCTCACCAAATTTAATACCACCAATACTTGAATCTGGGTTGTTTGCTCTTCCTCCAATAAATGTTTTAAACAACCTTATGGAAGATTCCTTTGCTTCTTTCCTTGATATCTGTAGCAAATACATTATGATACTCATATTTCTATAAGACCATACATGTAAGTACAAACAAACTCTTCTTTACCTTACATCTCAATCTAATAGCAAAATCATAAGTCACTCCAGAGTATAAGTCTAGGATGAGATATGATAGGAACAAAATCTTGTTCTAAGCAATGTCACTAATCTTATTGTCTAGGATTAAATATTTTGGCTCTGAAATCATTGACAAGCTCAGAACCAGATGGTGTTAGCAATCAGAAATTGACATAGAGAAAATTAAAGTATTGTCTTAGTATAGCTGACAGAACTCAAAGAGAAGTTAAAGATTTCTCATAGAAATGTATTTCAAAACAACTTCCATGATGGTCCTCAAATAAGAAGCAATAGAGTTTCTTAAGATATCACCTTAAAGAATAAACTCCACATTATCAAATATTTTGAGGAACGATAGATTTAACAACATCTCTTACTCTTCAATACTTGATTTTTTATTTCAGAACACAGATGCTCCTTTTCATTTGTATCCTGCACTAATATCAGCTTCAAAATATTAGACATTGAGGATCATTTGATATTAGGTTCTGGTAGTGTTTCTTCTTGCTTTCAGATTTGGAAGATCAGTTGAAATACAAGTATTTCAGAAGCTTTTGAAGTTACTCTTCTATCAACAGATATCACAATCCATCCAGTTAGTATGGAAGTTCTTCTGACAAGAAACCTAAGTCTTTCACCATTAGTCATTCCAAGGAACTGAGCTAAATTGAGAAGGTGATCTGTTGAATATTTTTTCATCATATAACTTCATTTCTTTCCTTTTAAGACTGTAAGATAAACCTTCAGAACACGGCAGATTCAAGATGTTAACATCCCAAAAAAAATGGTGACTTTAGATTTAAGTCAAAGAGCAATCTTCTCAGAATTTACTTGAAAAGATTAGATGAAGTGTAACTGCTTCACGCTTCAAAAATTGATCCCAACAAATCTGAGCACAAGAATTCAAAGAAAGTCCAAGCATTAGACATATCAATGATGTTGATATACTCAAAAGTGATATAGAGCATCTACTATAATACAACTACCTTTGAAGATATTCAATATGCATCTTCTGAGCTGGTGAAAGAGATTTTTAAGATGATCATCTTTAACTCCATCAACTTCTATACTAATACCTCTTTCAAGGATATTATATAGATCTTCAGTAACCCTTTATCAAGACCAATGAGTTGAAAATATGTTTAGCTTTTCCATCATTTAAATTAAGTGGAGTCATCCATTTGAATATGGTAGGAAAATCCGTATGATATTTTTCATGTGGCACTTGATTCCTTCTTGAATAAGAAATATACTTTTCTTATTGGGTCATTATATGCGCCACTATTAAGTGTTAAGCACAGACCATGCTCTGATACCAATTGAAGGTGTGAAAAGTACATAAGAATGGGGGGTTGAATTGTGTTTCGCGTTTTCTTTAATTTAACTTCTGATCAGAGTTTTAGAATCAGAATTGGTGTTCAGATTCTGTTTTAATTCATTGGCAGCAGATATAAAAGAAGTAAATAAATAACAGCAGAAGACACAAAAAATTTATCATGGTACCTCCCCTAACTGAGAGTACTCCAGTCCCCTTGCCTCACAAGAGATTTTCATTATAACCACTTCATGATAGCATTCGCTTATGCTTCTATATAAGTCTTTTACACCTGCTCAAGCCAACTGTCTGAGACTTCCTTGCTTAGAGCACATGTCTAAGACTTTCCCTTGCTCACACCTTCTGACCGAGCCACCTTCTCCAAGGTCTTCTGGTTGATACTTCCCCTTTCTTAGAGCACGTGTCTAAGACTTCTTCTTTCTCACACCTTCTAACCGAGCCACCTGCTCCAAGGTCTTCTGGTTGAGACTTCCCCTTGCTTAGAGCACATGTCTAAGACTTCCCCTTGCTCAAGCCGCACTTAAGACTTCTTTTTCACGCCCCTCAGACGAAGACTTCCCCTCTGATCAATCAGACTAGCTAAATAAGACTTTCATAGCTCAAGCACTTAAGCAATGAGACTTACGTGGCTTAAGCATCTTGGCTCAAGACTTGTTGCTTGAATCTCAATGAGACAAGACTTTTGCTCAAGCACATAGCAAGAGACTTAATCTAAACTATTGAAGGCTCAGTAGAATAGAGAACAAGGTGCACATGATGTAAGCATCAGAGGTACAGAAAATCACCATAACAAAGACATAAAGCTCTTAAGATTTCTAAGATATTCAATGGTAAGAAATCTTAAGGCTTTTACAATTAAAACGTAAAACAGAAAATCTGCATATTACATTAGAGTTGATAATTGTTTGATCTTGCTACTCCTTCATCTGAAGAATCCTTGTTAAGATTCAAACTTGAATCTTCAGCCATATATATAGCCTTTGCAGAAACTAGCCGTTGAGGAAGTGACTTGATCAAGTGTCTTTGCCTTTACTCCATAGTACAAGAGACGTTGAAGATGGATACACAACATATATTGAATTCAATGTGTAACGCATGTAACCTTTGAGTCTTCAAGAGGTTTTGTACTGATAGAACCATTGGGAACAAACGTCCGTAAAGCATGCCAACCTTTCTTGAGCCTTGCAATCTTGTAGACTCTAACTGACAAGCTGATAAGACAATACAACTTGCTTTCTGCAGTACCGATAATCCACAACTTTATCATTAACTCTGAATGGTACCAGATGTTAATATACAATTACCAAGTGTAGTAACTCGTCTGAATGTTGAGACCTTCAGCTCAGAGTCTGCGCCAAGCCACACTAGCAATTGTTCTTCAGAATCTGCCACCAGAAGCTAGTAATGAAGCAACTCCCAAGTGTGTCTAAGTAAAACAGATTCTGATTATTTATGTACAAGAACATGAACCTGCATAAATAAAACACTCATTAAATAAACCATTGTTCTTTTAATACTTTTGTTATCATCAAAATTAAAAGAGAATATGTCATGAACAAATCTTGTTCTAACAAGATGCACATCTAGAATGGGAGGATACCGTCCAATATACATAACATTATACTTTCCTAGTTTTGACATCACTCAAAATATAAAAACACTCACAAAATTCACGTGGCTAAAAAGGAGGGTTGCGACTTGAAAATCACGTCACTAAATATTTAAAATAATAAAATAACAAACATCGGGTTTTCACATAGGGGAATTGCAAAATTTTCAAAAAAAAAATTAGTTTTGACATGTATTTCATGTCGTTAACCAAAATTCAAAAATAAAAAAAAAATGAGTGGGGAATGTTGACTGGTTGAATTGATTGGGCTGACAGTTTTATCAGTTTGTGGCGTGATTTTCACTTGGCAAGTTTGTGGCGTGATTTTTCACGTGGCAAGTTTGCTCTTCCCTACACGTTATCAGTTTCCCAAAATCTCTTCTCACTTCTTATTTTCTTAACCTTTCCTCTTCTTCTTTCTCCACTGAATCCCCGCCACCATTTTCTTCTTCTTCTTTCTCCCCTCTACCATTTTTCTTCCACAAAAAATTAGTCTACCACCATTCATTCAAAAGGTAATTTTTTTTTAGTTTTGTTAAGGTTAAAAATATAACTTGTTTTTATTATTATTTTATTTGTTTACAGAGACTCAAGAACTTGATCAAGACTCAACAAACTCTATTGACTGATTTCCATTTTTTTATTTCTTCATTATAAGATATGTAATTTTTTTTTATTTTCATATATAAAAATATATTGAGTTATGGGCTGTTTAATTTTTTGCATGTATTGTTGTTATATTTATATAAATATGTTTAATAATTTTTTATTTTTTAAAATCCAAAAATTTTAATTTTTAATTCATATATATATATATATATATATATATATATATATATATATATATATATATATATATATATATATATATATATATATATATATATATATATATATATATTCTAGCCAAAAATGGTTAGAACAGCAAAAGTGCTAGTTCTCCTCTTCTGGACAAGGAGAACTATGTTGTCTATACTGTGTAGTATATTTGGGGATTTGAGAGCTATACAAGTGTTGTATATTGTCTCGAGATGATCGTGTCTTACTTAACCCTCATTTGGGAGCCCCTTTTATAGTCTTTCATTTAGATATGTCATTAAGAGAAGTCTCTTTGCCTTCTGACGTTACATAACCATCATTGTTGTAACTCCCCTTCATGAATGTAGGCTTTGAAGCTCTGGTAACATCCGCATTGATGCACCGCCACCGTTACAACTGATGGTGTGCCAGTTGAGTTCATGTCCGACGTAAGTACCAGGTTGATAGAGGTCAGTACTCGGCCTCGTAGGAGCTCGGTTGATGGGAGTCGGGTTCCCTGACCGGCCCGTGTTATGGATGATACTTGCATTGCTCGACCTTTCTTGCTATCGTAGTCTAGTTCATGCTTAACCTTGTCCGGCTATGCAACTCGGCTTCAAATATATTTGGCATGTACATAAGCCCCCCAAGTACTATATCCGGTTACAAGGGTACAATACTCGACAGTAACATGAGTCTGGATATATTTGATTGGTGTCGTGCTATAGGTCGGCTTTTCTTCCCAGGTCCTTACGTGTCATGAATTCCTTAGAGGGTCGTGTCCTTTCATTTTCTCCAGTGTAATGATGACTGTTAATGGCTACTCCCTAGCTATCCTTGGGTGCAGAGTCCTTTAAAAGCCTTTCTTTCCTCTCTCCCTCTTCTCATTTCAGCTCTGCATCATCTTCTTTAACGATTAAACACCGATTTCAATTTCCAGCTTCTCGTTACTCACAGGTATTTCCTTACCCTTCTTGATTTATCTTATTCTCCTACTTGCTTTTTAGAAATAATGACCGTCTTTGGGGAACGGGGCGATGAGGGTAGTGGTAGTGTCTTGGAGAGAAAAGAATTGTGGGAGCAATGCATGTGGGAAATGGAATACGCTTTAGGACCAGAGGAATATATACGGGTTATAAATGAAGTTTATGGTGATATTTTCACTTCTAAAAGTGATTTTGACCCTGACTCATCTTCCTCAGGTTCTGTAGAGACTTCGATGACGACCATTTCTCCCTTCGATCTTGAAGTTATGAACTATAAGAATATCGTATTTGATGATAT
The DNA here is from genome assembly GCA_022829125.1 of Lathyrus tuberosus. NCBI lineage: Eukaryota > Viridiplantae > Streptophyta > Magnoliopsida > Fabales > Fabaceae > Lathyrus > Lathyrus tuberosus. The sequence goes on along the minus strand of JALAZF010000111.1, from coordinate 5,088,057 downwards.
AGAAATCGCAAAACTTCGATCCAGAAAGCAAATATCTTCAACAGGGTCCGAGGATGATGTTGTCTTGGAATCATGTATTCCCGGAGAACGAGTTTGTATACTCCGTCCTAAAGGTGTCAAGGAAGATTTTTTCTATTTTTATGTTGGGGTTTTAGACGACTTCAATATCCAGATACCCCTTTTTCGATTTTAAAGCGGATGTTTTACAAACCGTGAACACAACCCCTTCTCAACTTCGCCCCAATAGTTGGGGTTTTATAAAGGCCTTTGAAAGAGTTTGCGAGGTTTTAAACATTACCCCCACCATTGGCCTATTTTTCTCTTTCTTTGAGGTTAAGGGTGTTGATAACCGTAGTTGGGTACAAATCAACGAGATTCCTGACTGGAGTTTTCTCCAGGCATACACCTCTAACTACAAGAATTATAAGAATCGATTCTTAAGGGTAAAGAGTGGGCCGAGGTGTCCACAAGTATTATATGCTTTAGACGGCCAACCTCGCTTCCCTTTTTATTTGGTTGAACATCCACTATCGATCACTGGCTTCAGCTTTGATAAGTTAAGTGACTTGGAAACACAATCCCTAATAGTTCTCGACTCCTTCCGTATAATGAAGGTTAAAGAATTGTTATCTCTAAGAGATGAACAACTACTCGCCTTTCTGGGTAATTGTTTATATTTATTTTCATCATTCCCAATTACTCTTTTTCCTGACGTTCGTATATGTGTTTGTAGATACGATGACGAGCCTATCCGTAGCTGAACAAAAGAAGTTAATGCATGAAGCCCTAGCTGCTCGGAGAGGATCTGGAGGAGTTGCCTCCTTTAAATCAGACTTGGGCAGGTTGGAGATCCGACAACCAAAGCAGACACGGGGGACGAGTACTAAGACAGCCCCGAGTAAGAGTGAGCCTCAGCCTTCTGCTCCTCCAGCCCAAGAAGAAACTTCGCAAGGTGCTCCCAAGAGGCTAAAAACCCTTATGACTGACGAAGTCTGTCGAGTCAACATGGAGATCAACTCTCTTATGCGAGTTCCTGGGGAAAATTTTGCATCCGGGGAGTTTAAATTTTGGTCTAACAGCTTTGATGGGCTTGGATTTCTGTACGATCATCTTAACACCACAGAGGACGTTAACAAAGTGAAATCTATTGGTCGTCAAAAGATTACACAAAATATAAGCTCCTACCTTATGCGGTGTGTTGTTCGTGCTAGGGGCCTATTTAAATCCAGTGATGATTCTGAGACGGAGAAGCTTAAGCTGAAAGAAGAGATTACCCGAATACAGGAACCTCACAAGGTTCAATTGGAAAAGCTTTCCGGTTTAGAGAAAAACCTAGCTGATGAGATTAAGAGCAAGGAGACCCTTGAATCTAAACATAAGTTGGCTTTGTCTAGGGTTACTGAGAAGTTGAAGCAAATCAAAGTCTCTCATCAAGAACTTTTGGTTTCCAACACCGAGCTCACTGAGTCCCTTAAGAAGGCTCAGATTGAAATTCTCTGGGTTGGATCTGTCCGAAGTTGATTACTTCAAGGTGGTGTAGGATGGCCACCTTGTAGATCTGGACGAACTTGAAAAGAACAATCCAGAGAAGACTCTTACTCCTGTTAATGACGCGAATGAGACCCTGGACAATACTGGCGTGACTGGCACCTTAGTTGCTGACTGATTTTGAAGTTCTTCTTGTTTTGGTTAGTAAACCTTCTGGATACATTTTTGATAAATTTTGGCGAGGGGGTGTGGTGTTGTCCCCCCTTATGCTCATGACTTTCCAGCCTTCAGGCTTTATAATGTACAATGTTTGGCCCCTCTGAGGCTTTTGTTTATGTCATTTTTGTTTATCATGCTTTTGTTTATTCCTTTGCAAAATAATCCCATGCGTATATCCAGCCCCTCGGGAACTAAGTTAAAATAACTTAAGGTGTCCGATTATAAAGTGTCGGGTATTATTTTCACCTATTTACTTTGCTTATGTTTGATTTCTAAGACTTTTTGGATAGTTCATCGCGAAGCTAATTATTATTTAAGAAGCCTTTAACTATCGCATGCGTATAGCCTTGACACTTTTGAGAGTCCTGAATTCTTATAGGCTTAGGTGCCGATTATGGTGTGGACTTGGGTGTCCTTTTATCAGGGACTTGCTCCCAGTTCTTATAAGCCTTTGGCTGTTGGTCATGTATGACTTTAAGCCCCAAGTTTCCTTTGGTGTGCACAGGCCTAGATGTTTCATCATTTTCATAATTGATAACCTGGCCTGTGTGCACAGAGCGAGTAGACACATATATAAGTGTTTGTTCAACCTGTGTACGCGGAGCATTTATAGGCGACCTATGTACGCGGAGCAAGTCAACACATTTATAAGTGTTTGTTCAACCCGTGTATGCAGAGCGTTTATGGGCGACCTATGTACGCGGAGCAAGTCAACACGTTTATAGGAGTTTAATCAACCCTTGTACGCGGAGCATTTATGGGCGGCCTATGTATGCGGAGCAAGTCAACACGTTTATAGGAGTTTAATCAACCCTTGTACGTGGAGCGTTTATGGACGACCTATGTACGCGGAGCAAGTAAACACGTTTGTAAGAGTTTAATCAACCCGTGTACGCTGAGCGTTTATGGGCGACCTATGTACGTGGAGCAAGTCAACATGTTTATAGGAGTTTAATCAACCCTTGTACGCAGAGCATTTATGGGCGACCTATGTACGCGGAGCAAGTCAACACGTTTATAGGAGTTTAATCAACCCTTGTACGCGAAGAGTTTATGGTCGACCTATGTATGCGGAGCAAGTTAACATGTTTATAGGAGTTTAATTAACCCTTGAACGCGGAGCGTTTATGGGCGACCTATGTACGCGGAGCAAGTCAACACGTTTATAGAAGTTTTTCGAGTTATAACTCACCATCTTCAGCCGAATACCTATAAATAATACATAAAAAAAATTTAAGTCCAGGTGCCTCGTTAAAAACCCTTGCCCTTGCAGGGGAAAAGAGTGCAACCCGGATCCTTTATTCGTTATTGAATTACATAATATTTAGCTGAAATATAGCCTAAGATTAGATACCTTCCATGTCCTAGGTATTTCTACTCCCTCTAATGTTTCCAACTTGTAGGCTCCATTGTTTAGTTTTCGGAGTACCCTGAATGGGCCCTCACAGTTGGGGGCAAGCTTTCCCTTGTTCTTTGGGTTAGTGATTTTCTTCAAGACCAGGTTGCCTTTCTAGAACTCCCTCTGTCGGAATTTCAAGTTGTATCTTCTTGCCAACCTCTATTTTGCAGTGACTTCTCTGACCCGTGTTGTCTCTCTAACTTCATCTATCTGATCGGCCAAATTTTTAAGTTATCCATGTTGGAGAATTCATCAAAGTGTTCACGCCTCCAAGTTGGGGTGTTGATTTCCACCAGTATCATTGCATCAGCTCCATACACCATCCTAAAAAGGTGTCTCCTGAGTAGTAGAATGTGGTGTTGTATGGTATGACCACAAGATTTCGGGTAGGTACTCGGCCCACATTCCTTTTGCCTCCTCCAACTTCTTTTTTATTCCTCCTAGGATAACCTTGTTTGCAGCTTCTGCTTGGCCATAGGTTTGGGGGTGTTCCACATATGTGAACTTGTTTTTTATTCCATGATCCCTACAAAAGTCTATGATGGAAGTACTTGTAAATTGGGTTCCATTGTCCGAGACCATGATTCCTAGCAAACCGAATCGGCATATGATATTTCTCCAATAAAATTTGCGAACCCTCTCGGCAGAGATCCAAGCAATAGCCTCGGCTTCCACCCATTTTGTGAATTAGTCAATTGCAACCATTAGGAATTTGAGCTATCCTGAAGCAATTGGGAATGGTCTTAGGATGTCTTCTCTCCACTGATGGAATGGCCATGGGGATGACATCAAATGGAGCGACTAAGCTAGTAGGTGTTTAATTGGAGCAAATACTTGGCACTTTTCACACTTGCTAATGTACTCGATGCAATCTCGCATCATATGCGGCCAGTAGTACCCGACACTTAGGATTTTTCTGGATAGTACTCTCCCACCGATGTGGATACCACAAGCTCCCTCGTGAACCTCTTTAATTACCAGTTCAATCTCAGGCTCCATCACACATCTGAGTATAGGTGTTGACCTACCCATCTTGTACAGTGTGTCCAAGATTATGACATATCGGGAAGCTATTCTTTTAATCTTCTGGGCTTCATTGACATTTTCAGGTAATATTTCCTGGGTCAAATAGATTATGATAGGCCTCATCCATCCTTGGACATCCTTTATTGTTAATACATCCTCTGATTGAATGTTGGGTGCTTCGAGAACTTCTTGGATCATAGTGTTATTCATTCCTGAATTTTTTGAGCTTGCTAATCGGGCTTGGAGGTCGGCCCGGGCATTGTCTTCTCTTGGGTTGTTGACGACTTCGAATTCTGAGAACGCTTTGGATATTCCTGAAGCTTTCTGAAGGTACTTTATTAGGGTGAAATCCTTCGTCTAGTACTCATTCTTCATATGTCCGACCACTAGTTGGGAGTCGGTCTTCACTAATAAATGTGTTACTCCGAATTCTCTCGCCAATTTCATTCCGGTGATCAAGGCTTCATATTATGCCTGGTTGTTGCTAACCTGAAAATTGAAACATAAAGAGTATTCTAATGTTAGATCTCCGGGTCCTTCTAGAATTATTCCGTCTCCGCTTCCCTTGAGATTTGAAGATTCATCTACATAGAGGATCCATCTGTTTGAGATCTCTTCTCCAGCTGGTGCACTTAATTCTACCACAAAATCGGCCAGTGTTTGCTACTTGATATTGGTTCTGGGCACAAAGTTGATGTCATACTCTGAGAGCTCTACTGCCCACTTGACCATCTGCCCTGCTAAGTCGAGCTTTTTCAGTATTTGTTTGATTAGGCAATTCATCTTGATTGTGATGGGGTGACCTTGAAAATAATGTCTCAGCTTCTGGGATGTGATAACTACTTCCAGCGTCAACCGTTCAATCTTCTGATACCTTAGCTCTGCCCCTTTTAGAACTTTGCTAATAAAGTACACGGGTCGCTCTCCGCCTTCTCCATCTTGTACTAAAACCGAGCTAAGGGCTTTATCCGTGACCGACAAGTATAAGACCAAAGGTGTGTTTTCTTTGGGCCTTACTAGGATAGAAGGCGAGGACAGAAAACACTTTACTTCTTGAAAGGCTTCTTCACATGCCTCTGTCCATTCAAACACCTTAAACTTCCTTATAGTTGCAAAGAAGTGTATTGATTTGTCTCCTACACATGATAAAAATTGTGACGATGCGATTAGTCTCCCGGTCAGCTGTTGGACCTCCTTTTTCGTGGTTAGACCTCTCATATCTATTATAGCCTAACATTTGTTCGGGTTCGCTTCGATTCCCAGGTTGGTGAGCATAAATCCGAGGAACTTCCCGGCTTGTACTCCAAAGGTACACTTGTCTGGGTTCAGTCTCATGTTGTAGCTTCTTATGGATGCAAAGGTTTCTATTAAATGCTTTACATGTGACCAGTTTGTGCTTGTCTTGATAACCATGTCATCTATATAGAACTCCAGATTCCTACCTATCTGAGTAGCAAACACCTTATCCATTAGCCTCTGGTAAGTAGCCCCAGTATTTTTTAGTCCAAAAGGCATGACCTCATAATAATAATTGCTTTGATGGGTCATGAAGGTGGTTTTTGGTGCATCTATTAGATTCATCTGGATCTGATTGTACCCGGAGCATGCATCCATAAAGCTGAGCAAACGGAACCCAGACGTAGCATCTATCAGCCGATCGATGTTTGGCAATGGATACGGATCTTTAGGACACGCCTTGTTGAGGTCCGTGAAGTCAACACACATTTGCCATTTCCTGGATTTCTTCTTTACCATCACCACGTTGGATAACCAGGTTGGGTATTTAATCTCCTTGATGAACCCGACCTGTAACAACTTCTCGACTTCCTCTGCAATTGCTTTCCTCTTTTCATCACCATCCTTTCTTTTCCTTTGGGAAACTGGCTTGATATTTAGATCGATTGCTAAGTGATGGCACATGAAATTGGGATCTATCCCTGACATGTCTGAAGGTTTCCAGGCGAAAAAACCCACATTGTCTTTTAGTGTTTAAACGATCTCTTTCTCCTCTTCGGGAGATAAGCTAACTCCGATGTAAGTAACATGGGACGGTAGGTACCCAATCTAGACTTGCACTGTTTCTTCGTTGGACATTATGTTGTCTTCAACAGAATCATCATGTGGGTCTATGTCGACCAGGTGAACTTTGAGGATATTCTTGGGATCCTTATAACACTTTCTCGCCAGCCCCTGGTCGCCTTTGACAATACCAACTTGGCCATCTCTTAGTGGAAATTTCAAGGTCAAATACAGAGTCAAAAGCGAAGCTTTCAGTGCGTTGAATGATGGTCATCCTATAATGATGTTATGGGGTGAAGCAACGTTGAGTATCAGGTACCTCACTCTGACGGTCTTCGCATTAGCCGTGTTGCCAAAGGTGGTCGACAACGCTAGGTGCCCGAGCACCTGCACCTGTTCTCCCGAGAATCCTACTAGACTTCCTTTGAATGGTAATAACTTGGTCGTATCGAGCCTCATTCCTCTGAAAGCATACCAATGCAGTACGTCGGCTGAGCTTCCGGGGTCTATCAATACCATTTTCACGCTCCAGTCTCTTATTTGTACTTTAATAACCATGGGATCATTTTCATGAGCTAGGACTCCTATGACGTCTCGTTTTGAGAATGTTAGAGCATCTAAGTTGCCTTTCGGTTTCTCTGGAGATCTCTGGTCGATATGCATGACTGCCCTAGCATATCTTTTTCTGGCCGAACTTGTTTCTTCACCACCAGCAAACCCTCCAGTGATGATGTTTAGCATGTGCCGAGTTGTCTTTGTCTTGTAACCCTCTTCGGCATCTGAACTCTTCTTTCGGGCTGAATTTTCTTGTCCTGGGTAATCTCGGCGAGGACTTCTCTTGTTATTTTGTGGTCGAGAATCCTTCACATATGCCAAGAGATGACCTCTCTGGATTAGAGCTTCATTTTCTATTTTTAGCTGTTGACAGATCTCGGTGTGATGTCCTCGTATACGGTGGTAATTACACTAAGCCTCAGGTTGCCTTCCTATAATAGCGTTGGCTCTTTTGGGACGATGAGGCTCCGATAACATGTTCATATGGATGACTTCTTTAAGGATATCTCCCCATGCGTGCATTCAATGGGGTGAGGTCTCTGTCCGGCTCATATGACTGTCTGTATGGTCTGGGACCATGTCGCTCGCGCATAGCTACCCGAGGATGATCAATTCTCCTGTTCGACGCCTCTTCCTTGCTCTTTGTCTCTTCACTGCTGTCCCAGGCTCATTTCTCTTGGTTACTCTCCTCTACTTTGATGTAACACTCAGCCCGAGTAGTGATCTCGTCCATGCTGATAGCCAGCTTCTGAGCTAATGACTCATTGAACTATCCGGCTCGTAGTCCATGTTGAAAGGCTCCCACAAATAGTTCTTGGTTTGGATGAGATACTTTGAGGGTTTCCTCATTGAATCGAGCCAGATACTCACATAGTAATTCTGACTATTTCTGTCGAACACTGAACAGTGTGGTCATGGACACCTTCCAGTGCTTACTTGCCGAGAAGTGTTGTACTAACTTCTTAGTCAAGTCTTGGTAGCTTACGATGGAAAGTCGAGGAAGGCTCATGTACCATCTTAGAGCTACATCCTTAAAGGTACCGACCATGAGCTTGCACTTCAGTGAATCCGAAGGGGCAACTATGGTGATCTGATTGTTAATGGCAATAACATGCTCCTGAGGATCCGTCATCTCATCATAAGAGGTTAGTGATGGTGCTTTGAAATTTTCTGGGACGTGGTCGTCCCATATCTCTTGAGAAAGAGGTTGTGGCTCGAGAACCTCCTCCTCACAGTCGCCGCCAGTCTGACTTTGTTATTGCAGAACTTGTATGACGTCTTGCAGCATCTCATTCTGCTGACGCATGGTCTCCATCATGGCTAGCAGTTGAGCCATGTCTAGAGGATCTCCTTCAGAGGACATGTTGTTAGTGTAAGGTGTGGCCTGGGAGAGTTTTACCTAGGCCCCACGGTGGGCGCCAAATGTTCTAACCAAAAATGATTAGAACACCAAAAGTGCTAGTTCACCTCTTCTGGACAAGGAGAACTACGTTGTCTATACTGTGTAGTATATTCGGGGATTTGAGAGTTATACAAGTGTTGTATGTTGTCTCAAGATGATCGTGTCTTGCTTAATCCTCATGTGGGATCCCCTTTTATAGTCTTTCATTAAGATATGCCATTAAGAGAAGTCTCTTGGCCTTCTAACGTTACATGGCCATCATTGTTATAACTCCCCTTCATGAATATAGGCTTTGAAGCTCTGGTATCGTCTGCATTGATGTGCCGCCACCGTTACAACTGATGGTGTGCCAGTTGAGTTCATGTCCGGTGTAAGTACCGGGTTGATGAAGGTCAGTACTCGGCCTCGTAACAGCTCGACTGATAGGAGTCAGGTTCCCTGACCGGCCCTAATTATGGATGATACTTGCATTGCTCGACCTTTCTTGCTATCGTAGTTTAGTTCATGCTTAACCTTGTCCGGCTATGCAACTCGGCTTCAAATATATTTGGCATGTACAATATATAATCAGAAATATTTTTATTTTAATAATTATATTATAAAAACATAAATATTTATACTATTTTCGTTTTAATATATTTATTTGTTAAATATTTTATTATAAATACATAATATATATTAAAACAAATATATAATATATTTTTTTATAATATTAAATCTATATAGACATTTGAGGCATGATTTTCACGTAATAGGTTTGTGTCGTGAGTTTTACGGCAATCTATGTTGACTTTCTGACGTGTAAAACTCATGTGGTAAAATGTTGCGACGTGAAAATCACACGTGATAAAGTTGTGGTGTGATTTTCATTTGGTAAACAAAAGTTGTCGCAAATGCTTTTGCTGTGTGATTTTCCACATCATTAATTAATAGTTGTGATGTAATTTTCACCTTTGTGACGAGAAAATCAATTGGTTAATTACTTTTCTTTTTGTAGTGATTATTGATGCTAGTGAAGCCACATCTCACCATTATAAAACAATGATTATAGAAAGAAAAAAAATAGTTTCTGATAAGAGTGAGATACGAGTTAGTTTTACCGAACTCTAAGCATCAACTATACTTATATTTAATACAATATAGGTTATTTTGTCTACGATAAAATGAGCAAGAGAGATTTATGTTTAGGGAATTAGATCCTCTCCAATTTTTTCTCTCATGCCCTCTCTCATATGCAATTATAAACCATTGAATTAATCTAATCATTGAAAGACAACAAACAAAAACAAATGCTATTTAAAGAAGAGAGAGAAATGTGTATTAATTTTAATTTTCGTTTATTTTCATGTATTAATCCAATATTCAAGAGACAAAAATGATTACACATTCAAAACTCAGAACGTTAATTTTTTTTTTATTTTTATAATATTATAATTATTCTTATTTTTATTTAAAAAATAGAAAATTTTAAATTAACTATTTAATTGCATTAGTGAAAGATAATTTTTCCATACAAAAGCAGCAAAACACTCCTAAATAATTGTAATCTTCCGAAGCAATTCCAACATATGTGATTGGTATTGGACAACATTCTATAGCATCACTTGCACTTGTGCTAAGAATGTGTATTAATAAAATCATTTCCTTGATTGTTGAAAAAAAATAGTTTTTCCATATATAAATTAACTATTTTAACCACACATTTTTAGAAAAATAATGTTTAAGCAATAAAGTGTGGTAAATTATAATTTATTTATAATAATTATTTTTTTATATTGATAATATTATAAAATAATAAATTTAATTATTTTTTACTTACATATATTTACCCTATGATTTTTAAAATAAATAATTATCATTTTGATTATTCTCATTTTTATTCAATATAAAAAGTAATTTTATTAATTGATTAAATATGTATAAAATATTTTAATTATTGCCAAATGAATATATTTATTTAATAAAAAATATTAAAACAAAAAAAACATAGCAACAAATTATACGAGAATGTTGTGGTTTTTTTCTCTCTCTTCTTTAAATGATATTTTTTTCTTGTTATCTTTTGTATGTTGTTTTTTAATGGTTAGATTAATCCAATGATTTATAATTGCACATGAGGAAGGGCATTAGAGAAAAAATTGGAGAGATCCAATTCATCCAATTCCGTGGACACCATTATCTCCATCTTAAAATATAACCACTCAGCAATTGTACCCAACAAAATTATGTCATGCAAGGCCTAATTAATATTTTCCAAGTAAAACTTGTCAAACCATTGATTGTTTTCTTTAACAACAATGTCTAAATGCATTCGTCTTGCCCAATATTGAAAAACTATTATAAATAAATAACTAATATTCCACATTCAAGAGGTATATCTAGTGATGATTGTGAATTGCAAAAGAAGAAAGAAAAAAAGTTGAAGAAGCATCAGATGCTATATTGATAAGGTTTTAGTGTACAAGTGGAGTAATTCATATCAAAAGAAAATTGAACAACACTGAATGTCTCTATCTCTAGCCACACAAACAAACACGAATCTATATTTGTACGAAGGCTTCTCTTACTACAATGTTATTAAAATCAACTATAAGGTGATGGTAATGATAAATTTATGTTATTCCGGAAACATCCAGGAATTTCTAAACAAGTAATCACTTTTTATATATACCAAAATAAAGCTATATTCTTAACTACTACCATTTCTAGCATCAAACCCTTCATCATCTTCATCTTCTCAGTTCCAAATGGAACCAACAGAAACAAGACCCGAACAAGTAGTTCTTCATGATGGACCACCACCTGAAGAACAACAGTTACAATCTCTCATGTGCAAGGTACGTAAACCAATCTTACATTCTTTCTTCTGCATGCGCACGCATGCATATATTTATAGAAACTTGTTCTAATCTTCTTGATTATGGATTATGGTTATGACTTTTTTCTAACAGTGCTGTGTGTTAAAAGTCTCCATTCATTGTCAAGGCTGCATGCGAAAAGTCAAAAAAGTCCTCCAAAGCATAGATGGTAATAACAACTTAATAATGTTATCGTTAATATTTGTCTGTTATTTCTGTATAATCTTTATTATAATTTCGTAATTTCAGGTGTTTATCAAACGACAATCGATTTGAAGCAACAAAAGGTTGTAGTAATGGGAACAGTAGACACCGATACACTGATTAAGATACTCGCACAAACGGGGAAACGAGCGGAGTTATGGCCGGACACAGAACCGATCAAAAAGAAAAAGAAAAAGAAGAAGAAAAAGAAGAAACCTAAACAAGAGAATAATCAAAACACAGACCAGAAACAAAGCGACGGAGATAGCAGTGACGAAGGAAACCAAACCGACGGCAACGAAAAAGAAGCTGTTAAGGTCGTTGTTCAAGACACAGCACCGAGAAATTCTGCCAATGAAGGTTGTGGCGGCGGCGGCGGTGGTGGAGGATGGCCAAGCGGTAGAGGAAGTGTACAATTCCAAGAAGTAAAGCCTGAGGTGAGACACGTTATGAATTTCCCCGGCGGGAACGGTAGCCACGGTAGCCAGTTACCCGTTGCAGAGAAAAGAGTTACGGTCGCGGTGGAGAACGGAGCGGGAAACGACGGTGGATACATGAGGAATAGAGCTCCTTCTGGTGATTGGAATCAGAATCAGATGCAAGGTAATGGGCCTTATGGTAATGGGCCGGGTTCGGGCCCGGGCCCGGGCCGAGGACATGTTTCGTTTATGGGCCCACCTAATGAAAGTTCTCCACGGAATCAATACCCACCGCATTATCATGGTCATGCACCAGCATCTCCTACTGCGGTGTGTGGTGGAAGCAGCTTTCATACGGGGTATACTCCTTCGATGAGATACGGTGCATCGTATTGTACGACGTCGTCGCAACCGTATTCGTATACGTATGCGCATCAAAGTAATGATTCTGATCCGGAATCTTATGCTTATACTACACCTTCACGACGGTCACATTCATTTGAATTATTTAGTGATGAAAATCCTAATGCTTGTTCCGTTATGTGATATATCTATCAACAGAATTGCAATCTATTTGCAATTAATTAGTTGGTTGATAATTAGTGATGTTGCTAATGTTAGCTTAGTGAAACCATAATATGGTTTCGCTCATCCTGTCGAGGATTTGAAGTGGATATGCTTTCTAAGAGCACCTACATCTATCATGCCTAGATATCTTTTCTATGGAATAATAATTTAAAATTAGGGTATGTAATTTAATTGAAATTTTGATTGTAATTTGTTGATTACTTTGAGAGGGAAAAAACAATGAACTTGTTTGTTTGTTCATTATTGAATTAACTATATTTTAACACAAATTTCTACACCTTAAGAAATATGATGAATAGTGATATTCATAATTTTGGTTTCATATATTTTGTTCTTCCTCTAAAATGACTTTGGTTAATAATGTTAAAAAAAATTAATTACTATAAATTATAATTTGGTTAATGTGTCATAGGATTTAAAAGTAGTTTAAATATTAAAATAAAAATGATTATTTAAGTGTAAAAAAATGGTTAATATATCTATAGTTTGTTTATTGAATGCTCTCAGATAAAAAAAAATCTTACTTGATAAATCAAATTGATTAATAGTGTGTCGAAGGTTGATTAATATGGTTTAGTGTTAAATATGTTTGTGGTCCTTCTGAATATCTCATATTTATTCGTATTTATTTTTAGTTTCTTAAAAAAATTCTTTTAAAAATGATCCTCATAAATTTTTTCATCCACGTCTTTTCTCTCTCCTGTAACTTAGCGGAGATTTTTACAACTTAGTGGTAGAATTAGCGATAGTTTTAGAGATGTTTTACTATTTAGCGACTGAATTAGCAACAATTTTAGCAACAGTTTTAGCATAAGGAGCCAAAAGTGTGGATGAAATTTTTTAAGAGGATCATTCTTTGAAGAAAAATTTTTGAGGGGCTAAAAGTAAAATATTAGATATTTAGGAAGACGACAAACATATTTAACCATATAGTTTATAGTTTGGTTAATTAGTTATCAGACATAAAAAAAAATAATCTTAAGTTGTGTTCAGGATCAAAATCAGAATTATGCTTGAATTACGATGTTGGACTCCCGATGCAGTGATGCAAGTCTTCAATACGGTGGAACATGGGGGTGGATCTGCAATGTTAGTACTCCAACGACAAAGTTAGTGAAAGTAAACAAAAAAGGTAGAGTGGGGTATGAATAGTGTGTGTGTGTGCACCTTTAATCTTACGCATGTAGAAACATATATACTCCTAGATCAAATGATTGTTAGGATTTCTTAGGAATAGCATGCGGGTCTCCCTTATTAGGCACTTGGTCTGCCTAGAACAATTGCCCAATGTTAGCCTGTGATTTTCGACATTGCATTGAAACTCATTAAGCCTGATTTAAAAGAGTCTCAAGAACCCACAAGATTATGGTCACTCTTTTCTTAAAACCCCAAAAAGGTTCATAATCAGTTAACATTTTGACATGAAAGTGTGATGTAAAGGTGGTAAGTTCGACTTGTCTGTCATGTATTTTGGGACTTAGTATATTCTAGAGTCCAAAAATCAGGTGATGTTGAGACGCTTCGACACTACATTAAAAGATTCGACATAACAACTCTTCGACATAGATTGTTAAAGGTTGTAAAGATTGTTTCAAAAGAGAACAATAGTTTGGAAGTAGTTCAAAGGTCAAATGCACGTAGAAGCATATCATAAAACAGAAGTTCACGTATGGGATATGTGTCGAGTTCTAGGGTAGTAACCGTTAACTACGGTTATTGATGTATGTAGTTGAGATTCGCAAATTGTATCATTTTTTTGAATCAAATGAAAATATATTATAATTCAAAAAACAGTATACACAAGGGTCCAACCAAATTAACAACACCTACATCAACAATTGGGCTATCTTACTTCTAATCTTTCTATTACTCCAACCTCTATAAGCCACACAATCTATAATATTTTTTACTATGTTTGTAGTATCTACATGTTTACCAAAAACAATTGCATTTCTATAATTCCATATTGAATACACTGCCTCAGATGCAGCCATTCGCAAAATTGAAGCCTTCCAACCCTTTTCGCTTGCATTTCTATTAATCCAGCTTAGTTCTTCTTCCCATTTCAAGGGATCATGTTGAATCTCGAGCCACTTGAGCACTGCACTCCAAATAGGTATGGTTTTTGAGCATTCAAACAGCAAATGGTTTAAGGTTTCCTCCTCTTCATTACATAGCCCACAAGTGTCATCCTGTAACATATTGAACCTAATTAATCTATCTTTTGTTGCGAGTCTACCGTGACACGCAAGCCAAAGACAGAAAATCACTCTTGGTATAGCTTTGTTGAACTTGATCAGTTTTCTCCACACAACCATATGACCATCATCAATGAGAGAAAAGAGATTGTGAGGAAACATGTATGAATCTCCTTCCCTCTCTTTAAGTTTTTTATACGAGCATTTTATTTTATTACTTTTATTGTGTTTTTCTCTTCATTTATTTTACATCGTCGAACAAATTTTGCATTGTTCTTATTGGAAGTTCTTTTCAGTATCTCCATATTCAAACGTCAATACCCAAGCACAAACAAACTCTCTCAATTTTTTTTTCACAATATGTCATAGATTCTTTTCGAGTTTAATCTTTTAAGTGAATGAAAACTTGTGATTTAATTTACCAAAAACAACAGTAAACAAATTGTCACACCCAATGAGACTCTTTTGTGCAAGAAATTTAAAATTTTGCAGAAAAGTTTTTGTGTTGTTATTGTTTATTTTGTTCTTCATACATGAAATACTTTCAATGTCTGAGTGTTTATACATCTAAGGAGCCGTAAAACTTTAGTTGAGATTACACGTTAAAAAAATATTTCCCTTCCCTAGAATAATGCTCTAGATAATGAAGAACAATCAACCAAATCGACGGTTCGTGGTGCAGGTACTTCAGTAACTGTTGGAGTAACCACTCGTTTTGTAAGTCAGATGTCGGTGTCGACGACATTACTATAATTGATTGTTCCCCCACCACAAGTAACGATTTACAACTACTCCCAGGGTCACACAAGCGATTATAGAAGACCCCATGCCTTTTTTTTATCCCAAATTTCATGTCATACAAAACGTTGTATTTTTCCCTTACGTTTATTCCGCGCTGATCATTTTAGTGCAATCAGTTTGTTTTTCGAATGTTATTCATTTTTTAGCCGTTTTATTTTATCTTTTTGCCAAGATATTCAGAAGAATAAATTAGAATTTTCCATGGTTTTGTTTTAATTTTATCATGTGCATTTAGAAAGATGTGAATTTTATTTGATTTAATTGAATTAAGTTGATTTAAATCAATTAAATCATCTAAATGGGGAATTTTAGAAATTTTAATTTATTTAGCAATGTGTGTTTCTTTGTGTGCTTCTTTGATCTAATCATATCCATTAATTTCAAATTAATCAATGGTCCATATTCATGATCCTTGCATTCTCTCATCATCCAATCATAAATTAGGATTTTATTCCATTTATTACTTTATTAAAATCAGAAAATAAAAATATCTCTCTTCTCACTATCAAGAGCCAACACGTGTCCGCTCTCTCTTTGGAAAAGGAAAGACGGTTGACACCACCTTCTTCTCTTCTAAAAAGCATTATTCTCACAGTTCCTGTAACTCACCAAAACCTGCACAAACTAACACCATACCTTGTACGTATTCCATCCAAAACTCGCGCAAACCACCATATAAACACCACACCTTCATTTCTATAAACCTATGAAAGCTTTTGAACTTGAAATGTTGGCAATTGCATGATAAAAAGAAAAAATAGATTTGTTTTTATGGAGTTTAGCTGAGAGTGGCGCTCACACTCTTCTATTTTGAGTAAACATTTTCTAAGTACCTTTTGTTTGATTATTATTATTATTATTATAAAGTTTAAATTAGAGTTAGCTTTGGTTTTGGACCTTGGGCCCCTTGGACTTTGACTCTTTCCGATTGTACCTCCCGATTTGTGTTTGCAACCTCTTTTTTTACTTTGCTCATTAAATTATGCCACTTATTTCTTTGTTGATATAGTTTAGTTAATTGTTTTATTTTAATTGATATTTGAATGATTAATTTATTTGTTTACAGATTTTAGCCAAGACTTTTGTTGTTAACTTTTGAACCTTGCAATAAGCGAATAATATGAGTTTGTTGTTGGCTTACTTCATTGCATTTTTAATCGGACTTTGATATATGGCTTCGACAAACTCTATGTCGTTGTGCCACCAAAAGTTTTACACTTTAATTAAATATTTTCGCCGCGCTATGATCTTTGTGTATGGCATTCCTCATGTTGTCATTACACACAAACCGGCTTTGGAGCACATTGTGACTTATTCGTTTCGATTTATTCTTATACTCGATTCGTTTTATTTTCACCTTTCTTTAATCAAAATAGTAAAATAATTTTTGAATTTGGTTTAATTATTTAAATTTGTTAATCAACTTTAATTAACTTAATTATTTGACTTAATTGGATAATTTTATTAATTAATTTTAATTAGCATGATTAATCAATTAATCAAATTCCAATCGCTAAATTTTATTAATCAATCTTAATTAACTTAATTATTTGATTACATTAATTTTTTATCGAATAATTTTGATAGTTGACTTGGATCGATCTAATTAAGTGATTAAATAAATTTTGACCATGTTGACTTTGCTAAATAAAACTAGGCCAAGATTGAGGGATTCCACAAGCCCAAACCACCTCTTGTTTATACGCACTTGTTTTTTCGAGTTTAAGTTCTAATTGATTCATTTCATCCCCATTCGATAAAATGTACCCCAATTCTCTTGAAGTGTAATAACTTTATCGTTTTCATCTTGATTGTTTGCTTTAATTCAATTATTAATCACTTCAAACGTCACCTAAATCATATTCAAAATGATTCTCAATTCATATCGAGCCATCTTTTACACCTTCTTAAGTCGATCGTTTTTTTAAGCATCGCCATCAACCTTATGGTCACCATACACAACATTCATAGCTTACTCCTAGGCTTTCTTACAATGATACATATTCGATCAATTAATTCTAGTTGGTCGTTAAAAGACTAGCTCATTTTGCTAGTGCACACGTAATTTAAATTCAATTCAATTACTTTATCGTTTTCCTTTATTTTACTTGCTTGTTTATATTTTGTCTTGCGTTGATAGAATCCAAAACCCTAAAACATACTTGATCTGTATATCAAGCCTTACCCCCCTTTTGTAAGTCGATTGCCTTGTGCATCACCATCGACCTTACCCTATACCAATTAGGACCATCTTTCCATTAGTTCAAACCCTTACACCATTTCAAACACAATTTGAAACGGTGTAAGGGTTTGAACTAAATCCAAAAATGAAATGATTTTGCAATTTGAATTTCTTCTTCTTCCTCTCCTCTAATATTTATTCTTCTTCTTCCTCTGCACCTTCATCCATGACTACGTATTCGATTGGTAACTTTACTCCATTTCGGTTAATTTTGTTGTTGTTTCTAATGATGGGAGGTGAGTTTGCAAACTTCATCATCTAATATAATTAGTGGTGGATTTTTATTGTACACTGGTAGTCTTTGGTCTTGATAGAAGTGTGAGAAATCATTTTTATGCAAAGGTAAAATAAGGAATAATTTTGGGTTTGAAAAAATTATAGGTTTGTATGAATGTTGGGGATGAAGATATGAGCACAAACCCAAAATTTTTGATTAAATAGTCTTTTCGTCCCTATAATTTGGCACATTTTTTGTTTTACTTTCTGTAACCTAATTTTATTTTTGGTTTTAGTCCCTAATTCCGAGTTTGAATTCATAGAGATCCATAATTTTTTCAGATCGATAAGAACATATGTGTTTGTTTATGAGGTATTCGTGTATGTTTATTTAGTGCTCCACCATTTCAACTATAATCATCTTTAGCAGTTTTATTCTGTAATTTTATTATTCACTCTTCTCTCATAATTTTCACTTTCATCTTTCTTTAAAGCTCCATCTTCATGTTTGTTTTTGAAGCAAGGTTTGTATTCTTAGTTTCTTAAAGTACTATATGCAGGATGGTGAAGCATTTTCCAAAACAAATACACTCATGTATGTATATACACCTATGGCAACAATACGAGAGAGATGGAATGCAATGTCAAATTGGTTTAAGAAGGATTGAAGCTAGAACATGTCATTGACACTATCACGCTCATGTTTCATTAATAATTATTGAACATCAATTAGTGTAAAAAAGGGATGCAAGTGCATGATCTCTCTCTCAAGAACAAGAATTAAACATCAATTTTCATATGTTACAATTTCGGTGCAGGAATTCAACTAAGGAAGCTCATGGCCGAGTGGCAAAGGTACATGTATTTTAACCAAAGGGTGTGAGTATCAGCATCGTTAGACACCTCACCATTTTTTTAATAGAACTTTGACATCAGGGATAGCACCAACAAGAAAGTAACATGTAGAGACTTCATAAAAAAAAGATTTAGGAATCACCAACAAGAAAGTAACATGTAGAGACTTCATAAAAAAAAGGCTTAAATGCACGTTTGGTCCGCCTAGTTTATTTATTTTTTAACTTTCAATCCCTCCATTTTAAAAACCATCTTTTTGATCCCTCAACTTTACTTTTTTTGAGATTTTGTTGCTCCCCCTTACTTATCTTGAGATTTTGTTGCCCCTATTCAATTTTGTATATGTGGTAGTGATGATTAGGATAAAAAACTATTTTTAATGAGATGACAATGATGACTAGGATAATTTATTATTAATTATACAAAAAATTTAAAAGAAACCTTTTGTGTTGAATCTTTTTTAACCCGTATTCATAGAATATTTTTCCAATTCAAAATCTAATGCAGGAATAAACTCTATAAACACTAAAAAAAAATCTAAATAAAATAATAGGGGACAAATAAATCATTCCCAAGATACCAATTCTTCTGCTCATTATTAAATTTTATGTTTTTCTTGCTTTAGATTTATCTTTCTCATTGTTTATTAGCATACTTCAATGAATCTACCATTAAGGAAGAGCGCCACAAAGTGTTGAAAAAAATCATAATTATATACATGCTCTTGCTGGTAAACTTATAATAGTCCCAGTTTCAATAAGGTATGTGACTAGGTTAGCTTGTCATTTGACAAACAAACATAAATTCAGTAGCACATAAAAAATAAACACTTTAATTTAGGGTATGTTTAGTTTAAAAAAATGGTTTTTTTTATAAAAAAAATGAATTTTATAAAACCGTTTTTCAAAATATTACGCATGTTTATACTCGTATTTTCTAAAATCAAAGACTAATTTTGACATTCTATAATATAAACATACATTATTGAAGTTCAAAATATAGTCGAAATCGTAATTTTTTCAAAAAGTTATATCTCAAAAATAATTTTTATGAAAAATTATTTGAAATAACTTCAAAATTAAGTAATTTTTTGAAATGTTGATATTCAAAAAAAGTTTCAATAAAACGATGAAATATCTAAAATAATAATTTAAGAATAATTATTCAAACCGGATTTTCATTTGAAACTTTTATGAAAATTTTCTTTGTAAACTTTTTTACAAAAAATTATATTACACTACAAAAATTATTTTTAAGAAAGGCAAAACAATCTGCTCAATAATCATTTTTAAAACATCAGTTTTGTTATAATATTATTATAATAATAATAATATTGTTAGTTAGAAATATCTATCTAAATAGTAATGACAACTTATTGTAAATACATAATTTGTCAAAGTTAAAATAGTAAGTCCAATTATTACATTAGTGTAATAGTTGTATTTCTAGTAGTATAAATACTACCTTTGCCTAATGTAAAAACACCATCAAGAATTTACTTTGAAAACACAAGTAAAGCATTCTCCCTTTCTTCAATATTTCCATCTAAGCTTGATATTTACAACTAGTTTAGTAACTTATATTAGTTCATAAATATTAACAAATATTCAAAATCGGTTTTTCTCAACACGTTATCAACACAATCATTTCTATCGAAAGTTATTATTGCACTAGGTATATCTTCTAAACTTATCACTTTAATCTCATTATTACTATAATTTTTATTATTTACCATGGTTATATGAAACTGTCAATTAGTCAAGTGATTTATAATTAGAATGATTTTTATCGTTATTTTTATTTTACCCCTTGTTAAAGAAAACTAACAACTTCTTAAGTGCTCTATAATAAGTGTGGCTTTTATATATTTTGTGTGGAGGTTTAAAACCCCATATGCAGTTACTAACTTTTATATTCAGTTCCTAACTTTTATATTCAGTTACTAACTTTTATATTTAATGGAGGTTTAAAACCTCATATACAGTTATTAACTTTTATATTCAGTTCATAACTTTTATATTCAGTTACTAACTTTTATATTTTGTGGAGGTTTAAAACCCCATATGCAGTTACTAACTTTTATATTCATTACTAACTTTTATATTCAATGGAGGTCCAAAACCCCATATGCAGTTACTAACTTTCATATTTAGTGAAGGTCTAAAACCGCATATGTTATCTTATAATTATCTCTAAACCCTTGTAATAACTTAGCTAGTTGATATTTAACACACTTTAAATTTGATTTGATGATATTTATTTTTTTCTTTCTCTTTTTGTTTTTTTTTCTTTTCCCTATCGGTAACTATAATTGTCGTTTTACAAATTTATCTATGTATAATTCAACTTCCTTCATAAATTTCACATCATTTTAAAAAATTTATCCATATCTTTCAAATGGCTAAATGTTTTCTTTTGTTCATCACTCTACTTGTCATTATTTTATTACTCATCGGTATTATCAAGCATGAAGAACTAGATAAAGATTATGTAACATTAATGATATTTATTGTTTTAGCATTACTAGTCTTAGTTTGGTTTATTAATAGAGGTTTTTGAATAAAACATGATCATGGTTTTTGTAATCATTGTTATTGAATAAATTGACATATTTTTTTTTGTTTATGTATTAAATTTTGATTATGTTTTTTTGAATTCTAGATAGAATCATGTCAAATATTAAACATCACTTCAAAATTTCACTACTACGAAAAATCCATTTAACGACGCCAGGTTTACAACGGATTCGTATCCCACTGTTGTAATAGGTTAAAAAATTTGCAGTTGATTTATAACGCCATATTTAACGACGATCGTAATAAAAAACCGTTGTAATACATGGTGTGTAACAAGCTTCGATTCTCAGCAACTACATTTTTTTCCATATTTTTACATTTTAAACACGCTTGTATTAAAACACTGTTGTAATACATGATGTGTAAGTGTAACAAACTTCGATTCCCAGCAACTACATTTTTTTCCATATTTTTAGATTTTAAACATATATTTTATTTCTTTTGTTAGTGTTACGGGGATTTAACCTCAAAACTCAAAATTCATCTTTGTTTTTCTATTTTTAAGTGCAAGGGAATAGGTTGAAATAGTTTGATCATAACTTCTTTAAAAATAAAAGTGAAAGAGATGAGTATATATAAAAGAAAACTTTATTAAGATTCCAGATAAGAAGAGTACATTGATAATCATATATTACATATATTTATCAATGTCAGAGCTCATAGCTGCAAATGCATCTTCATAATCCAGGACTCTCTCCTCACTTCCCTCATCGGAATCATAATAAATAGTCCTCCTTTTCGTCTTTTTCTTTTTCTTTTTCTTCTTCAGCTTCTTCTTCAGCTTCTTCTTCTTCTTCTTCTTCTCCTTCCTTACCCTTAACGCATCCCTGACGTTGGTCGCTGGTTGGACCTCCTCATTTGGCGGCTGACGTTGTTCATTTGTGCCCTCATTGGTGATGTTTCTAGCATTCTCATTTGTAGAACTCATTGTTACGAAGAATATATTATGAAGAAATGTAAAATTGTCTATTTATAGATGAGGTTGAAGATGAAAAGTCTGATAGTTTAATACTTGCAATGATGATAACTTGTAAATGGTTGATATTCTGGAACGATATTTTTTGAAAAACGGAGAAAATTTTAAATCATTATTATACTTGGCCAGAGTGTTCTCTATTCCGGGAAGAGCAAGGGTTATAATATTACAACGGTTAGTAATAATAACCGTAACGATACCCCTTATACTTGGTACAAGGTTCGACTCCAGACAACAACATTTTTCTATTTTACGTAATTATAGAAAAATGTTGTTGCCTGGAGTCGAACCTTGTACCAAGTATAAGGGGTATCGCTACGGTTAATATAACTAACCGTTGTGATATTATTAAAATAATATATATACTTATCATTATGGTTATTTTAGAAAACTGTTGTGAAATATTTACCTATATAAGGGAAATAACTTTCCCTTATTGGCAGTAGCGCCGTTTCCTTCACAGCGAAACCCTAGCACCCATTTTCTCTACATTTTTGGCAGCAAACTTCATCTTTTTTTAGAATCCGCGAAAAGAAATACAAGAAGTATGAAGCTTTTGATTTAAGCTTCTTCCTCCTTGTATTTCTACTTGCAGAGTCTAAAACTAGATGAACTTGGTGATGATGTTGGTGGTAGCAAGCGCAATGTACATATTGTTTATGGAAAATAAGGTATTCTTCTACTTCAATCTTTTTGTTAGATAGTTCCCATTATCTCATTTACTTCATGTTGTTTTTTGTTGATTGTTCTCATTTTGTGCAGATTCGACTTCAATGCTTCACAAGCAAGGTGAACTTCATTGTAATGGTACAGTCCCACTTCTTAGGATTTTGTTTCAACTTTTGCTTGTTTTGTTTTGAATACTAACTAATTTTCTTCATTGCTTCCCACTTCTTAGGTTTTGTTTCACATGTTGATGATGATGGTGGTACATATATATGAATTCATTCTGATAAGGTACATATATATGAATTCATTCTGATATTGTATATGAAATTTAGTTTATTATATATTATGTATATTGTTTGTTTCACTATCCTTTTATTGAAAATGCAATCAGTTAAATTGATATAGAACATTAGTTTATTATATACTATGTATATTGTATATAGTTAATTTGAATACTAACTAATTATCTTCATTGCTTCCCACTTCTTAAGGTTTGTTTCACATGGTGATGATGATGGTGGTACATATATATGAATTCATTCTGATATTGTATATGAAATATAGTTTATTATATACTATGTATATTGTTTGTTTCACTATCATTTTATTAAAAATGCAATCAGTTAAATTGATATAGAAACTTATAATCTGAAAATTAAGATATATTTGAAAACCAACCTTTATCATGTCAATGTTTTTCGAATTGCATCAATTTCATTTAGCACATTGTATGTTCCTTAACATAAAATTTATGGTTCAATGGTCTGTTTGCTTCAATTCATCGATATCTACAATTCTACTTTACCTCATCGTCGTCACTAATCATCGTGGTTGTTAAGATCATGATTGTTATGATGATAAAATCCTGATGATTTGTGGCGATGATGAGGTAAACTATAATAAAAGATATCGATGGATTGAAGGAAACCGACCATTGAACCATAAATTTTATGTTAAGGAACATAAAATATGCGGAATGAAATGGATGCAATTCGGAAAACAGTGGTGTGTTTAAGTTGGTTTTCAAGAATAGTTTAATTTTCAGATTATATAATTCTTTACCAATTTTAATGGTTGTATTTCTTTCATTAGGTGTATGGTAAAACAAGTAATATACATTTTTATTTAATAAACTAAGGGTACATTCCACAACGGTTGAGACTCATAACCGTTGTGATTGTTAATATATATTACAACGCTTGAAATACCTAACCGTTGCAATATAACGCGCGCTTTCCAAAATACAACAACGGTTTCCAGACCGTTGTAGAAACAGCGAACTTACAATGACAATCTACATAACAACGTCTTCGCCCGCGTCATTATATGTCATTCCCAACCGCTGTTAAATGGGTTTTTCGTAGTAGTGTTTTAAGCATGGGTGGGGACAACTACATAACATGGAATAACAACTTAATAGAGTATCTTGCATGTGAAGGACTCAATAAAATCCTTGAAGGAGAAAATTCAGGAACGTTAGTAATTGACCCAGAAGAGTTGGCAATGAAAAAATCAAAAGTAAATTGAATAATCAAACACCACTTTGACGATGGTTTACAAACAGAATATTCAAATGCAAAAGATCCCAAGATTTTGTGGGACAAACTTAAGGCAAGATTTTGACATCAGAGAAAAGTCCTGTTGCCCTCATTAATGGATCAACGGAACAAATTAAGGTTCCAAGATTATAAAAGTGTTATTGCATATAACTCTGCCACACACCAATTTATAGCACAATTATAATTTTGTGACATAGTTATAACTGAAGAAGAAAAATTGGAAAAAACTTTTTCAAATTTTCATGCATCCCAAGGTAGGAGTACTTATATCCAAGAGGGTCCCTCGAGGAATCATGATGATTTGTGATATAGATGCGAAAAGAAAGGTCATTGGTCTAAGACGTGTAGAACACCAGAACATTTGTGTAAAAGAAATAAGGCATCTATAGAGGGACAGGGTAAGGAAGTAAATTTTAATGAAATTGAATTTGAAAATGATACTACATGTCTCAAGGTTGCTGATTTCATTGAAGGAACAATGGATTGAGTAATTTTTGTATAATGTGTGATGAACTTGTATTAATCTTATATTTGAACTATGTACAAACTTAAGTATTTGTATGTTGTGTTTGCATGAAATAATAATGTTAAATATGTTATGTTGAATTACTTTATATTTAATCTTATTTCTATTTTAAGAAGTTTAGACATGGAATATGTTGAAGACATTTGTATTCCAGACAGTGAACCTACCCACACAATCCTCAAATGTAAGAAATATTTTACTGAAATAAATCCTACTAAAGGTGTAATAAATACAATCTCAGCTCCTGCAAATTTGATTGAAGGAACAGGTAATGTTATGTTCATATTACCAAATGGAACAAAGTTTGTCATTAATAATGTTTTATACTCTCCAAACTCAAAGAGAAATTTGTTGAGTTTTAATGGCATATAGCGTCAAGGATATGATACTGAAACTGCAACTGAAGGTAATATGAAATATATTAACATTATTACTAATGTTTTGGGAAAGAAGAAAACTTAAAAAAAAACTACCAAATTTGCCTTTGGGATTACATTATACTTATATACAAGAAATTGAATGTAATTTAGTAGTAAAAGAAGATCGCAAAACGATGACTTTATGGCATGATCGTTTAGGTCACCCTGGTTCAACAATGATGCGTAAAATAGTTGAAAGTACTCATGGTCATCCATTGAAAGGTTTAAAACTTACAAAAGGAGATAAACCATGTGAAGCTTGCTCTCTTGGTAAACTAATAACAAAGCAATCACCGAGTAAGATTCAGACAAAATCACCTGCATTTCTTGAAATAATTCAAGGTGATATATGTGGACCTATCCATCCACCGTCAGGACCATTAGGTACTTTATGGTATTTATTGATGCATCTAGTAGATGGTCATATGTATGTTTACTGTCAAGTTGTGATATGGCATTTTCAAAATTTCTTGCACAAATAATTAAACTAAGGGCTCAATTTCCTGATTACACTATAAATAAAATTAGACTTGACAATGCTGGTGAATTTACATCTGAGTCATTTAATAATTATTGCATGTCAATTGGAATTACTGTTTGAAATTCTGGCATAGCTGACAACAGATGTCCTAACACATGCCAAGACATTATTCTGCATAATTATTTAAACAAGAATAGAATAGCAGACTGATACCTTGAATATCAGTAACTGCAGAAACACGGATGTTTCGACATCTGTTCCAGCATGTTAATCAACACTGAACTGTAAATTGCAGAATGATAAACAACATAGAATATGATGACCCAGTTCGGTGCAACTCACCTCCATATGGGGGATACCAATCTCGGAAGAAGACTCCACTATAAGTAGTATAGTTTTATGTAAACAACCTCAGGTTTACAGTAAACACTCACGCTTACCTATCACTACCCAATGAAGACTTTATCATTAGAAGTCACATATAATTGATAAGAGAAACTCAACTCACTCCCTAAATCACAACCTGTGATTATCTAACAGTTAATACCCCATAATTGTATCATTCCTACTGAAAGACACCCCTTCCAATACAAAGTTCAGTCAAGCATCCTTAACTAACAAGTTAACTTGGATTTGCTTCAAAGCTTCATACAAGAACAATACACAATTCATTACCTATGGGTTTCTGAATCTGTACAAGTACCTATGTTTACCACACTACATCAAATCGATACAGAGGGAGACTTACATGAGAAACCTATGACTCTCAAACCCTAAACCCTACTTTACAAAATATGATTCCAAAGTCTATGTCGTCCTCTCTCCCTTTTCTGCATTAGGTCTTGGTCTTCTTTTATAGCCTTCTGCTGAGTTGGGCTTTATATCTTTGATCCTTGATCCACTACCAAACGCGCCTTGAATCTTGGAACAGATTTAAACAAAACCTATTGTTACAATCATGATGTCGAATTGTCATGCTAGGACATTTCACTCGACATCTTTGGTCTGGGGCAGAATCCTTCATGTTTGAACATCTTTCACAACATTATGTTTTACCAAAATTTAGTCAAACTCTTGGAGCTTTCAATCTTCCCCTTTTGACAAATTTTGGCTAAAACATTCTTTAGTTTGACAGTGCATGCAGTGAGAAAACCTGCAGCTGTCTAACTCTGATCACAAAACATAATTTACCCAAGATGTTAGCACCCAAAATGTCATAACATCCTTTGAGACATTTTCTAGATGATCGATAGCTCAAACGTATGCAACCAGTCCATAGCAACAACATAGCCATTATCCCCCTTTTTAGCCAAAAGATGGAAAAAGTGACCCATGCAAGCCCAAACCCAGATAATGCTTACCCACACACGGACAAAGCCCATTTGCTCTCAACTTAAGAAAGATGTTCTAGCTCGATCTTCCTTAAATATTAAGAAGTTATGTAGGTAGAGCTAATCCAGTTGAAAGAAACAAAAGACTGGTCAATGAGTGCAATAACCGCTGGTCAAGATAGTTTCAAAAGATTCCACCTGTTCTAACTTGTCCTTGAAACTGCTTCTAATCAGTGTCCTAATACTTAACCTGATATTGTCAGATTTATGGTCCCCACAGACAGGACTATAATTACACCCATCTTCGGTTTATCCTGAATTACTTCCTTAATCCGGAATTAACAAACTTGTTTACTAAATAATTTTTCCATAGACCTTTCCATCAGCAGAGATTCCCAAGATACTTGTATTACTCCTAATTCAATCCACTGAAACCAATGACAGGATCAGAACAACCTGATAAGTTCACCTAGAACTTATACCAGTAAGACAATGTCACGACATCTCGTCTGACATATCAACCTCTCCAGAGGCAATCTATCACAAACTGTTTGAAACCACAAGCAATCTCGATAATCAATCTGCACCACTGCAGCTATATATCTGAAATAGAAGTCTAACTCCCCCTATCGTAGATAACTAGTGCTCATTTGCCAGAAGAACATCCTAAATGAATGGAAAACATACGACACATCTTCATGTCTTTAAGAGTACACCCTCTGTTCAACACACCTGTTGAACGCATTCACCTAATGCTTGACCCTCAAGCAAACCATGTACCACACCAGTCATTTAACAAACAGAAGTTCTCCCCCTATCTTTCTCAACTAATGCTTCTTCAGCAAGAAACACCTTAAAATCACCACATGATATCTCATGACAACTTCATGATCATATAGTGAGAGTACCAAGAACGCGTCCTTGTACCATAACTAACAAACTCTTGGATTGAGACCAAAGCTCCATTGATCCCTCTCGTCTAGAAACCATATATACACCGCACGAATTCCTCCTGAATTCTCATGTATAGATCTCTTTGTTCCCTGAGATATAACCCAATTGAATCTAGAATACTTCACATTCCTCAAAGAGACACACATGGCCCCTTAGTTTGTTAGCTCGCCCATATGTTCTTCACACTTGAAGAACATCAAACACATGCTCCAGAAATCTTTAGCTCATTTGCTCCACAAGCACCAAACTGATCCACTTCTAGCATGTCATATTCACATCAGACTTCCAAGACATTCCTTTACCCATCATTCTCTCGTACGATAAGATAAATACCTCATAGACAAGATGTGAACACAGAATCCTACTCCAAGGATAACTATCCCAGAATATGTTCTAACATTAGCTAGGACATCCTTCACATATCATAGACACCAATCAACATAGTTCTTGATATGCTTCATCACTGGACTTACTATCTGCATAGTAATCTAACTAAAGATCTTCAAACAACATTGCGCCACCAGCTTAATCAATAAGAACTCCAGTAACCAAAGAGAGAAATAAACTCTCATCCACCAAAAGAAGGTAATTTTCCATCATCAACCTAGAACCTCTACCACAAGCTCCAAGATATACCTGAACCAGAACCTCCTCACGTCTTCAACCAACTACCCTTCTGCCCAAGAGTAATTAGTTCCAACCACCCTGCTTGAATGCACACATGAGAACCACCAAATGCCACTTTTGATTGCCTCATCCTTCTTGAATTCAAATATGAAATCAAACAAATGCCACCTTTTGGCTGATCTCACCCTTTTTCAGAACTCCCACAAGATACACTGATCCACCTATGAAATTTGATCTTCAAGTTACATGAACTACTTGCTCCATAGCAAGACATCTTGGATCCACCAAGCCTTAGACATGTAACATCTTCTCCTTCCACAGCTCCCGCAAACTGCATGAGATTGACCTTTTTGAAGCATTCATAACTTCCATTCTCCTGTAGATCAACTTATCTTAAGCTGATGTGCCACATCACCAGCTGAGATCCTGATGTTAAGCTTGATGTTAGAACATTCTGATACGACATCCAGCTGCTAAATTTAGCTCCTCCTTCTGCCACTTAGAAGAACCTTCTCCTTATTATAGAACAAGAGTTCCATGCTCTCAGAGACTTGAATCAACAACCAAGTTTGAGTAGACAACCTTCATCTTGCTTAATCTTATCACAGGTATTCCAAACAAGCTTACACCTTGATGAATATCTGCTCTAAAACTTCAAAGAATTCACACCTGCCACGTTTGATTCTTCAGAAGAAAAATTAGTTATAAACTACACCATAGCCATACCAAAGAATGCCACTTTCCTTAGTAGAGCAGTCTGTAGAGAGTCAGAGATAGCTGCCACTTAACCTTGACCTCCAAGATGAGCAAGATCCCATGCTCCTAAGTACCTAGATCATAAATAAATTGATCCAAGTTGTGCCATCACCAGCACTCCGTTCTAGACAAGTCTCTTGCCAGGACACTTTCCAGATAAACACCAGATGCTTCTAGTAACAACTCGAACACACCTGTTGCGCTCCAACACTCCTAGATCAGAAATAAACTGATCCAAGAACTATCCATTGTTAGGTGTCAAGAAGTGTTTATTTTCATAATTTATTTTGATGCCTTTAAGCTCTTTTAATCGCTTTAACCGGGAAACGACTTATTAATTAAGCGATTCTTGCAATTTTGTGAATATTAGGTATTTTGATTTGTTTGTGTATTTTTGTTGAATTTTAGGTGAAAAGATCACAGCTCGATTCGCATGGAAACGCTAAAATTTGGAAAGTTGCGTGTCGCAAATTAGGCCCCTGCACCGCCCGGCCCTGCCCAGGCGCAGGAAGGCTGCACCGCCCGGCGCTGCTAAGGTGCAGCATCCCTCCGCTTTGTCAAATTCCAGAATTGTTCCTTACTGCGCCTCTTCAGGCTTCGCCCGGTCATGGACTCATCGCCCGACGTTCTGATTACTTCGCCCGGTGCTTGAAGATATTTTCTGAGCTCCAGCTGACACTGTAGCTGTCACGTGGGCTCATTTATGGCCATCGCCCGGCGCTATAAAGGACCGCCCGACGCTGCTTTCTGGGCTGAAAATGTATATAGGCACATTTGGTAGATATTTTTGAGGGATCGTCACTTTTCATTATCCTCTTTTGTAACCTAGAACCTTGTTTGAAGAGAAAAACTCCATTGTTACTCTTTTTCTTAGTTTCAAAGTTTTATGCTTCAATCCTTGAATCTTTGAAGATTAATGCTCCAAAAGCTTTGCAACATTACTTGTTGATCAAGCTACCATGACAATGGGTAACTAAGCAACTCTAGTGTCAAGATTAGTGGAGGTAATCCATCATTTTGTATGTATTGATCTTGTATTAAGTTTGTGAACTTTGTTAATGATAAATATAGAGAAAAACTATGTTTATATGGTTTATATTTTGTTTTGATTCATGATTGAGAGATATGTGTTAAAACTTGTCCTAAGTTTCAATCCATCAATATTCATGAGGCTAGAGATAGTTTTGAAAGTTGATGTTCATAAATATTGTTCTTAAATGTTATCATATTGATAGTTTGTGTGAGATATCAACAAAGGATCAATATGATAAATCCCACAACAAGTGTTCGAGAGAAACTTGTTGAGAGGGTATGTGAGTTTATTTATCGTTAGCAAGTTCACACGCTTTTTCGAGGATATACGTACGAAAAGGATTACCGGCTACTAATCTTGGCATGTTTTTACAAATCTTTAAAACCAATCTTTTTACAGTTGATTTCTAAAATTCGAATTCAAACGATCCGATTGAAAAGTACCCAAAACCTTTGGTACTATTAAAGTTTGAAACCCTTTTTAACTATCGAACGGCGGCAATATACACAAACTCTGTGAATACGATAAAACACCCCCTAAATTGCAAGCATTGCAATAGTTATTGAGTTTTGAACTTGTTAACTTTTTCTTGTGCTTGTTGATTTGTTTGGTTTAGTGTGCGGACTTCATTTTGTGCGAGGGAAGTTACCCGCGGACTAACTTCTTTTTGATCCTGAAATCGAAAGAACCGTGCGTAAAATCAATAGCAGAACAAGGCGGAGGAGGCAACTTGCCAAAGAAAGACGAGAGCGAGACGAAAGTTCAACTTCGACGCAAATACCACAGTTACCGCCAACTATGAATGAACCACCACCACCACCACCTGCTTCTAGACCTTGTACTAATAGTCCGAGACATACAACACAATTTGCACGCAATGCTCCGAATGGTCGGCATTCAGAAATGAAAATTGGTATCCTCTCGCTTCTATATCATAATCTTTTTACTGGTATGGATCACGAGGATCTTTTTACACACTTGACTAAGTTCTCTGAGATTGCGGGAGCAACTGGTGCACCCGAAGCTAAAGAAGAATCACTATTTAAGAGACTATTCCTGCATTCCCTCATTGGGAAGGCTCAGGAATGGTATCTTGATCAATCTACGGCAATCATGACGGACTGGAATGTACTTGAGGAAAAGATTTTGGAACGATTTTTTCCACACAATCGTTTCATGGAGGCTAAGACAGCAATTGCAGTTTTCACTCAGGGTGGAAATGAATCTCTCAACGAAGCTTGGGAGAGATTCAAATCCATGTTGAGAAAGTGTAAGGGGAATGGTTTCGATGAGCTTTCTCAAATTCATATTTTCTGAAATGGTCTTCAATTAGTGCAGAAAACATTGTTGGATGCCACTGCGGATGGATCCTTAATGAGCAAAAGTGTCGAAGAAGCCATTGCCATAATTGACAAGATGGCTTTAAATGACTATCAGGGGAACCATAACCGTGGCTCTTCTCAAAAGAAAGATGGAGTGCTCGAGTTGGGGACGAATGATGTAATACTTGCCCAAAACAAATTGCTATCTCAACAGGTTTAGTTGTTAACACAACAAATGTCCAAGCTACCTCAACAGATCAAAGAGATGCATAAACTTTCTAACAAAAAGGTGCAAGTATCGGTTTGTGAGTTATGTAAATGTGATCATCCAATTGGCTATTGTCCTTCTCCCTGTCCTCAAATTGAAGAAGAAGTGAATTACATGAACAATCCAAATCAGCAGAAAGGTTATCAAAGGCAACAACAACCTTATCAACAAGGGTACCAAAATCAACAACCAAGAGGAAATTTTTATCAAAATCAAGGATATCAACAAAATTGACAAAATCCTTATCAACCTCAAGGTGGGAGTTTTAAGCTTGAAGAAACTCTTAACCAATTTATTCAAATGTCCATGGCAAATCAAAAGTCAAATGAAGCATCAATCAAGAATCTAGAAAATCAAGTTGGGCAACTTGCAAAACAAGTGGCCGAACAACAAATTGGACCTTCTTTTTCCGCCAATACTCAAAACAACCCAAAGGAGTATTGTAAAGCAATTGTTACTCGAAGTGGGAGAGAGTTGGGAGAAGGAGAAAAAAATGAGAAAAATGATGATGTGATGATTGAGGAGGTTGAGGAGGAAGAGAAAGTTGATGATGTTGTAGTTGAAAATAATGATAAGGAAGAAGTTGAAAAATATAACATGGAAAAAGAAAAGATTGAAGAAAAGAAAAGAAGAGTGAAAAAAGGGAAGGAGATAGTGAATCCAATTCCGATCCAAAACTTACCTTACCCCCATGTACCCACCAAGAAAGACAACGAACGACATTATGCTCGTTTCATGGACATTTTCAAACAATTACAAATCAATATTCCATTTGCCGAAGCTCTTGAACAAATGCCAAAGTATGCTAAGTTCATGAAGGATATCCTTACAAAGAAAATAAGATATTCGGAGCCAAAAACAATTGTCCTTGATGCTAGTTGTAGTGTTATCATTCAAAGAAATTTACCAAGAAAAGAAGTCGATCCGGGACGTGTTACTTTGCCGGTAACAATTGGTGATGTCTATGTTGGAAATGGCTTAATTGATTTGGGCTCAAGCATAAATTTAATTCCACTGTCCATTGTGAAAAGGCTTGGGAACATTGAGATGAAGGCAATTCGGATGACGTTACAATTGGCCGACAATTCCACAACTCATCCGCATGGGATGGCTCAAGATGTCTTGGTCAAAGTTGATAAGTTTTTCTTTCCGGTAGACTTTGTTGTTATTAATATGGAAGAAGATGAGGATGCTCCATTAATACTTGGACGTCATTTCATGAAAACCGCCTGTATGATGATTAATGTTGATGACGGTCTAATGAAAGTGCGAGTTCAAAATGAATAAGTGAGTTTTAATCTCTTTGAAGCAATGAAGCATTCTAAAGACAAGCATGATAGCTTCCGTATTGATGCAACGAAAGAAGCCGTGGTGGAAGTTTCAAAGCAAGTTCATGTACTGTATCCTTTGCAAAGAGCTCTTGATGATTCCTGTGAAGTATTTTTCGATGAAGAAGAAAGGGCACTTGAAGAGTGTTTGAGGGAACTTGAATCTTTGGAGGAGTTACAACCTTGGGAATGTGAAGAGGAAGTGTTAAAGAAAGAAGTGAATGATGAGAAGTATCAACTTGAATTGAAGGTGTTGCCTTCTAATTTAAAATATGTGTTCCTTGATGACGGTTGTAATAAATCGGTTATCATTAGCAGCATCTTGACCGACAAAGAGGAAGACCGTTTGATTCAAGTTTTGAAGAAAAATCAAGAAGCTTTAGGTTGGGTTCTTTCCGCTTTAAAGGGAATTAGTCCGACTTATTGCATGCATAACATTTAAATGGAAGAAGATTTCAAAGCGGTAGCCCAACCACAACGCTGTTTGAATCCAACAATGAAAGAAGTAGTGAGAAAAGAGGTTGTCAAGCTCTTGGATGCCAGTATGATTTACCCGATTTCCGATAGTCCTTGGGTAAGTCCTGTTCAAGTTGTGCCTAAAAAGGGAGGAATGACCGTAATACGAAATGAAAAAAATGAGTTGATCCCGACAAGAACGGTGACGGGTTGGAGGATGTGTATAGATTATAGGAGGCTAAACACCGCTACAAGAAAAGACCATTTCCCACTTTCGTTTATGGACCAAATGTTAGAAAGATTATTGGGCCAACAATTCTATTGCTTTTTGGATGGTTACTCCGGTTATAACCAAATTTCGGTTGACCCGGAAGACCATGAGAAGACGGCATTCACATGTCCTTTTGGGATTTTTGCTTACCGAAAGATGTCATTTGGTTTGTACAACGCATCGGCAACGTTTCAACGTTGTGTGCAAGCAATTTTCTTCGATCTTATTGAAAAAAAGATGGAGGTACTCATGGACGACTTCTCCGTTTTCGGAGCGTCTTTTGATTTTTGTTTGAGAATTTTGGAGGCCGTTCTTGAACGATGTGTTAAGACAAATTTGGTGTTGAACTGGGAGAAGTGCAATTTTATGGTAACGGAGGGGATTGTGCTTGGCCATAAAATCTCCTCTAAAGGTCTTGAGGTTGGTCAAGTAAAAATTGAAGTGATTGAAAAATTGCCTCCTCTAACCAATATCAAAGGCATCCGAAGTTTTCTTGGCCATGCTGGCTTTTATCGGTGGTTTATCAAAGACTTCTCCAAAGTTGCAAGGCCATTGAGTAATTTACTCAACAAAGATAAGTCCTTCTCCTTTGATGATGAATGTTTAAATGCCTTTAAAATTTTGAAAGAGAAACTCATCACCGCACCCATAATCGTTGCTCCAAATTGGACTTTGAATTTTGAATTAATGTGTGATGCTAGCGATTATGTCGTTGGTGCGGTGCTTAGGCAAAGAAAGGCCAAAATTCTTCATGTTATTCATTATGCGAGTAAAGTTCTTAATGAGGCACAAGTTAACTATGCCACTACTAAAAAAGAATTACTCGCTATTGTTTATGCACTTGAGAAATTTCGGTCTTATCTGATTGGTTCTTGGTTGGTAGTCTACACTGACCACTCGACAATTAAATATCTGCTTACCAAGTCGGATTCGAAGCAAACGCTCATCTGATGGATCCTTTTGTTACAAGAGTTTGATTTAGAAATCTGTGACAAGAAAGGATCGAAAAACTTGGTAGCGGATCATTTGTCTAGGTTGGTCAATGTAGAGGTAATTCATCGTAAGAATGAGGTCCGTGAAGAATTTCTGGATGAAAAGCTTTTTCGAGTACAAGTTAGGTCGTGGTTTGCATATTTTGCTAACCACAAAGCCATCGGTTTTATACCAGAGGACCTAACTTGGAATCAAAGACGGAAATTCCTCTCGGATGCTAATTTCTATGTTTGGGATGAGCCATACTTGTTTAAGTTAGGAGGTGACAATTTGTTAAGGAGGTGTGTCACTCTTGATGAAGCCAAAAGTATCCTTTGGCATTGTCACAACTCTCCGTATGGAGGGCATTACAATGGTTTAAGAACGGAAACTAACGTCCTCCAATCGGGATTTTATTGGCCTACATTGTTCAAAGATGCCAATTTCCATGCTAAAAGTTGTGATACATGCCAAAGAAGTGGCGGGATTGGAAAAAGAAATGAAATGCCTTTGTATACTATTTTAGAAGTCGAAGTTTTCGATTGTTGGGGCATTGATTTTGTTGGACCATTCCCACCATCTTTTTCAAACGAGTATATTTTAGTTGCGGTTGACTATGTTTCTAAGTGGGTGGAAGCAATTGTGTCACCGAGGGCCGATGGCAAGACGGTGATAAATTTTTTAAAGAAAAACATATTCTCCCATTTTGGCACCCCTCTTGTGTTAATTAGTGACGGAGGTTCGCATTTTTGCAATACACCGCTCGAAAAGGTCTTAGAGCATTATGGTGTAAAGCACAAAGTTGCAACTCCGCACCATCCACAAGCAAATGGTCAAGCCGAGGTGTCTAATAGAGAAGTAAAAAGAATTTTGGAGAAAACTGTGTCAAGTTCGAGGAAAAATTGGTCACAAAAGTTAGATGAGGCTTTGTGGGTGTATCGTACCGCTTACAAAGCGCCAATCAGTCTAACTCCGTTTCAAATGGTTTATGGCAAGTCATGCCATTTGCCCGTTGAATTGGAGCATAAGGCTCTTTGGGCTCTGAAAATGTTGAATTTTGATCCGAGTTTGGCCAGTGAGAAAAGGAAGTCCAATTGAATGAATTAGAAGAAATGCAAAATAATGCTTACCATTCAAGTAAGATCTATAAGGAAAAAGTGAAAGGATACCATGACAATAAATTTTCTCAAAAGGAATTTCGGGTTGGTCAGATGGTACTTTTGTTCAATTCCCGCTTGAAATTTTTTCCAGGAAAATTAAAGTCCAAATGGTCTGGACCGTTTCTTATCAAGGAGGTTAAGCATTATGGAGCTGTCGTGATAGAGGATTTACAAAAAAAAGAAAGTTGGACCGTGAATGGCCAACACTTGAAAATTTATCTTGGAGGCGATTTTGATCACGAGATTGGTTCCGTGTTTCTTGATGATCGTTGATCGTCTTGGACCGTCAAGCTTAGCCGACGTTAAACAAGCGCTTGTTGGGAGGCACCCCAACATTGTAAGTATTTCTTGCCTTTTTATTATTTTTATGTTTGCATTACCTTTTGAGTGAAATTTTGAAGTTTCTGCATGTTTTGAGTTGAGTTGTGACTTGTGGGCCTTAAAAAATTGGTTTGAATCACCATAACAGAAAAACCTGCTATCTGGTGTGGAGCGCCCGACGATAGCTTTGCTTCGCCCGACGGTGCGTGAAATTAACAGAGGCCTCGCCTCTGAGTGGCCAGGCGAGAGAGTTGAGAGGGTGGAAATTTTTGAAACATTTTCTGATTTAATTAGGGGATTAGTGATTCCAATTTTGTGTTTTTCCAATTTTGCCCCTGTGTTATAAAAGACTTGAGAGAAACTTTTCTCTCATTATTCCCTTTGGCAAACCCTAGCTCTTGCTCTCTCACTCTTTGCTCTCTCACACTATCTCATTTCAGAACTTTCTAAACTCAAGGTATTGCATGTTCTCACTTTAATGTTTGTTTTTCTTCTCTTCAACATGCTTCATTAGTAAAAATGTGGTTAAGTTTGTGTTGATTGTTAGACTTAGATAAATGTTAGCTTGATGCTCTTCTTCAAACTTGCATGTCTTGATTTTTGCAATCTCTGTTGTTTACTGGTTGTGGGTTTGAAGAAGAATGTGTTGGAAAAATAGTGCTTCTTTTAGCAATTTTTCCTGGTTTCGCATGTACCGCCCGACGGTAGAGGGGCGCAGCAGCGCTCTAGCTTCGCCCGACGCTGCTAAGGCGGCAACCCTATTTTTCCCTGTTTGGGTTTTCTCTATTTCGTTTCATTTTTTCATGATCTAATAGTGCTAATGTGTATATTTCTGTGCTGGGCTATTTTCGTTTAGTTTTGTGCAGATGTCTGGTCGTTTCGCTCCGCAACATGCTTCCAAGAAGAAGCAAAAAAGCGCTGCTTCTACATCAAATGTTCCACTTGTTCCACTTGAATTTACCAGCAGTCGTTTTTTGTCTGCAGAGCATGAGGCTAGGATAAAATCCCTCGAAGGCAGATCTGTTCTCTCAGAAAAGAGGTTTGTAATAAACTGTGAGGGTGACTACAGAAGGATTCAGGCAATCTTTGAGAAGAAAAAGCGGGGTATTCTGATGAACCCGGCTGATCGCGTATGCTATCAACTGATTAGAAAATTTTATGCAAATGCGCTGCAGCCTGAAGGTGAATTCTACAGATTTAAGACCTTTGTAAGGGGTCGAGAAATCCGTTTCAGCCGGGACGCAATTAACAAGATCTTGATCAGTCCAAGTTCTTTGGGAAGTCTTCAAACTGATGACTTCGTGAAGCTTTCCAAAGAGCCCCACGATTACAAAATGGGTGCAAAAACGATTCTCAAACCGGGACGTAAGGTGGATCGGAATGCAAAAAGGGAGCCTGTCAAGTAGAGTCGTAAAAACATGACTCTGGAGGCTCAAGCCGTCCTTCTATTGCTATGCTATAATGTGAGGCCGAGGTTTCACCGATCTTCTATCCCTCTTGATACAGGACTTCTCATGTACTGTATCATGGAGGATAAGGAAGTGGACATCGCCCAAATAATTGCTTATGAGATGAAAAACTTCATTGACAACACACAGAGGCCTAGAGTTCATGATGATACTCCAATCATTTTTCCTTGCGTGGTTCAAGCTTTGATTTATCAAATTGACATTCTCATTCCGGGTGTGATTAATGAGAAGCTAAAATATCTGGTTAATGATGATTATTTGGATCGTTTTTGCAAGTCCAAAGAAGAGAGGCAAAAGAAGAAAGCGGCTGAAATAGGTAGTAGCTCAGGAGGTCAAGGAAGTGGGCAGGAGGACGAAAGTGACTCATCCGTTTTCGACATGAAAGTGGCATTTAATTACACTTGGGGTATGGGTGAGTCACTGCACAGATCTAATCAATTTAATTTTGATTGTATGCAGCAACTTTATTATTTTCAGACGCATCCGGCGGAGTACACTCTTTTTCCTACAAGGGAGTCATTCGATGCTTATGCTAATTGGCCTGGGGACAGGTGCCCGTTCTATTCGGAGGGGGCAAGCACCGGTGGTGTTAATGCGGATGATAATGATGATGTTGATGCTGATGTTAATGTGGATGATGATGATGTTGATGATGATAATGGTGATGACATGGAAGATGATCTTAATGACATGATTAATTAAAGGAGCTACAAAGTGAAGGATTTTTGTTTTGTTTTGTTCTTTATTTCATGTAGTTTATTTTCAGTTTTTTTAATGATAGTAAGTACTTTTGGATCGCTTCGGCGAGAATTTCTGTTGTAGTGTTTTGTCGCTTCGGCGAGTACAATTTTGGTGTTTTTACACCATAGTTTATAATATTTCCAGTTTGATTAAATTTTGTTTTAGTTAAATTCTATTTTTATTTTATGTTGTGGTTGCGCAATGAAAATGATGGTTGTCCTTAAAATTTTGAAAATATTGGTGTTAGCACAAGAAGAGAAAAGAGTACTTTGTTGACCTTAAACATTGATGACGATGATAGAATTCTTGATTGTGTGCACAATCAAGGTATGGAATTGAGTTTGTAGAATCATAATGTGAATGTGAAATTTTTACTTTTTGAAAAATTGGTCAATGCAATGTTTTGTAAACTCTTGTTCATTTTGAATCAATTAGGACATTACCACAAACGTGAGTTGCCTCCATTGTTCACAAATTCTTGAGGGATTCAAGTAGTTGTTGCTTACTCAAATAGCTTATGTTTAATCTTGCTTGTTGTTTTGAAATTGTGGAAACATCGAAATGATCAAGGCAATGTTTGTGCACTTTGAGTATAACCACCATTCCAAAAATACTTCAAGTCACCTTGTGAGTGTGTGCGCATTTGAAACCTCTTTTGAGCCGAAAAGAAATTTTTTGTTTGAATCGTGAACCCGAATTTTAACCTGTTTTGAAGAGCATTTAAGCTAAGCTTATGGCAATGTTGTTCATTGTGAAAAGAGAAAAAGGAATTGTGGATACAATGCATTCTAAAAAGAAATCAAAAAGAGAATGGAAAAGAAAGAAAAGAAAAAGAAAAGTAAAAATCAAAAGCAAAAAATTTATGGGAATCAAAGCAAGAAAAGAGAATGCATTGTGAGAATAAGAGTTAGAAGTTTGAGCAAGAATGGTTGTGCTTAAAAAGAAAAATGCTCTTCATGAAATTTACCCTTTCTTGATTCAATGGCCGTGTATATATGTCCCTTGTTTTTAGCCCTGGCCAAGTTACAACCGATAAAAGTCCGTTTATGATCTTTGTTTCCATAGTTTTCTTGAGTAGTAAGATGATTGCATAAACTGTTTTGGATGTGGCACGATTATTTATGAGTGTGTTTTATCCCGTGTAAATAATGCGTGTAAATATTTAGGTGATTCAATTCGAGCTTGAGGGTACTTGTTGTTGCATTGTATAATTTTGTGATTAGGATTTGAGTCATATTCATGTTTTGATCCTATGAGTGATTAGAAATACTTTGTGCGTGTATTTGTCGAGTTTGAACCATTGATGTTTTCGGTTGATTTGGTGTTTGGAAATCTTGCTTGTGGTTGTTGACATTTACTTTTGTTTGAGGGCAAACAAAGATGCAAGTTGGGGAGAGTTTGTTAGGTGTCAAGAAGTGTTTATTTTCATAATTTATTTTGATGCCTTTAAGCTCTTTTAATCGCTTTAATCAGGAAACGACTTATTAATTAAGCGATTCTTGCAATTTTGTGAATATTAGGTATTTTGATTTGTTTGTGTACTTTTGTTGAATTTTAGGTGAAAAGATCGCAGCACGATTCGCATGGAAACGCTAAAATTTGGAAAGCTGCATGTCGCAAATTAGGCCCCTGCACCGCCCGGCCCTGCCAAGGCGCAAGAAGGCTGCACCTCCCGGCGCTGCTAAGGCGCAACATCCCTCCACTTTGTCAAATTCCAGAATTGTTCCTTACTGCGCCTCTTCAGGCTTCGCCCGACGCTCTGATTGCTTCGCCCGACGCTTGAAGATATTTTCTGAGCTCCAGCTGACACTGTAGCTGTCACGTGGACTCATTTATGGCCATCGCCCAACGCTATAAAGGACTGCCTGGCGCTGCTTTCTGGGCTGAAAATGTATATAGGCACATCTGGTAGATATTTTTGAGGGATCGTCACTTTTCATTATCCTCTTTTGTAACCTAGAACCTTGTTTGAAGAGAAAAACTCCATTGTTACTCTTTTTCTTAGTTTCAAAGCTTTTATGCTTCAATCCTTGAATCTTTGAAGATTGATGCTCCAAAAGCTTTGCAACATTACTTGTTGATCAAGCTACCATGACAATGGGTAGCTAAGCAACTCTAGTGTCAAGATTAGTGGAGGTAATCCATCATTTTGTATGTATTGATCTTGTATTAAGTTTGTGAACTTTGTTAATGATAAATATAAAGAAAAATTTTGTTTATATGGTTTATATTTTGTTTTGATTCATGATTGAGAGATATGTGTTAAAACTTGTCCTAAGTTTTAATCCATCAATATTCATGAGGCTAGAGATAGTTTTGAATGTTGATGTTCATAAATATTGTTCTTAAATGTTATCATATTGATAGTTTGTGTGAGAGATCAACAAAGGATCAATATGATAAATCCCACAACAAGTGTTCGAGAGAAACTTGTTGAGAGGATATGTGAGTTTATTTATCGTTAGCAAGTTCACACGTTTTTTCGAGGATATACGTACGAAAAGGATTACCGGCTACTAATCTTGGCATGTTTTTATAAATCTTTAAAACCAATCTTTTTACCGTTGATTTCTAAAATTCGAATGTAAATGATCTGATTGAAAAGTACCGAAAACCTTTGTTACTATTAAAGTTTGAAACCCTTTTTAACTATCGAGCGGAGGCAATATACACAATCTCTGTGGATACGATAAAACACCCCCTAAATACTTTTCAACATCCATCAAGATTATGATGTCTTATTCTTCATCTTCCACATAACTATTGTCTAGACAAGTTTCTTGCCAGGAAACTCTTCAGAGATCAGATGCTTCTGCCACACCAACTGAAGCAGATTCTTAGGTCAACACCAAAGAGAAAAAGATCCAAAAGTTGTACCCCTCCCATGATTCTACACAAAATCAGATGAAGAGATGTTTCAAAATCGTGTTGAACATCAGTAATCTTGAACTCCACGTACAAGAATAATCAATCAAATACTTATGAGTAACACAAATAGCAATTGATCTTAAATCCTTGTTTAATAATCTGGTTTCACTGTTGAAGCCACACTCCACCAGATCACTTCATGAACACTTATCAAGTATTCAATCTTTTGCAAGTATCTTCTTTGACAAACAAATTGTTGAGATACCAAGGCTGCCACCCTTGACTCAAGTAACTAAGATTCTTTCTGAATGAACCCTATTTACCTCAATAGTTCTGAAATCTTCATTCAGACTGGATTCACCCTTATGATTAAGAGAAATGAATCCTTCCTTTCTGTTTTAGATGGTGAAAATAAATCACCTCCACTTTCTCCAGGTTTGTGTTTCACAGAAACACCCTCTAGTCAGCAGAATAACTAGAAGACTCCATATGCACGACTGAGATACCTTTATGAGTGGACTTGAGAGAATTCTCAAGTATTTTTGACAACTTAGCCGATCAATAATTTATCAAACTCCTAGAGCAAGAACTTGATAAACCTAAACTCAACTCCCTTCTTCTTCAACTGACTTTAAACTGCACCATGGAATCAAGCTTCCAAGTACCAAGTCACCATACCAGACATCTACCAAAAACTCTCTCCACTCCATTGCTCCGACTTTGGAATAAAAAGATGTAGATATCTTCAAATATAGAGGCCGACGATTGAGATCTTCCACCATCTATCTTCAGTAACAACTCCAAAACCCCATAAATTCTAGAGCTTTTCCATCAGAAACATATGCAGCAGAACCACCAAGGAACAAATCCAGCTTGCCCTAATAAGATGTCAGAACATCTTATAAGACACCCCAGCAAGAGAACTAGCCACTTCTCCTGCAGTTGTTGTAGAACCTCCTTAGCAACATGAACAACCACCGGGTTGTTACCTTCGATCCAGAACATCTATCCCATCCATTAATACCCTTGAGTATGTCTGAGTTGATTGATTTGATCTCCAAAACTCCTCCTTGTTTAAATTCCAAAAAGTATCTCCCAAAGATCTCATCCAGAAACAGACAGGATGCCTACTCTGATACCAATTGAAATTCTGGCATAGCAGACAACAGATGTCCTAACACATGTCAAGACATTGTTCTGCATAATTATTTAAACAAGAACAGAACAGCAGACTGATTCCTTGAATATTAGTAACTGCAGAAACACAGATATTTCAACATCTGTTCCAACATATTAATCAATACTGAACTGTAAATTACAGAATGATAAACAACACAGAATATGATGACCCAGTTCGGTGCAACTTACCTACATCTAGGGGATACCAATCCAGGAAGAATACTCCACTATCAGTAGTATAGTTTTATGTAAACAACCTCAGGTTTACAGTAAACACCCACACATACCTATCACTACCCAATGAAGACTTTATCATTAAAAGTTACATCTAATTGATAAGACAAAACCATCTCATTCCCTAAATCACAACCTGTGATTATATAACAGTTAATACCCCATAATTGTATCATTTCTATTGAAAGACACCCCTTC
Organism: Lathyrus tuberosus; assembly: GCA_022829125.1. Lineage (NCBI taxonomy): Eukaryota > Viridiplantae > Streptophyta > Magnoliopsida > Fabales > Fabaceae > Lathyrus > Lathyrus tuberosus. Next base: position 5,044,874 of record JALAZF010000111.1, on the reverse strand, counting down.
CAATACAAAGTTCAGTCAAGCATCCTTGACTAACAAGTTAACTTGGATTTGCTTCAAAGCTTCATACAAGAACAATACATGATTCATTACCTATGGGTTTCTGAATCTGTACAAGTACCTATGTCTACCACACTGCATCAAATCGATACAGAGGGAGACTTACATGAGAAACCTACGACTCTCAAACCCTAAACTATACTTTACAAAATAGGATTCCTAAGTTTATATCATCCTCTCTCCCTTTTCTGCATTAGGTCTTGGTCTTCTTTTTTAGCCTTCTGCTGAGTTGGGCTTCATATCTTTGATCCTTGATCCACTGCCAATCGCGCCTTGAATCTTGGAACAGATTTAAACAAAACATGTTGTTATAATCATGATGTCGTATTGTCATGCTATGTAACACCCTAAACCCCCGCGACAATTGATAATAAAATATCAGAGTAAAATAAAACATACAACGTCTAGGATGCTACTTTTCAACATTCACCTACTAAAGGATACGACATGTAACACATAAATATCATCAATAAAATCATACTTAATTGACCTTCTCATATAGAAGCGAAAATTCAACTAAAACATTACATGTTTAATGCCATCATCAATTAAATAAAATCCACAAATAACAATAAAAGAAATAACAGTAAGCGTTCCAAATCCCCAGTGTTACACATCAGAGCAGACGCCGACTCAACGAAATAAAATGGAAGACTTCATCTTCACTAACTTTAACTCCGCACTAATCTTGATTATCTGTACGTTACCCACGTAGAGGTAACATTCAAACAGAAGGGGTAAGATTCTGAAATCAATAAAAGAAATGTGTAATATAAATATAAAAGCATTTAATCAATTACACCATTCACCCTATCGTTACTACATCAACAACAACACATTTTTCCATATAAGCAGATAATCATACAATTCTCAAATACAACACAACATAATGCAATACAATGAGACTCACAACCTGACTCAATGCATGCGGTACCAATTCGATCCCTTTTTCATGATTATAATTCCCGTCGGAATTTCCATATAAGTCGCTCACACCCCACATGGGCACACGACATCCGTGATCGCTCACACCCCACATTGGGGACACGGTCACCTCAACAACAACAACAACAACATGATTCTATTTTAAAGAATTCGGATAAGACGCTCACACCCCACATGGGCACACGACTTATCACACAACTGATGCAACATAACATGCATACAACGACAACATACAACGACAAAAAATGCATATGAATAACAATAAGCCAATACATCACACCACAATTATCCAACACGCAACATATACCTGCCACAACATACAACAATCGCAATCTACTGCTACAACACGCACTCACAAAACCGAATTCACCATTTCCACGTGCAACACACAACAACATGCACGAAAACCCAATTAACGCGTCAAATAGTTGGAATTCTGGTATTGAAGTTAATTTTAACAAAAAGTATATGAAACCAGATTTCCAACGATTCGAACGGCGACTAAAACAGACATATGGATTAAAAGTTATGAAATTTTAAAGTTTAAGAAAATTATGTTCGTACAGCAGCAAAACAACAATGTCATGCTCGCTGCGAGTTCGCCTAGCGAACTATCATTCGCTAGGAGTTCGCATAGCGAAGTCCCCAGTGAACAACCCCTCCCATACAAAAACCCGAGACTCACTTTTTCTCCTCCCCAGTCGCTTCTCATTCGCCAAGCGAACTGGAGTTCGCTTAGCAAACCTGGGGCGAACTTCCCCACCACTTATTCCAGAATTTCTCTTCTTTCCCTTCGCTTGCTGCCTCATTCGCTTAGCGAATCTGGGGCGAACATTCGCCCAGCGAATTGCACGATTCTGTAATTCTGCAGTTGTAATTTTAGCACAAGCCAGCCCCAACCTTTCTCTGATTCTACCCACAAACATCCCCGAAAATACACATACAATCACAGGTTATCATATGAACAAATAGGAATACATAAACCACAATTCAATCGGTCAATTTATGCATTTTTCCTCTTATCAAAACCTCCGAGACGCAAAACCCCAATCCCCAAATCAACGCAAACAACACATAGGGATGATCCTAAAGGTTTATCTACCCTCATACAAATATTATGCAACCCTTAGAGATTAGAGAACCCCACCCTTACCTTAGAGTTCTTAAAAAAACTTAGCCTCAACAATGTAGTCTCTTTTCCCTTTTGCCCTAGCTCTCCTCTTTCTCTTTTCCTCCAAAAACACGTACTGAATGATTTTCTCCTCGAATCCCCTTTTCTATTTTCTAATATTATTTTTAATTTCATAATATTAGTATTATTATTATCTCAATATTATTATTATTATTATTATTATTATTATTTTACTAATTTAATAATAGCAATATTTCTTAATAATTCACATTAATAATATTAATCAAATATTTCTAATATTAATTAATTAATTACTAACCACACCACTTCTCTCTTCACAATTGGTCACACACCCCAACACCTTAATCTCTACAATTCTAAGGTCACTACCCCATACTAAGGGCAACCCAAACACGACTAAAACATGCCTAATCACACACATATACACAACATCATATAATTCTAATTACGAAAAATAATAAAATAAATCGGGGTGTTACAACTCTCCCCCACTTAGAATATTTTTGTCCTCGAAAATTTACCTTATACGAACAACTCCGGATACAATTCTCGCATTCTACTATCTAACTCCCCACTCATATTTCCACCGGCAGCGCCTCCCCACACTACCTTCACAAGGGCGATCTCTTTACCCCTCAATTACTTTACCTCGCGGTATTCAATCCGTATTGGTAAGGTCTCAACGGTAAGGTTATCCCTTACTTCCACATTATCCATCGGGATCACATGTGATGGATCTAGAACATACTTCCAAAGCTGTGACACATGGAACACATCATGCAAATTCGACAAATTGGGTGGCAACGCCACTCTGTAGGCAACAGGTCCAACCTTTGAAGAAATTTGATATGGACCAATAAACCAAGGAGTAAGCTTCCTCGACTTCAACGCACGTCCAACACCTGTCACTAGAGTGACTCTAAAAAACACATGGTCTCCTTTTTGAAACTCAAGATCTTTCCTCCTCTTATCATGGTAGCTCTTCTGCCTGCTCTGCGAAGCTTTCATCTTTTCCCAAATTAGCTTCACTTTTTCAGTAGTCTGCTGCACAACCTCAGGTCCAAGTACTACAATCTCTCCAGATTCATGCCAACACAAAGGCGTATGACACCTCCGACCATACAAAGCTTCAAAAGGCGTCATTCCAATACTGGAATGATAATTGTTATTATAAGTGAACTCAATCAAAGGCAAATGGCTATCCCAAACACCACCTGCTTAAGAACACAAGCCCTCAACAAATCCTCTAAAGATTGTATAGTCCTTTCCGTCTGTCCATCCGTTTGCGGGTGATAAGCTGAGCTCAATCTCAATTTTGATCCCAAAGCTTCTTGCAAACTCTCCCAAAATCTGAAAGTGAACCTTGGATCTCTATCCGACACAATACTCAATGAAATTCCATGCAACTTCACAATCACCTGAATATAAATCTCTGTCATCCTCTGCAAAGGAAAATTGATATTGATCCGAATGAAGTGTGCCGATTTTGTCAGTCTATCCACTACCACCCAAATGGAATCATGTCCTTTTGACGTATTAGGCAACCCGGTCACGAAATCCATAGAAATGTTGTCCCACTTCCACTCTGGGATACCTAACGATTGCATCAAACCAACAAGTTTCTGATGTTCCACCTTCGACTTCTGACAAGTCAAACAACCATACACAAACTTAGCCACATCACCTTTCAATCCAGACCACCAAAATATCTTCTTCAAGTCTTGACACATCTTCGTAACTCCTGGATGGATACTCAAGCTATTCCTGTGACTTTCTTCTAGAATCATTCTTTTCAACTCAGGGTCATCAGGAATACAAATCCTATTACAGAACCTCAACACACCTTGTTCATCCACTCTGAATTTGTTACTTTCTGTCTGTTCATTTTCAATCATCAAATCCACTAGTTTCACATCCAATTTCTGACCCTCTCTAATATTATTAAGAAATTCATTGTTAATCTTCAGCATACCCAACATCACACTATGCGGTGTCTGCTCGCAAACTAGACTCATATTTATGAACTGTTCAATCAATTCCAATTCTTTAACCATCATAGCAGACATATGCAAAGTCTTCTGACTCAAAGCATCAGCCACGACATTAGCTTTACAGGGGTGATAGTTCAGGCCGAAATCATAATCCTTTAAGAATTTTAACCACCTTCTTTGTCTCATATTCAACTTCTTCTGATAAAAAAGATACCTCAAGCTCTTATGATCACTATACACCTCAAATCTGGAACCATAAAGATAGTGCCTCCAAATTTTCAATACGAACACCACTGCAGCTAATTCCAAATCATGAGTTAGGTAATTCCTCTCATGGACCCTTAACTGTCGTGAAGCATAAGCCACAACTTTACTATCCTGCATTAATACACCTCCTAAACCCATCAATGAAGCATCGCAATACACCACAAACGATTCGTTTGGTTCGGGTATAATTAAAACTGGAGTTGTAGTCAATCTCTTCTTCAGCTCAACGAAACTCTTCTCACAGTGGACATCCCACACAAACGCTTTACCTTTGCAAGTCAACTGAGTCAACGGAAGTGCTAACTTCGAAAAGCCTTCAATAAACCTACGGTAATAACCAGCCAAGCCCAAAAAGCTTCTAATCTCAGTTACCGACTTCGAAGACTCCCACTATAGAACTGCATCCACCTTGAATGGATCCACATCAATACCATCACCTAAAATAACATGACCGAGAAAACTCACCTCTCTCAACCAGAATTCACACTTAGATAACTTAGCATATAGCTTCTTTTCCTTTAACACATGCAGCACAGTCCGCAAATGCTCAACATGCTCTTCTTCTGACTTAGAATATATTAGAATGTTGTCAATAAAGACAGCCACAAATTGGTCCAAGTAAGCACGAAAAACTCGATTCATATACTCTATGAATACACCAGGTGCATTAGTAACTCCGAATGGCATCACCACATACTCATAATGTCCATATCGGGTTCTGAAGGCCGTATTCTAAATATCTTCATCCTTTACCCGTATCTGATGATAACCCGACCTCAAGTCAATCTTGCTAAACACACAGGCACCGACTAACTGATCCATCAAATCATCTATTCTTGGAAGCGGATACTTGTTCTTAATCGTTACTTTATTTAGTTGTCTGTAATCGATACACAACCTAATACTGCCATCTTTTTTCTTCACCAACAACACCAGAGCTTCCCAAGGCAATACACTTGGTCTCACAAATTTCTTTTCTAACAACTCTTTCAGTTGCTTCTTCAGCTCTGTTAATTCTGATGCCGACATCCTGTATGGTGCCATAGAAATAGGTCTGGTACCAGGGACAAGATCAATAGTAAACTCCACTTCTCTCTCTGGCGGTACATCAGCAATATCATCCGGAAACACTTTTGGAAATTCACGCACTACTTACAATTCATTAATCACCGACTCACTCTCCACTGACAAGGATGCAAACAATGCAAGCACTTGAGCTTCTACCTCTAAGAGCCCTATCAACTCTCTAGCAGATAGAAAACCATCTTCTTCCTCTTCCTTAGGAGCTAGAAATCGCACCGACTTGTTAAAACAGTTAATATGAACATGATTGAACTCCAACCAGTTCATACCCAAGATCACATCAAGATTTCCCAATGGTAAGCAAATAAGATCCACGCCAAATTCCTTATTAAAGATTGATAATGGACAATTTAAACAAACTAGGAAAGTGTCACCGATCCTTTTGCAGGAGTTTCGACAACCATCTCTCCCTTCATAGGAGAAACAACAAGGCCTAGCCTTCTCACACAATCAGCAGCAATAAAAGAATGGGTAGCACCCGTATCAATAATAGCAATTAAAGGCGTATTATTAATGTAACATGTACCTTTGATCAGCCTGTCATCACTGGAAGTCTGAGTCCCTGTCAAAGCGAACACCTTTCCTCCAGTCGAAGCTTGCTTTGGTTTCTGGCAACGAGTACTAACATGGCCCTGTTCTCCACAGTTGTAACAAGTCACCACATTAACTTTGCAGTCAGCAATCAAATGTCCTGTCTGTCCACACTTGAAGCATTTCTTCACATCACTCGTGCACTCACTGACAGGATGACCTAGCTCACCACACCTGTAACACTTAAGAGAGCAGGGGCACCTCCCCCACTCGGCTTCTTGCCATCAGCGTATTTCTGTTTACCTTTCTCAGCTGGAGCTGCATAAGGCTTCCCACGGTTCATCGGTTGTTTTCCCCTCCCTCGGCCAACCCTTTATAGTGAGCAGATCGAGCCTTGCTATCTTTCTCAAAGATCCTACAACAATCCACCAAATCTGGAAACCTTCTGATTCACTGATAACCAATCGCCTGTTTGATCTCAGGCCTCAATCCATTCTCAAACTTGACACACTTTGAGAACTCAGTTGTTGCCGCACTGTAGTGAGGGCAAAACTTAGCAAGATCTGAGAATTTGGCAGCATATTTCGTAATCGACTTGTTACCCTGCTTCAATTCTAAAAACTCAATCTCTTTCTTTCCTCGAACGTCTTCAGGGAAATATTTCCTCAAGAACTCCCTACTGAACACAACCCAAGTGATTACCTCTCCTGTTGCTCCCAACAGTTGACGAGTACTAACCCACCAATCATCAGCCTCCTCCACCAGCATGTGAGTACCTAACTGCACCTTATGTGCTTCAGAACATTCCATAACACGGAAGATTCTCTTGATCTCCTTGAGCCAAGCCTGCGCTTAATCCGGATCATATCTTTTCTTGAAGGTAGGCGGTCTATTCTTTCGAAACTCGTCATTCTCGCCAGCATGAGACGGGTTGTGTACCGCCTGAGCAACAACCTGTAAAGCAGCAGCAATAGCAACATCGTTCTTTCCAGCCATTCTAAATCTGTTACACACCAACAGCAGAACACAATGGTTAAGGAAACAGCATCGACAGTAATCAACTATCACACGACAACGACTCGACAACTTGGTCTGACAGAGCGACCTGCTCTGATACCACTATGTAACACCCTAAACCCCCGCGATAATTGATAATAAGATATCAGAGTAAAATAAAACATACAACGTCTAGGATGTTACTTTTCAACATTCACCTACTCAAGGATACGACATGTAACACATAAATATCATCAATAAAACCATACTTAATTGATCTTCTCATATAGCAGTAGAAATTCAACAAAAACATAACATGTTTAATGCCATCATCAATTAAATAAAAGCCACAAATAACAATAAAAGAAATAACAATAAGCGTTCCAAATCCCCAGTGTTATACATCAGAGCAGACGGCGACTCAACAGAATAAAATAGAAGATTTCATCTTCACTAACTTCAACTCCGCACTAATCTTGATTATATGCATGTTACCCACGTAGAGGTAACTTTCAAACAGAAGGGGTGAGATTCTCAAATAAATAAAATAAATGTATAATATAAATATAAAAGCATTTAATCAATTAAACCATTCACCTTATCGTTACTACATCAACAACAACACACTTTTCCACATAAGCAGATAATCATACAATTCTAAAATACAACACAACACAATGCAATGCAATGAGACTCACAACTCGACTCAATGCATGTGGTACCAATTCGATCCCTTTTTCATGATCATAATTCCCGTCGGAATTTCCATATAAGTCACTCACACCCCACATGGGCACACGACATCCATGATTAGGGATGTAAATGGATATCCATGGGGACGGATACTATGATATCTGTATCTGTCCCGTTGGATAAATATGATATCCATATCCGCACCATATCCATGTGGATATCCGTTAAGCGGGTAATCCGCGAGTTTTACGGTCTCCGTGGATATTTACAGATATCCATGGATAATATTTTTTTATGAAAATTATGTTTTTTTAAAATATACTTTTAACTTCTTTTAAAGACACAAAAAATCATTATATCATATAACATCCATACAATTCGCTCTTAATTTAACAATAAAACTTCATCACTTTAATTTTCTTCTTATTCACTAAAATATAGTTAGATTCAAACATAATATCCATACATTTCATTTTAACCAAACAAATAAAATATATTGTGATTGTGAGTTATGATGGAAGAGAGAACAACAGAGGAGTAGGCAGGGAGACACTAGTTCGATAGAGGAATGACAACACTAGTTGGTTGGACTATGAAATTATTGAAGTGGGGTATGAAATATTGAAGAGTTTAAATATGAAATGGCTAATAGAATTTGAATGAAATGTGAAAGGTTTTCTTCAAAGAAAATTTTAAAAAAGAAAGAAATATAATAAGACTATTTATTTTAGAAGATGAAAAGATAAGGTATAATAAACTAATGATATTTGAATGATTTTTATAATTTATTAACGGATATGGATATCCGCGGGTACGGATATCATTAAACCCGTATCCATATCCATTAACAAACAAATATTTAAATATCCATTTCTTTTATTCGTGGATATCCATTAAGTTATTCGCCCCATATCTGTGACGGATTTTATCCACGGATAACCGCGGGTACGAATATTTTTGCCATCCCTATCCGTGATCTCTCACACCCCACATGGGTACACGATCACCTCAACAACAACAACAACATGATTCTATTTCAAAGAATCTGAATAAGACGCTCACACAGCACATGGGCACACGACTTATCACACAACTGATGCAACATGGCATGCATACAACGACAACAAAATGTATATGACTAACAATAAGCTAATACATTACACCACAATTATCTAACACGCAACATATACCTGTCACAACATACAACAATCGCAATCCACAACTACAACACGCACTCACACTACCAAATTCACCATTTCCACGTGCAACACATAACAACATGCACGAAAACCCAATTAATGCGTCAAATAGTTGGAATTCTAGTATTGAAATTAATTTTAACAAAAATTATATGAAACTGACTGTTATTTCCTTGGTTTTATGGTTGGCATTATTTTGCTAAAACTCATGTAGCAGCAGATGTTGAATGAAGATGTCTAAGAATATGTTTCACTACTCTTTGTTCAACATGTCGTATGAAGATGTTCCATGACTGGTCATAGGACATCGCGCTGTGAAGTCAGGATTTATTGCAGAATCTGTTACAATGATTTGTAACTGAATATTCCGTGAATATTTGATTATCCTATGTGGCATCCAAAGCATTTTTGGATTAGGGTTACTTGTTGGTTTTCGGATTTGCTGCTGTTTCTAATTATGGAGACATAATAGGAAACTTTGGATTGAAGACCTATTTTATTGGAGTTAATTTTGCAGATTTGTGAGCAGCCTAATTGATGCGTTTTTGAAGCCCAATTCAGTCCAGATTACAAGCTATAAATAGACTGATGTAAACCTAGTTTTAGGTGTCGAACTTACATGTATTTTTAGGGTTGTGCGCTTGTGTTTTGTGAGCCTAACTGGTATCTTATGATAACAGTACAAGGACTGTAGTGTAAGTTGTGTAAGGTTGCTCATAAGCTTTTAAGCATTGAGTAGATGAGTGTTAATTCTCATAAGCTGTGAAGTATTGAGAATTTGTGTTTCGACCATTGTTACTTGTCTTGTAAGGAACCAGTCACGGGTTGTGATTGAAGAGGGATTTGAGGAGGGCCTCATACCTAGGGGAGTCTTAGGTAGAAGTCATAGGAAGGGTAGTGATTAAATGAGCTGATTGAACCGGGTGTGGTTATCAGTGAATTGATACTATCGAATATTGATTTCATCCCTGGCTTGGTAGCCCCCAGATGTAGGATAGTTAGATCCGAACTGGGTTAACAATTTCTGGTGTTCTTTACATTTTATGCACACTTTTATTTTGAACTTGTTCATTGTTGTTGTATATCAGTGTCACGACATCTCGATAGGACATCTGATATATACAGGCCAAAATTTCACTGACTTTCCAACAATTTGAACGACAACTAAAATGGACATACGGATTAAAACTTATGAATTTTTAAAGTTTAAGAAAATTATGTCTGTACAGCAGCAAAACAACATTGTCATGCTCGCTACAAGTTCGCCTAGCGAACTATCATTCACAAGGAGTTCGACTAGCGAAGTCCTCAGCGAACAACCCCTCCCATACAAAAACCCGAGACTTACTTTTTCTCCTCCCTATTCGCTTCTCATTCGCCCAACGAAATGGAGTTCGCCAGGAGTTCGCTCAGCGAACCTGAGGCGAACTTCCCCACCACTTATTCTAGAATTTCTCTTCTTTCCCTTCGCTCACTGCCACATTCGCTTAGCGAATCTGGGGCAAACATTCACCCAACGAATTGCGCGATTCTGCAACTCTGCAGTTGCGATTTCAGCACAAGCCAGCCCCAACCTTTCTCCAATTCTACCTACAAACAGCCCCGAAAATACACATACAATCACAGGTTATCATATGAAAAAATAGGAATACATAAACCATAATTTAACCGGTCAATTTATGCTTTTTTCCTCTTATCAAAACCTCCGAGACGCAAAACCCCAATCCCCAAATCAACGCAAACAACACATAGGGATGATCCTAAAGGTTTATCTACCCTCATACGAATATTATGCAACCCTTAGAGATTAGAGAACCCCACCCTTACCTTAGAGTTCTTGAAAAAACTTAGCCTCAACAATGGAGTCTTTTTTCCCTTTTGCCCTATCTCTCCTCTTTCTCTTTTCCTCCAAAAACACGTACTGAATGATTTTCTCCTCTAATCCCCTTTTCTATTTTCTAATATTCTTTTTAATTTCATATTATTATTATTATTATTATTATTATTATTATTATTATCTCAATAATATTGTTATTATTATTATTATTTTACTAATTAAATAATAATAACAATATTTCTTAATAATTCACAATAATAATATTAATCAAATATTTCTAATATTTATTAATTAATTATAGGGATGGCAGGCAGATCCAAACCCGCGAGGCCCACCCGCACCCGAACCCGAGTCAACGGGTGAAAACCCGAGTTGACTGGGTTCGGGTGCCACCCGATATTTCAGGTGCGGGTTCGGGTGCCACCCGATATTTCGGGTGCGGGTTTGGGTAGTGTAAAACCCGTGCCCGAAACCACACCCGATATATATATATATATATATATATATATATATATATATATATATGGTTATGTTAATGCACACCCATGTAGGTGTGCATTAGCAACATACAGCTTAGTGTATTTTTGTGTGGGGCCCACCAATTTTGGATGAGACCCACATTAGAAAGATGAAGAAAAAAAAAAGAAAGAAAATAGATGTATTGAATTTTTGTGTGGGGCCCACCAATTTTGGGTGTAAGTTAGCATTTCCCATATATATATATATATATATATATATATATATATATATATATATATATATATTTGAGTTTTTACTACGGGTTTGGGTTTGGGTGAAAACCCCGAACCCAACGGGTGTGGGCGTGGGTGTTATTTTGCTACACGAATAGCCTTTGGATTCGAGTTCGGGTTCGGGTGGTGATTTCGGGTGCGGGTTTGGGTAGTGTGAAACCCGCACCCGACCCGACCCGTTGCCATCCCTAATTAATTACTAACCACACCACTCCTCTCTTCACAATTGGTCACTCGCCCTCAACACCTTAATCTCTACATTTCTAAAGTCACTACCCCATACTAAGGGTAACCCAAACACAGCCAAAACACGCCTAATCACACACATATACACAACATCATATAATTCTAATTACGAAAAATAATAAAATAAATCGGGGTGTTACACTAGGATATTTCACTCGACATCTTTGGTCTGGGGCAAAATCCTTCACGTTTGAACATCTTTCACAACATTATATTTTACCAAAATTTAGTCAAACTCTTGGAGCTTTCACTGTTGAACATATTGTTCCTCATGTGCATATACAAAATGGTTTAGCCGAGTCTTTAATCAAACATCTTCAATATATTGCCAGACCATTAATTATGAAAACTAAACTACCAGTTACTGTTTGGGGTCATTCAATTTTACATGCTGCAGCACTCACCCGTTTAAGGCCAAGTGCTAATAATAAATATATCCCTTATCAACTTGCAATTGGTAAGGAACCAAATATTTCTCATTTGAAGATATTTGGTTGTGCAATATATGTCCCAATATCTCTACCACTTAGAACAAAGATTGGACCTCAAAGGAGGTTGGGAATATATGTGGGGTATGAATCACTTTTTATTATTAGATATCTTGAACCTTTAACAAGTGATGTTTTTCAGGCAAGATTTGCTGATTGCCATTTTGACGAAACAAAGTTTTCAATACTAGGGGGAGAAAATAAAAGATTAGAAAATGAGATAACATGGTTTATACCCCATTTATTACATTTGGAACCATATAATATATCATGGGAAGAAATGTAAAGAAAATTATGCACTTACTAGATTTAGCAAATCAATTGTCATATTCTTTTACTGATTTGAAAAGAGTGACAAAGTCACACGTACTGGCTATAAATGTCCCAACTCGGATTGAGATTTCAAATCTAAATGATGTAGCAAGTACATCTAAGGCATACTTGAAGCGTGGCCGACCAATGGGATCCAAAGACAAAAATCTCTGAAAAAGAAAAGGAATAGAAAAGGTGAATATGATTGAAAATGATCTTGAAAAGACACTAAATAATAATAAATCCATAATTGAAAAATGTGCTATCAAAGAAGCACAAGATGATGATAATGAGATAATTGATAATGAAATGAAAACAAGAATGATCTTGAAATTTCAATTAATTATGTTGATACGATAACTTTGTGGAACCAAAAAGATATAAATATAGATGAAATACTTTCACTTTCCATTGCATGTGAAATTCTGAATGAAAATGATGATCGCGAACCAAGAGCTATGAATGAATGTCAAACTAGACATGATTGGAAAAATTGGAAGAATGCAATAGATACTGAATTAAATTCTCTTAAAAATCGAAAAGTATTTACCCCCATTACGGCTATACCGAAAGATGTGAAACCGATTGGGTATAAATGGGTCTTTGTAAGAAAACGAAATGAGAAAAATGAGATTGTTAAATAAAAGGCTCGTCTTGTTGCACAAGGTTTTTACCAAATACTAGGAATCGATTATGAGGTAACTTATTCTCTGGTTATGGATGCCATTATTTTTGGTTATTTAATTGGTTTATCAGTATTTAACAATCTTGATATGTATCTTATGGATGTTGTTACTGCTTATTTGTATGAATTACTTGATATTGATATATACATGAAAATCCAAGAAGGATTTAAAATGCCCGAGACATCAAAACCTAGAGAAATGTTTGCAATTAAGTTGCAAAGGTCATTGTATGGATTATAACAATCAAGGCACATGTGGTATACAATGCTAAGTGAATATTTGCTTAAAGAAGGCTATGAAAATAATCCTATTTGCCCTTGTGTTTTTATAAGGAAAACAATATCCGGTTTTGTAATAATTGTTGTCTATGTTGATGATTTAAATATCATTGGAACTAATAGAGAAATAAAGGAAGCAAGAGATTACTTAAAGAAATAATTCAAAATGAAAGGTTTGGGAAAAACAAAGTTCTGCCTTGGTTTACAAATTAAGTATACTAAAAATGGTATATTGGTACATCAATCGAATTATACATAAAGGGTATTGAAAAGGTTTAACATGGACAAAGCAAACCCTTTAAGTACTCTAATGATGGGTAGAACACTTAACATTAAAAATGATCTATTTAAACATAAGGAAGGTAATGAAGAAGATCTTGGCTCTGAAGTACCATACCTCAGTGTCATTAGGGCACTCATGTACCTTGCTAACTATACAATACCTGATATAGCTTTTGCAGTAAATTTACTAGCAAGATTCAGTTCATGTTCGACAAAAAGACATTGGAAAGGAATAAAACATATATTCCGATATCTTTGAGGTACATCATACATTGGTTTGTTTTATTCCAACAATAGAAAACCAGTTTTGCTTGGTTATGCAGATGCAAGATATTTGTCAGATCCACATAATGCTAAATCACAGACTGAATATATATTTACTTATGGTAAGACTGCAATATCATGGAGATCACAAAAGCAAACACTTGTAGCAACTTCTTCAAATCATGTTGAAGTAATTGCTCTTCATGAAGCAAGCAAAAAATGTAGATGGTTACGATCGGTAACTAGACATATCCAAGCAGCATTTGGTTTACCAATTGATAATAATCCAACAATTTTGTATAAAGACAATGTTGCATGTGTTACCCAAATGAAAGAAGGTTACATCAAAAGTGACAGAACCAAGCATATCCCTCCAAAGTTCTTCTCATTCACACAAGAACTTGAAAGAAACAAAGAGGTTAATATTCAATATATCCGCTCATGTGATAATGTGGAAGATCTCTTCACAAAGGCACTTCCTACATCAATTTTCAAGAAGCATGTACAAAATATTTGGATGCGTCAACTTCGAGATCTTTAAAGAAGACTAAATGTGCTATATTGAGGCGGAACATCATGTTGTACTCTTTTTCCCTTATAAAAGTTTTTATCCCAATGAGTTTTTTTCTAATAAGGTTTTTAACGAGACAATATATGTTCTCATAAGTTTCTCCTTGATAAGACTTCGATGGAGCACTATAATAGATATTTTAAAGAGGGAGTGTTATAACATTATTATTATTATTATAATATTATCAGTTAGAAATATCTATCTAAATAGTAATGACAAATTATTGTAGATACATAATTTGTCAAAGTTAAAATAGTAAGTTCAATTATTACATTAGTGTAATAGTTGTATTTTTAGTAGTATAAATACTACCTTTGGTATACTGATTGTATTCTTGGTGGATGGTCTGATTTGGACCTTTTAATGAAGTAATTTTGAGTTGAGTATTAAAAAAAAAAGTAAAAACACCACCAAGAATTGACTTTGAAAACACAAGTAAAACATTCTCTCTTATTCACTCTTTCCATCTAACCTTGATATTTACAACTAGTTTAGTAACTTATAATGTTCATAAATTTTAACAAATATTCAAAATCGGTTTTTTTCAACAAATTTTACATAATTTTCCAAATAATAGCTTCAAACTAAATACGTTTGATTACTGCTATCAAAATTCCTATCACATACAAAGTAGAATTAATCAATCATTCATATAACATAATGAAGTTATGATTACTGCTACAAGAAGTTATGATTCATGCAAGTGTAACTAATGTTCTTGCATCTTCTATGTAGAAATGTGTATAGGATTCATACTGGAGTTGCATCTTCCATGTAGAAATGTGTTGTCCTCGAGGTGATATCTGCACAATTTCTAATGAGGAAGCATTTGAGAATTTCATTGGTAGATTGTATTGCATTGGAACAGAGATTTTATATTTCATGAACTTGGATTTGCCCCTGTTAATGCTTTCAAAAAGAGAACAAAAAATGGGAGAAACTGTAAAATTATCAACATTATCTGCCTTTGAATCATCTGGTGATGGAGGACATGCAATAGAAACGGCATCAGATCCCACATTTTTTGCGTCACTCTTTGTTTTAATGTTTATATAATTTACACAAACTAACTTTAGTATGCGTTTGTGGGTTGAGGGATTGGTCAAAGACATGGGCCTAAGGCCAATAATATCTT
Source organism: Lathyrus tuberosus (assembly GCA_022829125.1). NCBI lineage: Eukaryota > Viridiplantae > Streptophyta > Magnoliopsida > Fabales > Fabaceae > Lathyrus > Lathyrus tuberosus. The sequence continues at coordinate 5,029,108 of JALAZF010000111.1, read as the reverse complement.
TTAAATTTTGGATTATCTAATTTTTAAAAAAACTTAACAAAAAAACTTAATTATTAATTTATTTTATAAAAAATTATCAATTAATATTATCTTAATCATTATTTCCACCTTATTAAAATTAAATTTTTTATCCTAATAATCACTGCCACGTCTACAAAATCAAAGCGATGCCAATAAAATTTCAAGAAAAATGAAATTGAAGACCAAAAAATTAATTTTTAAAATAAAGTGATTAAAAGTTAAAAAATATTAAAATAGAAAGATAAAAAATATATTTAAGTAAAAAAAAAAAATAGGTATCAAAATAAAAAACTTCCCAGACTATTTAAATATTATATAAATGAATAAATTACTTTTGGCACGGGAGTAAATAGTAATAACACAGCAAAAAGCAAGAAATTGGAAAAAAGAAAAAGAACCGTAGTCTCAAATTACTAATCCTTCTTCTTCTTCCCGCCAGACAGTGTCGGTTCAGAGAGCGAGATCCCACACCGTAGAAATGGAGTTCACGCTAAGCGATAACTCTCTCAAAACCTTTGCACGATGCATCACGTGCCTCGCACGTATCGGAAACGAGCTTTCGATTCAAGCTTCTTCTTCTCAGGTAACCCTAACATGTATATCTTCAACACTCTTACTTTCTACTCCGAAATAGGGTTTTGGAAGCATATTTTCATTACTTTCTACTTCAGTGAAAACCTAGCAGTAATCACTTATTTTGTTGCAGCTTCTTTTCCACACTATCAACTCATCACGGTCTGCATATCAATCCATCAATTTCAAACCCAGCTTCTTTGACGTATACACAGTTTCCAGTGTTCCCGTGCAATGTAGCGTGCTTCTGAAGGTTAGAATGGTCTTTTCTCGTTTATCATTTTACGCGATTTTGAATTGTTTTTGTAAGTGAAGAATTTTCTGACTAATGTACTTTGATTAGGCTGTTTGTGCTGTTCTTAGGACACCTATTGCAAATATTGATCATTTGACAGTGAAATTACCGGAGCCGGATGCTCCGAAAGTTGAGTGGATTCTAGATTGCTATAGTGGTAAGTTGCTTCGTTTAATTGATTGTGAATCTCTCTGGTTGTCGGTAAATAAGGAAATTGTCATGTATCGTATCATGAGAGGTTTACCATTTACTTGTCTTTTGTATCAAACTTGATTTTGTAGTTTCTTTTTAAATTGAATTTGTAACCCTTGTCCCTTTCTACGCTGTAGCAGTTTTGGAGTCCAACCTGCCGATAGAATTTAAATACGGATAATATGACAGTTTTTTCTAAGTTGGTGTCAATACATTTGTTTTTAGATCAGCATTTTATGATGTCATAGCTAGGGGTGTTCGCGGTGCGGTTTGGGCGGTTTTGACGCTAAAAATCATCCGAACTGCAAGAGAAAAAAACATGCGGTTTGGTTTGGTTCGGTTGGTTTTTAAAAAAAATCCGAACCAAACCAAACCAAACTAATGCGGTTTGGATTGGTTCGGTTGGTTCGGTTTTTTACAAGATTTTTATTGAGTGATATTTACATATATAGAGAACAACATAACTTTGTGTTTAGTCATTCACACATTGCCAAAGAACAACAAAACTCATCATATTTAGACAAAAAGTTCTCATTCAATATACAAAAATCAATTTAAACAAAAGTGAAAAAAAATAGTAGCATAAAACAATATCAAAAATATTATAATAAAACAGAAAATAGAGGAGAAGGGAGATTAGAGAAGATGAAAAAGAAAGAACATAAGAGATGTGAGATTAGAGAAGAAATGTGCGATAAAAATATAATTAGAAGAGAAAATAGTAACATAAAAATGAGAAGATTAAAAAGAAAAAACATGTGAGATGAGAGATTAGTGTAGAAGAGGTGAGACATACATGACAAAGAAGATGAGAAGAATGCACAATACTATTAGGAGAGATTTGAGAAGATTAAAACTGAAAAGTTAAGTGTGTGTAAGAGAAAATATTTCGTAATTGTAAGGTTAAGGCATAATGAGTTTAAGTTTTGGGTTAGATGTGGGATAAGTGAAGTTTGGGTTCTAACATAATGCGGTTTGGTTTGGTTTAGTTCGGTTTGCAAAATACAAACCGCAAACCAAACCGAACCGTGCGGTTTTGTTAAAAGATGGCCCGAACAAATCCGAACCAAATGCGGTTTTTTGCAGTTTTGGTTTGGTTTGCGGTTTTCTATTGGGTTGGTTTGGTTTTGGACACCCCTAGTCATAGCGAGATCCAGAATTTTGGTTAGCTGCTCAAGGATCAGTTAAAGGCTTAAAGCTGACGACTCGATGTAACTCGTTCTGGCAATTTTGAAATCTGTTGCATATGATAGGCTTAGAACTGTTCAGTAGCAATACTTTCTTTAGGCTATATTTGAGAGTTGGATTTTGAAGGGTTTTGAAATATATTTGATATTTTAAAGAAAATCGAAAGAACAACATCATAAATGATTATTCAGTACTTCAATCATCACACTTAATTCATTTTTAAAAACATTTTATAGTGTCAATTTAAAAAAGAAAAGTATTATTTGGGGCTAGGGAATGTTAAACCATATCTGAACTAGAATACCTAGTATTATTTGGGGTTTTATGTAAATGGTGCTACTGTACTAGGCATCACCATCATCTTAGCTTCCATTTTCTCACCACTCAGCATTGTATGTGTGTGTGTGCGCGCGCGTGTTTCCTTATTGTGAATTTTAAATGATCTTTTATTTGGTTAACTGCAGGTATGAGAAAAACCTATTGGATTACTTGCAATGTTGAACCTGACATTCAGCACTTGTCCCTTGACAGGCAAAAATTTCCAAGCAACTTTGTTGTGAGGCCTCGAGATCTGAACAGGCTACTTGCTAATTTTCAATCATCTCTTCAAGAAATCACTATCATTGCAACAGAACCTGCTTCTGTACCTCCTGATTCTGCAAATGAAATTGGTGGAAAGGCCGTTGAACTTCGAAGTTACATTGACCCAACCAAAGGTAACAAAGATGCTTCTGTTGGTATATTTATTGGCAGTATATTTATGTCAACAATTTTGTTATGGCAGACAATGATTCATTGCTACACACCCAACTCTGGATAGATCCTAAGGAGGAGTTTTTGCAGTATGTTCATACTGGGGACCCGGTAGATGTGACTTTCAGTGTAAAAGAACTGAAGGTACAGTTGGACAAGTCTTTTGATTACAATGGGATATTTAAGCTTTTACGATTTTTACAGATTGCTGTCAGATGATATTAAAATTTTTATCATGCCATTTTCCATAATGTCTGTTACTCTATCTTTTAGGAATGCACCTGATGTTTTTATCACCATACTGCAGGCATTTCTTTCATTTTGCGAGGGCTGTGAAATTGATATCCATTTACATTTTGAGAAAACTGGCGAGTAAGATAAACTTTGAGCCCATATCTTTATTCTTGCTTACATACTTATCAAACATATCCTAGAAATGGTGTCAGAATATGTTTATTTTGGCAGTTGATATAGTTTTAGTTGGAAAGTTGAGAGAAGATATAAATGGGAAGTTAGGTATACGAAGGAAAAACTCTGTACATGCCTATACCTAAGCAGTAGTAAAACATAGTATATGGAGTGCAAGTTTCAAAAACGACCGACAAAGTAGAGCTGAAAATTGGAGAACAAACAATACCGCAAATCTCATGTTGTGGGTACCTTGGTTGCTTCCATTATTTAAACTTTAAAGTGACAAGAGATAGAGGAAGATGTCAACCATAAGATCCAAATGGTGTGCATGAAATGTTGTATGGAATTGAATTTTGATTGATAATAAGACAATACGTAAACACAATGTTGCAGACTTGCAGCGGTGATAATGTTACAATTGAGGAGGTGTTACACAAGAAAAGATATAAATAGATTTAGAATCATTTCTGAGAAACTTTGGATAGCCCTGATGGTAAAGCAAACAAAACTATAGGCCAAATCACGAAGAGAAACATAAAGGTTGCTTATCTATGTTTGAACCAATACATAACAGACTTTGTAATGTCAATTTATCCATGACGCCAACTTCACCTTCCGAAATAATGTTTGGTTGTTTTGTTGTCTTTAATAGTTATGATGTATTATTAATCATTATTCTTGAATGACATTGCACTTGGCAATCAGACCGATTCTCATGGCACCTAAATTTGGTTTGGAAGATGGGTCCCATTCAAATTTTGATGCTACCCTTGTACTGGCAACCATGTTAACATCTCAGCTTCATGAAGGCGCAGCATCAGAACCTCCAGTGGTGCCTAACAATACACATGCTCGAACTGAAGAAAGAAATGAATCTCCATTGCAGCAAGAGAACTGCAGATCGAATGCATCAGAGCTTCCGTCTGACCACACCCGTATTTGGTCAGACCTTTCAGGTAGTTTCAGTATTGAGTTGTATGATTTGTCATTGATCTAAATTCTCAGCAGCATTTGCATTTTGCAGCAACTGCAGTTAAGAATACTAGTGCTATGGAAGGAAGGCAGGCACAAGAAGGAACAATTTTGAATGATAATGAACAAAGAGAAATTCAAAAGATTAGTACAGTGCAAATTTCAAGAGGAAAATTAGCCGCAAGAAATAATCCCAATGACTCCAATTTGTATCCTTGATGTTACTGTTTGTCTCAATATGTTTTCATTTTCAGCATCATGTACCCATAATATGTTGGATTGTAGTTCTGTTATGTCTTTTAATAATTTTTAAATTATTTTGTTTTGTTTACTTGTGTCTTTGTTGTATGATATCTGTGTCCTATTTAGTATCCCTGCAAGTAGTCAGCCAAAAGGTTTTGTTGGGACTGTGTTTGACATAGATGTTGGATTAAGTCTTTACTTGACTTTACCTTGACTGGTATCTAGCTGCCAACGGACTGAAAATGATCATGTACCTCAAGGTTAGTCATCCAGGCTGGTTAATGAGCTTGCATGATGCTCTTATTGTTCCTTCAGTTACTGATATAATTTATGCATTTATCTAGATATGTTGCCGAATAATGGTCAAGCGGTTTCACAGCATCATCCCAGTAACTGGGTAGATGCTGAAGAGGATGACGAAGACGACGCTGATGAGGATGAGCAGTACATTCAGGCAACACCACCATACTATGATGAACAATAATAATTCAAAGAACTCTCTACTATAATGGCTCTTTATCTTGGTAAGTGCTCTGGCTTATTCTCGTAAATGCTTTGTTTCTTGCAGCTTTCTGATTGCGGTCAGCAACCCATCATCTAGAGCCTGTTAAGGACTTATTTGCTGTAGACTATGTAATTAGGGAAGTATTTTGAAGAGCCTGTAAGAACTTATTTGACACATCTCATAATATAAGCACTTGTGTTGGTTTTTGTATAAACCTATATAAATAACTTACGGTGTGTATATAATTTCTTTTCAACTTACTTCAGCAGTTACCCCGAGATTAAACTCCTTAAAATTGTTCAGTGAGTAATCCTTAATGCACCTTAAGTCTACCATTTAGAAGAACGATTCTTCCTTTTGCAGTTACATGGGCATCTATACCAATGTATTATTGCCTTATCTCTGAATCATATGCAGCTTCCCTTATCCACGCTCCACAGAAATTAATTAGAAAGTACACTCGAATCACATTGAAACAATTTAATTTTTAAGTCATAACAGATCTACATTGTCAGCTTCCTTAGATCATAGGGATACAAAATTGGATATTTTTAACTTATGGTTTTAGATTTGATCATTAAATCAATTCACACAAAAATATTGTTAGGAGCGAGGTTGTCAAAATCGGATTTTGCACAAAGTCTAACTAATTTGTTTAATCTCTAAGCCTTAAATCTAAAACTTAATCATTTCAAAAGGCACACATTCATCACCGTCAAGCCGTAATTGTTGCGCCTGTGCATTTTGGTGGTAGCTGGAAAATGATCTATTGTGGTCAAAATCGGCCAAGATCGCTCGCAATCAATGGTTTACAATATTTTTTCTCGCAATTTAGTTAAAAAATGTGATTCTACTTAAGATTTTAAGATTTAAATCTTGATTTTGACAAACATGGTTAGGAGGACTTTGCCTTTGGCAAAACTTAAGAAGTATTCCATGAGAATAGTCTTTGTTTTACCTATGGGAGAAATAATCACGTGTTTAAAAAAAGTAATCTTAAATTTGATTCAGCCTTCCAACAAGACACTACGATTTCAAATAGCTTATGGAAGAAAATAATAATGTGAACAAATAAAACAGGAACTAGAATAAAATATTGACCTTTCTTTAGACTCTGCTTGGCAAATATTTTTTTAGCTTATAATTTATATCTTATAAACTCGTATGACAATAAAAGATCTGTTTGGTAACAGTTTTTTTGTTACGAGTTTATAATTTATTTTATTAGCTTATAGCTTATTTTAAGACGCTATTTTAAATAGCGTTAACATATAGCTTATAACTTATCATTTTTTCTTCTATTTTTATTCTTATTATTTGAACTAAAATCCACCATTATCTTCTATAATTTATTATAATTTAAAATAAAACAATAATTTAAATATCTTTTATGTCATTTTATTTTATGAGATAATTAAACCGCTAATTTTATCAAACACTTCAATTAGCTTATCAGCTATAAGTCATTAGCCATCAGTTATAAGTTATAAATTATCAGTCACCAGCTTTCAATTATAAGTTATAAGCTATCAGTTAACTTATCAGTCAATCGTTATTTTTATCGAACAAAGCCTTAGTTATTCAAAAATAATAACAATATAATATAATAAATGTCATATCTCACATCTTTCTGGTGCATCTTTTGCCAGCTAGTTTGGTTGACAATGTGGAGGCCATAGAACTGTCTTGGACCACTGTACCCATTCAGAAGGATAAGGAAGTAGGTAGCTACTTTTATATTATTTTAGATTTGAATATTAGGATTCCCTGCAAGATTAGTTATGGGAGTTCGACTACGTTGGACTCGTTCAACTGTTTATACCAAATTCCATATAATCCTAGATTTGACATTGGTTTCTTCTGGATTCTAATTTAATTTTCCTGACATGTGAATATATGTTTTCTTCCAAAAGTCTGTCTTGAATATATGAAAACATGTCTTTAGTCTTTTCTTATTTTCCAAGATGAAATTGCCAAATTTTTTATATTTACAGACTATTTATTTTATGTGTTGGAGATTATGTTGTATTGTCATTCAATTGTGTAAACGGATTCGATCTTTGTTCAAGGGATTCGATAACAGAGATGTAGGTTTGAACTTGCGAGATCTTATTCATTTTTATCATTATTTTTATCATTGCTGTTATATGAGTGAGCAACCAATTTGATTGATTTTAGTTTTAACAAATACTTTGAGTGAGAATATATATATTTGCCGAAAGCAAATTATAGCATATTCTTTCTTTAGCATTTAGGGTGATGTTTCAAAGCGGGGCCGAGGCTGTTCAGCCGCTGACCCAGTCTATGTTCAATCATAAATGAATAAATCAAAGTGTGGTGATTAAAAAATGACATAAAAGTGGACATTTCTCTAAGTTATTAAGACTAAAAAATACTCTAAGTTAGTAGGATTTGTTTAATCATTTTTGGTTAGTTAGCAGCTGGAAATGCCGGAATGAAAGAATGCTTCGGAACTTGAACGCGTAAACACCTGTCAAGGGAAAATGTGACTGCATGTAAGTTATTGGGTTCAAGTATGAATAAGAAAAATCTAAATTTAAATTATGATTCAAATGATTTATCGGCCAATTTTTATCTACTTTTTACGAATTTTCTGAATTTTTTATCTTTATTTTTTAATAAATATATTTTTAATTAACTTATTGTGTATTTAAATTTATTATTATTCTTAAAAAATTACTCTCGCCTGTATATGTGACGATATTTCGGGTTTAATTAATAATCTTGGTAGCTTCTGCCTCTTTCTCTTAATAATACTTCTACTAGTTTATTGATTGATCCTAGACTAAGACGGCTTGATATAGAAACTCAACTCGTATAAAAAGAAAAAAAAATACTTGACAATTCTTCTTAATAAAATAAGAGAAAGAATATTTTTACACCACTCTTATACTACAATGTATTTCACATTTTACTGTTCATAGTGAACATTATTAGTGAATAATAAAATATTATAATAATAAATATATATATTCTTTTAAAATATAATTTTTTTATAGATTAAGAGAAATATATTGGCATCTCGTACATCTGTTATATTCAATGGAAACCGTTTAATCAACTTTGCGAACGAGAGTGTTAACATAAGGTATTTTGATTTCTTCTATTTATTATGATATACTTACAAAGAGAAATAAAGGAAAAAAATAATTTTTTTATCAGAATACTTAACGAGACGTTGAATATCACTTACTTATCTTCATGTGCGATGGAAAACTCAAACCTATGTAGTTATGAGTGAGAAAAATATATTTTTTTTTAATTATTGTGCTTGACAATATGTTGAATCTTGCTTTTGTGTAACACCATAAACCCCCTAATGTGATTTATAAAATAGTGCATGAAATATGAAGATTTCAACCAGGGTGTCACATTAACAACTTCCATTTTCAACCAGGGTGTCACATTAACAACTTCCATTTTATCAGTAAAAGGTGGAAATTAAAAAACATTACATTAACAACTTAATTTTCAAATAACTTAAAGTAATAAGATATAACAAGGTAGTTTATTCAACACAACTTAAAAATGTAGCAAAACCCAACTCGATGTTACAATATCAGAGCAACACCTGATACAAAACTAAACAGCTGACAAAGGTACGATGAACATAAATAAAACAAACTAGCGAAGAGGCCAACTACGACATCCTTGGTAACCGATAGCTAATCACTCCTCGTACTCAATATGGGAATCATCTGTAACAAATGCAACAATTGGGAACATAGAAACAAGAAAAGGGTGAAAATACATTCATATATGATAGCGGTGCACAAAACAGCAAGGATAGTTCGCATATCAAACATATTTCGTCAACATAATGTACAGCATATAAATTATTATGCAATGTGTATTTCCTCTACTCCCATGCATGTGGTACCATCCTACAACCTTGAATTGAAGTCATATAACGCTAGATATCAGAGTTATGTTATTGAGAGATCCTCGACATTGGACCAAAGTCTTATAACACTTGACCGAAGTCTTAAGCTATCCTCCGATAAAGATGTGCAAGCAATCACCATCCGAACCTCCTAATCCCATTATCAATTGTCGATAACAACACTGGACCGAAGTCCTTAAACACTACACCGAAGTCCTACAACTGTGGACCATAGTCCTATAACACTGATTCCTCTCTGAACCTAAAACTCAGCATAGCTCAACATTTTTCATCATAACTCAACATAATAATAAAAAAATATTATTTTCTCATCAATACTCACCAACAACATTAAAACCGCATCGAAAAATCATGTTTTCCTACTAATCATACCTTATATTCGAATAATTATTTAAAATATCAAACAGAGTCGGAATTAAGCAAATGAATATGTTCCGAAAATCTTAGAGAGTCTAATTTAAGAATATGATTTTTATTTCAGGACATAACACACCACTTGGTTCAGTTTAATCAAGCCACAAGAACGAGTACTCACATTTGGCATAATGTTTCGCCTCATTTCAAAATGGCGCAAAAAAATATACTTATGAGAAAATTATAAAAATTTCCAGTTGAAAATATCATCAAAACCTCTTTCCAACGCACTTAACTGTCCCTCAAAGGAGTTATAAAACTCTAGCTCTATTCGTTTCAGTTTAGCCCTATCACAAATATTTCCTACATAAAATCTAAAACATAATGTTTGACTTCAAAATAGCACACAAAATTATATACTTATGATAAAATTATGAAACTCTTTAGTTTGAAAGATCATTAAATTATCTTTCTACGCAACTGGCAGCATCCCAAGAGGACTTACGAAACTAAGTTATGCCTGAAATAAGACGATCAATCCCCTTTTGTGTCTACAAAGGATTTTATGTGTTTTCTCCCCATTAAACAGATTCGAAAGTCATCTGTCTTTTCTGTTTGAGTTCTCACCGTCCCAAAACATATGATAAACATTGGTTTGTGTCATGCTTGAATCTCAACTCATCACTACTCAATCCTACCTAATCACAAGGTGAGTGATAACTTAACAAAGTTAATTCACCTAACTCTAAAAATACATCAGAGTCATCAAAACTCAACTCTAAGGTCATCACTACTACGTAGATACCAATTAACAACGGTTGGAAAAGGCATATAATGACGATGGCGCAGGCGTTGTTATGTAGAGTGTCGTTGTAAATGGATACTTATAATCACAGGCCATTAACCGTTGTAATTACCTGGAAACAGCGCGCCCTATCACAACGATTACTAAAACGAACCGTTGTGATAAATATAATGCTCCTAGGTTCGATTCCCAGCTGCGCCGTTTTGATATTTATTTTTTTCTGTGCAGCGTGCGAGATATTATTATGGTTATATTTTATGCCCGTCGTTATATATTCTACAGACACAAATATACAACCACGACTTGGTTTTATAACCGCAGTAAAAACTTCCTATGTTTTAAATATGCATTTCTCAGGCATTCAAATTCATCTCATTATTGAACCTGTAACCATTTTAACCATAACACATAAGGTATACATGCATATAAAGAGCATGAAATACTTCCTATGTTTTAAATATGCATTTCTCAGCAATTCAAATTCATTCCATTATTGAACTTGTAACCATTTTAACCATAACAGATAAGCTAACATTGTTCATTTGTAAGTATTGTAACTATTATAACCATAAAATACAGCTAACAGATAAGGTATACATTATGTAAATATTGTAACTATTATAACCATATTTACACCAAACACTATATTCATGTCATCAATACAGAAAAGTGTTATTTACATAATCTCTACAGAAAAAAGTCATTGACATCATCAATCAGCAGGACCCTTAAGAACATTGTGGATATATGCCCAACGTTTACGAAGATCTACGAAGTCCTCAACGGGAAATGAGGTTTCGTCGTTAAACATCTACATAAGAAACATCTACATAAGAAAAAGGCAATAACATGTATGATAATAATTCAATAGTCAACTTATATATTAATATATGTAAACATTTTATGACATATATACCTTATCTCATAAATCAACAATGTCGGCAAGGACAATGTTTAGCATGTGTTTCATGACATAATAGCCACACTCGTAATTCCCAGGTTGTTTCCTTGTCTACAAATTTAAGCAAAAATCACATGAATACAACCACAATGAATGTAAATGAAAGAAACATAATCGTGCCACATACTTTAGGACAAATCCATCTGGGCTTTCTTCTAACATTGTTCATCATATTCACTTGCTCCACAACACTGTACATTAAATTTGAATTAAACATATTACATGATAAACTAATTAGAATGTCAAAGAAAATGAATTAAGCATACACTTACGAATTAATCATATCTTTCATTTTGTTTTGCAGTGGATCATGCAAGGAACACAGAAAAGTTATCGTATTCGTCCTAAATGATATGATGATCAATTGCCAATGACCACTGAATAAACAAGAGCGTATATAGGTTAATGGTATTTGCTAAAACAAAACTAAATATAGAATAAATATCAATTCCAAAAATACTTACGTGCAGAGGAATGGTGCTAGGTAACAATCTTTTCCTCCCTCATTTAACTGTGTTATCAAGTACTCTCGGGTATCTTATGGTTCATTAAAAGTCCAACGAATAAAAAGTGGTTCCAAGATTCCGTAAGTACTCGATTTATTCAACTCTATACAAAGACGGTGAATGTACCTAAATGGTTAAAGAAAATGAATAAATTAGGGGTGATGTTCTATAAATGATAATGTTTTATAATGACATGTATATTCAACTATATATACTTATGTGCACCAAACTTGCAATATCCTGATGTCCAGCCACTTATACCCACCAAGAAAATCCCTTACATCATCAGGATTATAATAGAATAAACTCAAACGTGGACAATGTTCTAGCGGGAGAGGTTGCGCTTCATTTATCACCGCAACTTTCAAGTATAACATTGTGATTTCATTTGGATTAGGGTTCATTATATCATTGCGGTTACCCGCATGGGGGATGGGCTGAACAATTACTTCCTTTTGTAGAAGCATGACGTACAACACTTCTACTAGGAGTCTGATCATCATCATCACCATCAATATTATGGTGATCTTCATTTGTCTGTTGTTCCAAGTTTTCACTTAATCTCTACATTATAATATTCAATTAAAACATCAAACAAAAACAAGCACAATATTATATATCATACATTTTCGATAAAACAGTAACATCTCAAGTAAAGTACATACCAAATACAACTCTTGGAACCTTTCCATATTTTCTCCCTTTTTTCCTTCTCCTCTTCTATCATTCTCCGTTATTCTTCTAATTGCTTCTCAAAATTTTCAATATTTTGTCTTTGTGCAATAATTTTCGGGCTTTCGATTCTTTTTGTTTGAGACCCAAAGAATGGCCTCAAGCCGACACCTTCTCCAACAGCACGAACACGCCCACCATGCTCATCTGTTCCGATAGCTTATACTAATATGTCATATCGTGCTTGCGGAACAAATGTGCCTTCACGGGTTGCCTCAACCAAATTATCCTACACAACATGAGAAACTTACATATATTGTTACCAACACATTAAATAAAAATAACATAAGCACTACAAATCATACTTACAATTTTTTCGGCAACTACTCTTGAAGCCTCAAAGGTGTACTCTCCATCTGATCTTAATCAAGTCCTCTTCCATTTCTCATGTCTTGAAGGTGGAGATGGGATGCGATCATCTCCGGTTTCTGATTATCTTTCAAGCATGATTTTTTCCTCAAGATTCATATAACCCCCACGAGACAATCTATGGGGGTACATGTTCTTAGCCTTATTGAGTATTCCGACTTCGCTTTTAACCTGTTATGAACATAGTGAAAAAAATATGATTAGTATCTATAAATCATTAGCATAACATTATCGGTTACATGAGAATAATACTAACCTTAAATTCCTCATAACGACGTATCTTTGTAAACCTTTTCCATTGTTTCTTCGATATAAAACTATATCGAATCCATGGATGAGCAAGACCGCTCTTAGGCCTCCTAATATAGTCAGTCGTGAGCTGTGCCTTAAATCCCCTCTAACGAGTACCAGCATATGATATCCACTTTTTTTTCAAATTTGAGTCATCGTCGGTAAACTCAAAATTCAACTACATTTAAATCAATATATAAGTATGTATTATAAATTATAGATATTGATATCGGCGATATATGAAAATTATAGTATGTAATACCTTAACATCAGTCCATATGCTTTCTTTGACCTTATTATCAACTTGTTTCCAATCATTAATCAATATACTGATCTTGCTACGTGCAAGGAGCGAAACATAACTCTTAAAAGTAGAGTAGTGTTGACAATCCACTACTCTGTACAACAAATCAAACTGGATAGGAATTTTTTCACCTGCTGAGTTCTGGACAGATGTGAATTGGGGCATCATTGTGACGCCTCTTTGTGATCTTTTTGTTTGACTTTCAGTTGTTTGAGTATCATTGTCTAACATCTCATTTGTTTGAGTTTCTTCGCTGGTTTCTGATGAAGAACTCAACAAGGTCGACATCTAAGTTCAAAAACAACAACAACAACATAAACAACAAGAACATAAACATCAACCATAAAATAAAGCAACAACAACCACAACAATGGCAAATGAAGTTTATTGTAGATGCATGGGGAAAAATATTTTAGGTACCCTAAACGTGATGACTAAGTAAATGATGTTGGTGTTGGTGATGGTGTTGTCTTCCTTCCTTATGGTGACGATGGTGTTGTTGTTGTTTTCCTTCTAGACGGTAACAACTTGATTGATCGTGATGGTTTTGTCAACTTGGTTGACGATGACGACGACAATGGCAAATACACAGTGAAGTAGGAACGATGGTGTTTCGGATGAAATCGTGTAATGTTTCACAGTAATGAATGTTAGGGTATGGGTTGAAATTGTGTATTGTTTCGTCTAGTTTCTATTTGCAATGGAAAAAAGGATACTGAAGAGACAAGCTAACTAGGAGTGTATAATATTATCACGCTACCACAACGGCCAATAATTGCAACCGTAGTGATATTTTACTTTCATGGTGAAATTTCATAAAAAAGCGCTAGAGTATTAACAATTAAAAATTTTAAATAAAAAACAAAATATATCACAACGGTTGTAAACATCAACCGTAGTCATAAACTTTAAAGTTTTTTATTTAAAAATAAATAAAAATGAAAAGGCGCAACTTAACAACGGTGGAACTCTTGAACCGTTGTCATAAACTTTTAAGTTTTTTATTTAAAAATAATTAAAAAAGAAAAGTCACCACTTAAAATTAAAGGAATAACATATATGAGGGCCCTGAGGTTCGAACCCATGAAAGCTTGAGGTTATCACAACGGTTGGCTGCTTAACCGTTGTTATATACTAATAATTTTTTATAAAAAAAATAATATTATGATAGCGCCTTAGTTTAGAGTTGTCACAACGGTGTAGGGAATAAGCGTGGTGACCATGGCGTTGTTGTTTACGCGTTTTGTAGTAGTGCATATACCTTCAACTCTAACTCTAAATCTGTCAAAGGACTCTAAACAAATAAAAACATGACTATAAACTCAACTCATTAACAATTTTAGAGTCAATTCAAAACATGTTAACAATTCTAAATATATTAGTTAACTCAAGGTTCACATGTGACAACTCTACTAAGGTATTTGCCTATAGATGGCAAGGATTCTCATAACCCTCACCTTAACTCTAAAATTACCTCACTGCAGCTGGCAAGAGTTCTCTCCAAAATCCTCGCTTTAACTCTAATATAATGACTAAACTTAATGACTATACAAACTCATCACCCATAATTCACACAATAATAAACTCATCAATTACACACAATTGGACATTTATTTCACCAATTATCACAAAATCAACATTAGGTTCATCAAGTCAAGGCTTATATTCATGGACATCAAAAGTCAACATTATACATATAAATGAATACGAAAATTAGTGATCAACCAAACACGAAAAATAACATTTTATCACCAAGATCTAGATAGGCTTGCACAATCACCTCAAGATCCAAATCTTCATCAATAGAAGAAACAAGAGAAAGGGAAAAAGAAATAGGATAAAGAATCCTCTATACCCTTCATGCTTAAATACCCATTGCATGAACGATTCTCCCCCTTACCTCGAATTTAGAGAAATGTTGAAACTACGGTAATAAATTTCCTATTTGCCTTCAAAAGCTCTCACAGGGTTGCCTCTTTTTCTCCTTATCCTTTTCTCACAAAAACACGTTCTGACAACTCTCTCACTCTTTTTCTCTTACATAAAACCTAATTCATTTTTATTTTAATTAACTCTACAAGTCCCCCCCCCCCCAACTCTCACTAATTCTACCCACCTCCCTAATTTAATTAAAATTTTATTTTAATGTCCAAAACTCATTTTCTCATATTTCTCTATTTTTTTAATTATTAAAAATATATCAAAACTCTAATTCAATATTAAATTATTTTTCCTCACTTCCACACTAATTTAAATTATTCTACTCACACTCATATTAAATTAAATCAAATAAATACATCAAAACACTTCCAAAACTCAATTAAAAGTAAAATAATCAAAATCGAGGTGTTACATCCTACGTATCCCCAAGTGCGATAGGGAACTCAAAGCTACGCAGTTTTGAGTGAGAAAAATATATATTTTATTATGGTGCTTGACGAGACGTTTAATCTTACTCCTACTCATCCTCAAGTGCGATGAGGATCTCAAAGGTACATAATTATGGGTAGCAAATGTTTATTTGTTGGTTGTTTTTAGCGAAAGATGTTTAGGTCGCATTTGAGCGGTTAAACATTGCTTGCTACTCACACATAGGAGAAGTGAACATTGTTTGTGCTTCGCGTTGAAATGAATCATGTCCTGATCGCATTCAAGCAGAAAATCTTGCTTCTCACCCGCGCGTGGGATGAATGAAGCGTTTGTTTGTGCTTCACATCATAATGGATAAAACATTGCTTGTTTATGAAAAAAAAATTATTGCGCTAAGGTGGAAAAAAGGTTTGATTGGTTGAAGTTGCTTTTAGGTGGATGTCGAGTATTCAAAAGGTATTACGACTTGTATCCAAATACTCTGGGAAAAAGGGGATATTATATTTGATTAATCCTTTTTCATCTGATTTTTGAAAAGTGAGAGATGAATCGAGTCACGATTCCTTCATGGAAGACAAACATCCAAAAGGCAAGCTATTACGGCTTGTATCCAAATGCTCAGGGGAAAAAGGGATATACATCCAATTAGTCCTTTTTCTTCCATGAAAGAATGAACTAAACTCGATTAATTATTGTGTTTTTTAACGGAGGATGAGTATCCGAAAGGCAAGATAATACGGCTTGTATCTGAATACTCGGGGAAAATGGGATATTACGTCTAATTAATCCTTTTACATCCTAGTTTTTAATTGTAAAAGATGTTTGATATGAGCCGAGTTAATATTCCTCAAAGATGACGAGTACTCAAAAGGCAAGCTATTATGGCTTGTATCCAAGTACTCAGGGGAAAATGGGATATTACGTCCGACTAATCATTTTTTATCCGTAAATGAATGAATTGAATTCGATTGCGTTATTATGTTTTTAAGAGGATGGCGAATATTCAAAAGGCAAGCTATTACAACTTGTATCCGAATACTCGAGGAAAAGAGAGATATACATCCAATTAGTCCTTTTTTATCCGAGTTTATTGAGAGAAAAAACGAGTTGAGATAAACTCGATTAAATTGTGAAAAAAGATTTTAGTTAAGTTGTGAAGATAGTCTGATTTTCTTATGTTAAAAATAATGAGAATATTGATTTTTATAATATTCATTTACTAATTAATCCATGCATTAAAAAAAATCAAAAGGAAACTCAAAATGAAGTGTAAAGAGAAGGGAGGATGTTCAGTAAGTAAAGAGAAAAAACAATTTGGGCATAAGTGTCATACCCCAAATTTTGACCACTAAGATTTCCCATCATTGTGAAAATCATCATCACAATGTGGATGAACCGTCATGCCTCATCAATCTCCTCGAGGATTGCTGAGCATTCACTACAATCAAAGATTAGGATTTTGAGCCCACTCAGAGCACTTAGACAAAGGATCAATCAAGGAATGACATGATCTTCAACTTGTCTAACCTCTTAAAAATCCACAAAGCATCAAGAGGTCTCCCACATCAAGAATCAAGCACAAGGTTGCAACATTCCAAGTGGATTAAGCCTCAAGATTGCCAGTGTCACCAAATTAGGGTTTTGGTCGACCAGGGCCTCTAGGTGGAAATTTTCCTATGGACATGAGCCATTGCCTCAAAACATAATCCAAAATTCTCCAAGGGACCTCATGGACCCAATCATCAAGTCAATTTAGCCTCAGGGGATGCATTTACCAGAAATCAGGAATTAGGGTTTCTTGACCTAATTCACCTCTAAGTTAACTTTTGGGACAAAACATGAGCCAAGACCTCAAGACATGATTTGAGGGTCTCCAATAAACCACATTGATCCATTTACAACAATGGATTGATTCAAGAATCTTGATCAACAAGTTTCATTTTCATCTGGACCACAATTAGGGTTTTGAGGAAAAAGTCAACTGTATCTTTGACTTTTGACCCAGGCATGCTCCCAGACCTTGGGACATGATTCAATACACCCTATAACACCCATGGAACATGTCCACCAAGTTTGATTTAGATCAAGGACTTGATTTCATAAAGGATCGCACAGTTTGGAATTCATCTGATAAAAAGTCAACTGTGCACAAAAGTCAAAGTTTGACTTTTTGAGATTTTTCACAATTATGGTTCCTTGACCCTAAAATGATGTTAATGTGTGATTTAAATCATCATTCATCAAGAAAAATCAAAGAAAGTGGGATAACTTGTAAAAGGGGTAACCATAAAAACTTAGAATTTTTCTAAGTTATGAAACAAAGTGGCTAGGGTACCAACTTTCAAGGATCATATCTTGAGATCCAAGAAACCATTTTGGATGATCCAAAGATGGATTTATAGATCTCATGGCATACTTTAAAAGTGTCAACTACACCTCATTCCAATTCATCATGGATTTTGAGTTATGGTTGGATCAAAACGGCTGAAAACCTAAAATTGACATTTTTCAACACTTAGTCAAAATCTGCCTTGTAATTTCAGCAAGAATGTCCAAACTTCAAGGATGTTTTTCTCCATGATACAAGTTGAACCAAGTCTAGGGTCAAACATCAAAGTTGAAGTATGTCATCTCACCTTTCCAGAAAGTCCTAGAAAGCCCATTTATCATTCTCGAGCAGAAAGTTATGATCTCTGCAAAAGGCATTGATAAAACAGAATTTTCATGACAGCTTTTAGGACAGATTTGATCATACAAGTTCAAGGTCATTTTTGACGACTTCACAAGTCTTATCTTCATAAACCTTGAACATAAAAGTTGAAGTACGTCATCTCAGCTTTCCAGAAAGTTGTAGAACGTCCATTTATCATACTCGAGCAGGAAGTTATGGATTTTACAACAAGGCTTGCAGCAGCTGAATTTTTCAGGACAGATTTGCACATTTCTTGTGCCACACGAATTTTCAAGACTTGTCATCATTTTGGACACATCTGAGGATGAAATCCAAGGGGGATGATCTGATCCATAAGCCTCCCAAGTCCAAGATCCCACAAGTAGCATGCCAAACCTAAAAAGCTACAAAGAGGGACAAAACTCCAATTTTGTTTTGGAGCATTCAATGGATGCACCAAGGTGGCATGAACTGAGCCAAATTCTAACTGAATTCAGTCAAGACATATCCAACAACTAGGGAACCAAAGGTCTGTGCTCTAACCTCTAGTCAATGGCTAGAGGAGACTTGGATTCCCATTGATCAACATTGGTCAAACCTCTGTTGTAGTTGCCATTCACTATTGCAGCCAAAACAAACTTGCTCTACTATAAATAGAGCTCATTTGTGCTCAGTTTGAGTACACCAAAGCCATCAAATAGATGCTTTCCTCAAAATCACTTTCTCTAGGCAAAAATACCTTCTTTAGCAAGGTAATTCTGAGTTTTTGAGTTAGAGAGCATTTCCATCACAACTCATGATCCAAACACATCCAATATGTCATATCTAAGCTGTCCAAACTCTCATAAGTGACCTGTAACACCAAATCAAAAAATCTTAAGTCCAGTACTGTCACACATCAATCAAAAGCAGTCAGACCTAACATCTCACCAAAAGCCTCACAGACACTTGTGAACTTAAAAAATAACCTAAGAGAGACCCCCTTTTTTGATAGCATCTGTAAAGCAACAGTTTTGACTGTTTAACCTCAGTTTGCAAGCATGGTTAATTGGAGACATCTATTTCCCTTCCTTAATCAGCTCAATAGGATAAAAAATGAATCGAACTGTAGTACCAAAGCGATAGTGATTCGAAACCACAAAAATCGCGCTACAATAAGGCCTAAAAAACTAAAACAAAAAACTAAAGAGAAAGATGAGGGGGTGCGTTGTAGCACCCAAGGGTGTGCCCACACCATGGGCTAAGAGAGGCACAAACTCTTTCACCACACCAACAGGGGATGTGAGAAAGTAAATAGGGAGCGTTATAAGCAAAAATACTGGGTCTAAGCCCTAGTTTGTAGGAAAAGAAAACGTAAGGGGAGCCAAAACAAAAATGATGGAGCGCATGGTGATTTATTTGGCCAAAGGCCTAAATCAACCTGAAACCCTAGGTTTGAAAAGGGGAAGAAGCGCCGCCTTTCATTTTCCTTTTCCCCTCTCTCTTCTTCAAATTGCATCTTTCTTTCTTTCTTTCTTTCTCTCTCTCTCTCTCTCTCTCACACACACACACACACACACATACACACACACGAACTCTCTCAACCCTATCTCTATGCTTGTTTTCTAGAAAACACAATAATAACATTAAAACCCTCTCTCAAAATCTCACCTAACTCACTCTCTCCTCTTTGATTTCTCTCTCAAATACAAAGCAAAACAAATAACAACAAACCAAATTCAGTTAAGAAAAACATCCAACTTATCTCTCTAACCCGCGACCTCTCTTTCCCTCACTCACCCTTAACAAATTCTTAGCAAACAAACTCAACATCCAAACAAAATCATACAACAACAACATACAACGAACATTCAAGACCAATCACAATCCCTAAACATTAAATAATCACTGTTGGCTCAATTAACATAGATTAAGGCGTGATTTTAAGGGCAAAACATTCTAATTGCGTGCAGAGAGAAGAACTCACGAATGAAAGGGCAAAAAATGAAGAACACTAACCCAGATTCTGGCGGGTGTATGAGTGTTTAGGCGAATCTTCCTAGTTTCCGACGAGGTGAAGCAACTTTCTGGTGAGCTTAACTTGATTAGGTAAACACGATTTTGAGCTATTTTCTTTTCACTTCCACTTATTTTCTACCATCTCTGATCACCTCTTCTGAAACCTATTGAATTCTCCCTAATTCACTTTGTTTGGATTCTGCTTTGTTTATTGCTTTGGTCGGCCAATTGTTTTGATAATTGTCAGACTTGCGTTTCAAGATTCCTTATGGCCGCATCGGTATTCTTCTGATTTGACATTGACATTTGCATAAATTGCGTGAGAGTGTCTTCCATTTTTGTATTTCCAATGGGAGCTTGCGGAGGTTGAGTGTAATTTTGGTATTGTTGACGATTTGACGGTCCGGCTTCTTGATGTCTCCACTGTTGTTGATAACCTTGATTACCTCTTTGTTGGTAACCTTGGTTGCCTTGTTGGTAAGGAGGCCGAGGTTGGTATCCTCGATTTTGGTTTCCAGCATAATTTACCTCCTCCATAACCGGAGGACAATATCCGGTAAGATGATCTCCTATACACAGTTCACAATAAGCTACTTGCACACTCTTGCTTGAGGAGTCATGAATCTCTTTGAGTTGTTGAGGAAGTTTGGACATTTGTTTCGTTAACAACTCAACTTGGGATAATAACTTGTTTTGAGCAAGTATAACATCATTTGTTCCCAACTCCAAAACTCCCAGAGTCCTTTGAGAAGGCCCACGGTTATGGTTCCCCTGATGGTCATTTAAAGCCATCTTGTCAATTATGGCAATGGCTTCTTCGGCACTTTTGCTCATTAAGGATCCACCCGCAGTGGCATCCAACAATATTTTCTGCACTAATTGAAGACCATTCCAAAAAATATGAATTTGAGAAAGCTCATCGAAACCATGCCTTTTACATTTTCTCAACATGGATTTGAATCTTTCCCAAGCTTCGTTGAGAGATTCGTTTGCACCTTAGGTGAAAACTGCTATTGCGGTCTTTGCCTCCATGAAACGATTGTGGAAAGAATCGTTCCAAAAAAATTTCCTCAAGTACATTCCAATCAGTCATGATTGCCGTCGATTAATCAAGATACCATTCCTTGGCCTTCCCAACGAAGGAATGCGGGAATAGTCTCTTAAATAGTGATTCCTCTTCAGCTTCGGGTGCACCAGTTGCTCCCGCAATCTCGTAGAACTTTGTCAAGTGTGTAAAAGGATCCTCGTGATCCATACCAGTGAAAGGACTCTGATATAGAAGAGAGACAATACTAGTCTTCATTTCTGAATGACGACCGTTCTGAGCATTGCAAGTAAACTGTACATTATGTCTTGGACTGTTTGTACAAGGTTTAGAAGCAGGTGGTGGTGGTGGTGGATCCATAATTGGCGGTAACTGTGGAATTTGCATCGAAGTCGAACTCTCCTCTCGCTCTCGCCTTTCTTTGGCAAGTTGCCTCCTCCGCCTTGTTCTGCTATTGATTTTACGAGCGGTTCTTTCATTCTCAGGATCGAACAGAAGTTGGTCCGCAGGTAACTTTCCTCGCATAAAACGAAGTCTGCACACTAAACCAAACAAATCAACAAGCTCAAGAAAAATTTGACAAGCTTAAAACAAAATAACTATTGCAATGCTTGTAATATCAAACAACAATCCCCGGCAACGACGCCATTTTGTTGAAACAGTATTTCGTGGGGTGTTTTTATCGTATCCGCATGGATTGTGCGATATTTTGATGTTTGCCGTTCAATAGTCGCAATGTCTTAAGTTAAGGGGTTTCAAATGATTTTTGGTTCTGTTTAACATAAATTTGTAGCAAAGAGTAAATTAGAGCAAAGATGTTGGAAGTTTTTAGAAAAGCATGTCAAGATTAGGTTTCGTTAATCCTTTTCATACATATTCGATTAATCAAGCATATGAACTCAGTTCCGACTAATACAATCGCGTATCCTCGCGAATAAGTTTATGTCTAAAGCAAAGTTGTGAGTGTCATTGTTTAGATCGCTAGATGATGTTTCACGCTAACAATCAAAACAACAATCGTTAAGATCAATACAAAGCGAATAATGAATCCCAAATCTATGTCTAGAGTTTGGTTTTTAAGAGATGCAAATATTAGGTCATGATTTGTAAAATCTATGTCTAGAGTGATACAAACCACACATACATCATTAAGAACAAATAACTTCATCTATATTGATCATAAACCTTGTTCATATACAAAAGATCAAAAGAAATACATATGATCAAGATCAACTACATCTAACCTTAACACAAGAGTGTTTAGCTACACATTGTCATGGTAGCTTGGATGACAAGTTTCAAGAGGAGATGAAAGAACATCCGAGTCGAATAATCGAGATTGAATGTGACTTCAGCTTCTCTATGTTAAAATTCACTCTTGGATGATCAAAACTCAGAAAAGTATGTTTTTGTGTCAAGAAATTAAGTTATCATCCCAAGGAAACTGAAAAATCTATTTATACACACTTGAGTTCTGATGCATTCGCCTAGCGAATGATTCCTTCGCCCAGCGAATGAATAAAAATGGCACTTTAAGTGCCTCTGAAGGCTTAAACTGCCCTTGGCTGTCATCACGGGTTCGCAATACGAACGTTTCATTCGCAAAGCGAACCATTCGCCAAAACATTCGCCAAGCGAATTTTGGTTCCTTCCGCCACTGCCTCAGCCAAGACTTCTTCGCCAGGACCTTCGCAAAGCGAAGGAAGTATCGAACATTCGCCACTAGTTTGCAAAGCGAACTTTAGGTCCTTTTGCTTCTGCCCAATTCTGGAGCTATTCGTTGGTAGACTCGCTGCTGTTCGCAAAGCAAACCTTCACTGGCACCTTCGCCAGAGTTCGCAAAGCGAACACTCTGTTGTTTTCCTCATTCTTTGGCAGCTTGTATCATCTCTTTGTGTCTCTATCCTTTGATCAATTAGTGCACTTTTCTGCACAATAACACACACATTACAAGCACCAAAGGTATAAATACAATACATGAAGAACAACAATAATTCACTCTTAAAATCCATAATCAAACATAGAAAAGTGTTGAAAAATGCCAATGATCAAATACAATTATGTAGCATGTTTGACATCTAACACTACTCTAAGTCAAGCACGCTTAAATATGAACTTCTTATTGGTTACGTTATCAAAAATAAGATGCATCTTGTTGGTATTTGTAGTATTTATTAATCCTTATAAGTCTTCCTTCAACCATGCAGTCCTATACCTACACACCCCTATGATCCCTATCATTCTGATGTGAATTCAATTTTTCCCTAGAAACTGCTAGAAGTGTCTCATCGTCATGCCTCGTGCATCGACAACCACTCCCTCGCCCTCGGGTGTTACATGTAACCACTCTCTGCCTTCTTCAGCCTCGGGTGTTACATTTTAACTTTGTGGTGTATGTATGTGACGTAGATATCAAATAGGATATTTATATAAGCTTGTTTCTAGTGTAGAAGGCTGAATTTGTATTATCTTAATGAAGAAGAAAACATGTGTGAATAATGAATGATGTAAATTCGTGGCATGATGACAATGTAAAGATATTATTGTGCAAAATTTAAATATTTAGTGATTTTTTATTGTAATTTGTATTTAGTGTCAATCTAACTTTTGTACTAACTTGGAAAAGAAGAAATATGACATGTAATGTTAATGTGATGAGAAAGAAATAAAAATTCAAATGTCAATTAAATGGAAATGCCCGGACAAAATTAGGGTACAAAATTTTGGTTGTTGCATATGTTTGAATTTTGAATTCGAAAATAGGAAACACTTATGAAAATAGGCAACGCTTGAAAAGTGTTGTTATAGGCGAAATAATACAACTTTTAGTAAAAATATTGCTGAAAAGGTGTTGTTTCAATAAGTATCGCAACATTATGAAACAACACTAACATGGACAATAAATAGATCATTTTGTATTCATAAAACACAACACAAAAATGTATATCCTCTTCAATAAAATTTCAGATTCTATTCTCTACATTTGAGTTTTCATCCGTCTTGTGCAAACTTGAAAATAGCACTACTACGGAAAACCCATTTAACAATGGTTGGGAAAGGTATGTAATCACGCGTGCACAGACGTTGTTATGTAGAGTGTCGGTGTATATATGATACTTACAATCACGGACTAGTAACCGTTGTATTAAACTGAAAAGAGCGCTACCTATCACAACGGTTTTTACAAACAACCGTTGTGATAAAGTAATTGTCCTAGGTTCGATTCCCAACTGTGTTGTTTTGATATTTATTTTTTTCTGAACAGCGCGCGAGATATTATAACGGGTGTGTAATATAACCGTTGTTAAAGCACATGATATTATTACGGTTATGATATATAACCATTGTTACTTATTCTGCTGAATTAAGAAAAAGATTAGATTTTATAATTAATCCTTTTTTTTAACCTATATTATTGTTCACCATATCACAACAGAAAATACAACTAACATTTGTGATAAAGTAATCATAATAATGTTAATTGTATCATATTCATAATATCATATAATTGTATCATATTCAATTGTAATAAATATCTTACAATTTATCAGAACAAACAACCTACATTTTACACATTACATAACATCACATAGTTGTATCATATTTAATTGTAACAAATATCTTATAATTTATCAGAACAAACAACCTACATTTTACACATTACATAACATCACATAGTTGTATCATATTTAATTGTAACAAATATCTTATAATTTATTAGAACAAACAACCTACATTTTACACATTATATAACATCACATAATTGTAACTTGGTGTTTTGGTTTCTTGTCTCTTGGTATCTTGACTCTAAAGACGTATGATTTCAAATAATTATACTTGTTAGTAAAAATATTTAGAAACTATAACATACAATTAATATATTATGAATAAAGACTAAATTACGTACTTGTTAATTTTCCTATATGCCTTCTTCATGATCGATTCGAATAGCGTGCACGACATCTCCATCAACTTCATCATATGAGGTAGAGACTTGTGTTATGTAAGAAGGTGTGGACAGAATATCAAGACTTCCATCACTAAGAGGAATGCGTTTTGCTTAGAGAACGATTGATCATTTCCCCGATATGTCTGATGGGTCGGTAACATAGAAAACTTGTTTTGCTTGAGAAGTCATGATGAATGGTTCGGTCATAAAAGATGCCTTGCCAAGGTCGACTCGTGTGAATCCTAAGTCATTAATGTGTAAACCATTACTATTATTGTGAACCCATTTGCATTTAAATAAAGTCACTTTGAAAATAACATAATCAATCTCCCAAATCTCATCAATGACACCATAAAACGCGGTAGTTGCCAATATAGGATTCTTATCTTTCAAACTAGAGAAATACATCGATTCGGCTTCAACCATAACCCCACTATTTTGCATTATAATACAATCATCTTTTGATTTTGTATAAAAGGTATAATGACCAATTTCGTATGCAGTCCAAGTAATGACACAAAATTTTGGCTCGTACGACAACCATTTAAGTATCTCAGATGCACTACGATCATTAGATACACTTTTATTAAACCAATCTATGAATCTCTTGTTATGCTCTATCAACTATAACTTGTCACTCATTCGGGGATATTTTTTCCTCAAAAGTCCTTTGTGAGTATCTATGAAAGGTTGAACTTCATCTATATTATTCAATATATAGAAATGTGCTTGAATAACTACATCCTGTGCCATTGACTTAACATTTAGATCTTGAATACCTCTTTCGTCTTTGTCAGCATGACGCGAAATTGGAATTCCTATAGAATCTGCGTCTGACAAATAGTTTGTACAAAACTCAATAGATTTTTCTATGATGTATCTTTCAACAATCGAAGCTTTCGGTCGGTGATGTTTTTTCGTATATCCTTTAAAGATCTTCATATATCGCTCTATTGGATACATCCACCTTAAATAAATTGGACCACAAATTCTGATTTCTCTGACTAGATAAACAAGTAAGTGAACCATAATGTCAAAAAATGATGGAGGAAAATACATCTCCAATTGACACAAGATTATGGCAGCCTCATCTTCTAATTCATCTAATTTTTTGAAATCAAGAACTTTATTACATGTGGCATTGAGGAATAAGCACAATCTCGTTATAATTACTCTCACATTTTTTGGTAGGATCCCACGGATAGCCATTGGTAGAAGTTGTTGCATCAATACATGACAATCATGAGATTTTAAACCAATTAACTTGAGATATTTCATTGATACAAGTTTCTTGATGTTTGATGAGTAACCTTGTGGAACTTTAATACCTTGCAAACACTCGCAGAAAATTTTCTTTTCCTTTTTAGAAAGAGTGTGACATGATGGAGGCAGATAAGTTCTTTTTCCTTTATCTATTGGAGCCAACTGTTTTCTTATACCCATCTTCTCCATATCAAGACGAGAAGTATTACTATCTTTAGTCTTGCCTCAAATGTTTAGAAGTGTGCCAATCAAACTATCACACACATTTTTCTCCACGTGCATCACATCAAGACAATGTCTAACATCAAAACTTGACTAATACAGAAGATCAAAGAAGATTGACCTCTTTTTCCAAATTTTTTTGCAACTGCCTCTTTTTCTTTTTTTTTTTTCTCTTCCCAAAGACAACATTAATGTGTTCCTGCCGTTGATAAACTTTTTCCCCGGTTAAAGGTTCAAGTGCCTCATTAAACTCTTGTTCTCCATTAAAAGCCTTCCACAATCTACGATAATGATGATCGAGTTTTAGAAAATTTTGATGCCCAAGGTAAACAATCTTTTTTCCAAACTCAAGTTGGTGATAACAAGTATCATCTTCACATGTAGGACACGCTCTATGTCCTTTGACACTATATCCATCCAAGTTACCGTAAGCAGGAAAGTCGTTGATTGTACAAAATAACATTGCACGCATCTTAAACTTTTCCCCAGAATATGCATCATCAACTTCAACGCCTTCATCCCACAAGAGTCGTAAATCATCAATAAATGGAATTAGATAAACATCTATGTCGTTACAAGGTTGTCGTGGTCCATAAATCATCATACTTAACCGTATATACTTGCGCTTCATACTGAACCAAGGAGATAGGTTGTAAACAATGAGAAGAACATGCCACAAAGTATAATTAGTGCTCAGATTACCATAGGGGTTCATTCCATCGGTGGCAAGTCCAAGCCTAAGGTTTCTTGGCTCAACTCCAAAATTCGAAAATAGCAAATCAATTTTCTTCCATTGCGACGAATCAGCAACATGGCGAATGTTTCCATCACGAGTCATTTCATCTGCATGCCATCTAATATTCTTTGCGTCATTCGAATTAGAAAAAAGTCTCTTAAATCGTGAAATTATTGGCAAGTACCATAACACTTTAGCAGGAGGATGCTTCCTACTAACATTGTCATAGTCATTATCGTCACCACTGTTGGCCTTCAGCTTGTAACTCGACACACCACTTTTCGGACATTGATACAAGTCTTCATACTCTTTTCGGTATAATATGCAATCATTAGGGCAAACATGTATTTTGATATACTCCAGACCCATTGGACACAATATCTTCTTGGCCTCATAACAACGATCCGACAATTTGTTATCTTTTGGTAACATTTTCTTTAGAAGTTCAAGTAATTCCGTGAAACTCTTATCCGACCATCCATTTTTTGCCTTAAGATTAAACAACTTTAACACCGTCAACAATTGTGTAAAATATGTGCATCCCTTATATAAAGGGGTGTCTTTATCACTACATAAAGTATCATAAATATGAGCATTCTTAAAAGAAGATTCCCCAATATCACGAAACATATCCTCTAGTTGATCTTCCATATATTCATCTTCATCGTCTCTTTGACTTTGTGACGCACGACTTTCCCCCACTTCACCATGCCACGTCCATATTATATAATTTTGACATATACCATCACAATAAAGGTGATGGAATATTTCATCATTTCTACACTTTTTGATATTCGCACAAAGAACACAAGGACAATAAAAGATACCATTATTTTCGGGAAGATGTTTATCAGCGTATTCAAGAAATTCGAGAACTCTTTTCTCATAAACCATACCTAATCTATCGGCTTTCATCCAACTACGATCCATAACAACTTCTGAAATTTATACACATATAATAATGTGAATGACACACCAAAATGTAATCCAAAAACTTAATGCATATGCAAATCTAAACCTAAAGCATATAAAATATTTACTCTAATACTGACTTGAGCATAAACAACATAAACATACTGACTTGAGCATATACAACATAAACAAAGAAAAAAGGAATGAAGATGTTGAAGAATACCGTACTTCGAAGCTGAAGAATCAAATGAACGAAGAGGGTGTGAAGATTTGAGCTACGAAGAGGGTAAAGATTACGCCGCCGCTGTCGTCTCTGGCTTGCTTTTTCAACTAGGGCGTCTTTTGAAAGAAACAATACAGAATAAGTTTTGTTTTAATTTATCAGTGAACCCTTTAATTACGGTTGGAAAACACAACCATAGTGGAATTGAAGTCCTCTTACAACGGTTGTTTTACTTCACCGTTGTAAACTATTTTACAATTTATTTTTGAAATAATGGAGTTAAGTCCTATAACAACGGTTGGTTTAATAAACCGTTGTAAAATCATTTACAATTTATTTTATAAATAATGGACTTAAGTGACAGACGCTTAATGTACTCTAAAAAATGGAAAAGTGTAACTGCTGAAATTGAAGCTTGCTACACAATATTTATTACTACGGTCTTTAAAAACAACCGTCATTATATTTCTGTTTATACATACGGCTACTTACTAGGCGCGAAAATTTTAACCTATTATAACGGTTTAGATGAATCCGTTGTAAACCTGACGTTGTTGTTTACGCGTTTTATAGTAGTGTAGGTTAAATTATCTTGGGTATTCCTGCATAAAAACTTTAAGACATTCGAGAGTGCTTGAAATACAATAAGGAAAATGATTCGTTTATGATTCCAACCTGAATCCATTAATCTAGAAACTTAATCCAACATGTGTTTCAGAAGATCTTTGCCTTAGTGCGCACCCCCCATAATACACTTTTTATCTTATGATATTTAGATATTAAAATCTTTTATTGTGAAGAAGATGGAGGAATCTTTATCCCATACTATTCTACTTTATAAGACTTCGTATGTGCGCATGATTGCTTTCAAATAAAGTAGTTTAGCATATCAAGCTTCATTTCTTAGTACATACTCCATCTATTCTATTTTATAAGCAAACTAGTAAGAGACCCGTGTATTTTAGATATACCTCCTAAAAGGTTATTTTAATTGAGAAAGTACACGAAAAAATTATAAATTAAAATATTAAAAAAAATAATATTATGATACAATATGTAATAGAACATCTGACAAAGAATTTCAAAGATCAATAATATTAAGAAATATATAAATGAATATAACCACTTGATAAAAATTGTGACATACGATGAAAGTGTCCCGTGAAACAACAACAACAAATTGTGAAAAAGCAAAAGCCTCTAAAAAGCAAAATTTGCTAGTAAAATTGAGAATGAGAGCATTTAACAATACACAGGCTAAGTATCTAAGTAAAAGATAGTTAAGACTAAACAATTTCAAGACTTATTTGTTTTAATAACTAACTAATCACAACTATCATAGCTTTTGGGATGTAATCACAATCACGTATATAACTTGGCTGTACGAAACAAAACAAACCAAACAGAAGGTTAAGAAATAAGCATTTTAAGGCAAATCATATGTTAATCTTCTCAAGTCTCAACTATGAGGAAATGAATCATACGGTAAAGTATTTTGTTGTTTCAGAAAATTATTATTTTTATAATATATTGTTTAGAGTAAAAGAAAATGAACATGAGGAAATCATTGAAAATTTAATACCTGAAAATGGGGGCTATTCAAACAATGAGCAACACGGCGAAACAACAGCACCATACATAGCTGGAATTCTGGAGGTTGTGTTGCTTCCAAGACTTCTTCCAACTCACCTAGGAACATAACTTCCTTTAAGCTATTTGTTATTGGCCAGTACTTCAATAAGCCCCTAATAATTGTATCTGCATGCTTGCAATCTTTCTCCACAAATTGAGTAACGCAATAAGATAACTGTTGATGATACATTGCTAAGCACTTTGGTTTGTGCAACGGAATTAATATCCGAACCAGAAACAATTTATGCTCTTCTTTCAAAGGCAAAGCAAAACCATTAATGATACTCCCTAGAATCTCCAAGAACTCAGCAATCCCATTATGCTTCTCAGCCTTAAAAATAGGAATTGTGAAAACAAATACAAACGGTGCAAATAATTCCATGTTGGACAGACCAGCCGTGTTGGACAGTCACAAAACATTTACCTGCCAGAAGATAATACCATGAGTTCTGCTTCCCTTCTGAACTTGTTTCCCAAATCCATATTGCATTCTCATATTGCATTCTTTCTGCTAAGTGTACAAAGATATGCAGAGTGTCTCCATATAATAAATATTATGATTCCAAGTTTTATAGCTCCATAGCTCAGTAGCAGGAATTGCATAAATTAAGCAGTATATCCAAGCAACAAAAAGATTTGGGAGTGTTTTTAAGTATAACTTCCACCAGTGGAAGTTAAGTGTAAAACGTGCCTTCAGTAAAATTGGAGTGTTTTTAAGTATAACTTCCACCAGTGGAAGTTCAGTGTAAAAAGTGACGAAAAACTGTTTTCTTACTCCACCACCTCTAGAATACCACCAACAGCAAGTTCCATAGTGGATAAAGTAGATTAATATTATGATTCCAAGTTTTATAGCTCCATAGCTCAGTCGCAGGAATTGCATAAATTAAGCATTATATCCAAGCAAATAAAAGATTTTGGAGTGTTTTTAAGTATAACTTCCACCAGTGAAAGTTAAGTGTAAAACGTGCCTTCAGTAAAATTGGAGTGTTTTTAAGTATAACTTCCACCAGTGGAAGTTCAGTGTAAAAAGTGACGAAAAATTGTTTTCTTACTCCACCACCTATAGAATACCACCAACAGCAAGTTCCATAGTGGATGAAGTATATTAATGTGTGTTTTAGAAGGACTGCATGTAATTATAGGATAGTCATTAGCAAGTAATTGTGAATCATTTATAATCATTTACGTTATATATTTATAATTATTTTTTCTGTTATTAGTAAGTATTATGAGAGAATTCTAATTACCATATTATTATGATTGTCTTTATTTAGATCTATGGTAGAGTCATTAAGATTGAGAGAACCAAAGAGTCCTCATCTTAATTACCAACTTATTGTATACTCTATCAGTTTCATCTTAAAGCCTATATAAAGGCAAGTTGAAGAAATAAAAAAAAAAGAAAAATAGAAAAAAAGAGTTTGTAGTGAATTCAGTAAAATTGGAGTGTTTTTAAGTATAACTTCCACCAGTGGAAGTTAAGTGTAAAACGTGCCTTCAGTAAAATTGGGGTGTTTTTAAGTATAACTTCCACCAATGGAAGTTCAGTGTAAAAAGTGACGAAAAACTGTTTTTTTACTCCACCACCTCTAGAATACCACCAACAGCAAGTTCCATAGTGGATGAAGTAGATTAATATTATGATTCCAAGTTTTATAGCTCCATAGCTCAGTCGCAGGAATTGCATAAATTAAGCATTATATCCAAGCAAATAAAAGATTTTGGAGTGTTTTTAAGTATAACTTCCACCAGTGGAAGTTAAGTGTAAAACGTGCCTTCAGTAAAATTGGAGTGTTTTTAAGTATAACTTCCACCAGTGGAAGTTCAGTGTAAAAAGTGACGAAAAACTGTTTTCTTACTCCACCACCTCTAGAATACCACCAACAACAAGTTCCATAGTGGATGAAGTAGATTAATATTATGATTCCAAGTTTTATAGCTCCATAGCTCAGTCGCAGGAATTGCATAAATTAAGCATTATATCCAAGCAAATAAAAGATTTTGGAGTGTTTTTAAGTATAACTTCCACCAGTGGAAGTTAAGTGTAAAACGTGCCTTCAGTAAAATTGGAGTGTTTTTAAGTATAACTTCCACCAGTGGAAGTTCAGTGTAAAAAGTGACGAAAAACTGTTTTCTTACTCCACCACTTATAGAATACCACCAACAGCAAGTTCCATAGTGGATGAAGTAGATTAATGTGTGTTTTAGAGGGACTGCATGTAATTATAGACTGCATGTAATACACTGGCATTGTAGTGTATATGTTTCATTCTGTTCATTTTTTTCAGATGGTCCTGATTATTATGTCTGGGCCTGTGGAATAGTACATTCTAAACACTGATATTATGTACAATCAGAATACCAAAACAAATGTTGAGCTTATTTAGAAATGTGGAATAGTACATTACACTGACTATGGCATATTTAGAAATGGTAATATGTTGAGCTTGGTACTTGTTTAGGAAATATTAATTTTGGTTCATGTGTGTTTTAGAAGGACTACATGTAATTATAGGAATTGGTTGTGCATGTTTGACAATATATGTTGTATTTGCTGTATAAAGAAACTGCTATTGTTGATCTGAAAATTTTAGTTTGAACATATATGTTCAATTTGCTGTACAAAATTTGGAATAACTATGTTGATTTGGCTGTAGAAGTGAACATATTATGAAGTGACATCTTTGAGAACTTAAGCATTACTGTTAAAAAAAATTAAGCCATTAAGAGCAATGCACTTTGAGGTTAAATCATCACAAGGTCTCAGCAATTGGTCACAACCAAAGTGTTAACTTTCTATATCAGTATAGTTAGTTTATAATTGTCTGCCATCACCTTCACATTCTCTCCATAAAGTGGTAAACTATGATGGTAACTTCATTTCTTCAAGCCTTAAACGTCTGATGGTATATGAATGTCTACATCAATAGCAGGAAAAAATCCACTCCCTTAAGACACTATAAACATTAAAAACATAAACAGAAAACAATTGCATTCAAAATTGATAGAGTTGTCATAAAAATTAAATGTCATTCATGTAGAAACAGCTTTTTCAAGATGTTTTACAAAGGCTTATGAAACAAAAAAGTTACAAACATCTTCCAAATAATTTCAAGCCTTGAACCTGAAAAATGGATAAAGAAACAATGCACAATGGAGACCGGACGTAGTGGATATCCATAATAATTTAGCGACACAGTGCCTTCGGCCTGTCAATTGCATGGTAGCCTGTTTGGCGACTATGCCGATTTTCTCGTTGTGGTAGCCAGATTATGTAGGTAGCTGGTTATGGTATAGGAAAATGCATCAGTGCCTGCAGATTGAGACCAGAGTGGGATAGAATCAGCAATAGAAAATTCTTTACTGTATAATAATTTCTGAAGTCAATTCTTACGAGTTATCTTAAGAAACAAAAGAAGATTGCACACCATCAATCATGTACTTCCCATTCCAGCTTTACATTGAACAACTACTACATTCTAGATATCCTTCTTCAACCATGAGTATGCACTTTGACAAAATGATGTTATAAGTTGAATAGGAGGGCTTACCTCATTAAACATCGGAGCATTGTGCTGATAAGATGAACTTGCCACAACAAACACCCGACGACGACACTGATAACATGTGTTTACCATATCAAAAGGTAGAAGATGTTGTTGATAATAAGTGTTTACTTCATCAAACATCGGAGCACTGTGCTGATAAGATGAACTTGCCACAACAAACACCTGATGAGGATACTGATAAAAAGTGCTTGCCACATCAAATTCTGGAACCAAATATTCCTGATGTAGCCACAACACAACATTTACACTGTGAAATTGGTGGTGTTGTGTTTGCTCTCAAGAATTTGGAAGTGCATAATAATAGAAAGAAACATCGAAAAGTGTTAATAGAACTACCTGATGAAAACACTTACCAGATTCATGCCAAGCAAAATATGTCATCAGCCATCAACAAAACAAAATCCTCAGAGGAGCATTTTCAAAATCCAAATACGACAATCTCACCCCTCACTCTGCATGCCTCATCACGTCATCCAACCTGACCCGCACAAACCCGCTTAACATCCACCTTTCTGAAAAATAAACAACATCGCCGCCGAGAAACAGAAAAACTAACAAACATGAAATGAAAATGCAGTACTATGTGTAGTTACCTATAATCATCTTGACATTAACACCAAGATTAAGAGTTTGTCTAATGGTTTCAGCACTGTCATGCATAGGAGGATTAAACACCGACAACAAACCAGCAAACTGCCATGGACCACCAGCACTTTCCTTTGTTTTCTCAGGAACTTTCTGCAAAGATGATCAAAAAGGTTTATGATTATGAAATGAATATTTTCATACAAAACTTCAAACATGAATCCAAAAAGTAACCTGTCTAGCAACACCAAGTGAATTATTGTGGATGTAAACTTCAAACATGTAAAGTATGTAAATAATGCATGAAAATCCTATAACTTGTCATGTAAAATTTGTTTTCTAACACATCAAACTGATTATAAACAGATTTCAGACAGCTTATATAAGATGATTCTAAAGGCAGATTTAATATTAGGAAGCTTATGTACATTCTCCTTTGACCAGAAAATATTAGGAAGCTTTGTATGATCTCTTCAATTTTGCTAAAAATTGCTCACCTAAACATCAATAAGGAAAGTGATTCGTTTATGATTCCAACCTGAATCCATTAATCTAGAAACTTAATCCAACATGTGTTTCAGAAGATCTTTGCCTTAGTGCGCACCCCCCATAATACACTTTTTATCTTATGATATTTAGATATTACAATCTTTTATTGTGAAGAAGATGGAGGAATCTTTATCCCATACTATTCTACTTTATAAGACTTCGTATGTGCGCATGATTGCTTTCAAATAAAGTAGTTTAGCATATCAAGCTTCATTTCTTAGTACATACTCCATCTATTCTATTTTATAAGCAAATTTTGACTTTTAGATTTATTGAATAATTGATGTATCTAGTCTATATATAGTCTAAATACATCATTTATTGAGTGAATCTAAAAGTCAATTTTTTACTTATAAAAGAGAATGGAGGGAACACCATTTAGTAATAGCATGAGCAAGAAATGTTGTGCAACCCTAAACCTGAACAACTTTTTTTCTTATTTTATTCAACCTTATTTTGAAGGAATTTTATAAAAGATATCCTTATAAAATCTTTTGAAGCTGGTTTCACTGTCAAGTGTAGTAGGTGCAAGAAACCAGGTCACAACAAACTTACTTGTAAGGTGACACCAGTTATCAACCACAAGCCACTCAACAAACATCTCAACAAGCATCCACTCAACAAGCTACTCAACAAACCACTCAACAAGCATCTACTTAACCAGTTACCCAACAACCAGCTACTCAAACATCTCAGCAATAAACCATGGAAGAACAAAGAAGATAACTGTTAAGGGGGCATCTCAAATAGCTACTGAAATTCCTCAGCAATCAACTCATGGAAGGGCAAAGAAGCTACCATTTAGAAGGTCATTAACACCATGTGTACCTTCATGACCTACAAATAGATTGGGTTTAGCCAAGACTGCAATTGGGCCAACAACAAGAAAGACTACACCAACAAAGAGAACCACACTAAAGAAGAAAATTTAGTTTAACTTAGAATTGTCTATTGAACTCAGTTTATGTTATAAGTTAGTTTATGTTTGAACATGTGTCCTTATGCAATGTGTTTTGGATAAGTAAGGTGTTTTGAATCTATGCATTGTATTTTGTACCTACCTTGTAATGCAGAATATTAGTGGTATACACCACATATTATCAATGTGTTTTGAAATAAATCAATTGTGCCTTATTTTATCTATTTTGGTATAATGTGTTTTGGTTTAAACTAGACAATTACGTGGTTGCACATCATTGATCAACTGTGTCTTATTTTATATGTCTCAACTTATGTAAACCATATAATTATGTGTCAATTGATAAACTGATGTAAACCAACACATATTAATTGCTACACAATTAATTGATACACATTAACTAATACACAATTCATAAACTGATGTAAACCAGACACACATTCACTAATGTCAATTGATAACATTGACAGATGATGTTCTTACATTTTTTTATACAAGTTGGAAACATTAATTCATACAAACATTATGCCATTCAAACTGATACAAATGGATTCAAACTAATTCAATCTCATACACTTATTACAACACCCTAAATACCAACACACATAAAACAATACTAAACATGTTCATCCAAAAAATTTCCCATTTCACAATCTTCTTCATTTGAATTTGTAGTTCCCTCAACAGTAGCTTCAGTCCCTCATTTGTAGCCCTAAGATTCTTTACCTCTATTTTTTCTGCATCAAGTTCGTTCGCTAGCTTCTCCAACCTACTCTTTTGCTTCTTCATAAATTAGTATTTCTTAACTACCACATCCTCATAGAACCAATAAAAAAAATCCACAACCAACTTGCGTAGAACCCTGTGTAAATGACAAATGGTCTATATCAGAACACATCGCGAAGAAGAAAATTTTCAAGTTCGTTTTTACCTTAAAATGTCGACATCCCCAAAATTATTTTCCAAAGTTCATAACAGTCGAGGCCTTGTGAAGAACAGTCATGTCTCCACAACGACATATGGGTTTCCATCAGAGATTTGAGTATGTGTATACATTGGAATCAAAACTTCCTGAGCTCTTCTGGTTAGATTGGTTTGAACAGCGCCCATAATTCATTGTTGATGGTTACTTCAATTCCCACGACCAATTTCAGTGTAGACCTCTGCCAAATGGGGAACCTTAAATTGATTTGAGTAAAACCATAATAGAAAAGGGAGGAAGATGACGAAACCTCAAGATGGAACAATAAAGATGACATATCAAAGCCACGTCATCTGCCACACATACATAAACAAATGTCGTTTGAGGCAAATGGATGGAAAGAACTTCTATAACACTATTTGAACAATTAAATGATCAACTTGATCTCTTTTAAAATTAAGAGATCAAAATGGATCTTGAGATAAAATTAAAAAACTAAAATGAGTATTTTAATTTTTTTTAATTGACTAAGTTATATTTAATGAATGGGTTTTTATAAAAATCTTAGACTAATTTTTTATGAAATAAACTAGGCCAAATCAAACCTTAAATAGATTACTTTGTAAGCCAATTTGATATATTTCGTAAGCCAATTTGATATATTCTCATCCTTATATATTTTACTTATCAAAATTATTTAAATGTAAACCACGTATATTATTTGTTACACCTTACTACGTACTAATAGAGAAACAATAACATTAACACAATCTCAAATTTTAAACAATTGTACTTTATATCACTTAAAAACAAAATAACAATGTCCATAAGAAATGGAAAACAAAAAATTATAAAAAATTGAAAAAAGAGTTAGTTGAATTTTTTACATAAGAAATGAAAAAAAAAAAGTTAAAATAGTGAAAAGAAGAAGAGAGGAGAAATAATTCAAACTAAAATATAGTATTTTTTTCATTTTTTTATATAAGAGATAATTTTTTTTTTTTATTAAATAATTAATATATTAAATTTATAAATCGCCTAAATATATTAATTATTCAATATTTATAAAAGAACGGACTTAGTATTATTTTAAAAAGGTAAAAATCAATATTTATTCATTTCATTAAAGAAAAACTTTACAATTACAAAAATAATTTTAGATGCATTTTTAACATTTGAAAGAATATCACTATTTATTTATTTAAAGTTATGAGAATGGCATTTAATGTAAATAAAGTGAATCTTAGTGTCATTATTCAACACACAAGTCTTTTAAATAAGACATTAAAGCTCTCTCCCTAAACCTCTAGTCCTTTATTAATCCATTTTCTTTTCCACAAACCAAAACAACAAATCCCCCAAAGAACCAAAACCAAACTCAAACTCAAACTCAATGGCACCACCGAGCTTCTATTCGCACCTCCTCCTCGTGATTTGCGCCACCGTCTTGTTAACACTAACGATTTCACCACCGACAGTACACGCCGGAGGATTCAACCTCGGAATGGAATGGATTCACCAAGCCAAAACAACCTGCCAAGGCACCATCGCCGATTGCATGTTGCAACAAGGTGAAGAAGAGTTTCAGTTCGATAACGAGATCAACAGGCGTATTTTAGCTACAACAAAGTACATCAGCTATGGTGCGCTTCAGAGGAACACTGTACCATGCTCTCGCCGCGGCGCCTCTTACTATAACTGCCGTCCCGGCGCTCAGGCCAACCCTTACAGCCGTGGATGCAGTGCTATCACGAGGTGCCGGAGTTAATTAATTATTATTTTTCTTCAATTTTTGAAAAAAATAATAAGTAATATTAATTAAGTTTGGTTGTGAATTTTTATATACTTATTGGATGTTTAATCCAATTTTATTTGTGGGTCAATGTTGTGAGTTTGTGACTCTTTTATGAAAATACTCTGTTATTATTTACCGTTGTTGATTTTTGTTTATTATTGTTAATTATGTTATTATCAATTAATTTATTTAATTGTTGTTATTATTAATATTTAGAATTTTCTGGTATAAATATTTATTTATTTATTTATTTATTATGATGAGTGATGACTATGTTATTGCGCGTTGTGTACAGCTATGTATGCCAGCGTGTTGGTGAATGTGTGACTGTAATGTATTGTCGTTTTCATGATGTATGAATAATAATAATTGAATTAATTTATAGTTTTGTGTTTTGTTA
The DNA here is from genome assembly GCA_022829125.1 of Lathyrus tuberosus. Taxonomy (NCBI): domain Eukaryota; kingdom Viridiplantae; phylum Streptophyta; class Magnoliopsida; order Fabales; family Fabaceae; genus Lathyrus; species Lathyrus tuberosus. The sequence goes on along the minus strand of JALAZF010000111.1, from coordinate 4,989,945 downwards.
CCGTTTCTTTGTTATCTACTGAGTTTTTTCTTTTTTGAATTTTTTATTTATCAAATCTAGAAGATTTGATTTTCGAAATTTGATTTGAAATAGTTACTACCGTTACGTTAACTTGTTAAAAGTTTAAATGCTTTGCTTTATGTGTTGGCCTAGGCATATAATGCTTTGCTTTCCTTGCTTACATAAATAAAGCATATATAAAAGTGTTGGTGAGTAATAATTGAATTACTTAAAACACTCTTGGTTTAGTAAACCAAAAAAAAAAAACAGTCTTGGTTTTGAAGGATTGTGAATTCGATTAGTACTCACTGTTTTTTTTTTTTAAATAAAAAAGTTTGATTAAGTTAAATCATATAGATTACTCAAGAGATGCTAGTATGATTATCTTCTTTGAGAACGTGCAAGGCGGTCTATTGTATAAGGTCTCACATTTTTTCATAATTAAATTATGGCAAAAAGAGTCTTCATATACCTAATTTATGGTTAATTTACACTTAAATAGGGTATTTTGAAAAGAACTTAAGAATTTAATTGAAATTAACTTCAATTTTTAACACATGGTTTTTTAAAAGTTTGAGATGACTCTAGATAATAGGAGTCTTTTTCAGATTAACGAGAAATTCTGGATCAAAATCACTCTTAAGAATGTATCAATGTTAAATTTTTTGAGAGAGAATTTTGTTGTTTATTACGGTTTCGGTTCAATGGTTAGTCTCTGTAGTTACGTGCATAGGATATCTTAATCATAGAGATTTATGAAGGTCGAAAAAGACGAGGACGGTTACGCGCATAGGATATCTAAATCATAGAGATTTATCAAGGTCGAAAAGGACGAGGACTTCTTCCAACTGATTAGATTTGAACAATCTTGCCTTCGCAACAATGTAAATTTTTTTTGGGAAAAGCTTTAATGCCCTTCCAACTGATTAGATTTGAACAATCGTACCTTCGCAACAATGTAAATTTTTTTAGGAAAAGCTTTAATGCCCTAGTGGTTTTCTTTAATTTTTTTTTTTCAAAAACTTTATTGTCTATGATGATCCTCCCTAGATTGAGGGATCAGACTATGCAATTATGCATAGAGGATATTCAGTCTTAAGGTTGAGGGATCAAAACTTTATTGTCTATGATGATTATATTCAGTCTTAAAGTTGAGGGATCAAAATTTTATTGTCTATGATAATTCTCCCTAGATTGAGGGATTAGGCTCTGCAATTATGCATAGAGGATATTTAGTCTTAAGGTTGAGGGATCAAAACTTTATTGTCTATGATGATCCTCTCTAGATTGAGGGATCATGCTCTGCAATTATACATAAAGAATATTCAAACTTAAGGTTGAGGGATCAATTTTTATCATTGCATTTAGATACTCAATCTTAAGTTTACATCAAGTGTTATATTTTTATAAAGTAGAACATTAATGATCATTTTAGCATTCCTTACATTTTTTAATTTGACATTTCTTTTAGCAAATATTTTACCATTTATTGTGATCTTTTTCTATTCAAGAGATTAATTTGTACAACTAGCATATAATCCCCTTTAATTTATAAGATTTATTTTTATAGTAACGCGTAAATGACATCAATTTTAATATGATATCAATTTTAAGAACTAAATATTAGTATTGGTTAATATTAGGTAGGTATAGGCCAAGTTGCCGGCAGGGAATTTTATCACATTATTATTATTTTTAAAAAGTAAAATAGTTATTAATTTCCTACTATCTTTTATACTATATTTTAGTGGTTGGTTGGTAATAATGATGGGTACCAAGTTCTTACTTGGTCCAAATTAATTGTGGTCCCCTTGCCAAATTGTGTTTGTATAATATTTAATTAAAAGGCCCACAAATTATACTATTTATGTACTTTTTTTCTAAATGGGAAGCACGTAATGAAATTTCTTGTGTAATGTAATGTGATTTCAAGAGGTGTGATTCCATTGGTTGTAGAGATGGGACCCATGTTAAAGAATTGAAATTTTTTAATGTGGAATGGAAGGTTGATAGTGATTTGGTAAAAAAATTTCTACTTACCTAATGATTTTAACCTATCATATGTGTTTGTTCATCAGTTGAAAGAGTTTGGTCAGCAATTATTTTCATAACCTAACTTTTTTTTTGTTTAGGTTTGGAACTAGAAGTGTAATTTACTTTACTTTGTGATGTTGTGACATTTGATTTATGACACTATTGAGATGTGAGTATGGGTTGGTGGGTGAGTTTGAATCCACAAGGCCTACTTTATAAGTGTTACTAGGCCAATCGAAAATGACATGTTGTTAAAATTTTGAAATTTTCACATACATGTTTATGGAATGCACCCTTTAAATTGTGGGGAACCAATGCCAAAGTTGTCATCACGAAATTGTTTATGAATCGGCCATACATGCTGCCAATGGATCTTATAACTGTGGACAATGTGGGTTGGTTTGCTAGATACGTGTAATGAAGGCTTAGTGCGGTATAGCAAAGCTTTTAGTACGATGGAGGAGAGGAGAGGAGTAGATCTACAAGGGTAATAGTTTAATTTTTTTTTGAATGAAAAATAGTATGAAAGTATATTATGGTTAGAACGTATCTTAGATCATGTTAAGAATGTAGCAAGTGGAAATGTGAAGATTTAAGTATTTATAAGTGAGAGAACTCATCTACCTATCACCTAAAGGTTTTAGGTAAATATGTGATGTGTCTCTCATAAAGGTGTTGTTCAAAAAGAAGTCTCACAATATTCAATGCTCACTAGTGAAAAAACTCCCCTAACTGATCATACGTGAAATCTCTTATATATAAGAGTGGTTAGAATTTACGTGCTTTCTGGCTTGTTATGTAGAGAACTATTGAATAATCGTATGTGATGTAGATCGAGAATGGGATTTGATACACCAAACCTTAAATATCTTATAGCATTAATTAATGATTAAGCATTTATGTTATTAGGTCTCTTATCGATCCAGTATAGTTTTATATCTATTATGATCAACGGCAATTGAAACATCAAAAAGTTAAAAAATAGTGAAAATATGAAATTTTGGACTAAAATGTTATGTGTTGGCATTGGTTGGTAAGCTCTCGCCCAGAAAAAATATAAGAAAAAAAATAAGTTTTTAAAATTCCATAAGTCAAATAAAAAGTATAGGCCAAGTCGGCTTCAATCCTGCAAGTTTCGTGGATTGTTATATCCTAATAGATGATTGTTCATGTTTTTGATAGTATATTTTGTCATAGTTGTGCATATAGAGAGACAAATGGGTGATGGAGATTATAGGCCATGAAATATATAAAACACTAGTTGTTTACATGTTTCTTATTATTTACTTAATTAAATTTAAGGTTGGCATAGACAATCGGAGACAAAATTTTAACTTTGTATTGATGTGTCACTTTGATAGTAACTTTAGTAGCAATTCTAATTTTAATTTTTCTCTTTTTTTTTTTAACTTACTTTACAAAGTTCTAAACTTAAATATAATAATGTAATTTTTTAAAAAGTCATTTTCATTAATTTATGTTATTTTACATCAGATTTTGAGCGAATATATGGTGTTTCTTTGATTTGTTTGAGTGTGTTTTTGAGACTTTAATGTAACGTCCCGTTTTGTCCGATTTATTTAATCGAGTCGATTTAATTATTTTTATTTTTATATTATTTTATTCCTGACTTTTATTTGGCAATATATTATTTTTCATCGTTATTATGTTTTATCGCGTTTTGAGAACGTTTGCGAGATATTTGAGAGTAGGGGTATTTTGATCTTTTGCTTGGTTATTTTTCATAAAATAGAAACATAGAGAGAAAAAGAGAGAAAATAAAGGGAAAGGAAAAGAAGAGAAAGAAAAAGAGAAGAAAGAAAGAGAGAATAGGAGAAAGAGGAAAATTGAGGAAACCTCCGTTTCAATCGCGAATAATCGGGTAAGGGTGAGAAGTTTCGATTATATCTTGCTTGTGTATGTATATGTGTTGTTTGTTGTAATTGTTTTGGTTGTTTCACAACTTTTTCTCATTAATAAATTGATGAGCAATTGATAGAAATCGATATTTTCACGGTCGAAACTCGATATAAACTGCGTAGAATACTTGTTGTTAGGATTGGGACATGTTTGGGTTGATATATGGTGATTTGGAAGTGTTTAGATGAGATTTGGAGAGGTTTTGGGGTGAAATTCATAACAGGAATTATGGAGGAAAAATTCTGGGATGCGCTGCCCATACGCGTAACAGGCAAGGCAATACGCGTATTGGGTTGGGCAATACGCGTATGGCTAGGGGGAATTGAGGGCATTACGCGTATGAAACCCATTTTACACGACCCTCAGCTAGAATGCGTAATGGTGCGCGTACTTGGCAAGGCATTACGCGTAACTAGGGAGGCAATACGCGTACTAGGTTTTTAGTGGAATTTTTGGAGAGAATTCAGTCTCTGCCCATACGCGTAGCAGTTTGGGCAATACGCGTATGGATGGACGAGCGAGCTGGGCATTACGTGTATGGCCCAAGGCAATACACGTATGACCAGAGAGGGTGCAGAATTTCCCGATTTCGCGTCCGATGCCGTAACTTGTGATCCGTAACTCGGATCGAGGCGTTCTTGGTACCGTTAGAAAGCTATTGAGACATTTTTTCTTATTAAAATGGTTTTGATATTGGTGGCCGATTTAATTGTGTCGAGAATTTGGAAATGTGTCGTTTTGTCGACTTTTACCGTCTTAAATGTATGTGATTGATGTGTTATCATGCAATATGCTTTTGATATATAACTTATGACTTGTGTGATGTGGTATGATGTGAATGCATATGATGAAATGTTGTGATGATGGTTTGTGGCCTAAGGGCAAGTAAATGCAATGTGTTGTGTTTGATTGTATATGCATGATTAAGGATGTTGGAGTGGTTCACATGGTTGCATATATGTGTGCATTTGATTGTCATGGGTCATTGTATGCCAAGCATCATGATATGCATCTTGTGATGTCGTGTACCTTAGTGGGTGTGAGCGACGAAACGATTCCAAAGGGAATCTGCTATAACGGTTGTGAGCCTTATACCGAGAGGACCTAAAGCGATGTTATAGACGATCGTGAGCCTTATACAAAGAGGACCTAAAGCGATCGGATCGTGAGCCTTATACAAAAAGGACCTAAAGCGATCCATAAACGTCGTGAGCCTTATACCAAGAGGCCTAAAGCGACGGGGAACATCGTTTGCCCGACGGGGAGTTACACTAAGTAACAAGCGATGATTCCAATAGTTCCTGAGTGAACTAATGATGAGAATGATGGATGGATGGTACCGCATTTGCATAGAGTCGTTGTGTCGGTCTCTCTGCATTTGCATAAATCATGAATGGATTGATTATGTCTGGAAAATCATGAATGGATTGATTATGTGTGGAAAATCATGAATTGATTGAGTATGTGTTGAGATTTATGTTTGAATTGGTGAATTGATGTGTATATGTGATAAATGCATTGGTTGTGGATAATATGTTTTATGCATAGACATATGCTATGTGATGTGGTGGGGTGCTTCCATATGTTATGACTTTGGTGTGCCTTATGTGTGAATATGTAATTATGTTGGTGTAATTGATATATGCTATGATGTTAGATTATCATAAATATGTTATGTATCTGTGGCACGCTATATGTATTAGTATGTGATGCTTGTGGTGAGAATAATTATGCATGTGAATTTGTAGGTGTTGCATATTATTATGCAATCTTGATTTAGTTGTTATTTCTCACCCTTCTGTTGTGGTTTGTTGCTCTATGAGGCAATTGCAGATTAGTGTCTTGGAGGCTTTTGTGAAGATTAGTTCTCCATCCTTTTGTCAGTCAGTCTGCTCTGATACGTAACACGGGAGTCGGGGGAACGCTTTTGTTATATATGTATACAATTGTAGGATCTATTTTGTATTACCTTTGTATGAATATTTTGATGTTATAAAATGATTTATTTTGTAAAACAAGTCAGTTATGGATCTTTCCGCTTTATTCCATAATTGAACTTTCCTAATGTTGGAAAAAGTTTCCCTTTTAGGTTTGTTCCATTTTGTGTTATGTATCAAATTTATGAGCAGAGATTGAGTTTTCTTTCTTTAAAAGTGGCATCCTTGTTTCTGTCTAAGAATAATAAATTTTTATCTACTCTGATTTATTTATGTATTATTTATTCGCGATGGAAATTGGGGTGTTACATTTAACCTGTAGGTGAGTGTTTGATCCAATGTGAATGTTTTCTCCTCTTGTGACCTATCATAAATAACCTATTATAACATATGGATTACATATAGTCATGGATTGGTTATGGGAATTAACCGTCCATTTGCATCCCTAATTTGTATTTATTCAACATGTTATTATAAACCAGGGTGAATGCAATCTAATTTAGACACGCATAATAAAAATTTAACAAATATTTTCTACAAATGTCTCATTTCAACTATTTTGGTTAGAACTCGTTGTTGGTATTTGTTGAAAATATATATGTCGAAAAACTCTCATATCGTTTAGTATTGTAAAGGAAAAAAGGGAATCAAAGGCTATATAATGGATTCATGTTCTTCCTTACAAAATTCATACATCAAAAACATTTTAAGTTTGTACTTGACTTTTTATGTTCTCTTAAACTTTTATGTTACAATGTTGTGAAATATGGTTAAATATTTGCTTTGGAGGGTGTGAGTGTATTGAGGTCTAGTGGTGGTTGACGGTAAATTATGTGTTGTAATAATTCATGTTTTTTATTCGGTTTTGAAGTTTTCACGTTATGTCCTTGTATTGTCGATTATTTATGACAACTGGTTTTAGATTTTTTAGTTTGATCTGAGGATATGAATTCTTAGTATGTTATGCGGTTGTAGCCTTGTCTAATGTAACGCACCATATAATATGCATCTAGAAAATACATTATACGTAGTATTAATTGACACTGATACAACACAAGTACCTAACGACATCATTATATACACTTGTCCAAACTTAAAAAAAAATATGTCACATATTATATAATAGTTCCTAAATAAGAACTAAGAGCTATGTGCAATATCCTCATTGTACACAATTCACAGCGGAAGATCACGATAATCAGAATTCATCGAAACATCAACAGGCAGCTTTTCTTGCATATAACCTACAAATAACACCTGAAAACATCAATAATATTGGGGTGAGATAATAATCTCAATGAATTTCCCTATCCTATGGGTCTACTCGGCTCTACAGGGTTTCTAATTAGATCCCAACTCAAGTCTTCATCTTCGTTACCTGTGTATCACTCACACCATGTAACTAAGACTTAAGTGTATAAGGGATACTCACAATGTATGGAGACATGTCACTTGAGTTCATATAACTCAATAAATCACTATTCGGGTTCATGAAACATTGATCCTTGACTGGACCTACATCTAGGGTAAGGTTCGGTTCACACATACTCGTATGATTCGACTTTCGTGTGCACATCAGGTTCTCTATGAGACTCGAATCTACTTTAATAATTGTCACTCGTATGAGACTCAAACCCACTTTGAGTATCTTTCACCGTATGGGACTCGAACCCACTAAGGTATCCGCCTCTCCCCCATGTTCTACCGTGGTTGAGACTCAAACCCAATTGAGGCACGAATCATTGGTTCCACATCCTCATTTTCTACTTTATATAAGCATCTCAAATGGTATGTGCACAAACAAGGGAAAATATTTGAATACGTGATTAGGTTCCACATCATCGTGATTGCTCTCATAAATAACTAGGTAGTCACATTCACCAATTTTCATGTCATTCATCAAATACTAGGTGATCAGATCCACCCATTCACGTGATATTCCACATGTTCCATACAAAGCATATTGATTCATTAATCAAGTGAATACTCGTCCGCGATACACACCGAGGTACCTTTGCATCCAAGCATCATCACCTAAGTCATTTCATAACCCAAGTTATTTTTCTAGATCATTCACCTAGTTATACTCTTAGGTTTTCCTCACTCATCTTCATAAGGTTTTAATCATATTATTACAAAATTAATACAAACATACATCATAATATAGTTCATAACATACATCATAATATGATTCATAACATACATAGGGCACATATGATAATATAACATGATGCAATATTCATAGGCAAAGCTATTACACAATTCGCCTCAACCTATGTTACTCCACTTTCACGCCATATGATAAGCGTCCGTCCGATCATCCTATGGTGGGGTTAACCGAACTCAAAGGGAAACATAATGTAATAACTTATAGATACTCCTATCTATATTATAGTTCTCCACATTAGCTTCTTAACACATTCGTTCGCACTTCATTATGAGTTACGAAACTCATTAACCAATCATTCTAACCTAATCGAAATTTTAGGTTAAAAAACACCCAACTCATGTAATTTGACCTATTTATGTTAGTCTAATGCATACACATCATGGTACAAGTTATAGGGCATCCAATGTGGTTTAGAAACATGAAACAATGGGTTTTAGGTCAAACAATAAGGGACCGATCGATAGTTGTTGTGAACCAATTGATTGGAGTTAACTTTTGTTAAGCATTTTCATCAATTTGCCAGGACCAATCAATTATTGTGGCGAGCCAATCGATTGGTTTGACTCTATGTGATCAATTTTATCAAAATTAAGAGGTACCATTTGATTGGGGCTTGCAATCAATCGATTTCTTGAATTATCTGTTTCAATTTTTCACAAAAAGGGAATGGACCAATCGATTGTTTCTAGTGAAAAAAATTAGTTCCTTCACCAAAATAAGCCAACCAATTGATTTGTCTGACGGAGAAGCTCAAAACTAATCGATTGGTTCACCTTCTTCTCAACCAATCTCACTTCCAAACACTTCCTTTTTCCAACAACAACCATAGTAAACAATTCCAAAACATAAACTCACACTAATAAAGTGATTATGAAATATAAATTCAAGGAGCGACACACATATGCAGCCATGGAATCCAAGACAACAACAACAACAACATAAAAGCAAGAACATTCTATCATGATCAAACAACAACAACACAAAACCTTAGTTCCCACACATGGATTTCTTCAACCCACTGTTAATTTAACTAGGAACTCACCTTGATTGGTGAAGATGGTGTAGAAGATGAGATGAAGTTAGTAATGATGATGTTGAAATGATAGTGATGATTGTAACGCCTGAATTTAATTAATTAGTTAATTAAATTATTGAAGGATTTAATTATTGGATTTAGACGAAGTTGAGAATTAATCGGAGTAGTTGGATTTGTCGGTATTATTTTAAGAGGCGTATTGGGATTATTAAGTTAAAGTCGGATTTTAGTCGGTTAAATCGGAGGAATAATATTAAGAATAATATTATTTATTTATTGGACTATCTTATTTAATTAACTAAGTTGAATTGTTGGACCATTTGGTTGATAATCAGAATTAATCTATTAAGCCGGGAGTAAGTAGTTGGTCGCGAATTATTATTTCGGTTAATTTTGTGTTTCGAAGAATTAAGTCGTTAAGTCGGAATATTAGTCGGAAAGTCGAAGAAATAATATTATAAGTGATATTATGGATTATTGGAGCATGTTGGGTAATGGGTTTGGATTTCGTCGGGATTAACAATTAAGGGGTGTATGACTTAGGCCTATTAGTTGTTATATTGGATTATTATTATTATTATTATTTTAATAATAAGAAAAAGAGAAGAAGAATTAGTCAAGGGGAGAAGTATTAGTCAAGAGGAGAAAGAGGAACAGAACGTGGGAGAATGGGAGAATGGGAGAACGAGGAAATTGGAGAAAACGGTTACGAGAAGTTGTCGTCGGAAAGCCGATCTGAGATTCGAGCGGCCACCGATTTTAAGGTAAGGGTGAGATTCGAATTTTATAACCGGATATATGATAATTGATACGTGGGATTGGGATTTATATAATTTTCTACTGAATGTGTTGAAGTGTATTGATGAATTGGTTTTGTTTTTGTGGAATTTGATGTTTGCTAGATTGTTTGGTTATTGTTCTATAGTGTTAAACTTAGGATGAAATTTGGTTAAATCGATAGAAACCGATGTTTTCGCGGACGAAAGTCGGAATAGATTGCGTAGTTGTGTTGAGAAATGTTAGGCCGTGATCGAGTATGCGTGGTTCATCGAATTTGGTTGATTTTGTAAGTTTTTGCATTTTTGAAGATTTGAGGGTTTAAGATTCGGATTGAAATCGAAAGTCGTAGAATTCACGTTTGATGGTTCCAAATCATCACTATATGTTAGGTATGAATGAGTATGTGTTTGTTTCGAAAAAAATAATTGAATCGGTCGGATTTTTGGACGAAATTGCTCAAACCCGTAGCAGCCCGCAGAAAATTTTCTGGTTTCCGGTAAAACTTCGAAAATTCATATCTCTTGAACCGTAAGTCGGTTTTGACCCCCGTTCGAAGCGTTGGAAAGCTAACGAGATGTTCTTTCTAGGAAAAATGGTTTTGAGGTCTATATCTAGTTCAATTATAGCAGAAAATTGAAACCGTATCGTTGTGTTGATTTTTACCGTCCTGAATGTGTGCGATTGAGGTGTTATCGTGCAATATGCCTCAACAATGTTAACCGATTAATAATGCAGAGGAATAGCAATAATGTGGGGACTTAGAAATAACAGTAGCAGATTTTGTATCAGAGTTGAATTTAATGACAGTAACATGATTTAGTAGCATTCGAGATTTGATATCAGGGAATCAAATAAATAGAAACAGTGGAAATTAGTAGCAATAATGGAGGTTGATGAAAATAGTACCGAATAGTGATATTAGTAGTTTTAACCGATATAATTGTTTAACCGAAATTAGTTGAAATTTTGCAGAAGTAATTCGTAAGTGGTTGTAGTTATTTTTTGGTTGGTTGATGTATGGAGTTAGTCGAATAAGTAGAATTAAGCGGTAAGATTAGTTGTCCGGTATTAGTTGGAAATTTACGAGGTAGTTCGTGTATACGAGTAGATACGTGAATTGTGTTTATTTTGTTAAAATAGGTTGAATTGTCCCGGTTTATGGGCACTGTTAAGTTGTAGGTCTTATGACCAATGTTTTATGTTGATGTTGAATACGTTGTTGATGTGGTGATGTTGGTGATGTGATGTTGAATATGTTGTTGATTAAGTTGTAGGTCGAACGACCAATGTTGGATTAAGTTGATGCAAGTGGTGCATGTTTAAGTTGTTGTTCTCGTTGTTGTTATTGTGTTGTTGTTGTTGTGACGTTGTGGTTATTGTTGCATGCATACATTTGCATTGATTAAGTTGGCCTTGATGACACCTGTTTAAGTTGGCCTTGATGGCATCCGATTAAGTTGAAATTGCCTCGATAACCTGGCATATGTTTAAGTTGGGAGTTTTACTCCAAATGGTACCACATGCATTTGCATAGTTGAGTCGCATTTGAGTTGCGTGTTGAAGTTGTTAATATTATTACGTTGTTGTTGATTGTTGGTGTTGTTGATATAAGTTGTTATTGTTGTGAGTTATTGTTGTTATAAATTGTTATTGCTGTAAGTTGTCGCTTGATACAGGTTGTTGTTATAAGTTGTTGTTTGTTATAAGTTGTGGTTGCTCTTAAGTTGTTTACTAATAGTTGTTGTATGACTGTTGTATGAAGCGGTGAAATTCGTGTGATTCTAATCTAATATATTAATTATCATGCCTTTGATTATATTTTTCGATATCTCACCCCTTCTGTAATGATGTTACCTATTATGGGTAACTGAGCAGGTACTCAAGAATAGCTGTGAAGGTTTGAAGTCTTAGTCGCTGTTAGTTCAAGTTGGTGTCATGCTCTGATACGTAGCACTCGGGGGGAAATGTTTTGTTTATGTTGTTGTTCCTAATTGTTGTTATTACAATAATTCTTGAATAATTATAAATTGAAGTTTTGATCTAGTTGAATAAAGTGAATATGATTTATAAGTTGTGAAGGCCGAATGCTAGGTATCTATTTTAAAAAGAAATACAGGTTTATGTTATTGGTTTTGTTGTTCAAGTTGAAAATGTGACATCTCATTTGTTTTATGTTGAAAATTTTGCACTCTGATTTTTAATAAACGTTAGGTAGAAAATGGGGTGTTACATTAGTGGTATCAGAGCAGATCGGTCTGTCCGGCCAATGTTGTCTAATGCCGTTTGTCCCTTAGTACTCGACATGTGTGTGAAACACTGTCGGTACTTGTTTGTTAGTTTCTAGTTGTTGTCTACAGGTGTTGGTTTGAAACAAGTGGGGGAGAGGCTTGTCTCCCGGACGTGTTGTTAGTATGTAGAAGTTGGTTCAAGGTGATGTTGATTGTAAGAGTACAAATGTTGTCGAAGCGAAGTTGTTGCGAACCGGCGAGAGTATGGACTCATGAATTCGTATCGGTCGAGTTCGAGGTGTGTGTATATTTGGAGGGTGAATTGATTGAGATTAAGGAATTATCCCAAAGGAAATGTTAAGTTGGTGGATCAAGTCGGTAGATTAATATGCCTTGAGTATAGTTGGATTAAAGTCGAATGATTCTCGTAGTGGGATGAAAAGAAAGGATGTTGGTGAATTTTGGAAGCAAGAGAGAAAGATGGAACTTATGTTCATCGATCTCAAATTCTGATTTTTGCAATTTTGGAGCAGCTGTCAGTAGAAGAGGCATAACTTTTTACTCGTGATTCAGATTGAAGCGATTCTGGACTTTTTGGAAAGCTTGCGAAATTCCCTACAGTTTGCATATAAGATTTGTCTTCAGGAAGTTTGTGAAGAGGGAGAAAAGTGCGTTTTAATGTTTGGGTCTGATGCTGATTTTTGGAAAATTCTGCATACGGGAATTCTAGACCAGTCTCATTGTAAGGATGATAACTCTTTACTCGTAAATCGGATTTGAGCGATTCTTGAAGTTCTGGAATCTACAAGAAATTCTCTTCATTTAGGAATATGATTTTGTGTTTAAGAGGTCTGTATTGGATGAGGAAAATGTGTTCGAAGTTGAGCGACTATTGCTGAAAATTGAGAAAGATGAAGCCGAGTGCGATATATTGATAAGGAATAAAATGTTGGTATTAGAAAGGATTTGACGGTGTTGGAAAATGCATAGAGCTGCAATTTATGTCGAATGAGAATGATTATAGTGACGATGTTACGAGACGGTGATGTTGAGAGAAGAACGAATTCAAGAGAGACCGCGATAATATTGTTGAGTTGTGGATTGAATGAGGCCAAGTGTGAAACTAGGTGGATTATAAAGGTTCTGAGAATAAAAGAAAGATGATTGGTTGGTTAGCGTTGTTGAAATCTTGACTTGGATGAAAGTTGTAATTGGAGCGAACCAATTTGGATAGTAATTGAAGTAGTAGCAATTCCGATGTTAGAAGAATATTTAATAGTTGTGCTTGTGCTATGAGCGTGTATAAGAGAATGTGTATTGGATTTTGGACGTTTTGTATCGTTGACGAAGTTGAAATTAGGGAGACTAAGAAGAAGTTGGTAAGCCTTAGAGAGTTGGCGGGGCATTATGCTTACGAACTTTGGGCACAAGTTGAAGTACGCTATTGTGTTGGGTGCTGATGATTTATTTCACCGTTATGGTTGTCGGCTGTCTATTGACAAATTGAGGAACTGATCACCCTTAATCCATTGTTGATAGTAGACTGAGTCATAATTGATGGATAGATGTGTCGTGCCAACTAGTATAGTATGTACGTTGAATTGGTCGAAGTCAAGCCAAGTGCTTGAAGGTTGTTTGTTTTTGCCGATACAAGTTCATATGTTAGAATATTAGTTGAATTTAAGGATGACAGCACGAAGCTGTGTTTGATTGATGAGTAGTATGGAAAATTTCAGTTGAGACTGGATAATGTGAGAGTTGAGTTACAGGTAGAACAAGAAGTTAAATTATAAGTTGATTTGTAAAAGTGGAGTTTTGGTTGGTAAAGATGATTTATCTTGTTGAATTTAAGTGGACTCAGGTGTCAAATGTTGTTGTAATGTTGTTATGTGTTTAGGACGATTTTGGGAACTACGTTGATAAAAGATAGTAAAGTTGTAGTTTATGTGTGGTGTTAACGGGGAGATCCCGAAGAGTTAAGTCGAAAGCCTTGGTATTATGTCGAGTTTGATGATTGGAAGTTGGAGGTCAACTGAGTAGAGTTAGTACCTTGAAAGTAATCAGAGTGTGCAGCGAACGCGTAGTGTATTGCGGTTGTTCAGACGTGAATTGTACCGGTGTTGATATTTGGTTACGTTGATGTTGTGTTTAAGTTGGTATTCTTATGTTGTTGTGTTCTGGTTCTTAAACCGGTAAATTCTTAAGTTGGTTACTTCTTGTGTTGCGATGTTAGTTGTCAATTACATCACTTGGGTAGTATTCGCGTTGTTGTCGCCGTTGAGGTTAAGAACCGTTGTTTGTGTTATATGTGGATTTGCCTTGCGAGGACGAGATTTGATTACTCGGAAGAATTAAGTTGTTGGAATAGCCGTGTCGGATAAATTTTCGAGGACGAAAATATTCTAAGTGGGGGAGAGTTGTAACGCCTGAATTTAATTAATTAGTTAATTAAATTATTGAAGGATTTAATTATTGGATTTAGACGAAGTTGAGAATTAATCGGAGTAGTTGGATTTGTCGGTATTATTTTAAGAGGCGTATTGGGATTATTAAGTTAAAGTCGGATTTTAGTCGGTTAAATCGGAGGAATAATATTAAGAATAATATTATTTATTTATTGGACTATCTTATTTAATTAACTAAGTTGAATTGTTGGACCATTTGGTTGATAATCGGAATTAATCTATTAAGCCGGGAGTAAGTAGTTGGTCGCGAATTATTATTTCGGTTAATTTTGTGTTTCGAAGAATTAAGTCGTTAAGTCGGAATATTAGTCGGAAAGTCGAAGAAATAATATTATAAGTGATATTATGGATTATTGGAGCATGTTGGGTAATGGGCTTGGATTTCGTCGGGATTAGCAATTAAGGGGTGTATGACTTAGACCCATTAGTTGTTATATTAGATTATTATTATTATTATTATTATTATTTTAATAATAAGAAAAAGAGAAGAAGAATTAGTCAAGGGGAGAAGTATTAGTCAAGAGGAGAAAGAGGAACAGAACGTGGGAGAATGGGAGAATGGGAGAACGAGGAAATTGGAGAAAACGGTTACGAGAAGTTGCCGTCGGAAAGCCGATCGGAGATTCGAGCGGCCACCGATTTTAAGGTAAGGGTGGGGTTCGAAGTTTATAACCGGGTATATGATAATTGATACGTGGGATTGGGATTTATATAATTTTCTACTGAATGTGTTTAAGTGTATTGATGAATTGGTTTTGTTTTTGTGGAATTTGATGTTTGTTAGATTGTTTGGTTATTGTTCTATAGTGTTAAACTTAGGATGAAATTTGGTTAAATCGATAGAAACCGATGTTTTCGCGGACGAAAGTCAGAATAGATTGCGTAGTTGTGTTGAGAAATGTTAGGCCGTGATCGAGTATGCTTGGTTCATCGAATTTGGTTGATTTTGTAAGTTTTTGCATTTTTGAAGATTTGAGGGTTTAAGATTCGGATTGAAATCGAAAGTCGTAGAATTCACGTTTGATGGTTCCAAATCATCACTATATGTTAGGTATGAATGAGTATGTGTTTGTTTCGAAAAAAATAATTGAATCGGTCGGATTTTCGGACGAAATTGCTCAAACCCGTAGCAGCCCGCAGGAAATTTTCTGGTTTCCGGTAAAACTTCGAAAATTCATATCTCTTGAACCGTAAGTCGGTTTTGACCCCCGTTCGAAGCGTTGGAAAGCTAACGAGATGTTCTTTCTAGGAAAAATGGTTTTGAGGTCTGTATCTAGTTCAATTATAGCAGAAAATTGAAACCGTATCGTTGTGTTGATTTTTACTGTCCTGAATGTGTACGATTGAGGTGTTATCGTGCAATATGCCTCAACAATGTTAACTGATTAATAATGCAGAGGAATAGCAATAATGTGGGGACTTAGAAATAACAGTAGCAAATTTTGTATCAGAGTTGAATTTAATGACAGTAACATGATTTAGTAGCATTCGAGATTTGATATCAGGGAATCAAATAAATAGAAACAGTGGAAATTAGTAGCAATAATGGAGGTTGATGAAAATAGTACTGAATAGTGATATTAGTAGTTTTAACCGATATAATTGTTTAACCGAAATTAGTTGAAATTTTGCAGAAGTCATTCGTAAGTGGTTGTAGTTATTTTTGGTTGGTTGATGTATGGAGTTAGTCGAATAAGTAGAATTAAGCGGTAAGATTAGTTGTCCGGTATTAGTTGGAAATTTACGAGGTAGTTTGTGTATACGAGTAGATACGTGAATTGTGTTTATTTTGTTAAAATAGGTTGAATTATCCCAGTTTATGAGCACTGTTAAGTTGTAGGTCTTATGACCAATGTTTTATGTTGATGTTGAATACGTTGTTGATGTGGTGATGTTGGTGATGTGATGTTGAATATGTTGTTGATTAAGTTGTAGGTCGAACGACCAATGTTGGATTAAGTTGATGCAAGTGGTGCATGTTTAAGTTGTTGTTCTCGTTGTTGTTATTGTGTTGTTGTTGTTGTGACGTTGTGGTTATTGTTGCATGCATACATTTGCATTGATTAAGTTGGCCTTGATGGCACCTGTTTAAGTTGGCCTTTTACTCCAAATGGTACCACATGCATTTGCATAGTTGAGTCGCATTTGAGTTGCATGTTGAAGTTGTTAATATTATTACGTTGTTGTTGATTGTTGGTGTTGTTGATATAAGTTGTTATTGTTGTGAGTTATTGTTGTTATAAATTGTTATTGCTGTAAGTTGTCGCTTGATACAAGTTGTTGTTATAAGTTGTTGTTTGTTATAAGTTGTGGTTGCTCTTAAGTTGTTTACTAATAGTTATTGTATGATTGTTGTATGAAGCAGTGAAATTTGTGTGATTCTAATCTAATATATTAATTATCATGCCTTTGATTATATTTTTCGATATCTCACCCCTTCTGTAATGATGTTACCTATTATGGGTAACTGAGCAGGTACTCAAGAATAACTGTGAAGGTTTGAAGTCTTAGTCACTGTTAGTTCAAGTTGGTGTCATGCTCTGATACGTAGCACTCGGGGGGAAATGTTTTGTTTATGCTGTTGTTCCTAATTGTTGTTATTACAATAATTCTTGAATAATTATAAATTGAAGTTTTGATCTAGTTGAATAAAGTGAATATGATTTATAAGTTGTGAAGGCCGAATGCTAGGTATCTATTTTAAAAAGAAATACAGGTTTATGTTATTGGTTTTGTTGTTCAAGTTGAAAATGTGACATCTCATTTGTTTTATGTTGAAAATTTTGCACTCTGATTTTTAATAAACGTTGGGTAGAAAATGGGGTGTTACAATGATCTTTCATGGTTCTTCTTCTTCTTCTTCTTTCTTCCCTTCTTTTTTATTCTTCTTTCTTATTCTTCTTCTTTTTTCTCTCCTTTTCCTTTTCCTGGTTTTCTTTCTTTCCCTTTATTCTTACCCTCTTCTTCTTCTCTTACCATCACACAAATATATATAATATATAATAATATATGGTTGGGAAAAGTTAGAAAGGAAATATCTCCCTTGATATTTCTTACTACTAGACCAATTGACTAATTATTAATGTTACCAAAATGTTCCTTCTTGTACTTATTAATAAATGTCAGTCTCTTTTTATAAGAATTGATCTCTTCAGAGTCCACTGCTTACTCTATTTGTCCCAAATGACAACATTTAGATCACTTAAGGGTATATGGGATATTACATCTAATCTTTCACATTAGAAAAGAAGGATAATGTTGTGAAAGAGTTGTTGAACTGTAATTACAAGTTCTGATGTGCAATTAGGGTTAGAGAAAATTGATGGAACTATTTTTAACTTGTGGAAGGTTCAAGTTAATGATGTGTTGTTATAATCAATATTACATAAGGCGTTGGTTAATGGTTAGTACATCGACATTGATTTACATTGATGAAAGGTGTATTATGAGACTGTGGCAATGGTTGAGGAGCTTTTTATCAACATGAAAGTTGCATCATAGGTTTTTCATCCTGATTTTTGACATGTGAAATTTTTTGAGTGGCTTAACTTTAATTTTCAACATGTGAAATTTTTTTAGTGATTTAACTTCAAGTGAAATATATTCTACATGATAGTTCTTTTGAAATATGATCTTCAGTGATGACAATATGAACTTCTTGGAGTGATTTATCTTTAAGTGAAATATATTCTTCATGAGAGAATATAGTAGTTTTTGAATTATGATTGTCTACGTAGACAATGTAAATTTTTTAGAGTAGTGCAGTTTCCAGTGACTATACTCTTTATGATGGAGTATTATAATTCTTTAGAACTATGATTGTCATTGAAAATCATGGAAGCTAATGTATTATTTTTAATCAAGGTGAAGATTTTCGGTGTTGGTTATATATATATATATATATATATATATATATATATATATATATATATATATAGAGAGAGAGAGAGAGAGAGAGAGAGAGAGAGAGAGAGAGAGAAAATACTAACATACACCAAAAATTAGTGGGCCCCACACAAAAATACACTATATATATATATATATATATATATATATATATATATATATATATATATATATATATATATTCATCTTTTTAATGTGGGTCCCACCCAAAATTGGTGGACCCCACACAAAAATACACTAAGGTGTATGTTGCTAATGCACACCTACATGGGTGTGCATTAGCATAACCCTATATATATATATATATATATATATATATATATATATATATATATATATATATATATATATATATATATATATATAGGGTTAAATAAGTATTAGGTCCTTGAAAATAACCCAACATTCAAGTTTGGTCCCTAAAAAAATTTTCTTCAAGGTTTGGTCATTCTAAAGTTTTCCGTTTGAAACTGTAGTCCCTCCCGTTAGTTTCCACTAACGGAGGATGATGTGGCACGCCATGTGGAGTTTTTTGATGACGTGGCTTACATGTGGCAATGCCTACGTGGCAAAAATTGCTGACATGTATGCCACGTGGCAATCGTTTCAATTTTAATTTTTTTTATATTTATATCATATTTGAATCCAGAAATTGTAGCTAATTTGCAGCTACTTTCTAGCTAATTCTAGCTAATTTAAACATAACATTTTTGTAGCTAATTCATAGGTAATCTCTAGCTAATTCATAAAACCTCCAGATTCTTTTTCCATTCATACTGAACACTCACCTTAATTTGATTAGACTTCTGCTGAAATTAAATTCAAGATCAAGCAATTAAGGTCCAAAGTATAAATAGTTTTAAGTAAACCACATAGACCATTTCATGTTTCTAGCCACTGCATCTGTCAACAGACATTTTCAGTAGTTGTGATGAAGTTAACTGAACTCATTGTAACACATGCAATTCAATACAAAACAATTAAGATTATATATTAAAAGTTTTAGATCAAACATCAAACACTGCAACTGTTTTATTTTCAAAATACATAGAAACTTTTAGCATAGAACTAGAAAGCTAGACATGACAATGATGTTAAGCAGGAAGACCAGCTTCTTCCAGCAGCTGTTTCACCTTAGTGATGTAATCACTCATTGCTTCATCCTTGGATTTGCCAGCAAAATAAATAAATATAATTTTGACATCTATACGGAAAAAAAACTGTTGCACTGAAACTATAGATTGACGATGTCTAGTTGTCGTGTTTGTGTCGGTATTTTATAGCGCAAAAGCACCATAACGAAATAGATATAGATTGCTTAACATAACACTTATAACCAAATCTTTTAACATTTTTTACCTTCAACGGCCTTCCACGCATCCCATTTAGCTCTGTCTTTCTGGCTGAAAATTCCAGGACGAGCTGTAAATCATACACAAAATCATGAACAATCATAATTCATAAGCCTTATTGCCTAGGGCCTTTTTGTATTAGCCTTAATGCTTGGAGTAATCATTTACTTTTACTTACTTATAAGCATAATATCAAGTACATGCAAAATTTTGATACAAATTACTATATTTCTATGAAAATGAAAACATCACATGTTTTTAACTTGACTCATGAATGATTACATGATGAAAGTAACTCCCAACAACGGTTTTATTGAAAAATTGGTTTTTGATATTGAGCTCAATGGTACTGTGCATATTGTCGAACCATCTAGTCAGAATAAGAGATAGACTTGGTGTTGTTACTCTTATCAGTTATACATTTAAATTATCTTTATAATAAGAAATGTTCATTATTGTTGAATTTTGATGTAGATCATGATTGTTTTCAAAAACTAATTGACTTAATATATTAATCTGCTAGTTGAAATAAAAATAGTTGTATATCTAACATGCCTCCTCATACATAAGCCCAATATTACACTGCATTGAAATACAATATCTTATAGAATGAGTATATACCTGCAGCCATTCTTGACCACCCATCGAGCACCCACATGGCAGAAAGCTTTTCATCAAGTATATATTGAGTATATATTCAACTTTCATGTAATGAATCAAGTGCAAAGCATGAAAGCTTTTCATCAAGCAAAGCAAGAATTATATATCAAACTAGACACATTTCCATCTTCATCAATTCAAACAACACACCAACAAGGCAGAAAAGGATTTAATAAGTAAATCATCTAAATAAGGGGATTTACAACTGTAAGATTCACGAGATATCCCTAGAAAAACGAAGATGTGATCAGGTGCTTTCCCTAAAAAACAAAACCTGCTCCATTGTAATAAAATAAGTTGCCATGCACAAACAATCATCAAGACAAAACTCACATTAAATCAAATGATCTCAATAAGAAGATTAGATTGGAGAAAATATTGCAGACCATTCTACCTTCCTTGTCCCATTCAAAGACACATCAGGCTAAGCTGCACAGCCTTCCCACAAGTCCATGTATTATTTCTGTTATGATAAAACAACAAAATCAAAAAACAATAACCATCACAACCACTAAAAAAATAGATTAGTAACTTCAGAAAAGGAAATTGGTCTTGTATCATATTATATATTGGAACTCCACTACTTGCCATATCCCTCAAGAGACAAGCGCCAAGGAGCAAAAATTTGTATTCCAGAATTAACATCAGTCTTTTAGACAACAACAAAACTTCAAGAAGCATCACAGTACAATAAATATAAAGTTTTCAACATAAAACTCATGCAGATAGACATATGTAATCGATCCATATTATAAGATTCATTATGCCTCGTGATGAAGCGCAAATATTACAAAAACCTTCTAAAACAGTGATGCACGTAATATGCTCATCTCTTTCTACCACCACGCTCTCTCAATGCTAGGGACAATGTTTCTCCTCCACTAAGATTGTAATGTGCGAGAGACAAATTGTCCTTGAGAAAGCCCGGCTTTCCACTCAGTTTCTGCTTGTTAGCAAGGAGATGGATCTCCCCAGCAATTTTTTCTTTCTGGCCGCCAACAGTTTCAGACAAAGATTGCACAGTTATTTCCAGAACTTGTCCTTTGAGATTTCCTTCATCAACATTAGGAACCGATATACTGATGCGAGCAGGTCCCTGTAGAGAATAAACGGCAGTTAGGATGAGTGTAAATAGTCTTATAACTCTGGCAGAAAATGTGATTTACATGTACAATTGGTAGTATTATCTATTAAAGAAAAAAATTATGAATGTAATCTTGGTAACTCTCCATACCGGATGTTGAGCCAGAAACTTATCCTCAGGGATCAGAGCAGATTCATCATGCTTCTTCATCTTGGTAACTCCCCAATCCAAACCTACACAACTAACCTAACTAACTTTAACAGAATTTCTAACCTCCCTAACTCTTCTAACCAATCCTAACAGAACCTAACTATATTCACAAAGACTTTCCCTATAAATTCACATTCATCACTAATTTTAGGAAGACCGGTTCATTATTTACAGAGAATTCACAAATCACTCAGGAAAAAATCATTCCTAAATCATTTTACAAATCATCATCAACCTCCCAGATTAATCCCACAAAACACACTTCATCAAATCTTCATCACACTCTCAAAATCCTATCGAAATCTCTCTATGACACACTCATTTTTCTGCAATCTCACCATTCATTCTCAAATACTCTCACCTCACTCACCCCCACTTCATCATTCACAAACTCATAATTGTTTCGTCATCTTTCGCCTCCCCAAATCACCACCACTCATCTTCATCTTCAAGTTTCAACCTCACTACAACCAATCAAGAAATCTCACCTCAAACCCTCTTACCTCAACACGACGCATAATTGAAAGCCAGAAACGAGAGTGAAAGAAGAAGAAGTTGTACGAAAGAAGAAGAATGAAGGAGAAGACCGAGCGGAAGTAGAAGAACAAGAGAAAGAAGACGAAAGAAAAGAAGTAAAGTACCTAAAATCAAGCATCCTCCGAATTTCTATTCGTCGCCGCCGTCAAGGTTGATCGAATCTTCAACCCTTTCGTGGTTTCTCGACACTAAGCTGCCGTTTGGGGACCTACGATTACTTCCCCATGTTTATTCCCCATGTTTATTACGTGATACGAACACCTCGTCTCAGATCTTGTAGCTGCGGCCTTGGACGGAGGAGGACGGTGGGTTTTTAGGGTTTAGGCATTTGTTTAGTTGCAGAGACAGAGAGGAGTATTCAAGGAGAGGGATAGGCGGAGAGAAGAAGCTTTTATTAAGTTGGATAGAGAAAATCATTTCTGACGTGGCATAAGAATACACAGTTGGTAAGGGATTATTGCACACTTGGCGTGCCACATCATCCTCCGTTAGTGGAAACTAACGGGAGGGACTACAATTAGAAACGAAAAACTTTAGGAGGATCAAACCTTGAAGAAAATTTTTCTAGGGACCAAACTTGAATGTTAGGTTATTTTCAGGGACCTAATACTTATTTAACCCATATATATATATATTAAAGAAGTCTCATATCGCTTAGTTTTGTGACCGAAGAGAGTCAAAGGCTGTGTAGGATTCAAGTTTTTAATTACAAAATACATTAGTCAAAATTATTTTAAGCTTGTATTTGATTTTTTATGTCCATTTATACTCTTGTGTTAGATTGTTGTGAGATATAATCAAATATTTGCTTTTAAGAGTGTGAGTGTACTAAGGGTTTGAGGGTGGTCAATGATAAATTATGTGCTGTAAATTTTTTACATAATGTTATTCTATGGTTGTCATTTGACAACGACCGTGATTTTTTCTTTAGTTTTTAAGTTTCTACATTATGTCTTTCCATTTAGTGTTGGCTCTTTATGTTATCATCTTTCTAAATACATTCCTTTATATATATTATTCTTTTTAATTTTGTTTAGATCTTTTAGCTCGTGTAAAATCTCTAGAAGAGGAATCCTCAGAATTTGAAATTGTAGTTGCTCTAGATTGTCCACTTCAGTTTATAAATCCAAGAATTTTGTTAATCAAATTATTTTTGAAAATTTTGCCAAGAGTTTGGAGATCATTTGTTTTATGGATAAACTATTTTTAAACGTTTAGTTCATATTTTGTTGTTAACTCAAACTCTTGATCAAATGTATTTATTATAGCCCTTTTAATATCACTGTTATATTCATAAATCAATTTTAGGTTGTTCCACATATCTTTTGCAGTACTACAGTTTTATACATGAAAACACTCTCAAGTAGTGAATATGACACTTGTAATTATTTACTTAGGTTTCAAACTGTTTTGCCCTTTTTCTTTTTCTTCTACAGTGCAGAGATATTTAGGTTTATGCAACACTTAGTTATTTATATAATGGTTTGGAATAAATGAATAGTTTTCATTTAGATGAAATTTCATTGTTGTAAGTATGAGTTTATAGTGTTTCTCACGTGACTTTCTAGAGAGAAGGTTTCTCTCTCCTGTGTCTTATCGTGTTCTATGCACCCTATCTGTTTCTAGGTCTATGGTGGCTATTCCTCTTCCAGATCTCTGGATTTTTCTACCAGCCTCTGGTTGGATCTCGTGTTCTCAAGGTTCGCTATCCTTTCTCATGTATCAAGCAAAGATGGAAAAATGGAAAACGATTACTCTTTCGAAGGAAGAAGAAGAAGGTGTGGTAGCGGATGAAGAAGAGGTATGTACTGACGAATCCTTTCAAAGGACGCTGGCAGGGAAATTGTGGACTGATAGCAACTTCAACTCCAGAGCTTTCAAGACAATGATGATTAATGCTTGGAAGCTGAAACACTTGGTGGAGATCCAAGATCTTAGCAAAAATCTGTTCCTTTTCAAGTTCGACTCAAAACGGGATCTGGAGTATGTTCTTAAAACAGGTCCTTGGAGTTTTGACAGAGCTTTATTGGTATTAAATCATATATGCGGCGAGGAACAACCGTCAGATTTACACATCCACTATAGCTCTTTTTGGGTTCGGATCTATGAACTGCCACTCAATCTCAGATCGGAAGCAATGGCGAAGAAATTGGGTAATATTATTGGCAAGTTTGAAGAGATGGATGTCAAGGAAGCTCATAGGAATGGTAGGTTTCTTCACATCAAAGTCATCATTAACCTTAAAGAGCCACTCAAACGAGGTACGGTGGTGAAATTCAAAGAGAAAAACTTTAGGGTTCATTTTAAGTATGAGAGGCTACCGAATTTCTGCTTTGTCTGTGGAAGAATGGGCCACCAGATAAAGGATTATGAAGCGGTGAAGGAACTGAATGAAGAAGGATTTGAGGAATTAGAAGAACAAGACTTATCCTTTGGCCAATGGCTTTGAGCCTCTCCACTCCTAAAGGTGATGGATGATACAAAAAAGAAGGATTCAAGCTCTAGTCTGTGTAGTAGAGACCTTTTCAATGCCTCATCCAGTCAAAGCAGGTGTGAGGCAAAAGGGAAAAGCAAGGGAGAAGACCCTGAAGTTCAACAAAATTCACTGCTCTTAAAACAAAAAGAGGGATGCTCGATGGGAGGAGACAAAGATTCGCGGCAGAATGTGGATATTGAATTGGTAGCAGAGTCACTGGGTGTTGTCATCTTGTCAACTGGTAAGAATACACCAACAACTTCTATTAGCAAAGATGGATTTCAGAAAAGGAAGTGGACCGGGAGAAAGAATGTAAAGGAGGCGAAAGAAGGAAGTGGTAGGGTTTCCAAACCAAGGTTTTCCAAGTGGCAACTTGTTGATGTAATGATAACAGAATATCCATTAGACGAAGGCATCACTGGAGAGAAAAAGAGGAAACAAACAACAACAGTTAGTGAAGGGAAAAATCTTCGACCAGAGGTGGTGTTGGAAAACCAACACCGCCTATCACAATGGAGATCATAAGCTGGAACTGCAGGGGTCTGGGGAGCCCCCGTGCAGTTCGAGCCCTAGCTTGGCTCATTCGTGCGGAATGTCCCCAACTTGTTTTCCTTATGGGGACCAAGCTCAAAAAAGAAGAACTGTTGACAATTAAGAAGAAATGTAGATTCAAATTTGATGTTATGATTGACTGTAAGGGTACAGGGAGAGATAAAGTAGGTGGCCTAAGCTTCTGGTGGAATGACTCAAAATCATATAACAGGAAATGTTCAGTTAGAAGACGATGATTGCTCATGGTCCTTTGCTGGAATTTATGGATTTCCGGAGGAGTCTAACAAGAAAGATACTTGGCAACTGGTTCAGACTGTTTGTGAAAAAAGCGGGAAGAACTTGATTTTATTTGGGGACTTTAATGATATTCTGCAAGATTCTGATAAACAAGGAGGCATCAGCAGAACAGCTTCGCAACTTCAATGGGGTAGAGAGACGTTAGACAGGTGTAGGCTCGAGGAAGTCAGTTTTGAAGGCTACCCATATACCTGATTAAATGGCAGACAAGGTGAGGAAAATATTCAGTGTAGGCTTGACAAATCCTTGATATCCTTTTATTTTAAGCAATGTTTCCCGTTAACCAAAGTGGTCCACCTGGAAAGATTTAGTTCAGATCATGCCGCCCTTCGGATTCTCATTCAGATGGATGCTGAGGTTGAAATCAGACATTACCTGTTTCGTTTTGAGGAGGCTTGGTCAAAACAAGAGATTTGTGGAGATTTAATTAGAAAGTTATAGAGGAGCGACTCTATTTCATTTCATCAAAGAATCAAGGCTATGCAAGAGTTGCAACATTGCTTCAAGGACATCCGTACCAACAATGTCAGGAAGGAAATCACAAGACTTCAAGAGTTTCTCAAAGAGGAAAAGAGATGGTCTGGGGATTGGGATGACATTCAACAATACAAGGCAACAGTTAGACAGAGAGACTCTCTTTTAAAGATTGAGGAGACCTTGTGGAGGCAAAGGAGCATAGTTATGTGGCTCATGGACGATGATAGGAATACGAAGTTCTTCCACCAAAAAGCAGACCAAAGAAGGAGGAATAACATGATTAAGAGACTGAAGGACAATCAAGGGGTATGAAGAAGAGGTCACAAAGATTGCGAGAAGATCCTCACGGGCTACTTCAAGGACATTTTTTCCTCTTCACATCCGGATAACCAACAAGAGATTTGCAATTCCAACCCAGACAGACTTTCTGATGCTCATAAACAGTTATGCACCAAACAGTTTTCGAAAGAAAAAATTCATGAAGCAATTTTTCAAATGCATCCTACGAAGTCTCCAGGTCCAGATGGCCTCCCTGCTCTATTCTACCAGAAATATTGGCCAATTATGGGGGAGGATGTTAGTCTTTATGCTCTTGATATCCTGAATAACAATAGGGATCCTAGTGCAATCAATAACACTTTCATTACCCTTATCCCTAAGAAGAAGCACCCTACGAACCCTTTGGATTTCAGGCCAATTAGCCTCTACAATGTAATCATGAAAGCTGTTACAAAAGCCATAGCTAATAGAATCAAGACTTTTCTTCCTGACATTATTAGTGAAGAGCAGAGTGCCTTCATTCGTGGAAGACTCATCACTAACAACGCCCTTATAGCAATGAAATGCTTCTATTGGATGAAGCATAAGAAAAAGGGTAGAAAGGGTACTATGGCCTTGAAGTTAGATATGTTGAAAGCCTACGACAGGCTAGAGTGGAGTTTTGTGACTGAAACGTTAAAGAGTTTAGAATTTCCTGAGTCGATGATTTCCTTAATTCAGAAGTGTATTACCATGGTCTCCTACTCAGTCCTGATCAATGGCCAGCCTAGTAGTCACTTTGTTCCTGAAAGGGGTCTCCGTCAAGGAGACCCACTCTCACCCTATTTATTTGTTATCCGTGTAGATGACTTTTTAGGTTTGCTGAAGCAAGCAGGATCTAGGAGAAGCATCCATGGTGTTTTAGTTGCGAGGAAGTCTCCATCAATATCCCATCTCTTCTTTGCTGATGACAGCCTTTTGTTCGCTAGAGCTAGTGAGGAGGAAGCCACTCGTATTCTTCACATTCTAAGTGCTTATCAGAGAGCTTCAGGGAAAGTGGTTAATACTTAAAAGTCTGAAGTCTCATTCAGTGGTAATGTAGGGCAGGAAGTGAGGGACAGAATCAGAGATAAGCTTGGCTTCTGCTTCGTTAACAATCATTCCCGTTATCTCGGTCTACCTGTCGTCTTTGGAAGGTCAAAAAAAGAGGTCTTTAAACTTGTTGTTGATCGAGTATAGAAGAAGGTCAAAGGTTGGAAGGAGTCTTTTCTTTCGAGAGCGGGCAAAGAAATTCTGATCAAAGCAGTGGCCCAAGCCATACCTACATACATCATGAGCTACCACCGTATTCCAGACAGTTCTTGCAAGGAGATTGAAGTTATGCTATCCAAATTTTGGTGGGGTTCAAAGGAGGGGGTAAAAAATTCACTGGTTAAGTTGGGAGAGGCTATCTCAATCAAAAGGGGAAGGTGGAATCGGTTTTAGAGGCATCCACGACTTCAATACTAGTTTGTTGGGCAAACAATTTTGGCGCTTAATGCAAGAAGATGGTTCCCTTCTTGAGAGATTTTTCAAAGGTAGTTACTACCCTAGATGCCCCATCATTTCTGCTCCCATTGGTTTCAGGCCTAGTCATGCGTGGCGCAGTATCTTGAGTTCGAAAGATTTGGTGCTTCAAGGTACTCGTTGGCACGTTGGGAATGGCTTGAAGATCAACATTGGCATTGACAAATGGGTTCCAACCCTTCCAGGTTTTCAACCTTCTAGAACAGCTCGGGTCCTCGCTCCTGAAACGAAGGTTAACCATCTTATTGATTGTGACATGGCATGCTGGAATTTGGATATCCTTAGGGACAATTTTGATGCCCAGGATGTTACGTATATCAGGAGTATTCCCCTCTCTGCAAACCTCCCTGAAGACAAGCTGCTATGGTATCATGAAAAGAATGGTCTCTTCTCTGTTAAGTCCGCCTACCATTGGTTGAGGGAACAAAGAAAGAAAAAGCTTCCAGGGACCTCTAACAATGATTCCCAGAAATTCTGGAAGTATCTGTGGAAGTTGAAGGTCAATCCAAGAATCAAGAATCTTGTCTGGCGCCTCTCCAAGAATATCCTGCCAACCAAAGATAATCTGCAAAAGAAAGGTACACACTCTGATGAATTATGTCCCCTTTGTAATTTGGAGTTTGAATCTTCTTCTCATCTCTTCCTTCAATGTGCCTTCGCCAAAAGGACTCTCTTCTCTGCTCCTTTGGAAATTCGCCCTCCTGAGTTTGGGAATATTCATGATTGGCTGGGTGATATTCTTGCTAAGGATGACAAGCTACTGGGCAAGCTTATTGCCACCTATCTGTGGAAGTTGTGGCAAGTTTGCAACATTGTTGTCTTTAAGAATCCCAAGCCTGACCCGCGTATGGTGGCTATGGAGATATGAGAGGCTTTCAATGAAGGTATAGATGTTTGGAAGGGGAACGTCGCCAATACTCGTAATGTTGGATGGAAGTTGGAGAACTACAATGGATGGGTTGTTCAAACCGATGCAGGTTATTTTGAGGACGGTTTCATATCCATGGGGTGTGTCATTAGAGACCCAACGTCAAATATCTTCCTAGCTGCGTCCAAAAGAATGATTAGTGTTGTCGATCCCGCCAATGCAGAATTACTAGCTATTCGTCGGGCGCTGCAGATGGCAAAAGAGTTGGGTTTAAGTAGTTTTGTGATCCAGTCGGATGCACTTTTCGTTGTTGATTGCATTAATGGTGTGAGTTTTAGTGCTGATTTAGATCCTATTGTGTGTGATTGTAGACAGTTAATTTCTGATTGTGGCAATGTTGTTGTCATGTTTATTAATAGGTTGAGTAATGTTGATGCTCATGGTATGGTTGGTGTAGGCAGGTCCTTAGGATCAAGAACTTGGACGGACCATATACCAAGCTTGGGTTGTGTAACCTCTTCTTCTAGTTCTGCTCTTTAATAAAATTTGGTTGTTATAAAAAAAAGAATATTTTTCAATTGAATCTCACACATAAAAATTAAAAGTTTTAATAAAAAATTGGATTAATAGGCATTTTCCCCTGCCATATAGGTGAGTTTTGCAAATAACCCGTAAAAAAAATCAAGATTTCATCTTTGAAATTCAAAAATTCAAAATTTTGTGGTCAACCAAAAAAATCAAAATTTCATCCTTACAATTCAAAAATTTAGAATTTTCTAGTCAAATAAAAAATTTAAAATTTTGTGGTCAAAGGATGTTGGACCCATAACCTTGAGAATGCATATAAGGGGCCTTTGCCACTATGCCAGTTTACTTTTAAAGATATATTGTCACCTCAAAAAATATATATTACAATGTTAATATTTACTCCAACAATAACACATAGTAAAACTGCAACGTTAATGTATTACAATGTTAATATATTACAATGTTAATATTTACTGCAACGCTAATGTAATATTTGTTTATTAGATAGTAAAACTATGTTAAATAATACATAGTTAAACATTATTTAGTAATAGACAATTTTTATTTAATAACGTTTTCAGTTTTTATGTAATAATAATAATATTTAAATAATAAAACAAATATACTTTTCCATCACTCGAAATACACGAATTACCTGCGGATTTTCCTGCGAAACGTTAT
Organism: Lathyrus tuberosus; assembly: GCA_022829125.1. Taxonomy (NCBI): domain Eukaryota; kingdom Viridiplantae; phylum Streptophyta; class Magnoliopsida; order Fabales; family Fabaceae; genus Lathyrus; species Lathyrus tuberosus. The sequence continues at coordinate 4,959,923 of JALAZF010000111.1, read as the reverse complement.
CCGCAGATATAGGCAAACACTAGAGTTGCAGCAAATTTCGCAGAAATTTCTGAGACCTTACATGCGATTTATGATTTTAAAATAATTTATTTAACTTCCTGCGGATTTAACTGCGATTTATTTCGCAGGAAATGGTTATCCTTGGAATCCTCAAAATTCTCTTGAAATGGCGCAGGAAATTCTGCGAAATTTGCTGCGGATTTTGCTGAGAAGTTTACTGCGATATTTTCTGCGGATTTTAATTACAGTTTTTTATTTTTTATTTTTTATTTTTTTTTAAATTAGTTATATTTTTACTCTTAATAAATAAAATTATAAAACATAATTTACATTTTTTAATTTTATATTAAATCTTATATTTTTAAAAATTTTTATTATATTAATTGTTTATTTAATATTTTTTATTTTTGTGAAAATTAAAAATATAAAAATGTGTTATAATTGATGTGTAATCCTTCAATTTGTTCTTTTATAAAACATATAAAATTTAGAAAAAATATTATAAAACATTTGAAAAAAATGACATTTCAGGAATTTAACTCAAAATTTTTTGAATAAGAGACATGAGCATGACCCAGTGATCTAACAAATTTATTTATTAAATTTAAGAAACAAATAATATATGTAATATAAAAACAAATATATTTTAAAATCATTTTCACAACAACTCTTTTTTGTTTTTTTGAATGTTAATAGTCTTTGTTTAAATTTTGCCAAAAACTATTTTTCAGTTGTAAATTCAAATTTTAATATTTTTAATGTATTAGTTTCATTTTTAATGTATTAGTTTCATTTATGTATTAGTTTCAGTTATATCTTATTACTATTTTTTTTCTATTATGCTTCACCAAGGAAGTTCCAGTCCTTGATAGCTACTTTGGGAAGCTTGGATCAGGAAATATGGATTATGTTATGGGTGAAGTCATTTGGATTTGCTGCATCTTTTCCTCATCCACCTCAAGCCAATAATGAAATTGATAATCCAAGTGAAGACGATGTTGATGAATCAGATGAAGATATTAGTGAACACATTAGTAGTGAATTTTGATTTGGATTGTTTTTTCTTGTTAACTAGTTTGAAATTTGCATTGTTTTTTCTAATTAATTTGGTTGTACAAGTGATTATTAGTAACTTGATTGTGTCATTTTTAGTAATGTAACTCTAGAAGTACTTGTTATTGACTTTATAGTAATGTTTGGTAGCTTTACAAATTTAAATGTGATTAGTGTTACATTGGCTTATTCAAATTAGATTTTTAATTTTATATTATTGTTACTTTGATATTTAACATTAATTATAACATTTTAAAAACGAATTAAACACAATTAATAATAAGAATTAAAAAAGAGAGAAATTTCCTGCGAAATTACCTGCGGATTTTCAGTTTGCTGCTATTTTTCCTGCGAAAATTTCAATTAGCTGCGGTATTGTCTGCGAGTTCAGCTATTTTACCTGCAATTCTTTCCTGCGACTTTACCTGCTAAATTAATTACCCTCGAACCTGCTACATTAATTACCTTCGAGGTTTTAGTTGGGAACAGAAAATAGCAGAAAGAATCGCAGGTAACACGTTTCCTGCGGAAATTTTGTCAAAATCCGCAGATAAACAGAATATTTCTAGTAATGGCAGTTTATTATTAAATAAATATAATTAAATAAAATATACTTTCAGTTTATTATTAAATAAATATAATTAAATAAAATATACTTTCAGTTTATCATTAAATAAATATTTAACAAAATATATTTTAAATGAATATTAAATAACTGAAATTAAATAAATGAATATAAAATAAATATTCAGTTTACTATTAAATGAAATATATTAAATAAATATTCAATTTATTATGTTATATATATTAACTAATCAAAATAATTTTAAAAATAAACTGAAAGTATATTTTATTTATTATTTAAAAACCAAAATTAAATAGTAAACTGAAAATAATCAAAAATAAATCTCATGTAAAATCAATTTTGAAAAAAAATATTAACTATGTAATATATAGATTTTGAGGTGACAATATATATATATAAAAAAAAAAACAAATCGACTTCTAAAAAATTTCATTCTTGTTTTTTAAAGTTACTTAAAACACACCTCCATCTTTAATAAGAGGTTTAGAAGAAGCGAGGAATTTTTTTTTAATATAATTTGTTTTTTTTTTAAATTACTAAAAAAACCAAATTTTTAAAAAAAATTCCAAAGTGGCATAGGTTTAGAGACCACCATTAGGGTGGCGCCATATGGGATGACGCCTCAGTTAGAGGCCATGAGTCATCTCATATGGCGCCTCAATACAAATCAATACCCTAATTTTTTTTCAAATTTTTTTAAGGGTGGCGCCATCTAGTGTATCCTTTTTTTTTTAATTTAAGATTGGAAAATTAAAAAAAAAACAACATTAATTTTTTTAAAAAATATTTAGTACAATAGTACAATAGTTTGATATAAAAAACAATCAATGATTGTGCCTATTTAAACTACCACCAGTCCCACAGTCAGGGGCTCTTGTTTGACGTCTTTGTCTAGCACCACGTGGTTGTTGAGGCGTGGCGGGTCTCTATGTTTGTTGAGATGGCACTGGTGCATCAGATGATGGCACTGGTGCATTAGACAAATTTTGCAGCATCTGACCCCAATAGCTAGGGTGGTTCCCGCCGACAGCACTTCCATAATCCAGCTGCATGCCCATGTTTATGTAATTTGTATGTGGGAGTTGGGTTGGTTCCATACGGTAAGGTTGACCAAAATGATGCATTTATAGGTGTTGGTATTGATGCAGTGGTTGATATGGGGTTTGATAGTTGAAAAGAGGGGGGGTTTGTTGGGTGTATTATGATTGTGGTTGTGAGTGGTAGGAAGATGGGGTCATCATTTGTGGGGGGTCATCATTTGGGTGTGTGTCGGTAGGTTCGAAAGACTCGTCAGGGCTGTAGTAAGGGTTTTATTGTTGTGGTGGAGAGGTTGGTGAATGATGTTGGGCATATTGCTGGGAGGAAGACGCACTGTGAAGACATAGCTTCTCAATGGTTTTGATGAAGACAATAATGTTCATTCAAGGTTTTATGTACAAAAGGAAATGGATCAAAGACTTCAAAGCTAGAACAAGTTTCATATTAATTCAAGTCTTGAAGATCTCTCAAAGAAGGAAAAAGAAGAAATGCATAAGACATGACTTCACTAGCAAGATATGATTAATCAAACTTTTAGGTATATGAAATTCTTGACTAAAACAAATCTTAGTGCTCAAGTTTTATAATCATGCTTTAAAAAAATCATTCTTTCATTTAAAACCTTGAGAAAACATTTTTCAAAGTTTATCTTTTGTCTTGGTCATAATTTGAGATGATATACGGCTTAGAATCATTTGCATTAAAAAATTTTCAAATTTTACACTGATGCAATCGATTGTCATCCTGATGCAATCGATTGTACTAGGCTAAATTTTCAAATTTTTTGCACGTTACACTTGGTGCAACCGATTGTCATTCTGATGCAATCGATTGCACCTGAAGCTTTTTTGAAAAATTCTTTGTTTAAAAGTACCTTTTCATGATACCTCTTGCTTGCATCTTTTCCATTCATTGTATAATAATTTTTAGAAATTCTTTCAAACATTGCCTTGATTATTGAATGGGTGCATGCACACTATATATTAATTTCAAAGTTTCTTTTGTGATTCACCTTCTTTGCAAAAAATTTCAAACACTTCATTCACTCAGACTTTCATATTTCAAAATATTGTTCAAGTGTCCATTCAAACATTTTTTCTTGAGAGAAACTTCTGCATATCTTTCATAAAATATCATTGTTTCATCTCATTCTTGTCAAGAACACTTGTATACATTGTTTGAGTGATATTGTCTCAAAGGAGAAGATCAATTATCAAGATTGATATCAACATACTATCAAGACATAATCTTATTATCAAGAATATTTTTCTGTTTTACCTTGTTGTCCAGGATTGTTGGAAACAAGTGAGTGTTTTGAAGAGGATTGTTCTTCATACACTTAATTACCTATAGGTTAGATAGTAAGCATCACTATTGGTGTGATTAGGCTGTACAATAATTCTAAACTATAGTGAACTCTCTTTCGTGTTGAAGGAGGAGTGAAGTACTCTCGGGCTGTGAGGGGAACCACTATAATTCTCTTGTGTCATTTTTCCTTTCCGCACTTTACTTTCTAGCACTTATCATAAAAATGAAAAATAACCAAGAACCGGTAAAAAGATCGAAGAATTTTTTAAGAACCTAATTCACCCCCCCCCCCCTCTTAGGCGCATTTACATTTACAATTGGCATCAGAGCATGTGATAGGTAACCTGTTCCTATTCGATTCAGATGGCTTCCGCAAACAATGATCTTGTATTCAAAGACGGTGGTAGTAGCAACAAGCCTCCTTTGTTTTCTGGCCAATACTTCGACTTTTGGAAAATCCGTATGAAGGCACATTTAGAAGCACAAGGAAGTGATATATGGGAGGCTGTTCAAAATGGTCCTTTTATTCCTACAACGGTTTTCAACGGAGTTGGTACGCCAAAACCACAAGCATCATGGGATGAGGATATTAAGAAAAAGGTTCTCTATGACAAAAAGGCAATAAATATTTTACAAAGTGCACTTGGAATGGATGAATTCTTCCGCGTCTCAACATGTACAACGGCCAAACAAATATGGGACACTCTTGTAGAAACTCACGAAGGAACCGCCGAAGTCAAAAGATCCAGATTGAATACTTTAAGTCAAGAGTACGAGTTATTCAGAATGCAACCAGGAGAATCAATCCTCGACTTGCAGAAAAGATTCGTGCATTTGACAAATCACTTGAATGCACTTGGTAAGACACTAACAAATGATGAACTTAATCTTAAAGTGCTTAGGTCTTTAACAAGAGAGTGGCAACCCAAAGTGACGGCGATTTCCGAGAAGAAAAGTTTATCAACGATGACATCCGCTACTCTATTCAGAAAGCTTCAAGAATATGAGACGGAACTTGGACTATTGGAGAAACGTGAGAACCAAGAAAAGAAATCCAAGAGCATTGCCTTAAAAGTTGAATCTAAAGTTGTGAAGAAAGAAGACAATCCCGAAGAGGACGAAAACTTTATGCTCCTTGTAAAAAGACTAGGAAAATACTTCAGTACAAAAAATAATATTGGAAACTCTAGTTTCACAAGAAGAAAGAAGTCCTCAAAGAACAAAGAAAAAGAAGCATCAACATCCAATGGAGACATTATATGCTATGAATGTGGAAAGCAAGGCCACATCAAACCGGAATGTCCCAAACTCGCAAAGAATCGTGACAACAAAGGAAAAAAGGATTATAAAAAGAAAGCCTACATTGCTTGGGATGACAATGAAATAAGTTCTTCATCGGACTCCGATAGTGATCAAAGCGCAAATCTAGCATTGATGGCATCACATCATTCCGACGATGAGGTTAGTAGTAACTTTTCAATTTATGATAATGATGCTCAAGAAGCAATTGATGAACTTTTAAGTGAATGCAAAATTCTATATAAAACCATCTCATCTCAAAAGAAACAAATATTAATCTTGGAAGAAAATATTGAGAAAATGGAAAATAAGTTCAAAGATGAAAAAGAAGAATTAATCAAGAATTTTGCATGCACTAAATGTGAGTCACTTGCTTTTCAAATAGTTCAAATGAAAAGAGTCCTAGAAAGATATGAGAAAGGTCAAATTGGATTGGAACATGTTCTTAGTAGTTAAAGATACTCAAATGATAAAAGTGATCTAGGTTACTCAAGATTCTCTAAACAAACTTCTAACAAGACCATTTTTGTAAAAGCTAAAGAACAAATTCCTTTAGAGAAAAGTGACAAGCCTAAAATGGTTCAACAATATAACAAAAGGAAAAGCTATTTCTATGTCTGTGAAATTATTTGGAGAAATTTTAGGAATTCCTTCTGAGGGTGTTACAATGAGGTTGAATGAAAACTCAACTTTACAAGGATATAATAAGAGAGATTTTTATTATGGCATTGCTAGGATTCCTGAACATGAGTTTATTCAAAAGAGGCAAAGGATTGTTGGTGGTCCTCCGGAAAGAAATTCTTGGTCCGCCGGTATTTTGTTTATTGATGATAGGTTAATCCATTACATGTTTGCTTACATAATCATGCCAAAGTTCTCAAATTTTTCAACTGTCAATGATTGTGAGATGCAAGTCTTGTTTGCTATGAAAAACGACATGCAAATCAATTGGGCATATGTGATTATTAATCACTTGGTAACTCATAATGAGTGTGCATCGGGGCTACCATATGGTCATTGGTTAACATTAATTTTCAAGCATTTTGGTGTGGAACTTGAAGGCGAAATGGTATATGAAATTGACTCCTCAAGGGATGAAATCACTCCTAGGAAAGTTTGCAACACCAAGACCGGAGTTAAATTCGATCCTATTCAACGAACCATCTCATATATCAATCCCCCTCTTGATCAAGCTCCTCCAGTTGAAGCCACCAATGAACAAGTGTATGACTACATGCATTATGTTAACCACAACATCAATTGTCAATTTGCCCATCAAAACACTCATTTGAACATTCCTCCTTATGAAGTCCAACCATACCATTACCCATTCTTCCAACCTCAAAACAATGAAGATAACGTTGACCAAGATGATTTTATGAACCAAGATGATTAAATGGTCTTTGTTTGTTATGTCTTTTTGTTATTCTGTTTAAGTTTATGATTAAGTCTTAGTTTCTTTCTAGTTTATGTTATGTTACTTTTATGATTAAGTATATGTACTAAAGTCTATGAACTTTTATGTTGTTATGTTTCTATATTGTATTATGTTTCTATGTTATGTTGATTTTTGCATACTTATATGTTTTATGTACTTTTAAGTTCTTTTCCCTTCTTTTTGATAATGACAAAGGGGGAGAAAAAACCATATATTTTGTATGCTTGTACACTAACTTTGTTGTTTTAGAAAAATAAAAGAAAGCATACATTGTCAAAAATAGGGGGAGTTTCTCTCAAATATATGGACATTAAATTAAGGGTATATGAAGACTTCATTATCATGGTCATGCTGCATCAATTGGTATTTCTCAAAGGCTTCAAAATTTTCATGGTTGTCATCATCAAAAAGGGGGAGAATGTGAAGACATAGCTTCTCAATGGTTTTGATGAAGACAATAATGTTCATTCAAGGTTTTATGTACAAAAGGAAATGGATCAAAGACTTCAAAGCTAGAACAAGTTTCATATTAATTCAAGTCTTGAAGATCTCTCAAAGAAGGAAAAAGAAGAAATGCATAAGACATGACTTCACTTGCAAGATATGATTAATCAAACTTTTAGGTATATGAAATTCTTGACTAAAACAAATCTTAGTGCTCAAGTTTTATAATCATGCTTTAAAAAAATCATTCTTTCATTTAAAACCTTGAGAAAACATTTTTCAAAGTTTATCTTTTGTCTTGGTCATAATTTGAGATGATATACGGCTTAGAATCATTTGCATTAAAAAATTTTCAAATTTTACACTGATGCAATCGATTGTCATCCTGATGCAATCGATTGCACTAGGCTAAATTTTCAAATTTTTTGCACGTTACACTTGGTGCAACCGATTGTCATTCTGATGCAATCGATTGCACCTGAAGCTTTTTTGAAAAATTCTTTGTTTAAAAGCACCTTTTCATGATACCTCTTGCTTGCATCTTTTCCATTCATTGTATAATAATTTTCAGAAATTCTTTCAAACATTGCCTTGATTATTGAATGGGTGCATGCACACTATATATTAATTTCAAAGTTTCTTTTGTGATTCACCTTCTTTGCAAAAAATTTCAAACACTTCATTCACTCAGACCTTCATATTTCAAAATATTGTTCAAGTGTCCATTCAAACATTTTTTCTTGAGAGAAACTTCTGCATATCTTTCATAAAATATCATTGTTTCATCTCATTCTTGTCAAGAACACTTGTATACATTATTTGAGTGATATTGTCTCAAAGGAGAAGATCAATTATCAAGATTGATATCAACATACTATCAAGACATAATCTTATTATCAAGAATATTTTTCTGTTTTACCTTGTTGTCCAGGAATGTTGGAAACAAGTGAGTGTTTTGAAGAGGATTGTTCTTCATACACTTAATTACCTATAGGTTAGATAGTAAGCATCACTATTGGTGTGATTAGGCTGTACAATAATTCTAAACTATAGTGAACTCTCTTTCGTGTTGAAGGAGGAGTGGAGTACTCTCGGGCTGTGAGGGGAACCACTATAATTCTCTTGTGTCATTTTTCCTTTCCGCACTTTACTTTCTAGCACTTATCATAAAACTGAAAAATAACCAAGAACTGGTAAAAAGATCGAATAATTTTTTAAGAACCTAATTCACCCCCCCCCCCCCTCTTAGGCGCATTTACATTTACACGCACGTTAGCGGGGGTCAACCAGATAAGTCGGCTGAGAGAGGAAAGGTTGTGGTGTGGTAACAGACCTAAACCAGGTCATATATAGTTTTGTTGGCCGAGCAGGTTGGACAACGGGGTCTGTTAAGACCAGCTAGTGTCACATCTCACACTGGAGACACAACTCTGCTTCAAAGTTAGTCCACACATCATCCTTCCACTGCGTGTCGACTCTGCGCAGGTGCCACTTTTCCAAATTGGTAGGATCCACCGGAATGTCCTGATGCATACCGAATTGTAGTTTCACTCGGTCGTTGTGGTGCATCTCAACGGTTGTGAACTTTATTATTGGTGTTTTAGACGTCCACACTGCAACATCATTTGTGTTGGGTCGGTGGTCGAGATCGTCGTAAGGCCTCCAGACAAACTACAAGAAAAAATTATTTAATGAGTAACTATACAAAATGTTAGAAATATGTATGGAAGTTGTAGGAAAATATACGTCGTCAGGGCCAATGTGGTCTAGCAGGTTGCGGTAGACTATGATGGCGTTCCTAGTGTTGTGTTCGTAGCTCATTCCCGGAACTGCCCACCTGAAAATGTAGTTAGAATATGAATTAGTTACAACTAAACATTTCAATATAGGACATCGGCGCAGAGAGGTGTAAAAGCTTACCTTAATGCGTAGGGAAATGTGAATGGGTTCCGGTTCATTAGAGCAAGTGTTGGCATTCTCGACTAACCCCACGCCTGAAGGAGATAGGCGCAACCATAAAATGTACATGCATTTTTTTTGGCATTTTTACAAAGTGCACTATACAGATGGGCCAGGACAGCTGAACCCCAACTATATTCGTGGACACTGTTAATGTTAAAGAGCAACGGGAGATTGATAAGTGCAAAATGTACCTATTTTTGTAAATAAGTTTTGTTGCACTTATCATTACTTTGTGTTAAAATTGGTTGAATAAACCCCGCTTTGTTCGTAATTACGTTTACTTTACGTTTTCGTGTGTATATTGCATATCGTGTAAATATCATTGAGAGTAATTGATTTTCATTTATTTTTACAGGTGTTCCAGCAATGGTATTTTTCCATATTCATAAAGAGCATTGAATAAGCTTTCCAATGCTTCAAACCGTGCGTCAATCGGAGTTACGGTTCATGAGTTATGATCAAAACAAGTTGTTGGTTTACTGTCATGTTCGCACTGCGAATGCCCGTGGCGAGCACTAGCTGGCGAGTTCGCACTGCGAACCCGGGGGCGAATGAATAGTGCCTGAATGCTTGAAAAACACAATTTTTGCAGCCCAAAAGGCGGTTTATATTCGCAGTGCGAACGGGGGTTCGCAGTGCGAACCTGGGCAGTAACTTTTGCCTATAAACTTCATTTTTCAGCATTTTTTAGGTTATGGTTTTGGGGGTTTTTGCTCCAACTCCATCAAACTTCATTTCTTCATAGGATTAGCTTAGAAAACAACTGTGGAACATGCATACGGATGATCTGGAGTGGATTGATCGTCGACCGGCTCTGATAATCCGCGAGATGTTTGGTTCATTTCTCTTCTTCTTTGTGTTTTTCTTTATGGTTGGGTTGTGTATATGTATTTGCTACGATCTCATATATATTTGTCGCCCATGGCGTTGTATAAAACTTACTTTACAAATCTTTATTGGTGATTGTCTCTGATTTTTGCTTTATGCGCGGGGTTTGGGGTGCGTTAGAGATAACCGTCGCAAACTTCGATTAGGGATGATTGTCTGTTAGTTTCTGGATTCTAGAGATAGATTTAGGGCTAACAATCTTCAATAGGCGTCGAAGTTTAATGCCTTCCGTGTTTCGAGGCTTCGCTCGCGAGAGTGACGAAGAGAGTAACACGGTTGTTATCTCAACTGTGCGTTAGACATAACCTTTGTTGTGAGCGATGCTGGGTGATATTGAGGAGTATTGTAGGTGGAGTATAACTGGTCGGTAAGTTTAAGTTTGTGAGGAGTCGATTATGTGCACGTCGGATAAGTTTGTCTTGCTGAAGAATGAATTTGTTTTTTGTTTTAATGTTTACTTTTCTATTTTTTTGTTTGAAACTATTTTAATCCAAACTCATTAACACGAGAGACTGTCGAACGACATTCTTTCCCTCGAACCGATCTCTGTGGACACGACATAAATCCCTGAGGGAATTCTTCCGAAAATAAATATTTTTGCTTGCTTGCCCTATTGTGCAGTCAACAAAATGGCGCTGTTGCCGGGGATTGGTTTTGATATTGAATCGCATTGCAATAGTCTCTTTGTTTTTGAGTTTTGTAGATATCGTATATATTGAATATTTTCACTTGTTATACTGATACTTGTAGATTAACGTTTGTTTAAGTGTTTGGTTAGGGCGCTTGCTTTTGGTTGCGCGGTGATACATCACCATGGCATGAATGAAGGAAGTTTCTAATTAAGCACCGTAAAGGCATCGAGCTTACGACGTAAAACAAGCATGTTTTATAGTTTTTCTTTTCGAATGTTTTTGGTTGTTGTTTGCTCACAGATTTTGATTGACTTACTTGAGGATGCTTTTGTGATTTTCCAAGTTGGTTCGTTTCAACTTGCGAATGCGTGGTAATAATTTTGTTAAGTTTTGTACACGTCTGAGGTATGTATTTATCGCTTTCTATACTATGGCATATTCATGATACTTAGGCATTTTACAAACTTCCATGCCATCCATTCTTTTGTATACTTGTTCTATTGTGAATCACTTTAGTTCCCAACCTTTTTGTGAGGTGGCTTTCCATTGTTCATATATGCGCGGAGAACCGACATTCTTGTTCTAACTGGATTTTATTATGTTGAATCTGTTGTTTGTGTTGTTTATATGAATGCATGAAAAGGATCAAGGCAATTGTTTCATTTTGAGTACAACCACTTTAGCCAAATAGTTAATTCACCTTGTGAGTGTGTGAGAATTCGTAACCCCTTTGAGCTTTTTGATCCATGTTTCTATTTGAACTTAATGCTTGTCTATAAGTGGTTAGTTCACTTATTTTTTATTGGATTTTGTTTTTTCTTGAACCCTCAACTATGTGTTGTTGTATGGATTTTTTCCTTGTCTTAGAAAGTAGGGAGTATTCACATGATGGTGCGGTTGAATTCAAGTTGGGGAGAGGATGATTGTATACTCATTGGTTGGATTCTATGCGGATTGAAAAAGAAAAGAAAAAAGAGAAAAATTTGTGAAAGAGAAAAAGAAAGAAAAAAAAGAAGAAAAAGAAAATCCTTGAAAAAGGAAACATAAAGAGTTTCAGTAATTGTGCTAAATAAGTATTGTGTGTTGTGTAGCACTTGGGATGAAAGAAGAAGTTTGATTGAAATTTTGTGTTTGAACTTTTGTGAGTTGATCACTCCCTTAAGTTTAGGCAAGTTTTTGTTTCAATTACCTTTAGAAATTGCCCCTTGTTTGTTTACCCGACCACGCTACAACCTTGAAAAACCCTTGTGATTCTTGCCTTTGTATTTTCAATGTGAATTTGTGGATGTATGCATAATTTAGTCTTTTGTTTGCAAGATTGTTGTGTGAGTGAAAAGTACCTCATTTTGTGTTTTTCATCTACCGATGATTGTTTTTGCTAGGTGTGATTCACATTTGAACTTGTGTTGTTTTAGGATGTTTGGCATGATTTTTGTATTTTGCATTTGTTTCGTGACTATGTTGTCGTCGTAGTTTAGTGGTAAGTATTTACTTTTTGTGTGTACCGTTTTCATTTGAACCATTCGTTCGTTTCCGTTTTTTCAAAACCTGTTGATTCGTCATTCTTTGGTTATTGCTTGTGCATTTTCAAGTTTGTTTGATTCTTGTTTGTGGACAAACAATTATGTAAGTTGGGGAGAGTTTGATAAGTGCAAAATGTACTTATTTTTGTAAATAAGTTTTGTTGCACTTATCATTACTTTGTGTTAAAATTGGTTGAATAAACCCCGCTTTGTTCGTAATTACGTTTACTTTACGTTTTCGTGTGTATATTGCGTATCGTGTAAATATCATTGAGAGTAATTGATTTTCATTTATTTTTACAGGTGTTCCAGCAATGGGATTTTTCCATATTCATAAAGAGCATTGAATAAGTTTTCCAACGCTTCAAACCGTGCGTCAATCGGAGTTACGGTTCATGAGTTATGATCAAAACAAGTTGTTGGTTTACTGTCATGTTCGCACTGCGAATGCCCGTGGCGAGCACTCGCTGGCGAGTTCGCACTGCGAACCCGGGGGCGAATGAATAGTGCCTGAATGCTTGAAAAACACAATTTTTGCAGCCCAAAAGGCGGTTTAGGTTCGCAGTGCGAACCTGGGCAGTAACTTTTGCCTATAAACTTCATTTTTCAGCATTTTTTAGGTTATGGTTTTGGGGGTTTTTGCTCCAACTCCATCAAACTTCATTTCTTCATAGGATTAGCTTAGAAAACAACTGTGGAGCATGCATACGGATGATCCGGAGTGGATTGATCGTCGACCGGCTCTGACAATCCGCGAGATATTTGGTTCATTTCTCTTCTTCTTTGTGTTTTTCTTTATGGTTGGGTTGTGTATATGTATTTGCTGTGATCTCATGTATATTTGTCGCCCATGGTGTTGTATAAAACTTGCTTTACAAATCTTTATTGGTGATTGTCTCTGATTTTTGCTTTATGCGCGGGGTTTGGGGTGCGTTAGAGATAACCGTCGCAAACTTCGATTAGGGATGATTGTCTATTAGTTTTTGGATTCTAGAGATAGATTTAGGGCTAACAATCTTCAATAGGCATCGAACCTTAATGCCTTCCATGTTTCGAGGCTTCGCTCGCGAGAGTGACGAAGAGAGTGACACGGTTGTTATCTCAACTGTGCGTTAGACATAACCTTTGTTGTGAGCGATGCTGGGTGATATTGAGGAGTATTGTAGGTGGAGTATAACTGGTCGGTAAGTTTAAGTTTGTGAGGAGTCGATTATGTGCACGCCGGATAAGTTTGTCTTGCTGAAGAATGAATTTGTTTTTTGTTTTAATGTTTACTTTTCTATTTTCTTGTTTGAAACTATTTTAATCCAAACTCATTAACACGAGAGACTGTCGAACGACATTCTTTCCCTCGAACCGATCTCTATGGACGCGACATAAATCCCGGAGGGAATTCTTCCAAAAATAAATATTTTTGCTTGCTTGCCCTATTCTGCATTCAACGAAGATACATTATATTTACAGTGTTTCCAGTGCTTTCTGGAAACAAAAAACGACCGAACAATAGCAACAAATAACATCTAGTTTTTTGTAATATGTGTAAGGGGAGAGAATCCTCGTCTAATAGGATGGAGTCATGGTGTTGCCTAAGGTGTTTTAAGTTAATAACTTGCCCCCTGGTTTACCGTCGGGTGAAGGCTCAATTTCTTCAATCTCTAGGTACGTGCCTAACAAATCGTAGCATGCTTGGCTATTTATATTTACGGGGCCGTTGACGGCCCTACCATCTATGCAGAGGCCCAATAACATATACACGTCTTGGAGGGTGACTGTGCATTCACCAAAAGGAAGGTGAAATGTGTGGGTCTCCGGTCTCCATCTTTCTAGCAAGGCCATAATGAACTTTGGGTCTACATGGTATGATGGAATTTTAATCACTTCTCCAAATCCACATCTTGTTAGATATGGTTCAGTGAAAGGGTCGTGAGGGAAGTATGCGTGTCCACGGCAACGGAACCTTGAAACATCCTGTACAAAAAAAACCAGCAACATTACTAACACAATAAAATACATCAAGGTTTAATATTGTAAAACAAAATAATACAGGAAAACTTACGTATGCTTCAACGTTTTCCGGCGTTCCTCGGTGGTTGTCTCCCATCGTGAGTAAAGACATTTTCGTAACTGGTTGTGAGATGAGGGAATGAATGCAAAGTTTTTGTGGTTTGAACAGAAAATAAGAGAAGAATAAGAAGAGTTTGGGATGAGATGGAAATTGTGAGATGCTGAGATGGTTTTTATAATGGTGTAGAGGGGGAGTCACATGAGTATGCATGCATTTCTTGGTCTTTGTAATCTGCCATGTGTTCTCTTGCATGCTTCTTAGTCTTTGCAGTCTGCCATGTGTAGTCATGCATCCTTGCATGCATCTTGGTCTTTGTAGCCTGACTTATGCAGTAAGGCATGAGATTCCAAGGCATGCTTGTATTGTCATGTCAACAATGGCCTGAAACAAAAACAATGCTGCAGAGGCATGCAAATTAATAGTAGACGCAAGGTATAGGTATGCAGATTCATCAGTCTAGGGCATCACACCAAATTTAAAAAAAATAAATTTTTTTTGAAACATTTAAAAAATTAAAAAAAAAAAAAAAAAAGGGTTTCAACTGAGGCGTCATCTGGGATGGTGACACTCAGTTGAATTTGGGTAAAAGGCATTTGTACTAAGGCGCCGTATGAGATGGCTCATGACCTCTAACTGAGGCGTCATCCCATATGGCGCCACCCTAATGGGGGTCTCCAAAACTATGCCACTTTGAAAAAAAATTTGAAAAATTGATTTTTTTAGTAATTTTTTTGAAAAAACAAGTTATATTAAAAAAAATTCAGAAGAGAGAGTGGTGGTTAAATAAGTACAAGAAAAAGAAGAAAAAAAACTTGAGAACAGAAAATAATACACCAAATTTTGTATTGGTTCTTCCCTGAACCATGATGAGGTCTATGTCTAGTTTCCAAGAATAAAACTTTGAGATTTCCATGAACATTTAACACAAGATCAACTCACAAATTTCTTACATCAAACGTTTATCTCAAGTTCAACTTGCAACCCTTATAATTTATAAGAGTTTAAGAGAGTAATTTTCTCTGTTTCACATTTATAAACCCGAAGGATAAAACAACATTTACACAAGAAAAACTCTATTAAGTGGCTGCTCTCTTTACGCTAAAATTATATATTGAGTGTATAAAATTTGGAGCAAGGAAAAATTAGAAAAGAAATGTTATATTCAAAATTCTTGTGTGTTTTCATATGAACATAAGTCCTTATTTTATAGTAAAATACTTAGTCAAAATAGAAAACTTTAGAAGGTCCTGATCAATTCTATTATCAATTATACTACAACCATAATCGATTATGATCTAGCCAAAAATTAAAAGTTTTTGCTGGATCTATAAATAATTGATTGCAAGGCTTACATAATCAATTATTATGCAAAATTGCCTCATAATCAATTAGACTAGTGCCATAATAGTCGATTATAAAAACTTCTTAATTGATGATACTTCAGTTTTAAATCTTTATAGCCAGAATCAAAGTGTTTTTAGAAGATATTTTGAAAAATATGTTTTTTTTTTGTGTATTGCGTATGTAAACTTAGTATTTTGAGAAGGACATACTTAATGCTCCTTCCGGTCATTTTTATAAGAAACACTTCACATTTTTAGATACATTAAATAATGAATGTATCTGGTCTGCATTATAGACCACATACATTAATTATTTAATTAATCTAAAAAAGTAAAATGTTCCTTATAAAAAAATTCGGATGTAGTATTATATTTTATATTCTAGAAAAAATAAAATAATAGAAAACATGATCACATACAAGCTTTTAGCAAATGATTGACTCCTCATATTTGCTGGGAGATTTTGAAAACAATGTTGGGATTAAATATGAGGTGATATATTCCCATATTGTCATTCATGATTCAATTAGTTAGGGCTTTTCATATTAGTTTGTGGTGCCATTCTATCATTAAACTCATAAGCTGGATTTATAATTAATGTTTTCTCACTATCATAATCACCATTTGGTATTGGTAAATTTAAACTCGTCGAGGCTAGAATTTTACATAAAGTTTGGGTAGGTATATTAACATTAATCCATGTGTGTAATAGCCTCATCGTTGGTGGTTCGAATAACTAACAATTAGTCTTTGTGATCCTACCAATGGGCCAAAGACTTGTCCTCCATGATAAGACACATATGCTCGCATGCAAACTGTTTGCATAAGGAGAAACTTATAGCACAGACTCTTGCCAAGAGGACTGCTATCAATTTGTGTATGTGCAAATTAATCAATAGCCTAATTACTTGTATCATTCGACTCCCCCCATAGTTAACCATGGCAAAAGTGATAGGTTAATAATTTGTATAGATAAAGGATGCATGTTGTATAGGACTTGAGCAAATAAAGTCAAGTTATTTCTATGATCAATTGACTTTGTATTACAAACAAGTTCTCTATTGAAGAAATAACTTTCTCCTTCGATTGTGAATTCTTAATCTCCTCTAAAGAGTTTTAACTATAATGTTCCTTTGAACTATTAAACAAAAATGATTAATTAAAATAAAATAGAAAAATATAATGATAGATTCCAAAAATAAATTTGTGTGATTGATTATTTGATCAAGTGAGCTGGACAATTAAATATTTATAGTAGAAAACAATCATAATATTAATTAATAGATTGTGTGACTTGCCAAAATCTAACATCAATCAATTTTTGTAGGAATGCCAGAAGAAATAAATTTATTAATAAAAAGAAACAAGGCATAAGGAATGCCAAATACAATATTCCCGTAATACTGCAAAACAAATGCAGCAACCTTTATGAAACAACTCCCCTGGCCACAAACATAGGAACCAAACTAACCTTGTAACCTATGCACCCAAAAACATAAACCACAACAATTAAATACCTAGGCAGAATAGTACACCGAAAGGAAACCGATCACCCAAAAAACTCTATGGGAACTCACTATTACAATGTTATGAATCTAAATGTGAATTCTCATTATTGTAAAAGAGAAAAATACAGTACACAGTTACATCCCCAAAAGAATGTAAAACCCTGTTAAATACACAGACCAACCTAACAAACTAACAACTATCAGGCCCAATACTACAAACCTAAAGGCCCAAGAAGACTACTTCTCTAATACCCCCCCCCCCCCCCCCCCCCATAAGCTGGAAGACAGATACAATGTAGGCCAAGCTTACTAATATTGGATAAAAAAAACAGAAACATCTAAAGGTTTGGTTAAAATGTCTGCAATTTGCTGAGAAGATTTGACAGGAAGTAAATGGAAAAGTCCCTGTTGTAGTTTCTCACAAACAAGGTGGCAGTCAATGTCGATATGTTTGGTTATTTCGTGAAATGACGAATTGTTAGCAATATGAATAGCGGAGGTATTATCACAATATAACACAGTAGGAGTCTTGAAAGGAACTTTGAGAGCAGTAAGAATATGCGTGAACCATTGTATCTCACAAACCGTGGATGCCATAGCGCGATACTCGGCTTCAGTAGAACTGTGGGAGACTGTTGGTTGTTTCTTGGATTTCCATGATATCAAAGAATCGCCTAGATAGATGTAGAAACCAGTTATGGATTTATGTGTGTCGGGGCAGGTGGCCCAATCCGAATCTAAGAAAGCCTTTAATTGAAGGGTGGAATTGTTGAGGAAAAAGAGACCTTGAGCAGGGGATGATTTGAGATAACGAAGAACCCGTAAAGCAGCCTTGAAATGAATATCTGTAGGTTGACTCATGTGCTGACTCAGTTGTTGAACTGAATATGATATGTATGGTCTAGTATTCAGGAGGTAGATGAGATGTCCCACGAGTTTACGATATTTGGTGGGTTCTTGCATAGGAATACCATTAGTTGTTGTTAGCTTTGTGTCACGAGCCATTGGTGTAGTAGCAGGTTTGCATCCAAGCAGTCCAATGTTGGAGAGAATATCCAAAGTATATTTGCGCTGATTGAGACTGATTCCATATTTGGTTCTAGCAACTTCAAGCCCTAAGAAATATTTGAGAGTGCCCAGGTCCTTGATGTGGAAATGATTATGCAGTAGCTATTTTGTTGTGTTGATTATATCTATATTGTTACTTGCAAGAAGAATGTCGTCAACATAGATAAGAAGGAATGTGAAATTAGAAGTGTGTTGATGTATAAAAAGAGAATGGTCAGAAGGGCATTGAATGAACTGATTATCAAGCAAAACTTTGGTCAGTTTAGCAAACCATTGTCTGCTCGACTGTTTTAAACCATATATAGATTTTAATAATTTACAAACTTGGTTGGGAAAAGATGGTGTAAGGCCTTTTGGAAGTGTCATGTACACTTCTTCACTTAAGTCACCATGTAAGAAAGCATTATGAACATTTAATTGATGTAGATGCAAATTTAAAGAAGAGGCAATAGCAAGTATGAGTCTAACTGTGGTCAGTTTAGCAACGGGAGAATAAGTATCAAAGAAATCAATACCTTGCACTTGATTGAAGCCCTGAGCAACTAGCCTTGCTTTATACCTTTCCAAGGAGCCATCTGAATTGAATTTGGATTTGTAAATCCATTTGCAGCCAATGGCCTTCTTACCTGGAGGTAGAGCTACAAACTGCCATGTGTTGTTCTGGGTGAGAGCCTTGATTTCATCATTCATGGCTTGGATCCAATGAGGAGATAAGATGGCTTGTTTATATGATGTAGGATCACAGGCAGTAGTAATAGCAGATATATATGCAAAATGTGCAGGAGAAATAGCATGATATGAAACAAGTTTTGAAATATCATGGTGAACATTATGAAAAACAGTATTACAAACAAAATCCTTTAAGTAAGCAGGGGCAGTTCTAGTTTTGGTGGATGTCCTAGCTGCAGTTATGGGAGAATGGTCTGAAGCAGAAGAACTGTCATTAATAGGGGAGGGAGGTGGTGTAGGAATGGGAGAGAGATTAGGAGTGTTATCATTAATAGAAATATGTTGTGGGATGGGAGGATTTTGAATAACAGTAGAGGTTTCAGGAGAAGGATTTATATCAAAAATAAAGGGAATAGAAGATATATCAGTATCTAAGCTAGTGTGATTGTGAGAGTTTTTCTGTTTGAGGGGAGTATAAGGAAAAATGGTTTCATGGAAAACACAATTTCTAGAGGTGAACACAGCTCTAGTGGTAAGGTCAAACAACAGAAATCCTTTCATACCTGTAGGAAAGCCTAAGAAAACACATTTTGTAGCACGAGGGTCTAGTTTGTCTCTATGTCTAGTGAGGGTTGATGCATAAACAAGGCATCCAAATATTTTAAGGTTATTAAATGTAGGAGGGGTGTTAAAGAGAAGGTCGTAAGGGGTATTGTTTTGTATGGTAGGACTAACAAGCCTATTAATCAAGTATGTAGCATGACAAAGAGAATAAGACCAAAAACATTTGCGCAAGTGAGATTGAAATAATATAGACCTAGTGACATTTAAAAGATGCCTATGTTTTCGTTCAACAATGGAGTTTTGTTGAGGTGTTTCCACACAACTCCTTTGATGAATAATACCAAGATTAGCATAATAAGAAGGCATGACAAATTCACTACCATTATCACTTCTAATAGTTCTAATTTTACAATTAAATTGAGTTTGAACATAAGCAATAAAGTTTTTAACATGAGTTCTAGTGTCAGCCTTGCTATGCATTAAGATAGTCCAAGTATATCTAGTGTAATCGTCCACAATAGTTAAGAAATAATGGAAACCGTCCAAAGAAGGAACAGAAATGGGACCTCATATGTCCATATGTATCAAATCAAAGCAATTAGAAGTTATAGATGTGCTTGAAGGAAATGATAGTTTGCATTATTTAGCCAAATGGCAAGTATTACAAGGGGAAATCTTACTATAAGTAATGTCAAAAAAATTTTGAGACATATGTTGTAAAACTTCATTAGATGGGTGACCTAGTCTATGATGCCATGAGGCAATATTATTTGGGGTTTGTGGGTGAACACTATGAGGGATACTAGAACTAACAGCATTACAAGCAATATTATGAATATTTGGTTATAAAGGATGTTTGTGCAGAATGTAAAGACTATGATGTTGAGTCACATGTCCAATCATCTCCATGGTAGACACATCCTGTATATGACAGGAATTAGGTAAGAATGAAATGGTATAGTGAGAGTTATTGCATATCTTAGATATGGATATGAGATTAAATTTAAACTCAGGTTTGTAAAAAACATGCTCAAGATGAAAGTTAGTATCAAATATAATTGTGCCAGAAAATTGAGCATTAATACATGTGCCATTAGGTAAGTATATAGGAACAGGTTGGATAGCATGAATATTATGAAAACAGTGTATGTAAGGACAAACATGGTGGGAAGCACCATAATCAAGTATCCAAGTAGAATGATCAAGAAGGATATTACCTGTTTGGACAATACCTGAAATCAAAGCATTATCAGAAGGTGTAGCCTTGTCTTGCTTGGTATTTTGGTGATCTTTCTTGGATTGTTGTAGAAGCAGGAGAAGATGTTGGTAATCTTCTTTAGAAATAACTCCTTATTTGTCCTGAAGTTGAGTTGTTTTGACCTCTGAAGTAGTTTTGGTAGCCCTGTTTCTGTAGCCTGGAGGGAAACCGTGCTTGAAGTAGTAGTTGTCGATGGTGTGATTGTTTTTCTTGCAGTGAGTATATAGCATAGAAGTTTTGGAGGTTGTTTTTCCCTTGACCCTTGCAGTGTTGTTGTTGGCATAAAGAATGGTAGAGAGTGATGTATCTGTAGGTGTAGCAACTAGATTAATTTGTTGTTGGACAACCAGAGAATACACACGGCTGATGGTAGGAAGAGGATCAAGAAGCAAAATTTGTGTGCGAATATTGTGGTAATTGTCATTCAATCCTTTCAGAAAACAAGTAACGTATTCAAGATGTTTGTATTGACGTACCGCTTTAGACAAATCACATGTGCAGGGTGTGAGGCATGAACAAATCACTTGATACCGAATTGAATCATTCAGGTCACAGAACATGAACAAAATGTAATGTATATACCCCGCAATATATCTCCAAGCACAACTCACCTCTGTTATCAAACCTTCACAATTACCCCCAAACATTTGTTAGTGCGTGAGGTACTTTTAGTGAGGAGAGAATAAAGAAATAAGGATTTGTATTATTGAATTGTACAAATAATGATACAAACTAGGACTATTTATATACAACTCTAATTGGGTTTGGGCTAACACAACTTGGATTATATTTAAATATTAAATCTAATCAAATCTAATTTAATATTTCAACACACCCCCATAATCCAAGTTGTCGAGCTTACGCTAGTCATAGTCGATCTGAACTATTCCTAATTTCTTTCTCAAATTCAGGAATCTGTCGATATTCAATCCTTTGGTGAAAATGTCGGCCAACTGTACTTCACTTGTGCAATGTCTAACTTCAAGTTCACCTCGATTTACCTTTTCACTCAAGAAGTGAAATATGGCTTCAATATGCTTACTCCTTCCATGCAGAACTGGATTTTTCGCCAGATTTATAGCTGACTTGTTGTCGATTTGCAACACAAGAAGTTTCTTCACTTCGGCCTCCACTTCTTCAAGTACTGATCTGATCCAAATTGCTTGAAATGCAACATAGGATCCTGCTATATATTCTTCTTCACACGATGACAATGCCACCACAGGTTGCTTCTTCGAACATCGTCAGATTGGGGCACCAAATACTTGAAAGAAATAGCCAGTTGTACTTCTTCGGTCTTCCTTATCTCCACACCAATCAGCATCTGAAAAGCAATTACCTATTGCTCTTTTGACTTCAGAATCTCGTCGAAATAGAATTCCAAAATCTATTGATCCTTTTAAGTATCTCAGAATTCTTCTTGCAGCCTTCATGTGTGACACTCTTGGTTCACTCGTGAATCTGCTCACTAATCTGACTGCAAAACCTATATCAGGTCGACTATTGCACACATATCTCGGAGATCCAATTATTTGTTTGAACAAATTTACATCAACTTTGTCTTCCTCTCCATGCTTCTTCAACTTCAAGTTTGGTTCGACAGGTGAGGATGCAGGATTCGAATCATCCATTCTGAATATCTTGAGTATCTCTTTGACATACTTCCTTTGATGTATCACCATACCTTTCTTCAACATTTGAAATTCCATGCCTAGGAAATAAGACAATTTTCCCAGATCCAACATTTCAAATTCCTTCATCATCAACTCTTTGAACTTCGACAAGTTCTCCAAGCTATTTCTAGTTACCAACAAGTCATCGATATATAAGCAGATGATTGTTATATTTTGTGCTACAACCTGAACATAGACACCATACTCATACTTGCATTTGACAAATCCCAATTCGACTAAGTATGAGTCGATCTTCTTGTTCCATGCCCTAGGTGCCTGCTTGAGGCCATAGAGCGCTTTGTGCAACTTATATACTTTACTCGCTTCCTTCTGAATCACAAACCCAGGAGGTTGTGTGACATAAACCTATTCGTCTAATGGATCATTCAGAAATGCTGGCATCACATCTAAGTGAAATGTCGACCAACCTTGGTTACATGCCAATGCTACCACTAGTCGAACAGCCTCCAGTCTTGCTACTGGAGCAAATACTTCAGAGTAGTCAAGTCATTTTCTTTGAAGAAACCCTCAAGATACTAATCTTGCTTTATGTCTTACTATCGACCCATCAGCATTGTGTTTTAACTTGAACACCCACTTTACTTCGATAACTTTTGTATGTGTTGGCAATTCGACTAACTCCCATGTGTTGTTTCTTTCGATTGCCTATAAATCTTCGACCATAACTAACTTCCACTGTTGAGTTTTTAAAGTTTCGTTATGGTTGATTGGTTCAACACCTGCAAGTAAAGTAAAATGAACTAATTCTCCATCTGGTGTGACTTCATCATCACCAGTCACTTCATAATCTTGAATTCTTGTTGGAGGAACTCTATTTCGTCGAGGTCTTTGGCTTGTTTCAGCCACAGCCTCTGTGTCGGGAATGTCAGCAACTGCTTCTACTTCGACTTCGACTGGATTCTCAACAATTCCTTCAACTTCGACTTCCTCGATTTCTTCGTCGAAATCAGAGCTCATCAATGGCTTGTTTATTAAATTACTAGAATTCCAATCCCAGGCAGAATTTTCATCAATCACAATGTCTCGACTCAACACAATCTTCTCATTAATTGGATTGAATAGCCTGTATGCACCAGTCTTATGATATCCTACCAGAATCATAGGTTCACTCTTGTCATCAAGCTTCCTTCTTCTTGCATCAGGAACATGCTTATAAAACATAGAGCCAAACACCTTCAGATGACTCACTGATGGTTGTTTGCCACTTCACACTTCTTCAGGAACCTTGTTTTTCAATTGCTTGGTAGGGCACCTGTTCAGGATATAAACTGCAGTCGAAACAGCTTCACCCCATAAATATTTTCGAAAATTCTTCTGCTTGAGCATACATCTCGCCATATCCAATATGGTTATGTTTCTTCTTTCAACAATTCCATTATGTTGAGGAGTATAAGGAGTAGTTACCTCATGATCAACACCATGTTCTGCACAGAGTTTTTCAAACATCTTCGAAGTGTATTCACCTACTCCATCGAATCGCAGAACTTTGATCCTCTTCTCACTCTGGTTTTCGACAAGTATCTTGAATCTCTTAAAGATTTCAAATACTTCATCCTTTCTCTTGATCACATAGATCCACAGCTTTCGACTAAACTCATCGACAAACGAAACAAAATATATGTTTCCACCAATGGTATGTTCTTCGAACGGACCACATACATCTGAATGTACAACTTCGAGTATGCAGGATGATCTCATTGGCATAGTCGAAATGAAAGAATTTTTGGATTGCTTTCCGACTAAACAACCTTCACAGAGTTTGTCAGGCATCTCAAAACTTGGAATACCAGATACCATATCTTGAGTAATCAACTGATTGAGTGATCGAAAGTTCAAATGTCCAAATCTCAAATTCCATAACCAACTATCCTTGTGGTTGACAACAGTTTTTAGACATTGTGCTTCAGTCAAACTGATCATGGTCTTAAACGTCATGTTCTTCGACAACAGAGATTTCAAGACCAAATTGTTCTGGGTGTCGAACAATTTCAAAACTCCATCTTTCATGACAACTGAGAAGTCTTTTTCGACCAGTTTTCCAACACTTAACAGGTTGCACTTCATTCCAGGTACATAGAACACATCTCTGATCATATCTTTTGCTCCATTACTCGGTTGAAAAACTATGTTGCCAGTACCTTCTGCTTGCAATGAACTGTTATCAATAAGTGGTACCTTGCTCTTCTTCGACTCGTCAAAATCTGCCAACCACTCCTTTCGACCAGTCATGTGATTTGAGCAGCCTGAGTCGAGGAACCAGATCTTGGATTCGCATGGTTATATGCCACTGCAGCCATAACCATCATACCACCTTTAGAATCATCTGAATCTTGGCGTGCAAGGTTCGCTCCTTCGTCCTTGCATTTTTTCGATCCATTGTCTTTCCTGTACCAACAATGTTTGGCCAAATGACCCCACTTTTCACAGCTATAACACTGCATACCTTTCTTATCTTCTTTGTCCTTTCGATAGTTTCCTCCTCCTCTTTTCGAGGATTCATAAGCTCTATCTTCGACCTGATTCTTGTGAGGGTTTAACCAAGACTTCTTTCCTTGAGTCTTGTCGGCTTTGTCTTTGAGTTTGTTGGAACCACCATTCATTTTCCATGACTGAGCCTGCACTGCTTATATCGAATCCTGAACTCCCTTTCTTTCGACAATCCTCATCTCATGTGCTTCCAACGAACCAACCAAATCTTCCACTTTTAGGGTTTCAAGATTGTTGGATTCTTGAATAGCTACGATAACATGATCAAAGTGAGATGTCAACGTTCTCATTACCTTCTCAACTATCATCTTATCAGTTATGGTTTTGCCACAACCTTTCATGAGACGGACGAGTTTCTGAACCTTCGACACATATTCTGCAACTTTTTCATCTTCTCTCATCGACAACAACTCATATTGTCGACGCAAGGTTTGCAACTTGACAACCTTGACTTTCTCACCTCCTTCATAATACTTCACCAGAAAGAATATCCCATGCCTCTTTCGCCGTTTCAGCATGAGAGATTCTGTCAAAGTTAGCAGCATCGACCGCCGTCTGAATGTAATAAGCAGCCTTGTAATCTTTCTTCTTGACTTCGTTATGGGCTTTTTTCTGTTCCTCGGTTGCATTTTCACCCAACACAGGAACGCCGCCGATAACCACTTCTAGGGTATCATGGAAGCCAAATAAGGATTGCATCTGTTTTTTCCATCGGATCCAATTCTTATCGTCAAGCATTGGAAAGGAATTCGGAATGCTCTTATCACCAGTCATCTTCGTAGCGGTTGATTCACTTGCCCTGGAAACACGATCTCTGACGTGAAGTTCTTGAAAACTCGATCAAGAACAATAACCAGAAGCTCTGGATACCAATTTGTTAGTGCGTGAGGTACTTTTAGTGAGGAGAGAATAGAGAGAGAATAAGGAAATAAAGATTTGTATTATTGAATTATACAAATAATGATACAAACTAGGACTATTTATATACAACCCTGATTGGGCTTGGGCTAACACAACTTGGATTATATTTAAATATTAAATCTAATCAAATCTAATCTAATATTTCAACAACATTTAACCTGTACACCCTAAGACCTCATTTGGATTTGTTATCCAGTCATTGTAAGCATAATTGAGACCACACACCTTACTTTTGATCCACTTTTAAGATGCGAATTGGATTTCTTTGATGAATGATGTTTTATCTCCTACAAACCTTCTAAAAAAATTCTCATTTCACCTCATCCACAGTGACCAAACACACGCAAACTAGATGATGTTGAGCCTCTATTTAATAACCCTTCCACCACTATGGAGATCACCAAACTGATGCAAATTTTGCAAAATAGAGTTATGTAAAATAGCAAAGCAATTTAGCCTTCTTAGGACATCGCTCCATGCCACCGACGCTGTTAAACTTTCTAAGAAAATGTGAGCAACATTTTCTTCCTTTTTGCATCCAAACAGGCGTGTATTTTGAGATGCATCCAAGATGTCTCTTTTGAATAAATTGTTCCTTGTATGGATACTAGTCTAATCCAGACAAATACACAAGCCTTAACTTAACTATCACCCATATCCAAGCTATACATGATTAATGAATATGCTTCTTTAACTGAATATTCATTATCGGACTATCTCCACCTATCCTTAGCATTGTCCTTATAATTAATGTTAAGCACCTTTTCTCTAATACACTCTTTTAATTTCTTATTTCCTTCGTCCAATAAACTTAACCAAATAATGTTCCACTATGTTCCCCCTCCTTCCCACCTTATTGAGTCTCTAAATGTCGCTTAAGTCCTTCAATCTTCTCCCACCCAACCAAGGATCCACCTAAAAACAATGAGTCCACTCCATCGTTAATCTCTCTATATAGCTTATTCTCAAACCAATGCAACTTAAATTCCCCCCACCCCATCTATTAATCAATTTTACATCTCTCCTCCACATGGAGCTAAACTTATCGATCATATACATTTCATTACCAATCCCCCATACTTACACTATTATATTAACCCATAAGCTATCATTTTTGTTAAGTATCCTCCATTTCTACTTGCATAATAAAGCTAAATTAAATTCCTTTATATTATTTAACCCCAACCCTCTTATTCCTTCTTCCAGAAAAACTTTTTCCATTGAAACCAATTAATTTTCTTACATTCCACTCACCCACCCCCACAAAAGCTTTTTAAATAGAGATTTTAGTTTAGAAACAACACTTTTTGAGCCTTGAAGAATGAAAGGTAATAAACTAGTACGACATACAAGACATATTTCAAGAGGATAATATGTCCTCATGTTGAAAGATGATTATTGTTCCAAAAAGACAACATACTCTTTATTGTGCCAACCACCATTTTCCATTGCCTCTCCCTTCGATGATTACCTCCGACTAGAAGCCCCTGTTATTTAAATGGCGATACTCCTATTTTGCAATTTAGCGTCATCGTTGTATCTTCTAACTAAGATTGCTAAATATTTACACCTATTAGTGAGCTTTTATGGAAATTTACTTTAAGCCCAAACACTAATTCAAATAGTTGTAAAGCTGCCTTTATCGCCTAAATATTCTTCCAACTTCTCGTAGCCACTACAATTGTGTTGTCTGCATATTAATATGTGAAACGCTCACCTTTCTATTCCCAAAATGATATCCATCAAAAAGGTTCATTTGGAGACTTTTCACCATCATTAAATTGAAACCTTATGCTACTGTTATAAATAATAATGGGGATAATGGATCCCCTTGCCTCAGCCTTCTCCTATGCGACAATTCTTTAATAGGACTTTCGTTTACCATTACTAAAATAGAAGCAATATGCAGACATTCGAAAATCCAACCTCTACACTTTTCATTGAATTCCATTATCTTTATAGTGTAATCAATACATTTCCAATCCCCCAAATAATATGCCTTTTCAAAACTAACTCTAAATAACAATGATTCATTACATCTTCTCTTAGCATCATCTACTAACTCATTCACTATAAGGATACAATCTAGTATTTATCGTCCCTCCAAGGATATAATCTAGTATTTATCGTCCCTCCAAGAATGCAAACATGGCCATAAATTGTTCAATTTCATCGGGTTCTCAATCTTTGGGGTTAAAGTTATGAAAGAACTATTACCTCCATGAACTAGCCACCTATTTGTGTGAAATTTTGCAATGAATCTAAAGAAGTCACCTTTGATCACCAACCCATAATTCTTTGACGAACCCAAGGTTTACCTCATATAGGCCAAGGCTCTTCGAATTGTCACAATCCAATACCACTCTTCTAATCTTGTCCTCTGAAATTATAGTTGTTAGAAAAAAAACATTATCTTCCATTCCAATCCTTTTATGCTCAAAACCCTTTAGGATCGGTCTATTCGTCACGTTGTCTCTGAGCAACTCGAAAAAGTCCTAAAAATTATATTGTTTCACCTCCTGAACTCCGGTTAAATTTGCATGTTGGGTCATCGTAGAATTAATCTCATTAATCTTTCTTTTATTTACCATACATCAATGAAATAATCTTCTATTGGCGCCCTTTTCTTTTAACTATTTAAAACGAGACTTTTGTCATATAATAATAGTCTTCATTCTTGATTGAGCAAACAATTGGGACGACGTTTCTCTTTTAGATATAATATCATTTGAAGATAATACTTACACTTCACTTTTCAGATCCATCTCATTGCTTTCTTTTTTACCTCTGTAATTTTGCCATCCAAAAATTCCATGTGACTCTCGATCCATTATTTAAGGTGTCTTTTGATCAGCGCGAGCTTTTCTTTCAACACATACCCACCCCATCCTTAAACATCAAAATATTTCCACTTTTCTTCCATTAAATTGTGATACCATTAGAAAATGCGTCCAACACTTGAACTCAGGAAAAGGTATCGGTCCCTAATTCAAAGATCTCTCGCATATCTATATATAGGGAAATGATTGAAAACCCATTTATCCAGACACCACTTAGAATAGTTTTTGTTGGGAAAATAACAAAAAAACAAATTTCTACGCACCCAGAAGCATATCCACAAAAAAGAAAAAATGGAAAAAATTCGAACAAAAAATTTATAAAATCATAATTCAACCTGTAATTTTTACAAAAACAAAATTACAAACTCTCCCATGCAATTGCAATTTTTAAGGAGAAAATTAAAAATCCTCTAATTACATTTTTTGAAGAGAAAAATTGTAAACCCTTTCTTAATTACAATTTTTGGATGGAAAAATTGCAAACTCTCTCTCAATTACAATTTTTGGATGGAAAAATTGCAAATCCTCTCTCAACTACAATTTTTGGACGGAAAAATTGCAAATCCTCTCAACAAACTATATTTGAATGGAAATATAGGAAACCCTCTCAATAAACTATTTTTTAACGGAAAAATAGAAAATTCTCTCTAAACACACAACTACCCAAATATCCAATACACACAAACTACTATATTTTGTTATTGTGTAGAAAACTAAAACTAACTATCTCTATTTATATCAATACTCAAAATCTATTTCCTTCCTAATATCCGATGTGAGACTTTGATGAATATACTATTTAACCTAACAAATCCTCCTTTCATCCAAAGTCTCGCACATCTTCACTTTGTCTTCAACTTCATCTTCAAAACGATCAATATAATTATAATGATTAGGCACATTTGTAAAATTATTACTCTTCAATCTTTTTATCTTCTCCCTCCCTTGATTAGAATTCTTTGTTACTCTTCCTTTTTTGCTTGATCATAATTTTTTGTGACTCTTCATTCCTCCCTTGGTCTGAACCTATCTCTGATACCACTACCAATCGTTGGGAAAATACAAAAAAAAATGAATTTCTACGCACGCAGAAGCATACCAACAAAAAAAGAAAAAAAAATAGAAAACATTCAAACAGAAAACTTATCAAATCATAATTCAACTTGTTATTTTTTACAAGGACAAAATTACAAACCTTCCCATACAATTGTAATTTTAAGGAGAAAATTGTAAACCCTCTAAATTATAATTTTTGAACAGAAAAATTATAAACTCTTTCTTAATTACAATTTTTGGAAGGAAAAATTACAAACCCTCTGTCAACTATAATTTTTGGACGGAAAAATTACAAACCTTTTCAACAAACTATTTTTAAACGAAAAAATAGAAAAATCTCTCAACAGACTATTTTTTAATGAAAAAATATAAAACTCTCTCTAAACACACAACTATCCAAATCTCCAATACATCCAAAAGACTACATTTTGTTGTTGTGTAGAAAACTAAAACTAACTATCTATATTTATATTAATACTCAAAATCGATTTTCTTCATACTATCCGATGTGGAACTTGGGTGAATATACTATTTGACCTAATAGTTTGGCCATTATGCAAACCAGTTATCTGATAATAGAAATCTATCAATTCGACTTATGGATAAGCCATCTAGTTTCTACAAAGTGAAGTGCTTGCCTATTAGAGATAGGTCTAAAAGTGCAACATTTGAAATAAACTCCTCAAAATTTATCATCTCATTTTTTCTAGAGAACACTTCAACATATTTCCTCTTTGACTCCACTCTAACTGCAATGAAATCACCCATCATACATCATTTTGTTTTCGATTTTGATTTAATTAGCTCATTCAAGTTTTTCCACAATCCTCTCTTTTTCCATAATCAATCAATTTTTTATACTACATTTGTTTTTTCGTCCCTTTTCTTTACCTCGGGGGTCCATTTTGGCCCCTTAACTTTTAAAAAGACCAATTTGATCTCTTATTTCTTCAAATTGTGTCACATTTTTCCTTTTTATTAGCTTTGTTAGTTAAAGTCAAATGTATTAACCATGTTATATACACTTGGAGCTTATATGTAAATTAAATTAAAATAACAGTACACACATGATTGATTAAAGGGAAAGGCTCATGTCAATTTGGGTTTATCATTTTCATTTTCCCACTCACAAAACCCTAACATGAGAAAAAGCTAAGGGAGAAGACAATAAAAATGTTTGAAATATGAAGTGTGCAAGCGAAACTGAAGGTGAGAAAAGTGTTTACGAGGAAACACGGATACGAAGGCGCATTTGAAGCTTCATTTTTCACACCAGTTAGTAACTTGTAGTCCATTTCTAATTTAGGTTTTAGGGATTTTAGTGTTCAACTATTATCTATTTTAGGTTTTACGATTTTTTATTTGTTTTCAACTGTTATTTGTTTTAGGTTTTAGGTTTTTTCATTTTCAATTTTAGGTTTTTGTGTTTATGCATAGGTCTCAGTTAAGTATTATTTTTAGGTTTTAGGGTTATCCTAGTTTTTTTGCCTCTTTCAAATTATAATTTTCTTAAACATAGGTAGAAGTGGAAGAATACCTTCATTTGTCGATTCATTGAGGTTGTTCATTTTAGAATAATGAACTAACCATGTATGACAGAGGAATAATTTCTTAATTAAAAATTGATGTTAACAAGTGGATTTACTTTCAGTTAATAAGTATAGTCAAGGAACTAGGTTATATGGAAATATATACAACATGGTGCAAAGACCCAACGTTTGGGATGAATGTTTTGGCTGATGATAAAGATGCATTAGATATTATAGATCTTGTAAGGTATATTTGAGTGTTGATGTTTATATACAACATCCACTATCTCAGCCTGAGTCTTATGAGGGTCATCTTGAGGAGGAAAAGTTAAATCTTATGGATATTGTGAATCCTTAGAAGGAAGAATGTTTGCTTTAGAAAATTTATGAAAAAGCAGTTAGATAGATTGTAAGGTGCATGATGGTGATGTTCAAGATGGTGAAGGGCAACATGATGAGGTATAGATTGGTGATGTTTAGAATGATGAGGGATAACATGATGATGTGCAAGGTGGTGGTATTCAGGATGGTGAGGGAAAGATAATGAAGTGCAATATGGTGAGGTGTATGATGAGTTGGACATTGATGAGGGTAATGCATGTGTGATTAATGAAGGTGGGCATGCTTGGTTTTATAAGTTTGTATGATAGTGAGGATGAGAGTTTAAAGTATGATAGCGCATTAGAAATTTCATTTGATGACTCTGATGATAATGCTAATTTTGTGGAATAGGAAATGGATAATCTAATTGACTCTCTCAATGCTCAAAAGGGTAAAACAATAAATAGAAGCACAATATGTTGGAGTATACCTTAAAACCTTTGTTGACGAAGAGAAATAAAACATATTTGAAGATTGCGTAAACCAAAAAATTGAAAAATTCCAGAAAGTATTTCAAAAAGTCATTAATTCAGAAATCAGAAAAAAACAGAAAAGGTGGTGCGGGAGCCGCAGGGACGACGGTGGCCGGAGAGAGATGGAGCCGTAGAATCCTGGCGGAGAGTTGACGGCGATGGTGGACCGCAATATGGTGGAGCCTCGGTGGCCAGAATTTAAACGATGACAGATGGTCGTGGGTTGACGATGGTGGCCAGAGTACGACAGCGGCAGAGGTCCGCGGTGGCGACTGCAAGTGGTCGGAGTGTCGCAGTGGTCGGTCAACGAGTTTTGTACGGTGACATATGGTTGCTCAGCAGCATCATACGGAGGTGTGGCGGATCTGGTCGTGGTTGTCAGAATCAGCTCGTACGTTGTGCTGAATTTTTTATCATTCATGCAATTTTCTTGGTTCACGTCTTTTTGCTACTTTTTGGTTCGGTTCATGGGTTCATTTGCTAATGAGTTGTATTTTGGGGCTTTGTTATATATCTATTAGGTTTAGACAATTATTTATATATATATATATATATATATATATTATGTGTGTGTGTCTGTGTGTGTGTCTTCTATTATTGTATGTGTGAAAATCTTGAGAGCTTTAGAGAAAAATAAACAAATAAGGATTTAGGTCAAAAAGAAACTTTTAGAGTTATCTAGAAGAACGTGACAATACTTCCTAATGCATTTGGTTCGTGTGATTAATGTATTGATAGTTGAAGAGTTTGGGAAACACTTGAGTAGAAAATAGAATTTGTTCTTGGGAACTCTGAAACTTATTTCTTTGTAACTCATTTGTATCTCTTGTAATAACTTTTGGAGTATAGTAAATTGGAAAGTTGCTCTCTTCCCAGACGTAGATCATTTGATCAAATTGGATAAACAACCCTTTTGTGTTTCTCATCTTATTTTATTTTCTTATGCTAAATTCACTGTTTATTGGTATTGTGAAGGCCATTTGTTTGGTTTCCATTGTTCTTTATCCCCAATCATAATTTTTTTTATGTGAATAGAACCATATCATTTCATAACAAGTGGAGCCCACCGTGGGTCAAAGGGGTATTGTTTACAAGTGACCACCATAGGTAAATGGGAGATCAAGAAATTTTATGGAATCAATGACTTTGGGTTGTGGAAAGTAAATATGCGAGCTATTTTAATTCAAGAGAAGTATGTTTAAGCTTTGAAGGGAAATTCATTGATTCTTGCAAGGCTTGCACCAGCAAACAAGATTGAGATGATGGATTGGGCCATGAGTTCCATTATCTTGTGCCTCGAGGATAAAGTTCTAAGAGAATTTGCTAGGGAGAAAATTGTGGTTGCGGTGTAGGCAAAACTTTAATCATTGTATATGACCAAGTCTTTGGCTTAGAGGTTGTGTGTGAAACAAATACTCTATTCATTCCGAATGGTGGGAAATAAATCCATAGTGGAGCAATTGACAGGATTTCACAAGGTTGTCGCTCCCAGGATTTTCATCCAGATACAAACGCGAAAGTGGCGCAGAAACAGAATCGCCAGCAATGTGTATTTATCCCAAGAGAGGGAAAGGAAACACTGCGTAAACTTGAGGGAAGGAAAAACATGGTCTCGCGACCAAGAGAAATGGGTAAGGGAGTCGGTTACGCGAGGGGAAGGTATTAGCACCCCCGCGCGTCCATCGTACTCGATGGGATCCACGTTTGCCGTCTATGTCTAAAGGGTGTTGTTATCTGGAGCTCCGCTGCTACTGGAAAGGAAAAGGAACGGGAACGGAAAAGAACGAAGAAATGAAGAATAAAAGAAAAAAGAAGTGACTCGATAGGACATCGTCGTCCTATGCCTACGTATTCCCTCGTGCAATGGGAAAGTCAGAGTCAACGTAGTTCGGACACGAACTAAGGGGGAGGTTGCTCGCCAAGACATCGTCGTCTTGTGCCTACGTATCCTCAATCTAACCAGAAGGAGGAAATCAGAGCAGTCGTAGTTCGACCTAACAAGGTCTTAGTGTTTTTTATGAGCGACGTTAAGTTTGCGTCCGGCAATTAGGGTCGATGCCTGTTTGCAACGAGACGGAATTAACGTGCCCTTTTCTGAAAGTGAGCTTGAAACTTAACAATCCCGAAGGATGAAAAAGGTTTGAGTTTGTTTGTGTTTTTTAGATAGAAGTGGATTGAAGTTAGTTCGTAACTTGTATTGCACCGGAGTCTATGACATAGGAACGAATGCCTAGCAAATCGTTCCAAGATGGAACGTCCACCAAACACTCTAGAAAAATGAGAGGAAACCCCTCATTCCTCACTTCTAACATGCAAGGCTTATACGCAATATACGTTAATTTTATTAAGTGTTTTAGAATGGTTATGAGATGAGAAGAGAAGACTCAAAGGAAAAGAAAACACTAAGGGGAATTCTATCCTAATGTTGTCATGCAAAAGATGGCCCTAAGGGGAGGTTTAAGAACAACCTAAGTCTAAAGAAGAGAGAGGGATAGCACTACCTAATGCTTATCCTACCTCACCTTAATCAAAAATTAAGGATGAGCTAGGATCCCAAAGGGGCTTGAAGAAGTTCTACACAACCAAGCATTATATCATGTAATCCACACATAAAAGAGAATGAGAAGTAAGATAGATGAGAGATAAAAGGAGAAATGAGCATGGATAAGCATCCACATACTCATGTGTCTTACCTCTGCCCCTACATAAAAGGTTAGTACCAAATCAACACAAGTATTGAATATATATGACAAAAAGTAAACCAAACAAAGCTAGTTATCTTAAGAAGCCAACTTAAGAAGCAAACAAGGTTTAAACCAAAAGGAAAGAGTCCTAAGGGTTAAGGAACATCTAAGGTCATTAGGTACATGTCAATGTGTCCTACTAAGGTTAACATGCCAAACAAAGTTAAACTAGGTTGAAACATGCACCAAAAGATCATACAAATGCAATTTAAGCATCAACTATGCAAGATGAATGCAAATGGTTCATAAACATGAATAAATGCACATGCAAACATTAAAAGTCATAATTGAATGACATTTATGAAGGTATGGAGATGTCATTAAGATGGCATGTGAATCATGAATGCAATCATTAGAGAAGATGAAGCAAGAAGAAGTGAAAGCAAACACCATACAAGTTCAATCAAACACGCATACTTGTAACACAAGTAAAGAATGAAGATGCAAGATGAACATACTTGGAAATGAATGCAAGTCAGTAGCATATGACATGTGAGATGACATTTAAAATGCAAGGATGAGCACACAAAGTACACATAAGTCTCATGTTAATGCAAGTTCAAAAGTATATGCAAACATGCACAAGTAAAGTAAAACAAGTATTCACATGCTTATAAACTTAGGAGACATGCAAGATGCAATTATAAATCATGTTATATGATTGAGAATGATCACAAACAGAACATGAATCAATTTTTAAAAGAGGTTAAAGATCACACAAGCATTGATGAAGACAAGTCAACAAAGTATGTAAGAAGAGAGGCACAAGTCCACAAAACAATTCAAGTTTAAACAAGTGCATACAAGTCAATCCAAAATGAACAAGCAATGACCTATAACATGAGAAAAAGGACCTATAATGTTCACACAACATGTATCAAGGGGTCTCAACAATTGTCAAAGAGGGTTGCATATCATACACATCCAAAACCCTAGCACAAGTCTTCTAACAAACACACATGCGCTGATGCAATTAAAATGAAATAAAAGAGGTGTTAGAAGCTCAAGAAAATTATAATATGCAATTCATTTGAAGTGAAAACAGCGTGTAAACATGTCTCAAAAGGATGGCTCAAAATTCATTAAAAATCATGCACAAACATGCTTCACGATCTCATACAAGTCACGCCAACAAATTGTTCAAAGATAGCATTCAAAAGTCAATAAGAAATGATCTAAAAAATCTATGAAAAATTAATGAGATGTCTTAATATATCCTAGAAGCATGTATCAATTATCATGAGAAAATTCAGTTCAAAACTAGATCAAACAAATCAAGAATGAGGCATGTATCATGAATTAATTCTCATACAAAAGAAATTAAATGGAAATTCGTGGAAAAATAGTAAAATGATTCAAAATCATAAATGAAAATGTTCAAAAATTACTTAAATGGATGAGGATACATCATGAATTTATTTAGGATTTTATCATGCTTGGAAGTATTTTTAAAAATCAAATATCAAACAAGTATGAAAAGAAAAATAAAAACAAGAGAAAAGGTCAGGGGGGTGCAACGAAAGCAATTATCCAGTTCAAGTCATTGGGCTCAGAAAAAGGAGGGAGTGTGGATATCAAAAAAGGCCCAATCTACTAAGCGTGTTCAGATGAGGTCCATACCATGGATGTTAGTCAAATCATTGACTCATCCTGAGCCGTCAGATCAAGTCAAGATGGATGATCAAATAAAATAGCTCAATCCAACGGATCAGAATACACGTGCATGATAAGCAACAATACCACAACCACGTAGAATCACAAAATTCAAATTACTTCAGAAATTGAAGCACGTGCAAGGGATGATGTTCATTAAAGGTGAATGAACACCACCGGCCGGAGAAGACTCCGGTCATCTTCT
Organism: Lathyrus tuberosus; assembly: GCA_022829125.1. Classification (NCBI taxonomy): domain Eukaryota; kingdom Viridiplantae; phylum Streptophyta; class Magnoliopsida; order Fabales; family Fabaceae; genus Lathyrus; species Lathyrus tuberosus. Next base: position 4,923,294 of record JALAZF010000111.1, on the reverse strand, counting down.
CCAGCCACTCTCCGCCGTGCCAAAAGTTGCAGGCTACCAGAAACTAACAAAAATTATACCAAAATGTTCCTCTCACTTAGTAGATCTCCAATCCAGGCTTGGTTTCCACAAACAACACATGTACAAAGCAAATCGAAGCCACACATTTTGCCCTAGAAATTTCAACTAAGCACTTAAGGTGCCTATCAACTAGACGGAGGTTTACATGGCTCCTATTGAGCTTCAAAACACCAAAAACAAGCTTTAAATCAACTTAAAATTGCAAGAAAAATTGAGAATGAAACCTGTACTCTTTGATGAATCCTTTCAAAACAAGAAAACAAGAGGTGGAGCACTTGATCTTTGAAGTGAATATTGTGAGGGATATTCTTCTATCTACCTTGTTTTAATGATGTCAACAAACATGTAAGAAATTAGATTGTAATTTGAGCGGTATCACTTCACGTGTCGGGCATATTGCGTCTAATCATTATCGTTCATGTGTCTAGATGCATAGGACATTGTCTTTCCCATAAATAAATGTCCATTATCATTTTAGTAGTGTCTAGTATGTGTTTCTGAACTTGGTCAGGTGAAAATGCTCAGAAAATTGAATTTCCTAAAAAAAATGCAGTTCATGCGCTGACCCTCCCAGTTCATGCGCTAACCTCCAAATTCATACGCTGACCTAGCAAATCCTGCGGGAAAGCGCACAACTTAATTGACACAAAAACTTGTTTTTATGCGTCGATGCATGGGGTTGGTAGGTCGACGCATGACTTCCAAAATCTGTGTTTTTCACTTAATTTCTTTTCTGTTATTTCTGTTATTATTTTGTGTGGGTCATTTTATTTTCCTATAAATAGTTTTGGTTATCTCTTTATTCCAATAACAAGAAATGTGAAAATATATGTCATTTCTCTCTTCATCTTCATCTTCTTCACTGAGTAAACAAACAATCACACATAATCATCTTTGTTTGTGTCGCCCATTGTTCGAAGTGATAACGTTCAGAATTTAGGAAGTGTGATCTTCATTTTCTGGGTTGAGAGCTTGGCAGGTGTTTCTTGAATAAAACCAGTTGGTTTTGTTCTCCAAGAATCGGATTGATTTTGGGGGTTTTTGCACAAACCTTTTCATTCTACAGGGATTCGGCTGGGCGAAGGTAATCGGAAATTGGCGCAATTGTTCGGTTTAGTAGCTGTAATCAGAGGATCGTAGAAGAGAGGTTTGGGTTTGAATTTTTGGTAGATTGCAATTGATCGAGTGAAGGCAACCGAAGAACGGTGGATTCTTTCGATTTAGTAGCATGGGATGATAATTGGATCAACCATATTCGAAGGACTTGATTCATCTTGAATCAAGGGAAGAGAAAATTCGGCATCAAGGATCGAAGACGTTCGAGGGTTTGGATGTTTATAGTTTTCTCTTGTAATAAACAATTTGCAACAACTATATATATACATATCTCAATTCCATTTGTGGAGTTAGGGGCAGACGTACCCAAAGCGAGGACGATTGGGGAACTGCCTAATCAAATCGTGTTTGTTCTCTCTCTCCTAAACTCTTTTACATTTCAGTTTGTTCGAATTTGTGAAGTCGCAAGTTATTGAAATTTCTGTCGTAGAGTAATTGTAAGCTGATAAACTGTTTTGTTAAATTAATACAATTCCTTGAATTGTATCTTGGAGCAGCTTTACATTACCCTCCATAGAAATTCTGCACTTAGTGTGTTTACGCACACTAGGTGTTTGATAATTTGTTTCAAAGCAAATTTCGAACACGTTGCCTTAAATTGCTTATCACTTTACTTCATTGGATTGGAATAAACATCAAGCAAGTGATATTTTGTTGACTGCGTTTTTAAGTGTAGTAATCAAACTGAATTTTTTCTCTTCCATACTCATTCCCGATATATTCGTGCATATTCGATCCTTTTAGTAGAAGGTTCGTTGTAGACGATCTATCCAGTGGCTGCTTCCGTTAAACAATTTTAAAAACAAATTTTTGTAATCCAAGTGCGTGTAAAACTCAAGGGATCTATTCAACCCCCCTTCTAGATCCATAGTCATCGTCTAACAAGTGGTATCACGAGCTCCGGTTAATTCTGGTGCTTCGGTAAAACTTCTTGGATCATGGCGAACGAACCTAAAGGGGCTTATAATAGAGCTCCAGTTTTTACAGGCGAAAATTATAGCTACTGGAAGGATTGTATGCGCATCCATATTAATTACATAGATCGGAAGGTTTGGAACGTTATTTTAAACGGTCCCATGCAAATTACTATGACTAACGCGGAAGGCGTTGTCGTTCCTAAACCCGAAGACCAATGGGCTGAGGAGGACGAGAAAAAGTACAGCTATGATTGGAAGGCTCGTAATATGATCATCTCCTCCTTGGGAGTTGACGAGTATTATCGAGTCTCCCATTGTGAAACGGCCAAAGCCATGTGGGATGCTTTACAAGTAGCCCGCGAAGGCACTAATGATGTTAAGATGGCTCGTATTAATACACTAACGCAAGAGTTTGATTTGTTTTACATGAAGCAAGGGGAAACCATTGCGGATATGCAAAAACGATTTACCCATATTATCAACAAATTGCATGTTCTTGGTAAACCAATTCCAAATGAGGTTTCTACTAACAAAATTCTGAGATGTCTGTCATACCCTAAATTTTGACCGGGCGTTTTTATTTTTTCTCATTTCATCTGTCTATATTTTTATACTGTGTCGTCTGCATACAATATCATATATTTTCTTCATGAATATTTTTTGAATTATCAGCCGGATTTAACGTATAAAATTTTCATGTATTTTTTGTCAAACTGAAAAGTCAACTGACGCAGAGAGTCAAAGTTTGACTTTTTGGTCAACTATGAGCTTCACAAGCCATTACTCAAGAAAATATGATGGATGATTTAATTTGATCAAATTTAAATCAAGAAATCATGCAAATTTGCAAAATTGATCAAATTGAAGGAAACTTAGAAATTTTTTCTAAGTTAAAATCATGTTCAAGTGCACAATTTTTCAAGGTTGTAACTATTGATCCAAGCATCCATTGATTTTGCTTAAGGGCTACTTTTAAAGAGGGTATTTGATACTTCAACATTGTAGAAGGAATCAACTCAAAATATCATAAGGATTGAAAGATATAGGTGATCAAAGTTGGGAATCCTTAATGTCAGATGTTCCAACATTTCATAGGACATCATTAATATTTTTCCAGCAAGAATGTCCCAACTTCAAGGATATTTTTCTCCATGACCAAGTTGATTCAAGCCAAACCTTGAACATCAAAGTTGAAGTACGTAATCTCACCTTTCCAGAAAGTCCTAGAAAGCTCATTTATCATTCTCGAGCAGAAAGTTATGGTCTCTGCAAAAGGCATTGATAAAACCGAATTTTCATGACAGCTTTTAGGACAGATTTGATCACACAAGTTCAAGGTCATTTTTGGCAACTTTACAAGTCTTATCTTCACAAACCTTGAACATCAAAGTTGAAGTACGTTATCTCAGCTTTCCAGAAAGTTGTAGAACGTCCATTTATCATACTCGAGCAGGAAGTTATGGACTTTACAGTAAGGCTTGCTGCAGCTGTTTTTTAGGACAGATTTTGTGCACTTTTTCTTGTGCCATACAATTTTCAAGCTTTGTCACCATGCAAGATAAGCATCAAAGATGCAATTCACTTCAACTCAAATATCATAATGGATTAAAAGATATAAGTGATTAGAGTTTGGAATTGTTAATGTTCAAAGATGTCAAATGTTCCGACATTTCATAGGACATCATTAATTATTTCTCCAGCAAGAATGTCCCAAATTCAAGGATGTTTTTATCCAAGATTCAAGTTGAACCAAGTCTAGGGTCAAACATCAAAGTTGAAGTATGTCATCTCAGCTTTCCAGAAAGTCCTAGAACAGCCATTTATCATTCTTGAGCAAGAAGTTATGGATTTTACAACAAGGCTTGCTGCAGCTGATTTTTAAGACAGGTTTTAGGACAGATTTGCATATTTCTTGTGCCACACGAATTTCCAAGCCTTGTCATCATTTTGGACACATCTGAGGATCAAATCCAAGGGGGATGATCTGATCCAAAAGCCTCCCAAGTCCAAGATTCCACAAGTAGCATGCCAAACCTAAAAAACCCTAAAAGAGGGACAAAACTCCAATTTTGGTTTGGAGCATTTAATGGATGCTTAGATGTGGCATGAACTGAGCTTCCTCTAACTGAATTCAGTCAAGATTCCTCCAACAACTAGGGAACCCTAACCTCTAGTCAATGGCTAGAGGAGACTTGGATTTTCATTGGCCAATATTTGCCAAACCTCTGTTGTAGCCACCATTCACTATTGCTTGCAAAACAAACTTGCTCTACTATAAATAGAGCTCATTTGTGCTCAGTTTGAGTACACCAAAGCCATCAAACAAATGCTTTCCTTAAAATCACTTCTTTCACTCCAAAATGCCTTCTTTAGCTAGGTAATTCTGAGTTTTTGAGTTAGAGAGCATTTCCATCACAGCTCATGATCCAAGCACATCCAATATGTCATATCTAAGCTGCCCAAACTCTCACAAGTGACCTATAACACCAAAATCACAAAGTCACCTCTCAAAACCTCAAAATTGGACTTTTTTGCATTTTTCAAGCCATTTCTTAATTCAGTCACTTTCTAAATCAGATAAAACCTCAAACACACTCCAAATATCATCCTTGAACTCTCCCAAATGGTTCCCAACATCTGGAACACCATTTGAGAGAGTTGTCACTTTGGCTACTTTAACCCCTTTTGCAAGAAAGAGCCAGTTTTTGTTTTTGCAGGTTCCAGCTGATTCCAACCATCCTAAAAGCTTCTAAGAGGTCATGTGAGGGTGTCCAAAGCATCAAATCATTTCTGGAACAAAGCACTTGGTAGGTTGCACAAAATCTCCAAAAAAGAGGTAAAATTCACAACTTGAATTTTTTGAATCATGCTTCCCTTTGTTGTCCACATACATGCATCATATTGAATAATTCTTGAAGAAAAAATGTAGTCCTTAATGTGTATGATGTGATCCTCCTACTTTTTGCACTTTAACATGTTTATATGTGGAGTTTTTGTTGTTTTAAAATCAGCATGCAGTTCTGGTTTTTTGCTTTGTGTGTTCTGCACATTAGGTTTCAGTGTGCATGACTAATATCATTGGATTCCTTACAAAAAATCGGTCAAGATAGGTTCTTACAGATTTTAATTTCGTTAAAAATTGATAGAGTTATGCGTGTTGGAAGTTTGACGAGAAAAGACGTTAAAAACTTAACATGCAGTTCTGGTTTTTTGCTTCGTGTGTTCTGTACATTAAGTTTCAGTATGTATGAGTGATACCATTAGATTCCTTGCGAAAAATTGGTCAAGATAGGTTCTTACGGATTTTAATTTCGTTAAAAATTGAGAGATTTATGAGTGTTTGAAGTTTGATAAAAAGATGTTGAAACTAAAGTTTCAGTTCTGATTTTTTAAGATGTCGAATGTGATGTTGTGACATTTTTCCTTTTTCTCTTATCTTTAAAACTCATGAAAGATGTCGAATGTGATGTTGTGACATCTTTCCTTTTTCTCTTATCTTCAAAACTCATGAAAGATGTCGAATGTGATGTTGTGACATCTTTCCTCTTTTTCTTAGTTTATTTTCAAAACTCAACCAATTCTTTTACATAGCAAAAATCATCATTTTCCAATTTTTTTTCTACACACTTCTTATTCATATTCCATAATATTTTAATCCACAAAAAATAGTATTATTAGATATATTTTTAATATATTCAAAAATATTGTTTTAAATTGTTTTAAATGCTTTTAAAATGATTTCTTTTTCTTGATTTTTAAAACCAAAATGATTTTAAATATTCATATGGATAAAATACTTTTTCATAAACCTTAATCATTGTTTATAACATGATTAATGATTTTTATTTGATATTTTAATCATTTTTTACTTGATTTTTCTTTGAAAAATGCCTTTAAAAAATGAAATTGGGGTTTCTTTGATTTTCACCCTAACAAATCTTTTTCAAACACTCATGGGCCTCTAATAGAGTGTAAGACCCAACCCTTTTTGTACATAAATAATTTGGGCCTCAGTTATTGTATAAGTCCCGCTACGTTAAAAATCTCGGCGCGATCGCCAATTCAAAAATCAAATCATATGGGCCTTCCCTCGTGTTATAAGCCCCATTTCTGTTCTCTAAATCATCTTTGGGCCTCTTGAGAGAGTGTAAGACCCATCCCCTTTGTACAGAAACCCTTTCTTGGGCCTCAGTCACTTGTATAAGTCCCTGTACAAAACGACAGTTCGATCACTGATAAAACCCTGGGCCTCTCTTTGAGCTGTAAGCCCCAACAATTTCTTTTTTAAAGCACTTTCTCCTTTGATTTTGAAATATATTGTTGTTTCAATCTTTCTTTGTTGAACAACTAACCCAACAGCATGGAAGCTTTACAGCCGGGTAAGTGTTTACCCGCTTCCATTTACTGCTTTCATATATATATATATATATATATATATATATATACTGTGGGGCTGTTTCACTGTAAGTCTTCTTTCATAAACTCATATCAACTGTGTAATACTAGTATAGATATTTAGAGTTTCCTAGACAACTACGTCTAGAACAAGACAAAACCTCGTCTACTTAAATCTGACGTTCTCTCGGATATTTCAACTTAACCTACACAGTGAAATTGTTTTAGATAACTAGGTCTAAGGAAATTCCCCTTTGAACAGTTCATTATACAGAAGGCCATTGTTCCAAATGAAACCCCTTCTGGAACTGTTCATCAGCCTCCTCTTGGGCTTAGTGCAAGGACCCACAGGCTTCCTAAAAGCATCCCCGCCTCCTCTTGGGCGTTGTACAAGGACCCATCGACTTCTTAGAAGTTTTCACAGCCTCCTCTTATGCTTCGTATAATGATTCTTCCTCAGCGGAGATAGCCTCCTCTTGGGCTTCGTACAAATTGTCCCTCGGCTTCTTAAAAGTTATTCTCGCCTTCTCTTGGGCTTTTACCAAATTGTCCCGACGACCTCCTAGAGGTATAGGAACAGAAACTAGTCATCTTGATAGAGCAGTTTTTCAATTGAGTCTAGATCTTCATTTGCCTCCTCTTGGGCATTATACAAGGACACATCCCGTAGACTTGGACAGTATAAATACCCTTGAGTCTCAAAGACATTCTCAAACCCTTTTAGCCTCCGTCTCGGGTCTCGTACGAGATACATACAAAAACACTCTCTTGTTGAGTCAAACCCTTTTAGCCTCCATCTTGGGCGTTGTACAAGATACACATATAAACACTCTCTTGTTAAGTAAGTTAGCCTCCTCTTAGGCTTTGTATAAAGAAATCCCCGGTTGAGTCAATCAACCTTTCAACATCAAAATATGCTTTGCTCACAGCATACAAACATTAACAACTCCTCTTTGGAGATGACAAAACCCCTCTCAATTAGGACACCTTTAGCTTCACGTCTTGGGCTTTGAACAAGACACCAAAGCAACCCTTTCCTCTTTTTTAACATCCGACGCTTTCCCGGATATTCCTTTTCTTTACATCCAACGCTTTTCCGGATATTCCCTCTATTTTCATCTAATGTTTTTCCCGGATATTCATATCTCAATCTTTAATCTCTTCACTCTTTTCAATCAATTCCCACAAACACCCTTTTAGCTTCAATCTTGGGCTTTGAACAAGACACAAAATACTCAACCTTTAGCTTCATATCTTGGGCTTTGAACAAGAGACAAATCACCTTTAGCTTCGTATCTTGGGCTTTGAACAAGATACCCAAATATCTTTTTTCCTCCCATAGAATAGGAGAAACTACGATCGCTCTAATTTCCCTGTTTCGTTAAACGGGAATACGTAGGCATAAGATTGCAAAATCTTAGCGAGCACACCACATCAAAAACCTCAGGTCCCATACTCTCACATACTCATCAAAAACTCCACATTTAGCACCTGCACATATTATTCAAGAAAAGCAAATCAGTATCCTAACCAAAATCCTCCCTGACAGACAAAACATTCCCTCCTTAAACAAAATAAGCCTAAGAAAGACCCCCCATCTCAGGTAGCATCTGTAAACCAACAGTCATCTGTTTAATCTCAGTATGCAAGCAGGGTTAATTGGAGACATCTATTTCCCTTCCTTAATCAGCTCACAATAGGATAAAAAATGAATCGAACTGCAGCCCAATGGTGTGACTCGCAACCACAAAAACCGCGCTACAGAAAAATGGCGACTTCACTGGGGACGCAAACTAGGATTAGAATTCCTAAGAGGTCTAGGTTGTTAGCAATCATACTATATACTATATACTATATAAATATAAATATATATATATATATCGCTTTTCCTACTTGATGTCCCTGTTTATTTTTCCGCTAATGGGAATGCGTGTGATGCCGCATGTGGAAAGATTGAGTATACACCTAGGAAAAACCTCTTTCAGTAGTGCGGAAGCTATCGGAAATAGTTGTCACACGATACTACCCTCTTCTGAGATTCTTTGAAATACATCACCTAGCACGGTTCCCGGCCCACTGATGTTATCTCGACAAGAATCAATGATTTTGAGAGACAGGTACAAAAATCACTAGTATAAACCTTGGGGATGGGTAGAGCCTTGACCTCATGACGCCGAACCTTTGAACCCATGTTTTCCACATGTTTTTGTTTGCTGCATCCATGCGTTGCATTTGTATCCCTTGCATATTTCATACATACGTCCGGGTCATCGTCAATTCATTCCAACTGTCTGTCTTACAGTCATCTATAAGTCATCAAACCGATTCCTCATCACCGATACAGAACTAAAACTTCAATCAACTTCTGCTCAGTTACTTCCCAAAGACAGGACAACTCATCCTTGTGTTTGATTAGTCACTGGCCATGTTTCTGTCTATTTTGCATTTTCCTTGTTTGTATCATATTTACTTTCAAACTTGTTTATCTTTAAATGCCAGTTTTAATGAAATGAGCATGTATAGTATTTTGACTCAAATCATCTGTCTATTTACATCTTTATGTTTTCTCTTTCAAAAAAAACAAAAACTTTCAAAAAAAATACACCTTTTTTTCAAATTTTTGACTATGAAAATATTTGTGGGAGGATGATGAAAACAAAATACCCATAATTGCTGTCGGTATGCTTTCGAATAAAAAACTTTGCTGAGGATGTAAGGAATTTTTTTCAATTCCCAAACACTGGATATATAAGGAAGATAATCCCTCGTTAACCCCTTTGAGCCTTGAAGTAGGAGTTTCTTTCTTTATAAAAAAACCCGCAATTTTAACCAGTGGCAAGGTAGTTCTCAGTTTAATTTGGGTTGTGTATTCGAGTTCAAAAGTTTACATACAACAAGTAGATGCTGAAAACGTCTTTTAAATCAAAAGCTAGTGATGGTCCGTCGTAATCGTCAAATTAAGCAGTTACTTCTTTTCGAAATAAAAAAGAAAAAGCCCGCTAAGTCAAAAAACTTAGGCAAAAACTAGGGCATCCCGCTGACTATAAATTTCAAAAAAATAATAGGTCAGGCAAAAGTTAGGGATAATACAGAGAAGAGGTCCTTAAATCCTCGATTTTCAAAAAAATCCACAAAGACGAAAAACAACTAAATGTTGTAAAGAAGCGGTAGCTGTTGTCTCAAGACTTCTGGACCATCGTCATCACTATCATCTGTACAATTCTGAAACCTTTTTGAACCTGAATGCACAATTTAAGTTTAACTGAGCATAGGATTGGAGAACATCACGAAGGGGGTGGGCACCAAATAAACTTTGAGCCTTTATCTTTCTTTCATAAACCGTGAACCAGACCACGTTATAACCCTCAAAAGACCTAATTGAAGCAAGGTTATTTTGAAAGCATACTACAGCAAGGTTGCGTAAACTGACTCCAAAATCATTTTTTGCAAAAAATTTGTTTTGGTATCATACCTCTGTTTTACTTTTCATTCAAAATATTTTAAACCACCATGTTTACCAGTAATCCATATTACTGTATTTTTCTAAACAATGATTTTGTTTTCAAAATTTTGCATGAACTTTGCATTAAATTTGCCATGTTTAAATAAACAATTTTGATTGCAAACTAGCTTTCCTCTCAAGGAATTTTCAAAACAGTTTAGAAACTTGGTCAGCGATCCTATCAGGGGCAAGTGCTTTCCAGAGCCTGTTAAGAATCAGTTCAAGATTTGTTCAGTGCAAGTCCTTCTCAGAATTGGTTTATTCATAAAAACTTTCAAGACTCATTACTGGGGGCAAGCCTTCCTAGTAAGCAGCATACAATCATTATCATTCAAGCTGAAGCAATAATCAGTTCGTCTACAGCAGTCAGCAAGTCTGGGGAAATTTATTTGGAAAAATCCCCAGGCAAGTTATCCAGCCTTCCTCCAAGGATTATAAACTTGATCCAGTTTATCAGTATGACAAAGAGGTGTTTAACAAACAACATTTCCAGTCCCTGAGTAGTGATCTCTATGTTGAGGAATCAATCTTGTCTGTCACTCCCCAAAAGAGTATAAACTTGTTGATTTTCACTCTTCAAAGAGTCTAAACTTGTTGACAGCATTTTCATTTGCATTACATACATTTAATCATACATCATAACATTTTCATATACTATGCATTCAAGAGTGTTTTAATCCTCGTTTGCATTCATCAGTGGTCGTGTTATTATCAACATCTTACCTTTCTACAAAGTCCAACTTATCTGGCACCTATACTTTTATGTCCTATCTGATGTTCTTCCAGATATAACTTTCTTTCTTCATCCGATGTTCTTCCGGATATGTCTATCTGTTCTGATGCTTTTCCAGAACGTTTCTCTGTGTCTACCCGATGTTATTCCGGATGTATCTTTTGGTTTTGAAGTTTTTCCAGAAACCTTCTTTGTTTCTATCCGATGCTCTTCCGGATATGTCTGTTCTGATGCTTTTCCAGAACTTTCTTTGTGTTCCTCCGATGCTCTTCCGGACATGTCTCTTTTATTCTGATGCTCTTCCAGAAACTCTTTACATGTCTATCTGATGTTTTTCCAGATGTAACTTTTGTTTTGATGTGCTTAACTGATGTTTTTTCAGATATGTCCGTCATTCTGCCAGTCTTCTAAATTTTTTCCTGTACATTTAATGCTTTTCTCAATGTTCCAGATTTACCCTTAAAGTTATTTTTAATACAGCTAACGCTTTTCTAGATGTTACAGATATGTTTTCCAGAGTGTGTTACTTCTTTCGCATCTGATGTTTTGCCGGATGTCTGTATCTTTGTTCCAAGGTTTATCCCTCTCTTTCTAAATACTACTGAATACCGTTTGTCGCATCAGCAAATTTCCAATATATCTTATATCCCAAGAAAATTCTGTTGGTCTGTCTCATGTGGTATCATTCTCCACAGTATTCAAAAGTCATTACCTTCATCACATATCATTTCATCTGCATTTGTGGTCAAAATTCTAGGTACTCTGATATTTAATCTTCTTATACCTCGAATGTCTAAAACTCTTTGCTATTCATACCTTCAGGTCTAAGAAGATTAAATAGGGGCATCTGTCATAACCTAAATTTTGACCGGGCGTTTTTATTTTTTCTCATTTCATCTGTCTATATTTTTATATTGTGTCGTCTGCATACAATATCATATATTTTCTTCATGAATATTTTTGAATTATCCGCCTGATTTAACGTATAAAATTTTCATGTATTTTTGGTCAAACTGAAAAGTCAACTGACGCAGAAAGTCAAAGTTTGACTTTTTGGTCAACTATGAGCTTCACAAGCCATTACTCAAGAAAATATGATGGATGATTTAATTTGATCAAATTTAAATCAAGAAATCATGCAAAATTGCAAAATTGATCAAATTGAAGGAAACTTAGAAATTTTTTCTAAGTTAAAATCATGTTCAAGTGCACAACTTTTCAAGGTTGTAACTATTGATCCAAGCATCCATTGATTTTGCTTAAGGGCTACTTTTAAAGAGGGTATTCGATACTTCAACATTGTAGAAGGAATCAACTCAAAATATCATAAGGATTGAAAGATATAGGTGATCAAAGTTGGGAATCCTTAATGTCAGATGTTCCAACATTTCATAGGACATCATTAATATTTTTCCAGTAAGAATGTCCCAACTTCAAGGATGTTTTTCTCCATGATCCAAGTTGATTCAAGCCAAACCTTGACCATCAAAGTTGAAGTACGTAATCTCACTTTTCCAAAAAGTCCTAGAAAGCTCATTTATCATTCTCGAGCAGAAAGTTATGGTCTCTGTAAAAGGCATTGATAAAACAGAATTTTCATGACAGCTTTTAGGACAGATTTGATCACACAAGTTCAAGGTCATTTTTGGCAACTTTACAAGTCTTATCTTCACAAACCTTGAACATCAAAGTTGAAGTACGTTATCTCAGCTTTCCAGAAAGTTGTAGAACGTCCATTTATCATACTCGAGCAGGAAGTTATGGACTTTACAGTAAGGCCTGCTGCAACTGTTTTTTAGGACAGATTTTGTGCACTTTTTCTTGTTCCACATAATTTTCAAGCTTTGTCACCATGCAAGACAAGCATTAAAGATGCAATTCACTTCAACTCAAAATATCATAATGGATTAAAAGATATAAGTGATTAGAGTTTGGAATTGTTAATGTTCAAAGATGTCAAATGTTCCGACATTTCATAGGACATCATTAATTATTTTTCCAGCAAGAATGTCCCAAATTCAAGGATGTTTTTATCCATGATCCAAGTTAAACCAAGTCTAGGGTCAAACATCAAAGTTGAAGTATGTCATCTCAGCTTTCCAGAAAGTCCTAGAACATCCATTTATCATTCTTGAGCAAGAAGTTATGGATTTTACAACAAGGCTTGTTGTAGCTGATTTTTAAGACAGGTTTCAGGACGGATTTGCATATTTCTTGTGCCACACGAATTTCCAAGCCTTGTCATCATTTTGGACACATATGAGGATCAAATCCAAGGGGGGTGATCTGATCCATAAGCCTCCCAAGTCCAAGATTCCACAAGTAGCATGCCAAACCTAAAAAACCCTAAAAGAGGGACAAGACTCCAATTATGGTTTGGAGCATTTAATGGATGCTTAGAGGTGGCATGAACTAAGCTTCCTCTAACTGAATTCAGTCAAGATTCCTCCAACAACTAGGAAACCAGCAGCCTGTGCCCTAACCTCTAGTCAATGGCTAGAGGAGACTTGGATTTTCATTGGCCAACATTTTCCAAACCTCTGTTGTAGCCACCATTCACTATTGCTTGCAAAACAAACTTGCTCTACTATAAATAGAGCTCATTTGTGCTCAGTTTGAGTACACCAAAGTCATCAAACAGATGCTTTCCTCAAAATCACTTCTTTCACTCCAAAATGCCTTCTTTAGCTAGGGAATTCTGAGTTTTTGAGTTAGAGAGCATTTCCATCACAGCTCATGATCCAAACACATCCAATATGTCATATCTAAGCTGTCCAAACTCTCACAAGTGACCTATAACACCAAAATCACAAAGTCACATCTCAAAACCTCAAAATTGAACTTTTTGCATTTTTCAAGCCATGTCTTGATTCAGTCACTTTCCAAACCAGATAAAACCTCAAACACACTCCAAATATCATTCTTGAACTGTCCCAAATGGTTCCCAATATCTGGAACACCATTTGAGAGAGTTGTCACTTTGGCCATTTTAACCCCTTTTGCAAGAAAGGGCCAGTTTTTGTTTTTGCAGGTTCCAGATGATTCCAACCATCCTAAAAGCTTCTAAGAGGTCATTTGAGGGTGTCCAAAGCATCAAATCATTTCTGGAACAAAGCACTTGGTAGGTTGCACAAAATCTCCAAAAAGAGGTAAAATTCACAACTTGAATTCTTTGAATCATGCTTCCCTTTGTTGTCCACATACATGCATCATATTGAACAATTCTTGAAGCAAAAATGTAGTCCTTAATGTGTTTGATGTGATCCTCCTACTGTTTGCACTTTAACATGTTTATATGTGGAGTTTTTGTTGTTTTAAAATCAACATGCAGTTCTGGTTTTTTGCTTTGTGTGTTTTGTACATTAGGTTTCAGTGTGCATGACTAATACCATTGGATTCCTTGCGAAAATCGATCAAGATAGGTTTTTACGGATTTTAATTTCGTTAAAAATTGAGAGAGTTATGCGTGTTGGAAGTTTGACGAGAAAAGACGTTAAAAACTTAACATGCAGTTCTGGTTTTTTGCTTCATGTGTTCTGTACATTAAGTTTCAGTATGTATGAGTGATACCATTGGATTCCTTGCGAAAAATTGGTCAAGATAGGTTCTTACGGATTTTAATTTCGTTAAAAATTGAGAGAGTTATGAGTGTTTGAAGTTTGATAAAAAGATGTTGAAACTAAAGTTTCAGTTCTGATTTTTTAAGATTTCGAATGTGATGTTGTGACATCTTTCCTTTTTCTCTTATCTTCAAAACTCATGAAAGATGTCGAATGTGATGTTGTGACATCTTTCCTTTTTCTCTTATCTTCAAAACTCATGAAAGATGTCGAATGTGATGTTGTGACATCTTTCCTCTTTTTCTTAGTTTATTTTCAAAACTCAACCAATTCTTTTACATAGCAAAAATCATCATTTTCCAATTTTGTTCTACACACTTCTTATTCATACTCCATAATATTTTAATCCACAAAAAATAGTATTATTAGATATATTTTTAATATATTCAAAAATATTGTTTTAAATTGTTTTAAATGCTTTTAAAATGATTTCTTTTTCTTGATTTTTAAAACCAAAATGATTTTAAATATTCATGTGGATAAAATACTTTTTCATAAACCTTAATCATTGTTTATAACATGATTAATGATTTTTATTTGATATTTTAATCATTTTTTACTTGATTTTTCTTTGAAAAATGCCTTTAAAAAATTAAATTGGGGTTTCTTTGATTTTCACCCTAACAAATCTTTTTCAAACACTCATGGGCCTCTAATAGAGTGTAAGACCCAACCCTTTTTGTACATAAATAATTTGGGCCTCACTTATTGTATAAGTTCCGCTATGTTAAAAATCTCGGCGCGATCGCCAATTCAAAAATCAAATCATTTGGGCCTACCCTCGTGTTATAAGCCCTATTTTTGTTCTCTAAATCATCTTTGGGCCTCTTGAGAGAGTGTAAGACCCATCCCCTTTGTACAGAAACCCTTTCTTGGGCCTCAGTCACTTGTATAAGTCCCTGTACAAAACGACAGTGCGATCACTGATAAAACCCTGGGTCTTTCCTTGAGCTGTAAGCCCCAACAATTTCTTTTTCAAAGCACTTTCTCCTTTGATTTTGAAATATACTGTTGTTTCAATCTTTCTTTGTTGAACAACTAACCCAACAACATGGAAGCTCTACAACCGAGTAAGTGTTTACCCGCTTCCATTTACTGCTTTCATATATATATATATAACTATACTGTGGGGTTGTTTCACTGTAAGTCTTCTTTCATAAACTCGTATCAATTGTGTAATACTAGTATAGATATTTAGAGTTTCCACGGCAACTACGTCTAGAACTAGACAAAACCTCGTCTCCCTACATCCGACGTTCTCTCGGATATTTCAACGTAACCTACATAGTGAAATTGTTTTAGATAACTAGGTCTAAGGAAATGCCCCTTTGAACAGTTCATTATACAGAAGGCCATTATTCCAAGTGAAACCCCTTCTGGAACTGTTCATCAGCCTCCTCTTGGGCTTAGTGCAAGGACCCACAGGCTTCCTAAAAGTATCCCCGCCTCCTCTTAGGCGTTGTACAAGGACCCGTCGACTTCTTAGAAGTTTTCACAGCCTCCTCTTAGGCTTCGTATAATGATTCTTCCTCAGCGAAGATTGCCTCCTCTTGGGCTTCGTACAAATTGTCCCTCGGCTTCTTAAAAGTTATTCTCGCCTTCTCTTGGGCTTTGTACAAATTGTCCCGACGACCTCCTAGAGGTATAGGAACAGAAACTAGTCATCTTGATAGAGCAGTTTTTCAATTGAGTCTAGATCTTCATTTGCCTCCTCTTGGGCATTGTACAAGAACACACCACGTAGACTTGGACAGTCTAAATACCCTTGAGTCTTAAAGACATTCTCAAACCCTTTTAGCCTCCGTCTCGGGCCTCGTACGAGATACATACAAAAACACTCTCTTGTTGAGTCAAACCCTTTTAGCCTCCATCTTGGGCGTTGTACAAGATATACATATAAACACTCTCTTGTTAAGTAAGTTAGCCTCCTCTTAGGCTTTGTATAAAGAAATCCCCGGTTGAGTCAATCAACCTTTCAGCATCAAAATATGCTTTGCTCACAGCATACAAACATCAACAACTCCTCTTTGGAGATGACAAAAACCATCTCAATTAGGACACCTTTAGCTTCACGTCTTGGGCTTTGAACAAAACACCAAAGCAACCCTTTCCTCTTTTTTAACATCCGACACTTTCCCGGATATTCCTTTTCTTTACATCCGACGCTTTTCCAGATATTCCCTCTATTTTCATCCGATGTTTTTCCCGGATATTCATATCTCAATCTTTAATCTCTTCACTCTTTTCAATCAATTCCCACAAACACCCTTTTAGCTTCAATCATGGGCTTTGAACAAGACAAAAAATACTCAACCCTTTAGCTTCATATCTTGGGCTTTAAACAAGATACAAATCACCTTTAGCTTCATATATTGGGCTTTTAACAAGATGCCCAGATATCTTTTTTCCTCCCATAGAATAGGAGGAACTACGATCGCTCTGATTTCCCTGTTTCGTTAAACGGGAATACGTAGGCATAAGATTGCAAAATCTTAGCGAGCACGCCACATCAAAAACCTCAGGTCCCATACTCTCACATACTCATCAAAAACTCCACATTTAGCACCTGCACATATTAGTCAAGAAAAGCAAATCAGTATCCTAACCAAAATCCTCCCTAACAGACAAAACATTCCCTCCTTAAACAAAATAAGCCTAAGAAAGACCCCCATCTCAGGTAGCATCTGTAAACCAACAGTCATCTATTTAATCTCAGTATGCAAGCAGGGTTAATTGGAGACATCTATTTCCCTTCCTTAATCAGCTCATAATAGGATAAAAAATGAATCGAACTGCAGCTCAACGGTGTGACTCGCAACCACAAAAACCGCGCTACAATGTCTTAACAGGGAATGGCAACCGAAGTTCACTGCTATCAAGGAGGCCAAGATCTTGCTACATTAGACCTCACAACACTTTTTGGTAAACTCGATGAGCATGAGCAAGTGCTCATTGGCTTGGAAAAGCATGAAAAAAGCATCAAGAAGGAGAAGACAAAAGATACGGAAAAGAAGTTGATCGCTCTTAAGGCTTCTTGTTCTAAGTCCACACACCAAGAGCTTAGCGATAGTGAAACCAACAACGACGAAGATTATGAATCCGGTGAAGACATGGGCCTATTTGTGAAGAGATACAATAGGTATGTACGGAAAAATAAAATCCAACACTCGGATAAGAATCTAGTCAAGTTTAGAAAGCAATCTAGAAACGAAGGAAACAAGAGTAGCAAAGCCAAAGGATCTTGCTTCAATTGTGGGAAATTCGGACACTACAAACCGGACTATCCATTGCTTAAGAAGGATAAAGACAAGGACAAGGGTCGTCAAAATAAGAAGTCAAATAAGTCAAGACGAGCTTACATCGCTTGGGAAAGCGATAGTGAGTCCGAAAAAAGGGACAGCTCTAGTGACGAAAGCGAGTCCGTAAATCTATGTCTTATGGCTCAACGAAGCAAGAAAAAGGAGGTAAAGCACTCTAAATATGAAAATTCTCATAATATGTCTCATGCTGAATTAATAAGAGCTTTTGATACATTGCACCATGAGGCTAAGGAAGCTTTTCAACGCTTAGCCTCAAACAAAAAGATTTTTAGACACTTGGAGAAAAAGGTTGCCGATTCTGAAAGGAAATTGGTGGATCTTAAAAACTCCATGGTGGATGTATCTGTTAGTTCTGCAGCTATGCAGTATTTGTGTTGGCTAAATTTTGTTAAAACCAATATGATAGCTTTATGTCACTAAAGTTGTTTTAACATGCTGTTTTGTGTATCTGCCATAATAGTTTAGTTGCAGGTTGTGAAATGTCAAGGAGGATGTCTTGACATGCTGTTATGCACTAAGCTGATATGAGTGCATGGTTGTTTTAAGGTGTTGCTGTTTTGCTGTCATGTGATGGTTAATCAAGATGTTGAAACAAGATGTTCAGGTTTACTGCATTCAACATGTCAGATAAGATGTCCTATGCTGTATCATTCGACATCGCGCCTGAGCTGAGCTGGACAGTTGAATTCTGTTGTGATTTAACAGATGCTGAATATTCTGTGAATATTTAGTTATCCTATGTGGCGTCCAAAGTAATTGAGTTGAGATTTTTTGTTGGTTTTCGGATTTACTGTTGTTTCTAATTATGGAGACATAATAGGAAACTTTGGATTGAAGACCTATTTTCTTGGAGTTTATTTTGCAGATTTGTAGCAGCTGATATGCTGTGATTTGAAGCCCAAATCCAGTTGGGATGTAGGTTATAAATAGGAGTGTTTATAACCTGATTTAGTAACGATTCCAAGATGTAAAATTATTAGGGTTTCGTTCTTGTGAACCACTCTCTAGGAGAGTTGGTATGTGTGAACCACTCGGATTGTGAGATGGTCACTGTTCTCCTCAAAGCTTTTAAGCAAGAGTGAGTATTGTTCTTAGAGGAAGCTGTTAAGCAACTCTAAGTATTGTTCTTAGTCATGTGAGTCATGTCTAGGTATTAGCATATAAGTGTGTCTGCTACTTTTCTGTGATTGAAGAGCTGTTGGAAATCAAGTTGTTGATGCAGTAGCTAAGGTGTTGACTGCTAGACATCATTGCGATGATTGGAAATGAGATGGAGTCTCTTACCTAGGGAGGACTTAGGTAGAAGGGTCATTGGGTAGTGATTAAGTGAGTAGATCATCAACGGGTGTGTTGATTGTAGGGTCTACAAATTGATACTGCTAATAGTGGACTTCCTTCCTGGCTTGGTATGCCCCCAGATGTAGGTTGTTAGACCGAACTGGGTGAACAAATTTTGTGTGTTGTTTTTATCTTTTCAGTATCGTGCTTATTGTTATATACCTTGCCATGTGTGTTCATGTCAGACCAGGTGTCGAATGACATGTTATAGGACATCTGAATTCTGCACATGTACCAGAATTTCAATTGGTATCAGAGCAGACATCCTGTTATGTTTTTGGGTGAGATCCTAGGAAAGATACTTTCTGGTCATGGGCAAGGTAGGTAGTACCTACTGAAAGGTTGTT
Source organism: Lathyrus tuberosus (assembly GCA_022829125.1). Taxonomy (NCBI): domain Eukaryota; kingdom Viridiplantae; phylum Streptophyta; class Magnoliopsida; order Fabales; family Fabaceae; genus Lathyrus; species Lathyrus tuberosus. The sequence continues at coordinate 4,903,946 of JALAZF010000111.1, read as the reverse complement.
TGAACTTGGAGAAATTCATATTGTGGTTTGAATGGTCCCTAGAAGTGGAGGATGGACTGTTCATGACATGGTGTGCATTGGACCTGTCTGTAGCTTTGGTGGTGAGCTGCTATGTGGTTTGATTTATTTTCAAACCTATGGATTGTGGTGTTTGTGCAAAGGTATTAAGTTTTGCCTGAAGGTTGTTGAGGGGTTTTCTTGTTCTGTTCCGCTGCCTATGTATATGTTAGAAAACTCCTGATGGTTTTGGTTGAAGGTTTATCACATGGTGTTGTGATACTTGAGGATAATATTGACTGACTTATTAAAGTGGCCAAAGATACTTGAGGTTTGACCCAAGTCTACTCATAAAGGCATTTTCAATAAGTATGTTGATCAGAAGGATGCAATTTATTTTTGCTCTCTTCTCTGAAAGACCATCCACAGGTCTAAATTGAAGGATCCCATGGTGTTGTTCTTGAATGATGTTCTATCAGTTGTTGTGACATCAAACCAGCAGAGTGTGCAAAATCTTGTGGATAACGATTTAGCATTGCAAATATGTTTGGAGTAAGGAGGAGTTGGTGTTTCTTTTTGAACCAAAAGATTATGGTTCCCTGGTATTGGCATGAGAAGGTTCTTCTTAAGCTGCAGTTCAGTTATGTGGTGTCCTCACATAATGGAACATGTTGTTGCAAGGATTAGGGAGAAGTATATTTTATTTAACAATCTATTTGTGATGACCAGTCAATTTTTTTTGCTCCAGAAACCTGTTAGAGGGAATCTCCTCTTTAGGTGCAGAAGGATGGCATTCAACATCTCAAAGACAGACAGAAGGTCTGAATATCAGAAGGTTGAGAAGAAGATTCTTGAGATGTAGAGTATGCAGGTTCCTACTTGTGTGTATGGTCTGGTTTTGAAGGTTGATCATATGTTGATGGTCGATCCTCGTGTGTCCCTTGCAAGAGATGTGTGTGGATTACTGTGGTTGTTGTCTCCAAAGTCATAGTAGATGGTTAATGTGATTTAGATTGATGTCGGAACTGATGTTGAAACATTATTTCAGTTCATTGCTTCCTCAGCCAAAGAAAGTTAGTTGTGCTCATGGTGGAGTATCAGGTCAAGCCATTTACCTAATCTGAAGTGATCAGTGGTGTGGATTAATAAAAGAGGGATCAGCTAGTGCCACAAGGGTGCTGGAAAAGAATGTCAGACCAGATCAAATGGCGTACCTTGTGTGAGAAGGTTACCTTGTCACATATGATAAATAGCTTGACAGCAGTGGAGTATTTGTCTGCTTTTGATTAGGATGTGCATCTAACCGATAGTGAATACTCTGACGGGAGCTGAGTGTTTATCTAAGATGTTGTGCTTTCAACTAATGACAATATACATTGACGGGAGACTATGTATAAGTCTGATGTAAAAGTGCAGGACTGCTGAAGTGTTGTGAATTTACTTTTCTCAATGTGGCTGTTTATTTCTCTTCGTGGTGTGTTGGTGTGTGACGACCTGAATTAGCTGCTGAAGGTGTGATCCTTGGAGATCATCCTGGGTTCAAGGAACTCTGTGTTGATGTCCTACATGATATTGAAACTATCATGGTGGTTAAAAGAAGCTTGGGATTATAAAGATGAGATTGTGTGGCTATGGGGTAGTCTTGGACTACTTATATTCTGAAGAATCAGATATGGCAGATTTGAAGTCTTTGGAGTTTCTGAGCAGGATGGAGGTTGTCTACTCAAACTTGATTGTTGAATCAAGTCTATGAGAGCATGGAAATCTGTTTCTGCAAAGGGAGGAGGTTCTTCTGAGTGGCAGAAGGAAGAGCTGAATTCAACAGTTGGATGTCATAATGTTCTGACATCTAGCTTAACATCAAAAGTCTCAGTTGGTGATGTGGCACATCAGCTTATGATAGGGTGATCTATAGGAATGAACAATAGGATGTTTCAAAAGATTGTTCTCATGGCAGTTTGCGGGAGCTGCAGGAAGGAGAAGATGTTACATGACCATGGCTTAGGGAGTCTAAGTGTGTTTGCTATTGAGCAATTGGAACATGTGACTTGAAGATCAAGTTTCCTTGGTGGATCAGGATATCTTTGTGAGAGTTCTGACAAACGTGAAAAAGATCAAAAGGTGGCATTTGGTTGTTTTCATATGAGGATTCATGAATGAGGTGATCAAACTGTGGCATTTGGTTGATCTCAAAAGTGGATTCGAAGAATCAAGATAATCAGAGTGTGGCAGCTGGTTATTATTGAGGATTGTCTTGGAACAAGTTACTCTTGGGCAGAAGGATGATGAGTTAAAGACTCAAGGAGATTATTCTTCTTGAAGGTGGATGAGAGTTTATTTCTCTAGTTCTGTGGATTACTATGCTAGTAAGTCCAGTTGGTGGAGCATATAAAGAATCATGGTGATGATGTCTTGGTGTGTGGGAGATGTTCTAACTTGGTGTTGGAACATTATCCGGGATGGATATCCTTGGTGAAGGATGATTTTGCTCTAGTTCTGGAGCTTGGTGCCTATATTATGCCTAAGGAGCGTCTACATAGTCATACGGGAGAATGATGAAGTAGAAGGTCTGTCTTGGATGGAGAATATAGAGAAGACTGGAGCATATCAGGTATTGATTGCTTGAAAGTTTAAAGGTGAAGATACTCATCAATTGAACAGGAGTATTCCAAATTATCATACGGGAGAATGATAGGGAATAATTGCCTTTGGAGAGTTGGGTGAGAGAATACTGTTCCTGTGTTCTTGTGATCTTCTGTGATGTGATGTGTTTTTTGTTCTGGTTGTTTCTGGTCCCTTGGCTTAAGAGGGAGCTTGGAGATTCTGTTTTTATTTGGAATGTGGTGTTTTTCCTTAGTGCAGATGGATTCTGTTCATGATGTCAAGACTGATGTCTTGACATCTGCTGACAAAACATTCTGTTCAGAATGTTATGGTTTTTATCTCCAGAGAACACAAGCTTCTATGTACTGTTTGCTTGAGGGTCAAGCAGTGGGTGAATGTGTTCAGCAGGTGTGTTGAACAGAGGGTGCGCTCTTGAAGACATGAAGATGCGTCTTGTGTTTTCCATTCATTTTGGGTGTTCTTCTTGCAATGGAGCATTGGTTATCCATGTCAGGGAGAATACTGTATACTGTCAGATTGTACAAGCTTCTGAGTTGGATGTGTTCTGCTACTGACTTGCTTGCTGTTGGTTGATTTTACTTAGGTGCATAATTGCTTGGTTTGGTATATTATGGCTAAAAAGGGGGAGAAGTAAGAAGTAGTAGTGTTCCTTGGTTGTTTCCTTGAGGGGGAGCTGGTTGTGTTATTCAAAGGTTGTATGGATATTGCTCTGGTGTGCTATTGCTTTGTCAAATATGGCTAAAAAGGGGGAGAGTGTATGATTGCATGATGTGCTGATATCTGATGTCCCATATGATGTTCTAACATTTATTTGTGATTGCTAGTGTGAGTGGTGAGCTAGTTGTAAATGTTGTTGTGGAGTTGCTGCTGTGTGAGGTTGCGTATGTGTGCAGATGAAGATTGAGTGCTGATCTGCTTGTGTAGGTGTTGCAGTGCTAATAATTGTTTTATCTGCTACTGATGTATGTGACTATCTTCTGCTGCTGATATATTTGATATGATATGATGGTTTTAGCCAAAATTTGCCAAAGGGGGAGTTTGTTAGTTCTGCAGCTATGCAGTATTTGTGTTGGCTAAATTTTGTTAAAACCAATATGATAGCTTTATGTCACTAAAGTTGTTTTAACATGCTGTTTTGTGTATCTGCCATAATAGTTTAGTTGCAGGTTGTGAAATGTCAAGGAGGATGTCTTGACATGCTGTTCTGCACTAAGCTGATATGAGTGCATGGTTGTTTTAAGGTGTTGCTGTTTTGTTGTCATGTGATGGTTAATCAAGATGTTGAAACAAGATGTTCTGGTTTACTGCATTCAACATGTCAGATAAGATGTCCTATGCTGTATCATTCGACATCGCACCTGAGCTGAGCTGGACAGTTGAATTTTGTTGTGATTTAACAGATGCTGAATATTCTGTGAATATTTAGTTATCCTATGTGGCGTCCAAAGTAATTGAGTTGAGATTTTTTGTTGGTTTTCGGATTTGCTGTTGTTTCTAATTATGGAGACATAATAGGAAACTTTGGATTGAAGACCTATTTCTTGGAGTTTATTTTGCAGATTTGTAGCAGCTGATATGTTGTGATTTGAAGCCCAAATCCAGTTGGGGTGTAGGTTATAAATAGGAGTGTTTGTAACCTGATTTAGTAACGATTCCAAGATGTAAAATTATTAGGGTTTCGTTCTTGTGAACCACTCTCTAGGAGAGTTGGTATGTGTGAACCACTCGGATTGTGAGATGGTCACTATTCTCCTCGAAGCTTTTAAGCAAGAGTGAGTATTGTTCTTGGAGGAAGCTGTTAAGCAACTCTAAGTATTGTTCTTAGTCATGTGAGTCATGTCTAGGTATTAGCATATAAGTGTGTCTGCTACTTTTATGTGATTGAAGAGCTGTTGGAAATCAAGCTGTTGATGCAGTAGCTAAGGTGTTGACTGCTAGACATCATTGCGATGATTGGAAATGAGATGGAGTCTCTTACCTAGGGAGGACTTAGGTAGAAGGGTCATTGGGTAGTGATTAAGTGAGTAGATCATCAACGGGTGTGTTGATTGTAGGGTCTACAAATTGATACTGCTAATAGTGGACTTCCTTCCTGGCTTGGTATGCCCCCAGATGTAGGTTGTTAGACCGAACTGGGTGAACAAATTCTGTGTGTTGTTTTTATCTTTTCAGTATCGTGCTTAATGTTATATACCTTGCCATGTGTATTCATGTCAGACCAGGTGTCGAATGACATGTTATAGGACATCTGAATTCTGCACATGTACCAGAATTTCAGTATCAAAAACTAAGATTGATGAGAATAAGTTTCCATGGTTCAAGTTTTGGGGCTGTGATACTTGTCATATTTGGCAAGAAGAGGTGAAAACCCTCAAGGCCAAGTTAAACAAGGCTCTTAAGCCTAAAATTACATTTGCTATTGATCGATCACATTATCGAGAAAGCATGAATAATCCGTATCAAAAGTATACGTATGTGATTCGAGATATTGATAGCAAAGGTAAGTTCCAAATGAACCGTGATTGCTTATATTGTTGCAAGCCTAGTCATACTATTGCTAAATGTCATTTTAGAAGATTTCTTGTTCCAAAAGGCATTTATCAATGGTTACCCAAGGGTTGTCTCGGTTTCACTCACCTTGAAGGACCCAATGAGAATTGGGTACCTACTCTCCCTTGATTGTTTTTTTGTAGGTACAAAGTCTTGAAACCACCGAAAGAAGATGGGTTCTGGATAGTGGTTGCTCGAGACATATGACCAGCGACATATCTCTTTTCATCGACTTTGTGGCAAAGAAAAAGGGGGTTGTCACCTACGGAGACAACAATAAGGGACAGATTCTCGGCAAAGGTAGTGTAGGTAACCCCTAATCTACTACTATCTCTGATGTGCTGCTTGTGGAAGGCCTTAGACACAACCTTTTAAGCATTAGTCAACTATGTGACAAGAATTATAAAGTATCTTTTTCAAAGGATTGTTGCATAGTTGAAGATAGCGACAAAAAGAATGTGTTTAAGGGCTTGAGGGTGAACAACGTCTATATGCTAGACTTAAATGAGGTATCGTTGAATGGAGACAAGTGTCTAGTCGCTATGAATGAAGATTCATGGTTGTGGCATAGACGATTGGCTCACATCAACTTTAATTTGCTTAACAAAATAGTCTCTAAAGACCTAGTCACCGGTTTGCCCAAAATTAAATTCACAAAGGATCACCTTTGTGATGCGTGTCAAATGGGGAAGCAAACAAGGATCTCATTCAAATCTAAAAACATCATTTCAACTATGAGACCCCTTGAGCTCCTCCATATGGACCTCTTTGGACCATCTAGGGTTAAAAGTCTAGGTGGTAACTATTATGGATTTGTTATAGTCGATGATTTTTCTAGGTTTTGCTGGACCATTTTCTTAGCAAATAAGAGTGATACCTTTTCGGCCTTTGAACGATTTGCTAAGTTATCTCAGAACAAGTTAGACACAAACATTGGGTCAATTAGAAGTGACCATGGGGGTAAGTTTGAAAATCATTTGTTTGAAGCACTTTGTGATTCCAACGGAATTGATCATAATTTTTCCGCACCACGCACCCCTCAACAAAATGGGGTAGTGGAACGTAAAAATAGAGTTTTGGAAGAACTTGGAAGGACTATGATCAATGATAGTGGATTACCAAAATACTTTTGGGCCGACGCCATAAGTACGACTTGTTACGTTTTGAATAGGGTGCTCATTCAGCCTATTCTAAACAAGACACCGTATGAGCTTTTAAAAGGACGTAAGCCAAATATCTCTCACCTTCATGTATTTGGTTGCAAATGTTTTGTGTTAAACAATAGGAAAGAGACTCTTGGTAAGTTTGATGCCAAGGCCGACGAGGGTAATTTTCTTGGATACTCTCAGTCAAGTAAAGCGTATAGAATTTATAATAAAAGGTTACGTGTAGTTGAAGAGGCAGTTCATGTTACCTTTGACGAGTCTTATCCGAGAAATGTCGGAGAAGGTAGTTCTTTTCATGGTGCAGGTGTACCTACTGAAGATATACTCAAGGACACCGATAAGGGAACTGATCAGCCTGAAGCAGTGCGTATTGAGGAGGAAAAGGATCACCAACCAGTGAAAAGTGAGGATGATCATCATGCTGATAAAGATGAACTTCCTCCAGCTTGGAAGTCTTCAAAAGACCATCCAATTGACAACATTGTCGGTGATATCTCTAAGGGAGTAACCACTCGCTCTAAACTTAGTAATTTTTGCTATTACTCTGCTTTTGTCTCCCAAGTTGAACCTAAAAACGCTAAGGAGGTGTTACTCGATGAGCATTGGTTTTTGTCAATGCAAGATGAACTAAACCAATTCAGGAGAAATGAGGTTTGGGACCTTGTCCCACCTCCGTGAGATCATCGAGTAATCGGCACCTGATGGGTGTTTAGGAATAAACTTGATGAAAATGGAGTAATAACACGTAACAAAGCGCGGCTTGTAGCGCAGGGCTATAACCAAGAGGAAGGAATCGACTATGAGGAAACATATGCGCCGGTTGCCGGACTCGAGGCTATACGCCTTTTACTTGCTTATGCTTGCACTAAAAATTTCAAATTATTCCAAATGGACGTTAAAAGTGCATTCCTCAATGGATATATAAATGAAGAAGTTTATGTTGCCCAACCTCCGGGTTTTGAATCTCATGAATATCCTGATCATGTCTACAAACTTAAACGTGCTTTGTACAGACTTAAACAAGCCCCTAGGGCTTGGTATGAACGTCTAAGCAAATTTCTACTTGATCAAGGGTATTCAAGAGGAAAGGTTGACACAACCCTCTTTATTAAACATCAAGGAAAACACTTAATTTTGGTACAAATTTATGTTGACGATATTATATTTGGGTCTACTAACATGACCTTGGTCAAGGAGTTTTCTAGTTTGATGCAGGGGGAGTTTGAAATGAGCATGACGGGGGAGCTCAACTATTTCCTCAGATTTCAAATCAAACAACTTGAAGAGGGCACATTCGTGAGTCAACCGAAATATTGTCTTGAGTTACTAAAACATTTTGATATGCTGAACTGCAAAGCAATAGACACTCATATGCCTACAAGTGCTAATCTTGATCGTGACGAAAAGGGTAAGGATATTGAGGTAAAGAAGTATCGAGGCATGATAGGATCTCTTCTTTATCTTACCGCATCATGTCCCGATATAATGTTTAGTGTATGCATGTGTGCGAGGTATCAAGCACATCCCAAGGAATCCCACTTAAAAGTTGTTAAGCGCATACTTCGATACTTGTCTGGTACTCCAAAGTATGGGTTGTGGTATTCCAAAGGTAGTGTTTGTTCCTTAGTTGGCTACTCTGATTCCGACTTTGCCGGGTGCAAGGTGGATAGGAAAAGTACTAGTGGTACGTGTCACCTTTTTGTAAATTCCTTGGTGAGTTGGCATAGCAAGAAACAGGTTTCCGTTGCTTTGTCAACAGCCGAGGCGGAATACGTTGCCGCCGGTAGTTGTTGTGCTCAAGTCTTATGGCTTAAACAACAATTGCTTGATTTCAATTTAAACCTTGAGCGTATTCCAATTTTGTGCGATAACACTAGTGCGATTAACCTAACTAAGAACCCCGTATTGCATTCACACACCAAGCATATCGAAATACGCCATCATTTTCTTAGGGATCATGTAGAGAAAGGTGATGTGATTTTTGAACACGTTGACACTAAAAATCAACTTGCCGATATTTTTACGAAACCATTAGCTACAGAGCCTTTCTTTCACATCCGTAGGGAACTTGGCATTCTCGATATCTCGGATCGTGATTAATAACCTCTTAAGGTAGTGATCTTCACATATATACATGTTTGTTTATTCTTTTAACTAACAATGCAAAGAGATATTTAGCTATATGTGAGGGCTCTTATCGTCATGATGATCAAGGTAATATCGTTCCGATTTATAGATGTTTATCATGTTTTGTGCCATATAAATTACTCTAATCTTGATGTTTATTGCATTTTGAGCACTTATCGTTCATGTGGATGTTTTGGTATACATATATATGCTTGTTTATTTATCTTTTGGAACTTAAATTGCAAAAATTTCATTTCTGGCTCAAGTTTGCATGTGCATGCGTCGACGCATGACTTATGCGCTGACCTAGGATAAACTTTCGGGAAAGCGCATAACCAAATGTTCAATTTTTTAAGAAAATTCATGAATCATGCGCCGACGCACAGATCCATAGGTCGACGCATAAACCTAACGTTCAGATTTCCTTCTTTACTGGGACGGTGCGCCGACCTAGTGCTGCCTATTTTCACTACATATTTTCATTGCACATTGATGTATGTTTATTGCCTGTCATCCCATTAGATTTTGTGGTCAATCTCTTCTTATCTTCCTCCATTAAACCTCATCAATAACCATTATTCTCCACTAAATCCTCATCAAAAAACCCTAAAAATCAAAAACCCACCAAGAGTGAATTCTCTATATTACTACTACAAGGGTTTCTAAGGGCTGCACATATCTCCTCTTCACTTTCTGCGAAAATCAAGTGTCATTATCTTCTTTCAACTCTTCTTCAACCATGGCTTCAAGAAGAAATCCTATTAGAAGGGGAACAAGAGGTTCATCTTCACAACCAGCACCAACCAGAACATCATCTTCACAACGGGTAACCTTTAAGTCTTTAATTTCTGAAAGGCTAGCTATTCCTTTTGAGCAACTATTCTGTAACCGTACAGTTATAAGACAACATGGCTTTTATCCTCTGATGGGTCCAGATTTTCACATTCCTGAGATTTATGAACTTGTGAATTTTCAAAATCTTGGTGAATTTCTAGAATGTGATGATAAGTATTGTGAAGATTTGACTCGGTTGTTCTACTGTGGAATCAAGGGTAAATTTCATGGGGCTGAAATTAAAATTTCTATGGATAATGCACAATTTGAAGTGACCAATGATGTATGGTCTACACTGTTTGTATTGGACACTGATGACACTCTCCCAAAGGTCACAGATAAAATTTTTGTTAGGAACTATGAGTTCAAAACTGCTATGAATTCGATGTTACGGGAACCATATCCAGATGATGTTGTAACAAGTGAAGTATTTCCGAAAAATGTCACAACCGGCCACTTGAAATTTAAAGACCGAATTCTTCAATGGATTGTTGCTCGCATCTTGAGGCCTAAGAAAGGAGGGTACTCAAGAGTTGAGCAGGCAGAGGTTCATCTCATTTATATTCTAAAGAATCGGATCAAGATCAACTGGCCTTATTATTTTGCTTATAGGATGTTTGTTACTCGCAGCTCCAGCAAATTTCCGGCACTTGGTTATGCATCTGTTGTTGCAAACATTTTGAATCACTTTGACATTCCTGTTCCAAACATTTGTCATATTCATATTACAGCTGAACAACAATTTCTTGCCAAAACCCTTACCATGATGGGTTACTTTTGGGATTCACGAGAGAACAAGTTTACTTATCGACCTCGTTCCACCCATCCTGAACCTGATGCACCTGTTCACCTTGAAGAAAATGATGATGAGGATGCTCCAGAAAATGCTAATCAAGATGTTAATGATGAAGATGTGGTTATGCAGGACGAGAACAATGAGGCATGGATGGGCAATCAATCTGAAGAACCCTCTGAAAATCAGGGCTGGGGGCAGTGGCAACAAAATTGCTGGACTGTTTTTGGAAACGCCTATGTTCCTCCAACCTATGGTGAGGACTCTAAATGGCAGCAACCTGACAATTCTGCTCCTCAAACTCCACCATCTCAGCATGATCCGCAGGCTTCTGAAGAAATTCTTGCTAGGTTGAACAAATTGACTCTTCAACATCAAGAATTTCAAGCTTTGCAAGATACGCGCTACACTGCTCAGGAAGAACGGTTCACCAATCTGTCTAATCAAGTCTCCTCTCACATTACCAACTTCAACAATTTTGATAACGTCGCTATGAATTGTTTCAATCAAATGGACGCCAACTTGACTCAACAAAACCTGAACCTGGCAAATAGTCTTGGCAACCTAAACAGCATGTTGATTGAACTCAACCTACAACTAAAGGATCTCCCACCACCAAGCCAACACTACAGGGGAAGAGGTCATCCGTTTAGGGGGGAAGGCCATAGAGTTTAGGGCATCATATTTCATTTGTGCTTACATTTATGTCTTGTTGTTTGTTTTTCTACTGTTGCTTAACTTTGACTTTTGCTTCCGTTTGTTTGAACTCTTCCGGATTGAATGTATTGCTTTTAAGTTTTTGTTCCTTATTTATCCATTCCTAATTTTTACATTAGCTGTATCATATGTGGATGCGTGTTAATGTTTGTATGTTGCAAATATGTGATGATCCCTTACGTATTATAGTGTTTTACTTTGACCATTTTTTTTTTTTGATGTTGTCAAAGGGGGAAAAGAATAACAACAAGCAGAAATTTTATTAACCAAGTGTCAAAGACAGGGGGAGCTTTGCTCACGTTGCTCACTCTCAAATTACAAATCTCATGACAGCTAAGAAAGTGTTGCCATCATAAAAAAGGGGGAGTATGTGAGGGATATTCTTCTATCTACCTTGTTTTAATGATGTCAACAAACATGTAAGAAATTAGATTGTAATTTGAGCGGTATCACTTCACGTGTCGGGTATATTGCGTCTAATCATTATAGTTCATGTGTCTAGATGCATAGGACCTTGTCTTTCCCATAAATAAATGTCCATTATCATTTTAGTAGTGTCTAGTATGTGTTTCTGAACTTGGTCAGGTGAAAATGCTCAGAAAATTGAATTTCCTGAAAAAAAATGCAGTTCATGCGCTGACCCTCCCAGTTCATGCGCTAACCTCCAAATTCATGCGCTGACCTAGCAAATCCTGCGGGAAAGCGCACAACTTAATTGACACAAAAACTTGTTTCTATGCGTCGACGCATGGGGTTGGTAGGTCGACGCATGACTTCCAAAATCTGTGTTTTTCACTTAATTTCTTTTCTGTTATTTCTGTTATTATTTTGTGTGGGTCATTTTATTTTTCTATAAATAGTTGTGGTCATCTCTTTATTACAATAACAAGAAACGTGAAAATATATGTCATTTCTCTCTTCATCTTCATCGTCTTCATTGAGTAAACAAATAATCACACATAATCATCTTTGTTTGTGTCGCCCATTGTTCGAAGTGATAACGTTCAAAATTTAGGAAGTGTGATCTTCATTTTCTGGGTTGAGAGCTTGGCAAGTGTTTCTTGAATAAAACCAGTTGGTTTTGTCCTCCAAGAATCGGATTGATTTTGGGGGGTTTTTGCACAAACCTTTTCATTCTACAGGGATTCGGCTGGGCGAAGGTAACCGGAAATTGGCGCAATTGTTCGGTTTAGTAGCTGTAATCAGAGGATCGTAGAAGAGAGGTTTGGGTTTGAATTTTTGGTAGATTGCAATTGATCGAGTGAAGGTAACCGAAGAACGGTGGATTCTTTAGGTTTAGTAGCGTGGGACGATAATTGGATCAACCATATTCGAAGGACTTGATTCATCTTGAATCAAGGGAAGAGAAAATTCTGCATCAACAATCAAAGACGTTTGAGGGTTTGGATGTTCATAGTTTTCTCTTGTAATAAACAATTTGCAACAACTATATATATACATATCTCAATTCCATTTGTGGAGTTGGGGGCAGACGTACCCAAAGCGAGGACGATTGGGGAACTGCCTAATCAAATCATGTTTGTTCTCTCTCTCCTTAACTCTTTTACATTTCAGTTTGTTCGAATTTGTGAAGTCGCAAGTTATTGAAATTTCTATCGTAGAGTAATTGTAAGCTGATAAACTGTTTTGTTAAATTGATATAGATCCTTGAATTGTATCTTGGAGCAGCTTTACATTACGCTCCATAGAAATTTTGCACTTAGTGTGTTTACGCACACTAGGTGTTTGATAATTTGTTTCAAAGCAAATTTCGAACATGTTGCCTTAAATTACTTATCACTTTACCTCATTGGATTGGAATAAACATCAAGCAAGTGGTATTTTGTTGACTGCGTTTTTAAGTGTAGTAATCAAACTGAATTTTTTCTCTTCCATACTCATTCCCGATGTATTCGTGCATATCTGATCCTTTTAGTAGAAGGTTCGTTGTAGACGATCTATCCAGTGGCTGCTTCCGTTAAACAATTTTAAAAACAAATTTTTGTAATCCAATTGCGTGTAAAACTCAAGGGATCTATTCAACCCCCCTTCTAGATCCATAGCCATCGTCTAACAAATATTGGCCAAATAAAGGCTTAAGAGAGCTTTGAATCAGTTGAAATGCAGTTGATAAAGATGAAGAAGATCGAAGTTCAATGCTATACTTCACTGCCTTTAATCCACTTGATTCTTGATGAAGATGAATGTGGAGTCTTGCATAGAGAAATGGAAGCTTCATAGATTTCGAGAGGGAGAACAAAGAGAGAGAGAAAGAGTGTGAAAAATTTCAGAAGCGTGAAAAATGAAGCATGCCCCTAAAAATCCATTAGAGAAAGGTTTATATATGTTGAGTTAAGGAGCTAACTCAGGGTGGTTACCCGTTAGATGTGTGGTTAACTGAGTTGAGAGTGAGTCAAGTTAGTTATGGCTCGAGTTATGGTTGTTTGCTATGGTGAGGAGAGCAACATGAAATGTTATGGTGGTGCTTATGATGAGTGGTGATGATGATGTACTAAATTGACTAGGTACAATGCAGCTTGTCATACAAGTTTCCCCTTCTTCCCCTTGTTTGAACACTTTGGGCAATGATGGTACATGAGCAGCATGGTATGCAAGAGGTTTGTTTGGTTTATTAAGGCAATGTTTGATGACATGGGATGAAGCATGCGCACGAGGACATAATCACAACAATACATCTGATTTTGTATTGCATTTGGTTACTTGGCATGGAAGAAAATCAGATGGTATGTTGTTGACTTTAACAGGAAATATCTCATTGATCATGGGATGAGAATGACTGATCTTGGGGTCTTTGGAAGGAGGGAATGGAGGAGAACAACATTGATGTTCAAAGCAACCATAATTGAATCCCTTAAAATGCTTAAAAATGTCCAAGAAGGTGTGTAGTCATGACTGAGTTAGCCTGCCTGCTTGCCTTGGTTCGTGCCTGGCTCATGGCCTATGAAATGAATCAGTTGAAGGCTCTCACTTTGACCCACCATATTTCCCAAATGATTGATCATATGAAAAATTCCCCAACATTAAAGTTGTAGAGGGGATTGAGAGTAACGAAACTCATGTTGAACATTTTTCCAGTTGAAGCCTTCATCATAGAGTAATTTTGCTATTAACTTAGACAAAACATGCACACCAACTGTTTGTGTTATTTACTCCGAGCCATACGCGCATTTGCCTTGCCTAACCAGTCAAAATGCCTTGTGAACCCTCCACTTTAATCCATCATATCTCCCTTGATTTTGATCCAATGGAGATGTTTTTGGTATGGTTTTGAAGCTATTGAAATGAACTTTCAATAGGCCTCTTGAAACTTTCAATTTAGAGCTTGGAACATAGAAAAAGAATTCCCTAAAGTTGACCCTTCAGCTTGTCAATACTTGCCAAATTAGGAAACCCTAATTTCTATTTTTGGAAAATTTACATATCTTTTGATTTTTTGTGAATCTCTTGATATTTCTTGATCAAATCTTCATCAATGGACATATTTGAGATGAGGAACATGAATTTGACCTCAAAAGTTAGGAGTTGACTTTTTCCTCTACACAGTTAACTTTTCCCCAATCTGACTGATTCTTAACCAATTGTTCAATTGAAGATCTTCTGAAATGAACCAATGGGCAATAGTTCATCCTTGGACAATTGAGAGTATATGGAAAACCTTGAAATCAAGCTTTGGCTCAAAAATTCACTTGCACTGACTTTTCACAAAAACCCTAATTTTGCACTGGTTAGGAGAATGTGATCCACTTGAGATTTCTCATATACCTTGATCCCATGCTAAGAACCAAATGATATGCAAATATGATTATGCAAAAATGAAATGAAACATAAGCCAGTTAGAGGTAAAAATAAAGGGCAAATTTTGGGGTGCTACAACTGCCCCTATTCAATCAACTTGGATCTGAAGGTATGATAGCAACGACTTTCAGACATTCAAGGATACACGGATATTTAATACCAAAAGAACCCTGAAATTTGCAACCTGTAGGTATAATGAAATAGAATGTTCATGAGGACGGCCGAAGGCGAACTCTAAAAAGAAAGACCAGCCGAAGGTGGACTTTCCAACAACAAAATAATACGAGGACGGCCGAAGGCGAACTCGAAAAGAAAAACCAAGCCGAAGGTGGACTTTCAAACCCAACAAAATAAAATGTGGACTTCGCTGGGGATAACAGGACAACCAAGGGTAAAAGTCACAATTTTACGACCCTCGAATTTATCTGGAATCAAAATTGGGGAAAAGAGAAGTCTAAACAAACAACTCTGCAGGGGTGTACTAAAATGTACAACTATATGAAGGATGAATCCACTGGAGATCTCACTGGGGAAAAAGTGAAACAAACTCTTCTGAGTTATGCCATCTCTGCTGAGGAAGAGAACTGGGTTTCACGAAATAAGTCAGACGAGAACTGACTACCAGGCGAGAACTGGGTTTCCCGAAATAAGTCAGACGAGAACTGACTACCAGGCGAGAACTGGGTTTCACGAAAGGTCAGACAAGAAATGACTACCAGGCGAGAACTGGGTTTCCCGAAATAAGTCAGACGAGAACTGCCTACCAGGCGAGAACTGGGTTTCACGAAATAAGTCAGACGAGAACTGACTACCAGGCGAGAACTGAATTTCCCAAAAATAGGTAAGACGAGAACTGACCACCAGGCGAGAACTGGATTTCACAAAATAAGACAGACGAGAACTGACCACCAGGCGAGAACTGGATTTCACAAAATAAGTCAGACGAGAACTGACTACCAGGCAAGAATTGGATTTCACAAAATAAGTTAGACGGGAACTGACTACCAGGCGAGAACTGGGTTTCACGAAATAAGTCAGACGAGAACTGACTACCAGGCGAGAACTGGGTTTCACAAAATAAGTCAGACGAGAACTGACTACCAGGCGAGAACTGGGTTTCACAAAATAAGTCAGACGAGAAATGACTACCAGGCGAGAACTGGGTTTCCCGAAATAAGTCAGACGAGAACTGACTACCAGGCGCGAACTGGGTTTCACGAAATAAGTCAGACGAGAACTGACTACCAGGCGAGAACTTGGTTTAATGAAATAAGTCAGACGAGAACTGACTACCAGGCGAGAACTGGGTTTACAAAAGGGGTTGGCCAATCAAAGCCAGACTCCCAACAAAGATACGGTCGTGACCCGAAAGGAAGAGATGTAAAATCAACGTACTTACAACCCAAACATAAGATGACTCTGCTGGGGAAAGGAGAAGTCTAAATAGAAGACTCTGCCGGGGAGCACAGGTAGGATGAACACATCCCTCGGCGATCTCACCGAGGATAAAACAAAATCTCCTGAGTTATGCCATCTCTGCTGAGAAAGAGAACTGGCAAAGAAAATATCAAACCTGGCTTATGCTTCGAATGCATATGTTTGAATTTTTCCATGGCGTAATGCTCCATACGAAATGGAAATGCTACGCGTTTGGGAGGATGCCATGCAAACGATGCTTATGCAATGCAAAAAGAAACGCTCCAGCAAAATAAATACTGAAAACGAAGGCAGCTCCACCGGGGATGACAAAATAAATTATCCTCTGAGTCCAAGAACTCTGCTGAGAAGAATCACACTGAACAACTCCTTTGATCAACAACTTCTGTTGGAGATAAAATCCAAAAGAACATCCACTCTACTGGGGATTATATATAAATCTTTGAAAAAGGAAACCAAGACCTGAATCAAAAGAGTGCCAAATATCACTTGGACTTAAAACCTGCTGGGGATGTCAACCATCGATGAACAAACCTGCTGCAAAGACTACTACCAAACTCTGCTTGGGGAGACACATCACCAGTACTAGACTTGCTGGGGACGCCATTGGACTTAAACCACTGCTGGGAAATGACTTCGCCCTTATCCTGCTGTTGCTGGTGAAAACACGTTTCCTGACTGGCCGAGGGGAGTAGACACCAATACTCTGCGGGGAAGAAAAAATCTTTGTCTCGGGAATACGTTCCACAAATCTTCTGCGGTAATAACACAACATCCACCCTAAAGCAATCCACTTTAAATGCTGGCTAGGGAACAATCTTTTGTACTCTGACTGGGGAGAGTAAGTTCTGTTGAGGATGATGAAACCTCAATGTTAGGTAGGAAAGATTTTACCCTGCTGGGGATTAGAGCATACCATTGCTGACGGAAATACACTTCCTGACCTGCTGAGGAAAGTGAGTACCAGACTCTGTAGGGAAAATGAAGTCTTTTCAGAGACATCCAACACATCTCCTGCTGGAGATACAACCAGATTCACCTTGGAGCAATCCATTTCTGACTGCTTGCTGGGGAACAATAAACCAACCATGACTTCGGCTGGGGAACACAATCATCTGTACTCTTGCTAGGGAGAATAAGTTCTGCTGAGGATGATGAATTTTCAGTGCTGGGGAGAGTAACGCTACTGGGGAAAAACAAACTTGTTACCCAGCCTGACCTGCCTCTATGGTCATAAACGGCCCTTTGAACTCTCCACTTGCCCCAGACCACCAGGTCTAAAGGAAGAAATCATCTCAGGAGGATTTTATAGAAGACCGAGCATTCACACTGCCCCAGGGTCTTCAAACTCTTGGAGAGATTTATCAGATCTCGACGCAACTGCCCCAGACTTCATAATCCATGAAGTAAATTACCTTGAAAGGATTTGTAATGACTTGAAAATACTCTGCCCCAATATTCTGAACTTTGAAGAGGTGCTTTCAATTAACCGTCTTCAGGAGTGGATAACTTCTCACGCTCTAGAGGTGGCCTGCCCCAAGTCTTGAAGAAACTTTACCCCTGACTGATCTTACAGAGATTTGTCAAATCGACCTGATTGCCCCTGTTTGGCTGCTTTAGGGAGAGTTTTCAATGTGACTGCCCCAGATTGGCTACATCTTATCACCATTTATCGGGAACCCCCAGGTTGCGCACAGTCTCTTGGCCACATACCCCTTGACATGACTTTCCTTCGGAGTTTTCACCATCTCAACTTGGCGTGATCGAGCTTCTCGAATGACGTTCATTGTGTAAGCTTCTTTGATGTCAAACACATGCAAGCAGAAAATATTTATTATGAGAATGACAATTCTAATGCAACACTCGTGTTAACCTTGAAGTTTTATTGAAAATGTGTCACCAAGCCTTGTGAACGAATCACTAGCTGGGATGTGACATTGATTTTTGAATGGAAAACAATACACACATGCAATACCAACAAAAATTTTATTAGCACAACTCATAGGAGTCAGAAACGCTATCTCGTTGAAGTACGCTTTCGGAATAAACCCTGCTTCAATTAGGACTTTTAAGGGCTGTAACATGGCCTGGTTCACGGTTTTGAGAAAAAAGGATTTAAGGCTCAAAGTTTATTGGTGCCCACCCACTCTTCGTGATGTTCTCCAGTCTTACGTTCAGCTAATCTGACATAAGTGCTCATCTCTCAAAAGGTTTTATGATCTTTAAAGAACCCATGCAATTGATGGTTTGAGACCAGATGAGGTTTTGGAGCAACAGTCACCCCATTTTGTCTTTTGTTCGTAGTCACACGAATTTGTTCTTGCTCGAGGATTTTCTTTTGTAATTCTTTTGTTTTTCACTTTCTCATCCTTTTGTTTTTTCGTTTCCCTGATTTTTGTCTGGACTGATTCTTTTTTTTTTTCTTTCGATTTTGAAGTCCAGCGGGATGCCCTAACTTTTGCCTAAGTCACTTGTTTACAAGTTTTGACTTAGCGAACTTTTTTTTTTGAACAAATCGTGTGACACTGGCTTGTCTGACTTGCTTGAAAGGGTTGTGACTGCCTCACTCCTTGATTATTGATGGATAACCATTGTGGTCTCACATCTTTTGACCTCTTGATGGTGGAATAGAAGGTAATGGATCCTCAGATGCACGCTCCTTTTTGAAATTTGGGCGCTCGGTCAAATTACTGACAACTACCCTGCCCCAGGTTAAATGTGAGGGTTTTTTCGAATGAAAAGAAACTCCTACTTCAAGGCTAAAGGGGGTTAACGAGGGTCTATCTCCCTTATATCTCCAGTGTTTAGGGATTTGAAACAATGCATGTACATCCTCAACAGAGTTCTATCCAAAAACATACAACCAGAGATTTTTGCGTTTTCACTTCATCATCCTCCCTCAAGAGTTTAAGGAAAGAAAGTTGGTATTGCAGTGCATATAAACATGATATGAGTGCATAAAAGTAAATTACTTCAAGGACAACACATTTATTGCATTAAAATCAACATTCAAAACACAAACAAGTTTTTTCATGCAAACACTGTTTAAACAAACAAATGAAAGCTACATATGAAAATGCAGTAAAGAAGCCGAAGATTGCCATTGTTGAGGAGGCTTGAATCCGTCTGGACTTATTGCTTCTGATGCTGTTTTTACAGCCTGAGTGCTCATTTGGGAATCTTCAATTGAAATGCATACCATTCGCAGTGAAAGTAATGACCCCTGCATCAATCAGATCTTGCACCTTGTGCGGGAGCGCCTTACAATCCTCATTTGAATGCCCCCGTGCCCCAGCATGGTATCCACATCGAGCATTGGCATTAAACCCTGGTGGATATGGAGGAATGATCGGATCTGGTTTCCTTGGCACAATCAACCCTCTTTTAACTAACTCTGGCAATATCTGACCATACAGCTTTGGTAGTACAACAAACTGTCTGTTTCTTGGCTTCTGTCGACCCCCTTGGGAACTATCCTACTGTTGATTCCGATTCGCGTGTTCCTCTGGCTTGGGCGCTTTCCCCTTCAGACTTAATCAAGGAGTAGGCAGCAGTTGCGGATGCGGGGATTCTAAGATCAAGGATTGCAAGAAATGCCCCTGACTCGAAGTAGCTTTAGGAGAGGCAACAAGGATATCCACTTCTTTTTCAACAACTAGAGTAGGACCACCTTTTATGCTTACGTCGCTCAGCGTGAATTCAATTACCCTCGAATCGATCAGATCCTGGACAGCATGCTGAAATGCCCTACAATCTTCCACATTATGCCCCGGCGCACCAGAGTGAATATCACAGTGGGCTCTTGCATCATAACCCGGTGGGGGAATACCAGTAAGAGGAGCCAGAGTCCTTTTTTATACTAGTTGCAACTGAAGGAGATGTTGTAATAGCTGGGAATACGACACTGGTGGAGTCTCGAAGTGGCGGTTCATCTTTGGTTTATCTTGACACCGACGAGGAGCACTTCCCTGTTACGGAGATACAGCCGGGATGGTCACAGTGGCAATCTGCTCACTCTTTAGGAGGGATCCCTTAAACAATGGAGGAGAGATAATTCCAGCCGCAACTTCAGGCATGAGAGTATTATCTTTGTTTAGCACACCTCTCACGACCTCCATAACCAGGCTCATATGTGTCTTCAGTTGATTGACCTCTTCCTTTAGCATTCTCTAGTCTTGAATCAACGCTTGCATTTTCCCCATAAACTGCCCCATTTGGCTCCGTACTTCCCTTAATTCCGCTTGAATTTTCTCCATGATCAACTTCTGACTGGCTTGAAAAGTTAAGTCTGCAATTCTGAAGAAGACCAGATCAGGACAAGAATAACCAGCCTCAAACACCTGTTATGCAAATGAGTATGGAAATGCAATGCAAATGCCATGTTCTAATATTTCCAAGGAATCATTCTGCTTTGATTCAAGTTTTTTCTCATACAAACCACAAGAAAAAGATGGAAATGCTCAACAGCGGGTCTCAAAGTTAATATCCCTTGGAAATACAAGAACATGTATGCAAAAATGAAGATGCAGATGCAACAGACATGGGATCAAGGCTTCCATAAAGCTCTGTACTGCTGTGCTGCTGAATGGATAAGTTCAAAGGTCTACTCTGAAGAGAATAACAGAATACCAGAATATCCAAATAACCAGAATACTAGAATAACCAGAATACCAGGCTGATAAGTTCACACTGATAAGAGAACCAGAATACCAGGTAGGATGAAAGTCAAGGTTACCTGCAAATCTGTAAACACCCACCCATCTCATATGTGGGTGCTATAAAACCGAGGATCCTCAATATCACGGGCTCTCAGGTCGAGAAATGATGATACGTTCACCATTTCTGGTTTCGCATCATCATCAATCGAGGAGGCCTCAACTGATTCCCCTCAAAAAGGTCATCCTATATCAGTTTCCAGCTTCGGGTCCTCGGATAAAAAAGTATAAGGGGTTTGCCATTTCTGGTCTGCTATTACTACCTCTTGGGAGGAGTGCCTCTACTGAGTCCTCGGGGAAACGGTCGCCAGAGTCGACAGCTCTCTAGATCAACACCCTGAAATGCGTAAGACACGCACGTCAGAATATCTCCCAAGAGAGCCTCATCCGGATGTGAATTTCGTGAACACCAAACGTACCAAGACGACTCGTAGGTCCCACTAATTTCCACTCTAGTCCTAGGTGTATACTCAAGCCTGTGTATTGGGCTTATCTCTCAATGAATCCTAACCCGCCAATCAGAGAAACCAGTACAGCACAGTACAGTCCAGCACATGATAACAATGAAATGCAATAAAATGCAGTAAAAATATAGTAATACAATAATACAGTAATATATAACAAAATAAAGCACAACAGTAAACACCCAATGAAAACAAATAGAAAAGTGCTAGGATTGACTCGCATAGGGGATGGACCAGTAAGAGGTTAGTCTGTCCCCAGCAGAGTCGCCAGCTGTCGCTCCCGGGATTTTTATCCAGGTACAAACGCGAAAGTGGCGCAGAAACAGAGTCGCCAGCAATGTGTATTTATCCCAAGAGAGGGAAAGGAAACACTGCATAAACCCGAGGGAAGGAAAAACATGGTCTCGCGACCAAGAGAAATGGGTAAGGGAGTCGGTTACGCGAGGGGAAGGTATTAGCACCCCCACGCATCCATCGTACTCAATGGGATCCACGCTTGCCGTCTATGTCTAAAGGGTGTCGTCATCTGGAGCTCCGCTACTACTGGAAAGGAAAAGGAACGGGAACGAAAAAGAACGAAGAAACGAAGAAGAAAAGAAAAAAGAAGTGACTCGATAGGACATCGTCGTCCTATGCCTACGTATTCCCTCGTGCAATGGGAAAGTCAGAGACAACGTAGTTCGGACACGAACTAAGGGGGGAGGTTGTTCGCCAAGACATCGCCGTCTTGTGCCTACGTATCCTCAATCTAACTAGAAGGAGGAAATCAGAGCAGTCGTAGTTCGACCTAACAAGGTCTTAGGGTTTTTTATGAGCGACGTTAAGTTCGCGTCTGGCAGTTAGGGTCGATGCCTGTTTGCGACGAGACGGAATTAACGTGCCCTTTTCTGAAAGTAAGCTTGAAACTTAACAATCCCGAAGGATGAAAAAGGTTTGAGTTTGTTTATTTTTTTTAGAAAGAAGTGGATTGAAGTTAGTTCGTAACTTGCATTACACCGGAGTCTATGACATAGGAACGAATGCCTAGCAAATCGTTCCAAGATGGAACGTCCACCAAACACTCTAGAAAAATGAGAGGAAATCCCTCATTCCTCACTTCTCACATGCAAGGCTCATGCGCAATACACGTTAATTTTATTAAGTGTTTTAGAATGGTTATGAGATGAGAAGAGAAGACTCAAAGGAAAAGAAAACACTAAGGGGAATTCTATCCTAATGTTGTCATGCAAAAGATGGCCCTAAGGGGAGGTTTAAGAACAACCTAAGTCTAAAGAAGAGAGAGGGATATCACTATCTAATGCTTATCCCACCTCACCTTAATTAAAAATTAAGGATGAGCTAGGATCCCAAAGGGGTGTGAAGAAGTTCTACACAATCAAGCATTATATCATGTAATCCACACAGAAAAGAGAAGGAGAAGTAAGATAGATGATAGATGAAAGGAGAAATGAGCATGGATAAGCATCCACATACTCATGTGTCTTACCTATGCCCCTACATAAAAGGTTAGTACCAAATCAACACAAGTATTGAATATATATGACAAAAAGTAAACCAAACAAAGCTAGTTATCTTAGGAAGCCAACTTAAGAAGCAAACAAGGTTTAAACCAAAAGGAAAGAGTCCTAAGGGTTAAGGAACATCTAAGGTCAGTAGGTACATGTCAATGTGTCCTACTAAGGTTAACATGCCAAACAAAGTCAAACTAGGTTGAGACATACACCAAAAGATCATACAAATGCAATTTAAGCATCAACTATGCGAGATGAATGCAAATGGTTCATAAACATGAATAAATGCACATGCAAACATTAAAAGTCAGAATTGAATGACATTTATGAAGGTATGGAGATGTCATTAATATGGCATGTGAATCATGAATGCAAGCATTAGAGAAGATGAAGCAAGAAGACGTGAAAGCAAACACCATACAAGTTCAATCAAACATGCATACTTGTAACACACGTAAAGAATGAAGATGCAAGATGAACATACTTGGAAATGAATGCAATTCAGTAGCATATGACATGTGAGATGACATTTTAAATGCAAGGATGATCACACAAAGTACACATAAGTCTCATGTTAATGCAAGTTCAAAAGTATATTCAAACAAGTAAAACAAGTATTCACATGCTTATGAACTTAGGAGACATGCAAGATGCAATTAGAAATCATGTTATATGATTGAGAATGATCACAAACAGAACATGAATCAAGTTTTAAAAGAGGTTCAAGATCACACAAGCATGGATGAAGACAAGTCAACAAAGTATGTAAGAAGAGAGGCACAAGTCCACAAAACAATTCAAGTTTAAACAAGTGCATACAAGTCAATCCAAAATGAACAAGAAATGACCTATAACATGAGAAAAAGGACCTATAATGTTCACACAACATGTATCAAGAGGTCTCAACAATTGTCAAAGAGGGTTGCATATTATACACATCCAAAACCCTAGCACAAGTCTTCTAACAATCACACATGCACTGATGCAATTAAAATGAAATAAAAGAGGTGTCAGAAGCTCAAGAAAATTAGAAGATACAAGTCATTTGAAGTGCAAACAGCGTGAAAACATGTCTCAAAAGGATAGCTCAAAATTCATTAAGAATCATGCACAAACATGCTTCACGATCTCATACAAGTCACACCAACAAATTGTTCAAAGATAGCATTCAAAAGTCAATAATAAATTACCTAAAAAATCTATGAAAAATTCATGAGATGCCTTAATATATCCTAGAAGTATGTATCAATTATCATGAGAAAATTCAGTTCAAAACTAGGTCAAACAAATCAAGAATGAGGCATGTATCATGAATTAATGCTCATACAAAAGAAATTAAATGGAAATTCATGGAAAAATAGTAAAATGATTCAAAATCAGAAATGAAAATGTTCAAAAATTACTTAAATAGATGAGGATACATCATGAATTTATTTAGGATTTTATCATGCCTGGAAGTATTTTTAAAAATCAAATATCAAACAAGTATGAAAAGAAAAATAAAAACATGAGAAAAGGTTAGGGGGTGCAACGAAAGCAATTATCCAGTTCAAATCATTGGGCTCAGAAAAAGAAGGGAGTGTGGATATCAAAAAAAGCCCAATCCACTAAGCGTGTTCAGATGAGATCCATACCATGGATGTTAGTCAAATCATTGACTCATCCTGAGCCATCAAATCAAGTCAAGATGGATGATCAAACAAAATAGCTCAATCCAACGGATCATAATACACGTGCATGATAAGCAACAATACCACAACCACGTGGAATCACAAAATTCCAATTACTTCAGAAATTGAAGCACGTGCAAGGGATAATGTTCATTAATGTGCTGGCACTATAATGTGCGTTGGATCAGAACAAATCAATGACTGTGTTTTAATCTGAGAATCAGGCTAGGGTTTAAAGGTGAATGAACACCACCGGCCGGAGAAGACTTCGGTCATCTTCTCCGGCCACTCTCCGCCGTGCCAAAAGTTGCAGGCTACCAGAAACTAACAAAAATTATACCAAAATGTTCCTCTCACTTAGTAGATCTCCAATCCAGGCTTTGTTTCCACAAACAACACTCGTACAAAGCAAATCGAAGCCACACATTTTGCCCTAGAAATTTCAACTAAGCACTTAAGGTGCCTATCAACTAGATGGAGGTTTACATGGCTCCTATTGAGCTTCAAAACACCAAAAACAAGCTTTAAATCAACTTAAAATTGCAAGAAAAATTGAGAATGAAACCTGTACTCTTTGATGAATCCTTTCAAAATAAGAAAACCAGAGGTGGAGCACTTGATCTTTGAAGTGAATATTGGCCAAATAAAGGCTTAAAAGAGCTTTGAATCAGTTGAAATACAGTTGATAAAGATGAAGAAGATTGAAGTTCAATGCTATACTTCACTGCCTTTAATCCACTTGATTCTTGATGAAGATGAATGTGGAGTCTTGCATAGAGAAATGGAAGCTTCAGAGGTTTTGAGAGGGAGAATAAAGAGAGAGAGAGAGAGAGAGAGAGAGAGAGAGTGAAAAATTTCAGAAGAGTGAAAAATGAAGCATGCCCCTGAAAATCCATTAGAGAAAGGTTTATATATGTTGAGTTAAGGAGCTAACTCAGGGTGGTTAACCGTTGGATGTGTGGTTAACTGAGTTAAGAGTGAGTCAAGTTAGTTATGGCTCGAGTTATGGTTGTTTGCTATGGTGAGGAGAGCAACATGAAATGTTATGGTGGTGCTTATGATGAGTGGTGATGATGATGTACTGAATGGGCAAGGTACAATGTAGCTTGTCATACAAGTTTCCCCTTCTTCCCCTTGTTTGAACACTTTGGGCAATGATGGTACATGAGCAGCATGGTATGCAAGAGGTTTGTTTGGTTTATTAAGGCAATGTTTGATGACATGGGATGAATCATGCACATGAGGACATAATCACAACAATACACCTGATTTTGTATTGCATTTGGTTGCTTGGCATGGAAGAAAATCAGATGGTATGTTGTTGACTTTAACAGGAAATATCTCATTGATCATGGGATGAGAATGACTGATCTTGGGGTCTTTGGGAAGAGGGAATGGAGGAGAACACCATTGATGTTCAAAGCAACCACAATTGAATCCTTTAAAATACTTAAAAATGTCCATGAAGGTGTGTAGTCATGACTGAGTTAGCCTGCCTGCTTGCCTTGGTTCGTGCCTGGCTCATGGCCTATGAAATGAATCAGTTGGAGGATCTCACTTTGACCCACCATATTTCCCAAATGATTGATCATATGAAAAATTCCCCAACATTAAAGTTGTATAGGGGATTGAGAGTAACGAAACTCATGTTGAACATTTTTCAAGTTGAAGCCTCCATCATAGAGTAATTTTGCTATGAACTTGGACAAAACATGCACACCAACTGTTTGTGTTATTTACTCCGAGCCACACGCGCATTTTCCTTGCCTGACCAGTCAAAATGCCTTGTGAACCCTCCACTTTAATCCATCATATCTCCTTTGATTTTGATCCAATTGAGATGTTTTTGGTATGGTTTTGAAGCTCTTGAAATGAACTTTTAATAGGCCTATTGAAACTTTCAATTTGGAGCTTGGAACATAGAAAAAGAATGCCCTAAAGTTGACCCTTCAGCTTGTCAATACCTGCCAAATTAGGAAACCCTAATTTCTATTTTTGGAAACTTTTCATATCTTTTGATTTTTTGTGAATCTCTTGATATTTCTTGATCAAATCTTCATCAATGGACATATTTGAGATGAGGAACATGAATTTGACCTCAAAAGTCAGGAGTTGACTTTTTCCTCTGCATAGTTGACTTTTCCCCAATCTGACTGATTCTCAACCAATTGTTCAATTGAAGATCTTCTGAAATGAACCAATGGGCAATACTTCATCCTTGGAAAATTGAAGATGAAGACATGATTCTACTATTGTTGAGATCGTTACCCAGATCTTTTGAGCATTTTAAGGATGTCATTCTTTATGATACATCGAGACCGATCTCGTGGTATTCTAGGATTATCACAAAAGAGCTATGTCGAAAAGGTACTTAAAAGATTTGGCATGCAAGAATGTAAATCAAGAGATACTTCAATTGCTAAAGGAGACAAATTTAGTTTCAGTCAGTGCCCAAAAGGAAACTTAGAAATTCAAGAAATGCAAAAGATTCCTTATGCGTCAGCAGTAGGGAGTCTGATGTATTCCCAAGTGTGCACGCGTCCGGATATTGCGTTCATAGTTGGGATGTTAGGAAGATATTTGAGCAATCCAGGAATGGATAATTGGAAAGTAGCCAAAAAGGTTATGAGGTATTTAAAGAGAACAAAAGACTATATTCTCACATATAGGAGGCCAGACCAGTTAGAGATCATTGGATGCTCCGACTCAGATTTTGCTGGATGCCAAGATAATAAAATATCCACTTTAGGCTATATTTAGATGTTGGCTGGTGGTGCAGTTTCTTGGCGCAGTGCTAAGCAAACGCTTACGACTTCATCCACCATGGCAGCATAATTTATAGCATGTTATGAGACATTTAACCATGGGATTTGGCTGAGGAATCTTGTCATTGGGCTGCGAATTATGGAAGGAATTGAAAGGCCACTTAAGTTATACTGTGACAACAAATCAGTCGTCCTATATTCTAACAATAATAGGAGCTCGACTAAGTCAAAACATATTGACATCAAGTTCCTAGTTATTAAGGAAATGGTACAAAGTGGACAGATGTCCATAGAACACTTAGGGACAAACTCCATGATAGCATATCCTCTTACAAAAGGTCTTCCACCCAAGGTCTTTCATGAGCACACTGCTCGCATGGGTGTTTTATCATTAGAGGAGTCTTTGGTTTAGTGGGAGTTAGTCGATTATGAATTTTATGTTCTGTGTTTGGTACTATGTATGCATACTATGATTTTGGATATTTTCCAATTAATAAAGTTTGATATTCAGTAGTTTACATTTTGTACGATAAATTTATTGAATGATTTCACTACAGTAAAGTATGACCATTTGAAAATCGACATATAAAGACCAACTTCATGTGATTTTCATGCTACACATTTCATGATGGATCTATGTCATTTAGTTGTGTCACTATCCGTGATCATTGATGGGTTTAGTTATGATTGATATAACGAAAATCACCTTGATTCTGTATACTGGCATGACTAATTGACGAGATACTTTGGATATGCTTAAAGAATATAATGGCAAATTTTGAGCTCATAAAGTCTAACACATGTGTAAAGTTACATATGTGACAAGTTGGAGATTGTTAGAATTTTGGGTCACTAATGTAACATTTAAGGTGTTAGTGTCATTATTTTAATTAGTTAATACTTAAAGGGGTCTAATTAATATAATATTAAGTTTGTGGCTAAAAGTATAAATGTCATGAAAGACCAGGTTATTGTGTAGATACCATTAGTCAATATCTAATTTGATGAGGGGCCAAATTAGAATATTTAAAATTAAGAAATAACCTTAGGGTTATTTAAATGGGTTATGGTCTCCATTTGTAGAGTACAAAAAATAAGGTTTATCAAGTTTTCTCTCTTCATCCCCATCAGAGGAGATTCAAGGAACCCTAAGGAACTCTACAAATAGAAAGATCACATACCTGCAACCTTCAATGATTTTAATGGAAAATCCAAGTACGCTTTCGCTTTCATTCTATAATTATATTCAGATATGGGTTTAAGGGATACAAGTTGATGCTATATCGACGTATAGGCATTATTTTAGAGTCATGTTCTTGATTTCTATATCGGTAGGAATCATAAGGTTTTGAACGGATCTAACATTATCATGAAAAGCGTTATTTGTTGTAGTGATATAAAAACAATGAAAACAACAAAGAATAAAATCTTTCATAGTTTCTTCTTCATATCCACTTCAAGTTTTAACAATTCCTACTTTGGTTCTTTAATTGTGACACTATCTTTTTCAAGATTATGCATATGCTCATCTTTTTTTTTTCTCTCAACTTTTTCAACCTCCATTTTTGCTTCATCATAAAGTTTTTTCATCTTCCACTTCTTCATAAAACCAATCAAAGAACCTACACCCAGTTTGAGTTGAGCCTCGTGTACATTAACAAACCAAACTAAAATATTACAAACCAACTTTCCCCCCATAATTTTTGAGAAGGATGAATAACTATGTATGCTTACCTTAAAGTGTGGACACCTCTAGAATTGCTTTCCATAGTTTTTAACTATTATTATCATGCGAAGAACAACATTGTTCCCATAAAGACAGTCGAGTCTCCATCTCATATTGGAACTTGAATACATATTCAAATAAAAAAATTCTATAACTTTTCCCTTTCTCTATGTATGAACAACATCAGAACTCATTCTTACCTTTGATTCAATAATGAATTTTATGGATTTAAGATATGATGATGACAAATATGTAGGTTTATGCCTAATTCAATATAGGGTTCATATGTGAGAAGAAACTTGTTAGACGATGGCTTGGATCTAGAAGGGGGATTGAATAGATCCCACAATTTAATACACGCTTATGGTGTTCCAAAAATTGGTTTTAAAAATTTAATGCGGAAGCAACCACTGAATCAATTCGTCTACAACGAACCGCTACTAGAAAAATCGGATATGCGTAAAGCCACTACGAATGATGCGGCGGATGAGAAAAACCAAACAGAATCAACAATACACAATGTAATCAACTCAAATATATTCACTTGATATTATCCAATCACCAACGGGTGAATTTAACAAACTTAATTCACAAAGTGCTTTGTAAACTTGTGCTTAATCAATTTACCAAACACGTATCGTGCAAGGCACTCCAAGTGTAAATTTCAAAGCAATGTAAGTGTAGAGCTAATCCAAATACAATCCAAGGGATTGTAGTGTTTTTACAAATCAATTATTCAGCTTTATACTGTCATACCCCAAATTTTGACCACTAAGATTTCCCATCATTGTGCAAATCACCATCACAATATGGGGGAACCATTCTATTTCATCAGTCTCCCCAAAGATGGGTGAGCATTCACTACAATCAAAATTAGGGTTTTAAGCCCTCTCTGAGTGCTTAGACAAGGGATCAATCAAGGAATGACATGATCTTCAACTTGTATAACCTCTCAAGCATCCACAAAGGATCAAAAGGACTCCCACTTCAAGGATTAATCACAAGGCTGCTCCCTTTTAGGTGGATTAAGTCTCAAGATCGACAGTGTCACCAAATTAGGGTTTTGGTCGACCAGGGCCTCCAGATGGAAATTTTTCATCTGGGCACAAGCCAATGATCCAAAACATAACCTAATATACTCTATGGAACCTCATGGACCCAAACATCAAGTCAATTTGACCTCAGGGGATGCATACATCAAAAATCAGGAATTAGGGTTTCTTGACCTAATTCACCCCTAAGTGGACTTTAGGGACAAATCATGAGCCAAGACCTCAAGAGAGGGTTTGAGGGTCTCAAATGAACTATATTGATCCATTTGGAACAATGGATTAATCCAAGAAGCTTGAGCAACAAGCCTCAATTTCATCTGCACCACAGTTAGGGTTTTAAGGAGAAAGTCAACTGTAACTTTGACTTTTGACCAGGACATGCTCCCAAACCCTAGGACATGCCTCAATACACCCTATGACACCCATGGAACATGTCCATCAAGTTTGATTTAGGTCAAGGACATGATTTCCTGAAGAATTGCACAGTTTGGAATTCATCTGATAAAAAGCCAACTGTGCACAAAAGTCAACTTTGACTTTTTGAGATTTTTCACCAAAATGGATTTTTAACCCTAAAATGATGTTAATGTATGATTTGAATCATCATTCATCAAGAAAAATCAAAGAAAGTGGGATAACTTGTAAAAGGGGTAACCATAAAACTTAGAAATTTTTCTAAGTTATGGAAAAAGTACCACTAATACACTAACTTTGGAGGGTCATAACTCCTAAACCACATGGCCATTTTTTCTCATCCAAAGATGGATTTGTAGCCTTCATTACCCTCTACAAACACTTCAACTAGACCTAAGTCCAATTCATTAAGGATTTTGAGTTATGGAGTGATCAAAATCAAGAAATCACATTTTGTTAAAACACTTAGTGAAAATTTCACTAAGTCAGATTTGACCTCACTTTTTGCCAAATGTAGAGGGATTTTTCACTTGGAATCAAAAGAGATCAAAACCAAACTTGTTCAAACAGTTGTTGTATCATGTAAGGGCTTTCCAAAATGGCCAAGAACATTACCAAATTCAACTTACACCATGAGATATGACATTGGCAAGTTGCCTTGCTGAAATCTGTCAAAGGCAAGGCAGAATTTGCAACTTTGCTCGATTTGCCAAAATCAGCCAAATTCAAATGCTCCTATCCACTTGGACACCTCAGAGGATTGAATCTAAAGGGGACAATCACTGAGCCAAGCCTCCAAAGTCCATGGAACAAGAAATAGCATGTTGAACCTATAATGGCCAAAATAGGGACAAGACTCCAAATTTGGATTGAAGCATTCAATGGAACCATCAAGGTGGCATGGACTGAGCCATTCTCATCTGAAATCAGTCAAGACTTATCCAAGACCAAGGGAACCAAAGCTCTGTGCCCTAACCTCTAGTCAATGGCTAGAGGAGACTTGGATTTTCATTTGCCAACATTGGCCAAACCTACTTACCAGCTGCCATTCACTATTCCTTGCAAAAAAAACTTGCTCTACTATAAATAGAGCTCAATTGTGATCAGTTTGAGTACACCAAAGCCATCTAACAGATGCTTTCCTCAAAATCTCTTTCTCTTGGCAAAAATGCCTTTTTTAGCAAGGTAGTTATCGGGTTTTGAGTTTGAGAGCAATTCCAATCAAACCAATCACTCACACACCTCACATACATCATATAGAAGTGATCCAAACACTTAGATCACTTCTGAAACACCAATTTCACAAAATCACCAGCTGGTTGCTCAAATTTTCAAACAAGTTGCAGCTGAGGTACCACAAAGTGATCCAGCCAATTTCAATCAATTCCAAGCATTCAAACACAATCCATAGGGTGTAGGGAAGCTGTTCAGGTCATCACCACTCATATGTAACACCTCCAAATCAAAAATCACTTTGCACTTGCTGTCACGGCTTGGAGGTAAGCACATACTTGGTCATCTCTCAATCTATGCATATTTCCTCGCACAATAATTTGGCCATATGTTCATAATCATGTATGGAATGTTTTCCCTCAATTAATTGTATTGTTTGAACCATGTATCAAAAATCCTAGCCTTCATGTAAAAATTAGGGTTCTTGAGGATTTTTCGTGATTACTTGTTGTATGTTTAATTTAAATGAAATTAATGGACATAGACATGATCGTGAGGTTGAGACGAGCATAATGATATGTGGATTGCATGATATGATTAAGTATTCAGTGAGATTGGAGAGAAAATGCAAATCTGAGAATCCAAGAACACGCGCGTGTTCTTCAGCTTGTTCTTGGCGCCTTTTTTCCAAATTCAAATATTTGAATTTTGTGATTTTGTTTAATTGATTCAAAAATTAATTTCTCTCTGAGTTTTAATGATTTTGAGTTGATTCTTTTTTTGATAATTCACAAAAATGTTAAAATATTTTATTTTATCAAAAAATCCCAAAAATATTATTTATTTCATATAATTGATATTTTTGCAAAGAATTAATATTTTAATTATTTTTGACATTTTAAATATTTTTTCTACATTGATTTTGCAACTTTTGATGCTTTCTAATTATTTTGTAGGTCAATACTTAATTTTTGAAGCATTAATCCAAAATCACAATTTGTTTTTCACATGTTAAACAATTTTGATCATTTTAATTGAATTTTTATTCAATTAAATACATTTTTGAAAACAAATTAGGGTTTTTGGATTAATTCAACCCTCATAAATCATTTTCAAAACACTTTGGGCCTCTAATAGAGTGTAAGACCCAATCCTTTCTTGACCAAACTATTTTTGGGCCTCAGTGTATTGTATAAGTCCCGATACCGTCAAAAAACGAACGGCGCGACCGTCGCCCTTTTTGAAAAATAACCTTGGGCCTCTCCTTGAGCTATAAGACCCATTCAAAATTGTTGGGCCTCTAATAGAGTGTAAGACCCAACCCCCTTTTAACTAAAATCATTTTGGGCCTCACTTATTGTATAAGTCCCTCTGCGTTAAAAGAAAACCTCGGCGCGATCGCCATTTTTAAGCGAAAAGTCAAATGGGCCTACCCTCGTGTTATAAGCCCCACTTTTTTCTTTAAAACTTTTTGGGCCTCTTGAGAGAGTGTAAGACCCATCCCTTTGTACAGAAAAACATTTTGGGCCTCAGTCACTTGTATAAGTCTCTCTGTACAAATTCAAACAGTGCGCTCACTGATAAAACCCTGGGCCTCTCCTTGAGCTGTAAGCCCCAAATCTTCCTTTTTCAAAGCACTTTCTCCTTTGATTTTGAATATACTGTTGTTTTCAATCTTTCTTTGTTGAACAACTAACCAAACAGCATGGAAGCTCTACAACCGAGTAAGTGTTTATACGCTTTCATTTACCGCTTTCATATATATATAACTGTATTGTGGGGCTGTTTCGCTGTAAGTCTCCTTTCATAAACTCATATCAACTGTGTAATAATAGTATAGATATTTCGAGTTTCCCCGGCAACTACGTCTAGCACTAGGTAAAGCCCTGTTGATCACTCTGAACTTACAGTCAAAACTAGATCCACATAGGATTACCAGACACAGTCTTCCCTCCTCTTGGGGTTAAACAATATGGAGATGTGAAAGGCAGATTCTTTTTGAACCCTTTCTCAGACTGCCACTCTTAGAAATAGACTGAACTAGATCCCCAATAGGATTACCAGATACAGTATTCTCTTCTGCTGTCCTCATTAGGAATTGTCAAGAAATTCTATTCCCCAGAGATGAATTATTCTCGGTGAAACTTCTCTTGAATTTCTTCAAACCTCAGAACTGTTCACTAAATGAATTATTCTCGGTGAAACTTTTCTTGAACGTTTCTTTGGTTTGGGACCCACGGGCTTCTTAAAAGCATCGGCCTCCTCTTGGGCATCGTACAAGGACCCTCAGGCTTCCTAAAAGCAACCCCGCCTCCTCTTGGGCTTAGTACAAGGACCCTACGGCTTCTTAGAAGTAATCACAGCCTCCTCTTAGGCTTCGTATAATGATCTCTTCCTCCGAGAATGATAGCCTCCTCTTGGGCTTCGTACAAGGACCGATCGGCTTCTTAAAAGTTTCCAGCCTCCTCTTGGGCTTTGTACAAATTGTCCCGACGACCTCCTAGAGGTATAGGAACAGAACTTAATCATCTTAATAGAACAATCCTTTCAAAGAGTCTACTACTGTTTCTCAAAGCATGGTACAAAAGATGAACTCTAGACTTGGACAGTCTGACTTCCTTGAGTCTCAAAGACATTCTCAAGCACCCCTTCGTTAAATAGGAAGGAAACCCGTAGACTCGGACAATCTCAATACCCTTCGGATTTCCCGTTTCCTTAAAGAACAGGAATAACCCGGATCCTTGAATCAAATCCATGAGTACAGCGTTGCTCATAAGAACTGATTTTCTCTGTAAAAATCAGTATACTGGACCTGTCACTCAACTGAAACAGTAACCATAGCCTCCCTCTTGGGCTTTGTACAATGATCCTCCCCAGTGGAGTCAAACAAAGTTAGCCTCTCTCTCGGGCTTTGTACGAGACACATAAAGAGACTCCCTCCTTGAGTCAATCATCCTTTCGCCTCCATCTCGGGCTTTATACGAGATACAAAAAAGGTTCTTATTGAGCCAAACAAACCTTCAGCCTCCATCTCGGGCTTCGTACGAGATACAAAAAACTCTCTTGTTGAGTCAAACAGCCTCCATCTCGGGCTTTATACGAGATACCAAAAGATTCCCTCGTTGGGTCAAAACCTTTTAGCCTCTCTCTCGGGCTTTGTACGAGACACATATTAGCCTCCTCTTAGGCTTTGTATAAGAAAACCACTGGTTGATCCAATCAACCTTTTAGCATCAAAGTTGTGCCTCGTTCACAGTACACTCCTTTCCCTTCATCTAATTGTTGTAAGCGGCAAGCCTCTGGATCATCTACATCCATGCCACTGTCCCTCTTTTAGCATGAGAAATTCCTAAGGAAAGATAGCATTGCTCTACACTGAGTTAAAGTCTTCTCCTTCAGGTTAAAATCCCCTATAAAGGAAATTATGGCATTGCTAGGATCCACGTATCCCGGTTAAAGTAATCCCCCTTTATAAACAGTCACCCAACAGTTGTGACAAACAAACCCTTCTTTAGAGATGACAAATTCTCTCTAAAGTCGAGGCCCCTTCAGCTTCACGTCTTGTGCTTTGAACAAGACACAAATAGACCTTTCAGCTTCACATCTTGGGCTTTGAACAAGATACAAACAACTTTTCGCTTCACGTCTTAGGCTTTGAACAAGACACCAAAAACAACCATTTCCTCCCATAGAATAGGAGGAACTACGAACGCTCTGATTTCCCTATTTCGGTAAACGGGAATACATAGGCATAAGATCGAAAGAAAAGATCTTAGCGAGCACACTAAACCAAAAAAAAAACAAAATCCCATATCTCCATCAATCAAAAGCAGTAATTCAAAAGCATTAGTCCTAACATCCTAATCCTTGTTCCCCGCTAGAAAGTCCTAGAAAGAAAGAAAACCGTATTGGCAAAAATACAAATAACCAGTACAAAGGCCCCCCCATATTAATAGCATCTGTAACCTAACAGACCGCTGTTTAAACTCAGTATGCAAAGCAGGGTTAATTGGAGACATTTATTTCCCTTCCTTATTCAGCTCACAATAGGATAAAAAATGAATCGACCTGTAGTTTAAGCTCAACCGCAGAGAGCGACCAGCGCTTAAGAACCGCGTCCAAAATCGCTCGCTACATATACTACACTACACGGGAAATTTTCAATCAATTGATAATTCACAAGTTTAAACAATATCAAAATGTAAAAGGTTAGGGAAAGAGAGAACAAACACGATTTGTTTAGGCAGTTCCCCTACCGTCCTCGCTAAGGGTACCTCTGCCCCCAATTCCGAATATGGAATTGAGATATGTATATATTACTGTTGCAAATTGTTTTTACAAGAGAAAACTGAACAATCAAACCCTCAAACGTATTTGATATCGATCAAAGTCTTCTCTCCCCTTGATTCAAGAAGAATCAAGTGGCTCGAATTTGGTCAAACAAATCACCGTCTCACGCTACTCGATTGCAAGAACCCGCAGCTCTTCAATCCCCTTCACTCGGTCAATTTCGATCTTCCACAATTTGATCCCAAATCTTTCTCGTACGATCCTCCGATTATTGCTACTAGACTTACAGAACACTTTGTTCTTCAATTACCTTCGCACGACTGAATCTCTGTAGAGAAACGATTTGTGCAAAAACCCCCCAAAATCACCCGGATTCTTGGAGGACAAAACCTAGGGTTTTATTCAAGAAACACCTACTGATTCTCAACCCAGCACGAAGGATACAACACACCTAAGTCTGAACGTTATCATTTCACACAATGCACAACACTAACAAAAATGGTTATGTGTAGTTGTTAGAGAACACAAGGTTGAAGATGAAGATGAAGAGAAAAATCAGTACCTATTTCACGTTTCTTGTTATTGTTGAAAATATGAGGAACCAACTATATATATATGATGCAATAACCAACTGAATCAAGTAGCAGGAAAAATAATATAACAGAATGCAGAAAAAATGACCCAAACCAGCGATGAGTCGACCGCTCGCTGGATGAGGGTCGACGGGCGCTTACCCGGTGAAGCGTCTATGCAAAAGGATCAAACACGCGTCAACCGCTACAGGACCATGCATCGACGTATGGATGCTGAAAATGCAGAATAAGAAAACCCAGAAGCACGCGTCGACCGAATGCATAGAAAGAGGTCAGCGTGCGCTTACCCGGCCGTTTCATAAAATTGGTCAAGAGTGCATGAGTCGACTCATGCATAAGTCTGGTCGACGCAAGACATAAGAAATCCCAAAAGTTTATTTTTCTATAAGTTTTCACCAACTTAGTCACTAATGATGCATACCTAACATTGATACCATGATGATACACATATCGGAAATGTGTAGGACTCTTCCTAAATGTTTAGACACATGATTATCAATTGTTGTATGCAATGCGAACGACAAAGACATGATACCGTTCAGATTATAAACTAAGAACTAGCCTACATTATTAACATCATTAAAATAGAAACCAAGTGAGAAGCACCTTTCTCTCACATACTCCCCCTTTTTGATGATGGCAACTTTAGCTTGGTTTGTAATTTGAAGCCTCCCGCTATCTTTGTGAGATCTTTTAAAATTCAATTGCTGCTTGTAGAGATATATCCTTCCCCCCTTTGGCAACATCAAAATGAGACAAAGAAGATGGTCAAATGGAAACATCATGATATTTGAGGATTCACCCAATAATTTGCAAACAGGATGCGTTAACACACATTCACATAGAATGATGATAACACAACAAAAATAAAGGAATAAATAAGCACGAGAGATGCAAACACATAGAACCAACAATATTCCATAGAAGTGCAAAAAGTAACATAGTTCAAAAAAGGAAACCAAGTACAAAACACTAAATGTAAATAGTTAAAGTCATACAACCCAGATACGAAATATAATATGCATCAAAATATAATCCTATGTCTCATGGTCTCCTCCCCCTAAGTTGACGGCCTCTTCCTCTGAAGTGTTGTCCTTGTGGTGGAGGGAGTGGTTGTTCTTCTAAATATTCATTAAGCTTAATCACAACTCGGTTGAGAACACCTAAACTGTTGGTTATATTCCGAGTCTGATGTTCAAATGCAGTATCCAAAGTAGTGAATCTATTCATTGCAGCATCAACAAACCGGTTGAAATTCTGAGTGTGAGTTACCAACTGATTTGAAAGAGATGTAAACCTCTCCTCCTGAGCTGTATATCGTTCCTCTTCTAAGGTCATAAAGTTCTCTTTCTCCAACTGCATTTGATTCAACATAGCCAGGATTTCTTCGATGTTCTGTTGTTGTGGTTGTGGAGGTGTATGAATTGAATACTCGGGCTGTTGCCATTCGTATTCGTCAGTTTGTTGTTGCCATCCATAGGTGGGAGGAACATAAGCAACACCAAGGGAAGTCCAACCAGTGTGTTGCCATTCTCCCCAACCTTGATTTTCATAAGGATCGCGCGGTGGAGAGTAACCCATCCATTCCACATTGTCTTCCTCCATCATGATTACTTCTGTTTGTACGTTATTTCCGGCTTGTTCTTCCTGCACATTTTCTTCTGCAATAGCTTGTTCATCAGGAACATCATATTAAGTGTCATTGTAATTTGCTCTGTGTTTGAATTTGAACTCCTCGTCTTCAGTGTCCCAAAAATAACCCATCATAGTCAGGGTCTTCTGTGTGAATTCTTGATCAGGGGTAATGGTTTCATAAGGAATACCTGGAACCTTTATCCCAGCCTTTTTCAAAATGCACTGAATATAGGAAGCATAACACAAAGAAGTACCTCTTGTAGTATCCCGGAGTGCAAACATTCGATACGTGAAGTAGTATGGCCAGTTGATGCGAATTTTGTTCTTCAGCAGATAAACTAAGTGGACTTCTGCTTGATCGACCCGAGAAAATCCTCCTTTCTTAGGCCTCAAGATGTGAGCGACAGTCTATTGTAAAATACGATCAACAGGTTTTAGTGTACCTGTTGTGACAGTTTTGGGAAATAGATCACTGTTCACAAGACTGTCCGAGTAAGGATCACGCAACATTGAGTTCGATGCATGCTTAAACTCATAGTTATCGACAAACTTAGTATCAGTCACTTTGGGAAGATCTGCAGTTTCCAGCTTAAACAGGCTATTCCAAACAACACTGTTTATAGAGTAGGTCTTATTATCAATAAGATACTGAAAATCTGAACCATCAAATTTATCCAAAATTTTAGTGTTAAACAATCTCACCAAATCTTCATTGTACTTAGTGTCACATTCTAAGAATTCGTCAAATTTCTGAACTTTCAACA
Source organism: Lathyrus tuberosus (assembly GCA_022829125.1). Taxonomy (NCBI): domain Eukaryota; kingdom Viridiplantae; phylum Streptophyta; class Magnoliopsida; order Fabales; family Fabaceae; genus Lathyrus; species Lathyrus tuberosus. The sequence goes on along the minus strand of JALAZF010000111.1, from coordinate 4,865,112 downwards.
GTTCAATGACTTATGAGAGATGATAATCGTCCGCCCTCAGTGGGTAGTATATATACTGCTTAATAACAGAGCGATTTCGGAAGTCTTTGTTGAAAACCTCAGATAAAGCATCAAAAAGTAAAGAAAAAGCAGTTACCGGAGTTGAAGATGGCCCAACCCTTGATGTTGATGCTCTGGTAGACCTTTTTCTTGTTACTCTTTGGGAAGTCACTGTTGAGCAATTTGATGAAGTCAGATGAATAGTGCCAAACTGTGAAGGGATGATGAATAGTGCACGTTTGATGATGATGAGAGGGTTAAAAGATAATCTTGATTCCAATGTAAAGTGAGAACCCCCTTTTTAAGAACTTTGTTGATTGGAATTTTTGTGGGTTTTGAAGAATGTAGAGGTTATGGTTTGTTAGGGTTTGGAAGATTGAATGAAAGGAAAGATGAGGAGACACAAGATAGAATGCATGCTTGGAAAATGAAAAGAAATAATATTGTAGTTACTTTTCTGAACATATGAAACGGCGCGCGCCTTCCCAAGAAAGAAAAATTCAGGGTTCGTCAGTGATGCGTAGACCATAGGTCGGCGTGCACTGACCCGCGCCATCATATGAGAAAATACACTTTTCTTGAGTCGACCCATGATAGGGATGACAATTTGGCCCATCCCCAGTGGGTACCCAGAAAATTACCCACAACGGGTAGGGTAAAAACCCGCAAAAATGGGTACGGATACGGGCTCGGGTAATTACCCACTTAAATAAGCGGGGATGGGTGCGGGGATAGGCACCTTAGTACCCAACCCGCCCCATACCCGCACAATATATATTTATATATTTTAATTTATATTATTATATAAAAATAAATATTTATAAAATTTAAAAAAAAACATCAATTTTAAATTACCACATATTTAATATACGTGATCATTTATTTCATAATTCAATAATAAATTTTTTTTTAAACTTCTTAATATTTTTAAAAAGGCATAATTAGTCCCTAGGTCCCTTAAATTTAAGGAAAGTTTCGCTTTGGTCCCCTAACTAAAAAACGTTACGTAATGGTCCTTTAACTTCTCTTCTGTTATACTATTTTGCCCCTTCCGTTAGTTTTGATGAAAAAATGTTAATTAGGGTTGAATTGGCATGCCAGGTAGACAAATCTTCATCTTCTTCCATCTTCTCTTTCTTTAACTTTATCCTCACCTTCAACACATTCATATCAAAACCCAGAAAAATTTAAAATAAACCCAATGTTTTTATTATACACCATCTAACAATTAAACTTAAAAAAAACAAAACTTTAACACAAAAAACTTTTTAATGTTTCACCAAAAACAAAAAAAACTTCAACACAAAAAACTTAAAAAAAAACTCCAACCCAAAAAACTTCAACACCATCATACAACTCAGAAATTTTTTTCTTTAAAGGACAAGACCTCTTCATCCTATTTACTGCGACCTCTGTATCTCCCAAAAAATCAAATTGATGTTTCACTTGCATATCTTGAAAGTATAACTAAGTGAATTACAAGATTGAAAAAAAAAAGACATTGAAAGATACAATCTATGATGACTAAATTCACATTAAAATCACTTGAACTAAAAATGTAAGAATCTCTTAAACATTAAAAAGTTTCATTTTTCAACAACCATTGATTAAAAATATGAAATTTAGTGGCACAAAATAATTAAAAAAATTCAATTCCAGAACCATCAACAACACCATTACATTCCAAATCCTCATCAAAGAAAGTGCTACTGTTTTCAGAATATAGAAGATTAGATGTAACACTGTTAAAGCTTTCAGCCATGGAAGGAGCTTAAATGGGGGGTGCTAATAAAGAAACACCGTCAAAAGGGTGAGATTAAAAATCAAAACTTTATTGTTAGGTGGTTTTGACTAGATGAAAAAACAAAAATGACATTGGTTGATCATGGAAGGGGAGTGTGGGAGTGATGAAAGGGATGAGCTTTATGTAGGAAATGGGTTTGTGGGTTTAGGGTAAAAGAAATTGAGAGAAATTAATGGAGCAAAAATGATGATGGGTATCCATGGATCTTTCAACTTCTTATTTTATTTATTTCTAATATTTAAATCAATATAAAAAAAAAATCCAGGTCAGCTTTAAATGGTCCAGCAAGACTACATTTACCGTTTTTCATAAAAAAATTAACGGAAGGGACCAAAATATGTAACGAAATGTTAGTTAATGGACCAATATGTGACGCTTTTTAATTAAGGGGCCAAAGCGAAATACTGAGTAAAGTTAAGGGACCAAAAGAGGTATTAAGCCTTTTAAAAACTTAAAATATTATGATATTTTATACTTGATATATTTATTTTTATTAGAAATGCGGGTAACAGGTACGGGTACGGACACTTATATACCCATAAGGTACGGGACGGGTGCCAATTTTGATACCCAAGTAGGTATGGGCTCGGGTACGGAGATTTTTTTTAACTGCGGGTATGGGGACGGGTACTATAATATCCTACCCATACCCTGCCCATTGCCATCCCTAACCCATGACATGTTCTGGTCGACTCAACCAAGCATAAAATGGAAAAATTCATGTTTTCATCTACTTATGCACCAAGTAATGATAAATAAAAATGCCAACACAAAAATCAAACATTCAAATGAATAAAACATGCTTAATTGTGCAATAAACATCAGTTTCAACACTCAACATGGTACATACATTTAAAAGAAACTTATGAAGAGAAACGATATTACCTTAATCATGATTGACGATGAATGCCCTCACATATAGCTCAATAATCCTTTACGTTGTTAGTAAAAAACGTAAACAAGCATATATATATGTGGAAAGCCAATATATTTATGAATTCTCATGCACGATCCGAGATGTCGAGAACGCCTAGTTTCCTACGGATGTGAAAGAAGTGGTTTTGTAAAAATGTCAGCAAGTTAATTTTTAGTATCAACATGCTTAAAGACCACATCACCTTTCTCTACATGATCCCTAAGGAAGTGATGACGTATTTCGATATGCTTGGTGCGTGAATGCAATACGGGGTTCTTGGTCAAATTAATGACACTTGTGTTATCGCATAAAATAGGAATATGCTCAAGTTTTAAATTAAAGTCGAGCAATTATTGCTTAAGCCATAAGACTTGAGCACAACAACTGCCGACGGCAACGTATTCTGCCTCGACTGTTGACAAAGCAACAGAAACTTGCTTTTTGCTATGCCAACTCACCAAGGAATTTGAGAAAAAATGACATGTGCCACTAGTGTTTTTCTATCCGATTTGCACCCGACAAAATCAGAATCGGAGTAGCCAACCAAGGAGCAATCACTACCCTTGGAATACCAAAGCCCATACTTTGGAGTACCAGAGAGGTATCTAAGTATGCGCTTAACGACTTTCAAGTGAGATTCCTTAGGATGTGATTGATACCTCGCACACATGCAAACACTTAACATAATGTCGAGTCGTGATGCGGTAAGATATAGGAAAGATCCAATCATACCTCTATACTTCTTTACCTCTACATCCTTACCATCTTCGTCACGATCAAGGTTAGCACAAGTAGGCATAGAAGTATCAATTGCCTTGCAGTTTACCATGTCAAAATGTTTGAGAAACTCAAGACAATATTTCGTCTGACTTACAAACATGCCCTCTTCGAGTTGTTTGATTTGCAATCTGAGGAAATAGTTAAGCTCCCCCATCATGCTCATTTCAAACTTGCCCTGCATCAAACTAGAAAACTCCTTAACCAAGGTCATGTTAGTAGACCCGAAAATGATATCATCAACATAAATTTGTACCAAAATTAAATGTTTTCCTTGGCGTTTAATAAAGAGGGTTGTGTCAACCTTGCCTCTTGAATACCCTTGATCAAGTAAAAATTTGCTTAGACGTTCATACCAAGCCCTAGGGGCTTGTTTAAGTCCGTACAAAGCATGTTTAAGTTTGTAAACATGATCGAGATATTCATGGGATTCAAAACCCGGAGGTTGGGCTACATAAACCTCTTCATTGATATATCCATTAAGGAAAACACTTTTAACATCCATCTGAAACAATTTAAAATTTTTAGTGCAAGCGTAAGCAAGTAAAAGGCGTATAGCCTCGAGTCGGGCAACCGGCGCATAAGTTTCCTCATAGTCGATTCCTTCCTCTTGGTTATACCCTTGCGCTACAAGCCGCGCTTTGTTTCGAGTTATAAATCCATTTTCTTCGAGCTTGTTCCTAAACACTCATCCGGTGCTGATTACTCGATGACCTCGCGGAGGGGGGACAAGGTCCTAAGCCTCATTTCTCCTGAATTGATTTAGTTCATTTTGCATTGATAAAAACCAATGCTCATCGAGTAATGCCTCCTTTTCATTTTTAGGCTCAACTTGCGAAACGAAAGCGAAGTAATAACAGAAGTTACTTGGCTTAGAGCGGGCTGTTACTTCCTTAGAGATGTCACCGAGAATGTTTTCGATGGGATGGTCTTTGGAAGACTTCAAAGTTGGAGGAAGGTCATCTTTATTAGACGGATGATCATCCTCACTCTTCATAGGTTGGTGATCCTTTTCCTCCTCAATACGCACTGCTTCAGGTTGATCAATTCCTTTATCAGTGTCCTTGAGTATGTCTTCTGAAGATACACCTGCACCATGAAAAGAACTACCTTCTCCGATATTTTTCGGATAAGACTCATCAAAAGTAACGTGTATCGACTCCTCAACAGTATGTAACCTCTTATTATAAATCCTATATGCCTTACTTGACTGAGAGTATCCAAGAAAAATACCCTCGTAGGCCTTGGCATCAAACTTACCAAGTGTCTCTTTACCATTGTTCAACACGAAACACTTACAACCAAAAACGTGAAGGTGAGAGACATTGGGCTTTCTTCCTTTTAAAAGTTAATACGATGTCTTGTTTAGAATAGGCCGGATGAGCACCCTATTCAAAACGTAACAAGCCGTACTTATGGCGTCGGCCCAAAAGTATTTTGAAAGTCCACTCTCATTGATCATAGTCCTTCCTAATTCTTCCAAAATTCTATTTTTACGTTCCACAACCCCGTTTTGTTGAGGGGTACGTGGTGCGGAAAAATTATGATCAATTCCATGGCTTTCACAAAATGCTTCAAAAAGATGATTTTCGAACTCACCTCCATGATCACTTCTAATTGATACAATGTTCGTGTTTAACTTGTTTTGAGATAACTTAGCAAGTCTTTCCAAGGCCGAAAAGGTATCACTCTTGTTTGCTAAGAAAATAGTCCAGCCAAACCGAGAAAAGTCATCGACTATTACAAAACCATAATAGTTACCACCTAGGCTTTTGATCCTAGATGGTCCAAATAGGTCCATATGGAGGAGCTCAAGGGGTCTCATAGTTAAAATAATGTTTTTAGATTTGAATGAGATCCTTGTTTGCTTCCCCATTTGACAAACATCACAAAGATGATCCTTTGTGAATTTGATTTTGGGCAACCCGATGACTAGGTCCTTAGAGACTATTTTGTTAAGTAAATCAAAATTGATATGTGTCAACCGTCTATGCCATAACCATGAATCTTCATTCATGGTGACTAGACACTTGTCGCCGTTCAACGATAGCTCGTTTAAGTATAACATATAGACGTTATTCATCGTCAAGCCCTTAAACACATCATTTTTGTCACTATTTTCAATTATGCAACAATCGTTTGAAAAAGATACTTTATAATTCTTGTCACATAGTTGACTAATGCTTAAAAGGTTATGTTTAAGGCCTTCCATAAGAAGCACATCAGAGATAATAGTAGATGAGGGGTTACCTACACTACCTTTGCCGAGAATTTGTCCCTTGTTATTGTCTCCGAAGGTTACAAACCCCTTTTTCTTCGCCACAAAGTCGATGAAAAGAGATATGTCTCCTGTCATATGTCTTGAGCAGCCACTATCCATAACCCATCTTCTTTCGGTGGTCTCAAGACTTTGTACCTACATAGTCAATAAAGGGAAAGTAGGTACCCAATTCTGATTGGGTCCTTTATGGTGAGTGAAACCAGGATTGCATTTGGGCAACCATTGATAAATGCCTTTTGGAACAAGAAATCTTCTAAAACGACATTTAGCAATGGTATGACCCCATTTGCAACAATATAGGCAATTTTGGTTCAGTTGAGATTTACCTTTGCTATCTCTATCTCGAATCACATACGTATACCTTTGATACAGATTATTCATGCTTTCTTGATAATGTGATCGATCAATAGCAAAAGTAACTTTAGGCTTTAGAGCCTTGTCTAATTTGGCCTTAAGGGTTCTCACCTCTTTTTGCCAAATATGACAAGTATCACAATCCTAATTGAACCATGAAGACTTGTTATCATCAATCTCAGCTTTTGATGTATCCACCATAGAATTTTTAAGAGCTTCCAATTCCTTTTCGGAATCAGAGATCTTTTTCTCCAAATATGAAAAAATCTTTTTGTTCGAGGCTAAGCGTTGAAAAGCTTCCTTTGCCTCATGGTGCAACATATCAAAAGCTTTTTGTAATTCTAAATGAGACATATTAGTATAGTGATCGTATTTAGAGTGTTTTACCTCTTTCTTCTTGTTTCGATGTGCCATAAGACATAGATTGACGGATTCACTTTTGTCACTTGAGCTGTCACCTTTTTCCGACTCGCTATCGCTCTCCCAAGCGATGTATGCTCGTCTAGATTTATTTGACTTCTTGTGTTGAAGACTCTTATCCTTATCCTTGTCTTTCTTGAGTGATGGACAGTCTGGCTTGTAGTGCCCAAACTTTCCATAATTGTAACAAGATCCTCTCGACTTACCACTCTTGTTGCCTTCATTTTTTGATTGCCTTCTAAATTTGACGAGATTTTTATCCGAGTGCTGAATTTCATTCTTTCGAATGTACCTATTGTATCTTTTTACAAATAGCCCCATGTCATCACTTGAATCATCATCTTCATCATTGTTGGTTTCATTGTCACTTTGCTCTTGAGATGTGGACTTTGAACAAGAAGCCTTAAGAGCGATCAATTTCTTTTCTGTTTCCTTTGTTTTCTCCTTCTTTACACTCTTCTCATGTTTTTCCAAGTTGATGAGAACTTGCTCATGTTCATTGAGTTTGCCAAATAATGTCGTGAGGTCTAGAGTAGTTAGATCATTGGCCTCCTTGATTCCGGTGACCTTCGGCTGCCACTCCCTGTTAAGAGACCTCAAGATTTTATTAGTCGCAACCTCGTTGGGAACCGGTTTACCAAGTATATGTAATTTGTTGATTATATGAGTGAGTCGTTTTTGCATGTCGGCAATGGTTTCCCCTTGCTTCATGTAAAAAAGATCGAACTCTTGCGTTAATGTATTGATTCTGGCCATTTTCACATCATTAGTGCCCTCGTGGGCTACTTGTAAAGCATCCCACATGGCTTTGGCCGTTGTATAGTGAGAGACTCGATAATATTCGTCAACTCCCAAAGAGGAGATCAAAATATTCCGAGCCTTCCAGTCATAGCTGTACTTTTTCTCATCCTCATCATTCCATTGTGCTTCAGGCTTGGGAATAACAACACCATTTTCATCGGTCATAGTTATTTCCATAGGACCGTTTAAAATAACATTCCAAACCTTCCGATCAATGGAATTTATATGCACGCGCATACAATTTTTTCAGTAACTATAATTCTCGCATGTAAAAACTGGAGCTCTATTATAAGCCCCTTTAGGTTCGTTCGCCATTTTCTAAGAAAGTATATCGAAGCACCAGATAAACCGGAGCTCGTGATACCACTTGTTAGACGATGGCTTGAATCTAGAAGGGGGTTGAATAGATCCCACAATTTAATACACGCTTGTGGTGTTCCAAAAATTGGTTTTAAAAATTTAATGCGGAAGCAACCACTGAATCAATTCGTCTACAATGAACCGCTACTATAAAAATCGGATATGCGTAAAGCCACTACGAATGATGCGGCGGATGAGAAAAACCAAACAGAATCAACAATACACAATGTAATCAACTCAAATATATTCACTTGATATTATCTAATCACCAACGGGTGAATTTAACAAACTTAATTCACAAAGTGCTTTGTAAACTTGTGCTTAATCAATTTACCAAACACTTGTCGTGCAAGGCATTCCAAGTGTAAATTTTAAAGCAATGTAAGTGTAGAGCTAATCCAAATACAATCCAAGGGATTGTAGTGTTTTAACAAATCAATTATTCAGCTCTATACTACATTACACCAAAAAATTTCAATCAATTGATAATTCACAAGTTTAAACAATATCAAAACGTAAAAGGTTAGGAAAAGAGAGAACAAACACGATTTGTTTAGGCAGTTCCCCTACCGTCCTCTCTAAGGGTACCTCTGCCCCCAATTCCGAACATGGAATTGAGATATGTATATATTACTGTTGCAAATTATTTTTACAAGAGAAAACTGAACAATCAAAACCTTAAACGTCTTTGATGTTGATGCAAAGTCTTCTCTCCCCTTGATTCAAGATGAATCAAGTGCCTCGAATTTGGTCGAACAAATCACCGTCTCACGTTACTCGATTGCAAGAACCCACAGCTCTTCAATCCCCTTCACTTGGTCGATTTCGATCTTCCATAATTCGATTCCAAATCTTTCTCGTACGATCCTCCGATTGTTGCTACTAGACTTACAGAACACTCCGTTCTTCAATCACCTTCGCACGACTGAATCCCTGTAGAGAAACGATTTGTGCAAAAACCCCCAAAATCACTTGGATTCTTGGAGGACAAACCTAGGGTTTTATTTAAGAAACACCTACTGATTCTCAACCCAGGACGAAGGATACAACACACCTAAGTCTGAACGTTATCACTTCACACAATGCACAACACTAACAAAAATGGTTATGTGTAGTTGTTAGAGAACACAAGGTTGAAGATGAAGATGAAGAGAAAAATCAGTACCTATTTCACGTTTCTTGTTATTGTTGAAAATATGAGGAACCAACTATATATATATGATGCAATAACCAACTGAATCAAGTAGCAGTAAAAATAACATAACAGAATGCAGAAAAAATGATCCAAACCAGCGAAAAGTCAACTGCTTGCTAGATGAGGGTCAGCGGGCGCTTACCCGGTGAAGCGTCTATGCAAAAGTATCAAGCATGTGTCGACCGCTACAGGACCATGCGTCGACGCATGGATGCTGAAAATGCAGAATAAGAAAACCCAGAAGCATGCGTCGACCGCATGCATAGAAAGGGGTCAGCGTGCGCTTACCCAGTCGTTTCATAAAATTGGTCAAGAGTGCATGAGTCGACTCATGCGCAAGTCTGGTCGACGCAAGACATAAGAAATCCCAAAAATTGTTTTTTCTATAAGTTTTCACCAACTTAGTCACTAATGATGCATACCTAACACTAATACCATGATGATACACATATCGGAAATGTGTAGGACTCTTCCTAAATGTTTAGATACATGATTATCAATTGTTGTATGCAATGCGAGCGACAACGACATGATACCGTTCAGATTACAAACTAAGAACTAGCCTACATTGTTGACATCATTAAAATAGAAACCAAGTGAGAAGCGCCTTGCTCTCACAAAACTCAGTGAAAGCGAAGATAATGATGGTAAGATGCCAACTGAGATGCCACACATGCAAAAATAAACTCCTTTTGTGAATAATAGACGAAAAAGACATATATGACACGGTTTGAAGAAATAAAGAATCAAATTGATTTTTTTTTTTAAATTAAAAGATCAAAATGAATCTAAAATAAAGATAAGGGACAAAAGGAAATATTTAACCTTATTTTTAACAAAAGTGCTTATTTCCTCTACATCATGGGGTAAGTGTCGCCCCAATTTATTTTTAGGGATATAAATAGATATCCATGAGGCAAATAGTATGATACATGCACCCGCTCTATTGGGTAAATATGATATTCGTAATCGGCCCATATTCAGCGGGTATCCGCTAAGCGGATAATCTACAGATTTTAAGGTGTCCGCAGATATTTACACATATCCATGAATAATATTTTTTTAATCATCTAAAAAAATATTTTTCATCTTATTTTAAAGACACAAAAGCATTCTCACATAACAGCCATACATTTCACTCTCAATTTAATAACAAAATTCTATCACATTAATTTCCTTCTTTTTCACTAAAACATAATAACATCCAAGCATAACAGCCATAAATTTTATTTTTAACCAAAACAAATGAAATATATTGTGATTGTAAGTTATGGGAAAAAAATAAACGACAAATGAGTAGGAAGAAAGACATCGATTGAACGGAGGAAGGGCGTTACCAGTTGTTTGAACGATGAAATTGTTGAAGTGAGATTTGAAGTACTTTCCACTGTCCTAAAATAAGTGTCATGATTGTCACTTTTACAATTGAAAGATATTAAATTAAAGACATTAATTAAAGGATACAATTGAAAGATAAAAACTAAAATTGCATTAGAAACTAAAAGTATATTTTGTGAAATAATTAAAATATCAATTATGTATTTTCAAATAAACAAAATAAAACACTCGCACAATTTCTCACCCCATATATCCATCCCTCTAATATCTCCTGCATTTTTTTCTTCAATTACAGTGTCGTGTGTGTAACTGCAACAACACCACCCATAAGAAAATCACCATGGCTACATGTTTCCGAGTTCCAATATCCATCCCCACTTCCATGCCCGCTTCACCTTCTCACTCTCCTTCCTCTCGTTACCCTCCAACAAGATTCAGAACTCTCAGAACCCTTAACGCAATAGGCAAACCCAAAATTCCCATGCCCCCTTTCAACCCTAAAGACCCCTTTCTCGCCAAACTCGCTGCCGTCGCCGCTTCTTCCCCTGAAACACTCCTCAAACCTCCCTCTAATCCCGATAATCTTCCTTTATTAGACATTTTCGATTCCCCTCAACTCATGGCCTATCCCGCTCATGTAAATTTTTCATTCATTTCTATGTTCGTTAATTGAAAATTAGAATTATTTGTATGCTTTGTGGTGATATAGGTTATTGTTTAATGTTATCTTGTGTGGTTAAAATAGCATGAAAGGTCTGCTTCATACGGCGGACGGCGCCGCAGAAGTTCACCGCCCGACCTGCCTTCGGTGCTGCTTGATGGTCGAATTGTTTACATTGGCATGCCTGTAAGTGTTCATTTATGCATTTGGGAGTATTAGTTAGTGGTACTTTTTTTTTGGTCATTGGAAGTTGTAGAAACTGTTATGAATGTATTGCTTATTGTGTTATTCTGTAGTAGGTTTGAGTTTCATACTTATTCTAATATGCTTATGTTAATTATACTTTTTTTGCTATTGCAATATGTACAAACTGTTATGACTGTTTCTAGTTTCTACCTATCAGTTGGTGCCGGCTGTCACCGAGCTTGTTGTCGCAGAGCTTATGTACCTGCAGTGGAAGCAGCCTAAAGAACCAATATATGTTTACATAAACTCCACCGGGACTACCCGAGCGGATGGAGAAACGGTAATTGGCTAACAACTTGCTTTTAAAATTGAAATGTTTGATGTACTGTCTGTACTTGGACATATGCTTTGTATGGTTCACTATCTCTGTAAGATAAAACTGTCTGCCCCCTCCCTCGTTTCTCACTTTCCTATCATGTATTTCTTGTTCTCGACTTTAGGTGGCGATGGAGTCAGAAGGTTTTGCCATTTATGATGCAATGATGCAGATGCATACCAAGGTTTGTTTCTTCCCATTAATAATGCATTTCAAATGATTATTTACTTGTAGTTCTTGTTGACTTTAGGTGATGATTGTACATGATAGTAATTTGATGAGACAATATTATGGGTTTCTTTGGTTTATGGAAATTGTGAAACAGAATGTAATTATGATGATTTGGACACTATCCCATCAACTCATGGGCTGTTGTATAGATGATTCACACTGATGGTAGCATGGTGACTCAGTAACTTATTTTTATAATAATTGCATGCAACCTTTGAGTAATGTATTTTAAATTTTTAAATGATACTAATAGAAAATAGGTTAATTATTTGTATGCTCAGAATCATGTGCAATTGTTCATCCTTTTTTAAACGATTTATTAGTCTCTTCGATAACATTTGAAAATATCCTGTCCCACGTATTTGGCTTTTGTGCCCTGAGCAGATACACACTCTAGCTATTGGTGTTGCTGTAGGTCAAGCATGTTTACTACTTGCAGCTGGGACTCCTGGCAAACGCTTCATGATGCCCCATGCAAAAGGTATGGTTTGGACCCAATTGTTTCTATGTTTTTGCTTATAGTTGATTCTTCGCAGATTTGATACTTTTCTACTGGTTACTGTTTCAGCCATGATTCAGCAGCCCCGTGTTCCATCAACCGGGTTGAGACCTGCAACCGACGTTCTTATTCATGCAAAGGAGGTTAGTCAAACTTATGTTGCTACTTTGTGTTTTTTTTATTAGGAATGATAAAGTTTGGTTGTATTTTTTTGTTTTTAGTTTTTTTCTTCTCATGTTGTGTCTGGCAATTGGCATGTTCATATTGTACTGTCATACTATTGTAATGGGATTAATTTTCTTATCAATAATAGTTTCGTGTTGATACCTTGTTTATGTTAAGTTTTTTTATAGTCATTTCACTTAGTGGCCACAAGTTTCATATTTCATTTCCGCTCATATTTTAAAGGGTTAATAGTCATTTTGCCCCCCTGCCATATAGGCGATTTTCGAAAAACCCCCTGTAAAAAAAACTTGCAAAAAAAACCCTAACATTTAAAGATTCTCTCAATTTTGACCTTCATCACATCCAGTCACCAAAAAAGCCAAAATGGCAGGGGTCAAAATAAAAACACTGCCAAAATGGCAGGGGTCAAAATGGCAGGTTTTTGGTGACTGGATGTGATGAAGGTCAAAATTGAGAGAATCTTCAAATGGTAGGGTTTTTTTTGCAAGTTTATTTTTTACAGGGGGTTTTTCGAAAATCGCTTATATGGCAGGGGGCAAAATGACTATTAACCCTATTTTAAATGTACAATATCTAGAGCCCAGAGGTAATTCCTTACTATGTTTGAAGCATTTTTTTTTCTTACTATCCAAACTCAATTTCCATAATCAGATGGTAAATGTGAATTTGAGCACCTTTCTTGCTCAGGACTTGCGATGTATATTCACTCAGACATTCCAGTCTTACATACCCCTAATATATTTGGAATGGACCATTCTTTCTCACTTCCATGTGAAGTTTCTATTCTTCAGTTTGACTCTAAATGTGAACCCGAACATCTTTCTTAAACGGATACATCTATCTAATCTTTCATAAACCTGCACATCTATCTATGTATTTTCATTCTTGATGTTCTTGTATTTAAACCTAACCGTCCAACTACGTCTCTGAAATCTTTGCCTTTACTCCGAAATTTTCAGGTGATACGAAACAGGGACACTCTAGTTAAACTACTGGCCAAACATACGGGAAATGTGAGTATCATGCATTAGGGATTACATATCAGATTTATTCAATACACATGAAGTAGGATCTAATATTTTGTATTTTGCTTATTCTCTAAACTACTAGTCTGAGGAGAGAGTTGCTAACGTGATGAGGAGAGCATATTACATGGACCCATTTAAGGCAAAGGAATTTGGGGTCATTGACAAAGTAAGTGCTTATTTATATTGGGTTAGGAGTCTGTTTGTTTCAATTTTTTATTAAAACATCACTTATTTAAAAAAATCTATTTTCAAAATTTGTAGGATAAATTACTTCACCACAAATTTTAAAATCATGTTTAAAAAAAAGTAAAAATAAATAGGCTCTTAGTAGATTATCTTCTTCAGTCTATGTTCTCAAACATGCTTTGCTGACCAATTTTGGAACACACTGTTCCCAGATACTTTGGCGTGGCCAGGAGACGATTATGAGTGATGCTTCTTCTCGCGAAGATTTGGAAAATGGTACTGCTGATGCTAAAGTTGAAAATAGGTTTTAGTTCCTCTTTTGGATACATATCTTGCTCATGTAAGTAAATTATCTTCCTCTCTCAATGTTACTGCAAAATCTGGAATGTATTTATTTTGCTTACAACGAATGATGCTGCCTCTGTTTCGATGGATGGAGTGCAAAGGGGCTTGCTGCATGATATGAATGGTTTCTATTATTGAATCTTTGTTTAAATTGTAGGTAGAGTGAAAAGTAGGAATATAGGGAAACATATTAGGCAACATTTGGTTCATAGAGAAACTACTTTGTTTAAAGCCAACGTCTCTGTTGAACTTTTTAAACATTTTGTTAGTAACTGGTGCCAAAGTACCATTTAATTATAGAAATTTACTTTGTGATGGTAGAATATGTTCACAACAGAAACCGAGTTAGACAGACCTCTAATTATAGAAATTTACTTTGTGATGATAGTGCGGAATGTTAGACCTCTCATTAGAGAATATTATGTGGCAGAGAAGAACAAAACTAACTTTGGTCAGTTTCTTGGCAGTAGACATGGCAACAAAACCCATACCCGCGGGTACCCACCAGAACCCGCCCCGAAGTTGACGGGGAAAACCCGCTTTGACTGGGTTTGGGTTTTCCCCGATTAAAAAATATGGGGATGGGTCGGGTAATGGGGACACTAGTACCCACCCCGAACCCGCCCCGTTTATTTTATTATGTATATTATTATTTAATTTAGTTAGTTTGGAATATTAAATATGTGGCCTAGGTTTTAATATTTTGATTTGTATTAATTATTTAAAATATTTAAAATATATGTAAGAATTTTCTTTGAGATTTTTTTTTATTATTTAAAATGTAATTTGATTTTGGAAAAAAAATTAATATTTTCTATTAAAAAATTGATTTTACTAAATAGATGGTGGCGGGGCGGGGATACCCGAACCCAACCCGAACCCATTTGGGACGGGTTTGGGTTTTAATTCTTCATCCCCGTTTGGGTTTGGGGCGGGGAACGGGGATTGTTTGGGGATTTGGGTTTGGGTTTGGGGGAAGTAAAAACCGTCCTCGACCCGCCCCGTTGCCATGCCTACTTGGCAGTCATGGTTTTAGAATTTAGAGTCTGTCAGTTACGTATTAATTAAATTTGTTGGTTATGTTGACTATTAGTAAGAATAAATAGGAAGTGGGCAGGGGATAGTGTGTTATCTTGGAATTATTGAGTGGTTGATAGACTCAACTTAGTATCGAAGGGAAAAAACAACAAATGTAGTAATAGAAATAGAGCAGAATCAAATGCAGTAGAAAAGTTATCAACTTTATTGATAGGAACTAGAGATCAAACGGGATCTAGCTCTTTAAACAACACAGAAACAGCAGAAAAGAAAAGAAGAACAACAGAAAAGTTAGGGCAAATGCAGAGAGGCTCTTAGAGAGGCCTGGACTCTCCCAAAGGATCTTATCCACTAAATTCTCCGTCCTTCTGTGTGACAGCCACCAATCATTTATTGGCAAATCCTAGGTTCTCTCTCCACTCACCAAATGCCAGCTGTCCCAACCCATGTGCAATAACAGCTAGCAAATAGTACTAGGATATTACTCTCTCTCTCCTCCCTTTTTTCGTTTTCTTTCATACACCCTTCCATACCTACCAACTCTCCCCCCTTCAAAACTATCCTTGTCCTCAAGGATAAAGTGTGGAAATTCTGTTCTCATTTTTTCTGCTAATTCCCAGGAATTCTCAAATTCTGGCAGATCCTTCCACTTCACTAAGGCCTCCAACTCCCCTTGTTCATTCCTCCGATAACTGATCACCTGCTCAGGCATTGGTTCCAACTGCCATTCTTCATTCATACAACTTGGCAGAGGTTGTGGTTCCATAGGAAGAGTCACAGCCTTCTTGAGCAGGGAGGCATGAAAGACAGGGTGCACTTTAGTATCATCAGGTAGCTTGAGCTTATATGCCACAGCTCCAATTTTCTGAATTATCTCATAAGGGCCATAATATCTGGGACTTAACTTCTGATTGAGTCTTTTTGCTAGCTTCTTCATCTTATAAGGCTGAATCTTGAGGAAGACCATGTCACCTACCTCATAAACAACATCTCTTCTATGCTTGTTAGCCTGGCTCCTCATCAAATCTTGAGCCTTCAAGAGTTGATCCTGTAATTCTCTAATTACCATATTCCTGTCAGCTGTCATTCTATTCACTTCATCTACCGCTGACAGTGGAATATCTCCTTTGATTAACACCGGTGGTGGTCTACCATAGAGTGCCTCAAAAGGGGTAGTCCTAAGAGAAGCATGGTAGTTGGTATTATACCAGTATTCTGCCCAAGCTAGCCACTTAGGCCATTGCTTAGGTTTGAGCCCAGTCACACACCTGAGATAAGTCTCAAGACATCTATTCACCACTTCTGTTTGGCCATCAGATTGGGGATGATAGGCACTGCTGTATTTGAGCTTGGTCCCTGCTTGTTTAAACAACTCTGCCCAGAAAGTACTCAAAAAAATCTTATCTCTATCAGAAACAATTGAAGTGGGGAAACCATGTAGCCGGACTACCTCCTTAACAAAAACTTCAGCAATGTCTTTGGCTGTATAAGGATGACTAATGGGAAAAAAATGAGCATACTTGGTCAGCCTGTCAACCACCACCATCACTGTATCCACTCCTTGGGCCTTAGGCAAACCTCCTATAAAATCCATGGAGATATCACTCCATGTCTGCTTGGGGATTGGCAGAGGCTGCTGTAACCCTCCTGGTGTCAGGGTTTGGTATTTATTCCTCTGACAGACTTCACATGCCTGCACATAGTCCTGTATGTTTCTTCTCATTCCCTCCCAATAGACAACGGCAGCAATCCTCTTATAAGTCCTGAGATATCCTGAATGACCTCCTACTGCAGTATCATGGAATTCATTAAGAATCCACTCAATTCTAGGGGATGCTCTAGGGATCACTATTCTTCCTCCATGGTACAATCTCCCTCCTTTCAACTGAAAACCCTTCTGACTCATAGGATCTATCAGCAAGGCTTGGACTACTCCTTTTAACCTATCATCCTTTTGCACTTCATCCTCTAGTCTTTCCCAAATCTCACTCTGGACTGTGGATATATGAGAGTATTGCTCCTGCCTGGATAGGGAATCTGCTGCACTATTATCCTTTCCAGGTTTATACTTCACCTCAAAATCATAGCCTAACAATTTGGATAGCCACCTTTGTTGTTCTTCCCCCATCACTCTCTGCTCAGTGATGAATTTCAAGCTCTTTTGATCAGTATGCACCTTAAAGTGTCTGCCTAAAAGATAGGGTCTCCATTTCTGAATAGCAATCACCATAGCCATAAGCTCTCTTTCATAAACAGATTTCTGCTGAGCCTTGTCAGATAAGGTTTGGCTCATATAAGAGATAGGTTTTCCTTCTTGCATCAACACTGCTCCTATACCCTTACCAGATGCATCAGTTTCTAGCACAAACTCCTTCTCAAAATTGGGCATAGCCAAAACAGGAATGGTGGTCATAGCTATCTTCAATCCCTCAAAGGCTGATTGTGCTTCAGGATTCCAAACAAAACTGTCCTTCTTGAGTAATTGAGTGAGTGGCCAAGCAATCTTACCATGGTTCTTCACAAACTTCCTATAATAGCCAGTCAGGCCCAGGAATCCCCTTAAACCCTTTAGATTTTTAGGAATGGGCCATTTCACCATGTCCTCAATCTTCTTGGGATCTGCTGCAACACCTTCTCCGGATATTAAATGCCCTAAATATTCCACCTCCAACTGGCCAAAAGAACACTTCTTCTTATTTGCAAACAAGCTCTTATCTTTCAATACTTGCAAAATTTCAATTAAGTGTTTTCTATGCTCCTCCTTACTGCTGCTATAAATAAGGATATCATCAAAAAATACCAAGCAAAACTTCCTTAAATATGGTCTTAGCACTTCATTCATGAGTGACTGAAAAGTTGAGGGAGCATTTGTCAGTCCGAAGGGCATCACTAAGTACTCATAATGCCCTTCATGAGTTCTGAAGGCTGTTTTGGCTATATCCTCTGCTCTCATCCTGATCTGATGGTAGCCTGATTTCAGGTCCAGCTTAGAAAAAATGTTAGCACCTCCTAACTCATTCAGCAATTCTTCAATTACAGGTATGGGAAATTTGTTGGGCACAGTCACCTTGTTCAGGGCCCTGTAGTCAGTGCAAAACCTCCATCCTCCATCTTTTTTTTTCACCAACAAAACAGGACTAGAGAAAGGACTAGTACTGTTTCTGATAATTCCTGCTTGTAACATATCCTTTACAATCTTTTCTATTTCATTTTTTTGATAGAAAGGATACCTATAAGGCCTCAGATTAGGTATAGCAGCACCAGGTTTCAAGACAATAGCATGGTCATGTTCCCTTACTGGAGGAAGTCCCATTGGTAGAGTGAAAACATCTTCAAACTGGCTAAAAACATCTTCCCATTCAGCTAACTCTTTATCTTCCAGTTCTGGTACAGATTGTAAGGATTGTACCACAAACCCTACTCCTTCATCACTCAAAGCTTTTATCATAGCTTTCATGGAGGCTTGTTTAGTACACAAGGCAGGATCACCTTGTATGCTAAACTTTTGTCCCTCCCATGCCCATTTCAAGCATAACTCCCCAAAATTTGCCTCAATGTTGCCCAAACTGGCTAACCAGTCCATTCCCAGCACCATATCAGACCCTCCTAACTCCATCAAGAAGAAATGTTGGTTGAATTCTACACCTTGCATCAAGAATTTCAACCCTTCACAAATTCCTTGATACCTCACTCTTTCTCCATTTCCTACCTCAATCACATAAGGAGGGCTGTCTATCAGCTCCAACCCAAGTTGTTTCACCACTCTAGCATCAATGAAATTACTGGTGGCACCTGAATCAATTAGGGTTATCAAATCTGTTCCATTCACATTTGCCCAAACCTTGAATGACTTGCTAGAGGTGAACCCTTCCCTACTTTGCAAAGACAGCTGCAGAGTCTTACATTCCTCCCATGTTTCCCACACCCCATCTGTTTGCACCCCTATTCCTCCTATTCCCTCTTCCTCCCCACTACTGTTTTCACATAACTGCAAGCTCATATTTTTGAATTTGCAAATATGCTCCCTATTCCATTTGTCTCCACATTTAAAACACAATCCTTTTTTACTTCTTTCCTTCAGTTCTGCCGGTTCTAGTCTTTTCCCTTTATACTTCTCCTTTCCTCCCATATTGGCCCCCTCACCCTCCTTCCTATTTCCTCCTACTTCACCAGGATCCTTGATCCTCACAGTTCCTCCCCTTTCTCTCTATGAACTTCCTCTCTTCTGCACCACCTCATTCTTTTCTTCAATGAGCAAAGCCCTATCCATCAATTCAGCCAAATCTCGACTCTCATGGAGCTTCATTTCAGCTTGAATCTCTTCCTTCAACCCATTCAGAAAAATAGAGTCCAGCATGACTCTTTCTTCCCTCCTTAATGGTGCTACCATCATCTCAAACTTCTCCCTATAATCCACCACTGATCCTTTCTGTTTCAAACTTAGCAACGGTCCTAAGGGATTTTGTAAGAGTCCAGGCTGGAACCTCCTCATCACTGCTATTTTAAACTCCTCCCAAGTTCTCAAAGGTGCTTGCTCCTCCCACCATTGATACCAGTTTAGAGCTCTGTCCTCCATTGCCAGCACTACTGCATCTAGCTTGTCTTGGACTCTCACTCCATTCAAGTGAAAATATCTTTCAATACGAACTAACCACCCATAAGCATCATCCCCTTTGAAAACTGGAATCTTTACCCTTCTGTGACCAATAAACCTAGACTGACCCTCACTACCATGGCGACGCCGGTGTGGGCGTGATTCTCTTGAAATGGTACTTCTCTCACTCCATTCGTCCTCTTCCTCCTCATCACCTCCACGAATACGATGTCTCCTACGTCTTATTTGGGTATGTCTAGGGTTTTCTTGAATTAGCTGGCGAATCTCTTCCACTGTGACTTGTGGCCTTGATTGTTGGTCCATTACTAATTGTCGGATCTGATCCATTGTCACCTCAAAATTGCTCATCCTTTGTTCTAATGCTTCCACCCGGTTTTCCATGGTGCTTCTCGTCACAACCATTCACTTAGCGCAGCAAAAACCAAGGCTCTAGATACCAAATTGATAGACTCAACTTAGTATCGAAGGGAAAAAACAACAAATGTAGTAATAGAAATAGAGCAGAATCAAATGCAGTAGGAAAGTTATCAACTTTATTGATAGGAA
Organism: Lathyrus tuberosus; assembly: GCA_022829125.1. Classification (NCBI taxonomy): domain Eukaryota; kingdom Viridiplantae; phylum Streptophyta; class Magnoliopsida; order Fabales; family Fabaceae; genus Lathyrus; species Lathyrus tuberosus. The sequence continues at coordinate 4,844,930 of JALAZF010000111.1, read as the reverse complement.
CTAGAGATCAAGCGGGATCTAGCTCTTTAAACAACACAGAAACAGCAGAAAAGAAAAGAAGAATAACAGAAAAGTTAGGGCAAATGCAGAGAGGCTCTTAGAGAGGCCTGGACTCTCCCAAAGGATCTTATCCACTAAATTCTCCGTCCTTCTGTGTGACAGCCACCAATCATTTATTGGCAAATCCTAGGTTCTCTCTCCACTCACCAAATGCCAGCTGTCTCAACCCATGTGCAATAACAGCTAGCAAATAGTACTAGGATATTACTCTCTCTCTCCTCCCTTTTTTCGTTTTCTTTCATACACCCTTCCATACCTACCAGTGGTTAGTGGGAGAGACCAAATTCTCAAACATTTGGGAAGGGGAGAGGCCACGTCTCTCGAAATCTTGGAGAACAATTACCTTGTCTGTCGCGCAACGATTTCAGTGGATTGCCGCATTCACCGGCCTACAGAGGAAGGCCAACAAATGGCACTCCAGTAATTCCAAAATGTTAGGTGATTTGTCCTATTAAGTGTGGGATCCAGGTAGTGAAATTGGGCTGCCACCCTTCAGCTTTAAATAACCTGCCAAGTTTAAGATAACCCATTTTGGCACATCTAGTGAATAGCATCATTCCAATGTGATGTGTATTAGTCTCTTCTATATCTAGTCATTTTCTTGGAATACCCTAGTCGCAGCTTGATATTCTTGTCCACTTGGTGAGCAGATTATAGCTTTTAATTTCCTCTGGCATGCTTTTGTTTGCATAATCTTTTTTTTCTAAAGAATGTCAAGAGCAAAGTGATTACTTTTCTTTTTTGCTGTTGGTTCTGATATGAAGCTTTGTTGCTGTATTGCAGGTTACGAATGTACCAGGGCCCTAATACCATGTGTAGGAGATTTCTGGTTTTCTTATATTTTTTCAACATTTTCAAAACTATCCCGGGCTCCTCTTAGGGATGTTCCACACTGTAGTTATTAAAAAAGTTGTTGTGCACAGAAGGCATGACCCCGAACAAACAAGAAAACAACACAGTGATTATTCATCTATGTGGTCATATAGTATATGGTTTTGCTTATGATCATATTCTTGATGTCTTTCATATTCTTTGCAGTTGTATTTTCTTCTCCTTTTTCATTCAAAAGTTTTAAGATGTTCAATAGTTCCTCAAACTGCAAAGCTTTAACTAACACATTTAGTGATGACTTATCCTGATCATTAAAATTGAGAATCTTCAGCTGAAAAACTAACCAACACCAACTTAGTGTTTTTGGTTACAAAGAGCAATGTATTTATCAAAATTGATTTTATTATAAATACATGTCTAAATTCTCGTGTTAGGCAAAAAAAAAAAAGTTTGGTAAGGGAGGAAATGGTCATTAGGCAGATCAGTTTTACCTTCACACCAATTTAATTAAAAGTGATTAAAATTGTTTTTATGCTGGGTTTGTTAGAGCAATATACATAATCATAGATAGTTATAAAGAAATCAAAATTTCAACATATATGATTTTATTTATTTATTTTAAATATATGATTTACGATGTTTTGTTATAAGGGTTTAAAAGTACTGTGAAGTGTAAGACCGTTTTACACATGCAACCAATCAAAATGTCTATAATTGTCATGTAATATTAGTATTTTTAAAATAAAAATTTGTTTTATTCTGATACATGGATTGTGATTGGTTAACAGTGTAAAATATAAAATATTTTACACTGTCAGTGCATTTTCTTTTTTCTCTTCTTATAAATAATTTTATATAAGGATTAATTATTTTTAATTTAATGATAAAATTATGTAGAATCTTTAATTTTTTTTATCTAAATTAATTTGTTTGTAAATTTCTAATATTAGTTTGTTTAACTTAACTGCATAGTTTTTATGTTTTTTAATGATTTATATACAATATTTTGTTGTTTTAATAGATTTCAAATTACTTTTTAAAGGTTAAAAATGTGAAAAATATATTTTTTTTGTTTTATCATTTTAGTTTCTAAATATTTTTAATTATTATGTTTCTTTGTCATATTTTGAATGTATAACCTCTCTATTACCCTTAGCACAAACAAGTTGAATTATCCTTTATCTAAAAAATAATAATATTAAATTATAATTAAAATTAATAGTAAATAAACAAAATAGTAAAGAGACAAGATTTATTGTTTTTGAGAGTTTCTTAATGCGTCACCCAAGTTTCTTAGGCACCACGTGAAATTATTTTTTTGCCCCATAATTTTGGATGTGCACATCCGGACGCACCAAATTTTTAAAAAACGCTGAAGTGTTCCAGATATGCATATCCGAAAACAATTCTGATGTGCACTTCCGGAAGAATTTCTTATTAATTCGCGTCAGACGTTCTTCCCCCCCTCATTCTTCACTTTTTCCATTTTCAAAATCTCGCAAACTCTCTCAAACTCTCAAATTTTCAATCACCACAAATCTCGATTTTTTCCACTCGAGTTCGGCGCAGAGCAACTTCTACAACCATCAACACACTCCAAATCCTTCGTATCTCATTTTAATCGGCAAGTTTTCAAATTTTAGAGTTTCGGAGTTATTTTCGAGTAATCGATTTAGAGTAAACATTTAAGTGTAGAAATTGTTATGTTGTATGAATAATATAGGCTAGAGACAATGTAGGTCATTTTTACTGCTTCAAACGGACGATCAGGGCATTAAAATGCCCTTTTGTATGTTACAGTGGCCATGACTTCCATTTTTAAACTTCAAAATACGTACCGGATGTGCAGATTCAGAAAGATTGTAACGTTTAGTTTTCTGAGTGTTTCCGGATGTGCACATCGGGAAATACCCAACGTTAAAAATTCTGTGTCCTTCCGGATGTGCACATCCGGAAGACTATTTTTTTTTGTTTAATTAATTTTTTAAAAAATTTAATTTATTTATTATGCTTTGCAGATTAGATGGCTGGCAGAGACGATCGTACCATACATGGACGGACAACTCAGCACACATCTGTCAGACGTGAGCGGATGCAGTCTACAGCCGAGACTTCCGGCGTAGAGGAAGTTGGGGTAGCCCCTACAGCTGAGGGACATCCTACACCACAACCATCCACATCACAGGTTCAGGTCACTTCCACATCACAGGTTCAGGCCACTCCCCCGTCAGCCGCCGATTCTACATCTCGGAGGCGTCGGGATTCTATTGCTAGTTCATCAGGGTCCCAGCCCGCACGCAGGCGTCGTCGGGAGACTCCAGCTCCATCAGCTGCTCCTCCTCGTTCCCATGTCCATGCTCCTATTCCAGTTCCAGAGGGTGATCACCCAACACATGAGGGTGTTGACGCTGATGACGATTTCAATGAGCTGGGCGGTTACCCCGGGGGACCGTCTGATATGTCCCTACTGGGGGGTACTCTGAGCATACTGCCAGATATGTCTGGCTAGGACAGGTAACCTTTCTCGGTTTATTTATAGAATTGTATTCGTTGAAAATATGTTCATTTGTAACATTGTTTTATTTGGAAATTTTCAGGAGAAGAATTCACAGAAGTTCTATAACCATTGGGGCAAGGTTATGGACACGATTGAGATGCTGCCAGAGGCTGAGTGGTTCACGTCTGCACTTGCGGAGTCTGGTCTTGGAGGCCTGTCTAGGATTGGGTATTCCCAGATCCAGTACGGTATCCTGATGGCATTTGTTGAGAGATGGCACCCTGAGACATCCTCATTCCATCTACCGTACGACGAGATCACGATCACGTTGGACGACATCTCGTGCCTCTTACATCTACCGATCACGGGTACCCTTCTCCGTCACGGTAGGATGACGAAGGCGGACGACATGGAGTTGCTGGTTACAGAGCTTGGGGCTAGCCCGGAGAAGGCACATGCGGAGGTGCACCAGTTGAGGGGTGCACACGTCCGGTTCTCATTTCTGATGGATAGATTTGCTGAGGCGCTTGCAGAGGCAGGACAGGCAGATGGTGATCAAGCTGAGGTGGCGATCCACAGGATGCGTGCCCTGAGATGCTACTACTTGTTTTTGCTGGGCACACAGGTGTTTGTGGACACCAGCGTCTATTATGTTGATATCGTCTGATCAGACAGAGATCCATGGGTACAACTGGGGGGCGGCTGCGCTGGCATTCACCTATTCCAGGCTCTCTGATGGTTGCCGCTGGGCAGCCAAGACTGTGGCAGGCAGCTGTACGCTATACGTGGTAACAATCTAATATTCTAAGTGATTTTTTCATTTCTTTTCTTTCTGTATTCATTATAATGTTTGACACCCATGTTATGTTTTCCATTTCAGGCGTGGATTTTACAGCACTTTCCCTACATTACTGGTTGGGGGAGTGTCCAGGGGTACACTGAGGATATGCCACGTGCTGCTGCATTTGTCCTGCTCAGAGGGAACCAGGCGCCGGACCCCTTCAGAGTGTTTCTAGATCGGATGACTGCTGAGGACGTTTTGTATTGCCCCTATGCCGCTCACCGTGTGACGCGCCAATTCGATGAGGTTTGTTTGTTCTCAGGATGGTTGACATGCAGTTCGACCGTTACTGCCCGATACCTGCCGGAGCACGTCTTGCGTCAGTTCGGTTACACGCAGACGATCCCCAGGATGCCTCATGAGTCTGCTCCTCTAGGCTTGACCCGCAGGCAGATAGATGAGCTATATGCTGATTACCAGTCCCACTTGGTACCGGAGGAGGCTCGGGCGACCAGAGCGGAGACAGACTGGAGTGTTGCTGCCAGGTACATCGTGTGGTTCTACACCGTCTCACACCCATGCATGGTGCCCACTGCTGAGGGATCGCCACCCAAACCTGCTCATCAGGAGATATTAGAGGAGCGACAGTCTCAGCTGGACCATACTCAGGATGTCCTACATGCTGTCGTCAGATAGTATAGATAGGACAGCAGGCCATTGAGGCCGGTCACCTCCCTGAGGGCTCTGGTGCCAGGCTTGCCGTGGATAGGATGATTGCGATTACTGGGGGGCACTTCAGTACCGCAGACATCGATCCAGGTTGGGGGGTAGGGGCAGAGGAGCAGGGGAGCCAAGAGAGATCCTTCGCCATACGCAATAGTTTTTTTTTATGTATCATATTTATATTACATGTATGCATTGTATTTTAACAGACGATTATTATATATATATATCATTTTATTTTATATATGGATGTTGTCAAATGTATATTAAGTTGCGACGATTTATTAACATATGCGACCAAGTAAAAAAACCGATTTAAAAAAAAAAAGTTCTGCTGTTTTTCGGATGTGCACTTCCGAAACGCATCAGCGTTTTTAAAATAAATGGTGCGTCCGGATGTGCACATCCGAAATCAAGGGACAAAATCTCTCTTATTTTTAACCTTTCATATTTAGTTGAACAACAAAATAAAGACATCGTACATATTTATATTATCTATTAATAATTTACCCATGATAGGACAATGGTAAGATTTGGAGAGGGTATTATAATACTCGTCTTCATGTTTGAAAAAATTTCTCATATTCGTATGTGTGCATCAATATGGTAAGATTTGGAGGGAATTCGTGGTTGGGAAAAATAACTTCATTCCAACTTAGAATATGCCATTTTATATTTTCTAATATGTATGACTCTAACAACCAATCTACTGTGATATATATTCTCTAATATTGTTTTATTTGGGAGAGCAAGCATGGCCTAAACAGTGTGAATGAGTTGGTGCACTTTTACCGGTAAATCCCAATGAGACACTCCTCAGTTTTTGGATTCGCGCTTTTCCTCTCGTTTTCCGTTACATCTTCATCTTTTCCACAACCACCATTCTCTTCAAACCCTAACCCAAAAGCCACTCCCTCTGACCTCTTATCCCTTCTCGGTCCCACACCTCACTCCAAACCCGTCAATCCCCTCATAGCACGCAAACTCATCTCATCCCTCAAATTTCTCGTCCCGTTTTCCCCAACCGTTACCGATTTTCCTCCTCATCGGAAATTACTCCGGACCGAACTCATCGCACCAAATCGGAGACACGAGAATGATATGATTTGGTGGCCGCCGGAATCCGTTTTGGAACTTGCTCGCATCGCCGTCGATTCCGGTGGGGACCCTGCCGCCGTTCATCGTCTTCTTGATCCAACCGTCATCCCAGTTAGTTACAAACCTAATAACCATTTACAATTATACTTACACTTATTTATTATGATAGAGTAAGTCACTATTTTAGTTCTTGAAATTGTAATTGATTCATGTAGCGAGATGAGACTTGGTTGTTGGTTGTTGTTGTTGTACAACTCATTTGTTATTTCGTAAATTCGAGGAACTAAATTGTTGGATACTTACAAATTGCAATGTGGCAGGTACCTAGTGTCGAGGGATCAAACAAAAACCGATGCCAGCTCACTAGAACTCCATATGGCAGGCGCTTCATTTCTGAGGTTTGTTCTTAATTCTCAACTGTAGTTTCCGAGGGTGAATGAGAGGGTGCTGATAGTGATGCTGCACTTGTCTTTATATGATTGCAGGAACTGAACATGTATATGCAGTTTTTGTTTGAACTCATTGTTGATCGGGGTCCTTCTGTTGGGTTTGATGTTGCCTTGAGCAGATTTGATCTATTCCACGGTCATCTTTTTCTAACCAGAGACTCTGGAAGACTTGGTATCTTGTATGTTGATAAGTATTAGTTAGTGATGCAGATACTTTTCTCTCTTAATCAGGTACTGCTCAGTTTATTGAAATGTTTATCTTAGTTGAGTTAAGAATGCAATTCATTTATATTTGGCAGATTCCATGCAAGGGAATTCCCGGCATATAATAAACAAGTGTTTCCATACAATATGGGCTATTGTCAGATAGGTACATTGCTATCACCACATCTTCAGATGTTATGTTATCTTCTGCTTAGTTCGATTTTCTTTCATCTCTCAAGCTTAAAAAATGTAGGTACTAGTAGACCCTGCTTTGGAAATTCCGTTGTGTTATGTTCTCTGGATCTTGTGAGATTGCTTTGTAATTTTTGCAGGCAGATGGTATGGGAAATGGAAAGTCAACACGGGTTTAATAAGTTTATGCGAGAGAGAAAGGTGAGGAGATAAGAAGAGATAAAGAGAGAAAATATAAGAGAGAGAGAGTCATGGTGTCTTTCCCAACTTAAAGTTAGAGGATACATGCCTCACTTGTGTGTTAGGATTAATTGGGGAGTGATGGAGGCCTTGTATTTATTATAACTAGAAAGATGAGTGAATTCCTCAATTTCAAATACAAGTCACAAATCTTTGAGGGCCAGCAATCTCACTGCCTAAAGGATCCAATTTTCTATCAAAATGAATAGCATCACACCCTATCATCGCTTCCTATTATTTAGATACATCATAGTCTACTTCTAACTACGTCAGTCATAACTAATCTTTACCAATATCATAAGCATGCAAGAACCGGAAAGCACTGCCTTCTAAGCTAGTTGTCATATAGTCCACCTCTAACTACATAAGTTCCTATCACAAACTCTGGGGCCTAAGGCCCCGATTCTCTTAAAAATACTACCTATGTTACCTCTAACTATCTCAGTCACAACTTATCCTAACTAACAACAAAGTCTATCCCTCAACTAACATATCTATCAAAGAGAGAGGACAGAACTTTTTGTTGCCAATGTTAAGAGGTTCTTGCAAATGCCATAAATGTAAACTTTTGGTTGTATTTTCTTCAATTCTCAACTTTTTAAAGTGGTGATTGGTCTTTTGAATTCTTCCAGGTTCCAATGTGACATATGATGATTCAATGAACTTGCGAAATATTCTCTGGTTGGCTCCTTTGCCTGACCGTTCCACTAAATCTTGGGTGGCACCAGGTACCCTCCATAAAGTTAGCATAACGCATTAGGTTTATTTGCTTTTTGTATGGTGCACAGGCATACTCTCCAAGTTTCTTGTTAAATTTTATGATCAGTAATTGATCAACCTATCCATCATGCAAGGAGTCTTTAACCTGTGCAAGGATTTTTATTATTGTTGTGATTTGTGCCCTTTTTAAAATTTACATTGATACCTTAGAATCTCAGATATATGAGCCTCAAGTATGGAGGTAGGCAATGTTATCTGATGCTGATTTTTCCTATTTCTGGTTTTAGATTTGGTGTTGTGGCACTTTTTTAAAAAATAAAACCGGGGAAGAGATAAATTAATTAGTTAAAAAGACACTAATGACCATTTTACAACTGTCTCCACTGAACTCCCTTTGTTAAACTCATTGAGTAGTTGGCTTATGGAGCCTAGTTTTTCAATCTTCAGTGTAAAAGAGGAATCTGATTCTCTGTAGAGTTATATTCCCTTATTGCATCGTCTTTAATATACTGCTGTGGTAATTATGGTCACTTGCAAAGTGTCCTCTTAACTTAAGTCTAACCACATTACACAAACTAGTTTTATGATCCCTTAGTCTTGCATGGATAATTGGCCAAGCTATGATGATTAATGCCACCACTTCTCGACAGAAAAGAGCATTAATGTTGGAGAAATCATTGAAGAGAATATCCAGTTCATTCTCTAATTCATTGCCTCGCATCTCTCTGACTCTCCAGACTTTGTTCACTTTTCTCTTCTTTTTTCCTTTTGCCCCTTTGATTTTTCATAGGCTAGTATTAATTAAGCTTTTCTGCAGGGATCCTTCTCTCACAATGCTTGAGCACTTCCTCCTTAACCACCTATGGTATTATGTTTGTCAATTGCCTTTTTCTAGTTCAAATGGCCCCTATTTGGTTTTTAGGTCAGCAACTTTTGACTTTTGCTACCCTTCTTTGAGACCCACGAAATAACTGTTGGGGTTGTGTTAGACTTAACCCAAATTCCAAGAAGAATGAGGAGGTCTGTTCAGTGCCTAATAGCATCAAGGAGCTTCTAATAGACTATCGGGAGTTGGTTAAGGAGACCGATCTATTCTCACCAAAAAGAGAATGTGACCATCAGACTATGCCATAGTCTTATAAGAGGGAGCTTAGGTTCCCAAAATTCAACCTTATAGGTATCCTTATTGTCACAACTCACCAGACAGAAAATGATTTTTGTGCATGATATGTGATCTTGACGGCTGATCGGAACCTGAAACGGGCCAGAGATGACGTCTGCGATGCTGGGTGTGAAAGATGAAGAGGGGGGTGTACCTGCAAAGCACTCTGATGCTAAAGTAAGAATCGGGAGAAAGAGAAGGCAACTATAAAGTATGTGTTTCGTAGGATGATTTTGAATACCTGACCCTCTCAAATGAGAGGGGTTTTATAGTGCCCCCAGCGCTTGGCCATTGGTTCCTATTTTTGGGGCGAGATAACCGTTTCCCAAAGAATAGGTAACTACCAGAAACTACCCGTTGAGACGGGCAGAGGCGCCCGAAACTAGCCGTTGCCAAGGGCAGAGGCGCAGTTGCGGGCACGGGCGTCGTGGCTGTTTTTGGATGGTGGAACCGTGCGTGACGAGCATGAACTACAAAGGAGGGGCAGCTGACCTTTGGGGTCATCCGACCTGCCTTGCCCGGTAGAGGGGCAGAAAGGTAAATGCTGCCCTAAATTGGCTGGACTTAGGCAATTGGGCCGTTCTGGGAGTAGAAGTGGATTGGGTCATGCCTAGACATTGGGCCAGTCCGGAACAATATGTCAGCAGGGGAGATGATAAGACCAAATCTAGCCCTTATTCCAGCCCACTTAGGTTGTGTTTGACCTAACTTATTTTTGTCTCCTCTTCTCCTTTAAAGTAGACGTTAGGCCAAACATAATTTTTTGAGAATTTCTTAAGGCATCCCATGAGTTTCTTTTCCACTGTGTGGTTTTTCACAAATGCTTCTAGATTTCAAAGATATATCTCTGGACGCGCCCCATGGCCTAATAATATTACGGAGATATATCTCCGGAACAATTTAAACCTTTAACGGTCACAACATATCTCTTCATAACCCATTTCCATTTGAATTTTTTCGGAAATACATCTATGGGAATTTTTCGGAGATACATCTCCGAAATATTTCAGAACAATTTAAAAAAAAAAAAAAACACATTGTGTATTTGTTCGCAAATGAATTATAAAATAACAGACAAATCAAAATAACATAATAACATAGTAGTAGGATGTCATACGTCACGTAAATCCAAAATGTAGTAACAATGTCAGAAAAAACGTACAAAATATAGTACTGATTCCTGAAACAAAATAAATACAGACAACTACTGGGTGGGCTTGACAACCTCTCCTCTGCCTCCTCAGCCTGGTCTGCCTCCTCAGCTATCGATCCCCCTTGTTCTCGCGCGATGTGTGCGGTGCAAAACTGCCCCCCTGTGCCTCTTTAATAATGTCAATGCCTCAGGGAAGATACCCTCGTCAATGCCTGCCCGCGCCATCTCCACTATGCGACGATGAGGCAAGACATCCTCAGTATGATCCACCTGAGCCTGCTTCTCCTCTAGAATCTCCTGATGAGCGGGTCTCGGCGGATCTCCTGGAGCAGTCGACACCATGTACGGGTGTGAGACCCTGAAGAACCACCTGATGTTCCGTCGACGTAGCTCCAGTCATTCGGCGCTATGGTAGCCCGAGCCTCACCCGGTACCAGATGACTCTGATAATCAGCGAACATCTCTATCTGTATACGAGTCAAGGCCGGAGGTGCAGAGACAACAGGGTGTCTGGGGATGGTCGGAGTGTACCCGAACTGCCGCATGACGCACTTGGGCAGATGAGGAGCAGTGATACTCGATCCGCAAGCCAGTCATCCAGAATATAGCGATATGTTGTCAAATGGCCGTGTCTGACTGTGATCCACATAGCAGTTGAAGTGGATGTCCTCAGCAGCCAAGCGGTCAAGATAGACTCTGAAAGGATAAAAAATTATTACCACCAGTAGTGTCGTGCCGCTTCTGACCTGCTTCGTCCTCCAGTGACATCCATCTCTCAGCCTCGAATACAGATATGCAAGGCAAGCCGCCATCCAGTTGTACTCATGGATCCGTGTGAGATCCAAGAAGTACCGGAGGTATGCAACGTCAGTGTAGGTGGCACTCGTGTCCACAAAAAGCACAGTGCGAACTACAAATAGAAAATAACATCTCAAAGCATAGAGTCTTGTGTATGGCCACCTCCCCGACATCACCATCTGCCTGCTCTGCAGCAACGAGCGCCTCATCAAATCTCGCCTTCGAGAACGAAAACCTAACATGAGCACCTCCTCGAGCGCCTTCCCTGGATCAGCCCCCAGATGCTCCACCATCATATCGACCGCCTCGTCTTTGGTCATCCTATCATGATGGAGTAATCTCCCCCTGATCAATAGATGCAACAAAGACGAGACATCGTCCAGTGTAATCGACATCTCACCATGCGAGAGAAGAAAGGAAGAGGTCTCCAAGTGCCATCGCTCCACGAATGCATTAAGCATCCCGTGGTTGACCAAAGTGTAACCAGTCAAACATAGGTCACTCAACCCAGAAGCGGTCAGAACCGACTAAAACCACTCCTCATCAGGCTGATGCAATGCTAAAATCTTCCGCCCATGGTTCAGAAACTTCTGGGGATCACACACCTACGAATTTCCAGAAATAATCAATGCCTATAAGAATCAATTTTAGAAATAATCATTGTAAGCAATTTAAATTAACGTAAAAAATATAGTAACAATGTGACTAATGTTACCTCTCCGTCCCAGATATGTCTGGCAGTGTGGTCTAGGTACAGAGGAAGTAGGGACATATCAGATGGACCCCCTCCGAAAGCCTCTGGCTCGGTATCAGCAACATCACCCTCCGAAGGTGGCACTGGTGCATCCTGATCAGCAGGTGTGACCAGATCAATAGGAGGTGGCACAGGTGCCTCCCGCCGCCTGCGGGAGGATGAGGGAAGTGACGCGTCAGCTGGTGCATCCCGTGGTCTGCGGGAAGAAGATGAAGAAGGTGGAGTGGGCTGAGATGTAGTTGGAGTGGCCTGAGATGTAGATGGAGTGACCTGAGGTGAAGGCTGAACCTCAGGAGTAGACTGTATACCAGCAGTCGACGTCTCTCTCTGACCAAAGGTACCTGCTGCATCCGGATCCGGCTGGCTCCGCTCTCGTCTAATGGATGCGTGTTGGGCAACTCGTCCATGCCTCAATCGGTCTACTCTGTCAGCCATTATGACTTCAAGGTATAATATAATTAACCGTACAATGAGTTTACGCAAAAAGAAAAATTATAAAACAAAAAGAAAAAAAAACATACTGAGAAAATTTCGGAGATACATCTTCGAAAACATTCAACGTTTCATGTACACTGGGTGATTTCAGAGATACAACTACGAAAACATTCCGCAGATGTATCTCCGAAATCACCCAGAGTACATGAAACGTTGAATGTTTCCGGAGATGTATCTCCGGAACATTCTGAAACCCAGAGGTCGCGTCAATGGGGTCCTCTGCCCCTCAGAATGAGAAATTTGAAGCCCTGATCGTCCATTTGATCCAACAAACAATACATGCATTTACTCTAAACTATGTTTCATCTGATTTCTAAACATTTCGACACCTAACAATGGATTCTAACTCGTTTACAACAAAATTCGAATATTTACTGAAAACTCGAAAAACTTATCCGGAATTTATGATTTGGAAGATGTTGAATGATGAAATGGATGATGATTGATGATTACTAGAGCCTCGGATAGATGAAATACAATTTGGTGAAATTGGAGAAATTTGGGAATGAGAGCGCGGAAGAGTTTAGTGAATGGAAATGAAAAAGTGTGAGAGGAGAAGAGTCTGGCGCGATAATATGCTCAAAATTGTTTCGGAGATATATCTCCGGAATATTTCAACGTTCAATTGAGCTTTGGTGCGTTCGGAGATATATCTCCGGAATATCTTAATGTTTAGTTAAATTATAGTGCGTCCAGAGATATATCTCCGGAAAGGCATTATAGGAAATTCGCATGGTGTCTAAAAAGTTCATGGGGTGCCATAATAAATTTTCAATTTTTTTTATAAGCTCTAATTTGAAAAAACAGCCTTTTATTTTAACTAAAAATTACATATAAAAGTGCTTCTATATAAGATGTTCAAACTTACTTTAGAAAAACTTCTCAGTTCTCAAAGATCTTTTTTCATAATGTGTTTAAAATAAAAAATGCCGATTATGTAAAAATTGCAAGGACTGTTTAATTGTTCTCTACTTTTGATGCTTGGATATTTATTGTATACTTAAAAAATAAATTGCAAGCAGGGGTTCTGGTAGTGCTGGATGCTAATCCTAATGGAATCATATACAGAGATCTTATACCAGATTATGTAAAAGTTGCAAGGACTATATATGAAGGTTTGATCTGTTTTCCAATAACTGAAACCTGTGAATTTTAGATTCAAATATTTTGTTTCCGAAAGGATGACATCATTGTGTGTGCCATCGATATTTTCTTCCTTGTAGATGATTTCGGAGAGGTTGCTGTTGATGTGAACATCTTGAATGTGGGTTTTCAGATTCAAAATTATCAATTATTCATATGCTGATGCTATGCTCAATACCGTCATTACCAGCTTATATAGATGAAGAATGGCCAAAGGTTACACAGATGATGGAAATCTGGATCACAGTGAAGATTGATTAGCCGATTTCCTCAGATTTTAGAGGTCAAATTGATGGATGTGTTCAATTATTGTGTTTTTCACCAGTGAACATAGGAAACAACAAAACTGGATCAAGGAATTCTTTGAATTTTTAAATTGGAGGCTTCTTTTTCCACCACCTAATGTTTATAAAACAAAAAAATGCACAACCCCTTCTTCCGAAGTATACCAGACTGAGATTTGTCAGAAATTATAACTTCAAGACAGTTTGTTCAACCCCTTCTTCGAAGTATATTTGTATTAGAACAGCAAATCCAAAAGTATACTTGTAGATTATTTATCTTTTTTATAAAACTATTTGGGAAATTCTTATCACACCACCTTTGTTTCTTAGGTACTATTTGAATTTTCAATTTTGCCCCTTGATTCCGGATGTGCACATCCGGACGCACCAATTTTTTTAAAAAGGCTGATTCTTTCCGGATGTGCACATCCGGAAACATTTCTGATCTGCAAATCTGGAAAAAATGCAGAACATTATTTTTTTAAAAAATAGGTTTTTTTGCTTGGTCGCATATGTTAATAAATCGTCGCAATTTAATATACATTTGACAACATCCATATATAAAATAAAATGATATATATATATATATATATAATAAATCTCTGTCAAAATACAGTGCATACATCTAATATAAATATAATACATCAAACAAAAAACTACTGCGTATGGCGAAGGATCTCTCCTGGCTCCCCTGCTCCTCTATCCCCTCTGCCCCTACCCGCCATCCTGGATCGATGTCTGCGGTACTGAAGTGCCCCCTGAGCAATCGCAATAATCCTGTCCACGGCAAGTCTGGCACCAGAGCCCTCAGGGAGGTGACCGTCCGCAATGGCCTGCCGCGCTATCTGCTCTATCTCACGACAGCGTGGTAGGACATCCTGAGTGTGGTCCAGCTGAGACTGCCGCTCCTTTAATATCTCCTGATGAGCAGGTCTGGGTGGCGATCCCTCAGCAGTGGGCACCATGCATGGGTGTGAGACGGTGTAGAACCACACGATGTACCCGACAGCAACACTCCAGTCTGTCTCCGCTCTGGTCGCCCGAGCCTCCTCCGGTACTAAGTGGGACTGGTAGTCAGCATATAGCTCATCTATCTGCCTGCGGGTCAAGCCTAGAGGAGCAGACTCATGAGGCATCCTGGGTATCGTCTGCGTGTAACCGAACTGACGCAAGACGCGCTCTGGCAGGTATCGGGCAGTAACAGTCGAACTGCATGCCAGCCATCCTGAGAACAAACAAACCTCATCGAACGGGCGCGTCACACGGTGATCGGCATAGGGGCAATACAAAACGTCCTCAGCAGCCATCCGATCTAGATACACTCTAAAGGGGTCCGGCGCCTGGTTCCCTCTGAGCAGGACAAATGCAGCAGCACGTGGCATATCCTCAGTGTACCCCTGGGCACTCCCCCAACCAGTAATATAGGAAAAGTGCTGTAAAATCCACGTCTGAAATGGAAAACATAACGTGGGTGTCAAACATTATAATGAATACAAAAAGAAAAGAAATGAAAAAATCACTTAGAATATTAGATTGTTACCACGTATAGCGTACAGCTGCTTGCCACAGTCTTGGCTGCCCAACGGCAACCATCAGAGAGCCTAGAATAGGTGAATGCCAGCGCAGCAGCCCCCCAGTTGTACCGATGGATCTCTGTCTGATCCGAAAGGTACCTGAGGTAGACGATATCAACATAATAGGCGCTGGTGTCCACAAACACCTGCGTGCCTAGCAAAAACAAGTAGTAGCACCTTAGGGCACGCGTCCTGTGGATCGCCACCTCAGCTGGATCACCATCTGCCCGTTCTGCCTCTGCAAGCGCCTCAGTAAATCTATCCATCAAAAATGAGAACCGGACGTGTGCGCCCCTCAACTGGTACACCTCCGCATGTGCCTTCTCTGGACTAGCCCCAAGCTCTGTAACCAACAACTCTATGCCGTCCGCCTTCGTCATCCTACCGTGACTCAGAAGGGTACCCGTGATCGGTAGATGTAAGAGGCACGAGATGTCGTCTAGCGTGATCGTGATCTCGCCGTACGGTAGATGGAATGAGGATGTCTCAGGGTGCCATCTCTCAACAAATGCCATCAGGATACCGTACTGGATCTGGGAATACCCAATCCTAGACAGGCCTCAAAGACCAGACTCCGCAACTGCAGACGTGAACCACTCAGCTGTAGGCAGCATCTCAATCGTGTCCATAACCTTGCCCCCATGGTTATAGAACTTCTGTGAATCTTTATCCTGAAAATTTCCAAATAAAACAATGTTACAAATGAACATATTTTCAACGAATACAATTCTATAAATAAACCGAGAAAGGTTACCTGTCCTAGCCAGACAAATCTGACAGTATGCTCAGAGTACCCCGCGAGTAGGGACATATTAGACGGTCCCCCGGGGTAACCGCCCAGCTCATCGAAATCGTCATCATCGTCAACACCCTCATGTGTTGGGTGATCACCCTCTGGAACAGGAACAGGAACAGGGGAACGAGGAGGAGCAGCTGATGGAGCTGGAGTCTCCCGACGACGCCTGCGTGCGGGCTGAGACCCTGATGAACTAGCAGTAGAATCCCGACGCCTCCGAGATGTAGAATCGGCGGCTGACGGAGGAGTGACCTGAACCTGTGATGTGGAAGTGGCCTGAACCTGTGGTGTAGGATGTGGTGTAGGATGTCCCTCAGCTGTAGGGGCTACCCCAACTCCCTCTGCGTCGGAAGCCTGAGCTGTAGACTGCATCAGCTCACGTCGGACAGATGCGTGCTGAGCTGTCCGTCCATGTATGGTACGATCGTCTCTGCCAGCCATGTAATCTGCAAAACATAATAAATAAATTAAATTTTGTTTAAAAATAATTAAACAAAAACAAACAAACAAGCAAAATTTAAAAAGGAAAAAAAAAGGTCTTCCGGATGTGCACATCCGGAAGGACTCAGAATTTTAAACGTTGGGTATTTTCGGATGTGCACATCCGGAAACACTAAACGTTTCAATGTTTTCGGATCTGTACATCCGGTACGTATTTTGAAGTTTAAAAACGGCACTCATGACCACTGTAACAACCAAAATGGCAATTTTATGCCCTGATCGTCCGTTTGAAGCAGTAAAAATGACCTACATTGTCTCTAACCTATGTTATTCATACAACCTAACAATTTCTACACCTAAATGTCTACTCTAAATCGATTACTCGAAAATTACTCCGAAACTCTAAAATTTGAAAACTTACCGATTAAAATGTGATACGGAGGATTTGGAGTGTGTTGATCGTTGTAGTAGTTGCTCTGCGCCGAACTCGAGTGGAAAAAATCGAGATTTGTGGTGATTGAAAATTTGAGAGTTTGAGAAGGAGTGGAAATGGAAAGGTGAATAATGAGGGGGGAAGAACGTCTGGCGCGAACTAATAAGAAATACTTCCAGATGTGCACATCAGAATTGTTTCCGGATATGCATATCCGGAACACTTCAGCGTTTTTTAAAAATTTGGTGCGTCCGGATGTGCACATCCGGAATATAAGAGCAAAAAAATAATTTCACATGGTGCCTAAGAAACTTGGGTGGTGCATTGAGAAATGCCCAACTATTTTATATATCTATGAAATTATTCAATTCACTTTTCAGAAAATCATTCTCCATATGATCTTCATTCTCATCAATTTCATCTTCAATACTATCATTTGCAAGAGTCTTCAAAGCATCAATTTTAGTATATTTAACTATGTACCATTCTTTAAAAATCTATGAATCAATTACTAATAACTAAACGACAATAATTTAATTTTTTATATAACATTATGATGGGCAAGAGGAGAGACAAAACAACCAACAGAATCACCAAGATAGTTGTCGAATACTCATGCACAATTAGAGGAACTTGGGCTACCTAAGGTTTCCCTGGGAGGATGCTAGGAAGGTGAGTAGAGATTTTAAAACTCTTGATAATCTGAAAATCGGTTATGGAAGGGCTCGTAGCAAGCTTGGTGAGATTTTCTGATCTAGAGCCAAAAGCTATACTTTGAGATGTCACTGACTTGAAAATAATAGCTTGTCAATAATCAATTTGACTTCATAATAAATTTTTTAAGTATGATTATACAATTCTTTATCCCATATTTTGTCAATAATCTCCTATAAAAGAGTGTAGATAAGAGATACACAAATAGAAATAGTAATTTAAATGCAGTACCAAGTAAAAAATGGAATATATTTATCGCTTAGGAATCTATTGAAGTCAGTTTGTTTCATCTCTTTAACACGATTACTTTCATTATAAAAGTATTTTATGATTGAATTTTCATTAGAGTCTATCAAGTGTAACACTCTAATTAAAGAAAAACCACCCTTAGACAATTGATGATATTATTCCCAAAACCCTTGCATGTAATTTGATTTTCAACCAACACTTCATCATTAGACTTTGAATAAACACAGATTTTCATTATTGAGATGTGAACATTCTTAATAATGTTCCACAATTACCATTCAAGCATCTTAAGGTTGAATAGACAGTGGAAAAATGAGTGGCATCAGGCTTAATCAAGTATATACCTTTAGTGAAGTGATGTAATACACTCTAAACCTTAAATAGAAATAGTAATTCAATTAAAAAATCAAGAGAAAGATGGAATTCTCTAATTAAAGAAAAATCACTCCAGACAATTTATGATATTATTCCCAAACCCCTCATATGTAATTTGATTTTTAATAAACACTTCTTAATTATACTTTGAAAAAACACTAGATTTTCATTGTTAGAAATGTGAACATTGTTACTAATGTTTCGTTATTGTCATTCAAGTATTCTAAGGTCAAATAGAAAGTGAAAAAAATGAGTGTCAAGACTTAATCAAGTATATACCTTTAGTAAAATGATGCAATAAAAGCATAATGTGAGTTCTTGAATATTGTTGTAAAAGAAAAAAAATATATCATTGCATGTTTCGTCCATCGCATTTGTCTTGAAAATGCTACCAGTACTAGTTTGATTGTCCTTTCTATTAAAACGTTTAGAAGCAACATTAACCTCATAAATCTTTCTTTTTCTTGCCTTATCAGGTGATTCAAAAATAATATTCACATGGTCTTCGGAATCTGCAATGTGTGTCTTCTTAACAGTTTTTCTTTTAAGGTTGTAACAACATCCCACATTTAAATACACAAGGTAAGCCCAACTTTGAATTCAACAAAAGACCATAAAGGGTCACATCGATAAACAAAAAATTTAATAATACAGTTCTTATATTTATTTTAATGCAAGTAACATTTTATAACATGAGATTACTGTTCGCACGCGGTTTTCGCGCGAACAACCTCTGACCTCGTGTCGCAGGTTTACTTGCAGGACCGACCACGAAATCCCAAGACAAATGGTTAGAGTGTAAGTGAAGTTAGTAGAAAGGTTCTGATTTAGAGGAAGTTGGAACTAACTTGAAGAATAAGTGTATGCGAGGTGATAAATAAACACACAAATAAGTAAATGGCAAGATATCTTAAAATTTGGTAATGTAAATTGTTTTAAAAGGAAATGTGGACGCTATCATACATCTTGCAGGAATGAACTCTTTTCTCTTAACGCTTGGTACTTCGAGTGTGTTCCTTTTACAATGTTACAAAATGCGACCCCTAAAATGAAAATGGACATTGCTTTAAATAGGGAAAGATAATAATTGTTTTTCTCTCAATGCTGGCCCTGGTTATGACACGTGTCGCCCCACCATCTTTGTAACTTCCCCACGTTCTCAGCATTTCAAATTTCTTCCCGCTCAAAGACTTCCCAGCTTTGTGTCGGTTTCGTTGGCCATCAGTCGAAATCCTTCGACAGCATAGCCTTTGGGTCGACCTCCGACGCATCTTCTATGGGTGTCGACCTGCGCTTTGGCCTCCTCACCGTCCTTTCCTTCTGAAGTCGACCTATATGTTGGCCTTTTCATAAACTCTTCTCAGTCGAAATCTTCCAGCCAAACAAGTTGCCCCCCAAAAGGCCAGTTTTGACTGAGCACTCTGTCGACCGAGAAACTTGGTGTTTTGATTTCCTGCGAGATTTCGACTACACCTTGGTTTCGACCCAGCAACTCAATTCCTTCCGTCGAATTAACCACGCGTCACACGATGTCTGACGTAATGATGGCACCTTTCTGCGCCACGATTTCTAAGAAATGTCATTATGTCTAGTCTCGTCCTAAGTTATAGGCTTTAAACTACTCCCACTAACTGCAGAATCAGAATAGTTATTTTTCTTGACCTTTCAGTTACATGTAATTTGCCTATAAATACTCTTCACCCGCATCTGACTTTCTTTTCCACATTCTCTCACACTTTCCTCTTCTTCCCAAACTTTCTTGCTCCCAAAGTTCTCTTGACCTTTGCTTCCATTACAATGGCTTCTTTTGCAACATTCACCGCTTCTGCTACTCACACAACTGGAAACAACCCCATTGCCTACGTCCTTTCTGAAAGTGAATCTCTCAGACCCCTTCCTCAACCGACATCTGCTGATAATGCGATGATAGCAACTTGGCAACGCCAGATGATCATTCCCTTCGCGATGGCTAGCAAACTGCATGCTTTCCATGGACCATATCTAGATAAGAAACCGAATTACCAAGAACTCCAATCGTTCTTTCCGTGTTACGCTCCCACCATACCACCTGCTTTTGAGAAAGGTGGCACCCTAGACCTCAATTTCATGGGGCCTAAGGCCAGGGTCTTTCGGTCGATGCCTACACCTGGCAACAAGGACAACATCTCTTGGCTCAACAATGTCCAGGGCAAATGTCAGGAGCAATGGAAAACAGCTGGAATCTTCGACGCCATCCAACTCTCTAGGAACGCTCACATGGTTAACCCCTGTCTGCTACTGACGTCGATGTATTTTTGGGAAGGGTCAACCAACACATTCCACTTCCCCTATGGTATGTTGACGCCGACACTCTTCGACGTGGCGGCCATTACTGGCCTCTCACCTTTGGGCGAAACTTTCAACCCGACTCTGGACACGACCAACACCTTCGACTTCGACCGTGTCGGCTTTCAAAACTATATTAAAGATCATCATGATAAAGATTCCAACGAAGTGTCGGACGAAGAACACATTTCTTTTCTGACTCTTTGGTTGTCGTACTATCTCTTCTGCCCTGGCTCTCTGCAAATAGCTAAAAGCTACATCAACCTGGCGATCCAAATTCACGAGGGTCGACAGGTATCTTTGGGTAAGCTCTTGTTAGCCTCCCTCTATCACTCCCTTAGGCTATCAGCCTTGCGACTGAAACTCCTCCATGAGTCTACCAAGGCCTTGAATATTTCAGGGCCTATGTGGCTATTGCAACATTAGCTTAAAGCCACATTCGAACACCAGCTGGGTTATCCTGCATCTGTAACAATACAACGTTTAAACGAAGAACGTCCCATAGAAGGTGTTCGACTTGCCCTGATGACTACTCAGGAAACTCCCAATAAAACTCTTTTCATGAGGTACCTCAACATGTTCGTGGAAGCCACGTCTTTCGTCTCAAGTATGACACCCTTCGTGGATCGAAAGTTTGGTCCAACGCGATTCAGAAATCCGTTTCCTGGTGTTTCCCCCAAAGCAGCAGCGCATTCGAATTCTATATGGAGGGTGTTTCTAACTCCCACTATGTTATCTTTCCGAATTGAGACGGGGAGTACAGGATACAAGTGTATGAACTACCAACCCAACTTGGTGGCCCGTCGATTTGGTCTGAGTCAGATGCTGCCTAAGTCCTTAGTGCGGCATTCTTCTGATATTGTTTGGGCTGGTCGACGGCTGAACCTGACAGGTCACAAAAATTTCCTCAAAATTTCTAGGTCAACTCAACGCCTTGAGTTTCCTGTTTTTTCGTTCCGACCACCCTTCTTCACTACAGAAGACTTTGATGTTTGGTGGTCAGAATATCAAAGTCATTGTTTTCAGCGTGACCTCTTTTTGGAGAACATGGTTGACGCTTTTGCTGCCCTTGCTGGCGAAGCTCCTACTCCGACAGTTGTTGTGCCTGTCGAGAACACCCAGGGGACTGATGCAACAGAAGACCCACCAAAGAAGGTAACTCCTAAACTCTTCACTTTTATTTTATCAATTGTTATTAGCTAATCATTTGTGCTTGTTTCCCAGGGTCGTGCTACTGCATCGACCTCAACAAGGATTGCAAAGAAGCAGAAAGTCCTGAAACCACAGGTATGACATGTTTCAATGTCCCTTTGCATTTATTCCTACTGTTATCGTACTCTGTTGTTTGTTAGGCCTCTGAGAAAATACCATCTCCTGAGGGTGACGTGTCGGATGAAGTCTCAACATCCCCTCCGACTACTCCGTTGGTAAAGAAAAGAAAAATCTCAGTCGAGAAGACGCCCTCTAAAACGGCCACTTCGACCGTGAAACCCACTGTTCCTAGAAATCTTGCTGAGGTCTTCCAACCTGTCGACTCTGAAGCACCTCCCCCAACACATACTATTGAGGTATTCATCGTCCTTGTTCTCTTGGCTCATATATTACTTGGGTATTTTTTCACTGAACCCCCTCTTGCAGGAAACTGTGGTTGATTCGACCATTGCTGAGAATGATAATAATGCAACGGCTAACGCTGGAAACTCGCCTGAGACGGCAACCCTTTTTAGTCCCCAAAAAGTTGATGAGTTCCAAGGAGCATTGACAAAAGATGATCCAGCGGTGAAGACGCTGATAAGTGCAAATTGTAGCTATTTCTGTATATAAGATTTGTTGCACTTATCAATGCTTTTTGTTAATATTGTTCGAATAAACCTCACTATATGTGTAAATACGTTTACTTTACATTTTCGTGTGTATATTACGTTTTCTTGTAAATATCATTGAGTTTAATTGATTTTATCTCATTTTTGCAGGTATTCTATCAAGGATATTTTGCCAGTGTTGTATAAAGCATTGAGCTAGGAGCATTTTTGAAGAAATTTTTTTTTGAAGCATGCTACTAGCGCGCTTAACACGCTCCTAGCCCAAGGATGGAGAAAATTCCAGCAAGTAGCCCGCTTAGCGCGGTCCGACCGCGCTTAGCGCGGTGTTAAGGCGGTTTAACAATAAATGAGGGCGCGCTTATCGCGGTGATGCGCGCTTAGCGCGGTCTGCGATTCTTTCAGTCCTTAAATAGGAAAAGAACCGATTTTTTTAGGGATGGTTTTGGGGTTTTTACTCCCAACTCCATCAAACTTCATTTCTTTATAGGATTAGCTTAGAAAACAACAATGGAGCTTGTGATTGGATGATCCGGAGTCGAATCTCTCGTCGATTGGTGTTGACAAACCAAGAAATGTTTGGTTCCTCTTCTCTCTTCTCTTTGTAATTTCTGTCTGTTGGGTGTTGTATAGTTACTATGAACATATGTATCTTTGTTGATCTTGTTATTGTATAAAATCTACTTTACAAATCATTATCGATGTCTTCGTTGATCTTTTTGCATTTATGTTTGGATTTGTGTTGCGTTAGAGATAAACATCATGAATCTTGATTAGGGATGGATATCTATTGTCTAGATGCTAGAGATAGATATAGATAATAATATTTATGGTGTCGGAACTTAAATGCCTTCCGTGTTTCGAGGCTTTGTGTGCGAGAGTGACGAAGAGAGTGATACGGGTGTTTCTCAACTCAGTGTGCCAGAGATGGACACTGTTGTGAGCGATACTGGATGATTTTGACGAGTATTGTAGGTTGAGTATAACTGGTCGGTAAATTTATGTTTGTGACGAGTGGATTATACGTATGCTTGATAAGTTTCTTTTCTCCGAAGAATGAATTCTTTTTATGTTTATATTTACTTTTCTGTTTTTATGTTTAAAACCATTTAAACCCTAACTCATTAACATTTAAATTGTCGAACGGCAGTTCAGTAGCACCGATCTCTGTGGACACGATAAATTCCCGAAAAAATACTTCCAAAAACTTTTGTTGCTTGCCGCTATACCACATTCCAACAGACGCCTCAAATTCAACCCACTTCAACTGAGGCTGGCAAGGATGGTGCAACCACCAGTGGCGGTGAAAACCTTTCGAATGTTGCTACTGGTATCAAAACTACTGAGGACAACCTGAATCCTCAAACCTCTACTGAAGGTGGCCCCAACACGCCTACGCCAAATGCCAACAAAACTCTCACTCGGGAGGAGATCTTGACGAGGAAGCAGACGAATCCAGCAGAAACGTTGAAGGCATTGCACAAGCTTTGACAGGAGTCCATGGACGTTCAACCTGCTAGTTCGACGACCATTCCTGATCCAGAAATGGATGCTTCCTTCACTCTCAAGCTCCAACAGTTAAAAACGTACCTATTTAAGGACGAATTTCTGGCTGCCGTCGCAGAGGAGGCCGCTGTAGCTGGTGATGTTTTCAAGATATTGGATGAACTTCCCAGTTTCAAATTCCTGCTCCCATGGCCGAGTACCTGATCGAATTCGAGGCCTTCTTTACCCAACTGGCTAAGGATCTTACTGTTTGTCAACAGGCCGACGCTCAGATCAGGAAAAATACCAATGAGATGAAACGCGAGTGGTACCTCAGTTCACTTTGCGAAAAGAAACTTGGGGATTTCGAGGCCAAGAAACAAGAGCGTTCTGATAAGTATCGTGTATTCGACCAGCAGATCTCTGACTATCAGGCTAAAATAGCTGAACTTACAAGGAAAATTACTGATGTCGAGAAACAAAAAGCCTCTTTGGATTTCACCGAACCTCTGCCTGCTCAAGAAGTGATTGATCGAGAGGTTACCCAAGGAATTGCTCACATCGAAACTGCCCTTGCACTAAAGGATACGATCAGCCAAATGTGGAAAAGGAAGACCCTTCTCAACAACAAGGTTGCTTATGAAATGACCCTTTTTGAAGACTTCATGTCTCGATTCCCTGTTTAATTGTAATTTACGTTTTCAATCATCTAACTTTTGTAACTCCGTTTGGAGACTTTTGTAAGCCATCTTGGCCCTTAGTCTATTTTGGCTAATTATTAATGAAAAGTTACCTTTTGATTCGAATCTCTTGTAACATAGGTTTATATTTTTTCAAATATTTCACATTTTCTCTTAAGATTCGTTGGTCCATTCCTATTTCTTAAATCTCGTATGCATTATTGCTGAACACTTGGATTACTTGGAATGGTCCCTCCCAATTTGGTGACCATTTCCCCAGCGTTCGATCCCTTCGATCCATAGGCAACACTGCTTTCCACACATAATCATTAACTACAAAGGTCTTCTCTCTAACCTTCTTATTATATGCTTTGGAAACTCGTGCCTTCTGGCGGAGTAATACATTTAACGTTGTCTTCCTTTCTTCGTCTAAGTCCACAGTTTCGTCTAGCATCATGCTCCAGTATTACTCCGACGGAATCTTATTTGTCATTGCACCCTAATTGACTGTAAACCAATCTCTGCTAGTAGTACGACGTCGTCACTGAATGTCAAATGAAACGGAGTCGAGTTGGTCGACTCCTTAGGGGATGTTCGACAAGCCCATAAAATTTGATCTAATGTCATGTGCCAATTTTTAGGTTTCCTGGCAACGTGTTTCTTGACGAGTCCAATCATTACTTTGTTGGCTGATTCGACCTACCAGTTTGCTTGAGCATAATATGACGTCGAAGTAACTACCTTGAAACCTGTTTCAGCTGCAAATTCTTGCATTTTTTGGCCAACAAATACGGAACCTCGATCTGTAGTGATGGTTTCAGGGATCCCAAACCTATATAAAATATGATTCTGGATGAATTCGATCACAGCTTCCTGGTCCACTTTCACTAGAGGTACAATGTCTATCCACTTTGTGAAGTAGTCTATACCCACAAGGATGAATTTCTGTTGTTTCGACGAGGCTGGTCGAATTTCGCCTATGACATCCAACGCCCACCCTCTAAAGGGCCATGGCTTAATAATTGCATGTAATTCGCTGGCTGGTACATGCTGAATGTTAGCATGTTTTTGACAGTCTTGGCATCCTTTTACAAAGTCCATACAATCCTTGAGCATGCTTGGCCAATAGACACCTTGTCGAAATAACAACCATTTCATCTTATGGCCAGTTTGGTGAGCTCCACATGTCCCGCTATGGACTTCAGAAATTGCTAGGTATGCATCTGTGTCTCCTAGACACTTAAGCAACACTCATTCTTGAGTCTTTTTCAGCAACTCATTTCCTATTAGAACGTAACTTAAAGCCCTGTATTTAGTCATCCTATCAGCTCTTCCCACCGAATTCTCCAAATACTCAATGATTGGTCTTCTCCAATCTGACGGCGATAAATTACTGATGGCAAAAACTTCAGAATTTCCAAAACTCTCGACCAAACTCTCTGTCGGGACGTTTGCCCCTCCAGCTTTTGGGATTGCTAAGCTTGGTGATGTTAGCACGTTTGACACCATCTTTTCTTTAATCTCAATGAAGTCTTTCAACTTCCCTTATAACATTTTGTACCCTGAGGCTATCTGTGCTAACTCGTTTGCCTCTTGATTTTCTATTCTGGGCATGTGCGTAATGCGGACAACCTCGAAGCGTTCCAACAGTCGCTTCGCCATTGTAAAGTACATCAAAAGAATTTCTTTGTCGCATTTATATTCTCTCGTGATCTGTTTAATCACTAGTTCAGAATCGCCCTTTATTTCAACTTTCTTGGCCCCCAAATCCTTGAGTATTTTGAGGCCAGTGATTAAGGCTTCATATTCTGCTTCATTATTAAAACATTTTACACCGACCTTACATTTGAATTTAGTCGGAATGCCCTCCGAGGACATTATTAAGATTCCAATACCTGTCCCATTTTTATGGTTCGACCCATCGAAGTATAACTTCCAAGGGTTAACGTCGACTATACATAGCGACGGTTCGACCACTGCGTGATCGACAATAAAGTCTGTAACTATTTGACCTTTCATAGCCCTTAGAGGGACATATGTCAAGGAAAATTTAGTTAATGCTAGTGCCCATTTCCCAATTCGACTATGCAGAATGGGTTTAGACAACATATGCTTAATAACATCAAAATGCGACGAAACATAAACATCAATTGGTTTGATATATTGCTTTAATTTCATACACAAGAAGTACAAGCATAGGCACAACTTTTCAATCATAGTGTACCTAGTTTCAGCATCTATTAACATTCAACTAAGGTAATAAATGGGTCTTTCAATGCCACTGTTATTCTCTTGTGCTAACATGCTTCCTATGGTCGTATTCGACGCAGCAATGTACAACTTCATGTTCTTATTCATACTAGGTGGCAATAAAATGGGAGGCTTTGTGAGGTATTCTTTGATGGCGTCGAAAGCCTCATGCTGCTCCCGTTCCCAGTGAAAATCACTTTCCTTCTTGGCCTTGAGCAATGGCGAGAACACCTTCGTCTTGCCACTTAGATTTGATATAAATCGTCTCAAGAAGTTTATCTTCCCCAACAAAGATTTGAGCTGTTTCTTTGTCGAAGGAGGCTTGAGATCCAAAATTGCTTTTGTCTTGTTTTGGTTTATCTCGATGCCTTTCTTGTGGACCACAAATCCCAGGAAGTCTCCTGCGTGAACACCAAAAGTACATTTTAGTGGATTCATTTTTAATCCATATTTTCTCAATCTTTCAAATGAACGTCGAAGGTGGTCAAAATGACCATTCTTTGATGAGGATTTGATCACAATGTCGTCAATATACACCTACATAAAATTCTCAATAAAATCATGGAATACAGCGTTCATGGATCTTTAAAAGGTTGCCTCTTCGTATGTTCCCAAAGCCCCAGGGCATCGGAACGCAGTTTTGGGGACATCATCTTCGGCTATGAGAATCTGATTATAGCCTGAGTAACCGTCGAGCATACTCAAATATTCGAAACCTGCAGCTGAATCAACTAGCATTTCTGCCACAGGCATCGAATATTTGTCTTTTGGGGTAGCGTTGTTCAGGTCCCTGAAATCTATACAGACTCGAAGGGTCCCATTTTTCTTGATAACAGGTACTATGTTCGCTATCCATTGGACGTGCCTTGCAGTTCTGATAAACCAACTTTTGAGCAGTCTTTCGATCTCCTGCTTGATCTTTAGAGTAATTATGGAGCAAATTATCGAGGCTGCTACTTTACTGGCCTTTTTCCTGGCTGAATTGGCAGTCGATGTTCCACTACACTTCGACTCAAACCAGGCATTTTGCCATAATCCCAGGTGAAACAATCCTTGTATTATTTCAATACCTCGATCGGCTTGGCCTTCATCTTCGACCCAATTTTAGTGCTTACGTAGGTTGGTCTTTTTTTAATCCCATCTCCTAGGTCTATCTCCTCGAGTGGGTCTTACGCTTGCATTCTCTGCAGCTCTTTGGATGGGTCTTTCTCAAACCCCAAAGGCTCATTACCGTAGATGCAATTACTTGTGCATTGCCGTCGGCTTCACCAGTTAAGTTTTGTTGCTTCTTCGCTTCTAGTGCCGAATTTCTTTTGTTTTTAGCCAAATAGGCCGAAATTCGAGTCAAACTTTCTGACTCAGTAGTCATTTTCATTGACTACTGGCCACCCAACTGATGGATTTTCTTATGTAGGCTCTATTTTTTCGTCAGCAGCATCCTAAATGAACCCATAATCAGGATCCAAATTCAAGACACGACCCGTATCGACAGAGGTATAAGACTGCGATCCATCGTCACAAGGTGCCACATTAGCCAGGTGTTGGTCAAAGGACTTCTTCGTACCCTTCACTTCGTCAATCTTGTAATAGCTCTGATCAACCTCAATATTATCGACGATGCCATCCTTCCTCCAGATACTCAATCTCTGGTGTAAAGTCAAAGGCACCGCCCCTATCCTATGGATCCACTCTCGACCCAACAACAAGTTGAAATTGGCATTCGAGTTTATAACCATGAAGAGTGTTGATCTAGTAGTTGTACCCACGGCTAGGTCGACTTGGACAACTCCAAGAATGTTGCTAGTTTTCCCCTCGTAATTGGATAAAACCATGTTTTTTTGTCTGAGGTCAGCCTCCGTTTTCCCAATCTTCTTAAATAAAGTATGAGGCATTAAATTGACAGCTGCCCCTCCATCCACGAACACTTTGTTGACTGCCGCTCCGTCGACCTTTGCTTTTATGAATAACGGTTTCAGATGGCACATCATTCCGCGACTAGGTCTCTCAAACACGACCCTCTGCTCTTCTACCACACCACTGTTCATAACATAGTAACATAGTTGTTTGTCTTCCGCAGTTTCATTTGGCACAAAGTCTTCGTCTGCTTCAGAGACTTTCGACACCATATCATACTCCACTGGCAGTATCGACACGATACCACAGTTTACGACGAAATCTTCACCGTACGTGTCATCATTGGTATCATCAAACATATCTTCGTCGAATTCATCTTCTGGTGACGGGGAATATTCTCCATCTGACTGGGGAGAATACTTTGGTTCTTCTTCATCTGACTAGGGAGTGTACTCCGGCTCTTTCTTGCTCTCGACCACGGATGTGCACTTCGAGCTTTGGGTTGATACCACCCCTTTTTCTCCTGAAGCCTCAACAGTCACTGCCATTGTTTGATTCGTCAAGACTTTTTCCTTCTCGACCCACCTACCTTTCGGGTATTGCGTTTTCTGTCCAGAGGTCCCGAAAGGTTTCAACTGTGAAGTTGAAGCCTCTTTTCCAGCCTTCTTGTTTCGCTGGTAACGCCTCCATTGAGTCCTTGTCATAGGATTCTTCCCTTTGTAATTGGGAGACATCACATAGCCCCTGGGTTCGACCCTTTTGTCGGGGGTCTTAAATTCCTTCTCGAGATCCAACACCTTCCATTTCGGCCTCTTGCTCCCTTTTTGACTCACTGGTTCCACCCACTTTTCTTGTGGAGTGTCTGATGGTGGAACAAAGGTCCTGGGTCGTGTTTACTGGAACAACTCCTTGTACTTCTTGTTTCGTCGAGGGGCACCGCTCTGGTCGAACACGAATCTTGGGACATGCGGCTTACCATTTAGTAGTGTCTCTTTCTTGCCAGCTTCGTATTTCTCAGCATCTTTTTCGTCAAAAATGACATTGCACCTTGGGCATAACACAACCTTAGACCCACTCACCCTGTATTTCTCCTGGAAGTCTGTCAGGCTTTCGCTAGTTTGAGGGATACTGCCTCTAGTTCTCCTTCTCCAGTCTTTTTGTCGGAACCATCAGTAGTTTCGACCATCATGCATTCAAAAGATTCAGTTGTTAAAGGTTTGACGAGACCTTCAGTAGTCTCAACCATCATGCAATCATAAAGCTCAGAGTATAAGGCTTCTTCGACCTTCAGAGGGTCTGTGTCAACTTGCATCTTCGGCCTTTTTCCAAATTGAAGTCGGCCTTCCTTCAAAGTTTTCTGCACCAGATCCCTGAAAAGAACACATTGAGCTGTTTTATGACCAAGGAAATTATGAAACTTACAAAATCCACTTTTCTTCTTTTGCTCTAATGGGGGATCTTTCAAACCAGGAGGAACAATAATCTGACCATCTTTAACTAATAAATCAAATATTTCGTCACACTTAGATACATCAAAAGTATAAGTTTTAGCAACGTATTTATCTGTTTTTTCAGTTTCGACGGGATTTTTCCCGTTTGATGGTTTTAAAATTTTACACGTGTAAGGAGGACCTGGCTTGAGTTCAGCCACGTTAACCTCGCTTTCGTCGACGAGCTCTTCATCGCCAGAAGAGTATTCATCAACGGCTACATACAAAACTTTCTCTTTCTTATGGTATCTGCTAGTTTTGGTTTTTTTGGCTTTCAAACGTTCGACCTGTCGGACCCTATCAGCTAACTGCGCCTTATCTTTAAGATATTGCATGTCCAACTTTTTTCTGATTGAATAATTTAGGCCGCCCGCAGCCATCTCGACTGGCTCATGTTCAGGTACTTGAGTGAAGCATCGTGCTTTCAAAAGTCTAAACCTGTTGAGGTACTGGTCCACCGACTCTGTGGCCTTGCGTTTTACACTGGCCAATTCTTTCAGACTAATTTTCGATTGTCCCATGTAAAACTGTTCTTGAAACAATCTTTCTAATTGTGCGCATGTATGGACAGACTGTGGAGGTCACGTTGTGAACCAAGTAAACGCGTTCTTTGTGAGGGAAATTGGAAAGTATTTCATTTTTAAGTCCTCATTATTTGCTATGTCACCAGCTTCAGTTTGATATCTGGCAACGTGTTCGACGGTGGACTCTTCAGTCTCTCCGACGAATTTGGTAAACTTTGGAACCTTTCATCCCCTAGGCAGTTCTGTTTGCAAAACAAAATCTGGTAATTGGGACGTATATGTTGGCCGTCGAAGGCCTGGGTTCGCTCCATTCTGCACCATGATCTGTTCCACCATAGCTTCTAAGTTTGGTTCGCCAGCCTGTCATACCCCAAAATTTGACCACTCATTGTTAAAATTCGATTGTGTTTTCACTTCGTGTCATCTGCATATCATATCATCTGTTTTGTCATGCATATTGTTTGAATTTCCAGTCGAAATATACGCATGGAAATTTCAGTCATTTTTGGTTAATTATGCGGAAAATCGATGAACGGACGTTTTTTCAACTGAAGTTGCAAATGTTCATTTTCCATCTATCTTTCGCACAAATTTAAGTTAATCTCATTTTATTTTTATTTTTTTTACACATATATAATAAAAACGAAAATAAAATAAAAAAATAATAAAAAAAATATATTTATATTTTTTTCTTTCTTCTCACGTTATATATATATATATATATATATATATATGTTTATATGTTTATTTTTAGAAAAAATAATGTAAATTCATATATTTTTATACAATTTTGTTTTTTTATGAATTTTTGGTTTTTATGTATTTTGTTTTAAATAAATTTTATTTTTAATACCATTTGTTTTTTTATATAATTTGTTTTATATGCCAAATTCATCTTTGTTATATATATATATTTTTTATTTTGTAACAAACTTTGAATTTTTGAATAAAAAACCATTATTAATTTTGAATTTTGAATCTTATGCACCAAGTAATGGAGACTTGGAATTCAAACTTTGATTTTTTTTTATTATTCTATCTTTTTCTAACTTGATCACCAAGTTTCTTTTTCCTATAAATACCACTAAAATTCTCATTTCAAATTACACCAAACAATGTAGTAAACTTGTTTCTCTCTTCTCTCTAATCTTTCTATGTCACTTATAAACATGGAAAAATTGTGGAAAATTCACACACACATTTATAATTTCAATTCAATTCTAACCACTTAATAAGAAAAAAAGTATTTCTATGTGATCTCTGGTTTTCTATGTTTGTTTGGTTTTTCCTTTGATGCAGGAATTCTTGATCA
This sequence comes from Lathyrus tuberosus, assembly GCA_022829125.1. Classification (NCBI taxonomy): domain Eukaryota; kingdom Viridiplantae; phylum Streptophyta; class Magnoliopsida; order Fabales; family Fabaceae; genus Lathyrus; species Lathyrus tuberosus. The sequence continues at coordinate 4,813,024 of JALAZF010000111.1, read as the reverse complement.
ATATCTTGACAATCATTGGATGCTTAAAAGCTTTGTCGGGTATTTTGGGCTCGTCTGACGCTCCTCCGCTTGTGTGAAAATTCACCAGTGTTCGATACACTTTATATTTAATATTTGCTTGTGCATCATGTTTATGATTAAATAAATCTTCTTTACAAACTTTTTTCAAAACACTTATGGGCCTCTATTAGAGTGTAAGACCCAATCCCCTTTTATACCAAAACCATTTTGGGCCTCAGTCATTGTATAAGTCCCGATACGTTAGAAAATCTCGGTGTCTCACGATGCTTTGCCGTGAACTTTCTGTTTATTTTACATGATGTTTTGCCGTGTATTTTCTCTCTGTTTATCCACGATGTCTTGTCGTGTATATATTTTATCACATGATGTTTTTCCATGTATTTATTTTACACGATGTTTTGCCGTGTATATGCTTTTATCCGCCACGATGTTTTGCCGTGTATATTTTATCTGCCACAATGCTTTGCCGTGTATTCATCTATTCCGTGATGTTTTGCCACGTATGCATGTTCCCTTAGGGTCTCTTAGTTCAAACTTAATTTTCGATTAGAGATAGACATTAGAATATTCAACCAAGCATGATAACTTTAGGTTAAATTTCCCCTCTCGCTGCCGTGCGATTTAAACTTTATTTTCTGTAGTTCGTGCCCCTTAGGGGCGAACTACGACCGCTCTGATTTCTCAAGATCCCGTTTGAGAATACGTAGGCATAAGACTACAAAGTCTTAGCGAGCGACCTTTTTATTTTTATCTCTTTCAATCCGATGTTTTCCCGGATATTTTCAACCTTTTATCATCTCTTTACATCCCACGTTTTCCCAAATATTTGTATTTTCAACCTCTTATTTTTTATCTCTTTTTATCCGATGCTTTCCCGGATATTCATATCTGCAATCTTTTCTTGCAATCCGATGTTTTCCCGGATATTCATATCGTTTCTTTTCAAAACAACTTTCCTTGTGATTTAAATTCAAATTCCTATTTGTTATCAAAACTTTCTTCAATTTCTTGAACAACTAACAATACAACATGGAAGCTCTACAACGGGTAAGTGTTTATCCGCTTTCATTTACTGCTTTCATATACATAACTGTATTGTGGGAAGTTGCGCATGGTTAGTCTTCTTTCATACCCTTTTAAAATACTTGTCATATATAAACTATATATATACTAGTATAGTTATTTAGAGTTTTCCCCGACAACTAGGTCTAGAACTAGGTAAAGCCCTGTTGGTCACTCTTGAATACAAACAAAACTAGATCCCCATAGGATTACCGGATACAGTCTTCTCTTCTCTTGGGGTTAAACAATATGGAACAAAGAGAAAGGCAGTTTTCTCGGTGAACCTTTTCTCAGACTGTCACCCATAGAAATTGTCAAAGAAATTCTACTCCCCAGAGTTGATCTATTCTCCGTGAATAGCATCTCTTGAGTTTCTTCCAAACCCTCGAACTTTCCTGGAATGATCTCTTCTCTGTGAATTGCATTTCTTGAACTTATCTTGGTTTGGGGACCCACAGGCTTCCTAAAAGCATCCCCGCCTCCTCTTGGGCGTTGTACAAGGACCCTCCGGCTTCTTAGAAGTTCTCATGCCTTCTCTTGGGATTAGTACAAGGACCCGACGACCTCTTAAAGGTATAGGAACAGAACCTAGTCATCCTTTGCTAGAGCAGTCTTTCTAGAGTCAAAACATCAAACAAATTTAGGGTTGATTCTCATCCCTTAAAACATCAGCCTCCTCTTGGGCATCGTACAAAGATAAACCCAGTAGACTCGGACAGTCTCATTTCCTCTTGGATTTCAAAGAACCCTTTTTATCTCCTTAAATACAGGAAAAACCCTTTCCTCTTTATTTTAAACATCCGACGCTTTCTCGGATATTCCTTTTCTTTACATCCGACGCTTTCCCGGATATTCCTTCTATTTTCATCCGATGTTTTTCCCGGATATTTATATCTCAATCTTTAATCTTTTCACTCTTTCAAATAAATTCCCACAAACACCCCTTTAGCTTCAATCTTGGGCTTTAAATAAGACACCAAACATCTTTTTCCTCCCACAGAATAGGAGGAACTACGATTGCTCTGATTTCCCTGTTTTCTTTAAACGGGAATTCGTAGGCATAAGATTGAGAAATCTTAGCGAGCGCACTAAACAAAAAAAAACCTTAGGTCCAGTACCTTACCAAAAACATTGAAAAACCCGAAAACAACAAAAATATCTTTTCAACATCTCTCAACATTCCCAAAGGAGAAACTTTCCCATTTACGACAAATAAACACCAGTAAGTAGAAAGCAGTAAGGAGAATTGCTAACAACCCATGGATAACCATGTATAGGATGGGTAATCGACAACTCCCCATTGTATAACCTGACCCCGAACTCCCCAGTCTCTTAGCATTTGTTAAAGAAAACATTTGCGTGCAAGGTTAGTTTGAGATAACTTCCATTTCCTTTCCACCTTCATAGGATAAATAAGAAATCAGATAGTAGCACCCAATCCCATCCGCAGGCGGATGTGGGCGGTCACAAAAACCGCGCTACACAGCCATGGCACCGTGTCGAACTTGCCTGACCGCGTAGTGTGGATCTTGGTTCCTATGAACTAACACAACGGGAGGCCTTTGGGCCACCCTAGGTGCGTGTTCAACCTCATGGGGTTGGTCAATTGTTTCGTCGAAGACTTCATTTTGACGAACTGGTGTCTTCGGCCTAGGTGGAGGCGTCTGTCGACCCGGTGTCCTAGGAACCCCTAGGAAATCACCTATATGTGTCATCTGAGTCACCAATTATTGGTAACTCTGGGCCGAATCTTGTATTAATGGTCTTAATATGGTGCCCATTTGCTGAATCAACGTGTGAACCATTTCGTGGTTACTCTCATCCATCTGTAGTCTCATAACTGTGACAGAACTGGAGGTGAAAGTTGGAACTGATTGAGATAAAAGATTGAACCCTGGGGGTCGATTAACTTGGTTTTCAAAAGGCCCTAATCCCAGGTACGGTGAGAAAACTGGCGACGAACTTTCCCCAAACACCGGACCACTAGAATGTAGACTCGACATGAACTCTGTTGGCATCCCAAAAGCTCGAGGCATGGGTATTGTGAAACTAGGAACATGTTGTCCTGTAGTCCCTGTCATTGTCGGCCTTGGTTCGGACCGACGTGGTGTTGTGACTGGCCCACTATGGGCGGTCGAAACCGCAGACACAGTGCCAGAGCCAACATCAGTTGTTTGCATCACAACTGTACTTTCCGCCGAAGACGGTTCTTCGTTCGAACATGGTGTCACCATCTTACCACTACGTAAATGCATACACTCAACTCAACGGTTCCCACCGGGCGTGCCAATTTGTTTGCACGCGGTTTTCGCGCGAACAACCTCTGGCCTCCTGTCGCAGGATTACTTGCGTGATCGGCCACGAAATCCCAGGACAAATGGTTAGAGTGTAAGTGAAATTGGTAGGATGGTTCTGATTTAGAGGAAGTTGGAAATAACTTGAAGAATAAGTGTATGCGAGGTGATAAATAAACACACAAATAAGTAAATGGCAAGATATCTTAAAATTTGGTAATGTAAATTTCTTTAAAAGGAAATGTGGACGCTGTCATACTATAGCGGGGAAATTTGTGAGTATAAGCTATTGATTAACTTAACTAAAAAAAACAAGAGTTGCCACCGCACTTTTATTTTATCCACGAAGGGAAAGGAAAAAGAGCGAACAAAACCTAAAGAGTTCTAAAAAAAACAAGAACAAACAGAGAATGGGTAAGGGGGGTTGGTTACGTTAAGGGAAGGTGTTAGCACCCAAAATGTCTATAGTACTCTATAAGAGCCTTTTGAAATATCTATCGCTTTTGGTTTGAAAATGGTTTGCTTGAAAGAGATTGGGGAGATGAGAAGAGAAATATTTTTTAATATTTTTGTGTTTGGAAAGACTTATCGCCTCATGCCTACGTACCTACGAAGTGCAATGTAGGATCAAAACCTCGTAGTTCGTGGTACAAATAACAAAAATGATTGGTTATTTTTCATTTTATCTTGAAAAAGACAACTCGTCATTCTCAAGAGAGAATACTCAACTAATTACCCAAAGGTATGGGAAAGAGGCATTTGCATCACATTTAAGATGGAGGATTTGCTTGGATAAAAATCAACAAGACTATCACTTCAACATCAAAGTGGAAAATAGCCATACTTTACGCAAAATACCATGGTTAGGAGCTTTACATCTCATAAAAAAAATGACTCATGTCTAATTCTTTTTGAAAAGTTTAAAAGAAAAAGGTGCACAAAGCACAAATAGTTTGAATGAGTTTTGTATTTTTTTATGTCTTTTTGAAATGGTCAAAATATGATTAACATGGATTGACATTTATTTAAGAAAACAAAGTTTAAAAAATCACTTGACCAAAGTCAAAGTTTATTATGAAAGCTGTTTTGAGTTTGAAAACAAGATTTTGAAAAAAGAGAGGAGATTTTGAAAATTGAAGAAGGGGTGGAGAAGAAGAGACTATCCTAGTGCATAAAATAAAAGCTAAGGAAAGAATGATCTAACCATATGGAGGCACTCCTCAACGCATAATAAGAAAAGAATTCCATCCTCTTGAGCCAATAAACAAGCCAAATAAAGGCTAGAATATCAAACTCCATAATGACCCAAAGCATAAGGGAGAGAATCCTAATTCTAAGTCCATAAGTCCATAATCAAACCAATAAGATCCTCCAATGCAAGGGATAATGGCCATAGTCCAACATTAAGAGCATAAGTCTTTTAGTGGTTTAATCCTTTATTAATGTTTTTGAGTCCAAATGGACAAAAGAAAGACAAAAGCACAAGATAATATGGTCCAAGTGGACAAAAGAAAAATGACATAAACATAAACATGATATGATCAAATGAGCAATGAACAATAAAAAATAAAGAGAGGTAGGGAGCGAGAAGGAAACATAAACAATATAGTTGGAAGTTAGTGATTAGTAGCACAAAGGCCCTAGTGCCATAAGCCTTCACCGATTATTCCGTTTCGCGTCTTGAACTATGTGGTTGAACATTGTGCTTAGATCAAGGTTAATGAAGACTTGTCAGAGGATTGATCGAATCAAAGCCTCTACGTAACAAGCTTCAAAATTTATGAGCCTAATACAAAAGAACAACCATGCTTGGGCTTACACAAAAAAAAGGTTTGGGCCACGAAAGATCAAGTTCCGATTCGGAGGGAGGGACAAATGTAGCGCTATGTTAAGCAATCGCCAAGTAACTTATGTAAAAGTCACCCTACTCGAGGCCGGTCAATAGTGCTATTTGTGCTAATGCATGCTAGATGAACGATATGTAAATCGTCATCCGAAAGCAATACCGCACGAAAAGAAAATAGGTAGCGATCTAGTCTTGATCAAGAATTCAACAAAGAAATTCTAAGATCCATAAGACTTTCATCGATCAAAATAAAAAAAGGAAATAGATGAAGAGAAAGCCAAATTGAATTACACTTTCAAGATATTTTCATCTTCAAGTTCAATCTCTTTTAATTGATAAGTTTAAGTGTGAAAACATATCACTAATTCAAAGCACCTCAAATGAATTCAACAATTCATTTAAATATAGATTTGAACTAATGAATGATTAATTACTTTAACCATATCCAAAGTCCATTGAAATTGAAGAGAAATTAATCTCAACAATGCACTTCAAGGCTAAAATAAGAAGAAAGGGGAAGAAAAAGGATGAAAAACCAAAACAGTCCCAAAAACAAGTGAAAATCACATTCTGGAGACTGGTTAATCGATTAACATCCAACATTTAATCGATTAACCAATTCGTGCTGGTTTTGGTTAATCGATTAACACTGTAAAAACAGCAGCAAGTTAATTTGAAAATTGCAAAATCCTTGATCAATCATTTATTCAAACACCTCATAATCAAGGATGCAATTGTGCACGAAATTTTGAGTAAAACAACAGCAAAAACCACTAATCAAACACAATTACAAGATCCAAAGGATCAAGTAACAAGGATCCACCAAGGATCTACATTATGGAAGATGAAATTGAGGAAAATAAGCTTAGATGGAGGTTTAACTCAAAGTTGAACAAGATTCAATGTGAATTCTTGTTAACTTTCAAAAGAATAAAAGTGAGCTTTGAGTGAAATTTGTGGTTGGGGATAGAATTTGCAAGAGGTTTGTTGGCTATCAAAAACTTGTGAAATGAATGAAATGAGGCCTCTATTTATAGAATTTAGGCTTGGAAAATTTGGTGGTTTGGAATTTGGTTTGGAAATGAAAATTAGGCTTGGAATTTGAATTTGGAGGGAAATTAGCAAAAGAGTGGTGATTAGTGAAGGTGTATGGTAGGAATTAATTATGATTATGTAGGGGAATTATTTAGAAGTGATCTAGAATATTCCACATGTGATCAAAATGATGAAAATTGGTGCCAATTGCTGCAGAATTTGAATTTGCTGCCATTTTTCCAAAAATTGCACGTGTTAATCGATTAACCATTTTCAGTGCAAAATGTGTTAATCGATTAACACAGTGAAAAAATGAGAAAATTGGCTTTTTGTTGTGTTGTCTGGGCTCTGGCTCGATTTTTCTTGCTTGTCAAAGAAGGCATGAAAATAAATACATGAACCTTGGAGTCTCTTGAATAATAATCAATTAAATCTTGGAAACTCTTGATCAGATGAATTTTGAATTGTTTGCAGATCATCTTTGACTTTGTTCAGATGAAATTCATTCGAGCTGAGGAACTGATTTTGATATCCTTGGTCCAAATTCTTCCTAAAAAAGTTAGTAAAAGGAAAAGAAAAAAACATTTTTATTTTATTTTAATTAATGGTTAGTAAATATAAACAAATATAAACATCAAACAAACAAGAGAACAGAGGTACTTGGCGATCTCACCTAAGAAAAAACCTTCAGGGGATGGCAAAAGAACCAAAGCCTGTGATCTTGTTTGTGGTATGAGATGCAAAAGACATGTGGGATCTTAGGGGTAAAAATTAGGGTATTACAGCTGCCCCTATTTAAGTTTCTTCTATCCAGAGATACGAAGATGGGCATCTTTGTCTCAACGAGATAGAAGAGACTTAAATATAACAACAACCCAATTTTTGGCCCTAAGAGACCACAAAATGATATGATTATGCAGATGATATGCAGACACATGACCACTGTGGGGAGAAAATGCCACAGGAGACAAACAGAAGGCTGGGGATCAAAGAGAAAAGACTCCACATGGGAAAACAAAAGAAGGAAATCACATCTCAACAGGAGAGGAAACAATCTCCATTGGGGAAGAAAACAAGAGTAAGATTCCACCGAGGGAAAAATAACCAACACCAGGAATAAAGAGAAAAACTCGTTCCAAAGGGGAGGTAAAAACCTCGGCCGAGAAAAGATCATCCACTACCAGGCATCCGGTATTAGTATGATCAAAAGGAAAGATTTGCCAACTACTAACAAATTGGCAGTTACGACAAGGCAATCAACCAAAAGGATATGAGAAATATTACCCACTACCAATAAAGGGCAGGACGACAAAGGTAATAATCTCAAAATATACGTGAAATATCACCTACTACCAACTAAGGGCAGGACAACAAAGGGGATAAACTCAAACAGGGAGAGATTACCAACCATAAACAAAGTGATGGTTACAACAAGGTAACCAAATCTGGCTATATTACCTACTACCAATTAAATGGGCAATACGACAAAGGTAATAAGTCAGCTATATCACCTACTACCGACTAAACGGGCAGAACGACAAAGGTGATAAGCTCAAAAAGAGGGATTACCAACTATCAACCAAGTGATAGTTACGACAAGGTAATCAACCAAAAAGGGGTACGAGAAATATTACCTACTACCAACAAAGGGTAGGACGACAAAGGTAATAAACTCGAAAAGAAAGGAGAGATTACCAACTATCAAACAAATGATAGCTACAACGAGGTAATCAAACCCGACTATATTACCTACTACCAATTAAATGGGCAGTACGACAAAGGTAATAAGTCAGCTATATCACCTACTACCAACTAAACGGGCAGGACGACAAAGGTGATAAGCTTCCATTGCCAAAGCAAGGAACCAAAATTCAATCTAGGAATAAACCAGAGAGAAACGGTCAAACAAGACTCATCCCGAAGAGGAAATATCTCAACTGGGGATAAATTCCATCCAGACCAATGAACTGGGGAGGAAGGCTAAAACAAATATCTTCCACGAGGCATAAACTCAGTGGGGAATTAACAAAGATAGGCATTTTCTGCTTATAGGTCAACACTCTAATGGCGAGAGGACACACATGCTCCACGGGGATAACAACGCCAAAGAGCAGAGAAACACCAACACAGATGCAAAATGCACAATGCACTAACAATATGCCATGCACAACAAAAGAATGTGCATGCAATGCGTATGAGTATGAATATGCTGACAAAACAGACAAAAGGATAAGCAAAGGGTGGAATAAACATCATAACACCACTGAATACTCGGCTAATCTCAACAAGATAGAGATATCCCTAGCAGTTCTACTAGGGATTTAACTGAAGAAATCCTGCAAGAGATAAACATAAGCCATCAAAGGAAAATAAATCCTACTACAAGGCTCAAATATTGCTGGAGAAAAGAAGATACTCCTTGGGGAAAAACCCAAATATCAATCTTCTAACATCGATGATCCACAAAGAGGATAACAACGTAGACTCTGCTTTGAGGATGACAGGAAAGTTGTTGGGGAATCATATAACCCAAATCTTTCTGAATCTTCCTGGGGATCATAAAAATTCACAGGAACTTCCATTTCAAAAGGATGAAGAGATCTGCATGCGGAAAAATAATGAATCTGCTGGGGATTATATACACATAAATATCCACGCAAAATCCACTGGGAAAACAAGGCAGATCTGCTGGAGACACGAGAACACTCTCAGGGGGATTAACCAATTCTGAACAAAGCATCCTGGACTTGCTGAGGAAAGCAGCAAAAGTTCAAGCTGTGGGGGATTTTAGATCAATACTCATCATAAATGAGAGAAAACTAATAGGTGACTAATATATCAATATTCCTTGAATAGAGATATCATCAGTGACTTTACTAGGGAATAACCGCAATAGTGATGCCCAATCTTCACTGGGAGGAATCTCTGAATAAAACAATCTAGAGAGAAGTACACCCTGGGCTTGTCAGGGGAAAATAAGAAGTTAACATCACTGCTAAACTCTTGGGAATATCCAAAGCAAGAACAACACATCTAGAGGGTAAAACTCTTAGTGAGGATTCCTCGCATGACTTTTGTTGGGGACAACAAAAATGAATCTCTGCATGAGGACTGTCATCAAGGAGAGGTAAACCTCAGAACTACTCAACTATCTGACCATAACATAATCAGCTGGAGAAGATTCGGATCAAGACCTAGCTGGGGAAAAACCAAACAACATTGGACCTTATGAATTCAACACATCATAACAAACTTATCACCTTGTCAACAACTAATCACATTCATAGGAACAAGCTCTGCTAAGGAAATATCAACGAACTCTACTGGGGATCTGTCAATAAATTCTGCCAAAGGAGCGAGAATGAACCCTGCTGAGGAAAACATTGATCCTACCATTCTTGGAATAACCGTTGACATCCTTTTTTATATTCATAAATCAAAGGAAAATGTTTTTATAATTTTCAAAAATTCAAATCAATTATTCACATTTTGTTTCAAAAATCATCATGAAAAATAAATGAAATTTTGTAAATAGAAACAAAATAAGAATTGCAAACAAAGGGACAAAGGCCCAAATTTTATTGATAGAATGGTAGTCCGCAAATGACGTAACTCCATGGATCATTACAAAGTTTGAAAAATGGTAAATACATGGAAAGGTTTACATTGAAATACAATGACCACTATTCTCCCTAACAACTTTGAATTCCACTGTGCTCAAAACTTCAGCTGAGGATGATTGAAACAGAATCCTTGATAGACAATATTGCTTTCAACGATCAAGACTGGCCAGATGCAGTTACTTGCCATAATCCCTAACTTTTGCCTAGATTGCCCTCTCGGGTTTTCAATCTACCGGGATGATTATTTCTGTTTTTGTCTCTAATTTTTTCCTGGAACGCCCTTTCGGGTTTTCAACACACCGAGACGCTTATTTTTGCCTAAGCCGCCCTTTCGGGTTTTCAACTTAGCGAGCTGTTCTTTTATTTATTATTTTTTTAGGCGAAGTATTTCTTGACTGCATCGGCATTCACAGGACGAGTGAACTCTTCACCATCCATAGCTGTAAGAAGTAATGCACCACCAGAGAAGGCTCTCTTAACAACATATGGGCCTTCATATTTATGAGTCCACTTGCCCCTAGAATCATTGGTAAAAGCCGAAATCTTTTTAAGCATGAGGTCGCCTTCTCTGAATACACGAGGTCAAACCTTCTTGTCAAAAGCTTTCTTCATTCTCTGTTGATACAATTGGCCATGACACAAGGTCGTCATTCTTTTCTCTTCAATCAAATTCAACTGATCGTATATACTCTAACACCATTCAGCCTTAGACAATTCAGCTTCCATCAAAACTCTCATAGAAGGGATTTCAACTTCTACTGGGAGCACTGCTTCCATACCGTAAACAAGAGAGAAATGGGTTGCCCCTGTTGAAGTAAGGACGAATGTACGATACCCATGCAATGCAAAAGGGAGCAGCTCATGCCAATCCTTTTATGTAACAACCATTTTCCGAATAATCTTCTTGATATTCTTATTAGCAGCTTCAACAGCCTCATTCATCTTAGGTTTGTAAGGAGAAGAATTATGATGCTCAATCTTAAACTCATCGCATAATTCCTTCATCATCCTGTTATTCAGATTCGACCCATTATCAGTGATAATCTTGCTCAAAACACCATACCGACAGATGATTTAGTTTTTGATAAATCGGACCGCTACTTGCTTGGTCACATTGGCATATGATGCCGCTTCAACCCACTTGGTAAAATAGTCAATATCCACCAATATGAAATGGTGTCCGTTTGACGCTTTAGGCTTAATCATTCCAATCATATCAATGGCCCACATGGAGAAAGGCCATGGAGAAGAGATAACATTGAGAGGAGTTGGGGGCACATGAATTTTGTCAGCATAAACCTGGCACTTATGGCACTTCTTCACAAATTTGCAACAGTCAGATTCCATTGTCAGCCAATAGTAACCTACCCTCAACATTTTCTTAGCCATTGCATGCCCATTGGCATGGGTACCAAAAGATCCTTCATGAATTTCTTTCATCAACATGTCTGCTTCGTGTCTATCCACGCATCTCAGCAAGACCATGTCATAATTTCTTTTATACAACACATCATCATTCAAGAAGAAACTACCAGCCAATCTTCTCAAAGTCTTCTTATCTTTCTTGGATTCCCCAAGTGGGTACTCTTGATTCTGAAGAAAACATTTAATATCATAATACCACGGTTTATCATCAACGACCTCTTCAACCGCAAACACATGAGCTGGTCTATCAAGACGCATAACATTGATTTTGGGTACATCATTCCATCGATTCACCACAATCATGGAGGATATAGTGGCTAAAACATCTGCCATTCGATTCTCTACTCTGGGTATATGGTGAAACTTAACCTTATTGAAGAAAGTTGACAACCTCCTTGCATAATCTCGATAAGGAATCAAATCAGGTTGACATGTCTCCCACCCCCCTTTAATCTAATTAATCACCAGGGCTGAATCCCCGTATACATCCAGAATCTTGATTCTTAAATCAATAGCTTCTTCCAAGCCCATAATACACGCTTCATACTCTGCCACATTATTTGTGCAAGTGAACATCAACCTTGCAGTAAAAGGAATATGAGAACCATGAGGAGTAACAATTATTGCCCCAATACCATTGCCATACTCATTAGTAGCTCCATCAAAAATCAAACCCCAACGGGATCCAGGCTCAGGCCCTTCATCAGGTAATGGTTCTTCACAATCTTTAACCTTTAGATACATCACATCCTTATCAGAAAAATCAAACCTGATAGGTTGATAATCATCAATTGGCTGGTGTGCCAAATGGTTATCCAAAACACTTCCTTTTATCGGTTTTTGAGTTCGGTACTCGATATCATATTCTGACAACAACATTTTCCAATGAGCAATCCTCCTAGTTAAAGCAGGATTTTCAAAGATATACTTGATTGGATCCATTTTAGATATCAACCAAGTTGTATGATTCAACATATACTGGCGGAGGCGCTTAGCTGCCCAAGCTAAAGCACAACATGTCTTTTCAAGCATTAAGTACCGAGACTCACAATCGGTGAACTTCTTGCTCAAATAATAAATGGCAAACTCATTTTGACCAGATTTATCTTGTTGTCCCAAAATACAACCCATAGACTCTTCTAGCACAGTCAAATACATAATCGAGGTCTTCCTTCCACAGGAGGAGACAAAATCGGAGTCTCAAGCAGATACTCTTTAATTCTTTCAAAAGCTTTCTGACAATCTTCTGTCCAGACGCAACTCTGATCTTTGCGAAGGAGCTTGAAGATCGGCGCACATGTGGCAGTCATATTGGATATAAATCGGGAGATATAATTCAAACGTCCCAAGAATCCTCTTACTTGTTTTTCTGTTTTAGGCGTAGGCATTTCCTTAACAGCTTTAACTTTACCAAGATCAATTTCCATGCCTTTTTGGCTGACAATAAAGCCCAACAACTTTCCAGAACGGACACTAAAAGTGCATTTATTAGGATTCAAACGGAGCTTAAACTTTCTCAAACGTTGAAATAACTTCAATAAGTACTCAATATGATCTTCTTCATTCTTCGACTTATAAATCATATCATCCACATAGACCTCAATTTCTTTATGCATTAAATCATGAAACAAAGTAGTCATAGCTCTCTGGTACGTTGCACCAGCATTTTTCAAATCGAAAGGCATCACTCTATAACAGAATGTTCCCCAGGGTGTAATGAATGTTGTTTTTTCCATATCCCCGGGTGCCATCTTTATTTGATTATAACCGGAAAATCCATCCATAAAAGAAAATATATTGAAGTTAGCAGTATTATCTACCAATATATCAATGCGTGGTAGTGGAAAATCATCTTTCGGACTCGCTTTATTCAAATCTCTATAGTCAACGCACATTCGAACTTTTCCGTATTTCTTTGGAACAAGCACAATATTAGCCACCCATTGAGGATACTCAGAAGTCACAAGAAAACCAGCATCAATCTGCTTTTGAACCTCCTCTTTGATCTTTACAGCCATGTCGGGATGAGTTCTTCTCAATTTCTGCTTCACAGGTGGACATTCAGGCTTCAATGGCAAATGGTGCTCCACAATATTAGTATCAAGACCAGGCATGTCTTGATAGGACCAAGCAAACACGTCAACATATTCTCTAAGAAGCTCTGCTATCCTCTTCTTAACATCTAACTGAAGCAGTTCCCCAATCTTGACTTCTTTCTTATCATCATCTGAACCTGGATTAACCAATTCCACCGGCTCTTCATGAGGTTGAATGGCTTTTTCCTCGTGCTCAAGCAACCGAGAAATTTCATCTGGAATCTCTTCAATATCCTCCTCTTCAGCTCCAAACACAGGGAACTCAAAGTTGGGAGAGGGCATAGGGTCATTGTTTTCAATGGGTTTAACAATCAATCTGCACAATGATTTATGTTTGATTTTAGAATATGAATAAGAAGTGCAAGTATTATGTAGATAAAAGTGATTATCACATTATTTATTTTTTGGTTTTTTATGTTACCATTTTTCAGAAATAAAGCAAAAAGGGAAAACATAATATGGATAAACAAAATAATATTTTATTGATGATGATAAATATTGAAACAAAGCCGTCACAAATTCACTTTCACCTTGGGCTGAGTGAAAGGATTTTTTTTGAAAGAAACAAAAACAAATTACTTTGAAATATGAATAACAGTGGGAACATCAACAGTTATTCAATTCTGGCAGATCTGTCCATGTGTCACGAAATTGGGAAGTTCTTCCTCTTCATCATCTTCAATGATGGCAGCAGTAGAGTGATCTTTGTTGATGAATCCGGCGATGTGAAAGGCCTCATTAATACGCTTTAAATCTCTTCTGACCGTACCAGGCGTAAAGCCTAAACCAGTTTTGCCCAGGTTATCAACCACATCAATAACTCGGCCCCAACCATCAAACCGACCAGTCTCTAACACATGCAGAGCATCTTTCAAAGAAGACATGGGTAGCTCATTCTTCTTAACAGTTTTATCATCAACGGAAAGAGCTTGGAACGGAGTCCCAACAGTTTCGTCGGCATTAACATACGAAAAGGATGAAAGATGGCTCACTAGCATCGCTTGCTCGCCTCCAACAATTATCAGCTTGTCATTCTTAACAAATTTCAAATTCTGATGAAGAGTCGAAGTCACTGCCCCAGCTTCATGAATCCAGGGTCGGCCAAGCAGACAACTATAAGCAGGATGAATATCCATTACTTGGAAAGTAATTTGGAAGAAACAAGGTCCTATTTTGATTGGAAGATCAACCTCTCCTATCATAGTTTTTTGAGATCCATCAAAAGCTTTAACTACAACCCCACTATACCTCATGGGAGCACCTTGGTACGAAAACCTCGACAAAGTATATTTTGGCAACACATTCAAAGAAGAGCCAGTATCAACCAACACATTGGAAAACGCATCTTCTTGACAATTCATAGAGATATGTAAAGCCAATTTATGATTTCTCCCCTCCTCGGGTAACTCTTCATCACAGAACTCAAATTATTACATGCTACGAGGTTGGAAACAATTCCATCAAACTGATTAACAGTCACATCATTCTCAACAAATGCTTGTTCCAATACCTTCTGCAAGGATTGTCTATGAGCTTCACAATTCATCAGTAAGGACAGCACTGAAATCTTGGACGGGGTGTGCAAGAGTTGATCTACAACACTGTATTCACTCTTCTTGATCAATTTCAATACCTCATCCTCATAAGCCTTCTTATTTAAACCACTGGACTGACCAGAAGTATCGACATTATTCTCATCTTGAGATCGTTTTCCAGCAACAACATTCTCTACAATCTTTGGAGGCTCAGGAACAAAAACTCGACCACTCCGGGTCACTCTACTTACATCAACGATGCTTGCCACAGTATACAAAGAAGGAATGTGCACTTTATTACCATCTTCCACCATGGTAGCATTGTACTTATATGGAACAGCCTTGTCAGATTCATAGGGTACTGGACCGGGCAACCGAATAACCAAAGGTGTAACAGCGGTCTTTTGACTGTCACATAAGAGATAACAACTTGTTCAGGAATATTAAAGCATGGTGTAATAACATTTACCTCGTTTAGATATTCATCTATTTTAGCAGTGACTTCAATCAAATTCTCATCCATCATCCTTTGAGTGTCCCTCTTTACTATCACACAACCACGGGGATTCACGGAACAGATGTAACAAGCTGCATAGTCATGATCAATATCATGGTATTCACTTAAAAGAGCATGCATTTCCACAAGAGATCTGCGGATCTAACGGATATCAAAAATTTTGAATGTACCAGGACAACCATAAACCATATTGACAGATGCCTTACCATGATTGGGCAGCAGATTCGATTGTACATTAGGGTTGGAATCTTCGAAAGACAAAATACCACTCCTAGCCAGCCTTTGCACTTCCATATTCAATGGATAACAGTTCTCAGTATCATGCCCCGCTCCTCCCTGATGGAAAGCACAATGAGCTTTAGGTTTATACCACCATGGCAAATCTTTTGGAGCAGCAGGTGGTGCATGGGCCTGAACAAGATTCTTTTGAATTAAACAAGGAAGAAATTACGTGTAGGTTATCGGAATCGGATCAAAATCCTTCTGAAAATGGATCTGTTGATTGTTCTGTTGATTAGAACATTGTTGATGAGTCGGAGCTACCTGAACAATAGGAGTTGAATTGATAACAGGAGTAACAAATGCGACATGTTGCTGACACTGATTATTCTTACTGTAACTCTTTCTGCGTCCTCCACGGGGAATAGCATTGGTCTCACCCTCTTTCTTCTTGGCAAGTCCCCCCCCCCCCCCCATATTTCTTAGAATTACCAGCAGAATTACCATCTTCTGTCAATCGTCCCTTGCGGATACCTTCTTCTAATCTCATCCCCATATTAACCATTTCATTGAATTCACTCTGGGCACTAGCAATCATAGAAAGGACTCAGAGTTTTCAGAAAAATCTTAGTCGTCTCTTTTTCTTCCAAAGGGGGATTAATTTGAGCAGCAATCTCGCGCCACCTCTCCGTGTATTCTTTAAACGTTTCCTTATCTTTCTGAGCCATTGCTCGAAGGTGGTCACGATCAGGAGCCATATCCACATTATACTTATACTGCTTCACAAACGCCTCACCCAAATCTTTGAAAGTGCGAATTCAAGTACTGTCGAGTCCCATATACCATTTCAAGGCTGCACCAGACAAACTGTCTTGAAAGTAGTGAATGAGAAGCTGATTGTTATCGGTCTGAGTCGACATCTTACGAGCATACATAGTCAAATGACTCAACGGACAAGAGTTACCCTTATACTTTTCAGAGTTAGGGATCATGAACTTATGTGGGATCTTCACATTAGGAACTAGGCATAACTCATGAGCATTCTTCCCAAATAGCTCTTTACCCCTCAAAGCTTTGATCTCTTTCTGCATTTCAGCAAACTGATCTTGAATCTCTTCCATTCTATCATAAGCACTGACATTTTCACTTTGAGCAATATGGAAAATTGGCTCTTCAACAAAAGGAACAGTATGAACCACAGGTTGTGGTACCGACATCACAGGCGGGACAGTGGGAACAACTGGAACTTTAGGAGGTGGTGGTGGTGGTTGATAACCTTCAGGAAAAAAGTTAAGAGGCATGCCCCAGGGGAAGCCAGGAGGCATGGAGTGTTGAGGAACACTAACAAGCGCCACAGAGATGGGCGTAGAGACAATCTCAGAAATGTATGTCCTTTGCACAGGAGTTGAAAGCGGAGGAGGAGGTGGTTGATTTTGAGCAGCAACCATTGCTTCCATCATAGCAGTGAGTCTCTCCAAACTATCCTTCAAATTTGATACTTCTTCACGAAGCTCACGGTTCTCTTGTTGCAATTGATCCATCTGTTTCTTCAGATTAGCTCGAGTATTATACTGGCGTGACAACTTGGCTGAATGAAGACCAAAAGAAACATAAGACACCTGGAAAAAGCAAGAAACAATGCAAGAGATGATGCTTGATGTGCAAGTGCAAATGCAAAGTTTCAAGGCATTATAAGGCATATCACAAACATCATTATTTGAAATACTAAAATCTCATTCATTAATGATGGAAAAGATTACATCTTGGAAGTACAGATTCAAGAATCCTAGAATAAAAGAGAATAAAAGAGAATAAAGATAACTAGATCTATAGAGAATCTCATGAGAAGAAGTCCCAACTCTCTCTTCCAGCTTCTTGATGTGGGCCTGCATCTGAGCCTTCTCAATCAGCAACTGATCGACGATCAACTTCCAAGGAGATTTTGAACTCTTCAGAATATCAGAAACTGGCTGAATGCGAGAGAAAAATAAATCCTCTTGCACCTTTCTCTTCTTGTTGGCGACTTCATCTTCATTCTTCTTCTTGAAGTGCTCTTGAATTCTTGCATTCTCTAACTCAACAATCTGATACTTGTTCTTCCAAGCATCTCTCTCTTGTTGCATCTCGGCCAAAGCGATCTGAAGCTTCTCTGTATCTTCCATAAAGTAGAGGATATGCTTCTTAGCAGTTAGAGACAATGGCTCCTGACGCGTATAAGGCATCTTTAAAGTAATAGCTATATTTTTAACCCACTGGTGGTAAGGTTCTGAAGAGACACAATTCGGATTTCCCAAACTTTCCTTTCCTTTTCTACGAATGTTGCGTCAAGATTCCAAAATCTCTCTCTTGAGAGCAACCTGATATTCATCTTCCTTGAAAAAGACACCAGCCAAATGAATGTTCTTCGGTACCTCTCGCAAAGGATATCCCAACTGACGACGGGCCAACACCGGATTGTAGCTGATTCATCCCTTTGTACCAAGAAGAGGCACGTTGGGAAAATCACCACAACTATCAATAATTGATGCTCCGCAAGTGCACAGATTTATAGAAGTAATATAAAAGATTGTCGAATCCACATAGACCAATGTCAACCTACTGTAATCTATCGTTGCTTTGTAAAGCTAAGGCTATGATTAAAATGGTAGGAAGGGAAATATAAACGCTAATTACTAAAGGTTCGAAAGTAATACTAAAACGAGGCCGAAATATGATTTTCGTGCACCTAAGGGACTTGTAGAATACGGGTACTGCTTATGACTATACTACCATTCCGTAGGAAATGCCAACTTAAAGACTCCGTCTCACACTCTCGCGCTATTGACAAAAGCCACGCCTAATGACCCCAAGATTTTGCTCTCGCTGGCTCGGTAATTAAAAGACGCATTTTGAAAACCAACAAAGCCTAAACGAAGCCTAAAGCACTCTCGCTGTGTTTAGGATCGATGCTCTGTGTCTACTATCTGGTGCGTACCTCAAACTCTCGCTCTATCAGACACACCTTAATGCATTTCTTACTCTCGTGACAAAACACTGTTAAGCAACCCCTCGCTCTCACGACAAAGTCACCTAAATTAAACTTAGACACTAAAACCAGAATATCGAACAGTCGTATTTTCATACCGATGGTTCCTACAGAGTCCCATCGGAACGACGATCCTCATATGACAGTCTCTAATTATAATTAACTGGACATAATTAAATCTGATCTTAACATGTTAAAGCATTCAAATTCTGGAACTATCATATTAAAACAACTTCAAATATAATCTATACTATAATGTAGTAAATAAAGAACCTGTAAAAATGCGGTAAATGGAACTACACTCGAATACGAAAATGGCGGCAAGATTTGTATTGATACTTGAAGTGATACAGCAGTACAAGGAAATAGAAAATACAAAGTGCAGCAATTCCTCAGTATGAGTAATTGCTGCTTTGAAACTGAAAATATATGCCCAAGTTCTAAAACGCGATTCGGCAGTGCTTCCGCGCAACTTTCCGCTCCAAATGCAGACCTACAAGGGTATATTTATAGAGGGAATTTGGCTCCAAGAAGGTCTGGGTCGATTTTGAATTCAAACAAGCAAAATTGTCACTGAAAAACTGCTCTCGCGCATAATGGCGACCGTCATTGATTCAAAAGGTGATTTCCCTCCTTTTTTGGGACATGGAGAACGCCTTTCTCTTCTGTAGGGGCAAATGGCGAGCGCCATTCAGTTAGGGAGGCCAAAACTTGCATTTTTACTGTTTTTCTTCACTCTTCAGCTCTGTTTTCGCTCTTTTTTTCATACTTGCCGATTAAACACCTGTCGACATAAAAACAAAGGAAAACATAATAAATCAAAGCAAATAGTATGAAAGACTCGATAAAACGGTACTAAAAGTGAGCGTAATCAGTCGGAAAATGCGATACGAATTCGAGTTATCCACACCCCCACACTTAAACCATTGCTTGTCCTCAAGCAATTAACCAACACGGTAAAAAGAAAATAAGCACGGTTCGAAACATAGGCACAACGAGACTCTAATCATACGTGGCTGCTAGGCTAATGTTTGATCGATAGGTACTAAATAGTGAAAACAAGGATATCGTAACGACACATCTCCACATTTGCGGACAAAGACTCCCTTCCTATGCAGTACCAATTTAAATCATGACATTATAACTCGACCTACATCCTTCATCCTATTTCACCTCTTTTTCATTCTCGCGCAATCACATTAAGCCCGTTATCCTTTGTACTTACATGGTAAGCGAACCTATTTGTGTTATATGATCTCGACATTCAATTTTTTTTTCTTTTTTTCACATTATGTTTTCTTTTGCTTACGAATTTCAAGAGTCCGAACCTTTAGGCTAAATGGTCGGGCGAGGACCACCTAACTTAGCGGGAACATGTCTTTCATTCATTTTTTCTATAAAAATCACATTATTCAAATTTTTGAGATCAACACATATTTGCATCAGTTCGTTACTTAGTTTGTACACAAAGATGGTGCTGACTGCTAGAATAAACTAATCAAGAGGCTACTTCTAAGAAAATAGGCATAAGGTCTTGGCATAATGTCTATTTAAATCAATATCACATACTTAGGGAATCTAAGGTGTAGGAACAGTACCGATATTTACAAAACTTTCCCAAGTTTATCTAACACAGCCTAAACCAACTATATACTTTCAGAGTGTCGTACCGTGAATCGAAACAAAAATAGTTGGAGGTTAAAATTTTTAAAATTTCGGGGAAATTGAATAACAAGTGAAAACCACGCATAAAGACTCAACAACACATGCAAAGACTCGACAAAACATTAAAAACAGATAAAATTCCTAAAAGCATGAAATAAACTAAAAAACAATAAATCAAACTAAAAACCGATAAATATAAAGCGACAAAGTTCCTCCCCCACACTTAAATCAAACATTGTCCTCAATGTTTTGATAAAAGGTGGAAAAAGGAAAGATATAACCTGTATGAATGCTACTGCGTGCCAAATCCTCGCTGATCTTGTTCTAGTTATCCATCTCTTCACTGACCACTTCTACTTTGGCGTCTGGCATTTTATGACATCTTTAATTACACAATTCTTGAATAAGCTAATCATATTTGCCCGCTTCTGGAGGAAGTACTTGCAAAAATGTGTTAGAAAAATATGGTGCGGTGTGTGCAGGTGGAACATGACCATACAAAGAACGAGGAAGAGGTGAGTTACTGACGGGAGAGACATGCTCTCTCCTATCATACTCATCATCGGTGTCACCACCAGCAGCGACATTCATAGGAATGTCCGTGGGCACCAGCTCATCTCTAGGATCGAGAATTTTTGCCTAGATGTAGCTAAGACAGGACAAGCAATACATTCTTTATTTTCTGCAAACACAAACAATAAAAGGAAAACATTAAATTAAATTAAAATCTCGTGGGTTGCCTCCCACGCGGCGCTTTGTTTAACATCGATAGCTCGACGGCTAATAATCTTCGGTTTCCATGGCCACTTATCAAGCCATCTCACATATCCCTCACCTTTTGTTTTCTTCCTTCTGTGGGATGGTTCATTCTTTTGAACTTGTGGTGGTGGTTCTGGATCTATCCTAAGTATCAGTTTTTCAAGTTTAGGCTTAGTTAATTCATCCACTACCTCAAAATCTAACTTTACCCTCTTAACAGTGATGATATCCCTAGTTTCACGGTCCTCGAAATTTCTCTTTTTATGCAGGACCTCAAACAAAGATGTATCGGTGTGGATATTTTCCAATACCTCCACATATATTTTGGATTTGGAGTCTACCTTAACTTCTACAAACCTTTGCGGGAAAGAAATTGGTGGGGTATAGGGAAGTGGAACAATAATAGATGCTTCATTCTCTACCTCTTCGACAACCTCCCTTTCGGGTGGCGATAGTGGATTTTTCTCAATCTCTACGCTTTTCTCACCATAACTCTCCTCAAATTCATTGTCGCTCTCCTTAGGGTTTTCTATTGGTTCTTCACTACTGGTTGTTACAACATCCACGTGTGTCTCAAGGGAGTGTCCTATAGGTGTCTGGCCAAGCAGAGAGATTTGAGTCTCCAATGCCTCAGTGTGAGTCGCGAGGGACTCGACCTCAGTGCTCATCTGCCTAAAGGTTTCATAAGTTTGGAGATGTTATTTTCTAAACTCTTCATTCTGGAGAGTTTGTGTCTCTACAAAGCGCTCCATCATAAATTCTAGCCTAGAATTAGTTGTTGTTTCAATGAAATCCTCCATTAATTTTTCGAGGTTGGAATTATAGGATTCTTGCGATTTCTCAAAGTATTGGGAGTGGTAATCATATAGGAAATTAGGTTGAGAGTGAGTGAGCGTCGCATTGAAATCCTCCATCAACATTTCGAGGTCGGGATTATAGGATTCTTGTGGTTCCTCAAAATATTGAGAGTGGTAATTGTAGAGGTAATTTGGATGTGGTTCCTCGAGATATTGTGAGTGGTAGTCATATAGAAAATGCGGGTGATACATAGTTTTTTTTGTGTTTTTTTTTTCAAACAAGAGTGCCTTAGTCTATACGGTGCAACAACGGAATCACAATATTGACCGTTGGTCCCCGACAACGGTGCCAAAAACTTGATGCTCCGCAAGTGCATGGATTTATCGAAGTAATATAAAAGATTGTCGAACCCACAGAGACCAATGTCAACCTACTGTAATCTATCATTGCTTTGTAAAGCTAAGGCTATGATTAAAATGGTAGGAATGGAAATATAAACGCTAATTACTAAAGGTTCGAAAGTAATACTAAAACGAGGCCGGAATATGATTTTCGCGCACCTAAGGGACTTGTAGAATACGGGTACTGATTATGACTATACTTCCATTCCATAGGAAATGCCAACTTAAAGACTCCGTCTCACACTCTCGCGCTATTGACAAAAGCCACGCCTAATGACTCCAAGATTTTGCTCTCGCTCGTTCGGTAATTAAAAGACGCATTTTGAAAACCAACAAAGCCTAAACGAAGCCTAAAGCGCTCTCGCTGTGTTTAGGATCGATGCTCTGTGTCTATTATCTGGTGCGTACCTCAAACTCTCGCTCTATCGGACACACCTTAATGCCTTTCTCACTCTCGTGACAAAACACTGTTAAGCAACCCCTCGCTCTCACGACAAAGTCACCTAAATTAAACTTAGACACTAAAACCAGAATATCGAACAGTCGTATTTTCATACCGATGGTTCCTACAGAGTCCCGTCGGAACGACGATCCTCATACGACGGTCTCTAATTATAATTAACCGGACATAATTAAATCTGATCTTAACATGTTAAAGCATTCAAATTCTGGAACTATCATATTAAAACAAATTCAAATATAATCTATACTATAATGTAGTAAATAAAGAACCTGTAAAAATGCGGTAAATGGAACTAAACTCGAATACAACAGTACAAGGAAATAGAAAATACAAAGTGCAGCAATTCCTCAGTGTGAGTAATTGCTGCTTTGAAACTGAAAATATATGCCTGAGTTCTAAAACGCGATTCGGCAGCGCTTTCGCGCAACTTCCCGCTCCAAATGCAGACCTACAAGGGTGTATTTATAGAGGGAATTTGGCTCCAAGAAGGTCTGGGTCGATTTTGAATTCAAACAAGCAAAACTGTTAAACTATCACTAAAAAACTGCTCCCGCGCATAATGGGGACCGCCGTATGCCTAATGGCGACCGTCATTGGTTCAAAAGGTGATTTCCCTCCCTTTTTGGGACATGGCGAACGCCTTTCTCCTCTGTAGGGGCAAATGGCGAGCGCCATTCAGTTGGGGAGGCCAAAACTTGCATTTTTGCTGTTTTTCTTCACTCTTCAGCTCTGTTTTCGCTCTTTTTTCCATACTTGCCGATTAAACACCTGTCAACATAAAAACAAAGGAAAACATAATAAATCAAAGCAAATAGTATGAAAGACTCGATAAAACGGTACTAAAAGTGAGCGTAATGAGTCGGAAAATGCGATACGAATTCGAGTTATCAATAATCATCGCTCCAGAAGGAACACGACTACACCAATCAATATCAGAATGAGTGAGAGACATAATCTTCCGCGACCAATATAAACCATCCTTGAGGTTCTAGAAAGCTGCAGACTTCAGCAAGTGAGAAACAAACCACTTGTAGAGCAAAGGCGCACAACAGATAATCATCCCTTCACCATGGAAATTCCTGAGGTGAATAGAATGGTAAGCATCAGCAAGCAAAGTAGGAACTGGATTCCCAATCAAGAAGATCTGAATAGCGTTGATGTCGACAAAGTTCTCAACATTTGGGAAGAGGAACAATCCATAAATAAGCAAGGAAAAAATAGCCTCAAAAGCAACTATGTTCTTCACACTAGCAAAGTGATGTGCTCTATCCATCAAGAACTTAGCGGGTAACCTAAGAATCTTTCCTTTGGTATCCATGCGAGCCTTAATCTCAGAAACCTTCAAGTGAGTAGCCTTCGCAATAACGTCATGCTCGGGAGTGGGATCCAAACCAGAGAAAATCCGACCATGAACAGGCAAACCAAGCAGGAGAGAATACTCCTCTAGCATAGGTAGCAACTGATAATCAGGAAAGGTGAAACAATGAAGCAAAGGGTCATAGAACGGAACCAAGGAAGCAAGCAATCCAGCCATATAAACCTTCAAGAGAGATAAAAGCCTTCCATATCTGGACTCGAACTTCCCGATATCAGCAACCAAAGATCCTAGCTCTCTCAAACCCCCTAACTAAGGACTCTTGAAAGTGTACTTCCTTGTACTTCTTCTTCCAAAATCCATAACAAAAGTATCTGCAATGTTTGTGATAACACCTTTAAATTCCTTAAAATATTTTAGAAGAATACTCATGAATGCATGAGTGCATGAATGCAACAACCACAAACAAGATCACACAAAGCACACAGGTCAAGGTTCAAGTCACGAGCATGAAGCCAGGGATAAAAACCAATCCCACAAAGGTATGTACTAAGGTTTTGTCTTCATTGTACCTGCAGAAAACAGCGGTTCTAACACAGAGTGCCCAGGGTCCACAATCCACTATCAGACACACTAGCGCACCGATTTACTCGGAGGTTAGTAGTTATCCTCAAGAGAATCTAACCTGAGTGTGGCATCGCGTAACAGCTAAGTCGGATTTGCATCTTCATAGCTTCCGCACCACGATCCTAAAAAGGCTAAGATGGGTTAAGGGTTACTACGATCCTCAGTGTTATAGGCTTCTATGGAAAAAGTAACGCCTTCAGCGATCGCTCGATCGGCATCAGTAATCCCAAAGAGGCAGCCACCGAGTGGATAGATTCTCAAGTTCTGCTTTTTTGGGATTCGACTCCCTCAAAGCCCCCTTGACTATACCATCCTCCTATCTCAAAGTAAAATCTAGCCCGGGTATAGGACTTATCTCATACACAGAGGAACTCCCAAACAGAACAAACAAGTAACAAGAAAATCAGACAAAAGGCAGTAAATAAATCAAAGTAGGCTAAACCCCTCAAAGGATGGATATTCCCCAGCAGAGTCGCCACTTTTCTGTAGCGGGGAAATTTGTGAGTATAAGCTATTGATTAACTTAACTAAAAAAAACAAGAGTCGCCACCGCACTTTTATTTTATCCACAAAGGGAAAGGAAAAAGAGCGAACAAAACCTAAAGAGTTCTAAAGAAAAAAGAACAAACAGAGAATGGGTAAGGGGGGTTGGTTACGTTAAGGGAAGATGTTAGCACCAAAAACGTCTATAGTACTCTATAGGAGCCCTTTGAAATATGTATCGCTTTTGGTTTGAAAATGGTTTACTTGAAAGAGATTAGGGAGATGAGAAGAGAAATATTTTTTAATATTTTTGTGTTTGGAGGACTTATCGCCTCATGCCTACGTACCTACGAAGTGCAATGTAGGATCAAAACCTCGCAGTTCGTGGTACAAATAACAAAAATTATTGGTTATGGTTCATTTTATCTTGAAAAAGACAACCCGTCATTCTCAAGAGAGAATACTCAACTAATTACCCAAAGGTATAGGAAAGAGGCATTTGCATCACATTTATGATGGAGGATTTGCTTGGATAAAAATCAACAAGACTATCACTTCAACATCAAAGTGAAAAATAGCCATACTTTACGCAAAATACCATGGTTAGGAGCTTTACATCTCATAAAAAAAATGACTCATGTCTAATTCTTTTTGAAAAGTTTAAAAGAAAAAGGTGCACAAAGCACAAAAAGTTTGAATGAGTTTTGTATTTTTTTATGTCTTTTTGAGATGGTCAAAATATGATTAACATGGATTGACATTTATTTAAGAAAAAAAAGTTTAAAAAATTCCTTGACCAAAGTCAAAGTTTATTATGAAAGCGGTTTTGAGTTTGAAAACAAGAAGATTTTGAAAAAAGAGAGGAGATTTTGAAAATTGAAGAAGGGGCGGAGAAGAAGAGACTATCCTAGTGCATAAAATAAAAGCTAAGGTAAGAATGATCTACCCACATGGAGGCACTCCTCAAAGCATAATAAGAAAAGAATTCCATCCTCTTGAGCCAATAAGCAAGCCAAATAAAGGCTAGAATATCAAACTCCATAATGACCCAAAGCATAAGGGAGAGAATCCTAATTCTAAGTCCATAAGTCCATAATCAAACCAAGAAGATCCTCCAATGCAAGGGATAGTGGCCATAGTCCAACATTAAGAGCATAAGTCTTTTAGTGGTTTAATCCTTTATTAATGTTTTTGAGTCCAAATGGACAAAAGAAAGACAAAAGCACAAGATAATATGGTCCAAGTGGACAAAAGAAAAATGAAATAAACATAAACATGATATGATAAAATGAGCAATGAACAATAAAAAATAAAGAGAGGTAGGGAGCGAGAAGGAAACATAAACAATATAGTTAGAAGTTAGTGATTAGTAGCACAAAGGCCCTAGTGCCATAAGCCTTCACCGATTATTCCGTTTCGCGTCTTGAACTATATGGTTGAACATTGTGCTTAGATCAAGGTTAATGAAAACTTGTCAGAGGATTGATAGAATCAAAGCCTCTACGCAACAAGCTTCAAAAATTATGAGCCTAATACAAAAGAACAACCATGCTTGGGCTTACACAACCAAAAGGCCTGGGCCACGAAAGATCAAGTTCCGATTCGGAGGGAGGGACAAATGTAGCGCTATGTTAAGCAATCGCCAAGTAACTTATGTAAAAGTCACCCTACTCGAGGCCGGTCAATAGTTCTATTTGTGCTAATGCATGCTAGATGAACGATATGTAAATCGTCATCCAAAAGAAATACCGCACGAAAAGAAAATAGGTAGCGATCTAGTCTTGATCAAGAATTCAACAAAGAAATTCTAAGATCCATAAGACTTTCATCGATCAAAATAAAAAAAGGAAATAGATGAAGAGAAAGCCAAATTGAATTACACTTTCAAGATCCTTTCATCTTCAAGTTCAATCACTTTTAATTAATAAGTTTAAGTGTGAAAACATGTCACTAATTCAAAGCACCTCAAATGAATTCAACAATTCATTTAAAGATAGATTTGAACTAATGAATGTTTAATTACTTTAACCATATCCAAAGTCCATTGAAATTGAAGAGAAATTAATCTCAACAATGCACTTCAAGACTAAAATAAGAAGAAAGGGGAAGAGAAAGGAAGAAAAGCCAAAACAGTCCCAAAAACAAGTGAAAATCACATTCTGGCCATTGTTAATCGATTAACCAGTGGAAAAATCCAATTACGGGCGCAAAATCCAACTGTTAATCGATTAAACAATTCGTGCTGGTTTTGGTTAATCGATTAACACTGTAAAAACAACACCAAATCAATTTGAAAATTGCAAAATCCTTTATCAATCATTTATTCAAACACCTCATAATCAAGGATGCAATTGTGCACGAAATTTTGAGTAAAACAATAGCAAAACCAGTAATCAAACACAATTACAAGATCCAAAGGATCAAGCAACAAGGATCCACCAAGGATCTACATTATGGAAGATGAAATTGAAGCTTCAACAATGGTGAGAGATGAATTACCACTTCAAATCTGAAAATTCCTTCAAATTGCTTTAAGATCCAAACACCAAAGCCTTGATCTATGAGAATTGATGAAGAAAACAAGCTTGGATGGAGGTTTAGCTCAAAGTTGAACAAGATTCAATGTGAATTCTTGTTAACTTTCAAAAGAAGAAAAGTGAACTTTGAGTGAAATTTGTGGTTGGGGATAGAATTTGCAAGAGGTTTGTTGGCTATCAAAAGCTTGTGAAATGAATGAAATGAGGCCTCTATTTATAGAATTTAGGCTTGGAAAATTTGGTGGTTTAGAATTTGGTTTGGAAATGAAAATTAGGGTTGGAATTTGAATTTGGAGGGAAATTAGCAAAAGAGTGATGATTAGTGAAGGTGTATGGTGGGAATTAATTGTGATTATGTAGGGGAATTGTTTAGAAGTGATCTAGAATATTCCACATGGGATCAAAATGATGAAAATTGGTGCCAATTGCTGCAGAATTTGAATTTGCTGCCATTTTTCCAAAAATTGCACGTGTTAATCAATTAACCATTTTCAGTGCAAAATGTGTTAATCGATTAACACAGTGAAAAAATGAGAAAATTGGCTTTTTGATGTGTTGTTTGGGCTCTGGCTTAATTTTTATTGCTTGTCAAAGAAGGCATGGAAATAAACACATGAACCTTGGAGTCTCTTGAATAATAATCAATTAAATCTTGGAAACTCTTGATCAGATGAATTTTGACTTGTTTGCAGATCATCTTTGACTTTGTTCAGATGAAATTCATTCAAGTTGAGGAACTAATTTTGATATCCTTGGTCCAAATTCTTCCTGAAAAAGTTAGTAAAAGGAAAAGAAAAAAACATATTTTTTTTGGATTTTAATTAATGGTTAGTAAATATAAACAAATATAAACATCAAACAAACAAGAGAACATGGGTACTTGGCGATCTCACTCAAGAACAAACCTTCAGGGGATGGCAAAAGAACCAAAGCTTGTGATCTTGTTTGTGGTATGAGATGCAAAAGACATGTGGAATCTTAGGGGTAAAAATTAGGGTATTACACATACATCTTGCAGGAATGAACTCTTTTCTCTTAACGCTTGGTACTTCGAGTGTGCTCCTTTTATAATGTTACAAAATGCGACCCCTAAAATGAAAATGGACATTGCTTTAAATAGGGAAAGAAAATAATTGTTTTTCCCTCAATGTTGGCCCTGGTTGTGACACGTGTCTCCTCACCATCTTTGTAACTTCCCCACGTTCTCAGCATTTCAAATTTCTTCCCGCTCAAAGACTTCCCAGCTTTGTGTCAGTTTCATTGGCCATCAGTTGAAACCCTTCGATAGCATAGCCTTTGGGTCGACCTCCGACGCATTTTCTATGGGTGTCGACCTGTGCTTTGGCCTCCTCACCGTCCTTTCCTTCTAAAGTCGACCTATATGTTGGCCTTTCCATTAACTCTTCTCAGTCAAAATCGTCCGGCCAAACAATTACCTAAAAAGATTACCATATACTACTATATATTATTACAATAGATGTTTTTACCAAAACCATTGAAATTAATAAGTAACATAATCTAAGAATGATTTAAGATATTCTCCGATGTATGCATGTTGGAGCATGAACAAGACTAAGAGTAAATGATGAAACGTAACTCCATTTTGGTACACATACGACTATTGTAAGGAGAGGGAGGGGGCTCTATAGCTATGAAATTGGTGGAAGTTTTCACTATTGAAGAGAAAAATTCAAAAACTTCCTATTCACTATCAACCGAGTAGCACCCTATTTGGTCAACCAAATTGTTCTTAATAAGTAAGATATAAGTATTTATTGATAATCAACATATTGTTCAGAAGATCATCACAAGTTTACGATAAGAACGATATGATTGTCCAACAATAAACAACCATAGTCAAGCTCATGGTTGATTATTTCCATCATTCACTACTTCAACCTCCTTTTCAAGCTTAGTTTTTAAATTCCTTTCATTTTCAAATTCATATTCGTCTTCATTCGCAGCTACAACCAACACTACATCCTCAAATTCTTTGGCAAAACTACCTCAAACACATAAACATGGGAGGTACCAAATTTACTTGGGTAAAATGGAACATTAATATTTATTTCATGATTAGCCTTTTTAGGTCTCCAATCTTTTCTACAAAGATAGATTCTGAAACATTAAGTTCCTCACCTCAAATTCAAATACATCGACTTCAATTTTAAATCCATTATCTCGACACCAACATTCTTAACAGTCTCCTCAACATTTTTATTTAACCTCTCAACAGTAATCCTTAACTTATTTTCATATTTAAACAACTTCTTTGAGCCTTAACGTTTTTCTTTCTTCATCTTTCTTTTGCACCACATTGCTCTCCTAGATTGGAAAATCCATTAACAATGTTCCATAATAAATTTGACATTGAAGCTTCATAAGAGGAAAACTATTGAATATGCTTAGCCCACTCATCTAGATTGGGCAAGTTTTTCTTTATACCTCTTCAAATACCATATTCTTCCTAGTTAAATATTTGTCGAAGATTACCTCATTCAATTGTGGAAAAGACACAACAATGATAGCACACATGGAAGACCTATGAGAAGGAATGACATGCGTAGACGCATAGATATTACGAACATTGCGAGACACAATTAACCAAACAAAGGCAATAATCACCTAGGAAATATAGAGAGATGAGCCAATGGCATCAAATTTACTTCTTTTTTTTCCTCCAAAGGGACGTAATACAATATGTTTTTCATTTGGCTAGTCCTTTATGTTATTACTAACTTTGTTAGCATACAACCTAAGTCAGAAAACAACGACAAATGACTCAAATGTACTTTCAAAAAAAATTATTTAGAGTTGGAGGATATGACTTGAATTTTATTATGTCACCGTAGTACATAAATCTAGGTGCTTAAAAAAAGTAACGAGTAATGGAAGAAACAACTCATCATCTAAAACTAGACATTTTTATTTGCAAATCTTATCATAAAAAAAGTTGAGGTTCACCAAGAAAACAAGACATTTTAAAGAAAATATTTTTGAACGACTTATGAGAGGAAACAAACAAGGAGAATAACCCCCAAAATAACCTCCCATTCAAGGAACAAAGATAAATCATTTTTTATAGTAAGACTATGCTTCATTATTAGTCAAACCAACTAATATTACACATGGAACATACTTCATACAAAACCCTAGAAGGAGTTCTAAGAGAAAACACTACATAATCATAAGAGACATTATACATAGATCCTTCACAAGTTAAGGTACAATCAAATCAAAAGCAACAACATTTAATCCAACAATCCACTCTCTTGCAAGCACTCTTAATGGTAATGTGGGAGTGAGAATCCACAATCTTTTTCTAAATTCAATTACAAATGATTTCTTTGACTTGTATTTGCACATTTCGACTATCTCTGGTCTCGATGTTACCCAAACTTCTTAAGTGTTCACAAATTAATAGATTAATAAGGATATTGTTAGAATCGATGTTGGACTCGTAACCTTCCTCATTCAATATGAAATGCCAATAGACACACATAAACATGTTACAGGATGTGAGTGCAACTTTTTGATTAGATGTATTTTGAATGATGTCAAAACTATGATATTTTAGCGTTTATGTTGTAGCGAGCGATTTTGGACGTGGTTCTTAAGTGCTGGTCGCTCTCTGCGGTTTGAGCTTTGACTACAGGTCGATTCATTTTTTATCCTATTGTGAGCTGAATAAGGAAGGGAAATAGATGTCTCCAATTAACCCTGCTTGCATACTGAGTTTAAACAGCGGTCTGTTAGGTTACGGATGCTATCAATGTGGGGGGGCCTTTGTACTGGTTATTTGTATTTTCGCCAATACTGTTTTCTTTCTTTTTATCTAGGCAGAGGGTTTCTGACGGGGAACAAGGATTAGGATGTTAGGACTGATGCTTTTGAAATACTGCTTTTAATTGGTGGAGATATGGGATTTGGGTTTTTTGTTGATTGCGCTCGCTAAGATCTTTTCTTTCGATCTTATGCCTACGTATTCCCGTTTACCGAAACAGGGAAATCAGAGCGTTCGTAGTTCCTCCTATTCTATGGGAGGAAATGGGTGTTTTGGTGTCTTGTTCAAAGCCCAGGACGTGAAGCGAAAAGGTTGTTTGTATCTTGTTCAAAGCCCAAGATGTGAAGCTAAAAGGTCTATTTGTGTCTTGTTCAAAGCCCAAGACGTGAAGCTGAAAAACCTCGGCTTTAGAGAGAATTTGTCATCTCTAAAGAGGGGAGAAGGAGAATTACTTTAACTGGGATACGCGGATCCAAGCAATGCCATAATTTCCGAAGAAAGGGTTTTAACCTGAAGGAGAAGACTTTAACTCAGTGTAGAGCAATGCCATATTTCCTTAGGAATTTCTCATGCTAAAAGAGGGACAGTGGCATGGATATAGATGATCCAGAGGCTTGCCGCTTACAGCGATTAGATGAAAGGAAAGGAGTTGTTGATGTTTGTGTACTATGAACGAGGCACAGCTTTGATGCTAAAAGGTTGATTGGATCAACCAGTGGTTTTCTTATACAAAGCCTAAGAGGAGGCTAATTTCCACTAGGAAAATCATTATACAAAGCCTAAGAGGAGGCTATTTTGTGTCTCCTACAAAGCCCGAGAGAGAGGCTAAAAGATTTTGACCCGACGATGGAGTCTTTTGGTATCTCGTATAAAGCCCGAGATGGAGGCTAAAAGTTTGACTCAACAAGAGAGTCTTTGATACTCAACAAGAGAGTGTTTTTGTATCTCGTACGAAGCCCGAGATGGAGGTTGTTGTTTGACTGGCTCAATAAGAACCTTTTTGTATCTCGTATAAAGCCCGAGATGGAGGCGAAAGGTTTGTTTCAGTTGAGTGACAGATCCAATATACTGATTTTAAAGGAGAAAATCAGTTCTTATATGAGCAACACTGTACTCAGGGATTTGATTTGAGGATCAGGGATATTTCCTTCTCTTTGAGGAAACGGAAAATCCAAAGGGTATTGAGACTGTCCGAGTCTGCGGGTTTCCTTCCTATTTAACGAATGGGTCACTTGAGAATGTCTTTGAGACTCAAGGAGATTATACGGTCCAAGTCTAGAGTTTTTTTCTTTTGTACTACGCTATGAGAAACAGTAGTAGACTCTATGAAAGGACTGTTCTATGTGGATGACTAGGTTCTATTCCTATACCTCTAGGAGGTCGTCGGGACAATTTGTACGAAGCCCAAGAGGAGGCTGGAAACTTTTAAGAAGCCGACGGGTCCTTGTACGAAGCCCAAGAGGAGGCTATCATTCTCGAAGGAAGAGATCATTATACGAAGCCTAAGAGGAGGCTGTGAATACTTCTAAGAAGCCGTAGTGTCCTTGAATAATGCCCAAGAGGAGGCCGATGCTTTTAAGAAGCCCGTGGGTCTATCACCTCCTTTCCATTAGGAGAGATAACTCTTTTAAAGATAAAAACCACTGGTAAACGTGCGAGGTTTACTATCCAGCGACTTTTAACTTTTAAAGAGGGTTCCTTAGTTAAGGTCCAAGATTATGACCGTAGTGGGTACCCAAACCCTGAGACATTCAAGGCAAGCTATCCACAAGGAATAGATCAAGTCAGGAAAGTTCAAGAATTTGGAAGAAACTCAAAGATGTCATTCACGGAGAATACATTCATCTTGGGGAGTAGAGCTTCTTGACGATTCCTAAGGAGGACAGCCGAAGAGAAGACTGTATCTGATGCTCCTATTGGGGATCTAGGCGTCTATTTCTACGAATAAATGAAACGGCGTCACCTAGTTCTAGACGTAGTTGCCGGGGAAACTCGAAATATCTATACTATTATTACACAGTAGATATGAGTTTATGAAAGGAGACTTACAGTGGGCAGCCCCACAATACAGTTTATAATATGAAAGCAGTAAATGAAAGCGATAACCACTTACTCGGTTGTAGTGCTTCCATGCTGTTTGGTTAGTTGTTCAACAAAGAAAGATTGAAAACAACAGTATATTCAAAATCAAAGGAGAAAGTGCTTTGAAAAAGAAAGATTTGGGGCTTACAGCTCAAGGAGAGGCCCAGGGTTTTATCAGTGAGCGCACTGTTGAATTTGTACAGAGGGACTTATACAAGTGATTGGGTCCCAAAAAAGGTTTTATGTACAAAGGGATGGGTCTTACACTCTCTCAAGAGGCCCAAAAAAGGTTTAAAGAAAAGAGAGGGGCTTATAACACGAGGGTAGGCCCAAATGATTTTTCGTTTAAAAATGACGATCGCGCCGAAGTTTTCTTTTAACGCAGAGGGACTTATAGAATAAGTGAGGCCCAAAATGTTTTGGTTAAAAGGGGGATTGGGTCTTACACTCTAATAGAGGCCCAAAGTGTTTTTGAATGGGTCTTATAGCTCAAGGAGAGGCCCAGATGATTTTTGTTTTTAAACGGGCGACGATCGCGCCGTTTACTTGTACAGAGGGACTTATACAATAAGTGAGGCCCAAAAAGTTTTTGTACAAGGGGGAATGGGTCTTACACTCTCTCAAGAGGCCCAAAAAGTTTTTAAAGAAAAGAAATGGGTCTTACTACTCGAGGGTAGGCCCAGATGATTTTTGAAAAGGCGACGATCGTGCCGTTTGTTTTTTGACGGTATCGGGACTTATACAATAAGTGAGGCCCAAAGATGATTTGGTCAAAAAAGGATTGGGTCTTACACTCTATTAGAGGCCCAAAAAGTTTTTGAAAATGATTTATGAGGGTTGAATTAGTCCAAAACCCTAATTTGTTTTCAAAATGTATTTAATTGAATAAAAATTCAATTAAAATGATCAAAAATTGTTTAACACATGGAAAACAAATTGTGATCTTGGATTAATGCTTCAAAAATTAAGTATTGACCTATAAAATAATTAGAAAGCATTAAAAGTTGCAAAATCAATGTAGAAAAAATATTTAAAATGTCAAAAACAATTAAAATATTAATTCTTTGCAAAAATATCAATTACATGAAATAAATAATATTTTTGGGATTTTTTGATAAAATAAAATATTTTAACATTTTTGTGAATTATTAAAAAAAGAATCAACTCAAAATCATTAAAACTCAGAGAGAAATTAATTTTTGAATCAATTAAACAAAATCACAAAATTCAAATATTTGAATATATGAAAAATGGCGCCAAGAACAGGCTGAAGAACACGCGCGTGTTCTTGAATTCTCAGATTTGCATTTTCTATCCAATCTCCATGAATACTTAATCATATCATGCAATCCACATATCATTATGCTCGTCTCAACCTCACGATCATGTCTATGTACTTTAATTTCATTTAAATTAAACATACAACAAGAAATCACGAAGAGACCTCAAGAACCCTAATTTCTGTATGAAGGATAGGATTTTTGATACACGATTCAAACAATGCAATTAATTGAGGGAAAACATTCCATGCATGATTATGAACATATGGCCAAATTATTGTGCGAGGAAATATGCATAGATTCAGAGATGACCAAGTTTAGGCTTACCTCCAAGTCGTGACAGCAAGAGCAGATGTGATTTTGAGTTGGAGGTGTTACAGACAAGTTGTGATGATCTGGACAACTTCCCTACACCATATGGAGTGTGTTTGAACACTTGGATTGAATTGAAATGGACTGGATCAGTTTATGGCATCTCAGCTGCAACTTCACTTCAAACTTGTGTGGATGGCAAGTGATTTTGAGATTTTGATGTTCCAGATGTTATGTGAGTGTTTGATCAGCTCATATGTGATGTATGTGAGGTGTGTGAGTGATTGGTTTGATTGGAATTGCTCTCAAACTCAAAACCCGATAGTGACTTGCCTTAGAAGGAAAAATTGGAGTGAAAGAAGAGATTTTGAGGAAAGCATCTGTTAGATGGCTTTGGTGTACTTAAACTGACCACAATTAAGCTCTATTTATAGTAGAGCAAGTTTGTTTTGCAAGGAATAGTGTATGGCAGCTGGTAAGTAGGTTTCCTCAATATTGTCCAATGAGAATCCAAGTCTCCTCTAGCCATTGACTAGAGGTTAGGGCACAGAGCTTTGGTCCCCTTGGTCTTGGATAAGTCTTGACTGATTTCAGATGAGAATGGCTCAGTCCATGCCACCTTGATGGTTCCATTGAATGCCTCATTCCAAATTTGAAGTCTTGTCCCTATTTTGGCAACTCTAGGTTCAACATGCTATTCCTTGTTCCTTGGACCTTGGAGGCTTGGCTCAGTGATTGTCCCCTTTAGATTCAATCCTCTGAGGTGTCCAAGTGGATTGGAGCAAATGAATTTGGCTGATTTTGGCAAATCGACCAAAGTTGCAAATTCTGCCTTGCCTTGACAGATTTCAGCAAGGCAACTTGGCAATGTTGTATCTCATGGTGTAGGTTGAATTTGGCAATGTTCTTGGCCATTTTGGAAAGCTCTTACATGATACAACAACTGTTTGAACAAGTTTGGTTTTAATCTCTTTTGATTCCAAGTGAAAAATCCCCCTACATTTGGCAAAAAGTGAGGCAGAATCTGACTTAGTGAAAATTTCACTAAGTGTTGGAAAAAGTGACATTTTCACTTTTCAGCCACTTTGATCACTCCATAACTCAAAATCCTTAATGAATTGGAATGACTTGTAGTTGAAGTTTTTGTAGATGATAATGAGGGCTACAAATCCATCTTTGGATGAGAAAAAATGGCCTTGTGGTTTAGGATTTATGGTCCTCCAAAGTTGGTACCTTTGCCACTTTATTTTTAACTTAGAAAAATTTCTAAGTTTTATGGTTACCCCTTTTACAAGTTATCTCACTTTTCTTGATTTTTCTTGATGAATGATGATTCAAATCATACATTAACATTATTTTAGGGTTAAAAATCCATTTTGGTGAAAAATCTCAAAAAGTCAAAGTTGACTTTTGTGCACAGTTGACTTTTTATCAGATGAATTCCAAACTGTGTAATTCTTCAGGAAATCATGTCCTTGACCTAAATCAAACTTGATGGACATATTCCATGGGTGTCATAGGGTATATTCAATCATGTATTAGGGTTTGGGAGCATGTCTAGGTCAAAAGTCAAAGTTACAGTTGACTTTTCCCTTAAAACCCTAATTGTGGTGCAGATGAAATTGAGACTTGTTGCTCAAGCTTCTTGGATCAATCCATTGTTCCAAATGGATCAATATGGTATATTAGAGACCCTCAAATCATATCTTGAGGTCTTGGCTCATGGTTTGTCCCAAAAGTCAACTTAGGGGTGAATTAGGTCAAGAAACCCTAATTCCTGATTTTTGATGAATGCATCCCCTGAGGCAAAATTGACTTGATGCATGGGTTCATGAGGTTCCATGAAGTATATTAGGTTATGTTTTGGATCATTGCCTTATGCCCAGATGAAAATTTCCATTTGGAGGCCCTGGTCGACCAAAACCCTAATTTGGTGACACTGTCGATCTTGAGACTTGATCCACCTAGAAGGGAGCAGCCTTGTGCTTAATCCTTGAAGTGGGAGTCCTTTTTGATCCATTGTGGATGTTTAAGAGATTAGACAAGTTGAAGATCATGTCATTTCTTGATTGATCTTTTGTCTAAGCACTCAGAGAGGGCTTGAAACCCTAATTTTGATTGTATTGGATGCTCACCCATCTTTGGGGAGACTAATGAAGCATAAAGGTACATCCATATTGTGATGATGATTTTCACAATGATAGGAAATCTAAGTGGTCAAAATTTGGGGTATTACAGATGCCCCTATTTAATCTTCTTGGACCCGAAGGTGTGAATGACGAAGGTATTCGAGCATTCGGGGTGCAAGAGGATTAAATATCGGAATATCTGAAATTTTGATGGTGGTTATGAATGGTAGCTTACGCATTCATCTTCTTTAGCTAAGCAATGATGCTTAGAAAAGGTAAACTTCCCCTCGATCCTGGTCTCCTACCAAGGAACTGGTCTCAGTCTCTTTTGAAATAAACTTCCCCTCGATCCTGGTTTCCTACCAAGGAACTGGTCTCAGTTGTGGAAACAAACTTCCCCTCGATCCTGGTTTCCTACCAAGGAACTGGTCTTAGTTTCTGATTTAAACTTCCCCTCGATCCTGGTTTCTTACCAAGGAACTGGTCTTAGTTTCTGATTTAAACTTCCCCTCGATCCTGGTTTCTTACCAAGGAACTGGTCTTAGTTTCTTTTGTCAATAAACTTTACTGACAAGGGACGCTATTCGTAGCGGCTTTCCTTCAAACTTCTCGCCGAATTTTCCCGGGGAGATGCCATTTGAGTGGAAAAAGTTTTGATGTCAGACTTGCTGGGGAACCCATTCGTCTGAATTGTAGAGGTACACAAACTTCTCTGTTTTGGAGACGCCATTTGTCGATTCTACTAGGGAAAGTGAGTCTCTTGAGAGACTGTTTTTGTTTAGGATCTTTCATCATACTTTTCTCGGGATCTTCCCGGAGAAACGCCATATGACGGGGTCCAATTTTGAGGTGTCGATGACCTTTTCATCAACGACTTTTTGGAGAACTACTGATGTACTGCCGAATCTCTGTTTAAGAGGCTTTCTCTGGGGATTTTCCTTAATCCGGGAAAGCGAGGATATCATCTTCAATGGCGAAGAGTGACATCTGTTGAAGGTTCTTTGATCTTTCAGAGGTTCAAGTTATCAAAGTGGCCAAGTGCCGACTCTGATCTAAAGATACACTGGTGGCGAGATTGTGTAGACGCAACACTTCCTGACGAGGAAAGAACTGCCAAACTCGATTGAGAAAACTGCTTATCACTAGGGGACAAGACCGGCTAGAGTGATAACGATGCAATATGAAATGTAAATGCAAATCAAAAATGCATGAAGTACGTATGTATATGCTGACAATACTGACGCGACATACAAACTAATGGATGAACACAATTGGATACTCGGCCATCGCGGGGCGAAGAAGTACCGTTGATTCAAAATAGCAATTCCACCTTGCTTAGGAGAGATAGTCCCGTTGGGAGCTATGTTGATCGGGCTTAGGAGATGAGAACTCGGCCGAAGATGTCAGATGGAACATGGTCTCTGACATTGTTGATCCCTTCGTTCAGGCATACTGGCTTAGAAGGAGTACTTTGATTCTGCACTTTGAAGTTCGCTTACTTCGGGAGAAGCGATTGATGTTCTTCTGATGTTCAACAGTCAAAAGAAATGCCATCTTTAATTTAAAAGCAGAAAAAGTTTAACAAGTAAATTTATTTTTATTTTATTTCAAGAATCGCTGATTAAGTTTAAACAACATCGTTCTATAAAGCTAAAACAAGTTAAGAATTACAAACAAAAGCACAAGGGCTCAAATTTTATTGATAAGATGGAGATCAGCCAAACGCGTGATTCCAAAGAGTATATACAAAGTTAGAAAATGGTAATTTACAGGGAAAAGGGCTACATTGAAATATAACGACCACTATCCTCCTACCAACTTTGAATTCGGGACATCCTGAGCTTTTGTCGAAGATGACCTTTGACTGGAGATTTCCTCCGATAGATGATGTTGTAACTGCTGCTGAGGGACTTGCCTCTGTTGAATATAGTTACTTGCCATTATCCCTAATTTTTTCCTGGATTGTACTATGAGATTTCCAATCCATCGGGATGATTTTTTTCATGTCTCTAACTTTTGCCTGGACCGCCCTTTCGGGTTTTCAATCCACCGAGACGTTTTTTTTTTTTTTTTAGTTTTAGGCAAAGTATTTCTTGA
This sequence comes from Lathyrus tuberosus, assembly GCA_022829125.1. Classification (NCBI taxonomy): domain Eukaryota; kingdom Viridiplantae; phylum Streptophyta; class Magnoliopsida; order Fabales; family Fabaceae; genus Lathyrus; species Lathyrus tuberosus. The sequence continues at coordinate 4,773,594 of JALAZF010000111.1, read as the reverse complement.
CTACATCAACATTCGTGGGGTAGGCAAATTCCTCTCCGTCCATGGTTGCAAGTCTCAAGGCGCCGCCTGAGAAAGCTTTCGTGACCACATAGGGGCCATCATAATTTGGGGTCCATTTTCCCCGAGAGTTAGTGAGAAATGACTGTATCTTCTTGAGCACAAGGTCTCCTTTCCTGAAGACACGAGGTCGGACCTTTTTGTCGAACGCCCTCTTCATTCTTTATTGATACAACTGACCGTGGCATAGTGTCGTGATTCGTTTTTCCTCGATCAAGTTCAATTCGTCGTGTCGACTTTGACACCATTCAGCTTCGGTGAGCTTAGCTTCCATCAATACCCGGATTGATGGGATCTCTACTTCTATGGGGAGAACTGCCTCCATGCCATATACTAGAGAGAAAGGGGTTGCCCCTGTTGAAGTGCGGACAGATGTACGATAACCGTGAAGAGCAAAGGGTAGCATTTCGTGCCAATCTTTGTAGGTTACAACCATCTTTTGAACGATCTTCTTGATGTTCTTGTTAGCCGCTTCTACCGCTCCGTTCATCTTGGGTCGGTAGGGAGATGAGTTATGGTGCTCGATCTTGAACTCAGCACACAACTCTTTCATCATCTTATTGTTCAAGTTAGATCCATTATCAGTAATGATCTCGCTTGGAACACCATAACGACAGATGATATTGTTTTTGATAAATCGGACCACCACTTGTCGGGTTACATTGGCGAATGACGCTGCTTCGACCCACTTGGTGAAATAGTCAATGGCTACCAAGATGAACCGATGTCCGTTTGAAGCCTTGGGCTCAATCATACCAATCATGTCAATTCCCCACATGGAAAAAGGCCATGGGGAAGAGATAACTTTGAGATGTGATGGCGGTACATGAATTTTGTCGGAGTATATCTGACACTTGTGACACCTCCTCATGTACTTGTAGCAGTCGGATTCCATTGTCAACCAATAGTACCCTGCTCTGAGAATTTTTCTCGCCACTGTGTGTCCGTTGGCATGAGTGCCAAAGGATCCTTCATGAATTTCTTTCATAAGCATGTCTGCTTCTGGTCTGTCGACGCATCGGAGCAAGACTATGTCAAAATTTCTCTTATAAAGAGTGTCAACGCTCAAGAAGAAGTTTCCAGCCAATCTTCTGAGGGTTTTCCTGTCTTTTCTGAGTGCCCCAGATGGGTACTCTTGTTTCTGAAGGAAGCATTTGATATCGTGATACCAAGGTCTGTCGTCTATGACTGCTTCAATCGCGAAGATGTAAGTGGGCCGCTCAAGGCGCATTATGTCGATCTTAGGTATGTCATTCCATCGACCTACACTAATCATGGAAGAGAGAGTGGCTAATGCATCAGCCATGTGATTCTCATCACGAGGGATGTGATGAAAGTCGACTCTGTTGAAGAAGGGTAACAACCTCCTTGCATAGTCTTTGTAAGGAATCAATCCTGATTGGTATGTGTTCCAATCTCCTTTTATCTGGTTAATAACCAGGGCTGAATTGCCATATACGTCCAAGTTTTTGATCCTTAAATCAATCGCTTCTTCGAGACCCGTGATACATGCTTCGTATTCGGCCTCGTTGTTCGTACATTTGAACGTAAGTCTGGCAGTGAAAGGAATGTGGGAACCCTGAGGGGTAACAATGATTGCCCCAATTCCGTTTCCATAATGATTGACTACTCCGTCAAAGATAAGTCCCCACTGGGAACCTGGTTCTGGCCCTTCACTGGGTAGCGGTTCATCGCAATCTTTCATTTTTAGATACATGACATCTTCGTCTGGGAAGTCAAACCCGATTGATTCTTGATCGTCAATTGGTTGATGAGCCAAATGGTCGGCTAAAATACTTCCTTTAACGGCTTTCTGAGCATGGTACTCTATGTCATATTCTGATAGTAACATCTGCCAACGGTCAATCCTTCCCGTGAGAGCAGGTTTTTCGAAAACGTACTTGATTGGATCCATTTCTGAGATCAACCAAGTAGTGTGACGAATCATGTACTGGCGAAGACGTTTGGCTGCCCAAGCCAAAGTGCAGCAATTTTTCTCAAGCATAGTGTACCGAGTCTCGCAGTCGGTGAATTTCTTGCTCAAATAGTAAATGGCAAACTCTTTCCGTTTAGTTTCATCTTGTTGGCCAAGTACACATCCCATTGAGTCCTCTAGGACTGTGTGGTAAATGATCAGTGGTCTTCCTTCCACTGGAGGTGATAGAATCGGAGGATTCAACAGATATTCCTTAATACTGTCGAAGGCAGTTTGGCAATCTTCTGACCAAACGTAATCCTGGTTCTTTTTGAGTAATTTGAAAATCGGCGCACACGTCGCGGTCATAAGGAATATGAATCTGGAGATGTAGTTCAAACGTCCCAGGAATCCTCTGACTTATTTTTCAGTTTTCGGAGAAGGCATTTCTTGAATGGCCTTGACCTTGTCAGGATCAACCTCAATTCCTTTCTGGCTGACGATGAACCCTAGTAATTTCCCCGAACGGACACCGAAGGTGCACTTGTTGGGATTCAAGCGGAGCTTGAATTTTCTTAGACGTTCAAACAATTTTGACAGATGTTCAACGTGCTCATCCTCTGTTCTTGATTTTGCAATCAAATCATCGACATATACCTCGATTTCTTTGTGTATCATGTCATGAAACAGAGTAGTCATGGCCCTTTGATAGGTTGCCCCGGCATTCTTCAAACCGAACGGCATTACCTTATAACAAAAGGTACCCCATGGGGTAATGAACGAAGTTTTCTCCATGTCTTTCGGCGCCATTTTGATCTGGTTATAGCCCGAGAATCCATCCATGAAGGAGAATACTTTGAACTTTACTGTGCTGTCAACCAGCATGTCAATGTGTGGTAAAGGAAAGTCGTCCTTTGGACTTGCCTTGTTTAGATCTCTGTAATCAACACACATTCTGACCTTTCCGTCCTTTTTGGCAACGGGTACGATGTTGGCTAACCATTGAGGATATTCAGATGTAGCGAGGAAACCCGCGTCGATTTGTTTTTGCACCTCCTCTTTGATTTTGATGGCCATGTCCGGGTGAGTCCGTCTCAACCTTTGCTTTACTGGCGGACATTCCGATCTTAGCGGTAAGTGATGTTCCACGATGCTGGTATCCAACCTGGCATATCCTGATAGGACCAAGCGAATACATCGGGGAATTCTTTGAGAAGCTTTATCAAACCCTCTCTGGTAGTTGGACTGAGCAGTGCTCCGATCCTGATTTCTTTTCTCTTTTTTTCTGAACCCAAGTTTACCGTTTCCAACGGCTCTTTGTGAGGTTCAATGGACCTTTCCTCTTGTCTGAGTAATCGGGAGATCTCTTCTGGAATTTCGTTGTCATTTTCTTCTTCAGCCTCGAATATCGGGAACTCAAAGTTGGAAGAAGGCATCGGATCGTATGTTTCAACGGGGTATAAAACAAGCAATCTGCATGACGTGATGATTCGTGTTTAGAAGAGATAGAGAAAATGTAAGTGTGTGCAGTGTTTTGATTTTACTGCTTGTTTTTATTATTGAATGTTTTTTAGGATTACCATTTTCTGAAAAAAGCAAAAAGAGAAAACAGCAATTAATGCGGAAATTACAGAACGACGTTATTTTATTAATGAACAAGTCGAATCTTGAAACTACAGCCCTATAAAACAAAACTCACTCGCTCTGGGCAAAGCGAAGAGGGAAAATTTACAGAAAGCGAGCCCTATCAAAACATCCGTTTCACCTGGGCAGGGTGAAAGGTTAAAGATGGCAATTACGTTGACTGATGAACGACCTTCGGAACCTCGACAGCAACCCATTGGCGGTGAACTCCTCGGTGAATCACAAAGTCTGGCACCTTCCTTGATTTGTCTTCAGAAATGACGCTGATTTCTGGTGGAGCAGGATCGTTGGAATCTGTCTCCCAAGCAGAATTGTCGTAGGAGGATTCCTCTATTGCATTTTGCAGAGCATTGTTGCTCTCAGCTGTATCTCCCCATCCAGTTGACTGGATATCTTCGAGCCTGATACGAGAGCTTTCGGGAGCAGTGTACTTGACCATAAAGTCGTATTTTCCACTTGGTTGTCCTAAAGTGTCCCAAACTTCTTTGGAACTGGAGAAGTCATCCCCCTCGATGACGTTGACCTCAGGAAAAGCATAGTTGATGAATTCTAGTCCTGCGAACGTTGCGAATTCATCTTCATGTTGAGTAGTTTCCGAATGACCTGAGTGTTGATCCCATGACATGGCGGGGACACAGGGACGCTGTTCAATGACGCTCAGCTGAGTTTCATTACTCGGCTGACTTTCTTGCCCCAAGTTTCCTGGGTAAGGCTGCCACATTGGCAGACCATCCATCGGGCCATAGTAATTGTGATCAAAGTTTTCTTTCATCAGAGTGTCTTCCTCTAATGAATTTGGCGGAGCACGGCATCCTTCCGGATCATAATCTCCGTAGATCATTTCGACATCTGATCTTGGTATAAATCTCGGACTTTCTGTAGGAAAGCAAAAAGGAATAGGCACCTCTTCCTGAGACATATAGCCGTCCTTGTTAAGGTAGGACTTCCATTCTTCATCTGTGTCAAAGGGATCTTCCTCATTGATAGCATGAACTGTCTGAGACACTGGGTGAAGAAAACCTCCACTGTGGACGAGGTTTTAAAGGGGATGAAGACTTTCATTGTTGGCGGCTGTCTGAGTACAGGTCGCAGAAAAACCAAGACCCTTCTTTATTTTATTGTCAGTGGGAATGACAAGCTGTCCCCATCCTGTCGTATCGGTACTCTCGACCACTTTGATAGCATCTTTGTATGAAGAAATTGAAGTTCCTTCTTCGAACTGATTGTTCTTGCTCACCGACAGTGCCTGGAACTGAGTTCCAATAACCTCCTCGGGTTCCACACAAGTAGATGATGATAAGTTGCTCACAAGCAAGGCTTGTTCCCCACAAACCGTGACAAGTTGGTCATTCTTGACGAACTTTAGCTTTTGGTGGAGGGTTAAAGTAACCGATCCAGCCTGATGTATCCAAGGTCTTCCTAATAAACAACTGTATGTTGCCCGGATGTCCATGACCTGGAAAATGATTTGGAAAGTGTGAGGACCAATAGTTATGGGAAGATCAACTTCGCCGATAACTGTTTTTCTGGATCCATCGAATGCTTTGAGGACGACCTCGCTGACTCTCATCGGAGGGCCCTTAAATGATAATTGCGTCAAAGTGGACTTCGGCATAACATTCAGGGCTGACCATGTGTCTACCAGTACATTGGCTAAAGCATCGCCCTAGCAGTTAACTGTAATGTTGAGCGCCATGTTATGATGACGACCCTATTCAGGTAATTCCTCATCACTAAATCCCAAATTATTGCAGGAAGTGATGTTAGAGACAATGTTATCGAATTGTCTGATTGTTACATCCTGTTCCACAAAGGCTTGCTCCAAGACTTTCTGTAGAGCCTCTCTGAGTGCTTCTGAACTGAGTAACAGTGATAATACTGAGATCTTTGAAGGAGTCTGTAACAGTTAATCAACAATGTTATATTCACTCCTTTGGATGAGCTTTAGCATCTCATCTTTGTCTTTTGAAAAGTCGGGATTACTAGATTGACCGACTGGTGGATCAGGAATTTCCGCCTGAAGTTCCTTTTCTTTGTTGGATTCTCCAACCCCTCGGTTGAAGATTCGACCGCTCCGTGTTACACGACTGATGTCTGCAATATTCACGACAGAGGGTAATGGAATTTCCTTTCCATTCTCGATTATTGTTGCACCGTATTTGTAAGGGATTACCTTAGCTGATTCATACGGTAGTGGCCCCGGTAGATAGATGACTATGGGAACCTTCTGATTTTTCTGACCATCATAAGTAATCTCGATCCATTCCTGGTTGGGAACTCTAGATTCGTCAAGTAGAGGAATGATGGCAAAAACATCCCTGGTCCTATGATAACCAGAAATCGTGACAACATCCTCAGCTTGCTCGGCAAGGTAGTTCGGCGACCAAATGATGGGTCCTGAACCTGGATATGGACGAATTTCTCCATGATCGACCTGACCCTGAAGAGCTACTCTCACAAGGTAACACCCTTGGTTACTTTCCGAACAGACGCTACAATTGTCATAGTTGTGTGGTGGCACCTGGCCACGCCCACTTTGAATACAATGTAACCTCACTAGGTCATCTTCCATTGATCGGACATCCTGACTTTGACGACGAGTAGGATTCCTGTTATTGATACTAATCTGCTGAGTATCTTCGTCCATATAGATTGGCATCCACCAGTGATTTAACAAGTGCTGAAGTGCCTCATGGACAAGGGTACAACCTCGATCGTTTTTGCAACCCGCTTTACAATTTTGATAGTCATGTGATATTAAGAATCCAAGTCGGACCTGCTCAGCATGTAACTCTACCAGGTTGGCATTCATTACGCGAATGTCAAAGATCTGAACCATGTTGATTTGATAGGAGTTCCTATCATGGTAGTCTTGGATCCATCCAAGATCCATCTGACGCTGGAGGGCCTCTTGTATGAAAGAGCATCCCTGTTTGTTTACCGAGCAAATCAGACAGGAACTGTAATCGTGCCGCGGCAGATTATGATACTGGCTTTGCCTTGAGTGCATTGCCACCAAGTTGTCATTCATCGCACGGATGTCGTGGTTTTGAATGACGTTGGAATTCGTGTAGACCATGTTAACTCCACGAACTCGGTGCTCTTGGATCCATCCAAGATCCATTTGTTCCTGTAGAGCTGATTGCACTACCGAACATCCTTGGTTATCTTTAGAGCAGATATCACACTGGTGATAGTTATGAGGTGGCACATGGCCATATCCACTCTGTCTACAATGCATCTTGACCAGATTGGTCCCCAATAAGAGTACATCGTGAATTTGATAGACATTGTTAGTCTCTTTCTCAATCAGATTGACTGCAGCTTTCTCGTGTTGAGGTAGCGGGTTCGTAAGAACATTAGGATTCGTATCTTTGAAAGATAAGAGCCCGCTCCTAACAAGATTTTGCACGTCGTATTTGAAATTGAGACAAGTCTCAATGTTATGCCCTGAACCTCCTTGATGATAAGGGCATGTTTGATCCGCTTTAAACCAAAAAGGCGGATTTTCCGGAACTGAAAGGGGAGACTTAGTCTGAATGTGCCCCTTAGCCAGCAGTAACGGAAACAACTCTGCGTACGTTATGGGTATAGGATCAAATCCTGGTGGCCGTGTTGTACGGTTGTTGTTATATGGAGGACGAGCCTGCTGAAGAGGCTGTTGTGTCCTTTGCTGGTCAGGTTGGCTCTGCGCAACCTGAGGTTGATACATAGGAACAGGCGCGGGGCCGATAGCAGGAGTAACAGCTGCTACTGGCTGATAACGTCGCCTTTGCTTTCCGAGAGAGATATTCCCAATATCTTGCTCTTTTTTCTTAGGGAGAGCACTACCGTATTTTTTAGTACCGCTCGTTGATCCAGTGTCTTTTACCAAACGTCCTTCTCGGACGGCTTCCTCAAGACGTACACCCATGCCGACCATTTCGGTGAAATCACTGGGTGCACTGGCAATCATTCGGTCATAGTAAAATGAGCTTAAGGTCTTTAAGAAGATTTTTGTCATCTCTTTTTCCTCAAGAGGTGGACATATTTGAGCGGCAATTTCACGCCACCTTTGAGCATACTCCTTAAAGGTTTCCTTGTCCTTTTGCGACATCGATCTGAGTTGATCTCTGTCGGGTGCCATGTCCAAATTGTACTTGTATTGTTGGACGAAGGCAGTACCAAGATCTCTGAATGTACTGATCGTAGTACGGTTTAAACCCAGGTACCATTTGAGTGCGGCACCGGTTAAACTATCCCGAAAGTAGTGAATCAGCAGGTCCTGATTCTCCGTCTGAGCTGACATCCGCCGAGCGTACATCACCAAATGGCTCTGAGGGCAAGAGTTACCCTTGTACTTTTCAAAGTCGGGCACTTGGAACTTGTGCGGGACTTTCACATTTGGGACCAAGCAGAGGTCTGCGGCGTCCTTTCCAAATAGATCCTGACCGCGAATGGCTTGCAGCTCTTTCTGCATTTCCAAGAACTGCTCCTGGAATTCATCCATTTTGTCAAACATAGTTTCCTTCTTACCATAAGATGTTGGTGGAATCTGTCCTTCCGGGACAGTGTGCACCACAGGGGGTGGTACCGTGACTACGGCAGTGAGTCTTGGCGCCTCCCGAAGTTTGTAACCTTCAAGAGTCTTCAGTATGCCCCTGGCATCTTCGCTTTCCCGAAGTTTGTAACCTTCAGGCCCAGCGGCTTCTGTTACGATTCCCTGATCTTCAGTGATCGGTGGAACATATCCTTCCGGGATATAGTTAACAGGCATGCCCCAAGGACGATCTTTCGGCATCTGATACCTAGGATCATACTTTTCTATAATGGGCGTTGAGGTGATCTCTGAGATCACAGTTCTTTGTAGCTGAGCTTCTGCCATGGCTTGCATGTCGTTACGAAGCTTTCTCATATCCTCTCTCAGAGCGTCGATCTCTTCTTTCAACTCTCTGTTTTCTTCCTCAAGATCATCCATCTTTTTCTGACGATTGGCCCGAGTATTATACGAATGAGACAGTTTGACTCTAGAATCGAGACACAAACGTGAGATTCGTAGGGAAGAAGAATACACGATGTGAGAATGATGAATGCAATGATTATATTAATTGTTGTTTTTTGGTTTAATCAAAATAAACTCTGACAATTAGATTGCAAATATCAAACAGTGGGGAAACCCCTTTTTATTGAATTCCAAAGGATTACAGAAATGGAAATACAGTAGATTACAAAGTGCAGAAACAGAAACCTAAACTAATGGGTCCTGAGTCCTCTCTGAAGAGAAATCAGGTGCTGATTCTGGTATCTTCCTTTTCTTTGACCGGGGCGATTGGGCCGTTGTCGGGTTGTCATTCCTTTGCCAAGTGAAAGGAGTGAGCAAATTCCTTTGGTCATCCTGATTCTCTACAGCATGCTGCTCCAAAATTTCAATCAGAGCATCTTTTTCTTTTAGTAGTTGCTGTATTTGGATACACTCTACGTCGAGGGTGCGGTACTTGTTCTTCCAAGATCTTCTCTCTCGTTGAACTTTGTTGAGAGTAACCTGAAGCTTTTCAGTTTCTGTCATGAAGTACATGACAGATTCCCTCGGTGGAAGAATTCCGTAACGAGGATAAGGCATCTTTAGCTTGAGAGCTCTGGTTTGTACCCAATGGAGATAAGGCTCCACCGAGACACAGTTCGGTTTTCCCAAAGACTCTCGTCCTTTCTTATGAACATATTTCCAAGCTTGCACTATTTTCGTCTTTAGTGCTCTGTCGTTTTCTCCTTCTTTGAAGAAAAGACCTTCCAGATGAACACCCAGTGGGATGTGTCTCATCGGGTATCCAAATTGACGAAGAACTAATATCGGATGATAGTTGATTCCTCCTTTAGTTCCTATGAGGGGTACGCTGGGGAAGTTTCCACAACGGTCAATGATTTTGATTCCCTCATAAATCCTATTACACCAATCTATATCGGAATTGGTGAGAGACATGATCTTCTGCGACCAACGTAAGACACTCTTGCAATCCCAAAAAGCAGCAGACTTGGGCAAGTGAGAGATAAACCATTTGTAGAGCAAAGGTACACAGCATGTGATCTCCCCTCCGCTGTACAAATTTCCCAAGTGTACAGAATGATACGCATCTGCAAGCAAAGTCGGCACAGGGTTTCCAATGAGAAAAACCTTAATAGCGTTGATATCGACGAAGTTATTGATGTTGGGAAACAAAAATAATCCGTAGGTGAGCAAGACAAAGATGCTTTCAAAAGCAGTCCCGTTCCCTATACTAGCGAAGTATAGAGCTTTTTTTTGTCAAGAACTGGGCTGGCAAACCTTGGATGCCACCCTTGGTAATCATGTGAGTCCTGACCTCAGACTCGTCCAAATGAATTGCTATTGCAATAGTCTGATTCTTTGGAATTTCTTCCAGTCCAGAAAATGGAGCTCGATCAGTGATATGTAAATCAGTCAGATGAGAATACTCCTCCAGCGTTGGTCTAGCTGGTAATCCGGGAATGTGAAACAGTGATAAACCGGATCGTAGAACTGAATGAGCGCATCCATGATTCCCTCAATCACATGGACTCTTAACAGTGGTAGCAAACCACCGTGCTTGGCTCTGAAAGCCTCTGGGTTAACGATCATCCTTGCTAACCTTCTCAAATCCCCTAGCTTTGGAACCTTGAAGGTATACTGGTGAGTTCTCCTTCTACCGAAGTCCATTAGCGTAATCTTTTTCTCTGATATTTGCAATCACAGTCTTAGTTTAATTTGAAAAACAGAGAGACTAGAAGAGAAAGTTTTTTTTTTGAATGTTTTAATGTTTTATTAAATGAATGCATGAATGCAGCACACAAAAACATAGAAAAAACATGGGGTCAAAGGGTCGTTGTCATGAAGTCGAAGCTCTACCCATCCCCAAAGGTTTATACTAGGCTGATTTTTGTACCTATATTCATTATCATCAGCTCCTCCCAGGAAGACAGACAACAAGCAGATCGCCAGCGAGTTGTGTGCAATCTTAGAGTAAGTGCCATTCACCGAGAATAGATCACCAGCCTCAAATGAGGGTAGTATCGCGTAACAGCTATTTTCGATAGCTTCCGCACTACGAAAAAGGTTGGCTTTTCTTAAGTGTATACTCAATCTCACCACATGCAGCATCACACGCATTCCCAGTAGCAGAAAAATAATCACGTATAACAATTAGGAAAAGCAGTATATATATTTGTCCTAATCATCCTAGACTTATAAAGCTACGATTCTTAAGTTCCTGATAGGAATGGGTTCCCCGGCGGAAGCCCCAATCTGTGGTTCTCTGCCTAAGAGATGGACCAGCATAGGTCAATCTTTCTCTTCGGTAGAGTTCTCATTTTCTGTAGAAAACGGGGATGATGCCCTAAGGCAGAAAAGGAGACTCCCCAGCAGAGTCGCCATTTGTGTAATTTTTCACACAAGAGAAGTAGAAAGAAAGGAACGGGCCCCACGGTGGGCGCCACTTTTCTGTAGCGAGCAATTTTAGACGCGGTTCTTAAGCGCTGGTCGCTCTCTGCGGTTTGAGCTTTGACTACAGGTCGATTCATTTTTTATCCTATTGTGAGCTGAATAAGGAAGGGAAATAGATGTCTCCAATTAACCCTGCTTGCATACTGAGTTTAAACAGTGGTCTGTTAGGTTACGGATGCTATCAATGTGGGGGGGCCTTTGTACTGGTTATTTGTATTTTCGCCAATACTGTTTTCTTTCTTTTTATCTAGGCAGAGGGTTTCTGACAGGGAACAAGGATTAGGATGTTAGGACTGATGCTTTTGAAATACTGCTTTTAATTGATGGAGATATGGGATTTGGGTTTTTTGTTGATTGCGCTCGCTAATATCTTTTCTTTCGATCTTATGCCTACGTATTCCCGTTAACCGAAACAGGGAAATCAGAGCGTTCGTAGTTCCTCCTATTCTATGGGAGGAAATGGGTGTTTTGGTGTCTTGTTCAAAGCCCAAGACGTGAAGCGAAAAGGTTGTTTGTATCTTGTTCAAAGCCCAAGATGTGAAGCTAAAAGGTCTATTTGTGTCTTGTTCAAAGCCCAAGACGTGAAGCTGAAAGACCTCAGCTTTAGAGAGAATTTGTCATCTCTAAAGAGGGGAGAAGGAGAATTACTTTAACTGGGATACGCGGATCCAAGCAATGCCATAATTTCAGAAGAAAGGGTTTTAACCTGAAGGAGAAGACTTTAACTCAGTGTAGAGCAATGCCATCTTTCCTTAGGAATTTCTCATGCTAAAAGAGGGACAGTGGCATGGATATAGATGATCCAGAGGCTTGTCGCTTACAGCGATTAGATGAAAGGAAATGAGTTGTTGATGTTTGTGTACTGTGAACGAGGCACAGCTTTGATGCTAAAAGGTTGATTGGATCAACCAGTGGTTTTCTTATACAAAGCCTAAGAGGAGGCTAATTTCCGCTAGGAAAATCATTATACAAAGCCTAAGAGGAGGCTATTTTGTGTCTCGTATAAAGCCCGAGAGAGAGGCTAAAAGATTTTGACCCGACGATGGAGTCTTTTGGTATCTCGTATAAAGCCCGAGATGGAGGCTAAAAGTTTGACTCAACAAGAGAGTCTTTGATACTCAACAAGAGAGTGTTTTTGTATCTCGTACGAAGCCCGAGATGGAGGCTGTTGTTTGACTGGCTCAATAAGAACCTTTTTGTATCTCGTATAAAGCCCGAGATGGAGGCGAAAGGTTTGTTTCAGTTGAGTGACAGATCCAATATACTGATTTTAAAGGAGAAAATCAATTCTTATATGAGCAACACTGTACTCAGGGATTTGATTTGAGGATCAGGGATATTTCCTTCTCTTTGAGGAAACGGGAAATCCAAAGGGTATTGAGACTGTCCGAGTCTGCGGGTTTCCTTCCTATTTAACGAAGGGGTCACTTGAGAATGTCTTTGAGACTCAAGGAGATTAGACTGTCCAAGTCTAGAGTTTTTTTCTTTTGTACTACGCTATGAGAAACAGTAGTAGACTCTATGAAAGGACTGTTCTATGAGGATGACTAAGTTCTGTTCCTATACCTCTAGGAGGTCGTCGGGACAATTTGTAAGAATCCCAAGAGGAGGCTGGAAACTTTTAAGAAGCTGACGGGTCCTTGTACGAAGCCCAAGAGGAGGCTATCATTCCCGAAGGAAGAGATCATTATACGAAGCCTAAGAGGAGGCTGTGAATACTTCTAAGAAGCCGTAGTGTCCTTGAATAATGCCCAAGAGGAGGCTGATGCTTTTAAGAAGCCCGTGGGTCTATCACATCCTTTCCATTAGGAGAGATAACTCTTTTAAAGATAAAAACCACTGGTAAACGTGCGAGGTTTACTATCCAGCGACTTTTAACTTTTAAAGAGGGTTCCTTAGTTAAGGTCCAAGATTATGACCGTAGTGGGTACCCAAACCCCGAGACATTCAAGGCAAGCTATCCACAAGGAATAGATCAAGTCAGGAAAGTTCAAGAATTTGGAAGAAACTCAAAGACGCCATTCACGGAGAATACATTTATCTTGGGGAGTAGAGCTTCTTGACGATTCCTAAGGAGGACAGCCGAAGAGAAGACTGTATCTGGTGCTCCTATTGGGGATCTAGGCGTCTATTTCTACGAATAAATGAAACGGCGTCACCTAGTTCTAGACGTAGTTACCGGGGAAACTCGAAATATCTATACTATTATTACACAGTAGATATGAGTTTATGAAAGGAGACTTATAGTGAGAAGCCCCACAATACAGTTTATAATATGAAAGCAGTAAATGAAAGCGATAACCACTTACTCGGTTGTAGTGCTTCCATGCTGTTTGGTTAGTTGTTCAATAAAGAAAGATTGAAAACAACAGTATATTCAAAATCAAAGGAGAAAGTGCTTTGAAAAAGAAAGATTTGGGGTTTACAGCTCAAGAGGCCCAGGGTTTTATCAGTGAGCGTACTGTTGAATTTGTACAAAGGGACTTATACAAGTGACTGGGCCCAAAAAAGGTTTTCTGTACAAAGGTATGGGTCTTACACTCTCTCAAGAGGCCCAAAAAAGGTTTAAAGAAAAGAGAGGGGCTTATAACACGAGGGTAGGCCCAAATGATTTTTCGTTTAAAAATGACGATCGCGTCGAGGTTTTCTTTTAACGCAGAGGGACTTATACAATAAGTAAGGCCCAAAATGTTTTGGTTAAAAGGGGGATTGGGTCTTACACTCTAATAGAGACCCAAAGTGTTTTTGAATGGGTCTTATAGCTCAAGGAGAGGCCCAGATGATTTTTGTTTTTAAACGGGCGACGATCGCGCCGTTTACTTGTACAGAGGGACTTATACAATAAGTGAGGCCCAAAAAGTTTTTGTACAAAGGGGGAATGGGTCTTACACTCTCTCAAGAGGCCCAAAAAGTTTTTAAAGAAAAGAAATGGGTCTTACTACTCGAGGGTAGGCCCAGATGATTTTTGAAAAGGCGACGATCGGGCCGTTTGTTTTTTGACGGTATCGGGACTTATACAATAAGTGAGGCCCAAAGATGATTTGGTCAAAAAAGGATTGGGTCTTACACTCTATTAGAGGCCCAAAAAGTTTTTGAAAATGATTTATGAGGGTTGAATTAATCCAAAACCCTAATTTGTTTTCAAAATGTATTTAATTGAATAAAAATTCAATTAAAATGATCAAAAATTGTTTAACACATGGAAAACAAATTGTGATCTTGGATTAATGCTTCAAAAATTAAGTATTGACCTACAAAATAATTAGAAAGCATTAAAAGTTGCAAAATCAATGTAGAAAAAATATTTAAAATGTCAAAAACAATTAAAATATTAATTCTTTGCAAAAATATCAATTACATGAAATAAATAATATTTTTGGGATTTTTTGATAAAATAAAATATTTTAACATTTTTGTGAATTATTAAAAAAAGAATCAACTCAAAATCATTAAAACTCAGAGAGAAATTAATTTTTGAATCAATTAAACAAAATCACAAAATTCAAATATTTGAATATATGAAAAATGGCGCCAAGAACAGGCTGAAGAACACGCGCGTGTTCTTGAATTCTCAGATTTGCATTTTCTATCCAATCTCCATGAATACTTAATCATATCATGCAATCCACATATCATTATGCTCGTCTCAACCTCTCGATCATGTCTATGTACTTTAATTTCATTTAAATTAAACATACAACAAGAAATCACGAAGAGACCTCAAGAACCCTAATTTCTGCATGAAGGATAGGATTTTTGATACACGATTCAAACAATGCAATTAATTGAGGGAAAACATTCCATGCATGATTATGAACATATGGCCAAATTATTGTGCGAGGAAATATGCATAGATTGAGAGATGACCAAGTTTAGGCTTACCTCCAAGTCGTGACAGCAAGAGCAGATGTGATTTTGAGTTGGAGGTGTTACAGACAAGTTGTGATGATCTGGACAGCTTCCCTACACCATATGGAGTGTGTTTGAACACTTGGATTGAATTGAAATGGACTGGATCAGTTTATGGCATCTCAACTGCAACTTCACTTCAAACTTGTGTGGATGGCAAGTGATTTTGAGATTTTGATGTTCCAGATGTTATGTGAGTGTTTGATCAGCTCATATGTGATGTATGTGAGGTGTGTGAGTGATTGGTTTGATTGGAATTGCTCTCAAACTCAAAACCCGATAGTGACTTGCCTTAGAAGGCAAAATTGGAGTGAAAGAAGAGATTTTGAGGAAAGCATCTGTTAGATGGCTTTGGTGTACTTAAACTGACCACAATTGAGCTCTATTTATAGTAGAGCAAGTTTGTTTTGCAAGGAATAGTGCATGGCAGCTGGTAAGTAGGTTTCCTCAATATTGTCCAATGAGAATCCAAGTCTCCTCTAGCCATTGACTAGAGGTTAGGGCACAGAGCTTTGGTCCCCTTGGTCTTGGATAAGTCTTGACTGATTTCAGATGAGAATGGCTCAGTCCATGCCACCTTGATGGTTCCATTGAATGCCTCATTCCAAATTTGAAGTCTTGTCCCTATTTTGGCAACTCTAGGTTCAACATGCTATTCCTTGTTCCTTGGACCTTGGAGGCTTGGCTCAGTGATTGTCCCCTTTAGATTCAATCCTCTGAGGTGTCCAAGTGGATTGGAGCAAATGAATTTGGTTTATTTTGGCAAATCGACCAAAGTTGCAAATTCTGCCTTGCCTTGACAGATTTCAGCAAGGCAACTTGGCAATGTTGTATCTCATGGTGTAGGTTGAATTTGGCAATGTTCTTGGCCATTTTGGAAAGCTCTTACATGATACAACTACTGTTTGAACAAGTTTGGTTTTGATCTCTTTTGATTCCAAGTGAAAAATCCCCCTACATTTGGCAAAAAGTGAGGCAGAATCTGACTTAGTGAAAATTTCACTAAGTGTTGGAAAAAGTGACATTTTCACTTTTCAGCCACTTTGATCACTCCATAACTCAAAATCCTTAATGAATTGGAATGACTTGTAGTTGAAGTTTTTGTAGGTGATAATGAGGGCTACAAATCCATCTTTGGATGAGAAAAAATGGCCTTGTGGTTTAGGAGTTATGGTCCTCCAAAGTTGGTACCTTTGCCACTTTATTTTTAACTTAGAAAAATTTCTAAGTTTTATGGTTACCCCTTTTACAAGTTATCTCACTTTTCTTGATTTTTCTTGATGAATGATGATTCAAATCATACATTAACATCATTTTAGGGTTAAAAATCCATTTTGGTGAAAAATCTCAAAAAGTCAAAGTTGACTTTTGTGCACAGTTGACTTTTTATCAGATGAATTCCAAACTGTGCAATTCTTCAGGAAATCATGTCCTTGACCTAAATCAAACTTGATGGACATGTTCCATGGGTGTCATAGGGTATATTCAATCATGTATTAGGGTTTGGGAGCATGTCTAGGTCAAAAGTCAAAGTTACAGTTGACTTTTCCCTTAAAACCCTAATTGTGGTGCAGATGAAATTGAGACTTGTTGCTCAAGCTTCTTGGATCAATCCATTGTTCCAAATGGATCAATATGGTATATTAGAGACCCTCAAATCATCTCTTGAGGTCTTGGCTCATGGTTTGTCCCAAAAGTCAACTTAGGGGTGAATTAGGTCAAGAAACCCTAATTCCTGATTTTTGATGAATGCATCCCCTGAGGCAAAATTGACTTGATGCATGGGTTCATGAGGTTCCATGAAGTATATTAGGTTATGTTTGGATCATTGCCTTATGCCCGGATGAAAATTTCCATCTGGAGGCCCTGGTCGACCAAAACCCTAACTTGGTGACACTGTCGATCTTGAGACTTGATCCACCTAGAAGGGAGCAGCCTTGTGCTTAATCCTTGAAGTGGGAGTCCTTTTTGATCCATTGTGGATGTTTAAGAGATTATACAAGTTGAAGATCATGTCATTTCTTGATTGATCTTTTGTCTAAGCACTCAGAGAGGGCTTAAAACCCTAATTTTGATTGTATTGGATGCTCACCCATCTTTGGGGAGACTAATGAAGCATAAAGGTACATCCATATTGTGATGATGATTTTCACAATGATGGGAAATCTAAGTGGTCAAAGTTTGGGGTATTACATATGTATATTGGACGGTATCATCTGAGTCTAGCTGTGCATTTTAGAATTAAGGAGCATAACAACATGTGGAAAAGGATTAAAAAAGATTCATGCATCAAGAAATGGATTTTTGCATCATAAACTCATTTTAAAGGGAAAAATGAGCTATGTCTCGACACACCCGTGTTTTGGGTCAGCATATAGAAGTAAAATTTGTCTATGTGTCGACACATCCATTTTATATGTCGACTCGTGTGCTGCAGTTTTAAAGCCTGTAGGCTCTGTTAGATGTGTCGCCTCTACAGGTCGACACATGACCTGCATAGATCGACACATGACTTGCATAGGTCGATATATACATTAAAAATCTTGAAAATTTGCATTGATTTTGAGTCCTTTTGCTCCATACTTGCTCACACACACACACACACACACACACACACACACACATATATATATATATATATATATATATATATATCTTACATACATCATTTCTTTTCAATGATTTTGGTAAAATCATGAACGAAACCTGGAACATACTAATGTCGCACCTCGAAAAATACATAATCTAAAATACGACCCTCGTACAAAAGGCGCGGAAGAAATGCGGTTCGACAGAGTCGCCACCGAACTTTATTCATCCTAAAAGAGAGAAAGGAAAATATCGAGAAAACCTTTAAAGAGATAAGAGCATGGTCATCGCAACCACATTTTGGGTTCAGGAGTCGGTTACGTAAGAGGAAGGTATTAGCACCCCCTACGTCCGTTGTACTCAACGGGGACATCTTAATTCGAATTGTGTTAAATTTTAGCTAAGCTTATTTGTTTTTTTCTAAACGAGTGATGCGAAAAGATACGATAAAAAGAGAATCGATGCTAAGGGGAAATGAAATGGTTTTAGATTGCTCGCTAAGGATTGAGGCCCTTGTGCCTACGTATGCTTATTCGGGCAAGAATGAGGAATCAGACCGCTCGTAGTTCGACTACGGGAAACGAGGGGGAAAACAGAAGATGAAGGGAAGGTAGAAGGTAGACGCAGAATGACGGAAGAAGATGGAAGTGAGCTCACCAAGATCATTGCAATCTTGTGCCTACGTATCTTAAATTCGGACGAGAATGAAGAATCAGAGCGTTTGTAATTCGTGGAACTACGACTGGGGTTGGTTTAATTAGAGAGGTGACAATTGTTTACACACGAGTAAGAGAACCCACACCCAAACAATTGAGGACAAAGATGGAAGACTCTATCCCCCTCTTATTTCACCTTGAAAGAAATTGTGTTCGAGTGTTTGCAAATAATGGTTTGAATGTTGTCGAGTTAGATGTATTTTAGTGGCGTCAATTGCTTGCACACGAGTAAGAGAACTCGCACCCAAACAATTGAGGAAAAAGAACGAAGACTCGACCCCCCTCCTTTTCACCTTGAAAGTGTTTCGATAGTTGTTATGTGGTTTGAAGTTTGATTGTGAAAATCCACTTGATGTTGGATCAAGGGTTTGATTGTATGCGAAGTGATTGATTGCGAGGCAAAAGGCACTCGACTTAAAAGTTCATTTTGAAAATGGATCGACGACGAATCGAGGGTTTGAAAAGGTGTGAATCGATCCTAGTCCCTAGGGGTGCTCCTAGTAACGAAATCACGACGAAAGGTGCAAGTGTGCGCATTAGGTTGATGGCGAATGCTAAAGAGCAATCAACTTACAAGGGTGTTTTGAAAATGGGCTCGACGACGAATCGAGAATTAATTTGAAAATGGTTTAGTCTATGCAAGTCCCTAGGGGTGCTCCTAGTAAACAAACCACAATCAAAACAAAGCGAGTAAAGTGCGTACATCGGAATGGGAGTGGGGTACATGTAAGTTACACGGGATTGCGAGAAATAAATGGGGTCATTGTCAGGTAGCCCAAGAGGAAGTCGTGTGTGTGCTAGGTGTCCTAAATTAATCCATAAGCAAGAGTTCAGACAAAATCTCCTTTGCTAGGGTTTATGTACAAAGTCCAAGTTCCGTTGCTCAGAAAAGTAACCACAGTCCACCAATTGAGTATTTTAGGTTTTCGATATTTTTAGCGTATTTTCGAGTAATATGAACAAGGTATGAATATGACAAGATGATAATATGAGCAGATGAATAATATGATAATATGAGCAGATAATATAATATATACAAGATATATTTGACAAAAAAATAAAGCAAAAGTATATTGAGCCGAAATTAAAGTTAGTTGTTAGTCGTTAATCGTTAATTATCATTGTATCGGATGAATCGGGTCAACTATAACGCTAAACCATCGCATCATGATCTATGACGAAGATCATGTTATAGG
Source organism: Lathyrus tuberosus (assembly GCA_022829125.1). Taxonomy (NCBI): domain Eukaryota; kingdom Viridiplantae; phylum Streptophyta; class Magnoliopsida; order Fabales; family Fabaceae; genus Lathyrus; species Lathyrus tuberosus. Next base: position 4,754,097 of record JALAZF010000111.1, on the reverse strand, counting down.
AGGTCACGCAAGAACGATGTTTGTGTTAAAGCAAGATAGAGAAATGATATTGTGAATCATTCTCTAAAGAAATCGTGTCACACGAAAAGAAAAAGCGAACGGTCTCGTCTTAATCACAAACTTTCGTCAATTAATCGAAGGTAACCTATCATGATCCCAAAGTATAGAAGATGATCTCAATGATCATTTTATATAGATTTGAAATCATGAAGGTTAAACAACCTCAACAATCAACATTTGCGACTTTAAAGACTTCATCGACCGAAATGAAAAGGAAAATCGAAATGGAAATGATAATAAAAAAACAAATAAAAGGAAATTAATTCCAATATGATTAATTAAAACCAAAATATTAACAAAATAAAATAAAAACTTCTTTAAAAAGAAAATAAAGTAAGAAGAATAAGAGAGGGGATGTCGCATCTGCGAAAATCAACCGGCGGAAAAACAGAAGAGTCGCCACCGAACGTTATTTATCCTGACGCAGGGGAAAGGAAACGATCGAAGAAAATCTCAATAAAGGGAAAGACATGGCCATCGCAACCATAGTCTGGGTTTGGGAGTCGGTTACACGAGAGGAAGGTATTAGCACCCCCTCACGTCCATCGTACTCGATGGGATCCACGCTTGTTGTTCTGATTAAAGGGTGTAGGTATCTGAAGCTTAACTGCTAAACAGAAACGGAAAACAAAAGGTGACTCGATAGGACATCACCGTCCTAGGCCTACGTATTCCCTCAAGAATGGGAACGTCAGAGTCAACGTAGTTCGGAGGATTACGGGATTGTGGGGGGAAGGTTGCTCGCCAAGAGATCACCGTCTTGTGCCTACGTATCCTCAATCGTACAGGAGAGAGAAAATTGGAGCAGTCGTAGTTTGACCTACAGGGTCGATTTTGTTTGTTTGGTGAAAGGGTCCCGATCGCACTAGGGCAAGAGAAAAGGTTTGATTAACTGGCTGGTCTTGATTGCACGGGTACGAGAGAAAGAGGAAGTTAGTTGTTAGTGTGCTCGTCAAGATATCGCATCTCGTGCCTACGTATCCTCAATCGGGCGAGCGAGAGGAATCAGAGCATTCATAGTTCACACATCTATGGGAAAATAGGATCTCGATCGCATGGGTGCGAGAGAAAGGAATCGGGACTCACGGAAGTCTAAAGGGAAACTTGGTCCTACACATTATCATACATTGTGGCCCTAAGGTCAGGATCAGGAGGGAAGCCTACCTATTGTTGTCATGCATGGATTGAAAGCCTAATGTCTCTCCTACCTCCAACTTAATCAGAAACTAAGTGGAGCTAGGAATCCTAAGGGATCATGTGAACGAACATAAGTAAACACAGGACAACTCAATCACAAAATGAACGATGTCGTGATCTCAGCCAAGAAACAAAACTGAGTGACTCCTTGTCCTCAACTAAAAGAAAATGCAACAGAAACGTACGATGTCGTGATCTCAACTATGAGGAAGTTGAGTGACTCTTCCTCAACCATAAGGTGAAAACGATGTCGTGATCTCAACTATAAGGAAGTTGAGTGACTCTTCGTCCATCACAAAGTAAGACAGAGAACAGCAACGCCAACATCATCAAAGTATCAGTGAATTGGCATCCAAGCCAAGTATACAACTATGAGTGAAAGCTCCTCACTCAACAATAAGCTGTAAGTAGAAATGCTAAACAAGTGCTCAAGTGGTACCTAACGGAGAAGGCTTGTTGCCTCTTCAAAGTGCACAACAAGCTCTAGCCTCGAAGCTATCAGGAACTTCCAACAAGTAAGCAAGTCCAATAGTCAAGCATCTAACATCAAGTTTAAACAATGTCAGAATTTAATAAGAATCAAGTGTAAGCAACTATCATCAAAGGTAAACAACCAGGAGAACCAGAATTAATATCCATAAATGGTCCAAACAATATCAGGGACTAAGAACCATCTGCATCAAGACAACTCATCAGTCCAAACAGGGTTTATGAAGAACTCCACACAGAATCAAGAGAAACCATCGAAAATCTAAACCAGGTTAGTTCTAATTCTAAAATTGTAAACCAACAACAATTATCAAAAAATGATTATTTATCTAAATCTAATTAGTCCAAATTCTAACCAAAACTGATATACAATTAATCAACTACTAATCCATGTTAAAAGTCAATTACCGTCAAGGTCAACTTCTAAAACAAAGTCAATTCAAACCAAAATCAAAGTTTAGATCAAATCGAAATTAGTTTCTAAACAAAACTTAATCGAAATTAATCTTCTAAAAAAACTAATTCTAAGTCAAAATTAATTTCTCGTTAAATTTCTAATCTAAATATCGTTACCCACTAATCAAGAATTAAAAACACGATTAATTTCTAAGACTAAAATCTAAAAATCTAAATTTAAAACTCAATTTAAAAGATTAAACTCTAAAAATAACAATTACAATGACATGGTTCAAAATTGATTTTTGGGGGTGAAAAGAAGATAACAGGTGTGTGGGCCTTGGTCTTAGGCCCAAGAATCCTTATGAAGCCATGGGGGTTGCATGAGAATTACAGGGGTGCAGAAGTGATTAGGGGGTATGTGGGCCTAAGGCTCGGTCCGCTTTGTTGCAAGGATTTAACCTAAGACATGGCAAAGGTACACTCAGCTTGCCTTCTTCATTTTTCTGCTACGCCATTTTCTTCTTCTTCTATACTCCACTCTTATTTCTCCCTCCCAATATGTTCCTAAATACCCTAGCTCCACCATGCCAGAGCTCATTGCCGGTGGCGGCGGAGGCTTAACCTGCCTCGAAATAAACGCATCCTGATCCTCTCTTTCCCTTCTATGTAGATTGCAAATTCAACTTCCTCGATTTCTATCCTACATCACAAATTGCAACGGTATAACGTAGCCTAAATTACGGCGAATCGCTATCTGAACGCTAAGAACCACCAAATAGGAGTCCAAACGCGGAGGTTTGGCTCCAAGGCAACAGCAACCACAGCGTAAACGCGAGATTGAAGGTGAATCGGGCTTATGTTTTGCGACGGTGAACGACAACGGCGGCGTGGCGTTGCAGGTATGTGATTCGTTCCTATGCACTGCTACTGCTTTTGTTCGCTTCTCTTCCCGGTCTCGTTTTGTGCTTCTGAGTTGAGTTGTTGCCGGGAATTGATGTTGTAGTTTGTTGAACTTGTAAGTGAAGAAATGCTAATGAATTCTGGTGATTGATTTGTTGTTGCAAGTTGTGATTTCTTTACTCTGTTATTGCAGAGTCGAAAGTTGTTACGATTCAATCTCTTTCTTCTTCTCCGCGGTTCTGAAATGTTGTTGCGTGATGAAAAATTGATGAAGAGTGTTCGCTATGGTTTCTGCGGCTGTTGTAACACCCCAATTTATTTTATTATTTTTTTGTAATTAGAATTGTATGATGTTGTGTATATGTGTGTGGTTATGCGTGTTTTAATCGTATTTGGGTTGCCCTTGGTATGGGGTAGTGACCTTAGAATTATAGGGATTAAGGTGCAGGAAGGAATGGTGTGGTTAGTAATTAGTTAATTAATATTAGAAATATTGATTAATAATATTAACGTGAATTATTAAGAAATATTGTTATTATTATTTAATTAGTAAGATAATAATAATAATAATAATAATAATAATAATAATATTGAGATAATATTAATAATATATGCAAAAACAAGAAATAGGGAGGGCAAAGTGGTCCATTCGTGGTGGTTAGTGAGGTTAAAGAAAGAAAAGCATAATAAGGGTCTAAAGGTTATAGTAGGAAAAAGAGGAAATTGGAGAAGGAGGAGAGTCATTGTGAACGACCGTGTTTCTGGAGAAAAAGAAGAACAAAAGAGAGAAGCAGAGTTAGGGCTTAGAGAACCTTCGAAGAATCGTCACTAAGGTAAGGGTAGGGTTCTTTAATCTCTAAGGGTTGCATAATGTTTGTATGAGGATAGATAAACCATTAGGATCATCCCTATGTGTTGTCTGTGTTGATTTGGGGATTGGGGTTTTTGCGTTGGAAGTTTTGATAAGGGGAAGAATGCACAAATTTATCGGTTGAAATGTGATTTCTGTATTTCCTACTTGTTTGTATGTTAATATGTGATTATATGTGTGTTTTTGGACTGAATTGGGAGTGAAATCGAGAAGGATTGGGGTCTGAGTCATGTAGGATCACAATCACAGGATTGCTGATTCGCGCAGATCCGTCGGGCGAAAGGAAAATCCGCCAGGCGAAAATTCTCCAGATGGTCGCCAGGCTAAAATTCGCCAGATGGTCGCCAGGCGAATTGAGAGGCGAGCGAAGGGTGAAAAATATGGGTTTCTGGAATTTGTATGGGGAAAGGAGATTCTCCACTGCTCCGCCAGGAGAGCATAAGGCAAAAGGGGAATTCGCCAAGCGAATTGAGAGGCGAGCGAAGGGTGAAAAATATGGGTTTCTGGAATTTGTATGGGGGAAGGAGATTCTCCACTGCTCCACCAGGAGAGCATGAGGAAAAAGGGGAATTCGCCAGGCGAAGGAGGATTTCGCCAGGAAAAAGTGGTTTCACTGGTGCTCCGCCAGGCGAGCAGAGCTGAGGTGAACCGAATTTTCTGAAACTTTAAAAATTCGTATCTTTTAATCCGTAGGTCCATTTCAGTCGTCGTTCGAAGCGTTGGAAAGTCGGTTTCACATACTATTTATAAAAATTGATTTCAATACCAGAATTCCAACCCTATGATACGTTAATTGGGTTTTGTGCATGTTGTTATGTGTTGTAAGTTGAAATGATAGATTTGGTGGTGTGTATGCGTGTTATAGTTATGGATTGTTGTTGTTGTATATGTTGGCAGGTATGGACTGCGTGTTGTATGGTTGTAGTATGATGTATTGACACATTGAAAATCATATGCATGTAGTTGTCGTTGTATGTTGTCGTTGTATACATGCCATGTTGCATAAGTTGTGAGATAAGTCGTGTGCCCATGTGGGGTATGAGCGTCTTATCTGGATTCCTTGAAATGGAATCGTCTTGTTGTTTTTGTTGAGGTAATCGTGTGAGCATGTGAGGTGTGAGCGATTACAGGTGATCGTTTACCCATGTGGGGTGCGAGCGATCACGGATGTCGTGTGCCCATGTAGGGTGTGAGCGACTTATATGGAAATTTCGATGGGAATTATGATCATAAAAAAGGGATCGAATTGGTACCATATGCATTGAGTCGAGTAGTGGGTCTCATTGCATTGTGTTGTGTTGTGGTGCATATGATTGTATACTTGTATGGAAATTCGTATTTGTGTTGATGTTGTGTTGTTAGGGTGAGCCGTATATGGATTATGTTCTTTCATACTTATCTTATGCATTTATTATGTTGATTTAAGATCTCACCCCTTCTGTTTGAATGTTACCTCTATGTGGGTAACGTGCAGATAAGCAGGATTAGTGCGGAGTTGAAGTTAGTGAAGACGGAGTCTTCTCTTTTATTTTGTTGAGTCGGCGTCTGCTCTGATTGTAACACTGGGTTTTGGAACGCTTGTCATTGTACATTTTATTAGTTGTCGTCGTTTTATTTACTTGATGATGATGATGTGGTAGTAAACATGTTATGTTTCAGTTGAATTTTCCGTTATTTTATGAGGAGATGGATTAAGTATGCTTTTATTGATAATATCTATGTGTTACATATCGTATGCATGAGTAGGCATTTGTTGAATGTAGCATCCTAATTGATTGTATGATTTATTTTACTCTGATAATTTATTTTAATTGTCGCGTGGATTTTAGGGTGTTACATAGTGGTATCAGAGCAGGTCGGTCCGTCCGGCCAAGTTGTCGAGTCTTTGTCGTGTGATAGTTGAATACTGTCGATGTTGTTTGTTTCTTAGTACGTGATATGTGTGTGAAACACTATCAATGCTTTCTTGTTTTTCTAATCCCTTGTCTGCAAGATGAGAGTGAGACAAGTGGGGAGAAGCTTGTGTTTCTCCTAGATGCTTCGGGTGTGGAGTGTTGGCTTAGTGTGTCGTTGATTGCAAGAGTGCAATTGTTGATTGGGACAATGTTGTTCCCGTTGTTGAAGAGATCAGATATCATGTTACTGCATGAGGGAGTGCAGTATTGGATTGGTCACCTGTTTCAGAATGGTGTTACCCTCGAGGGAAGACGGACATGTGTCCTCGCTATTCGCTTCCTTGTGAGGGAGAAGGCGATGTTTTGGCTAGAGGTTGGTCAGTGATGTGTGGAGTATCCTGACGTGTTTCCTAAGGATGGGAACTATTTGTCTTCAGTTGGAACAAGATGATGTTATTCTTGAGACGCGTTGGTAGGAGCTAAACCCTGTGTTTACCAATTGTTTGGATATGTAAGGTGGTGTGCTGCTGATTTCAAGAATGTAGGAGTTGTGAGAGTGTGTTGTTTCTGAAATTGGAGGAAATATAGAAAGAATGCTTATGTCAACTAAGTATTGTTCCTTAGATAGCTTGTGCACAAGATGCAAGGAACACTATTATAGTTTGGTAAAGATGGTTTATGTTCCATCATGATGGTCGGCTATCTATTGACAAATTGAGGAACTGATCACCCTTAATCTCTTGTTGATAGTAGACGGGATCATGCGGGATGGAATAGACGTATCTTGTCGGCTTAGATAGTGTGTTCAGTGAATTGTTCGGAGTTAAGCAAAGTGCTTACCAATGGTTTTGATGAGCCGATGCAGATTCTTATATATCTGAAGATGAGGCAGATTTGAGGTTTTGTACGTCAGTAAGTTGGGATGTCTTTGAGAGGAAATGATCTGGTATTGTTGATGGTTGCTTCTTAGAGAGTAAAGAGTGAACTTAATTTTGACGAAAGTGAAGAGTTAAGGTTATACCTGCTAAGTAAGTAGAAGAACTCCCAAGATATGATGCCCAGGTGTTTGCAATGTTTACGATGATGGTGTTCTGGAGATTAGCAGTAAAGTCACAACAATGACCTGCCAGTTGTGCGTGAGTTCCAGACGTGTTTCTAGATGACATATCGGATGTGCCTCTAAAGATAGAGGTGGAATTCTCTATTGATCTTGTCCTTGGTACCATATTCTATGGCATCATACATGATCTCGGCGTTAGAATTAGTAGAACTGATAGAGCAGTTAAAAGATTTACTAGAAAGAAGATTTGTGAGACCAAGGGTGTCGCCTTAGAGAGCTTCAGTATTGTTAGTATAGAAATGGATGATAGCATGAGGTTGCGTATGTTATGGTTATGGTAGTAATACTCCTGCATCTCTATCATTGGAGAGTGTTGAACCTATACTAAACTATTTTTTGTTGATAGGGAGGTTATTCTACTGATGGACATAAATGAGATTTGTGTACTGTTTGATGGGTAGGCACTCCAGTGGATAAGTGTGTTTTTATGCAGATTGATAACTCTCCAAAGTGCTTAAGGATAAGTGCCCACTTTCAAGAATAGATGACTTGGAATCTTTGGAACTCGGTTTGGAGTATTACAATATAGGATGATGTTGTTGGGTGCTTGTAATGTGCTCGGGGTGTGTGTGGGGATTACAAATCATATCTTCCATACTTAATTAGATAAGTTCGATGGGGTATTCGGATCTGTTATAAAATCAGAAGAAGGACGTGTAGAGTATCTGAGAATTGAGTTACAAGTATTGGAAGAGATGAAAGTTTTATGCTAAGTTATCAAAGCACGATTTTTGGTTGATAAGGATGAGTTTTCTTGGTTATGATATTTCAGATAAGGGTGTTGTCGTGGATCCATCCAAAGTAGATGCAGTTTTACAATGAGAAAGCTCTGAAGTTGGTTAAGGAGATTGGAGGATTTTTGGACTCGATGGGTGATTACCGGAGGTTATGGAAGACTCTTCCAAGTTAGCATTTTATCTCAGTTGACTTGCGAAGGGTAAGTCATTTGTGTGGGGATGTTCGTTGTGAAGAAAGTTTTAGAGAGCTAAAGTAGAAGTTGACTACGGCTCCAGTTTTGATTTTGTATGATCCTAATAAACCATTTGTGGGGTATTGGGATGTGTTTGTGATGAGTTTAGACAGTGTATTAATGTAAGATGGTGAAGTTGTAGCTTATGCTTTACGACAATTGAGGATTCATGAAAGGGTCTATCCTGTTCAAGATTTCGGATGGGTTGCGGTTGCATTTGTGTTAAGGATCTGAAGGTATTATTTTTATGGATCTAGACCCGAAGTGTTTAGTAATCACAAGAGTGTAGAACACCTGTTTGGTCAGAAGGAATAGAATATGAGACAACGAGGATGGTTGGAATTCTTGATGAGTTACGACCTTGGCTTGAATTATCCTATTGGTAAAGTTAATGTCGTGCCTGATGAGTTAGGTCGAAAGTCTTTTCATATGTCTGCTTTTATGGTCAGAGAATTAGAATTGAGTAGCAGTCCAAAGACTTATATCTGGTGTGTGAGCTGACGCAGTAGAGTGAGATGTTGGGTATATCAAAGGTGAATGATGACTTCTTGGTGAATATTAGAGAGAGTCAAAAGTTGGATGTGAAATTGGTAGATTTGATAGTTGCGAGTAATCAGAGTGGCGCAGCGGAAGTTTGATGTAGCGTGATTCGAATATGCGTGTGTGAACGGTAGGAGTTCAAAGTTTGAACGTTAGGACCTGCAGGAATGGAAGTGATATGGTGAAAGGTTTAAATATTAATCATGTACTACTAGTTACATGTTTGATTGGTGAATCGTAAAATTATTGTCTTGATGATTGTGTGACCACGAGGTTGATGTTCCGGTTATGTTGAAGTGGTTAGGACGACGTTGTGTCGTGGAACTTTATGTTCTTATCTCTGTGGTTGCCTCATTTCCTATGGTGGTGATCCAAGTGAGTGTAGCTAATTCCTGGGATGGGGAATTAGGGGAATGTTACCTGTGGTGATTGTAACGATTGTGTTGTGTTCTGGTTCAAGAGTGAACATGTGTGTGCGTAACTCGGTTATTCTTGGCGCCTTGAGTTGGTCGTCGAGTGTATTGCGTGAGCATTGAATTTTGTTGTTGTTATTGATGAGTTAGTTTGTTGTTTCGTGTTATTCGTGGTGTTGCCTTTAATGACTTGGGAATTAAAGAGCAGGATGCGAGAGTCGTATCCGGAGTTGTTCGCATGAGGTAAATTTTCGAGGGCGAAAATATTCTAAGTGGGGGAGAGTTGTAACACCCCGATTTATTTTATTATTTTTTTTGTAATTAGAATTGTATGATGTTGGGTATATGTGTGTGGTTATGCGTGGTTTGATCGTATTTGGGTTGCCCTTGGTATGAGGTAGTGACCTTAAAATTATAGGGATTAAGGTGCAGGAAGAAATGGTGTGGTTAGTAATTAGTTAATTAATATTGGAATTATTGATTAATAATATTAACGTGAATTATTAAGAAATATTGTTATTATTATTTAATTAGTAAGATAATAATCATAATAATAATATTGAGATAATATTAATAATATATGTAAAAACAAGAAATAGGGAGGGCAAAGTGGTCCATTCGTGGTGGTTAGTGAGGATAAATAAGGAAAAGCATAATAAGGGTCTTAGGTTTATAGTAGGAAAAAGAGGAAATTTGAGAAGGAGAAGAGTCATTGTGAACGATCGTGTTTCTTGAGAAAAAGAAGAACAGAAGAGAGAAGCAGAGTTAGGGCTTAGAGAACCTTCGAAGAATCATCACTAAGGTAAGGGTGTGATTCTTTAATCTCTAAGGGCTGCATAATGTTTGTATGAGGGTAGATAAACCATTAGGATCATCCCTATGTGTTGTCTGTGTTGATTTGGGGATTGGGGTTTTTGCGTTGGAAGTTTTGATAAGGGGAAGAATGCACAAATTTATCAGTTGAAATGTGATTTCCGTATTTCCTACTTGTTTGTATGTTAATATGTGATTATATGTGTGTTTTGGACTGAATTGGGAGTGAAATCGAGAAGGATTAGGGTCTGAGTTGTGCAGGATCGCAATCGTAGGATTGCTGATTCGCGCAGATCCGCTAGGCGAAAGGAAAATCCGCCAGGTAAAAATTCTCCAGATGGTCGCCAGGCTAAAATTTGCCAGATGGCCGCCAGGCGAATTGAGAGGCGAGCGAATGGTGAAAAATAGGGGTTTCTGGAATTTGTATGGGGGAATGAGATTCGCCACTGCTCTGCCAGGAGAGCATAAGGTGAAAGGGGAATTCTCCAGGCGAAGGAGGATTTCGACAGGCAAAAGTGGTTTCGCTGGTGCTCCGCCAGGCGAGCAGAGCTGAGACGAACCGAATTTTCTGAAACTTTAAAAATTCGTATCTTTTAATCCGTAGGTCCATTTAAGTCGCCGTTCGAAGCGTTGGTAAGCTAGTTTCACATACTATTTATAAAAATTGATTTCAATAACATAATTCCAACCCTCTGATGCGTTAATTGGGTTTTGTGCATGTTGCTATGTGTTGTAAGTTGAAATGATAGATTCGGTGGTGTGTATGTGTGTTATAGTTATGGATTGTTGTTGTTGTATATGTTGGCAGGTATGGACTGCATGTTGTATGGTTGTAGTATGATGTATTGATGCATTGATAGTCATATGCATGTAGTTGTCGTTGTATGTTGTCGTTGTATGCATGCCATGTTGCATAAGTTGTGAGATAAGTCGTGTGCCCATGTGGGGTGTGAGCGCCTTATCTGGATTCCTTGAAATGGAATCGTCTTGTTATTGTTGTTGAGGTAATCGTGTGCCCATGTGGGGTGTGAGCAATTACGGGTGATCGTGTGCCCATGTGGGGTGCGAGCGATCACGGATGTCGTGTGCCCATGTGAGGTGTGAGCGACTTATATGGAAATTCCGACAGGAATTATGATCATAAAAAAGGGATCAAATTGGTACCACATGCATTGAGTCGAGTAGTGGGTCTCATTGCATTGCATTGTGTTGTGTTGTTGTGCATATGGTTGTATGCTTGTATGGAAATTCGTATTTGTGTTGATATTGTGTTGTTAGGGTGAGCCGTATATGGATTATGTTCTTTCATACTTATCTTATGCATTTCTTATCTTGATTTGAGAATCTCACCCCTTCTGCTTGAATGTTACCTCTATGTAGGTAACGTGCAGATAAGCAGGATTAGTACGGAGTTGAAGTTAGTGAAGACAGAGTCTTCTCTTTTATTTTGTTGAGTTGGTGTCTGCTCTGATTGTAACACTGGGTTTTGGAATGCTTGTTGCTGTTCATTTTATTAGTTGTCGTCATTTTATTTACTTGATGATGATGATGTGGTAGTAAACATGTTATGTTTCTGTTGAATTTTCTGCTGTTTTATGAGGAGATGGATTAAGTATGCTTTTATTGATAATATCTATGTGTTACATATCGTATGCATGAGTAGGCATTTTTTGAATGTAGCATCCTAATTGATTGTATGTTTTATTTTACTCTGATAATTTATTTTAATTATCGCGGGGGTTTAAGGGTGTTACATAGTGGTATCAGAGCAGGTCGGTCCGTCCGACCAAGTTGTCGAGTCGTTGTCGTGTGACAGTTGAATACTGTCAATGTTGTTTGTTCCTTAGTACGTGATATGTGTGTGAAACACTATCAGTGCTTTCTTGTTTTTCTAATCCCTTATCTGCAGGATGAGAGTGAGACAGGTGGGGGAGAAGCTTGTGTTTCTCTAAGATGCTTCGGGTGTGGAGTGTTGGCTTAGTGTGTCGTTGATTGCAAGAGTACAATTGTTGATTGGGACAATGTTGTTCCCGTTGTTGAAGATATCGGATATCATGTTACTGCATGAGGGAGTGCAGTGTTGGCTTGTTCACCTGTTTGAGAATGGTGTGACCCTCGAGGGAAGACGGACATGTGTCCTTGCTATTCGCTTCCTTGTGAGGGAGAAGGCGATGTTTTGGCTAGAGGTTGGTCAGTGATGTGGGGAGTATCGCGACGTGTTTCCTAAGGATGGGAACTATTTGTCTTCAGTTGGAACAAGATGATGTTATTCTTGAGACGCGTTGGTAGGAGCTAAACCCTATGTTTACCAATCGTTTGGATATGTAAGGTAGTGTGCTGCTGATTTCAAGAATGTAGGAGTTGTGAGAGTGTGTTGTTTCTGAAACTGAAGGAAATATAGAAAGAATGCTTATGTCAACTAAGGATTGTTCCTTAGATAGCTTGTGCACAAGATGCAAGGAACACTATTATAGTTTGGTAAAGATGGTTTATGTCCCATCATGATGGTCGGCTGTCTATTGACAAATTGAGGAACTGATCACCCTTAATCTCTTGTTGATAGTAGACGGGATCATGCGGGATGGAATAGACGTATCTTGTCGGCTTAGATAGTGTGTTCAGTGAATTGTTCGGAGTTAAGCAAAGTGCTTACCGATGGTTTTGATGAGCCGATACAGATTCTTATATATCTGAAGATGAGACAGATTTGAGGTTTTGTACGTCGGTAAGTTGGGATGTCTCTAAGAGGAAATGATCTGGTATTGTTGATGGTTACTTCTTAGAGAGTAAAGAGTGAACTTAACTTTGACAAAAGTGAAGAGTTAAGGTTATACTTGCTAAGTAAGTAGAAGAAATCTCAAGATATGATGCCCAGGTGTTTGCAATGTTTACGATGATGGTGTTCTGGAGATTAGCAGTAAAGTCACAACAATGAACTCCCAGTTGTGCGTGAGTTCCAGACGTGTTTCTAGATGACATATCGGATGTGCCTCTAAAGATAGAGGTGGAATTCTCTATTGATCTTGTCCTTGGTACCATATTCTATGGCATCATACATGATCTCGGCGTTAGAATCAGTAGAACTGATAGAGCAGTTAAAAGATTTACTAGAAAGAAGATTTGTGAGACCAAGGGTGTCGCCTTAGAGAGCTTCAGTATTGTTAGTAGAGAAATGGATGATAGCATGAGGTTGCGTATGTTATGGTTATGGTAGTAATACTCCTGCATCTCTATCATTGGAGAGTGTTGAACCTATACTAAACTATTTTTTATTGATAGGGAGGTTATTCTACTGATGGACATAAATGAGATTTGTGTACTGTTTGATGGGTAGGCACTCCAGTGGATAAGTGTGTTTTTATGCAGATTGATAACTCTCCAAAGTGCTTAAGGATAAGTGCCCACTTTCAAGAATAGATGACTTGGAATCTTTGGAACTCGGTTTGGAGTATTACAATATAGGATGATGTTGTTGGGTGCTTGTAATACGCTCGGGGTGTGTGTGGGGATTACAAATCATATCTTCCATACTTAATTGGATAAGTTCGAAGTGGTGTTCGATGGGGTATTCTGATCTGTTATAAAATCAGAAGAAGGACGTGTAGAGTATCTGAGAATTGAGTTACAAGTATTGGAAGAGATGAAAGTTTTATGCTAAGTTATCAAAGCACGATTTTTGGTTGATAAGGATGAGTTTTCTTGGTTATGATATTTCAGATAAGGGTGTTGTCGTGGATCCATCCAAAGTAGATGCAGTTTTACAATGAGAAAGCTCCGAAGTTGGTTAAGGAGATTGGAGGATTTTTGGACTCGATGGGTGATTACCGGAGGTTATGGAAGACTCTTCCAAGTTAGCATTTTATCTCAGTTGACTTGCGAAGGGTAAGTCATTTGTGTGGGGATGTTCGTTGTGAAGAAAGTTTTAGAGAGCTGAAGTAGAAGTTGACTACGGCTCCAATTTTGATTCTGTCTGATCCTAATAAACCATTTTTGGGGTATTGGGATGTGTTTGTGATGAGTTTAGACAGTGTACTAATGTAAGATGGTGAAGTCGTTGCTTATGCTTTACGACAATTGAGGATTCATGAAAGGGTTTATCTTGTTCAAGATTTGGGATTAGTTGCGGTTGCATTTGTGTTAAGGATTCGAAGGTATTATTTTATTGGATCTAGACCCGAAGTGTTTAGTAATCACAAGAGTGTAGAACACATGTTTGGTCAGAAGGAATAGAATATGAGACAACGAGGATGGTTGGAATTCTTGATGAGTTACGACCTTGGCTCGAATTATCCTATTGGTAAAGTTAATGTCGTGCCTGATAGTTAGGTCGAAAGTCTTTTCATATGTCTACTTTGATGGTCAGAGAATTAGAATTGAGTAGCAGTCCAAAGACTTATATCTGGTGTGTGAGCTGGCGTAGTAGAGTGAGAGGTTGGGGATATAAAATGTGAATGATGACTTCCTGGTGAATATTAGAGAGAGTCAGAAGTTAGATGTGAAATTGGTAGATTTGATAGTTGCGAGTAATCAGAGTGACGCAACGGAAGTGTGATGTAGCGTGATTCGAATATGCGTGCGTGAACGGTAGGAGTTCAAAGGTTGAACGTTAGGACCTGCAGGAATGGAAGTGATATGGTGAAAGTGTAGCGAGCGATTTTGGACGCGGTTCTTAAGCGTTATCGCTCTTTGGGGTTTACTACAGGTCGATTCATTTTTATCCTATTGTGACCTGACTAAGGAAGGGAAATAGATGTCTCCAATTAACCCTGCTTGCATACTGAGTTCAAACAGCGGTCTGTTAGGTTACGGATGCTATATGGTAATGGGCCCTTTCTTTCTTCTTACTTTATTAAGGTGGAAAATTGGGACTATTCATGGGGAATATGTCAGATTGGGTGGAGATAGGGGACTTTAGGTTTTTTTATTAGTGTGCTCGCTAAGATTTTTCTTTTAATCTTATGCCTATGTATTCCCGTTTACCGAAACAGGGAAATCAGAGCGATCGTAGTTCCTCCTATTCTATGGGAGAAAATGGTGTTTTGGTGTCTTGTTTGAAGCCCAAGACGTGAAGCGAAAGGTGATATATATCTTGTTCATAGCCCAAGATGTGAAGCTGAAGGTGGTTTGTATCTTGTTCAAAGCCCAAGATGTGAAGCTGAAGGTTCTATTTGTATCTTGTTCGAAGCCCAAGATATGAAGCTAAAAGGTGTTGTCTTTAGAGAGAATTTGTCATCTCTAAAGAGGGTCTGTTTGTCACAACTGTTTATAAAGGAGAATTACTTTAACCGGGATATGTGAATCCGACAATGCCATAATTTCCTTTATAGGGGGGTTCCAACCTGAAGGAGAAGACTTTAACTCAGTGTAGAGCAATGCTATCTTTCCTTAGGAATTTTTCATGCTAAAAGAGGGACATTGGCATGGATGTAAATAATCCAGAGGCTTGCCGCTTACAGCGATTAAATGAAGGGGAAGGAGTTGTTGATGTTTGTGTATTGTGAACGAGGCACAACTTTGATGCTAAAAGGTTGATTGACTCAACCGGGGTTTCCTTATACAAAGCATAAGAGGAGGCTATTGGCCCAACAAGAAGGACTTTTTGTGTGTCTCGTACGAAGCCCGAGAGAGAGGCTAAAAGGGTTGACTCAACAGGAGAATCTTTTATACTCAACAAGAGAGTGTTTTTGTATCTCGTACGAAGCCCGAGATGGAGGCTAAAGATGGTGACTCACCAAGAGAGTGCTTTATACTCAACAAGAGAGTGATTTTGTATCTCGTACGAAGCCCGAGATGGAGGCTAAAAGGTGATTGAATCAACAAGAGAGTCTTTTATACTCAACAAGAGAGTGATTTTGTATCTCGTACGAAGCCCGAGATGGAGGCTAAAAGGTGATTGACTCAACAAAAGAGTCTTTTATACTCAACAAGAGAGTGTTTTAGTATCTCGTACGAAGCCCGAGATGGAGGCTAAAAGGGAGATTGGCTAAACTAGAGAGCCTTTTATACTGAACAAAAGAGTGTTTTGGTATCTTGTATGAAGCCTGAGATGGAGGCTAAAAGGTTTGACTCAACAAGAGAGTCTTTGTATCTCGTACGAAGCCCGAGATGGAGGCTACAAGGTTACTATTTCACTTGAGTGACATGTCCAGTATGTTGGTTCAATGAGAAAATTAGTTCTTATATGAGTAACACTGTACTCATGGATTTGATCTGAGGATCGGATTATTTCCTGTTCTTTAAGGAAACGAGGAATCCAAAGGGTATTTGAGACTGTCCAAGTCTACGGGTGTCTTCCTATTTTTGAAAAGGACTTGAGAATGTCTTTGAGACTCAAGGAAATTAGACTGTCCAAGTCTAGAGTTTTATCTTTTGTACGATACTTAAAGAAACAGTAGTAGTACGTTCACGGTAGAAAAATCTAGACTCTTTGAAAAACTGTTCTATTAAGATGACTAATTTCTGTTCCTATACCTCTAGGAGGTCGTCGGGACAATTTGTACGAAGCCCAAGAGGAGGCTGGAAACTTTTAAGAAGCCGAGGGACAATTTGTACGAAGCCCAAGAGGAGGCTATCATTCCCGGAGGAAGAAATCATTTATACGAAGCCTAAGAGGAGGCTGTGAATACTTCTAAGAAGCCGACGGGTCCTTGTACAATGCCCAAGAGGAGACGGGGATGCTTTTAAGAAGCCTGTGGGTCCCCAAACCTCGAGAAGTTCAAGACAGGCTATTCACAAAGAATAGATTAAGCCAGGAAAGTTTGAGAATTTGGAAGAAACTCAAGGGATGCAATTCACGGAGAAGAGATCATCTCTGGGGAGTAGAGTTTCTTGACAATTCCTAAGGAGGACAGCCGAAGAGAAGACTGTATCTGGTGCTCCTATGGGGGATCTAGTATTATCTATTTCTAAGAATGATCGAAACGACTTTACCTAGTGCTAGACGTAGTTGCCGGGGAAACTCTAAATATCTATACTATTATTACACAGTCGATATGAGTTTATGAAAGAAGACTTACAGCGAAACAGCCCCACAATACAGTTATATGTATATGAAAGCGGTAAATGAAAGCATATAAACACTTACTTGGTTGTAGAGCTTCCATGCTGTTTGGTTAGTTGTTCAACAAAGAAAGATTGAAAATAACAGTATATTTAAAATCAAAGGAGAAAGTGCTTTGAAAAGAAAGATTGGGGCTTACAGCTCAAGGAGAGGCCCAGGGTTTTATCAGTGATCGCACTATCGTTTTGTACATAGGGACTTATACAAGTAATTGAGGCCTGAAAAAGGTTTTCTGTACAAAGGGATGGGTCTTACACTCTCTCAAGAGGCCCAAGTGAGTTTTAAGAAAAGAAATGGGTCTTACTACTCGAGGGTAGGCCCAATGGTTAATTTTGAAAAGGGCGACGATCGCGCCGAGGTTTTGGAAACACCGTGGGACTTATACAAGTGATTG
Source organism: Lathyrus tuberosus (assembly GCA_022829125.1). Classification (NCBI taxonomy): domain Eukaryota; kingdom Viridiplantae; phylum Streptophyta; class Magnoliopsida; order Fabales; family Fabaceae; genus Lathyrus; species Lathyrus tuberosus. The sequence continues at coordinate 4,736,976 of JALAZF010000111.1, read as the reverse complement.
AGGCCCAAAATTTTGGTATTTACAAAGGAATTGGATCTTACACTCTATTAGAGGCCCAAAGGTTTAAAAATGAAAATAAATGGAACTTATAGCTCAAGGAGAAGCCCAATGGTCTTTTTTGTCAAAAGGCGACGATCGCGCCGAACTTTGTAAATGTACAAAAGGACTTATACAATATCTGATGCCCAATATATTTTATTTACAAAAGGGGTGGGACTTACACTCGATTAGAGGCCCAAAGTGTATTTTAGGAAAAGAAATGAGACTTACAACACGAGGGGAGGCCCAAATGATTTTCAGCTTGAAAATGGCGATCGCGCCGAGATTTTTAACGTATCGGGACTTATACAATAACTGAGGCCCAAAATATTTTTGTACAAAAAGGGTTGGGTCTTACACTCTATTAGAGGCCCATGAGTGTTTGGAAAAGTTTGTTAGGGAGAAAATCAATAAAACCCTAATTTCATTTTTTTAAAGGCATTTTTCAAAGAAAAATCAAGTAACAAATGATAAAAATATCAAATAAAATCATTAATCATGTTATAAACAATGATTAAGTTTTATGAAAAAGTATTTTATCCACATGAATATTTAAAATCATTTTGGTTTTAAAATTCAAGAAAAAGAAATCATTTTAAAAGCATTTAAAACAATTTAAAACAGTATTTTTTAATATATTAAAAATATATCAAATAATAATATTTTTTGTGATTTTTTTGTGGATTAAAATATTAAGGAGTATGAATAAGAAGTGTGTAAAACAGAATTGGAAAATGATGATTTTTGCTATGTAAAAGAATTGGTTAAGTTTTGAAGATAAACTAAGAAAAAGAGGAAAGATGTCACAACATCACATTCGACATCACTCGTGAGTTTTGAAGATAAGAGAAAAAGGGAAGATGTCACAACATCACATTCGACATCAAAACTGAAAACTTTAGTTTCAACATCTTTTTATCAAACTTCAAACATTCATAACTCTCTCAATTTTTAACGAAATTGAAATCCGTAAGAACCTATCTTGACCAATTTTTCGCAAGGAATCCAATGGTATCACTCATACATACTGAAACTTAATGTACAGACCACACAAAGCAAAAAACCAGAACTGCATGTTGATTTTAAACATCTTTGCTTATCAAACTTCAAACATTCATAACTCTCTCAATTTTTAACGAAATTGAAATCCGTAAGAACCTATCTTGACCAATTTTTCACAAGGAATCCAATGGTATCACTCATACATACTGAAACTTAATGTACAGCACACACAAGGCAAAAAACCAGGTCTGCACCTTAAGTTTAAAACAACATAAACTCCACATATGAACATGTTAAAATGCAAACAGTAGGAGGATCATAACATACACATTAAGGACTACATTTTTGCTTCAAGAATTGTTCAATATGATGCATGTATGTGGACATCAAAGGAAAGCATGATTCAAAGAATTCAAGTTGTGAATTTTACCTCTTTTTTGGAGATTTTGTGCAACCTACCAAGTGCTTTGTTCCAGAAATGATTTGATACTTTGGACACCCTCAAATGACCTCTTAGAAGCTTTTAGGATGGTTGGAATCAGCTGGAACCTGCAAAAACACAAACTGGCCCTTTCTTGCAAAAGGGGTTAAAGTGGCCAAAATAGCAACTCTCTCAAATGGTGTTCCAGATGTGTGGCACCATTTGGGACAGTTCAAGGATGATATTTGGAGTGTGTTTGAGGTTTTATCTGGTTTGGAAAGTGACTGAATCAAGACATGGCTTGAAAAATGCAAAAAAGTCCAATTTTGAGGTTTTGAGAGGTGACTTTGTGATCTTGGTGTTACAGGTCACTTTTGATAGTTTGGATCACCTACATATGATGTTTATGAGGTGTTAGGATCATGAGATGTGATGGAAATGCTCTCTAACTTAAAAACTCAGAATTACCATACTAAAGAAGGCATTTTGGAGTGAAATAAGTGATTTTGAGGAAAGCATCTATTTGATGGCTTTGGTGTACTCAAACTGAGCACAAATTAGCTCTATTTATAGTAGAGCAAGTTTGTTTTGGCAGCAATAGTGAATGGTGGCTGCAGCAGAGGTTTGTTCAATGTTAGCCAATGAAAATCCAAGTCTCCTCTAGCCATTGACTAGAGGTTAGAGCATAGAGCTTTGGTTCCCTACTTGTTGGAGGAATCTTGACTGAATTCAGTTGCAAATGTGTCAGTCCATACCACCTCTAAGCATCTATTGAATGCTCCAATCCAAAATTGGAGTCTTGTCCCTCTTTTAGGGATTTCTAGGTTTGGCATGCTACTTCTTGTTCCAAGAACTTTGGAGGCTTGGCTCAGAGATTGTCCCCTTTGAATTTGATCCTCAGATGTGTCCAAGATGATGACAAGGCTTGGAAATTCGTGTGGCACAAAAAATGTGCAAATCTGTCCTGAAACATGTCTTAAAAATCAGCTGCAGCAAGCCTTGTTGTAAAATCCATAACTTCTTGCTCAAGAATGATAAATGGTTGTTCCAGGACTCTAAGAAAAGCTGAGATGACATACTTCAACTTTGATGTTTGACCCTAGACTTGGTTCAACTTGGATCATGGAGAAAAACATCCTTGAAGTTGGGACATTCTTGCTGGAAAAATATTAATGATGTCCTATGAAATGTTGGAACATCTGACATTAAGAACATTAATAATTCCAAACTTTAATCACTTGTATCTTTTAATCCACTATGATATTTTGAGTTGAAGTGAATGGCATCTTTGATGCTTGTCTTGCATGGTGACAAAGCTTGAAAATTGTGTGGCACAAGAAAAAGTGCACAAAATCTGTCCTAAAAAAAAGCTGCAGCAAGCCTTCTTGTAAAGTCCATAACTTCCTGCTCGAGTGTGATAAATGAACGTTCTACAACTTTCTGGAAAGCTGAGATAACATACTTCAACTTTGATGTTCAAGGTTTGTGAAGATAAGACTTGTAAAGTTGTCAAAATTGACCTTGAACTTGTGTGATCAAATCTGTCCTAAAAGCTGTCATGAAAATTATGTTTTATCAATGCCTTTTGTAGAGACCATAACTTTCTGCTCGAGAATGATAAATTAGCTTTCTAGGACTTTCTGGAAAGGTGAGATGACGTACTTCAACTTTCATGCCTAGGGTTTTTCCTGAATCAACTTGGATCATGGAGAAAAACACCCTTGAAGTTGGGACATTCTTGCTGGAAAAATATTAATGATGTCCTATGAAATGTCAGAACATTGGACATTAAGAATTCCCAACTTTGATCACTTATATCTTTTAATCCTCATGATATTTTGAGTTGATTCCTTCTACAATGTTGAAGTATCAAATACCCTCTTTAAAAGTAGCTCTTACGCAAAATCAATGGATGCTTGGATCAATAGTTACAACCTTGAAAAGTTGTGCACTTGAACATGATTTTAACTTAGAAAAAACTTCTAAGTTTCTTTCAATTTGATCAATTTTTCAATTTTGCATGATTTCTTGATCAAATTAAATCATCCATCATATTTTCTTGAGTAATGGCTTGTGAAGGTCAAAGTTGACCAAAAGTCAAACTTTGACTTTCTGCGTCAATTGACTTTGTACTAGATGAACTTGAGGCTTGATCCACTTGAAATGTTGCACTCTTGTGCTTAATTCTTGATGTGGGAGTCCTCTTGATCCTTTGTGGGTGTTTAAGAGGTTAGACAAGTTGAAGATCATGTAATTCCTTGATTGATCATTTGTCTAAAGGCTCTGAGAGGGCTTGAAACCCTAAGCTTGATTGTAGTGAGTGTTCACCCATCTTTGGGGAGACTAATGAGGTACAAAGGTACATCCATATTGTGCTGATGATTTGTACCATGATGGGAAATCTTAGTGGTCAAAATTTGGGGTATGACAGATGCCCCTATTTAATCTTCTTGGACCCGAAGGTGTGAATGGCAAAGGTATTCGGGCATTCGGGGTGCAAGAGGATTAAATATCAGAATACCCAAAATTTTGATGGTGGTTATGAATGGTAGCTTACACATTCATCTTCTTTGGCTAAGAGATGATGCTTAGAAAAGGTAAACTTCCCCTCGATCTTGGTCTTCAGCCAAGGAGTTGGTCTCAGATTTCTTTTGCAATAAACCTCCCCTCGATCCTGGTTTCCTACCAAGGAACTGGTCTTAGTTTCTGAAGTAAACTTCCCCTAGATCCTGGTTTCCTACCAAGGAACTGGTCTCAGTTTCTGATGTCAACTTCCCCTCGATCCTGGTTTCCTACCAAGGAACTGGTCTTAGTTTCTGAAATAAACTTCCCCACGATCTTGGTTTCCTACCAAGGAACTGGTCTCAGTTTCTTTTGTCAATAAACTTTCTTGACAAGGAACGCTGTTAGTAGCGGTTTTCCTTCAAACTTCTCGCCGAATTTTCCTGGGGAGATGCCATTTGAGTGGAAAATTTTTTAATGTCAGACTTGCTGGGGAACCCATTCGTCTGAATTGTAGAGGTACACAAACTTCTCTGTTTGGAGACGCCATTTGTCGATTCTACTGGGGAAAGCGAGTCTCTTGAGAGACTGTTTCCGTTTGGGGGTGTTACATCATACTTTTCCTGAGGTCTTTTCAGAGAAATGCCATTCGATGTACCCCAATTTTGAGGGGCTTTCTCTGGGGATTTTCCTTAATCCGAGAAAACGAATATATCATCTTCAATGGCAAAGAAAGTTTTCTTGTTTCTTAGAGGTTCAAGTTATCAAAGTGGTCAAGGACCATCTCTAATCCAAAGATAAACGGGAGAGAGATTACTTAGATGATTCACTTCCTAACGAGGAAAGATCTGACAACTCGATTGAGAGGACTTCTATCACTAGGGGACAAGACCGACTAGAGTGATAGTGATGCAATATGAATATGAATGTGAATCAATAATGCATGATGTATGTATGTATATGCTGACAAAACTGACGCAACATACAGATTAACGGATGAACACGACTGGATACTCGGCCACAGTGGGGCATGTAGAAATATCGTTGGTTCAAGATAGCAATTTTGCCTTGCTTAGGAGAAACGGTCCCTGTTGGGAGCGACGCTGGTCGGGCTTAGGAGATGAGAACTCGGCCAAGGGCATCAGATGGGAAATCCGCATCTGATATAGTTGATCCTTCGTTTAGGCGTACTAGTCTAGAAGGAGTACTTTGATTCTGCACTTTGAGGTTCGAACACCTTTGGAGAAGCGACCGATGTTCTTCTGATGTTCAATAGTCAAAAGAAATTGCCATCTTTATTTTAAAAAAGCAGAAAAAATTTTATCAAGTAAATTCATTTTTGTTTTATTTTCAAGAATCGTTAATCATGTTAAAATGTCGTTCTATAAAGCTAAAACAAGTAAGAATTACAAACAAAAGCACAAGGGCTCAAATTTTATTGATAGGATGGAAATCAGCCGAACGCGTGATTCCATAGAGTATTTACAAAGTTAGAAAATGGTAATTTACAGGGAAAAGGGATACGTTGAAACATAACGACCACTATCATTCTACCAACTTTGAATTCGGGACATCCTGAGCTTCTGTCGAAGATGACCTTGACTGGAGTCTCTGATGGATGGGATGACTGCTGAGGAGCTGAACTGATCAGACGTAGTTACTTGCTATTAATCTCTAACTTTTGCCTGGATTGTACTTGGAGATTTCCAATCCACTGGGATGATTTTTGATCATGTCTCTAATTTTTTCCTGGACCTCCCTTTGGGTTTTCAATCCACCGAGACCTTTTTTTTTAGGCGAAGTATTTCTTGACTACATCAACATTCGTGGGGTAGGCAAATTCTTCTCCATCCATGGTTGCAACTCTCAAGGCGCCGCCTGAGAAAGCTTTCTTGACCACATAGGGGCCATCATAATTCGGAGTCCACTTGCCCCGAGAATCAGTGAGAAAGGATTGTATCTTATTGAGTAGTTTGAAGATTGGCACGCATGTCGCGGTCATGAGGAATATGAATCTGGAAATGTAGTTCAAACTTCCTAAGAATCCTCTGACTTGTTTTTCAGTTTTCGGAGAAGGCATTTCTTGAATGGCCTTGACCTTGTCAGGATCAACCTCAATTCCTTTCTGGCTGACGATGAACCCTAAAAGTTTCCTTGAACGGACACCGAACGTGCATTTTTTGGGATTCAAGCGGAGTTTGTACTTTCTCAATTGCTCGAATCGCTTTGACAGATGGGTCACATGCTCCTCTTCTGTCTTAGATTTTGCAATCATATCATCGACATATACCTCGATTTCCTTGTGTATCATGTCATGAAACAGAGTAGTCATGGCCCTTTGATAGGTTGCCCCGGCATTCTTCAAACTGAACGGCATTACCTTGTAGCAAAAGGTACCCCATGGGGTGATAAATGAAGTTTTCTCCATGTTTTTCGGTGCCATTTTGATTTGATTATAGCCCGAGAATCCATCCATGAAGGAGAAAAGTTTGAACTTTGCTGTACTGTCTACCAGCATGTCAATGCGTGGTAAAGGAAAGTCGTCCTTTGGACTAGCCTTGTTTAGATCTCTGTAATCGACACACATTCTGACCTTTCCGTCCTTTTTCGGCACGGGTACGATATTGGCTAACCATTGAGGATATTCTGATGTGGCGAGGAAACCTGCGTCAATCTGTTTCTGTACCTCCTTTTTGATTTTGATGGCCATGTCCGGGTGAGTCCGTCTCAACCTCTGTTTTACTGGCGGACATTCTGATCTCAACGGTAAATGATGTTCCACGATGCTGGTATCCAACCCTGGCATATCCTGATAGGACCAAGCGAATACATTGGGGAACTCTTTAAGAAGCTTTATCAAACTTTCTTTGGCAGTTGGACCGAGTAGTGCCCCAATTCTGACTTCTTTTCTCTCTTCTTCCGAACCCAAGTTTACCGTTTCCAACGGCTCTTTGTGAGGTTCGATGGACCTTTCCTCCTGTCTGAGTAATCGGGAGATCTCTTCTGGAATTTCGTCGTCATTTTCTTCTTCAGCCCCAAATACCGGGAACTCAAAGTTAGGAGAAGGCATTGGATCGTATGTTTCAACGGGGTTTAAAACAAGCAATCTGCATGACGTGATGATTTATGTTTAGAAGAGATAGAGAAAATGCAAGTGTGTGCAGTGTATTTTTCTTTTACTGCTTGTTTTTTTTATTTGTTTTTTAGGATTACCATTTTCTGAGAAAAGTAAAAAGAGAAAACAGCAACAGAATACGGAAATTACAGAACGGCGTTATTTTATTAATGAACAAGTCGATTCTTGAAACTACAGCCCTATAAAACAAACTCTGTCGCTTTGGGCAAAGTGAAGAGGGAAAATTTACAGAAAGTGAGCCCTATCAAACATCCGTTTCACCTGGGCAGGGTGAAAGGTTAAAGATGGCAATTACTTTGACTGATGAATGATCTTCGGAACATCGACAGCAACCCACTGGCGGCGAACTCCTCGGTGACTCACAAAGTCTGGCACCTTCCTTGATTTGTCTTCAGAAATAATGTTGATTTCTGGTGGAGCGGGATCATTGGAATCTGTCTCCCACGCAGAGTTGTCGTAGGAGGATTCCTCTGTTGTATTTTGCATAGCATTTGTACTCTCAGGTAGATCTCCCCATCCAGTTGGCTGGATGTCTTTGAGCCTGATACGAGAGCTTTCAGGAGCGGTGTACTTGACCATGAAGTCAAATTTTCCACTTAGTTATCCCACACCTCTTTGGAACTGGAGGAGTCATCCTTCTTGATGACGTTGACCTCAGGAAAAGCATAGTTGATGAATTCAAGTCCTACAAACGTTTCAAATTCATCGTCATGTTGAGTAGTTTCTGAATGACCTGAGTGTTGATCCCATGACATGGTGGGGACGCAGGTATTCTGTTCAATGATTCTCAGCTGATTTTCATTGTTCGGCTGATTTTCTTGCCCCAAGTCTCCTGGGCATGACTGCCACATTGGCAGGCCATTCATTGGGCCATAATAGTCGTGGTCAAAGTTGTCTTTCATTAGAGTGTCCTCCTCTAATAAGTTTGGTGGAGCACGACATCCTTCCGGATCACAATCTCCATATATCATTTCGACGTCTGACATGGGTATAAATCTCGAACTCTGTGTAGGAAAGCAAAATGGAATTTGCGCCTCTTCTTGAGACATATAACCGTCCTTGTTAATATAGGACTCCCATTCTTTCTCCATATCAGATGAATCATCTTTATTGATGGTATGTACCTATTGAGTCACTGGTTGAAGGAAGCCTCCACTGTGGAAGAAGTTCTGAATAGGATGAAGACTTTCATCGTTAGCAGCTGTCTGGGTACAGGTTACAGAAAAACCAAGACCTTTCTTTGTTTTATTGTCAGTAGGAATGACAAGTTGTTCCCATCCTTTTGTATTGGTACTCTCGACCGCTTTGATAGCATCTTTGTACGAGGAAATGGAAGTTCCCCCCTCAGATTGATCGTCCTTGTGTAGTGAAAGCGCTTGGAACTGGGTTCCAATTATCCCTTCTGGTTCCACATAAGTGGATGACGATAAGTTGCTTACGAGCAAAGCCTGTTCCCCACAGACTGTGATGAGTTGGCCGTTCTGGACGAACTTTAGCTTTTGGTGGAGGGTTGAAGTGACCGCCCCAGCCTGATGTATCCAAGGTCTTCCTAATAAACAACTGTATGTTGCCCGGATGTCCATGACCTGGAAAGTGACTTGGAAAGTGTGAGGACCAATAGTTATGGGAAGATCGACTTCGCCGATAACCATTTTTCTGGATCCGTCAAATGCTTTGACGACGACCTCGCTGGTTCTCATCGGAGGGCCTTTGAATGATAACTGCATCAAAGTGGACTTCGGCATAACATTCAGGGCTGACCCTGTGTCTACCAGTACGCTGGCTAAAGCATCGTCCTGGCAGTTGACTGTAATATTGAGCGCCATGTTATGACGGCGACCCTCTTCAGGTAATTCCTCATCACTAAATTCCAAGTTATTGCAGGAAGTGATGTTAGAGAAAATGCTATCGAACTGTCTGATTGTTACATCCTGTTCCAGAAAGGCTTGCTCCAAGACTTTCTGTAGAGCCTCCCTGTGTGCTTCTGAACTAAGTAAAAGTGATAGCACCGAGATCTTTGAAGGAGTTTGCAATAGTTGATCAACAATGTTGTATTCACTCTTTTGGATGAGCTTCAGCATCTCATCGTTGTTCTTTGAAAGGTCGGGATCACTGGATTGACCGACTGGTGGATTGGGAACTTCTGTCTGAGGTTCCTTTTCTTTGTTGAGTTCTCCAACGCCTCTATTGAAGATTCGACCGCTCCGTGTTACTCGACTGATGTCTGCAATATTCACGACGGAGGGTAACGGAATTTCCTTTTCATTCTCGACTATTATTGCACCGTATTTGTAAGGGATAACCTTAGTTTATTCATACGGTAGTGGTCCTGGCAGATAGATGACTATGGGAGCCTTCTGATTTTTCTGACCATTATAAGTAATTTCGATCCGTTCCTGGTTGGGAACTCTCGATTCGTCAAGTAGAGGGATGATGGCACAAACATCCCTAGCCCTCTGATGATCAGAGATTACGACAACATCCTCGATTTGATCAGCGAGATAGTTGACTGATCCAGAACTTGAACATGGTTGAATCTCTTTGTGGTCCAACTGACTTTGAAGGGATGCCCGCACGAGGTAGCATCCTTGATTGTTCACTGAATAAACTCCACACCACTCATAGTTGTGTAGTGGCACCTGGCCGCGTCCGCTCTGAATACAGTGTAGCCTTACTAGGTCAGTTTCCATTGACCGAACATCCTGACTTTAATATCTAGTAGGATTCCCGTTAGTGATACTAATTTGCTGGGTGCCTTCATCCATATAGATTGGAAGCCACCAGTGGTTCAACAAGTGCTGAAGTGTTTCCTGGACAAGGGCACAACCCTGATCGTTTTCGCAACCCGCTTTACAGCTTTGATAATCATGTGATACCAGGAATCCGAGACGGACCTGCTCTGCGTGTAACTCCACCAGGCTGGTATTCATCAAGCGAATATCGAAGATTTGAATCATGTTGATCTGATAGGGATTCCTATCATGGTAGTCCTGGATCCATCCAAGATCCATCTGACGCTGGAGGGCCTCTTGTATGAAAGAGCATCCCTGTTTGTTTACCGAGCAAGTCAGACAAGAATTATAATCGTGCCGCGGCAGATTATGATACTGGCTTTGCCTTGAGTGCATTGCCACCAAGTTTACATTCATCGCACGGACGTCGTGGTTTTGAATGACGTTGGAATTCGTATAAATCATGTTAACTCCACGAACTCGGTGCTCTTAGATCCATCTGAGATCCATCTGTTCCTGTAGAGCTGATTGCACCACTGAACACCCTCGATTGCTTTCAGAGCAGATATCACACTGGTGATAATTATGAGGTGGCACATGGCCATATCTACTCTGTCTACAATGCATCTTGACCAGATTGGTCCTTAACAAGAGTACAACATGAATTTGATAGACGTTGTTAGACTCTTCCTCTATCAGGTTGACTGCAGCTTTCTCGTGTTGAGGTAGCGGGTTCATGAGAACATTGGGATTCGTATCTTTGAAAGATAAGAGCCCGCTCCTAACAAGCTTTTGCACGTCAGATTTGAAATTGAGACAGTTCTTTATGTTATGCCCTGGTCCTCCTTGATGATAAGGGCAAGTCTGATATGCTTTGAACCAAAAAGGCGGATTTTCCGGTACTGTAAGAGGAGCCTTAGTCTGGACGTGCCCTTTGACCAGTAATAATGAAAATAGTTCCGCGTATGATACGGGTATAGGATCAAATCCTGATGGCCGCATTGTACGGTTGTTGTTGTACTGAGGACAAGCCTGCTGAAGAGGCTATTGTGTCCTTTGCTAAAGTTGTTGTTGATTAGGTTGGCTCTGCGCAACTTGAGGTTGATACGTAGAAACAGACGCAGGGTTGATAGCAGGAGTTACAGCTGCTACTGGTTGGTACAATCGCCTTTTCTTTCCGAGAGAGATATTCCCAATATCCTGCTCTTTTTTCTTAGGGAGAGCACTACCGTATCGTTTTGTAGTACTTGATGATCCAGCGTCTTTAACTAAACGTCCTTCTCGGACAACTTCCTCAATACGAACCCCCATGCCCACCATCTCGGTGAAGTCACTGGGCGCACTAGCAACCATTATGTCGTAGTAAAATGAGCTCAAGGTCTTTAAGAAGATCTTTGTCATCTCTTTTTCCTTAAGAGGTGGACAAATTTGAGCGGCAATTTCACATCATCTCTGAGCGTACTCCTTAAAGGTTTCCTTGTCCTTTTGTGACATTGATCTGAGTTGATCTCTGTCTGGTGCCATGTCTAAATTATATTTGTACTGTTGGACGAAGGCAGCGCCGAGATCTCTGAAAGTGTTAATCGGGCCGCGGTTTAAACCCATGTACCATTTTAATGCGACACCGGTTAAACTATCCAGAAATTAGTGAATCAGTAGATCTTGATTCTCTGTCTGAGCCGACATTCGTCGAGCGTACATCACCAAGTGACTCTGAGGGCAAGAGTTATCCTTGTATTTTTCAAAGTCGGGCACTTGGAATTTGTGCGAAACTTTCACATTGGGGACTAAGCAGAGGTCCGCGGCGTCCTTTCCAAATAGATCCTGACCGCGAATAGCTTGAAATTCCTTTTGCATTTCCAGGAACTGTTCCTGGAACTCGTTCATTCTTTCGAACATGCTTTCATTTCCACCAGAAGGTATCTGGGGAATCTGTCCTTCCGGGACAGTGTGTACCACGAGTTGTGGTATAGTCATTACGGCCGAGACTCTCGGTGCCTCCCAAAGTTTGTAACCTTCAGGAGTTGTTGTCATGCCCCTGGAATCTTCGCTTTCCCGAAGTTTGTAACCTTCAGGCCCTGCGGTTCCTGTTGTGATTTCCTGATCTTCAGTGATCGACGGAACATATCCTTCCGGGATATAGTTAACAGGCATGCCCCAGGGACGATCTTTCGGCATTCGATACCTAGGATCATACTTCTCCACTATGGGCATTGAGGTGATCTCTGAGATCACGGTTCTTTGTAGCTGAGCTTCTGCCATGGCTTGCATGTCGTTACGAAACTTTCTCATATCCTCTCTTAGAGCGTCGATCTCTTCTTTCAACTCTCTATTCTCTTCTTCGAGATCATCCATCCTTTTCTGACGATTGGCTCGAGTATTGTACGAATGGGACAGTTTGACTCTAGAACCGAGACACAAACGTGTGACTCGTAGGTAAGAAGAATACGTGATGTGAGAATGATGAATGCAATGATTATATTAATTGTTTTTTGGTTTAATCAAAATAAACTTTGACAATTAGATTGTAAATATCAAACAGTGGGGAAACCCCATTTTATTGAAATTCAAAGGATTGCGGAAATGGAAATACAGTAAATTACAAAGTGCGGAAACAGAAACCTAAGCTAATGGGTCCCGAGTCCTCTCTGAGGAGAACTCGGTGCTGATTCTGGTACTTTCCTTTTCTTTGACTAGGGCTCTTGAGCTGTTGTCGGGTTGTCATTCCTTTGCCAGGTGAAAGGAGCGAGCAAATTCCTTTGGTCATCCTGATTATCCATAGCATATTGCTCTAAAATCTCGATCAGAGCATCCTTTTCTTTCAGTAGCTGCTGTATTTTGGTACACTCCACGTTGAGAATGCGGTACTTGTTCTTCCAAGACCTCCTCTCCTGTTGAACTTTGTTGAGAGTAACCTGAAGCTTTTCAGTTTCCGTCATGAAGTACATGACATATTCCCTTGGCGGAAGAACTCTGTGACGAGGATACGACATCTTTAGCTTGAGAGCTCTAGTTTGTACCCAGTGGAGATAAGGCTCCACCGAGACACAATCCGGTTTTCCTAGAGACTCCCGTCCTTTCTTATGAACATGTTTCCAAGTGTGCACTATTTCCATCTTTAGTGCTCTGTCATTTTCTCCTTCCTTGAAGAAAAGACCTTCCAGATGAGCATTCCGTGGGACATGCCTCATCGGGTATCCAAATTGACGACGAACCAATACCGGATGGTAGTTGATTCCTCCCTTAGTTCCTATAAGGGGTACGTTGGGGAAGTTTCCACAACGATCAATTATCCTGATCCTGTCATAAATCCTATTGCACCAATCAATGTCAGAGTTGGTGAGAGGCATGATTTTCTGCGACCAGCGTAAGGCACTCTTATGATCCCAAAAAGCAGCAGACTTAGGCAAATGGGAGATAAACCATTTGTATAGCAGGGGCACACAACACGTGATCTCTCCTCCGCTGTACAAATTCCCTAAGTGTAAAGAATGATACGCATCTGCGAGCAAAGTCGGTACAGGGTTTCCAATGAGAAAAACCTTAATGGCGTTGATATCGACGAAGTTATCAATGTTGGGAAACAAAAATAACTCGTAGGTGAGTAAAACAAAGATGCTTTCAAAAGCAGTCATGTTCCCTATACTAGCAAAGTACAGAGCTTTCTTTGTTAAGAACTGGGCTGGCAAACCTTGGATGCCACCCTTAGTGGTCATGTGAGTCCTGACTTCTGACTCGTCCAAATAAATTGCTCTTGCAATGATTTGATCCTTTGGAATTTCTTCCAGTCCAGAAAATGGAGCTTGATCAGTAATGTGTAAGTCATTCAGGTGAGAGTACTCCTCTAGCGTTGGTGCTAGTTGGTAATCCGGGAATGTGAAACAGTGATAGACCGGGTCGTAAAACTGAACGAGTGCATCCATGATTCCTTCAATCACATGGATTCTTAACAGAGGTAGCAGACCTCCATACTTGGCTCTGAAAGCCTCAGGGTTAGTGATCATCCTCGCTAACCTTCTCAAATCCTCAAGTTTTGGAACCTTGAAGGTGTACTGGTGAGTTCTCCTTCTACCGAAATCCATGAGCGCAATCTTTTTCTCTGACATTTGCAATCATTGTCTCAGTTTAATTTGAAAAAGAGATACTAGAAGCGAAAATTTTTCTTTGTTTTAATGTTTTTTAGATGAATGCATGAATGCAGCACACAAAAACATAGAAAAAACATGGGGTCAAAGGGTCGTTGTCATGAAGTCAAGGCTCTACCCATCCCCCAAAGGTTTATACTAGTGATTTTTGTACCTGTCTCTCAAAATCATCAGTTCTTGTCGAGAAAACACCAGCGGGCCGGGAATCGTGCTAGGTGATGTTTTTTCGAAGAACCTTCAGAAGAGGGTGGTATCGCGTGACAACCATTTCCGATAGTTTCCGCACCACTAAAAGAGGTTTTTCCTAGGTGTATACTCAATCTTTCCACATACTGCATCACACGCATTCCCATTAGCAGAAAAATAAACACATATATCAATTAGGAAAAGTAGTATATATATTTGTCCTAATGTCCTAGACTTTTAAGAGCTATGAGTCCTATGTTCCTGACAGAAAATGGCTCCCCGGCAGAGTCGCCATTCTGTGGTTCCTTCCCAACTTAAAGGTTTTGACCTAAGATCCTAGTGAAGTTAACAAAAGTCTCATTCCCAGTGAAATTCCCAGTGAAGGTACCATGACTTGTCCAAGGTAATTATAAGAAAGAACGTGAACGGCCCCACGGTGGGCGCCACTTTTCTGTGGTGGCCACCGCCATGAGAATGACTGGTCAAAGGATTAAAGCTGTAAGAAAGAACGAGAAGGCCCCACGGTGGGCGCCACTTTTCTGTAGCGAGCGATTTTGGACGCGGTTCTTAAGCGCTGTCGCTCTTTGGGGTTTACTACAGGTCGGTTCATTTTTTATCCTATTGTGAGATGACTAAGGAAGGGAAATAGATGTCTCCAATTAACCCTGCTTGCATACTGAGTTTAAACAGCGGTCTGTTAGGTTACGAATGCTATATGGTAAAGGGGCCTTTCTTTCTTCTTACTTTATTAAGGTGGAAAACTGGGACTATTCATGGGGAATTTGTCAGATTGGGTGGAGATAGGGGACTTTAGGTTTTTTTATTAGTGTGCTCGCTAAGATTTTTCTTTCAATCTTATGCCTATGTATTCCCGTTTACCGAAACAGGGAAATCAGAGCGATCGTAGTTCCTCCTATTCTATGGGAGGAAATGGTGTTTTGGTGTCTTGTTTGAAGCCCAAGACATGAAGCGAAAGGTGATCTATATCTTGTTCAAAGCCCAAGATGTGAAGCTGAAGGTGGTTTGTATCTTGTTCAAAGCCCAAGATGTGAAGCTGAAGGGTCTATTTGTATCTTGTTCGAAGCCCAAGATGTGAAGCTAAAAGGTGTTGTCTTTAGAGAGAATTTGTCATCTCTAAAGAGGGTCTGTTTGTCAGAACTGTTTATAAAGGAGAATTACTTTAACCGGGATATGTGAATCCGGTAATGCCATAATTTCCTTTATAGGGGGGTTCCAACCTGAAGGAGAAAACTTTAACTCAGTGTAGAGCAATGCTATCTTTCCTTAGGAATTTTTCATGCTAAAAGAGGGACAGTGGCCTGGATGTAAATAATCCAGAGGCTTGCCGCTTACAGCGATTAGATGAAGGGGAAGGAGTTGTTGATGTTTGTGTACTATGAACGAGGCACAACTTTGATGCTAAAAGGTTGATTGACTCAACCAGGGTTTCCTTATACAAAGCATAAGAGGAGGCTATTGGCCCAACAAGAGGGAGTTTTTGTGTATCTCGTACGAAGCCCGAGAGAGAGGCTAAAAGGGTTGACTCAACAGGAGAATCTTTTATACTCAACAAGAGAGTGTTTTTGTATCTCGTACGAAGCCCGAGATGGAGGCTAAAGATGGTGACTCACCAAGAGAGTGTTTTATACTCAACAAGAGAGTGATTTTGTATCTCGTACGAAGCCCGAGATGGAGGCTAAAAGGTGATTGACTCAACAAGAGAGTCTTTTATACTCAACAAGAGAGTGATTTTATATCTCGTACGAAGCCCGAGATGGAGGCTAAAAGGTGATTGACTCAACAAGAGAGTCTTTTATACTCAACAAGAGAGTGTTTTAGTATCTCGTACGAAGCCCGAGATGGAGGCTAAAAGGGAGATTGGCTCAACAAGAGAGCCTTTTATACTCAACAAGAGAGTATTTTGGTATCTCGTATGAAGCCCGAGATGGAGGCTAAAAGGTTTGACTCAACAAGAGAGTCTTTGTATCTCGTACGAAGCCCGAGATGGAGGCTACAAGGTTACTGTTTCAGTTGAGTGACAGGTCCAGTATGTTGGTTCAATGAGAAAATCAATTCTTATATGAGTAACACTGTACTCATGGATTTGATCTGAGGATCAGGATTATTTCTTGTTCCTTAAGGAAACGAGGAATCCAAAGGGTATTTAAGACTGTCCAAGTCTGCGGGTGTCTTCCTATTTTTGAAAGGGACTTGAGAATGTCTTTGAGACTCAAGGAAATTAGACTGTCCAAGTCTAGAATTTTATCTTTTGTACTATGCTTAAAGAAACAGTAGTAGTACGTTCACGGTAGAAAGATCTAGACTCTTTGAAAGACTGTTCTATTAAGATGACTAATTTCTGTTCCTATACCTCTAGGAGGTCGTCAGGACAATTTGTACGAAGCCCAAGAGGAGGCTGGAAACTTTTAAAAAACCGAGGGACAATTTGTACGAAGCCCAAGAGGAGGCTATCTTTCCCGAAGGAAGAAATCATTTATACGAAGCCTAAGAGGAGGCTGTGAATACTTCTAAGAAGCCAACGGGTCCTTGTACAACGCCCAAGAGGAGGCGGGGATGCTTTTAAGAAGCCTGTGGGTCCCCAAACCCCGAGAAGTTCAAGACAGGCTATTCACAAAGAATAGATCAAGCCAGGAAAGTTCGAGAATTTGGAAGAAACTCAAGGGATGTAATTCACGGAGAAGAGATCATCTCTGGGGAGTAGAGTTTCTTGACAATTCCTAAGGAGGGCAGCCGAAGAGAAGAGTGTATCTGGTGCTCCTATGGGGGATCTAGTATTGTCTATTTCTAAGAATGATCGAAACGGCTTTACCTAGTGCTAGACGTAGATGCCGGGGAAACTCTAAATATCTATACTATTATTACACAGTCGATATGAGTTTATGAAAGAAGACTTACAGCGAAACAGCCCCACAATACAGTTATATGTATATGAAAGCGGTAAATGAAAGCATATAAACACTTACTCGGTTGTAGAGCTTCCATGCTATTTGGTTAGTTGTTCAACAAAGAAAGATTAAAAACAACAGTATAT
The DNA here is from genome assembly GCA_022829125.1 of Lathyrus tuberosus. Classification (NCBI taxonomy): domain Eukaryota; kingdom Viridiplantae; phylum Streptophyta; class Magnoliopsida; order Fabales; family Fabaceae; genus Lathyrus; species Lathyrus tuberosus. The sequence continues at coordinate 4,719,761 of JALAZF010000111.1, read as the reverse complement.
TTAAAATCAAAGGAGAAAGTGCTTTGAAAAGAAAGATTGGGGCTTACAGCTCAAGGAGAGGCCCAAGGTTTTACCAGTGATCGCACTATCGTTTTGTACAGAGGGACTTATACAAGTGACTGAGGCCTGAAAAGGTTTTTTGTACAAAGGGATGGGTCTTACACTCTCTCAAGAGGCCCAAGTGAGTTTTAAGAAAAGAAATGGGTCTTACTACTCGAGGTTTTGGAAACACCGTGGGACTTATACAAGTGATTGAGGCCCAAAATTTTGGTATTTACAAAGGAATTGGGTCTTACACTCTATTAGAGGCCCAAAGGTTTAAAAATGAAAAGAAATGGGACTTATAGCTCAAGGAGAAGCCCAATGGTCTTTTTTGTTAAAAGGCGACGATCGCGCTGAACTTTGTAAATGTACAGAGGGACTTATACAATATCTGAGGCCAAAAATATTTTATTTACAAAAGGGGTGGGACTTACACTCTATTAGAGGCCCAAAGTGTATTTTAGGAAAAGAAATGGGGCTTACAACACCAGGGGAGGCCCAGATGATTTTCAGTTTGAAAATGGCGATCGCGCCGAGATTTTTAACGTATCGGGACTTATACAATAACTGAGGCCCAAATTATTTTTGTACAAAAAGGGTTGGGTCTTACACTCTATTAGAGGTCCATGAGTGTTTGGAAAAGTTTGTTAGGGAGAAAATCAATAAAACCCTAATTTCATTTTTTAAAGGCATTTTTTAAAGAAAAATCAAGTAAAAAATGATAAAAATATCAAATAAAATCATTAATCATGTTATAAACAATGATTAAGGTTTATGAAAAAGTATTTTATCCACATGAATATTTAAAATCATTTTGGTTTTAAAATTCAAGAAAAAGAAATCATTTTAAAAGCATTTAAAACAATTTAAAACAATATTTTTTAATATATTAAAAATATATCAAATAATAATATTTTTTGTGATTTTTTTGTGGATTATGGAGTATGAATAAGAAGTGTGTAAAACAAAATTGGAAAATGATGATTTTTGCTATGTAAAAGAATTGGTTGAGTTTTGAAGATAAACTAAGAAAAAAAGGAAAGATGTCACAACATCACATTCGATATCACTCATGAGTTTTGAAGATGAGAGAAAAATGGAAGATGTCACAACATCACATTCGACATCAAAACTGAAACTTTAGTTTCAACGTCTTTTTATCAAACTTCAAACATTCATAACTTTCTCAATTTTTAACAAAATTGAAATCAGTAAGAACCTATCTTGACCAATTTTTCGCAAGGAATCCAATGGTATCACTCATACATACTGAAACTTAATGTACAGACCACACAAAGCAAAAAACCAAAACTGCATGTTGATTTTAAACATCTTTGCTTATCAAACTTCAAACATTCATAACTCTCTCAATTTTTAACGAAATTGAAATCCGTAAGACCCTATATTGACCAATTTTTCACAAGGAAATCCAATGGTATCACTCATACATACTGAAACTTAATGTACAACACACACAAGGCAAAAAACCAGATCTGCACCTTAAGTTTAAAACAACATAAACTCCACATATGAACATGTTAAAGTGCAAACAGTAGGAGGATCATAACATACACATTAAGGACTACATTTTTGCTTCAAGAATTGTTCAATATGATGCATGTATGTGGATATCAAAGGAAAGCATGATTCAAAGAATTCAAGTTGTGAATTTTACCTCTTTTTTGGAGATTTTGTGCAACCTACCAAGTGCTTTGTTCCAGAAATGATTTGATGCTTTGGACACCCTCAAATGACCTCTTAGAAGCTTTTAGGATGGTTGGAATCAGCTGGAACCTGCAAAAACACAAACTGGCCCTTTCTTGCAAAAGGGGTTAAAGTGGCCAAAATAGCAACTCTCTCAAATGGTGTTCCAGATGTGTGGCACCATTTGGGACAGTTTAAGGATGATATTTGGAGTGTGTTTGAGGTTTTATCTAGTTTGGAAAGTGACTGAATCAAGACATGGCTTGAAAAATGCAAAAAAGTCCAATTTTGAGGTTTTGAGAGGTGACTTTGTGATCTTGGTGTTACAGGTCACTTGTGATAGTTTGGATCACCTACATATGATTTTTATGAGGTGTTAGGATCATGAGATGTGATGGAAATGCTCTCTAACTCAAAAACTCAGAATTACCTTACTAAAGAAGGCCTTTTGGAGTGAAAGAAGTGATTTTGAGGAAATCATCTATTTGATGGATTTGGTGTACTCAAACTGAGCACAAATGAGCTCTATTTATAGTAGAGCAAGTTTGTTTTGGCAGCAATAGTGAATGGTGGCTGCAGCAGAGGTTTGTTCAATGTTGGCCAATGAAAATCCAAGTCTCCTCTAGCCATTGACTAGAGGTTAGAGCATAGAGCTTTGGTTCCCTATTTGTTGGAGGAATCTTGACTGAATTCAGTTGCAAATGTGTCAGTCCATGCCACCTCTAAGCATCTATTGAATGCTCCAATCCAAAATTGGAGTCTTGTCCCTCTTTTAGGGATTTCTAGGTTTGGCATGCTACTTCTTGTTCCAAGGACTTTGGAGGCTTGGCTCAGTGATTGTCCCCTTTGGATTTGATTCTCAGATGTGTCCAAGATGATGACAAGGCTTGGAAATTCGTGTGGCACAAAAAATGTACAAATCTGTCCTGAAACATGTCTTAAAAATCAGCTGCAGCAAGCCTTGTTGTAAAATCCATAACTTCTTGATCAAGAATGATAAATAGTTGTTCCAGGACTCTATGGAAAGCTGAGATGACATACTTCAACTTTGATGTTTGACCCTAGACTTGGTTCAACTTGGATCATGGAGAAAAACATCCTTGAAGTTGGGACATTCTTGCTGGAAAAATATTAATGATGTCCTATGAAATGTTGGAACATCTGACATTAAGAACATTAATAATTCCAAACTTTAATCACTTGTATCTTTTAATCCACTATGATATTTTGAGTTGAAGTGAATTGTATCTTTGATGTTTGTCTTGCATGGTGACAAAGCTTGAAAATTATGTGGCACAAGAAAAAGTGCACAAAATCTGTCCTAAAAAAACAGCTGCAGCAAGCCTTCTTGTAAAGTCCATAACTTCCTGCTCGAGTGTGATAAATGGACGTTCTACAACTTTCTGGAAAGCTGAGATAACGTACTTCAACTTTGATGTTCAAGGTTTGTGAAGATAAGACTTGTAAAGTTGTCAAAATTGACCTTGAACTTGTGTGATCAAATCTGTCCTAAAAGCTGTCATGAAAATTCTGTTTTATCAATGCCTTTTGCAAAGACCATAACTTTCTGCTCGAGAATGATAAATTAGCTATCTAGGACTTTCTGGAAAGGTGAGATGACGTACTTCAACTTTCATGCCCAGGGTTTTTCCTGAATCAACTTGGATCATGGAGAAAAACATCCTTGAAGTTGGAACATTCTTGCTGGAAAAATATTAATGATGTCCTATGAAATGTCAGAACATTGGACATTAAGAATTCCCAACTTTGATCACTTATATCTTTTAATCCTTATGATATTTTGAGTTGATTCCTTCTACAATGTTGAAGTATCAAATACCCTCTTTAAAAGTAGCTCTTACGCAAAATCAATGGATGCTTGGATCAATAGTTACAACCTTGAAAAGTTGTGCACTTGAACATGATTTTAACTTAGAAAAAACTTCTAAGTTTCTTTCAATTTGATCAATTTTGCAATTTTGCATGATTTCTTGATCAAATTAAATCATCCATCATATTTTCTTGAGTAATGGCTTGTGAAGGTCAAAGTTGACCAAAAGTCAAACTTTGACTTTCTGCGTCAATTGACTTTGTATTAGATGAACTTGAGGCTTGATCCACTTGAAATGTTGCACTCTTGTGCTTAATTCTTGATGTGGGAGTCCTCTTGATCCTTTGTGGGTGTTTAAGAGGTTAGAGAAGTTGAAGATCATGTCATTCCTTGATTGATCATTTGTCTAAAGGCTCTGAGAGGGCTTGAAACCCTAAGCTTGATTGTAGTGAGTGTTCACCCATCTTTGGGGAGACTAATGAGGTACAAAGGTACATCCATATTGTGCTGATGATTTGCACCATGATGGGAAATCTTAGTGGTCAAAATTTGGGGTATGACAGAAAGGTTTAAATATTAATCATGTACTACTAGTTACATGTTTGATTGGTGAATCGTAGAATTATTGTCTTGATGATTGTGTGACCACGAGGTTGGTGTTCCGGTTATGTTGAAGTGGTTAGGACGACGTTGTGTCGTGGAACTTTATGTTCTTATCTCTGTGGTTGCCTCGTTTCCTATGGTGGTGATCCGAGTGAGTGTAGCTAATTCCTGGGATGGGGAATTAGGGGAATGTTACCTGTGGTGATTGTAACGATTGTGTTGTGTTCTGGTTCAAGAGTGAACATGTGTGTGCGTAACTCAGTTATTCTTTGCGTCTTGAGTTGGTCGTCGAGTGTATTGCGTGAGCATTAAATTTTGTTGTTGTTATTGATGAGGTGGTTTGTTGTTTAGTGTTATTCGTGGTGTTGCCTTTTATGACTTGGGAATTAAAGAGCAGGATGCTAGAGTCGTATCCGAAGTTGTTCGCATGAGGTAAATTTTCGAGGGCGAAAATATTCTAAGTGGGGGAGAGTTGTAACACCCCGATTTATTTTATTATTTTTTTGTAATTAGAATTGTATGATGTTGTGTATATGTGTGTGGTTATGCGTGTTTTGATCATATTTGGTGCAGGAAGGATTGGTGTGGTTAGTAATTAGTTAATTAATATTGGAAATATTGATTAATAATATTAACGTGAATTATTAAGAAATATTGTTATTATTATTTAATTAGTAAGATAATAATAATAATAATAATAATAATAATAATAATAATAATAATAATAATATAGAGATAATATTAATAATATATGTAAAAACAAGAAATAGGGAGGGCAAAGTGGTCCATTCGTGGTGGTTAGTGAGGATAAAGAAGGAAAAGCATAATAAGGGTCTAAGGGTTATAGTAGGAAAAAGAGGAAATTGGAGAAAGAGGAGAGTCATTGTGAACGATCGTGTTTCTGGAGAAAAAGAAGAACGGAAGAGAGAAGCAGAGCTAGGGCTTAGAGAACCTTCGAAGAATCGTCACTAAGGTAAGGGTGAGGTTCTTTAATCTCTAAGTGTTGCATAATGTTTGTATGAGGGTAGATAAACCATTAAGATCATCCCTATGTGTTATTTGTGTTGATTTGGGGATTGGGGTTTTTGCGTTGGAAGTTTTGATAAGGGGAAGAATGTACAAATTTATCGGTTGAAATGTGATTTATGTATTTCCTACTTGTTTGTATGTTAATATGTGATTATATGTGTGTTTTTGGACTGAATTGGGAGTGAAATCGAGAAGGATTAGGGTCTGAGTCGTGCAGGATCGTAATCGATGGATTTTTGATTCGCACAGATCCTCCAGGCGAAAGGAAAATCTGCCAGACGAAAACTCGCCAGATGGTCGCCAGGCTAAAATTTGCCAGATGGTCGCCAGGCGAATTGAGAGGCGAGCGAAGGGTGAAAAATAGGGGTTTCTGGAATTTGTATGGGGGAAGGAGATTCGCCACTGCTCCGCCTAGCGAGCATGAGGCAAAAGGGGAATTTGCCAGGCGAAAGTGGTTTTGCTGGTGCTCCGCCAGGCGAGCATCATGCGTGCAGAGATGAGACGAACCGAATTTTCTGAAACTTTAAAAATTCGTATCTTTTAATTCGTAGGTCCGTTTCAATCGCTGTTTGAAGCGTTGGAAAGCTGGTTTCACATACTATTTATAAAAATTGATTTTAATACCAGAATTCTAACCCTATGATGCATTAATTGGGTTTTATGCATGTTGTTATGTGTTGTAAGTTGAAATGATAGATTCGGTGGTGTGTATGGGTGTTATAGTTATGGATTGTTGTTGTTGTTGTATGTGTTGGCAGGTATGGACTGTGTGTTGTATGGTTGTAGTATGATGTATTGACGCATTGATAGTCATATGCATGTAGTTGTCGTTGTATGTTGTCGTTGTATGCATGCCATGTTGCATAAGTTGTGAGATAAGTCGTGCGCCCATATGGGGTGTGAGCGCCTATCTGGATTCCTTGAAATGGAATCGTCTTGTTGTTGTTGTTTAGTTAATCGTGTGATCATGTGGGGTGTGAGCGATTACGGGTGATCGTGTGCCCATGTGGGGTGTGAGCGATCACGGATGTCGTGTGCCCATGTGGGGTGTGAGCGACTTATATGAAAATTCTGACGGGAATTATGATCATGAAAAAGGAATCGAATTGGTACCATATGCATTGAGTTGAGTAGTGGGTCTCATTGCATTGCATTGTGTTGTGTTGTGGTGCATATGATTGTATGCTTGTATGGAAATTCGTATTTATGTTGATGTTGTGTTGTTAGGGTGAGTCGTATATGGACTATGTTCTTTCATACTTATCTTATGCATTTCTTATGTTGATTTGAGAATCTCACCCCTTCTGTTTGAATGTTACCTCTATGTGGGTAACGTGCAGAAAAACAGGATTAGTGCGGAGTTGAAGTTAGTGAAGACAGAGTCTTCTCTTTTATTTCATTGAGTCGACGTCTGCTCTGATTGTAACACTGGGTTTTGGAACGCTTGTCGTTGTTCATTTTATTAGTTGTCGTCGTTTTATTTACTTGATGATGATGATGTGGTAGTAAACATGTTATGTTTCAGTTGAATTTTCCGCTGTTTTATGAGGAGATGGATTAAGTATGCTTTTATTAATAATATTTATGTGTTACATATCGTATGCATGAGTATGCGTTTGTTGAATGTAGCATCCTAACAGATTGTATGTTTTATTTTACTCTGATAATTTATTTTAATTGTCTCGGGGGTTTAAGGGTGTTACAGCTATGAATTGTGTTGAATCTGCAGGTTTGAGGTTTCTTTAGTAGAGAATCAAAATTGATAAAGAATTGTAGAGGCTTTTTGAAGATGAATTGAAGGCGTAGGTTATCTGGATTTTTCAAGTTCTTTGAGGGTGGTTCATGAGGTATTTGCAGAAGAATGATGGAGGTCGCGGTTTACGCGATTTTCAGGAATCGTACGAATTGATGGTAAAGGTACGGATTGAAATTGGAGATGATGAAGAGAATGAACTCTCCCAAGAAATTGCAGCAAGAGTGAATCTTTTGAATGAAGGAGAAGAAGTTGGTTGGGGTAGTTTAGGATTTGCAATCCAATTCTGTTAAGATTCAGTTAGTTTCTGTTATTGAGTTCCTGTTATTGAATGTAACTGGAAAAGAACTGTTATGGATATCTCTTGTATTTTTTTCTGCAATCAACTTGGTTTGTGCTGTGAAATGAGTTTGTGACTCTTTTTTGTGTTTTGAATTTTCTGCGCCACTTTTGCTGTTGGTTTTTGATTTCTGCGCTATGTATTTCTTTTTTCCTGCTATGGACTTAATTTTTGCTATTGATTTCTATTTGTTATGATACTTTTTCCTCATTCTGTACTTTCTCCGAATTGCTTCTGCTTGTGGGTTTTTTTTCACCGCCTTGTAATTCCTTCTCCACCACTTGCAAAATTTGAAAATCCAGCGATAGAGCCAAGAACAGTAGAAACAATCCTATTTATTTCAGGCGGAACTCCATCGCCGTGAACAGGAACATTAAAAGTTTCAATGAAGACACCTGGAGTGACTTGGGTACTGTGATTATGGCTTGTGCTCAATGAGTGCCTTTTGGTTTTGAGGTTCTTCTCATTTGAATTTTGTTTGGTTTTCAACCTTTATAAATTTTACCGTCTACATCTCTTAAATCCACACCCACGGTTGTAGTAGCATCAGCGATTAAAACACCACAAGGTAAAGAAGGAAATGTCATATTTATGAATTGGAAGAAATGCACTTGAAATGGATAAGGACATTGGTTATAGGCCTAAGAAACGGTCTAATGTGGATAAAATTGGATTTGAAAATGTAGGTAAAACTGGTTTGAATTTAAACTGTATTTGAAATTCTGGTATCAGATGTGTGATGTTAAGTATGATGTCACAACAACACAATCTGCTATGAACAAGGCAATAAAAAACAGTAAAGCATAAACAACACACAAGGATTGTTCACCCAGTTCGGTCTAACAACCTACATCTGGGGGCATACCAAGCCAGGAAGGAAGTCCACTATTAGTAGTATCAAATTACAGACTCAACAATCCCAGTTGACAATCTCCTAACTTAATCACTACCCAATGACCCTTCTACCTAAGTCCACCCTAGATAAGAGACTCCATCTCACTTCTAATCATATCAATGATGTCTAGCAGTCAACATCTCAGCCACTGCATGAACAGCTTGATTTCCAACAACTCTTCAATCACAGAAAAGTAGAAGACACACTTCCATGACAATACCTAGACATGACACACATGACTAAGAACAATACTTAGAGTTGCTTAACAGCTTCCTCCAAGAACAATACATCTCTTACCTATAGGCTTTGAGATAAACACGATGACCATCCCACAAACCGGGTGGTTCATCAACCAACATAGCCCTTATAATTTACATGATGGCTGGCTTATTATTTCTAGGTTACAAAGACCCTATTTATAACCTATACCCAACTGGATTTGGGCTTCAAATCACAGCATATCAGCTGCTACAAATCTGCAAAAGATTCTCCTACAAAATAGGTCTTCAATCATATCCTTCCTAATTTATCTCCATAATTAGAAAGTCATTACTCTTCAATATTCTTCTTGATTCTGACTTGAATCTTCCAGACCTTTAAATCAGCCCCATAATATTTCCAGGATATTATGTATCTTTTAAATCTTCACTTTTTAATTCAGCTGCAAGATCTTCTCCATAAAAATAGGAACAAATCTCCAAATAGTTTCCTAAAAAGTCTCCAAGATCCTTTTTATGAAATCCAATTAAATCTGCACTTTGTTCCTAATAAATCTCCTTGACCTGCGTATAATGATGAGGTATATCCAAACAGATCTCATCAAATCAAATCAAATCCGTCAAGAGATATACAACAGTAGTACTTGTTGTCCCAGACAACTGATGTCGTGACATCTCCTTTGACATCACATGACAGCAGTACTTGCTGTCCCAGACAACTGATGTCATGACATCTCCTTTGACATCACATGACAGCAAAACAGCAACACCTGTTATACCAGACTAAGATGTCATGACATCTCCTGCAACATCTGTCATATAACAACAGCAACTGCTGTGCCAGAACCAAGATGTTATGACATACTGTCATGACAGTAATACTCCATATCTGTACTGATGTCTGATTAACCATGTCAGGACATCTCACCCAACATCCTGCAATACAAAAAACACAACAGATGGTTTTCTGATGTTCTGTCAACTGATGTCAAGACATCATGTTTAACATCAGACCACAAAACTGCAACCCTGCAACAACTAATGTCAGGAACCAATGTTAAGACATCAGACATATGACATCAACATTGTTCAACTTTGTTTTACCAAAAATTACAGCCAATACAAGAACTAACAATCTCCCCATTTGGCTAATTTTGGCTAAAACAACTCCATATCAGAGATCCCTATAGCAACCCACACAAACACAACTAACATTCTCAGAACAAAACAATCCTACTTCTCTCCCCCTTTTTGGCCAAAAATTGACAAACATTGGGTTAAATATACACTACTGGTCCAATCCATTGATACACCAGGTCTAAACTGTCATGTCCATCATGAACGACATAACACCTTCACCAGAGCCACAAATAATCTAGATAACCAAAAGTTCAACTCCCCCTATCTAAGATAACCAGTGCTCCATTGCACGATGAACACCTTAAATGAATGGAAAACATAAGACTCATCTTCATATCTTTAAGAGCGCACCCTCTGTTCAACACACCTGCTGAACGCATTTACATAATGCTTGATCCTCAAACAACACTAGTACATTTAACAAGAGCCACCACCAAATCACTCACAAGTTCTGAAGCACAAACACACTACCTTCCACTACACTCTAAGTAAAGTCCTCTTACCAAGACGAGTGTGACATCTCCCATCAACCAAGACCCCTACAAAGTTCTTCCAAAACAAACTGTAGAGAAAAATAAATTCTCCCAGACACAGTAAGGAGTTCCACATCTTTTCAGCAGCAGCAATCATGCATGACAGACTATTATGCTCCCCCTAAATAGTTGCACAAGTTCAGCAACAAAAATGTAACTACTCTTCCTAAGCAGTAGTGCATAAAGTCATGACATCTGATCTGACATCATAAACATCAAACAAAACACCACTTTACTCATTTCAGGCACATGAACATCTTCATGCTCATACAGACCCCACGAATTCTCAGCTTACTTAAAAGCTTTACTGAGATCCAATCTCTTCAAGAGATACTTGCAGCAGAAGAAAGAACAACTCAAAAAAACTTTCTGATCAGATCACATCACGTGACACAATTCCTCTGCCATTACATTCACTAGTAGTTGTTGACACTAGTGAAGTCTTCAAAATTAGTAGTCATGCTTTGCCAGAACATACTACTAAAAACAAGCTCAGAATCTCCACATTCTAATCCACATAGTCAGAAACACCTCTTCTGACAATAATTCTTGAGCATCCAACTCCACATGAAGTTACAATTAGGCTATTCGTGAGGAACATAAGAATCACCATCCTCCTTCAAACACTGTTAGATAAGGATTCAAAGTCACATAGATCCCCCAACTCTCTAAAGGCAGTCATTCCCTATCATACTCTTCATCTTCAGACTTCCAATCAATCAATACCTGACCTACTTCAGTCTTTTCTACATTCTCCATCCAAGGCAGACCTTCTACTTCATCATTCTCCCGTATGACTATGTAGACGCTCCTTAGGCATAATGTAAGCACCACGCTTCTGAACCAGAGCATAATCATCCTTCACCAAGGATATCCAACCAGATAATGTCCCAACACAAGTTAGAACATCTGCCACACACCAAGACATCATCACCATGATTCTTGATATGCTCCACCAACTGGACTTACTATAGCATAGTAATCTAAAGAACTAGAGAAATAAACTCTCATCCACCTTCAAGAAGAATAATCTCCTTGAGTCTTCACCTCATCACCCTTCTGCCCAAGAGTAACTTGTTTCAAGACAATCCTCAATAATAACCAGCTGCCACACTCTGATTATCTTGATTCTTCGAATCCACTTCTGAGATCAACCAAATACCACAGTTTGATCTTTTTCACGTTTGTCAGAATTCTCACAAAGATATCCTGATCCACCAAGGAAACTTGATCTTCAAGTCACATGTTCTAATTGCTCAAAAGCAAACACAGTTAGACTCCCTAAGCCATGGTCATGTAACATCTCCTCCTCCCTTTGCAGAAACAGATTTCCATGCTCTCATAGACTTGATTCAACAATCAAGTTTGAGTAGACAACCTTCATCCTGCTTAGAAACTCCAAAGACTTCAAGCCTACCACATATGAATCTTCAGAAAATAAGTAGTCCAAGACTACCCCATAACTATACCAAATAATGCCACTTCTAAATACACTATAGAACACACAATCTTATTATTATAATCTCAAGATTATTTTAACCATCATGATTGTTTCACAGAGTTCTCACACACCAATATACCACGAAGAGAAATAAACAGCCACATAGAGAAAAGTATATTCTCAACACTTCAACAGTCCTGCACTTTTACATCAGACATATACATAGTCTCCCGTCAATGTATTTTGTCATTAGTTGAATGCACAACCTTATCAAAAGCAGACAAACACTCAACTCCTGCCAAGGTAACCTTCTCACACAACTGGCATCTGTTGATTCTTCTTCAAAATAAACCATCATGACAACCATTCACACCACAAAAGCCTTCCAGGTTAGGTCAGTGTCTTGATCTTTTACTCCACCCTGAGCAAAGAACTGAAATGATGTTTCAACATCAGTTCCGACATTAGTCTAAATCACATTAAACATCTCCTATGGATTTGGAGACTACAACCATATTAATCCACACATATCTCTTGTAGGGAACACACGAAAACATATCAACATCTGATCAACTTCCAAGATCAGACCAACAAAACTGCAGTAACTTGCATAACACACTCTTCCAGAAGCTTCTTCTTATAAGCACAAGGTTCAGACCTCTTGTCTAACTTAAGAGTGATAACTGTCATCCTTCTGCATAAACATACCATAGACAATCTGCTACTTCCAATCCTTCAAGCCACAAAACTGAAAGAGCTCATGCAAACACCAATTGACCACAGGCTGATTTACACTGCTACTGCATACAAACTCTTGGAAAAATTGTCCTCAGACATTTTAGTTTAAAGAAGGATCATTTCCTTCTCTTCTGCTATCAAGATAACTACCTTTTCTTCAACCAGCTCCAACTGAAATGCTATGACATTATGAACAGCATCTCAAAAATTGTTCAACTTCATAGCTTCAGTGATCCTTCAAAACAGCTACAATCTAATAGGTCTTTGACTTAGCATTTACCATAAACTGTTGATGCGTAGCGCGATGTCGAGACATTAGAATTGACATATTAAGCTCAGCTTCTTTCTTGATGAAACTTCCTCCAGTTCATGATTTTGAAAATCAGAAACATGTATCTTCACAAGAGAATTCATCTTCAGATATACCAGAACTACATTTGACATCATAACCAGGAAGATCCTCCTAATTAGGTCACCACAACTAAGCTTAAGAGATAACTTATCAAGATCTTCACTCCCGCATGAAAGATTTTACAGTGATACTCTTTTGCTTTGGCTCCACCCTCTTCTTTCACCATCAAGAAAATTGATAAAGAAGGAATCAATGTTCTGGACAGATTGGTCTTCAATGCCTGATTTGAAATATATTCTTCTTCTAAAAAAACTAAAACTTCCATGTCATACAGTCTTTAATAAGATCCATTCACCTTTTGATCACTTCTTTCCCAAAACAAAGATATGAGATAATCCTCGAGTATCTTTGGCATCTCTAACCAAACGGTTGAAGTTGTCTTGCATAAATTACAACATCATAGAATATCTTGCTGAGGAGACCAAGCCCTAATGTATTTCCAAGAGAATACCTTCCTAGAATCTCACCGTCAGAGATACAAGAACCAACCAGGGTTACATCAGATACCATGCAGCGGAACACACAACAACTCCTCAACAACCTTCAGGCACTACTCAATAATCCTTGCACACCATCACCATAAACCAAGTGCCAATAAATCAAACTCACAACAGCAGTTCTCCTGATAACAACAGACAGGTCCAATACATACCCTGTCATGAATAATCCATCCTTCACTTCAAGGGATCATACAAACAACTATATGAACTAACCAAGTCCATAACTCAGCAAAACTATCTTCCTTGCTCATGAACTAGAAAGTATCTCATCCAGAAACAGACAGGATGCCTGCTCTGATACCAATTGAAATTCTGGTATCAGATGTGTGATGTTAAGTGTGATGTCACAACAACACAATCTGCTATGAACAAGGCAATAAACAACAGTAAAGCATAAACAACACACAAGGATTGTTCACCCAGTTTGGTCTAACAACCTACATCTGGGGGCATACCAAGCCAGGAAGGAAGTCCACTATTAGTAGTATCAAATTACAGACTCAACAATCCCAGTTGATAATCTCCTAACTTAATCACTACCCAATGACTCTTCTACCTAAGTCCACCCTAGATAAGAGACTCCATCTCACTTCCAATCATCGCAATGATGTCTAGCAGTCAACATCTCAGCCACTGCATCAACAACTTGATTTCCAACAACTCTTCAATCACAGAAAATTAGAAGACACACTTCCATGACAATACCTAGACATGACACACATGACTAAGAACAATACTTAGAGTTGCTTAACAGCTTCCTCCAAGAACAATACATCTCTTACCTACAGGCTTTGAGATAAACACGATGACCATCCCACAAACCGGGTGGTTCATCAACCAACACAACCCTTATAATTTACACGATGGCTGGCTTATTATTTCTAGGTTACAAAGACCCTATTTATAACCTATACCCAACTGGATTTAGGCTTCAAATCACAGCATATCAGCTGCTACAAATCTGCAAAAGATTCTCCTACAAAATAGGTCTTCAATCAAATTCTTCCTAATTTATCTCCATAATTAGAAAGTCATTACTCTTCAATATTCTTCTTGATTCTGACTTGAATCTTCCAGACCTTTAAATCAGCCCCATAATATTTCCAGGATATTATGTATCTTTTAAATCTTCACTTTTTAATTCAGCTGCAAGATCTTCTCCATAAAAATAGGAACAAATCTCCAAATAGTTTCCTAAAAAGTCTCCAAGATCCTTTTTATGAAATCCAATTAAATCTGCACTTTGTTCCTAATAAATCTCCTTGACCTGCGTATAATGATGAGGTATATCCAAACAGATCTCATCAAATCAAATCAAATCCGTCAAGAGATATACAACAGCAGTACTTACTGTCCCAGACAACTGATGTTGTGACATCTCTTTTGACATCACATGACAGCAGTACTTGCTGTCCCAGATAACTGATGTCGTGACATCTCCTTTGACATCACATGACAGCAAAACAGCAACACCTGCTATACCAGACTAAGATGTCATGACATCTCCTGCAACATCTGTCACATAACAGCAGTAACTGCTGTGCCAGAACCAAGATGTTATGACATACTGTCATGACAGTAATACTCCATATCTGTACTTATGTTTGATTAACCATGTCAGGACATCTCACCCAACATCCTGCAATACAAAAAACACAACAGATGATTTTCTGATGTTCTGTCAACTGATGTCAAGACATCATGTTTAACATCAGACCACAAAACTGCAACCCTGCAACAACTAATGTCAGGAACCAATGTTAAGACATCAGACATATGACATCAACATTGTTCAACTTTGTTTTACCAAAAATTCCAGCCAATACAAGAACTAACAGTATTTGAAACTTGAATGATGATGAACTAAAAAATGATGATGGATATTTTCTTTCCAAACTTGCATTTCAATGAATCCACATGAACTTCCTTAAGTCTTGATCCGATTGATTAATTCGAACCCAAATTTAAATTCAAGACATTAAGTGGTTCCTTGAATGAATGTTTTCCAATAACGAGTCCAAATCAACTTGCATTATTGACGAAAACCAATAACCTCATCCTTGAATCCATATTATCTTGCCCTTGAAAAATCCTTAGAGATGAATGGTAAGACTTGAAGTGCGCAAAAGATCATGTCCATGAAGACCTCGAATCTAATGAACCTCAACTGATAAAATTCCACAAGCTCACCTTAATGTACACTGATGAAATGTCTTGAAGAACGTGACATGAACTGAGAGGAAGTCAAACCCTGACTCACACCAATGTAATCCTGACCCAATACTTTTGATGAATCCTCTGAATAGAAAAAAAACTTGGAGCATGGTGAACCTCTGAATGAGAATATATTCATAATAATATGAATCCTTACTTCAACTTGACTTAAAATAGGAACCGACTGAATCACCTCTAACTAGGGCAAACACCCATAACAAGAAAATTCCTTCGATCCCATGTTTTAGAGAACCAAGGAAATGCATGATTGTGATTTATGACCTAGTGTGATATGCAGATGAGCGCGAATATAAGCCATAAAGAAGTTTGAGAAAGAGAGGGCAAATTTCGAGTCATATTTGAAGGCTTTGCGTTATTCAATGCAGAGAATTTTTGGCATCGATTTTGTGGCTTTCTAAGTTTGGAGAATAAGGTAGAGGGAGGTCCAATTTATAGCATGTGGTGAGGGTATATTCGTCTTGAAGGAGAAGAAATTATTGTTGCTGCGTTTTACGATTTTGTGCGGTTTGCATTTCGCTCACCATGTGCGTGATGAGTGTGTTGGTTGTGTATTTTGTGTGGTGATGGCTTGCAATTTGGTTACAAAAGTTTGCGAGTTGAATTCATTTTGCAGGTACAAGTTTCTTTTTTGTTTTGTTTTGTGTGATGGTTTGTGACTTTAGTTATGACGCGGAATGCAGCAAGTTGTGCGTGAGGGTGTATGGAAATTGTATGGTTTTGGCTTTGGTATGCAATTGAGTGTACCAAAAATTTCCTGCTCCTAATGCTGGTTTTGGGAGGTGGGTGTGCGTAAGCTCATATGATGTGTGGTATGTTGTGTTATTGTGTGGTGAAGTGTGATGCTGCATTTGAGGTGTATTTGTGCAGGGCATTCATGACATGGTGGGGTATTGTGATTGTGTATCTTGTTTTTTTCTTTTGCTGTGTGATGAAGAGGTGGGATCACCGCAAGTTTTTTTCCATGTGGAGGGGATTGGAATGATGCTTGTTGTAATGTTTTGCACTTTAAGAGACGAAATGAGTTTATTCCTTTGTATTTATGAACACTTGAAATTAACTTTCTCTTTTATAATATTTTTTGTAATGAGATGTGGAAGTCAAAAAATGATGGTGATCTTTTTGTATGTAGCATGAACTTTGACTTTTGGTATGTGGAATAAATGGAATTTTTTGTGTAAGTGGGCTTAAACAATGGATTTTGTATTGTAAAAATAATATGGATAGATTAATGACTTTAAAAAAATGGTGATTTGGTTGTATAAAAAAGAAGGTGAATTGGATTTTTTGAAATTTGTTTGAAATGGATATTGAACATAGAATTGAAAAATTGAATTATTTGGATAATGGCCTGTGGATTAAAAAATTGAAGAAAATCAAGGTTTAGAAATGAATATGGATGGATTTAAGAAACAAATAGATAATGGATTTAGATAACAAAATGGAAAGCAAGCGATGGACTTGAATCATGAAAATGAATTCCCAACTTAGATCCACAAATGCGCATCTTGACTATATTTGAATCGGATTCACAAATGCACTAAGGACTAAACCCTCACAACCTTTGAACAAATCCTGAGAAAATGAATCATAAAGTAATCTGGATCCTTGAAACCGTCAATAGAACATGACCTGATATGAACTGCTTGGTCCCAAATCCCTGATTGAAAATGCACCGATTCTTAATGATATTCAATCACAAAGCATTGATAACTTGGCACAGTCTGGTAACCTGAAATGGCACATAAACCCTAGCTGAAACCTTTGGCACACACCACAAAAATCTTGCATACTCTGGCCTTGATCTTGAAACAAAATCTGGCCTGACCAAGATTAGGTCAAAACCATTGGACCTCAATCAATACTGCTTATACACACCTGACCCAATATTTTCAACTGAAACTTGGACTTGAAAGTAACAACATATTTTTAGTATTTTCTGAATAACAGTTAGTGGATGGAACAATAGATAAAAATTATATACAGGTAGGACAAATTTGGGGTATGACAGTTCCCCCTATCTAATTGGCTTTAATCTGGTAAGATGAATTGCTACGACGTTCATTCTTTCGAGGTAGAAGTCAATTAGATATAAAGAAGACTCCGAATTTGTCCGAAAATGAAAAAAAATGCCTAGGAGGTGGAATACTGAATAACTTGTAAAGGTTGTTATCACCAAAATGATGATAACAGAAAGTACCGACACCAAAAGGATGATACACCTATTGCCAAAAGGATGGTAGTAAATACACGCATAAAGATATCTGACACCAAAATGATGGCAGGCCTATCACCAAATGGATGATAGTAAACTCACACGACTCGACTTGCTATTACCAAAAGGATAACAGTAAGTACACACACATACCCTTCACCAAAAGGATAAAAATGAGGTCAAAACTTGCTACTACCAAAAGGATAATAGTAAGCATACACAGATTTCCGACACCAAAAGAATGACGGACCTATCACCAAAAGGATGATAGTAGACACAGAGATATCTGACACCAAAAGAATGACAACCCTATCACCAAAAGGATGATAGTAAACACACGCAATTCCGACACCAAAAGGATGACAGACTTATCACCAAAAGGATGATAGAGAACACCTACAACTCCGACACCAAAAGGATGGCAGGTCTATCGCTAAAAGAATGATAGAAAAAACCCATAACTCTGACACCAAAAAGATGACAGATCTATCACCAAAAGGATGATAAAGCATACACACACACCGAAATATCTGACACCAAAAGAATGATAGTGAACTCACACGGCTCCGACACTAAAAGGATGACAGATCTATCACCAAAAGGATGATAGAAGACACGATTCTGACACAAAAAGGATGACGGACTTATCACCCAAAGGATGATAGAGAACACACGACTCCGACACCAAAACGATGACAGACCTATCACCGAAAGGGTAATAGTGAACACACACGCACGACCCTTCACCAAAAGGATGAAAGTGAGGTCGAAACTCGCTATTACCAAAAGGATAATAGTAAGCACTAACATGACTCCGACACCAAAAGGATGACAGATCTAACACCAAAAGGATGATAGTAAATACACACAACTCCGACACCAAAAGGATGACGGATTTATCACCAAAAGGATGATAGTGAACACAGACGAATCAATGACCCTTCACCAAAAGGATGAAAGTGAGGTCAACATGACTTACTATTACCAAAAGGATAATAGTAAATTCAGAACGATATCATAGGTTATCTTTCACCAAAAGGATGATACACAGACCAAAGATTCACAGATCACCGGCACCAAAAGGATGACGGTAAGATCAAACAACACAAGTTGCTACCACCAAAAGGATGATAGAAACTTCCCAATTTTGAGAATTACCAACACCAAAAGGATGAAGGTTAGGTTGAATTAACAAGAATGGCTACCACCAAAAGGATGATAGTGAGACGATTGACAAAAGATCAAGTTTGTCAGATGTATGATAAGTAAGACTTGTTTGGAGACATCGACAAAAGGTTGAAGCAAATAAGTCACTGAAGAACATTTTCCTTATCAACAAAAGGTTGAAAGGAACCAACTCACTGGGGAACACCCAAGAGAAAGATAAAAATTTGTTTGGATAAAAACCATGACTGGTCTGAGGATGGTAATGCTATCAACAAAAGGTTGAAGATAACCAATTCAATGAGGAACGCCCACTGACTCGGAGAAATGCTACTGGTTGAGCTATGGATGACAACTTCATCAACAAAAGGTTAAGGAGAACAACTCAATGAGGAATGCCCATTGACTCGCTTGGAAATCACAACTTTATAAAAAAAAAAGGTTGAACTAACTTCATGAGGAACGCCCATGAATTTGAAGAAGATGCCCCTGACTGGGTTGGAGATCGCCTTAGAATCTCGCGATTGATCAACAAAAGGTTGAAATAACTTTGTGAGGAACACCCATAGATTTGAAGAAGATACCCTGACTGGGCTGAAGATCACCTTGGAATCTCGAGATTGATCCTGGATCTCGACTTGTTCATGTATGAATGCTAGATTTTGTAATGGTATTCCATGTCGAATGGAAATGCAATGCAAATGATGACGCGCGGAGATGCAAGTGCTGGGGAAGTATGATTTGATTTTTGTATGCATATGATGCACATGATGCTTATGATGTCGAATGTGACATATATGATGCGTATGATTACAAACAGGTGATTGGATATGTTTTGCGGATGGTGCCAGCATGGTGGACTTTTGGGTAGTTGCCAATGCGGATTGGACTTTGAGTGGTGGGTGGGTTTGATTTCCTCAACATCATATCTTTGAAGACGCCCTGATTGAAGCAGACGAAGATGCTCTCGATGCCCCAAGTTTTGATTACTTGATTGATTGTCGTGTGTTTGTTTTGAAAAGAACCACAACTATGTGCTTGATGGCCAGGTTGACCTGAAAATGAGCGTAGCGACGTGATCGACTCATGAAGATCGTGCTTTTGCTATGCACTTGATGATTGCTAATGTCTGGCAAGATCTGTTTGTCTACATAGAGGATCTGCCTTCTGCAACTGGTTTTGCCCCAGTCTGAACATGGTTATGGTCTGCCCCTAATTAACCAGTTCTAAGATAGTCTGATCTTTGAAAGTTGAGCTTTGATGTGATTCAAAGATGACTTGCCCCTGATTGAGCTTTTGAAGGATTTGTCCTAGCCTAAGGGTTTTGAGGTAGCCTTGATTCGGGTCGGCACCACTGAAAATTCAAGTTCCTCTTCGATTGCCCCTTGTTGGAGTTGCTTGGATGTTAAGCACTGATTTGTAATTAAAATTGCACGTTCACAAATGGTGATCTTAATGCAATGCTCATGTAAGTTTTGAAAAAGTCGTTTATTGGAGTGTTGTGATATTGTGAAACGAATGGACCGTTAGTCCAGACGTTGTGCTGATTTTGCTAGTGTGAAAGATATAGCAAGGAGAATGACACCAATGCTGAAGATTAGCAAATATGTGAGGAGTCAGTTTGCGCAACCCTGCAATAGTATGCTTTCAGAATAAACCTCGCCTCAATCAGGTCTTTCGAGGGTTGTAACGTGGTCTGGTTCACGGTTCATGAAACAAAGGATATTAGGCTCAAAATTTGGTTTGTACCCACCTCTTCTTCGTGATGATCTCCAGTCCTACGTTCAGTTAATTCTGCACACATTTGTCTTCCAAAAGGGTTGACGGTGTAAGCGTGATGATTCAAGGTTTTCTTGAAATGACAGTCACCTTATTGTGTTTTGATGGATGTCAGTGACCTTTTTTGATTTTGACATGGTGGTAACTGAATCTTATTTTGTTTTTGCTGAGGATTTGAGGACCTCTTTTGCTTTTGTTTTTTATCCCTATCTTTTGCATGAACTGATTTCGCTTTTCGAGTCCATCAGGATTGCCTTAATTTTTTCCTAAGTCTCCTTTTGAGGCGTTCGACTTAGCATGTTTTTTTTATTTTGTTAGATTTTGATTTGATTGGAGGATGGTGACTGCCAAGTCACGGGTTATTGACGAATAACCGTCATGTCCTTTGGATTTTTGCTTTGTGATTCGAGTGCGTAGTTGGGTTAACTGAACACTACCCTGCCCCAGGTTGAATGTAAGGGTTTATAGATCCAAAGGAAAGTGCTTCTTTTTGGCTCGAAGTGGTTTACTAGGGATTAACTCCTTGTCTCTCCAGTGTTTTAGGGGATTGGAACAATGCATGTGCGTCATCGGCATGATTTTATCCGAAAGCATACGGTTTTCAACTATGGGTATTTCGTTTTCATCATCCTCCCTCCAATTATTGCTAAACAATAATTTGATAAAATGAGTGAAGTGGAGAAATAAGTGTCTATGATTTGTAGTAAAATGGAAAAAATGAGTGAATACGACATAACTAATTCAAAACATGCATAATCACTACATTAATAAAACCAAGTACAAACGACAATGTTTAGAGAAAATAGTACTTAAATAAACAAAGACAAAATACAACAATGCAAATGATGGAATGGCATAATGACTGCCTTCTTCGGGGGGGTGAACTTGACTTGATTTGATGCTAGCACTATCTTGGTGGCGGCAGAGGGTTGGTTATGACGTTCGGAGTCCTCCCTTTGAATGTGAGAAACTTCAAGTTGATTAGGTCTTGAACTTTGTGTTTGAAGGCTCTGCAGTCCTCGATCGTGTGCCTTGGAGTGCCCTTATGATACTCACAGTGAGTATTAGCATCATAATCTAGACGGATGACAGTTGGTGGAGCTAGGTCCCTCGGGGTGATCACCCTAACCTTCAGCAGTTCAGGAAAGATCTGAGCATACGACATTGGTAGACGGTCAAAGTTTCTTTCTGGCCTCCTCGTCCTTTGTTGATTAGGCTGACACTGCTTTTGAGCAGCTCGCTGTTGTTGATTCTGAGGAGGATACTGATACCCTTGCTGATTGTATGACTGTTGTTGAGAAGCCTGTTACTGAGGCATTGGAGCTTGAACAATTGGCTGATAAGGCATTTGAGCGTATTGTGCAGCATCAACATATGGATATTGAAAATAGGGGATTTGAACAGGCATTGGAGCAGGCACTATTTAAGCGTGCCCTTTCTGAGCAGAGATGAAATTTGTTTAGCCCTCCTTTTTCTTGTATCAGTTGAAAGGTTTCTTAGCTCCAGATTGGCTGTTTGAACCTCCTTGGCTATTTCCATTTTTCAGACCTTCTTCAATTCTCTCACCGACGATCACCAAGTCAGAGAATCCAGCAGAAACACTACCAATCAGCTTCTCGAGTATTAGCCTTGCAAGGTACCCATGAAGATGTCAATCAGTTCACGGTCAACAAGAGGTGGATGCACCCTTGCAACTAGCTCTCTTCAGCTTGTGCGTACTCCTTAAAGGATTCATTGTCCTTCTGAGCCATACTCTGAAGTTGAGTATGATTCAGAGCAAGGTTAGTGTTGTATTTGTATTGCTTGACAAAAGCATCAACTAACTCAGCCCAAGTGCGCACACTGCTACGCTCTAACTGCATATACCACTCGAGAGATGCTCCAGACAAGCTGTCTTGGAAGCAATGGATCATCAGCTTTTCATCTCTGACATAGGCAGCCATCTTGCGACAGTATATCTTCAGATGAATGTTGGGACAACTGAGCCCTTTGTACTTCGAGAACTCGGGTACCTTGAACTTGGGAGGAATGACAACATCTAGCACCAATCACATTTCTAGAGCATTCAAGGAAGTTGAGTTATGCCCTTCCATGACTCGAAGTTTTTCAGCTAGGTCACGACACATTTTTATGGCTTCCGAATCCTGAGCAGCAGTAGGATTGACAATTGGGATAGCAGCATGATAGTTCTGCACCTCATCATACTCATCTTGCATATTTCCTTCAGCATGTGGAATAGGAATCTGAGTGACAGCAGGTTGGGCTTGCGGGATTGCTCCAACAGTGACCCCAGATGTTGTAAATGGATGAGAAGTGGATCCTTCAGCTGCGGGAGTGAAGTTCATAGGTATCCCGTAAGTGATAGGATTGGGAACAGGAACTGAGAGCCTTGAGGTAGATCCTTGCATAAGAACATTGTTGTTGGCGGCAGCGGCCTCACGCAGTTCTTCCTCCTTTCTGGCCATGGTGATGGCTTCGAGAATCTGGTCGGTCTTGCCTTTGATAGAGTCTAACTCCTCTCTAAAGGCGGCTTGCTCTTGTTGAATCTGCTCCATCATACGTCTGGTATTGGCTCGAGTTGCGTACGGGTGTCGAGGAATCAGCTTGATTTATTGGAGATAAAGGAAGTTGAAATGAGTTTCTGCTATTGGAATGAAATGCAAGATACATAACCGATGCAATTCAATGCAATGACATGTATGCAATGCAAGATGTAAGAATCCAGGATCACAGGTTCAGTTGATTCTGAGGTTGGCCGGAGGTAATGGGTCAACAGCCAAATTTTCTTATCAAAGAAACTCCACGAGTAAGATTCTAAACGGGTAGGTTCCCAAAGTCTTGGATATATTTCAAAAATATTATAGCCATAACGAAGCCTCATCAGACGATAATATCCTTGAAATGATCTCCTTTAGGTGAGGTTTTCGCATCTTCCCCACGAGAAAGACTCCTTGGAGGTGTCAACTACACAACCATCAACAGACAGGTTCTAAGAAAGGTTCTTAGAGTCATAGATCGAGGTTGAAAATATTACTTTTAGGAAGTAATACGTTCAAGGGATCTCATCTGATTGGGGCTTTTGTATTAACCCAAAAGGAGTTAACACTAGCAACCACCATGGTTTGAATGGGTTAATGGTCCTTGGAATCAACGATTCAGGCTAAAAAACGTTATCATCACGACGAAGGAACATCGAAACGATAACATCTCCAAGGGAATCTACCACAAGCAGGGTTTTTGTATCGGCCTCACGCGGAAGATTCCACGCAAGTATCCACTACACAACCACCATCCTAATCCTAGGGTTTTTCTCGAACTCAGGTATAGAGCCATCTCACAAAGTATCTAAAATCACAGAAGCCCAACAATGTCACAATAAGCAAAAGCAAGACAGATAAGGATAGGAAAGCAAATAAATAAGAAGAAAACAAATAAGCGAAGCTAACGAGCTCACAATTCGAACTAAGATAGGCTTGACTCTCTCTTGCATGGAGAAATTATTATCTCCAGTGAAGTCGCCAGCTGTCGCACCTCAAAAAATACATAATTGAAAATGCGACCCTCGCGCAAAAGGCGCGGGAGAAATGCGGTTCGACAGAGTCGCCACCGAACTTTATTTATCCCAAAAGAGGGAAAGGAAAATATCGAGAAAACCTTTAAAGAGATAAGAACATGGTCATCGCAACCACATTCTGGGTTTGGGAGTCAGTTACATAAGAGGAAGGTATTAGAACCCACTACATCCGTTTTATTCAACAGGAACCTCTTAGTTCGAATTGTGATGAATTTTAGCTAAGCTTATTTGTTTTCTTCTAAACGAGTGATGCAAAAAGATACGGTAAAAAGATAATCGATGCTAAGGGGAAATGGGATGGTTTTAGATTAGGGTGCTCGCCAAGGATTGGGGCCCTTGTGCCTACATATGCTCATTCGGACAAGAATGAGGAATCAGAGCGCTCGTAGTTCCACTACGTGAAATGAAGGGAAAACAGAAGATGGAGGGAAGGAAGAAGGTAGACGCGAAATGACGGAAGAAGATGGAAGTGATCTCGCCAAGATCATCGTAATCTTGTGCCTACGTATCTTACATTCAGACGAGAATGAAGAATCAGAGCGTTCGTAGTTCGTGGAATTACAACTGAGGTTGGTTTGATTAAAGAGGTGACAATTGTTTACACACGAGTCAGAGAACCCACACCCAAACAATTGAGGACAAAGATGGAAGACTCCATCCCCCTCCTATTTCACCTTGAAAGAAATTGTGTTCGAGTGTTTGCAAAAAATAGTTTGAATTTTGTAGAGTTAGATGTCTTTTAGAGGCGTCAATTGCTCACACACGAGTAAGAGAACTCGCACCCAAATAATTGAGGAAAAAGATCGAAGACTCGATCCGCATCCTTTTCACCTTGAAAAGTGTTTCGATAGTTGTTATGTGTTTTGAAGTTTGATTGCGAAAATCCACTTGATGTTGGATTAAGGGTTTGGTTGTATGCGAAGTTATTGATTGCGAGGCAAAAGGCACTCGGCTTAAAAGTTCGTTTTGAAAATGGATCGACGACGAATCGAGGGTTTGAAAAGGTGTGAATCGATCCTAGTCCCTAGGGGTGCTTCTAGTAACGAAATCACGACGAAAGGTGCAAGTGTGTGTATTAGGTTGATGGCGAATGCTAAAGAGCAATCAACTTACAAGGGTGTTTTGAAAATGGGTTCGAAGACGAATCGAGAATTAGTTTGAAAATGGTTTAGTCTATAAAGTCCATAAGGGTGCTCCTAGTAAACAAACCACAATCAAAACAAAGCGAGTAAAGTGCGTACATCAGAATGGGAGCGGGGTACATGTAAGTTACACGGGATTGCGAGAAATAAATGGGGTCATTGTCAGGTAGCCCAAGAGGAAGCCGTGTTTGTGTGAGGTGTCCTAAACTAAGCCATGAGCAAGAGTTCAAACAAAATCTCCTTTGCTAGGGTTTTTGTATAAAGTCTGAGTTTCGTTGCTCGGAAAAGTAACCAACAGTTCACCAACGGAGTCTTTTAGGGTTTTGATATTTTTAGCGTATTTTAGAGTAATATGAACAAGGTATGAATATGACAATATGATAATATGAATGGATAATATAATATAAACATGATATATTTGACGGAAAAATAAAACAAGAGTATATTGAGCGGAAATTAAAGTTAGTTGTTAGTCGTTAATCGTTAATTGTCATTGTATCGGATGAATCAGGTCAACTATAGCACTAAACCATCATAGCACGATCTATGACAAAGATCATGCTATAGGAGATCACGCAAGAACGATGTTTGTGTTAAAACACGATAGAGAAATTATATTGTGAATCATTCTCTAAAGAAATCGTGCTACACGAAAAGAAAAAGCGAACGATCTCGTCTTAATCACAAACTTTCGTCAATTAATTGAAGGTAACCTATCATGATCCCAAAGTATAGAAAATGATCTCGATGATCATTTTCTACAGATTTGAAATCATGAAGGTTAAAGAACCTCAATAATCAACATTTGCAACTTTAAACACTTTATCGACCGAAATGAAAAGGAAAATCGAAATGGAAATGATAATTAAAAAATAAATAAAAGGAAATTAATTCCAATATAAACAAAACCAAACTATTAACAAAATAAAATAAAAACTTCTTTAAAAAGAAAATAAAGTAAGAAGAATACGAGAGGGGGTATAGAAATTAAAAAAGGGATAGTAGTGTGGAATCATTTGGGCCTTAGCCCATCATCTGCCCAAGAGTCATACGGATGGTGAAAGGGAGGATGTAATACTAAAAACAACAAATGGGCTTACAAAGCCCAATCATCCATGCAGAAAAATATCATAAAAAATCATGAGAATCATGTGGGTTAGATGAAACCCATCATCTCTTTTAAAGCAACACAATCCACCAGAACATATGAAAGGTAAGATAAGGACCCATCATAACAACAGTATCATCACATTCTTTTATTCTTCTTAAAACAACATAAAAGCCAACAAGTATAAAGGGCGAACGAGAGAAAGAAAAAAATAGAGCAACAACCTTATTCTTTTTCAAGAGCAAAATGAACAATCAACAATTATAGCGATTCACGAAGAAAATCAGAAGCTTCGCTCCAACCTTCTTGAGTAAATAATGTGATTTCCTTCTCCTTTAATCTATCACTCGAGATCTATCTTCTTCTCCTCATTTGCATCTGATTTGTTTCCAGGTTTGTGTGTTCGTTTCATTTCAAGTTTGTTTGGTCTCTCTCTTCGTCTTAGTTTTCTCTCTGGTTCTTAAGCGATTGGTCTTTGTGGTTATTGATGGTGATGAATAGAGGTTGAGGTGGATTGTTGTTGTAGAAAAAAATGGCTCAGTTTGTGATGTTTGGGTGAGTTTGTTGTTTGGTTGAAGAAAATTTGTGGGTGGTTGTGAATTTGGGGTGAATTGAAGAAGGTTTGTGATGGAGTTTTGGTTGAAGGTTCGAGTCGTATTTGAAGGCTTTGTGTTATTCAATGTAGAGAATTTTTGGCATCAATTTTGTGGCTTTCTAAGCTTGGAGAATAAGGGAGAGAGAGGTCGAATTTATAGCATGTGGTGAGGGTATATTGGTCTTGAAGGAGAAGAAATTATTGTTGTTGCATTTTACGATTTTGTGCGGTTTACGTTTTGCTCACCATGTGCATGACGAGTGTGTTGGTTGTGTATTTTGTATGGTGATGGCTTGCAATTTGGTTACAAAAGTTTGTGAGTTGAATTTATTTTGCAGGTACAATTTTTTTTGTATGATGGTTTGTGACTTTAGTTATGACGTGGAATGTTGCAGGTTGTGCGTGAGGGTGTATGGAAATTGTATGGTTTTGGCTTTGGTTTGCAATTGAGTGTACCAAAAATTTGTTGCACCTGATGCTGGTTTTTTGGAGGTGGGTGTGCGTAAACTTATATGATGCGTGGTATGTTGTGTTATTGTGTGGTGAAGCGTGATGCTGCATTTGAAGTGTATTTGTGCAGGGCGTTCATGACATGGTGGGGTATTGTGATTGTGTATCTTGTTTTTTTCTTTTGCTGGGTGATGAAGAGGTGGTGGCACCACAAGTTTTTTTTTCATGTGGAGGGGATTGGAATGATGCTTGTTGTAATGTTTTGCACTTTAAGAGACGAAATGAGTTTATTCCTTTGTATTTATGAACACTTGAAATAAACTTTCTCTTTTATAATATTTTTTGTAATGAGATGTGGATGTCAAAAAATGATGGTGATCTTTTTGTATGTAGCATGAACTTTGACTTTTGGTATGTGGAATAAATTGAATTTTTTTGTGTAAGTGGGCTTAAACAATGGATTTTGTATTGTAAAAATGATATGGATAGATTAATGACTTTAAAAAAATGGTGATTTGGGTTGTATAAAAAAGAAGGTGAATTGGATTTTTTGGATTTTGTTTGAAATGGATAATATTGAACATAGAATTAAAAAATTGAATTATTTGGATAATGGCATGTGGATTAAAAAATGAAAGAAAATCAAGGTTTAGAAATGAATATGGATGGATTAAGAAACAAATGGATAATGGATTTAGATAACAAAATGGAAAGCAGACGATGGACTTGAATCATGAAAATGAATTCGCAACTTAGATCCATAAATGCGCATATTGACTATATTTGAATCAGAGTCACAAATGCACTAAGGACTAAACCCTCCCAATATTTGAATAAATCATAGGAAAATGAATCATAAAGTAATCTGGATCCTTGAAACTGTCAATAAAACATGACCTGATATGAGTTGCTTGGTCCCAAATCCCTGATTGAAAATGCACTGATTCTCAATGATATTCAATCACAAAACACTGATAACTTGGCACAGTCTGGTAACCTGAAATGGCACATAAGCTCTAGCTGAAACCTCTGGCACACACCACAAAAATCTTGCATAATCTGGCCCTGATCTCGAAACAAAATCTGGCATGACCAAGATTAGGTCAAAACCATTGGACCTCAATCAATACTGCTTATACACACCTGACCCGATATTTTCAACCGAAAATTAGACTTGAAAGTAACAACATATTTTTTGGATTTTCTGAATAACAGTTAATGGATGGAAGTACATATGAAAATTATATACAGGTAGGACAAATTTGGGGTATGACAACTAAGAGTCTTCTTCGTCTTCAACCTTGGTTTTATGCATATACACAAATAAAGTATACATAATCATTCATTGTTTGGGTGTCATGTATAATCAAGTTGATAAAGTCCAATTTAGCTTGTGATATTGTAAATTGGGTTGAGATCTTAGGGGGTTTCAAATAAGAAAACCAATGTGGGATTTTCCTTTAAGATCAAAGTGGGGATTTGAAGGTTTTGGATAAGAATACTCAAGTTGGATTCGATCGAGTGAAGTCTTTGAAGAGTTGTGGTTCTTGCAAATAAGTAGTGTGAGGCATTGAATCATCTTGGTAAATCTTGGGTTACAATAATTCGCAATTTGGATTCGATCTAGTGAAGACTCTGAAGAGTTGCGGTTCTTGCAAAGGAGTAGTGTGAGACGGTGAATCAAATTGGTATTGTTAGGTGACTTGATCAAGCTCGGATCAAAGGAAAAGAAAGTGCCAGGATCAACAACAAACATAGGGTTTGTAGGGTTGCATTGCTAAATTTTTCTTGTAAACTACATTTGCAAAGTAAGGTTAATTTCGCTATCTTAATTCGAATTCGAATTTGGGGCAGACGTACCCATAGCGAGACCGATTGGGGAATTGCCTAAACAAATCCTTGATTACTCTCTATCTCTTTTACATTTCGTTTGCAAATATTGAGTTCATCATTTGTGCGATTAATTCGTTTGGTAAATTATTTTGAAAATAATTTGATAAACATTTTGTTGAGTTGATCACAGTCCTTTAGATTGTGGTTGTATTTTAAGATCAACAAAACTATATAAATCTCCAAACAAAATCGATTGCACACAAGGTGTTTGATAATTTGCCTCAATAGTATTTTTGTGTGATTTATCATTAGATATAATATTGCTTGTTGAGTAGCGTCCATTGGATTGTGATTGACATATATTGATTGAATAACTTATCTTTATCTTCAATTGGTTTTCATATATGTATATCCAAACTTTTTTATAACGGTTCAATTTAGAAGAATTGATCCAAGTCACTTCCGCTAGCTAATGTTTGAAAACAAATTTTTGTAAAGAAATTTTTTTCTAATACACAACTGAAAAGAGATTTGCATTTCTCATATATAAATTATAACTAATATATCTACCATATAAGAAAATTTGGTACCACTAAAATGACATTTCTACCCTCTGGGACATATATCAAGCTACTAACACCTTTCCCCGACTCTCTCTTTTACCCTTTCCCCAACTCTCTCTTTTTAATTTCCCATTCAGCCTCTTCTCTCTCCTTCTTCCACAATGACCCTGTTCTTCGAATCTCTCCTTCTTCCTCCTCTTTCTTCATATTCTGTCTTCCACTGTTCCTGTCCTCTTATCCTTCTTTGTTCTCTTTCTTTTCTTCGACAAAAACAACCGTTTTTGGAACGATTTACAGAAATGGAGAAATCAAAGATTTTTAGGGTTTCTGTTATTTTGTTTTTACCTAAGATTGTTGGTGTTGCAGGAATAGGGGAAGATGGCGGTGGCGTTTCCGGCAGGAATAGAGAAATCGGAGTTTTTGTTCGATTTGTAATTTTCATCTAAGATCTGAGTTTTTTCTTTTAGGGTTTTGATTTTTGAAGTTTTATTTTCATTTTTTTGCAGGTAACTGTAATAAATATATTTTTTTGCAGGTTACTGTCAACGGACTTCAGAACCATCAAGACGAATCGTTAGTCGATTTGCGGAGGACGCGGAAGTTCCACGGGAGAGATGCGGAGGACGTCGGCATCGGAATCGCGAAGGTTGTGTTTCTGCTTTTATTTATTCAAATAACAACACCAGTTTGTAAATATGTTAATCTTTGTATACTACTTTTACAGATTCCAGAAGAAGAGAAAAATCTTGGTTCTCTTGATCGTCTAATTCATGAGTATCATTTTACTAAAGACACAACTCAGAACCAAATGGTATATAGTTTTAATTAATCCATTTTGCTTTATACTGTTCTTTGTATTTGACTACTTCGATACATTAATTGTATGCCAACCCTTTTGTATAGCTTGATGTTATAGCTTGATGTGGATTTGGTTGGATCATGTTTGATCACCATTTGTACCTAACTGTTTTTTTTAGTTTAATATTATTTTTTGATTAAAAAAAACATCATTAAATGTCATCAATATCTATTTTAATCAAATGCCGAATAGTTATGACAATATTTTCAAAGAGGTATCCAAATATATGCATAAAATCAAAATTATTAAGGATGATCATAATTGTAATTAATTTGAAAATAATTTATGAATAAAATATTTAGAAAAAACAATTTTAAAATATAAACTATAAAATATAGTTTACTAGAATTTCTTTTATTATTTTCAATGGCGACAACAGTTTTATTTTTGCAAAATATAAAATAACGATATTGTTTTGGTTTTAATAATATGGCATTATAATTTGTTCGAATAAATAAAAAATATTTCACAAATACTCTATTCTATAAATATCAAGGTAATTAAAACCGGACCGGATATTGAACCGGTATAGACTGGGGTTTAAGGTTTAAAGGTCTGACCGGGTCGGACCGTTATTGTATATGTTATATGATTTAGTACTAGTTCTTTATCATATAGATTGGTGACTTTTATTTTCTATAATTTCTTAACTAGAATTAGTTTAAGAAAGAGTTAAAAATGCTACAATTTTGTATTTTATGTAAAATATATTAGATGGTGCTTGAGTTAGGCCAAAGAATATTAGAATTTAAGAAGAAATGTTTTTTTTAGCGTTGTCAACTTTGTGAAAGGATGATCATAACATTATTAATGAATTATGTTTGACACTCAAAACTTTAGAAAATAAATTGGAGAGTATTATTTATAAAAAGAATTCTAGGCCTTATTATTAAGAAAATTCAAATTCTGAATGGATTAGAGGGGTGTCTTCAATAATAAGACCCATTTGGTTAAATAGTATTAAGTTGTTTTTTTTCCATCTTTTATTATTTTTTTCTTTAAATTTTTTTTTTTTAATCGAAAAAAGTTAAAATCCGGTTCAACCCATGTAAATGGACGAACCCTCGGTTTTGATCGGTTTTCCCGGTTTTCTGGTTTTTGCCCGGTTTCTTGACAGGCCGGTTTAAAGAGTTTAATTGACCGGACATAGGACCGGTTCCCGGTCTAACCGGTTGAACCGGCCGGTCCGGTCCGATTTTCATAACCTTGATAGATATGTTTTAATTTCTTAATAGACATTATATAGTTAATACAATTATTTCAAATAATTAATACGTTTGATCATGTTATATGTTTTGCGATATAAGAACGACAATCAAAATTTTTAATTCAAATTTATACTTATATTTTTAAATTTATATATTTTTATTTTATGCAATATTTACTATAAATTCACTTATAATTTTAAATTTATATATTTTGATTTTATGCAATATTTACTATAAATATTGTTACGGACTGATCTACACCCATACCCGTGTAGATGCACGGTTCAAATTTGGTATTTTCTATTTTATTACATTTTGAAAACAAAAGCGTGCATACCACACCAGTGCGAACGCAAGGGTAACACACCAGTACCGTGTGAACGCACGGGTAACACACCAGTATTGTGTGAACACACGAGTAATCATACTAATATCTGCGCAAACGCCCAGGTTTTAACATTTTATTTTATATTTTAAACCATATTCCAAATTTTAATAAATACAACATTAAATTTAATTCTTTTATACCATTATCTTTTTTTGGATATTTATTTGTCTCATTTATTAAAATTTAGATATTCTTTTATTATTACAACTCTATCAATCCTAAAAAAACATAATTTTTTAATATTTTTCACAATTGTTTTTTTACAAATTATGTGTTTAATAATTTTTTTTTTCAATACTATTTTGATATTTTCAATTTTGTTTGAAATTTCATAATAAATTGAGTAACATATCCGCGGTTCACACCAAAACCCGCGCACGAGTTTCCCAGTAGTTATAAACTCAAAATAATGATATTGCCAAACTAAGTACTATAATTAATTAAATAACCTAAAAAGCTAATTCTGCTCAAGACAAACGGTGGCAATGGCCTAAACCAGGGAAATGGATTCCCTGCAGTCACTTATTGACTGCAGGCACATCTCAGCCATTTATTTTGGTTATCAATTAATAATGTATTATTTTTAATTGTTGTTCTTTAAATCTGGACCATCAAAATTTAATCTAAAGGACTCCAACAAAGTGACTGTGTGACTGCAGGATTCCCTGACTGCAGGGAATCCAGGTCCACCTAAACCAGGGCTTTACCCCATAACTAATTATAAAAAAAGCGTCGTAGATTTTGCTGCATACCCTACACTTGCGCCTCGCTACTTGTTAAACGTTTGCCACCAATTCGTTATTCTCTCCCCTCCGATGCACCGTCTTGATCTCGGTGATGTTTGGAAGAACAAAGCCCGATCCCTGCAGTTGCAGCTCAGGGACCGTTTCAGAGTCGCCGTCGACCGACATTGGCGCCGCCGCCATCACCATACGGTCTTCCTTCACGCCGACGGTTATTTCTCCTCCACTCTTCAGCGTTGGCTTAACCGATTCCGCGATTTCCGTAGAGATGCGTTGCCTTCTTCCACCTCTTTCTATCGTAAACGAGGTACTCAATTTAATCACCTGTTTTCTTGAAATTCAAATTTCATGAACGTAATTGGCATTGGCTAGGTTTTGCATTCGATTTAATTTTTATCCATATGTATCTACAGTGAGTAGGGATTTTAGTTCCGAAGAAGATTCAATTATTCTTCGTATGATGCAAGCTGTTACTGTTCCGATTCTTGGAAATGTTTGTCACGTTTTTATGAACGGATTAAACCGTGTTCAGGTATGAATGTCATTATTTTTCATTGAATAATCAATGCAAATGGACTGTATAATGAATTTTTTATTACATAAAATTTATTCAATTTTTCAAATTATTACGGTGTTGTGTCAGATGTCAGTGTCTCCGAGTCCATGCTTCATAGCTTTGTAGAGATAATAAAACCGTAATAATCAATGTATCTGGACTGTATGATGAATCTGTGACTACATAAAACTTATTCATTTTTTTCAAATTATTACGGTGTCGTGTCTGGTGTCCGTGTCTCTGTCTCCGAGTCTGTGCTTCATAGCTTTGTATAGATAATAAAACAAAACTGCAGCCATTTGTTATATTTAGTGATTTTCTCATGAATATTGGTATGGAAGCTTGGTATTGTTTTAAAAAAGAAATGGAAAATTACAGCTAAAAGTATAAATAAGTGTCTCACAAATATGACATTGCATGGATTACTCTTTTTGAAGTGTGTGTGCTTCCTTGGATATTTGATCTGAATGCTGCATGTATGGGAGTAACAGGTGTATGGATTGGGAAAACTACATTCTGCATTGATGGAAAGACCTAAAGGAAAGCCTCTTCTTACGGTGTGTGCTCTTACAAGCTCTTCACTGTGCAAAATGAATCTTTATGGGTTTAGTTTTTTGATGGGGCTTGCTTGCTTTTAATTTTAAATTTTCAGGTCAGCAACCATGTCGCTTCCATGGATGATCCACTTGTTATTGCTTCACTACTTCCTCCACAAGTTCTTTTGGATGCTAGAAACCTCAGATGGACACTTTGTGCAACTGATAGATGTTTTAAAAACCCTGTAACTTCTGCGTTCTTTCGTTCTGTTAAAGTCTTGCCGCTTTCAAGAGGTGATGGAATTTATCAGGAGGTATGGATCTAATGAACATTTGTTGATAATCTTGGACAATATTTGTTAATATTTGGTGAATGGTTCTAAAACAATCTTATTATCCAAAATGAGGCTTAATAATCTATTGTAATGCATAACCTCTGTCAACGACGTGGCTTTTGGAGCTGTGTTATTAAAAAACGGTATATCCCCTCTATACCACTATTATGTATCGGAATTTGGGGTAGCCTATACGATATGTCAACCCTGCCATATCAAATAGCGGCACATTTTGATGTATTGGTTACAAAGGTACCTAATGAATAGTTGAGTTGTGTGTTTAGCAGTGGCCAAACATTTTAAAACATTAAAAAATTACAAAACCTGATGTGGTGGATAAATTTTTTAAAATATTAAAAAAATTAAAAAGTACAAAACCTTAAGTTGAAGGATAAGCTAAAAACGAGGATAATGATTATGTTGGGGAAGAGGAGATTAATTAGATCTTTTTATCTGTTATTGGTAGTTAGAAGTTAGAATGATAACTTAGTAGTTATTTTGAACTATTTAGATTTTGAGGTTTTAGTCACTTTTAATTTCTGTTGTTGGCTCTCTGCAGCAGTCTATGCAACTATGCATCATGCTCTATTAGTTGTTTGAAATATTGAGATTTTGAGTTTTATGTCTGTTAATTTTTTAATTTATGTTTATGCAGCTTTTATTTGTGTGCAACATGGTTTATTCTATATACAAATATTTATATTTCAATTTCTTTGCGGCTTCCGCTATGCTATCCACTATTTGTCTTATGGTGATCCGCTATTTTCTACAATCTGCTATTAATAACACTATTTTGGAGAAAACCTCAATTGTTTGCTTTTATTACTATGCTATGACTTGAATTATTAAATTTATCTTGGGGCGCTGCTTTCTGTAGTAGCATCAAACAAAAGCCTTTGTCTCATTTTGTATCAGTTGAATAATTCCCTTGGTCTCCTGCTCTCCAATGACCTATCCAAACTGGATGGAAATCACCTGTTTTTCTATTTCGTTTACTGTCCCTCTAATAAACACAGCTCCTCAGCATAGTAAAAAATGTTAGCAATCCTTCCTATGGAAATTTAACTTGGAAAAATAGAAAATTAACAAATAAGGGAGAATGTAATTTTGAATTGTGAGTAAGGAAGGCAGATTTTCTATTGTACGGAAATGAAAAGGGACATATGGTTTCAATCCCTCCAATGTGAAACTTGTCTACATATATGTTAATTTCATCTACTTAATCTTTGCTGTAGGGAATGGATATGGCTCTTTCTAAGTTGAACAATGGTGGTTGGGTCCACATATTCCCAGAAGGTAGTCGCTCCCGAGACGGTGGAAAAACCATGGGTTCTTGCAAGAGAGGTGTTGCCAGGTAACAACTAACAACTAACAATCTTCTATAGTATTTTGAAATAGAATACCCACAGAAAATTTTCCCAATCCGTGTCATGGTAGTTGTTAGTTCTTAAAATTAGGGCGCTTCATAGCAAAATTATTTCCTTATTCTTTAGAGTATTATAGTTAAATTATTGACTAAAGACATTGCTTGTTCTCTACAAAGGGTTGAAATTATTCCATTTGTAAATTCAGAATGGAAAAGTTTAATAGTTTTGGTTTAATCGTTTGTTCGAGTCCTTTTGTTTGTATTAAATCAAATCAATATTTAAATGACATATTTCTGAAGTAGATTGTATTGTATCTGTATTATCAAAACTTGCTGACAATTTTGTTATTTTCTTAAGTAACGTCAGCTCAAGGAGGAAGTTGAATGGAACCAATAAATCAATGAACTTGAACCTTTTCAAAGTTTAAATCTATAATTGATAGGCACAGTTTGTTGGTTTTCTTGTTGAAAGTTTTAATTTTGGTTTTCAGACTATTTTTTTCGCCTATGTATGATGTTTTCAATTTTACATCACATTTTATTTTAATATTGTGTTGTTGTCAGCATATTGGATTGGATAAGTTTTATTATGTATATATGTATATATGCTGCAGGCATATTGTGATGGTAATTTACCAGTACAAAATACAATACAAATTTCCTAATGTAAATTTCCTCATCAGGTTTATCCTGGATGGAGATACCATGCCTATTGTTATCCCATTTGTACATACAGGGATGCAGGAGATTATGCCAATAGGTGCCAGCATTCCGAGAATTGGAAAGAGGGTACGTACTTTTGACCCACTTCTTAAACAATTCCTTCAATACATAGGGAATCGATGAAATAATCTAGCCTGTCAGTCCATGAACCTTCCAAGGTTTAAAATATTGGATGGTGCCATATTGCTAGCTTTTAGTGGAATGCCACTCTCTTTGTCCCTTGGTTTTGGGTCTGCTTTTCAATTCCTCAAAGAACAAAATGTTAACCTTGTCCTGACTGAATTCAGATTCGGCATTGTGTTGTCGCTTATATTTATTGATGCGATTAATTTTGATCGTATTTTCAGCTTCAATCTTTTTGTTTTGACATGCTTGGATCATGTAGGTTACTGTAATCGTAGGTGATCCCATCAATTTTGACGATATACTCAACATGGAGAAAGGCCCAGATGTGCCAAGAAAAAGACTGTATGATGCAGTAGCTGCAAGAATTGGTGATCGGTTGCAGGAACTGAAGGCCCAGGTCGACAGTATAGCAATGGAAACAGAAATGCGGTTAAAAGACCACTCCCCACACAGCATGGAACGTGCATCTGGAATCTTGCAGCAGGTCGATTGGGAACTATTTGGAATGGATAACTTCATATCTTCTGCTGATGAGGATTCCATGCAGACACCAGAAACAGCTGTCCTCCTAAACTCAAGTGTTTCTCAACAGCATCAGCAGTCTCCTTGTAAGAAAGTCAGTTTCTCATATAGGATGCGTGGTTATATGGATCAGATGGAACTAATGTCTTTTGCTGCCAGAGGATTATTTATGAATAACAATGAAACTAAGGACTCTGCTGGCTTTAGAGAGACACGTCCCTTAAATGCATGGAAACAGTTTTTTGATGCTAATGTATTGAGTCAGTGGAATTACAGTCTGTAGATTGTGTAAATTTTGTTAGATAAACAGTTGAACGTTGTGGAGTTGATTAGAATTTGTAATTAAAATAGGTAACTTTCAGTTTAGCTGTTTGGTAATGACTACTGAGTGGCAGGCAGTATAGAATCATATGATGGCACTTGGTCCCTAATGCGATGAAACCATGAAAAAGTTGCAGGTCATTGGCTTGAGAAATAAGTGATATTTTATTTTTATGCTTAATATGTTTTTGGTCTCCATTTATTTTATTTTAGTTACTATGATTATTTCTCTCTCGAATGCATTGTTTGGTCTTAGTTTTTTGAAAAAATTATCAGTCAGATTTTTTTTGAATATTACCTAAATATTGCAAAAGTCGAACAACAACTACTATATATCATAGAGCATAATGTTGTTGCCGGTGGAGTTTTGAGCTAGGGTTGTTTGAAGGCGCAATGGCACATATGGATCACACACACCCTTCAGATTTGTGTTTTTATTTCTAGTTTTCTTGGATTCTTGGATTTTGATTATAAATTTGAAGTGGAAGAGAAAAAGGATTTTGAAAAAAAATAGAAGGATAAGTTAAAAAAATTGATGGATTTAGGTTGAGAAAGTTTTGGAGGTTAAATTTTATTTGTGATATAAAGTTTTTGGTTGAAGGACTAAAAAATTGTCTAAAAGAATTGACGGGTTTAGGTTGAGAAAATTTTGAAGGTTAAATTTTATGTGATATAAAATTTTGTTTGAAGGATTAAAAAATTGTATTAAAGAATGAGTTTTGAAAGTTTACATGAATTTTACATAAAATTTTCAATTGTAATAATGTTATTATAATTTTTTGAAAATGAAAAATATATTAATGCTAAATATTTATTTATTATTTTATATAGAATAATTTAAAAAAAAATATTAGATTTTTTCTCTTGCCCTTCCATCCTCTCTTGTAAAAAGAATTTTTAGAGTCTTATTGTGTAAAAAGAATTTTTAGAGTCTTATTGGAATTAATATTTAGAGGATTTTGGAGTTAAAATTTTTGAAGAAATATATTTATATTTTAATATACATTTAAAATTTATAAAAAATAAAAAATTTGATACAATACTATATAATATAATATTTTTTTTTAACATATCAAATATATATTAAAATATATATCTTTCAAAATCTTTCAAAAATTAACTATGTTGGGGCAATAGTTTTATCAGTATTTTTGACAAGGTGTGAGTTTTTTATTAATATTTTATGTGCATATATAAAGAACAATTTTTTAAAGTTGAGAAATCTATAGAATGATAAATTTTTTTCTCGAGGAATTTAACATGGAGATTCTTCAATGCATTTTTAGTGGTGCTCAAATATTTATTTTAGGGGGGTTGTTCAATGTATTTTAAAGTCTACACCTTCGCTATTCGAAGGCGAGGCACTCTCATTTTATTATAAATTAGTATGGAAGTGTATTTCTGTACTAAATGGATGAGTGAGTCCATATATATACTTTCGTAAAAACCTACAGAAGTATACCAGACATGATTTGAGTTATATTATCGCATTATACCTTTTTCCTTCCTCATTTTCATTAGAACTTAGTTTGAACAAAAAAAGAGCTCGTGAGCAAGTCCCATCTTCATTATTTTTCAACTTTTCTCACAACTTTTATTACATTGCATTTAATCCAATAGCTTTCTCGGTCTCTAATCCACTTCATTCAATCCAACAACTTCCACTTCTCACATTTGGTAATTTTTTTCCATTCCTTCTTTTTTTATTTGTGATGCATGAATTACTTAAATAGGTTGTTTAAGGTACATTAGGTTGTAGTTACACTTATAATACGTAATTTATTGAGGCATGCATTGAAATTTTTTTATGTTTAGAGCATAAGGCATGTTAGGTTTATGCATTTTCTGCTAATTCTGAGTTTCACGTGTTACGGAAGTGCAATTCCGATTTTTTTCTTCTGAATTTGAGTTTCCTGAGTTAAGAAAATGTACTTCCGTATTTTTTCGTCATGGTTTGTTTGATTTTGCAGGTTTGTCATTTGAGTTTGAGTTCTTTGATTATGATACGATTTTTCTTGTTTAATTATATGTAAAATGACTAATGAAAGCTCTTGTGTTTTGGACAAATTTTGGTAAAACATAAATGCTGAAAAAAAGCGTCAACATGAAGATCAAGCTGAATATTTCTGCAGAAGATAAGATGTCGAATGAGATGTCCCAGCATGCATACTCGACATCCTGAACTGTTATAATAGATTGATTTAAATCTGTTTTATATATGCTGCAAGATTCAAGGAGCAATCGCAAGAGTGGATCAAGGAGATGGAAAGCCCAAGACAACAGAAGACTATAAATAGTAGACTTAGGTCTAGGGTTTAGTGTGACCTTTTTGTACTTTTGTATCACTTGTGACTTTGTAACCTAAATACTTTGTAAAATAAGGGTTTAGGGTTTGAGAGTCATCGGCTCTCTTAGGAGTTAGAAGTCTCCATTCTGCAGTATGGGATGCAGGATGGAAGGCATAGGTACAGGGTCCAACCAAAAGCCTTTAGGCAATGGTTGTTCTTGGACGAAGCTTTGAAGCAAGTCCAAGATAACTTGGATGTCAAGAAACCGTGACGAGTTCTGAAGATCAGCAGAAGACAGAGACAACACAGGCTGTGAAGGAGGATGCGAGTAGGTCTCTCATATCAAGGTTGTAAACGACTAGAGTTTAACCTTGGTAAAGATGTTCATTGAAGGTAGTGATTAGGATAAAGTTGTAAACGGGGGGAGTTTAACTTTAAGGCAATACTACAGATAGTGAAATCTTCATCCTGGATTGGTATCCCCCAGAGTAGGTGAATTGCACCGAACTGGATCAACATATCTTGTGTTATTTATTATTCTGCTATTTACAGTTTTCTGTAATTGTGTTCTTGACTGACATGTCCCAACATGATGTCGTAACATATGTTGGTGAGTTTGCTACTGCACTTTATAACAGTAGCTGTGTATTCAACCTTGTTTATTATAGATGCAGTAATCAATGTCTTAACATTGAGATGGGACATTAGAGTATCTGCATAACCAGAATTTCAATTGGTATCAGAGCAGGCATCCTGGTCTGTTTCTAGATGAGATCCATGGAGTACTTTCTGGTGATTAAACAAGGAAGAGTTGGAAGAAGCAGTTCAATCGTCTGATAATTGAAGAGGAGTGTTCTGGTTCTTTATTGTCTGAAGGGTTCTGCAACAACAAACAGGAGGAGTGGCTAGTTCTCTTGGTTGGTGTCCTGAAAGATGTCTTGACATATTGTCTAGGGCAAGTTGAAGTTATTCTTTAGTGATTCCGCTGTATATAGTTCTGATTGAAGAGCTCTAGAAGTATGGGATTCTGGAGTTATGATTGAAAGAAGATTGTAGTTGTCCTTACCTGGTTCTGTTCGTGTAGATGCCAGCCGGTTTGAAGACACATAGCATTCCAAAGTCGGGAGCAGAGGGATGTTATTGTGATGGTTGAGTCTTATGTGACTTGGTACATGGTTGAGTGGCGTCATCATGTATGCTGAAGTCAGACTGAAGAGAAGGGGTAAGATGAATTATCAAACTCATGCTCTAGGGGTTTGATGATTTCTTGTTGGCTAAGTTGTTGAAGACACTTGATATGATGATCAAGTCCAATCAAGGCAACTCAGTCGTGTTCTGGAGTCTTCTAGTTATTCTTCAAACTAGGAGGTGCTTTCTAGGAAGCATAGGAGTGAAGACCGTGGAGGTGATTTATTTTCACCATCCACAAAAACGTGCAAGGAAGAACTCATACTTCTCAACCCTAAGGATGAGTTCACACAGTTGAGGTAATGAGGATTCGTTCAGAGAGAATCTTAAGAGCTTGAGTCAAGGGGGCAGCCTTGATATCTCAACAACTTGCACAAACAGAAGAAGACAACATGAAGAGGAATATCTTGGTGATATTTAGAAGATGCTGGAATCGGATAAGGGTTAAACTACAAGGATTTAAGATCAATTGTTATTGTGCAGATTGATTATCCTTGTGATTCAAGATTGAGGATGTTCTGTTAGATGTTCTAACATCTTTTCATCAGAGGCTTGCAGAATCATGGGAGGGGTTCTACATTCGCTCAGAAGTCTCCTAGGTGTTGACCTGGGATTATTGGCTTAGCATCTGTTCCTGGAAAGTATTGTGAATGACTTGTCCAGATGGTGATGCTTTTGAAGATGGAGATGAAAGACTATGAAGACATTATAATCTTGATGGTTACAGCTTGGGTCAGTTTATTTCTGATCCAGGTGCTTTGGAGCATAGTGTTTGCTCTATTTGTGAAGGTCAGGGATAAGTGGCAGTTATGTCTGGCTTTCTACTGACGGCTCTACTAAGGGAAGTGGCATTCTTTGGTATTGCTATGGGGTAGTCTTGGACTACTTATTCTCTGAAGATTCAGATGTGGCAGGTTTGAAGTCTTTGGAGTTTCAAAGCAGAATGGAGGTTGTCTACTCAAAACTTGGTTGTTGAATCAAGTCTGTGAGAGCATGGAAATCTGTTTCTGCAAAGGGAGAAGGTTCTTCTAAGTGGCAGAAGGAAGAGCTGAATTCAACAGTTGGATGTCATAATGTTTTGACATCTAGCTTAACATCAGAAGTCTCAGCTGGTGATGTGGCACAT
This sequence comes from Lathyrus tuberosus, assembly GCA_022829125.1. Lineage (NCBI taxonomy): Eukaryota > Viridiplantae > Streptophyta > Magnoliopsida > Fabales > Fabaceae > Lathyrus > Lathyrus tuberosus. Next base: position 4,677,642 of record JALAZF010000111.1, on the reverse strand, counting down.
CAGCTTAAGATAAGGTGATCTACAGGAGAATGTGAGTAATGGATTCTTCAAAAAGGTCTATCTCAGGCAGTTTGTGGGAGCTGTGGATGAGAAGATGTTACATGACTAAGAGGCTTCGTGGATCCAAGATGTCTTGCTATAGGGCAAGTAGTTCATGTGACTTGAAGATCAGATTTTATTAGTAGATCAGGGTATCTTGTGGGAATTCTGAAGATGAGTGAGGTCAATCAAAAGGTGGCATTTGATTGGTTTCACAATGCGCGTTCAAGCAGGATGCTTGAAACTGATTGCTCTTTTGTAGAAGAGTAGTTAGTTGAAATTGTAAGGAAGTTCTGGTTCTCTGGGAGCTTGTGGCAAAAGTTCTGGGTTGACAATGGAAGTATAACTTCTTGGTGGATGAGAGTGTATTTCTCTATGGGTTTCTGAAGTCTTCTTTGTTCAAGCTGGTGGTGCAGTATTGTGTGAAGATCTTCAGTGTGGATTACTATGATGATAGTAAGTCCAGTGGTGGAGCATATCAAGAACCATGGTGTGTGGTGTCTGTGATGTGCTGAAGATGTCCTAACAGATGCTAGAACATCATTGGGTTAGTTATCCTTGGTGAAGAATTTCAGGTTCTGTGATGAACTGGTTACTTGCATCGTGTCCAAGAAGTATCTACATGATCATCCGGGAGAATGATGGAGTAGAAGGGTTCCTTGGAAGGAGGATGTAAGTGTTTGTGAAGACTGAAGTGGATCATGTTTTGATTGCATGGAAGTCTGTTTCCTGAATGCGTTCAGAAGTGGAGATTCACCATAAATCAGAAGTATTCCAGGTTATCATACGGGAGAATGATAGGAATGAGTGTCTTGGATTGCAGGGTGTTTATCTCTATTGCTGGCAGGGTGAGGTCAATGAAAAATCTTGCATACAGCATTGGAGCCCTTGGAGCAAGTCATGCTAGTAGTGGATCAATTTAGCAGCTGTGAAGTTCTGGAGCATGCATACGATAGCTGACATCGTTATAACAAACTAAGGGGCCTTGTGTGTCTCTTTGAGGAATGTGAAGCATTCTAATTCAATTAGTTTATGCCTCAAGCAACAGGATATCTATACATGAGAATTCAAGAGGAGTTCGTGTGGTGTATAAGATGGTTACAGGATGAGGGGGATCAATGGGACTTTGATCTCAAGCCAAGAGTTTGTTATGGTTGGTATACACTTCCTCACGGGTAGCATGATGGTGATCATGTGTGAGTGATTATTGTTTCTTGTCAGAGGGAACAATAAGAGAGTTAATGGTTGCGTTCAGCAGGTGTGTTGAACAGAGGGTGCGCTCTTGAAGACATGAAGATGGGTCTTATGTTTTCCAGTCATTAGCTTGGGTGTTCAGTGGAGGAGCACCAGTTACCTCAGTCAGGGGGAGAGGCCTCTTGATCTGAGATGAAGCTCCAGTTTGCATTTGTGCGTCAAGCAAACTGAGATGTCAAGGAGGATGGCTTGGCATTATTGTTGAAGATCCAGTTTGCATTTGTGCGTCAAGAAAACTGAGATGTCAAGGAGGATGGCTTGACATTATTATTGAAGTTCCACTTTGCATTTGTGCGTCAAGCAAACTGAGATGTCAAGGAGGATGGCTTGACATTATTGTTGAAGATCCAGTTTGCATTTGTGCGTCAAGCAAACTGAGATGTCAAGGAGGATGGCTTGACATTATTGTTGAAGTTCCAGCTTGCATTTGTGCGTCAAGCAAACTGAGATGTCAAGGAGGATGGCTTGACATTATTGTTAAAGATCCAGTTTGCATTTGTGCGTCAAGTAAACTGAGATGTCAAGGAGGATGTCTTGACATTTTGTGTTGTTGCAAGTTGTGGGAGACTTGGCAGTGCATGTGAAATGGTTCTTATTGGATGCTTGAGAATCATTGATGAGTTTGGGAGAATTTATTTTTCTCTGCAGACTATGATCACAAAACTGTGAAGTCATTGATCAATACAGAAGTTTCTGGTAGATAATGTCTAATTGCTGCTGCTTCTGCTGTTCTGCTACTGTCTGCTTGATTGATTGCCCCTAGTGCATAGTTGCTTGGTTTGTCATATTATGTCTAAAAAGGGGGGAAAGTAATTAGTAGTGTTCCTTGGTTGTTTCCTTGAGGGGGAGCTGGATGTGGTATGCAAAGGTTTTTTAGCCAAAATTTTCCAAAAAGGGGGAGATTGAAAGCTCTTGTATTTTGGACAAATTTTGGTAAAACATAAATGCTGGAAAAAAAGCGTCAACATGAAGATCAAGCTGAATATTTCTGCAGAAGCTAGGTTGCCTTCATCCACTTGTTCTGGTTGATCGACAACTGTTTCACTGGCACCATCATCATTATTTGGATGAGCTGAGGGTGAACTTGTTACCGCAGGAGCCGTCCACTTGATGCTTAAAACAACAACGTGGGAGTATGAATTATTAAGTTGTGTTTGGGTTGGAAGTTCGACATTGGGAGGTCGTTCCTATAAAAGGAAGTTGAATTAGTATCAGAAGTATAATAGGAAGTTATAAGATAGAAAAGTGGGAAGATACCTCAGCAACTTCAAGTTTCGGACTTTAGTGAGCATTCCCTGGGCTCTGGCCAGGTTGGCATGGAGTCGTTTGACGTTTCTTCTTCTTTACTAGTGCTGAAACTTTCTCTTCTACTTTGACATCAAAAATGACAACTGGCATTCCACTAACCTTTGATGGACAACTCTCAGAAGATAATTTCTTGTATTTTTTCTTCTTCTTTTTCTATCGGAGACTAGAGGACTTAGTATTGGCTTTGTCTTTCCCCTGGTCTTCAAAATTTGTGGTTGTAGCCCTGTCAGATGCATCAGTATGATGTTTGGAAGGGATGGGTTGAGCTGATTGCAAGCTTTCATCACTACCAATATCAAACTCCGCTTCATTCTGTGGAGACTAGCGTGTTTGAAGGATGTCAATATGATTAAAAGGGTTAAAAAATGAAGTAGTTACATGAAGTTAAGAATAAATTTAGTGAGTTGGCAAAAGACTTATAGCCTGAGAGAAAGATAAGAGTGTATAAGGTTTACCTGTGAGGTTTGTGTTGTTGGCTCAAACCTTTCTTTGGCTTTGCTGGACTCTGGTTGTGTGTCCTTCAATGATTTTGGATTGAGGGGAATCTCTGCAATAGGTCGACAAAAGTGAGTAAAAGAACAAAGAGTGAGAATAAGAAATTTTCCTAAAGGGTTTTGTGTTTCACCTTCTAAAGTTGGTTACAAGACTCGAACATGTTCGACATCATTAAGAAAATGACCTCTGTGATTATCCATTTTATACTTAGTCAAGACTACTTTATGACAAGAGTCTCTCAGTTTATTATTTAAAGCAGATAAAGAACCATAAGAAAACCAATATGGAATTGGTGGTTCAAATACCAAACCAAGTTCATAGGTTGACAGTAGTGGGAGTTTAGAAAAATAAAGTTTTAAAGCAAAGTTGTACCTATTTTAGATACAGGGAGGAATTTTCAAACTTGGATTTTTTTCAACGACCTTTTGTTTAAAAAAAATAGTCGTGTCATAGAAAGTTCGATTAAGGTTACATGGATTGTATATAGTTTCAAAATATTTTTAGAAGGCTTGGATTTCTTTGATGTACGTACCTTTGTTTTTCTTCTTTTGATTCTACAGAAATAAAAAAGGCATCAGTTAGGCGTTGGACCATATCAAAAGGATCAAGCACACCTTCATAGTAAGTGGACCACCAATCTTTAAAAACGTTAGTGCAGTAGAAGGAAGGAGAAAATTTGAAGGGTAACACCCTTTTCTACCCCACAAATATCGCAGCGGATTAAACATAAAATCATTAAATAAATCAGCATCACCTCAAAGGGTGCACATTTCTCAATAAAATCAAATCAACAAAAGTTGCTCCGTAAACAACGGGTTTTCCTCAAAATAACTCAAAAATACCTAAAAGGGCAGCAGATCCACCATAACCACAAAATCCCACCAAAGGGTTTTTGAAACAAAACCATAATCATCAAAATAACAACAAAATAACATTCAAATAAAACTCAACATGGTTCGACTCAATGACCCAATCCGATGTTACACTATCAGAGCAAGACCCTCCACATCGACCAAAAGCATATAATACTTCAAAAGTTCCTCGAAGCATCCACGGCTAATCCTGATCACCTGCACATTACCCACGTGGAGGCAACATTCAAACAGGCAAGGTGAGTAATACAATTCATTATATTCAATATAAAATAGGATATGCATAAAAATGGCGTCATCATCATATACAACATCATCAGAGTCATCACAGGCAAACATCAAAGTACGACATCATAAATCGCAACAATATGCCACATAAATGCAATGCACAACTAGACTCATGCATGTGGTACCGATCGTCACAATCGATGGACACTTAGGCCATCACCCTCCAAAGATCCCCGTCAATAGGATCGGTTCCACACAAGAAATGGAGCACGTCATAAACCACTTCACATCCATACAATGGGATGGAAGCCACAATAGACCGAAGTCTAACATCACCATCACTGGACAGAAGTCCTAACTGTAAGTTATATGTGTGCCTAAGAGGGGGGTGAATTAGGCTCTTAGACAATTATCTGGATTTTTGACAGTTTTTGAATTTTACTTTCCTAAAAGTTTCTAAGTGAGGAAAGCGGTAAATGCGGAAAGTAAAGAACACCAAGACGTATAGTGGTTCCCCTCACAGGTCGAGAGTACTCCACTCCCCTTTCAACACGGAAGAGATTTTCACTAATGTTAGATCTTAGGACAAGACACACCTAGTCTTCCTATACAAGACTGTAACAATCCACACCAAGAACACCCTCTTGGATTTTACAAGTTTAAAGTCCAACCAAGAACAAATCTTACAATGGACCTCTTGTATCCACAATCTGGATAACAAGGATTCTAACAAACCCTATAAGAGAAACAATCCTTCCCTTATAGTCAACACCTAAAACCAAACAATTGTTGGAGCTTTAGGATTTTATAATAGTTCTAAATTTTTGAGTGAGTAGATGAAAATTTGAATCTTCAATATATCAATCACAAGATTGATCTTCTTCTTGTACAAGTAATCTTTATTAAGAATATACAAGTGTTTTGTGATGCAAGAATGAAACTATAATGGTTGAAATGAAAGTTCAATGACAATGTTTCACTCTTTGAAAATTCTGACTTTTTACACTTGAGAAAATGAAAGATTTTAGAGAATAAAGATGTTTGAAAATTGTATGCAAGAAGGTGAATGACAAAAGAAACTTTGAAATTAATATATAGTGTGCATGCACCCATTCAATAATCAAGGCAATGCTTGAAAGAATTTCTGAAAATTATTATACAATGAATGGAAAAGATGCAAGCAAGAGGTATCATGAAAAGGTGTTTTTAAACAAAGAATTTTTCAAAAAAGCTTCAGGTGCAATCAATTGCATCAGAATGACAATCGGTTGCACCAAGTGTAATGTGCAAAAAATTTGAAAATTTTGCCTAATGCAATCGATTGCATCAGGATGACAATCGATTGCATCAGTGTAAAATTTGAAAAATTTTTAACGCAAATGATTCTAAGCCATATATCATAAAAAAATATGACCAAGAATTTAGATAAACTTTGAAAAATGTTTTCTCAAGGTTTTAAAATAAAGAATGACTTTTTAAAACATGATTATAAAACTTGAGCACTAAGATTTGTTTTAGTCAAGAATTTCATATACCTAAAAGTTTGATTAATCATATCTTGCAAGTGTAGTCATGTCTTATGCATTCCTTCTTTTTCCTTCTTTGAGAAATCTTCAAGACTTGAATTAATATGAAACTTGCCCTAGCTTTGAAGTCTTTGATCCATTTCCTTTTGTACATAAAACCTTGAATGAACATTGTTGTCTTCATCAAAACCATTGAGAAGCTATGTCTTCACATTCTCCCCCTTTTTGATGATGACAACCCAATTCTTGAAAATTCATCCAATCATGTTTCTCTAACCAAAGCTTGCTCCCCTTTGGATATTGCTCCCCCTTAATCCATGATTTTAGAGAGTTTTGAAATCTGCACATTTTGTTAGAGAAACCAAGCAATAATACACAATTCTTCTCCCCCTTTGTCATTAACAAAACAGATGGGAAAAGACTTGAAGTATATAAAGAAATTATGAAAAATAAAGATAATTTTTACCTATGAGATTTACCTCATTATTGACTTCATCAAAATATTCATCCTTGGCGAACATGATCTTAAAGCCTTTGTCACAAAGTTGGCTTTTGTTTAGAAGATATTACTTTAGTCCTTTAACATAAAGTACTTCTTCAATGAATGTGAAAGTTAGTGCTTCGACTTTGCCAATGCCAAGAATTTTTCTTTTAAGGTATTCCTCAATTGAAATAACCCTTGGAATAGAACTAGACTTGAAAGTTAGTTTATATCTCCGGTCATATGCTTCGAACAACCACTATCAAGATACCATAGATTTGAAGTGGTCTTCAAGCAAACCTACAAAACAAATTAAGTTTTGTTAGGTACCCAAATAGCCTTGGGTCCTTCATAATTAGTACCTTTCTTTACCCACACATAATGCCCACTTGCAACACTAAAGTTTCTTACATAGCAAGCATTAGGTGTATGGCCAATAATACCACAATAAAAACAAGTAGGAACAAAATTGCTTTTATATCTAGGAACATATGATTTCTTCTTAGGAAATATTTTCTTAATAGGATTAGGATGCACATTCCTAGGTTTGTTCACTTTCTCTTTGGAAGTTTGATCCTTAGCCTTAACAAATATAGTTTTACTTGAACTTGGTTTAGAAAACTTTGAATAGCCAAGTCCACTTTTATCATTTGAATATCTTTGTTGACTAAGGACTTCTTCCAATCCAATTTGTCCTTTCTCATACCTTTCAAGTACTCTTTTTAATTGAACAATTTGAAAAGAGATATATTCACAATTTTTACATACAAAATTATGTTTTTCACTAATCATCTTTTGTTTCTCATTTTCGATCTCTTTTTCTAATGAAACATTTTTTTCTTCTAAAGTTGAAATTTGTTTCTTTTGAGATGATATAGTTTTATACACAATTTTGCATTCATTTAAAAATTCATTTATGGCACCTTGTGCATCACTATCAAAAGAATTATTACAAACCTCATCTTCTTCATCATCGGAGTGGTGTGATGCTATCAATGCAAGATTTACATGTTCTTCATCTGAAGATGAACTTATTTCGTTGTCTACGTATGTTTTCCTTTCCTTTTTATGATTCTTTTTCTTGAATTTATTTTTCTTTTGAAGTGTAGGACATTCACTTTTAACATGTCCTCTTTCTCCACATTCAAAGCATTTAATCTTTCTCGTTGGTGCTTCCCCTTTAGTGGTCTCCATTTTCCTTTCTTTTCTTAGAAACTTTTCAAACTTTTTGATAAGATCATCATTTTCATCACTATTGGACTCATCCTCTTGATTGCTATCATAATTTTTTACTTTTGTTTTTAAGGCAACGTATTTTGAATCTTTTACTTGTATTTCATGCTTCTCCAATCTTTTAAGTTCTAACTCATGCTCTTGAAGTTTACCAAATAGAGATGCGGAAGTCATCGTAGAGAGGCTTTTCTTTTCCGATATTGCCGTTACTTTTGGTTTCCATTCTCTAGTCAATGATCTTAGAATTTTGAGATTTAATTCATCATTTGAGAATGTTTTACCAAGTGCCATTAAGTGATTAGTCAAATGAACAAATCTCTTCTGTAATGCAACAATGGATTCTCTGGGCTGCTTTTGGAACATTTCATATTCTTGACTTAAAGTGTTTAGTCTGGATCTTTTTACTTCAGTCGTACCTTCATGTGTTTCTACCAACGTATCCCATATTTCTTTAGCCGATTTACATTGACAAACACGAAAGAACTCATCCATACTTAATGCACTCTGAAGAATATTGACAGCTTTCTTTTCATTCAAGATTATTTTCTTGTCATCTTCATCATATGTATTTTTTAACTTTGGAGTACCAACACCATCGACCACATTAACCGGATTATGCGGACCATTTTCAATGGCTTCCCATATACCTTCTCCTTGTGCTTCAAGATGTGCCTTCATGCGGATTTTCCAAAAGTCAAAATACTCTCCAGAGAAAAGTGGGGGCTTGTTACTACTTCCACCGTCTTTGAATACCGAGTTTGTACTTGCGGAAGCCATACTGGATCTGTAGGAACAGGTTACCTATAACCTGCTCTGATACCAATTGTAAGTTATATGTGTGCCTAAGAGGGGGATGAATTAGGCTCTTAGACAATTATCCGGATTTTTGACAGTTTTTGAATTTTACTTTCCTAAAAGTTTCTAAGTGAGGAAAGCGGTAAATGCGGAAAGTAAAGAACACCAAGACGTATTGTGGTTCCCCTCACAGCTCGAGAGTACTCCACTCCCCTTTCAACACGAAAGAGATTTTCACTAATGTTAGATCTTAGGACAAGACACACCTAGTCTTCCTATACAAGACTGTAACAATCCACACCAAGAACACCCTTTTGGATTTTACAAGTTTAAAGTCCAACCAAGAACAAATCTTACAATGGACCTCTTATCCACAATCTGGATAACAAGGATTCTAACAAACCCTATAAGAGAAACAATCCTTCCCTTATAGTCAACACCTAAAACCAAACAATTGTTGGAGCTTTAGGATTTTACAATAGTTCTGAATTTTTGAGTGAGTAGATGAAAATTTGAATCTTCAATATATCAATCACAAGATTGATCTTCTTCTTGTACAAGTAATCTTTATTCAGAATATACAAGTGTTTTGTGATGCAAGAATGAAACTATAATGGTTGAAATGAAAGTTCAATGACAAGGTTTCACTCTTTGAAAATTCTGACTTTTTACACTTGAGAAAATGAAAGATTTTAGAGAATAAAGATGTTTGAAAATTGTATGCAAGAAGGTGAATGACAAAAGAAACTTTGAAATTAATATATAGTGTGCATGCACCCATTCAATAATCAAGGCAATGCTTGAAAGAATTTCTGAAAATTATTATACAATGAATGGAAAAGATGCAAGCAAGAGGTATCATGAAAAGGTGTTTTTAAACAAAGAATTTTTCAAAAAAGCTTCAGGTGCAATGGATTGCATCAGAATGACAATCGGTTGCACCAAGTGTAACGTGCAAAAAATTTGAAAATTTTGCCTAGTGCAATCGATTGCATCAGGATGACAATCGATTGCATCAGTGTAAAATTTGAAAAATTTTTAATGCAAATGATTCTAAGCCATATATCATCAAAAAATATGACCAAGAATTTAGATAAACTTTGAAAAATGTTTTCTCAAGGTTTTAAAATAAAGAATGACTTTTTAAAACATGATTATAAAACTTGAGCACTAAGATTTGTTTTAGTCAAGAATTTCATATACATAAAAGTTTGATTAATCATATCTTGCAAGTGTAGTCATGTCTTATGCATTCCTTCTTTTTCCTTCTTTGAGAAATCTTCAAGACTTGAATTAATATGAAACTTGCCCTAGCTTTGAAGTCTTTGATCCATTTCCTTTTGTACATAAAACCTTGAATGAACATTGTTGTCTTCATCAAAACCATTGAGAAGCTATGTCTTCACACAAACATCATCATCAAAATATGCTATGAATGCATGATACACAACGTCAATAATCATCATCGTCAATAAAATCATTATGTGCATCATCATTCATCAAAATATCATGTTAATCATGTCATCAAATATACGTCAAAACATCATAAATCATCATCTCAATATCATCAATAACATCATGGTAAATCATTAGAAATATCACAGCACCAAAACCTCAGAACATCGCAACATCATAAACAAAATTTCGCGAACAGCAAGAGTTCGTTACTGAGTTCTCCTTGCGAACCTATTCGCTTTGGCGTTCACTTTGTGAAGCTGCCAGCGAATCCCCATCCCCATATAAAAACCAGAGAGTTCCCCCTTCTGCCTCTCCTCGCTGACTCTATTCGCTAGGCGAAGCCCTTCGCTGGGACGTTCGCCTTGCGAGCCCCAGAAGTAACCTCCTAGAGTCATCTCAGTACCATCACACACTCGTCGCGCATTCGCTGCGCTGCTCGCTTTGCGAGCCTGGGCTAATGTTCGCCTTGAGAAGGAATGGTTCACTTTGCGAACCTGGGATTTCTGCAATCGCTGCTACGCACCAGTAGCATCCCAGCCCCAAAAACCTTTACGATTCCAACCTCAAATCACCCCAAAACAGTCCTGAAACATCAAGGCAAATCAAAGGCATAAAACCTACGTCTATTAGGTCGGTTAATTTCACTATTCTAACTCGAAATACCTAAACCTTCACAAATTCTCAAGATTCCCATAAACCCTATAAATCCCTATCTCATACAAGATCCCACATATCATCAACGAAGGTTTCGCCTCGAAGGCTTATTTTTACCCGAATCAATTCATCCCTTAATAATCCATCATCGATCCTCAGAAATACCTCTAAATCATCAATAACTCATAAACCCTTCAAATACCCCAAAAACCCCAAAATCCACTTTAAACACATCACTTCCTATATTGAAAACAATGAAAGGCAATACTCCCCATACCTTAGATTGTCGATCCGGAGCTTTCTCTATCGATTCTTCGAAAACCTTCTCGAATCCTCGCGTTTTTCCTTTTCCTCAGAGCTCTGCACTTTCTCCTTATTTTCACGTTCCAACCAAAAATGAATCCTATTCCTTTCCAATTCCTTTTTGTTAAACCCTTGGGCTTCCAAAATGGGCTTTCCCCATAATACCCTCACTAATCCTCCTCAAAAGTCCATCTTACCCTTAATTCCTCTAATATTATTTTAAATTAATAATAATACTAATATATTCATATTATATACTATTATTTAATTAAAATAACCAAAACTCCACCAAAATACTGACATCAACACAAACCACCAAAATTCACCGAAAATTCACAAATATTATATTTAAATAAATCAAATAAATATTCTAATAAATTTGGGGTGTTACAACTCTCCCCTATTTACAAAATTTTCTCCCTCGAAAATTACCTCAAGGAAATAGAGTCGGATACGACTCCCTCATCTGATCTTCGCGTTCCCAAGTCCAACTTTCGCCACCTGGTCCGCCCCACAACACCTTCACCAAAGTTATGTCTTTACCCCCGCAGTTGCTTCATCTCTCGACCGTCAATCAACACCAGTAAAGCTTCCACTGTCAGATTATCCCTCACTTGTACATCATACATCCGAATCACATGCGACGGATCCAGAATGTACTTCCTCAACTAAGACACATGGAACACGTCATGCAAATTCGCAAGTGACGGTGGTAAAATAATTTGATAGGCTACCTCTCCCATCCTCTGCGAGATTTGGTATGGACCAACAAAACATGGAGTGAGATTCCTAGACTTCAAAGCTCGACCCACACCAGTCACTGGCGTCACCCTCAAAAACATGTGATCTCCCTCTTGGAATTCAAGTGTCTTCCTTCTCTTATCATGGTAGCTTTTCTGACGACTCTGCGACGCTCTCATCCTTCCTTGGATTATCTTAATCTTTTCGGTCGTCTCTTGTACAATCTGAGGTCCGAGTACGACACTCTCGCCTGACTCATACCAACACAAGGGATTCCTACACCTTCTCCCATACAAAGCTTCATAGGGTGCCATCCCAATACTAGCATGAAAACTGTTATTGTACGTGAACTCAATCAACGACAAATGGATATCCCAAGATCCTCCATGATCCAACACACAAGTCCTCAGCAAATCCTCTAAAGATTGGATAGTCCTTTCTGTCCGACCATCCGTCTGCTGATGATAGGCAGAACTCATCCTCAACTTAGTACCCAACACATCTTGCAAACTCTTCCAGAACCTCGATGTAAATTTCGGATCTCTATCTGACACAATACTCGAAGGTATCCCATGCAACTTCACAATCTCCTCAATATACATCTCGGCCAACTTCTGCATAAAATTATTAATCTTCATCGGCAAGAAATGAGCTGATTTAGTTAATCTATCCACGATCACCCAAATTGAATCATTTCCATTAGCAGTCTTCGGCAATCCCACCACAAAATCCATGGAAATACTATCCCATTTCCATTCTGGAATCCTCAACGACTGCATCATACCTAAAGGCTTCTGATGCTCAATCTTTGACTTCTGACAAGTCAAACACGCATAAACAAACTCCGCAACATCCTTCTTCATACCTGGCCACCAAAACAACTTTTTCAAATCTTGGTACATCTTCGTAGCACCGGGATGAATACTCAACCTACTTCGATGTCCTTCCTCAAGAATGCTCTTCTTAATATTTGGGACATATGGAACACACACCCTGTCTCTAAACATCATCACACCATTCTCGTCAATTCGAAATTCTCCTCCGTTACCTTGGTTGATCAAAGTCATTTGGTCAACTAGCTTCAAGTCAGATCGTTGTCCCACTCTGATCTCTTCCAGAATACCACTAGTCAACTTCAACATTCCCAACTTCACACTGTCAGGAGTCTCTTCACATACCAAACTCAGATCTATGAATTTCTAAATTAATTCCAACTCTTTCACCATAAGCATCGACATATGCAATGACTTTCTGCTCAATGCATCAGCCACTACATTTGCTTTGCCCATATGATAACTCAAATCAAAATCAAAATCCTTCAACAGCTCTAACCACCTTCTCTGCCTCATATTCAATTCTTTCTGATCAAATAAGTACTTCAGACTTTTATGATCACTGAACACTTCAAACTTAGAGCCAAACAGACAATGTCTCCAAATCTTCAGCACAAACACCACAGCGGCCAATTCCAAGTCATGCGTAGGATAATTCCTCTCATGAACTCGCAATTGTCTTGAAGCATAGGCAACAACTTGACCATTCTGCATCAATACTCCACCAAGACCCATCTTCGACGCATCACAATACACCACAAAAGATTCGCTGGGATTAAGCAAAATCAATACTGGAGCGGTCGTCAACCTTTTCTTCAATTCCACAAAACTCTCCTCACAAGCTACATCCCACACAAAAGCTTGACCCTTTCGAGTCAACTGAGTCAAAGATAATGCCAACTTAGAAAAGCCCTGGATAAACTCGCGGTAATGACCCGCCAATCCCAGAAAACTTCGTATCTCAGTAGCAGACTTCAGAGTCTCTCACTGTAACACAACATCAATCTTGGAAGGATCTACAGCAATTCCACCACTCGAAATCACATGACCAAGGAAACTCACTTCCTTCAACCAAAACTCACACTTCGACAGCTTTGCATACAACTTCTTTTCCTTCAATACTTGCAACACAGTTCTCAAATGCTCAACATGCTCTTCTTCAGACTTAGAATATATCAGGATGTCATCGATGAAAACCACCACAAACTGATCCAGATACTCATGAAAAATTCGATTCATATACTCCATGAACACACCAGGTGCATTTGACACACCAAACGACATCACAGTGTATTCATAGTGACCATACCTCGTTCTGAAAGCTGTCTTCGGAATGTCATCAGGCTTAACACGAATCTGATGGTAACCCGACTTCAAATCAATCTTGCTAAACACAGAGGTACCTACTAACTGATCCATCAAGTCGTCGATTCTCGGAAGTGGATACTTATTCTTGATAGTCACTTTATTCAACTGCCGATAATCAACACACAACCTCATACTTCCATCCTTCTTCTTCATTAACAACACATGAGCACCCCACGGAGAAACACTTGGTCGAACAAACCTCTTCTCGAGCAATTCTTCCAGCTGTTTGTTCAATTCACTTAACTCAGAAGCTGACATCCGATAAAGAGCCATTGACACTGGACTCGTACCTGGTATTAAGTCCACTGCAAACTCTACTTCACGCTCTGGAGGCAAATCACTGATGTCATCCGAAAACACATCTGGAAATTCACATACAACAGGTAAGTCGACACTTGCAGCTCCACGATCAATCTGCAACGATGCAAATATTGCAAACACCAAGGCTTCATCTTCCATAAGTTCGCCTACTTGCTTAGCAGACAGGAACATCAACTCTCCACTATCACCAAACTCAGGAAACTCCACAGTCTTAGTGTAACAATTGATATGAACATGGTTGAACTTCAACCAGTTCATTCCAAGGATTACATCGATTTGGTGCAAGGGTAAACACACCAAATCCATCACAAAACTCTTCCCAAAAATCGTCAAAGGACATCTCAAACACACAAAAGTAGTAGTAACAGAACCATTAGCAGGAGTCTCTATTAGCATACTATAATTCATATCAGATAACTTCAAACTCAATTTATTAGCACATTCAAGCGAGATAAAAGAATGAGTAGCACGAGTATCAGTCATAGCAACCAACTCAATATCATTAATAAAACAAGTACCTCGAATCAGGTTGTCCTTCTCTGGCACTTCTGCACCACTCAAAGCAAACACTCTGCCACTGGTCTGAGCAGCAGTAGCCGTCTTCTTCGGTTTCTGACACTTGGTACTGATGTGACCCTTCTCACCATAATTGAAACAAGTTAGACCCTCATCCTTGCAATCATTAGCTCTATGACCCTTCTTACCACACCTGTAGCACCTCAACACATTATTAGTACAAACATCAGCACGGTGACCTTGCTCGCCACACCTATAACACTTCCCAGAAGCAGGATTTGCTCCCCCACTTGTCTTTTTCCCCTCAGAATCCTTATGCTTCCCTTTGTCAGCTGAAGTCGTATAAGGTTTCCCCCTATACTGCCCTTTCTTCTCACTCACTTGCTTGTAGTGAGCAGATCGAGCTCGGCTATCCTCATCGTAGATTTTGCTCTTGTCCACCAACTCAGCATACCTGCGGATCTGCTGATACCCAATACCTTGCTTAATCTCTGGTCTCACCCCATTCTCGAATTTGAGGCATTTTGACATCTCAGCAACATATAAGTTCCAAACTGAACTTGTTACGCGTCAGTACATCCCATCCCTCGGAAAAACTTCTTGATCTCCTTCAGCCACTTGTGTGCACTTGCTGGATCATAAGTACCCTCAAACTCCAACGGATTGTTCCTCTTGAACTCCCCCAAAACACGAAACTCATCTGGGACTCCACCATTCGGATTGAGTTGCGACACCACATTAGCAACTGATTCCAAAGCATCAGTAATAACACGATAATTTCTTCCAGTCATCCTGCACACCACCAACAAAGTTATAAGAACTAAAACATCGACAATGTACACACACTTGTCGACCGATAAGGGACAGACATCACGTAAAAACCTGGCCGGACGCGACCTGCTCTGATACAACTAATGTAACACCCTTTTCTACCCCACAAATATCGCAGCGGATTAAACATAAAATTAAATAAATCAGCATCACCTCAAAGGGTGCACATTTCTCAATAAAATCAAATCAACAAAAGTTGCTATGTAAACAACGGGCTTTCCTCAAAATAACTCAAAAATGCCTCAAAGGGCAGCAGATCCACCATAACCACAAAATCCCACCAAAAGGTTTTTAAAACAAAACCATAATCATCAAAATAACAACAAAATAGCAGCCAAATAAAACTCAACATGGTTCGACTCAATGACCCAACCCGATGTTACACTATCAGAGCAAGGCCCTCTACATCGACTAAAAGCAAATAATACTTCAAAAGTTCCTCGAAGCATCCACGGCTAATCCTGATCACCTGCACATTACCCACATGGAGGCAACATTCAAACAGGCAGGTCGAGTAATACAATTCATTATAATTAATATAAAATAGGATATGCATAAAAATGGTGTCATAATCATATATAGCATCATCAGAGTCATCACAGGCAAACATCAAAGCACGACATCATAAATCACAACAATATGCCACATAAATGCAATGCACAACAAGTTCATGCATATGGAACCAATCGTCACAATCGATGGACACTTAGGCCATCACCCTCCAAAGATCCCCGTCAATAGGATCGGTTCCACACAAGAACCGGAGCACGTCATAAACCACTTCACATCCACACAATGGGATGGAAGCCACAATAGACCGAAGTTTAACATCATCATCACTGGACCGAAGTCCTAACATCATCATCAAAATATGTTATGAATGCATGATACACAACATTAATAATCATCATCGTCAATAAAATCATTATGTGCATCATCATTCATCGAAATATCATGTTAATCATGTCATCAAATATACATCAAAACATCACAAATCATCATCTCAATATCATCAATAACATCATGGTAAATCATCAGAAATATCACAACACCAAAACCTCAGAACACCGCAGCATCATAAACAAAGTTTCGCGAACAGCAGGAGTTCGCTACTGAGTTCGCCTTGCGAACCTATTCACTTTGGCATTTGCTTTGCGAAGCTGCCAGCGAATCCCCATCCCCATACAAAAACCAGAGAGTTCCCTCTTCTACCTCTCCTCGTTGCTTCTATTCGCTAGGCGAAGCCCTTTGCTGGGACGTTCGCCTTGCGAGCCCCAGAAGTCACCTCCCAGCGTCATCTCAGTACCATCACACACTCATCACGCATTCGCTGCGCTGCTCGCTTTACGAGCCTGGGTGAATGTTCGCCTTGCGAATGAATGGTTCACTTTGCGAACCTGAGATTTCTGCAATCGCTGCTACGCACCAGTAGCATCCCAGCCCCAAAAACCTTTACGATTCCAACCTCAAATCACCCCAAAACAGTCCTGAAACATCAAGGCAAATCAAAGGCATAAAACCTACGTCTATTAGGTCAGTTAATTTCACTATTCTAACTCGAAATACCTAAACCTTCACAAATTCTCAAGATTCCCATAAACCCCATAAATCCCTTTCTCATACAAGATCCCACATATCATCAACGAAGGTTTCGCCTCGAAGCATTATTTTTACCCGAATCAATTCAACCTTTAATAATCCATCATCGATCCTCAGAAATACCTCTAAATCATCAATAACTCATAAACCCTTCAACTCCCCCCCCCCCCAAACCGCAAAAATCCACTTTAAACACATCACTTCCTATATTGATAACAATGAAAGGCAATACTCCCCATACCTTAGATTGTCGATCCGAAGCTTTCTCTATCGATTCTTCGGAAACCTTCTCGAATCCTCGCCTTTTTCCTTTTCCTCGGAGCTCTGCACTTTCTCATTATTTTCAAGTTACAACCAAAAATGAATCCTATTCCTTTCCAATTCCTTTTTGTTAAACCCTTGGTTTCCAAAATGGGCTTTCCCTATAATACCCTCACTAATCCTCCTCAAAAGTCCATCTTACCCTTAATTCCTCTAATATTATTTTAAATTAATAATAATACTAATATATTCATATTATATACTATTATTTAATTAAAATAACCAAAACTCCACCAAAATACTGACATCGACACAAACCACCAAACTTCACCGAAAATTCACAAATATTATATTTAAATAAATCAAATAAATATTCTAATAAATTTGGGGTGTTACAAGTTAGGTCTACACCCTTCTTCATGAAGAAAGTTACAACTTTCTGGAGCCACTATTCGTTTGGTTCATCAATGACAATGAAGACAACTTATCCCTTGACTATGACAGATTTTGGCAAAAATTGGCTACAACTAAATTTCCTAGTCACTAAGTTTGGTTGGTAACTAGCCACTCTAAGGCCTGATTTATAGGAGAAGAATTTGGTCCATATGATAGAGGGTCGAATTAATTCATTCCAAATAGCTTCAAGCTTCTTTGTTCATCGTGCAAGGAGGCTGGGAATGATTTACTGAACTAGTCAGGTGCATGAGTTCGAATGTGGAAAGGGGCCATGATGGAAACGAAGGTTTTACAATTATAAAACATATCGAAATAAGTTTCAAAAACTTCCTTCATCATGCCATCACCATCAGTTGGCGTGAGTTGTGCAAGCCTTAGTCCACTGACCCTCATTTTTGGGTCATGTGCAATGTTTGTCTTGAGAGAGGGTTCAAAGGTGGAATCAAGCCACAATTATTGAAACCACATAAGGTCTGATATAAAAAATTTAGCCTTAAGATCTTCCCTTGCTCTAAGGGTTTGACACGCGATTCCCAAGGATTCATACAACCTCTTGAAGGATTTAGGCCGAGATTGAGTTATGGATTTCTCAAGGGTCGATTCAAGAATTCTGAATAAGGTGAAATTGGGTTCCTGGATCAATTTGAGAAAGTACGAGTTTTAGGTGTCATGGTTCTAGTCAAGAATCGAAAACCGCAAATTGTAGTTCAAATAAACACAAGGGGGTGCATAACAATTCAAGACGTGTTTCAAATAACATGCCTCTTGTCATCAAAGCCCATTTGAAATTACTAGAAAAGTCTACAAAAAATATACAATGATTCATGTTACCAAGTTCACATAAGGCCTATAAGAATTTCATTGGCAAAGCCCATTACATATAAAGATCATATTCACACCCAAAATAAGAAAAAGACCCAAGTTCATAAAGTCCAAATTTACAATAAGAAGTTCACAATAAAGGCCCACCAAATGAATGTCCAAAATGACAAGATGACCAAATCATGATTCACGGTACATCCAAAAAGTCTCAAACTACATTTATTTCAGCCTTTTCTCACAGCAACCTCCAAGCCACAATTATGCAACCATCATGTACCTACAAGGCCACCAAATTGTCATGCCAAGACAAGCCGCTACAAGTTCAGCTAACCTTACCAAGTGAAATCAAGCATGAGCCACAAATAACACGAACAAAAATACCAGCCCTCCCCAAGCCAATCCAAAGCAACCTAAGCCCTGCACAAAAAAGCATTCTTGTTACAAAGTGTACCACAATTTGAAATGAAAAAAAGCACATCACAAAACGGTAGCACATGAGATTCAACGCTGCAAACCGCTTCACTACCGCACTACGTCACACACCAAGCATTCCCAAACGATTCGTGCATCAACCATTCCTCACAGTCACCAAAATTCCTAACCGTTCCACAAATAACACATACGACAAAATAAGGTGGGAAATACAAATCAAATATTCCATTCTCTGTGACCCCACACCATGCCCCACAACCTTCCATCACGCAGAGCAAAACTACAAGAACCTTCAACAATTTCTTTTTCGCAACAACAAAAACGCAAAACCAATCAGTCCGTACAAAACGGTTTTGACACACACGTCACAACATTTCTAGCTCACGTTTCTCTTCTCGTTCCCGATATACCCTCGCCTCACTATATAAATACACACACTCCTCACCCTTATTAAAAAGCTCTCTCAGCCTTTATCACTCTCCCAAAATCTCCCCAAATCCCTATTCTTCTTCTTCACCGAAACCCACTTTATTCTCTCCATAAAACCTTTAACCTTCAACAACTTCAACCCTTCAATTGCAAACCCCAACCCTTTCAAACCAAATCAGAACCCATAACCCCACCTTCATTTCATTTCCTTTCACAAATCACCAACCACAACATTGTTCAGAAAGTAAATCCAAAGAATCCGAATCAAACCATAACCAATCAAAACCCAGACGAAGAAGAAGAGATGAAGAGAGAGCTAAAACCCAGAAATTTGAGAAAAGAAAGGAGTGGGTAGAAGTGCAACCCGAGAGACGAACGCAAAGGAAGGTTGGAAACTCTTGGCCATGATGTTTTTCCTCTTGATTTTGTTTACGATGCTGGTTGCGTTGAAGACGTCGTGTGTTTTTTCATTCTAACCTTTATTCCTCTTTTTTATTCGATTTGAAACCATAGCTTATGATTCTATTTAGATGAAGCTTTTAATGCTGATGGAACAGTCGTGCCTTTTAACGCGTTGAAATGTTGACTTTACTTATCCCTTTCATAACTTGGTTTTAATGTAAATTGAAACGATAGATCAATTACCGCTATTATTAGTTTCTCAAAGTTATCCTTGGATCCGTGCTATGGGTTATGGGCTTCACAACCGTATTGTTTTTGACGCCTCCATATCTTGCTGCGTTTTGTTTTCCTTTAGGATGATGGGCTTTTGCAGCCCATATGATTTCTACATACCCTTTTCTTATACACCCCATCATTTGTCTTTTATTTATTTCTTTATATTTTATTTTTAAGGTTTTAAATCAAGTCATTTTATTTTCGTTATCTTATTTTTGTTCTTATCATTTAATGGATTTAAGTTTCTCATTTTGGGCCAATGATGTCAAAAACATCTTGATAATGGGTGATTTTTTAAAATCGGTACCAAATCTTGATTTATATGAGGCCTACCACCTATTTATTTTTATCTCGATTTATTATTTTATTTTTATTCATTTTGGGTCAACGAAAACCAAATATCAAGGATTTATCAATTTTCGATTTTAAATCTTGATAAAGGTGAGACCTTTATTCTTTTTCTTATCATTTTCCGATTTTATTTCATTTCTATTATGTTTCTTTATTTTTATTCATTTTTGGGTCAATGAAAATCAAATACTAAAGATTATCAATTTTTCGATTTAAAATCTAAGTAAAGATGAGACCTTTCTATATTTTCGATTTAATTTCTATCTCCATTTAATTTCCATTTTCGTATATTCTTTTAGTTGGTCAATGAAAATCAAATACAAGAGATTATCGATTTTTCGATTTAAAATCTTAGTAAAGATGAGACCTTTCTTAGTTTTCCGATTTTATTTCTATTTCAATTTATTTTTCATTACCTCATATTCTTTTATTTTCACTTTTGGCTAAGGAAAGTAAAAAATCGTTGATTATCGATTTCTCGATTAAGTCTTGATTAAGACGAGACCAACTTTATTTTTAGGTCGATATTATATCTTGTCAATATTATCTTGATTATTATTGTTCATATTCTTATCATATTGTCCATATCATATTCATATCATGTTTATCTAACCATTTCTTTTTTTCGTATTTTAATCAAACACACTAACAATTATCGAAACGCCTAAGCATTTAATTTTCGATTAAAACCACTTAACACACATATTCAAATTGTTTTTTTAATTAAATCGTGAAAGAATTGAGCTCTTGAGGTCTAGCACTTCTTGGGTTCTTGAGTGACCGCTATTGAGGCGCACGCCTTAGGTGGTGATCATTCGACCTTTCGCTCCTAAAACACTCGTCTTAACTATATGGACAAAGGAATGCCATTGGAGTCTAGCATTCCATGTGGTACTTTCGTTGTTCATCAAACAATATTTCGTAAATCAATCGAATGAAAAAGGTGTCGTTGGGATCTAGCATCCCAATACCACCCCGATTAATTGGTTGTGAGGCCGACGTCTCGTTTATCGAATAATCGTCATTCTCCCTAAAACACTTAACAAATCAAACCATTTCCAAAGCAATCCTCGATTCGTCGTCGAGCCCAATAGTGAGTTGAGCGCCTTTTGCCTCGTCGTCAAACGCACACTTGTACATCTCGTGGTTTTGTTACTAGGAGCACCCCTAGGGACTAGTATCGATCCTCACCTCTTTTCTCACCCGATTTGACTCAATCTTTTTCAAACGCTTTTTTAATCAACCTACGAAAGGAGAAGATTCTTGGGATCTAGCATTCCTTGGATCTTCGAATGAATGGCTCTCGAGGCACGCCCTTGGGTTGTTGTTCATTCAACATTTCGTCTTAAAACACTTAATCTTTATCGAACATTTTCGCAATCAATCACGAAAGAACTGAGTTCATGGAGTCTCGCATTCCTTGGATTCTTGAGTGACTGCTCTCGAAGCACGCCCCTTGGGTTGTATGTCATTCAATCTTTCGTCTCCTAAAATTCAAACCCTAACCCTTGTTTCGTGGGCGTACCACGAACTACGACTGCTCTGATCCTTTATTCTCGTCCGAGTAAAGATACGTAGGCACAAGATTGCGATGATCTTGGCGAGCTACCTTCCCTCCATCTTCCGTCTTCCCTCTATCCCTTCCCGTAGTCGAACTATGATTGCTCTGAGTCCTCATTCTCGTCCGAATGAGCATACGTAGGCCCGAGGTCACGATGATCTTGCCGATCACCCTATCCTAAAACCACCCCATATCCCCTTAGTATCTTTTCCCTTTATCTTATCGTTTCGCGTTTATCATTGAGAAGAAAACAAACAAGCTTAGATAACGTTCATCACAATTCGAACTAAGAGGTTCCCGTTGAGTACAACAGACGTGAGGGGGTACGCGTACCTTCCTCTCACGTAACCGACTCCCGAACCCAGAATGTGGTTGCGACGACCATGTTCTTATCTCCTCCCTTAAAGGTTTTCTCGATATTTTCCTTTCCCTCTTTTGGGATAAATAAAGTTCGGTGGCGACTCTGTCGAACCGTTTTTCGCACCGTTCACGCGAGGGTCGTGTCTTCGATGAAGCGATTTTTCAAGGTGCGACAGCTGGCGACTCTGCTGGGGACAATTGCTCCCTGCAAGAGAGAGTCGAGCCTAACTTAGTGCGCTTTTGTGAGGAGTGTTATCTTCGTTTGCTTTGTTTCTTCTCGTTTACGTATTTGTTCTCTTATGGGTTTTATATGCTCATTATTATGCTTATCTGTTGGATCTTGGGATGATATCATGAGTAAAGCTCTACACCCGAGCTTTGGTAAAAGCAGAGAGAACACATAGTTTAGAATTGGATGTTGAGTAGTGTTAGTCCCCAAGGACTCACTCCTTGCGTGCCTAGCATGAAAGCTCCCCTAGAGTAGACTTTTTCGTAGGTCTTGTTCTAACACGGCTAGCCTGTCACACGACTTGATTTATGAAGGGTCCGTGACTCTGTGAACCACTCTTAGAACCTAGTTCTATATTGGTGGTCGTGTAGTGTTAGTCTCCAAGGACTCGCTCCTTGTGCTAGGAGCACAAGGACCCCACTCAGGAGAGACCTTGTCGTCATTATCGTCGTAATGCAGCTAGCATGTTGCGTGACATTGATGCGATTTGTGTCCGTAATCCTGGGAACCTTATCCGTCAACATAGGAACCATCCCGTGAGTGGGTTTATGGGTAAAGAATCTAGAACTTTCCTCATAGAGCCTACCTATAAGGTTTATTTGATCAGAGACTTTGGTCATTTACCCGTGAACGACCAACCTCATAACTGTTTGAACCTGTGATCTGCGATCCTGGATCTTGCATCTTGCATTGCATCTCATGTCATTGCATTGCATTGCGTCTGTTATGCATCTTGCATTGCATTTTAACCTCAGAATCTCACTTCAACTTCCTTCCTCCTTGTCGCTCCCAGGATTTTCATCCAGGTACAAACGCGAAAGTGGCGCGGAACACAGAGTCGCCAGCAATGTATATTTATCCCAAGACAGGGAAAGGGAACACCGCATAAACCTGAGGAAGAGGGAAAGGAATGGTTATCGCAACCATAGTCTGGGTTCGGGAGTCGGTTACGCGAGGGGAAGGTGCTAGCACCCCACGCGTCTATCGTACTCGATGGGATCCGCACTTGTTGTCTATTCTATGGGTGAGTTATCCTAAAATCTATGGCTACACTAAAATGGGGAAGGGGAAAACAAAGACATACTCGATAGGACGTCGCCGTCCTAGGCCTACGTACCCCCTTTGTGCAATGGGGAATTCAGAGTCAACGTAGTTCGGACCAAGTTCTTTTTGTGTTTTTTATGAGCGACGTTAAGTTCGCGTCCGACAGTTAGGGTCGATGCCTGTTTGCGACTCAGACGGAAAGTAACGTGCCCTTTTTGAAAATAGCCTTTAGTTTGACGATCCCGAAGGATAAAAAGGTTTGAAGTTTGTTTGTATTTTTTAGGACAGAAGTGACTTGAGTTAGTTCGAAACTCAACTTGAACCAAAGTCTATGACACGGGAACGAATGCGTCGCATGGTCGTCCCCAATGGGACGTATGCTCAACACTCTAGAAGAGAGAGGGGGGACCCCTCAATCTTCATTTCCTTTTTAGATCTGACTCCGGCTGGGAGGAATCACAACAATGCTCTGCATATTTCAGTGGAATGTCGTGGTTCCTTAATGTCGCATGTGTTAGTTGATACTGGGTCGTCTTTAAATTTGTTACCGAAGAAAGGTTTGATGAAATTGGATACTCGTGGGTTGATTTATACACCAAGTGACTTGGTGGTACGTGATTTTGATGACTCCAAGAGGTCAGTTTTTGGAGAGTTAGTTCTGCCGATCAAGGTGGGTCCTGAGATTTTCAACACCACCTTTTACATAATGGATATTCAGCCTGCCTATAGTTGTTTGTTGGGTCGCCCTTAGATCCATGGTGCTGGAGCAGTAACATCTACGCTGCACCAGAAGTTGAAGTATATGGCGGATGGCCACGTTGTGACAGTTTGTGGTGAGGAAGAGATCATGGTGAGTCACCTATCGAC
This sequence comes from Lathyrus tuberosus, assembly GCA_022829125.1. NCBI lineage: Eukaryota > Viridiplantae > Streptophyta > Magnoliopsida > Fabales > Fabaceae > Lathyrus > Lathyrus tuberosus. The sequence goes on along the minus strand of JALAZF010000111.1, from coordinate 4,653,297 downwards.
CTTCAAGTATGTAGAGGTAGATGGTGAAAATTCCCGGGTGTAAAAGGGTTCAATACGGATGGGTATCGAAAAGGCTTGGCACAAAGTTTCCTGTAAGGATAGAATGGAAATCTTTGATGAAGTTTGGTGAAGTTGATCAATAATCTTGTAATCACTTTTCCTGATCAACCTCATAAACTCTTCTACGTCTTCTGAGAAAGTATCCCCAACCTGCTTTGTCATAAAATTATTTGCTTCTTGCCTCTGTACAGACTCATCCATTGCCTGTTTACCTTTGTCTTGTTTTGAACTGCCAACTTGATCCTCAGGCAGAATAAAGACTCTACCACTCCTAGTGATAGCCCCTGTTTCAACAAGATTTTCAACCCCTGTATTCACAGCTGATGTCTCTACCAATTCCTGCTTCTCACCATTAACAAATACCTCGGCCCCATAGTTCCATGGGATGGCCTTGGTACTCTCATACGGGACTGGTCCAGGAACAGTGATAATGACCGGCGCTGGTCTCGCCGGCGCTGATATAGTTATTGTCTTGAATGGAATTGTTATCGTGGCAACATCAATCTTTCTGTCAGTAACTTTACTCTGCATGCAACCCTTGTCAAACTGTAATATCCCTTCACTGATCATTTTCTTAATACCTGCTTTCAATAAATCACAACCGCCGGGCTGCGCCACACATCCTACACAACCTTCATCACAGCCGGGAAATACCCCTCCCTTCAACAGTCTTTCCTTCACCACACCCAAGGGAGTTTAGACTTCGTTCACATCTGAAATCAAACTCAAGTCTTCACAGTCTTTAATAATAACATTGACCCTCGGCCCACCGTGATTCGGCATCGGATTCTGATTCACATTTGGCACATCATTGGAGAAATTGATGGCTTTGGAATCCACTAAATCTTGAACCAGATGCTTAAAAGCTCTACAGTTATCAGTATGATGTTCAGGTGCTCCAGAATGGAATTCACAGTGGGCGTTGGCGTCATAGCCGGGAGGTGGATTGCCAGTAGGTGGAGCTAATGTTCTCTTCTGAATTAACTATAGCTTTAACAAGTGCTGAAATAATTGAGAGTAGGGAATAGGCGGGGTGTCAAGATGCATATCCCGCCTAGACGCAGGCTGTGGTCTGCGAGGAGCCTGATTTTGTTGTTGAGACACTGCTGGCTACTGAGGTGCTGCTGGGATGGTTACAGAAGCCATCTGTTGATTGAAGTTCTGACGAGGTCCTTCTCTACCACGATATGAAAACACAGAATTTGTATCTCCCTCTTTCTTCTTGTAACTACTAGCATACGACTTCTTACCTCCTCCAGATGAGGACCCTTCACCGCTTGATATTTTTCCCGCCTTAATTCCGCTTTCCACTATCTCTCCTACTAAGACCAAATCAGCAAACTTTCCAGTCATACACGGTACCAGCTTTTCATAGTAATGACGCTGCAAGGTGGCCATAAATATACCTATCATTTCACGTTCCAACATGGGAGGCTGAACCCTTGCTGCCAATTAACGCCACCTCTGGGCGTACTCCTTGAAACTCTCATTGTTCTTCTATGATAAGTTCTACAGCTGTGTTCTGTTAGGAGCCATGTCAGTGTTGTATTGATAGTGTCTAATAAATGCCCCTGCCAGATCTCTCCAACTACGCACATCTTTCCTTTCTAGTTGCATATACCACTCCAGGGATGCCCCAGATAGGCTATCCTGGAAGCAATGCATCATCAATTTTTCATTCTTCGCATGCGTAGCCATTTTACTCGCGTATGCCCTGACGTGAGTCCTTGGGCAAGACATACCATTATACTTCTCGAAAGTGGGAGTCTGAAACTTGTGCGGGATAACAACGCCTGGAACCAGCCCCAAATCCTCTAGATCCATACCCACAGAATCCTGATTTACAACACCCCTCAGTTGTTCCTCAATCAACCTGAACCTCTGATCATTGTCAATCTGGGGACCAGCATCCCCACCTGGCATAGAGAATGCATCTTCCTGAAGATCATCATACTGACGGCCATGAATTGCGCAGACACTGTTACCTCCCCCCACTAAAGTGGGAACCACAACATTTTCTCCTCCGCCCGGAGGGACCACAACACCAGCAACAGGAATACCTCCGCCCGGAGGGCCATTCTGAACATTATTACCAGTAACACCAGTATGAATTCCTCCATGAAGGACACCCTCTTCATCAATTCTCGCAATCAGTGGCTGAACGAGAGTCCTCAACTGCTCTTGGCCTTGAGCAACCCCTTGCATTAAATCCATGAATTGGTTCATGCGAGTCTGTATCTCAATCATCTCATTTTGTAGCTGATCCATGAGTCTCTTCTGATTTTGTCTGGTAGAATACCGGTGAACGTGCTGATCTGCAATCCTGTACTGTGGAGGAGAACAAAGTAAGAACACCGGAGATAAACACCTGTTATGCAAAATGATTATGCAAAATGATTATGAATATGCAAATGCAAATGAACATGTTTAGAAAATTCGCAGGGCGATCCACCCCTTGATTCCAGTTTAACAACAAGATAGAACAAAACTTCTGCTCATGTATTAAGAAAACCAAAGGAAAACCAAATGTCAACAATCACAATCCAAGATAACAAGTCTGAACATAATAATCATAGATCCCAACCAACAAGCCTGGCGGTGATCCAAATACAATGAAAGAAAATAGAAAACTACGGCATGTCATCAAAGTCCACCAGTGCCAATCCCCCACATCCATCATGCTCTTTGCTCCAGTCTTGAACTTCCTTGAACAAAATTTTGGTGTCGGGATGATTCGGTCTCTGAATTAGCTCTTGAATGAGAACATCTCTCCTATGCATGATCCCTTTCAAGTATCGGCAATGCAACTCCCAAGCATCTTCTTCAAAAACACCATCCATGCTAGTACCCTCATTTCTAGGTCTCTTCACTTCAGCTTGGATCTTCAGTTCCTCTATGGAGGCTATGGCTTCATTGAGTCGACCCTCGACCGCTTGTCTCTAGAATACCCCTGATAGGATCTCAGCGTCTTTTTTCTTGAGCTTCGACTTCAATTGATCAATCTGAGCTAGATAATCGTCTTCCTTTCGCTTATTATCAGCCATTGCAGTGTCTCAGTGAGTATCGAACCTGTGAATTTTCAACAAAGCCTTGTCCAATTCCTCCTTCTTAGACTCGAGAACCTTACTGATACCCTCTAGAGCTTGCTTCATCCTTTGTCTGGATGTGACCTTGTCAGCTAGCTCATTTTCTGCCTTAGCGAGAAGCTCTGTCTTTAACTTGGCGATATGAACAGCTTCACCCCGCTTATGTTTCAACTGGTAAATCTCTCTTTGTAGCTCACTGTTTTCTTTTCGCAGCTTTTCCTTTTTAGCCCACAACTTGTTAAACTTCTCTATTTCAACTGTGGTAGGAGGCTCAATCAGCAAGGGGTAAGATGGTGGTTCTTTGGAGAATGGCAAAAGCTCCATCTCTACCCTTTTCTGAATCCAATCTTCGTACGCAGGAAATGTTCTGTTGTTACTCTTCCCAAAAGAAATCTTCCCCTTCTTATGACGATCTTCCCAAGTATTCGCAGCTTCTTTTAACAGTTCTGGATTGATTTCCCCACTCAGATATAAAGATTCTTGGACCTCCTCGTCTCTTGGTGGCTCTTTCAAGGCATACCCGAATTGCCTAATAGCAAGAATAAGGTTGTAGTTAATTCCCCCTTTCCTTCCTATTAGAGGCACATTTGGGAGACCTCCACAACTAATCATGATATCTTGGCCCAACAAGTCACGGTTAACCCAAATTAGATTATCTGCCCTCAAGCCCATCAATCTTTTGGACCATTCCAATGTTCCTTGAGTATCTACAAATGCCCCAGATTTGGGAAGACGACCAGCAAACCATTTGTAGAATACTGGCGTACAAAGATAAAGGGGTCCTCCCCTCCTCTTCTCGTTCTTATAATGCACTAAATAATACAGATCTCCAAGCAAAGTAGGTACCGGATTCTTCATGGTAAATATCCGGACAGCGTGCATGTCCACAAAATCCTTCATATTTGGAAACAACGCCGTTCCATAGACACTTATAGCCAAGATGGCGTTAAAAACTGACCAACATCTAGCCTTAGCATACACAGCAGCCTGTTCTACCAAAAATTTCACATGAAAGCCTTTACACCTCCCTTACTGGCAATGTTGTTTTTCAACAAAGATGGATCCAAATGCAAAGCCTCGGAAACCTTTCCCAAATCAGGAAGTTCTTCAGGAGGATAGAAATGAGCTTCTTCTTTAATGGCAACATCCAGAATGAGAGCAAATTCCTCCAATGTCGGAGCCAAAAAATAATCAGTGAATAGAAAACAACGCAGGTGAGGGTCATAGAATTGCACCAGAGTGTGCAAAGCCCTATACTCGTATTCAGTGATGTTGCGAGCAAAATTCAGAATTCTTCCATACTCTCCTCTAAAGTCTGCCAATACCCCAGGTTCTGCCATAGACACAATCTTGTAAACAGTATCCAGAAAAAGTGATGGGAACTTGTACACTATGATGTTCTTTCTCTTCTCAGTACTCATCCTTAATAGTCTTCAAAAACCAGAATCAAAGTTAGGATGCAGCCCTGCAAATGAATAAACATGTTAGGATGCAAAATGATGATGCAAATGCACACATGGGATCAAGGATGCCACACAGACTGGACAACTGCTGCACTGAACAACTGTATAATCTCAAAGGTCTGCCCAAATACCCAGAATACCAGAATAACCATAGTACCACACTGATAAATCTGCTGATCAGAAAACCGGGTATGTTGAAGGTCAAGGTTACCTGCAAACCTGTAAACACCCTGCCCTCTCACATGTGGGTACTAGAAAACCGAGGATCCTCAATATCACGGGCTCTCAGGTCGAGAAATGATGATACGTTCACCATTTCTGGTTTGGCATCATCACCAATCGAGGAGGCCTCAACTGATTCCCCTCAAAAGAAAACATCCTATGGCAAGTCCTCAGTTTCGACACTGAGGTCGAGAAGCAAAAGTACATTCATCCCTCGGGGTACAGTACTGTCACTAATCGAGGAGTGCTTCCACTGATTCTTTCCCAAAAGGAAACCCTATAGCAAGTTCCCAGCATTGGGTCCTCGGATCGACATGTGTAATGGGTTTGCCATTTCTGGTCTGCCATTATCACGTCTCGGGAGGAGTGTTGTTACTGAGTTCTCAGGAATGGTCGCCAGAGTCGACAGCTTTCCAGGTTACATTCAATCATCTGCACTAATGCGTAGGATAGAATATTACCAAGGAAAACCTCGTCTGGATGTGGGGTTTTCATGTATACTACGTCTGGCCAAATGCCACACAAGTCACACTACTTTCCACGCTAATCCTACGTGTACGCTCAAGCCTGGGTATTGGGCTTATCTCTCAGAACTCCCAACCCGCCAAACAAAAAAACAGTGCAGCAGCTAATAATAATATGCAATGCAGTAAATGTGGTAAAAATAAAATACGACAAATAAAGCAAAACAAAAAACAAAAACACCCAAAGAGAACAAAAACAAGCAAGCGCTAGGACTGACTCGCTTAGGGAACTAGGTCCCCAGCAGAGTCGCCAGCTGTCGCTCCCAGGATTTTCATCTAGGTACAAACGCAAAAGTGGCGCGGAACACAGAGTCGCCAACAATGTATATTTATCCCAAGAGAGGGAAAGGGAACACCGCATAAACCTGAGGAAGAGGGAAAGGAATGGTTATCGCAACCATAGCCTGGGTTCGGGAGTCGGTTACGCGAGGGGAAGGTGCTAGCACCCCACGCGTCCATCGTACTCGATGGGATCCGCACTTGTTGTCTATTCTAAGGGTGAGTTATCCTAAAATCTATGGCTACACTAAAACGGGGAAGGGGAAAACAAAGACATACTCGATAGGACGTCGTCGTCCTAGGCCTACGTACCCCCTTTGTGCAATGGGGAATTCAGAGTCAACGTAGTTCAGAACAAGTTCTTTTTGTGTTTTTTATGAGCGACGTTAAGTTCGCGTCCGGTAGTTAGGGTCGATGCCTGTTTGCGACTCAGACGGAAAGTAACGTGCCCTTTTTGAAAATAGCCTTTAGTTTGACGATCCCGAAGGATAAAAAGGTTTGAAGTTTGTTTGTATTTTTTAGGACAGAAGTGACTTGAGTTAGTTCGTAACTCAACTTGAACCAAAGTCTATGACACGGGAACGAATGCGTCGCATGGTCGTCCCCAATGGGACGTATGCTCAACACTCTAGAAGAGAGAAGGGGGACCCCTCAATCTTCATTTCCTATGTTTAAGGCTTGTGTGCAAGGCAAGTTGACCTTATTAAGTATCTTAGAAATTGTTATTAGATAAGAAGAGGGACTCAAAAGAAGAGAAAAAGACTACGGGGAAAAATCTATCCTAATGTTATCATGCAAAGGTGGCCCTAAAGGGAAGTTCGGAGGGAGACTACCCTATGGAATTTAGCCCTAATGTTATCATGCAAAGGTGGCCCTAAGGGGAGGTTTGACACCAACCTAAGCCTAAAGAAAAGAAAAGATGAGAGAAAGAAAGAGTGAGGGTGGACATGGATAACTATCCACACCCTTAAATAACTTACCTCAGCCTCTGCATAAAAAGGTTAGTACAAAACAGACATAAGTAACTATAAGACAAATGAGACCCAAGCAAGTCACAAACCAAAGAGAAAAGGTTACAAACCAAATGAAACTCATCCAAGTCAGAATATACACCTTAGAGGTGACCCACAATGTTTACCAAATAAAATCAAGCAAAGAGAATGCAAGCAAATGGCAAAACATACAAGAAAGTTATCAAAGAAGGAGTAGAAGAGGGAATAGTGGATATGCAAGGTGATCATGCAAGAATGCTTCAAATGATATCCAAGTCAGAATGTGGATGACGTAAACATGTGCCTAAACATGCTATACAAGTGTCACATGAGACGTGCAAACAGATATCCAAGCATCAAACATCAATAGCAGAAGAAGGGAGCATATAAGTGAAACATATTCAAGTATGCAAGATGAAACATGAATGACATATGACATGAATGAATGCATAGCTCCAGGGTCAAAAACATACATCAAATGAAATGCAAATGAATGATATGGCATGGCATACATAAACCAAACATAAGTCATGAGTAAGCATAGATGAGATGAGGTGAGAAGATAAGTCAAAGAAAAAGTATGTAAACCAAGCATTGAACATATGCACAAAGTATGCAACAACCTCATGCCAATGACCTATAATGGCAATCAAGTGACCTATAACAATTCAAACATGGATTATGAAGTCAAAGAAGCAATCCCAAATGATGGCACAAGTGCCTTCTCAAACAAGTACTCAGACATGATCAAAGATGTGCATAAAAGAAGGACTCAAACAAAGAGCAATCAAACAATTAGCAAAACATCTTTTAAAATTACCAAATTAAAACTAAAAACACTTCAACCAGTGGCAAACAACATGTCAAAAGCTCATGCCAAAATTCCCAAGATAGGTCACTCAAACAATTATGCAAAGTCAAATGAGAATTATGGTTCAATATGCAAAAGAAAAGGACTAAAATGCAATACGAAATGATTTTTAAAATAGGAGAAAAATATTTTAATGAACTTCAATATGTTGGTGAAACAATTCAAAAAGAATGAGTTCAAAATGTTTTGTATGCTATGAGAAATAAAATCAACAAGTTAGGGTATGCATGTATGGAATAAACTCAAAAGAAATTAACCAAATAAATAAATCAGATGCTAAAAACAAAATAAAAATAAAACTAAAATTTGGGAAAATTTTATAAAACTATAAATATGTTTCATGATTTTTTTTATGATTTTTTTAATGCATAAAACTATTTTAAAAAAATTAAAATGAAATGCAATAATTAAATAAAATAAAATGAATTGAAATGAGCATGGGGGTATGAATAGCAGTCCAACCACGTTGGAAATGAACATGGGCCCAAAGGAGGGGGTGTGGATATCAATCCCACACACCAAAACCCATCAGCGAAAAAAAAAAAAAAAAAAAAGAGGCTCACGTGAGACCCAGTCAACCCACAGACCCAACATCAACCATTAGATCCATCACACGCTCCAAATTTAGTCAACCAAACCACAAGTAAGCAAGATAAGAAGCTCAGATTAAAAGTACACCATAATAATGAAACACGCGCACACATCCAATTACTCAGAATTTAAATAAATAACACGTGAGAGGCACACTATATTTTAATGCGTTGGCAGCTTACGAACCGTCAGATGAATCCAACGTCCAAGATCAGTCAATAAAAAAACAAAAGTACACGTGATGGGTGATTCAGATTGAAGTGCACGATAGTAATCATGGAACGCCACACACATAACTAAATAAATAAAACAGATTTTTTAGAAACGTGGCATGCTGGGGACCGTTAGATCAAGGCAATGGACGGCCCTGATTTCATCTTTCTCACACAAACCCTCGCTCGTCGGAAAAGAAACCAGACGCCGGAGCCCTAGCTCCGGTCGTCCCTTCCGGCCACCTGCAATCAAAACTTTACCAGAACTCGCAAACAAATACACTATTCTGACCAGAATTCCACGAGGATCACATATATCACACTAAAAATCATAAACGACCAACACATAAGCCAAATCGAACAAAACAAGGTTGGATTCAAAACTTTCAAACTCACAGTACAACCATATTACACGTCCAAATTCAAAATAAAATACATCTGCATCATCAGTGAGTGTCATAGATTATTATACGCATCAAAAAACTGAGTTCTAAGACCATGAAAAAAAATCACTAACCTGAGATCACGCAACCTGTATCCTTGCTGCTAGCTTCAAACGAGGGGTGGTTTGTGCTCTGTGGATGCCAAGGATGAAGATTGTGAAGGAAGTTTTTGAGAAACCCTTGTGGCTGATGAGATTCGAAGGAATGAAGCTTTAGGGTTCACACTTGAAAATCTCCACAAAATAACGTGTCTCCTCCTCTAACTAGTGAATGAGTAAGCTTAAATATATTAGGTTATTCCACTGATTAGCATTTGGGCCTTGTTAATTCCTCACTTAATGAGTTTTGGATGATTTTGGAAATTTGCATAATGTGAAATACACCCTCTTCCATGCATCACACCCAAGCCTTTGATGATGGATCATTCACATTTCAATTGCTAATCACACCTGTATGGAATTTGGGCCTTGAGATGTCTTGGTTTATGAATTTTCAATGATCTTGCAATTTTGCATAATGGGAAATAAGTGATGAATTTGTCATGGAATCCCTTAGTTCAAAGGCCAAAAATGATCTTTATGGAATGTAATTTGAAGTTAGAATGTGCCTTGAAGCAATAGAATCAATTATAGGTCCATATGTCCTAAAATGCAAAAGTTGTGAAAATGGAACCATGAGAAAACCCTAAAAACCACCTTGCCTTCTTTTGATCATAACTTGAGTTTCACAAATGATATGGAGACCATCTAGTACTTGTTGGAAAGGGGAGAAAAAGATCTTCAACTTTCATGTTTGAGGAAAATTCACTTGAAGCTTCTTTGATGATGAAAAGTCAAGTTGAAAGTAGTGTAAAAACTTGCCCAAAATGGAAACTTTCAAATTATAGGTCATTTCCATATTTAGTAACTTTTGTACCAACCCTTGATTCTTGATAAATGGTATGAAACTTGACCCTTGAATACCATATGAGGATGTGAGACCTTGAAAACCTTGAAGAGAACCTCAAAATTTCACAGTTGACTTCCCCTCTCACTGTTGACTTTTCTCCAATTCTCCTGATTTGCAATCCATTGGCCAATTGAATCTCTCATGAACCAAACTGATGGACAATCTTCCATTCCTAGATACTTGGGGACCCAAGGAATACCATGGAATCAAGTCTTGCCCAGAAAATCAGAAATAAACTGACTTTATAGCAAACCCTAATTTTGGTACCCTCAGTCTAGGAGGAAATAACACAGTCTCCAAATCCAAATTCCTCTGAATATGATGTGTATCCTTTCCAACAAAGATAAGATATGCCATTTGGTGATGATAAAAACCCAAGAAGCTTGCCCATTGGAGCAATAAACCCAAGAATCTCAAAACCCTAATTTTCTGCACTGGCTAGGAGACAGTGATCCACTTGAGCTCTCTTGGACAATATAAGGACTCTTGCTTGACCCTTTGAAGAACATCTTCTCTTCTTGAACTGCCTCAGGCACCTTGACCCCATGCTAAGAACCAATGATATGCACACATGATAATGCAAAAATGAAACATAAGCCAGTTAGTACTAAAGTAAGGAGAGCAAATTTTGGGGTGCTACACTCCTCCAGTAAATCAAGCTGATTCCTCGACACCAGTACGCAACTCGAGCCAATACCAGACGCATGATGGAGCAAATTCAACAAGAACAAGCCGCCTTCGGAGAAGAATTGGACTCTATCAAAGGAAAGCTTGACCAGATTCTCGAAGCCATCATGATGTCCAGAAAAGAAGAAGAACTGCGTGAAGCCACTGCTTCCCACAACAATGTTCCTGTGCAAGGGTCAACCTCAAGACTCTCTGTTCCTGTTACCAACCCCATCACTTATGGGATACCAATGGACTTCGCTTCTGCCACATCTCAACCACTTCCAACATCTGGAGTTACTGTTAGTGCCATTCCGCAAGCCCAACCTGTTGTCGCTCAGATTCCTATTCCTCATGCTGAAGAAAATCTGCTAGATCAGTATGATGAGGTACAGAACTACCATGTTGCTATCCCAATTGTCAATCCTACTGCTGCTCAGGATTCTGAAGCTATCAAGATGTGTTGTGATCTAGCTGAGAAACTCTGAGTCATGGAGGGATGCAACTCAACTTCTTTGAATGCTCTGGATATGTGCTTGGTGCCAGATGTTGTCATTCCTCCCAAGTTCAAGGTACAGGAATTCCCGAAGTACAAAGGCCTTAGTTGCCCACACATTCATCTGAAGACGTACTGCCGCAAGATGGCTGCCTATGCCAAAGACGAAAAGCTGATGATCCATTGCTTCCAAGACAGACTGTCTGGAGCATCTCTTGAGTGGTATATGCAGCTGGAGTGTAACAAAGTGCGCACTTGGGATGATCTAGCTGATGCATTTGTCAAGCAATACAAGTACAACATTGGCCTTGCTCCAAACTGTACTCAACTTCAGAGTATGGCTCAAACGGACAACGAATCCTTTAAGGAGTACGCGCAATGCTGGAGAGAGTTAGCTGCAAGAGTGCATCCACCTCTTGTTGATCGTGAACTGATTGACATCTTCATGGGTACTTTGTAAGGCCAATACTATGAGAAGTTGATTGGTAATGTTTCTGCTGGATTCTCTGACTTGGTTATCGTTGGTGAAAGAATTGAAGAAGGTTTGAAGAGCGGAAGGATCCAAGGAGGTTCTAGCAGTCAGGCTGGAGCTAAGAAGCCTTTCAATGGATACAAGAAAAAAGAGGGAGAAACAAATGCTGTCTCTGCTCAGAAAGGGCAAGCTCAACAAGCTCCCCCTCCAATGCCTTTTCAAATGCCATACTTCTAGTATCTGTATGTTGCTGCTGCGCAATATGCACCAATGCCTTATCAGCCGACTGCTCAAGCTGTTCAAGCTCCAATACCTCAGTAACAGGCTCCTCAGCAACAGTCATACAACCAGCAAGGGTATCAATATCCTCCTCAACATCAACAACAGAGAGCTACTCAACAATGTCAGCCTAATCAACAAAGGATAAGGAGGTCTGATAGAGACTTTGATCGTCTGCCAACATCATATGCTCAGATCTTTGCTTAATTGATGGAGAAGAAGGAAATCGCTCTGAGGGACCTAGCTCCTCCAACTGTCATTCCCCCAGATTATGATGCTAATGCTCATTGCTAGTTTCATAAGGGTGCTCCAGGGCATACGATCGAGGACTGCAGAGCTTTCAAACACAAGGTTCAAGACATGATCGACTCAAAGTTTCTCACGTTCAATGGGAGGGCTCCAAATGTCATCAACAACCCTTTACCGCCGCCAAACTAGCGCCAGCATCAAGTCAAATCAAATCAAGTCAAGTTTATTCCCCGAAGAAAGCGGTCATGTTGCCATCCCATCATTTGCATTCTTGTATTTTTGTCTTTATTTGTTTAAGTACTGTATGCTTTGAACATTACCTTTCGTATGTGGTTTTCTTAATGTATTGACTATGCATGTTTTGAATCAGTTATGTCGTATTCACTCATTTTTTCCATTTACTGCAAAACACCGACACGTCTATCCACTTCACTCTCTATATCAAATTGTTGTTAGCAATGATTGGAGGGAGGATGATGACAACGAGATACCCATAATTGCAAACCGTATGCTTTCAGAAAAAATCTCGCCAATGATGTACAATCATTATTTCAATTCCTCAAACACTGAAGAGACAAGGAGTTAATCCCTAGTAAACCATTTCGAGCCTAGAAGTAGTAGTTTCCTTCGGATATTCAAACCTTTACACTCAACCTGGGGCAGGGCAGTGTTCAGTTAACCCAATCACGCGCTCAAATCACAAAGCAAATATTCCACAAGACATGACGGTTGTTCATCAATAACCATGACTTGGCAGTCACAATCCTCCAACAAAATCGAAAAAATAATTAAAAAAAATCAAAAGCCTGCAAAGTCGAGCACCTTATAAGGAGACTTAGGCAAAAATTAAGGCAATCCCGATGGACTCGAAAAGTAAAATCAGTTCATTCAAAAGATAAGGATCAAAACAAAATCAAAAGAGGTCCCCAAATCCTCAACAAAAACAAAATAAGGTCCAGTGACTACCATGCCAAAACAAAAGGGGCACTGACACCCATCAAAAACAAAATAAAGGTGACTGCCATGTCGATCATACCTTGAATTATCACGCTTACACTGTCAACCCTTTTGGAAGACAAATATGTGCAGAATTAACTGAATGTAAGACTGGAGATCATCATGTAGAAGGGGTGGGTGCAAATTATACTTTGAGCCTAATATCCTTTGTTTCATAAACCGTAAACCAGACTACGTTACAACCCTCGAAAGACCTAATTGAGGCGAGGTTTATTCTGAAAGCATACTATTGCAAGGTTGCGTAAACTGACTCCCCATATTTGCTAATCTTCAGCATTTGTGTCATTCTCCTTGCTATATCTTTCACACCATCAAAATCAGCACACGTTTGGGCTAGCGGTCCATTCGTCTCACTATCACGACACTCGAATAAACAAAACTTTTTCAAAACTTGCATGAGTATTGCATTAAGATTACCATTTGTGAATGTGCAATTTTAACTACAAATCAGTGCTAGACATCAAAGCAATTCCAGCAAGGGGCAATCAAAAAGGAACTTGAACTTTCAGTGGTGGCGACCCGAAGCAAGACTCCCTCAAAACCCTCAGGCTGGGGCAAACCCTTCAACAGCTTAATCAGGGGCAAGTCATCTCAAAGCACATCAAGGCTCAACATCCAAAGATTAAATCGCTTCAGAACTGGTTAATCAAGGGCAGACCATTACCATGTTCAGACTGGGGCAAGACTCATTGCAGCAGGCATATCCTGTCTGTACTTTCAAGCAGTTTAGAACAAGAGCATAATCTTCATGAGTCGATCACGTCGCTACGCTTAGTTTCAAGTCATCCTAATCATCAAGCACAGAGTCGTGGTCTTCTCAGAAATGACTTATCATCAAGCAATCAAACTCAGAGCTCGAGAGCATCTTCGTCTGCTTCAATCATGGCGTCTTCAACAAACTAAGTGTCGAGGAAATCAAATCCCTCCCACCGCCCAAAGTCCAATCCGCATTTGGCAACTACCAAAAGTCCACCATGCTGGCATCCTTTACAATATATCCAATCACCCATTTGCAATCATACGCATCATATGCATCACATTCATGTGCATCGTATGCATACCCAAAAAACCAAATCATACTTCCCCAGCACTTGCATCTCCGCGCGTCAGCATTTGCATTGCACATCATTACAAAATCAAGCATTCATACATGCGTAAGATCCAGGGTCAATCTCAAGACTCCAAGACGATCTCCAGCTCAGTCAGGGGCATCTTCTGCAGGTCTGTGGGCGTTCCTCACAAAGTTGGTTCAAACTTTTGTTGATCTCAAGCTCAGGCAATCCTCAGCCCAGTCGGGGGCATCTCCTTCAGTTCATAGGCGTTCCTCATGAAGTTATTCAACCTTTTGTTGATAAGGTTGTGATCTCCAAGCAAGTCAGTGGGCGTTCCTCATTGAGTTGTGCTCCTCAACCTGTTGTTGATGTAGTTATCATTCTCAGTCCAACCAATAAACATTCCTCCGAGTCAGTGGGCGTTCCTCATTGAATCGTTTCTTCAACCTTTTATTGATGTCTCCAAATAAGCCTCACTCATCATATCCCCAGCAAACTTGACCTTTTGTCAATTGCCTTACTATCATCCTTTTGGTGATAGCCAAACCCAGTCAACTCAACTCAACCTGCATCCTTTTGGTGTTGGTAACCCTCAAATCGGAAATTTCCTATCATCCTTTTGGTGGTAGCCATTCATATTGTCAACTTAACCTTCATCCTTTTGGTGTTGGTCCTCACAGGTGGGAATTTCCTATTATCCTTTTGGTGGTAGTAGCTTGTTTTTGATCTGTCATCCTTTTGGTGTCGCCGATCCGTAAACCCTTGGTATGTGTGTCATCCTTTTGGTGAGTGACAGCCTTTGTTATCGTTTTTCTTGCTATTATCCTTTTGGTAATAGCAGGCTTTGACCTCATTTTCATCCTTTTGGTGGAAGGGTCCGTGTGAGTGTGTGCCCTATTATCCTTTTGGTAATAGCAGGCTTTGACCTCATTTTCATCCTTTTGGTGGAAGGGTCCGTGTGTGTGTGTGCCCTATTATCCTTTTGATAATAGCAGGCTTTGACCTCATTTTCATCCTTTTAGTGGAAGGGTCTGAGTGTGTGTGTGCCCTATTATCCTTTTGGTAATAGCAGACTTTGACCTCATTTCCATCCTTTTGGTGGAAGGGTCTGTGTGTGTGTGCCCTATTATCCTTTTGGTAATAGCAGGCTTTGACCTCATTTTTATCCTTTTGCTGGAAGGGTCTGTGTGAGTGTGTGCCCTATTATCCTTTTGGTAATAGCAGGCTTTGACCTCATTTTCATCCTTTTGGTGGAAGGGTCTGTGTGTGTGTGTGTGCCCTATTATCCTTTTGGTAATAGCAGACTTTGACCTCATTTCTGTCCTTTTGGTGGAAGGGTCTGTGTGTGTGTGTGTGCCCTATTATCCTTTTGGTAATAGCAGGCTTTGACCTCATTTCCATCCTTTTGATGGAAGGGTCTGTGTGTGTGTGCCCTATTATCCTTTTGGTAATAGCAGGCTTTGACCTCATTTTCATCCTTTTGGTGGAAGGGTCTGTGTGTGTGTGTGTGCCCTATTATCCTTTTGGTAATAGCAGGCTTTGACCTCATTTTCATCCTTTTGGTGGAAGGGTCTGTGTGCGTGTGTGCCCTATTATCCTTTTGGTAATAGCGGGCGTTGACCTCATTTTCATCCTTTTGGTGGAAGGGTATGTGTGTGTGTGCGCCCTATTATCCTTTTGGTAATAGCAGGCGTTGACCTCATTTTCATCCTTTTGGTGGGAGGGTCTGTGTGTGTGTGCCCTATTATCCTTTTGGTAATAGCAGGCTTTGACCTCATTTTCATCCTTTTGGTGGAAGGGTCTGTGTTTGTGTGCCCTATTATCCTTTTGGTAATAACAGGCTTTGACCTCATTTTCATCCTTTTGGTGGAAAGGTCTGTGTGTGTGTTCCCTATCATCCTTTTGGTAATAGCAGGCGTTGACCTCATTTTCATCCTTTTGGTGTCAGGGAATCTTTGGGCTTACTATTATCCTTTTAGTAATAGCGAGTTAGGGTCTCATTTTCATCCTTTTGGTGAAGGGTCTGCGTGCGTGAGTTTACTATCATCCTTTTGATGATAGGTCTGTCATCCTTTTGGTGTCAGATTTTATGTTATCATCCTTTTGGCGATAATGACCTTTACAAGTTTCTCAGTGTCTACTCGAGGGTTGACATTGATCACCATTCCACCTCCCAAGCATTTTCTTTCTTTTCGAACAAATTCGTGGTCTTCTTCATATCTAATTGACTTCTACCTCGAAAGAATAAACACTATAGCAGTTCATCTTACTCGGTTTAAGCCAATTAGATAGGGGCATCTGTCATACCCCAAATTTGTCCTACTTGTGTATATTTTCATCTGTACATCCATCCACTAACAGTTATCCAGAAAATCCAAAAAAATATGTTTCTTTGTTGTTGCCTAAGTCTGTGATATCAAGTCAAGTGCATTGTTTGAGGTTCAATGGTCAGAGGAAGGTTTGTTTCAAGGTCAGGCCAGGATATGCATGATTTGGGTGTTGTGTGTCTGAGATTTCAGTTAAGGTTTCTGCGTCAATGTAGGTCATTTATGTGATGGAATTAGGTTATCTGGTCGTGCCAGGTCAAGTGTTTTATGACTGGGGATAATTTTTTCATTTTATAAAACCAGGATTTTTACGATGAAATTCATCAGGGATGATTTGTGATTTAGGCCGAGATTGAGTTATGGATTTCTCAAGGGTCGATTCAAGAATTCTGAATAAGGTGAAATTGGGTTCCTGGATCAATTTGAGAAAGTACGAGTTTTAGGTGTCATGGTTCTAGTCAAGAATCGAAAACCGCAAATTGTAGTTCAAATAAACACAAGGGGGTGCATAACAATTCAAGACGTGTTTCAAATAACATGCCTCTTGTCATCAAAGCCCATTTGAAATTACTAGAAAAGTCTACAAAAAATATACAATGATTCATGTTACCAAGTTCACATAAGGCCTATAAGAATTTCATTGGCAAAGCCCATTACATATAAAGATCATATTCACACCCAAAATAAGAAAAAGACCCAAGTTCATAAAGTCCAAATTTACAATAAGAAGTTCACAATAAAGGCCCACCAAATGAATGTCCAAAATGACAAGATGACCAAATCATGATTCACGGTACATCCAAAAAGTCACAAACTACATTTATTTCAGCCTTTTCTCACAGCAACCTCCAAGCCACAATTATGCAGCTAACCATCATGTACCTACAAGGCCACCAAATTGTCATGCCAAGACAAGCCGCTACAAGTCCAGCTAACCTTACCAAGTGAAATCAAGCATGAGCCACAAACGACACGAACAAAAATACCAGCCCTCCCCAAGCCACTCCAAAGCAACCCAAGCCCTGTACAAAAAAGCATTCTTGTTACAAAGTGTACCACAATTTGAAATGAAAAAAAACACATCACAAAATGGTAGCACATGAGATGCAACGCTGCAAACCGCTTCACTGCCACACTACGTCACACACCAAGCATTCCCAAATGATTCGTGCATCAACCATTCCTCGCAGTCACCAAAATTCCTAACCGTTCCACAAATAACACATACGACAAAACAAGGTGGGAAATACAAATCAAATATTCCATTCTCTGCGACCCCACACCATGCCCCACAACCTTCCATCATGCAGAGCAAAACTACAAGAACCTTCAGCAATTTCTTTTTCGCAACAACAAAAACGCAAAACCAATCAGTCCGTACAAAACGGTTTTGACACACACGTCACAACATTTCTAGCTCACGTTTCTCTTCTCGTTCCCGATATACCCTCGCCTCACTATATAAATACACACACTCATCACCCTTATTAAAAAGCTCTCTCAGCCTTTATCACTCTGCCAAAATCTCCCCAAATCCCTATTCTTCTTCTTCACCGAAACCCACTTTATTCTCTCCATAAAACCTTTAACCTTCAACAACTTCAACCCTTCAATTGCAAACCCCAACCCTTTCAAACCAAATTAGAACCCATAACCCCACCTTCATTTGATTTCCTTTCACAAATCACCAACCACAACATTGTTCAGAAACTAAATCCAAAGAATCTGAATCAAACCATAACCAATCAAAACCCAGACGAAGAAGAAGAGATGAAGAGAGAGCTAAAACCCAGAAATTTGAGAAAAGAAAGGAGTGGGTAGAAGTACAAACCGAGAGACGAACGCAAAGGAAGGTTGGAAACTCTTGGCCATGATGTTTTTCCTCTTGATTTTGTTTACGATGCTGGTTGCGTTGAAGACGTCGTGTGTTTTTTCATTCTAACCTTTATTCCTCTTTTTTAATCGATTTGAAACCATAGCTTATGATTCTATTGAGATGAAGCTTTTAATGCTGATGGAACAGTCGTGCCTTTTAACGCGTTGAAATGTTGACTTTACTTTTCCCTTTCATAACTTGGTTTTAATGTAAATTGAAACCATAGATCAATTACCACTATTATTAGTTTCTCAAAGTTATCCTTGGATCCATGCTATGGGTTATGGGCTTCACAGCCGTATTGTTTTTGACACCTCCATATCTTGCTGCGTTTTGTTTTCCTTTAGGATGATGGGCTTTTGCAGCCCATATGATTTCTACATACCTTTTTCTTATGCACCCCATCATTTGTCTTTTATTTGTTTCTTTATATTTTCTTTTTAAGGTTTTAAATCAAGTCATTTTATTTTCGTTATCTTATTTTTGTTCTTATCATTTAATTGATATAAGTTTCTCATTTTGGGCCAATGATGTCAAAAACATCTTGATATTGGGTGATTTTTTAAAATCGGTATCAAATCTTGATTTATATGAGACCTACCACCTATTTATTTTTATCTCGATTTATTATTTTATTTTTATTCATTTTGGGTCAATGAAAACCAAATATCAAGGATTTATCGATTTTCGATTTTAAATTTTGATAAAGGTGAGACCTTTATTCTTTTTCTTATCATTTTCCGATTTTATTTCATTTCTATTATTTTTCTTTATTTTTATTCATTTTTGGGTCAATGAAAATCAAATACTAAAGATTATCGATTTTTCGATTTAAAATCTTAGTAATGATGAGACCTTTCTATATTTTCGATTTAATTTCTATCTCCATTTAATTTCCATTTTCGTATATTCTTTTAGTTGGTCAATGAAAACCAAATACAAGAGATTATCGATTTTTCGATTTAAAATCTTAGTAAAGATGAGACCTTTCTTAGTTTTCCGATTTTATTTCTATTTCAATTTATTTTTCATTACCTCATATTCTTTTATTTTCACTTTTGGTCAAGGAAAGTCAAAAATCGTTGACTATCGATTTCTCGATTAAATCTTGATTAAGGCGAGACCAACTTTATTTTTAGGTCGATATTATATCTTGTCAATATTATCTTGATTATTATTGTTCATATTCTTATCATATTGTCCATATCATATTCATATCATGTTTATCTAACCATTTCTTTTTTTCGTATTTTAATCAAACACACTAACCATTATCGAAACGCCTAAGCATTTAATTTTCGATTAAAACCACTTAACACACATATTTAAATAATTTTTTTAAATTAAATCGCGAAAGAATTGAGCTCTTGAGGTCTAGCACTTCTTGTGTTCTTGAGTGACCGCTATTGAGGCGCACGCCTTAGGTGGTGATCATTCGACCTTTCGCTCCTAAAACACTCGTCTTAACTATATGGACAAAGGAATGCCATTGGAGTCTAGCATTCCATGTGGTACTTTCGTTGTTCATCAAACAATATTTCGTAAATCAATCGAATGAAAAAGGTGTCATTGGGATCTAGCATCCCAATACCACCCCGATTAATTGGTTGCGAGGCCGACGTCTCGTTTATCGAATAATCATCATTCTCCCTAAAACACTTAACAAATCAAACCATTTCTAAACCAATCCTCGATTCGTCGTCGAGCCCAATCGTGAGTTGAGCGCCTTTTGCCTCGTCGTCAAACGCACACTTGCACATCTCGTGGTTTCGTTACTAGGAGCACCCCTAGGGACTAGTATCGATCCTCACCTCTTTTCTCACCCGATTCGACTCAATCTTTTTCAAATGCTTTTTTAATCAACCTACGAAAGGAGGAGATTCTTGGGATCTAGCATTCCTTGGATCTTCGAATGAATGGCTCTCGAGGCACGCCCTTGGGTTGTTGTTCATTCAACCTTTCGTCTTAAAACACTTAATCTTTATCGAACATTTTCGCAATCAATCACGAAAGAACTGAGTTCTTGGAGTCTCGCATTCCTTGGATTCTTGAGTGACTGCTTTCGAAGCACGCCCCTTGGGTTGTATGTCATTCAATCTTTTGTCTCCTAAAATTCAAACCCTAACCCTTGTTTCGTGGGCGTACCACGAACTACGACTGCTCTGATTCTTTATTCTCGTCCGAGTAAAGATACGTAGGCACAAGATTGCGATGATCTTGGCGAGCTACCTTCCCTCCATTTTCCGTCTTCCCTCTATCCCTTCCCGTAGTCGAACTACGATTGCTCTGATTCCTCATTCTCGTCCGAATGAGCATACCTAGGCCCGAGGTCGCGATGATCTTGCCGAGCACCCTATCCTAAAACCACCCCATTTCTCCTTAGTATCTTTTCCCTTTATCTTATCGTTTCGCGTTTATCGTTGAGAAGAAAACAAACAAGCTTAGATAACGTTCATCACAATTCGAACTAAGAGGTTCCCATTGAGTACAACGGACGTGAGGGGGTGCGCGTACCTTCCTCTCACGTAACCGACTCCCGAACCCAGAATATGGTTGCGACGACCATGTTCTTATCTCCTCCCTTAAAGGTTTTATCGATATTTTCCTTTCCCTCTTTTGGGATAAATAAAGTTCGGTGGCGACTCTGTCGAACCGTTTTCCGCGCCTTTCGCGCGAGGGTCGTGTCTTTGATGAAGCAATTTTTTGAGGTGCGACAGGGTGATCAAAGTCAAATTTTGGTTTAGTGTTTATGATCATAGAGAGTTCAAATGGTTCCCAAGTTGGTCGAAGACCAACGATTGCTGCTAAGTTAAATAGTGTTAGGGTTATCATTGTACATGGCAAGTGGAAAGTGTTGGTTGAGGATTCCTAGAAAAATATGGAAGCGACTAAAATTTGGGAATTATATTTGGGCCCAAATCTTGAGAGTTGGATTAGGTAAAAGATACCTTGATCTTTCCATATATTTTCCTTTTTCTGTTGTACCCTATCCTGCCACTTAATGTAGGAGGGATTTTTAGTTGAATGAGATTACCTAAATACCCGATCCTTCAAGAAGCTCAGGTCAGATGGTTCATCTATGAACAATAAGGGTTCAAAGGTAGGCCAACTGAGAAGAAATATGCTAAAAACTGGGTCTTCCAAATGATTCTAGGTAAAGGACCCAGAAAAGCATGAATAATACCTGCAGTGGAGTAAGGAATCAATACTTGAGAATACCATAATTTTCTCTTTTCCTCTTCCATATGAGGCTCTGGGACATATGTGCGATTGTCTTTGAGAACTGGGTTTGGGACTTCACCGGCAGAAGGAATGCATGGAACACGTCTAGGAATGGAGCTAGAAGCCATTGATGATTCTTGAAAGTTTGAAAATAAAGAGTTTCCAGGATTGGGAGATAGAAGTTGAAGAGATTTCAGAGATTTTTATGGCTCTTGAGAAGAAGATGGTTGAAAAAAGAAAAAATTCGTTAAATAATGGTATAAATAGTAACATGAGGAAATCAATTTAGTTTCTCTTCAAAAAATTATCCACAGATGTCGTGCTAAGGAAGACACGTGGAATTTATGTTTTCTGTGAAAAAATTAAATTGAATGATTTTATCAAAAACCTTTAACTTTGTGACCCATTTTTTCTTAGGAAATCAGAGTAATGATGGAAATCCCCACGCACATCTGCAGAATGATGGTTTGGTGAAAAGTAGTCATGATGACAAAAAAAGTTTAATTAATGTGACATGTGCATGCTAATTTAACAGTGTCGAGCAGTTATAAAAAGCGTCAGCTTTCTTCCATCTGATACATATGATCGAAAGTGGCATTTTTGTGGGGCATCTGTTAGCCTAGGGTTTCTAGTTGATTGAAAAGTCAACAAATTGATGGTCATAGCTATGTTGACAATACTAATTGTCTAAAGCTTAAACCAAAAGTTTCAACATACTGATTGTATCAACCTAGATGTCCGAATGACATGTAAGTGGAGTCAAGGTCAAGAATGGTTTGGATGAGTGTCAGGAACAGATCCCAAAGATTAGGATCACTCTCTCTACCAAACATGTTAAGAATCTTGAAAGTCATATAACAACTCTTTGATAAGACATCAAAGTCGACACTTAGTAAGTGTTAGGAATTAATATATTTGCAAATTCCAAAGACTATGTGATGTGGAAATGTCTCAGTTCTCGACAAGGGAAGTTACGACATTTACGATAATTATCAACACAATTATCACTGTGTTTGTTTGGTTTTCAGATGTTTCTCTTTGAAGACTCGTGGAAGCTAATTAGAGCAAAGTAAACTCACGTGGTTAAACACTATTTAAACGTGTAACCAACCATTATTATCGACGGTTATTTTAGGACTAGTATATAAAGCAGACTCCGACCTTGAATTAGAGGTTGCAAAATTCTCATTCATGCTCTATAGAACTAAATTACCCAAGTTATCAAGCGAAACAGTTTGTGAGAAATGTGAGTCTGAGTCCTGTAACACCCTAACAATCCCAACGCGAAATAATACGAGATTAAATCAACTACACACATAGGGTGTCACTCAAACACAACATAAACCTGCTCTGTAACACGGGTTTGATAAAACACGTGATACTTTAAACATCTATCATCACATACTCGCCTTTTCATAGGCTCGTAGCAGCGAAAATTAAATTAATTAAAGTAACTCAATAATTCATAACATAATGAGTTACAAGTCTAATACTCACATCAACAACATCACAATATTATTAACTAATAAAACAAAATGTTCGCCCACCTAGTGTTACCGATAAATGCAACTGGATCTAAATATCACATAAAACAGGAAAAAGAAGAACAATCTCAACCCAATCCTTCATCTTCTAAGCAGCTACTCAATTACCTTCTCGAATGTACCCCAAGAAGGAGCACCGAATCACACAAACAACATAGGGGTGAGAATACACTCATAATATATATATATATATATATATATATATATATATATATATATATATATATATATATATATATATATATATATATATATATATATATATATATATATATATATAATATGGTGCAAAATTATGAAAGGGTAGCATAAATAAACATCCACAGTTATTCAACATAATTCATTTGCATCAACTACACAACTATTCTCCATCACCAATATCAACAAAAATAAAAAGATTACATATGCAAAAATGGATGCAGTGTACTCAACACCAAGACTCTACATGCATGCAGTACCAATATGGAAAACACGGGTCCATCTCGCTTCTTAATTCCCACCTTAGAACCAAAGCACACCAATTCGCTACTATCACCATAAGTAAAGCTTCACAGTTTCTCGTCTGGAATTACATACTCGTTCCAGAATCAACATCATCGATCAGGGCACACCAAAACTGGACCGAAGTTCATACACCATGAATGCATATTTTACAATAACATGCAATATCACCAAAATCATCATCATATAATTACCACAATTATGCATAACATCCCAACAATTGATTAATTCAACAATTAAATAATCAACAACACTATAATACTTCCAAATAGTGGCCAAACGGTAGCCTAATCACATCACAACATCAAAAATCAGAACCGACACTCAGTTCCATACAAGTGAGCAAACAGACCTCATTATGGCTATACAATGGGTTACCCGTCACCATTGTGACACTTGTCACCGCCCACATCACCTCACACGTCATCACAATGATTTTGGTCCCACAAATGTGTGCCTGGGGACCATGATGGTCTACCTGTCAGCTCCTCAAAGGCCAAATTAAGGGAAATAACATTTAACATCAAAACATCATTTTTCCACCAATTACCATGCATTTTATTCGATTAATCATGATTTTAACATACTTTATTCATCAAAATCACAACAACATAGACACACCCATTCATACCAACTTCATCAACAAAAACATACAATTTCCATGGTAAATCAGTGCATGAAAATCACTTAATACAACACATAAATCATGACATTACAGAATTCAACTAATGTTCATCAATCATTCATCAAAAAGGAAAAATTAGGGAAAAACCTAATGAGATTAAGGATTTTCCTCTACCCAATCAAGCATTCTACACCATATTAGGAGTAATCCCCTTACCTTAGATTTTCCAGCAAAAACATCTTCAAGCTCTAACAATGGAGGTTCTCTTAAGCCCTTGTTCTCATAGTCTCTTCTCCTCCAAGTTATATTTTACGTACTAATCCCAAAAATTCTATACTAACTCATTTTTATTAGAAGCTTAATTCTCCTCAATTAATAATTCCAACCATGCCGTCACTTATTCTCTTTTTTACCAATATACCCTTTTTAACTCTAATTTTATTTTTAATAAAAATAATCCTCATTATTCTCTAATTTCCTATTTTCCCCCAAAAAATCACATTTTTTATTTTATTTTAATTATTAATCAAAATAACTAGAATTTTAATTATTTTAATTATTCTAATTATTCTCATCCTTCTACCATCCTACCAAAGTTCTCACTATAGCCCACCAATACCTTACATGCACATACAAATCACCATATATGTTTAATTAAAGTACACCAAATGCTAATTAATTAAATTAAATATGAAATAATCTGATTAAATAGTTTAATCAAATTCTGGAGTGTTACAACTCTCCTCCACTTAACTAATTTTTGCCCTAGAAATTAACTTAAGGAAACAGAGTCGGATACAACTCTCTCATATGACTCTCCAACTCCTAAGTCATGTCTCCACCAGCTGATCCTCACCACACTACCTTCACTAAGACAATCTCCTTACCATGTAACTGCTTCACTTCCTAATCCTTTATCCGCGTGGGTGATGCCTTAATAACCAGGTTCTCTCTCACATGTACATTGTCCACTTGCATCACATGAGACAGATCTATAATGTATCTCTTAAACTAAGACACATGAAACACACCATGAAGATTAGCAAGCGGCGGTGGAAGGGTAATCTTATAGGCCATCTCTCCTATTCTCTGCAAGATCTGATATGGACCAATAAAGTGTAGTATGAGCTTTTGAGACTTCAAAGTTCGACCAACACCGGTCACCAACGTAACTCGCATAAACACATGATCCCTTTCTTGGAACTCAAGTGATTCCTCATCTTATCATGGTAACTATTCTGGCGACTTTGTGAAACTTTCATCTTCTTTTGAATTATTTTGATCTTGTTAGATGTTTGTTGCATAATCTCAGGTCAAAGCACCGCCCTCACACCTGATTCCTACCAACACAAAGGTGTTATACACCTTCTACCATACAAAGCCTCGAACGGTGTCATTCCAATACGAGAATAGAATTTGTTATTGTAGGTGACTCAATCAATGACAAGTAGCTATCCCTAACACCTCCTTGTTCTAGAACACAAGCCCTCAACACATCCTCAAAGGATTAAATGGTTCTTTTTATTTTACTATCCGTCTGCGGATGATAAGCATAACTCAACTTTAGCTTAGTAACCAACACTTCCTATAAACCCTGCCGAAACCTCGATGTAAATCTTGAATCACTATAAGAAATAATACTCGACGGAATACCAAGTAGGAAAACAACTTTCTCAATATACAACTCAACCAACTTCTACAAAGGATAATTGATCTTAATCGAAACGAAAATAGCCAATTTAGTCATTCTATCAATAATAACCCAAATGGAATCACATCCCTTCTTCATCTTTAGCAAACTCGTCACAAAATCCATATAAATGATGTCCCACTTCCACTCAGAATACTCAACGGTTGCATCATACCCAATGACTTTTGATGTTCAATCTTCGATTTCTGACAAGTCAAACAAGCGTAAATAAACTCAACTACTTCCTTCTTCATTCCTAGCCACTAAAACATCTTCTTCAAGTCTTAATACATTTTAGTAGCACCAGGATGAATACTCATACCACTCATATGACCTTCCTAAAAAATACTCTTCTTAAGTTCTGGTACATCTGGTACACAAACCCTGTCTTTGAATCTCATCACACCATTCTCATCCCAAACTGACTATCTCACCTTTTCTAATTTCTTCAAGGATACCACTAGTTTGCTTCAAAATTCCCAACTTCACACTATTAGGAGTTTTTTCACACACCAAACTCAGATCTCTGAATTCCTCAATCAATTCCAACTCTCAACTACCATCATCATTAACATATGCAACGACCTTCTGCTCAAAGCATCAACTATGACTTTGGCTTTACCAGGATGGTAACTCAAACTAAAATCCTAATCCTTCAAAAATTCAAGACATCTCATCTATCTCATATTCAACTCCTTATTATCAAACAAGTACTTCAAACTATTATGGTCACTAAACACTTCAAATCTGGAACCAAACAGATAATGTCGCCAAATCTTTAACATAAACACAATTGTTGTCAACTCCAAATCATGCGTAGGATAATTCCTCGCATGAACTTTCAACTGCCTAGAAGAATAAGCTACCACCTGACTATTCTGCATTAACGCACCACCCATACCCATCTTTAAAGCATCACAATATACAACAAAGGATTCACTTCGATTCAGCAAAATCAAAACTGGAGAAGACATCAAATTCCTCTTGAGTTTTAGAAAATCTCTACACAATCATCCCAAACATAAGCTCGACCCTTTCAAGTTAACTGATTTAAAGGCAATTCCAACTTCGAAAAGCCTTCAATAAGCCTCATGTAATAACTGAAGGTGTGAGAAAAACACAAGAAATTAGGGGGGGGTTTGAATTGGGTTTTCCATTTTGAAAGTTTTTTATGAAACTCAAACAAAGATCATAAATAAACTAACAATAAGAAAGACACACGATATATCCTGGTTCACTTGACAACTATCAAGCTAATCCAGTCCACCCGCCAAGGTGATTTTGACTTAGATAAGGACTTAATCCACTATAACCAAACTGATTACAATCGCACAAGCAAACTGCTGGTGACTAACAACCTCTAAGACACACTAGTCCTGTACTTCTTAAGAATTCTGACCCAACTAGTCTTTTAAGGAATACAACGCACAAGCCAACTGCAAGTGACTAACACCACTAAGACACACTGTCTTAGTCTCCCTAAAAATTTTGACCCAACTGGTCCTTTAGGGAACACAAACAACTGTCTGCTACAAGGTTTGTTTACAATAATAATGCTTCTACACAAGCAGGGTAAACATTAATTTTAAGCTCAATCTAACTTAGAGAGAATCTACGGTAATAACATTCTTCTTCTTTATATTGTGGTGCTTTACTGTTCACTAATAAGTTTCTTTATTTCTTGAGTTCTTTCTTTATATACATCAGTGTTTCTAATACTTATTCTTTTATATTGAGTATTACATTGTTTATTGCTCACTCACATTCAATAATGCTTGCACGCATGCATTTGTTCTTTTATGCTCAGGTTAATCAGCCACAGATTCGTTGAATGATCAAGTCTATATATAGCCAGAAAAAGATCCGTTGAAGGGCAGATCAGTAATATGATAAGAGTACTGGCGACTTGAAATAGAGCCATTATGCTGGTTTGAAAATTGTACACTGAAGTTGTCCTTTGTACCACCAAATCAGGGTAGTGGAAAGGAACGTGCTTTATCTGTACTATGTACTATTTTCCCACACCAATGTTTCATCTTCTTCTATTCATCAGAGGCTTCTGAATTAATCTAATTGAAGCATGATTAGAAGAATGAATCATTGGGTCTTTGGAGTCTCGAGTCTTCAGAACTTGTTCAGCCGAACCTTGTCTTCAGAGTCTTCAGCACTTCTAGTTCAGAACCCTTAGTTATCAGAATACTTAAGTCTTCAGAGTCTTCAGAACCTCGTTCACCAGAACCTTGTCTTCAGAATCTTCAGCACTTAGTCTTCATAACCTTTAATCTTCAGAATCCTTAAGTCATCAAAGTCTTCAGAACTTCGTTCAGCAGAATCTTGTCTTTAGAATCTTCAGCACTTAGTCTTCAGAAGTTAACGACCTCAGAAGCTATACAGGCTTCAACAATAGAACATCAGAGTCATGATCAGAGATTAGATCCAAGAGACGTTACAACAACAACATAATGTCTTTTCAGAATCTTTCTGACGCACAATAGATTAGAACCAATTCTTGCTTCTTTATACAGAAGTGACCATAGAGAATATTAGAGTGATGTAGCACCTGGTCTTTATCAGAGTTAGAACCTGTTTGTTAAAACCATCAGAATAACAAACGTTAGAGCACCATAATTGTTCTCACACAAATACTTCATTGTTATCATCAAAACATAGAGACAAGATGCATAACCAAATCTTGTTCTTACAATCTCCCCCTTTTTGATGATGACAAAACCATGTATTTTCATAGAACAATTTATACAGGGTAATCACCATAACCAAAAAATTCAGAGTTTTAAGCTCTCAGCTCCCCCTGAATTTGTTAATCTCAAAATTTCATTTATGCTTGTTCAGAGTCTCCCCCTGATCCCAAGACTCACAAAATAAAATTTGAGTTCTTCAGAACATGACAATAGAGAAGGAATACTTCCCTACAACAACTCATCAGAGTCTGACTAGAACACTAGGTCTTTATCTCAGAACCATGTTACTATCAGAACTTTGATGACAGATCAAAAACTTGATTTTGAGTCTGATTGGATGATGTCGCGCATCTCGTATCAGAACTTCTTATCAGATCTTGATGAAGACTCACAACTTCTTTAAATATCAGAGTTTGATTGGAAGTGACTTCTCATTTATCAATCTTTTCTTATATTCACCCATCTTGTCAAATTTAGAGCCTGATTGTTTAAATCAAAATATCATCATTGTAGAGCGTATCTTTTGAATGGTATCTTTGAATCAGAGAATTGACTTGGCTTGCTTTCAAGGAGATTTTTGCTTCTGACGTTTTAAGTCTGAATTTCATACTTTCAGAAAGTTTACAACTTCTGAACACTATGATATCAAGCAAGATTTCTTGACTTTCTGAAAGTTCACAACTTCCGAACAGTATTGGAACATCTGTTTGATCAAACCTGATTTCTTGACTTTCAGAAAGTTCACAACTTCTGAACAGTATTGGAACATCTGTTTGAATAAACCAAATTTCTTGACTTTCAGAAAGTTCACAACTTCTGAACAGTATTGGAACATCTGTTTGAATAATCATATATTCTCGAAGTGTACAACTTCTTAACCATGAATTATCAGAGTTGATCATGAATTATCAGAGTTGAAATTATCCATAAGATTTTCCATCTTCAGAGAGTATGATCTTTATGTTCAACTTGTCGAGAATGCTAAGTGAACTTTTTCAGAGTTTCTTAATTGAAACATCAAACAATCTGTTAGTTGTAAAAAGCATTATATAAGCATTATGTAATGTTTGAGTTCGAGATTCTGAGAATAAGTACTATCAAAATCATTTTACTTTCTCCCCCTTTTTGTCATAATCAAAAAGATAATGCAATAATCAGTGCAATAGAATGATAAATATGTGAGAAAGAAATTTCTAAGATAGGCCATGGCACTCATAAACAAAGACAATTTCATTAATAATGGATCGAAATACATTGGCATCACTCGAATAAAGAGCATCCTAGAGACAAGATAGAAAACTTTAGATACGACACGCTACAGATTAACCATCAAAGACTTCGCAATGTGTCTTCAGCAGACCATTTTCAATACCATCTGACTTGACAAGATCAACAATTCCTTCTTTAAAGAAGATTTCAGATACAACTCTTCCAAAAGGTATGTAGGGCTTGATAAAATCTCCATTTATGGAATCAGTAATGGATTTTTGCAGAAAATTGAAGATAGTCTGAGGTAGATTAATTCGCATCTGAGCTATCAGAAGAAAAATGAAGACTCGATCATCGTGAAACAGGATATTTTTGTTTTCTTCCCGAGGACGAAAATTAGTCAGCAAAAGCTTAAACCAAGCTTTGGGAATGGGAAGAAGATTTTCAGGATTGAGAGGTTCATATTTGGAAGATGTGTTGTGAAGAGAGGCTAGCTCCTCATAAATAAGATACCTAGACTTCACATGTTCAACAGTAAAGCCAATATTCTCACAGCCAATTGCTAGAGCAATGGTGAAGGGAGTGATGTTTATGGGGACACCAGAAACACGAGAAGAAATTGAGCAACCTTCATCATTAATGTAGGCATGTTTCCAAAAATCTTTTACAAGATTTAAGTAGACTAGTTTATCCAGAATCACGAAGTATTTTGCCCACTCTTGATAGTGCATGATTGAGGTGATACTGCTAGCAATTTCCCTGTTTCCAAGATGCAGAAGATTGAATTGTTCTTCTGATATGACCTCAAAAAGGTTCTCATCTCCTTGGAAAATAATTAGAGACATGATGAGAAAATTTAGATAGTGAAGGTAATTTTGAAACAGTGATATCAAACACTACAGATCATGAAAGAAGGAATGAAATGTATATATATATATATATATATATATATATATATATATATATATATATAGGGTTCATATCCTATGAGAATGCATTTTTTATATAAGAACATGAGAATGAATCTGGATCTTTAGATTTTAAAATAAATGGTGGAGATTATGTGTGGTTTTTGTTTTTCTCTCTCCTCCGTTATTAAAATAAATGATGGAGGAGAGAGAAAAAAACTGACATATAATCTCTACCATTTATTTTAAAATCTAATGGTTCAGATTCATTCTCATGTTCTCACATAAAAATGGCATTCTCATATGATACGTTCCCTATATATATATATATATATATATATATATATATATATATATATATATATATATATATATATATATATGCGTGTGTGTGTGTGTGTGTGTGTGAAATGAGAGATGTGACTTACTAAGAAAATGACATAGGTCAAGATGCGTATCACGCATAAGATATGCCAAGGACACATTGACAGAGTAAGAGACAAGAATATCAAGGAATAGGAAAGGAGTGTACTTGTCTCTTAACACTGAATATTCAAAGGTCACAAATAAAGATACATTATTTAAGTTCTAACAGGAGTTAATAACTCTGAATAAGTGTATATTTATAAGTGGCAATTGAAAACTGACACAAGTAAAGACAGAAGAGAGTATAGCTTATTTTCAAAAAGAAATTAACTCACATATGTCTTATTATTTATGAATGCACAGTTATAGGGAATCCGTAAAGATTTTAGCCTATTCTCAAGAAGTTCACGTTACTCAAAGTGTCAAACAGTTGTTATCATTATCATTCACACATTATCAAGATTTTAACTTAATCATTTTTATTTGAAGAATTTAAATTTAGTCATCTTCTTCCTTTTTATGGTGATCATTATGTAATGCAGTAAGACAAGATAAAGGAATAATAAAGAAGGTACTTCATTGACAAACCAACAAAGCGCCAGAGCACATTACAGAATCAGAAGCATAGAGCAGAAAAAATAAACTATAACAAGGACAACAGACAAAAACAACAATGAGGAAAAAGAGAGACCAAGCAACCAAGAGACAAAGAGAAACACCCATCAACCAGCTATCTCATTCCTTCAGGATGGTTTCAGAATAGTTCATGAGAGAACACCATTCTTTATCAAGTTTCTCATTCATTTCGATTTCTTTTAAGTGAGCAATAACTCCTTGGAGATCAAGAATGTGAGAAATAACTCTATTGTAGGGAATCTGAAATGATAACTCCGTTCGTGATGAAATAATTTCTTCTTTCAAGAAGTTGAATATGGGTTGAGGCAGATTGATCTTAATCTTCGAGATTAAGAAGAAAATGAAGAGCCTATCCATAGTAGATAGCTATCCTGTTCCCTTTTCCCTAAGTCTAAGATTCGTTCCCATGATTTAGTACCAGATTTTAGCCTCAGGAGAGAGAGAAGAGGGACTGGCAGCGGGTCCTTCTTGACGATAGATGATGTGAATGTGTTTAGCAAACAAGTTATTTCCTCTGTAATTTTTAACATATTCGCCATCTTCTTTGCATTCAATAGCTTGAGAGATGATTGAGGAGTTGACCATGATGGGAAATCCATATACAGTAGATAGAATGCAACAAGTATCAGATTCATATGCAAGGATGCGAGCATTGACCCATAATTCTTTTACAAGAGCTGGATAGATAGATCCGTTGAGAATTCCAAGATATCTGTCCCAGTCTTGGTAGATGATGTCTGAGAGAATGTTGGTATGGCCATTTTAAACAAGATCATTTAGATCAATAGAGTATTCTTTCAAGAGATCCAAATCAGTGATTTCTCCTCTTATGGTTTTAGAAGACATCTTGACAGTAAGAAGGATAGGATCAAGAAACAAGTTTAGAAATGGATGACTGAATATGTGGTATATAAACACAACAAAGGAGTGATAGCCATAAATATCAATGAAGATTTTGATGAATTGAGACAAGAAATTAATCATTTCCAATACAAGGAATACAAACAAGAATAGGAATGATGAAGACGTGTATTAGTCTCCAAAAGATCACAAATCAGTATACGTTATTCATATTATGACATCAGTCAATAAATAAAAATAAATGTTTACTCGAAGGTGAGATGGCATAGTCTGACATAGAATAAAGGAGGGAAGACAAGTGTTAAGTTCCAAGAAGTCTTTGTATTACATGCATATTTATGAATGCCTAAGGAGAAAGGAAGATGTAAAGATTTACACACTTATCAAATAAATTTTCAAATCCAATGTTAAACATGATATTAATGCGTAATAGATAATAATTACTGAAACCCTAGTCACAAAAACACAACACTCGAGGTGACTAATGGACATGCTTTGATATCCTCAGAGTCTGGAAAACCAAAAGGTTTCCATCTGATCAGAGACACTTCTGAAAAAACATCTTCTGATGACTATGGTTTAAAACAAATGCTTCCTAGTTTAACATGAAAATCTGATATCTTCAGACTCTGACTAAACACATCTGATTCTGATGAAATCTTACTCTAGACAGTAGTCCATTTTTAGATGCTTCAGAATAGATAGAAATCTATCTTCAGCCAAGGGTTTTGTAAAAATATCAGCCCATTGATGGTCTGAATCTATAAATTTTAAACTTAAAATTCCCTTATGAATATAATCTCTAATAAAATGATTTCTATGTGCTTAGTCCTAGAACTTAAGATTGGATTCTTTCTTAAAACATACAACAACAATATTATTAAAAAGGATAGAAATGTTACTCTCATTTATCTGATGATCTTCTAGCTGATTCTTCATCCATAGCATCTGCATAAGGCACAGAGACACGAATATGAATTCTGCTTCTGCTGTTGAAAGAGCAATTGTTGATTGCCTCTTGCTTGATCGTGAAATCAGATTTTACCTTTTCCAGAATACATGTTGGATGCATTGGAGTCTTTAGCTGGTGTCCAGATTCTTCCTTCTAGCATCATGTTGAGTTTCTTCAGAAGTTCTCTTGTATACTTGCTTTGATGAATGTACGCTCCTTCTGATCATTGATCGAATTGAATTCCCAGATAGAATTTGAGTTCTTCTATCAGATTCATTTAGAATTCAGCCTTTCCCATCTAGCTCGTTTCTGATCACCCATTTAGTTCCAACGACGATGACACCTTTGGGTTTCTGAACAAGATCCCAGACGTCATTTCTGGTGAATTGATTCATTTTTTCTTGCATGGATAGAAACTACTCATTTTTGTTTAGATCTACATCAACTGTTGTTGGTTCTATTAGAGGCACTAGACCCAAAAGAGTTTCTTCAGAATTTCTGAAGGATGAGCAAGTTCTGACTGGATCAGCTTTATCTTCCAGAATCAATTCTTCAGAATGAGAGTTCTTTAATCTGTTCTTCTTCTGATGAGATGAGTTGTTCCCAGCTTCTGATAAGGTTGTGTCTGGATCTGGAGAATTTGCATCTTTGCCTGCTTCTCTTGAATCTTCTACTTCTTAGATTCTGATGACATAATCAGCAACCTTTCAACTAGCTTTGACTTTTCAGAGTCAAGCTTATCATTGAGTCTGACATGAATTGATTCGTCTATAATTCTTATTTCTGTGTTACGGATTCTGTAGCCTTTAGAGCATTCAGACTATCCTAACAATAAACACTTTGAGCAACGAATCCAGAGCCAACGATTTCTTCTTTTTGGTTTCCTCAGAAACTGACGAAGACTCCAGACTTAAGTTTCAGACTTTGAAACATATGCCTTCTTCTGTCACGAGTTGCGAGCAACTACTGTTCAGTTATCATGACTGGTGTTTCAACTGAGTTGCTAAAGATATCTCTGAGCAAGAGTCTGAGTCTGAGTCTGATTCAGGTTTTGATGATATTTAGTCTTCTGGTTCTCCAGAAACTTCATCTTCAGTTGTTGCTACTAACGCAATATTTGCTTTGTTCTTCATCAGATTCTTCTTCTTCAGAATCAGATTCCTCCCAAATTGTCATTAGACCTTTCTTCGCTTTGGAGAAGTTATTTTTAGGCTTCTTTGTCCTTCTTGACTTTTGGACACTCATTCTTGTAATGACCTGGCTCATTACACTCGTAGCAGATAACTTCCTTTCCAGAGTTATGCTTATTCTTCTGATGCCATCTTTTGATCTTCCATTAGAATCTTCTAATTCTTCCTCGGCTTGACGAGCCTTGCCTTTCCAGGTTCAGACTTAAGAACGATGGATTTACTCTTCTTCTTCCTCCAGCTCTATCTCATGATTTCTCAAGGAACTGACACGTTCTTCAAAACTTATGCTGTTGAGATCTTTTGATAGCTTTAGAGCTGTTTCCATAAGTATCCATTTCTTAGGAGGACTTCTGATGATCTTTTTCATATGTCTAGCAGTAGAGTAGCCTTTGTCCAGAACTTTGAGTTCTGCGATTAGCATTTGAAACTTTGAAGACATGGTATCAACTGTCTCATTATCCTCCATACTGAATGCCTCATAGTTTTGGATTAAGGCAAGCGCCTTTTGTCTTCTTAACTTGAGCATTTCCTTCATTAGTCATCCTAAGAGAATCAAGACTAGATTTGGCATCATCTTCTCATACTTAGTATAAGAGATAACATTTAGCAATATGATTCTTGCCTTATGATGACTCTTACAATCTTTCTTCTGTTGGTTGATTATATCACTTCAGGATATTTTAGCACATGTAGAATCAACTGGGTGATTGTAGCCATAAACTACCAAATCCCAAAGATCTACATCAAAACCAAGAAAGAACCTTTCTAATTTGTTTTTCCAATGGTCAAACCTTTCACCATCAATCAACGACTGGTAGTTTGGCAGTGTAATGATCTTCCCCTTCAGTAGTGGATTTAGCAGGAGCTGCCATGATATCTCACACAAATACTGGATCGGTACTGAACACTGTTAAGTGGTGATAAAATGTTTATCACAATCAGAACCGGAGCTCTGATAGCAATTGAAGGTGTGAGAAAAACACAAGAAATGGGGGGTTTGAATTGGGTTTTCCATTTTGAAAGCTTTTTATGAAACTCAAACAAAGATCATAAATAAACTAACAATAAGAAAGACACACGATATATCCTGGTTCACTTGACAACTATCAAGCTAATCCAGTCCACCCGCCAAGGTGATTTTACCTTAGACAAGGACTTAATCCACTATAACCAAACTGATTACAATCGCACGAGCAAACTGCTGGTGACTAACAACCTCTAAGACACATTAGTCCTAGACTTCTTAAGAATTCTGACCCAACTGGTCTCTTAAGGAATACAACGCACAAGCCAACTGCAAGTGACTAACACCACTAAGACACACTGTCTTAGTCTCCCTAAAAATTCTGACCCAACTGGTCCTTTAGGGAACACAAACAACTGTCTGCTACAAGGTTTGTTTACAATAATAATGCTTCTACACAAGCAGGGTAAACATACATTTTAAGCTCAATCTAACTTAGAGAGAATCTACAGTAATAACATTCTTCTTCATTGTATTGTGGTGCTTTACTGTTCACTCATAAGTTTCTTTATTTCTTGAGTTCTTTCTTCATATACATCAGTGTTTTTGATACTTCTTATTTTACACTGAGTATTACATTGTTTGTTGCTCACTCACATTCAATCATGCTTGCACGCATGCATTTGCTCTTTTACGCTCAGGCTAATCAGTCACAGATTTGTTGAATTATCAAGTCTATATATAGCCAGAAAAAGATCCGTTGAAGGGCAGATCAGTAATATGATAAGAGTACTGGCGACTTGAAATAGAGCCGTTATGCTGGGTTGAAAATCTTACACTAAAGTTGTCCTTTGTACCGCCAAATCAGGGTAGTGGAAAGGAACATGCTTTATCTGTACTATGTACTATTTTCCCACGCAAACGTTTCATCTTCTTCTATTCATCAGAGGCTTATGAATTGATCTGATTGAAGCATGATCAGAAGAATGAATCATTGGGTCTTTAGAGTCTTGAGTCTTCAGAGTCTTCAGAACTTGTTCAGCTGAACCTTGTCTTCAGAGTCTTCAACACTTCTAGTTCAGAACCCTTAGTTATCATAATACTTAAGTCATCAGAACCTCGTTCAGCAGAACCTTGTCTTCAGAATCTTCAGCACTTAGTCTTCATAACCTTTAATCTTCAGAATCCTTAAGTCATCAGAGTCTTCAGAACTTCGTTCAGCAGAACATTGTCTTTAGAATCTTCAGCACTTAGTCTTCAGAAGTTAACGACCTCAGAAGCTATACAGGCTTCATCAATAGAACATCAGAGTCACGATCAGAGATTAGATCCAAGAGACATTACAATAGCAACATAGTGTCTTCTCAGAATCTTTCTGACGCACAGTATATTAGAACCAATTCTTGCTTCTTCACACAGAAGTGACCATAGAGAATATTAGAGTGATGTAGCACCTGGTCTTTATCAGAGTTGGAACCTGTTTGTTAAAACCATCAGAATAACAAACGTTAGAGCACCATAATTGTTCTCACACAAATACTTCATTGTTATCATCAAAACATAGAGACAAGATGCAGAACTAAATCTTGTTCTTACAATAACCAAACAACCCAAGAAAACTTCTAATTTCTGTAATAGACTTCAGAGTCTCCCACTATAACACAACATTTAACTTCGACGGATCGACAACAATACCACCACTAGGAATTACATGACCGAGGAAACACACTTCTTGCAACTAGAACTCACACTTTGATAACTTTGCCTATAACTTATTTTCTTGCAATGTATGCAACACAACACTCGGATGCTCTGCATGCTCTTCATCAAACTTAGAATATATCAAGATATCGTCGATGAACACAACCACAAATTGAATAAGTACATATGGAATATCATATTCATGTACTACATGAAAATTCTAGGATCATTAGACACTCCAAATGGCATTACAAAATACTCATAATAACCATACCTCGTTCTGGACACAGTCTTTGGAATATCTTATAGTTTCACATGAATTTGAAAATAATCCGACCGCAAACCAATTTAACTAAACACGCAAGCCCCAACTAATTGATCCATTAAATCTTCAATTCTTATAAGATGATACTTATTATTGATCGTCATATTATTCAGCTGTCGATAGTCAACATACAACCTCATAGTATTGTCTTTCTTCTTCACAAACAACATCGACGTTCCCCACGACGAAACACTCAGTCGGACAAACTTCTTCTCGAGAAACTCTTCCAACCGCTTCTTCAAATCACTCAACTCAGAAGAATGCATTCTATAAAGAGCCATTGACATAGAACTAGTATCAAGTACTAAGCTTATGACGAACTCAACCTCACGCTCCGATAGCAAATCACTAATATCATCTAGAAAGACTTCTAGAAAGTTGCACACCACTTGTAATTCACCAATCACAACTTTGCTTTCAGCCTTCATAGAAGATGACACCATAAACCACTTAGAATCATCCTTCATGAATTCTTCCACTTGCTTTGCAGACACAAACAACTCGTCACTTGCATCAAACTCTGGAAATGACACTGACTTGTCAAAACAATTGATATGATCATGTTTGAACTCCAACTAGTTCATTCCAAGTATAACATCAAGTTTTCTCAATGGTAGATAAACTAGATCCATCCCAAAATTCTTACAAAAGATAGTTAGCGAAAAATTCAAAAAAAACCCACGAAGTGGTTATCGGACCCAGAGCTGAGGTATCAACAACCATACTCCTAATCATAGCAGATAATTTAAAACCCAACCTCTCCGCAAAATTAAGTGAAATAAAGGAATGTGTTGTACTCATGTCAATAATAGCAATAAACAGAATACTATTAATAAAACACATACCGCGAATCAATATGTCTGAGCTAGTAGTCTCTATCCCCTTAAAAGAAAAAAAATTCTCTCTAGACTGAACAATTTTTTCCTTCTGACAATTGGTATTGATGTGACCCTATTCGTAACAGTTATAACAAGTCGGCCCATCACTCTTGCAATCTGAAATACAGTGACCTGTCTTTCCACATTTGAAGCACCTCAGAACTTTATTCTTGCATTCATTAGCACTGTGGCCCAACTCGCCACACTTGAAACACTTGATAAAATAAGGAGTCTCTACCCCACTTGACCTTCTCTCATCTGAAACCCTCAACTTCCTTTTGTTAACTAGAGTACTATATTATTTCCCACGATACTGATTCTTCCATTTCCTCTCACTAAGACTCTTATAGTGAGCAGAACGAGCCCTACTATCCTCATTATATATCCTATACTTATTCATCAGCAAAGGAATTGGAGAATATGCTGATAACCAATGCCTTGCTTGATCCCAAGACGCAACTTACTTTCAAACTTGATACACTATGACCCTTCAGCAGCCGCACCATTGTAGTTTGGAAAAAAACTTCACCAACTATTCGAATCTAGCAGTATATCCAGTGATTATCCTATTTCCATGCTTTAGCTCAAGGAACTCAATCTTCTTCTTAATGCGCAGATCCTCGGGCAAGTACTTCTCCATAAAATGAACTTTGAATACAACCTAAGTAATCTCAGTACTAACAGCCTCTAGTCTCCGGTGTGCAATATCCCACCAGTTTTTGGCATCTTCAAACAATATATGAGTACCTAACCACACTTTCTGAACTTCAGTGCAAGCCATCACTCTAAAAATCTTCTCAATTTCTCTAAGCCATGCCTGTGCACCCTATGGATCATGTTTTCCCTTGAATGTCGGCGGATTGTTTCTCTGAAATTTGTCCAGACCACGAAATTCATCACTAGCACCTTGATGATTTTGCTGACCCTGCAGCGCCTGAGCCACTAACTATAATGCATCAATAATTGTGTGATTGTTTCTTCCAGCCATTACTCTGCACACATGCAACAAAACATTAGAAGAAACCACACATCGACAATGTGCACACACGTGTCGCATATTAGGGAGCAATTAACATGTCAAAACCCTGTCTAGATGGACTGACCTGCTCTGATACCACTATGTAACACCCTAACAACCCCAATGCAAAATAATACGAAATTAAATCAACTACACACATAGGGTGTTACTCAAACACAACATAAACTGTTTCGTAACACAAGTTTGATAAAGCATGTAATACTTTAAACATTTGTCATCACATAATCGCCTTTTCATAGACTTATCGCAACGAAAAATGAATCAATTTAAGTAACTCAACAATGCATAACATAATGAGTTACAAGTCTAATACTTGCATCAAGAACATTAGAATAATAATAACTAATAGAATAAATTGTTCGTCCGCCCAGTGTTACAGATCAGAGCAACGAAGTCTAAATATCACATAAAATAGGAAAAAGAAGAAAAAATTCAACATCGTCCTTCAACTTCTAAGCTGTTACTAATTTACCTGCCCGTCTGTATCCAGGAATGAATACAGAACCACACAAACAACAAAGGGGGTGAGAATACACTCATAATATATAATAATGCAAAAGCATACAGGGTAACTTAAGCATACATCAATAATTATTTCACACAATCCATTCACATAAACTACACAAGTATTCTCCATCACCAATATCAACAAAATCAAACGATTACATATGCAACAATGGATGCAATGTACTAAACACCAAGACTTTACATGCATGTGGTAGCAATATGGACAACACAAATCCATCTCGCTCCTTAATTCCCACCTTAGAACCAACGCACACCCATTCACTACTATCACCACAAGTAATACTTCACCCATTCGCTTCTAATTCCACACCATTGGACCATAGCACACAAAAATTGAACCTAAGTTCGTACACCATGAATGCATGTTTTACAACAACATGCAATAACACCAAAATTATCACCATATAATTACCATAACTATGCATAACATCCCAACTGTTGATTAATTCAAAATCTAATAATCAACAACACCAAAATACCTCCAAACAGTGGCCAAACAATAGCCTAATCACAACCCAACATCAAAAATAGGAACCGAAACTCAATTCCATACAACAAAGCAAACGAAGCGCATTCTGAAAGTATTACGGGTTACCCCTCACCACCCACGTCACCTCACACGCCATCACCATGACACTCATTTCATAAACTTATGCATGGGGACCATGATGGTCTACCCGTTAGCGCAATAAAGGTCACGACGATCTGGTCATCATGAGGGTGACACCCTCACCCTGAAGCAGAAAACAAAATATGCGTTTTGGCCATGAAGTTCAATTCAGAACTTTGATTTTCCTTTCCCAGCCCTCAAATCGATAAGCTAAATTAGGGGAAACAACATCTAACATCAAAACATCATTTATCCACAATTAACATGCATTTTATTCAATTAATCATGATTTTAACATAATTTATTCATCAAAATCACAACCACATAGAAACACTCATTCATGCCAACTTCATCAACAAGAACATACAATTCCATGGTAAATTAGTGCACGAATATCACTTAATACAACACATAAATCATGCCATTATATAATTCAACTCATGTTCATCAATCATTTATCAAAAAGGAAAAATTAGGGAAAAACCTAATGGGATTAAGAACTTCCCTCTACCCAATCATACATTCTACACCATATTAGTAGTAGCCCCTTTACCTTAATTTTCTAGCAAAAGCACCTTCAAACTCTAACAGTGGAGTTTCTCCTAGGCTCTTGTTCTCATAGTCTCTTCTTCTCCAAATTCTGTTTTACATACTAATCCCAAAAATTCTCTTCTAACTCCTTTTTATGAAAAACCTAATTCTCCTCAATTAATAATTCTCACCATACCCTTACTTATTCTCTTATTTAGCAACAGATCCTTTTTAACCCTAATTTTTTTAATAAAAATAGTCCTCATTATTCTCTAATTTCCTAATTTTCCACCAAAAAATCTCCTTTTCTATTTTACTTTAACTATTAGTCAAAATAATATAATTCTAATTATTTTAATTATTTTAATCATTCTCATCCTTCTACCACACTACTAAGGTTCTTACTACACCCCTACCATTTCTTTAAAGCACACCACATGCTAATTAATTAAATAAAATGTAAAATAATTTGACTAAATAATTTAATCAAATTTCAGGGTGTTACACGTCCACTTTTTAGATTCTCTAAAAATCCTTTGTATTTCAAGTATTTACAATTAATGATATTTAGTTCATTTACTTTGCTTATTGTTTTTTTAATCTTTATCCAAAGTTTTTTGGTTTACATTTAATTGGTTTATTATTCAAGCGTTTTAAATCAAGACCACTCATTTTTCACTGTATATTTTCTTTACAAAACTTGTCTTTGAGATTTTTTAATTTAATTTTTTAAGTGAATTAAATTCGTGATTATTTATTAAAAACACCAATAAACAAAAATTACATCTCTGTAACCTTCATTGAATTTTAAATTAACAATGTTTACGAAAATGTATCTCTAGATCCACACTTATGAATATAAGTATATCTTTAGATTAAATTTTGACAAAATAATTGCGACTTATTTATTAGCATTAAAAGATATGTAAAAAAATATATGTTCGAAGATACATTTTCATACAATCTAAAAAATTAGAGTCTGATTTGGTGGAATTCATGGTTGTGATTGATTGACATTGTAAAATTTTTTTATCAATTAAACCCACAATTTTGTATTGTTTCATTTTATCTTGGAAAAAAAAATCTAACTGTACTTCTATCATATTTTTGTACAAATATTTTATTTTTCGGTTGTGGACAAATACCAGTCATTCTTATAGATATTTTGTATCCACAATATTATGATTACAAATAAAAATCAGAGTCCTTCAAATATTGATATCACACTGTGAATACACAGTAGAAAAAGCAACTGCCCAACACATAATTTTCATTATCTACACTTAGAAAATTGAATGATCCATAACATCTAATTGCACAAAACTCATATACCATGATGCAACCATATTTTTATTTTATTTTATAATTTTCTACTTTATAAGTTCTGATTCTTGATTCACTGAACATTAAAGTAGAATGTTTGAGCGTGATTGTCTACCAAAATAATTTCATCAGAACAGAAGTAGGGCGCTATGGCAGGCAAACATAAACTTTACAGATCACACTCACTACATACACAACAACCAATGAATAAACTAGTTTATTATTAATTATAATTGTTATTGTTATTATTAATTATTAATCCAATTAAATGGAGCCCACATTTTCAACGGTCCCGATTTACAAACCTTCTCTGATCCACCGTTCAAAAATATATGCAAGATTTCGATACCAGATCTTCATTCTTCAGTTCCATTCATACTTTGATTTTTTCCCAAAAATAATGAAATAAAATAAAAATAACCATTTCCTCTAGAGTGTGTTAATGGCGGAAGAAGAAGAAGAATCAGAACTCAGCGGGAAGCAAAAAGTTGAAATCGCGAAATGGTTTCTTCTTAATTCTCCTCCCGGAGAAATTCAATACGTTGCCAAAGGTTCTCTTGCTTCTTCTTCGTCGCATTTCGTTTCGTATTTCGATTCTATTTTTACAACTCAATCGTTTTTTCTTCAGATGTGAAATCCATTCTGAACGACGAAGGTTTGTTCAACGAAGCTGCTTCCGAAGCGTTTCCTCTTTACAACAAATCGCACTTCATTGTTCTTTCAATGCCTGACCGGAGCGGAGACGTAACTAACTTTCTCTCGTCTTGTAACTAACTTGTTTTTGAATTTCTAGGGTTTCGTGATTTATAATTGGATCGGTATCATGATTATGTAGCTCTGAATGCATGAATGATGAATCAATTTGTAGTTTCTTTTCATAGATCACTGATTTGATTTGTG
Source organism: Lathyrus tuberosus (assembly GCA_022829125.1). Taxonomy (NCBI): domain Eukaryota; kingdom Viridiplantae; phylum Streptophyta; class Magnoliopsida; order Fabales; family Fabaceae; genus Lathyrus; species Lathyrus tuberosus. The sequence goes on along the minus strand of JALAZF010000111.1, from coordinate 4,609,970 downwards.
GAACCTGCATGCAGGTACTGGTTACTTCCTTTGGTGAGCTTGAGGAAAATGCGTTTCTTGATCCTAGGACTGCTCAAGTTGCAATAGTTGACCATGTTAAACAAGTAAGTGTGTGTTTGATTCTACGGTGAAAATTGATTTTGATAGAACTGATTTTTGTTAAAAATGAGTTTCAGGTAAAATGATTTATGTTGAGATAAATTCATGTGGAAGTGAGTCGAATAATACCTTTGAGTGTAAAAATTGGTTTGGAGATTAAAGTTACAAATTCTAGCTTCAAGTTAGAATCAATTTTAGAAGCAAAATCAATCCTACTTAAAAAACCTTCAAACATGCCAAGACCGATCGTTTTAAATCTTCGGAATCCAGACATGCATTCAGTTACACTCTCTTTCTATATTACCCTTAGTGGATCAGCCAAAGTAATCATGTTTGGATAAACAACTTATTTGCAGCTTATAACAAAAGCGCTTATCTGAATAAGTGTTTGTGTATAAGCTTGCATAAGCTATTTCTATAACAAAAGAGATAAAATTAAATTAGACTGTTTTTGTGTATGTTACAAGCTGTTTTCATGAGCTATCTTGGTGAACTTGTGAAAATTTGGTGAAAATAGTTAATGAAAAATGTCATAAGTTGTTTTAAAAGTTTCCCATATAGTATCACAAACCTTATGCCAGTGGATAAGCTCAAATATGTCGATCCAAACAGGCCCCTAGTCTATTTCTTAAAAAACTGTTTTAGGACACAAGCATGGTTAAGATATATAAGTTTAGTTTTATATATACCTACTATAGTTCCACTTATCTTAGCTTTCTTGAGGTTTGGGTTAAGTAAACAGGAACCTTATCATACTTGCTGCTTTTTTATTTCATCAATTCATTTTTCGTGAAATAAAGGTGGAATAGATCAAAGGTTATATATAATGCATTATAAGCTTCAATTTTCTGCTTATTGAACTTGCTTATTGGAACGTGGAACATCTGTTTTCTGTTAAAACATTTAAATTAAAAGAAATCTTAGTTGGAAGTAGTAAAGGGATAAAGCAAAACATGAAAATTTGGTATTATAGCTAAAAAAGTCATTAGTCACAATTAGGCTCAAGTGCATTTGTGGTAAGTTATATTGTGTTCAGTTGTCGTATGACTGCAATAAATGTTTCAGGTTTGTGAAGAGGTGAGACCTGCACTGGATGAAGAACTTGCATCTGCATACATTGAAGAATTTCGGTAATACCCTGCAATTGGCATAATTGAAATGTTTTATGTCTGATTGTTTGATGTTAGTTTAGTCCTTTACCGAAAGTAAGCTGCACGGTGTTTTTTTTTTATTTTTTATTTTTTTTTATTTTTTATTTTTTATGTTGATGGGTGGAACACACTGCTTCGTGTTAGATTTCAATGAATTTATTTGCTTTTCAAATAAACTTCTTATTTTCTGTTGCTTGTAATTTATTAATCATCAATATTTAGCTGCATAAACTCGAAACTTTTAAAATTGTTTACAGTAAATTGACTACGGAAATTTCTTCTTCAATATAACAACAACTACCGAAAATCCCTCAGTTTTTCCACTATATGGGGTTAATTACAATGTCCTATCATGAATCATGTCTATTGACAACTGTTCAATCGAGAATGTGTACCCTGTTGTGGTCATGAAGTGAGACCGAGACTCATACCAGTGATATACGTTACTCTCTTTGTTAACTTTCAAGTGTTTTTTTAGTGACCACGAGACTCACACAGGTTAAGAAATATAATTAATGCTTTTAATTATATTAAAATTGTTTATTTTTTAAATATATCTTTTCTCTCTTAAATATTTTATTTCTCCATAATTCTGTTGTATTAATTCTTTTGGTTAAAATATGATACACAGAATTGCTGAATACAATAATTAACTTTTGACTTTTAAACCACATGTAAATTGGATAGAAAAACTTTTCTTTTATCAAGACTTTAACAGAAAAGGAGGGAGCATTCGGCTATACATACGTTCTCATAAAAAAAAAAAGAAAACTATATTGACTGCTTGAATAAAGTAGCTTGAGTTCACATGCCTATATCTTTCGCACACCTTATTGCTTGCATAAAACAGGACTTGTTCATTGCAGATTCAGTCTGGATGCTGAGATACTTAAATATGTGGAAGAAGTTTATCCAAAAGGTGTCTGCTCTGTCTACTGTGTAAATGGAAAAGATTCAGAGGGTCCGGGTTCTGATTTTGAGCTTGCCGTAGTGATTTCTGCTTCTAGGCATAGCCCACAGAATTTCTGGTGTGTGAGTTTAGTTGAATGAAGTTTGAGCTGTTATTTTTGATGACTGCTGTCTACTTTACTAGTTATACAGTAAGGAAATGTATTAATTATGTTAGTATTCTTTTTCTCTTGCTTTTGTTTATAGCAATGGGAATTGGTGTTCAGTTTGGAATATTGATTTCAAAGATGAACAACAAACAGTGGAAGTAAAAGGGAAACTGCAGGTGATATTATGTAGATATTTGATGCATTGATTTGAATGATATACTTTACAGCCTTTCGTTAACATAATCATTTTTATCCTATTTTCAGGTTGGTGCCCATTATTTTGAGGAGGGAAATGTGCAGTTAGATACAAAACATGAATGCAAAGATGCAACTCTTTTTCAGGTAATAAATAACCATTTTTTTATTTTATTTTTCATTTTATTAAGTGTTAATGTATCAGCGAGTTATTTGCTCACCCATATATTTTTGGCTATCTAATGTATATATATGATAAGATATAGTTATAGGTATGAATATAAATGGAATTTATAGAAAGAGACAATTATTTATTCATGTTTCATTTTCTCTTTCAGGCCCCCGAGGATTGTGCGCTTGCCATATCAAGCATTATTCGTCACCATGAAACAGAATACCTTGCTTCTCTTGAGGTTCTGAATTTGATTTCTTGCTGATAGGATAATTCTCTCTTTTTTTCTTGTTAACATTGCTAACGAGACCATAACTTGACAGGCTTCATATCTAAACCTACCCGATTCTACTTTCAAGGTACCAACCATTATATCATCCCATATTTCTGTTAAGCCTACGACAGTTGATTTTTGAAGCCTTTTGATTATGATTAATTGCAGGATCTTCGGAGGAAGCTTCCAGTCACCCGCACCTTATTTCCATGGCACAACACTTTGCAATTTAGCTTGACAAGAGACATCTCAAAAGAACTTGGCATTGGAAAGTAAATACACACACATACACAACATTAGAGGTTGTGTTTAGTCGAATGCGGCGACAAATTCTCCATATATTCAGTTATTCACCATATGTAATTGATCGAGTCAGTGATCAATCATTCCTATTCTTTCTTTTCACTCATTTGCTTTCTGTAGCACACTCCCTTGTCTGTGTCCCCTGTGCCAGTGTACTGTAGTTCTTTTCAACACTTGTTTGTATAGCAGTAAAGAGTCACACATGTCTCAATCCATTGAAGTTTTTGTCGGTACAATTAAGAAAGCAGGTTTTTTTGTAGAAACGCCAGAGGTTGTTTGACATTGTTTTTGAAACCAATGGTGTCACTTAGCAATATGTCTCGTAAAAAAATGGGATCACTGTTTTACACTATAACATTTGTTTCACTTCAATATTAAAGTCTTTTGCAAATTTGTAGAGTAACTTTAGTTGCCGGAATCAACAATGTTCTTTTTGTTTACATGATTTTGAGATGTGGTAATATTTTAAAGGGTTAATACCCATTTTGCCCCCTGTCATATAGGTGTTTTTTGAAAAACCCCCTTGTAAAAAAAAACTTGCAAAAAAGACCCTAACATTTGAAGATTCTCTCAATTTTGACCTTCATCACATTCAGTCACCAAAAACCTGCCATTTTGACAGCGTTTTTTTTTACCCCTTCCATTTTGGCAGCGTTTTCATTTTGACCCCTGTCATTTTGGCAGCGTTTTTATTTTGACCCCCGCTATTTTGGCATTTTTAGTGACTGGATGTGATGAAGGTCAAAACTGAGAGAATCTTCAAATGTTAGGGTTTTTTTTGCAAGTTTTTTTTTTATAGGGGGGTTTTTCGAAAAGCGCCTATATGACAGGGGGCAAAATGGGTATTAACCCTATTTTAAATATATTGTTCATTTTTCCTTAATACTTATTGATTATATATGTTACGAGCTTTCCATATATTTTAGGAAAAAAAATAGGAAGAGAAAATGCAAAAAGGGTTTAGGTTTTTTTTTTTTAATATTTATTTTTATTTTTTTACAAACTAAACTCTCCATAACCTTCTTTTCTTGGATGAGTCAAATTTTGTTGGGTCAATGCATTAGTTAAAAGAAAAATTATTCTACGCTAATGTTAAAAGAAGAGATAGATAGAAAGAAAAGAAAAAAAGAGATAAATAATAATTGACTGATGAAGGAGGTGTGGAGTCCACAACTAATTTTTGAATAAAATTCTAACTAATTATCATTAAGTAATCAATAATTAATTCATACTTTCAAATTTAATAATAATAATACAATTATGGTTGAAAATGTAAATACTAACGTATAAAAATGCTCAACTAACATTATCAGATTTTTTTTGCAAATTAAATTAGAATTTGTTTGCTTCCTTGCTACCATTTTTTACACCAAATACTTACACTGTATACATTGTTTATCGAATTTATATGATGAACAGTATTTTTAATTAAAATAATATATATTTTTTAAAGTATTTTTTTTAAATATTTATTTTTAAAATTTATTTTATAAGATAAATATAAAATTGTGTCATTAACCAACTTCACAATTGTATTAACTACAAAAATGACGTCATTAACCAATTAATTTTACATATAATTTATTAATTACTTTCACTATTTCATTAACCAATAAAATACATACTATTAACCATGTTCTGACACTAAATTATAAATGTATTAACCAACTTTTATACTCCATTAACCAACTTTGTTTTATTATAATATTTTTTATGTTTGAGAACTCATTAACCAAATTATGAACCGTATTAACCAGATTTATACATAATATTAACCAAAGTCTAAACGGTATATAAACAGAATATATATTAACCAAACTTTGAACTGTATTAATCAAATTTTAATATTTCATTAACCAAACTAATTTTAGGAAAAAATGCATTACAAAGTCAAAATAATATGAAAACACTGTTCACGTATTTGTGAACAGTGTATTGGGTGTAATGTCATTTTTTGATGTAAGAATAACATTTTTCAATATAAAATGGCACCTTAACTTAATTATAAATTTCATTTTAATCTCTTTTTTAATAAAAGATTATTTGAAGTATTGTTCTCTGAATAATGACATTGTTCACAACACCTTTTGAAGTACTAGGTATCTACTAAAGGGTAGAACAGACTGAAGAGGCCAAATCACCATTCCTTGAGCCTTGCAAAAAACGAAACCCTAATTGACTCTTCCCACAAATCTGGCGCTTGACAAAACTTGTTTGCTTTTGGTTCAGGGTATCAGAGACTCCTTTTGCTTTCAGTGTCTGAGCTGCCACCAGAGACTGGAACAATATACCAGAGTCTGAACCTTTAGATGCAGATGAACATATTCAGATTCACCAGATTATGATAATATAGAATCTAAGTAACATTGCTTCTCCACTTATGCTTTCAACGAGATTATTTCATAGTGAATTCTCAGCTTGTGATCCTGAACACTTCAACATATGTTAGTATACCCATTTGTTCTCTAAATACTTTGTTATCATCAAAACCCAAAGGATATGAGCAATCTTGTTCCAACAATCTCCCCCTTTTGATGATGACAAATAAATGTATTTAAGAACAATGGTTGGTAAGTTTTAACTAACTTGAGAACATCAGAGTCTGAGGTTTGTAAGCTCTCTGAGTCTAATAGTCCAAAGATTGAGTTTTGTAAGCTCCCCCTAAGTTCTATCTAAGTTAATTTAAACTTATTTTAATATTAAAAAATGTTCAGAGGAAAGCATTACCAAAATAAATGAATAATTAGGGTTCAGGTAAATTAAAAACATTAAAAATACTTTTAACCTTCTTAAATACTCCCATGATTTTCTCCCCCTTTTGTCATCAAAAAGTGAATTCATACATGTCAGCATAGAAAAACACAAAAAAATTAATATTACAAATAAATATATGAGAAAAATTTAATTATGATAAAACTAGCAAGAATAACCTTTGCTCTTCCCAATACAAAGAAACGACGATAATGGTTGAAATAATTTTGCGTTTCTCAAGATGGTCACACATCATTCAAGAATATCAAACATCAGAAATCATCATTGCAGACATTAAATGATCAGATGTTCCATCTTCCAATCACAACATACAAGTCACTCAACTTCCTCTATAAAAGCACAACTTCAAAGACACATTTCTCATCTTTTCAACCAATTATTCTTTTCTACTTGACAACATGAGTTCTTCAGCAGAGAAAGCGAAGGTCGCTCTCTCAACATAGGTCATGGAGCAACACCTTCCGCAAGCTGCTGAAGAAGCCCAGTGTCGCGGCGGGAAAAAGTACAAAGTCACCACCATATATTATTCATTCCTAAGAAATAAGGAAAATAATGATAAAACCCTAAAAGGAAAGGATAAGACGATCATGACAATCGAATATAGGTTTAGGAGTCGATTAAGTGAGAGGAAGGTGTTAGTCACCCCTCACCTCCGGTGTACTTAACGGGAGCCTCATATAGCCTAGGGTTAAGAGTGTTTGCTAATGTTTGCCTAATTGTTTATTTCTTTCTTTTATTTATTTACAAAGGTTTAAAAGGGTAAAAACGGGGAAACAATTAGTTTTAAATTAGGGGTCTCGCCTTAGTTTCGCAACCTTGTTCCTACGTATTTCTCATCGAGTTATGAGAAAAATCAGAGTCATCGTAGTTCATCATGTTGTTGGTTGGTTAATTTTAATTTATGAAAATGATTTGTCTTAGTTTTAAATTAGATGCGCGGAGGCAAAAGAAATTGATTTGTTGCTTAGGGGCGAAGAGGGGATTTGTCGCACTGGGCGAAAGTATAGTTTGATGAGTTTTAATGGTTTTTAACTATGAAAAGTATTTTTATCTTTTTTTGTTTGATTTTTAGTTACATTTATGTAGAAGTGTGTCATATTATTTACGATAAAAGATTTTATTATTTTTTACATCTTATTAGTTTAAATAAATCTAACCTAACATATTTTTGTATTTTTTAAAGTATGAAAGGAAGTATTTTAATTTAAATGAAATATTTTTTTTTTTGTATTTTTAATTTTTGTTAATAACCCACATTAAATAATTTAAAATTAATTAAAAAAATCTAATGAAAAAACTAAAATAAATTAAAAGGAAATTTGAGATCTTTTTTATGTTTTGTATTGTTTTTTTATTGGTATTTTTGAGAATAAACTTAAAATATAAATCTAGTATTTCTTAAAAAAATAAAATAATACTAAACTAATTAATTAAGTATTTTCTTAAGAATACGCTTCAGTTAAAATAAAAGAAATCAATTAACTTTTTATGAAGCCTAAAAAAAATTAAATGAAATATATTAGTAATGTTTTTTAATTAAATAAATAACATATATGAAGGAAAATGTTACTAGTTCCAGGTGACAAAAGAGAAAAACTTAGAAACAAGAAAATGGGCCACATCTAGACCTACCACTCTTAAGCTCAAAATCAAATTTAACATCAACCAAATGCATATAATGTAGCAGAAATACATGAAAACATAAAATCGTAAGGGAGAAAAAAGTGAAGCTACCGGTGGTGGGACGTCTCAAGGACGAAAATGAATCGCGATGGATCGTCGGATTCAGAGATAGTGATAACGTGGAAAGAATAGTGGAGACTACAACCGGTGGATGTGTTTTTCGGACGGCGGCGTGGTCGGAGCGGGTTTGTTGGAAATGGAGATAAGGCGGTGATTTTGCATTTTCCGAGGGATTCGTTCTTGCTTCCTTTTCTGCTTTTCACACTTATCTCTTATTTTATTTCTTGCTTATTATTTGATTGTTAGTTTTTGTTTAATGGTTGAAATAGGATCAAAGTTATGTTTATTGTTTGGGAATGGTGAGGTTGTGTTGTTTATGTTGTGAAGGTTATGGTTTTGTTTTTTCGTTTTGATGATGGAGGAGTATTTGGTGATCAAGGTATATGTTGGGATGATAGTATAAATGAAGTTTGAAGTTAGAATTTTGTTTCTACTGCACTTTTGGAACCTGGGATCTCATGTCTGTCACTCCTTACACTCAAGTCTTCATCAAATGGGCTATCATGATCATTCAAAATAAAATGGGACAAAAACTATATGATAATAAGCTGGATTTGGAACCCGGAACCTTATGCTTATATATCCTTAAATTCTCACTTCACTACTAAATGGGTTATCATATTTATTCGAAATAGAATATGGTTATTACACATGTAATAGTAAAATGCCAAGACAAAATTGGGGTATGACACCCAGTCATCTGGGTCAACCATAGTTAGGGATGCTCTGAGGGTGAGGAAGCCAAAGAAAAATAAGAAGAAGCTGAAGAAGAAGAAGAAAAAGAGTGCCAAGAAGGACTTTTTTCTATGACTCTGATGAAAGAAGTGAGGAACGAGTTGTTGGATGGTAAGATTCCATTAGGGTTAGGGGTTATTGTTCTGATCTTGATAAACTTATGTAATCCATGAACTTTTGTAATCTTTCCATGCAATCAATGAAAAGTTTCCCCTTTTGCAATGTATTTGATTCTCAATAGTGTGATTCTTATTTGAATGCATTTAATCATCCAAGAAATTTCTAGAAAATAGTTCATCCAAAAGATAACCAAGCAAAGATTATATCAATCATTTATCATAAGAATAATAAAGATTCCCAGATAAATATGGCTTATTGTAAAACATAAGTCTGCATAAACATAATTAATAAGACAGATAAACCAAACATAATGGATGAATAAGAACAAATAATGGTATATATATCAGTTAATCACAAGATAATCTCAGAAAACAAATAAAATAGGTTCTAGAGATTAAATCTAAGGGCGTCGCGATCAGACAACGGCGAAACACTGTACTTATATCTGGCCGTCGCGATCGAAGCATTGAGTACCGCTCTCATCCGCGAGACGCCTGACGGGAAGAAACCCATTTACTTCACAAGCAAAGCGTTGCAAGGACCAGAGTTAAGATACCAACAGATAGAGAAAGTGGCATTAACCCTCATCAACGCAGCCAGAAGATTAAGACACTACTTTCTGGCTCACACGATCGTGGTTCGAACAGATCAGCCCATAAAACAGCTGCTCGGACGACCAGATATGGCCGGCCGAATGCTCAAATGGTTGCTGGAGCTGTCCGAATTTGACATCCAATACAAAGCCAGAAAAGCCCTCAAGGCCCAAGCTCTGGCCGACTTCGTCGCGGAGATGACATTCTAAGACTCCCTCGCGAGCAAAGCGCGCAAGTGGACCATCTTCGTCGACGGCGCCTCAAGCTCGGTGGGAAGCGGCGCGGGCATCATACTGGAGAGCGATGAAGGAATTATCGTCTAGGTATCACTCACGCCGTCTTTCCCAACCTCCAATAAACAGGCGGAATACGAAGCCTTCCTCGCTGGGCTACGCCTTGCCGAGGACCTGGGCACACAAGAAGTCGTCATTTGCACGGACTCACAACTCGTGGCCCTCAAGGTCCGGGGTGAATACCAAGCCAAAAATGACAACCTGACCGAATACTTGGCCCTGGTAAAGAAGGAAATGGCAAAATTCACAACAGTGGAAGTGAAACACGTTCCCCGTGAACATAACATACGAGCAGACGTGTTGTCTAAACTGGCCAGCACGAAGAAGAAAGATGGAAACAAATCCGTCATACAGGAAGTGCTTCCTCGACCCAGCATCGAGAAGACCTCCCCGACACTCGACGTGCAGATGATCGGCGACAACAACTGCTGGATGACCCCAGTCTACGACTATCTCGCCAAAGACGAACTCCCATCCGACGCAAAGAAGGCCAGCACGATCAGGCGAAGAGCCTGCTCGTATGTCCTGGTCGAAGGTAAACTATACAGGAGAGGATTCTCCATTCCACTGCTCAAATGCGTCGAGGAGGAGATGGTCGCACACATCATGCGCGAAATCCACGAGGGAATCAACGCACAACATCTCGGAGGAAGGTCCCTTGCTCGCAAGGCTCTCCGAGCAGGCTACTACTGGCCGACCATGCAAAACGACGCGAAAGAACATGTGAAGAAATGCGACAAATACCAACGGCACGGGGAAATGGACCTGGCTCCGCCCAACGAGCTCAAGGCTATGTCCTCCCCGTGGCCATTCGCCTGGTGGGGCCTAGACATCCTAGAACCCTTCGTGGTAGGATCAAGTCAGAACAAGTACCTCATAGTGGGCGTAGATTACTTCACAAAGTGGATAGAAGCAGAAGCTCTAGCCAAAATAACTGCCCTCAACATCCTGCGTTTCTACAAAGGAAACATCCTTGCACGTTTCAGTATTCCCCAAGCGATAGTAACGGACAACGGAACGCAGTTCACGGACAGGAAGTTTCAGGACTTCGTCGCCCAACTGGGCACGAAGCAACACTTCGCATCCGTCGAATACCCCCAAACAAACGGGCAGGCTGAGGCAACTAACCGAGTCATCCTTCGAGGCCTCAAGTGAAGGCTAGATGAAACAAAGAAGGCATGGGTCGAGGAGCTACACAGTGTGCTCTGGGCGTACCGTACAACTCCACATTCAACGACCGGGGAAACACCTTTCCGTTTGGCGTACGGAACCGAGGCCGTAATTCCAGTCGAAGTTCACGTGCCCTCTAGGCGGACAAAGTCGCCCCTAGACGAGGAGATGAACGACGAATCTTTAAGGGAAGAGCTCGACCTCGTCGAGGAAATCAGAACCGGGGCAGCTCTCCGCGAAGCCTCCCTGAAACAAAAGATCACCATCAGGCACAACGCCAAAGTGATACGATGAGAGTTCAACGTGGGAAGCCTTGTCCTAAGAAGAAACCACAAAGACTCTCGCGAAGGCAAACTAGCAGCCAATTGGGAGGGACCCTATCCCGCCCGGGCAAAAACGGAAAACGGGGCCTACTACCTAGAACATCTCACTGGGGAGGAACTCGTTCGGCCATGGAACACTGAGAAGCTAAAATAATACTACAGCTAAATCCTCGGCTCGAGTCGTCGCAACGACGAACGTCAGCTGCCGACCACTATGCGCGCCTAGGTACAAGCGTCGCATACGACTAAAGCATAACCCCGCTCAGTAACGAGCCCGGTAAGTGCTCGACAGCGGTCCTCGATCAAGCACTGCCTCGTCAGAGTACCACGATTGGCAGAACCCCTGCTCACGATGGAACGTTCACGCCGCAAACTCAGGCCTCAAACGCGACCTGAGCTCCGCTCCCCGCCAGGACATTCCCCGGCAGTTCGACCAGTTCCCCACACTGCCGAACACATCTATTACGAGCATTCTCCCCAAAAAATATCCACACAAGTCAAATACCCCCTATCACGGGTGGACGTACATTCACGTCGAGCATGCATACAACACTTAGCAAAAATAAAAGCAAGTAAAGTCATGTGAACAACAGAGCTAAATGTGCGATAATTTAACAAGTGGCCGCAAAGACCACAATTGTACATTGTTACATAAAACGGGGGCCATGCCCCCCAAAAATAAATTACAACGGCACGCAGGCCGGAAAAATTACAACAAGACAACAAACTCCTCATTCATCGGAATGCTCGGTTGACTCTGGCTCGGGTCCCTACTCTTCTGCGGGCTGATCCTCGGGGGTAACGGCAAAGAGACCTTCGGGCAAGACAATGCGACCATCATCAACACGCACGAGATAGTGAGTACCCTCGGCAGAGATTTCAAGCCCAGGGTTCGCCACACGCAGTTGAGCCACAGTGTTTCCGAAGGATTCCTCCGCAACGGCGATGCCATCGTCTTCGGCCAGAAGTATATGAGCGACCAGCTTGGATCTAGTCTTCAAATTCCTCACATCGTCTGGCTCGTCAGCACCCGGGGCATTGGCCGCCCTCAGCTCCCTGATCAGCTCCTCGGCAGCTTTCTTCGCCGCCTACAACCTAAAGTTCTCCTCTTTTAGCCTGGCCGCTTCCTCTTCCGCCTTCTTCCGAGACTTTCCAGCACCCTTGAATTCTTCCTTGAGGGATGCCACGGAAGCACGAGCAGCGTTGAGTTCGGACTCAGTTGCAGAGTCCCCTTCAGCATAAACTGTCGTCATCTCCAGCATCCGGACCAAGACTGAAGCATCTTGGGCCACCAACGCCCTCTTGCTCGGGCGGTCCATGCCTTCCAAGCGAAGAGATTCCGCCCGGAGAACAACTAAAGAGTTGCCTTCGAAGAACCTCCTATCAAGGATGCAGGGAGAAAGCTCGAACTTCCCTTTCTCTGCTACCCGAGTAAGGTCCATGGCATCAGCAATCCTTGGCCGCTTTGGTCGCTCGACCAAAGGCAGAGGAGATCCCCGGGGAGCAGGAGTCGGAGAAGTGGAGGTCCCCGCAGCAGCTTGAACGGGAGGAGAAGTGCGGGCACCAGCGAACCGAGATTTCGGAGGAGCCGTCCCAGCCTTGTTCCTCTCCATAGCATTCCTCACAACCCGATCATGAGCATGAGGCATCTCACCTGCACAAACAAAACACGAGCATGTTAGATACGAAGAAAAGAAATAACATGAACGAAATCTAAATGACTAAGACTACCAAGCAGCGTCTCAGCGTCCGCGGGAGTCTTGCACTCCAGCAGTGCCTTAACGTTGATGAGCCGGCGCTCGACCCTCCGACTCCCATCTTCCTCGAAGATCAGGCTGCCCTTGCTAGTCCAACACTCAGCGAGATTGAAGGAGTTGACCCACTTCACCAATGCCTTGTAAGCCACAGCATCCTGCCCGCGCAGGTCGCCCGGTTGAAAAACGTAATCACTGGGCTTCTTGGCGAAATGGTCGGGTGACCAATGAATGGGGAACCTGTAAAGCCTCTGCCCGATGTACTTCCCCTCCTCGTTAAGCAGCTCGTTTCTGTCGTCATCAACCTCTATCTCCCAAACATATGTGCTGTCCTGGGCGACCTCGGACACGGGTTCAACGACGAAGTACCGCTGCTTGAATGTCCGGACTGACTCTGAAAACGGTTTAAATAGCTTGCGAGGCTGCTTCAGAGAAACCCAGCCATACTTCTTCCCCGTCAACTGCCTTTGTAGATGGAAAACAGCAAAGAATAAAGGGAGAGTGGCCCCCAAAGAAAGATGCTTGCACACCAATTCAAAAGCTCGGATGAAGGCCAGCGAATTAGGGTGCAGCTGTGTGGGGGCTAATTTCAGATGCTCGAACACCGACCGCTGAAAATTAGTAAAAGGCAGCCTCAGTCCCAGCTCTTTGAAGGCATACTCGTACATTATAAAGCGGTCCCCGAAGTCCGTGCAGACACGACCGTTCATAGTAGGGAAATGCACCTTCCACTCCTCTTTCGGTCCTACCTCCGTAAAGACGTCCGCCAAAGACTTTGTGAACGTAGAAATGTGCTCGGAAGGCTCGACCACCTCCCACTCCTCCTCGGAGAACCCTTCGGCGTCTTCCTCCATAACGTTCAACTCTTCTTCCTCCCCGGCATTGCTGGAGGAACTTGAGGTCTCCGAGCTCGAAGCCGTCGAGCTGCTATTTTCCTCGGAGCCAGTTTCCTCCTCGGACGTATCTAGAATAACTTCTCTGTCTGGCCCCGTCGCCATTACGATCACCTGAAAAGCAGAGAAGACAGTGAATTCGACAGCAAATCAAATCCACCCTTCCACTGCTAAGTCAAGTGAAAGGGCGCGCAAAGGGCTGAGGACAACGCCCCCGGCCTAAGCCCTAACATCGAAAGTTTCAGGACTATAGCCTTCCCGCGAGGAGATGCTCGAAACATATCATCCTCCCGTGAGGAGCCTCCCCACACTCATGCCCAGATTCCGTTTGAAGCTCCACCGGAAACCGCGAAGCTTCACCGGAATCTGGAAACGCTCTACGGGAAAACTCATCGCTCCATCAGAAGATGAACAAGCGCGGTGGTCACGCGTGCACAACTACTGCAACCACACCGTGGACCACCCTCCCCGCTGAACATACTACATACTCCGGCGAGGTGCTGGAGGCAGCAAAGTGGCACAACCACTGTCCACAACCAACACTCTCCAGAAATCCACCTATTCTGTCATCTAAAGCTAACCCTAACCGCATACAATCTACCACTAACCACCAAAGGGGAGTAAAACAAGTTACAGATCAAAAAACTTACTTGATTTTAGAAGAAGGTAGAAGCTGCTCGAAGCTGGTGACGGTGGTCGGAAAGCCTGAAGACGGTGACGGGCGAGAACTGAAAATGACGATGAGAAATCAGAAAGGAAAAGTTTCAAATGAAACGGTTTCCCCCCTTCTTATACAAAGGGGCACGTGCAACCACGCGCCCGTAGGCCATTATGACTATCCGCTAGCCATCATTGCCTATTAACTACTACACGGAGCTCTAGGTACACGTGGCGCCCCAACGTTTCAAATTTTGTCTAACCATTAGTCTCCCCGTACACCGGGCAACATGGTCACGACCACGAATCTCACGAACACCTGGGGTCACGAGCACTTTGAGACAACCTTCCTCGTCTACGAACGACGACTCTATGCTAGCTCCCCGGAGCCACGGGCAGTCCTTAAGTCATCACTCTCATGCTCGGGAGCAACGACTTGGGGGCTCCTATTCTGGACTGGACCAATGGCTAGATTTGACCCAATCCGTCTCTGCTCCAGAGCGGCCCAAAATTGCCTAAGTCCAATCCACAGAGGGACAAAAATGACTTTTCAGCCCCTCCAACCGGGCAAGGAATGCAACGTTCCTCCCCGGCATTGATGCCCGTTACGCACAGCTTCCTCGCTGCCCGAACAGCAAAGGTCAGGTGCCCGGAACTGCGTTATGTCCGACATAACGGCTAGTTTCGGGCACCCTGCCCGACATAACGCCTAGTTTGGGCAGTTACCTATTTTTTGGGGAAAACGGTTATTTCGTCCCGAAAATAGGACCGTTTGCCACGCGTTGGGGGCTCTATATAAACCCTCTCGCTTGAGAGGGTCAGGTATCCAATATTCACCCTAAGAATTCATACTTTGTACTTGCCCCTTTTCTCTGACCCTTTCTCACTTGAGCGTCAGAATGCCTTGCAGGTACACCCCCCTCCTCTCCATACGACCAACATCCCTGACGCACTTGGCGGCCTGATTCTATAGGATCTGATCCAACCTTAACGATCAGAATCAAACATATCCAAGATACTCATTCCAACAACAAGGCCATTCTTCTCATTGGTATTGAAATTATAAGAAATATATAAAAATCATATGACATTACTAGATAGATTTAAGGAATATATATATATATATATATATATATATATATATATATATATATATATATATATATATATATATATATATATATATATATCATTGTAGATCATGAGAGTAATATGAAATCATTTCAAGGTGTAATTGGGATATGTCCAAAGGCATACATATATTTATAAAGAAGTTGGAAATCTGAACTATCCTTTCAAGTAAGGTTATGAATCATGAATCTACCAATTCTTTCACTCAACAGCCATAAGGTATCGAATCATTCCCTACCATAAAAATTTGCAATCACCAATGTAGGCAGGCATGTAATATTTTATTCCAGAACTCACGAAGATATCATTAAACAAAAATTTATAACATTTAGACGCTTGGGTGACATTGAATTATAAGATAAATAAAACATAACCAAGGAAAATATTTGAAAATTCTAAATACATTTTAAAAAATAAAACTTTACAGTATGTCTTATCAACTGGCAATCTTAGAATACAATTTGTAAGTGAGGCAAGGAGAAGCATCAGTACATTCAAAGCCATTTTGTTATGACACATGTGCTTAGGGGTGTTCGCGGTGCGGTTTGGACGGTTTTGACGCTAAAAATCATCCGAACTGCAAGAGAAAAAAGCATGCGGTTTGGTTTGGTTCGGTTGGCTTTTAAAAAAAATCTGAACCAAACCAAAACAAACCAATGCGGTTTGGATTGGTTTGGTTGGTTCGGTTTTTTACAAGATTTTTATTGAGTGATATTTACATATATAGAGAACGACATAACTTTGTGTTTAGTCATTCACACATTTCCAAATAACAACAAAACTCATCATATTTAGACAAAAAGTTCTCATTCAATATACAAAAATCAATTTAAACAAAAGTGAAAAAAAATAGTAGCATAAAACAATATCAAGAATATTATAATAAAACAAAAAATAGAGAAGGGAGATTAGAGAAGATGAAAAAGAAAGAACATAAGAGATGTGAGATTAGAGAAGAAATGTGCGGTAAAAATATAATTAGAAAAAAAAATAGTAACATAAAAATGAGAAAATGAAAAAGAAAAAACATGTGAGATGAGAGATTAGTGTAGAAGAGGTGAGACGTACATGACAAAGAAGATGAGAAGAATGCGTAATATTATTATGAGAGATTTGAGAAGATTAAAACTGAAAAGTTAAGTGTGAGTAAGAGAAAATATTTTGTAATTGTAAGATTAAGGCATAATGGGTTTAAGTTTTGGGTTAGATATGGGATAAGTGAAGTTTGGGTTGTAACATAATGCGGTTTGGTTTGGTTTAGTTCGGTTTGCAAAATACAAACCGCAAACCAAACCGAACCGTGCGGTTTTGTTAAAAGATGGCCCGAACAAATCCGAACTAAATGCGTTTTTTTGCGGTTTCGGTTTGGTTTGGTTTGGTTTGCGGTTTTCTATTGGGTTGGTTCGGTTTTGAACACCCCTACATGTGCTCATACCTTAAAAACTAATCACTACTGAAATCTAATCTTTAACTTAACCAACTATACTGCCATCATTTAAATTCAAATTCTTTTCTTCTTGTACTAAAACTGTATTCCAATGCATGGTTTTAAATTGCCTCCACAACCGCATCGGACTGCAATTGTGGTGTGATTTGAAAATTACGCCTCCGACTATGTTTGGAACCACATTAGATAATTTCAATCATGTTTCTTCAAGTATTTCCATCTAAAATCAAAATATTAGAATCCTAAAACTCAATTTACTTATCATGTAATGAAAAAACTTAACATTAAGTGTTTTTCAACTTTGTATTACAAACAACTTCTTATAAAAATTCACACCGCAATGGCCGCAATACGCATCGCAACACCCGCAATGACCGCAATCGCAACATCCGCAACCGCATCCGCAGCCGCAACCGCAATTTAAAACCATGTCCAATGCTCAAAATTATGTCGCCGCCGCCTTGTTTTGCCTCTTTTTCGAGCCTTGAGACAAGGATTAAAAATGATGTCATTCTTCTTTTGCCTCTTTTGCACATGCCAGAATTCATTTGCTAAGCTTTCAAATGCTTTAACTGTCAATTTGCTATTTCTACTGCTTTGTCTCCTCCTCTTTTGCACAAGGATTAAAAATTCTTGGCATAGGCAAAGTTGGATCACCACCTTTCACATCCATTGAAGATATTCTCTATGTTGAAGGACTAAAGCATGATCTTCTAAGTATAAGCCAACTTTGTGACAAAGCCTTCAAGATCAAGTTCACCAAGGATGAATGCTTGATTGAAGATGAAGCCACTCATGAGATAAAACTCAAAGCTAAGATATTTAATAATATTTTCATGATTTCTTTAAATGGTTTATCTTTGTAAGTTAAATGTCTCATGGTAAACAACAATGACTCGTGGCTATGGCATAAAAGAGTTGCTCATATTCATATGAAACATTTAAATAAACTAGTCAAGCATGATCTTGTCATTGGTTTACCTAAGATAAAGTTTATCAAAGATAAATTATGTGATGCTTGTCAAAAGGGAAAACAAACTAAATCAACTTTTAAACCTAAGAATGTCGTATCGATACATATGGGGCAAAGAGGTTTGTTTGAAAAATCCTTTCAGATGGAGTCGACTCCAAATACGAATGAGTCAACTCCTTCGCATCTTGTATAGATCCATTCATGCTTTGTATCGATACATACATACCATAATCATTTTCTTTTAAAACTCATTCAGTATATATTGACACATAACTATTTGTATCGACTCATTTACTCATTTTTCATGAAAAATTACAATTTTAACTTGTAATGGTCTATTTAATATGATTTTAAATGTCATATTATGATGATGCACATTTAGACAGAGACGAGAATATCCAATATACACAAATAGCTAAGCTTCCTAGTTTTGACATCATTCAAAACATATCTAAGAGACTAGTAGTGCACTCACACAAGTAACTCTCATATGATTCAAAGATAGTTATAGAATGAACTTACCAATCATTGAGAGGCCAATCCTAGTCCTTGGTGCATGCTAAGTGATTTTAATGTAATTATTGGTTGCCATGAGAAATTTGGTAGACGATGTCCAAACAAAAATTTCATTGATGATTTTGTTAGTTGGACAAATCAAAATGAGCTTATTCATCTTGATACTAATGATAGCTATTACACTTGGACCAATGAAAAAAATAGAGCTTACTCTTATGTTAACTAACAACGCTTTGTTTAAAAGCATTCTCTTTTTTATATGTATTTTGACCTAATTGAATGTTTGGAATACATATTTACTAGTTGAAGGAGGGAACTCTCGTAAAAAAATCAAGTTGATCAATGAACAAGTTAAAATGGGATTAAATTTGTCCCTTATTCGACTATAAACTAAAATCAACGCTACAAGGACAATTAACATATGAGGTGTATATATCTAAGTAAACTGTCAATTTTTTTAATGAAGTTAATTTTTAACTTTACTTTAAAGTATATATGCGTCAACACTCACTGACGGGAGAATATTGTTGAGTTCCTCACTCTTGACAATATTTACATAATTTAATTAAAAGAAACCTATTTTTATTATGTATCTATCTAGTTATGATTGATTGCATAAATTCTAATATATGGTTATAATTATCAGCGGTAAAAAATATACAATCATATAATTACAGAAATGTAGGATCATGTTTACATTGTATGAATCGTTGTGACAGGTGTAAAAAATGAGATTCTTTGGTGGAGGTCATTTATGTTTTTTTAGTAGGGAATCCATTGAGATGTAATCTCACCCCATTCCGTTTTAATTTTCTTTTCAGATAAGCAGGTTTCAAATAGTAAGAATTTCGTGAGTTAAACTCATTGGAGCGAAGACTCTTTATGATCAAACTTTTGTATTACTATTTTGAGTTGTTTTGTGCAAAAGTTCTTTAAACCATTTACCATGGAACTTATGTATCTTGTAAATTAGTTGTAATTTATTTTGCGAATCTTGAACTAATGAATTAATCAAGTGTGCATGTTTTGTAATTTAAATTATTCACTATCAATATGAGACCCCGAGAATTATATTATGGACAATCTAGACTTAGGGTGTTACACTTCTATTTTGAAATGCGTGATATAATTTATAAGATAATGATAACCATGATAATCACAATCAAAATG
Organism: Lathyrus tuberosus; assembly: GCA_022829125.1. Taxonomy (NCBI): domain Eukaryota; kingdom Viridiplantae; phylum Streptophyta; class Magnoliopsida; order Fabales; family Fabaceae; genus Lathyrus; species Lathyrus tuberosus. The sequence goes on along the minus strand of JALAZF010000111.1, from coordinate 4,590,428 downwards.
ATTTTTTTTAAATCTTCTTTTAACATCCTGAGATATTTAATTTAAATTATAATGAATATTAGCATAACTGGTAGACACCTAATGGAGGCGTAGGGGATGCAATGGGTTCGGGGATGACAAAAGGGATATCTAGAATATATGAAGTACAATTATCATCAGGTGACCCTGAGGCAGAGAAAAATAGAAAAGTTTAAAAGAATGTGGCAGCGGAGGAAACAATGTATCATTGAAGTTAGGAACAAAAAAACGATATCCTTTTTATATACGTGAATAGCCTAGAAAAGTACATTTGAGGGATTTGATAGAAAGTTTGTCTTTACCTAAACTGAGGTTATGAACAAAGCAGGTGTAATCAAAGACGCGAAGAAGAATGTGATAGAGATCATGTTGCGGGTTCAAGATAGAGCATGAAATATGATCTTAAAGGACTGATGAAGGTATTTGGTTGATAAGGTGACAAGCTGTGAGAAGAGCATCTCCCAAAAAATGAGAAAGGGCATTGTGGCGAAGTAAAATAGTTCATGTTGTTTCAACTAAAAGACGATTCTTCCATTCAACGACACTGTTTTGTGTAGTGTGTAGGCACGTGATGATTGATGAATAATCTCCTGTGATGTTAAAAAAGATTGAAGCTGAGAGGACATATATTTACGAGCATTATCAGTGCATAAAACTTTAATGGAAGTGTCAATATGGTATTTAATTTTAGCATAAAATTCTTGGAATATATGAAACCCTGATGGTATCCAGCGACTCAAAAGTCATACTTTTAAAAACTTTCATACAAAATATTTAGGTACATTCAGATACTTATTAGGGATTGAAGTTGCCCAGTCATCATCTGACATTGCAATTAACCAACATAAATATGCTTTAGACATTCTAAGTGAAACTAGTATGCTTGATTGTCGTCCTATTGATACTTCTATGGATCCTAACGTCAAGCTTTTTCTGGGTCGGGGGGAGACATTGAAAGACCCGAGAAGATATCGACGTATTGTGGGTAGATTCAATCATCTTACTGTCACTAGACCAGATGTTACATTTGCATTGAGCATTGTGAGCCAATTTCTGAACGCTCTTTGCGATAGTCATTGGAACACAATTATTCATATTCTCAGATATATAAAGAATGCACTAGGAAGATGATTATTATATGAAAATAAGGGCGATACTAAAATTAGTTGCTATTTAGATGCAGACTGGGCTCGATCACCGTCAGGTAGGAGATCTACTTTTGGATATTATATTCTAATTGGAGGAAATATTATCTCATGGAAAAGAAAGAAACAAAACACATTTGTACGTTTTAGTGTTGAAACTGAATATCGTGTTATGGCAGCAGCCTCAAAGGAGCTCCCATGACTTAAAAAATTACTCTTAAGCTCAGGTTGAGATATCTTCATGCCACAAAACTCATATGCGATAATCAAACAAATCTCCACATTATATCCAATTTGATTTTCCATGATCTAATCAATAACATAGAAATAGATTGTCATTATATAAGAAACAAGATACTAAACAAAAAATATAACAACATATTTCATCAAATCTAAAACATTAAAAGCAATTAAATTCAATTACTTTCACCATGTTAATCCCTCAAACATTAAAGTCTCATCATAGTTAATCCCTCAAACATTAGTCTCTGCCATAATAGTAAGAGTTCTATCACCTAGGAAATCCCTCAAATATTAAAGTCTCACCATCATAGTCAAATTCAATTAATACAATTGTATTATTTTACACATAAGTTTGGCAATAACTTATGTAGAAAAATTTATTGTTTAAAGAGATTAATTACTATGCATTGACAGTGTAAAAAGTTTTACACGGTCAATTCATCACCATTATCTGTTTGTATTATTTTATAGATTACTAAAATAAAAGTCAAATTTCTTTTTACATCCAACGTCTATAATTAACTGACAGTGTAAATTTTTTTTATACTGACAGTGCATTTCAATTAAATCCTTGTTTAAATAGTAAATTTGGAAAATTTTCAAATGAATGAATTTAATGAAATATTTTGTCGGTTAGATTCGAGTAATTTCAAATATCACCTGAAAATTAAAAATTTGAAATTTATTTCTTACTATATAGTATGTGGATCTCAAGTCATTTACTTATAACTCTTTCATTCAAATTTTACAATTCGTTTTTCTAAAATCACAAATTAGTCGCTATAAATTTTGAAAAAAAAACGGTCTCTATAACTTTAAGAAAAACAAAACAGGTTTCTAGTTTTTTTAAATTTGTTTCCTATTTTTTTCATAATTTAATAACGAGTTTTCAACTTTTTGAAATTTCAAATTTGAGCAAAATATTTAAAAAAACTCACATTTTGTATAACTTTTTAGTATAAATTTTTAATTTTCTATTAAATATAGTTCAACAAAATTTATGAACAATATTTTAATTAATAAATCTAAACATACAAAATTAGAAAGGAATAGAATTCATTTGAAATATTTATTAGCAATTTAATTCATTTTTTAGTGACAAATTATTTGTGTTGCAAGTAAGTGACTTGCAACACACCACAAACAAACGGTCACATATTGATAGTTTTTGAAATATTTAATATTTTTTTTGATTTCGTATCTTAATTTCGAAATTTATTTTGGTGACTTACAATACTCTTTTTAAATTAGTGACATTGTGGTTTACACTATATAGTAGTGGAAATAAATTTTTGGAGGTACCACGTAGAAATATCGGAACACAGTTTTTAATTTAACAAATTATAAATAGATAAATAGATATACTAACCATTTCTTGTAATTGAATGAGATAAATTTATCAAGTTTTTCTCTCTAATTTCATTTAGAATTGTGAATATGAATAGGATATCTCTCTCAATGCTCATTGCCTTGCAAAACAAGTAATCCCAAAAATATTTAAATTTTCTTATAATATCCAATTATCAAATTTTAACACATTCTTAGTTCCACCAACAATTTTTTATTACTATATAATCTTTGATCCAATAAAGAATCAAACATATCCAAGATACTCATTCCAACAACAAGGCCATTCTTCTCATTGGTATTGAAATTATAAGAAATATATAAAAATCATATGACATTACTAGATAGATTTAAGGAATATATATATATATATATATATATATATATATATATATATATATATATATATATATATATCATTGTAGATCATGAGAGTAATATGAAATTATATATATATATATATATATATATATATATATATATATATATATATATATATATATATATATATATATATATATATATATATATCATTGTAGATCATGAGAGTAATATGAAATCATTTCAAGGTGTAATTGGAATATGTCCAAAGGCATACATATATTTATAAAGAAGTTGGAAATCTGAACTATCCTTTCATGTAAGGCTATGAATCATGAATCTACCAATTCTTTCACTCAACAGCCATAAGGTATCGAATCATTCCCTACCATAAAAATTTGCAATCACCAATGTAGGCAGGCATGTAATATTTTATTCCAGAACTCATGAAGATATCATTAAACAAAAATTTATAACATTTAGACGCTTGGGTGACACTGAATTATAAGATAAATAAAACATAACCAAAGAAAATATTTGAAAATTCTAAATAAATTTTAAAAAATAAAACTTTACAGTATGTCTTATCAACTGGCAGTCTTAGAATACAATTTGTAAGTGAGGCAAGGAGAAGCATCAGTACATTCAAAGCCATTTTGTTATGACACATGTGCTCATACCTTAAAAACTAATCACTACTGAAATCTAATCTTTAACTTAACCAACTATACTGCCATCATCTAAATTCAAATTCATTTCTTCTTGTACTAAAACTGTATTCCAATGCTCAAAATTATGTCGACGCGGCCTTGTTTTGCCTCTTGTCCGAGCCTTGCGACAAGGATTAAAAATGATGTCATTCTTCTTTTGCCTCTTTTGCACATGCCAGAATTCATTTGCTAAACTTTCAAATGCTTTAACTGTCAATTTGCTGTTTCTACTGTTTTGTCTCCTCCTTGATTGTTCCAAAGGCTCCTCAATTACTCCCTCAGTAGCACATCTTAGACATGGATCTTTTGATATGAGGCCTTGCTCACCTTCCTCCGTTTTACTATTTTGAGACTTCAACGGAACCTGAGGTATGCTGAAAACGCAAGAAACACTCATGCATTGAAAACTCTCATTGTGACTGCTTTTTTCATCATTCTCTTCCACGCTTTTGTCTTCTGATAAAGCGGCCGAACTTCCATTCTGCTGATGGCTAACTGGATCGCAAACATTTCGGTTGCCATCTAGAAAGCTAGAAGACTGAGAGAATCCTACTTTGTTTCACCTTCAAGAGTTTTCTTTCAGGAAGTCTGTTGGTATCAATAACTGTTAACGGTGTTGACATCTGTTTAATGCTTTCAGACGTATCCTTGCTATGGTTTACTCTCCTAGTATATTTGTGCCCTTTATATCTTTTACCATCAACATATTTCAATTCCCTTAAATCAGATGGCTTTCCGCCAGGCACCAAACTTGTATGATCTTTAATGTAAGTAGAAGAACGAGGCGTGAGGTGACATTTACGATGATCGTCTGAGAAATCATCTTCATTTGATCCTCCTTCTTCAAATTCTTCTTCTTCAAGCACAATAGTATTTGGTTCAGCTACTACTTTGCTCAAGACATCCTCAACAGAATCAAAGTAATGTTGCCCTTTCGAATGTTTTCTCCTCGAAAACTTCTTAACACCGGGAATAAGAAAAACCAGATAATCTCGATTCTTTGGTTGCTCAGAGTGCCAACCTCTTGCGAGTAAGCGTGGCCAGACAGCTTCCCAGAATAGTTCATTACTTCTGGTTTTGCTCAGCTGAAATCCTCCAATCAGGAAGATACAAAGGAATTTGTGCCTGATGATTAGAACCTATTTTAGGAGTGAATTCATGATCGGTTTCACGCATCATGAAAATATCAGTATATTTCTTTTTAAAGAGCACCATCTGAAAAGAAAAATAAGAAAATAAATCTGATTTGAAGATATAACAAACACGAGCATTGCTAAGATGAGCGAACGAAGGAAGAGAGTGAAGGTGCCTGGTATGTTTTTGGGAAGGAAGTGATCAACAACGAACAAGGAAGCAACAGAATGAAATATTTCAGTTAGGTTTTAAAACACGCTGACTTCACTTCTCTTCTGTTCATTTAAAAAGAGCCAAAACTCACTTTTTCAGTTAGGTTTTTTCGCGTTTCATTTTAATTCATTTTAATTTCAATATTATTTTAAAATACTAGGTCAAAGGGAAACGAGTTTATTATTCAGTTTTAGAGTTTTATTTAATAATAATACATATTTGAATTTAAATTTTTAAAAAATTGTATCAGTATGAATAAAAAATTTATAAACAAAATAAATACTTATAAATAGGGGTGACAATCGAATCTATTAAACAAATATTTATCAAATCTATCCATTTAGAGTTGTGGATACATTCAATCCATCATTCACATTTTAAAAATTTAATAGATTATTTAAATTTCAATAATTTATTTTTGTAATAAATTTTTTTAAAAAATATTTAATAAAATAAATAATTTTATTTATTTTTTAATTTTTATTTAAAAGAAAATGTAAATTTATTTTAATTTGACAAAAAAATATTAATTAAATCTCTCTCTAGATTAGATAAACCGTTGTTTTTATAAAGCTCCGAGGAAGGTTATTAAAGAGATTACTAGTTTACAAAGTAATTTCCTTTGGGGAAGGAAGGAGGGGGAGAAGAAAATTCATTGGGTTAGTTGGAATAAGGTGTGCTTTCCGATTGATAAGGGGGGGTTTTGGTTTGCGTAGAGTGGACGATTTTAATTTGGCTCTCCTTAGCAAGTGGAGGTGGAGGATTCTTTCGGAAAAGAATGCTTTTTGGCTCAAAGTCCTAAAGGAGAGGTATGGTGATATTAATTTAAGGAGTGTCGATTCCGAGAATTCCTCTAATATGAAGCATCTTTGTTCTTTTTGGTGGAGGGATGTCATCGGCTTAGACAAAGGTATGTTGGAAAATTTGTTTATTGCTAATTGTAGATTTACAATTGGAAATGGGTTTTCTACATCTTTTTGGCACTCTTGTTGGTGTTCTAATGTTTGCCTTAAAGATAAATTTCCTCTTCTTTTTGATTTGTCTTGCCTAAAAGATGTTTCGGTGGCTTGTATGGGTGGAACTAGTAGTGAGGGTTGGATTTGGGGGGACTTTGGCATTAGAGACCATGGTGAGGTAGGTGTTGATTCCGATTTATTGGAGTTGAGGGAGGTTTTGCACCGTAATTGTCCGACCTCGTTGGAGTCGGATTGGGTGCGTTGGGAGGTCAATAATTTTGAGACCTTTTCGGTTAATTCTTTTTACTCTCTTGTTAGTTTTAATCGGATTCCTTTCGGTCCAAGTGAGTTGTATGATGAAGCTTATTCGTTGGTTTGGAAGGGGAAGGTTCCTTTTAAAATCAAGCCTTTGGTTGGAGGTGTTTTTTAGATAGACTTCCAACTAAGGACTCTCTCTCTTATAGAGGTTGTTTTTTCCCGAATAGTGATTTGAAATGTGTTTTTTGTTTGACCGGAATTGAATCTTTAAACCATATTTTGTTGGGTTGTCCGGTGGCTAAAATGGTTTGGAAGGAAGTGGTCGATTGGGTTGGTTTTGAGGAGGGTGGAGGTTCGGTGCTCAAGGAGAGTTTCTTGAGGTGGTTTTTCTTTTGCAAGAAGAATAAGGTGGGGAGCGGAAAGGAGGGGGTTATTTGGTTGGCGACATCTTGGTCTTTGTGGATGTTGAGAAATGGGATTATTTTTAGTAATGATACTTGAAATATTTTTGATGTAGTTTGGAATGTCAAATTGTTAATTTGGAGGTGGTCTATTATAGGGAAAATTACCACTTCCAATTGTAGTTTTTATGAGTTTTGTAAGCGCCCATTGTACTATTTGTCGTAAGGCATAATTGGTGGGTAATTTTTCTTTGGCCGAGCTCCGTCTCGCTTTTTGTATGTGGGTTCGAGAACCCCTTTGTTCTCGGTTTAATGAATTATTTGTTTACTAAAAAAAAGATAAACCGTTGTTATTAAATTATTTATTAAATAATTATTATAACCATTAACCTTTCTCTCTCACTTCCTCTTTCTCAATGAGTAATGTTCTCCGAATCAACTCTCATTTATTTTATATGATAGTTATTTGTTTATAATTTTTTTGTTGTTGATAAATATGTGTTCATAATTTAAAATAAAATAATGGGGTTTCACATACAAGAGGAATTGTGGTTGATAAATATATTTAGTTTCATGAAAAATATATAATCAATTGTAAGATTTATATGGCGGCACTTGTATACTCTAACGACAATGCATGAGGCAACTGGAAAAAAAGAACGGTAGTTTCAAAATTGCGAAGAATAAAAATCATATAAAATAGAGAGGAATTAATAAGAGCAAGAAACAAAAAATTGGAAGAATTAATTTTGTCATTAATAATTTAATCATAGAAATGTATTTGTTCTAAGAGTTATTGTTTATCTTCTAATTATATTACAGTATACAGCTTTATGTATATTAACGAAATAAAGTTTAGGCACATTAAAGAAATGATAGAAATTTGTTTTAATTTTAACAATAAAAAAAGAGAGAGAGTGATTTTATATTTTAAAAAATTGCAATCCAAAATATTATTTTAGAGAAATTAAAAAAAATTGTAAAACTAAAAAAATAATTACGTAAAACATTTAAATTTTTAAATTAATTAATTTTATGAATGGATGAATAACCCACTCATTAAAAAGATGTTAATGGATAGATTAGATGGATTATATCCTTAATTGATAGATTTGATTGAATTTTTTAAAAAAACGTTTTAGTCACTAGTACAAAAAGATAAATTTACACCCGATTTTTATACAATTTACACCCGTTATTAGAGGGTGTGAATTCAACGGGTGAGAAATGTCTAACGAATTTACACCCGTTTAAAAACAGGTGTAAATACATGCTAAGTTACACCCTTTTTTAAAAAAATAGGTGTAAATTGTTACATATATACATTTAAATCAAACAAATTTACACCCCGTTTGATAAAAATCGGGTGTAAATTAAATAATACTTACTATGAATATCAACAAATTTACTCCCTATTTTCTTTAAATAGGGTGGAAAATATGATATATTACACCCTCTTTTAGTCATCACGGGTGTACTATATGATTGTTAAATTCTATTTACTTCCATTTACACCTTATTTCATTTGGTATATTACACCCGATTTTAGCTATCACAGGTGTAAAATATGATTATTATATTATATTCAATTCCATTTACATTCTATTTCATATGGTATATTACAGATCATGACTAAAAGAGGAGTTGGAAACATGTTTCTTCAAAATAAAACTGCAGTTAACAACATTCAACCATAAAATTCTGGAAATGCTAGATCAACATGTCACATTGTGAAACATAAATTAAACAAGATCCTCAAAGTACCATTGATTCTACAAGCTAAAACGAAGAACCAATTACTGCAACGGGAAACAAAGATACCATAGTGCAAAACACAAGGACAAAACTCAACTAACGCCACAGGTTCTTTTGAAACATATATGTTTCTTTGTATGTATATATATGTAGCAGCAGTTAAACTCCACCAACAATGACGAGTGGTTCAGTTCATGGACTACGAGGAGAACGAGCGCGGATTGGTGTCTTTAACGGACTCACCCTGCACACTAGACACAAGAGTGGTTGAGATGACATTATAAGAGTTACCTGAAGTTTTAAGAGCAGTTGAAATCAAAGATAAATCAAGCTAACCTTATAGGCAGAGCACCCAAAATCACACCACTGCAGCTTATGGCGGCAATTGCACTATCAGCCTGAAAGAATGAAGCAAAGAAAATCTTCAGACAGCTAGCAAACAACGAACGATGCGCTAGAAAACAAACAGTAGTGAAAAGAAATATTTGAGACAACTGCTCGTGCTAACATATATGATATGGCCACAATATATAACTCCACTAAATTGAAATTTGCATGCTAAAAACAAAAGTCAAATGGGTTTAAAATTAATAACTCCAAGAATTCAAACTAGGGAAGCCCAACCATGGATGAGTAATGACTATGAGCATATTCGGGATAAAAAATTGCTTCTATTTTAGAAGTTTCTACAATCAAAGAGTGAGAAATAGAAAACTTTACATAAGCTCGAAATAAGTTGTTTATATAAGCTATTCCAAGAAGCTTACGAAAATTCGTTGAAACAGGATTATATGGCCTCATAAAGCTAACATCATAAATTTCTCTTTCCTCTTGATTATTTTTCAGGGCTATTCTAGCAGGCAATGTGGAGATACAATTACGAAGAAACACGATTACTGACAGAAGAACAAACAAAATGCAGTTGTTTTCGGGAGGGAAGGGTGACAACATTAATGCAAATGATAACTCGAAAGTACAAACCAAGCAGTAGCACTTAATTTAAGGGCTATAACTTCAGAAAGCAACAGAGGATGTTTAAATTAAAATAGCTAAGCAAACTAGAGTTGTTCAAACAAAGATAAGATGATTGTAAAGCTCGTGAGTAATACCACTGAGAACTCAACAAATACAATCCGAGTTGAATTAAGTATAAGTGATGTCTTATCAATCCAATACAAAAAGTACAAGCAGGGTGAAAAATCATTTGATCTGCTACTTGGAAAATATATTCAACAGTTCAAAATCATTTGATCAAATTCTAAAACAGTAACAAACAAAAACTCACAATATCAACAAAAAGCAATGGTGAGAAAACGAGAATAACACTAACATTACCAGGATTTGTTGACTAGGGAAGCATTTCCGGCATGAGGAGCAAGGAAAAGTGGCGTGAAGTCAGAGAAGAATTCCTTACACCCGAATAGAACCTGGGTGGACGATTCATGGATCAGAAGTAATTATATGCTTCTATTCTAGTCTTTAAAGTGACGGGGCCAACAAAACTGATGTCAACCGAAGATTTACATTATGAATCTAGACATATGTATAAAATGCATATAAATTAGAAGTTACAGGAAAAATAATTTCATTAAAGAAAATGAATTGAGGACTAAAAACATGACACATAAACTGTCTGCAAGACTGCTTCCATTAGGTAGTATCAGTATATCACACACACACTATATTGAAATCTAATTTTGAATTTCTCATACTTTTTAAAGTTAGTAAAAATGTTATGTTATATGATGTGGCACTATCATGTCTTAGATTATATGTAGGCCTTTATTTGGTTACAATATTTGTATAGAAGTTTTAATATAAATTAGAAAAGAAAATAATATTATGACTACTTTGGAAAATGATAGTAAGACTCATTTGGCTCAAGTTATTGTTTATTTTACAAGTCACAGTTTGAGCCATTATTTATTAAATCATTTTCAAACCAAATGAATGATATACACTAGAGAATGTTGACATACAAGCATATATGTGTAGTGAATTATACAGTTTCCTCAATACTAAAGATCTAATCATAAACTGTATCATTTCCTTTCAACTGAATAAAACACGCTATCAATCATAAGCATAAGATGAATACTATTATACTAAGTAAATCACTAAACATCAAAACTAAAACCACAAGAAAATTTCAATATCTATAACAAATAATTTAGTATATTTTCCCCTGCGCATCAACTAACAAGACATCCCCAAATTCCAAACCTCCATCCAAGAAAAATTTCCAACAAAATGAAGAAAATTACCTGTTGAAATATTTGTACATGATTTGGGGAGCTTTGATTGAAGCGCCGATCAAGTTACCTGAGGTTAATTAATTTATCCTTAAACAAGTCTTAGTCATTATGTTTATCTGAAAAAGTCACTAGGTATATCTTTAATCTTGTATTTAAACATATAATATTCGAATTTCTAGGCCTAATATAAACAACAACAAAACAGAAAAAACTCTCACATAATCCATAAGAGGAACTATTTTATATGGAGTTGATTTTTCAAAATACTGGAAATTGAGATGACCCAATCAGTCATCCAGATTCCAGAGATTCTTTTTCTCAAATGTTCCCTCTTCTAATTAATTCCATAGCTTATCAAACTCGTTATCATCGATGTCAGAATTACTAAAAGAATGACTTGTCTCACTATCACTAAACTCAATTTCTTCCCTGCAACACATGATCAAGCCTACTTAAACATTAAGTAAAAATGCTTGAGTTATGACTTATGATCACTAAGGTTTAAAAAACATGTACCAATGTAATAATGAACACAACATTGTGGTTTTTAATGTCTTAACAATAACGAACCCTCTTAAATCAAGGTTGCATCAATTGTGCAAATCTTTATAACTGAACAACAATAAAAAATCTTGCTAGATATTATTTATAAGATATAATTAAACAAACCAAATGATTTAAGTGGGAAGATGGTGAAACACTAAAACAAAAATCAAACGATTTCCATATATTACCACATATCACTTAAAGTGAAATACTCAACTGGTTCTTTCTCACATGAATCCTATAACCGGTCAATTTTTCTAATCTTGGAGAGAACGGAGCATAATGGATATGGCTCTCAGATTTGTGTTAGGGTTTGCGATTTAGATCTCGTAAATTTGAAGAAGCAGATTCAAACAAAATAATAACGAGTGCCAATGATAGGAAAAGCTAATTTAGAGTCCTTACTTTCGATTTCAAGTAACGAAGAACCTTGAATCTATGCGAGATATGGGTGGTGCTCACGTGTTTGTTCATAGTGTTGCTCGCAGACGGTGGCATGCGGAGGGTGGTCGGTGGTGCTCGCAGACGAAGATGGTAGTAGTACGAGTAGTTTGTGGTCGAAGAAAATAGTTTTGACTGTTGAGGCTCCTTGAAGAGAAGAGAGATTCAGGGATGATTGAGATTTAAGTTTAGGATTTTTTTTCCAGAAAAATAGGGTTTTTGTTTAGGTGAAAAAATTGATTCTTTTTTGGAGTAATCTTACGGTAAGTAAATTAAAAAATAGTGTTATTTTTTTTTTTATTTCAAGATTTACATTCTCTTTTAATATATTGAAAGAAATAAAATTTTTATTATAAATACTCATTTAGTTTTACATTCATTTTTTTGAAAAAAAGAGGGTGTTTAGTGTAAGATGCTAAAACTTAAAATCATATTTTATTTATATAAATATCAGATTTTTTATATTTAAACCCTTTTTTAATATAACACGAGTAATAAAAAATTAATTTACATCTATTTTTCTTTAACGGGAGTAATAGCGATATTATTATAATAATGATTTTAATTTATTATAATAATATTTTTAATTTATACCTTTTTTTTTTAAATAAGGTGTCTATTGTCACGTATTGCTACTATAAATGACATTTTATTTACAAATTTGCCACAACGTTTATTATTTACACCCGTTTTCAGTATAATGGGTGTAAATTTTAAAATTATATTCGTCACTTTGCACTAGTGAGTAGATTGGTAATGGATTAATGGATTGTTTTGATTGGTTCGTTGGAGGCACATGAGATGAGGATTGTCGAAAGGAAAGGTGTTCAAGATTCTATACAAGCTCTACAGGCTCAAACATGGAAGAAACATGGTGGTTCCAATAAGTTCAAGGGCAAAAGAGATAAGACTCATAGCAAGAAGTCTTGGTCGAATTCTCAAAAGCATAAGGTCGATGATATGGCTTATGAATCCTCGAAAAGAGGAGAAGGAAACTCCTATCAGAAAGACAAAGAAGAGAAAAAAAAGGTGTGCAGTGATATAACTGTGAAAAATAGGGTCACTTGGCCAAGAACTGTTGGTACAAGAAAGGCAAGAATGAAGGAGAAAACCTTGCACGCCAAGATTCAGATGATTCTGACGACATGGTGGTTATAGCTGTAGTTGCAGATGAGCATGTCGACACCAAGATCTGGTTTTTCAACATAGGTTGTTCGAATCACATGATTGGTCGAAAAGTGTGGTTAGTAGATTTTGACGAGTCGAGGAAGAGCAAAGTCAAACTTGTTGATAATAGCTCGTTGCAAGCAGAAGGTACTAGCGACATATTTATTCAAAGGAGCAAATGAGCAAAATCTATGATCAAAGATGTACTATATGTACCTGGAATGAAGTGTAATATGCTAAGTGTTAGACAATTGGTCGAAAAAGGTTTCTCAGTGGTAGTTGGAGCCTCGGAACCATTCGACACTCTGTCACACCCTAATTTTTAACCCTAAGATTCTACCTCCTTTTGCATCATCTTGCATCATTCTAGGTCAATCATTCACATAACTAACCATTTTATCAAGCTTTGTTTTGCTTTGCTTTTCTGTGAATTAGGGTTTGTGCCAAAGGAGATAAGGGACTGATCAATCAAGTCTTGAGGGGACCATCAATCAAGCAAGCTCTCACATTCCTAAGAGGCTCACTTCCATCAAATTTCAAGGACAAAATGGCCTCACATCAAGCTCTTTAAAGATTCAATTGCACCTAATCAAGAATTAGGGTTTCCTCAGTCAAGATCAACTGCACATTTAGATTTTTGGTCAAGACATGGTCTCAAGCCTTGGGACATGATTCAAGGATCACCAGGACATCCATGAGGTCCATTTGAGGTCTACAAATAGCCCAAAAGATTGTTGTTGTTGAAAATCAAGAGTTGGAGATTCATCTGGTCAAGAAAGTCAACTGTAGCTCTATAAAGTCAGGGCTTTGGATTTTGAGGTCAACCATGAGCATACCTTATTACCTTGAGTGTTGTTATGTGTTTGGATCAAGAAAAAATCAAGTAAAAACATAAAATCAAGAGATTTGAAGAATTAGGGGTTTGTTTGAAAATTTCTAAGTATGGAAAATCTCCATTTCTAGCCATCTTGCAACATCCATAACGTTTTCATCCTTGATCCAAATGGAGCAAACTTCCTATCAAATTAAAGAGGACATCATGTACTACACGTTTGAAGAAGGAAAGATGTTCAAAAGATTCATAGATTTCAAGTTATGAAGGCTCAAAGTTAAGAAAAACTAAGTTTTAGAAATTTGTACTTAGAAATTTTTCTAAGTATAGAATTTCAACATGGAGGATGACTTTTCAAGGCTTTCTTTCACTATGATCCAAGTTTCATCTCAATTTTCTTCCAACATGAAAGTTGTAGAGCATTCTCCAAGCTTTCTTTTGAGTACTAGAACTCCTCCATTGAATGTGTAGAACTCAAGTTATGAAGTCACCAAGTTAGGGTTTTCATTATATCAAATTTAGCAAAGCTTTGGAAACTTCATGGACCAATCTTCCAAGGGTTTTTTCACTATGATCAAGGCCCCATCTCATTTTCCCTTAAACATCAAAGTTATAGAGCTTTCTTCAAGCTTTCCATCCATTACAAGAACTCCCTCATTGGGTTAATAAATCTCAAGTTATGGTCTTGCAAAGATAGTGTCACCAAGTTGGCAAAATGACCTCATGACTTAGAATTTTCTCAAGTACCTTGGATAGCTTTGGGGACACGATTTCAAGGCTATTTCCCACCTATATCCAAGCTTCATTCCAAGACTAATCCAACATGCTTTTGTTCTATAATCTTCCTAGTTTCTTTTGAGCATAAAATGACATGATTTGGTGTTGATTTCATTGAGTTATGATCCATGGAAGTGGTGGGCACGATTTTGGTTTCAAGTGCACCATTTGATGACATTTTGTAGTGTTCTTGCAGCATGGCCCTCTTACTCAATTTGCATGACCTCCTTGTGTCAAAAGCCACTCTTTTCCCGTTACCAAACCTTATCCAAAATGTGCCAAACCACCTATGTACCTTTCATATCCTTCATGAGCAAGTTATGCAAAAATGAGAAAGGGACAAACATCCAAAACTTGCTCACTACTTATGTTGCTCCACCCTACTCCTATTCTGATCATTTTCTTGTACCAATTGACAACCATACAACTCTACCATATTTCATGCGTACACCATCATCTACCGTTCATGTTTTTTTTCAAATTTCACAAAAATCTTTCACCACAACATTAACCATAATAACAAGTGTTTTACTCACCACAAACCCTCATATTTAAGCAAAATAAAATCCTAGAGTGAGGGGGAGATCATTCTTTCAGCAGCCAAACCCTAAAGCTCTCTCTTTTCCTCAAAAATTCCATTCCTTCAAATCTCACTCTCCTAAGCCGGTTTCTTCATTTTTCCATCACCATTCTCATTCTCCAAGCTCAAGGAAGGAAGAGGAGGAATCTAATGGAAGGTTAAAGCAAGGCCAGGGGTTGTAGATCTCCTTTTTGGGTAACTCTTCTTCTTCCTTTTTCTTTCATGCTATACGTTCATTTGCTTTGTTTGTTGCATTTTTTGAACCTCTGGGACGATGTAGATTATTATGGTGGAAGTGTTGTTCTTGTTTATTGATGTTTCACTTTGTATACCTTAGATTTGTGCTTCGTTTTCACCTTTATAGAGTGTCTAAAAATGAAAACAAATTCCATATTTGGATTCTACGTGAAAAAATGAGTGGAACAGTGTCTTTGCTTTTGCGTTTTGATGCGTTTTCATGT
Source organism: Lathyrus tuberosus (assembly GCA_022829125.1). NCBI lineage: Eukaryota > Viridiplantae > Streptophyta > Magnoliopsida > Fabales > Fabaceae > Lathyrus > Lathyrus tuberosus. The sequence goes on along the minus strand of JALAZF010000111.1, from coordinate 4,574,868 downwards.
TGAGCTCCGATGAGGTGGTCGGAGAAGACGACTGGAGCCCAGGCTTCGGCGTCACTGTGTTTTGCTGATGTGTAACATTTGAATCATGTTTGACTGCTTGTGTGTTGCCTGCGTGTTGTCCACATGGTGCTGACTGGATAAATGAGGCATGCCACGCGTGTTGTTTGGTTCTTGTTTCTGAAATGAACTTGGGGCTTGCTATTTTGCTCTTCACACCCCACATTCTTAAGCCCATCCACGCTATAACTTGTTTTTTGTTCATTCTCATTTTACTTCAGCACCCCCTGTTTATTTCTCATCTTTTTATTTATTTCATTTTCTTCCCTTTTTGATTTCAAATTTATTTTTGATGTTCCATTTATTTTAAAAATACCAAAAAATGTGTTTCTGATTATTTGATGTCTTGTGATATTTTTCACAATTTTTTTTTTTCAATTTATTTTACTATTTTATTTTGAGTTATGTTTAAAAAGGTGTTTCCATTTTTGCCCTTAGATTAAGGGTTTTTCTTTTGATGCTTTACACACCTTTCCTTGAGCCAATGTTTTGCTATGTTTTGATACTTGATGTGATGATGTTTGGTTGCTTTTGTTGGGCTTTGATGATACTGTTTGGTATGCTTTTCATTTGATTATTTGTGACCCTCGATTTATGCTCGACTTGTGAAGTATCCTATCTTGTTGGTTGGTTTTGTACATGTTCTTGTGCCTTTCTCTTAACACCCTTTTGTACACACACAATTGAGTTTATGAACATGAGTTTGGGCTTTTGATTGGAATTTATTTGATCCATAAAAAATGTACGAAAAAAGTCCCATAAAAAACGAGAAAATTTAAAGAATGATATACCTTACCTATTATTTACAAAATCCCCTCTAATCCCAGTAGGGATAGAAGTAAAAGAAGTTATGGAGTTTGCGTTGAGACCTAAAGTAGCAAAATAATCAGCACAAGAATTCTCTTCCCTAAATATGTGCGAGATAATGAGATTGTTGAAGTTAGAAGGGCTAGTACTCTCCAACCATTTATTCCGGAGGCCACTAGGAATCAATCTATGGTTAGAGCAAGCTTTGACAACCAATGTGCAATCCATTTCAATCCAAAACTTTCGCCAACCATGAGACTTGGCAATATCGACCGCTCTCAAAACAGCCATATATTCAGCAGACAACGACGAATTAGTGTGAAGTTTCTCAGCAAAAGCAAGCAAAAAATCCCTATTATTGTTCCTAAAAATGCCTCCACAACTAGTGGAATTAGAATTCAAACAGTACGCATCGTCACAATTACCTTTAACCCAACCCGAGTTAGAAGGCCTCCACAAAACTTCAACTATATTTGGAGCACGAGAAGGACGAATAATAACTCCAAAGGCTTTGATCAGAGCAAAATCCGAAATTGAAATGGACGAAATATTAGAAGCATTATTAATGGACAACATAGTTTAATTTTGAATGATACTGATAAAGTTCCTTATGTTCAGATTCAAGTCATCAAGTTTTAGGTTATTCCTGACAGTCCAAATTTGGTTTATCATAAAGATGCACACAACCTTCACCACAAGACCTGATTGATTGGAGTCAATAGTATTACAAAGATGCAGGCGGTCGGCCAAGCACTTAGGACTAGCATGAATGTCAGTTTCCTGTAAGAACCATTGCCACAAAGTTTTCGCAAAGAAGCATTGGAAAAACAAATGATCAGTATTTCCCTCACTAGCTTTACACAAGCATCAAATGAAAGCCAACTGAATTCCTCTGGAACGAACCAAAGCCTCGGTTGGGATTTTGGCATGAGCTAGTCGCCAAACAAACAACGACCTGCTAGGCGGGATATCACGGCACCAAAGGTTTTTAGTCCACAGACACTCTGCAAAATAACCTTCCTTGAATAGGTACGCCTATTTGCAAGATCGCATCCCCATCACGCTATTATTCCACACAAATTAGTCTTGCAACAAATCGAAATTTGAAGGAACAGAGGGGGAAAATTGGACAGAAAAAGAAACCAAGAATTTCACTCAGCAATGAACAATTAGTGTCCATCCACAATAAAATCAGCAGCAAAATAATTAATATTTATACCTTTAGAACACAAGAAATCAATTGAGGTGTCTTGAAGGAGAGCATGATCACACCAAGCATCAGTCCAAAATTGAATATTCTGACCATTGCCCAACTACCACCTCGAATTATTGTTTAGCACAGTCGCCTTAGCTTTAATGCCAGTCCAAATCGACAAAAATATATGGTATTTGATGACCCCATTTTTCTTCACAACCCGATTTTGAAGGAGTATTACCCAATCCTCCTGGCTAGATCTCATCTGCCACAAAAGCCAAAGGTTAGTAGCCTAATTTAATCTCACTAAACATCGAATACCTAGGCCATCATTATCAAAGGGTCTGCACGTTTTCTTCTAAGAAACCATGAAGAGCTTTCTTTTATGAATATCTCATGTCCATATAAAGTTTCTACAAGCTTGATCGATTTTTATAAGTAAAGACTCCGGCCAAGAGTATATGTTAATAGAGTAGAAAATCATGCTATGAACAATGGATTTCACAAGAGTCAACCTTCAAGCCATTGAAAGCAACACACCCTTCCAAGCTGCAAGCTTATCAATTATTCTATAAGAAATGGGCGATAAATAGATGGACTTGAGACGACCTTTGAAAATTGAAATCCCTAAATAATTGAATGGAATGACCCCTTTACAGAAAACAATATTAACTATTATTCACTCAAGCTGCGACTGAGTGATCGAACCCAAAAAAAAATAAAAGATTTGGAGAGATCGATGCAAAATGTTGGGATTAAATTTCAAAAATCTCGTCAGAAGAAGGGACCAGCGTGAGAAGGGAATTCATATGAATAGGCCCTGCAACACAGAAGATATTAGTAAAATAATCGACCACCAACGAAGCCATTTCCCCAGGATCTGTAATGTAAGAATCACCCACTTTAAGAGTGGTGATGACACTATAGAACCGCTTGATCTTAGCCATTTTATGAAAAAAAATCCGTATTTCTGTCGTCAGATACATGCCATTGCAACTTTGATTTCTCTGCCCAAAAAACTTCTTGTATAATATAATTCTTTTCCAATTGAGTGAAGATAGTTTTTTCATGCTGTCTAAGGATGTGCAAATGACCTTCAATATTAATACTAGCTACCATACTTTTAACAAACTATGCCACATCATAACTATGATGAGAAAATATATTGAGAAATATTTCATCATTATATAAAACTCTTTTAAATATTCCAATTAAATATGTTTTAAAAGTCATTTTTATTTAACTCAATATATCATGATACTTTAATTTTTTTGACATAAAATAAGTATGTATAAGGGTTAACATTAATTCATACTCATTATGTGGTATAACCACATGAAAATAAAAAATTTACGTCAAACATAAATATCATACAAACTATACATATTTTTAACACACATGAAATGTGATCACTTTTACTAATTATGATATAAAAGTTATAAGATATTTCTAATTTGTGCTTTATTAATATTTCATTATGCTATGCGCATTCTTTTGAATTTTCTTTGTAAATAACTTTTTTAAAAACTTTTTAGATATTTTACATTCTATCTCAATTATTTTTCTTTTATTTTATTATTATATTTATTTGTATTCTAAAACTAAAATCTATAAATAAAGGTTAGAAAATACGGAGAGTTTTTTTTATATTGTGTTTCCTCTCAATTTTATAAATGCGTGTGTTGAATTGAGTAAACTTTTTCATGTAATTGAATTAATGTTAAATAAGAAATGAGAAAAAAAATGATGTTTGATAATATTGTTACACATTAGTCTGATGTTAAAAAAGAGAATGCTTAGCAACACCAGATTTTTATCTTTTGTGTCATGTGTCTTAACATAAAACGTCCGCAATATTCCTTCATTTCTAAAATAATACATAATGTTTATTTAACTCAAATAGTAAATTGCACTTTTCATAAATAAAAACAGTAATTATTAGTTTTGATTTTATATTTTTTATTTAAAATTTTTTGAAAAAAATACTAATTTGTATTTAATTTTAAAAGTGAAACTTAACTAAATTTGAATAATATAAATAATAAATATATTAAAATAATAAGTTAAATTATTGTTCAATCGTGTTTTTATTTTTGTTAGGTTATGTTATATAAGATTTTTTTTGTTAATCTAATTTATTTATCTAAAAATATAATAAAAGTAATTTAAAATATATATAATTAATAACATTTTAAAATTTATTTCTTATATTTGTCTGAAACACAATTTTATTTTATTTTTTAATATAAAATCTTTCCTCTATCTTAGATTAATATGTTTACCCGATCTAATACATAATTTTATTATTATTATTACAAAAAATATATGCATAGTATACTAATTAAACAATAAAGAATTAACTTTATATAAACAATCTGAAACTAAGAGTGTAAGAGTACAATCTTAGAGCAAGAAGATTAAGTGTGTAGAATTGATTTAATGTAAATCAAATTGTATATATTTATTGTTTTTCATTCTTTCAAATTAAATAACTTAACCCAATAAATTATAAGGCTAACAAAAACAAAAGTTCCAAAATTCAAATCATAAGGACAAAAAAACACAGCAAACACAATCTAAAGAATGTTAAAATAGTTGATCTCTCAAATCTCGTAATAAATTTCTCTATTTTGTAAGACTTAGGAAGAACGTCCTTGTTCACTACGTGACACATCTGTAATACTCTTTAAATACCATCTCTTGAATCATGTGTAAGAGTTTTTCTAACATTCCTTTTATGTCTTGAACCATGTATTTAGAATGTGGTCAATAAAAACAAGGATAATTCTTTGGAAATTGATGTTTACTGTAAATCTTCTTTATTTTGAATATTTTTAGTAAGGTAGGGTAATATTTGAGGTGGGTATAATTTTATTGTAATTTTTTTATTTTTTAATAATAAAGATGAAAAAAATAAATATTTAAGTTTTATATTACTTTTATTTTTTATTTTTTAAACCTTTGTTGGTGTTTTTTAATTATTATTCCATTTAAATAGGTTTAACAATTAAGATTACTTGAAAATGGAAAGTAACAATGAAACATATTTAAATAAAATATAAAAGTGACGAATATTATTAATTTAAAAATATTAAATATTTGTGTTATTCAATTAGTATTATTTAAGTTTAATTTATGTGTATTGAGAACCTAAAATAATGTATGACTATCACTAAATGAAAAGTCAATTATGTTATTAAAATAATTTTAAAAATTAAGAATGATTAGATAGAATTTACCTCAGTCATTAATTGACCGTATAAAATTATTTTACATTGTGCATATTTTATTTTTTTTATTATTTAATATAAAATATTAAAAATTAAATAAATATATAAAAGATAATTATTAAATAAAAATAATATGCACAATTGTCAATAAAAATATAACAAATAACTTATATAAACAAAACCTCTCTTCAATCCTATAAGTATATAATATGATATACTAAATAATAAGACAATTTCTTAACACACCATCCAAGTTTTTTATGCACCTTGTGTGCTTACAAAAATACCCTTCTATTCCGGATGTGCAAATTCGGACGCACCATTTTTTTGAATTTTTCAGTTTTATCCGGATGTGCACATCCGATAAAAGTTCGCATTTGGAAATTCGGAATAAAACTAGATGCAGAACACCAAAAATCTAACAATGTTTCTCACATTCATAAAATAAAACCGGGATTACATTTAGAAATTCGGCATTACATCAATAGAAATTTAAATATTACAAGATCAATAGCCCGGTGGACGCTTGCATATCTCTAAGATGTCATCGACCGTTCATCGGATTCTGACGGTCGCCTCGAACTCGAGCGGGAATCGTTCTTCGTAACCGAAAAAAGTTTGCCACATCGCTCTAACATCCTCTTGATTCTTGAGCTTAACAAAGCTGTAAGCGACGTTCCCTTCGTTGTCAACCGAAGGTGAACGATACTCAAGCTTCGCAACCTTCCGTTTGTCTCCGTAAGGTAGGAGATGTTCGATGTCGTCAATGATCTCGCCGATGGAGATGTCCCTCATTAGTAAAACGTGCGATCGCGTGTTTTGCCGTCGGTGTAGGAGACACTTGCAACATACCAACGAAACTTGATTTCATACAATTAAGACATTTTGAGTTTGTGTGAAAGATATCAAATGAAACCCCTAATTTATAGAAAACTTAGGGTAAAGTAATTTCTGTCTAAGTTCTTTCCGGATGTGCAGATACGGAAAAACCCTATAAATATTGGTTCCGGATGTGTATATCCGGAACTTTCCCGAATCTGCAAATCAGAATATTTTACTGATACATTTTTCAATCAGAATTGACTTTGTTATGCAACCAATTGCAATGCTTTCATTGGAATAACTTTAATAAGTGCATTAAAAAGGCATATGAATAAAAATTCAATATATTTCACTTCAAAAATGTACATTTTGTCGTACGATTATACAAAAGAGTTAAAACAAAAGTCTCCGTCTAAATCTATCGGAGCTTGACCTTTGGACTTTTTCGCATTTGATGCCTTTTCAATTTCGTTCAATCTTTCGAATTCAAGCATCCTTTCAACAAAACTATCCGGCCACGACTCAACAATTGCGGTTGCATTCGTCGCCCATTGCGGTGATTTAGGTGGTATGGGGCATCCGGGTTTCAAGATAACTTATACAAAATGGCTTGATTTCGCAAGCCATCTTCCGACTCCACTTGTTTCGCACCCACCGCGGGCTTAACCCGACTTCGCACATTCTTTGTTATGTGAAATCGACAAAGTAAAGCATTAGAAGAAGGAAAGACCTTTGCAACCGCATTCATCAAAGCGTTATCGCGCTCCATAACAATCGCTTTAGGCATTTGAACATGTTTCTTCAAAAGTGACCAACACATCTCCAATGCCCATGTAAAATTGTCCTTTTTTTCGCACTCCAAAAATGCAAAACCAACGGCATATGTCTTATCCGTAGACGTAACACCAACCATCTCAAATAATGGAAGTCGATACTTGTTCGTCTTGTAGGTACAATCGAGAATGAGCACTGTCGAGAACATGTTAAACAACTTTACGGAATCTGGATGAGTCCAAAAAATATCTCGGACCGTAACTCCATCATCGCGATATCTGTACCGAGACATGTAATTGTTATCATCCAACAATTTCAACAGTTGTTACATCTCACTTATATCTCCCCTAATTGCTTTGTTCGTATGATACCAAATGTTATACACTTGGTTTATATTTGCTACATTGTCGGGTTCCTTCCATTTCAACGTGGCAAGTATATTTTTTGGTTGGACAAAATTCAAGGTCACGTCGGCAATACATGTCTTCTCTTCCGACTTGAGCTGAGATACACTAGGATGACCTTGAAACTTTGAGCACAATTCGTGATTATGTATACCACAACGAACATTAAATCTCCATTTTTTGGAAGCTAACATGTAACCACCAATCTTAAAAGGGCACTCACATTTTCTACTACCGGTGTCGTCTTTTTTTAACTTCCGTAAAGGAACCTGATATTTCCCGCTTCTTTCGCACCTCAAAATTACAAAAGCCTTTCTTCTTTCCGAACCATTATCCGATCTTTCGATATTTACACCGAAGCCAAGCCCAATAGCCGTCCTACGAATATATGCGAGCATACTATCATGATCATCAAACTCTTGCTTGTTGTTAAAGTCACCACCGACATTAACCGACTTTACGATAATTCCTACAACTTTAGGAGAAATCGACGGAAATAATTCTTTTGAGATGTTATCGGGGTGCACCATATCTATTTTTAAACAATAATGGAACAATAAATATATATAACTAAAACCTATTAAAAATTGCTGAAAATTAAAATTCATAAGTTCCAGGCATTTTTTCGGATGTGCATATCCAGACAAGTTCATGCTCAATACGTACCAGATTTACACATCCGAAAGTAGCGTATCTTGTTTTTTTCCAAAAAGTAGATTGATAATGTGAGCAATGTAGTGGATGAAGTTGAATATTTACCTGAAATTTAATCTTCTCTTGCTCCCTTTGATTTGTTGCACCAAAATGTTGAAGTTTTTGAGTGAGAAATGGTATTGATTAAATAGGGTTTTTTAGGTTAGTGAGGGTGAGTGTGGAAGAAGAAAGGTTGAGAATGGGAAGGGGGAGTGATCATGCAGGTTCAAATATATCAACAATTATTCCGGATATGCATATCCGGAGACCTTCTGCATATGCACATCCGAAACAAATATTTTTTTTAAGGTCATGGTGCGTCCGGATTTACACATCCGAAATCAGGAGGTATAAGCGGAATTTCGTGCGGTGTTTAAGAAACTTGGGTGGTGTATTAAGAAATTGTCAATAATAATATTAAAGGTCTAAAAGGTGACAAATAACGTTAGGGTATAATTCACTGCAACAAAATAACCTAAAAGTGATCATTATGTTCTGTAATCATTTGTTTAGCTGCAACTAAGTAACATAAAATTTGTTTATATTAACTTAAAACAAGAAAGTTATACATATATATATATATATATATATATATATATATATATATATATATATATATATATATATATATATATATATATATATATATATACTCTTCTTAGAATAGATAAACATAAACTATCCTAAAAATGCATTGCAGATGTATTTTTTTTTATAAGCTAAATGATTCATTTCACAAGGGATATTAGGGGTATCCCAACCCACATACATTCAACTAACAAAGGTAGCCAAAACTAAACTAAAACCAGCAAAAACAGACCTATAAGAAAGTCCAAGGGAATTTACACCAATCATAGTAATTACAACTATACAGAAGGTTGCGATCCTTGCGAAGCCACCACCAAGACAAAAGAATTATCCGCTGTGAAACAAGATTTGGATTGGCTATTTCATCATTAAAAAGTATTCGATTTTGCGGCGTCCAAATGCACCAACAAATAGTAATCCATAATCCAACCGCATTTGACTTTCCTACCTTTCCTTTTAGTTTGCAACACCATTCACGAAGATGCTCACACCCCACTCCATGAAAAGTTTGATTCACATCCAGCTATTCACACATGTTATTCCAAATGATAATTGATTTGCAACAACTATAAAACACATGTTATGCATCTTCCTCAAAATTAAAGCAGAAAACACAAGAAGTTTCATGTGGATTTGTAATAACTCTGCGTCTTGCTGGATTACTTCGCGTCGCTAATTTGTCCAAAATAAGACGCCACACAAAGAGTTTTGTTTTCAAAGGTGAAGACCCCTTCCACACCAGTTTCAAAGCAACCTTGATCTCCAAATCAAGAGGTAGCAGATGTTATTAAACTCCAAGAACACGAATTAGGTAAAAATGCAAAGCTCTCTAATGCGGCATTGTTGATCTCCAATATAGTGGAGAAGGGGTGTTCCTTTAAAGTTATCACTCTAATGTCCATGTTAGTGAGACCACAAAGGTGAAACTTTGCAAGAGTGGATGTAATTGTACCTATTATAGTGCATAGACGAGTTTATATATGAAGAGCACTTAAAACCACTCTCGGTTGGTGCAATGCAAAATGCAGAGATTAAAATCCAATCGTTCTCTTGTAAAGCCCCAAATTGCTTTAAGGATTATCGACTGACCCTACAAACCAACATAACACTTTTCAACATGCTTTGTCCTCACTCACACGGTTTTCGAGAAACTTCCCAAAAGGTCACCCATCCAAATACTACTACGAGTCAAACCTTCTTTTCAAAACCAACTCACATTGTATTATCACAACTAGTACATTAAAACACATTGCATTTCACAAAAACTGGCTCTTTCACCACAATACATGATCAATACTCACATCAATGGTGAGACATTTGAATGTGACTTATCCGGTTTTAATTTTTGTAATACCTAAGTTACTCAGTTTATAACAAATAGACGATCAAATTTTTCACATTTGAAAGAAAGAATAGAAAAGAAGTTGTAGTGTGGTCCGGTGGCACAAATCATCTACAAAAGTCCAATTTTTTTTTCGATAACCAAGTCAAGTTTTATCAGCTAAATGTCTGAGATGATGAAGATGTTCGAAATATTTTTCTCAGTCATGAACATTCCGGGTTCAATGATATTGAGTTATATATTTTACTACAACAAAATAATTTGTCTCAGATCGTTGATCTGTCACAAGTTTTTTTATGAAATTGACAACGACGAACAAGCCGAAGTCGATGTTGTTGGCGAGGAAGAAGAAGAAGAGATATTGATTGATCAAATGGTGAACAATGACATTGTCGACCACGAGCAAGAGCCATTACCTATTAAGAATCAAGATTCTAAAAATGTGTTTTAATGAAGACAACAATATTCTACGACCAATTAAAGCTCTAAAAAAGGAATGGCTCAAGACAAGTACAATTTTTCAAGTTTCAAAGCATATCAAATGTCTTGAAGTTATTAAGAGATTGATCATGAATTATAAGGTATATGGACTCAACTTGTCTTTGCATATACAAGTATTCAAACATCAATCTTACTTGCCATGATTCATTAAAATATGTGTTTTAGAAAACCATCGCATTTCACATCTTTTCAAAAGTATTTTTCTGTTTTTAACACTGGTTAATCGATTAACCATTTGCCTATACAAATCTGTTAATCGTTAACCATTGAAAACTTTGAATTTTTTTGTATGTTGCAAGGGGTTAATCGATTAACCATTTGCTAGTACAAATGTGTTAATCGATTAACATGAAACAGTATGTAAAAATACTTTGTTTTTTCAGCCAAATGATTTTCAAATGTGATTTTTGAAGCATGGTATCATTTCATTGATTGCACTCATTTGTAGAGGTGCATTGTGTCTATATAAACACATTTATTTTCAAAATTAAACTCACCTCCTTTTTCAAATTTCATACATTCAAATTTTTCTCTGTACCTTTCAAGAAATTCTCTATGTGTTCAAAACCAGAATTTTTAAAGTGAAACTTTCTGCACTTAACCTTCATTGAAAAAGCATTCTAAGTTTCATTCCATATAACATTGAACACTTGTGTATCATTGATAATTTGCTTGTTCAAAGGAAAAGATCAATCTTAGATTGATAAGTGTATTCTACATATCACATTCTCGAAAACAATTCAAAAACTCTTGTTGTATCACATCTTATTTTTCCAGTATTGTTGGATATAAGATTGTTTAGTTGTTATCCTTACTATCCATGATTGTTGGAAGCAAGAAGTTCATTTGGAGAGGATTGTTCTCATTTGAACTTAGTGAAAAATTCCAAGAGGATTGTTTTTGGTTTATTAGTGATAGGAAGACTAGGATTAATCTTATATAGGTCACAATAATATTAAAAATCTCTTTCATGTTGAAAGGGGACTGAAGTACTCTCAGACTGTGAGGGGAACCAGGATATATCCTCGTGTCGTTTACTTTCCGCACTTTACCGCTTTCATAACTTTGAAAATAATCAGGAAAGAAAACTCAACAAAAGATAAAATCTGGAAAAATTTTAAAGTACCTAATTCACCCCCTCTTAGGTGTAAACTATAATTATAATTGGCATCAGAGCAGGTTATAGGAAACATGTTCCTACAAATCCAGTATGGCTTCCACAAGCGCAAATCCGGTTTTCAAGGATGGTGGTAGTAGCAACAAACCCCCACTATTTTCTGGCGAGTATTTTGACTTTTGGAAAATTCGTATGAATGCACACTTAGAGACACAAGGAGAAGGAATCTGGGAAACCGTTAAAAATGGTCCACATAATCTTGTTAGTGTCATTAATGGTGTTGGGACTCCAAAGGCTAAAACATCCTATGATGAAGATGATAAAAATAAAGTTCTTAATGAAAAAAAAGCCATTAACATATTGCAAAGGGCATTAAGTATGGATGACTTCTTCTGCATTTCCCAATGTAAATCTGCAAAAGAAATTTGGGATACTTTGGTGGAGACTCATGAGGGAACCGCTGAAGTTAAACGATCTAGATTGAATACATTAAGTCAAGAATATGAAAAGTTATGAATGCAGCCCTGAGAATCCATCATCGCGTTGCAGAAAAGATTCGTACATTTAACAAATCACTTGATTCAACTTGGTAAAACATTTTCTAATGATAAATTAAATCTTAAAGTTCTTAGATCTTTGACTAGAGAATGGCAACCAAAAGTGACGGCAATATTGGAAAAGAAAACTCTTTCTACCATGACATCCGTATCATTATTTGGAAAACTCCAAGAACATGAACTTGAACTTGGAAGACTTGAAAAACATGAGAATCAAGAGAAGAAATCCAAAGGCATTGCTTTGAAAGTAGATTCAAAAGAAGATCAAGATGATGATGCACCAGAGGAAGATGAAAATTTCATGCTCCTTGTAAAAAGACTTGTTAAGTTCCTTGGTAAAAATGACAAATCCTTTAATTATGCAAAAAGAAAGAAACATTTCAATAAAAGGAGGTTTCCACTTCTACACAAGATGTCACATGTTATGCATGTGGTAAGCAAGGTCATATAAAGCCAGATTGTCCAAAACACTCCAAGAAAGGTGGATTCAAAGACAAAAGGGAGACAAAGAATAAAAAGGCATATATTGCATGGGAATTCATCATCCAACTCGGAAAGCACCGAAAGTGCAAATTTAGCTTTAATGGCCTCACACAATTCAAATGATGAAGATGATGAGGTTAGTAATGTATTTTCTCTTTATGATAATGATACACAAGGTGCCATGAATGAACTCTTAAATGAACGCAAAGTATAGTACAAAACAATATCTTCACAAAAGAAACAAATTACATCTTTAAAAGAAAATGTGGAGACTATGGAAAAAGATGCAAAAGATGAGAAACAAAAGATTATTAGTGAAGAAAAACAAAAATTTATATGTAAAAATTGTGAATCACTTTCTTTCCAAATTGTTCAATTAAAAAGAGTTATTGAAAGATATGAAAAAGGACAAATTGGGTTGGAAGGTGTCCTTAGTCAACAAAGATATTCAAATGATAAAATTGGACTTGGTTATTCAAAGTTTTCCAAACCAAGTTCTAGTAAAACTATCTTTGTAAAGGCTAGTTGTAACACCCCAAAATGAGTAGAATATTTATTTAATTGATTTATTATAAATATTCGTATTTTTTTCAGTGAATTTTGATGAACTATTTTGATAACTGAGGTCTTGATTTTTGGGGTATTATGATGTTAAGGGGGATGCTGAAGGTATTTAGAAGTATGAGGATTATTAATATTATTTTGGTAATAATAATATGGAATTATGTGAAATATATCACTAATTATTATTATTATTATTATTATTATTATTATTATCATTATTATTAATATTATTATTATTATAAATACTTAAGAGAAACATTAGGGGCAAGATGGTAAAATTGGACAAGTTAAATGAGGACAATGTTGGAAAAGAATATTAGGGGTCCTAGGGGTAGGTTGGACAAAAAGAAAAGAGAGAGTGGAGAAGTTCAGTTGTACGATCGTAATTTGGAAAATAAAGCTCTAAAGAAAAGGAGAAGAAAAGCTAGGGCTCAAAGAGGTGTCGGAAGAACTAAAAGGGGAGAATTCAGAAACAATTTTCTAAGGTATGGGGAGTATTATTCATTATTAAAATTGATATAGGTGTAGAAGCATGTAGGTAGTGGGTTTCCGGGTAAATTAGATGAGTTCATGACGGAATTGGGGTTCAAGACGTGTTAGATATTAGGAATAAAAACCTATGTTGATGTATTATTGTTGATGTGTTATTTCTATGATGAAAAGTGATGAAAATTGGTCTGTTTGGTACTGAAATCGTAAGCCTTGAGGGACTGAACTGGTGCAGAACCGCAACTGCGAAGTTGCGGTTTCGCGCGGATTCTCCGGGAGAAATTCCAAGCTCGTCGGGCTAAGCGAATTCTCCTCAACCTCGCCGGGCGAAAGTGGAAACGAAGGGAAGCTGGGAAAAGGGTGCTACTGGATTTTGTATGAGAGTGTGGGATTCGCCCCTGCTTCGCCGAGCGAAAATAGAAGCGAAGGGAGAGTGTGAATAGTGGAGTTTCTAGATTTTGTATGGGGGAAGATATTTTGCTCCTGCTTCGCCGGACGAAACCCAGGCGAGCGCGCTACTTCACCGGGCGAGCTTCAGGCAAGCAGGAGCAGTGGCTTTATTTTAAATTCTTTTATTTCCTATCTTGTGATGCTTTGTGCCTTGATGTTTTATGATGACTTTTGATGCATGATGATGACAAGATAATATGATGTTTTAATTTTATGAATGATGATGCAATGTGACAATTTTATGACGATGACGATTATGACGTTTGCATCATGCATTCATAGCATTTTAGGACTTCAGTATAATGGTGGCTTCAATCCCATTGTGTGGATTGGGGTGTATGACGTTGCGCCGGTTCTTGTGTAGAATCGATCCTATTGGTGGGGATCTTTGGAGGGTGATGGCCCAGTGTCCATCAAACTTGACGAATTGGTACCACATGCATGATTCAATGTTGTGCATTTCATATTATGTGGCATTGCATGATTGAGAACGAATGATGTTGATGGCATGATTTTCATGGTGTATAATGAAGATGATGTATTAATGACGATGTTGTTTTATTATGATGCATGCTACCTTATTATTTCTTATCTTATATCTTATATAATGGTTTATGATTACTCACCCTGCCTGTTTGAATGTTACCTCCACATGGGTAATGTGCAGGTTATCCGGATTAGATTTTTGGTGCGTGAAGAGCTTACTTGAAATACTTTTGATTATTTTGGTCGAGTAGAGGGTTTTGCTCTGATATGTAACATCGGGTCGGGACGATTGAGTCGAACCATAGTGTTCTTTTATTGATGATGTTATGATGTTTCGAAGTTGTTTTAAACCTTTTTATGTTATAGCTTATGGTGCTTATGATGTTTTCTGCTGCGCAGTAAATGATTTAATCTTGATGTTTTAACCCGTGTTACGGAGCAGGATGTTAATAGTTTATGTTTTATGACGAAATGTGACGCCCTTTTGTGGGATTTTACTCTGATATGGTTGTTTGTATTCATCGTGGATGTTATTTGGGTAGAAGGGTATTACATTAGTGGTATCAAAGCAGGTCGGTGTTCGCCGGCGCGAACAACCGCTGGCCTTCCGTTGTAGGTTCGCTCGCGGGATTGGCCACACAAATCCCAGAACAAGGAATAAAAAGCGTATGTTTATGCTGCGTTTCAGTTTCTCAATTTTTTAGTGCAAGTTGTCACGCTGAAGTGACCTAGGTGACGCAAAGAGTTTCTTAACTGTCACGAGTTTGGATACAAAAGCGAAGAAATAAAGGACAGAAAGGCTGACCAAAAACAAAAAAGGCAATGACTTAAATTAAATGCTGAAAGTAAATTGCATTAAGTAAAATTGGACGCAATTGTACATTTTTTGCGGGAGTGAACTCGTTTCTCTCTAAGCTTGGTACTTTGAGTATTTTCCCTTTACAATGTGAAAAAATGCGACCTTTGAAAATGAAAAGTACAGTGCCTTATATAGGCCTAGAATGTAACTATTTGTGTATCCAAATGTCTTCCGAAGTTGACACATGGCACCCCAATTCTTTTTAACTTCCCATAGTCTTAGGAAGTTTCAAACTTTTCCCGCCTAAGCACTTGTCCTTGAAGTTGGGATCAGCTCTTCGCCTCATTTTCCTCCGACGCCGAGGCTTGTCGCCGTCCTTCCGACACACCTCTCTGCTGGTGTCGGATCGACACATTGATATGCCTTTTGCGCCGACGCGTTAAGGGAATCCTCGTGTCCCACCTGTGGTCGAAATCTCGTGTCAACAAATTGCCCCCCAAAAGGCCAGTTTCAACTTAATACTGTGTCGATGGAGAAATCTGGCTTTTTGGTTTCTTGCAGGATTTCAACGGCTTTTCTTTTGACGCATCTGCCAATCGTTTTGTCTTTTCTCTCAACACGTGGCAAACGCCGTCTGACATGATGATGGTAATCTCATTCCACGATTTCCAAGAAAAACGCCATGATGGCTAGTCTCGTCCAAGTCATGGGCCTCATTATAAATAGACTTTCTCAGGAACCCTTGTCATTTTCCATAACTCCTTCTTTACAAAACTGCTTATTTGCTCTGAGACCTAAACTTTGATTTCCTCTTCCTAAAGCTTTTACCGTCTCAGAGCACCCTTTGCGTTTCTTTCTTCCCAATGGCTTCATCAAATAACACTACAACTCACATTCCTCAAACCACTGGTAACAATCTGGTTGCGTACGTACTCTCTGAAACAGAAACACTCCATCCTCTTCCTCAATCATCCTCCGCTGACAGACGGTGGTGGCTAACTGGCACCGTCAAATGGTTATCCCATTCGCGGTGGAGAACAAGCTGTGTGGTTTCCACGACCCCCTTCCAGACAACAAACCTAATCCACAAGAACTCCAGAAGATCTTTCCTTGCTTCGACCAAACAATCCCACCTGCTTTCAAGAAAGGTGGCACCTTAGACCTCAAATACATGGCACCCAAATCTTGAGTTTTCAGATCCATGCCTACTCCAGGCAACAAAGACTACCTTTCCTGGCTTGACAGAGTCGAAGGGCAACACCAAAGGCAATGGAAAGAATACAGTATCTTCGACGCCATCCAACTCTCCAGAACTGCCCACAGGGTTAACCCTTGTTTGCTGCTGGCGTCGATGTATTTTTGGGAAGGATCGACAAATACGTTCCACCTTCCTTGCGGTATGTTCACGCCAACACTTTTCGACGTGGTGGCCATCACTGGCCTTTCGCCACTAGGTGAGACGTTCGACCCAACATTGGAGACGGACAACGCCTTCGACTTCGAGCGTGCTAGCTTCCAAAACTACATCAAAGACCATTATGACAAACACTCTAAAGAAGTCTCTGATGAGGAGCATATTGCCTTCTTGGCCCTCTGGCTGTCATATTATATGTTTTGCCCTGGCTCCTTGCAAATAGTCAAAAGTTTCATCAGTCTGGCCATTCAGATCCACAAAGGTCGACAAATATCTCTGGCCAAACTTCTGTTGGCCTTCCTCTACCATTCTTTTGGCCTGTCGGCCATGAGACTGAAACTCCTCCACCAAACCACTAAAGCTTTAAACATCTCAGGGCCTATGTGGTTGTTGCAACATTGGCTCAACGCCACTTTTGAGCACAAATTGGGATATCCAGCCTCTGCGACGATGGAGCGTCTAAACAAAGAGTGCTCTGTCGAGGGAATGCGACTTGCCCTGATGACCACCCAAGAAGCTCCACGACAGGCCCTCTTTAGGAGGTATCTCAGTATGTTCGTGGAAACCATCTCTTTCGTCCCTAACATGGCTCCATTTGTGGAGCGTAAGTTTAGGCCAGACTGGTTCAGAAACCCGTTTCCTGGAGTCTCACCTAAAGCTATTGTGCAGTCGAATGCTATATGGCGGGCGTTTCTCAATCCCACCATGATCTCTTTCCGCATCGAAACGGGGAACAATGGCTATGGTTTCATGAACTACTGTCCAAAGCTGGTGGCCCGACAATTTGGCCTGAGCCAGATGTTGCCAAAGTCCTTAGTGAGTAGGGGTGTTCATTGGTTTGGGCAAATCCGAACCAAACCGGAATCCAAACCAAACCATTGTGTTTGGTTTGGACATTTTTTTAGTTCGGGCAAAAACCGAACCAAACCAATAAAACCCAATGTTAATTGGTTCGGGCAACGGATTTCCAAAATTCTACCCGCGAGCCCGTCTACCCGAACTAATCATAATTAATTAGTATAATATATATCATCATTACCATGGAAACTAGAATGAGATATTCAACTTCAAGAAGAAAAAAATGAAATGTCATTTGTGATATGCACAACCAATATGGAGAAACAATAAAATTAAGAATTTTATATTATTTTGGAAAATTAGTTGATATAAGTTAATATTTTTAAAAATATTTTTGCACATTTGTTTCTAATGTACTCAATGAATCCAACCCAAACCAACCCGTTGTTTATTGGGTTTGTTCGGTTTGGGCTTTATCACAAAATTGTGTAAATCCAATCCAAACCAATCCATATATTTTTTATCGGTTTGGGTATCGGATTATCCCAAAACCGAACCAAACCGGTCCGCGAACACCCCTATTAGTGAGGCATCCTGAGGATATAGTATGGTCCAGCCGACGCTTGACTCAAGTAGGTCATAGGGCTTACATGAGGTTTGCCAGAGCCTCTCAACACCTGGAGTTGCCAGTTTTTTCCTTCCGGCCTACCTTTTTCACCACTCAAGAATTTGATGCTTGGTGGTTGGAGTATCAAACTCAAGCTTTCACTCCAAATCTTTTCCTGGCAAACGTGGTCAACGCTTTTGCTTCTATGGCTGGTGGCATCCCTAAACCATCGACTACAGCCCCTGTCATAGATGTTGACCCTGCAGAAGATACTTCGACAAAGGTAGACCCTGGACTTTTGATTTTGTTTGCCCATAGGTCTGAACTAAATAGTTTCAGCTTTGCTTTCAGGGGCGCAAACGAGAAACGGCTGCTGCGTCGACTTCCACTAGACCTGCGAAAAAACCCAGGACCAACCTTCTACAGGTATTTTTTATTTTTCTGTTCTCCTTCCTTGTCTTTCCTTTGTTCTCACATTATTTCTGCGCAGGCTTCTGAGAAAGTACCTTCTCCAGAAAGGACTAAATCGAATGAGAGCGCTCACTCTTGAGTCTTCACCGCAGCAGCTCCAGCGTCTCCTTCATCTACCCCTTTGGTGAGGAAGAAAAAAGCTTTAACGCGGAGGACACCTTCAAAAACCGGCGTTTCGACAGTGGCCCCAGTCGTCCCAAGAAATCTCGAGGACGTTTTTGAACCAATTCCTTCTGTTGTCCTTCCCAAGACAACAACTCATCCTGTGCAGGTATTTCCAACTTCATTTGTGTCCTAGACAACCCTGGGGTGACGAAGCTCACTGGCATTTTATTTTTTGCTGGAAAATGTGGTTACTTCGACCACTGTTGGTGAGGGTGATACTGAATCGGCCGTAGACGCCCCTACTGCTGGCGTCGCCATTATGCCAAGTCCTCAGAAGATTGATGAATTCCACCCACTCATGCCCGAGGAAAACTTGGTGAAGACGCCTCCTGCTTCAAATGACAACTTTGAGCATGATGATGTATCACCTGGGGTGACTATCAATCCTTCGCCCGCCGTTACCACTACTGACATCGGAGAGAAACTCCAAGTCCCTGAATACCAACCAGAGAGGGCTTCACCTGCTGTCGAGGAATCTCTTACTCCGGAGGCACTCTTAGCAGCCAAGGCAACAGATCCAGCAGCAACTCTCAAATCGCTACACAAACTTCGCCAGGCAGCCGAAGAGATTCAACCCACCAGTTCGACCGCAATCCTAACTCCAGAAGTGGATGCTTCTTTTAATCTCAAACTTCAACAGTTGTGGTCTTATCTTATTGAAGAACAGTTTCTGGCGGCTCTCGCCGAGGAAGCCGACATAGCCAATGACGTCTTCAACCTTCTGAATGAACTTTCTGAATTCCAGCTCCCTGCCCTCATGGCCACATACCTGATCGAGTTTGAAGCCTTCTTCACTCAACTGGCCAAAGATCTTGCTATGCATCATCAGGCCGACGCCCAAATTCGGTTCCGCCATAACGACATGAAACTTGAGTGGCACCTTAGCTCAATCTGTGAACAAAAACTTGGGGACTATGAAACCAAAAAACAAGAGCACTCCAACAAACGCCAGGCTTTCGACCAACAGATATCTGAATATCACGCCCAGATAACAGAGCTGACAAAAAAGATTGCTGAGGTCGAACACCAAAAAGCCTCCTTAGACTCAGCTAAGCCCCTGCCTTCTCAAGAAACCATCGACCACGAGGTAGCTCAAGGACTTGTTCACGTCGAAGCGGCTATGAAGATCAAAGATGCTATCAGCCGCATGTAGCGACGAAAGGTTCTTCTTGCGAGCAAGATAGTTCATGAGAAGATCCTCTTTGATGATTTTAAGGCTAGATTTCTTGAGTTTCCTTAGTTTGTATGTTGATGTAATGTAACGAACCATGTTTTGTAAGCCATTCTTGGCCCCTCAGCCTATGTTGGCCTTGAATTAATGAAAACTATATTTTGATGTGAACCTCTTGCAGCATGGGTCTATATTTTTTCAAATATTTCCCATTTACTCTTAAAATTCGTTGGTCTGCTCCCAACACCTGCACTTCGTATGCGTTATTACTAAATACTCGTTTCACCTGAAATGGTCCCTCCCAATTGGGTGACCATTTTCCCATCGTTTGATCTCGTCGATCCATGGGCAATTCCGCTTTCCAAACATAGCTGTTTGCAGCAAAGGTTTTCCCTTGGACTTTTTTATTGTATGCCCTGGCAACTCGGGCCTTCTGGCACAGCAACGCATTTAAAGCCACCATTCTTTCCTTGTCTAAGTCCACGAGTTCGTCTAACATCATTTCCCAGTATTGTTCCAACAGAATCTCATATTGTCGTTGCACTCTAACGGACTGCAAGCATACTTCTGCTGGTAGCACAGCGTCGTGCCCGAAGGCTAGACGAAATGGAGTAGAGTTGGTTGACTCTTTGGGTGATGTCTAACAAGCCCATAACACTTAACTCAACGTCTTATGCCAGTTCTTTGGCTTTTTCGCAACGTGCTTCTTGATTAACCCAATTATTATCTTGTTAGCTGCTTCGACCTGACCATTCGCCTGAGCATAGTATGGCGTCGAAGTAACCAACTTGAAACCTGTTTCCGCCGCAAACTCTTGCATCTTCTACCCTACAAACACATAACCTTAATTTGTCGTAATTGTCTCAGTTATCCCAAATCTATACAAGATATGATTCTGGATGAAGTTTATCACAGCCTCTTGATCCACTTTCACCAAAGGCACAACCTCTATCCATTTCATGAAATAGTCTATTCCTACGAGGATGAATCTTTGCTGCTTCGACGAAGCTGGCCGAATCTCTCCTATTACATCCAAAGCCCATCCTCGAAATAGCCATGGTTTGACAATCACATGTAATTCGTTGGCTGGGATATGCTGGATGTTTGCGTGCTTATGGCAATCCTGGCATCATTTCGCGAAATTTATGCAATCCTTGAGCATGCTAGGCCAGTAGACACCTTGTCGAAACAAAAGCCATTTCATTTTTTGGCCAACCTGGTGAGCTCCACAAGCCTTACTATAAACCTCATAAATCACCAAATATGCATCAGTGTCTCCTAAACACTTGAGCAATACCCACTCTGGAGTTTTCTTCAACAACTCATTGCCTACTAGGACACAACTCATTGCTCTGTACTTAGTATTTTGATTGGTGCTGCCCAGCGGGTTTTCCAGATACTCCATAATTGACCTTCGCCAATCTGTTGGTGACATATCATTAACGAAAACCTCACAACTTTCTAAACCTTCGACCAAGCTCATCGAGACTTTGGATATCGATCAACTTGATGGTGCGTGTACGTTCGACAGGATCTTCTTCCTAGTTTCGATGAAGCCTTTCAACTTACCTTCTGACACTTTATAACCAGAGGCAATTTGTGCCAGTTCATTAGCTTTCTGGTTTTCTATCCTTGGCATATGCGAGATGTTGACGATTTTGAAATGTTCCAACAAACGCTTCGCCAGCGAGAAGTAACTTAAAAGATGCTCCTTTACGCACTTGTACTCCCTTGTGATTTGTTTAATCACCAATTCTGAGTCTCTTTTTATCTCGACCTCTTTGGCTCCCAAGTCTTTGAGTATCTTAAGACCAGTAATTAAGGCTTCGTACTCTGCCTCGTTATTTGAGCACCTGCCATCAACTTTGCATTTAAAGGTCGTTGGGATACCTTGTGGGGATATTATTAGGATTCCAACACCTGCCCCATTTTTATGGCTCGACCCATCAAAGTACAATTTCCATGGGGCGACGTCGATGCTATGTACCGACGTTTTGACTACAGCAAGGTCGACAATGAAGTCTGCCACTATTTGACCCTTCATCGCCCTCAAAGGGACGTATGTCAGGGAGAATTCAGTTAACGCTAGTGCCCATTTCCCAATTCGACTATGCAAAATAGGTTTGGACAACATATGCTTAATGACATCAAAATGCGACGAAACATAAACATTAACTGGTTTGATATATGCTTTAATTTCATACATGAGAAGTACAAACATAGGCACAGCTTTTCAATCATAGTGTACCTAGTCTCAGCATTTATCAATATCCTACTAAGGTAATAGATGGGTCTTTCGATGCCACCATCATCCTCTTGTGCTAACATACTGCCTATGGTCGTATCCGACGCTGCAATGTAAAACTTTATGCTTTTATTTATACTAGGTGGTAATAGGATTGGAGGCTTCGTAAGGTATTCCTTAATTGCGTCGAAAGCCTCTTGTTGCTCGTGCCCCCAGCGGAACTCACTTTCCTTCTTGGTCTTGAGCAGTGGTGAAAACACTTTCGTCTTGCCACTTAGGTTTGAGATGAACCTCCTCAAGAAATTTATCTTCCCCAACAAAGACTGGAGTTGTTTCTTTGTTGTTGGAGGCTTGAGATCTAAGATGGCCTTTGTTTTGTTCTGGTTGATCTCGATGCCTCGCTTGTGGACTACGAATCCTAGGAAATCCCCTGCACGAACACCAAAGGCACATTTTAGTGGATTCATTTTTAATCCATATTTTCTCATTCGCTCAAATGAGCATCGGAGGTGGTCGAGATGACCATCCTCTGATGACGATTTTATGACTATGTCATCAATGTATACCTGCATAAAATTCTCAATAAAATCATGGAATATAGCATTCATAGCTCTTTGGTAGGTTGCCCCAGCGTTCTTCAACCCAAAAGGCATTACCACCCATTCATATGTCCCCAAAGCTCCAGGGCATCGAAATGCGGTTTTGGGGACATCCTCCTCGGCTATGAGAATTTGATTGTAACCGGAATAGTCGTCGAGCATGCTCAAATACTCAAACCCCGCGGCTGAATCGACTAGCATCTCTGCCACGGGCATCGAATATTCGTCTTTAGGAGTAGCGTTGTTCAGATCCCTAAAGTCAATGCACACTCGAAGGGTCCCATTTTTCTTAATAACAGGAACTATGTTTGCTATCCATTCTACGTACCTTGCAGTTCTGATGAACCGACTTTTGAGCAGTCTTTCAATTTCCTGCTTGATCTTCGACGTGACTTCCAGGGCGAAGCGTCGAAGGTATTGCTTTACTGGCCTCTTGCCTGGCTGGATTGGGAGCCGATGCTCAACTACACTCTGACTCAAACCAGGCATTTCGTCATAATCCCAGGAAAAACAGTCTTTGTATTCTTTCAACACTTTAGCCAACTTGGCCTTCATTTTTGGTCATACCTTGGCACTCACATAGGTGGGCCTTTTGGTTGTCCCATCCCCTAAGTCGATTTCCTCAAGCGGGTCCTGGGCTTGCATTCTCTGCAACTCATGATCTGGGCCCTTTTCGAACCCCAAAGGCTCGTCATCATAAATACCATCAAGCCTCTGATTTTCTACAGCTTCCCTTTGGCCTTGTGGGCCATTGGCTTTTTTGTCACGGTCGGCTCCCTTAGCTATTTGGAGAGTTTCTTCTTTTTCAAGTGCCGACATTTTCCTGTTTTCAGCCAGATAGGCCGAAATCTGAGTCATGCTTTCTGACTCAGTAGTCATTTTCACCAGTAGTGGGCCACCCTGTTGGTGGCATTTCCATTGGCTCCATGCCTTCGTCGGCAGCGTCCCAGATGAACCCATAGTCGGGGTCCAGGTTCAGGACACGACGCGTGTCGACAGAGGTGTAAGACCCTGATCCGTCATCACAAGGAGCCACATTTGCTAAGTGTTGGTCAAAAGACTTCATGGTACCCTTAGCTTCGTAGACTTTGTAATAGCTTTGGTCTGCCTCAATATTTTCGACGATGCCATCCTTCCTCCAAATGGTCAATCTATGGTGCATTGTCGACGGTACTGCCCCAATTCCATGGATCCACTCCCGTCCCAACAACAGATTGAAATTTGCTTTTGATTTGATGACCATGAAGAGTCTCAGCCTGTTGGTTGTACCCACTGCCAAGTCTACTTGGACAACCCCTAGGATGTTACAGGTCTTGCCTTTGTAGTTGGACAAAACCATGTTGTGCCGTCGGAGGTCAGCCTCCGTTTTTCCAATTTTCTTAAACAGATTGTAAGGCATTAGGTTCACAGTCGCTCCACCATCCACAAACACCTTGTTGACAGACACCCCATCAACCTTCGGCTTTATGAATAACGGCTTTAAATGATACATCATCCCAGGGCTAGGACGTTCAAACATAGCCGTTTGTTCTTCAACCACGCCACTGTTCATCATATAATAGCATAGTGGCTCGTCCGCATTTTCACCAGATATGAAGTCTTCTTCAGTCTCAGAGATTTAAGACACCACATCATACTCAGCTGGTAGAACCGACACGATACCTTAATTTACCACGAAATCTTCGCCGTAGGTGTCATCATTGGTGTCTTCGTACATGTCTTCGTCAAAATATCCTTCAGGCGATGGATCATATTCTTCATCTGACTGAGGGGAGTACTTTGGCTCTTCTTCATCCGACTGAGGAGTATACTCTGGCTCTTTCTTGCTTTCCGTCAGCGAAGTACACTTTGAACTCTGGGTCGACACCACTTCCTTCTCTCCTAATGTGTTCATAGTTACTTCCATGGTCTAGTTCATTGCCACTTTGTTCTTTTCTACCCATCTTCCACTTGGGTATTGGCGCTTCTGTACAGACGTTCCGACAGGCTTTACTTTTGAAGTTGTAGCCTCCCTTTCAGCCTTCTTACTGCGCTGATAGCGCCTCCACTGGGTCCTAGTCATAGGGTTTTTTCCTTTGTAGTTAGGGGACACCCTATATCCTGTTGGTTCGACCCCCTTATCGGCGATATTCGCCTCCTTTTCCAAATCAAGAGCCTTCCACTTTGGTCTTTTGCTCCCTTTCTGGTTTACTGGTGCCATCCACCTTTCCTGTGGGGAGTCTGATGGGGGCACAAAGGTTTTAGGCCTTGCCCATTGGAACAGCTTTCTGTACTCCTCATTTCGACGAGGGACCCCGCTCCTGTCGAACACAAACCTTTGGACAGGTGGCTTGCTCTCTGGCAGCACTTCACTCTTGCTTGCCTCATACCTCTCAGCAGCTTTCTCATCAAACACAGTGTTGCATCTGGGGCATAGTGTGGCTTTCGACCTGCTTATCCTGCACTTTTCCTGAAAATCTTCCAAACTTTCGCCAGTCTGGGGGTACACTGCTTCAAGTTTGTCCTCCGCTTTCCTGTCAGAACCTTCAGTAGTTTCGACCATCATGCATTCTACCACTTCAGCCATTGGTGGCTTGTCGAGGCCCTCAATAGCTTCGACCATCATACATTCATACACTTCTGAATACAAAGCCTCTTCAACCTTTAGTGGGTCGGTGTCAACCTGCATCTTTGGCTTCTCGCCAAATTGGAGCCGACCCTCCTTCAAATCCTTCTGCACCAAATCCCTGAAAAGAACACATTGAGCTGTTTTATGACCAAGGAAATTATGAAACATACAAAATCCCCTCTTTTTCTTTTGTTCTAGAGGGGGATCTTTCAAACCAGGCGGAATAATTATTTGACCATCTTTAACCAGTAAATCAAATATTTCATCACATTTGGAAACGTAAAAAGTATAAGTTTTAGCGACGCATTTATCCGTCTTGTTAGTTTCGGCGGGATTTTTCCCATTCGACGGTTTCAACAGCTTACATGCATAGGGAGGTCCTGGCTTAAGTTCAGCCACGTGGATCTCACTTTCGTCGACGAATTCTTCCTCTTCGGACGAGTATTCGTTAGCAGCCACATAGGATTCTTTTTCTTTTTTACGATATCTGTTAGACTGGGCTTTCTCAGCTTTCAATCGTTTGACCTGGCGAACCCGGTCAGCCAGTTGCGCCATATCTCTAAGATATTGCGTGTCCAACTTCTTCCTGATCGAATAGTCCAGGCCGCCGGCAACCATTTCGACTAATTCGTGTTCAGGGACTTGAGTAAAGCACCGTGCTTTCAAAAGTCTAAACCTATTCAAGTACTGGTCTACTGACTCTGTGGCCTTACGTTTGACGCTTGCCAACTCTTTCAGACTTATTTTCGACTGTCCCATATAAAATTGTTCGTGAAACAGTCTCTCCAATTGTGCCCATGTGTGTATGGACTGAGGGGGCAACGTGGTAAACCACGTGAATGCATTCTTCGTGAGGGAACTTGGGAAATATTTCATTTTCAAGTCCTCATTGTTCGCGGCCTGATGATGCATAGCAAGATTGTCATACCCCAAATTTTACCCTCAGATATTCTGATCGTTTGCATATCATAAGTCGGCCTTTTCGCATTTTCAGTTAAACATCTCATTAATCGTGCATTTTTAGTCGATTTTGTCATTCTATGCCATTTAGATAATTATCCTAGTTTTATCATAGTTTATTTTTAATTTAGTTTATTGTCAATTATAATTTTAGTTTTAAATTTAATTTAATTCTAACTTTAGTCTAGCTTCTATTTTATATTGTAGTTTAATTTTAACTTAGATTAATTTTAATTTAGTTTAATTAGCTTAATTTTTATTAATTTAGTTTAATGTTAATTTAAATTTAATTATGATTTGAGTTTACTTTTAAGTTTAATTTTATTTTTTTTAGTTTAACCTAGTTTAGTTAATTTATTTAGTCCTCATTTATTTGTTTTCTATGGTTAAAAAAATCATTAAAAAAATATATTCATAGATTCTGATTTCTTTTATGTATAATACTAAAAAATACAAAAAATCTATTTTTCCTTTTTTCTCATTTTTTATTTGTTACAACAAAAGAAATCTATTTTTTTACATGAATTTGTGACTTGCTCCAAAACTCCGTAACACCCCACTTTCTGCTAAGCCTTGACCAACACAGCCTGAAAACAACCTTTCATGACAAACGAACAAAAACTCTGCCATAACTCTGCACCCTGCTTCATCCTCCAAAGCCTGCAACCCCCTGCGCAACCATACACAAAAATGCACTCTGCTGATACTGCAAATGAACCTGCACAACAACAATTCATCATAAGAAAATCTGCTGTGAAAACAGCAAGAGATCAGAGTTAACAAGACAAATTTTTTTCAATCTTGCTGCAACATATGAAAGGGATGCATCATGAGTAAGAAGACAAAATTTCTAAGGCATTTTGAAAAGAAGTTCGCTTGGTTTGATTTTAAAAGGGAGAGAACTTGTCGCAGAAGAAAAGAAAAAAGGGACCACACTCACCACTGTTAAAACTTCGACTTACATCACACGCCTCACTCATCACAACATTTCACAAACCCTATTTTCATTTTCACCATCTCAACATCTCTTTCATCTTAAACG
The DNA here is from genome assembly GCA_022829125.1 of Lathyrus tuberosus. Classification (NCBI taxonomy): domain Eukaryota; kingdom Viridiplantae; phylum Streptophyta; class Magnoliopsida; order Fabales; family Fabaceae; genus Lathyrus; species Lathyrus tuberosus. The sequence continues at coordinate 4,547,430 of JALAZF010000111.1, read as the reverse complement.
TCCATAAAACCTTCACTCTCCAATCCTTCCCGAGCTATTTTTCACCTCCATTCCAAAACAAAACCCATTCAACAATCGAAACACTCATACACCAAATTAAACCAGAATAGATGAAGAAGGAGACTGAGTGAAATCCTTAAAACAACATCAAACACCAAAGCCACACGGTTCACCCTCTCAACCATCCTCAGCCGTCGACAACAACCTAAAACCCACTTCGAAGCTCCCTCCATTAACCTTTTTCAACCCAACCTTCCTCAACTTAAATGAACCCAATACTCAGAAACCATGTCAGAAGGAAACTCAGACACAAAACTCACCTCACAAAGTTTCAAGATTCACTCGCACATACACACATACAGAAACAGGGAGGGAAACCCAAAACTTATATCAGAAAATTTCACAGTTCTTCGACGAGGAAAAACCAAGAAAATCACCAGCAAAATCATACCCAGCGAGAAAGATAAAATTCAGAGAAAAAGCAAGAACAACCAAAGGCTCATTTTCCTCCCAATTGTCTCACGCGACCTCCCTCAGTTTCATCTTCTCTTTCGACATCTTCAATCTCTCCGAACATCACAAAACTCATCAAACACTAACCACTCAATCACGAACCTTCAATCCACAGTACTCTCCAACAACTCGAAGTCATTACCGAAACCGAGGTAACTTGCTTACTTTCTTTTCCTTTTTGATATTACTCACTGCTGTTCATGATTCGTACAAGAGAGAGAGACCGTGCGGATTGAGCATGTTGAGAGAGGGAGAGAAATTTAATCGTGCAGGAAAGAAGATGAGTTTGAGGATGGTGGTGGTGGCGATCGTATTGGGAGAGAAGGAAGTGGAGGATCGCTCTTGACTCTGTTTATGTTTGTTCCATAGCCGTGTTTCTTTGTTTTTAGATTTAGGTTTTCTGTTCTTCTTAAGACCAAATTAAACCGACCCAATACGGATAACACGCCCCAAACCTCATAATCTGGGCCCTTGATCCAGTTTTCCTGGCCCGTTGTTACTTTCAGTTTACACCATTTGATTTTGTTTAGTTTTTTAGATTTCAGATTACTGTTCTAATTATATTTAATGTTTGAAGTTAGATTTTTAGAACTAGATTTTATTTTCTAATTAGAAATTAGGTTAATTAGTTTTTTAGTTAGGAATTAGCTTTAATTAGAACTTAGTTTAATTAGTTAACTAGTTTTCTATTAGATTTAATTAGTAATTTAGTTTTTAATTAGTTTTTAATTTAATTAGTAATTTAGTTTTAATTAGGTTTTAGTAAGTTAGATTTTAATTAGAATTTAATTTATTTAGTTTTTTTATTTTATTTTAATTTTATTAGTTTCAATTAGAATTCATTTTTAGTTAAAAATTAATTAGGTTTTAATTTAAATTAGGTTTTAGTTAGGATTATCTTGCTTTTAAGTAGAATTTGTTTTGTCTTGGATTTTGTCTATTTAGATCTTTAATTCTTAATTTTTATTCCGACACTTCCTAATATTCATTTTTCATTTAACTCTCATTGCATTTTACTGTATATATGTTGCTGTTCATTCTATTCTCGATATCGGAAGCGTTTCCTCCTTGTTCCTCTGTTTCTTATACCTCATTCCAAAGGAAATGACCCTTCCCGTTGACTGCCATGTCATTTAGGATAGCTTTGTCCATCATTCCCTTTTTACCTAGCCTCAGATTTAGAGTCGCCGCACTCCACGTAGGTGTCTTGCTGTCAGACCCTACTTTTCCGTGGACACTTCTTTCCCTGTTTTACCTAGCCTTAGGTTTGGAGTCACCGCACTCCACGTAGGTGTCTTGCTGTCAGACCCTACTTTCCCTTGGAACTTTGACCACAATCAAGAGTTCTTCACCCCTATTGAGGGAAACTACGGACGCTCTGATTTCTCAAGTTCATCTTGAGAATACATAGGCATAGGATTGCGAGATCCTAGCGAGCTACCTTTTTCTTTTTCCACTTTTTACCTTTACATCCGATCCCTTCTCGGAGTCCACCCTTTTTTACCTTTACATCCGATGCCTTCTCGGATTCCACATTTTCTTTTTACACCCTTTTACCCCATATTGAGGGGAACTACGAATGCTCTGATTCCATTCCCGTCAGGATACGTAGGCACGAGATGCGATGTCTTGGCGAGCATACTTAGTGTATATACCCCTAGGTCTTTACCTTAGTACATTTCACTTTAGTAAGCAAACATTAACATAACACAAATACTAACAAGAGGTTCCTGTAGAGTACTACAGATACTTAGGGTGCTAATACCTTCCCTTAGTATAACCAACCCTTGAACCTAGATTCTCTTATTAGGGTTTTCGGTCTTTACCCTTTCCTTTGGATAAATCAAAGCTCGGTGGTGAATTTCAAAGATTTGCGATTCAAGTTAATTAATAGCTTGTTATCTGATTCTCACCGCAAAAGAAATGGCGACTTCACTGGGGACACTCCCCTAAGAGGGTTAAGCCTATCTTGTTTGTATTTGTGTTATTTACATCTTTGCTTGTCTGTATACTTGTATATTCATATCTGTATATATACATGTATGTGTTTGGGTTTTCTGTATACAGGATGGTTACTTTGAGTGGTGAGGATATGTCCTATACCCGAATTTGAGCGTACACTTATGATAGAACGATGATATATTCAAGGAGACTTTGAGGGAGTCGATTCCTAAAAAAGTTTACTTGAGACACCATCACTCAGTTTAGGCCCTCTTGGGAGTTTAGTCATGTTGAGCGAGTCTATTCGTGAAAACGTGCTACTCTCGACGTAGGTGCCATCGATACTGAGAATCGTAGTTACCTTTAACCCCACTTGGCCTCTTAGGATGTAGTGCGGTGACCATGAGGGAGTTTATTTCTAAAATGGTTGTCACGCAATACTACACTCAGACGAGATTCTCTTGAGAATTTTATTGATTACCGAGTCATTCGGGAAGTCGATAAAATTCGAAAGATGGGTTGTTGACTCTGGGAACTTCTTAGAACCCTGTTCTACGGATACAGTAACCCTAGTACACACCCCATGGTTGGTTCTTTACCCAGACTCCATGCCGTGATCTCAAACCTTTGATCCTGTTGCATGTGTTTTGCTTCCTGTTTGCATTGCATTGCATATCATTTGCATCTTTGCATGATTCATTGCATATGTTTGTCTGTCCAGTGACTCATTTCCAACTGTCTCTATCTTCCAGTATCACCTGTGAGTCGTCAAGCTGATTCCTCGACACCGATACTAGACTAGAGCTAACTACAGACGAAGGATGTCAGAGCAAGAGGTACATAATGCTGAGATCCGAATGAAGATCGACGACCTTAAGTCAAGTGTAACCAAACTCACTGAGATGATTCAAGTTTTGATTGCCAGGGGAGAGCAACCCAAAAGGGCCGTCATCCAAGAAGTTTCAAGTGCTGATCCTCCACCTATTCAAATGCCACCATCAACTTGGCCCGAGTTTGGTTTGCCACACAACTACACTCCGCCGATTGTATCTACTGCTATGCCTGGCTTTCAAGCTCCTATTTTCGCCGAGCCCAGACCTGTGGTCCATGCTGTTCCACATACTGTTCGAGCTTCTTTCGAGAATCCCCTCTATGAGTACAATGCTGCCAGTGCTCAGGGTGAAGAGCCTGAAGACTTTGTTGAGCCTGAAGTTGTCCGAGGGCAGTTTCAGATCATAGATAAGAAACTCAAAGCTGTTGAGGGTAATGACACTTTCAATGTGGATGCAGATAACATGTGCTTAGTGTCTGACCTTGTTATGCCAGCCAAATTCAAAACTCCAGATTTTGTGAAGTACAAGGGCCATTGTTGTCCAAAGGCTCATTTGGTCATGTATCTTCGCAGGATGACTGCTTATGCCAAGAATCAGAAGTTGCTTATCCACTGTTTTCAAGATAGCTTGAGTGGAGCCTCACTTAAATGGTATATGGGTCTCGAACAAAACTCTATCCATTGCTTCCAAGACCTCACAAATGCCTTCATAAAGCAATATAAGTATAACCTTGACATGGCTCCTGATCGCCGCCAACTGCAAAATATGACTCAACATGGGAAGGAATCCTTTAAGGAGTATGCTCAGCGCTGGAGGGAGTTGGCTTCCCAGGTTGAACCTCCCTTGGCCGAAAAGGAATTAACTGGAATGTTCATGGATACCTTGTCCCCATTCTATTGGGAGAAGATGATTGGAAGTGTTTCCTCCAACTTCACTGATTTGGTTACTATCGGCCAAAGACTCGAGGAAGGTCTTAAGAAAGGAAAAGTATCTAAGGTTGTCGAATCTTCCAATGCTGTGAAGAAATCCTACGGGAACTTCAGAAGAAGAATGAAGATCATACCAACGCTGTAATGTTTGAAGTGAGAAGGCCTCGTCCTCAACCTTAGTATGTTGTTCACCCTACTATTGCTGCTATTACTCATGTGGTTACTGCTCCACGACCAGCTCAAGCTCCCCAACATCCGGCTGCAGGACAAAACCAGTACCGTAATAGGAATCATTTTAATCCTATTCCCATGAAGTACACTGAACTGTATCCTGGTCTGGTTGAGCAAGGTTTTATTACCACAAGGACTTTACCTCTTCCAAACCCTCTTCCAGCTGGATTTAGATCTGATATCCACTGTGCATTCCATGAAGGTGCCGCAGACCACGACCTGGGAAATTGCTACGCACTAAAGGCTAGAGTGGGTGATTTGATTAAGACTGTAATTCTTAACTTTCGTGACAATCTCGATGTCTAGAACAACCCTCTGCCAGGGCACGCCAAGTGAAGCTTCAGTCGACTTCAGCATGCTATCCTCCTAAAAGCCAGTGTTTCAGACAGGACAGCTCATCCTTGTATTGATTAGTCACTAGGCCTTTGTTTCTTGTTGTTTGCACTTTCTTTGTTTTGTACTAGTTGTTTGCTTCCAAATTATGTTTGTACTTTCATGTTAATGAAATAAGCATTTGCAATTTTTTGAGTAAATCATTTGTGTTTGCTATTTACTTCTTAATGCTTTCTCTTTCAACAAAAAAATTCTCTTGTCCACTTTCTTTTGATTGTGCAAAGATTGGAGGGAGGATGATGAAAACAAAATACTCAAATTGCTGTTAGTATGCTTTCAAATCAAAACTTTGCTGACGATGTAAGGCATTGTTTCAATCCCTAAACACTGGAGAAATAAGAAAGTTAATCCCTCGTCAACCCCTTTGGGCCTTGAAGTAGGAGTTTCTTTTATTTACAAATAAAAAGCCCGTGATCTTAACCTTGGGGTGGGTAGTTCTCAGTTAACTTGATTGTGCATTCAAATACAAGAGTTGCATTCAAGACGCGTTTCAACAAAAGGTTACATTCACAAATTTTCCTTCGCGCACAACAAACAAGTGTCGAAGATGTCTTTCAAGTTCAAACGCCAATGATGGTTCACCGTAGTCATTAAGCCAGACATTCACAGCCTTTCAACTCTTCCTAATTAAATGAATAAATGTAGTACAAGTTGCTCCCAAAGTGATAAATGAAGAAGGATCGTCAAGAAATCCTTACCCAAAGAATGAGCCGAGTCCATTTCGAGGCAAAAGCTAAGAAAGGTAGGAAGCTCATGACCTTACTTTATACAACAACAAAAAAAAAAAAAGAAAAGAAGAAAGAACAAGCTTGTATGACAACCAAAAGTTGTAAGGAAGCAGTGATCGCCATCTCAAGTCCATTGAATTTCGAACCATCATTGCTATTGAAGATGGTTGGTTTCTACCTGAGTGAATCGCACACTCAAAGACACAACAGAGTTGCCACCGAACTTTATTTAGTCCCAAAGGACAGGGAAAATATCGATAAAACCCAAGGGGAAGAGAAACGAGAATGGGGGGTCGGTTATGCGAAAGGAAGGTATTAGCACCTAACGCATCCGTCGTACTCGACGGGAACCATTTCGCTTGCTTCTAGGCTTGGATGGGTTATCTATCTAAAGGCTTCTAGCTAGAGAGAGAGAGAGAGAGAGAGAGAGAGAGAGAGAGAGAGAGAGAGAGAGAGAGAGAGAAAGGGGAAAAAGAAAAGAAAGAAAGAAAGTGCTCGCGGAGGAACGAAGTCCTCGTGCCTACGTACCCTCATAGTGCAATGAGGAAATCAGAGCGCCATAGTTCATGGAACCAGGGGACAGAAAGGAAGGAACAAAGGGAGAAGGAAAGAAGGGTGGAGGTGTACTCGCCAAGACATTACGTCTCGTGCCTACGTATCTGACATTCAAAAGAATGCAGAATCAGAGCTTCCGTAGTTCGGGGAACTGAACGGAAAAGGAAAAGGAAAGGAAAGTGGTGTCTAAACCAAGAGAATAAGGGAAGAAGAGAGAAATGGTGTCCAAACCAAGAGAATGAAAGATAAAGAAAGATCCGCTGGGGATAATAAAGAGAAATAGTGTCGAAACCAAGAAAGTAAGAGTAAAGGGACTGGGAAGGACTCCACTGGGGATCCAAATAAAGGAACGGTGTCATAACCAAGAGAAAAGGGAGAATCGGTATATTAACTGGCTGGCAGTGGTTAACCGAAGAAAAGAGAGTAAGACCCTGACGGAGAAAAGACTGGTATCAACAGACGGACTGTGATAAACCCAGAGAGAGATAATGCTGAACCAAGAGAAGGTGTTTGACTCTGAGGGGCGTCGGTATATTAACTGGCTGGCAGTGGTTAACCGAAGAAAAGAAAGGACTGCAACTCTGTGGGGATAGAGAAGCATTGGTTTTAACAGAGAAAACTGTGATTAACCAAAGAACGGGTGTAGGACCGAGCGAAGGTCGTGACCCAAAGGACGGGTGTAGGACCGAGCGAAGGTCGTGACCCAAAGGGTTCGGTAAACTGATTGAACAAACAATACTTAACCAAAGAAAGGGTGTTTGAACCAAAGAAAGGTTACCAACCCAAGGGTACAAGTATTCGAACCAAGAGGAGGTTGCCAACTGCTGGGGATTCGGTGTTTACAGACGGACTGTGATCAACCAAAGAGAAAAGCGAGTGATTAACCAAAGGAAGGTGATTAACTCAAAAATGGCTTTTCAGTATTTTTAACAGGCGGACTGTGGTTAACTGAAGTAAAGGGTGATTAACCAAGAGAAGGTGATTAACCCAAGAGGGACTCAGTGTTTTAACAGAAGGACTGTGATTAACTGAGTAAGAGAGCAAAATTGGTGTTTTAACTGACAAGCAGTGGTTAACCAATCAAAGGGAGAGGAACCAAAGAAAAGGTTGCAAACTCCTGGGGAAGTGTCGGTTGTTTAACAGAAAGATTGTGTTTAACCGAAGAAAAGAATAGAAACTCTGCAGGGGAATCTAAAGACAATGATTGACCACAAGAACAGAGTAATGAGGTAGGAGACAGGAGTTAAATCCCAGCAATGATCTTTAACCCAAGAAACTGGTGATTGATCAAGAGAAAAGTTGCAAGAGGTAAGAGGGAGAATGATCAAGGATCAACTCGACTGAGGAGGAAAAAAGACGCTACCACTTGAGGATATAGGTGACTATTCTTGATGAGAGGACAAGACGTCCTTACCAAGGAAATAGCCAGAATGAGGATAGAAAGATTCCATCCACATTCCTTCTCTAGCACTCAAAGGGGTAGCGCGGAAATTGAAACGGACAGAAAAACAGCTTCAATTTGTACAGTGCTCCTGCAGAGAGAAATGGACAGCATAAAAGCGTCATTTTGTACAGTGCTCTGATGCAAGGTGCAGTGCGAAACTCCAACTCCACGGGGGGGAATGAGAGAGCAAGCTCTAAAGGAGGCCTAAAGAGAGGAAAAGGGAAGATCGACTAATCGAAACAAAGTTTCGATCAATTAATCAAGGGATAAACATGCTAACAACTTTCCAAAGAGGATGAAAAGTCATTAAAGCAAAAAGGAGTGGATTATTGATTATACAAGATTAAATTTGCTCAATAAAGAACAAACTTAATGTGATCAAGAATTGGAAATGCAAAACAGTGCCAAACTAATATTAGCATGTATCACAAATCATGTATCAAATGACCAAGGATAGTGCAAGAATTAGTATGTTCATACAATGCTAAGAATTAGTATGTGCATCAAAAGTTCATGAACATGCTTCAATCAGAAGTGAAATGACATTAAAAACATCCATAAAATCAAGCATGACAATCAATGGAAGTTAAAATGAAGAAAGCATGGCAAACACACTTGAAAATGCAAGAAAATGGCATTCTGTACAGTGGTAACCGGTTACAACATATGTGCTAACCGGTTACATGGTTGAAAATACGTGTTTTTGGGGAAAATTGCATTGTGTAACCGGTTACAGCATAACTGCAAACCGGTTACCACTGTAACAAAGACGAAAATAACAGTAAAAACAGCTTTTCAAAAGTAGTTTTCAACACATAATCACTTATGCCAACCACGACAATCTAGGAACTGAAATTGTGCACGAAAATTGAACTTGAAAACAACAAATAAACCGTGATAGAATCAACTAACACATTAGGATCATGGATCAAACAAATGCAAAATCAAATCACACACAACAATTATCGACTAAATTGGGAGCGATACGAAAATGCGCGAAACGATAAAATTTGTTAGATCCACCAACCTACAAGCCGAAGATTTGGCTTGGTAAATGTTGCAAAGAGATCTTGATGCAGAAAATCAAAGAAAATCAGAGGATCCTTGATTTGTAGACGAAATGTGTCGAAACCGATCAAAAACGCGAAAATGCACCGAAATCGAACTTGCACCAAAATAAATGGTGTGAAACTATTGGATTGAAGTAGAATGAGATGTAGTTCCAGAAATCCAACCAAAGAACGCCAAATGATGGAGGTTAAGCTCAAGAATTAATCACTTTCAAGGTGAAAAGTGATTATCCTTCAAGAATAAGAGCTTTTGGTGAGGTTTTGGAATGTGAATTAAGATGAAGATGTAGAAGTTGCAGAAAATGCAGAGGAGAATGAGAGAATTGAGAGTGAAGAAAGTGTGAATTTGTGTGAATGATTGTGGAGAGATTGGGGAAAATGATGGAGAGTTTGAAAAGTGAGTGAAGACGTGTTTATATAGATTTTAGGTTTGGAGTGTGAGAGCTTTGGACTTTGGTTTGGAATTAGGTTTGGGTTTGGGACTAGGCTAGGAGTTAGTTACACTTGACTCACTGAGTCAAGATGGTTAACTCGGTTAGTTAGAACCAACTCGGTAACAATCCCAATGTGAATTTCCTCATCCAAAAGTTGGCATGCTTGTAAAACAAGGAACATGGTGCTCTTAATTTAAGGTGAAGCATTGGAACCAATCCACTTGGAATGTCTTGAAATGTCTAGAGATGTCTAGAATGTTCCACACATAGCTAGAATCAAGTAGGACCAAAGACCAAGGAGAGTGCATGGATGCTGTCCCAAAAATGCAACAGGAATTGCAAATTTGCACTGAGTAACCGGTTACATGCTTGAAAACTTGTGTTTTTAGTGAAAATTACACTATGTAACCGGTTACAGCATAACTGCTAACCGGTTACTGAAGCCCAAATTACCCAAATTTGCTTGGAAATGATGTTGAAGTCCTGGTTTCGATTTCCCACCTCTTGTTTTGATGAGTAAACCTGGAAACCTTTATTTTGGGCTTGTTTTGATGATGAAAAAATCTTGAGAGGATGTGATTAACCGGGCTTGGAAAACCTGATTATCCTGCAATAAGAACCACACAGAGAAAAGTGAGAATGTGTATGCTAACGATACGAATGCTTATGCTCATGCAAAAGGCAAAAGAAGGAGGTCAAATTCGGGTTACGACAACTGCCCCTATTTAATCCGCTTAGACCTGAATGTACGAATTGCGCTAGCTTTTCGATTATTCGAGGTAAAAGGGGATTAAATAAAAGAGTAGCCCAAGAATTTGGTCGACGACACCCAAAAGAAGAGTTGAAAGTGTTTGAAAAACCAAGTGTGAAAAGGGTTGAAAAATCTGCTAGAAGATAAGTCTGGCAAAAAGAGAGGGGGGATGATTGATGTATATGCTATGTAGGCGTTTCTACATGATGCTTGATATCATGCAATACAAAGGCGCAAGATAAGGCACGACGAGGCGGTTAGGCATAAGTCGTAGCAAAACGACCTCGACACCCTTGGTTGGGAGAGGACCCGCAGATGAATACAATCTCTGCTAGAGAAGAAAGTTCACAAAGGATGATGATCCTGCTGGGGAGAGAACCTGAGGACGTCTCAGGTTTCTAAATCATCATGGTTGTCCCTGTTGGGGATGAAAGAATCAAGTTAATCCCTTCTACCAAGACTGGCTCTGCGCGGGGAAAAGATTCTCGAATCATGTTGACTCAGCTGAGGAGAAACCACTGCTACTGGCGACAGATAATTCCTAATCATTGGAGACGATGCACAACCCTTGCTTGGGAAAAAGAATAAAGTGTCTTTGCTGGGGAACACCTTGGCAACCTGCTGGGGAGAATGATGACTCTGCTGAGGAACTGTTGAGGAAACAACAACTTCACTGAATTAAAACATTGTCGGCCAGGCGTTAGGCTTACCAAGGGATATTACTGATTATCCTGCAGGAATTACCAGTAAGACATGCAATGCATAATGCTTTCTCGATTGATTTAGCTTTTTATTGTTCTCAACGTTTTTTAGTATTATGTGATCACAAATAATTGTTTATTTTGCAAACAAAATACTGGAATGAAAACAAATTGAGATAACAAAGAATGAATTTTATTGAATATGAAACTTTTTGTACATAAAGTGTGTACAAGGATGTAAAATCCTTGATGAGGAAGTTTGCAATAAAATTGAAAAACAAATGTAAATGGCAAAGGGAAATTATGCTTTTCATTGATTACAATATTGGCCACCATCCACTGTAAGTCTAGGTTCCAACGCCTTGCCCCAGTCGATGATGATTGGACTGCTCTGTTACCGTCTGAGGTCTAGCCGTGACGAAAAGAGGCTCAAGTGTTCACAGTTAATGCCTTTATCCCTAATTTTTGCCTGGACATGTTTTCATCATTTTTTTCCGTCCACCGGGATGCCCATTTTTGCCTAAGTCGCCCTTTCGGGTTTTCAACTTAGCGAGCTATTATTGTTTTTTCATTGTCCCTAACTTTTGCATGGACATTTCTTTTTTCGGTCCATCGGGACGTCCATTTTTGCCTAGATTCTCCTTGCGGATGTCAATCTAGCGGACTCTTATCCATTTTTTTTAGGCATAATATTTTTTGACTGTATCGGAGTTCACGGGCGATGGTAACTCCTCCCCATCCATTGTGGTGAGGATCAGGGCTCCGCCTGAGAAGGCCTTCTTGACAACAAAGGGTCCTTCGTAATTGGGAGTCCACTTGCCTCGTGGATCCGAGTGAATAGGTGAATATCTCTTGAGCACGAGTTCGCCTTCACAGAATGTTCGAGGAAGAATTTTCTTATCAAAAGCTCGCTTGAGGCGTCTCTGATACAATTGACCATGACAAACAGCTGTAAGTCGCTTCTCTTCGATGAGGTTCAGCTGGTCGTATCTGGATTGAACCCATTCAGCTTCATCAAGACCTGCTTCCATGATGACTCTGAGCGAAGGTATCTTAACTTCAATGGGCAGAACAACCTCCATACCATACACAAGCGAATACGGAGTTGCCCCAGTAGAAGTACGAACTGAAGTTCTGTAGCCATGCAGTGCAAAGGGAAGCATTTCATGCCAATCCTTGTAAGTCTTGACCATTTTCTAGACAATCCTCTTGATATTCTTGTTTACTGCTTCGACGGCGCCATTCATCTTGGGCCGATATGGTGAAGAGTTGTGGTGCTCGATCTTTAATTCTTGACACAACTCCTTCATCATGTTGTTATTCAGGTTGCTTGCATTGTCCGTGATAATTCTACTAGGAATGCCATAACGACAGATTATCTCTTTCTTGATGAATCTGGCAACCACTTTTTGTGCAACGTTTGCATAGGAAGCAGATCCAACCCACTTAGTGAAGTATTCGATGGCAACTAGAATGAATCGATGATCGTTGGAAGCCTTCGGCTCGATCATTCCAATCATATCTATACCCCACATGGAAAACGGCCAAGGTGAAGTCAAGACATTCAATGGAGTTAGAGGCACATGGATTTTGTCTCCATAGATTTGGCACTTATGACATCTTTTGGCAAAGTTGTAACAATCTACCTCCATTGTCCTCCAGTAGTACCTAGCCCGAAGGATCTTCTTGGCCATAGCAGGACCTTTAGCATGTACACCCTCGCAGCCCTCATGTATGGACCTTATGACCGTGTTTGCTTCGTGTCTATCCACGCATCTGAGCAACACAGAATCATAATTCCTCTTGTACAGTACACCACCACTTAAGAAGAATTTGGCGCAAAGCCGCCTAAGAGCTTTCTTGTCAGTGATAGTGATACCCTCGGGATATTCCTGTTTTTCCAAATATCTTTTAATGTCGTAGAACCAAGGCTTGTTATCAGACTCGTCCTCGATTGCTAAACAGTGTGCTGGTTCATTTAAGTGATCAATGCGGATATCAGGAGCTTCATTCTTCCACTTGACCTTGAACATGGATGCTAGGTGGAAAGAGCATCAGCTAGTTGATTTTCCTCTCAGGGAATATGATGAAAAGTGATCTCATCAAAGTAAGGAATCAACTTCGCTATGTGTTGTTGGTATAGAACCAGCTTGGAATCCCGAGTCACAAAATTCCCTCTGACTTGACCGATGACTACGGCAGAATCTCCATAGACCTCAAGAATCTTGATTCTCATGTCAATAGCCGCTTCAATGCCGTAGATACATGCTTCGTATTCAGCCATATTGTTGGTGCATGCGAAGCATAATCTGGCAGTGAAGGGAAGGTGGAAACCTGTTGGAGAGATGAGGATAACCCCGATTCCACGACCTTTAGAATTAGAGGCACCATCGAACACGAGCGTCCATCACGCCCCTGGTTCGGGTCCTATGTCCGGGTCTGGAGTCTCATAATCTCTGATAAACAGAACATCCTCATCAGGAAATTCAAACTTCATCTGTTGATAACCTTCTACAAGTTGATGAGCAAGGTAGTCAGACAGGACACTCCCTTTTATTGCTTTCTGGGTAACATGTTGGATATCATACTCAGTTAACAACATCTGCCACCGAGCAATCCTTCCAGAGACAGCAGGCTTTTCAAATATGTACTTTATTGGATCCATTTTGGATATCAACAAAGTAGTATGGCAAATCATGTATTGTCGTAGGCGTCGAGCAGCCCAGACTAGAGCATAGCAAGTTTTCTCTAAGAGTGAGTATCTGTCTCACAATCAGTGAACTTCTTGCTCAGATAGTATGTTGCATATTCTTTTCTGCCAGTGTCGTCATGTTGACCTAATATAGATCCCATTGATTCATCGAGAACGGTAAGATACATGATTAAAGGCCTACCAGGAACCGGCGGTACTAAGATCGGTGGTTCTTGCAAGTATTGTTTTATTTTGTCAAATGCTTCCTGACAATCATTATTCCATTCAACCGATTGATTTTTTCTTAATAATTTGAACATTGGTTCACAAGTAGCCATCAAATGGGAAATGAACCTCGAAATGTAATTGAGTCTGCCTAGAAAGCCACGGACTTCTTTTTCTGTTTTGGGAGGTGGCATGTTCTGAATTGCCCGAACCTTGTCAGGATCAACTTCAATGCCCTTCTGACTTACAATAAAGCCCAACAGTTTACCAGATCGAACTCCGAATGTGCACTTCGCAGGATTCAACCGCAGTCTAAACTTTCGGAGTCTGTCAAACAGCTTCTTCAGATGAACGAGGTGATCATCTTCAGTTTTGGACTTGGCAATCATATCGTCCACGTAAACCTCAATCTCTTTATGAATCATATCATGAAAGAGGGTTGTCATTGCACACTGGTATGTTGCCCCTGCATTCTTTAGATCGAATGTCATGACTTTGTAACAATATGTACCCCATGGCGTGATGAAAATAGTCTTCTCCATATCAGTTGGGGACATCTTGATCTGATTATATCCTAAAAAACTGTCCATGAAGGAAAAGATAGAGAACTGTGCAGTGTTGTCTACCAAGATGTCAATATGAGGCAAAGAAAAATCATCCTTCTGGCTCGCCTTGTTGAGATCTCGGTAATCCACACACATTCTAACTTTACCGTCCTTCTTGGGAACCGGGACAATGTTAGCAATCTATTCAGGATATTCGGAAGTGGCTAGGAACCCAACATCAAGCTGTTTCTTTACCTCTTCTCTGATTTTGAGCGCCATGTCGGGTCTAGTCCTTCTGAGTTTCTGCTTGACAGGAGGACATCCGGGCTTGAGTGGCAAGTGATGTTCAACGATGTTGGTATCCAACCCAGGCATATCTTGATAGGACCAGGCGAAGATATCAACATACTCTTTCAATAACTTGACCAACTCGGAGTGTACATGCTTAGCGAGGGATGCGCCAACCTTGACTTCTTTTCTGACCTCATCAGTACCAAGATTAACAACTTCCACTAGCTCTTTGTGTGGCTGAATCTCTTTACGCTCGTGCTCAAGGAGCCTTGCTAGTTCAGCCGGTAATTCACAATCTTCCTCACCATCTTCTTCGGCTTGGTTAATTGGAATTCCAGAATTACAATGGATGTTTGCCATGTGTTATTAATGCTTTTATTAGTTATGCATGTTTATGGATAGAATGAGCTATTTTAAAAAATGAAAAACAAAAGAAACGTTTGCCATTTATTTGTGAAAAGTAAAATAAAGAAAGAAAATAGAGCATGATTTTGAATGCAAAAAACTTTCATTTATTGATCACATAATATTGCAAAAGCGTGAGGCCCTTTACAAGCTATCCACTCGTCTCGGGCGAGGACGAAGGAATGAAAAAGCAAAATGCATTACATGTTATATGGGAAAACCACAGGAATCACGGTAGATGTCCAATTGTTGAGATTGTAACCCGGCGGACACTTGCGCACAAAGCTTGAAATCTGATTACTGGGACCAGTATCATCAGCAGCTGCCACGATGTCACCTTGCTGGAAACCCACACTGTGGAACTTGATCAAATTGTATTGCTTCTGACCAGAGGACCCAGATTAATGACCAGGATGATAACCCAATCCGAAATGATTATGGTTCTCAACCACATCAATCACCTGCCCCCAGCCTGACAAAGCACCTTCCTGGATAGTCTCCTTAGCACTCTTAGCAGATGCTAGAGTCAATTGTGGTGATCTACTTTGACTAGTTGAAGCAGAGCCGACGTCTTCAAACTCAAGACACTGCAACGGCACCTCAGCTATGCCTTCCTCGGTCTCGACGTATCGAAAAGATGATAACTCGCTTACAATTAAATCCTCTTCACCACAGACAATGACAAGCTGATCGTCAAACATGAATTTCAACTTCTGATGCAAAGTGGAGGTAACTTCCCCTGCCGCGTGGATCCATGGACGAACCAAGAGGCAGCTGTACGCAGGATTGATATCCATCACCTGGAAGGTAATGGTAAACAAATGCGGCCCAATATTGATGGGTAAGTCCACTTCTCCAATGACTTGTCTTCGAGAACCGTCAAAGGCTCTGACAACTAAGGCACTTGGTCTTATCTTGATTCCTTCCATTGGTAATTGACTCAATGTGCCCTTAGGCATCACATTGAGAGAAGAACCGGTATCCACTAGAACACGAGATAACAGGCTGTATGTGCAGGTTATAGATATGTGCAGTGCTTCATTGTGGGCATTTCCTTCAGGAGGCAATTCTGATTCATTGAAACCCAAATACCGACTTGCAGTTATGTTGGCCACTACATCATCGAACTCGATGACGGATATATCTTGCATAACATGGGCATTGTTCAACACTTTCAACAAAACTGGTCTGTGCGCAGGCGAACTCATGAGAAAGGACAAAATTGAGATCCTCGAGGGAGTCTGACCCAGCTGATCCATAATCTTAAAGTCACTTTTCTTGATCAGCTTAAGGAATTCTTGATCATCAAGGGTCTCCTTGCTCCTTAAAACATCCTCAGACGGGATAGTCGGTATTGGAACTGCGGTAGAAGATGCCCCTTGTCGACCAACAGGGGTTATAGATACAGGCGTTTCCTTAGGAGGAACAACAGTTGGAACTTGAACAGGCTTTGTAGTGACGTTCGGAGAAAACACACGTGCACTACGAGTCATACCTCCACTGGCTGTGACATTCACGATCTCGGATTCAGCGAACCTTATCTCTTGACCTCCAGAAAACATGGTAGACCCATACTTCCAAGGTACCTCCTTAGAATTCTGATACGGAAACGACTTTGGCGGACAAACCACGATAGGTTGCACCCTCTTCTGCTTAGGAGATTCCATGGGAACCTTCCTATAGACGATGGTGAATGGCTCAATGGCAGCAGCTTCCTCAATAGGTTTAGATCTGGAAAATTGCACTTCGCCACGGTTCATCAGAATCTGGACACAACCCTTCAGCCTTCGACACTGGTTGGGATTATCGTCACAAATCTGACATTTACCATGCAACCCCTTCAACAGCCCGTGTTCATTCAATTTCTTGAAAACCACAGCCATCGGAGTCTTCACCTCATCGACATCCATGATCAATTCAGCCCTGTAATTATCCTCAATCATGTTAACTACAAGTCCACCGTGATTCGGCAACGGATTACTCTGAATGTTAGGTCCTTCCTCAGCGAAAGTCAGAACCTTCTTATCAATGAGTTCCTAGACTTTGGTTTTGAAAACAAAGCAGTCCTCTGTTGCATGTCCTATGTATCCAGCATGATAAGCACAAGACGCAATTGGGTTATGCTTTGGCCCAAAAGGAGGAATTGCAGGCGCAATCTGCTTGGGGATAATTTCCCCTTGGTGAACCAAGTAAGGAAACAGTTCCGTGTATGACACCGGAATCTTGTCAAAATTCGGACGCTTACGGTTTCCTTGCTGTTGTTGTTCCGACGGTTTTGATTCTACTGATTTTTGTTGTTCTGTTAATTCTGAGCGTTCTGAGTTGGTTGTTGCGGATGATACTAATATGGAGGTTGTTGATACTGTGCACCAGCAATGTACGGATACAGATAGTATGGCATAGGAGCCATGGGAGCTTGATATTGAGGAGAAACTTGAGCTGTCACAGCGTTGGCTTCACCTTTCTTTTTCTTGGAATGACTGTTCTGAGACTTTCTAGCGGTCGGCTACTGGGAAGCAACTCCAGGAATATTTCCAGTCTTCAACCCGTTCTCAATCCATTCGCCAATCGTTACAACATCAGCGAAGTTCGATGAAGAACTGCCCACCATTTTCTCATAGTAAGATCCCTGCAATGTACCCATAAAGATGTCAACCAGCTCATTGTCAGAGAGAGCAGGTCGCACACGAGATACCATCTTGCGCCATCTTTGTGCATACTCCTTGAATGTTTCAGCTGAGCGCTAGGACTGATTCTGCAATTGTAATCTAGTTGGCGCCAGATCAAGGTTATACTTGTATTGTCTCACGAACGCTTCAGATAAATCCCTCCAAGTATGGATTTTGCTGCGCTCCAGGCCCATGTACCAATACAATGAAGCACCGGACAAACTATCCTAAAAACAATGAACAAGCAATTCATCATTATCAATATGGGATGCCATCTTCCTGCAGTACATAGTGATGTGACTACGCGGACAGCTCAAGCCTTTGTATTTTGGTAAATCAGGTATCTTGAATTTCTGCGGCAGCACAACATTTGGGACCAAACACAAGTCTTTGGCTTCCATGCCAAAAGCAGAGAACCCTTCAATAGCTCTGATACGATCTTCTAACAACTTGTAGTCAACAGATTTATTCTGATTGGTGGGCCTAATAAGAATCTGAGGATTTGGCAGCTGAGAAGCGGCAGGAGCATTCACTTGCAGAGTAGCAAACTGAGAAGGATACACCAAACCCGGATTAACCATCTGACCATCATTCTGACCCATCGGAACACCATACAGATAACTCGAAGGAGGTATCCCAGCAGCTGAGGAAGATGCCCCAGGATAGAACATCCCCGGATGAGCATTCGAAACAGCAGTTTGAGTAACTTGAGAGGAAACCGGAACATGAATAGGAGGACCTCTATACACATGCTCTTCATCAACAGAAGTTTCAGTATCAACCAATCCGGCAGTTTGATGAGTTTGAGCCTGAAGATTCTCAGGATCATCATTCACCACTGGAGGCGGGACTAGAGTAGGCATGACCCATGGATAAGCGGCAGCATTCCCATTAGGCATGGGTGCAACAAAAGGCTGATATAGCATGAAGGCACTACCATTATTTGCAATTTTGAGGAGTGTAATTCGAAGGCATGCCCCAAGGGAAACCAGCGGGCATCTGATTCAAACTTGGCTGAACAACAGGTTAATTCACAGGCTCAACTGGCACTTCAACTCTAGCAGGAGAAGGAACAATAACAACAGGAGTAGTCGTGACAACAGGAGGAACAGTCACAACAGGAGTGACAACAGTTGCATCAATAGTGGTTGCAATAACAGTGGCAGCAGCAGCATCGTCCCTCTGAGCACGAAGGAGCTCCATAATGACATCCATGTTCGTCTGGAACTGATCCATCCGACCTTGGAATTGTGCCAGAGTTTCCTTGTAAGCAGCGTTCTTAGCTTCAAAGTCAGCCATGATTCGAGATTTGCTTGAGCGAGTAAAATACCGATGTCGAGTCGTCGTCTTGCTACAAACCGGAAATGATCAGAGTGAGGAAAGGTTCCCGGATGAAGGACATGCATATGCGAGCATGAATGAATGCAATTTATGCAAAAATAAAGTTGTAAAATGCTTATGCAAAAATTAATTTGACATGATGAGATGATATGCAACAAGCCAGCATAGTCTGAATAGTCAAATATGAACATCTGCAGAGGTATTGCTGTGTTGATGCGAGATCTAACATAATGAGAGAACAAAGGTATGAAGTGGCTTGTTTTCCTGCAAAAAACCCATCCCCCTCACAGGTATGATATAGAAAGCGGGATTCTCAGTTTTGGATTCTCGATTTGAGAAGCAATAGTACATTCATCCCTCGGGGTACAATACTATCGCCAAACAAAGAGGTCGTCCACTGATTCCCCCAAAAAAAGAGGGGCGATCCTAAAGGTCATCCAGACTTAACAGCTCTTCCAGATAGCTCTACCATTGTGGCAGACCCACAACGCAGAATTCACTAGAGAGAACCACATCCAGATTGTGTTTCATATTCCCTCCTCGCACCGAAATGGAGCGTGAGAGGATATGAAACACACTAAACATAAGTGCACTCAGGCTTGCGTACTGGACCTATCTCTCAAGTAGCAAACCAACCCGCCAACAGTAGAGAAAATAGCAGATATCCAGAATATACCGCATATGAATATTTAAAGCAGTAAAGAAATGCAATGAATAAACATAAAGCTAAAGCATAAAATAAAGCGAATAAAGCGCTAAAGATAAACACCCAAGCAAGCAAGAAGGCAAACTAAACTAGGCGAGACCCCTCAAAGGATGGACCAGCAGGAGGTCAATCTGTCCCCAACAGAGTTGCCAGCTGAAGATGGCTGGTTTCTACCTGAGTGAATCGCACACTCAAATATACAAAAGAGTCACCACCAAACTTTATATCGATAAAACCCAAGGGGAAGAGAAACGGGAACGGGGGGTCGGTTATGCGAAAGGAAGGTATTAGCACCTAACGCATCCGTCGTACTCGACGGGAACCATTTCGCTTGCTTCTAGGCTTGGATGGGTTATATATCTAAAGGCTTCTAGCTAAAAAGAGAGAAAGAGAGAGAGAGAGAGAGAGAGAGAGAGAGAGAGAGGGGAAAAAGAAAAGAAAGAAAGAAAGTGCTCGCGGAGGAACGAAGTCCTCGTGCCTACGTACCCTCATAGTGCAATGAGGAAATCAGAGTATCGTAGTTCATGGAACCAGGGGACAGAAAGGAAGGAACAAAGGGAGAAGGAAAGAAGGGTGGAAGTGTGCTCGCCAAGACATTACGTCTCGTGCCTACGTATCTGACATTCAAAAGAATGCAGAATCGGAGCTTCCGTAGTTCGGGGAACTGAACGGAAAAGGAAAAGGAAAGGAAAGTGGTGTCCAAACCAAGAGAATAAGGGAAGAAGAGAGAAATGGTGTCCAAACCAAGAGAATGAAAGATAAAGAAAGATCCGCTGGGGATAATAAAGAGAAATGGTGTCGAAACCAAGAAAGTAAGAGTAAAGGGATTGGGAAGGACTCCACTGGGGATCCAAATAAAGGAACGGTGTCATAACCAAGAGAAAAGGGAGAATCGGTATATTAACTGGCTGGCAGTGGTTAACCGAAGAAAAGAGAGTAAGACCCTGACGGGGAAATGACTGGTATCAACAGACAGACTGTGATAAACCCAGAGAGAAAGAGTGTTGAACTAAGAGAAGGTGTTTGACTCTGAGGGTCTGACTGGCAGTGGTTAACCGAAGAAAAGAAAGGACTGCAACTCTGTGGGGATAGAGAAGCATTGGTTTTAACAGAGAAAACTGTGATTAACCAAAGAACGGGTGTAGGACCGAGCAAAGGTCGTGACCCAAAGGACGGGTGTAGGACCGAGCGAAGGTGGTGACCCAAAGGGTTCGGTAAACTGACTGAATAAATAGTACTTAACCGAAGAAGGGGTATTTGAACCAAAGAAAGGTTACCAACCCAAGGGTGCAAGTATTCGAACCAAGAGGAGGTTGCCAACTGCTGGGGATTCGGTGTTTACAGACGGACTGTGATCAACCGAAGAGAAAAGCGAGTGATTAACCAAAGGAAGGTGATTAACTCAAAAATGGGTTTTCAGTATTTTTAACAAGCAGACTGTGGTTAACTGAAGCAAAGGGTGATTAACCAAGAGAAGGTGATTAACCCAAGAGGGACTCAATGTTTTAACAGACAAACTGTGATTAACTGAGTAAGAGAGCAAAATTGGTGTTTTAACTGACAAGCAGTGGTTAACCAATCAAAGGGAGAGGAACCAAAGAAAAGGTTGCAAACTCCTGGGGAAGTGTCGGTTGTTTAACAGAAAGATTGTGTTTAACCGAAGAAAAGAATAGAAACTCTGCAGGGGAATCTAAAGACAATGATTGACCACAAGAACAGAGTAATGAGGTAGGAGATAGGAGTTAAATCCCAGCAATGATCTTTAACCCAAGAAACTGGTGATTGATCAAGAGAAAAGTTGAAAAAGGTAAGAGGGAGAATGATCAAGGATCAACTCGACTGAGGAGGAAAAAAGACGCTACCACTTGAGGATAGAGGTGACTATTCTTGATGAGAGGACAAGACGTCCTTACCAAGGAAATAGCCAGAATGAGGATAGAAAGATTCCATCCACATTCCTTCTCTAGCACTCAAAGGTGTAGCGCGGAAATTGAAACGGACAGAAAAACAGCTTCAATTTGTACAGTGCTCCTGCAGAGAGAAACGTACAGCATAACAGCGTCATTTTGTACAGTGCTCTGATGCAAGGTGCAGCGCGAAACTCCAACTCCACGGGGGGGAATGAGAGAGCAAGCTCTAAAGGAGGCCTAGAGAGAGGAAAAGGGAAGATCGACTAATCGAAACAAAGTTTTGATCAATTAATCAAGGGATAAACATGCTAACAACTTTCCAAAGAGGATGAAAAGTCATTAAAGCAAAAAGGAGTGGATTATTGATTATACAAGATTAAATTTGCTCAATAAAGAACAAACTTAATGTGATCAAGAATTGGAAATGCAAAACAGTGCCAAACTAATATTAGCATGTATCACAAATCATGTATCAAATGACCAAGGATAGTGCAAGAATTAGTATGTTCATACAATGCTAAGAACATGAAACAAATGAATAAACGAAAATGTGCATCGAAAGTTCATGAACATACTTCAACCAGAAGTGAAATGACATTAAAAACATCCATAAAATCAAGCATGACAATCAATGGAAGTTAAAATGAAGAAAGCATGGCAAACACACTTGAAAATGCAAGAAAATGGCATTCTGTACAGTGGTAACCGGTTACAGCATATGTGCTAACCAGTTACATGGTTGAAAATACGTGTTATTGGGGAAAATTGCACTGTGTAACCGGTTACAGCATAACTGCTAACCGGTTACCACTGTAACAGAGGCAAAAATAACAGTAAAAACAGCTTTTCAAAAGTAGTTTTCAACACATAATCACTTATGCCAACCACCACAATCTAGGAACTGAAATTGTGCACGAAAATTGAACTTGAAAACAACAGATAAACAGTGATAGAATCAACTAACACATTAGGATCATGGATCAAACAAATGCAAAACCAAATCACACACAACAATTATCGACTACATTGCGATCGATACAAAAATGCGCGAAACGATAAAATTAGTTAGATCCATCAACCTACAAGCCGGAGATTTGGCTTGGTAAATGTTGCAAAGAGATCTTGATGCAGAAAATCAAAGAAAACCAGAGGATCCTTGATTTGTAGACGAAATGCGTCGAAACCGATCAAAAACGCGAAAATGCACCGAAATCAAACTTGCACCAAAATAAATGGTGTGAAACTCTTGGATTGAAGTAGAATGAGATGTAGTTCCAGAAATCCAACCAAAGAACGCCAAATGATGGAGGTTAAGCTCAAGAATTAATCACTTTCAAGGTGAAAAGTGATTATCCTTCAAGAATAAGAGCTTTTGGTGAGGTTTTGGAATGTGAATTGAGATGAAGATGTAGAAGTTGCAGAAAATGCAGAGGAGAATGAGAGAATTAAGAGTGAAGAAAGTGTGAATTTGTGTGAATGATTGTGGAGAAATTGGGGAAAATGATGGAGAGTTTGAAAAGTGAGTGAAGGCGTGTTTATATAGATTTTAGGTTTGGAGTGTGAGAGCTTTGGACTTTGGTTTGGAATTAGGTTTGGGTTTGGAACTAGGCTAGGACTTAGTTACACTTGACTCACTGAGTCAAGGTGGTTAACTCAGTTAGTTAGAACCAACTCGGTAACAATCCCAATGTGAATTTCCTCATCCAAAGGTTGGCATGCTTGTAAAACAAGGAACATGGTGCTCTTAATTTAAGGTGAAGCATTGGAACCAATCCACTTGGAATGTCTTGAAATGTTTAGAGATGTCTAGAATGTTCCACACATAGCTAGAATCAAGTAGGACCAAAGACCAAGGAGAGTGCATGGATGCTGTCCCAAAAATGCAGCAGGAATTGCAAATTTGCACTGAGTAACCGGTTACAGCATAACTGCTAACCAGTTACATGCTTGAAAACTTGTGTTTTTAGTGAAAATTACACTATGTAACCGATTACAGCATAACTGCTAACCGGTTACTGAAGCCCAAATTACCCAAATTTGCTTGGAAATGATGTTGAAGTCCTGGTTTCGATTTCCCACCTCTTGTTTTGATGAGTAAACATGGAAACCTTTATTTTGGGCTTGTTTTGATGATGAAAAAATCTTGAGAGGATGTGATTAATCGGGCTTGGAAAACCTGATTATCCTGCAACAAGAACCACACAGAGAAAAGTGTGAATGTGTATGCTAACGATGTGAATGCTTATGCTCATGCAAAAGGCAAAAGAAGGAGGTCAAATTCGGGTTACGACAGCTATCATCAGTGCAATTCCTAACTCATGGGAATTTGAGTGCATAGTTTGAGTTAACTGAGCATAGGACTGAAGTTCATCATGTAGATTGGGTGGGTCACAAATAAACTTTGAGCCTTTATCGTTTATTTCTTAAACCGTGAACCAGGTCACGTTATAACCCTCAAAAGACCTAACTGAAGCAAAGTTATTTTGAAAGCATACTACAGTAAGGTTGCGTAAACTGACTCCCAAAGATCGTTGTAGATCATCTGTGTAGCGAGCGAATCTGGGACGTGGTTTTTAGGCGTTGTTGCTCTTTGGGGTTTACTACAGGTCGATTCGTTTTTTATCCTATTGAAGCTGATAAAGGAAGGGAAATAGATGTCTCAAATTAACCTTGCTTGCATACTGAGTTTAAACAACGGTCTGTTAGGTTATGGATGCTATATGGTAATGGGGCCTTTTTCTTCTTACTTTTTAAGAGTGCAAACATTGGACGGTTCATGGGTAGGATGTTAGGACTGATACTTTTCGATTGATGTATGCGGGTATGGGATTTTGGGTTTTTGTTTAGTGTGCTCGCTAATATTTTTCTTTCAATCTTATGCCTACGCATTCCCGTTTTCCGAAATAGGAAAATCAGAGCGATCGTAGTTCCTCCTATTCTATGGGAGGAAATGGTGTTTTGGTGTCTTGTTCAAAGCCCAAGACGTGAAGCTAAAGGGTGTTTGTATCTTGTTCAAAGCCCAAGATGTGAAGCTGAAAGGTCTATTTATATCTTGTTCGAAGCCCAAGATGTGAAGCTTAAAGTGATTTGTATCTTGTTCAAAGCCCAAGATATGAAGCTGAATGTTTTCGACTTTAGAGAGAATTTGTCATCTCTAAAGAGGGGGTTGTCTATCACAACTGTTGGGTGACTGATTACAAAGGAGAATTACTTTAACCAGGATATGTGAATCCGGTAATGCCATAATTTCCTTCATAGGGGATTTCCAACCTGAAGGAAAAGACTTTAACTCAGTGTAGAGCAATGCCATCTTTCTTTAGGAATTTCTCATGCTAAAAGAGGGACAGTGGTGTGGATGTAGATGATCCAGAGGCTTGCCGTTTACAGCAGTTAGATGAAGGGAAAGGAGTTGTTGATGTTTGTATACTGTGAACGAGGCACAACTTTGATGCTAAAAGGTTGATTGGCTCAACCGGGGTTTTTCCTTATACAAAGCCTAAGAGGAGGCTATTGACCTAACAAGAAGGTGTTTTTATGTGTCTCGTACAAAGCCCAAGAGAGAGGCTTAAAGGCTTGACTCAACAAGAGAGTGCTTTTGTATGTGTCTTGTACGAAGCCCAAGACGGAAGCTAAAAGTTGTTTGACTCAACAAAAGAGTCTTTTATACTCAACAAGAGAGTGTTTTGTATCTCGTACGAAGCCCGAGATGGAGGTAAAAAGTGTTTAGCTCAATAAGAACCTTTTTGTATCTCGTATAAAGCCCAAGGTGGAGGCTGAAAGATGTTCGACTCAACAAGAGAGTCTTTTTGTATCTCGTTCAAAGCCCGAGATAGAGGCTGAAAGTTGTTCGACTCAACAAGAGAGTCTTTTTGTATCTCGTACAAAGCCCGAGATAGAGGCTATGGTTACTGTTTCAGTTGAGTGACAGGTCCAACATGCTGATTTAAAGAGAAAATCAGTTCTTATGTGAGTAATGTTTGCACTCAGGGATTTTGATTCGAGGATCAGGGATATTTCCTGTTCTTTAAGGAAATGGGAAATCCAAAGGGGATTGAGACTGTCCGAGTCTATAGGTTTTCTTCCTATTTTTGAAAGGAACTTGAGAATGTCTTTGAGACTCAAGGGAATTAGACTGTCCAAGTCTGGAGTTTCATCTTTTGTACTATGCTTTGAGAAATAGTAGTAGGGTCTAGACTCTTTGAAAGACTGTTCTATTAAGATGACTAATTTCTGTTCCTATACCTCTAGGAGGTCGTCGAGACAATTTGTATGAAGCCCAAGAGGAGGCTGGAAACTTTTAAGAAGCCGATGGACAATTTGTACGAAGCCCAAGAGGAGGCTATCATTCCCGGAGGAAGAAATCATTTATACGAAGCCTAAGAGGAGGCTGTGAATACTTCTAAGAAGCCGACGGGTCCTTGTACAATGCCCGAGAGGAGGCGGGGATGCTTTTAGGAAGCCTGTGGGTGTAACACCCCATTTCTACCCTTCGAATAATATAAAAATCAAAGTTACAAAATCTCAACGTACATATGGAATGTTACACTTCCTACTTAAAACAACGACCATTAATCACCTAAAAAAACAAACAGATACATAACACATAAATTCGGATGAACCGATAACGACTTGCTTATTCTCTTAAAACAAAATAAAACAACTGTCATTACTACACAGCGGATTCACAAAAATTCAACTTTAACTGACATACAATCTTTATCCACTTAAAACTACTTCAAACAAAAGTGTTAAACGAAAACAACGTAAAAATTCTGCAACAATACTAAAATCAACAATAAAAGAAACATGCGTTCATCCCCCCGAGTGTTACGTATCAGAGTGACGACACCGACTCGAACTAATAAAGGTAGACAACCTTCACTCTAGATTACATGCAGGATGGCGTATAAACCATCACCAACCACAGAAGGGGTGAGATATCAAACAATATAATCGGGTATATGATAAATAATATATTAGATCAGATCATATAAAATCACCACTTCACAACATTACCATCAACATTAAACAACCACACAACAACAATTTAAGCAACATGGAATGCGACTCAGAAAATGCACATGCATGTGGTACCATTGGAGCAAAACTCCCAACTTAGAAACTTGCCAATTAATATTGACGTCAGCAAGGCATAAGCCTTCAACTTAAATTTTGCCAATCCAGGCCAACTTACCGAGCACTAGCTCCAACTTGATATGCGATGTATGCAACTCAACATGAATATCATAATAACAACAATAATAGTTATGTAACCACACAACAACAAATCAACATTGGCCATAGATCTACAACTTAACAGCAACAACAAATCAACATTGGCCATAGGCCTACAACTTAACAACAACAACAAATCAACATTGGCCATAGGCCTATAACTTAATAGCAACAACAAATCAACATTGGCCATAGGCCTACAACTTAACAACAACAACAAATCACACCTGCAACTTTATAATTAACCACAACAAATACCACTGCAATTCACACCACACCCAATTTATGTTACAAATTTTTACTCAAAAATTATCCGGACAGTGCTGCTAAAACCGGTTAGTTACTCTTCTACTAATTATCACTTACTGTTATGGCTCATTATCACTTCCACTAGTTCATGTCTTTACTACCATTTTCTATTAGCTAATAATGGTGGAAACATTAATTTCCTTCTTACTATTACCAGCATATTATTAATCTTCCAAGTGAATATGATTTCTTTTCTGCTACCGACACTAACACAATACTAGTATTTCAACCCAATATTATTTGTCCGGCTACTATTAATAAAATACTGGTTTTCTTAATATCCTTACCGACATAATATTAACATTTCAGAATATATCTTACTAACATCTTATTAACATTATACTAAACAATTAATAAGGTTCTAACATAATACTAACCAAATATTATTTGCTACTAATCCATGATTAACATTCTAACCAAATAATACTGCTACTGTTACTAACATTTTTCTGTCATTAAAATCTAAAGTGGAATTGTTAGTAAATCCAAATTTTTCATTAATAAACCAATTGCCATTTTCTGTAGTATTAATAATTAAAACAACTACACACTCACACACACAGGTGGCTTGCGCCACCTCACCCACACACAAGGAGGTGGCTTGCGCCACCCCTTAACCACACAACACAGGTGGCTTGTGCCACCATTCACCATAGAGCAGGGTGGCTTGCGCCACCATTTCTCATGAAGGCAAGGTGACTTGCGCCACCATTCAACAAGTGCCAGAGGTGGCTTGCGTCACCCTCAAATTAACATACAGGGGTGGCTTGCTCCCCCCCCCATTTTTTTTAATCAGCAACATTACTTCCTTAATCTCGTTTCAGTTCTTCCCATATCACAAACCTCTCCTCACAGTTTCAAATTTAAACAAACAGAAACGCAATGAAATTTATAATTTAAAGCAACATAGACCAATTTTCCTACAACCAATTCATCAACAACAACATATTTTCGATATCTAAGACAGCCATCACAACACAGACAGAGGTAATTCTACAAACCCAACCCCACATATCATTCATCAAATACCCTATTATAGAGTCAGAACCCCACCCTTACCTTGGATTGAAGGTTGCTCTAAATCTCCGATCGAATTTCCGCTCTCGCAGCTCTCCGTGTTCCGTTTTCCAAACTCTTGTTCCTCCCTCTGTAACTTCCACGTTCTTGTTCTCTTACTGCCACTTCCTTTTCCTTCTCATAATTCTAGATACCTAATAATAAAACACTAATATTCCATTTGTCTTATTGGGCCTCATTATTTCACCCCCACTAATACAACTTCACTCACCATCTAAATAAGCCCAATAATATAATCTAGTATTATTTCTAATACTATAATTACCACTTAAGTTAGCTTAATTAAGTAATTAACAACAACACAACTTAAATCAACACTTTATAATTAATTCAACTAAAACCGACATAGCAACTCAACACAACATTTTCGACAACCAACACAAATCAAACAATTAATACGAAGATACTTAATTAAATAATTAATTAAATAACCGGGCGTTACAGTGGGTTCCCAAACCCCGAGAAATTCAAGACATGCTATTCATCGAGAATAGATCAAGCCAGGAAAGTTCGAGAATTTGGAAGAAACTCAAGAGATGTCATTCACGGAGAAAAGATCATCTCTGGGGAGTAGAGTTTCTTGACAATTCCTAAGGAGGACAGCCGAAGAGAAGACTGTATTTGGTGCTCCTATGGGGGATCTAGTTTTGTCTATTCCTAAGAGTGATTGATATGGCTTCACCTAGTGCTAGACGTAGTTGCCGGGGAAACTCTAAATATATATACTATTATTGCACAGTTGATATGAATTTATGAAAGAAGACTTACAGCGAAACAACCCCACAATACAGTTATATGTATATGAAAGCGGTAAATGAAAGCGTATAAACACTTACTTGGTTGTAGAGCTTCCATGGTGTTTGGTTAGTTGTTCAACAAAGAAAACTTTGATAACAATATTATATTCAAAAATCAAAGGAGAAAGTGCTTTGAAAAGAAAGATTGGGGCTTACAGCTCAAGGAGAGGCCCAAGGTTTTACCAGTGATCGCACTGTTGAATTTGTACAGAGGGACTTATACAAGTGACTGAGGCCCGATAAAGGTTTTCTATACAAAGGGATGGGTCTTACACTCTCTCAAGAGGCCCAAAGAGTTTTAAAGAAAAGAAATGGGTCTTACTACTCGAGGGTAGGCCCAAATGTTTTTTTTGTTTTGAAATGGCGATCGCGCCGAGATTTTTGAAAACGCAGTGGGTCTTATACAATGACTGAGACCCAAAAATAATTTGGTTTTCAAAGGGGTTGGGTCCTACACTCTAATAGAGGCCCAAAGGTTTTGAATGGGTCTTATAGCTCGAGGAGAGGCCCAAATGGTTTATTTTAAACGAGCGACGATCGCGCCGAATTTTTGAAATACAACGGGACTTATACAATAAGTGAGGCCCAAGATAGGTTTGTATTTACAAAGGATTTGGTCTTACACTCTATTAGAGGCCCAAAGGTGTTTGAAAATGATTTATGAGGGTGAAAATCAAAGAAACCCTAATTTTATTCTTTAAAAGTAAATATTTAAAGAAAATCAAACAAAATACCAAATAAATTTGAATAAACCATTTGTGATTTTGTTTAAGGTTTGAAAAAAATGAGGGATAATCACAAGGGATATTTAAACGCATTTGGTTTTGATTTTCAAAGTAAATATTCACTTTTAAAATGTTTAAAAATAATTAAAAATGAATTTATTCACAAAAATACTAATTATATTAAATAAATAATATAAACTTAATTTTTTTGTGGAATAAAATATTTCAACATTTTTGTGATTTTTTGCAAAAAGAACCAATAAAAAATAATTAAACTTGCAAGAGTTATTAATTTTCTAATTAATTAATAAAACATAAAAACATTGGAAAAATGGCAAAATGTGAAAAAACACAAAATGGCATGGGTGAGGTTTGAACCCACGACCTCAAGGTCACAAGGCGCGCGCCTTACCACTGGGGTGGTGATACATCCATTGGTTTTAGGCCTGGCCCAAGGCAAGGCAAGGCAAGTTTTGGCTCAGAAACGTGAATGTCATAACTTTCTCAATTCTTAATGGTTTGAGACAAAATTTATATGCATCTGGACCAGAATTTTACAACGAATCCAATGGTGGTGGTATTTTTTTTCCAGATCATACTCCCTCCTCAAAATCCGATAGGGGTGTTGAAAAAGACCTATAATTGCATTTTCTATGCTACACTTTGATACAGGCATGAATTACATGATCAATTGGTTCAAACACAACATATATAACATGTATGAGGTGTGCATGATCAGTGGACTTCAAAGCAATGCATATTTTGGAAAGTTCAAGTCATGAGGCTTACCTCTTTTTGAGCTTTTTGGAGATTTTGTGCAATCTGCCAAGCCTCTTGTTCCAGAAATGATTTGATGCTTTGGACACACTCAAATGATCCCCTAGAAGCTTTTAGGATATGTGGAATCAGTTGGTACCTGCAAAAACACAAACTGGCCCTTTCTTGCAAAAGAGGTTAAAAGTGACCAAAATATCAACTCTCTCAAATGGTGTTCCAGATGGGGGAAACCATTTGGGACAGTTCAAGGATGATATTTGGAGCGTGTTTGAGATTTTATCTGGTTTGGAAAGTGACTGAATCAAGACATGACTTGAAAAATGCACAAAAAGCCTATTTTGAGGTTTTGAGAGGTGACTTGTGATTTTGGTGTTACAGGTCACTCGTGAGAGTTTGGATCACCTACATATAATGTTTATGAGGTGTATGTGTGTGATTGGTTTGATTGAAAATGAGAGTTACCTTGCTAAAGAAGGCATTTTGGCCTAAAGAGAGGGATTTTGAGGAAAAAATCTGTTTGATGGCTTTGGTGTACTCAAACTGAGCACAAATGAGCTCTATTTATAGTATAGCAAGTTTGTTTTGGGATCAATAGTGAATGGCAACTGCATCAGAGGCTTGGCCAATGTTGGCAAATGAAAATCCAAGTCTCCTCTAGCCATTGACTAGAGGTTAGAGCACAGAGCTTTGGTTCCCTACTTGTTGGAGGAATCTTGACTGAATTCAGTTGCAAATGTGTCAGTCCATGCCACCTATAGCATCTATTGAATGCTCCAATCCAAAATTGGAGTCTTGTCCCTATTTTAGGCAATTTTAGGTTTGGCATGCTACTTCTTGTTCCAAGGAATTTGGAGGCTTGGCTCAGTGATTGTCCCCTTTAGATTTGATCCTCAGATGTGTTCAAGATGATGACAAGGCTTGAAATTGGCTGATTTTGGCAAATTGACCAAAAATGCAAAATTCTGCCTTGCCTTGGCAGTTTTCAGTAAGGCATTTTACCACTACCATAACTCTTAGCTCAAATTGAATTTGGT
This sequence comes from Lathyrus tuberosus, assembly GCA_022829125.1. Taxonomy (NCBI): domain Eukaryota; kingdom Viridiplantae; phylum Streptophyta; class Magnoliopsida; order Fabales; family Fabaceae; genus Lathyrus; species Lathyrus tuberosus. The sequence goes on along the minus strand of JALAZF010000111.1, from coordinate 4,516,169 downwards.
GATGTTCTTGGTCATTTTGGAAAGCCCTCATATGATACAACAACTGTTTGATCATATTTGGTTTTGATACCTTTTGGATCCAAGTGAAAAATCCCCTTACATTTGGAAAAAAGTGAAGGTAGATTCTGACTTAGTGAAAATTTCACTAAGTGTTGGAAAAAAGTGACATTTTCACTTTTTGTGATTTTGATCATTCCATAAATCAAAATCCGTAATGAATTGGAATGAGGTCTAGTTGAAGTTTTTGTAGAGGGCCATGAGGGATACAAATCAAGCTTTGGATGGGGAAAAATGGCTTTGTGGTTTAGGAGTTATGATCCTCCAAAGTTGGTACCCTTGCCACTTTGTTCATAACTTAGAAAATTTTCTAAGTTTTTTATGGTTACCCCTTTTACAAGTTATCCCACTTTCTTTGATTTTTCTTGATGAATGATGATTCAAATCATACATTAACATCATTTTAGGGTTAAAAAACCATTTTTGTGAAAAATCTCAAAAAGTCAAAGTTGACTTTTGTGCACAGTTGACTTTTCATCAGATGAATTCCAAATTGTGCAATCCTTTAGGAAATCATGTCCTTGACCTAAATCAAACTTGATGTACATGTTCCATTGGTGTTATACGGTGTATTGAATCATGTCCTAGGGTTTGGGAGCATGTCTTGGTCAAAAGTCAAAGTTACAGTTGATTTTTTCCTCAAAACCCTAATTGTGGTTCAGATGAAATTGAGGCTTGGTGCTCAAGCTTCTTGGATCAATCCATTGTTGCAAATGGATCAATGTAGTATATTGGAGACCCTCAAATCCTCTCTTGAGGTCTTGGCTCATGTTTTGTCCCAAAAGTCAACTTAGGGGTGAATTAGGTCAAGAAACCCTAATTCCTGATTTTTGATGAATGTATCCCCTGAGACCAAATTGACTTGATGATTGGGTTTATGAGGCTCCATGGAGCATATTAAGATATGCTTTGAAGCATTGGCTCATGCCTAGAGGAAATATTCCATCTGGAGGCCCTGGTCGACCAAAATCCTAATTTGGTGACACTGGCGATCTTGAGGCTTGATCCACCTAGAAGGGAGCAGCCTTGTGCTTAATCCTTGAAGTGGGAGTCCTTTTTGATCCTTTGTGAATGTTTGAGAGGTTTAGACAAGTTGAAGATTATGTCATTGATTGATCATTTGTCTAAAGGCTCTGAGAGGGCTAGAAATCCTAATTCTTAGTTGTAGGGAATGCTCAACAATTCCTTGAGGAGCTTGATGAGGCATAAAGGTTCATCCATATTGTGATGATGATTTTCATAATGATGGGAATCTAAGTGGTCAAAATTTGGGGTATGACAGATGCCCCTATTTAATCTTCTTGGACCTGAAGGTGTGAATGACTAAGGTATTCGGGCATTCAGGGTGCAAGAGGATTAAATATCGGAATATCCAAAATTTTGATGGCTATGAATGGCAACTTACACATTCACCTTCTTTTGCTAAGCAATGATTCTTAGAAAAAGGTAAACTTCCCCTCGATCCTGGTTTCCTACCAAGGAACTGGTCTTAGTTTCTGGTTTAAACTTCCCCTCGATCCTGGTTTCCTACCAAGGAACTGGTCTTAGTTTCTGATACAAACTTCCCCTCGATCCTGGTTTCCTACCAAGGAACTGGTCTCAGTTTCTGATTTAAACTTCCCCTCGATCCTGGTTTCCTACCAAGGAACTGGTCTTAGTTTCCGAAATAAACTTCCCCTCGATCCTGGTTTCCTACCAAGGAACTGGTCTCAGTTTCTGGTTTAAACTTCCCCTCGATCCTGGTTTCCTACCAAGGAACTGGTCTTAGTTTCTTTTGTCAATAAACTTTATTGACAAGGGATGCTATTTATAGCGGTTTTCCTCAAACTTCTCGCCTAATTTTCCTGGGGAGATGCCATTTGATAGAAAAATTTTTGATGTCAGACTTGCTGGGGAACCCAATCGTCTGAGTTGTAGAGTTGCATAAACTTCTCTTTTGGAGACGCCATTTGTTTCTACTGGGGAAAACGAGTCTCTTAAGAGACTGCTTTCGCTTCGGGATATTGCATCATACTTTTCTCGGGATCTTCCCGGAGAAATGCTATATGATGTGATCCAATTTTGAGGTTCTGATGACCTTTTCATCAGTGGTTCTTCGGAGAAAAACTGTCGTACTGCCGAATCTCCGATTACGAGGCTTTCTCTGGGGATTTTCCTTAATCCGGGAAAGCAAGGATATCATCTTCAATGGCGAAGAGTGATGTTTGTTGAACATTTTCTGGTCTTTCAGAGGTTCAAGTTATCAAAGTGGTCGAGGGCCAAACTTCAATCCAGAAATAAACTGGAGGCGGGATTGTTCAGACGCAACACTTCCTGACGAGGAAAGAACTGGCAACTCGATTGAGAGGACTTTTATCACTAAGGATAAGACCGACTAGAGTAATAGTGATGCAAAAATGAATATGAATGTAAATCAACAATGCATGATGTATGTATGTATATGCTGACAAAATTGACGCGACATACAGACTGATGGATGAACACGGCTGGATACTCGGCCATCGTGAGGCAAAGAAATACCGTTAGGAGCACCTAAGAAGTCACCGATTCGTGTCATTTGAGTCGGCAGTTATTGGTAACTCTGTGTTGACTCTTGTATCAGTGGTCTTAATATTGTACCCATCTGTTGAGTCAACATGTGGACCATCTCATGATTACTCTCATCCATCTGTTGCCTCATGACCGCGACGGAACTAGAGGTAAAGGTCGGTATGGATTGGGAGAAAAGGTTAAAACCTAGGGGTCGAACCATCTGGTTCGACATGTGTCCTGTCCCCTGATAAGTTGAAAATGCTGGGGATGAACTTTCCTCAAATAAATGGCCGCTAGAATGCAAACTTGACATGAACTCCGTTGGCATCCCATACGATCTAGGTATAGGCATGGTGATACTAGGCATATATTGCCCCGTAGTCCCTACCATTGTGGATCTCGGGTCGTTTCGACGCGGCGGTGCGATTGGTCTGCTATGAGTGGTTGACACCGCTCACACAGTACCGGAGCCAACATCAGTTGTCTGTGTTCCCACCGTACTTTCCATCGAAGACGGTTCTTCGTTCGGTCGTGGTATTACCATCTTACCACTACGCAAAAACATATACTCAATTCATATGGGTCCCACCGGGTGTGCCACTTTGTTCGCCGGCGCGAACAACCACTGGTCTTCCGTCGCAGGTTCGCTCGCGGGATTGGCCACACAAATCCCAGAACAAGGAATTGGAAGCGTATGTTTATGTTGCGTTTCAGTTTCTCGATTTTTTAGTGCAAGTTGTCAAGCTCAAGTGACCTAGGTGACGCAAAGAGTTTCTTAACTGTCACGAGTTTGGATACAAAAGCGAAGAAATAAAGGATAGAAAGGCTGAGCAAAAACAAAAAAGGAAATGACTTAAATTAAATACTGAAAGTAAATTGCATTAATTAAAATTGGAGGCAATTGTACATTTTTTGCGGGAGTGAACTCGTTTCTCTCTAAGCTTGGTACTTTGAATATTTTCCCTTTTCAATGTGAAAAAATGCGACCTTTGAAAATGAAAAGTACAGTGCCTTATATAGGCCTAGAATGTAACTGTTTGTCTACCCAAATGTCTTCCGAAGCTGACACGTGGTACCCCACTTTCTTTTCAACTTCCCATAGTCTTTGGAAGTTTCAAACTTTTCCCGCCTAAGCACTTGTCCTTGAAGTTGGGATCAGCTCTTCGCCTCATTTTCCTCCGACGTCGAGGCTTGTCGCGGTCCTTCCGACGCGCCTCTCTGCTGGTGTCAGATCGACACCTTGATGTGCCTTTTGCGTCGACGCGTCAAGGGAATCCTCGTGTCCTACCTGCGGTCGAAATCCCATGTCAATAGTCGATCCGTCCGACTAGGTTTTCATATGATGTTCGCTCCCTGTCAGTCGATGAGTGTGGGTACACTGTCAATGAATTTTGTTCCTTCTAACCTTGTTGATGATGTGCAGAATGACTGGGAGAAATGATCATGCTATTGCTGATGCGTTGAAGTCGCTTGCCTAGGCGATGGCTCAGAACAATCAGAATGGTGGAGCTCCTGATAAGTCTCGTGCTTTGGGGAAGTTTCAGAGGAACAATCCGTTAACTTTTGTGGGTACTCATGATCCAGAAGGTGCACATAAGTGGCTCAAGGTGATTGAGAAGATTTTTTGAGTGATGGCGTGTTCTGATGCTCAGCAGATACAGTTTGGTACTCATATGCTGTCCAAAGAGGCTGAAGATTGGTGGGATAACACCCGTCAAAGGCTGGAAGATATTGGTGTGGAGATAACCTGGGCTGTATTCAAGAGAGAGTTTTTGGGAAAGTATTTTTCGGAAGATGTCTGTAGGAAGAAGGAGATATAATTTCTTGAATTGAAACAAGGGAACATGACTGTGGCAAAATATGCGGCAAAGTTTGAGGCGCTGGTGAAGTTTTGTCCGCATTATAATCGTGCTAATGCGGAGATGTCCAAGTGCCTTATGTTTGAGAATGGGTTAAGACCAGAGATCAAACAGGTTATTGGATACCAACAAATTCGAAGGTATGCTGAGCTGGTGGATAAGAGTAGTATCTATGATGAGGACAGTCGCGCTCGATCTGCTCACTACAAGCATCTTAGTGAGAAGAAAGAGAATGTACAGTTAAGAGGAAAGCCTTATGTGACTACAGTTGACAAAGGGAAACATAAGGCTTTAGATGAGAACAAGACAAGTGGGGGAGCAGCTCCCGCTTATGTGAAGTGTTACAGGTGTGGCGAGCAAGACCACTGTGCTGACGTTTGCAACAATAGTGTGTTGAGGTGCTACAGATGTGGTAAGAGAGTTCATAGAGCTACTAACTGCAAGGATGAAGGTCCGAATTGTTTCAACTATGGTGAACAAGGTCACATTAGTACCTAGTGTCAGAAGCCGAAGAAGACTGTTACTACTGCCCAGACTAATGGCAGAGTGTTTGCTTTGAGTGGTTCAGAAGTTCCTAAGAAGGATAACTTGATTCGAGGTACTTGTTTTATTAACAATGTTGAGTTGGTCGCTATTATTGATACTGGTGCTGCTCATTCATTTATTTCGCTTGAATGTACCAATAGATTGGGTTTGAAATTGTCTGATATGAATGGTAGTATGTTAATAGAGACTCCTGCTAATGGTTCTGTTACTACTATTTTTGTGTGTTCGAGATGTCCTTTGACGATTTTTGGGAAGAGTTTCGTGATGGATTTGGTGTGTTTGCCCTTACAACAAATCGATGTAATTCTGGGAATGAACTGGTTGGAGTTCAACTACGTTCACATCAACTGTTATAATAAGAATGTGGAGTTTCTTGAGTTTGGTGATAGCGGGGAGTTGATGATCTTGTCTGCTAAGCAAGTAGACGAACTCGTAGGAGATGAAGCCTTGATGTTTGCATTGTTTACATCATTGCAAGTTGATCGCGAGACTGCGAGTGTCAAATTACCTGTTGTCCGTGAATTTCTAGATGTGTTTTCGGATGACATAAGTCATTTGCCTCTAGAACGTGAAGTAGAGTTTGCGGTTGATTGGATACCAGGTACGAGTCCGGTGTCAATGGTTCCTTATCGGATGTCAGCTCCTGAGCTAAGTGAATTAAAGAAACAATTGGAAGAATTGCTTGAGAAGAAGTTTGTTCGACCGAGTGTTTCTCCGTGGGGTGCTCCTGTGTTATTAGTAAAGAAGAAAGATGGTAGCATGAGGTTGTGTGTTGATTATCGGCAGTTAAATAAGGTGGCTATCAAGAATAAGTATCCACTTCTGAGAATGATAGATCAGCTAGTAGGCGCTAGTGTGTTCAACAAGATCGATTTGAGGTCTAGTTATCATCAGATTCTTGTTAAGCCGGATGATATTTCGAAGACAACTTTCAGGACGAGGTATGATCACTATGAATACACTGTGATGTCGTTTGGTGTATCCAATGCACCTAGTGTGTTCATGGAGTATATGAACCGGATTTTCCATGAGTATTTGGATAAGTTTGTGGTGGTTTTCATTTATGATATTCTTATATACTCTAAATTTGAAGAAGAGCATGCTGAGCATTTGAGGATGGTGTTGTAAGTATTGAAGGAAAAGAAGTTGTATGCAAAACCGTCGAAGTGTGAGTTTTGGTTGAAAGAGGTGAGTTTTCTTGGCCATGTGATTTTAAGTGGTGGGATTGTTGTTGATCCTTCTAAGATTGATGTTGTGTTACAGTGGGAGACTCTGAAGTCTGCTATTGAGATACAAAGTTTTCTTGGGTTGGCAGGTTACTATCGCAAGTTCATAGAAGGTTTTTCTAGATTGGTGTTACCGTTGACGCAGTTGACTCGTAAGGGTCAAGCTTATGTGTGGGATGTAGCATGTGAAGAGAGTTTTGTGGAATTGAAGAAGAAATTGACGACCACCTCGATTTTGATTTTGCCTAATCTGAATGAATCTTTTGTGGTATATTGTGATGCATCGAAGATGGGTCTTGGTGGAGTGTTGATGCAGAATGGATAAGTTGTTGCTTATGCTTCGAGACAATTGAGAGTGCATGAAAGGAATTATCCTACGCATGACTTAGAATTGGCAGCTGTGGTGTTCGTGTTGAAAATTTGGAGACATTACCTTGTTGGCTCTAAATTTAAAGTGTTTAGCGATCATAAGATTTTGAGGTACTTATTCGATCAGAAAGAGTTGAACATGAGGCATAGGAGGTGGTTGGAACTGTTGAAAGACTATGATTTCGATTTAAATTGCCATCCTGGTAAGGCAAATATGGTGGCCTATGCATTGAGCAGGAAGTCATTGCATATGTCCATGCTTATGGTGAGAGATCTGGAATTAATTGAGTAATTCCGAGATTTGAGTTTGGTATGCGAAGAGACTCTTGACAGTGTGAAGTTGGGTATGTTGACGTTGACTAGTGGTATTCTGGAAGAGATCAAAGTGGGATAGTAATCTGATTTGAAGCTGGTTGATTAGTCGGTTTTAATTAACCAGGGTAACGGAGGTGAATTCTGGATTGATAAGAATGATGTGATGAGGTTCAGAGACAGAGTGTGCGTCTCAGACGTTCCCGAAATTAAGAAGAGTATTCTTGAAGAAGGACATCGAAGTAGATTGAGTATCCATCCCAGTGCTACGAAGATGTACCAGGATTTGCAGAAATTGTTTTGATGGCTAGGTATGAAGAAAGATATTGCGGAGTTTGTTTATGCTTGTTTGATTTGTCTGAAGTCCAAGATTGAACATCAGAAGCCTTTGGGCATAATGCAACCATTGAATATTCCAAAATGTAAATGGGATAATATTTCCATGGATTTTGTATCGGGATTGCCGAAGACTGCAAAAGGAAATGATTTTATCTGGGTGATTGTAAACAGGTTGACTAAATCGGTTCATTTCTTACCGATGAAGATTAACCATTCTATGCAGAAGTTAGCTGAGATGTACGTTGAGGAGATTGTGAAGTTGCATGGGATTTCTTCGAGTATTGTGTCGAACAGAGACCTGAGATTTACGTCGAGGTTCTGGAAAAGTTTTCCAGATGCTTCGGGTACTAGGTTGAGGACGAGTTCTGCATATATCATCTGCAGACAGATGGTCAGACTGAGAGGACTATCCAGTCTTTGGAGGATTTACTGAGGGCTTGTATGTTGGATCAAGGGGGATCTTGGGATAGCCATTTTCCATTAATTGAGTGCATATACAACAACAACTTTCACGCTAGTATTGGGATGACGTTGTATGAAGCTTTGTATGGAAGGGGGTGTAGAACTCCTTTGTGTTGGTATGAATCAAGCGAGAGTGTTGTACTCGGACCTGAAATTGTGCAGGAGATGACTGAAAAGATTAAGATGATCCAAGAAAGGATGAAACCTTCGCAGAGTCATCAGAAGAGTTTCATAATTAGAGAAGGAAGGAACTCGAATTCCAAGAGGGAGATCACGTGTTTTTTAGAGTTACGTCGGTGGTGTGGGTCGAGGTTTGAAGTCTAGGAAGCTCACTCCACGTTTTGTTGGTCCGTATCATATTTTGCAGAAGATAGGGGAGGTAGCCTATCGGATTGTTTTACCGTCGTCGCATGCGAATTTACATGATGTGTTCCATGTGTCTCAGTTGAGGAAGTACATTCTGGATCCATCACATGTGATTCAGATGGATGACGTACATGTGAGAGATAATCTGGCCGTTGAAGAATTACCTGTGCGGATAGATGGAAGAGAAACAAAGCAACCGTGGGGTAAGGACATATTTTTGGTGAAGGTTTTATGGGGAGGACCAGCTGGTGAAAGTTGGACTTGGAAACGCGAAGATCAGATGAGGGAGTCGTATCCGACTCTGTTTCCTTCAAGTAATTTTCGAGGAAGAAAATTCTTTAAGTGGGGGAGAGTTGTAACACCCCAAAATGAGTAGAATATTTATTTAATTGATTTATTATAAATATTCGTATTTTTTTCCGGTGAATTTTGATGAATTATTTTGATAACTTAGGTCTTGATTTTTGGGGTATTATGATGTTAAGGGGGATGCTGAAGGTATTTAGAAGTATGAGGATTATTAATATTATTTTGGTAATAATAATATGGAATTATGTGAAATATATCACTAATTATTATTATTATAAATAATTAAGAGAAACATTAGGGGCAAGATGGTAAAATTGGACGAGTTAAATGAGGACAAAGTTAGAAAAGAATATTAGGGATCCTAGGGGTAGGTTGGACAAAAAGAAAAGAGAGAGAGAGAGAGAGAGAGAGAGAGAGAGAGAGAGAGAGAGAGAGAGAGAGAGAGAGAGAGAGAGAGAGAGAGAGAGAGAGAGAGAGAGAGAGAGAGAGAGAGAGAGAGAAAGGAGAAGTTCAGTTGTACGATCGTAATTTGGAAAAGAAAGCTTTGAAGAAAAGGAGAAGAAAAGCTAGGGCTCAGAGAGGTGTCGGAAGAACTCAAAGGGGAGGATTCGGAAGCAATTTTCTAAGGTATGGGAGTATTATTTATCATTATAATTGATATAGGTGTAGAAGCATATAGGTAGTGGGTTTCTGGGTAAATTAGATGAGTTCATGACGGAATTGGGGTTCAGGACGTGTTAGATATTAGGAATAAAAATCTATGTTAATGTATTATTGTTGATGTGTTGTTTCTATGATGAAAAGTGATGAAAATTGGATTGTTTGGTATTGAAATCGTAAGCCTTCAGGGACTGAACTGGTGCGAATTCGCAACTGCGAAGATGCAGGTTCGCGCAGATTCGTCGGGTGAAATTCCAAGCTCGTCGGGCGAAGCGAATTCGCCCCAACCTCGCCGGGCAAAAGTGGAAGCGAAGGGAAGGTGGAAAAGGGTGCTACTGGATTTTGTATGAGAGTGTGGGATTCGCCCCTGCTTCGTCGGACAAAAATAAAAGCGAAGGGAGAGTGTGAATAGTGGAATTTCTGGATTTTGTATGGGGAAAGATGTTTCGCCCCTGCTTCGTCGGGCGAAACCCAGGCGAGCGCGCTGCTTCGTCGGGCGAAATGCAGGCGAACGCGCTGCTTCGCTGGGCGAGCTCCAGGCGAGCAGGAACATTGGCTTTGTTTTAAATTCTTTTCTTTCCTATCTTGTGATGTTTTGTGCCTTGATGTTTTATGATGACTTTTGATGCATGATGATGACAAGATAATATGACGTTTTAATTTTATGAATGATGATGTAATGTGACAATTTTATGACGATGACGATTATGACGTTTGCATTATGCATTCATAGCATTTTAGGACTTCGGTCCAGTGGTGGCTTCAATCCCATTGTGTGGATTGAGGTGTATGACGTTGCTCCGGTTCTTGTGTAGAATCGATCCTATTGGTGGGGATCTTTGGAGGGTGATGTCATAGTGTCCATCAAACTTGACGAATTGGTACTACATGCATGAGTCGATGTTGTGCATTTCATATTATGTGGCATTGCATGATTGTGAACGAATGATGTTGATGACATAATTTTCATGGTGTATGATGAAGATGATGTATTAATGACGATGTTGTTTTATTATGATGCATGCTACCTTATTATTTCTTGTCTTATATCTTATATAATGGTTTATGATTACTCACCCTGCCTGTTTGAATGTTACCTCTACGTGGGTAACGTGCAGGTGATCAGGATTAGCTTTTTGGTGCGTGAAGAGCTTACTTGAAGTACTTTTGATAATTTTGGTCGAGTAGAGGGTCTTGTTCTGATATGTAACATCGGGTCGGGACATTTGAGTCAAACCATAGTGTTCTTTTATTGATGATTTTATGATGTTTCGAAGTTGTTTTAATCCTTTTTATGTTATAGCTTATGGTGCTTATGAAGTTTTCTGATGCGTAGTAAATGATTTAATCTTGATGTTTTAACCCGTGTGTTGCGGTGAGAATCGGATATCAAGCTATTAATTAACTTGAATCACAAATCTTTGAATTCACCACCAAGCTTTGATTTATCCAAAGGTAAGGGTAAAGATCGAAAAACCTTAAGTATGCTATGTAGGAACACAGCTCAGAGATCTAAGGTTCGGGGATTGGTTATACTAAGGGAAGGTATTGGCACCCTAAGTATCTGTAGTACTCTACAGGAACCTCTTGTTAGTATTTGTGTTATGTTGTGTTTGCTTACTAAAGAGTTGTGCTAAGGGGAAAAACCTAGGGGTTAGTTTCTAAGTATGCTCGCCAAGACATCGCCTCTCGTGCCTACGTATCTGACTAAAGAATCAAAGCAACCGTAGTTCACCTCATTACGGGGTAAAAGGGTGTAAAAGAAAAGGTGAAATTCAAGAAGGCATTGGATGTAAAGAAAAAAGGTGGAAAAAGAAAAAGGTATCTCGCTAGGAACTTGCAATCATATGCCTACGTATTCTCAAGATGGACTTGAGAAATCAGAGCGTCCTTAGTTCCCCTCAATGGGGGTAAAGAACTCTTGACTGTGGTCAAGATTTCAAGGGAAGGTAGGGTCTGACAGTAAGACACCTAAGTGGAGTACGACGACTCCAAACCTAAGGCTAGGTAAAACAGGGAAAGGAGCGTCCACAGGAAAATAGGGTCTGACGGCAAGACACCTAAATAGAGCACGACGACTCTAAACCTAAGGTCAGATTAAAAGGGAATGAAAGTCTCGATCGCGCGGTGGCGTGAGATAAAGGAATGATGGACAAGGCTATCCTAAATGACATGACAGTCAACTATAGAGTCCTTTCTTTTGGAACGAAGTATAAGAAACAGGCAAACAAAGGGGCAAGAAGGAAGACCTCTAGCCTCAAGTGTAAAATGAACAACAATATATACAGTAAATGTAATGAGAAACTGAATACCGAGAATAAACAAAATTGAATTAGAAGTTAAATAAAGTCTTAAACGAATTAAAACCTAAAAGAATTAATATCTAATTAAAAACCTAATTTAAATTAATTCTAGAATCAATTAACAAAACTACCAAGAGCTAATTCTAAAACTAATTTAAAAATTAAAAATCTATTTAAAACTAAATAACAAATTCTAATTAAAAACTAATAGCTAATTAAACTAAATAAATTAAATTTGATTAACCAAATTCTGATTAAAATGAATCGAACTCTAATTAAAATCTAATTAAAATTAAAACTAATTCTAAGATTATTAACTAAAATTAAATAACTATATCTAATACTAATTCTAAATAGATTAAATCCAATTAATAAACTAATTAATTATGAAAATTAACAAATAACATGGGCCACTGGAAAAACAAAAAGGTAAGCCCACTAAAAAACAAACAGGCGGGTCATGCTGGGTCAGAATAAAAACCTGGGTTTGGCTTAGTTATGGCATGATGAATAAAATGCAAAACCTAAAAAAATGCCCCAAACCGGCTGAGTATACTCTATGAAGAAAAAATCAAGTCATGCGCCAAATCTCTATTCCTTATTCCATTCTCTGTTCAAAACTCTCAAGGACATCGCTCTCGACTCAAATCGATCCTCACTCTCTCTCGTTTTCGGCCGGCCCTTACGCCGTCGCGCCTTCAAACGCCGATCGCGTGTCTTCCCTCTCGTGGCAGTGCTCATCATCATCGTGCGGCACTTCAAGGCGAGGAGGAAGGGAACACGCAACAAAACAAAGTATTTGACACATGGCATAAACCAATTAATTCAAGCGGGTTACAAGCCATGACATATTATGTCAGCAGCAACAAATGGTAACCAGCACACACCAAATGCCAAGGTTATAATTTGTTTCTTAACAAGCTCATGGATAATCAAGAATGAAACAAAAGGAAAGTTGCGCAACAGTGGAATTCAGTAGAGTATCAACAACAACATTACAGGGAAAGGTACATCAATGGAAAATGGAGTTCACAACATAATTGTAAAAAATCCATCCATAAAGCAAATATATCAGGGAATTTTGAAGGAAGTTTGAGTGATTAGGCTTACGTGTAGGTGTGGTAGAACAAAAAATGTTGTTGTGTTGTTATTGAGGAGAAGTTTGTGAAGGTTTGAGTCGCCTAACTTTTGTGCTGCAATGTGTTTGTGGTTTGTGGAAGTGAAGTGTGCTTCTCTGTTCTGTAAAAATCTTTTGATGTGGTGGATCTTCTGTTACATTTTCTGGTGTGGAACTCTGTATTCACTGTTGTTGGATATGGTTGATAAAGTTGAAACGTTTGAAGGCTGAGGATGTTAGGAAGCAAAATGCTAAACCCTAACAAGATTAAACCAAACTAAGAGAAGCAATAAAACTAACTAAGAAAAATTAAAGATAACATTTGATTTCATTCCTTGATTTCTTCATTCTCACAAGGAGAGTACATATATAGGACCAATAATGGATAATGAGATAAAAAAAAAAGCCTAAATACTACTAAAGCCCAATTCAACATTTAAAATAAAATAACAACTAACATAATTATATTACTAATTAAAATGTCTAATTGCACCTCCTATCATTGCCGCGGGGTTCACTTGAACCTTGTCCTCAAGGTTCTAAAAATAGCCTCCAAATAGATATTGTCTTCAAGGCCCCAAGGCGGCTTTGGGTCCAAGTTCAACACGGTTGATGACCACTGGCGATGTCGAACCTCTTCTGCTAAAGATAGGCCTCCAATACAAGTTTGGATGAAAACCAACACAGTGCTAGGAAAAAGTATGTTATCTTGAATTTGTGTCCTCTTTGTATTAAATATGAGAGCACCTTGCAATGCATTAGGTGTGACTGAGGTGGAGGAAGTTGCCAGGCTAACTCCAGTGGAAGCAGCAGTAGCACTAATGTCACTGATTGCTGAAAGAGATGAGCTACTGTTGCTGAAGTTATTTGATACGAGAGATGGAAAGGAAGAAGAAAATGAAGGCCTGAAGCAAGGGACCCATTATTTTGATTTGAACTAACGCCAAATTTGAATATACTGTTTGGTGGTGTCGACAATGATGCAGGTGCTGCAGATTAAACCGCTAGTTCTGATGCCTTAACAGAAAATCTAGTATTTGTATTAGTCTCAGCATCACCACCATCAGATTCACGAACTTTTTCCATAGAACCAATCAAACCAGCAACAGTAGTGAAGCTGACTGAGCCTCCCGACTGAGAGTCAAAAGAAGCACCAAATTTCAGAGAAGATTCACCACCAACTATGGTTGTAGTAAATGGGATTGGAGGAACCTTGAAAACATTTTGATTGGTGTCAAAGTTCACGGGTGAAGCATCAGGACCGCCCTCCTTTGAGGGAACAGCCTTCTCCAAACCAAATACCGGAGCTGATTTGGCTGTCTCCTTTGATGAAGCAACAGAAGTTGATATCTCTGCTGGAGAAATAATCTTATTCTCCAAATTAAACAAAGGATTAGAAATTGACCCATTTGGTAAAGCAGGCTTGTCAGAACTAAAAGTTGTTGCTGTAACCGCTGTGGTTGCAATTGTAGCTGCATTGTTGTTTGGATCCGAGATAGGTGACACCTCAAACTTCTCATCAGCCTTGGCCCTTCAACTTTTGTAAAACTTGTGGATGGAAATACCATAGATAATGTTGAGGGACTTTCATGTGCAATGACATCAAAACCAGAAGAAATTTTATCTACCATAGCAGTGGAGCTTCTTGTTTCTTTATCCGCGGGAGAAAAAGAGATGGCTCCACAAGCATTATCATCCAGGTCCAGAGAATTCTCATGTGCACTCATATGGAATGCCTTTTTCTTTTGAGAAGGGGAAGAAATTGATTTCATCAAAAAGAATTTTCACTAGACAAGACTTGATTCCTTGGCTTTGTGGTATCTGTGGTGGTCACAACATGAACTACTTCATTGGAAGGAGCAACAAGCTTCAATGGACCATTTTCACCCTTATCTTTAGGTGAAATTGACTTCTGATTCTGGGAACTGGGAGACAAATTTCCAAATGTGCCATCCAATTTATTACCTTGTACAACTGGTAGCCTTGAGTCAGATGATTTTTCTTTGGGGGAAACTACTTATCAAGTTGCTGCAATATTTTTGTAGCCATCTCACTAGATTTTGAGGAAAAAGGAGGAAAACATGTACTGGGTTTAGTTCCATTAACATTTTCTTCAGACTTGTGTTTAACTTCATCGAACATAACAGGATTACGCGAGGAAGATGAGGGTTGCTGAGCAACATCAATACCCAATCCGTTCCTATAGACAGATAGAGCACTGCTAGAAAGAGGTGAGCTAGAGCCTTTAGAATATAGAAGATTAGATTTATGATGGACTCGGCGTATAGGACCAACAGATCCTATATTAATATCCACTGCTAAATTTCTATGCTTTATCCCCCCTTGTGCAGATCCAGAAAGCATGCCATGATCTATTGCAGACTGAGTTGAAGATGAAGGCTCATCTTGAACAGCATGCCCACCACCCTTGAGAGTAGAGGTTGGATAAATTCTGGCATATGGTGTACATGCCATACTATATATTGCAGATCTGCCACGAGGTCTTGGGGTCACAAAACCATTTTCATGAGCTGTAGTGTGTCTAGTAGCCCTTGGCACAATCGACATAATAGGGGATTTATATGGAAAATTTTCACTTTTTAGAAGAGTTGAATCTTCACCACGAGCATGATATCGCATACCAAGCATTGCTGAGGATATATTGGAATGTCGGCTCCCCATGTAAGCTTTTGCACGTTCTGCAGGTGAAGCAACATCCTCAATAGGAACACTCGGAGTAACATGTTGAGATAATACAAGATTGTTCTCAATCCCATTTTCTACAGTAGGTGTTTTGGGATGTTCTTCCTTTTGTCGAGAAGATAACATAGGTTCTGAGGGAATCACTTCTGGACTCTTCTCTTCTTCAATCCCATCACAAGGATAACCATTCGTTTCATCAAGGGTAGCCAAAAACTCCAAAGCAATTGAGTTTTCATCCACAGAACTCCTCACATTCTCTCTAATTTCTACATTTTCCTTCACCGATGAATCCTTAATCAGTTTCCTATCTCTAATCAAACTACGATGAGGAATCAACCTAGCTTTAAGCTCATCATTATTCAACCCTTTAACCAAACTATTAGCCTTAATTTGCTTCAAACACCCAACCCCATTAACATCATTAACAACACCATCAACTATACTCGCTACACACACAACATCACTAACAGACAATGCCTCAAACACCTCATGTGCATCCACCAACGATCTGAATTTCAAGTAAGTATTAAGAAAATCACTTCCAACACAAACATATAATTCAAACCCAAGCTTAAACAACAATCCATGAATCTTCGTAACCTCTAAGACCTCTGCAGAATCACCACAAGCTCGAATCACACACGGGAATGTGAGTTCATCAGGAACAACAATACCCAGATGGCGCATTTGATTATCCATAGCAACAACCTTACCACCAAGATAAACATTTTCAACTAAAGAAGCTTTGTTGAAGATATTTTTGCTCAATGGTTTTGACAGGATGACTGGGAAAGCTTCATACCTTGGTTTCGGTTTCAGATCGGGATGTTTTGATGGTAGATCTGGTTGTTCTTGTATTGATGCTGAAGTACTCGCCGGAAGTGAGAACGAGATTTTTAACGGAGAAGACTTCGAAAATGGTATTGGAGAAGATGTCGGAAATGTTTTCCGAGTGAGACCTTTTGCAGCAGATGACGCTGAGAATGTTGCTGGAGTTGTCTTCGGAGAGTTTCCAAGCTTTCGAGAATGTTCAAGCTTTTGATAATTTGTTTTTTTTTGCTGTTTTCTTACAATAAGGATGAAACATTTTCAAATGCTTTTTAAAATCACTTCTAATACTAGAATGGGTTTGATATTTGTGACTAATTATGGAGAAGTTGTTTGGTGAGTTTTGGAATTGATAGGAATTGTTGTAGTAGTATAAATAATGAGATGTAGAATAGGATGAATATGAGTTAGGTGGAGGTGGTGTATATCCATGATTAAAATACAAACATGGTGATGGACTTGTAACATATGGATTTGTGTAATAAGGGGAAAAGAGTTCCCATGGAAAGGATGGAAATGAAGGTGTGGTAGGAGTTGGAATACTCCATGGATGATATGAAGGTGTATGATAAGGATAATCCATAGGAGGATTTGAGTACATGATGAAAGCACCAATTGTTAGGAAGCAAAATGCTAAACTCTAACAAGATTAAACCAAACTAAGAGAAGCAATAAAACTAACTAAGAAAAATTAAAGATAACATTTGATTTCATTCCTTGATTTCTTCATTCTCACAAGGAGAGTACATATATAGGACCAATAATGGATAATGAGATAAAAAAAAGGCCTAAACACTACTAAAGCCCAATTCAACATTTAAAATAAAATAACAACTAACATAATTATATTACTAATTAAAATGTCTAATTGCACCTCCTATCAGAGGAAGTTTTATTGTGGTAGTGAGGTTTACTGTTAGGTTGATGGGAGATGAAATATGTCGATGAAGATGTGGTTTTGATATTGTGTATTGAGGTTCCTGCCTCTTCTCTTGTTATCTCGTTTTAAAAGAAACCAAACCTCTTTTCTTTCCATCTTGAATTCCTATCTACTGCTGCTGATGTCTTGTTGTTTCCAATCAGCAGATTTCAATGTCTTGTAGCCGGGATTTTTAGAGTAGGTTTTATGGCTTTTGTAGCACGTTTTTGGGCTGGCTTTGTGGGGAGTAGGTTGTGTAGTGTGGCCGGTAGCAGAAATTTGGCAGAATGAAGAGTATAGATCGTACAAGTTTATTGGACTTTGGCATTAGACAAAAGAAAAAGAATTAAAAACAAAGGCAAGAGTTAAATGAAATTTAAATGGATTATAATTAAGTTGGACTAAACTAATAATTAAAAATAAAAACTAAACTCAAATTACAATTCAAATTTATAATTAAAATAGAATTAAAAGTAAACTAAATTTAAATACTCTAATTAAAACTAAAATAAAATTAAAGCTAAAGTAAAGTTGAAATTAGATTAAGTTTTAAAAGTTAAAACCACAATTGAAAATGAACTAAATTAAATATAAACTAAACTAAATTGAAATTAAGCTAAGCTAAAAAAACTATATTATAACCTAAACTATAACAAAATTAACCAAATTAATTATAAATAAATCTTAAAATAATAAGAACAAATTCTAAAATAGAATGATAAAATTGACAAAAAGTACATGATTATGATCAATGAAATGTTTGACTAAAAATGAAAAATGGCTGACTTAAAATGATATGAAACGATCATACGAAACGGAGGGTAAAATTTGGGGTATGACACTGTGTTACGTAGCAGAATGTTAATAGTTGATGTTTTATAACAAAATGTGACGCCCTTTTGTGGGATTTTACTCTGATATGATTGTTTATATTCATCGTGGATGTTATTTGGGTAGAAGGGTGTTACACTAGTGACCAACCTTCCAAAGAAAAAGTGGACAAACCAAAAATTATGCATCCTTATCCTAAAAGGAAAATATTTGTGAAAAAGAAATCATATGTTCCTAGATATAAGAGCAATTTTGTTCCTACTTGTTTTTATTGTGGTATTGTTGGACATACACCTAATGCTTGCTATGTTAGAAACTTTAGTGTTGCAAGTGGGTATTATGTGTGGGTAAAGAAAGGTACTAGTTAGGAAGGACCCAAGGCAATTTTGGTACCTAATAAAACTTAATTTGTTTTATAGGTATGCTTGAATACCACTTCTAATTTATGGTATCTTGATAGTGGTTGTTCGAAGAATATGGCGAGAGATATTGACAAATTTTTAAATCTAGCGCTTAAGGTCAAGGGTTATGTTACTTATGAAGATAACAACAAAGGAAAGATTCTTGGCGTAGGCAAAGTTGGAGCACCACCTTTCACATCCATTGAAGATGTTCTTTATGTTGAAGGACTAAAGCATAATCTTCTAAGTATAAGCAACTTTGTGACAAAGGCTTCAAGATCAAGTTCACCATGGATGAATGCTTAATAGAAGATGAAGTCACACGTGAGGTAAAACTCAAAGGTAAAATAATCAATAATATATTCATGATTTCCCTTGATGATTTGTATTTGAAGGTAAAATGTCTCATGGTGAACAATAATGATTCATGGCTTTGGCATAAAAGATTTGCTCACATTCACATGGAACATTTAAATAAATTAGTCAAGCATGATCTTGTTATTGGATTGTCTAAGATAAAGTTTGTCAAAGATAGATTATGTGATGCTTGTCAAAAGGGAAAACAAACCAAATCAACTTTCAAATCTAAGAATGTGGTGTCCACTACAAGGCCACTACAATTGTTGCACATGGACTTATTTGGTCCATTAAGAATAAGAAGCTTCTAAGGTAATGTTTATGCATTGGTTATTATTGACGATTTTTCTAGATTTTGGTGGACATTCTTTTTAGTGCAGAAAAGTGACGCTTTCAAAGCATTCAAGAAGTATGTAAAGCAAATTCAAAATGAGAAATCACTAAAAATTGCCTCCATAAGAAGCGACCATGGTGAAGAATTTCAAAATGCATCCTTTGAAGAATTTTGTGAAGAACATGGAATCAATCATAATTTTTCAGCACCAAGAACTCCACAACAAAATGGAGTGGTGGAAAGAAAGAATAGGTCACTTGTTGAACTTGCAAGAACAATGCTAAGCGACTCAAATCTTCCAAAGTATTTTTGGGCGGATGCGGTAAGCACGACATGCTATGTAAGTTATATAGTAATTATCAGGCCCATTTTAAAAAGACCCCCTATGAACTCTTCAAGGGAAGTGGAAGAGGAAGAAGAAGACACCAATATGTCAGAGAGTGATTAGTTGCATTATTGTAGTATTATCTTATTATGCTATTACTTTATGTTAAGTTTTTAAAGAATTTTTTCTCTTAGGCTATGTTACCGTTGTTATGTTTCATTGTATGGATTATGTTATGTTACGTCAAACTATGTTATGTTTTGTTATGTTCATTTTGTATTGTGCAAGTATTTCAAATGTGTTATGTTTTACTTGTGTTTTTCATTGTTCATACATATTATGATACTTCAAATTTTAAAGTTTTTTCCCTTCCTTTTTGGTAATGACAAAGGGGGAGAAGTATTGTTGTTTATTTGTTTCTCTAACATTAAATTGCAGCAAGTTAAATATTCTTAAAACTCCCAAGTATGGATTAAGGGGGAGCATTCATCAAGGGGGAGTATTGTCACATGTTAGAGAAAACAAGGTTGGAACCAAACTTTCAAGAAAAGGGTTGTCATCATCAAAAAGGGGGAGAATGAAGAATCAAGATTCTCAAAGTGTGTTTTGATGAAGACAACAACATTCTACGACCAATTGAAGCTCTAAAAAAGGAATGGCTCAAGACAAGTAGCATTTTTCAAGTTTCAAAGCATATCAAATGTCTTGAAGTTATTAAGAGATTGATCATGAATTATAAGGTATAAGAACTCAACTTGTCTTTGCATATACAAGTGTTCAAAACATCAATCTTACTTGCCATGATTCATTAAAATATGTGTTTTAGAAAACCATTGCATTTCACATCCTTTCAAAAGTATTTTTCTGTTTTTAACACTGGTTAATCGATTAACCATTTGCCTGTACAAATCTGTTAATCGATTAACCATTGAAAACTTTGAATTTTGTTTGTACGTTGCAAGGGGTTAATCGATTAACCATTTGCTAGTACAAATGTGTTAATCGATTAACAATGAACTAGTATCTAAAAATACATTGTTTTTTCAGCCAAATGATTTTCAAATGTGATTTTTGAAGCATGACATTATTTCATTGATTGCACTCATTTATAGAGGTGCATTGTGTCTATATAAACACATTTATTTTCAGAATTAAACTCACCTCCTTTTGCAAATTTCATACATTTAAATTTTTCTCTTCATCTTTCAAGAAATTCTCTAAGTGTTCAAAACCAGAATTTTTAAAGTGAAACTTTCTGCACTTAACCTTCATTGAAAAAGCATTCTAAGTTTCATTCCATATAACATTGAACACTTGTGTATCATTGATAATTTGCTTGTTCAAAGGAGAAGATCAATCTTAGATTGATAAGTGTATTCTACATATCACATTCTTGAAAAAAAATCAAAAACTCTTGTATCACTTCTTATTTTTCCAGGATTGTCGGATATAAGATTGTGTAGTTGTTATCCTTGCTATCCAGGATTGCTGGAAGCAAAAGGTTCATTTGGAGAGGATTGTTCTCATTTGAACTTAGTGAAAAATTCCAAGAGGATTGTTCTTGGTTTGTTAGTGATAGGAAGACTAGGATTAGTCTTATATAGGTCACAACAATATTAAAAATCTCTTTCATGTTGAAAGGGGGCTGGAATACTCTCGGACTATGAGGGGAACCAGGATATATCCTTGTGTCGTTTACTTTCCGCACTTTACCGCTTTCATAACTTAGAAAATAATCAGGAAAGAAAACTCAATAAAAGATAAAAACCGAAAATTTTTTAAAGTACCTAATTCACCCCCCCCCCCCCCCCCCCCTTAGATGCAAACTATAATTACATTCTGGTCATGTGTATTGTTCACCTCAACACATGAAAAACTTGAACTTGGGTGCAAATGAACCATCGTGAGATATATTTTACAATCTGAATATGCAAACAGAAGGATCTTTAAAAGTGGGAGACAAAGTTTGCACAAAAGAAGACTGTGTGAGAGCTATTAAAAAGTATCACATGGAAATCTCAGCTGATTATACCGCCGATCGAACTAATGTGACGAGGTACAAGATCTTGTGTCGTAATGTGCTCTGCATGTTCCGACTGACACCATCTTACCAAAATAGGAGTGACTCTTGGGAGATAGCTTTTATGGGTTCAGCTCACACTTGCATAATCACCAATCCGATGCAGGATCATCACAAACTCAACTCTCAGTTAATATGTGTCATACCCTAATTTTTGACGCCTAAGATCCCACGTCTTTTTGCATCATTTGCATAGCATATCATGTTTTGTATCTTGCATAATACCTAATTTATCAGCCAGAATAAACTTGTTGGATTTATAGCCGAATCGGTCAAACTAAAAGTCAACTCTGCGTAAAATCAGTGGACAAAAATTTTAAAATCGAGCTTGCAAACGTCAGTGATATTAATCTACGTTTTACGTAGTTTAACCTGGCGTGCTCATTTAAATTTTTTTACCACTTTTCAGTCGCATTTTGGATAGTTTAAGTCATTTTAGAGGGTAAAATTTATTTCCAAATTTGGTAAAACGCTGTATTTTTCCGA
Organism: Lathyrus tuberosus; assembly: GCA_022829125.1. Classification (NCBI taxonomy): domain Eukaryota; kingdom Viridiplantae; phylum Streptophyta; class Magnoliopsida; order Fabales; family Fabaceae; genus Lathyrus; species Lathyrus tuberosus. The sequence goes on along the minus strand of JALAZF010000111.1, from coordinate 4,494,448 downwards.
ATAGTATATTTTTTGCTGATCATTTCGATATTTTCATTTTATTTTTTTGGGCACTTCGGTACCGGTCCATTTTTTTTGTTTTAAACCAATTTTGTTTTAATTTTTTAATTAATAATATTTTTATTTAGGTTATTATTATTATTATTATTATTATTATTATTTATTTCTTTTTATTTATTATACTTTATTTATTTTATATTTATTTTATTATTTTAATTTTGTTTTTATTCATTTATAGTAAAACTTCTTAGTTAAGTTTTAAAAATGTGATTTTGTTTTTTTCTTCATCTGTAAAAACTTACTATTACGTTTGACTACTTTTATCACTCTCTCCCATGCACTACACATTTTCTCTTTTGATGATACATACGGTAAACACGTTTTGTTTTTTCATAAAAACCACATTTTCCCTATGCTTCAATATAGCACACGGGGACCACCATCCCATATTTTTTAATACAATATTCTCATACACATATCAGTTTTTTTTCATTAAAAAAAAGAGGAAAATGTACTACATTGATTGGAAAACTCACCTATACACGTGAAGCACAAAAGAATAAAACGAAAAAAAGATTGGAACGACTAGCTTCTTCTTTCTCATCCCATACGTGACTCACCTTTCTCCCTCACCACACTTCTATCCGTCTCATTATAAGACCACTCCATACATAACCAAGCTTCATAAAAGGATATCCTACAGCGTGACCACTTCACCATCTTCCCGTCGATTTTTTTGACACGAAACCTCATTAAACCGTCACCTATACAAAGAACATGCGTTTTTTTCTGCGCAACTTTCCAACATATTCCTGCGCATCATCAGCTTCTTCTCCACCACCTTGGCTTTTTTTTTCAAACCTGCTAGTTCACTAAACATCTCCCTATTCACTTACTCTTGATCTCTTTATCACACACCCAACCTTCACATCAACTATTCATACATCTTCAACTTCAAACTTCTTCACCATTCATCACTTGAAACTCACCTTTCAACACAATAACCACAATACTCCTCTTCTCCTCACATCCAAGTAACTCAGCTAGCTTCATCTCCGACCATCAAACTTCCAAGACTGCGACAACAACGCTAAAAGCGGCAGCATCGACGACATTGCAACGCGGCGACGATCTTGGTTCGGTAACATTTTCGATTCGATGACTTCGTTCTTCTTTCGCATTCTATTTTGAGTTCTGTCATACCCCAAATTTTGACCGCTAAGATTTCCCATCATTGTGTAAATTATCATCACAATATGGATGTACCTTTGTGCCTCATCAATCTCCTCAAGGAATTGTTGAGCATTCACTACAATCAAACTTAGGATTTCAAGCCCTCTCAGAGCTCTTAGACAAAGGATCAATCAAGGAATGACATGATCTTCAACTTGTCTAACCTCTCAAACATCTACAATGGATCAAAAGGACTCCCACATCAAGAATCAAGCACAATGTTGCAGCATTCCAGGTGGATCAAGCCTCACGATCGCCAGTGTCACCAAATTAGGGTTTTGGTCGACCAGGGCCTCCAGGTGGGAATTTTCCTCTGGGCATGAGCCAATGCTTCAAAGCATAACCTATGATGCTCCAATGGACATCATAAACCCAATCCCCAAGTTAATTTAACCTCAGGGGATGCATTCACAAAAAATCAGGAATTAGGGTTTCTTGACCTAATTCACCCCTAAGTTGACTTTTGGGGCAAAACAGGAGCCAAGACCTCAAGACATGATTTGAGGGTCTCTAATACACCACATTGATCCATTTACAATAATGGATTGATCCAAGAAGCTTGAGCAACAAGTTTCAATTTCATCTGAACCACAATTAGGGTTTTGCGAAAAAAGTCAACTGTAGCTTTGACTTTTGACCAGGACATGCTCCCTAAACCTAGGACATGATTCAATACACCCTATAACACCTATGAAATCAATCCATCAAGTTTGATTTAGGTCAAGGACTTGATTTCATAGAGGATTGCACAATTTGGAATTCATTTGATAAAAAGTCAATTGTGAACAAAAGTCAACTTTGACTTTTTGAGATTTTTCACAATTATGGTTTTAAACCCTAAAATGATGTTAATGTATGATTGGAATCATCATTCATCAAGAAAAATCAAGAAAAGTGGGATAACTTGTAAAAGGGGTAACCATAAAAAACTTAGAAATTTTCTAAGTTATGGAACAAAGTGGCTAGGGTACCAGCTTTGGAGGATCATAACTCCTAAACCACAAGGCCATTTTTTCCCATCCAAAACTGGATTTGTAGCCCTCATAGCCCTCTACAAAAGCTTCAACTACACCTCATTCCAATTCATTAGGGATTTTGAGTTATGTAATGATCAAAATGACTGAAAACATGAAATTTCACTTTTTATAACACTTAGTGAAATTTTCACTAAGTCAGAATCTGTCTTACTTTTTTCCAAATGTAGGGGCAGTTTTCACTTGGATCCCAAAATTTTCAAAACCAATTATGATCAAACAGTTGTTATATCATATGAGGGCTTTCCAAAATGGCCAAGAACATCACCAAACTCAACTTGAGTCATGAGATATGACAATGGCAATATGCCTTGCTGAAGACTGCCAAGGCTAGGCAGAATTTTGCACTTTTGCTCGATTTGGAAAAATCAGATAATTCCAAGCCTTGTCATCACTTTGGACACATCTGAGGATCAAATCTAAAGGGAACAAACACTAATCCAAGCCTCCAAAGTCTTTGGAACAAAAAGTAGCATGACAAACCTAGAAATCCCTAAAAGAGGGACAAGACTCCAATTTTGGATTGGAGCATTTAATGGATGCTTAGAGGTGGCATGGACTGACACATTTGCAACTGAATTCAGTCAAGAATGATCCAGCAACTAGGGAATCAAAGGCCTGTGCCCTAACCTCTAGTCAATGGCTAGAGGAGCCTTGGCTTCCCATTGATCAACATTGGCCAAACCTCTGTTGTGGTTGCCATTCACTATTGATCCCAAAACAAATTTGCTCTACTATAAATAGAGCTCATTTGTGCTCAGTTTGAGTACACCAAAGCCATCAAATAGATGCTTTCCTCAAAATCCCTCTCTTTAGGCCAAAATGCCTTCTTTAGAAAGGTAACTCTGAGTTTTTGAGTTAGGGAGCATTTCCATCACAGCTCATGATCCAAACACATCCAATATGTCATATTTAAGCTGTCCAAACTCACACAAGTGACCTGTAATCCTTAAATCACAAAGTCACCTCTCAAAACCTCAAAATAGTACTTTTGTGCATTTTTCAAGCCATGCCTTGATTCAGTCACATTCTAAACCAGATAAAACATCAAACACGCTCCAAATATCATCCTTAAACTGTACCAAATGGTTCCCCCCATCTGGAACACCATTTGAGGGAGTTGCTATTTTGGCCATTTTAACCCCTTTTGCAAGAAAGGGCCTGTTTGTGTTTTTGTAGGTTCCAGCTGATTCCACTCATCCTAAAAGCTTCTAAGGGATCATTTAAGAGTGTACAAAGCATCAAATCATTTCTGGAACAAGTCGCTTGACAGATTGCACAGAAAACTCCAAAAGCTCAAATAGAGGTGAGCATCATGACTTGAACTTCCCAAAATATGCATTGCTTTGAGGTCCACTGATTATGCACATCTTATACATGTTATATATGTTGTGTTTGAACCAATTCATCATGTAATTCATGTCTGTACCAAAGTGTAGCATAGAAAATGCAATTATAGGCCTATTTCAAAACCACTATCGGATTTTGAGGAGGGAGCATGATCTGGAAAAAAAATACCACCACCATTGGATTCCTTGTGAAGTTCTAGGCCATATGCATATAAATTTTGTCTCCAACCATGGAGAAATGAGAAAGTTATGGACCTTCTCGTTTCTTGCCAAAACTTGTCTTGCCTTGCCTTGGCCAGGCCTAGAAAACAAGGCAAGCCTTGTATATTTGTTGGTTTGTTTCAATAAACGGATGTATCACCACCCCAGTGGTAAGGCGCGCACCCTATAACCTTGAGTTCATGGGTTCAAACCCCACCCATGCCATTTTGTGTTTTTTTTCACATTTTGCTATTTTTTCCCATATTTTCATGTTTTGTTAATTAATTGGAAAATTAATAACTCTTTCAATTTTAATTATTTTTTATTGGTTCTTTTTGCAAAAAATCACAAAAATGTTAAAATATTTTATTCCACAAAAAAATTAAGTTTATATTATTTATTTAATATAATTAGTATTTTTGTGAATAAATTCCTTTTTTAATTGTTTTTAAACATTTAAAAGTGAATATTTACTTTGAAAATCAAAACCAAATGAGTTCTAAGTCATCTTGTGATTAAAACCTCATTTTTCAAACCTAAAACAAAAATCAAAAGTGGTTTATTCAAATTTATTTGGTATTTTTATCTTTTTTATTTGATTTTCTTTAAATATTTACTTTTAAAGAAGACAAAATTAGGGTTTCTTTGATTTTCACCCTCACAAATCATTTTCAAACACTCATGGGCCTCTAATAGAGTGTAAGACCCAACCCCTCTTTGAAACCAAAATAATTTGGGCCTCACTTATTGTATAAGTCCCGTTGTATTTCAAAAGTTCAACGTGATCGTCGCCCGTTTAAAACAAACCCTGGGCGTCTCCTTGAGCTATAAGACCCATCTTTGTTCACTTTCAACCATTTTTTGGGCCTCTTGAGAGAGTGTAAGACTCATCCCCTTTGTACAAAAAACCTTTCTTGGGCCTCAGTCACTTGTATAAGTCCCTGTACAAAACGACAGTGCGATCACTGATCAAACCTTGGGTCTCTCCTTGAGCTGTAAGCCCCAATTTTACTTTCAAAAGGCACTTTCTCCTTTAATTTTGTAACATACTGTTATTTTCAATTCCTTTGTTGAACAACTAACAATACAGCATGGAAGCTCTACAACCGAGTAAGTGTTTACCCGCTTTCATATGTATATAACTGTGTTGTGGGGCTGTTTCACTGTAAGTCTTCTTTCATAAACTCATATCGACTGTGTAATAATAGTATAGATATTTAGAGTTTTCCCGGCAACTACGTCTAGAACTAGACAGAACTTCATCTCCCAACGTTCTCCCAGATATTTCAACATAACCCGAACAATAAGAACTTTCTTTTACGTCAATTTTAGATAACTAGATCTAAGAAATTTCCCCCTTGAACACTTCATATACAGAAGGCCAATGTTCCAAGTGAAAGCCCTTATGGAACTGTTCATCAGCCTCCTCTTGGGCTTAGTGCATGGACCCACAGGCTTCCTAAAAGCATCCCCGCCTCCTCTTGGGTGTTGTACAAGGACCCGTCGGCTTCTTAGAAGTTTTCACAGCCTCCACTTAGGCTTTGTATAATGATTCTTTCTCCGGGAAGATAGCCTCCTCTTGGGATTAGTACAAATTGTCCCTCGGCTTCTTAAAAGTTTTTCTCGCCTCCTCTTGGGCTTAGTACAAGTTGTCCCGACGACCTACTAGAGGTATAGGAACAGAAATTAGTCATCTTAATAGAACAGTCTTTCAAAGAGTCTAGATCTCACTACTACTGTTTCTTAGGCATAGTACAAAAGATAAATCCCGTAGACTCGGATAGTCTAAAGCTCCTTTGGATTCCCCGTTTCCTTAGAGAATAGGAAATAATCCCGATCCTCAGATCAAATCCATGAGTACAACATTACCCATATAAGAACTGATTTTCTCTTTTAACCAACATGCTGGACCTGTCACTCAACTGAAATAGTTACCATAGCCTCCTCTTGGGCTTTGTACAATGATCCTCCCCCAGCGGAGCTACCCTTTTCACACTCTCTTGTTGAGTCAAACATCTTTAGCCTCCATCTCGGGCTTCGTACGAGATACAAAAACACTCTCTTGTTGAGTATTGTTAGTTCTTTAATTTTAAGGGTTGGCATTAATTTTGTAAAACAAATAATAGCAGCAATATGTTAGATAGGATAGTGTATCTTGCTAAAGAAGAACAGGTTGAGTAAGAAGTCCTAGTGTGCATTGGAACATGTTGAGTTGAAGTAGTTTCAACATCTGGAACAACATGTCGTATCAAGATGTCCCATGCAGGCTCATTCGACATCGTGCCAGAACTGAAGAGAATTTAGAATTCTGTTATGCCTTAACAGATGCAGAAGATTTAGGAAATAATATGCAAATTCTATGTGGCGCTGAATTAAAAGGTCTGAAGATTCAAGTCTGAAATTGAGAAGAATATTGGAAAATATACACTTTCTAAATATGGAGATATTTTAGGAAGTTATAGATTGAAGTCCTAATTTGTAGTAGAAGTTTCTGCTGACTTGTAGCAGCTCATTTTCTATGTTTTTGTAGGCCCAAATCCAGTTGGGAATAGGTTATATATAGATATTTTGTAACCTAGTTTTGTAACGCAACCAAAGATGTAAAAGTTCTAGTATTAGGGTTGGTTCCTGTAGCACTCGACCTGTGAGTTGGACAGTTTGTTAGTGTGATCCTTGAAGCTGTTAAGTAAGAGGAGTATTGTTCTTGGAGGAAGCTTTTAAGTAACTCTAAGTTGTGTCTTGGAAGGGTGTCTTCCTTATTGAACTGTTGTATAGGTAAAGAGTCGTTGATGCAGTGGCGGATTGTCGACTGCAAGACATCATTGCGATGATTGGGAGTGAGAAGAGTTTCTCATAGCTAGAGAGGATCTAGGTAGAAGGGTCATTGGGTAGTGATTGAGTGATAAGCTATAAACAGAAAGTTTAGCTTTGAATTGATACTACTGATAGTGGACTTCATCCCTGGCTTGGTAGCCCCCAGAGTAGGTGTGTTAAACCGAACTGGGTTAACAATTTTGTGTGTCTTTCTTTTATCTTTTCAGTACCATGACTATTGCTATATACCTTGCCATTTATGTTCATGTCAGACCAGATGTCGAATGCCATGTTATAGGACATCTGAACTCTGCACATTGTAGCGAGCGATTTTGGACGCGGTTCTTAAGCGCTGGTCGCTCTCTGCGGTTTGAGCTTAAAACTACAGGTCGATTCATTTTTTATCCTATTGTGAGCTGATGAAGGAAGGGAAATAGATGTCTCCAATTAAGCCTGCTTTGCATACTGAGTTTAAACAACGGTCGGTTAGGTTACGGATGCTATCAATGTGGGGGGGCCTTTGTACTGGTTATTTGTATTTTCGCCAATACTGGTTTTTATCTAGGCAGAAGGTTTCTGGCGGGGAACAAGGATTAGGATGTTAGGACTGATGCTTTTTTGATAGATACATGAGATTATGGGATTTTGGGTTTTTGTTTAGTGTGCTCGCTAAGATTTTTCTTTCAATCTTATGCCTACATATTCCCGTTTACCGAAACAGGGAAATTAGAGCGTTCGTAGTTCCTCCTATTCTATGGGAGGAAATGGGTGTTTTTGGTGTCTTGTTCAAAGCCCAAGACGTGAAGCGAAAGGTGATTTGTATCTTGTTCAAAGCCCAAGATATGAAGCTGAAAGGTCTCAACTTTAGAGAGAATTTGTCACCTCTAAAGAGGGGGTTGTATGTCACAACTGTTTATAAAGGAGAATTACTTTAACCGGGATACGCGGATCCTAGCAATGCCATAATTTCCTTTAAAGGGGGTTTTAACCTGAGGGGGAAGACTTTAACTCAGTGTAGAGCAATGATATCTTTCCTTAGGAATTTCTCATGCTAAAAGAGGGACAGTGGCATGGATGTAGATGATCCAAAGGCTTGCCGCTTACAGCGATTAGATGAAGGGAGTTGTTTGATGTTTGTTTACTGTGAACGAGGCACATTTTTTATGCTAAAAGGTTAATTGGATTAACCAGTGGTTTTCTTATACAAAGCCTAAGAGGAGGCTAATATGTGTCTCGTACAAAGCCCGAGAGAGAGGCTAAAAGGTTTTGACTCGACGATGGAATCTTTTGGTATCTCGTATAAAGCCCGAGATGGAGGCTATTTGACTCAACAAGAGAGTTTTTTTGTATCTCGTACGAAGCCCGAGATGGAGGCTGAAATTTTCTTGGCTCAATAAGAACCTTTTTGTATCTCGTATAAAGCCCGAGATGGAGGCGAAAGGGGTAATTGACTCAACGAGGGAGTCTCTTATGTGTCTCGTACAAAGCCCGAGAGAGAGGCTAAACGTTTGCTTCGCTGGGAAGAATCATTGTACAAAGCCCAAAAGGAGGTTATGGTGACTGTTTCAGTTGAGTGACAGATCCAATATACTGATTTTAAAGAGAAAATCAGTTCCTATATCAGCAATACTGTACTCAGGGATTCGGGTTATTCCTGTTCTTTAAGGAAGCGGGAAATCCGAAGGGTATTGAGACTGTCTGAGTCTGCGGGTTTCCTTCCTATTTTTGAAGGGGTCACTTGAGAATGTCTTTGAGACTCAAGGAGATTAGACTGTCCAAGTCTAGGGTTTTATCTTTCGTACTATGCTTTGAGAAACAGTAGTAGACTCTATGAAAGGACTGTTCTATGAAGATGACTAAGTCCTATTCCTATACCTCTAGGAGGTCGTCGGGACAATTTGTACGAAGCCCAAGAGGAGGCTGGAAACTTTTAAGAAGCCGACGGGTCCTTGTACTAAGCCCAAGAGGAGGCTATCATTCCCGGAGGAAGAGATCATTATACGAAGCCTAAGAGGAGGCTGTGAATACTTCTAAGAAGCCGTAGGGTCCTTGTACTAAGCCCAAGAGGAGGCGGGGTTGCTTTTAGGAAGCCTGTGGGTCCTTGTACGATGCCCAAGAGGAGGCCGATGCTTATAAGAAGCCCGTGGGTCCCCCAAACCCCGAGAAATTCAAGACAATGCTATTCACCGAGAATAGATCAAAGTCAGGAAAGTTCGAGAATTTGGAAGAAACTCAAAGATGCCATTCACGGAGAATACATTCATCTCTGGGAGTAGAGTTTCTTGACAATTCCTAATGAGGACAGCCTGAGAGAAGACTATATCTGGTGATCCTATTGGGGATCTAGTTATCTATTTCTACGAATAAACGAAACGGCGTCACCTAGTTCTAGACGTAGTTGCCGGGGAAACTCGAAATATCTATACTATTATTACACAGTTGATATGAGTTTATGAAAGAAGACTTACAGCGAAACAGCCCCACAATACAGTTATATGTATATGAAAGCGGTAAATGAAAGCATATAAACATTTACTCGGTTGTAGAGCTTCCATGCTGTTTGGTTAGTTGTTCAACAAAGAAAGATTGAAAACAACAGTATATTCAAAATCAAAGGAGAAAGTGCTTTGAAAAAGAAAGATTTGGGGCTTACAGCTCAAGGAGAGGCCCAGGGTTTTATCCTTAAATCAATCGCTTCCTCGAGACCCATGATACAAGCTTCGTATTCGGCCTCGTTATTCGTACACTTGAACGTAAGTCTAGCAGTGAAAGAAATGTGGGTACCCTGAGGGGTAACAATGATTGCCCCAATTCCGTTTCCATAATGATTAACTGCTCCGTCAAAGATAAGTCCCCATTGGGAACCTGGTTCTGGCCCTTCACTGGGTAACGGTTCATCGCAATCTTTCATTTTTAGATACATGACATCTTCGTCTGGGAAGTCGAACCCGATTGATTCTTGATTGTCAATCGGTTGATGAGCCAAATGATCGGCTAAAATACTTCCCTTAACGGCTTTCTAAGTGTGGTACTCTATGTCATATTCTGATAACAACATCTGCCAACGGGCAATTCTTCCCGTAAGAGCAGGTTTTTCAAATACGTACTTGATTGGATCCATTTCGGAGACCAACCAAGTAGTATGACGAATCATGTATTGGCAAAGACATTTGGCTGCCCAAGCCAAAGCGCAACAATTTTTCTCAAGCATCGTGTACCGAGTCTCGCAGTCGGTGAATTTCTTGCTCAAATAGTAGATGGCAGACTCTTTTCTTTTAGTTTCGTCTTGTTGGCCAAGTACACATCCCATTGAGTCCTCTAGGACTGTGAGGTAAATGATCAGTGGTCTTCCTTCCACCGGAGGTGATAGAATCGGAGGATTCAACAGATATTCCTTAATACTGTCGAAGGCAGTTTGGCAATCTTCTGACCAAACGCAATCCTGGTTCTTTTTCAGTAATTTGAAAATCGGCGCACACGTGGCGGTCATAAGGAATATGAATCTGGAGATATAGTCCAAATGTCCCAAAAATCCTCTGACTTGTTTTTCAGTTTTCGGAGAAGGCACTTCTTGAATGGCCTTGACCTTGTCAGGATCAACCTCAATTCCTTTCTGGCTGACGATGAACCCTAGTAGTTTCCCTGAACGGACACCGAAGGTGCACTTGTTGGGATTCAAGCAGAGCTTGAATTTTCTTAAACGTTCGAACAATTTTGACAGATGTTCAACGTGCTCACTCTCTGTTTTTGATTTTGCAATCATATCATCGACATACACTTCGATTTCTTTATGTATCATGTCATGAAACAGAGTAGTCATGGCCCTTTGATAGGTTGCCCCGGCGTTCTTCAAACCGAACGGCATTACCTTGTAACAAAAGGTGCCCCATGGGGTAATGAACGAAGTTTTCTCCATGTCTTTCGGCGCCATTTTGATCTGGTTATAGCCCGAGAATCCATCCATGAAGGATAATACTTTGAACTTTGCTGTGCTGTCAACCAACATGTCAATGTGTGGTAAAGGAAAGTCGTCCTTTGGACTTGCCTTGTTCAGATCTCTGTAATCCACACACATTCTGACCTTTCCGTCCTTTTTCGGAACAGGTACGATGTTGGCTAACCATTGAGGATATTCAGACGTAGCGAGGAAACCCGCGTCAATCTGCTTTTGTACCTCCTCTTTGATTTTGATGGCCATGTCCGGGTGAGTGCGTCTCAACCTTTGCTTTACTGGCGGACATTCCGATCTTAACTGTAAGTGATGTTCCACGATGCTGGTATCCAACCCTGGCATATCCTGATAGGACCAAGTGAATACATCGGGAAATTCTCTGAGAAGCTTTATCAAACTCTCTCTGGCAGTTGGACTGAGCAGTGCCCCAATCCTGATTTCTTTTCTCTCTTGCTCTGAACCCAATTTTACCGTTTCCAACGGTTCTTTGTGAGGTTCAATGGACCTTTCCTCTTGTCTGAGTAATTGGGAGATCTCTTTTGGAATTTTGTCGTCATTTTCTTCTTTAGCCTCGAATACCGGGAACTCAAAGTTGGGAGAAGGCATCGGATCGTATGTTTCAACTGGGTTTAAAACAAGCAATCTGCATGACGTGATGATTCGTATTTAGAAGAGGTAGAGAAAAATGCAAGTGTGTGCAGTGTATTTGTTTTACTGCTTGTTTTTATTTTTGAATTGTTTTTTAGGATTACCATTTTCTTTGAAAAGCAAAAAGAAAAAACAGCAATTATTGTGGGAATTACAGAACGACATTATTTTATTAATGAACAAGTCGAATCTTGAAACTACAGCCCTATAAAACAAAACTCTGTCGCTTCGGGCAAAGCGAAGAGGGAAATTTACAGAAAGCGAGCCCTATCAAAACATCTGTTTCACCTGGGTAGGGTGAAAGGTTAAAGATGGCAATTACTTTGACTGATGAACGATCTTTGGAACCTCGACAGCAACCCATTGGCGGCGAACTCCTCGGTGAATCACAAAGTCTGGCACCTTCCCTGATTTGTCTTCAGAAATAACGCTGATTTCTGGTGGAGCAGGATCATTGGAATCTGTCTCCCAGGCATAATTGTCGTAGGAGAATTCCTCTGGTGTATTTTGCATAGCATTTGTGCTCTCAGCTGTATCTCCCCATCCAGTAGGCTGGATGTCCTCGAGTCTGATACGAGAGCTTTCGGGAGCGGTGTACTTGACCATGAAGTCGAATTTTCCACTCGGTTGTCCCAAGGTGTCCCACACTTCTTTCGAACTGGAGGAGTCATCCCTCTCGATGACGTTGACCTCGAGAAAAGCATAGTTGATGAATTCAAGTCCTGCAAATGTTGCAAATTCATCTTCCGGTTGAGTAGTTTCTGAATGACCCGAGTGTTGATCCCATGGCATGGTGGGGACACAGGTATTCCGTTTAATGACGGTCAGCTGATTTTCATTACTCGGCTGACTTTCTTGCCCCAAGTTTCCTGGGTAAGGTTACCACATTGGCAGACCATCCATTGGGCCATAGTAGGTGTAGTCAAAATTATCTTTCATCGGAGTGTCTTCCTCTAATGAATTTGGCGGAGCGCGGCATCCTTCCGGATCACAATCCCCGTAGATCATTTCGACATCTGATCTTGGTATAAATCTCGGACTTTCTGTAGGAAAGCAAAAAGGCGTAGGCACCTCTTCCTGAGACATGTAACCGTCCTTGTTAAGGTAGGACTTCCATTCTTCATCTGTGTCAGAGGGATCTTCCTCATTGATAGCATGAACTGCTTGAGACACTAGGTGAAGGAAACCTCCACTGTGGAAGAAATTTTGAAGGGGATGAAGACTTTCATCGCTGGCAGCTGTCTGGGTACAGGTTGCAGAAAAACCAAGACCCTTCTTTGTTTTATTGCTAGTAGGAATGACAAGCTGTCCCCATCCTGTTGTATCGGTACTCTCGACCGCTTTGATAGCATCTTTGTATGAGGAAATCGAGGTTCCTCCTCTGAACTGATTATTCTCGCTTACTGATAGTGCTTGGAACTGCGTTCCAATAACCTCCTCGGGTTCTACACTAGCAGACGATGACAAGTTACTCACAAGCAAGGCTTGTTCCCCATAAACCGTGACAAGTTGATCGTTCTTGACGAACTTTAGCTTTTGGTGGAGGGTCGAAGTGACCGCTCCAGCCTGATGTATCCAAGGTCTTCCTAATAAACAACTGTACGTTGCCCGGATGTCCATGACCTGGAAAGTGACTTGGAAAGTGTGAGGACCGATAGTTATGGGAAGATCAACTTCGCCGATAACCGTTTTTCTGGATCCGTCGAATGCTTTGACGACAACCTCGCTGACTCTCATCGGAGGGACCTTGAATGATAATTGCATCAAAGTGGACTTCGGCATAACATTCAGGGCTTACCCTGTGTCTACCAGTACGCTGGCTAAAGCATCGTCCTGGCAGTTAACTGTAATGTTGAGCGCCATGTTATGACGGCAATCCTCTTCGGGTAATTCCTCATCACTAAATCCTAAATTGTTGCAGGAAGTGATGTTAGAGACGATACTATCAAACTATCTGATGGTTACATCCTGTTCCACAAAGGCTTGCTCCAAGACTTTCTGTAGAGCCTCCCTGTGCGCTTCTGAACTGAGTAACAGTGATAATACCGAGATCTTTAAAGGAGTCTGTAACAGTTGATCAACAATGTTATATTCGCTCCTTTGGATGAGCTTCAGCATCTCATCATTATTTTTCGAAAGGTCGGGATTACTGGATTGACCGACTGGGGGATCGGGAGCTTCTGTCTGAAGTTCCTTTTCCTTGTTAAGTTCTCCAACTCCTCGGTTGAAGATTCGACCGCTCCGTGTTACACGACTGATGTCTGCAATATTTACGACGCAGGGTAATGGAATTTCCTTTCCATTTTCAACTGTCGTTGCACCGTATTTGTAAGGGATCGCCTTAGCTGATTCATACGGTAGCGGTCCTGGTAGATAGATGACTACAGGAGCCTTCTGATTTTTCTAACCATCATAAGTAACCTCGATTCGTTCCCGGTTGGGAACTTTAGATTCATCAAGTAGAGGGATAATGGCGAAAACATCCCTGGTCCTGTGATGACCAGAGATCGTGACAACATCCTCAACTTGCTCGGCAAGGTAGTTCGGCGTCCAGTTGATGGGTCCAGAACCCAAATATGGACGAATCTCTCCACGATCCACCTGACCCTGAAGAGCTGCTCTCACAAGGTAACACCCTTGGTTAATTTTCGAACAGACGCTACAACTCTCATAGTTGTGTAGTGGCACCTGGCCACGCCCACTTTAAATACAATGTAACCTCACCAGGTTAGCTTCCACAGATCGGACATCCTGACTCTGACGCCGAGTGGGGTTTCTGTTATTGATACTAATTTGCTGAGTATCTTCATCCATATAAATTGGCATCCACCAATGATTTAACAAGTGCTGAAGCGCCTCCTGGACAAGGGTATAACCTCGATCGTTTTCGCAACCCGCTTTACAGCTTTGATAGTCGTGTGATATTAAGAATCCGAGTCGGACCTACTCAGCATGTAACTCTACCAAGTTGGTATTCATTACGCGAATATCGAAGATCTGAACCATGTTGATTTGATAGGAGTTCCTATCATGGCGGTCTTGGATCCATCCAAGATCCATCTGACGCTGGAGGGCCTCTTGTATGAAAGAGCATCCCTGTTTGTTTACCGAGCAAATCAGACAAGAATTGTAATCGTGCCACGGTAGATTATGATACTGGCTTTGCCTTGAGTGCATCGCCACCAAGTTGACATTCATTGCACGGATGTCGTGGTTCTGAATGAGGTTAGAATTCGTGTAAACCATGTTAACTCCACGAACTCGGTGCTCTTGGATCCATCCGAGATCCATCTGTTCCTGCAGAGCTGCTTGCACCACAGAACATCCTTGGTTATCTTTAGAGCAGATATCACACTGGTGATAATTATGAGTTGGCACATGGCCATATCCACTCTGTCTACAATGCATCTTGACCAGATTGGTCCTCAATAAGAGTACATCGTGAATTTGATAGACATTGTTAGTCTCTCCTTCTACCAAATTGACTGCAGCCTTCTCGTGTTGAGGTAGCGGATTCGTGAGAACATTAGGATTTGTATCCTTGAAGGATAAGACCCCGCTCCTAACAAGTTTTTGCACGTCAGACTTGAAATTGAGACAAGTCTCAATGTTATGCCCTGATCCTCCTTGGTGGTAAGGGCAAGTATGATCCACCTTAAACCAAAAAGGCAGATTTTCTGGTACTGTAAGAGGAGATTTAGTCTGAATGTGCCCCTTAGCCAGTAGTAATAGAAACAGTTCTGCGTACGACATGGGTATAGGATCAAATCCTGGTGGCTGTGTTGTACGGTTGTCGTTATATGGAGGACGAGCCTGCTGAAGAGGCTATTGTGTCCTTTGCTGGTCAGGTTGCCTCTGCGCAACCTGAGGTTGATACGTAGGAATAGACGCAGGGTTGATAGCAGGAGTCACAGCTGCTACCGGTTGATAACGTCGCCTTTGCTTTCCGAGAGAGATATTCCTAATATCTTGCTCTTTTTTCTTAGGGAGAGCACTACTGTATTTTTTAGTACCGCTCGTCGATCCAGTGTCTTTTACCAAACGTCCTTCTCGGACGGCTTCCTCAAGACGTACGCCTATGCCCACCATTTTGGTGAAATCACTGGGCGCACTGGCAACCATTCGGTCATAGTAAAATGAGCTTAAGGTCTTTAAGAAGATCTTTGTCATCTCTTTTTCCTCAAGATGTGGACAAATTTGAGCGGCAATTTTACGCCACCTTTGAGCGTACTCCTTAAAGGTTTTCTTGTCCTTTTGCGACATCGATCTGAGTTGATCTCTGTCGGGTGCCACGTCCAAATTGTATTTGTATTGTTGGACGAAAGCAGTACCAAGATCTCTGAATGTACTGATCGTAGTACGGGTTAAACCCATGTACCATTTAAGTGCGGCACCGGTTAAACTATCCTGGAAGTAGTGAATCAGTAGGTCCTGATTCTCCATCTGAGCTGACATCCACCGAGCGTACATCACCAGATGGCTTTGAGGGCAAGAGTTACCCTTGTACTTTTCAAAGTCAGGCACTTGGAACTTGTGCGGGACTTTCACATTTGGGACCAAGCAGAGATCTGCGGCGTCCTTTCCAAATAGATCCTGACCACGAATGGCCTGCAGTTTCTTCTGCATTTCCAAGAACTGTTCCTGGAATTCATCCATTCTATCGAACATAGTTTCCTTCTTACCAGAAGGTGTCTATGGAATCTCTCCTTTCGGGACAGTGTGCACCACAAGGGGTGGTACCGTGACTACAGCAGTGAGTCTTGGCGTCTCCCGAAGTTTGTAACCTTCAGGAGTCTTCAGTATGCCCCTGGCATCTTCGCTTTCCCGAAGTTTGTAAGCTTCAGGCCCAGCGGCTTCTGTTGTGATTCCCTGATCTCCAGTGATCGGCGGAACATATCCTTCCGGGATATAGTTAACAGGCATGCCCCAAGGACGATCTTTTGGTATCTGATACCTAGGATCATACCTCTCCACTATGGGCGTTGAGGTGATCTCTGAGATCACAGTTCATTGCAGCTGAGCTTCTGCCATGGCTTGCATGTCGTTACGAAGCTTTCTCATATCCTCTCTCAGAGCGTCGATCTCTTCTTTCAACTCTCTGTTTTCTTCCTCAAGATCATCCATCCTTTTCTGACGATTGGCCCGAGTATTATACGAATGAGACAGTTTGACTCTAGAACTGAGACACAAACGTGAGATTCGTAGGTAAGAAGAATACGCGATGTGCGAATGATGAATGCAATGATTATATTAATTGTTTAAGGTTTAATCAAAATAAACTTCGACAATTAGATTGCAAATATCAAACGGTGGGGAAACCCCTTTTATTGAATTTCAAAAGATTACAGAAGTGGAAATACAGTAGATTACAAAGTGCAGAAACAGAAACCTAAACTAATGGGTCTTGAGTCCTCTCTGAAGAGAAATCAGGTGCTGATTCTGGTATCTTCCTTTTCTTTGACCGGGGCTCTTGGGCCGTTGTCGGGTTGTCATTCCTTTGCCAAGTGAAAGGAGCGAGCAAATTCCTTTGGTCATCTTGATTATCTACAGCATGTTGCTCCAAAATTTCAATCAGAGCATCTTTTTCTTTCAGTAATTGCTGTATTTTGATGCACTCTATGTCGAGGGTGCGATACTTGTTCTTCCAAGACCTTCTCTCCCGTTGAACTTTGTTGAGAGTAACCTGAAGCTTTTCCGTTTCTGTCATGAAGTACATGACAGATTCCCTCGGCAGAAGAATTTCGTAACGAGGATAAGGCATCTTTAGCTTGAGAGCTCTAGTTTGTACCCAATGGAGATAAGGCTCCACCGAGACACAGTCCGGTTTTCCCAGAGACTCTCGTCCTTTCTTATGAACATGCTTCCAAGCGTGCACTATTTCCATCTTCAGTGCTCTGTCATTTTCTCCTTCCTTGAAGAAAAGACCTTCCAGATGAACACCCAGTGGGATGTGTCTCATCGGGTATCCAAATTGACGGCGAACCAATACCGGATGGTAGTTGATTCCTCCTTTAGTTCCTATAAGGGGTACGTTGGGGAAGTTTCCACAACGGTCAATGATCCTGATTCCCTCATAAATCCTATTACACCAATCTATATCAGAGTTGGTAAGAGACATGATCTTCTGCGACCAACGTAAGGCACTCTTGCAATCCCAAAAAGCAGCAGACTTGGGCAAGTGAGAGATAAACCATTTGTAAAGCAAAGGTACACAGCATGTGATCTCCCCTCCGCTGTACAAATTTCCCAAGTGTACAACATGATACGCATCTGCAAGCAAAGTCGGCACAGGATTTCCAATGAGAAAAACCTTAATGGAGTTAATATCGACGAAGTTATTGATGTTAGGAAACAAAAATAACCCGTAGGTGAGCAAGACAAAGATGCTTTCAAAAGCAGTCACGTTTCCTATACTGGCAAAATACAGGGCCTTCTTTGTCAAGAACTGGGCTGGCAAATCTTGGATGCCACCCTTAGTGGTCAGGTGAGTCCTGACCTCAGACTCGTCCAAATGAATTGCTCTTGCAATAGTCTGATTCTTTGGAATTTCTTCCAGTCCAGAAAATGGAGCTCGATCAGTGATATGTAGATCGATCAGGTGAGAATACTCCTCCAGCGTTGGTGCAAGCTGGTAATCCGGGAATGTGAAACAGTGATAGACCGGATCATAAAACTGAATGAGCACATCCATGATTCCCTCAATCACATGGACTCTTAATAGTGGTAGCAAACCTCCGTGCTTGGCTCTGAAAGCCTCAGGGTTAGTGATCATCCTTGCCAACCTTCTCAAATCCTCTAGTTTTGGAACCTTGAAGGTGTACTGGTGAGTTCTCCTTCTACCAAAATCCATTAGTGCAATCATTTTCTCTGATATTTGCAATCACAGTCTTAGTTTATTTTGAAAGAACAGAGAGACTAGAAGAGAATATTTTTTGAATGTTTTAATGTTTTTTAAATGAATGCATGAATGCAGCACACAAAAACATAGAAAAAACATGGGGTTAAAGGGTCGTTGTCATGAAGTCAAGGCTCTACCCATCCCCAAAGGTTTATACTAAGGGTGATTTTTGTACCTGTACTCATTATCATCAGCTCCTCCCAGGAAAGCAAAACAACAAGCGGATCGCCAGCGAGTTGTAGTGCAATCTTAGAGTAAGTGCCATTCACCGAGAATAGATCACCAGCCTCAAATGAGGGTAGTATCGCGTAACAACTATTTCCGATAGTTTTCACACTACAAAAGGGTTTGGCTCCTCAGCTTCTCAGACTTAACAACCGGCCCATTGTCTAGGTGAGAGAATGGGTTGCGTTGGTCAGCCTCCACTGAGGTTGATGGTCGACCCCGTCGCCATCACTTATCTTAAGTATATACTCGATCTTTCCACATACGGCATCACCCGCATTCCCATTAGCAGAAAAATAAACACGTATAGCAATTAGGGAAAGCAGTATATATATTTGTCCTAAACATCCTAGACCTTTAAAGCTATGAATCCTAAGTTCCTGACAGAAAATGGGTTCCCCAGGGGAAGCCCCAGTCTGTAGTATTCGCACAAAAAGGAATACCGTACCTAGACCTAACTTTGACTAGCCCCACGGTGGGCGCCATTTTTTTCTGTAGCGAGCGATTTTGGACGCGGTTCTTAAGCGCTGGTCGCTCTCTGCGGTTTGAGCTTAAAACTACAGGTCGATTCATTTTTATCCTATTGTGAGCTGATGAAGGAAGGGAAATAGATGTCTCCAATTAACCCTGCTTTGCATACTGAGTTTAAACAGCGGTCTGTTAGGTTACGGATGCTATCAATGTGGGGGGGCCTTTGTACTGGTTATTTGTATTTTCGCCAATACTGGTTTTTATCTAGGCAGAAGGTTTCTGGCGGGGAACAAGGATTAGGATGTTAGGACTGATGCTTTTTTGATAGATACATGAGATTATGGGATTTTGGGTTTTTGTTTAGTGTGCTCGCTAAGATTTTTCTTTCAATCTTATGCCTACGTATTCCCATTTACCGAAACTGGGAAATCAGAGCGTTCGTAGTTCCTCCTATTCTATGGGAGGAAATGGGTGTTTTTGGTGTCTTGTTCAAAGCCCAAGACGTGAAGCGAAAGGTGATTTGTATCTTGTTCAAAGCCCAAGATATGAAGCTGAAAGGTCTCAACTTTAGAGAGAATTTGTCACCTCTAAAGAGGGGGTTGTATGTCACAACTGTTTATAAAGGAGAATTACTTTAACCGGGATACGCGGATCCTAGAAATGCCATAATTTCTTTTAATGGGGGTTTTAACCTGAGGGGGAAGACTTTAACTCAGTGTAGAGCAATGCTATCTTTCCTTAGGAATTTCTCATGCTAAAAGAGGGACAGTGGCATGGATGTAGATGATCCAGAGGCTTGCCGCTTACAGCGATTAGATGAAGGGAGTTGTTTGATGTTTGTTTACTGTGAACGAGGCACAGTTTTGATGCTAAAAGGTTAATTGGATTAACCAGTGGTTTTCTTATACAAAGCCTAAGAGGAGGCTAATATGTGTCTCGTACAAAGCCCGAGAGAGAGGCTAAAAGGTTTTGACTCGACGATGGAATCTTTTGGTATCTCGTATAAAGCCCGAGATGGAGGCTATTTGACTCAATAAGAGAGTTTTTTTGTATCTCGTACGAAGCCCGAGATGGAGGCTGAAATTTTCTTGGCTCAATAAAAACCTTTTTGTATCTCGTATAAAGCCCGAGATGGAGGCGAAAGGGGTAATTGACTCAACGAGGGAGTCTCTTGTGTGTCTCGTACAAAGCTCGAGAGAGAGGCTAAACGTTTACTTCGCTGGGAAGAATCATTGTACAAAGCCCAAGAGGAGGTTATGGTGACTGTTTCAGTTGAGTGACAGATCCAATATACTGATTTTAAAGAGAAAATCAGTTCTTATATGAGCAATACTGTACTCAGGGATTCGGGTTATTCCTGTTCTTTAAGGAAGCGGAAAATCCGAAGGGTATTGAGATTGTCCGAGTCTGCGGGTTTCCTTCCTATTTTTGAAGGGGTCACTTGAGAATGTCTTTTAGACTCAAGGAGATTAGACTGTCCAAGTCTAGGGTTTTATCTTTCGTACTATGCTTTGAGAAACAGTAGTAGACTCCATGAAAGGACTGTTCTATGAAGATGACTAAGTCATGTTCCTATACCTCTAGGAGGTCATCGGGACAATTTGTACGAAGCCCAAGAGGAGGCTGGAAACTTTTAAGAAGCCGACGGGTCCTTGTACTAAGCCCAAGAGGAGGCTATCATTCCCGGAGGAAGAGATCATTATACGAAGCCTAAGAGGAGGCTGTGAATACTTCTAAGAAGCCGTAGGGTCCTTGTACTAAGCCCAAGAGGAGGCGGGGTTGCTTTTAGGAAGCCTGTGGGTCCTTGTACGATGCCCAAGAGGAGGCCGATGCTTTTAAGAAGCCCGTGGGTCCCCCAAACCCCGAGAAATTCAAGGCAATGCTATTCACCGAGAATAGATCAAAGTCACGAAAGTTCGAGAATTTGGAAGAAACTCAAAGATGCCATTCACGGAGAATACATTCATCTCTGGGAGTAGAGTTTCTTGACAATTCCTAATGAGGACAGTCTGAGAGAAGACTGTATCTGGTGATCCTATTGGGGATCTAGTTGTCTATTTCTACGAATAAACGAAACGGCGTCACCTAGTTCTAGACGTAGTTGCCGGGGAAACTCGAAATATCTATACTATTATTACACAATTGATATGAGTTTATGAAAGAAGACTTACAGCGAAACAGCCCCACAATACAGTTATATGTATATGAAAGCGGTAAATGAAAGCATATAAACACTTACTCGGTTGTAGAGCTTCCATGCTGTTTGGTTAGTTGTTCAACAAAGAAAGATTGAAAACAACAGTATATTCAAAATCAAAGGAGAAAGTGCTTTGAAAAAGAAAGATTTGGGGCTTACAGCTCAAGGAGAGGCCCAGGGTTTTATCAGTGGTGCACTGTTTGAATTTGTACAGAGGGACTTATACAAGTGACTGAGGTCCAAAAGGTTTTCTGTACAAAGGGGATGGGTCTTACACTCTCTCAAGAGGCCCAAAAAGTTTAAAGAAAAAGAGTGGGGCTTATAACACGAGGGTAGGCCCAATTGATTTTTCCGTTTGAAATGGCGATCGCGCCGAGGTTTTCTTTTAACGCGGAGGGACTTATACAATAAGTGAGGCCCAAAATGGTTTGGTTAAAAGGGGATTGGGTCTTACACTCTATTAGAGGCCCAAAGTGTTTTTGAATGGGTCTTATAGCTCAAGGAGAGGCCCAAAAAGTTTAATTTTTGAAAAGGGCAACGATCGCGCCGTTTGTTTTTTGACGGTATCGGGACTTATACAATGCACTGAGGCCCAAAAATGATTTGGTCAAAAAAGGATTGGGTCTTACACTCTATTAGAGGCCCAAAGTGTTTTTGAATGGGTCTTATAGCTCAAGGAGAGGCCCAAGGTTATTTTTCAAAAGGCGATGATCGTGCCGTTTATTTGAAAATGTACAGAGGGACTTATACAACGAATGAGGCCCAAAATGTTTTTGATAAAATAAAATATTTTAACATTTTTGTGAATTATTAAAAAAAGAATCAACTCAAAATCATTAAAACTCAGAGAGAAATTAATTTTTGAATCAATTAAACAAAATCACAAAATTCAAATATTTGAATTTATGAAAATGGCGCCAAGAACATGGACCGAGAACACGCGCGTGTTCTGCCTTGCCCAGATTTGCATTTTCTATCCAATCTCACTGAATACTTGATTATAACATGCAATCCACATATCATTATGCTCGTCTCAACCTCACGATCATGTCTATGTCCATTAATTTCATTTAAATTAAACATACAACAAGAAATCATGAAAAATCCTCTAGAACCCTAATTTCTGCATGAAGGCTAGGATTTTTGATACATGATTCAAACAATGCAATTAATTGAGGGAAAACATTCCATGCATGATTATGAACATATGGCCAAATTATTGTGCGAGGAAATATGCATAGATTGAGAGATAACCAAGTATGTGCTTACCTCTAAGCCGTGACAGCAAGTGCAATGTGATTTTTGATTTGGAGGTGTTACAGATGAGTGGTGATGATCTGAACAACTTCCCTACACCCTATGGAGTGTGTTTGGATGGTTGGACTTGATTGAAATTGGCTGGATCACTTTGTGGTACCTCAGCTGCACTTTGGTCAAAACCTTGAGCAACCAGCTGGTGATTTTGTGAAATTGGTGTTTCAGAAGTGATCTAAGTGTTTGATCAGCTCATATGTGATGTATGTGAGGTGTGTGAGTGATTGGTTTGATTGGAAAAGCACTCAAATTCAAAACCTGATAGCTACCTTGCTAAGAAAGGCATTTTTGCCAATAGAAAGACATTTTGAGGAAAACATCTGTTAGATGGCTTTGGTGTACTCAAACTGATCACAATTGAGCTCTATTTATAGTAGAGCAAGTTTGTTTTGCAAGGAATAGTGAATGGCAGCTGGTAAGTAGGTTTGGCCAATGTTGGCAAATGAAAATCCAAGTCTCCTCTAGCCATTGACTAGAGGTTAGGGCACAGAGCTTTGGTTCCCTTGGTCTTGGATAAGTCTTGACTGATTTCAGATGAGATTGGCTCAGTCCATGCCACCTTGATGCTTCCATTGAATGCTTCAATCCAAATTTGGAGTCTTGTCCCTATTTTGGCCAAGGTTCAACATGCTATTTCTTGTTCCATGGACTTTGGAGGCTTGGCTCAGTGATTGTCCCCTTTAGATTTAATCCTCAAATGTGTCCAAGTGGATAGGAGTATTTGAATTTGGCTGATTTTGGCAAATCGAGCCAAAATGCAAAATCTGCCTTGCCTTTGACAGATTTCAGCAAGGCAACTTGACAATGTCATATCTCATGGTGTAAGTTGAATTTGGCTATGTTCTTGGCCATTTTGGAAAGCCCTTACATGATATAACAACTGTTTGAACAAGTTTGGTTTTGATCTCTTTTCATTCCAAGTGAAAAATCCCTCTACATTTGGCAAAAAGTGAAGCAAAATCTGACTTAGTGAAATTTTCACTAAGTGTTGGAACAAAGTGTGATTTCTTGATTTTGATCACTCCATAACTCAAAATCCTTAATGAATTAGACTTAGGTCTAGTTGAAGTTTTTGTAGAGGGTAATGAGGGCTACAAATCCATATTTGGATGAGAAAAAATGGCCATGTGGTTTAGGAGTTATGGTCCTCCAAAGTTGGTGTATTAGTGGTACTTTTTCCATAACTTGGAAAAATTTCTAAGTTTTATGGTTACCCCTTTTACAAGTTATCCCACTTTTCTTGATTTTTCTTGATGAATGATGATTCAAATCATACATTAACATCATTTTAGGGTTAAAAATCCATTTTGGTGAAAAATCTCAAAAAGTCAAAGTTGACTTTTGTGCACAGTTGACTTTTTATCAGATGAATTCCAAACTGTGCAATTCTTCAGGAAATCATGTCCTTGACCTAAATCAAACTTGATGGACATGTTCCATGGGTGTCATAGGGTATATTGGGGTATGTCCTAGGGTTTGGGAGCATGTCCTGGTCAAAAGTCAAAGTTACAGTTGACTTTTCTCGCGAAACCCTAATTGTGGTGCAGATGAAATTGAGACTTGTTGCTCAAGCTTCCTGGATTAATCCATTGTTCCAAATGGATCAATATAGCTCATTAGAGACCCTCAAACCCTCTCTTGAGGTCTTGGTTCATGATTTGTCCCAAAAGTCAACTTAGGGGTGAATTAGGTCAAAAAAACCCTAATTCCTGATTTTTGATGTATGCATCCCCTGAGGTCAAATTGACTTGATGGATGGGTCCATGAGGTTCCATGGAGTACATTAGGTTGTGTTTTTGGATCTTTGGCTTATGCCCGGATGAAAATTTCCATCTGGAGGCCCTGGTCGACAAAAACCATAATTTGGTGACACTGGCGATCTTTGAAGCTTGATCCACCTAGAAGGGAGCAACCCGGAGTCCTTTTGATCCATTGTGAATGTTTGAGAGGTTAGACAAGTTGAAGATCATGTCATTCCTTGATTGATCCTTTGTCTAAGAACTCTGAGAGGGCTTGAAACCCTAATTTTGATTGTAGTGAATGCTCAACAACCCTTGAGGCATTTGGTGAGGCATGATGGTTCATCCATATTGTGATGATGACTTGCACAATGATGGGAAACTTTAGTGGTCAAAATTTGGGGTATTACACACATGGACCAGAATTTCAATTGGTATCAGAGCGGGTCATTCTGTTCTGTATCTGGATGAGATCTGAGGGAAGATACTTTCTGGTTCATGGTCAAGGTAGAAGCTTTCTACTGAAAAGTTATTTGAACTTGGAAAAGTTCATATAGGTGTGAGAATGGTCCCTAGAAGTGGAGGATGGACTGTTTGTGACAGGCAGTGGCATGTACTGAAGGCTTGGAGGTTTGATTAAAAAGCTGCTGTGTTGTGGTTATGTTAGGTTTGATTTTGTTTCAAACCTGTGGTATTGTGGTGTCACCTGGAGTATGATGCTAGGGCTGATATGTGACACCTGAAGGTTTTGAGGAGTTTGTGTTTTGATCCGCTGCGTATCTATCTGAAAACTCCTGAGGTTGCAATTGAGAAGGTTGTTATTCTCTAAATGTATATACTATGGCGATGGGATATATGCAAGACTGCTTCAACTTGTTTTGTCAATGATACTTGAAGATTATTGTTCAAGTCCACTCATAAAGGCATTGATAAGTGAAGTTGTAAGGAAGAGAAGTAATTTACTTTTGCCTCTATTCCTAAAAGGACTAATCTCCAGTCTTTGATCTCTTGATGTGTTCATTGGAATGATCTCCTATCTTGTGTTAGAACATCACGTCAGAATTGTGTTGAATTCTATTGTCAGAAGGAATGGCATAGCAGATGCTCTGGGTGCTAAACTAATGTGGTTTGATCACATGAGTTTGGAACCTACTCCTGATCTGGAAGAGAAGGCGTCTGGGTGGTATGTCTAAGAAGTTTCTGGCCCTGGAATTTATCTTAGATGTGTAAGTTGGTCAAGGTGTGATCAATATGTTATTTACTCCTGAGGTCAGTTTATTTATGGTCCTTGCTGCAGGAGTGGAGACCCTGAGATTCAAGAAGTATTATCTCTAGCAGACATCTTGGACCTGAAGGTAAAGATACTCATCAACTGATCAGGAGTATTCCAAATTATCATATGGGAGAATGGTAGGGAATGATTACTTTTGGAGAGTTGGATGAAAGAATATTGTTCCTGTGATCTTCTGTGATGTGATGGGTTATGATGGTTGTTTCTGGTCCCGAGGCTTAAAGGGGGAAATTTGGAGATTCGGTTTTGGAATGTGGTGACTGATGTCTTAACATCTGTTGACAGAACATTCTGTTCAGAATGTTATGGTGTTTGTCTCCTGAGATCACAAGCCTCTACCTGATCTATGTACTGATGTAAGGGTCAAGCAGTAGGTGAATGTGTTCAGCAGGTGTGTTAAACAGAGAGTGCGCTCTTGAAGACATGAAGATGAGTCTCATGTTCTCCATTCATTTAAGGTATTCTTCTTGCAAAGGAGTACTGGTGGTCTTAGATAGAGAAAAGTTGATCAGATTGGGATCATGTGAGTATTGGTACAAGTGATTATTGTGTTCAACTTATGAGTTGAACAAAGAGTGAGCTCTTAAAGACATGAAGATGCGTCTTATGTTTTCCATTCTTCAAGGTACGAAGAAGCACATGTTATTCTCGATAGGGGGAGAGTGTCAAAAAGTCTATGCAGTTGGACGTGTGATGGGGATTTGGTACTTATCATGATTGACATATGTCTAAAGAGATGGTCTGATTCCGTTTTTCTTGTTGATGCATTTTTATGATGTGTTTTGGCCAGAAGCAATTTAGGCAGTTGCATTAAAAGTGTGCTGTGATGTGTCTTGTGTAGTTGTGATCCTTATTGCATTTGTTTAGTTTAAAGGAAATACAATTGAAACAGAATTTTATTGCACTACTGAAAGCATACAATATTAGAAAAAGCAACAAACAAATAGTCTAAAGGTTATCCCAACCCCCCGAATCAAGAAATGTTTTCCAATCTTCATCCCATTCATCATCAGAAGCTTGAAGTTGCACTTGGTTTTTCTTGGTGGCTTTCATCCTTGTCTCTGATGCCTTTCTTGTTCTTGTTGCTCCTGAAGTTGTCCTAGCTGTGGACAATGTTTGGTCCTTCAACTTCTGTGGATCTGGTTTCTTGACTTCCTGCATGTGTCTCCTTTTTGCATCCTTGTTAGTTTGACTCATGGTTCTATCTGTGATGTGCGGTTAGGAGCAAGGAGGCTTGGTTTTTATACTGCATAAAGAGTCATTATTTGTATTGCCCAACCAGTCAAAGTGGTCTTTAGCTTGGGAACTTGCCTTCTTGGGAATCTGTCACATTGGATACCAGAACTTCGTGTTTGGTGCCTTGGTAGAGGTTGTCCTTTTTGTATCTAAAAGGATGAGCCTAGGTCCTATCTTGTTGTCTGATGTGATTCCCTTTAGTTTGCTTTCGGTATAACTGCTGGTGCTGGTTGTGATCAAGTGGTGTGTTCCTTTGTCTTATGCTGATGTCCTACATACTGTTGCAACATCGTAGTTTGTTGTGTACCATTCTTGTGGAGTTGGAAGAAGCATCATTATCGTTCGAAGTGGAAGTTTTGACATAATGTGGATTAGAATGGGCAAATTCTGATCTTGATGGTAAGTAGTTCTGGTAATACATGACTACTCTCATGTTAAAGACTCTATTAGGGTGTTATAAGGTTGTTGTCAGTAGTGCTATCTGATCAGAATGGCTGAAGATAAGGAGGTTCCTTCTAATACAAGTAAAAGGTGGTGGCAATCCTTATCTTGTGTTGCAAGTAATCTAAAGACATTTGTTATGGAATATGTGAGAAATTTCAAATCGAGTGGGCTTTTGTTTATTGGAATTGGCAGACCATGTATCCAAGATCAACATGGTGAGGTCTTGCTCAACATATACAAGATTGTGGGAATATCGTTGTGATAGCATAAAGAGCATTGATTGTTAAGGCTATTGCTGCAAGTAGCCTGTGGGCTGTTCAAGTTTGTGCAGTGTGATGTCAAACATCTTGATGGGACATATCATAGTTGTGTGAAGTTAGTACTTATGCAGGAGAGGTCTGAAAAGAAGAATTGGTGTATCTGGGTGACTTTATTTTTCTCTGCTGTTTTGAAGGAATCTAGAAGGGATTGTGAGAAGTCGTCTCAGTATCCATTAGATAAGAAGATGTGTTTCTGTGGAGTCTTGGGTTGATAATTTTATGAGCAAGCAGATAAACTGTTTTGGTAAGATGTCAGAACATGGTACAGGACATGTTTCTCTTGAGCCAAACAAGGAATTTTTCTGGTCGGTAGTGCAAGGATAAGGCGAAACACGTGTCTCTGCCTATGCATGGAGCGTTATTGGCCTAATTTATGGTAAGATTCAGTTGAGAAACATTTAAGGCAGTCAAGGCAGTTTTGGAAGGTAGGCATTGAATTTGAATGCAGTTTTTGATACCTAAAATAGCATTTCTTTGACCAAGAACCTTGACATATTCAAGGCTCGTTAATTCCAAAGTTACTAGTCAGCTATTTATAGGGGTTGTTCTCTTCTCCTTCAGCCAAGTGACTGTTCTTGTTTCACAAGTATTATGGCGTTTGTTCGTATTTGGGTAAGCATCACTTGGGTCTGGTTCTGTGAGGGCCTTCTTTGCCAATTTTTGGCTAAAAAGGGGGAGAAAGGGTGTGTGAAAAGGGTTGTGCAGATGCCTTGTCTGGAGTCTGCAGTTCCAATTATGTGCAGAGATGTCGAATAGGGTGTCCCTTCCTTGAGTTGGTGCTGAGTTCCTTGTGACTTGTGTCCTGAGTTATGAACACAGTTGTGACTTGTGTTCTGAGTTACCTGGGTTGATAGATTGATACTTCTTAAGTTTCATCTTATGCCGCAGGTCGGCTGGGGGCGTCTGATCAATTAAGGTGTGCAGAAATCTCTTATGCCACCATTGGTCCTTTGTGTCAAGACAGATGTTTCTTTTCTGGAGGAGTCTTCTACAATTAATCCAGGTCTGAGCTGGAAGGAAAAAGAAATGTGTTGTATTAAGGGGGAGTGTCAGATATCTTCTTCCTCATGTACACCAGATATCTTCTTCCTCATGTGCACCAAATGACTTCAGGACTTTCTACTTCTAAGGTCCTAATATGCTGCCTGAAGTTATTGTGTTGTGGTGCTCGAAGGTGATGTTATGGAGCTCATAGAATATGCCGAAAAGAGTTGTCAAACATGATGTCCTAACATCCTTCAAGTATTCCCAAGAAGATGTTTCTCCATGATTGTTGTTTTCAGTAGCTACTGATGGCTACTGTTAGGTTCAGTAGTTGCTGATGACTACTGACAGTAGTGTAGGGTTGTGATTGCTGCTATAATCTGAGTTGTAATATTTATGTATTTGTTTTAGCCAAATTTTGCCAAAGGGGGAGAATGTTAGTTCTTTAATTTTAAGGGTTGGCATTAATTTTGTAAAACAAATAATAGCAGCAATATGTTAGATAGGATAGTGTATCTTGCTAAAGAAGAACAGGTTGAGCAAGAAGTCCTAGTGTGCATTGGAACTTGTTGAGCTGAAGTAGTTTCAACATCTGGAACAACATGTCGTATCAAGATGTCCCATGCAGGTTCATTCGACATCGCGCCAGAACTGAAGAGAATTTAGAATTCTGTTATGCCTTAACAGATGCAAAAGATTCAGGAAATAATATGCAAATTCTATGTGGCGCTGAATTAAAAGGTCTGAAGATTCAAGTCTAAAATTGAGAAGAATATTGGAAAATATACACTTTCTAAATATGGAGATATTTTAGGAAGTTATAGATTGAAGTCCTAATTTGTAGCAGAAGTTTCTGCTGACTTGTAGCAGCTCATTTGCTGTGTTTTTGTAGGCCCAAATCCAGTTGGGAATAGGTTATATATAGATATTTTGTAACCTAGTTTTGTAACGCAACCAAAGATGTAAAAGTTCTAGTATTAGGGTTAGTTCCTGTACCACTCGACCTGTGAGTTGGACAGTTTGTTAGTGTGATCCTCGAAGCTGTTAAGTAAGAGGAGTATTGTTCTTGGAGGAAGCTTTTAAGTAACTCTAAGTTGTGTCTTGGAAGGGTGTCTTCCTTGTTGAACTGTTGTATAGGTAAAGAGTCGTTGATGAAGTGGCGGATTGTCGACTGCTAGACATCATTGTGATGATTGGGAGTGAGAAGAGTTTCTCATAGCTAGAGAGGATCTAGGTAGAAGGGTCATTGGGTAGTGATTGAGTGATAAGCTGTAAACGGAGAGTTTAGCTTTGAATTGATACTACTGATAGTGGACTTCATCCCTGGCTTGGTAGCCCCCATAGTAGGTGTGTTAAACCGAACTGGGTTAACAATTCTATGTGTCTTGCTTTTATCTTTTCAGTACCATGACTATTGCTATATACCTTGCCATTCATGTTCATGTCAGACCAGATGTCGAATGACATGTTATAGGACATCTAAACTCTGCACATGTACCAGAATTTCAAGTATAAAAGACTCTCTTGTTGAGTCAAACACCTTTAGCCTCCATCTCGGGCTTCGTACGAGATACAAAAACACTCTCTTGTTGAGTATAAAAGACTCTCTTGTTGAGTCAAACACCTTTAGCCTCTACCTCGGGCTTCATACGAGACACCAAATCACTCTCTTGTTGAGTATAAAAGACTCTATTGTTGAGTCAAATCACTTTTAGCTTCCGTCTTGGGCTTCGTACAAGACACACAAAAAGACTCTCTTATCGAGTCAAACCCCTTTAGCCTCAATCTTGGGCTTTGTACAAGACAGAAAGAACATTTTCCCCGAAAAAGTCAACCTTTTAGCCTCCTCTTAGGCTTTGTATAAGGAAACCTCGGTTGAGACAATCAACCTTTTAGCATCAAAATTTTTTCCTGGCTCACAGTATACAAACATAAATCACTCCTTTCCCCCCATCTAATTGCTGTAAGCGGCAATCCTCTGGATTATTTACATCCACGCCACTGTCCCTCTTTTAGCATGAGAAATTCCCAAGGAAAGATGGCATTACTCTAAACTGAGTTAAAGTTTTCTCCTTCAGGTAAAAAACCCCTATAAAGGAAATTATGGCATTACTGGATTCACATATCCCAGTTAAAGTAATTCTCCTTTATAACTAGTCACCCAACAGTTGTGACAAACAGACCAAAAATCCCCTCTTTAGAGATAACAAATTCTCTCTAAGGTCAAAACCCTTTAGCTTCACATCTTGGGCTTCGAACAAGATACAAATAGACCCTTCAGCTTCACATCTTAGGCTTTGAACAAGATACAAATCACTTTTAGCTTCACGTCTTGGGCTTTGAACAAGACACCAAAACACCATTTCCTCCCATAGAATAGGAGGAACTACGATCGCTCTGATTTCCCTGTTTCGGTAAACGGGAATACGTAGGCATAAGATTGAAAGAAAAATCTTAGCGAGCACACTAATCAAAAACCCAAAATCCCGTACCTTCATACATCAATCGAAAAACATCAGTCCTAACATCCTACCAATAGCATAGTCTTGTCATTTCAGTCTTAACAAAATAAGCAGAAAGAGGCCCCACTTCCATATAGCATCTGTAACCTAACAGACTGCTGTTCAAACTCAGTATGCAAGCAGGGTTAGTTGGAGACATCTATTTCCCTTCCTTCATCAGCTTCAATAGGATAAAAAATGAATCGACCTGTAGTCCCCCCAAGAGCGACAGTGCTTAAGAACCACGTCCAAAATCGCTCGCTACAAGTTGCATATTGCGTGTTTCGATTACGTGTATGTTAATATTGCGATTCGTTTTTTTTAGTATTTCTTGTATGTTTGAACTTATGTCACTTTCATATGCCTGAACTTGGAATTGGTTTATTCTATTTTCCATGCTGAAGTTCATTTTAATCCTGGCAGAAGAATTTTCTTCTTGTTTCGCATGGATAGTTTCCTTTAGAATAATATAACTTCATTTTTTCTTCTTTTATTTTATTATTATGGGACTTAGAGTAAATAAGTGTTAGTTATTTGGTTTTGTTTGATCTTATAATTATAGTAATATGTGTTTGTGTGTAATATGTGTTTGCCAAGTGAGTATATTTTTTCTCTCTCTCATGAAACGATGTGAATAAATATTAGAATATTTTGTGTTTTGTTTTATTTTATTATTTGTTTTAATTATTTTCATTCCTAACTTATGTGATATTATATTAAAAAGGTAAAAAATTTGTTTGTTACTTTTTATTTTGTAATATTAAAAATGCAAAAAAAAAATGTTAATATTTTGTCTTTATTATTTTTTTATTAAATTTTGTGATATTTAAAAATGTAAATATTTTTGCTTTAGTTACTCTTATTTTGTGATATTTGAAAAACGTAAAAAATTTGTTTTGATTATTTAAGTTTTTAATTTGAATAATACTTTTAAAAAATGATGACAAAAATATATGTTTCAATTATTAATAATTTAAATATTTTTATTTAATATTGGTTAATTAAATTATTAATTAATCTTATTAAATATTAATATTTAAATTAATTAATAATTCTTCTTGTTTGTCTGATTCTATTTTGCGACTTACTTGTTTCAGCTGATGTAATCTTGTCGTTTTTTCATGATTAATCGAATTGTTGTATACGATGTTTTGTCGTGTTCCTCTGTTTGTTTCTTTTACGTGATGCTCTTCCGCGTACCTGTTATTTGTTACTCTCGATGCTTTGCCGCATATCTTTGCCTTTGTTTTATTCGCAATGCTTTGCTTTGAATGTCTGTTATTTTTACACGATGCTTTTCCGTGTTTGTTTTCTTTGTTTGTGGATTTCTCATGATGTTTTCCATGTGTACTCTGTAATATCTTATCTGTCTGACCATACATGATGTTTTTCTGTGTACTGTGTCTGTGTCTTCATTTATTGCTTGCCATTTACATGATGCTCTTCCATGTACTTGTGGCTTTACTTTCTATTCCTTGATGACCTAATCCAAGGGAAAGGATTGTATGTTGACTTCATTGTCATTGTGCATGTCCCTCGTTTATTCTTTACTTGTCTTTGTTGTTCTTGGTTCTTAGAACCTGGCAACTCATAGTTCCACGAACTACGGACGCTCTTATTTCTCAAGTTTCTTTTGAGAATACGTAGGCACAAGGCCCCGATCCTTGGCGAGCAACCTTCTTTTTTTCCCACACTCTTTTTTGTTTTTACACCCTTTTCCCTCTTGCATCATAGTTCTGAACTACGATTTCTCTAACTTCCTATTAAGGATACGTAGGCATAGGATTGCGATGATCCTAGCGAGCTACCTTTTTCTTTTTCCATCTTTTCTCTTTCTTACCCATCCTTACCTATAGCAAACAATTTTTGCCAAAACACAAATATTTCAAGAGGTTCCTGTAGAGTACTACAGATGCTTAGGGTGCTAGTACCTTCCCTTAGTATAACCAACCCATGTACCTTTGATCTCTCTTTGTTTAGCTTTAGGCCTTCCTTTTTGCTTTGCATTTTACTTAGGGTGTTTGTTCGATCTTTTCTCCATTCCCTTGGATAAAATAAAAGTTCGGTGGTGATATCTTTATTCAGTGAGCCAAGCTAATCCCATAGCTTTGGTATCTGTTTCTCACCGCGACCGAAAATGGCGACTTCACTGGGATCACTGTTCAGTGGGTTGAGCCTAACTTGTTATATTTGTGTTGCTATTATTGTTTGCTAAAGCTTGTATACTTGTATATTTGTAAATATCTGTATATATCTGTTGTGTCTGGGTTTTCCTGTATGCAAGGTTGTTACCTTTAGTGGTGAGGATAAGTCCTATACCCGGACTTGAGTGCACTTATGATAGGATGATGGGTATAGTCAAGGAGACTTCGAGGGAGTTTAATCCTGAAGGAGTTGACTTGTGAACCCCCGCTCAGTTGAGGCCCTCTTGGGAGTAATAATGTTGAACGAGCCATCGTGGATGCACTATAATTTTCGACCTAGGAGCCCATGAGACTGAGGACCTTTAGTTACCCACTTACCTCATTTGGCCTTCTATGATGTAGTGCGGTGACTATGAAGTGTAAACCCGAAGTAGTTGATACGCAATGCTACACTTTGAGAATATTACTGATTTCCGAGTAATCGGTGTGTTAGTAATATCTGAAAGATGGATCGATGACTCTGGGAACTTTTTTAGAACCCGTTGTGCAGGTGTTTTACCCCTAGTACACACCCTGTGGTTGGTTCTTTACCCATACTCTATGTTGTGATCTCAAAACTTTGATCCTGCTATGTGTGATTTGCATCCTATCTTGCATTGCATTGCATATCATTTGCATCTTTTCATGATCCATTGCATGCGTCTGTTTGTCCAGCGACTCATATACAGTTGTCTCCATCTTCCAGTGTCACCTATCAGCCGCCAAGTTGATTCCTCGACACAGATACAGGACTAGAGCTAAGTACAGACGTAGGATGTCAGAACAAGAAGTACACAACGCAGAAATCTGAATGGAGATCGATGATCTTAAGTCAAGCATGACTAAACTCACTAAGATGATCCAAGTCCTGATTGCCAGAGGAGAGCAACCTCAGAGAACTGTCATCCAGGAAGTTTCAAGCGCTGATCCTCCGCCTGTTTAGATGCCACATTCCACATGGCCTGAGTTAGGATTGCCTCACAACTTCTCTCCACCTTTTGCATCTACTGCTATGATTGGTCAGACTGTCAGGCCAATTTTTCAAGCTCCTATTTTTGCCGAGCTCAGACATGTGGTTCATGTTGTTGCCCAGACTGCCCAGGCTCCCTTCTTTGACTATAATGTTGTCAGTGCTCAGGGTGAAGACCGTGAAGATTTTGTTGAACCTGAGGTTGTTTGTGAACAGCTTCAGACCATATACAAGAGACTCCGAGTCGTTGAGGGTACTGACTTCTTTAGTGTGGATGCAGACAACATGTGCCTGGTTTCTAACCTTGTTATGTCTGCCAAATTCAAAACTCCCAAATTTGTGAAATATAAGGGTCACTCTTGTCCAAGGGCTCATTTGGTCATGTACTTTCGAAAGATGGCTGCTTATACCAACAATTAGAAGTTGCTCATCCACTATTTTCAAGACAGCTTGAGTGGAGCTTCACTCAAATGGTACATGAGCCTTGAACAAAACTCCATCCACTGCTTCCAAGATCTTGTAAATGCCTTCATGATGCAGTACAAGTACAACCTTGACATGGCTCCGGATCGTCGCCAGCTTCAGAACATGACTAAAAATGAGAAGAAATCTTTTAAGGAGTATGCTCAGCGGTGGAGAGAGTTGGCTTCCCAAGTTGAACCTCCTTTGACCGAGAAGGAACTCACTGGAATGTTTATGGACACCTTGTCTCCATTCTATTGGGAGAAGATGATTGGCAGTGTTTCCTCCAATTTCACTGATTTGGTAACTATTGGCCAAAGTCTCGTGGAAGGAATCAAGAACGGTAAGGTGTCCAAGGCTGCTGAATCTTCCAATGGTGCGAAGAAATCCTATGGGAATTTCTAGAAGAAAAGAGAAGATCAGACTAATGTTGTCATGATTGAAACAAGGAGACCTCGTCCCCGACCTTAGTATGTTGATCACCTGTTGTTGCTGTCGTTTCTGGTCCACGACTAGCTCAGGTTCCTCAACGTCCGACTGTTGGACAGAACCAGTACCGTAATAGGAATCAATTTGATCCTCTTCCCATGACGTACACTGAAATTTATCCTGGTCTGGTTCATCTTGGTTTGATTACCACAAGGACTCTACCTCCTCCTCCTCTTCCATCTGGATTCAGATCTGATCTCCACTGTGCATCCATGAAGGTGTTGTAGGCCACGACTTGGAAAATTGCTATGCATTGAAGGCCAGAGTGCGTGATTTGATCAAGGTCGAAATCCTTAGATTTCATGACAGCAATCCTAATGTTTTGAACAATCCTCTGTTAGGGCATGGCAAGTGAAGCTTCAGTCGACTTCAACCGGCTACTTCCCAAAGACAGGACAACTCATGCTTGTGTTTAATAGGTCACTAGGCCATGCTTCTTGTTGTTTGTATTTTCCTTATTTTGTACTAGCTATTTGCATTCAAATTATGTTTGTACTTTCGTGATTAATGAAATGAGCATTGCAACTTTTTGATTCAATTCATTTTGTCCATTATTTACATCTTTATGCTTTCCTTCTCAAAAAAAAATATCTCTTTTCCACTTTCTATTTGATTGTGCAAAGATTGGAGGGAGGATGACGAAAACGTTATACCCATAATTGCTGGTATGCTTTCAAATAAACTTTACTGATGATGTAAGGCATTGCTTCAATCCCCTAAACACTTGATAAATAAGGAAGTTATTCCCTTGTCAAACCCCTCGAACCTAGAAGTTGGAGTTTCTTTCTTTACAAAAACCCACAATCTTAACCTTGGGATGGGTAGTTCTCAGTTAACTTGGTTGTGCGTTCATGCAAGACACATTTGATAACACGAAAATGTATCATATATTTGCCTTGATTTACGACTAATAATTACGTTACTTCAGCTTAAGTTCCAATTATTCTGCGAGTAATCTAGTATTTTCGCAGGTATTTCATTTTCCAAGCTAAAAAGGAACAAAGTAGAAAAACATGAAGAAATGAGAAGAAAACAGGAAGAAATGACAGAGAAAAAGCAGAAAAATAGAAAGTGGTGTGTGTGACGACCGTCACACAACCACCACGACCGTCACACTTCCAAAGGCTGCCACGCCTGTCACACACTCACCATGACCGTCACACGCACAAAGTGGTTATTATGTTCAGAAACGCAGACGTGGACAAAGAAGACCAATGCACACACACGATCATCATTTTTTCCTACATTCTCTCAACTTCAGCTTCAACTTATATGAGCCAGTCTCCCTTAAACTTCCCATTATCTCCACTACTTCTCCAACGCCCCATTATCTCCACTACTTTTCACATGAATTCTTAAGTAACTTCCAACCGGTTATCACTATATATAGGACCTATCATTTAGTTTCAAAGACATCCAAGTTTTGTGCGCGAAAGTGCTGTTGGTAGTTTTAGGCAGAAAATTACAATTGTAAAAGGAGTATTTTCTCACATCGAGGAATTACTCCACCATTAGTATTTAGGCCTATGTCCTATGTAACTTGCTTGGATCAACAATCTTGCCGTCATTATTGAAGTTAAAGTTAATTCAAGTTTCTTTATTTCCAGCATTTTACTTCAAGTCTTTACAGGTTCTTTATTGCATTGCTTATTATTATTGTTTATCGCTTTCCTAAATTAATTATTATAATGTTTTCAAATGCAATTATAACCTTTAATTTGTTTACGTTTAATTCCATGTCTTGCTAAATTGTCCTGAGTCCGGCGTATGAGGACCGTCGTTATAGACGGGACTCGGTAGAAAATAATAGGTACGAATTTATGATTAAAATTCTGTTTTGGTTTTAATTCCCAAGTCTAATTTAAGTAGCTTTGTCACGAGAGTGAGAGGCTATTTAACACGATTTTGTCACGAGAGTGAGAAATTAATTAAGGTTAGAGCCGGCACTGCGAGAGCGTGGGGATCGAACCAGATAGTGGAAATTAGGCAACATATGTAAATACAGCGAGAGCGCTTTGTGGAGACCCAAACTCTCCATAATGAAGAGCTTAGAAGACAACATCTCGATACTTATGAAACCCTTAGGCAGATAAACATTATGGTCGAGTCACTCGCGACTCACACTGAGGCATTGGAGACTCAAATCTCCCTGCTTGCACAGACACCTATAGGACCCTACCCTGAGGAACATGTGGATGTTGTAGCAACCAATAGTGAAGAACAAATAGAAAATCCTTGGGAGAGTGATAATGAAATTGAGAAGAGTTCTGGTGAGGAAAGATTAGAGATCGAGAAAAATCCACCGACAGCATCCGAAAATGAGGTTGTCAAAGAGGTAGAGAAAGAAGCACCTAATGTCGTTCCTCCTCCATATACCCCACCAACTCCTTTCTCACAAAGGTTTGTGGAAGCTAAGGTAGAATCCCAATCCAAAACATATGCGGAGGTATTGGAAAATATCCACACTGATGCATCTTTGTTTGAGGTCACGCATAAAAAGAGAAAATTCGAGGACCACGAAACTAGGGATATCATTACTGCTAAGAGGGTAAGGTTAAACTTTGAGGTGATGGATGAAATAACTAAGCCCAAACTTAAAAAACTAATACTTAGGATAGATCCAGAACCACCACCGCGAGTTCAAAAGAATGAACCACCCCACAGAAGGAAGAAAAGGAAAGGTGAGGGATATGTGAGATGGCTTGATAAATGGCCTTGGAAACCGAAGATTAACACTCCCAACCGTCGAGCTATCGACGTTAAACAAAGCCCTGCGTGGGTGGCAACCTACGAGCTTTTAATTTAATATTCTACTTTTATTGTTTGTGTTTGCAGAAAATAAAGAATCATATCGCTTGTCACGTCTCAGCTGCATTTAGGCGAAAGATCTCTAGATGACGATCCCTTAAGATGAGTTGGTGCCCACGCACATTCCTACGAATGTCGCTGCTGGTGGTGACGCCAATGATGAGTATGATAGGAGAGAGCATGTCTCTCCCGTCCGTAACTTACAACCTCCTTATCCTTTCGCTTAGTCAGGTTCCACTTGCACACACCGCACCATATTTTTCTAACAATTTTTGCAGGTAC
This sequence comes from Lathyrus tuberosus, assembly GCA_022829125.1. Taxonomy (NCBI): domain Eukaryota; kingdom Viridiplantae; phylum Streptophyta; class Magnoliopsida; order Fabales; family Fabaceae; genus Lathyrus; species Lathyrus tuberosus. The sequence goes on along the minus strand of JALAZF010000111.1, from coordinate 4,456,403 downwards.
TTCCTTCGGAAATAGGCAATATGATGAGAGGCTTCAATAAAATGAAGTTTCAGCAAATTCAAATAACTCGTAGTACAAGACACCGGAGTAGAAGTGGCCAGCAAAGACAGGGATAACAAGGGACGAATCAGCGCGAATTTGGCCGTGGTAGCACGCAATGGCATTCATACAGGTTCTATCTTTCCTTTACCACCTTTTATCAAAACATTGAGGACAATGTTTGGTTTAAGTGTGGGGGAGGAACATTTACCGCTTTCATTTTACCGCTTTCTAGTTAGATTTACTGTTTTCCAGCATGATTTTAAATTTTTTTTTTCTGTTTTAAATGTTTCATCCGTCTGTGCATGTGCTGTCAAGTTTTTATGCTGATTTTATGTTGTTTCAGCTTAAGTTCCGATTATTCCGCGAGTATTCTAGTATTTTCACAGGTATTTCATTTTCCAAGCTAAAAAGGAGAAAAGTAGAAAAACATAAAGAAATGAGAAGAAAATAGGAAGAAATGACAGAGAAAAAGCAGAAAAATAGAAAGTGGTGTGTATGACGACCGTCACACAACGACCATGACCGTCACGCTTCCAAAGGCTGCCACGCCCGTCACACACTCACCACGACCGTCACACGCACAAAGTGGTTATTATGTTCAGAAACGCAGGCATGGACAAAGAAGACCAATGCACACGCACGATCAGCATTTTCTCCTACATTCTCTCAACTTCAGCTTCAACTCATATGAGCCAGTCTCCCTTAAACTTCCCATTATCTTCACTACTTCTCCAACGTCCCATTATCTCCACTACTTTTCACATGAATTGTTAAGTAACTTCCAACCGGTTATCACTATATATAGGACCTATCATTTAGTTTCAAAGACATCCAAGTTTTGTGCGCGAAAGCGCTGTTGGTAGTTTTAGGCAGAAAAATACAATTGTAAAAGGAGTATTTTCTCACATCGAGAAATTACTCCACCATTAGTATTTAGGCTTATGGCCTATGTAACTTGCTTGGATCGACAATCTTGCCGTCATTATTGAAGTTAAAGTTAATTCAAGTTTCTTTATTTCCAGCATTTTACTTCAAGTCTTTACAGGTTCTTTATCGCATTGCTTATTATTATTGTTTATCGCTTTCCTAAATTAATTATTATGATGTTTTCAAATGCAATTATAACCTTTAATTTGTTTAGGTTTAATTCCATGTCTTGCTAAATTGTCCTGAGTCAGGCGTATGAGGACCGTCGTTACCGACGGGACTCGGTAGAAAATAATAGGTGCGAATTTATGATTAAAATTCTATTTTGGTTTTAACTCCCAAGTCTAATTTAAGTAGCTTTGTCACGAGAGTGAGAGGCTATTTAACACGATTTTGTCACGAGAGTGAGAAATTAATTAAGGTTAGAGCCGGCACTGCGAGAGCGTGGGGATCGAACCGGATAGTGGAAATTAGGTAACATATCTAAATACAGCGAGAGCGCTTTAGATACGTTTAGGATATTATTGGCTTTCAAAATATATTTCCTAGTTATCGGGCGAGCGAGAGCAAAATCTTGGGATTAGGGAACATGACTTTAGTTAATACCGCGAGAGCGTGAGGCGAAGTCTTTAAGTTGGTATATTCTACGGAACTAAGTTATAGTTGTAATTAGCATCCGAATTTTATAAAGTCCTTTAGGAACGCGGAATCCATATTCCGACCTCTCTTTATTATTATATTTTCTTAGTTTTATTTTAGTCCTAGTCTTAGTTTCCCTTTCATCAATTATCATTAGCCTTAACTTTACAAAGCAGGGATAGATTACGGTAGGTTGACATTGGTCTCTGTGGGTTCGACAATCTTTTATATTACTTCGATAAATCCGTGCACTTGCGGACGCATCAAGTTTTTTGGTGCCATTGCCGGGGACCAACAGTCAATATTGTTATTCCGTTGTTGCACCGTATAGACTAAGCTAAGGCACTCCCATAAAAAAAATTTTAAAAAATTAAAAAAATTAAAAAAATTAAAAAATTAAAAACTATGTATCACCCAAATTTTCTCTATGATAACCACTCACAATATCTTGAGGAGCCGCATCCAAATTTTCTCTACAGTTACCAACCGCAAGAATCACATAATTCTAATCTCGAAATACTAATGGAGGACTTCAACGCGACACTAACTCATTTCCACCCAAATTACCACTCCCAATATTTTGAGGAACTGCAACCAAATTTTTCCTATGATTACCATTCCCAAAATTTTGAGGAACCGCAAGAATCCCATAATTCCAACCTTGAAATACAAATGGAGAATTTTAATGCATCACTAACTCATTTCCTCTGCAACTACCAATCCCAACATTTTGAGGAGCCGCAAGAATCTCATAATTCCAACCTAATATTAATGTAGGATTTCAATGCGACACTGACCCACTCCCAAAATTTTGAGGAGCCGCACCCAAATTTTTTCTATAATTACCAGCCACAAGACTCCCAATATTTTGAGGAACTGCAAGAATCCGTCAATTCCAACCTTGAAACATTAATGGAGGATTTCATCGAAACAACAACTAATTCTAGGTTAGAATCTATGATGGAGCACTTTGTGGAGACCCAAACTCTCCATAATGAAGAGCTTAGAAGACAACATCTCGATACTTATGAAACCCTTAGGCAGATAAACATTATGGTCGAGTCCCTCGCGACTTACACTGAGGCATTGGAGACTCAAATCTCCCTACTTGCACAGACACCTATAGGACCCTACCCTGAGGAACATGTGGATGTTGTAGCAACCAATAGTGAAGAACAAATAGAAAATCCTTGGGAGAGTGATAATGAAATTGAGAAGAGTTTTGGTGAGGAAAGATTAGAGATCGAGAAAAATCCACCGACAACATCCGAAAATGAGGTTGTCAAAGAGGTAGAGAAAGAAGCACCTAATGTCGTTCCTCCTCCATATACCCCGCCAATTCCTTTCTCGCAAAGGTTTGTGGAAGCTAAGGTAGAATCCCAATCCAAAATGTATGCGGAGGTATTGGAAAATATCCACACCGATGCATCTTTGTTTAAGGTCACGGATAAAAAGAGAAAATTTGAGGACCATGAAACTAGGAATATCATTACTGCTAAGAGGGTAAGGTTAAACTTTGAGGTGATGGATGAAATAACTAAGCCCAAACTTGAAAAACTAATACTTAGGATAGATCCAAAACCACCACCGCGAGTTCAAAAGAATGAACCACCCCACAGAAGGAAGAAAAGGAAAGGTGAGGGATATGTGAGATGGCTTGATAAATGGCCTTGGAAACTAAAGATTAACACTCCTAACCGTCGAGCTATCGACGTTAAACAAAGCCTTGCGTGGGTGGCAACCCACAAGTTTTTAATTTAATATTCTACTTGTATTGTTTGTGTTTGCAGAAAATAAAGAACCATATCGCTTGTCACATCTCAGCTGCATTTAGGCGAAAGATCTCTAGATGACAATCCCTTAAGATGAGTTGGTGCCCACGCACATTCCTACGAATGTCGCTGCTGGTGGTGACGCCAATGATGAGTATGATATGAGAGAGCATGTCTCTCCCGTCCGTAACTTACATCCTCCTTGTCCTTTCGCTTGGTCAGGTTCCACCCGCACACACCGCACCGTATTTTTCTAACAATTTTTGCAGGTACTTTCTTCGGAAATAGGAAATATGATGAGAGGCTTCAATAAAATAAAGTTTCAGCAAATTCAGATAACTCGTAGTACAAGACGCCGGAGTAGAAGTGGCCAGCAAAGACAGGATAACAAGGGACGAATCAGCGTGAATTTGGCCGTGGTAGCACGCAATGGCATTCATACAGGTTCTATCTTTCCTTTACCACCTTTTATCAAAACATTGAGGACAATGTTTGGTTTAAGTGTGGGGGAGTAACATTTACCGCTTTCATTTTACCTCTTTCTAGTTAGATTTACTGTTTTCCAGCATGATTTTAAATTTTTTTTTCTGTTTTAAATGTTTCGTCCATCTGTGCATGTGCTGTCAAGTCTTTATGATGATTTTATGTTGTTTATCGATTTTCCCATTCTCTTGAGCCATACCAAATATTTTGAAAATTTTTTAGTTAAAAATAGTGTTTCTTTTTTAAAATTTAGGTTACAGACGAAATTGAGGTTAGATTGTGAGACTTGGGAAAATTCTGCAAGATCGGTATCGTCTTAACACCGCGAGCCTCTAAATTATGGAAATCAATTTGAGTACTTGTTATGCCATAGCCTTAAGTTCTCACCCCTAGTAGTCCCTAAGTAATTTATTTAGCAGTCAGCACCATCCTAAGCACACACTAAGTAGAAAGCCGATGCAAATAAGTGTATGATCTCATGCTTAAAAGGTAAATTAAGAAAAGAAAAACATGAATGCTCCTTCTAAGTTAGGTGATCCTCACCCGATCATTTAGCCCAACGGTGCAAACTTCTTTATTTTATTGATTTTTAAGCCAATGTGCCAAAAGAAAAAAAATGATAATAATGAGATCATAGTCACTAACAGGCCATCCTACCATGAGTGTGAAAGGATAACGGGCTTAATGTGATTGTGCCAGAATGAAAAGGGAGGAAAGAAGGATGAGTGAGTTAGGCATAAGTATAATGACATGATTCGGATTAATTTGTATAGGATGGAGGTTGATGACCGCAAAAGCGGAATTGTGTTGTTACGATATCCTTAGTGTGTGAGCAAGTACCTATCGACACAAACTTAACCGAAGTAGAGTTGGTAGCCTAGGATGAGTATTTGTATACACTATTTTTCTCGCGATTCATGGTTTGCTTGAGGACAAACAAAGGTTTAAGTGTGGGGGAATTTGATAACACGAAAATGTATCATATATTTGCCTTGATTTACGACTAATAATTACGTTACTTCAGATTAAGTTCCGATTATTCCGTGAGTATTCTAGTATTTTTACAGGTATTTCATTTTCCAAGCTAAAAAGGAGCAAAGTAGAAAAACATGAAGAAATGAGAAGAAAACAGGAAGAAATGACAGAGAAAAAGCAGAAAAATAGAAAGTGGTGTGTGTGACAACCGTCACACAACGACCACGACCGTCACGCTTCCAAATGCTGCCACGCCCGTCACACACTCACCACGACCGTCACACGCACAAAGTGGTTATTATATTCAGAAACGCAGACGTGGACAAAGAAGACCAATACACACGCACGATCAGCATTTTCTCCTACATTCTCTCAACTTCAGCTTCAACTCATATGAGCCAGTCTCCCTTAAACTTCCCATTATCTCCACTACTTCTCCAATGCCCCATTATCTCCACTACTTTTCACATGAATTCTTAAGTAACTTCCAACCGGTTATCACTATATATAGGACCTATCATGTAGTTTCAAAGACATCCAGGTTTTGTGCGCGAAAGCGCTGTTGGTAGTTTTAGGCAGAAAATTACAATTGTAAAAGGAGTATTTTCTCACATCGAGGAATTACTCCACCATTAGTATTTAGGCCTATGTCCTATGTAACTTGCTTGGATCAACAATCTTGCCGTCGTTATTGAAGTTAAAGTTAATTCAAGTTTCTTTATTTCCAACATTTTACTTCAAGTCTTTACAGGTTCTTTATCGCATTGCTTATTATTATTGTTTATCGCTTTCCTAAATTAATTATTATGATGTTTTCAAATGTAATTATAACCTTTTATTTGTTTACGTTTAATTCCATGTCTTGCTAAATTGTCCTGAGTCTGGCGTATGAGGACCTTCGTTACCGACGGGACTCGGTAGAAAATAATAGGTGCGAATTTATGATTAAAATTCTATTTTGGTTTTAATTCCCAAGTCTAATTTAAGTAGCTTTGTCACGAGAGTGAGAGACTATTTAACACGATTTTGTCACGAGAGTGAGAAATTATTTAAGGTTAGAGCTGGCACTACGAGAGCGTGGGGATCGAACCAGATAGTGGAAATTAGGCAACATATCTAAATACAGCGAGAGCGCTTTAGATACGTTTAGGATATTATTGGCTTTCAAAATATATTTCCTAGTTACCGGGCGAGCGAGAGCAAAATCTTGGGATTAGGGAACATGACTTTAGTTAATACCGCGAGAGCGTGAGGCGAAGTCTTTAAGTTGGTATATTCTACGGAACTAAGTTATAGTTGTAATTAGCACCCGAATTCTATAAAGTCCTTTAGGAACGCGGAATTCATATTCCGACCTCTCTTTATTATTATATTTTCTTAGTTTTATTTTATTCCTAGTCTTAGTTTCCCTTTCATCAATTATCATTAGCCTTAGCTTTACAAAGAAGCGATAGATTACGGTAGGTTGACATTGGTCTCTGTGAGTTCGACAATCTTTTATATTACTTCGATAAATCAGTGCACTTGCGGACGCATCAATATTTCATATAAAGGTTGCATTCACAAGTTTTCCTTCGCACACAGCAGACAAGTGTCGAAGATGTTTTTCAAGCCAAAAAGTCGATGATGGTTCACTGTAATCATTAAGCCAGGCAGTCACTCTCTTTCTTTCTAAAAAAAGCCCTCTAAGTCAAAACCTTTGAAGGAGACTTAGGCAAAACTGGGGCATCCCACTGACTGTAAGCTGTAAAGAAATAATTTAGGTAAATGTTAGGGATAATAACAGAGGAGATCTTTAAATCCTCACCCTGAAAATTCTCAATGACAAAAACAGTTGAATGTTGTAAGGAAGCAGTGATTGCCATTTCAAAGTCCCTCGACTTCTGAACCATCGTCATCACTACCATCAGTAAAATTCCTAACCCTTGGGATCCTGAGTGTATAGTCTGAGTTAACTGAGTGTAGGACAGAAGATCATCACGAAGATTAGGTGGGCACAAATAAACTTTGAGCCTTTATTCTTTGTTTCATAAACCGTGAACCAGTCCGCGTTACGACCTTCAAAATACCTAACTGAAGCAAGGTTATTTTGAAAGCATACTACAACAAGGTTGTGTAAACTAACTCCAAAAGATCTTTTCAGATCATTTGTTTTATCATCATACCTCTTACTTTGCCTTTCACTTTAAATGTCTTGAACCGCCGTGTTCTGACTAATGAATTCTACTTTGCATCTTCCAAAAATGATTGTGATTTCAAAAGTTGCATGAACTTTGCATTAAAATTACCATGTTTGTACAGATACTTTTGTTTGCAAACTAGCTTTCCTCTCAAGGAATTTTAAACAGTTGAGAAACTTGGTCGGTGATCCTATCAGGGGCAAATTCCTTCCAAATCCTGTTGAGAATCAGTTCAAGTGCAAGTCCTTCAAAATTGGTTTATCCTGAATATATTTTCAAGACTCGTGATGGGGCAAGCTTTCTAGTGTATAGTAAAGCAATCATGTCCAGAATCAGTTAAGTTGAAGCAATGATTAGTTCATCTACAATAGTCAGCTAATCTGGGGCAATTTACTTGAAGAATCCCCAAGCTTCTCTCCGTCTTTCCTACAAGGATCATCAACTTGTTACAGTTTACTAGTATGGTAGAGATGTGTTCAGCAGTAGCATCTTTAGTCCCCGAGCAGAATGGCAGTGATCTTTGTGTTGAGGAATCAGTCTTCCAGTTTTGTCTTCTCCCTAAAATAGTTAAGCCATGTCATCGACATCTGCATTTTTATTTGGTCATATATCATAGAATAATTCATATACATATGCATAGCATGAGTTTTTTATCCTCATTTACATTTTGCCAGAGGCCGTATTGTTGTCTGCGTCTTACCTTGTGGTCAAAGTCCAACTTACTTGGCATCCACTAAACAGATATTGTCGTGTTTATCTGACGTTCTTCCAGATATGACCTTTCCTAACTGATGTTTTTCTGGATATGTTTGTTCTTCTTTTGCGTCCAATGCCATTATTGGGTGTCACATTTGTTTATCTCTCTGATGATTTTCCAAATTGAGTCTTTTGTTCTAATGTTCTCCCATAACCTATCTGATGTTTTTCCAGATATCCCTTTTGATTCTGATGCTTTTCCAGAATCTATCTGAGTTTTGCTGGATATTTTTGTCTCTTTGGTGTTTTTCTAGATTGAGTCTTTTGTTCTGATGTTCTTCCAGAACCTATCTGAGGTTTTTCCAGATATTTCCCTTTGATTCTAATGCTTTTTCATAATTGTTTCGGACTGGACCAGTGGCTAGGCATGGCCCAATCCACTTCTGCTTCCAAAACGGCCCAATTGCCTAAGTCCAGCCAATGCGGGGGCAGCATTTACCTTTATGCCCCTCTACCGGACACATATGGACAGATAAACCTCAAGGTCATTCGCTCCTCCCCGACATTTTTGCCCATTACGCACGGCTCTATCATCCAGGAACACTCATGACGCCCGTGCCCGAAACTACGCCTTTGCCTGTGGCAACGACTAGTTTTTGGCATATCTGTCTGTCATAACGGCTAGTTTTTGGCAGTTACCTATTCTTCAGGAAACAGTTATTCCACCCCGAAAATAGGGATCGTTGGCCACGCGCTGGGGCATTATAAAAACCCTTTCATTTGAGAGGGTCAGGTATTCCAAATCATCCTAAGAAACACTTACTTTTGTACTTACCTTTTTCCTCTCCCGATTCTTACTTTACCAACGGAGTGCCTTGCAGGTACACCCCCCTCCTCACCTCATATACCCAGCATCACAGACGTCTCTCTTGGCCCACTTTAAGTTCTTATCAGCCTTCAAGATCAGTGGCGCCGACTGTGGGGAACTTGTTATCCCCGTCTTAATATTCACCTCAGATTCAAAGACCAAAACAAACTCTCTAACCAAGATTACAATCATGGCTTGCCAAGATCACGTCCAAGATGCTCACAATCCTTCTTTTCTCCCCGTCAACAAAACTGACGCTGACGGATCGACATACTTCCTCGGAGGAGACGCATGTCATCTAAGAGACGGAGCTACTACATCTCCCTCCCCCACTCCTATTAATCGTGTTAAAGACCAGTCCCCACTGGCCCTCCAGCCTGTTCCAGCTCCACCCAACGCCGACCCGGCCGTGGTGGCCCTCCTTGAAGCAATCAATAAGACCAACCTCTTGATCCTCCAACAAAATGAGAGGATTGGGGCGTTGGAAGAGTCTGCCCAACCAAGATCCCCTCAGTCGAGGAAATATCGACGACGGTCCAACCGCATCCCCGACGGGAAGCTGATCGTCGGGTGAACCAGGAGCCAGAGTCTCATGCCGTCCGAAAGCGTGACCACGTCTCCTCGCGAAACCAACATTCCCCGGGCAACAAGAGAACCCGGAGAGATCAACGTTCATCCCCAGTCAGATCGAAGGGCCGGGCACGATCACCGTCCCCCCGTAGAAGTCGCCGCCATGTCCCCGAGCGAAGCATCCGCTCCCTTTCTTGGACCAGTTCTAGCAGCGACGATGAGCCCCACGGCCCATTGCCTCAGGAGATCCTGGCTACGCGCCTCCCCAAAGGCTTGGAGAAACCACCCTCTTTGGGCACTTACGACGGAACAACATACCCAGATAAGCACATCAAAAATATCGATGTGCTGCTAGACTATTGTAGCATCCGGGGCGCCATCAAATGTTGTATATTCCCTACCACGCTCTAGAAAGGAGCAATGACCTAGTACAAACAACTGCCCAAAGAGTCCATCACCTCGTGGAAGCAGCTGGGAAGAATGTTTTCCAGAAACTTTACGGCATCACCCCGCCATCCAAAGACCGAAACCTCTCTTAAGGCCATAATTCAAGGGAAGGATGAGCCTCTCCGCGCATATATTGAGTGGATTAATAAAAAAGTGGTGCAAGTTCCTACCACCGATGACATGAAGAAGTTTCTGCTTGAATGAGGACTTCGCCCCCATTCAGAATTTTCTAAAGATGTTGGCCTTGCACCTCCAGGGAGCCTGCACGCCTTCCTCCTTCGCCCGTGCCTCACACCATCAAGAAAGCACCTGGGCTTCCAAAAGCGATGAGCCCTCGACATCCCGTCGAGGGGAGAGAAGACGCGAAGATCGTCCCCGGGAATCCCGGGACAACAAAGGGCCCTCCAGCCGCTTCTATGTTCCTGAGGAGCTCAGCGCTCCCGCATATTTCGCCGCCTATAGCCCATGGGAGACTTTCCCCTCTGCAATGGTCATCTCCGGAGAGGGATTCAACAAAGTCATTATGGGCTCCGTGAAAAGAAAGTTCGAGCACCTACTCAGCACGAGCTCCAACAAGGTTACAAAACTCGACAAGGCCCTGAAAGGATCAGACACCATCTCTTTCTACTGGGAAGATCTCCTCGGAGGGGTCCCGAACTCAAGTATTCCGCTGCTCGTAAGAGCCCAGATGGCAAATTTTGATGTTCGCAGGATCTTAGTCGACCAAGGCAGCTTAGTCGACATTATGTACTCGCAACAGTTCTCAACCCTCCAGCTGAATGAATCACACCTCACTCCCTACGTGGGTTCTAACCTATAGGGTTTCAATGGGTTGGTCACAAAACCCTGGGGGTACGTCAAGTTGATCGTGACCTTTGGATCTGCAGAGACTGCCAGATTTATTAAGCTTTAGTTTGTGGTGATTGACTACCCGTCCCTCTATCAGTGCATATTCGGGCGGCCAACCTTGGTCGAATTGGTGGCCATGACATCAATTGTCCATCTCAAAATGAAGTACTACACTTCGAAGGGTATGGTCACCACCTTACACGGGGACATTGAGGCTGCACGGAGATGCTTCGAAGCGGCCACCAAGGGACTCAACACCATCGCTGCCAAGCTAAAGACTTCCAGCAAGCCAGCCTTACCCAGCAGCTTAGAGAAAGTCAAGCCACTGCCACGCATCGACTCCATCGACCTCGACAACCGCTTCTCCGAAGATGATCAGAAGGAGGGCCAGACTTTCCCAAGAAACTCATCCGCCTCGACCAGCACCAGCAACGACTCTCATCCGATGCACCCGATTCCGGATGGCGAGTTCAAACTCGTCCTGCTCAGTGATGACCCTCAGCGAGGAGTAAAGATAGGGACTGGCCTCCCCGACATAGCAAGGAAAAAAAATCAAAACTTGCCTCCGAGAAAATGCAGACTTGTTCACCTGGAGTGCCGCGGAAATACCCGACTTAGATCCTGCTGTTGCCTGCCATCAACTCACAATTGACCCCGCCGTCAAAGCAGTAGCACAACGTAGGAGAAAGCAGTCTCCGGAGAAAACGGAGGCTGCAGAACAAGCTGTAAAAGACCTCCTTGAGGTAGACTTTATTTTGGAAGCCAAGTACACCACTTGGCTGTCCAACATTGTACTCTTCAAAAAATCTAATGGAAAGTGGCGTATGTGTGTTGATTATACTGATCTCAATAAGGCATGCCCAAAAGATGGATATCCCCTGCCCAATATTGATAAACTTGTTGATAACTCTGTCGATTTTAAACTATTATCATTCATGGACGCCTATTCGGGCTACAATCAAATACCGATGGCGAAAAGCGATAAAAAATACATGGCCTTCATGACCGAATTGGGAAATTATTACTACAACGTAATGCCCTTTGGCTTGAAGAACACCGGTGCGACCTATCAAAGGATGATGAACAAGGTCTTCCAGGGAGAAATCAGCGACATGCTCGAAGTCTATATGGACGATATGATCGTGAAATCCCACGAGGAAACCGATTACACGGCCCATTTAAGAAAAGTCTTCGAACAGGCCGGGAAATACCGGATGCGTTTCAACCCAGAGAAATGCACTTTCGGGGTGCGGGCGGGCTAGTTCCTCGGCTTCTATCTGACAGAACGAGGAATCGAAGCCAACCCCGACAAGTGCAGGGCATTCTCTGAATTTCCAACACCTAGCTTGAAGAAGTCCATCCAATCCCTCAATGGGATGCTCGCGTCTTTGTCTCGTTTCGTGGCCAAGAGTTTTTTCAGTGTTTGCGCGTGGGCGAAGGGTCTATCTGGGCGGCGGGTGAGGTTATCGTCGTAGCCTTTGATAAATTTGCACCTCTTTGTTACGGAAAAATGTGCGTTGATGAGTTTTAGAGGGTGACGGTTGGTTCACCGTCGTGGATATAGCGAAAAAATTGAGAGCGAAATATTAGAGGGTTTTTGTTTTTTTTTTTATTTCTATTGTTTTATAGAATGTTGTAGTATGGATAATGCTATTATATTGTAAATAAATAATTATAATAATTATTTATTAAAATTAATTAATAAAATTGAAAAGGATGGAAAATAAAAATGAAAGAAAAAAGTGGTAAATTAAAGGAATAAAAAAATAGTGATTATGATTGGCTAAAGTAATTGCGACAGTCCGCCTTAACTATCACGGGTGTGGAAAGAGGGCGGTTCTTTGCTAACTGTCGCTGTGACACCCTAAACCCCCGCGACATAATAATACTAAAATAATAAAACAGCAGAGTCAATTTAAAATAATATTGGGCGTTCAGGATGCTACTTCAACAAAAACCTACTCTTGAAATAGACAAGTAACACATAAATCATTTTTAAAAAATAAAACTCTTTTAATCTGCAGCGGAAAAATAATCGTTTAACATCAACCAAAACACTAGTCCAAATTCTTCAATTAAACATCAACCAAATAAAAAAAATAACTAAGCGTTCCGAAACCCCGGTGTTACACATCAGAGCAGACGCCGACACAACGAAGCAAAATAGAATACTTCATCTTCACTCACTAAGACTCCGCACTAATCCTGATCACCTGCACGTTACCCACGTGGGGGCAACATTCAAACAGAAGGGGTGAGATTCTTAAATCAACGAAAGAGATAGATGATATAAATAGAAAAGCATACATCATCAAGTTATTCACCATATCGTAACATCCAACAAGAATCACGCACCTCAACTTATGCACAGACAATCACCGATAATTATACCAACCATTATACGACACAACCAACAATAGAATGCAAAGGAGACTCGACTAGACTCAATACACGTGGTACCAAAATCGATCCCTGTTTCATGATCACAGTTCCCGTCGGAACTCTCGACCCCTGTTTCATGGTCAAATATGACCCCTATTTCATGATCACACCAACGACCCCTGTTTCATGGTCACGTACGACCCCTATTTCATGATCGAACCAACAACTGTGATTGCTTACACCCCATCTGGGCACACAATCACACCAATAACAACAATCTCATCAAGGAATTCGGATAGACGATAACACCCCACCTGGGCACGCCATCCCACAACTATGCACATGTCATGCACCATCAATGACAACATGCGAAACGACTCATGCATACATATAGCATATTCACCTTCATACCAACATCATTTAACAGTTAACATGCATTCATCTAAACATACATCAATGCACCAATACAATAACTACACATCATTACATCATTCAATCATGCATTTCACATTATCACATTAGCATCAACAAAATAAGCAAATAACACCTCAATACATGCTCACCGTACAACAACAACAACACAACATTAATATAATGTAAAACAGATATTTTCCATGAATTTTAAGTCAATAAAAATAATATTTTCCAGCCCCAGGTCGCGCTAAGCGAGCCCCACCCACGCTAAGCGCGCAGCTCTCTGCCTCGAAGAGGCGAAATTTCTCCAGACCGAGCTAAGCGTGCTAGACCGCGCTAAGCGGGCCCTGCGATTCTGTAGCCCAAAACCCTGCGATGACAGCAACAAACCACCTGCGTTTTTCTGCACTAAACTCGATTTTTAACAGCAATTTTTCATAGATTTTGCACCAATAGCCTACATCTAACATTTGCAATTCAACCAAACATATCAAACAAGACTAATTCATCAATTCCAATCATATTATCACAAAATCTTCTTAAAACCCTCATTCAACCCCATGGATTCCAACTTAGTGATTTCTACTTCAATACTTACATCATTTAACCCTTGAGAGATGAAAGAAATCCCACCCTTACCTTAAAGTGATGAGTTTTCCTAACTTCAATGGATTCTCCCTTTCTTCCTCTTGCCCTAGCTCTTCTCCCTCTTTCACTTTTTCACGTGGAATTAGAATAATGAACTCTCACTCTCTAATTCTCTCATATACCCCAATTAATGAATCTCCTTATGTGCCCTCACTTAATCCTCGCCTAATTATCATAAAGCCCTTCCACTCACTACACCTCTTAATTATTTTGATTATCTTATTATATTAACATTATCACTCAACTAATGAAATAAATTAGTCAACAAATGATAAATTAAAATAATCCAATCAACATCACTCAACGCACCGCTAATCTCTATGTTATTAGCCATACACCCCTACTACGCCCAAGACCTACTACTTAAGGCCACTACCCTTCACCACGGGTACACAAAACACAACGAAAGTACAACAACACATAATCGATCACAACAACATGTAATTATTCGCAAATAATAATAAAAGGAGAATGGGGCGTTACAGTCGCAATTATTTTATACAACATGCCTAAAAAATCTGCGACGAACTGTCGTAGTCCAGGAATAAGGACGGTTTTTTGATAACTGTCGCAAAAAATCTACGATAGTTGACCCTAACTGTCAGGACAACCGTCGCAATCCAGGAATAAGGACGGTTTTGTGATAACTGTCGCAACTCAAGTGTCGTAAATCTCCTTTTTTCTTGTAGTGAATGGACGCTTGGGATTAAATCATGAGCTATGACTGAAGAAGTCAGGGTTTTGGCACAGGTGGCTGGAGAAGGACCTCCGGTCATCTTCTCCGGTGGGATAGCCACCGTGCACGGAGGCGACCTGCCCAGAAATGGCAAAACCTAACATGTTTCCACTCTAAACTTTGCGCAGAGCTCGAAAATGCAATTAAAATTCCCATATGAACAACACACAGAGAGTTTCGAAGGAAATAAGTTAAGATCTGAAATCTTGAATTTCACATTTTCCTAATTCCTAGCCAGCAAACAGAGCCTATGGTTATAGGACTTCAATATGCAACCTATCTACATGCTTCGAATCACATACAAACCCTAATATGATGCAATGAAATTTCAAGATGATTAACTTGCCTGAGATGGAATTCTAGCTTCAAGAAACACCAGAAAACTTCGTGCAAGATCTTCAAATCTACTAAAAAGCAAAATAAATGCTTGAGGCTGCTTCAATCTTATGAAAAAACAAAATTGATGATAAAGTTGATGAAATCGTGACTTGATCTTAGGGTGATTCCAGTTTGAATCCAATGCATACAGAAGAAAGGTGAGGTTAGTGATGAGGTTTGTGAAGAAATATTGCCAAAAGCTTTCAAAAGGAAGTAGTTTCGAAGCTTTGAAATTTTTCCTTCAATGGTGGATTTTTTATTTTTAGAGCTCTCTCTCTCTCTCTCTCTCTCTCTCTCTCCAACTGTATTTTTCTCTCCCACTGAAAAATGGAGGTGGTTAGAGTGTTATATAGTTGGTTAGAGTTTGTTAAGGAGTGAAGTGTAAAAAAATGAAAGATTGAGAAAAAGAGAAGGTATGAAGTGAAGGACACGGGTTATGTTGGTTTAGGGTGCATTGTGATGGCATGATCATGATAACATGATGATAATGAATGGTGATGGAGTGTCAGCTAGTATTCAAAGTTGCTTGCTGTAGCGAACGATTTTGGACGCGGTTCTTAAGCGTTGGTCGCTCTCTGCGGTTGAGCTTAAAACTACAGGTCGATTCATTTTTTATCCTATTGTGAGCTGAATAAGGAAGGGAAATAGATGTCTCCAATTAACCCTGCTTGCATACTGAATTTAAACAGCGGGCTGTTAGGTTACGGATGCTATCAATGTGGGGGGGCCTTTGTACTGGTTATTCGTATTTCGCCAATACAGGTTTTCTTTCTTTCGATCTGGGCAGAAAGTTTCTGGCGGGGAACAAGGATTAGGATGTTAGGACTGGTGCTTTTGAAATACTGCTTTTGATTGACGGAGATATGGGATTTGGGTTTTTTGTTGATTGTGCTCGCTAAGATCTTTTCTTTCGATCTTATGCCTACGTATTCCCGTTTACCGAAACAGGGAAATCAGAGCGATCGTAGTTCCTCCTATTCTATGGGAGGAAATTGGTTTTTGGTGTCTTGTTCAAAGCCCAAGACATGAAGCGAAAAGTGATTTGTATCTTGTTCAAAGCCCAAGATGTGAAGCTAAAAGGTCTATTTGTGTCTTGTTTAAAGCCCAAGACGTGAAGCTGAAAGACCTCGATTTTAGAGAGAATTTGTCATCTCTAAAGAGGGGGAAGGAGAATTACTTTAACTGGGATACGCGGATCCGAGCAATGCCATAATTTTCGAAGAAAGGGTTTTAACCTGAAGGAGAAGACTTTAACTCAGTGTAGAGCAATGCCATCTTTCCTTAGGAATTTCTCATGCTAAAAGAGGGACAGTGGCATGGATGTAGATGATCCAGAGGCTTGCCGCTTACAGCGATTAGATGAAAGGGAAAGGAGTTGTTGATGTTTGTGTACTGTGAACGAGGCACAGCTTTGATGCTAAAAGGTTGATTGGATCAACCAGTGGTTTTCTTATACAAAGCCTAAGAGGAGGCTAATTTCCGCTAGGAAAATCATTATACAAAGCCTAAGAGGAGGCTAATTTCCGCTAGGAAAATCATTATACAAAGCCTAAGAGGAGGCTATTTTGTGTCTCGTACAAAGCCCGAGAGAGAGGCTAAAAGGTTTTGACCCTAGTGGGGCATATCGTTATACAAAGCCTAAAAGGAGGCTAGCAAAGAGTTGACTCAGTTGGAGAATCTTTTATACTCAGTAAGAGAGTGTTTTTGTATCTCGTACAAAGCCCGAGAGAGAGGCGAAAAAGGTTGTTTTGACTCCACTGGGGAGAATTTTGGTATCTCGTACGAAGCCCGAGATGGAGGTTATTGTAACTGTTTCAGTTGAGTGACATATCCAATATACTGATTTTAAAAGAGAAAATCAGTTCTTATATGAGTAACATTGTACACAGGGATTTAATTTGAGGATCAGGGATATTTCCTTCTCTTTGAGGAAACGGGAAATCCAAAGGGTATTGAGACTATCCGAGTCTGCGGGTTTCCTTCCTATCTAACGAAGGGTGCTTGAGAATGTCTTTGAGACTCAAGGAAGTTAGACTGTCCAAGTCTAGAGTTTTATCTTTTGTACTATGCTTCGAGAAACAGTAGTAGACTCTATGAAAGGACTGTTCTATGAGGATGACTAGGTTCTGTTCCTATACCTCTAGGAGGTCGTCGGGACAATTTGTACGAAGCCCAAGAGGAGGCTGGAATCTTTTAAGAAGCCGACGGGTCCTTGTACGAAGCCCAAGAGGAGGCTATCATTCCCAGAGGAAGAGATCATTATACGAAGCCTAAGAGGAGGCTGTGAATACTTCTAAGAAGCCGTAGTGTCCTTGAATAATGCCCAAGAGGAGGCCGGTGCTTTTAAGAAGCCCGTGGGTCTATCATCTCCTTTCCATTAGGAGAGATAACTCTTTTAAAGATAAAAACCACTGGTAAACATGCGAGGTTTACTATCCAGCGACTTTTAACTTTTAAAGAGAGTTCCTTAGTTAAGGTCCAAGATTATGACCGTAGTGGGTAGCCAAACCCCGAGACATTCAAGGCAAGCTATCCACAAGGAATAGATCAAGTTAGGAAAGTTCGAGAATTGGGAAGAAACTCAAAGATGTCATTCACGGAGAATACATTCATCTTGGGGAGTAGAGCTTCTTGACGATTCCTAAGGAGGACAGCCGAAGAGAAGACTGTATCTGGTGCTCCTATTGGGGATCTAGGCGTCTATTTCTACGAATAAATGAAACGGCGTCACCTAGTTCTAGACGTAGTTGCCAGGGAAACTCGAAATATCTATACTATTATTACACAGTAGATATGAGTTTATGAAAGGAGACTTACAGTGAGCAGCCCCACAATACAGTTTATAATATGAAAGCAGTAAATGAAAGCGATAACCACTTACTCGGTTGTAGTGCTTCCATGCTGTTTGGTTAGTTGTTCAACAAAGAAAGATTAAAAACAATAGTATATTCAAAATCAAAGGAGAAAGTGCTTTGAAAAAGAAAGATTTGGGGCTTACAGCTCAAGGAGAGGCCCAGGGTTTTATCAGTGAGCGCACTGTTTGAATTTGTACAGAGGGACTTATACAAGTGACTGGGGCCCAAAAATGGTTTTCTGTACAAAGGGATGGGTCTTACACTCTCTCAAGAGGCCCAAAAAAGGTTTAAAGAAAAGAGTGGGGCTTATAACACGAGGGTAGGCCCAAATGATTTTTCGTTTAAAAATGGCGATCGCGCCGAGGTTTTCTTTTAACGCAGAGGGACTTATACAATAAGTGAGGCCCAAAATATTTTGGTTAAAAGGGGATTGGGTCTTACACTCTAATAGAGGCCCAAAGTGTTTTGAATGGGTCTTATAGCTCAAGGAGAGGCCCAGATGATTTTTGAAAAGGCGACGATCGCGCCGTTTGTTTTTTGACGGTATCGGGACTTATACAATAAGTGAGGCCCAAAGATGATTTGGTCAAAAAAAGGATTGGGTCTTACACTCTAATAGAGGCCCAAGTGTTTTGAAAATGATTTATGAGGGTTGAATTAATCCAAAACCCTAATTTATTTCCAAAAAATGTATTTAATTGAATAAAAATTCAATTAAATTGATCAAAAATTGTTTTACACATGGGAAACAAATTGTGATCTTGGATTAATGCTTCAAAAATTAAGTATTGACCTACAAAACAAATAGAAAGCATTAAAAGTTGCAAAATCATTGTGGAAATAATATTTAAAATGCCAAAAACAATCAAAATATTAATTCTTTACAAAAATATCAATTATATGAAATAAATAATATTTTTGGGATTTTTTGATAAAATAAAATATTTTAACATTTTTGTGAATTATAAAAAAAAGAATCAACTCAAAATCATTAAAACTCAGAGAGAAATTAATTTTTGAATCAATTAAACAAAATCACAAAATTCAAATATTTGAATTTGAAAAAATGGCGCCAAGAACAGGCTGAAGAACACGCGCGCGTTCTTGAATTCTCAGATTTACATTTTCTATCCAATCTCCATGAATACGTAATCATATCATGCAATCCACATATCATTATGCTCGTCTCAACCTCACGATCATGTCTATGTACTTTAATTTCATTTAAACTAAACATACAACAAGAAATCACGAAGAAACCTCAAGAACCCTAATTTCTGCATGAAGGCTAGGATTTTTGATACACGATTCAAACAATGCAATTAATTGTGGGAAAACATTCCATGCATGATTATGAACATATGGCCAAATTATTGTGCGAGGAAATATGCATAGATTAAGAGATGACCAAGTATGTGCTTACCTCCAAGCCGTGACAGCAAGAGCAGATGTGATTTTGAGTTGGAGGTGTTACAGATGAGTGGTGATGATCTGAATAGCTTCCCTACACCCTATGGATTGTGTTTGGATGGTTGGACTTGATTGAAATTGGCTGGATCATTTTGTGGTACCTCAGCTGCACCTTGTTTGAAAATTTGAGCAACCAGCTGGTGATTTCATGAAATTGATGTTTCATAAGTTATATGAGTGTTTGATCAGCTCATATGTGATGTATGTGAGGTGTGTGAGTGATTGGTTTGTGCAGAATTGCTCTCAAACTCAAAACCCGATAGCTACCTTGCTAAGAAAGGCATTTTTGCCAAGAGAAAGAGATTTTGAGGAAAGCATCTGTTAGATGGCTTTGGTGTACTTAAACTGACCACAATTGAGCTCTATTTATAGTAGAGCAAGTTTGTTTTGCAAGGAATAGTGCATGGCAGCTGGTAAGTAGGTTTCCTCAATGTTGGCCAATGGAAATGAAAGTCTCCTCTAGCCATTGACTAGAGGTTAGGGCACAGAGCTTTGGTCCCCTTGGTCTTGGATAAGTCTTGACTGATTTCAGATGAGAATGGCTCAGTCCATGCCACCTTGATGGTTTCATTGAATGCCTCATTCCAAATTTGAAGTCTTGTCCCTACTTTGGCAACTCTAGGTTCAACATGCTATTCCTTGTTCCTTGGACCTTGGAGGCTTGGCTCAGTGATTGTCCCCTTTAGATTCAATCCTCTAAGGTGTCCAAGTGGATTGGAGCAATTAAAATTGGCTGATTTTGGCAAATCGAGCCAAAATGCAAATTCTGCCTTGCCTTGACAGATTTCAGCAAGGCAACTTGGCAATGTTGTATCTCATGGTGTAGGTTGAATTTGGCAATGTTCTTGGCCATTTTGGAAAGCTCTTACATGATACAACAACTGTTTGAACAAGTTTGGTTTTGATCTCTTTTGATTCCAAGTGAAAAATCCCCCTACATTTGGCAAAAAGTGAAGGCAAATTCTGACTTAGTGAAAATTTCACTAAGTGTTGGAAAAAGTGACATTTTCACTTTTCAGCCACTTTGATCACTCCATAACTCAAAATCCTTAATGAATTGGAATGACTTGTAGTTGAAGTTTTTGTAGGTGATAATGAGGGCTACAAATCCATCTTTGGATGAGAAAAAATGGCCTTGTGGTTTAGGAGTTATGGTCCTCCAAAGTTGGTACCTTTGCCACTTTATTTTTAACTTAGAAAAATTTCTAAGTTTTATGGTTACCCCTTTTACAAGTTATCTCACTTTTCTTGATTTTTCTTGATGAATGATGATTCAAATCATACATTAACATCATTTTAGGGTTAAAAATCCATTTTGGTGAAAAATCTCAAAAAGTCAAAGTTGACTTTTGTGCACAGTTGACTTTTTATCAGATGAATTCCAAACTGTGCAATTCTTCAAGAAATCATGTCCTTGACCTAAATCAAACTTGATGGACATGTTCCATGGATGTCATAGGGTATATTCAATCATGTATTAGGGTTTGGGAGCATGTCCAGGTCAAAAGTCAAAGTTACAGTTGACTTTTCTTGCAAAACCCTAATTGTGGTGCAGATGAAGTTGAGACTTGTTCCTCAAGCTTCTTGGATCAATCCATTGTTCCAAATGTATCAATATGGTGTATTAGAGACCCTCAAATCATCTTTTGAGGTCTTGGCTCATGGTTTGTCCCAAAAGTCAACTTAGGGGTGAATTAGGTCAAGAAACCCTAATTCCTGATTTTTGATGAATACATCCCCTGAGGAAAAATTGACTTGATGCATGGGTTCATGAGGTTCCATGAAGTATATTAGGTTATGTTTTGGATCAATGGCTTGTGCCCAGATGAAAATTTCCATCTGGAGGCCCTGGTCGACCAAAACCCTAATTTGGTGACGTTGTCGATCTTGAGACTTGATCCACCTAGAAGGGAGCAGCCCTGTGCTTAATCCTTGAAGTGGGAGTCCTTTTGATCCATTGTGGATGTTTAAGAGATTAGACAAGTTGAAGATCATGTCATTTCTTGATTGGTCATTTGTCTAAGGCTCTGAGAGGGCTTGAAACCCTAGTTCTGATTGCAGTCAATGCTCAACAATTCCTTGAGGAGATTGATGAGGCATGATGATTCATCCATATTGTGATGATGATTTGCACAATGATGGGAAACT
This sequence comes from Lathyrus tuberosus, assembly GCA_022829125.1. Classification (NCBI taxonomy): domain Eukaryota; kingdom Viridiplantae; phylum Streptophyta; class Magnoliopsida; order Fabales; family Fabaceae; genus Lathyrus; species Lathyrus tuberosus. The sequence continues at coordinate 4,434,924 of JALAZF010000111.1, read as the reverse complement.
TTAGTGGTCAAAATTTAGGGTATTAAAGATGCCCCTATTTAATCTTCTTGGACCCAAAGGTATGAATGACGAAGGGATTCGGGCATTCGGGGTGCAAGAGGATTAAATATCGGAATATCCGAAATTTTGATGGTGGTTATGAATAGTAGCTTACGCATTCATCTTCTTTAGCTAAGCGATGATGCTTAGAAAAGGTAAAATTCCCCTCGATCCTGGTTTCCTACCAAGGAACTGGTCTTAGTTTCTGATTTAAACTTCCCCTCGATCCTGGTTTCCTACCAAGAGCTGGTCTTAGTTTCTGATTTAAACTTCCCCTCGATCCTGGTTTCCTACCAAGAACTGGTCTTAGTTTCTTTTGTCAATAAACTTTCTTGACAAGGGACGCTATTCGTAGCGGCTTTCCTTCAAACTTCTCGCCGAATTTTCCTAGGGAGATGCCATTTGAGTGGAAAAAGTTTTGATGTCAGACTTGCTGGGGAACCCATTCGTCTGAGTTGTAGAGTTGTACAAACTTCTCTGTTGGAGACGCCATTTGTTTCTACTGGGGAAAACGATTCTCTTGAGAGAATGTTTTCATTTGGGATCTTTCATCATACTTTTCTCGGGATCTTCCCGGAGAAACGCCATATGATGGGGTCCAATTTTGTGGGGCCGATGACCTTTTCATCAGCGGTCCTTTCGGAGCAAAACTGGCATGCTGCCGAATCTCTGATCACGAGGCTTTCTCTGTGGATTTTCCTTAATCCGGGAAAGCAAGGATATCATCTTCAATGGCGAAGAGTGACATCTGTTGAAGGTTTTCTGGCTCTTCCAGAGGTTCAAGTTATCAAAGTGGCCAAGTGCCAACTTCTTTCCAGAATTAAACTGGAAGCGAGGTTGTTCAGACACAGTATTTCCTGACGAGGCAAGAACTGACAACTCGATTGAGAGGACTTCTACCACTAGGGGACAGGACCGACTAGAGTGATAGTGATGCAATACGAAATGCGAACGCAAATAAAATGCATGAAGTATGTATCTATATGCTGACAAAACAGACGCGACATACAGACTAAGAGATGAACACAATTGGATACTCGGCCATCGCGGGGCGAAGAAGTACCGTTGATTCAAAATAGCAATTCCACCTTGCTTAGGAGAGATAGTCCCGTTGGGAGCTATGTTGATCAGGCTTAAGAGATGAGAACTCGGCCGAGGCGTGTCAGACCAAACAAGGTCTCTGACACAGTTGATCCCTTCATTCAGGAGTACTGGCTTAGAAGGAGTACTTTGATTCTGCACTTTGAAGTTCGCTTACTTCGGGAAAAGCGATCGATGTTCTTCTGATGTTCAACAGTCAAAAGAAATTGCCATCTTTATTTTAAAAGCAGAAAAAGTTTTAACAAGTAAATTCATTTTTGTTTTATTTCAAGAATCGCTAATTAAGTTTAAACAACGTCGTTCTGTAAAGCTAAAACAAGTAAAGAATTACAAACAAAAGCACAAGGGCTCAAATTTTATTGATAAGATGGAGATCAGCCAAACGCGTGATTCCAAAGAGTATATACAAAGTTTGAAAATGGTAATTTACAGGGAAAAGGGCTACGTTGAAACATAACGACCACTATCCTTCTACCAACTTTGAATTCGGGACATCCTGAGCTTCCGTCGAAGATGACCTTTGACTGGAGATTTCCTCCGATAGATGATGCTGTAACTGCTGCAGAGGGACTTGCCTCTATTGAACATAGTTACTTGCCATTATCCCTAACTTTTGCCTGGATTGTACTATGAGATTTCCAATCCATCGGGATGATTTTTTTTCATGTCTCTAACTTTTGCCTGGACCGCCCTTTCGGGTTTTCAATCCACCGAGACGTTTTTTTTTTAGTTTAGTTTAGGCAAAGTATTTCTTGACTACATCAACATTCGTGGGGTAGGCAAATTCCTCTCCGTCCATGGTTGCAAGTCTCAAGGCGCCGCCTGAGAAAGCTTTCGTGACCACATAGGGGCCATCATAATTTGGGGTCCATTTGCCCCGAGAGTCAGTGAGAAATGATTGTATCTTCTTGAGCACGAGGTCTCCTTTCCTGAAGACACGAGGTCGGACCTTTTTGTCGAACGCCCTCTTCATTCTCTGTTGATACAACTGACCGTGGCATAGTGCCGTGATTCGCTTCTCTTCGATCAGGTTCAGTTCGTCGTGTCGATTTTGACACCATTCAGCTTCGGTGAGCTTAGCCTCCATCAATACCCAGATTGATGTGATTTCTACTTCTATGGGGAGCACTACTTCCATGCCATATACTAGAGAGAAAGAGGTTGCCCCTGTTGAAGTGCGGATAGATGTGCGATAACCGTGAAGAGCAAAGGGTAGCATTTCATGCCAATCTTTATAGGTTACAACCATCCTTTGAATGATCTTCTTGATGTTCTTGTTAGCCGCTTCTACCGCCCCGTTCATCTTGGGTCGGTAGGGAGATGAGTTATGGTGTTCGATCTTGAACTCTGCACACAACTCTTTCATCATCTTATTGTTCAAGTTAGATCCATTATCAGTAATGATCTCGCTTGGAACACCATAACGGCAGATGATATTGTTTTTGATAAATCGGACCACCACTTGTCGGGTTACATTGGCAAATGACGCTGCTTCGACCCACTTGGTGAAATAATCAATGGCTACCAGGATGAACCGATGTCCGTTTGAAGCCTTGGGCTCAATCATACCAATCATGTCGATTCCCCATATGGAAAATGGCCACGGGGAAGAAAGAACTTTGAGATGTGATGGCGGTACATGAATTTTATCGGAGTATATCTGACACTTGTGACACCTCCTCATGTACTTGTAGCAGTCGGATTCCATGGTCAACCAATAATACCCGGCCCTGAGAATTTTTCTCGCCATTGCGTGTCCGTTGGCATGAGTGCCAAAGGATCCTTCATGAATTTCTTTCATGAGCATGTCTGCTTCTGGCCTGTCGACACATCGGAGCAAGACCATGTCAAAATTTCTCTTATAAAGAGTGTCACCGCTCAGGAAGAAGTTTCCAGCCAATCTTCTGAGGGTTTTCCTGTCTTTTCTGAGTGCCCCAGGTGGGTACTCTTGTTTCTGAAGGAAGCATTTGATATCGTGATACCAAGGTCTGTCGTCTATGACTGCTTCAATCGCGAAGATGTAAGCGGGCCGTTCAAGGCGCATGATGTCGATCTTAGGTATGTCATTCCATCGACCTACGCTAATCATGGAAGAAAGAGTGGCTAAAGCATCAGCCATGTGATTCTCATCACGAGGGATGTGATGAAAGTCGACTCTGTTGAAGAAGGGTAACAACCTTCTTGCATAGTCTTTGTAAGGAATCAATCTTGATTGGTATGTGTTCCAATCTCCTTTTATCTGGTTAATAACCAGGGCTGAATCGCCGTATACGTCCAAGTTTTTTATCCTTAAATCAATCGCTTCTTCGAGACCCATGATACATGCTTCGTATTCGGCCTCGTTGTTCATACATTTGAACGTAAGTCTGGCAGTGAAAGGAATGTGGAAACCCTGAGGGGTAACAATGATTGCCCCAATTCTGTTTCCATAATGATTGACTACTCTGTCAAAGATAAGTCCCCACTGGGAACCTGATTCTGGCCCTTCACTGGGTAGCGGTTCATCGCAATCTTTCATCTTTAGATACATGACATCTTCGTCTGGGAAGTCAAACCCGATTGATTCTTGATCCTCAATCGGTTGATGAGCCAAATGATCGGCTAAAATACTTCCCTTAACGACTTTCTGAGCGTGGTACTCTATGTCATATTCTGATAGTAACATCTGCCAACGGGCAATCCTTCCCGTGAGAGCCGGTTTTTCGAAAACGTACTTGATTGGATCCATTTCGGAGACCAACCAAGTAGTATGACGAATCATGTACTGGCGAAGACGTTTGGCTGCCCAAGCCAAAGCGCAACAAGTTTTCTCAAGCATTGTGTACCGAGTTTCGCAGTCGGTGAATTTCTTGCTTAAATAGTAAATGGTAGACTCTTTCCTTTTAGTTTCGTCTTGTTGGCCAAGTACACATCCCATTGAGTCCTCTAGGACTGTGAGGTAAATGATTAGTGGTCTTCCTTCCACTGGAGGTGATAGAATCGGAGGATTCAACAGATATTCCTTGATACTGTCGAAGGCGGTTTGGCAATCTTCTGACCAAACGCAATCCTGGTTCTTTTTGAGTAACTTGAAAATCGACGCACACGTCGCGGTCATAAGGAATATGAATATGGAGATGTAGTTCAAACGTCCCAGGAATCCTCTGACTTGTTTTTCAGTTTTCGGAGAAGGCATTTCTTGAATGGCCTTGACCTTGTCAGGATCAACTTCAATTCCTTTCTGGCTGACGATGAACCCTAGTAGTTTCCTTGAACGGACACCGAAGGTGCACTTGTTAGGATTCAAGCGGAGCTTGAATTTTCTTAGACGTTCGAACAATTTTGACAGATGTTCAACGTGCTCATCCTCTGTTCTTGATTTTGCAATCAAATCTTCGACATATACTTCGATTTCTTTGTGTATCATGTCATGAAACAGAGTAGTCATGGCCCTTTGATAGGTTGCCCCGGCATTCTTCAAACCGAACGGAATTACCTTGTAACAAAAGCTACCCCATGGGGTAATGAACGAAGTTTTCTCCATGTCTTTCAGCGCCATTTTGATCTGGTTATAGCCCGAGAATCCATCCATGAAGGAGAATACTTTGAACTTTGCTGTGCTGTCTACCAGCATGTCAATGTGTGGTAAAGGAAAGTCGTCCTTTGGACTTGCCTTGTTTAGATCTCTGTAATCAACACACATTCTGACCTTTCCGTCCTTTTTGGGAACGGGTATGATGTTGGCTAACCATTGAGGATATTCAGATGTAGCGAGGAAACCCGCATCGATCTGTTTCTGTACCTCCTCTTTGATTTTGATGGCCATGTCCGGGTGAGTGCGTCTTAACCTTTGCTTTACTGGCGGACATTCCGATCTTAGCGGTAAGTGATGTTCCACGATGCTGGTATCCAACCCTGGCATATTCTGATAGGACCAAGCGAACACATCGGGGAATTCTTTGAGAAGCTTTATCAAACTTTCTTTGACAGTTGGACTGAGCAGTGCTCCGATCCTGATTTCTTTTCTCTCTTTTTTTGAACCCAAGTTTACCGTTTCCAACGGCTCTTTGTGAGGTTCAATGGACCTTTCCTCTTGTCTGAGTAGTCGGGAGATCTCTTCTGGAATTTCGTTGTCATTTTCTTCTTCAGCCTCGAATACCGGGAACTCAAAGTTGGGAGAAGGCATCGGATCGTATGTTTCAACTGGGTATAAAACAAGCAATCTGCATGACGTGATGATTCGTGTTTAGAAGAGATAGAGAAAATGCAAGTGTGTGCAGTGTTTTGATTTTACTGCTTGTTTTTACTATTGAATGTTTTTTTTTTAGGATTACCATTTTCTGAAAAAGCAAAAAGAGAAAACAGCAATTAATGCGGAAATTACAGAACGACGTTATTTTATTAATGAACAAGTCGAATCTTGAAACTACAGCCCTATAAAACAAAACTCTGTCGCTTTGGGCAAAGCGAAGAGGGAAATTTACAAAAAGCGAGCCCTAACAAAATATCCGTTTCACCTGGGCAGGGTGAAAGGTTAAAGATGGCAATTACTTTGACTGATGAACGACCTTCGGAACCTCGACGGCAACCCATTGGCGGCGAACTCCTCGGTGAATCACAAAGTCTGGCACCTTCCTTGATTTGTCTTCAGAAATAACGCTGATTTCTGGTGGAGTAGGATCATTGGAATCTGTCTCCCAAGCATAATTGTCGTGGGAGAATTCCTCTGTTGCATTTTGCATAGCATTTGTGCTCTCAGCTGTATCTCCCCATCCAGTTGACTGGATATCTTCGAGCCTGATACGAGAGCTTTCGGGAGCAGTGTACTTGACCATAAAGTCGTATTTTCCATTTGGTTATCCCAAAGTGTCCCAAACTTCTTTGGAACTGGAGAAGTCATCCCTCTCGATGACGTTGACCTCAGGAAAAGCATAGTTGATGAATTCTAGTCCTGCAAACGTTGCGAATTCATCTTCATGTTGAGTAGTTTCCGAATGACCTGAGTGTTGATCCCATGACATGGCGGGGACACAGGTATTCTGTTCAATGACGCTCAGCTGAGTTTCATTACTCGGCTGACTTTCTTGCCCCAAGTTTCCTGGGTAAGGCTGCCACATTGGCAGACCATCCATCGGGCCATAGTAATTGTGATCAAAGTTGTCTTTCATCAGAGTGTCTTCCTCTAATGAATTTGGCGGAGCACGGCATCCTTCCGGATCACAATCTCCATAGATCATTTCGACATCTGATCTTGGCATAAATCTCGGACTTTCTGTAGGAAAGCAAAAAGGCATAGGCACCTCTTCCTGAGACATATAGTCGTCCTTGTTAAGGTAGGACTTCCATTCTTCATCCGTGTCAGAGGGATCTTCCTCATTGATAGCATGAACTGTCTGAGACACTGGGTGAAGAAAACCTCCACTGTGGAAGAAGTTTTGAAGGGGATGAAGACTTTCATCGTTGGCGGCTGTCTGGGTACAGGTTGCAGAAAAACCAAGACCCTTCTTTGTTTTATTGTCAATAGGAATGACAAGCCGTCCCCATCCTTTTGTATCGGTACTCTCGACCGCTTTGATAGCACCTTTGTATGAAGAAATTGAAGTTCCTTCTTCGGATTGATCATTTTTGCTCACCGATAGTGCTTGGAACTGAGTTCCAATAACCTCCTCGGGTTCCACACAAGTAGATGATGATAAGTCGCTCACAAGCAAGGCTTGTTCCCCATAAACCGTGACAAGTTGATCGTTCTTGACGAACTTTAGCTTTTGGTGGAGGGTCAAAGTAACCGCTCCAGCCTGATGTATCCAAGGTCTTCCTAATAAACAACTGTATGTTGCCCGGATGTCCATGACCTGGAAAGTGATTTGGAAAGTGTGAGGACAATAGTTATGGGAAGATCAACTTCCCCGATAACTGTTTTTCTGGATCCGTCGAATGCTTTGACGACGACCTCGCTGGTTCTCATCGGAGGGCCCTTAAATGATAATTGCGTCAAAGTGGACTTCGGCATAACATTCAGGGCTGACCCTGTGTCTACCAGTACGTTGGCTAAAGCATCGCCCTGGCAGTTAACTGTGATATTGAGCGCCATGTTATGACGGCGACCCTCTTCAGGTAATTCTTCATCACTAAATCCCAAGTTATTGCAGGAAGTGATGTTAGAGACAATACTATCGAACTGTCTGATTGTTACATCCTGTTCCACAAAGGCTTGCTCCAAGACTTTCTGTAGAGCCTCTCTGTGTGCTTCTGAACTGAGTAACAGTGATAATACTGAGATCTTTGAAGGAGTCTGTAACATTTGATCAACAATGTTATATTCACTCCTTTGGATGAGCTTTAGCATCTCATCTTTGTCTTTTGAAAAGTCGGTATTACTAGATTGACCGACTGGCGGATCAGGAATTTCTGCCTGAAGTTCCTTTTCTTTGTTGGATTCTCCAACCCCTCGGTTGAAGATTCTACCACTCCGTGTTACACGACTGATGTCTGCAATATTCACGACAGAGGGTAATGGAATTTCCTTTCCATTCTCGATTATTGTTGCACCGTATTTGTAAGGGATTGCCTTAGCTGATTCATACGGTAGTGGCCCCGGTAGATAGATGACTATGGGAACCTTCTGATTTTTCTGACCATCATAAGTAACCTCGATCCGTTCCCGGTTGGGAACTCTAGATTCGTCAAGTAGAGGGACGATGGCAAAAACATCCCTGATCTGGTGATGACCAGAGATCGTGACAACATCCTCAACCTGATCGGCAAGGTAGTTCGGCGACCAAATGATGGGTCCTGAACCTGGACATGGACGAATTTCTCCATGATCGACCTGACCATGAAGAGCTGCTCTCACAAGGTAACACCCTTGGTTACTTTCCGAACAGATGCTACAACTGTCATAGTTGTGTGGTGGCACCTGGCCACGCCCACTTTGAATACAATGTAACCTCACTAGGTTACCTTCCATTGATCGGACATCCTGACTTTGACGACGAGTAGGATTCCTGTTATTGATACTAATCTGCTGAGTATCTTCGTCCATATAGATTGGCATCCACCAGTGATTTAACAAGTGCTGAAGTGCCTCCTGGACAAGGGTACAACCTCGATTGTTTTCGCAAGCCACTTTACAATTTTGATAATCGTGTGATATTAAGAATCTGAGTCGGACCTGCTCAGCATGTAACTCTACCAGATTGGTATTCATCACGCGGATGTCGAAGATCTGAACCATGTTGATTTGATAGGAGTTCCTATCATGGTAGTCTTGGATCCATCCAAGATCCATCTGACGCTGGAGGGCCTCTTGTATGAAAGAGCATCCCTGTTTGTTTACCGAGCAAATCAGACAGGAACTGTAATCGTGCCGCGGAAGATTATGATACTGGCTTTGCCTTGAGTGCATCGCCACCAAGTTGACATTCATCGCACGGATGTCGTGGTTCTGAATGACGTTAGAATTCGTAGAGACCATGTTAACTCCACGAACTCGGTGCTCCTGGATCCATCCAAGATCCATTTGTTCCTGTAGAGCTGATTGCACTACAGAACATCCCTGGTTGTCTTTAGAGCAGATATCACACTGGTGATAATTATGAGGTGGCACATGGCCATATCCACTCTGTCTACAATGCATCTTGACCAAATTGGTCCCCAATAAGAGTACATCGTGAATTTGATAGACATTGTTAGTCTCTTTCTCAATCAGATTGACTGCAGCTTTCTCATGTTGAGGCAGCGGGTTCGTAAGAACATTAGGATTCGTATCTTTGAAAGATAAGAGCCCGCTCCTAACAAGCTTTTGCACGTCGGATTTGAAATTGAGGCAAGTCTCAATGTTATGCCCTGAACCTCCTTGATGATAAGGGCATGTTTGATCCACCTTAAACCAGAAAGGCGGATTTTCCGAAACTGAAAGGGGAGACTTAGTCTGGATGTGCCCCTTGGCTAGCAGTAACGGAAACAGTTCTGCATACGTTACAGGTATAGGATCAAATCCTAATGGCCGTGTTGTACGGTTGTTGTTATATGGAGGACGAGCCTGTTGAAGAGGCTATTGTGTCCTTTGTTGGTCAGGTTGGCTCTGCGCAATCTGAGGTTGATACGTAGGAACAGGCGCGGGGCCGATAGCAGGAGTAACAGCTGCTACTGGCTGATAACGTCGCCTTTGCTTTCCGAGAGAGATATTCCCAATATCTTGCTCTTTTTTCATAGGGAGAGCACTACCGTATTTTTTTAGTACCGCTCGTCGATCCAGTGTCTTTTACCAAACGTCCTTCTTGGACGGCTTCCTCAAGACGTACGCCCATGCCGACCATTTCGGTGAAATCACTGGGCGCACTGGCAACCATTCGGTCATAGTAAAATGAGCTTAAGGTCTTTAAGAAGATCTTTGTCATCTCTTTTTCCTCAAGAGGTGGACAAATTTGAGCGGCAATTTCACGCCACCTTTGAGCATACTCCTTAAAGGTTTCCTTTTCCTTTTGCGACATTGATCTGAGTTGATCTCTGTCGGGTGCCATGTCCAAATTGTACTTGTATTGTTGGACGAAGGCAGTACCAAGATCTCTGAATGTACTGATCGTAGTACGGTTTAAACCCATGTACCATTTGAGTGCGGCACCGGTTAAACTATCTTGGAAGTAGTGAATCAGCAGGTCCTGATTCTCCGTCTGAGCTGACATCCGCCGAGTGTACATCACCAGATGGCTCTGAGGGCAAGAGTTACCCTTGTATTTTTCAAAGTCGGGCACTTGGAACTTGTGCGGGACTTTCACATTTGGGACCAAGCAGAGGTCTGCGGCGTCCTTTCCAAATAGATCCTGACCGCGAATGGCTTGCAGCTCTTTCTGCATTTCCAAGAACTGTTCCTGGAATTCCTCCATTCTATCGAACATAGTTTCCTTCTTACCAGAAGGTGTTGGTGGAATCTGTCCTTCCGGGATAGTGTGCACCACAGGGGGTGGTACCGTGACTACGGCAGTAAATCTTGGCGCCTCCCGAAGTTTGTAACCTTCAGGAGTCTTGAGTATGCCCCTGGCATCTTCGCTTTCCCGAAGTTTGTAACCTTCAGGCCCAACGGCTTCTATTGCGATTCCCTGATCTTCAGTGATCGGCGGAACATATCCTTCCGGGATATAGTTAACAGGCATGCCCCAAGGACGATCTTTCGGCATCTGATACCTAGGATCATACTTTTCTATGATGGGCGTTGAGGTGATCTCTGAGATCATAGTTCTTTGTAGCTGAGCTTCTGCCATGGCTTGCATGTCGTTACGAAGCTTTCTCATATCCTCTCTCAGAGTGTCGATCTCTTCTTTCAACTCTCTGTTTTCTTCCTTAAGATCATCCATCTTTTTCTGACGATTGGCCCGAGTATTATACGAATGAGACAGTTTGACTCTAGAATCGAGACACAAACGTGAGATTCGTAGGTAAGGAGAATACGCGATGTGAGAATGATGAATGCAATGATTATATTAATTGTTTTTAGGTTTAATTAAAATAAACTTCGACAATTAGATTGCAAATATCAAACAGTGGGGAAACCCCTTTTTATTGAATTCCAAAGGATTACAGAAATGGAAATACAGTAGATTACAAAGTGCAGAAATAGAAACCTAAACTAATGGGTCCCGAGTCCTCTTCTTTTACCGGGGCGCTTGGGCCGTTGTCGGGTTGTCATTCCTTTGCCAAGTGAAAGGAGTGAGCAAATTCCTTTGGTCATCTTGATTCTCTACAGCATGCTGCTCCAAAATTTCAATCAGAGCATCTTTCTCTTTTAGTAGTTGCTGTATTTGGATACACTCTACGTCGAGGGTGCGGTACTTGTTCTTCCAAGACCTTCTTTCCTTTTGAACCTTGTTGAGAGTAACCTGAAGCCTTTCAGTTTCCTTCATGAAGTACATGACAATTTCCCTCGGCGGAAGAATTCCGTAACGAGGATAAGGCATCTTTAGCTTGAGAGCTCTGGTTTGTACCCAATGGAGATAAGGCTCCACCGAGACACAGTCCAGTTTTCCCAGAGACTCTTGTCCTTTCTTATGAACATGTTTCCAAGCTTGCACTATTTCCATCTTTAGTGCTCTGTCACTTTCTCCTTCTTTGAAGAAAAAACCTTCCAGATGAACACCCAGTGGGATGTGTCTCATCGGGTATCCAAATTGACGAAGAACTAATATCGGATGATAGTTGATTCCTCCTTTAGTTCCTATGAGGGGTACGCTGGGGAAGTTTCCACAACGGTCAATGATTCTGATTCCCTCATAAATCCTATTACACCAATCTATATCAGAGTTGGTGAGAGACATGATCTTCTGCGACCAACGTAAGACACTCTTGCAATCCCAAAAAGCGGCAGACTTGGGCAAGTGAGAGATAAACCATTTGTAGAGCAAAGGTACACAACATGTGATCTCCCCTCCACTGTACAAATTTCCTAAGTGTACAGAATGATACGCATCTGCGAGCAAAGTCGGCACAGGGTTTCCAATGAGAAAAACCTTAATAGCGTTGATATCGACGAAGTTATTGATGTTGGGAAACAAAAATAACCCGTAGGTGAGCAAGATGAAGATGCTTTCAAAAGCAGTCCCGTTCCCTATACTAGCGAAGTATAGAGCTTTCTTTGTCAAGAACTGGGCTGGCAAACCTTGGATGCCACCCTTAGTGGTCATGTGAGTCCTGACCTCAGACTCGTCCAAATGAATTGCTCTTGCAATAGTCTGATTCTTTGGAATTTCTTCCAGTCCAGAAAATGGAGCTCGATCAGTGATATGTAAATCAGCCAGATGAGAATACTCCTCCAGCGTTGGTGCTAGCTGGTAATCCGGGAATGTGAAACAGTGATAAACTGGATCGTAGAACTGAATGAACGCATCCATGATTCCCTTAATCACATGGACTCTTAACAGTGGTAGCAAACCACCGTGCTTGGCTCTGAAAGCCTCTGGGTTAACGATCATCCTCGCTAACTTTCTCAAATCCCCTAGTTTTGGAACCTTGAAGGTATACTGGCAAGTTCTCCTTCTACCGAAATCCATTAGCATAATCTTTTTCTCTGATATTTGCAATCACAGTCTTAGTTTAATTTGAAAAACAGAGAAACTAGAAGAGAAGTTTTTTGAATGTTTTAATGTTTTATTAAATGAATGCATGAATGCAGCACACAAAAACATAGAAAAAACATGGGGTCAGAGGGTCGTTGTCATGAAGTCAAGGCTCTACCCATCCCCAAAGGTTTATACTAGGGTGATTTTTGTACCTGTACTCATTATCCTCAGCTCCTCCCAGGAAAGCAAAGCAACAAGCGGATCGCCAGCGAGTTGTGTGCAATCTTAGAGTAAGTGCTATTCACCGAGAATAGATCACCAGCCTCAAATGAGGGTAGTATCGCGTAACAGCTATTTCCGATAGCTTCCGCACTACAAAAGGGTTTGGCTTTTCTAGGTGTATACTCATTCTCACCACATGCGGCATCACACGCATTCCCATTAGCAGAAAAATAAACATGTATAGCAATTAGGAAAAGTAGTATATATATTTGTCCTAATCATCCTAGACTTATAAAGCTATGATTCTTAAGTTCCTGACAGAAATGGGTTCCCCGGCGGAAGCCCCAATCTGTGGTTCCCTGCCTAAGAGATGGACCAGCATAGGTCAATCTTTCTCTTCGGTAGAGTTCCCATTTTCCGTGGAAAACGGGGATGATGCCCTAAGGCAGAAAATGACTCTGGCAAGGAATCCCCAGCAGAGTTGCCATTTTACAAGGAAAACAGAAAGAAAGAAAAATAAGAGCCCCACGGTGGGCGCCACTTTTCTGTAGCGAGCGATTTTGGACGCGGTTCTTAAGCGCTGGTCGCTCTCTGCGGTTGAGCTTAAAACTACAGGTCGATTCATTTTTTATCCTATTATGAGCTGAATAAGGAAGGGAAATAGATGTCTCCAATTAACCCTGCTTGCATACTGAATTTAAACAGTGGTCTGTTAGGTTATGGATGCTATCAATGTGGGGGGGCCTTTGTATTGGTTATTCGTATTTCGCCAATACAGGTTTTCTTTCTTTCGATCTGGGCAGAAGGTTTCTGGCGGGGAACAAGGATTAGGATGTTAGGACTGGTGCTTTTGAAATACTGCTTTTGATTGACGGAGATATGGGATTTGGGTTTTTTGTTGATTGCGCTCGCTAAGATCTTTTCTTTCGATCTTATGCCTATGTATTCCCGTTTACCGAAACAGGGAAATCAGAGCGATCGTAGTTCCTCCTATTCTATGGGAGGAAATTGGTTTTTGGTGTCTTGTTCAAAGCCCAAGACATGAAGCGAAAGGTGATTTGTATCTTGTTCAAAGCCCAAGATGTGAAGCTAAAAGGTCTATTTGTGTCTTGTTTAAAGCCCAAGACATGAAGCTGAAAGACCTCGGTTTTAGAGAGAATTTGTCATCTCTAAAGAGGGGGAAGGAGAATTACTTTAACTGGGATACGCGGATCCGAGATATGCCATAATTTCCGAAGAAAGGGTTTTAGCCTGAAGGAGAAGACTTTAACTCAGTGTAGAGCAATGCCATCTTTCCTTAGGAATTTCTCATGCTAAAAGAGGGACAGTGGCATGGATGTAGATGATCCAGAGGCTTGCCGCTTATAGCGATTAGATGAAAGGGAAAGGAGTTGTTGATGTTTGTGTACTGTGAACGAGGCACAGCTTTGATGCTAAAAGGTTGATTGGATCAACCAGTGGGTTTCTTATACAAAGCCTAAGAGGAGGCTAATTTCCGCTAGGAAAATCATTATACAAAGCCTAAGAGGAGGCTAATTTCCGCTAGGAAAATCATTATACAAAGCCTAAGAGGAGGCTATTTTGTGTCTCGTACAAAGCCCGAGAGAGAGGCTAAAAGGTTTTGACCCTAGTGGGGCATATCGTTATACAAAGCCTAAGAGGAGGCTAGCAAAGAGTTGACTCAGTTGGAGAATCTTTTATACTCAGTAAGAGAGTGTTTTTGTATCTCGTACAAAGCCCGAGAGAGAGGCGAAAAAGGTTATTTTGACTCCACTGGGGAGAATTTTGGTATCTCGTACGAAGCCCGAGATGGAGGCTATTGTAACGGTTTCAGTTGAGTGACAGATCCAATATACTGATTTTAAAAGAGAAAATCAGTTCTTATATGAGTAACATTGTACACAGGGATTTAATTTGAGGATCAGGGATATTTCCATCTCTTTGAGGAAACGGGAAATCCAAAGGGTATTGAGACTATCCGAGTCTGCGGGTTTCCTTCCTATCTAACGAAGGGTGCTTGAGAATGTCTTTGAGACTCAAGGAAGTTAGACTGTCCAAGTCTAGAGTTTTATCTTTTGTACTATGCTTCGAGAAACAGTAGTAGACTCTATGAAAGGACTGTTCTATGAGGATGACTAGGTTCTGTTCCTATATCTCTAGGAGGTCGTCGGGACAATTTGTACGAAGCCCAAGAGGAGGCTGGAATCTTTTAAGAAGTCGACGGGTCCTTGTACGAAGCCCAAGAGGAGGCTATCATTCCCGGAGGAAGAGATCATTATACGAAGCCTAAGAGGAGGCTATGAATACTTCTAAGAAGCCGTAGTGTCCTTGAATAATGCCCAAGAGGAGGCCGATGCTTTTAAGAAGCTCGTGGGTCTATCATCTCCTTTCTATTAGGAGAGATAACTCTTTTAAAGATAAAAACCACTGGTAAACGTGCGAGGTTTACTATCCAGCGACTTTTAACTTTTAAAGAGGGTTCCTTAGTTAAGGTCCAAGATTATGACCGTAGTGGGTACCCAAACCCCGAGACATTCAAGGCAAGCTATCCACAAGGAATAGATCAAGTCAGGAAAGTTCGAGAATTGGGAAGAAACTCAAAGATGCCATTCACGGAGAATACATTCATCTTGGGGAGTAGAGCTTCTTGACGATTCCTAAGGAGGACAGCCGAAGAGAAGACTGTATCTGGTGCTCCTATTGGGGATCTAGGCGTCTATTTCTACGAATAAATGAAACGGCGTCACCTAGTTCTAGACGTAGTTGCCGGGGAAACTCGAAATATCTATACTATTATTTCACAGTATATATGAGTTTATGAAAGGAGACTTACAGTGAGCAGCCCCACAATACAGTTTATTATATGAAAGCAGTAAATGAAAGCGATAACCACTTACTCGGTTGTAGTGCTTCCATGCTGTTTGGTTAGTTGTTCAACAAAGAAAGATTAAAAACAACAGTATATTCAAAATCAAAGGAGAAAGTGCTTTGAAAAAGAAAGATTTGGGGCTTACAGCTCAAGGAGAGGCCCAGGGTTTTATCAGTGAGCGCACTGTTTGAATTTGTACAGAGGGACTTATACAAGTGACTGGGGCCCAAAAATGGTTTTCTGTACAAAGGGATGGATCTTACACTCTCTCAAGAGGCCCAAAAAAGGTTTAAAGAAAAGAGTGGGCTTATAACACGGGGGTAGGCCCAAATGATTTTTCGTTTAAAAATGGCGATCGCGCCGAGGTTTTCTTTTAACGCAGAGGGACTTATACAATAAGTGAGGCCCAAAATGTTTTGGTTAAAAGGGGATTGGGTCTTACACTCTAATAGAGGCCCAAAGTGTTTTGAATGGGTCTTATAGCTCAAGGAGAGGCCCAGATGATTTTTGAAAAGGCGACGATCGCGCCGTTTGTTTTTTGACGGTATCGGGACTTATACAATAAGTGAGGCCCAAAGATGATTTGGTCAAAAAAGGATTGGGCCTTACACTCTAATAGAGGCCCAAGTGTTTTGAAAATGATTTATGAGGGTTGAATTAATCCAAAACCCTAATTTATTTCCAAAAAATGTATTTAATTGAATAAAAATTCAATTAAATTGATCAAAAATTGTTTTACACATGGGAAACAAATTGTGATCTTGGATTAATGCTTCAAAAATTAAGTATTGACCTACAAAACAAATAGAAAGCATTAAAAGTTGCAAAATCATTGTGGAAATAATATTTAAAATGCCAAAAACAATCAAAATATTAATTCTTTACAAAAATATCAATTATATGAAATAAATAATATTTTTGGGATTTTTTGATAAAATAAAATATTTTAACATTTTTGTGAATTATTAAAAAAAGAATCAACTCAAAATCATTAAAACTCAGAGAGAAATTAATTTTTGAATCAATTAAACAAAATCACAAAATTCAAATATTTGAATTTGAAAAAATGGCGCCAAGAATAGGCTGAAGAACACGCGCGTGTTCTTGAATTCTCAGATTTGCATTTTCTATCCAATCTCCATGAATACGTAATCATATCATGCAATCCACATATCATTATGCTCGTCTCAACCTCACGATCATGTCTATGTACTTTAATTTCATTTAAATTAAACATACAACAAGAAATCACGAAGAAACCTCAAGAACCCTAATTTCTGCATGAAGGCTAGGATTTTTGATACACGATTCAAACAATGCAATTAATTGAGGGAAAACATTCCATGCATGATTATGAACATATGGCCAAATTATTGTGCGAGGAAATATGCATAGATTAAGAGATGACCAAGTATGTGCTTACCTCCAAGCCGTGACAGCAAGAGCAGATGTGATTTTGAGTTGGAGGTGTTACAGATGAGTGGTGATGATCTGAACAGCTTCCCTACACCCTATGGATTGTGTTTGGATGGTTGGACTTGATTGAAATTGGCTGGATCATTTTGTGGTACCTCAGCTGCACCTTGTTTGAAAATTTGAGCAACCAGCTGGTGATTTCATGAAATTGATGTTTTAGAAGTTATGTGAGTGTTTGATCAGCTCATATGTGATGTATGTGAGGTGTGTGAGTGATTGGTTTGTGCAGAATTGCTCTCAAACTCAAAACCCGATAGCTACCTTGCTAAGAAAGGCATTTTTGCCAAGAGAAATAGATTTTGAGGAAAGCATCTGTTAGATGGCTTTGGTGTACTTAAACTGACCACAATTGAGCTCTATTTATAGTAGAGCAAGTTTGTTTTGCAAGGAATAGTGCATGGCAGCTGGTAAGTAGGTTTCCTCAATGTTGGCCAATGGAAATGAAAGTCTCCTCTAGCCATTGACTAGAGGTTAGGGCACAGAGCTTTGGTCCCCTTGGTCTTGGATAAGTCTTGACTGATTTCAGATGAGAATGGCTCAGTCCATGCCACCTTGATGGTTTCATTGAATGCCTCATTCCAAATTTGAAGTCTTGTCCCTACTTTGGCAACTCTAGGTTCAACATGTTATTCCTTGTTCCTTGGACCTTAGAGGCTTGGCTCAGTGATTGTCCCCTTTAGATTCAATCCTCTGAGGTGTCCAAGTGGATTGGAGCAATTGAAATTGGCTGATTTTGGCAAATCGAGCCAAAATGCAAATTCTGCCTTGCCTTGACAGATTTCAGCAAGGCAACTTGGCAATGTTGTATCTCATGGTGTAGGTTGAATTTGGCAATGTTCTTGGCCATTTTGGAAAGCTCTTACATGATACAACAACTGTTTGAACAAGTTTAGTTTTGATCTCTTTTGATTCCAAGTGAAAAATCCCCCTACATTTGGCAAAAAGTGAAGGCAAATTCTGACTTAGTGAAAATTCACTAAGTGTTGGAAAAAGTGACATTTTCACTTTTCAGCCACTTTGATCACTCCATAACTCAAAATCCTTAATGAATTGGAATGACTTATAGTTGAAGTTTTTGTAGGTGATAATGAGGGCTACAAATCCATCTTTGGATGAGAAAAAATGGCCTTGTGGTTTAGGAGTTATGGTCCTCCAAAGTTGGTACCTTTGCCACTTTATTTTTAACTTAGAAAAATTTCTAAGTTTTATGGTTACCCCTTTTACAAGTTATCTCACTTTTCTTGATTTTTCTTGATGAATGATGATTCAAATCATACATTAACATCATTTTAGGGTTAAAAATCCATTTTGGTGAAAAATCTCAAAAAGTCAAAGTTGACTTTTGTGCACAGTTGACTTTTTATCAGATGAATTCCAAACTGTGCAATTCTTCAGGAAATCATGTCCTTGACCTAAATCAAACTTGATGGACATGTTCCATGGATGTCATAGGGTATATTCAATCATGTATTAGGGTTTGGGAGCATGTCCAGGTCAAAAGTCAAAGTTACAGTTGACTTTTCTCGTAAAACCCTAATTGTGGTGCAGATAAAGTTGAGACTTGTTCCTCAAGCTTCTTGGATCAATCCATTGTTCCAAATGGATCAATATGGTGTATTAGAGACCCTCAAATCATCTTTTGAGGTCTTGGCTCATGGTTTGTCCCAAAAGTCAACTTAGGGGTGAATTAGGTCAAGAAACCCTAATTCCTGATTTTTTATGAATACATCCCCTGAGGCAAAATTGACTTGATGCATGGGTTCATGAGGTTCCATGAAGTATATTAGGTTATGTTTTGGATCAATGGCTTGTTCCCAGATGAAAATTTCCATCTGGAGGCCCTGGTCGACCAAAACCCTAATTTGGTGACGCTGTCGATCTTGAGACTTGATCCACCTAGAAGGGAGCAGCCTTGTGCTTAATCCTTGAAGTGGGAGTCCTTTTGATCCATTGTGGATGTTTAAGAGATTAGACAAGTTGAAGATCATGTCATTTCTTGATTGATCCTTTGTCTAAGGCTCTGAGAGGGCTTGAAACCCTAGTTCTGATTGCAGTCAATGCTCAACAATTCCTTGAGGAGATTGATGAGGCATGATGATTCATCCATATTGTGATGATGATTTGCACAATGATGGGAAAATTTAGTGGTCAAAATTTGGGGTATTACACTTGCCCATTAATTTTTATTTTTCCCTCCATGGCCATATGTAGAAGGTTTGTACATGGTGCATGATTATGTAAGTTCTTGTGTGGTTTATTATGGTAAAGGGATGACATGATGAGGTGATATACGCACTGCAGCATGAATACAAGAATGCCTCGTTTTATTTGAATTGTGAAGTGGAAAAAAGCGGCACAATTGCAAGGCAAGGACATAGGCATGTCATGACATAACCATGAAGCAAAGTTTGGAGCAATGTATCTCACAATTTAATGCATCAATTCATGTGATTTTGGTGGCTATAGAAATAGGATGTTTCATAGAACAATTTTGATGTTGGAAGCAAGTTGAATCAAGGCCTTTTACATGGAGGAAAATGAGGTTGAACATGAGAATCCAAGGGCTGCCATAACCATGACCTTGACATGAGTTTTTACAATTTCACCAAGGGTGATTTTTTTTGGGTCCTTAGAAGGATGGTTCTCATTGAATTATTATCCAAATGGTATGGTTCTTGTACTCATTTTGAAAAGCATCTTCGATACTCCATCTTTCATGTTGAAGGCAAGTGAAAATGAGGTCTCAAAGGTAGTGAAAATTTGACTTGAATCTGGCCATGCACGAGCTACAAAGTTCATGAAATTTTTCTAAGTGTTTTTCGTGGTTAGACAACTTGAACATCTCATCTTCCAATGGTCATAACTCTTGATCTATAAATCCAAATGAGGAGTTCTTTACATGGTTGGAAAGGTGAGATATCATACTACAATTTTCATTTGACAAAAATTTCCAAACGAGGCTTGTATCATTCTCAAATTTGGGCTTGAAGATGGCTGAAACTTGAGAAAAACTTTCCCAAACTAGAAAGTTCTTAAGAAACTCCAATTTCCAAAAATGGCAAGTTTTCACAACTTTTGAATTTTTTTTATTCTTTGGACATTTCTTGATCAAATTCCACCCATAGACCATATTTGACACGAGGATCATGATTTTGACTTTAAAAAGTTAGGAGTTGACTTTTTCCTCTGTAAGTAGGATTATACCTAAGAATGGGGAGGGGGGTGAATTAGGTTCCTTAAAAAAATTCTGGTTTTTTGATGAACTTGAGTTTTACTTTCCTAAAGTTTCTAAGTGATGAAATGCGGAAAAATGCAGAAAGTAAAGAACACCGAGAAGTATACTGATTCCCCTCACAACCCGAGAGTAGTCCAGTCCCCTTTCAACATGAAAGAGATTTCACTAAAATGTTAGATCTTAGACAAGACTACCTAGTCTTTCTATACTAGACCCTAACACACCACCAAGAACAATCCTCTTGGATTTTACAATTTTAAAGTCCAACCAAGAATAAATCTCTTACAATGGACCTCTTGTATCCATAATCCGGATAACAAGGATTATAACACATACTATAAGAGAAACAATCCTTCTCCTTATAGTCAACACCTAAATCCAAACAATCCTTGGAACTTTAGGATTTTACAATAGTTCTGAATTTTTGATAAAACAGGAATTTGAATAAGTATGAGTGAAACAAAATTCCAATGTGAATTTCTTCCCTTTCAATATAACAATTCAGAATAAATAATTACCAAGTGCTCAAGAAACTCTTATCTGATATGAAAGTTTTATGCAGAAAAGTTTCTAAGAAATTTCAAAGTTATGCAGTAGAATTGTTATGAAAATTAGATTGAAAGAGATGAATTTGAAAGATGAAAAATTCTGATTTTATAGTGTTTATGATACCTCTAGAAATAATGACAACCTTTGGAAAATATTCATGATCAATTGAAATTGATTTGGAAAAGGTGTGATGAAAATGTGCAATGAAGAGGTGTAAAAAATTATTCAGAATTTTTCACAAAGTGCAGAAGGAAACACGTTTACCTTTTAAGGAAACAGATTTCCCTGTTTCTAACCTGTTTCTAACGTATAGAAATTTTGAAAAATAATCTAGGTGAACATGTTTACCATAATGGTAAACAGGTTTCTCTTTTGAAAAATACATTATACCATAAAGGTAAACAGGTTTACAAGAGAGGGAAACATGTTTCCTTTTGCATTTCTTTAAAAAGGATTTGGCAGAGAGGATGGAAACAGATTTCCTCAAAAAAGGAAACAAATTTCCCTAGCCAAAAATTACAAAATTTGATTAAGTTATAATCCAAATTTAGAAGTGAATCATGTAACACATTTTGCCAAACATTAGAAAGTATGAGATGAAAGTTGTGAGCACCTGATGATTATAAATAATGAATTGAAACATTGTACCTTAGCATAACCATCATATCTTAATTAGGATCAATCTTCCAACAATGAAGCTTTTCTTTACACTTTTATCACTTGAGAATGCTTGAATCTTTTCCTTCTTTTCACTTATTTGTCTTCATCAAATTATCATAAACAATGAGGCTCAACTTCACATCCTTGACCAGTTGACTTTATTTCCAATTCTCCTGATTTTCAATCAACTATCCATTTGAAACCCCTGTGAATGACAATAATAGAACACCATGGGGTCAAGTCTTGCCCAAAAAATCAAAAATAAACTGACTTTAGGCAAAACCCTAGTTTGGTCCCTAGAAGTCAGGAGAAGTTGACTGATTCTTCAAACCATAATTCCTCTAACCATGCTGTAGATTGCCTTAAACCAAGATGATTCATGTGATGAGATGATGTTAAAGACCCAAGATCCTTGCTTATGAAGGTGTCCCAACATTTTTCAATCCAAAACTCTAGTTGAGGATCAACAGCTAAGGGAGTGTGATCCTCTTTCATTCTCTTGCCAACTTCAATCACTTGATGACATGGTGAACCATATGAGGTGCCTTGAGGTATGATGAGCCTTTGTGGCTTGAGTATTTGAACATATCCTATTCTTTTTACTTTGCCCAGTCAATGATAGTGGTACCCTTGATACCATGCCTTATGAAAGCCAATGATGCATATGCAATGCTTGTTACCTAAAAGTACATGAAATGTGAAAGCATAAGCCACTAATTGGGTATAAATAAGAGGGAAAATTTTGGGGTGCTACACCAAGGCCGCCAAGCGGCCAAGGGAGGAAGACCATCCCGGTGAGGAAAGTCAACCTGACAAGAAACCAGCTCTCCTAGTACACACAATCAACCTCGACAACCGGATTTCTGAAGAAGGTGGGGAAGATAGCGGTGAAAGCACGTCAATAGGGACAGACAGCTCCTCTACATCAGCCATCATGCGTCCTATTCCAGATAGGGAGTTCGAGGTCATCACCTTCAGAGCCAACCTGAACAGAGGAGTAAAGATAGGCGCAGGGTTGCCCGAGGAGGTAAAGCAGCAGTTGAAGACATGCTTGGAGGACAACGCAGATTTGTTTGCTTGGAGCACCGCGAACATGCCCGACCTTGACCTTAAGACTGCATGCCATCAACTGACCATCAATCCAGCTGCTCGAGCCGACGCACAGCCCAGGCGTAAGTAATTCGATGAAAAGGCACAGGCTGCCGAAAAACTTGTACAAGACCTCTTAGAGGTAAAATTTATCTCGGAGGCCAGGTATACAACCTGGATGTCCAATACTGTACTTGTCAAGAAACATAATGGAAAATGGCGCATGTACATTGATTATACTGATCTCAACCAGGCTTGCCCGAAGGATCCTTCTCCTCTGCCCAACATAGATAAACTCGTAGACAATTTTGCAGGTTTCAAGCTTTTGTCCTTCATGGACGCCTATTCGGGATACAATCAAATCCCCATGGCCGAAAAGGACAAGAAATATACCGCGTTCATGACCTCGTCGGGGAACTATTACTATAACGTAATGCCCTTCGGTCTGAAAACGTTGGGGCCACACACCAGCGCATGATGAACAAAGTCTTCCGATCAGAAATCGGAGACATGCTCGAAGTATACATGGACGACATGATCGTGAAGTCCCAAGAGGAATTTGATCACACGACCCACTTGCAAAAGGTCTTCGACCAAGCGAGAAAATGCAAAATGCGTTTTAACACAGAAAAATGCACCTTCGGCGTGCGGGCAGGAAAATTCTGTGGCTTCTACCTCACCGAGAGGGGGATAGAGGCCAACCCCGACAAATGTCGGGCGTTCGCTGAATTCCCCACACCCAGGTTGAAGAAGTCCATACAGTCCCTCAACGGGATGCTCGCTTCACTTTCTCGCTTCGTGGCCAAATCTGCCCAACACGCTATTCCCTTCTTTAAACTCCTTGGAAAGGAAGCCACATTCGAATGGACAGAGGAATGCAAGCAGGCTCTGATCCACCTCAAGCGGGCCTTGTCTAAACCCCCATGTCGAATAACCAAGCCGAGTACGAGGCATTCCTCACAGGCTTACGGCTGGCCGAAGACTTGGACGCTAAGGAAGTAAAGATCTTCACTAATTTCCAGCTCGTAGCGTCCTAGGTACAAGGAGAGTATCAGGCCAAAAATGACCACCTAGTCGAGTACCTGACATTGGTGAAAGAAAGAATAACTAAGTTTGACTCGTGGGAAGTCTAGCACATCCCTCGCGAACGAAACATGTGAGCAGATGTCTTGTCGAAACTTGCTAGCACCAGAAAGAAATGCGGGAACAAATCCTTCATATAAGAGATACTCGCTCGACCAAGTATTGAGAAGACATCAGAGTTGCTCAACGTTAACGACATTGAAGACAGCAGCTGCTGGATGACCCCAGTATACAATTACCTCACACGGGAGAGTTTCCCGAGGACAACAAGGAAGCCAGCGTGACTAATCGAAGAGCCTGCTCATACGTGGATGTCGATAACAAGCTCTATCGACGGGGATTCTCCATCCCCTTCCTAAAATGCGTTGAAGAGAACAAAGTCCCTGAAGTTCTCCAGGAAATTCACAAGGGCATCAACGTACAACACTTGGGAAGGAGATCTTTGGCACGAAAGGCCCTGCGAGCAGGATACTATTGGCCGACCATGTAGCATGATGCTAAGGAGCATATCCAAAAGTGTGACCGATGCCAACGCCATGGGGACATGCACTTGGCACCCCCTAACGAGTTGAAGACTCTGTCCTCGCCATGGCCCTTCGCTGGGTGGAGGATGGATATCCTCGGTTCCTTCACAATGGGGTCTTACCAAAACAAATTTTTGATTGTGGTCGTCGATTAATTTACCAAGTGGATCGAAGCCGAAGCTCTCGCCAAGATCACAACCTTCAACATACTTCGTTTCTACAAAAGAAACGTCCTCGCACGATTTAGGGTACCCCAGGCCCTCATGACCGACAACGGAACCCAATTCACGGACAGGGAGTTCCAAGACTTCGTCGCCAAATTAGGCACGAAGAAACACTTCACTTTTGTTAAGTATCCCCATACTAATGGGCAAGCAGAGGCCGCGAACAGGGTGATCCTTCGAGGTCTCAAAAGAAGGCTAGGCGAAGCCAAAAAGAGATGGGTCGAGGAACTACACAGCGTGCTCTGGGCCTATCGAACAACCCCACACTCCACCACTGGGGAAACTCCCTTCTGATTAGCATACGAAACTGAGGCAGTGATACAGGTCGAGATCAGGGAACCTTCCAGACGAACGGAAGCTCCTCTCGACAAAGAGTTGAACGACGAGGCTCTAAGAGAAGAGCTCGACCTAGTCGAAGAGATCCGGTCTAGGACAGATCTCCGCGAAGCTTCGCTAAAACAGAAAATAACCTTACGCCACGACGCTAAAGTCATAAAGTGCGACTTCCCCATTGGCAGCTTGGTCCTATGCAGAAACTAAAAGGATTCACGCGAGGGCAAACTGGCCGCAAACTGGGAAGAACCTTACAGAGTCAAATAAAAAACAGGCACTGGAGTCTACTACCTAGAAACTTTGGACGGAGAACCATTTGCTCGACCATGGAATGCTGAAAACTCAAACAAGATTACAGTTAGGACCATCCACTAGGTCGGACTAACTGCCGACAAGATCACCCCATACGGGGAGACGGCTCGGCCACAGGATCGTGCCCCGGTGCAAGCGCAATCCTTCACCTTACAATGTCGGCCTATTTCTGCTTATGGGACAAGCAGGCTCTGTGCACAACGGGGATACCTCAATCGAGCTTCGTCGTTGCAACACCAATAAGACAGGACACCCAGCTCACGATAGGAATAGTCCAAGCCTGTGGGATTAGTACCTCGACCGAGATTATAGTCCCATCGCCGGCGAAACTGCTTCGCCTCCTCGACGAGTCTCCCAAACTATCGAGCATAACAAAAACAAGTCGAGCAAAACGTCCATACTTAGCATTCAAACGTTAAAAGCATACACAAATAAATGCAACATACACAATGCTAAACACAAGATATTTATATAAATATGGCCTGAAGGTCAGAGTAGTTAATGTTACAAAAGAGGGTTATGCCCGACAAAAGGGTTACAAACCAAATGGCACGCAGGCCAACAAAATACAAAGTACAAATTCAAATAACTAAGCTGCATCGTCGGGAACCTCTGGAGGAACCACCTCATCATTGACAACTGTTATACCCCAAATTTTGACCACTAAGATTTCCCATCATTGTGAAAATCATCATCACAATATGGATGTACCTTTGTGCCCCATCAATCTCCTCAAGGAATTGTTGAGCATTCACTACAATCAAGCTTAGGGTTTCAAGCCCTCTCTAAGTGCTTAGACAAAGGATCAATCAAGGAATGACATGATCTTTAACTTGTCTAACCTCTCAAACATCCACAATGGATCAAAAGGACTTCCACTTCAAGGATTAAGCACAAGATTGCTCCCTTCTAGGTGGATCAAGTCTCAAGATCGCCGGTATCACCAAATTAGGGTTTTGGTCGACCAGAGCCGCTAGATGAAAAATTTCATCTGGACACAAGCCAAAGATCCAAAACACAACCTAATGTACTCCATGGGACCTCATGGACCCATTCATCAAGTCAATTTCGCCTCAGGGGATGCATACATAAAAAATCAGGAATTAGGGTTTCTTGACCTAATTCACCCCTAAGTTGACTTTTGGGACAAATCATGAACCAAGACCTCAAGAGAGGGTTTGAGGGTCTCTAATGAACTATATTGATCTATTTGGAACAATGGATTAATCCAAGAAGCTTGAGCAACAAGTCTCAATTTCATCTGCACCATAATTAGGGTTTCGCGAGAAAAGTCAACTGTAACTTTGACTTTTAACCAGGACATGCTCCCAAACCCTAGGACATGCCTCAATATACCCTATGACACCCATGGAACATGTCCATCAAGTTTGATTTAGGTCAAGGACATGATTTCCTGAAGAATTGCACAGTTTGGAATTCATCTGATAAAAAGTCAACTGTGCACAAAAGTCAACTTTGACTTTTTGAGATTTTTCACCAAAATGGATTTTTAACCCTAAAATGATGTTAATGTATGATTTGAATCATCATTCATCAAGAAAAATTAAGAAAAGTGGGATAACTTGTAAAAGGGGTAACCATAAAAACTTAGAAAATTTTCTAAGTTAAAAATAAAGTGACAAGGGTACCAACTTTGGAGGATCATAACTCCTAAACCACAAAGCCATTTTTCCTCATCCAAAGATGGATTTGTAGCCCTCATTACCCTCTACAAAAACTTCAACTAGACCTAAGTCCAATTCATTAAGGATTTTGAGTTATGGAGTGATCAAAATGGCTGAAAAATGAAAATGTCACTTTTTCCATCACTTAGTGGAATTTTCACTAAGTCAGAATCTACCTTCACTTTTTGCCAAATGTAGGGGGGTTTTTCACTTGGATTCAAAAGAGATCAAAACCAAACATGTTCAAACAGTTGTTGTATCATGTAAGGGCTTTCCAAAATGGCCAAGAACATTGCCAAATTCCATTTGGGCTATGAGTTATGACATTGTCAAATGGCCTTGTTGAATTCTGTCAAGGCAAGGCAGAATTTGCAATTTTGCTCGATTTGCCAAAATTGTGCAAATCCAAACACTCCTATCCACTTGGACACCTCAGAGGATTGAATCTAAAGGGGACAATCACTGAGCCAAGCCTCCAAAGTCTTTGGAACAAGAAATAGCATGTTGAACCTAGAATGGCCAAAATAGGGACAAGACTCCGAATTTGGATTGAAGCATTCAATGAAAGCATCAAGGTGGCATGGACTGAGCCATTCTCATCTGAAATCAGTCAAGACTTATCCAAGACCAAGGGAACCAAAGCTCTATGCCCTAACCTCTAGTCAATGGCTAGAGGAGACTTGGATTTTCATTTGCCAACATTGGCCAAACCTACTTATCAATTGCCATTCACTATTCCTTGCAAAACAAACTTGCTCTATGATAAATAGAGCTCAATTGTGATCAGTTTGAGTACACCAAATCCATCTAAGAGATGCTTTCCTCAAAATCTCTTTCTCTTGGCAAAAATGCCTTTCTTAGCAAGGTAGCTATCGGGTTTTGAGTTTGAGAGCTTTTCCAATCAAACCAATCACTCACACACCTCACATACATCATATAGAAGTGATACAAACACTCACATAACACCTGGAACACAGATTTCACAAAATCACTAGCCAATTGCTCAAGTTCTTGACAGTTTTGCAGTTGAGGTGCCATCTTCAACTCCAAACCATTTCAATCCATTCCAAGCACTCAGACACATCACTTGGCACCTAGGGAAGCTATCCACATCATTGGAACCTAGCTGTAACACCTCCAACACAAATCATGATCACCAGCTGCAAGTCGTAAGCAGGAGCTCTTCTAACTCTATAATCCATGCAATTTTTGCTGCACAATAATTTGGCCATATGTTCATAATCATGCATGGAATGTTTTCCCTCAATTAATTGCATGGTTTGAATCGTGTATCAAAAATCCTAGCCTTCATGCAGAAATTAGGGTTCTTGAGGATTTTTCATGGTTTCTTGTTATATGTTTAATTTAAATGAAATTAATGGACATAGACATGATCGTGAGGTTGAGACGAGCATAATGATATGTGGATTGCATGTTATAATCAAGTATTTAGGGAGATTGGATAGAAAATGCAAATCTGAGAATCTCAGAACACGCGCGTGTTCTTCAGCTTGTTCTTGGCGCCATTTTTAGAAATTTGAATATTTGAATTTTGTGATTTTATTTAATTGATTCAAAAATTAATTTCTCTCTGAGTTTTAATGATTTTGAGTTGATTCTTTTTTTAATAATTCACAAAAATGTTAAAATATTTTATTTTATAAAAAAATCCCAAAAATATTATTTATTTCATATAATTGATATTTTTGCAAAGAATTAATATTTTAATTGTTTTTGACATTTTAAATATTTTTTCCACATTGATTTTGCAACTTTTAATGCTTTCTAATTATTTTGTAGGTCAATACTTAATTTTTGAAGCATTAATCCAAGATCACAATTTGTTTTTCATATGTTAAATAATTTTGATCATTTTAATTGAATTTTTATTTAATTAAATACATTTTTGAAAACAAATTAGGGTTTTTGGATTAATTCAACCCTCATAAATCATTTTCAAAACACTTTGGGCCTCTATTAGAGTGTAAGACCCAACCCACTTTGTACAGATAACATTTTTGGGTCTCACTTATTGTATAAGTCCCTCTGTACATTTTCAAATAAACGGCACGATCATCGCCTATTGAAAAATAACCTTGGGCCTCTCCTTGAGCTATAAGACCCATTCAAAACACTTTGGGCCTCTATTAGAGTGTAAGACCCAACCCCCTTTTAACCAAACCATTTTGGGCCTCACTTATTGTATAAGTCCCTCTGCGTTAAAAGAAAACCTCGGCGCGATCGCCATTTTTAAACGAAAAATCATCTGGGCCTACCCTCGTGTTATAAGCCCCACTCTTTTTCTTTAAACTTTTTGGGCCTCTTGAGAGAGTGTAAGACCCATCCCTTTGTACAGAAAACCTTTTCGGGCCTCAGTCGCTTGTATAAGTCCCTCTGTACAAATTCAACAGTGCGCTCACTGATAAAACCCTGGGCCTCTCCTTGAGCTGTAAGCCCCAAATCTTTCTTTTTCAAAGCACTTTCTCCTTTGATTTTAAATATACTGTTGTTTTTAATCTTTCTTTGTTGAACAACTAACCAAACAGCATGGAAGCTCTACAACCGAGTAAGTGGTTATCGCTTTCATTTACCGCTTTCATATACATATAACTGTATTGTGGGGCTGTTTCACTGTAAGTCTTCTTTCATAAACTCATATCAACTGTGTAATAATAGTATAGATATTTAGAGTTTCCCCGGCAACTACGTCTAGAACTAGGTGACGTCGTTTCGTTTATTCGTAGAAATAGACAACTAGATCCCCAATAGGATCACCAGATACAGTCTTCTCTTCGGCTGTCCTCATTAGGAATTGTCAAGAAACTCTACTCCCAGAGATGAATGTATTCTCCGTGAATGGCATCTTTGAGTTTCTTCCAAATTCTCAAACTTTCCTGACTTTGATCTATTCTCGGTGAATAGCATTACCTTGAATTTCTCGGGGTTTGGGGACCCACGGGCTTCTTAAAAGCATCGGCCTCCTCTTGGGCATCGTACAAGGACCCACAGGCTTCCTAAAAGCAATCCCGCCTCCTCTTAGGCTTAGTACAAGGACCCTACGGCTTCTTAGAAGTATTCACAGCCTCCTCTTAGGCTTCGTATAATGATCTCTTCCTTCGGGAATGATAGCCTCCTCTTGGGCTTCGTACAAGGACCCGTCGGCTTCTTAAAAGTTTCCAGCCTCCTCTTGGGCTTCGTATAAATTGTCCAGACGACCTCCTAGAGGTATAAGAACAGAACTTAATCATCTGCATAGAACAGTCCTTTCATAGAGTCTACTACTGTTTCTCAAAACATAATACAAAGATGAAACTCTAGACTTGGACAGTCTAACTTCCTTGAGTCTCAAAGATATTCTCAAGTGACCCCTTCGTTAAATAGGAAGAAAACTCGTAGACTCAGACAGTCTCAATCCCCTTTGGATTTCCCACTTCCTTAAAGAACAGGAAATAACCCTGATCCTCGAATCAAAAATCCCTGAGTACAGTGTTGCTCATATAAGAACTGATTTTCTCTTTTAAAATCAGTATACTGGACCTGTCACTCAACTGAAACAGCTTCTAGCCTCCTCTTGGGCTTTGTACAAATGATTCTCCCCAGCGGAGCTAACAATTTTAGCCTCCATCTCGGGCTTTATACGAGATACTAAAAGACTCCCTCATCGAGTCAATCACCATCTTCAGCCTCTATCTCGGGCCTTGTACGAGATACAAAAAACTCCCTTGTTGAGTCAAATAGCCTCCATCTCGGGCTTTATACGAGATACCAAAAGATTCCGTCGTTGAGTCAAAATAGCGTTTAGCCTCTCTCTCGGGCTTTGTACGAGACACATAATAGCCTCCTCTTAGGCTTTGTATAAGAAAACCACTGGTTGATCCAATTAACCTTTTAGCATCAAAGTTGTGCCTCGTTCACAGTACACAAACATCAACAACTCCTTCCCCTCCATCTAACTGCTGTAAGCGGCAAGCTTCTGGATCATCTACATCCATGCCACTGTCCCTCTTTTAGCATGAGAAATTCCTAAGGAAAGATAGCATTGCTCTACACTGAGTTAAAGTCTTCTCCTTCAGGTTGGAACTCCCCTATAAAGGAAATTATGGCATTATCAGATTCACACATCCCGGTTAAAGTAATTCTCCTTTATAAAATAGTTGTGACATACTACCCCCTCTTTAGAGATGACAAATTCTCTCTAAAGTCAAACCCTTTTAGCTTCACATCTTGGGCTTTGAACAAGATACAAATAGACTCTTTAGCTTCACATCTTGAGCTTTGAACAAGATACAAATCACCTTTCGCTTCACGTCTTGGGCTTTGAACAAGACACCAAAAACAACCATTTCCTCCCATAGAATAGGAGGAACTATGAACGCTCTGATTTCCCTGTTTCGGTAAACGGGAATACGTAGGCATAAGATTGAAAGAAAAATCTTAGCGAGCACATTAAACAAAAACCCAAAATCACATATCAAAAGCAGTAATTCAAAAACATCAGTCCTAACATCCTAATCCTTGTTCCCCGCCAAAAACTTTCTGTCTAGGTAAAAATAAATAAAACCGTATTGGCGAAAATACAAATAACCAGTACAAAGGCCCCCCCACATTGATAGCATCCGTAACCTAACAGACCGCTGTTTAAACTCAGTATGCAAAGCAGGGTTAATTGGAGACATCTATTTCCCTCCCTTCATCAGATTTAATAGGATAAAAAATGAATCGACCTGTAGTTTAAGCTCAAACCGCAGAGAGCGACCAGCGCTTAAGAACCGCGTCCAAAATCGCTCGCTACAACAACCATGTTGATAACGCTCATTCCCTCGGTCAGCAGCTGGAAATCGGAGTTGAGAGCTTTCATCTGCTCTACAACAGCGTTGAAACTAAACTCAACTGCCCCTAAGTTATCTTGTTCGAGGATGTGGATCCTCTCGATCAGGTCCCTCCGTGTCTTCAGAGCCTTTTCATCATCGGTCTCATCCTGATCAACTGTCGATGAACCCTCCAGCTCGGTTATCTTCGCCTTTAGACCGACATTCTCTTTGTTTACCTTTGTCACTTCCCCCTTCATCTGGGTTACTTCCTTCTGGAGTTCGATCTTGGACTCCAGGTTGCCTTGAAGCTTTGTCAGCTTGTTGTGAATCTCCACGTTTTCCAACTCCATGTCGACGATCTTTACTTGTGCCCTCTTGAGGTTCGCGAGAGGAACTGTCTCCGCATCCCCACGGGCCAGCGCTGCCTCAAGCACCCGCATAACAGCGGCCGCGTTCTGACAGAGAAACTTCCTCCTCACCTTAGGGTCGGCGGACAGGATGGCCAACTCCTCAAGTTCTGGAACCGCAACAGAGCTTTCCCCGTTAAATATTCTTCCCTGGAGATAGCATGGAGGCAGTACAACTTTA
Organism: Lathyrus tuberosus; assembly: GCA_022829125.1. Lineage (NCBI taxonomy): Eukaryota > Viridiplantae > Streptophyta > Magnoliopsida > Fabales > Fabaceae > Lathyrus > Lathyrus tuberosus. Next base: position 4,403,094 of record JALAZF010000111.1, on the reverse strand, counting down.
CCCCCGACGAAACCGCTCGAACCACCAGCTGGGGAAGAGCCAACATCATCTCGCTTCCTTTAGTGTGTGCTGTCCGGAGTAGGAGGGTTCGAAGTGGTCCCTGAGATGGAGACGGTGCCGCCCACAAACTTTTCTAGCGTTACTTGCTGCTTGGCAGCACCAGCCTTCGGCAATTGCCCCTTCTTCAAATTCTTGGTCGCAGCGGACCTCATCAGACGCTCCCTGATGTCCGCCATTTTCCCTATAAATTTAAAAGAGGGGGTTAGCACATTGGACAAGAATTAAAAATACGAGCAAAGAAGTAATCTATACCGAGGAGCTCAAACGCAACATCATCATTTTCGCATTCAAGGAGGGCCCGAGAATTAATGTAACAAGCCGCCCGAGCAGGCTCTCCATTCTCCCCGGGCAACTCTTTGCCATCCCTGTCCACCACAAAGGCATGGCTAAAACTCTCCACATAGGCATCCAATGCCCGGTAAGATTCCTTGTCCCCGTCACTGAGCTGTTCGTGCTTAACAAGGAATTGGTCAGTCCTATATCTAAAATGGGCATATACCCATTCCAACAGGATTTTTGACACCGCCTTCACAACTTATCGAGCATCAACTTCCACGCCTCCAGGGTAGAAATGGCCTCTTAGCCGCCTCAGAGACAGGTTTCACAACCAAGAACCTGTCCTTGAAGTTTCGGACAGATTCCGAATACGGCCAGAAGAGCCTGCTCTGCTGCTTGAAAGACACCCAGCTTTGCTTCGGGTCCGCTGTGCTCCTTTGGATTTGAAAAATGCAGAAGAAAAGTTCCGTGGTCGCGCCGACTTACAGATAACGGCAAACCAACTCAAAGGCCCTGATAAACGCCAGTGCGTTCGGATGAAGTTGAGTAGGGCACAGTTTTAAATGGCAGAAGATGGCCTCTTGAAAATTGGTGAAGGGAAGGTGGTACCGCGCCTCCACAAAGGCAAATTTATACATGGGGAATCGCATCCCCGGATATACCGAACATATCCGGTCGGCCTTGGTGGGGCAAATGGCCCTCCAATATACGGGCGCATCTTCTGCCCGGTCTTCAAGGTAGGGAAATCCACAAGCTTCTTCTTCAGTAAAGGTCGATCTCGTCGACAACGGCTCTTGGGCGATCCATTTAATGTCCCCCTCAGCCATTCGGACATTCGCATGCTCAACAGGCTGCTCAGCTTCCCCGTTAGCAGCCCCAGCGTCGGGGACGACTCCCTCGTGTCCATCGGCCATTTCACCTGAAAAGCAGAGGAATAAAAAGTGAATTCGACGACAAAGATCAAATTTACCCTTCCACCACTAATTAAGTGAAAGGGCGAGGAATAAGTCGAGGAAAACCTCGAGCCCTAGTCGACCACGATGGGACACGACAACTTTGTTCTCCGTATACAACGGGGACAAGTCTCCACGACTCTACGAGAAGACTCCGCGAGGGCGCTTCCTCGACAAAATAAACTTGTCACGAAAGTCAACTTTCGCGTCGAACAAGCCTAATGCCTGACTACAAACTCAAAGTTAATCCTAACCGAAATCTAGGAAGATCTACACAATCCTATGCCATATTCATAGGCATTCATCCCATGTTCTTCATGTTCTTCATGAATTATCCAGAAATTCATATGTTCATCGAAGAACACATGAACATTCAACCGAAAAGTGCAAAAATCACCGGAAAACTCATGAAAATTTCCAGAAAATGAAGAACACCATAGAAATAACGAAGAGAGATGAAGAACTTACTTGGTAATGTCGTACCTCAAAAAATACGATCCTCGCGATGGACGCGGAAAAAACTGTTCGAAACAGAGTCGCCACCGAACTTTATTTATCCCAAATGAGGGAAAGGAAATATCGATAAAACCTTTAAAGGATAAGAAAATGGTCATCACAACCAAATTCGGGTTCGAGAGTCGGTTACGCAAGAGGGAAGGTATTAGCACCCTCTACGTCCGTTGTACTCAATGGGAACCTCTTGATTCGATTCGTGAGAAAGTTAGCTAGGTTTGTTTGTTATCTTCTAAGGTAAAAGGGCTCGTTTTTAAAAGGGAAAAAGGGTGGTTTTATTATTAGGGTGCTCAGCAAAGATTGAGAACCCTTGTGCCTACGTATTCCCTCGTGCAATGGGAAAGTCAGAGCATTCGTAGTTCGTGGGACTACAGTTGTTTGGTTAGTGTTTTTATATAGGCGCCAATTGTCCACACACGAGTAAGAGAACTCGCACCCAAACAATTGAGGAAAAAGGTCAAAGACTTGGCCCCCCTCACATCACCTTTTAGAAAGTTGTTTAAATATATGATTAAGTGTATTAAAGAGTTTGATTAAGAAAAGAGGATTTGATTTGTATGTGTTTTAGGGTTTCGATCGCACGGGGGCGAGAAAAATAGTTTTAGATGTTTTAGAGGTGACAATTGTTCACACACGAGTAAGAGAACTCGCACCCAAACAATTGAGGAGAAGGATCGAAGACTCGATCACCCTCACTTCACCTTTAGTAGAAATGTGTTTAGATAGGGATTAAATGTTTTAATGATTGCTTGGAAAGCAGTTTGAATGTTGTCGAGTTACAAGTGTTTTAGAGGCGTCAATTGTCCACACACGAGTAAGAAAACTCGCACCCAAACAATTGAGGAGAAAGACCAAAGACTTAACCCCCCCTCCTTTTCACCTTTCAAGAAATAGTGTTTAAGTATAGTTAAATGTATTGGTTTGATTTGTAAAATGCTCGATGGATCGAGGTTTGAATTTGCGTACGAAATGGTTGAGAACTAATGGAAAGGAGGTCCTAATGGTTCAAGGTAAGGTCGATTGCGAGGCAAAAGCACTCGACTTACAAGTTAGGTAAAGGGACTTGATATATGGATCAAGTGAATGCTTGAGGATGAATTGTTATTAATTGAATTTGTTTTGAAAAAGGCTTGACGTTGGATCAAGCTCGTTTATTCTTGTAAAAAAGGGTTGATTTTAATCTTATGGGGAGAGGGATACATTTGCTCAATGGGGATAATCAAGCCATAATTAAAGTAAGACAGTCACGCATATGCATGCAAACAAGGGTGTAAAATGTGCAACAAGTATCGTTGTATAAAGCCCAAGAGGAGGCTATGTGAGGTTGATTGCGATCGTGAAAACAATCGACTTACAAGGTATTGAAAAGGGCTTGACATTAAGTCAAGGTATTAGTTTGAAAAGAGTTTTTGGTTTGGACAAGCATATAATGAATGACATAGATAATCAAGGCATGATAATAATTCACATGAGAAAAAGGTAAACATCACATAAAATGGGGGAGATAATATAATCAAACATGTTAGTGAAGTTAGCATCCTAAATCTAAGGTTAATCTAAAGAGGGAAATTCTAAACTAACTTGTTTTTAGATTTTTTAGAATGAAAAGAAAACTCAAATAATTAATTAAACTAAACTAAAATATTTAATAAAATTAACTACTAAAGTTAATTATTATTAAATAAAATGGTTTAATAGAATTAATTGGAAATTGATTTATGAAAAAGAATTTTAGAAATTAATAAAAAAAAATATTTTTGGATTTTAGAATTAGAGAAGTTGAGTTAAAATAATTAATTAAATTAAAATCAAATATTTAATAAAACTAATTATTAAATTAACTAGTTAATATTAAATAAATAATTTTAATAAAATTTGTAAAAAGAAATAAGGTTAAGGAAAACAAATGGGCTAGCAACAACATCAGAAATTGGGAGTGCGAACAGAAAAAAGTACCTTAAGCCCACCTCAGAATGAGCCCACACGTTGGGGCTCACCATGAACCTTCAGCAGATACGGGGCGTTGGATCGAGGAAAGAGTCAATCCTTGACTCTTATCAATGGTTCAAAACGCATGTGCACCGTGGGAAAACCAGGGGTACGCGCATAGGATCACGAGGAGGGAGTCAATGCTGATGACATTTGTCATAGGGAGGGACAAGTGTCATCCTCCCGTTGCACCACCCATCCATGTCAGTGGGGAACATAAACAAAGGAAAGGGGGAAAATGAGATCATTTCTTCTGATCTTCTCTCTCTCTAAACCTAGCTCTCTCTCCCCTCTTCTCTGCACGTTCTCATCGAAGACCTAAACACGGCCGGGGAAGCGGCGGCGCACGGTGGCCGCCACCGTCTTCTCCGGCGACAAACCCACCAAACCTTAAACTATAAACACAAACCCTACCTCAATTTTCCCCCTCATTTCAAATATGAAAGTAATTTTCACAAACGACTGATCAAAAGCTCAAATCGGGACTAAACGTAGATAAACCCTAATCTCTGAAGCAAGCCAGAAGCCCTCAAACAATACAAAATCAAGAAATGGAGCGCAGATTAAAGATAAGCAAGGTTTTGCAAGAGTACCTCTTGAAGAGCTTCGTCTGAATGCGTCTCCGATCGTCTCAGGTAACTTCAACTGCTACTATATCCTCTATAGCTTGAACTTCTTTTTCTATTTCTCTTTCGAATCTTTCTGTCCACGATTTCGTTTCTGGAAGGATCTTTAGCTCTGGTTCAATTGAGTCTCAGTGTGAGACTCCAAGAGCTTTTCTTTAATCTGAGCTCTTTTTTTAAATGAGGTTTTGTGAATGTCTTTTTTCCTCCTTGTATTTCATTCTGAACTTTTTCTCTTTTGTTGTTGTTTGACGATGAAAACAGGGCTCGGTTTGGGAGAAGTTTGGATGAAGATGGTTGTGAGGAATATTTTATGGTGGATCGAAGTGAGATGAGGGAGGCGAGAGTTGTTGGCAAGGTGAGTTTTTTTTTCACAGAGGATTCTCTTCTCTCTTTTCGTATCTTTATTTTTTCTCTGTTTTTGAAAATTTTCTTTCAAATGTTTTTTTCTTTCTTTATCTTTTCAAATCCCCCCTTTTATCATGGTTTTTCACTCCTCTCTAAATATCTTCTCCTCTTTTTTTGAATTTTTTCTGTTGCACTATCGTGCTGTCTCTTTCTCAATGCAGGTTATGTTGGTTGGAGCAGCGTGATGTTGATGTTGCTTGTAGGTCATTTGCTTCGTAGGTTTTTGTTGGTTTGTGGTAGCAGTGTGATGTTACACACAATGGCAAGCTGTGGTTTTGTCCTTACTTGAATTGGTGCGAAAGTTTAGCAATTTGGGTGATAAGGTTATGGTACGGTTTTGTGGTAGGCTGTGTATGATTTGAAATTGTGTGTAGAGGTTTTGTTTGTTGCAAGTGTCTTGTTGCTTTCTCTGTACAATTATGCAGGTTTTAGAGCAGGCATGGTACGATAGCCGCAGAAGTTTGGCATGTTGTATGTTGAAAAATCGCCTTCACGTTGCGCATTGGTGTGGGATGGTTGCTGTTGTGAAAAGCTTGTAGTGAATCAACTTTCTTCTTCTTCTTTTTTTGACAAATTGGTTTGTAATAGGAAATGTGGTTGGGCTTTTTATCAAATGGGCTTTTAAAAAAGAATATGGAATTTTGTAACTTTGTGGTTTCATGAACTAGACAGGAATAATGAATTATGTTGATGTTGTTACAATAATGCACATGGCCTTGGCATTAGTCTAGCCCACTGTTAGTGATATCACTTGTCAAAACTTCATGAAGCTTGGAACATTTCTAGTATGGCGTGAAATAGCAAGAACTGTATTTACATCCTTTAACTATGGCTTGAGCACTTGAAGAGAATGAAGCTTGAACACCAACATGTTACGTCTTATAAAATTGTATAATCATAATCCATAACCATTTGCAATCATAGCTTGCCACAAAGTTAATCTTAAGACCAACCATAGCTTGAAACAACTTGACAAATCTTTGCCCAAGCTTAGCTTGTTTTACACATGACTTTTGTATCAATATCGAAAACATGGTCCAAAGTGACTTGAAATAAGACTTGATATCATTTAGAAATATGATTCAAACCCCATTTAAACCAATTGATTATGCCCTGAAGTGAATCCATTATATAACTTAGACTATTGGCCATGTTTTGACAAATTAAGCATGAGGGTGAGGGCACATGTTTCATTTATCTCCACCTGAAATCAAACTCCCTTGCTCACACAAGTCCTCCATGATCATCTGGAGCAAGACCATGAATCCACACCAATACTTAGCATAAAAGAATGAGAGGGTAGGACAAATTTTGGGTATGACAGATGCCCTTATCTAATTGCCTTGAACCCGAGAGAATGAACTGCTGTATAGCATTTATTTTAAGGGTAGAAGTCAATTAGATACAAGAAGACCCCAAAATTTGTCCGACAAATGGTAAAGTGCCATGGAGTAAGAGTTAACAGAATGAAGTAGCGAGGTTCAAACTGAACAAAATAAATTGAGGCCCTTTGGGTGATCGAAGCATCACCTTATCCATTAAGGTTCTCCAATGATACCAAAGTAGTATTTTTGAAAGCAGAAGATTCTCTGAGTCGTCGAAGCAGTCCCTTATCCATTAAAGTTCCCCCGATGATACCAAAGCAGTATCTCTGAAGGCAGAGACGATTCTCTGGGTCGTCGAAGCAGTCCCTTATCCGTTAAGGTTCCCCGATGATACCAAAGCATTATGTCTGTGGTAAATTTGCTAGGGTATAGTTGAGCAAGATTCCTGTCAGAGGAAAAGTGTTAGCTCTGCAGGGGAAAACTCATAAGAAACTTTCTAGGATAACCTCTGCTTGGGGAGCAATAAAAGCAACAGCTGCTGGGATTATCATTATCAACTGCCTAGTTGAAGAATGACTTGTTGGGGAATAGAATTCCTTGAGCACGTGCGGGGTATCTTCTAGAAGAGTACTGCCGACTTCGAAGGAGGACTAGTCAAGACTTGCGAACTGATCCTGGATCCTGTTATGCTATGTTGATGGGGATGGGTATGCCATGCATTGCATGATGCACTGAAACACACACTAAGATGCAACTGCTGGGGAATCTAATGCACGTATGAATGCATAAAACTAGTATATTAATGCTTGGTATGATAGGACATGATGTTATGCTTGCATGTCATGCACATGACGATGCAAATGATCGGACGTGCTGGGGATAAGTTTCCTTGTCGAGGGTATCACCAGGGATTGGATTAGGTAATTGCCAAATGAAATTGGACTTTAGTAAAACTTCCAGACTAAAACTAGATTGGAGGATAGATTACCAGACGAGAACTGGTGAGAAAAGGGTATTCGCCGGACGAGAACTAGGCCTAAAAATGATTTGCCAGACGGGAACATGACCTTTTAATGGTTTTCCAGACGAGAACTGGGCCTTAAAGTGATTTTCCAGACGGGAACTGGACCTTTAAAAATTTGCCAGACGGGAACTAGACCTTAAAATGGATTGCCAGACGAGAACTGGACCTTGAAATGGATTTCCAGACGAGAACGGAACCTTAGAATGGATTGCCAGACGTGAAGTGGACCTTAAAATAATTTGCCAGACGAGAACTGGACCTTAAAATAATTTTCTAGACGAGAACTGGACCTTAAAATGTTTTGCCAAACGAGAACTGGACCTTAAAAGATTTACCAGACGAGAACTGGACCTTAAAATGATTTGCCAGACGGGAACTAGACCTTTTAATGGTTTACCAGACGAGAACTGGGCCTTAAAGTGATTTGTCAGACGGGAACTGGACCTTTAAAAATTTGCCAGATGAGAACTGGACCTTAAAGTGATTTGCCAGACGAGAACTAGACCTTAAAATGATTTGCCAGACGGGAACGGGGAACTGGACCTTAAAATGATTTGCCAGACGGGAACTGGACCTTGGATTGCCAAGCTAAGTTGGATTTTTGGGTTGCCAAGCTAAGTTGGACTTTGGGTTGCCAAGCTAAGTTGGACTTTGGTGTCAAGTCTTGCGATACCAGGCTTTGAGACGTCAAATCTTGTTGGAAGGTTAGGCTTAAGGTATGATGCACACGTCTATGCAATGAGCGAAGCGAAATGACTAATGCATATGAGTGATTTATGCAATGATATGAAGGTTTCCCAAGATGCCCCAAGAGAGGATAATGGATGGATAGGTTCCTACGCAGCGAGGTTTCATGTCAGAAGGAAGGCAAAAGGTTATTTGTGGGGTGATAGCATGATTCCCCGACACTTGTCTTGAACTCAAAGGTCACTTGACGGTGTTCGCATGAGCAGATTGAAAGCAACAAAGAGATTTGCCCTTGTGTGGCTCATCCTTCCCTAGTCTGGGTCTATGAAGAATTTCTCCTTGTCAGGAAATTGGAAACAACTGTACCATGAGATGATCTCGAGATGGCTTGCCCTAGAATTCCAAGTCGTGAAAGGATTTGTCCTTAAAAGGAAGTTGGAAGCAGATGTACCATGAGACGAACTCGAGATGGCTTGCCACAGAATTCCAAGTCGTGAAAGGATTTGTCCTTAAAAGGAAGTTGGAAGCAGTTGTACCATGAGATGAACTCGAGATGGTTTGCCTCACAACTTCAAGTCGTAAAAGGGTTTGTCTTTGAACAGAAAAATTCAGAAGCAGATGTACCATGAGATGAACTCGAGATGGCTTGCCCCAGAATTCCAAGTCATGAAAGGATTCTTCCTTCATTGAATGACTGTTGAAGTCTTTGGCTTCAAAGTAACCTTGAGGTAGCTTGCCCCAGAATGAGCGTTGGAGCGACTTAACTTGTTTTGATTGAACATTGGAGGGATTTTCCTTTAATCAAAAGAACCTCTGGGTGGCCTGCCCCTGGTTGGTAGAGTCTTGAGATGATTCACCATGTTCAACGTGTTCTTGAATGATTTGCCCCATAATCAACTAATGCTTCGGGGACTTGCTTTATACTGACTGGTTCCATAATCATTGGATGTCAATGCCCCTATTCCATAGGGTTATGAGGTGTTGTTAGTTCAAATCAACTTTGTTGAATGATTTAGCTCTCTTTGATTGTTCCTTGTTGGAATTTCCTTGATGCCAAGTACTGACTTGCAGTTAAAACTGTTCGTTCACAAATGGTAATTTTAATGTGATGCCCATGCAAGTTTTTTTTTAAAATCAATCATTATTGAAGTGATGTGACAATGTTGATTTAGCTGATGTATGAAAGATATAGCAAGAATATGACACCAAAACAAGTGATTAGCAAATTTGTAGGAGTCAGTTTACGCAACCTTGCTGTAGTATGCTTTCAGAATAAACCCTGCCTCAATTAGGTCTTTTAAGGGTTATAATGTGGTCTGGTTCACGGTTATAGAAACAAAGGATATAAGGCCCAAGATCTGTTTTGTACCCACCCTTTCTTCGTGATGTTCTCCAGTCCTATGTTCAGTTAAATCTGCACATGTTTGTATTACAAAAGGGTTGACGGTTCAAGGTATGCTTGAAATGGCAGTCACCTTTATTTTGTTTTTGATGAATGTCAGTGACCTCTTGGATTTTGACATGGTGGTCACTGGACTTTATTTTGTTTTTGTTGTGGATTTAAGGGCCTCTTTTGATTTTTATTTTTGACCCCTAATTTTGCATGGACTGATTTTGTTTTTTCAAGTCCAACGGGATTACCCTGATTTTTGCCTAAGTCACCTCTTGAGGTGTTCGACTTAGCGGGCTTTTTATTCTTTTTCTTTTGCTTTGTTTTGAAAAAGCTTGTGACTGCCAAGTTATTGGCCATTGAGGAAAAATGCCATAGCTTTTGCATGACCCCTTCAACACGCCAGGATGTGTGTGAAGAGCAACATATAATTGATCCTTAGACAAGATGTTTCATCTTGTAATGCGAATGCGTCGTCGGATTAACTGAACAACTACCCATGCCCCAGGTTAAGCATAAGGGTTTTTAAATCCGAAGGAAACTCCTACTTCTAGGCTCGAAGTGGTTAACTAGGGACTAACTCCTTATCTCTCCAGTGTTTGGGGATTTGAAACAATGCCTGTACATCCTTGGCAGGATTCCATCCGAAAGCGTACCATCAGCAATTATGGGTACTTCATTTTCGTCATCCTCCCTCCAATCTTTGCTAAACAAAAGTTTGATAAAGAGAGTGGACAAGAAGTATATGGAAGAATTTTGTTGTTTTTGTTTTTTGTATTTTTATTTTTTATATATAAGTGAAGAAAAATGAGCGAATGCGACATGATTAATTCAGAAAATGCATGATCACATCATTAATATTACCATTCAAAACAACAATATTCAAAAACAAGTAGCATTTAACATAACGAAATTACAAATGCAAATGATAAATGTCCAATGGTTGCCAGTATCTAAGGAAGTCTTCCTATCTGAACCATTGGCTTTAGGGGATGCCTCTTGAAGTCTTGGAACTCATTTGGGCGAGAAGCTGACGTGCACAACCAAGTTTCCTTCTGGAAATGATATATGTTTGTTGTCAATCAACTGTTGCACCTTGGCTTGAAAAGCTTTGCAATCTTCAGTTGAATGCCCATGGATCCAGCATGATATTCACAATGTGCATTGGGATCGTATCCAAGCGGGTATGGTTTTGGCAATGGCTTGATAGCTTTGGGCTCTACGAGTGAGTTTCGGACCAGATGCGGCAAAAGTTGACTGTACGACATAGGAACTAGGTGGAGAGGAGCAGTCCTTCTTTCCAAATTGTTTCGAGGCCTATGCTGATTCTGATTATGATTCTAATATCCTCGACCACGGGCTCGCTGATTTGCACGAGGAGAAATCATAGGTTTCTGGTATGACGCACTAGGATTGACAGGTTTCCCATAAGGATGATATGACGCTGACAATGATAACTGCCGAGAAGCTGAAGGGCCATAAAGTCTTGCTGGTGTACCCTGAGAATACTCAACATTTGCTATGACTGCATCAATTTCATTATCCTCTTCCTCTTGGGGATTGCTGAAGGATTCAGTCTCACCAGCTTGATTACTCGAGACGTCTTGGACTTGTTTAGCTTTGAGGTAACTCTTAATGCGTTCTCCTACTATTATAAGGTCAGAGAAGCTTGGGAATGAACTGCCTGCCATTCTTTCAAGATAGGTGGCATGCAGACTATCCAAGAACATGTCAATCAATTCTTTGTCCAAGATTGGTGGTTGTACCCTAGCTGCCAACTCTCTCCACCGATGTGCATAATCCTTAATGGATTCACCGCTCTTCTGAGATAGGCTTTGCAACTGCGTACGACTGAGAACCATGTCCAAATTGTATTCATATTGCTTTAGGAAAGCATTGGATAAGTCTTTCCATGACTGGATACAGCTTCTTTCTAAACCCATGTACCAATTCAAAGATGCACCACTCAAACTGTCTTGAAAACAGTAAATCATCAACTTGTCGTCGCGGACATGACAAGTCATCTTTCGACAGAACATCACCAAACAACGCTTTGGGAAACTGAGACTAGCGTACTTCTCGAAGATGGGTACTTTGAATTTTGGAGGAATTACCAAGTCCAGCACTAAGCACATATCAACAGCATCGAGCCCAGAAGTATCACGCGCTTTCATAGGTTGAACTTTCTCTTCGAGGGTACAAAACCTTTTATCCATGGAATCAGTCAGTGACATCATCTAAGACTGAGCAAGGATGTCCACTCGTGGAGAATGATCACCAGGTAGACGATCATACAGTGGGTTAGTCAACACAGCAAAACCTGATGAGGGGTCAAAATCCTTCATCCCAATATGTTGAAAGCTATCCTCTGACATAGCCATCACAACTTTCAAATTGTCTATGCTCCTCTTATCTCCGCTTGAACTTGCTTTAAATGTTTTGAGGTTACCACAGGTTCAGTATGAGCGTCGGGAAATCAGCTGGCAGGAGATGGACAAAGGATCGGATGAGTTTGTTGGAAAATGATATGCTAATTTCATGAGTATGCAATGCTTATGCAAGGTTCCAGGATCAAAACAACATCTGGTTCTGAGGAAGGAGTCAGACATACGATATCTCTGATTACGGGACCCCCCACATGTAGGTTCTAAACGGGTAGGTGCCTAGAGTTATGGATATCTTTCAAAGACATTATAGCCATGACGAAGGAACATCAGACGATAATATCCTTGAAAGGATCTCGTCTAGGCGAGGTCTTCGTTTCTTCCCCACGAGAAAGGCTCCTCGGAGGCGCCCACTACACAACCATCGACACACGGGTTTTAAGTAGGCATGGCAACGGGGCGGGTCGGGGACGGTTTTTCCCTCCCCCAAACCCAAACCCAAATCCCCAAACAATCCCCGTTCCCCGCCCCAAACCCAATCGGGGATGGAGAATTAAAACCCAAACCCGTCCCAAACGGGTTCGGGTATCCCCGCCCCGCCACCATCCATTTAGTAAAATCAATTTTTTAATAGAAATATTTATCTTTTCCAAAATCAAATTACATTACAAATAATAAAATAAAAAAATAATCTTACATACATTTGAAATATGTTAAATAAATAAAACAAATCAAAATATCAAAACATTTGCCACATATTTAATATTCTAATTAACAAAATTAAATAATAATGTACATAATATAATAAACGGGGCGGGTTCGGGGTGGGTACTAGTGTCCCCATTACCCGACCCGTCCCCATATTTTTTAATCGGGGAAAACCCAAACCCAGTCAAAGCGGGTTTTCCCCGTCAACTTCGGGGCGGGTTCGGGTGGGTACCCGCGGGTATGGGTTTTGTTGCCATGTCTAGTTCTAAGTAGGGTTCTCAGAATCCTAGATCGAGGTCGAAAATATTACTGTCAAGAAGTAATATGTTTGAGGGATCTCATCTGATTGGGGCGTTCGCATTAACCCACAAAGAGTTAACACTACCAACCACCATGGATAAATGGGTTAATGGTCCTTGGGATCAACGACTCAGGCTCGAAAACATTATCATCGTGACGAAGTAACATCAAAACGATAACATTTCCAAGGGAATCTACTCCAAGCGGGGTCTTTGCTTTGGCTCACTCGGAAGAGACCACACAAGCCTCCACTACACAACGACCATCCTAATTCTAGGGTTTTTCTCGACTCGGGTGTAGAGCCATCTCACAAAGTTTCCAATGTCAGAACACCCCCACAATGTCACAAGAAACAATAATAGGATATAATAAAAATAAGCGAGCAAGTAGATAATAGATAATCAAACAAGCAAGCAAACAAGCAAGAGAAGATAACCAAACAAGCAGATCTAACACTCACAAATCGAGTCAAGTTAGGATTGACTCTCTCTAGCATAGGGCAATGCTTTCCCCAGCAGAGTTGCCATCTGTCGTACCTCAAAAAATACAATCCTCGCAATGGACGCGGAAAATACTGTTCGAATTAGAGTCGCCACCGAACTTTATTTATCCCAAATGAGGGAAAGGAAATATCGATAAAACCTTTAAAGGATAAGAAAATGGTCATCGCAACCAAATTCGGGTTTGGGAGTCGGTTACGCAAGAGGGAAAGTATTAGCACCCTCTACGTCTGTTGTACTCAACGGGAACCTCTTGATTCGATTCGTGAGAAAGTTAGCTAGGTTTGTTTGTTATCTTCTAAGGTAAAAGGGCTCGTTTTTAAAAGGGAAAAGGGTGGTTTTATTGTTAGGGTGCTCGGCAAGGATTGAGAACCCTTGTGCCTACGTATTCCCTCGTGCAATGGGAAAGTCAGAGCATTCGTAGTTCGTGGGACTACGGTTGTTTGGTTAGTGTTTTTATATAGGCGCCAATTGTCCACACACGAGTAAGAGAACTCGCACCTAAACAATTGAGGAAAAAGGTCAAAGACTTGGCCCCCCTCACATCACATTTTAGAAAGTTGTTTGAATATATGATTAAGTGTATTAAAGAGTTTGATTAAGAAAAGAGGATTTGATTTGTATGTGTTTTAGGGTTTCGATCGCACGGGGGCGAGAAAAAGAGTTTTAGATGTTTTAGAGGTGACAATTGTTCACACACGAGTAAGATAACTCGCACCCAAACAATTGAGGAGAAGGATCGAAGACTCGACCACCCTCACTTCACCTTTAGTAGAAATGTGTTTACATAGGGATTAAATGTTTTAATGATTGCTTGGAAAGAAGTTTGAATGTTGTCGAGTTACAAGTGTTTTAGAGGCGTCAATTGTCCACACACGAGTAAGAAAACTCGCACCCAAACAATTGAGGAGAAAGACCAAAGACTTGACCCCCCCTCCTTTTCACCTTTCAAGAAATAGTGTTTAAGTATAGTTAAATGTATTGGTTTGATTTGTAAAATGCTCGATGGATCGAGGTTTGAATTTGCGTACGAAATGGTTGAGAACTAATGGAAAGGAGGTCCTAATGGTTCAAGGTAAGGTCGACTGCGAGGCAAAAGCGCTCGACTTACAAGTTAGGTAAAGGGACTTGATATATGGATCAAGTGAATGCTTGAGGATGAATTGTTATTAATTGAATTTGTTTTGAAAAAGGCTTGACGTTGGATCAAGCTCGTTTATTCTTGTAAAAAAGGGTTGATTTTAATCTTATGGGGAGAGGGATACATTTGCTCAATGGGGATAATCAAGCCATAATTAAAGTAAGACAGTCACACATATGCATGCAAACAAGGGTGTAAAATGTGCGACAAGTATCGTTGTATAAAGCCCAAGAGGAGGCTATGTGAGGTTGATTGCGATCGTGAAAATAATTGACTTACAAGGTATTGAAAAAGGCTTGACATTAAGTCAAGTTATTAGTTTGAAAAGAGTTTTTGGTTTGGACAAGCATATAGTGAATGACATAGATAATCAAGGCATGATAATAATTCACATGAGAAAAAGGTAAACATCACATAAAATGGGGGAGATAATATAATCAAACATGTTAGTGAAGTTAGCATCCTAAATCTAAGGTTAATCTAAAGAGGGAAATTCTAAACTAACTTGTTTTTAGATTTTTTAGAATGAAAAGAAAACTCAAATAATTAATTAAACTAAACTAAAATATTTAATAAAATTAACTACTAAAGTTAATTAATATTAAATAAAATGGTTTAATAGAATTAATTGGAAATTGATTTATGAAAAAGGATTTTAGAAATTAATAAAAAAATTATTTTTGGATTTTAGAATTAGAGAAGTTGAGTTAAAATAATTAATTAAATTAAAATCAAATATTTAATAAAACTAATTATTAAATTAACTAGTTAATATTAAATAAATAATTTTAATAAAATTTGTAAAAAGAAATAAGGTTAAGGAAAACAAATGGGCTAGCAACAACATCAGAAATTAGGGGTGCAAACAGAAAAAAGTACCCTAAGCCCACCTCAGAATGAGCCCACACGCTGGGGCTCACCATGGACCTTCAGCAGATACGGGGCGTTGGATCGAGGAAAGAGTCAATCCTTGACTCTGATCAATGGTTCAAAATGCATGTGCACTGTGGGAAAACCAGGGGTACGCGCATAGGATCACCAGGAGGGAGTCAATGCTGATGACACTTGTCATAGGGAGGGACAAGTGTCATCCTCCCGTTGCACCACCCATCCATGTCAGTGGGGAACATAAACAAAGGAAAGGGGGAAAACGAGATCATTTCTTCTGATCTTCTCTCTCTCTAAACCTAGCTCTCTCTCCCCTCTTCTCTGCACGTTCTCACCGAAGACCTAAACACGGCCGGGGAAGCGGCGGCGTGCGATGGCAGCCACCGTCTTCTCCGGCGACAAACCCACCAAACCTTAAACTATAAACACATACCCTACCTCAATTTTCCCCTCATTTCAAATTCGGAAGCAATTTTCACAAACGATTAATCAAAAGCTCAAATTGGGACTAAACATAGGTAAACCCTAATCTCTGAAGCAAGCCAGAAGCCCTCAAACAATACAAAATCACGAAATGGAGCGCAGATTAAAGATAAGCAAGGTTTCGCAAGAGTACCTCTTGAAGAGCTTCGTCTGAATGCGTCTTCGACCGTCTCAGGTAACTTCAACTGCTACTATATCCTCTACAGCTTGAACTTCTTTTTCTATTTCTCTTTCGAATCTTTCTGTCCACGATTTCGTTTCTGGATGGATCTTTAGCTCTGGTTCAATTGAGTCTCAGTGTGAGACTCCAAGAGCTTTTCTTTAATTTGAGCTCTTTTTTTAAGTGAGGTTTTGTGAATGTCTTTCTTCCTCCTTCTATTTCATTCTGAACTTTTTCTCTTTTGTTGTTGTTTGACGATGAAAACAGGGCTCGGTTTGGGAGAAGTTCGGATGAAGATGGTTGTGAGGAATACTTTTATGGTGGATCGAAGTGAGATGAGGGAGGCGAGAGTTGTTGGCAAGGTGAGTTTTCTTTTCATAGAGGATTCTCTTCTCTCTTTTCGTATCTTTATTTTTTCTCTGTTTTTGAAAATTTTCTTTCAGAATGTTTTTTTCTTTCTTTATCTTTTCAAATCTCCCTTTTATCATGTTTTTTCACTCCTGTCTAGATATCTTCTCCTCTTTTTTTGAATTTTTTCTGTTGCACTATCGTGCTGTCTTTTTCGCAATGCAGGTTATGTTGGTTGGAGCAGCTTGATGTTGCTGTTGCTTGTATGTCATTTGCTTCGCAGGTTTTTGTTGGTTTGTGACAGCAGTGTGATGTTGCACACAATGGCAAGTTGTGCTTTTGTCCTTGCGTTGAATTGGTGCAAAAGTTTAGCAATTTGGGTGATAAGGTTATGGTACGGTTTTGTGGTAGGCTGTGTATGCTTTGAAATTGTGTGTAGTGGTTTTGTTTGTTGCAAGTGTCTTGTTGCTTTCTCTGTACAATTATGCAGGTTTTGGAGCAGGCATGGTACGATAGCAGCAGAAGTTTGGCATGTTGTATGTTGAAAAATCGCCTTCACGTTGCGCATTGGTGTGTGATGGTTGCTGTTGTGAAAAGCTTGTAGTGAATAAACTTTCTTCTTCTTCTTTTTTTGACAAATTGGTTTGTAATAGGAAATGTGGTTGGGCTTTTTATCAAATGGGCTTTTAAAAAAGAATTTAGGATTTTGTAACTTTGTGGTTTCGTGAACTAGACAGGAATAATGAATTGTGTTGATGTTGTTACAATAATGCACATGGCCTTGGCATTAGTCTAGCCCAGTGTTAGTGATATCACTTGTCAAAACTTCATGAAGCTTGGAACATTTCTAGTATGGCGTGAAATAGCAAGAACTGTATTTACATCCTTTAATTATGGCTTGAGCACTTGAAGAGAATGGAGCTTGAACACCAACATGTTACGTCTTACAAAAATGTATAATCATAATCCATAACCATTTGCAATCATAGCTTGCCACAAAGTTAATCTTGAGACCAACCATAGCTTGAAACAACTTGACAAATCTTAGCCCAAGCTTAGCTTGTTTTACACATGACTTTTGTATCAATCTCGAAAACATGGTCCAAAGTGACTTGAAATAAGACTTGATATCATTTAGAAATATGATTCAAAACCCATTGAAACCAATTGATTATGCCCGGAAGTGAATCCATTATATAACTTAGACTATTGGCCATGTTTTGACAAATTGAGCATGAGGGTGAGGGCACATGTTTCATTTATCTCCACCTGAAATTAAACTCCCTTGCTCACACAAGTCCTCCATGATCATCTGGAGCAAGACCATGAATCCACACCAATACTTAGCATAAAAGAATGAGAGGGTAGAACAAATTTGGGGTATTACAGGTAATAGAGAGGTTGAAGATGAAGATCACGACGTGGACGGTGAAGATTGATGACGACGAAAAAACTCCGGCGAAGGTACAAGTTACAGAGCAAAAGGAGTTGGGGAGAGGAATTTGCGTGAAGTGTGCAAATGAATCCTCTCTCCCCCCTTTTTATAAACACTTGCTCGCTTGGGAAGCGCAAAGGCCATCATAGCCTAGACCCCTAGGCCTGACAGGAATTAAATGCACCACCACGTGTCAGAAGATAATCTTCGCTTGGCATTCCCAAAGCTAGATGTTACATTCACCAAGTATTCTGCAACCCCGCGAGCATATCCTCTTCGACAATACGCACAACTCATGTCCCCGTCAGGGCTCATCGACATAAAAATGCCGTTTTAGGGGGTATATTTCCTAAACCTGGTCGACATAAAACACCATTTCCGCGAGCATGTCCTCACATACGAAAGGCTTGTCGGGCTGGTTAGGAATCAATGTCGACCACCTCAACATTAGAACATGTGAGGGGCATGTCCCCGAACATCATCATTCAAAGGCAACAATCCACGAGGCTATCTCAAGTCATCACTCTTCCTCAGAGCAAAGACTTGGGGGGCTCGTGTTCTGGACTGGGCAGGCGCTTGGCCCACAATAGGGCAAGGCCCAATCCAATCCAGCTCTTGGCAATGCCTAATAGCCAGAAATTAGCTGTTGAGCAGAAACTAGCCGTTGGGCACAACTAGCCGTTGGGCATAATATGACCGTTGGGGATGTCCCCTCACACGTTTGACAGTTCACGCGACCAACTGCCTCCCTGGATCTCACGGAAGCAGTTGGACCAGGTCAAAGGGTCACGCGTCTGATCCTTCACCTGACAGTCTTCCATTGGTCGACCAGATATTTCGGCCACATGGGGACCTTGGCCCCGCACTGGGGTTACTTCTATAAATACCTTCTCACTTGAGAGGGTCAGGTTTAATCGCTATTCAATACTCAAAATCATACCTTAACGCTTTGTATTTGCTTTCTCTCTAGCCCAAACTTACTTTGGCATCGGAGTACCTTGCAGGTACACCCCATTCTCTCCTACAAGCATCATCATCCATCCTACACAAAGGCCACGACGATCCAGTCTGATCACACCAGATCAATAGCACAAAAGTATAATTTAATTTATATATAACCTTTAAGTTAAAAACCTTTAGCGTGTGTTTGTTTCAAAGATTGAAATTATATTTTTGAAAATGTGACATTGGAAATGCAACAATCTTATGTTTGTTTGAATTTTTTAAAAATTGTTTTTGGGTATTTTTTATTCTAAAAAATGTTGTTTGCACATAATTTTTATCATACTTATTCTCATATTTAAAGAGGATAAATCTTACATTCTACTAGAATAAACTCAACTTCCTATAATTTTCTACTACTACTCACATTTTATTTATTTTTTTTTATTTTAAAATTAAATAAATATATAATTATTCTTAAAAATATAATTTTCATCTAAATACATAAGTGAGGATATTCTCCCTAAAAATAATAATTCAGGAATATGATTTGAAGGATTATTTGTTTATAACTTAAAACACACCCTTAAAACAACAAAAATCAACAACTCTATCAAATAAAAGAAAAACAAAATGCAGACGCACTGAGCGGAAGTTTGAACCACACTGACGCAATTGGCCGGTAAACGCAGCAGATTTGGTCATCGGCCCCCACAACCGGTGAGAAAGTCCGTTCTTCTTTTCCTCTTTCCGATTTTCTTTCACTGTAGCGCCCGCGATGATGCAATTCCAGCCCGATTTGCGGCCGCCATAGCCGCCTCTATAAAATACAACACATCAGTCAATTGCGCGGAGAAGAACTCCACTCCGCAACGCAATTCCGCGCTAAAACTGCGCATTTTCTCCTTTGGATCTATATCTATGGTTATGTATTATTAATATTTTTCTTATTTTTGCAAAATGTGTATTAATTTTTATCATCCAATATTGTGCGTTTTTGAGTTCATACTCAACCTTGGTTGTAATTTGTAAAACACACTAATTAACCACTAAATCTTGAAGAATTTTGCCATAAATGTTAATATTAATTATTTTTAGCTATGTAGCACCGACGACTCTAAAAAATGGCTGTCTGAAACGGCGTTTCTGTGTCCGTGTCGACACCTACCCCGACACGTGCAATTACCTTTGATTTCTTTATTTTCAAATTATTATCGGTGTTACCGTGTCGGTGTCGGTGTCGTGTTTGGGGTGTCGGTGTCGTGTTTGGGGTGTCTGTGCTTTATAGATATTTAACATTTGGAATTAGGTAGCAATGGAAAATAGTGTTTGTCATTCTATCAACTATTATGTATGCAAATGATTTGTAAAATGTTTTAAGAAAGTAATTATCGGTTAAACTTGGAATCCATTTGGATAGAGTATCAAATGTTTTACTACATTAAAGCTATAGCTTGAGCTAGTTATATTTTGAAAATTCAGGATTATTCATTGTTTCGTCTGTTTTCATTTTCCTTAATTTCAATAAAGCCAGCTTTACCTGCCTTAGAAGTTTTTTTCTGTTGTGACGGTCTAAATGAATGATGGATCTTGATTAGTTCTATAGTAATCTGCAACTTTTTTGAAGTAATAGTAAACTAGATTGCTATGTTGTTAATAGCGGCCGGCGCGGCCGCGATAGCGGTGCGATGCGGAAAATCCGGCGTGGCCGCTTCCAGTGGTACCGGTACGGCGCGAAATGGTTAAGCGGCTGGAGCGGCCGCGATCTCGGGTCAGATAGCGGGATCGGGTGCGGTTCAGAGCGGGTGGAGCGGCCGGTTTAGTTGGTTTGGTTCAAAGAGGGTCTGGTTTGGTTCAAAGAGGGTCGGGTCGGACCATTTTACCCTCAATTTTAGAAACCCTAATTCTTTTCTTTTCCTATTCATTCAATCGCGGATGGTGTTTTACTTTTCCTCGTGCTTCCTCTTTGCTCATCAACATCTCAGTTCCTCTTCTCTTCCTCCTCCATCGCTCATCATCATCATCTCTTCAGGTATTTTGCTCTGTTTCTCTTGTCTTCTGCTCTGTTTCTCTTCTCTTCTATCATCTGTTTCTTTCCTCTTCTTCTTGCCTTCTGTGCTTTCTCGTCTCTTCCGCTTTTTTATTTTATTATTCTTTTCTGTTTTTTCTTCCAACAGTCATGACAACTCCTACTACTAATTCTACTCAACCATTTTATTTTATTTTATTATTCTTTTCTGTTTTTTTCTGTTTTTATTTTATTTTATTGCTATTTGGAAGAATTTTGGAATGTTTTGCTGAAGACTTATGGAATTGGAATTGGATTTATTTTATTTTATTTCTATTTGGAAGAATTTTGGATTGTTTTACTTAAGACTTATGGAATTGGAAGTATGTTATTATATACTTTAAAGTATTTTATTGCTTAAGACTTCATGTAATTTGAGTTTTATTTTTTTTTGTATTTGCTTGTATGTTTTTAGTGTCCGCGTCGCTATAATAGCGCCCGCACCGCTCCCCGCTTCCGCGCCGCTCCCATTTTGGGGTTGTCCGCGCCGCGCCGCTTTCCGAGATTAACAACATAGCTAGATTGTAAGGCTTCCTTTCCTATCTGGCTCTGGAATGATGTTAATTAGCCAAATCAAACAACAATGTGCTCCATGACGCAACCGACTCTATCCGTTTGGATCATGTTGATGACGCTAATGTTGAAGCGCATTTCTCTGATGATAAACAAAGAGATTGGTTTTTCTATTCCTGACCAGAGCCAGTTACCATAACACTTCTCTTTCTCTAAAGAAAAGAAAAGAAGTTACCTTTTATATTTACTCTTATCTATATTTGATGTTTGGTAGCATTTTGGTTCGTAATGAGTCTCTTGCTAAATTAAATTCTATCCAATTTGAAATGTTTCAATTTGTGCTGAAATATAAGAACTTTTGCAGGTTTGAGTTGATGATTTGTGTGACATCTTAATTCTCATATCATTCCACCATTTACTTGTACAATATGGTTATTCTGCTTTACTTTCTCCTAATCATCCTAAAGGGTCCAACCCTATGCTTTGGAAATATGTGAGTGTATAAAAATCCTCATTCATGTCTTCATCTTATTGATATGTAGTTTGGACTTACCAATCAGAAATATTTGTTATTAACTTGATTATTATAGTGGTCGGTTGATTATTATTATAGGGCCGAGGACAAAATCTTGAAAGTTGGAGAAGAGCTATGGAGAGAAACTCTGCCGTTACGAGGTGGCTCTTGTTTTTATCAACTACAAGGTCTGAAACCTCAAACGTGGTATGAAGTGAAGATATCGTATCCAGCAACTGTATGGCTATTATGTGTTCTTTCAGTTCTTTGCAGAAGAACTTTCCTCTAGAAACTAACATACACGAAATATATTACAGATACCCGCAAGCTTTTCCTTACAATTGAAGAGAAACAAGTCAGATGTTGTACTGAACAATAACAGGAGATTGCTCAACACCGAAAAACTCATTTTTAAGACCTATAGCGATCAGGTGCAATGTTAGTACGATGTCTTACTCCAAACTTTCCGAGGCTTAGCTTTATTATGCATTATTCTTACGACCTTGACTTGACTTAATTCAGGATGAAGCCCATTTAGTATTAGTAACGGTGGAGCCAGAGGGGTTTCCTGCAAAACCGCATGTACCCGAGAGGGAATTTATTATTTTTAACATAGGTAATATTATGCATAATATATATTTAGAATTTTGAAGTTAGTAATTGCTGCTTCTCATGCTTCATTGCTAATTTTTTCTTGTTCTATTATTCTTCTGTTGATACAACAGTGTGTGATGAACTATTGCTGGGCATACCCTACAATGCTTGGTGGGTGGTGGCACTGGCATTACTGTGTCTAGGAATTGCATTCACTGTTCCTTATTTTCTTCCATTGTATTTGCTACCAAAGAATCAAGTGCTACAATCCGATCGCGTTTCGAAAACTTCTTGACAAGCTTCCAAGGATGATATAGTTACACTGTATGACTGTCTATCCAAGTGCTGAGGCACACTTCATCTAATTGAAGATACAATTTTGGAATTCATCTAACCACTAATATTTCAAGTTTTCTATTTGTAACAAAACTATTAGTCTCTGATATTTTTACTTATAGTGAGGCTTATAACTTTAGACTGTTATTTTAGCATTTCATTACATTAGGTATATTTTCTGTCATTCTAAATCAACTCAACACTGGAAATCAACATAGCGGAACTTCTCGGCAGTTTGGCAGAAATTGCAAATCTTTACATGTAAACAGACCTAAAAGAATTAAAACTCTTATTAAAATACTAATAATCTTTGTTAAATACTAATAAATCTCATTAAATACTAATAACTAGCTCAACCTTTTCCATTTTTCAAAAATTATTTTCTTCTTCTATCCCTTGGTGTCTTTGTCAGGTAATCTTTAAGGTTTTTTTTTCTACTTTATTTCTTTATTTATATTTTGTTTCTTTTTTATTGCTCCCACCACTCTATTTTCAGTTCTACTCAGTTGTTTCTCTTTTATTCTACTAGTGTTTTAGAGTGTTGTGATTTCTAAAGTCAGCTTATTTGAGAGCAATGGTTTTAAAAACTGGATTGAATCCAATCGGGAACTAGAGTTGAATTCGTTCAGATCAGCTTTTCAAAACCTTTAGTTGGTCAATAACTTTGATTGCGGTAAATTAGATACAGTATACACTATTATCACATATATTTTAAGATTTGTTGAGATGCGTTTTAGAACTACAACTTCATTTTTTACGTATTAAACTAGATACTTGTACCTTGAAATTTTTACCATATCTTAATTGGAAATGAGTATTTTAGACGTTGGAGTACATCCTAATCGTCAACGAGTCTTGTTTAGCCAGGTGGACAAGATTCATGTACAATTTGTCATTTTTCTTTGACAGCTACCTAATGTTTTTTTAATAGATAAAATCATAGAAACACATTATCTATATCTATTTTGTAGATATATTATCAACACAAATATTATATTAATCAATCAGAATGTTATTTTGGGAAGCCAAAAGAACACGACCAATTTCTGTTTGATTATATATCAATAATAACTCGTCTGTTTGAAGTAGCAGTGTGTGTTCATGTTCAATCTTAGCAACTTCTGAGGAAAAAAGAGTAAATGAAACAGTATGGCTGAAATCAAAGGCGAGCACAATGTCCATGTTGTTTCAGAAGAAGAGCCAGTTTCAGCAAAACCACTGCCTAACAAGCCAAAGCGAGTTGCGTCGCTTGACATCTTCCGGGGTCTCACGGTTGCAGTATGTTTTCATATCAGTGTAGTTTTTAAACCACCTACATAAACATTATTTAATTTGCAATACCATGTTTTGATGATATGTGTTGGTTGCAGCTTATGATCTTGGTTGATGATGCTGGAGATCAATGGCCAGTGATTGGTCATGCGCCATGGAATGGCTGTCATCTTGCTGATTTTGCTATGCCTTTCTTTTTGTTCATTGTAGGAATGGCCATTCCACTTTCTCTCAAGGTTGGCTAAGATTGCTTCAATTTGTTTTTTTCGTCTTTGGTTCACACAAGTTCTTTATTTGCTTATGTCTCTTCTGTTTTATGTGCCAGAAAATACCAAATAAACTTCTAGCTGTTAAAAGGGTGATAGTAAGAACACTGAAACTCCTCTTCTGGGGTCTGCTCTTACAAGGTTAGTTTATATCTAATTGAAAGACGACATCAATATGCTTTGTTTTTGTTGTGATGAACGAATGACCGTAATGATGAAGGTGGCTTCTCACATGCTCCTGACCATCTATCATATGGAGTTGACATGAAACACATAAGGTGGTGTGGTATTCTTCAGGTGATTGATTGATTTTAATCCCTTTTTTCGCGCTTATTTTGGTAGGGTACGACAGACTTTCGATATAATGACGTTAAAAAGATAAATTTTGTGTTTGTACTCATAGAGAATCGCTCTGGCATATTTGGTCGTGGCGCTCGTGGAGATAATTTCAAGAAGTAGACAAGCCAGAGATGATCCGGAACACACAAACCTCTCAATATTTAAGCTGTACTATTGGCATTGGTTAGTCTGTAAAGGCATGGTTTTCGTTGATGACCAGTTTAATCTGCTTTTCTTGAGTATTATTCTGTCAATTACAATTTCAGGTTGGTAGCGGCGTGTATAGTTACAGTTTACATGGCTTTACTTTATGGAATACATGTTCCTGACTGGCAATTCACTGTTCATAATCCAGACAGCAAATATAACGGCACAACTTTCACCGTAAACTTCGGTTCCCGCCTCTTGTTTTCCCTCTTTTTTTCAACTCTCTCTAATTTGTTTGCTCATCTCATTTTAGGTGCCGTGTGGTGTCCAAGGGAAACTTGACCCTCCTTGTAATGCCGTGGGATATATCGACAGAGTGGTGCTTGGAATTAACCATGTGTATAAGAAGCCAGCTTGGAGGAGATCTGAAGTGTGTTGCTATTTTCTACTGAATTTTTTGAATGAATCACTTTTTTATGGTTTGTGGTTATTTCAAACACTTATAGCCTTTTATGCAAGTCCCGCAGGCTTGTACCGTGAAACCTCCGTATGAAGGGCCTTTTAAAAAAACTGCTCCTGCATGGTGTTATGCTCCTTTTGAACCAGAAGGAATTTTAAGGTCTGTATTTCTGCCGAAATCTCAAACATGGCGCTAAAGACTTTAATATGATTATGAATACTCTCCTTTTGTTGATCCTATTCCTTAGAGTAATATCAATTGCATTTGCAGCTCAATATCCGCCATTCTATCCACGATCACTGGATTGCATTATGGACGTGTACTCGTACACTTGCAGGTAAAACCTGTAACTCAAAGTAATCAGTGTTTGAAATCTTGAATTCGGCTCGCGTTTTAACTTTTCTGATTTTAGGATCATCTTTCTAGATTGAAGCAATGGATTCTCATCGGCTTAGCTCTCCTTACTTTAGGATTTATTCTTCATTTCACCCACGGTACGAAATCTTACCTCAGCGTTGGTTCGAACTTACTACGCAACCAAAAAATCTGACGCTTCCCATTTTTACTGCAGCCATTCCTTTGAATAAACAGCTCTACTCGCTAAGCTATGTTTGCGTAACATCTGGTGCGGCAGCATTAGTTTTTTCAGCCTTCTATGTAATGGTATATTTCTAGAAATAATATTTTTTCCCTGTGGTTATTTATCACAATTGTCTCATTTGGGTTGATTTTGAAATTGTACTATGTCATCGCAGGTTGATATTTTCGGATTAAAACTATTGTTCATCCCTCTTAAATGGATTGGTATGAATGCCATGTTTGTCTATGTCATGGCAGCTGAGGGAATCTTTGCAGGATTCATCAATGGATGGTATTATGACAACCCTCGAAATACACTGGTACATTTATCTTGACTGATTTTCTATATACTTTGGTTCTTGAACTCGTGTATTCAATACACGAACCGTAATTGACACAAACATAAAATCACCAACAACAAAGTTATATTGACAACAACACATCAGTAGAATATTATTATTATTATCATCATCGATGTTTAATGTGTTTTGTAAACAGGTCTATTGGATCCAAGAACATGTCTTCATTAGAGTTTGGCATTCAACGAAACTAGGTATCTTACTGTATGTGATCTTCGCCGAGATCCTATTCTGGGCTGTCATAGCAGGCATTTTGCACAAATTGGGCATATATTGGAAGCTTTGAACTTTAAAAATAATGAATGTGCATGCTGTTTTTTATTTATTGATTGCTGAATGTAATCTTGTTTTTTTCAGTCTAATAAAAGAGATCTAGTAGGTTGGAATTCGCCCTGTACAGTCTATACAGTTACCAACTGAGCTTACTTTGATTTTAACAGATTTTAAATCCACATATTGGCATGTTGTCGATATGTAAAATTTGAAAAGCCGCTAGCTGCTTCTATTATTTCATTGGCTTATGTACAAGGTTTTGCGTTGGAATACTTGGTTGTAGTGTTATAATAATTTGCAGGAATTAACTTGCCACCCCCTCAATTAAACATGACATTTCCACATTATTATTGATATTATCTTTATGTCCTTACAATTTTTTTTTTTGGATTTTCTATTGAGTTTATCGAAAATTTTGAAATATTACTAGAAATTTCGAAAAAAATACTAGAATATTCCAAATTTTTCAATAAAAAGTCAATGATTTCGGAAATTTTTTGAAGAAATACCATAACTTTTGAAGAAAAAAATTTACTTATCGAAGATTTTAAAATTTCTAGTAAACTACCACACTTTTCGAAATTTCTAATAAACTATACTCCCTCAATTATATTTTATAAGCCAATTTTGACTTTTTAGGTTCATTCAATAAATGATATATTTGGACAATATATAAATTAGATACATTAATTATTCAATGAATTTAAAAAGTTAAAATTTTCTTATAAAAGAGAATGGAGGGTGTAACATTTTTCGAAATTTCCGATAAACTTTTCAAAAAATTAATAAAAAATTTGTACTGACAATTTAAAAATGAACTACCCAAATTTTAAATGAATTACAAAAAATTTCTTTCGCACTTTTAAATCAAATTTATCCATTAACATTTTGAAAATTATGAAAATATGTGGGGAGTGTCAGGTTTAATTATGAGATGGCAAATTAAATGCTCAATACTTTGGATATCAAAAAGTTTTTGGAACCTCTCTGGCGAACAAGTGTTTGGTGCTTGAGAAATGATAACTACAATATTTGAATCTTTGTTGTTGTACTTTTTTTTAGAGAGAGAGAGAGAGAGATTTACATTTTATGTTCTGTATTTTAGTTACATGATACAACACGTTGAATATTTATAGATTAAGGGAAGTGTGCCTCAAGGAGGCGGTAAAGGAAAAAAACAGAAGGTAAAGATTATAAGTGATTAAACTCCTTCTCACGGATAGAGCAAGTATATTTTACTCCTTATGAGAGTATATTTCTCTCTCTTTAGCATAATAAAAAAGACGAGAAAAAATAACACAAGCAAGTAGATCATGTAAAACACAAAGAAGAAGAAGAAGAAACGTTTAACAAATTAATTCATGCATGATTGATTTAAGATTCCTAACTTAGTTCTTATGGAAAACAAATTTCTTTAGGAAGAAGTTTTGTAAAAATATCTACTAGTTGATTAGATGAGGACATCAACTCAATTACGCAATTCCCATTTTCGTCATGATCCCTAATAAAGTAGTGTCTAATATTAATGTGTTTAGTTTGAAAGTGAAGTATATAATTTTTCGTGAGATTTTTGGAGCTAGTGTTGTCGTATTTTATCGTGAGACTTTCGAGATTGACTTTGTATTCAATTAGTTATTGTTTTATCAAGATAAATTGCGTACAACAACTTCCTGAAATGATGTACTTTGCTTCAGTTATGGATAGCGTAACACTTGCTTGTTTCTTTCTATGCCAAGAGACAATCAAATGAAACATATCGCTGATACTTTTTCGATACAATTTGCACCAAACGAAATCAAAATCACAGTACCCAACTAAAGTACAATTTGTCCCTTTGAGGTACCTTAAAATCATAAATGATGTGCTAGTAAGATACCTCATAATGCGTTTGACCACAGTCATATGTGATTCTTTGGAGTTTGCTAGAAAATGTGGATAAAACTGACATCACACATGACATTAGGAAGATATGGTGTAAGATAAAAGAGAGAGTCTACCATACCTCGATATTTGTTTCCTTCTACTAATTTTTTCTTCTTTGTCCATATCTAAATTACATGACATACTCATCGGGGTTGAGATTGGATTTACTTTATCTATGTCGAATCTAATTAGTAGTTATTTGCAGTATTTTGCTTTATAAATGAAAGTACATTCCTTTAATCTAAAATCCAAGAAATTACAGAAACTCCCCTATCATAGACATTTCGAATTCATTATGTGTCATATTAGAAAATTCTTTAAACAATGACTCGTTAGTAGCACCGAAAATGATGTCATTAACATACATTTTCACAAGTACAATGTCATGCTCAATTTTTTAATAAAGAAAGTTGTATAAACTTTTCTCTTTAAAAATTATTTTCAAGTAGAAACTTGCTCAACTGTCCGTAGTAAGCTTGAGGGGCTTGCTTTAAACAGTATATAACCTTTTTCAACTTAAAGAAAAGATTAGGAAAATAAGAATTTAGAAAACCGAAAGGTTGATCAATCTATACTTCCTCCTGAATGTAATCGTTCAAAAACGTGTTGTTTACAAGTATTTGGTACAGTTTAAAATCCAAAATACATGAGATGGCTAAAAGTATTCTTATGGCCTCTAATCTAGCTATAAGAGTGATAGGTCCGCAAGTGCACAGAAATATCTTATTAATATAAAAAATATAGAATCCATAGACACTAATATAGAAAACATATACAACAATGGTTGGAAAAGATATATTATCACGCAGGACCGGCCGTTGTTACGTAGCGTGTGGTTGTATATACGTTACTTACAATCACAGTCATATGATCGTTGTAGTAAACCTGAAAGTGTGCAACATATTACCATGGTTGCTTTAACTCACTGTTGTAATATATTAGAGGTCACAGGTTCGATTCTCAGCAGCGCCCTTTTGGTATATATATATTTGTTGTAAATGTGCCTTAAAACCTTTGTTGATGAAGAGAAAGAAAACATATTTTGGAGATTGCATTTACCGCGAAAATCAGAAGTTTTAGAAATTCAGACGAAAAGTCGAGAAAAAAAAATTGGTCGACGAATAGTGTCGCCCGTACGGTGAATATTGCTATCGTACAGATGAATAGTGATGTCTGTACGGTGAATAGTGTTGGTCGTACGATGAATAGTGTTTTTGAGTTTTCGGGCTTTTTTGATTCGGTCAATGGATCCATGTGATTTTGGGCTTTATTTGTTGGGTATTTGCTATTATAAATATATATCTCTTATATGTTTGGTATGTGACAATCTTAGAGTTTACACCAACAAATGAGAGCATGGGTTTAAAGGTATAACATAGGGTTTCAGCTATTCACAAGGAAAACCTTAGAAAAGTAAAGGTTTATGGAAACCTTTGGAGTTGTTTAAGGTTATTGTGAAATACTATTACACCTTGGGTTTGAGTGATTCATATATTGAGAGTTGAAGAGGTTGGGAAACACTTGGGTAGAAAATAGGGTTGTTCTTGGAAACCTGAAAGCGAAAGCTATTTTCTTGTAACTCATATGTAATCTCTTGTAACAACTTTCTGAGTATAGTGAATTGGAGAGTTACTTTCTCCCCCAGAGTAGATCGTTTGATCGAACTGGGTAAACAAACCTTCTATTTTTTTGCCTTATTCTGTTATATTATCTGTGTATGGATTATTATTGATGAAAACCATTTATTTTGGTTGCTATTGTTCTTTGCCTCACAAATTGATATTGAATTTTGTCGTAATTCACAACAAGATTCACAACAAGTGGTGCGGTGAGCGTGGAGCAAAGAGATATTGTTGACAAGTGAGCACCATGGTTAGTAGATGGCAGATAAAGAAATTTTCTGGTAACAATGACTTCGGGTTGTGGAAAATTAAGATGCAGGCAATTTTAATTCAAGAGAAGTGTATTGATGCTTTGAAGAGTGAAACATTGATGCTTGCAGGGCTTACACGGGTACAGAAGACCGAGATGGTGGATAAGGCCAGGAGTGCCATTATCTTGTGCCTCAAGGATAAAGTTCTAAGAGAAGTCGCCAGGGAGAAAACTGTGGTTGCTATGTGGGCAAAACTTGAATCATTGTATATGACAAAGTCTTTGGCTCACAGGTTGTATCTGAAACAACAACTCTATTCATTCCAAATGGTGGAGAACAAATCCATAGTTGAGCAGCTCATAGAATTTCACAAGATTATCGATGATATTGAGAATATTGAAGTGAAGATTGATGATTAGGACAAGGCTTTACTCCTGTTGAGTTCATTACCCAGATCCTTTGAGCACTTTAAGGATGCCCTTATTTATAGTAAGGAAGGTACTATTACTTTAGATGAAGTCTAGATGGCGGTGAAATCCAAAGAATTTTCAAAGTCGAAAGATTTGAAGATTGAAGATAGTGGTGAAGGCTTAAATGTGTCAAGAGGAGGAGATGAGCATAAAGGGATGTCCAAATCAAACAGGTCCGAAAAGTCAAAGGTAAAATGTTTTAATTGTTAGAAAATCGGTCACTTTAAAAGGGATTGTCCTGAAAGAAAGGTCAATGAAGATTCTGTTCAAGCTGTAGTTGCATTGGGTGAGGAAAGTTAAGAGGATGCCAAAGCACTAGTAGTATCAAGTTTAGAAACTGAAGATAGTTGGGTCATTGACTCAGGTTGCTCTTATCACATATGTCCAAGAATAAAATACTTTGAAACTTTGAAGATGGTACAAGGTGTAACGCCCCGTTTTGTCCGATTTATTTATTCGAGTCGATTTAATTATTTTTGTTTTTATATTATTTTATTCTTGACTTTTATTTGGCAATATATTATTTTTCATCGTTATTGTGTTTTATTGCATTTTGAGAGCGTTTGCGAGATATTTGAGCTGGGGGGTATTTTGGTCTTTTGCTTGGTTATTTTTCATAAAATAGAAACATAGAGAGAAAAATAGAGAGAAAGAAAAAGAGAAGAGAGAAAAGGAAGAGAAGGAAAAAGAGAGAAGAGGAGAAAGAGGAAAATCGAGGAAACCTCCGTTCCAATCGCGAATAATCGGGTAAGGGTGAGAAGTTTCAATTATATCTTGCTTGTGTATGTATATGTGTTGTTTGTTGTAATTGTTTTGGTTGTTTTCACAACTTTTCCTCATTAATAAATTGATGAACAATTGATAAAAATCAATATTTTCACGGTCGAAACTCGATATAACCTGCGTAGAATACTTGTTGTTAGGATTGAAACATGTTTGGGTTGATATATTGTGATTTGGAAGTGTTTAGATGAGAATTGGAGAGGAAATTGGATGATTTTTCGCAGCAGAATTATGTAGGAAAAATTCTGAGTTGCGCTGCCCATACGCATATCAGGCTTGGAATTATGCGTATTGGTTTGGGCAATACGCGTATGGCAAGGGGTAAATGAGGGCAATACGCATATGGAACACATTTTTCACGGCCTTCTGCTGATTTGCGTAATGGTACGCGTACTTGGCAAGGCATTACGCGTAACAAGTGAGGCATTACGCGTATGGAGTTTTTAGTGGAGTTTTGGGGAGAAATCAGTCTCTGCCCATACGCGTAGCACTTTGGGCATTATGCGTATGGAATGGGTGAGCGAGCTGGGCAGTACACGTATGGCACAAGGCAATACGCGTATGACCAGAGAAGGTGTAGAATTGTATCCGATTTTGCGTTCGATGCCATAACTTTTGATCCGTAACTCGGATCGAGGCGTTCTTTGTACCGTTAGAAAGCTATTGAGATGTTCTTTCTTATAGCAATGGTTTTTGGATTATTGACCGATTTAATTATGTCAGGAATTTGGACATGTGTCGTTTTGTCAACTTTTACCGTCGTAATTGTGTGCGATTGATGTGTTATCATGTGATATGCTTTTGATATATAAAGTATAGTTTGTGTGCTGTTATATGATGTGAAAGCATGTGATAATGATGTTGTTGTGTGGTAAAATACATTGTTTGATTGAATATCAATGTATGTTGTTATGATGTTTTGTGGAATTGTTGTGGCTTGTGGATTATGATGAAATGCATTGTTATGTGAAATTCAATGTGTGTTATTTGGTGGCCTTATGGCAAGTAAATGCATTGTTTGAATTGATTTCCAATGCATGAATAATGATGATGAGATAATCCATATTGTTGATTTGTGAAGATGCATTTGATTATCATGAGTCCTTGTATGCCAAGCATTATGATATGCATCTTGTGATGTCGTGTGCCCTTGTGGGGTGTGAGCGACGAAACGGTTCCAGAGGGAATCCGCTATAACATCGTGTGCCTTATACAAAGAGGTGTGAGTGATGATTATGGATGATCGTGTGCCTTATACAAAGAGGTGTGAGCGATCGGGTCGTGTGCGTTATACAAAGAGGTGTAAGCGATCCATAAACGTCGTGTGTCTTATACAAAGAGGTGTGAGCGACGGGGAACATCGTTTGCCCGACGGGGAGTTACACTAAGTAACAAGCGATGATTCCAATAGTTCCTGAGTGAACTAATGATGAGAATGATGGATGGATTGGTACCGCATTTGCATAGAGTCGTTGTGTCGGTCTCTTTGCATTTGCATAAAACATGAATGGATTGATTATGTGTGGAAAATCAATGGATTGAGTATGTGTTGAGACTTATGATTGGATTGGTGAATTGATGTGCATATGTGATAAATGCATTGGTTATGGATGATATTTTTTATGTATAGACATATGATATGTGATGTGGTGGTGTGTTTCCATATGTTATAGCTTTGGTATGCCTTATGTGTGAGTATGTTGGTATAATTGATATATGTTATGTTGTTGGATTGTTAGAAATATGATAGGTATCTGTGGCACGCTATATGTATTAGTATGTGATGCTTGTGGTGAGAATAATTATGCATGTGAATTTGTATTTGTTTGCATATTATTATGCAATCTTGATTTAGTTGTTATTTCTCACCCTTCTGCTGTGATTTGTTGCTCTATGAGGCAATTGCAGATTAGTATCTTGGAGGCTTTTGTGAAGATTAGTCCCCCGTCCTGTGTCGGTCTGTCTGCTTTGATACGTAACACGGGAGTCGGGGAACGCTTTTATTATATATGTATACATTTGATGAATATATTTTGTATTACTTTTGTATGTATATTTTGACGTTATAAAACAATTTATTTTGTAAACCAAGTCAGTTATGGATCTTTCCGCTTTATTCCATAATTGAACTTTCCATTTATATGGAAAAAGTTTCCCTTTTACCTTTATTCCATTTGTGTTATGTATCAAATAATTGAGCAGGGATTGTGTTTTCTTTCCTTATTGTGGCATCCTTGTTTCTGTCGGAAAAATAAATTTTTATTTACTCTGATTTAATTATGTATTATTTATTCGCGATGGGAATCGGGGTGTTACACAAGGTGGAGTAGTTCGCCTTGATAATAATAAGGCATGCAAGGTTCATGGTATTGGTACGGTCAGATTTAAAATGTTTAATGATCGTGAACTTCTTATTCACAATGTGAGGTATGTTCCAGAACTCAATCGAAATTTGTTATCTATAAGTATGTTTGATAATCTAGGTTATTGTACTAGAGTTGAACATGGAATGTTGAAGATTTCGCGTGATGAATTGATTATTGCTAAAGGGTTTAAAATATGTGGTCTATATATTTTAGAATGTTCAAATGTTATTATTCATTCATCGTTAACTAGTGGAGGCTTTCATGACAAGGAAGAGCTATGGGATTTGAGTTTAAGATATTATGAATGCCTTGAGAAAGTTTCAGAGGAGTACAATGAATTTTACAGAAATCAAGGGATAAAAATGCATGTTACCGCTGAGTTGTTATTGAGTTTTTGGGGAAGAGCTGAGGTTAAAACAACTTACTTGGTTGGTAGAGAATTTCTTTAGAAGAAGAATAGTGAAAACCAAGGGAGAAACCTGGGAGAAACTATAACGGAGAAAACTCAGTTTGAAGTGGATTTTCCTACTATGGATGCTATCAGTAGTGAGGGAACCGGATACAGAGATCTCTGATTATCATTTGACTCATGATAAGGTAAGGAGGGTTATTGTAGCATCTCAAAGGGACGATTATGCTAGCCTTGGATATTATGTTTTTAATGTGGCTGAAGGACTGCAAAATAAAAGAAGAAAAAACTTCAGTGAGGCATTTGAAAATAGGTGGAGTCAAGGGTGGTTGAAAAATCATACTTGTAAGCTTGTTAAATTACCTAGGCAGAAAGGGTAATTGGGAACAAGTCGGTGGAAGTTGCGAGATCAAGATTCAAGGGTTGCTTAAATTTAATCAAAGTTATTGATTAAATATTCAACTTGGTAGAGAGCGGTAATGTTGTTGATTTTTAAATTGGTATCAACACGATTTAAAGTCAAGGTGAAGATTGTTGTAAATGTGCCTTAAAACCTTTGTTGATGAAGAGAAAGAAAACATATTTTGGAGATTGCATTTACCGCGAAAAATCGGAAGTTTTAGAAAGTCGGACGAAAAGTCGAGAAAAAAAATCGGTCGGCGAATAGTGATGCTCGTATGGTGAATAGTGTTGTCCGTACGATGAATAGTGTTTTCGAGTTTTCTAACTTTTTCGATTCGGTCAATGGATCCATGTGATTTTGGGCTTTGTTTGTTGGATATTTGCTATTATAAATATGTATCTCATATATTCTTGGTGTGTGACAATCTTAGAGTTTACACCAATAAAGGAGAGCATGAGTTTAAAGGTATAACATAGGGTTTCAGCTATCACGAGGAAAATCTTAGAAAAGCAAAGGTTTAGGGAAACCTTTGGAGTTGTTTAAGGTTATTGTGAAATACTGTTAAACCTTGGGTTTGAGTGATTTATATATTGAGAGTTGGAGAGGTTGGGAAACAGTTGGGTAGAAAATAGGGTTGTTCTTGGGAACCTGAAGGCGAAGACTATTTTCTTGTAACAACTTTCTGAGTATAGTCAATTGGAGAGCTGCTCTCTCCCCCAGAGTAGATCGTTTGATCAAACTGGGTAAACAAACCTTCTGTTTTTTGCCTTATTCTATTATATTATCTATGTACGGATTATTATTGCTGAAAACCATTTATTTTGGTTGCTATTCTTCTTTGCCTCACAAATCAATATTGAATATTATTGTAATTCACAACAAGATTCTTCTGGACAACGCTCACTATATAACCATGGTCATATTTTACAACCGTCGTTAAATTATCTGCTTTTTTAAAATATATTTTTCTTTTTTTTTTAATTTTTCCATTTTTTGACATGTATTTTTCTGAACCGTATCAGAACAGAAACAACAATTGTGTCATAACAAATAATTGTATTGTATTACAGCAAATCCATATATTGGATTAAGAACCAAACATTGTGTGTGTGTGTGTGTGTGTGTGTATATATATATATATATATATATTACATAAAAAAATAGCACAAAACAACCTACAAACATTATATAACATCACATAATTGTATCTTATATAGTGTTTTAGTTTCTTTGTCTCTTGGTGTCTTGACTTTAAACACCTACAATATCAAATAATCATACTTGTTACTTGTTAGTAATAAATATAGTTAGAAATAATAACTTACATTCAATTATGAATAAAGAATAAAATACTTGTTAATTTTCTCATATACCTTAACTATGATCGATACAAATAGCATGAGTAGAGACTTCTTAATAGGATATCTGAAACTCCAAGTCTTCAGTCTTTCAAAGTCGTCCATTAGGAATCAGCCTTCAGAACTTCAGCACTTATCTTTAAATCCGTTATCCTTTACTACTTTAAGTCTTCCGAAACTTCAGAGTTGTCCATTAGGAATTCGTCTTCAGAGTCTTCAGCACTTGACCTTTGGAACCATGATCCTCAGAACGCATAAGTCTTCAGAGTCTTTCTGCACTTGGTCTTCAGAGCCTTCAGCCTTCAGAACTTCAAGTCATAGGAATCTTCATCACTTTAGTTCTCTATAACATTGTCTTCTTCAGAAGCTTTGCAATCTTCAGAATCTCAACCATTCTCAGAGAGCATCCACAAGAACATTGCAACAACAATATCGGCATCCTTGGATCTGACTGATCATGATCAGATACAGAAGCATTCTTGCTTATTGCGACTTGTGTCACACATAGTAACTTCGCATATCATCATTTACGCGCATCTGGCTGGTGCTTGTTGAATCTGATATCTTCTATGATTATGATCTGCACACAACACACGTTAGAACATAAAATGGTTCTTTCACAAATACCATTGTTATCATCAAAACATAGAGTCGACTTGTAGAGAGAACTCTTGCTCTAACAATCTCCCCCTTTTTTATGATGACAAAACCATGTATTTTGATTGAACATTTTATACAAGGTAATCACCAAAACTAAACAAATTCAGCGTCCGGAACAACAGCTCCCCCTGAATGTGTTATCCTCAAAGTTTTATCTGTGATCATCTAGAATCTTATATGATCCAAAGACATACAGAATAACAACTTGAGTTGCCAGAACAAAGAATAGAAAATGACTACTTCTCTATCTTATCTTTAAGGAGACACAAGTCTTCAGCATCTGGACTAGTTCATCAGAACTTCCATCTTCAGATCTTTAGAACTTAGTTCCTTTTTAATGTCCTATCAGAGCTTATAATCTTCAGAGACATCTGAAGCATTTTCTACTTTTCAGCATAATCATTTGAGCACAAAAACAGAACAGTTCTTATCTGATAACATAGCCTCACTATTTATCAGAGACAGACACTGTCTTTGAGAAACTCCCCCTGAGTTTTAGACTTGATGAAGATTATAGATTTTAACATTTGAATCTTCTGGGTAGTCTCCCCTTAGTTTCCATAAGTCAGATATTGGGATCTTCAGAACGTAGTTCAGAAATTTTAAATTTACAATCACCAATAAAGATCATGACTTTTCAGAGTTTGACTTTGAACACAGGCCTTCATCTCAGAACCTTGTTACTGTCACAACTTAGTGATTCATCTAAGCTTGATTTTTGATCAGATACCAATAGAAGGTTAATTTGGTGATCAATCAACTATTGATTCTGAATCTGGTACCAATGTTTGATTCTAGTCTTATACTAAGTTATACCAGAGTAAGTTGATTCTGATTACCAACTGAGGTATTTTTCTCATACTACTTGAAGGTAATTCCTTTGTATGCTGAAATGATACCAATGAAGGTATTTGACACTATTTCACAGCTTTGCTCTGATTGACATTACTTCAGACTGAGTCTGATAGCAATCCTTATATACTGAGTCTGATTACCAATTGTTGATTTAGTCTGATACCAAATCATTTTCCTTTTAATTGGTTCTTGGTAAACATCATAACTACTTCTTCTTGGATTTTCAATCCAGATCTTCAGACAGTTCTTGACTTCTGATTTGCACAGTTCTTTTGAAAAGCATCTTGAGATGTAGACTTGTCTGGATTGCTTTCAGAGCTTTCCTTTTTTCGATTCTTATGTTTGAATATCATATTTTCAGACAGCTTATAGCTTATGAACCAAGTGAAACAGAGATCACGATAACTTTGACTTTCAAAAAGTTCTCAACTTCTGAACAATACTGGGTAGATCTGATTCTGAACACATGTTCACGAAGTGTACAACTTCAATCATATGAGCAACAATTCATAAGAACTTTTAACAAACATCTTCTTTCTTTCTTAAACCTGTTCTGAGAATGCCTAGTGAACTTGTTCAGAGTTCCTCGGTTAAACATCAAACAAACGTTAGTGGTAAATGCATTTTATATCATTGATTTACTTTGTTTGAGTTTACATTCTTCTTAAGATTCTTCTTTTTAATCAAAATCTCAAATCATATTTCTATTTCTCCCCCTTTTTGACATCATCAAAAAGTTTTAGAGCGTTTGAGCTTTTAAGCATTGTTAGATTTATATGATAATGAACAGTCTAGTTGATAATAGTATCTTTAAAATTCAAACTTGAGTATTTTCAATGATCAGTTTGTAGCCATACATGAAACAGAGATATTAACATAAAATGACACAAAATGATAACAAAACACAACCGTAATTTGAAGGACACATGGTTTAAAACTTAATTATCAAAGTCCTCAACATTGTCTACTCTCTCACATCTGGTTTCAACGGGTGAGGGTCCTGATGATCCAAGCCTGCTTATCAATCCCCATGCCTTTTCTTTTAAGATTATTTCAGATATTATTCTCCCATACGGAATGTAAGAATGCATATGGTTTCTTGATACTTTGATAGAGTGTTTTATGTGGTTAAAAATGGTCTTGGGGAGGTCTATTGTAACGTGATGTGTTAGGAGGAAGACGAAGATTCTGTCGTCATGAGTCAGAGTGCCTCTCGCAGATGCTCATGCACGAAATTTGGTCAAGGAAAATTTGAACCAGGTTTTGGGAGTAGGAAGGAGCTTCTCAGGATTATTCGGTTCGTAAGGAACTGAATCATCAAACAGGATTTTGTACCTCTCCACCATGCTTAAATCAGTTTGAAAGTTATCAATCGTGACTCCATTGGAGATGCAACCAATGATTTTGTCTATTGAGGAGACAGAGATAGCGATGGGGTGAAAGTGGACCTCGGACCAGATGATGTTTCCATCGTTGCTAACCCTGGCGAAATTCCAAAACTCTTTAACAAGGTCAGGAAAGATAAGACCATTCAGTAGAGAGTAGTAACTCTGCCAGGACTGGGCCTGCATGCTTCTAATCATATCCAATCCATCGTTTCTAAGACGAGCAAGGTTAGGTCTTTTCTAAAAAATAACTTCTAGGTTTTCTTTTCTTCCTAAGAAGGTTGGACAATTTCTTTGGGAATTCATCATCTTTGTTGCAATAAGAGTTTTGGAAGAGTGACGAACTAGGTTTTGAGGATGAATTAGAGTGAAGCAAAATCCTATTATTTATAGGCAAGTGAGAGTAAATAGTATAATAACTAAATTGGTACTCAAAGATTTGGGTTTACTATTTCCTAGGTAGTCATGATTACTTAGGGTATTTTAAAAGGCGTAACTGTGTGGGAAAAGAAAACGGAGCAGTTACTAATTTTCTTGAAAAATTTGATCGGTTATGGATACCACTGTTTTATGGTGAGTGGCGGCTGGGGTTAATGCTTTTTGATAATGATGGTTTTCTTGAGCCACTTAAATATTTATCAGATATCTTTCAAAAGACAAAATTAATCTATCATTAGAGCTTGTCAGATATTTGATTTGCTTAAGTTTAAATATTTAGGATTATATATCATTAATAGGAGAAAAGATATAAAACGATTCATAATATAGTTTTTGAGCATTCATTAATCTTAAATAACTTAAGGCAACTAACACAATTACAACAACTTAGAACAAATACAATTTGAATTGAGAACATGCATTCCGCATACGTAGTTAAGATATAGATAGGTCTAGTTTTCCTAGTTACTAAAGATTTCACATTTAGTCTTTAACAAGCAGTTCTCTGGAAGGCTTTCAGGACCATCTTCTTCAATTTTCTCTTTGATCATATCCACAATTCCCTCTCTGCAGAAAATCTCGGATAAAACTCTTGCATAAGGAATGTAAGATTTTGTGAGGTTTATGGATTCAGAGATGGATTTCCAGAGACAGTTGAAGATATTGTGTGGTAGGTTAATCTGATAGTCATTCATTAGCAAATGAATAAATTGGTGGTCATGAAATCTTAGTATGTCATGGTATACTCCTCTGTGAAGGAAATTTGACACAACTAGCTTGCACTATGCTTTGGGAATGGGTAGAAGGTTTTCAGGATTGGATGGTTCATATCCGGATGAAAGGTTATGAAGGAAGGCAAATCTTCTAGCAACAAAGTATTTGTTTAGGTCACAATCAACAGTGATTCCAACATTCTCACATTCAGTTGGTAGAGAGACTGAGAATGGGTTGATGGTGATTGGGACTTCAAAAACAAAGGAGGTGATGCACTTACTTTAAAAATCAAGATCAGCATGTTTCCAGAAGTCCTTAGCTAGATTTACATAAATAGGTTTTTCTAGCATAGTGGAGTATCTAGTCCATTGTTGAGTGTAAAACACATCTGCGATACTGCAAGCAATGTGACTTGGAAGAGGAGGGGTGTTGATTACAAACTGTTTTTCGGGAATAGTTTCAAGAAGATATTGGTCTCCAAAATAAGTTAGTGGAGGCATGATGATGGATGGATAACTGAGTTTTAACACTTATGTTTTATGATAGAAGGTCTTGAGTGTGAAAATGTTTGACAGGGAGAACCGATTTTTATACACATAGATAGATAGGATGAGTTGTGCCTAGTCTAGGGAAAACATATATCAGGTACGAAAAGATTTTTATAAGATTTTAAATGAACTTATGTTGTCAGACGAAAAATCTTTAGTATATTTTTCACTAGAACCTATGTTCCTAAGGATATATCATGATTACTCAAGATATGCAATTATGACAGATGTTACAATGAGTGAACACATTATCCAGAGATCTAATCAAAAGATTTTTCTTGAAAGAAAGAGTCTCATTAATGTTTTTACCTACCAGATAATTTTTAGTTCTAATCAATCTTTTGATAAGGAGAGTCGTACCTTAGAAAATCTGAAATTCTTCATCTGAGTGTTTTTCATTCTGACTTCTGAGCTTCTGTCAACAACTTTCTGCTTCTGCTTTCTTCTGAGTGATTGATTGATAGTTCCCTCATTCTGTAAAGGTTCATTTATATTCTGACTTCTGAAGAGTACAATTT
This sequence comes from Lathyrus tuberosus, assembly GCA_022829125.1. Taxonomy (NCBI): domain Eukaryota; kingdom Viridiplantae; phylum Streptophyta; class Magnoliopsida; order Fabales; family Fabaceae; genus Lathyrus; species Lathyrus tuberosus. The sequence goes on along the minus strand of JALAZF010000111.1, from coordinate 4,362,134 downwards.
ATTTTCTGAATTTCTGATCCTGGTTTGAGAGCTAGAATCAATCTATTAAAAAAACCTTTCCTTTTTCCCGTTCAGACATATTCATCTGATTTCTGAGAACAGTCAATCAGAGGTTCTGAACTTGAACATTAGAATAACTGTCTTTCAACAAGTTTCAAATTTTTAGAAAGTCAATAAAAACTTAGCTTGATCATAAACTGCTTGGGAGGTTATGAGCTAAAGCGAATTGATTGACATCTCCTTACATCTTCTGACTATGTTTCTTCAACAGATGCAGATTATGTTCAGAAACAAGTATCATCAAACATGTGTGTAGCATAACATATAATTTGCATGACACTTCTTGATCTCACAATGCTGATTTAACTTGATTATAGAATTAGTCCATCAAAGATCAACAACATATATTCTTCTAAAAGAATATCAACTGATTACTTCATTATGAAAACATCAGCAACATAAATCCTTTTGACTTCAAGAGATGACTTTAGTTAATGCATCAAATTGAACATCTTCTGATTTTGGATTAATGAGGTTCTGAGAAACTTATCAGATAGAATCTAACCAATAACATTTGTTTCAATTGAGATAGAATCTCAAGTTTAATAGAACTTTAATCATCTGAGTTTGTTGAACCAAGATTTAGGATTTATTCTGATCAAGTACTTAAATCTCTTCTTCCTGAATATTCTTTCAGTTTATACTTTCCAAGAAAATAATATTCAGTTCTTCATTGAATCTTTTAACTTCTTGATCAATCAAGATTCAGATGTTGAATCATTTCTAAGAGTTTGAATTCTTCAGTTTTCTGAATTCAATAGACTTCATCTTGAAATTCAAAATCATAGAACAACAATCTTTCTTCTTTACATGAAGAAGTTCTGAATGAGTTTCAAACGAGAAAGTCAAGGGTGGACCTAATCCGTTTCTTGAAAACATCTCAAAAACTCATAAAGAATTAATCTTCAGCAAACAAGACTTCTTGTTTTCTGATGATTCAACCTTGAGAAAAATACATGGTTCATTTACACGTATCTTCTGAGATAAGAATTCAACATATACTTATCTGATGAATCTATCATATCAGCTGATTCTTCAAACTTCATCAAACCTTAAGAGAGGAAGATTTAGTTGTTGACAACTGCAAAAACTTCCAGAATCAGTGACTTGCTCAAGTAATCCGATTGATTACAATTTTGTACACAGTCATCTTCTGAGCTGTTACAGAAATTGTAAGTGGATTGAAATCTCACCCAGAGTATTTCTATGCACCGCATCTGGATCTTTTTTTAACACTGTTAAGTGTTTGGTATCCTATCAATAACAGAACCGGAGCTCTGATACCAATTGAAGGTGTAAGAAAGACACAAGAAAGGGGGGTTTGAATTATGTATTCACTCTTTTAACATCTTTTTGCTTCTTATCGTTAATGCGCTTAAGATAACATCAGAGTTCGTTGAGAGGCCCTGACATGCGAAGAACATTCAGACTTGGGAATGCATAAAGCATGAGAACCACTAAGAGTCTGAACACTATATGCAACATTCAGAACTTGCAGAGCGGAAGCTTATCAGAGTTAAACTGCAAGGTTCTGACTTGCTGATGTAAGGTTCTGATACTCAATATAGAAACAATAATAATAACATAAAGCATAGCAAGAGTAAAGAACACATGATATATCCTGGTTCACCACAAGGCTAATCCAGTCCACCCTCCTCAGGTGATTTTGCCTTGAACATAAGGACTTAATCCACTATAATCAATCTCTATTACAAATGCATGGGCAACAACCAGTGACTAACAAACTGCACAACCGCACTATGACTAACCCATAATAACTTGCGTCATTGTCATCTCAAATACCCAGATCATCTCATGATCCCTTGAGGTATCTCTCTCAGTGAACCGTTCAGGGATCCAATCAGGATATAGCGTTCACTGGAGGAATCACAATGAGTTCCATCAGGGATCCCACAAGAGTCTGATCAACATATGATCCTCTTTAAGATATGACTATCATTGACCATATTTCAGGATTTCTACAATAACACCAAGCCATTTTCTCCTCAAGCCTCCGATCACACTGATCACTTGAGGAATCCTAATTCACATAGAATTAGTTAAACTGGAGATTACAATGATGCTTCTTAACAAGCAGATAACTCCTAAGTTTAAGTACATAAGAACACACAAGTGTTTAAGCAAGTTTTGAGCAACAACTCCTTGCTTTGTTTTTATTCTACAAAGATGTATATGGATCTGACAGTTGTTGACATCTTGTAGTTCTTCTTCTTCTTCGTCGTCTTCTTTCTTGAGCAAGCTTCAAGCAACAACTCCTTGCTTCAGATCTTCAATGTAGCACTGACGAGAAGGTGGTTGATGACTTGACTGATTTGCAATGTTGTCTTCTTCATCAACAGCTTCTGCTACAATTTGTTGTTGTTGTTGTGTTGATTTGATCATTAAGCTTCAACAACAATGGCCATGTGTAAATAGTGACAGCTTTGAATGTTTAAGTGTTACAACGAGAACTCATCAATGTTGATATCTTCACACAATGACTTGATCAATTCATCTTTTTTGGAGAGTGAATCGATGCCTTTAGAAGCGAATACTCCTTTCTTTAAATATCCCACTAAAATATAGCCGTTTTAATTACTGTTGGCTATTGGAAAAGAGACGTTGTGTAATGATACAGCTGTATTGACACATCTTATTTTTACTGTGGAGGAAGTGACGTGATATATCTTCTTGGGCGCAGTGTACAATCTTTCACAATGGTAACATTTGTCTTCAAAACGTCAGAGGCTTCTGATGGTAAATAATTGAAGCATGAGTAGAGACTTCTTAACAGGATATCTGAAACTCCAAGTCTTCAGTCTTTCGAAGTTGTCCATTAGGAATTAGCCTTTAGAACTTCAGCACTTGTCTTTAAACCCGTTATCCTTTACTACTTCAAGTCTTCCGAAACTTTAGAGTTGTCCATTAGGAATCCGTCTTCAGAGTCTTCAGCACTTGGCCTTTGGAACCATGATCCTCAGAACGCATAAGTCTTCAGAGTATTTCTGCACTTGGTCTTCAGAGCCTTCAGCTTTCAGAACTTCAAGTTATAGGAATCTTCAGCACTTTGGTTCTCTATAACATTGTCTTCTTCAGAAGCTTCGCAATCTTCCGAATCTCAACCATTCTCAGAGAGCATCCACAAGAGCATTGCAACAGCAATATCGGCATCCTTGGATCTGACTGATCATGATCAGATACAAAAGCATTCTTGCTTCTTACGACTTGTGTCATACATAGTAACTTCGCATATAATCATTTACGCGCATCTGGCTGGTGCTTGTTGAATCTGATATCTTCTATGATTATGATCTACACACAACACACGTTAGAACATAAAATGGTTCTTTCACAAATACCATTGTTATCATCGAAACATAGAGTCGACTTGTAGAGACAACTCTTGCTCTAACACTACCTTCAGTGTCAGCATGACAAGACTTTGGAATTCCTATAGACTCTACTTCTGACAAATAGTTTGTACAAAACTCAACAGCTTCTTCTGTGATGTACCTTTCAACAATCGAAGCTTTCGGTCGATGATGATTCTTCGTATATCCTTTAAAGATCTTCATGTATCGCTCTATTGGATACATCCACCTTAAATAAATTGGACCATAAATTCTGATTTCTTTGACTTGATGAACAAGTAAGTGAATCATAATGTCAAAAAAATGATGGAGGAAAATACATCTCCAATTGACACAAGATTATGGTAGCTTCATCTTCCAATTCATCTAATTTTTTAAAATCAATAACTTTACTACATATGGCATTGAAGAACAAACACAATCTGGTTATAGTTACTCTCACATTTTTTGGTAGGATGCGACGGATAGCTAGTGGTAGAAGTTGTTGCATCAAGACATGACAATCATGAGATTTCAAACCAATTAACTTGAGATCTTTCATTGATACAAGTTTCTTGATGTTTGATGAGTAACCTTAGGGAACTTTGATACCATGCAATATGTGTTCTTTGATCTTCCATATTGGTCAAGTATCGATGTAAGACATTGTCTTGATGTGATGCATGTGGAGAAAAATGTGTGTGATATTTTGATTGGAACACTTCTAAACATTCTAGGAAAGACTAAAGATAGTAAGTAATCTCGTTTCGATATGGAGGCGATGGGTATACGAAAACAATTGTCTTCAATAGAAAAAGGAAAAATAACTTATCTGCCTCCGGCTTGTTATGTAAAAAGGAAAAAGAAAAGTTTTTGCGAGTGTTTACAAAACTCGGTCATTCTTATCGTAGATTGCGAAAGGCTTTTAATGGAGACCAAGAGTTTGATATCTCTCCTAAACCTTTAACCGGGGATGAAGTTTATCAACGACAGAAATACATTAATGTTGTCTTTGGAAAGAGAGAAAAAGAAAAACGACCACTTGAGAAAAATATATGGAAAAAGAGGTATCAGATATTTTCGATGCCCAAGGTAAACGGTCTATTTTTCCAAACTTAGGTTAGTGATAACAGGTATCAGATTCACAAATAGAACACACTTTGTGTCCTTTAACACTATATCCAACCAAATTACCATATGCAGGAAAGTCGTTGATTGTGCAAAATAACATTGCACTCATCTTAAACTTTTCACCCGAATATGCATCATCAAATTCAACGCTTTCCTCCCACAAAAGTCTTAAATCTTTAATTAATGGACTTACATAAACATCTATGTCGTTTCCACATTGTCATGGTCCAGAAATCATCATACTTAACAACATATACTTACGCTTCATGCACAACAAAGGAGATATGGTGTAAATCGTGAGAAGAACAGACCATGAAGAATGGTTAGTACTCAGATTACCAAAGGAGTTCATTCCATCGGTGGCAAAGCCAAGCCTAAGGTTTCTTGGCTTAGTGCCAAAATCCAGAAACAACGAATCAATTTTCTTCCATTGCAAAGAATCAGCTATACGACGTATGTTTCCATCACATTTTCTTTCATCTGCATGCCATCTAATATTCTTTGCGTCATTCGCATTATCAAAAAGTCTCTTGAATCTTGAAATTATTGGCAAGTACTATAACACTTCAACAGGAGGCCTCTTTCTACTAACATTTTCATTGTCATTGTCATCACCATTGTTGTCCTTTAGCTTGTAACGTGACACCCCACGTTCTGGACATTGATCCAAATTTTCATACTCTTTCCTATATAATATGCAGTCATTAGGGCATGAATGTATTTTGATATACCCCAAACCCATTGACCACAATATCTTCTTGGCATCATAACAGCGATCAGGAAATCTGTTATCTTCAGGAAGCATTTGTTTTAGCAAATAAGGTAATTTCGTGAAACTTTTATCCGACCACCCATTTTTCACTTTCAGATTAAACAATTTTAAAAGCGCCGAAAATCGTGTAAAACTTGTGCACCCCTTATATAAAGGGGTGTCTTTATCACTACATAAAGTATCATAAATATGAAATTTCTTAAAAGAAGATTCTTCAATATCACATAATATATTTTCTAGACGGTCATCCATGTATTCATCTTTATCAACTTCGTGGACTTTGTGATACGTTGTTTCGCTTTTTTTCCACCTCACCATGCCACGTCCATATTGTATAGCTTTGACATATATCATCACAACATAGGTGATGAAATATCTCATCCTTTGTACCTTTATTTATATTCCTGCAATTAACACAAGGACAATAAAAGATACCATTATTGTCGGCAACATTTTGATCAGAGTATTCGAGGAATTCAAGAACTCCTTTCTCATATACCGGATCTAATTTATCAGCTTTCATCTAACTACGATCCATAACAATATTGTGAACAACACAACAAAATCTAAACCTAAAGCATATCGAAAAAGCTGAAGCATATTCATAACAATAATACAACTCTAAATCTTAAGCATATGGATATCGACTGTATCAAAGTTATAATATTTTTGTTCACTGCTATATCCAACAACAAAACATAAAGCATATGAACTTTGCACGAAACAGACCACAAAATCAAACAAGAATAAAGATAGTGAAGATTATCAAGAATTAGGAAGATGAGGAAGAGAGTGAAGTTTGCACGAAACATACCGTAATTCGAAGAGGTAGAGACCAAGAATGAAGATAGTGAAGACTATCAAGAATGAAGATTAATTCAAATAAACGAAGATTGTGAAGATGAAGATTTCGCTATCGCTATCGCTGTCGTCCCTGGTTCGCTTAGGGTTATGAAGGAAAGAATGAATCTATATTGTTTTAAATTTATCAGGAAAACCTTTGACCACGGTTGTTACATTCAACCGCAGTGAAATGTAGATCTTATTACAACGGTTGTATAGTAAAACTATGCTTAAATAGTTTTCAATTTTTTACTTATTTATGAACTTAAGTGACTTGCGCTCTTTGTAATAGGAAAAATGGAAACATGTAGTTGCTAGGATTCGAAGCTTGTAACACTTACTTTATCACCACAGTTGTTTACCTCAACTGTGATTAAATAACTTTCAAAAAAATAAAAAATATATCAGACACATCAAGTTTGCGATATTACAATGGTGGAAAGCCTAACAGTAGTAGTATTAGTGTTACCGAAGGTGTATTTTGTAGTAGTGAGAGACCAATTATTAACCTACTGTTATTTATTTGCTATTATGCAAATCTAAGGCTAAAGATAATAATTTTGGTGTGCAAAAGAAAGAAATAAGTTGATTTTAAAAATCAATTAAGAGACAGGAGGCCGAAATGTGGCTCGTGTCAGCCAATAGCACTCACGAAGTCGTTTAGTTTATAATTAATTTGGGATAATATTTTCTCGTGAGAAAAAGGTTTAATTTAAAGGAATAATTCGCTTCCGCGCAGTTGAAACCATATTTTAGCATAAATTCTATATTACCGCTTTCGCGTGTTCACTGTGTTAAAGGGCAAAAATTCTTTTTGGAAAGACTTAAATAGTCTTTTGGTCCCTGTAAGTTAGCGAGTTTTTAAATTTAATCTCTGTATCTTATTTTTTTTGTCGGAGTCTTTATATCTCACTTTTGTGTTGCCTTTAGCTCCTGCCGTCAAAAATCTGTTAAAAAATGCTAACTGAACTAACAGTGATGACGTGGAAGTGCTGATGTGGTTCTTATCGCTGTTAAAATGCAAAGTTTAAAAATGATACCAAGAGAAGTTGAACTCAAGACCATTGGGTTCCATTGCTAGTACATAACCACTACACCAACCTACATATTTAGTTAATTCATTGTAACAAATTTATATATTACATAAATGGTATAACTAATATATTACTAAACCAACCTACATATTTCAACTAATAATTAGTTTAATAAATATTTCACTATTAAATAAGATAACTAATAATTAGTTTATTATATATTTAATATTATAATATTGCTGCCACTTATTTAAATAGTTAAAATATTGAATAAATAAATTAATTAATAAATTAAATAAGTTAGTTTAAACTATTTGATATAATAGTTGAAATAGTTATTTAATGATGTTAATATTTTATTAATATTTAATAAAATATTTAAAATATAAATATTAAATAAACTATTTTATCTATTTAATAAAAAATAAAAAATAAATTAGTTAATAAACTATTCTAAATAAACTGTTTTATCTATTTAATATAAACTATTTTATCTATTTACAATATAAATTAATTAATAAACTATTTTATTTAATAACCTATTTAATATTTTAATAGTTGAAATATAAATTACTTAATAACAAATTTAATATTTAAAAAACTATTTATCAAGTATTTTTTAAAACTATTTAATAAACTATTAAAAAAGTATTTTAAAAAACTGTATAAAACTATTTAATAATGTTAATTAACTAAATAGTTGAAATAATTAATGAACTATTTAATAATATCAATATTATTTCATAAAATCAATAAAAATGTAATTAAAATATAATAATATTACTGCATATACGAATATACTTCCTTTGATTTATATTTATAATACATATACTAATATATTAATATTACTATATATACATTAATATTACAGCTAATATTACTACAACAGCTAACATTAATATTACAGCTAATAGTTTATTTAATATTTATATTTCAACTATTTTTTTATATATTAATAAAATATTAATATCATTAATTAATAGACTAGTTATTAAATAAATTATTTAATAGATTATTTCTTTAATCATTTAATATTTAATATTTCAAATATTTTATTAAATATTAATAAAATATTAATATCATTAATTAATAGACTAATTATTAAATCGATTATTTAATATTTAATAAAATAATTATTAATAGATTAAATATTTAATATTTAATAAAGTAATTATTTAATAGAATAAATATTTAATAAACTAAATAATTGAAATATTTAATAAACTAAACAGTTGAAATATTTTATAAACTATATAATAATATCAAATATTATTTCATAGTATCAATAAAAATACAATTAAAATATAATATTAAATAATTACTAAATAGTATAAAATAAAGATTAGTTAATTAAATACATAAGTATTAATATGAAATAAAAATTACTTAATTAAACACATAAGTATTAATATGAATTACTTATGAAATATATATTCATGTTGCAATATTATTATCAAATGGAATGGTTAGCTCAGTGGAAAGATGGTTATCAGCAACGTTGGCCACATCGTCGTTTTTGTATCGGAAGTTAAACGTCAGAGACTAATCGCAAAAGGAAATCTTAAGGACTCGGACTGGAAAAAAAAATACAGGAACCAAATTCAAAAACGCGCTAACATACAGGTTTGAAAATTAGTTGTTTTAATTATTTAGAAAGTTTGTTAAGGTGGAAAATTAATTTAAAGGTATTACTGACTTTCGCTCATCTAATATCAGATTTTAAGCGCATAAACATCCGCTTTCGCGTGGCTGTTATCGTTCTTAAAATCACCTTTTTGTTCATTATTATTTTTCTTATTTAGAGTCTGTTTGGTAAGACACAATAAAGAACTTTTAACTTTTCAATCCGCATTAATGAAAAAATTCTGTTTGGTATCTGGCTTTTAGTTTTTAGCTTGTAGCTTTTTTATTAGCTATTAGTTTTTTTTTCAAAAGCTATTCGAAGTAGCTTTTAACCTTGTAGCTTTTAACTTGTGACTTTTTCTTCCATTTATACCCTTATTATTTTAACAAAAATCTATTCTTATCCTTCAATGTACTACCTTTTATATATATTAGTGGGATACCCGTGCATTCGCACGGGTACCAGTTTGTTATGTAAATGATAAAAAAAACATATTACTTAGAAAAAAAATCCAAACAAAAAAAATCCCACAGAAAAAAAGAGTGATTGGAATTGTTATTAGAAAAATTGAAATTATAATAATTTAAAAAAAATAAGCGACCAAAAAATTAAAAAAAAAATTAATACATAATTGAGCAATGGCGTTATTTATAATGTGATCACATAGAATAGAATAGTTGTAAATAAAAAAATATATAAGTTAAATTTGAGATTAAAGATTAATTATAAATTTAAGTAAAAGAATCAAAGTTAAAAAATTAGCAGTAAATGATATATAATACATTAATTAAGAAACAAATAAAAGGCTGAAAATTGTGATTGTGAAAAAAGTAATTTAATAGTACTAATTATTGATTAGGAAAAAGTTTTGAAATAAATTAAAATAAAAAATATATAAAATAAAAGGACTATGTAATAAAGAAATAAATGAATAGGGCTGTCAATATAAAATAAGAATATCGTTTAGATGATTGTGTAAGTGAGTATAAAAAAATATTTTAGGATTATGTTAATTGGTATATTTGAATAAAATTATCAAACTAAATAAAAGTTTGTTAAATGAAATATTAAATAGTGAATATGAAACATCAAGTAGAATGAATAATAGCAGAGTTGCATAACGTGTTTCGTAAAGTGAATCAGAAACGTGTGCATTTGAGAAACCAAAAGTTATGGAGAGTGACATTGGTAACTTAATAGTAATAGTATGCATTAAGTGGAGAATAAAAATAGTTGTGAGGTCATTTCTTTTCATTACACTAAACATATTGGAACAACCCATAAAAGGTCAAAGCTTTTTCTCTGAAGAACAAAAATGGAAGCTGCGAAAGGAAATAAAAGTGGAGCCGGGTATGAGTGTCTCTAATTATTGTATGTTTATGTTATCGTGTAGATTGTGAATAATTTTGTACAAACGATTCATTACGTTTTTGCAGTGCATGTGTAACGTGGCTTAATGAGAAGCGGATTATTGATGAGAAGCCACGACTTCTTTATGAGGAAGCTGCGGGATGCAAGGAAGGAAAAAGCAAAGGGAAAGGAATTGTCAGGCACACTGAAATTGTAGATCTAACCAAAGAAAATTCGTCTGTTGGTGTTATAAGTGCGGAGAATGTTGTGAAGCTGAAAGGAAGGTACAAATAATGTAGTTTTAAAGACATACATGTAAAAAAAAACATGTAGAAAGATTTTTCTTGTGTAAATGAGTGTTAATCACTGATATTGGATGTGTATGTTGTATAAAGTATTGAGTTAATCCTTTTAACATTGATTTGCAGATCCTGTGAGGCATGGTTGAAAGAGAAAGAGTCTATTGATCAGAAGATCTGTGTTATGTACGGGGAAGCATCAAAGGGAGTGGTAGAAAGCAAGAATGGGAAAGCAATAGCCAAAGTGTCTTTTGCCTTTGAACTTGTTGATTTAAGTGGAGGGGGGATGGTTGGAGGTTCTAAGGTTGACGACATAGGTGCCCCAAAATCAGGAAGGTAATTAAGAATGTATTTCCAATATTTTTGCATGCAACAATGTGTGTGTATGAAAATACTAAATCAAAAACCTTGTGATGTAATTAGTACGTTAATAGTTAACAGGATGGGAAAGATAGAGCAAGTTGTGTTTTGAAAAAAGTTAATATAGTTTCACACTGACAATATTGCTTTAAATTGTTATATGTGTTGCATGTAAATATGATACATCAAAGAAATGTGACGCCATGTTGATTGTGGTCTGTTTTAGGGTGTCATTTGCATGGAATAGTATGTATAAGTTGTGTTTTAGTTTTGCTTATGTATTGTTGATGTGTAACTTTAAAGATGTAAGTATATTTTTGTTGTTTTGTTGTTGTGTAAGTATTTTTCTGCAAATGTAGGGTAGCTGATATCACAGAAAGTGAAGATGGAAAGAATAATGGGACTGATGGAAAAATAGGAAAGGGTTCAAAGTTCCGACGGTTAATGTCGAAGGTAGTGTTCAATCAATTGAAGAAGATAAAGATGTTGATGAAGATGAGACTGATGACGAAGAATCGGATGATGAATTCTACTGGGAAGGGCGCGTCAGTTTTGGATACAAAGTTATGAAAAATGTGATGGTATGTATCAGTAATATAGTATTTCAAATTTGTGTAGTATTGGATTATAATGTTACATTATTTTCCTAAAGAAGTTACCAAGCGTTGCCTATATTGGAACTAGAAGGCAATAAAGTTGATTGACTCGGGCACAGGGAGGGTTTACCGTGCAAAGGTTCATTCTGCGAAGCGTAACAAAAAGATTGTGAGAATCGAAAAGTTCATAGGCAGAGGGTGGTACGAGTTTGCGAAGCATATGAGGCTTAGGAGGGACGATAAGCTTGGCTTCAGAATAACGAACCCACCAGACCAGCTTTACGTGTCTGTTTTAGACAGATGAATGTTGTCAATTTGGTAGTGCTTGGTTGATGCTTATTAGTTTAGTATAAATGTCATTGTGTCATATGGTTGTTGTGGTAGTGATGAACGGTTATTGTCTTTATGTATTATTTTGATACTCAGCTATGGTCTTTGTCTTTGTTTGTGTCCTATGGTCTTTGTCTATTACGTGGAAGTTAATTGTAACCCATCTGCTGTTGTCATGAAAGTTTCAGTACCGTGAATGAGTTATGTAACTAAGAACGATATTATGTTTTGTTTTCTATGTACTATGACATTAGTATATATTAAAAATTATATGGCTTTGCGTGTATTTAGTCATTCCATGTGTTATATATGATTAGCAGCATTCAAAAATATAGTAAGTGAATTTGAAAACACTGAAACTTTTTTAAAAAGTAGTGTACGTTTCATTGTGAAGAAAAAAACCCGTAAAAGAAAACATGTGCAAAAAAGTAATGGCATATATAATAACTAGCGTCCAAACGGGCACTCTCGTGCCCGTTTGTCCGCTTTTTTAATGCGCACAGCAGAAAAAAAAATAAATGTTTGTATATTATATATGAGGTGTTTATTGTACTTTACATTAAAAATAATATTTTTTTAGACAACATATACATATGTATATCAATGTATTTATTGAATACAAATATATTTATTATTGGTGTATTTATTAAGATAAATATTAAGTATTGATTCTAATATGTAATATTCATGTATTAAATTTTGTTTGAATTCAGAAAATCGCATTGTGACGTGACTTTATTTAACCAGTTTTTTCACGCATTAAGTTTTGTATTTATATATTGTTATAGTCCGTCTCAAAACCATAAGAAGATTTAGATAGAATAAGAACATAAATCTTTCTCACATATTTTTAAGCAAATAAATATAAACATTAATAGAGATATTAAGTTACATTGTTTCTTAATAGGAATGTCAACCATGGAATCAAAATCAGAAATATCTCTCGTTTCACTGCAAAACAAATGAAGTAAATTTTAGTAGTCAACGATATATTGTAATCTAATAAGTACACGCCCAGTGTGACCTTGCAAATGAGTATAATTGCATTGATAACACATGCCTAGCGTTCAACACAGAAAAATAAACATATGTAAATATTTTTATGAGTTTCTTTAATGTATGTTTCATAAAAAATAATATTATTTAAATACCTTCATTCCATCTTCTAATATCTTTTGCTGTTAATCATGGTATTTTATGAGTTTCTTTAATGTATGTTTCTTTAATGTACGTTTCATTTAATGAAAGGGCATAAACACTACTCAAGAAACCAATAGTTTTTGTATTAGTAAACCACCCAATTGTTCCTTAACTTTCTTTGTAGGATTCTTACCATCAATTCAATATATATTTTTTGAAATACTTATAATATCATCTAAGCAAGAGATAAGTTTAAAATACTTACGTGTCAACCATATATACTAACATACTAACATAGATTTATCTCTCTTAGAGCATTTGAATAATCTCGAAATCAAAAACTCCAATAGAAAATTGTTAGTGGGATCAAGTTGTTAATATATATATATATATATATATATATATATATATATATATATATATATATATATATATATATATATATATATATATATATATATATATATATTTGTTGAACTATATATAAAAATCATCACTTTCCCCAAATAATTTTTCATGGTAAAACTAAAATAAGAATCATCACTTATAGCAAATATAAAAATATCACTTAAATAGTAACCTAATTAATTCTTTTTTTGTTACACAAATAGTTAATTCTTGTAATATTCAGAAGTCTCGTAATATTATGCAATTAATATTGGAAGATAAATTTTGTTTTATCTTATAGGCAATGTGCTTCATCAAAAGGTAATAATTAAATCCAATGTATTGTTTAATTTAAGTCTATTTTTCATCCAATTCTTTTAACGGTTTAACTCCAATTTATTAATGTGAGACGTTTTTTTTTCCTTAACTGCTCCATAATTGCTTTAAGTGCTTTATAAATTTAATTTAGTAAAATCAATCAGCCAAAACTTATATATAATTTGAATCACTGTATTTTTCTTGCACACGTTCTAAAAAAACTAAGATAATTCTTATCAAAAAACTCAAATATAATTTAAAAAACATAAATTGATGATATAATAGAAAAAAAATAAAGGATATAATAGAAACAAACATGCACTAAGAAATTGATTATTCCCCTAAAATTAAAATTAAAAGAAAAAACATGTAATGAAGAGTCAATGTCTCCTTTTAAATTCTTATTCATTTAATAATTGCTTTCCATGGTAAATTTTTCATTTTTATCTTTTAGTTTGGAAAATTAAAAGCACATATGAGACAAATTGAAAATTGCATTCAGGACCATATGAAACAGTGTTGGAGGCAAAATCATTTCTTACTTTCTTTTAATTTTTCTCCTTATGTTCTTTACGCAAGCACCATGGGCGCAACTCCCTCTCATTTATCTTTCTTCTTTTGTGTCTTAACCTTGTAATTGTAATTAAATAAAAGGAAAAAAGTGAAGTACAATATAATTTATAAATTAGAAATGTGTTCAATCACTATAAAAAATTTAATTTTAAAAAAGAATGACAACAATATTGTCTCAAACAAAATGTATTCATTGAATCAAATGAAACTATTTAGACGCTGATGTGAATTACACACCTCTTACACATAACGGTGAAAACTCAGTCTCCATGCACCCACCACGAACATTTAATTTGCTGCCGCACAATGTCATCACAACGATTTAGCGTGTCCCCTCTTGGCCTTTTTTAAACATTTCTTCATCCTGTAATTATCATTATCTCACTATTTTCTACTTTTGTTGTTGTTGGATATCTCTCTCCTTCTCTCTCACAAAATCTATGCATCATTGTATGTTTTTATGCATCATTGTAATGGAATTGATATGTCTGAAGAAAAGAAAACTATGTGGAAGTTATATAGTATGTCTCTATTATGGAATTGCAATATTTAAAGAAAAGAAAACTGATAGGGAAGTTATATAGTCTCTCACTATTATGGAGTTGCAATATTTAAAGAAAAGAAAATTGTATGGAAGTTATACAATTTGTAACTATTATAATATTATGAAATTGCAATGTTTAAAAAAACTGCGTGGAAGTTATGAGTCTCATCTATTTAGTTGGATTTTATTAAATTCGGAGAAATATTTTTTTTAAACCATTCGGTAACTTCTACATATAAAATAACCGCCTGAATTATAATTTATAATTTTTATTTTAATAATTTATTATTAAATTGAGGATAAAATTGTATATTTTTATGAATGAATTGAGGGTAAAATGGAGAAAAAAATAGGCTACACCAAAATAGTGTTTTGCCTTTATATATTGTTATAGATGAAGTTGGCATGAAGTACAAAAATTAGAAATGGGAAACGAAGGGGAAAAAGTAATGGCATTAGTATGACAAAATGAATATAACAGTTGAGTTAAATGCTAAAAAATGCAGATGGCTATAATTCGATACAAAAGTTCAAGTAATAGACAAAAACTGGATAACAAAGCATGGAACTATTGTTGAATGATGAATACTATGAGATGGTTATTGAAGTCATGGTGAGAATGATCCTGCAATAGAAACAAAGTATTGTGTGTAAAATAAAATATTTTTAAAAATGCTTGTGCAATTTGATGAGGAATCTGAAAAAACTATAGTTGCATAGGTAAAAAAATATTTACGTTAGTAAGTTTGCAACAGTACAATCATGCAAATAACTAAATTAAAAAATTGATGGAGCAGTCTAAATGAAGAAGAATGAATATGTTTAATATATTCTACAAAGAAAAATACCAATATTGATGGAAAATGTAATATTTGCAAAAACATGAATCGTATGACATTGAAAAGCCAAATATAACTATCGGTTATACATTATTGAAGACTTCCTTGTAGACGACGTTAGCAGTGGAAGACTTTGGTTTGTTCGTCGTATATCAAGATTTTGATACCCTTTTTGCTAGTTACCCTTGAGATTGCAACGTACAGTTAGCCATGACTGAAGACATCTTTTGGAATATAAAGTCCAACCTAATCTAAAGATTGTCCCTAAGATTTATTAATCGTCATGGCGTACGATACAATGATTGAAAATTGTCTCCTATTTAGTTTGAATGGCCAAGGTGATTGTGATGGGGACATATCCATTCGTGGTATGTATATCACTTTTCCATGGCCCTTCCCACCCATTATTTTAGATTCAAGAATATGATTAGCCATTTTTGTAACAATTAGTCTTGATCTGTTGCACAAACCTTCAGCTTGATCAATGTTTCTCATAAGCATGATTGGTGTCCTTATCTTTGTTTTAATGTGGTGGTTGGGCAACCCAGAAGTCCTGGGAGAGCTGGGGAATTCAGAACTAAGGTGAAGAAAGAAATTAGAGCTATAATAATCCTTGGGTTTGCCTCATATAAGCAAGGAAACAAAAAAAATATTTCAAACAAATGAAGAAAGACTTTGCTATTTAAATAAATAAATAAATATAAAATATGTTAAAATGTTACTGTAAATATATCTAGCATCATGTTGAGAATATGATTGTTTATTTTATCAACTACTTCAATCGTTGATTCCAAAATTACGCGACTTTTCAAGTAGTCGTAAGATGTATAATTATCCATGAAAGAAGGATAAATGTTTTCCACAATAGAAACAATAGGGTAATCAAATTGTTGAATTAGTATTTCGGGTGGAATGTCAATATCAGCATAACCATCATTAGGTTCAGATATCCTACCCTCACCCAATTTCAAAAGCCATTTTGAAAATTCAGCAATATCAATCGATTCTTGAGCAGTTCAACCTCCTTGCAGTCGCATGTTTCGTGTTAACTTTAACACTTCACAAGAATCCCAAATGTAAGATGCATTGATGCTTGAGTGAACAATGTCGCATCTACTCCCTCTTGGGATAATAGGCAAAATCTGTCTGAAATCTCCACTGAAAACAACTATCTTACCTTAGAAAAATGCCTCTGAATTTCCATAGTTACTCATAACATCCTTTAATGTTTTATCAAGAGCTTCAAAAAAGAATTTGCTAGCCATTGGGGCCTCATCCCAAATAATCAACTTGGTTTGGTGAAGTAGTTTGGCGTGGTCATCACCAAAGTCAATTTTGCATGTTGAATTTTCCATAGTTGGGACATGTATTTTAAACTTAAAATGAGCAGTCATACCACCACGCAATAAAAGAGAAGCAATCCCACTCGATGCAACTGTTAAAACAATTTCATGTTTTGACCTCAAAGAAGTTTCAAGTGTTTTCCACATATATGTTTTACCGGTACTGCCATAGCCATGCAGGAAAAACACTCCTCCTTTCTGGTTTGTAACAGCTAACATTATTTTGTCAAAGATGTTGTGTTGTTCATCTATAAAACAATACGAAACTACCATCATTTAAAAAAGTTGAAAGTGAATTCTTAAAATAAGAAGGAAGGGTAATGACAAAGATACCAGTAAGTGCATTGAAAAGAGCATTGAACTCAAATTTCATTATAACAATATCATAACCCCTCTCTCTTCATAGATAAGTCTGTCACCCAGTTGTTAAAGAACATAACCATTAGGATACAAAACTGGCTTGAAATCACTAAGACTCCTACGGTTTGCCTGATGTAAAGTTTCAATCTCAATCAAAGTTAAATTTTGTAATTCATCTTCTGTCAACTGTAGTTCTGCATAAGGAGTAGCAACAGTGTTTCCTGAGTTGATACATTTTGTTTAGCAGCTACAATAAATGCGTTCATGTAATTATTAATGTAACATGATAAAGAAAAGTAGATAAACCTTGGTTATTTGCACCCCTTATCTGTTAGTGCAAAATACCATCCGATAAGAAGGACCAAGTTTGATTCCATACCTGGGCGGGTCTGTATATAGTTCCAGACAGCAGCATAACGACAAACAACTTTTTTAGAAAATGCCCAGATCCCCATTAACTTGCATCTTTAATAGCTTCCAATGTATTCCCTATCATCCTCAAGGAAACCCACTACAAAGCATGTTTGCCTAAAAGAGTCATACTTTTTATCCCCTACCTTACGAACGTCTTCATAAGTTTTTGGTCCTTTTACAATGGTGAGCATCATCCGTAGATAAAATAGTTCTCTTGTAGTCGGCGGAACCCAAATCAAACGGTCAATGGTAAAACCTTTTTTACGCGACTTCCATGATTTATTCCTTTTTTCATAAACAAACTTGCTTACAAATTGTGCATATGTTAAATGTCGTACTTCCTCAAATTGTCCATTTGCAATTAACCATGAAGTGAACATAGATTCTGTTACACTTGCTTTTTCCAAGATATTCTCCATCCTTTCAAAATCAGTATAGTAGACAGTTTTCTCACCTATAAGATGGTAAAACATATGTTCTGCAACAGGTTTTCTTCCATGAATTTTTTAATAAAAAATCCTCCAACATGCCTAACTGGGAGAGACATGCCTACAGTCAAGGTATTCCTTAATCTCATCAATTCTGTTTTGCTAATTGGAAGATTAATTAGAAGTAGGAACGATAGTAGTCGTGATTCTGTCATATCCTTTGTGGATGTGTTTGAAAAGGTATTTGATTGAAGTACTTTGGTTATTGCACTCCATATTGATGTGAGCTTCATATTTTATGAGCAATCTTATGTTGTACGAAACAACATGCCTATTGTCCAATGAAACACCAGATTTGAGAATTTTATGTGTTTTGAACTTCGTTTGTAAAGTGGATAACTGTCGTTATCAACAATGGTCTCTTCATTGAACTTTTTTGGGGGAAAATTTGAGCATCTTCTATTCTTCATGCATGGGGATGTCATTCTGGCCAAACTGCAAGGACTGTGAATTATGTGTGATTTGACTAGCTAATATAACATTGGATGTTGTACAGGGTCTAGAATTTTGGAAGAGATAATGTTGTCAATGTCTGGTGGTGTAGGATACTTACTTTGTGGATGTAATAAAATAAGAATGTGTGCATGCGACAAGCCCCTTTTAAGGAATTCAATTGTATACATGTCTACAACGCACATAAATGATATGTTAATCAAAATCGTATGTGCATAAAATAATAAAGGCTAAAATACAGTTTTGGTCCCCCTGTTTGTCAAAATTCACGGTTTTGGTCCCCCCATTTTATTTTTTAACAGTTTTGGTCCCCCACCCCAATTTTGGCCCAAAAAAATGATGATCATTAACATGTCCGTACATGAACAATACATGTCCGTACATGAACAGTACATGAACAGTGAGGGGTGGGGGACCAAAACTGTTAAAAAATAAAATGGGGGGACCAAAACCGTGAATTTTGACAAACAGGGGGACCAAAATTGTATTTTAGCCAATAATAAAACGTAGTATGAAACTGTAGATAACTTACATGCCAAAACTTTACCAAGTACACGTAGTTTGGTTAGGGCTATCATGAGTTCATCAAATTTGATCTTGAATACTTTGGAAACAATGTCAGGTTTATCATGTGGCTTTAAATTATTCTTGGACAACAGCCGTGTACTCTCAGGCCAATTGGGGTTGCATGTAAATGTAATAAATAAATCAAGAAAGCTAAGTGCATTGGAGATAGCCATACCATCAAAATATAGTTGATCCATGTAACGCTTCCCCCTACAAACAAAGAAGGCACGACAACTCTTCAGCCTGTTTTATTTTATTGGTTTTGTTGACCACTTCCGCGCTGCTCATTAAGGTCTTTATAATTTCTAACTCTTAGCTTAGATTGATTATTCCTCAACCAATTAAGACGCTCTATTTCCATCATTGTGTATCCGTCTACCAAAAATTGTTGGAAGAGTCATTTGGAATGCATCAATGTTTTTGTTTCATTTGTTTGTTCGTGGAACTAGAAGCATAGCCAATCTTTGATGGTTTGATGATTTTGCTTGGTAACAACCTTTTCATGTATATATTCGTGGAGTATGTTAGGCCTATATCTGTCTTCACCGTATGGAAAAATTAATGGGTATTGATACGCCAAGTAACTTGGATGGAATTCGTCAATCCTTTGTAATTGACCATAACAGTTGTCGTACCTTAAAAAATACAATCCTTCACGAATGGTTGCAGAAACATTAGTTTGAACAGAGTCGCCAATGATCTTTATTCATTCCAATGAAGGAATAGGAAAATATCGATAAAACCTTTAAGATAAGAACATGGTCATCACAACCAAATTCTAGGTTCGGGAGTCAATTACGCAAGGGGAATGTATTAGCACCCTCACGTCCGTTGTACTCAACGGGAACCTCTTAGTTCAATTTGTGATCGAATGTTAGCTAATGTTATTTGTTTCTTGTAAGTGAATAATGCGAAAAGGTAAGAGAAAAGGGTTTTGTTTGTTAAAGGGAAATAAGTGGTTTTTTATTAGGGTGCTCGCCAAGGATTGGGTCCCTTGTTCCTACGTATCTTCATTTGAAAAAAATGAAGAATCAGAGCGTCTGTATTTCATGGGACTACGGTTTATTGATTCCTTTTATTGAGCAAATGTTTAGATCACATTCTAAGGGCGAAACGTTAGCTTGTCTACTCTCGGTGGAGGCTTAAGCATTTAGTTTGTGGGTGCATTAGAAAGGTATAAACATCGTTCTTTTGAGAGAAAAATTTGATCACACAACGACGAGAAGTTGTGTTAATGTATTGATGTTTTTTTTGGATGACGATCACTTGGATGGCCAAGGAAGGCTCCTTGTATCCAAACAATCGGGAGAGCAAATAGAAGGCTCTAATATCTCTCTCTTTTTCAACCTTAATTGCGAAAGAGTTTGATATGATTAAAGTGTTTTGAACGGATAACGAGTACTCGAATGGCAAAGGAAGGCTCCTCGTATTCAAGTATTCAGGAGAACGAATAGAAGGCTCTAGACTCTCTCTTTTTCATCTAAGTGTTTAGGAAAATAGCTTTGATTCAATTTGTTATAAAAATAGTTTGAATTGATCGAATTAGAAGTGTTTTAGAGATGACAATTGTTCGAATAGTAAGGAATGCTCCTAGTACTCAAACAATTGAGGAGAAGAATTGAAGGCTCGAGATCAACTCCTTTTTCATATTTTAATGAAATAAGGTCTAAGTATGATTAATTAGATTAATTTGACTTAGATAAAATACTCGATGTTGATCGAGGTTTGAATTTGCATTCAAAACGGTGTAAGGGTTTGAAATAAAATGGAAAGGAAGACCTAATGGAGTTAGGTTAAGGTTGATGGCTATGCACGAGGAAATTGACTTACAAGGGTGAAAAATGGCTCGACGTTGGATCGAGAATTATTTTCAAAATGGTTTAAGTGATGCAATAAGCAAAACATAAACAAAATAAAGGAAAGCGATAAAGTTATTACACGTCATGGGAGTGGGGACATATTTTCTCAAATGGGGATGCAAATGAATAATAAACAACCCAAACGATAAACTACGCCTGTATTATCAAAGTGGGGTAGTCTTTTACACGACCAATTAGAAATAATTGATCGAGTAAGTCTCATTGTAAGAAAGCCCAAGTGTAAGCTATGAATGATGTACAATGGTGTCCTAAGATAAAGCAATACAAGTAGAGAAGTCCAGTCCCAAATTTTCTTTGCTAGGGTTTATGTACAAGGTCCAAATCTCCATGATGCTAAGGATAGTAACCATAGTCCAAGCTTAAACATTTTTTTAGGGTTTTTGATCTTTATCATATTTTTTGTGTTTTTTAATGAGATGAACAAAGAAGAATAAGATGAATATGACATAATGAGCAATGAGATAAATGAACAATGAAATAAATGACATAAAGGTAAATGGTGGAATGTAAATAGCAAGAAGATAAAGAGTTGAAACATAAAAGTTAGATGTTAGTTGTTAATTGTTATTGATCGAATAATCACTTTCTCAAATTGGGACCAATTTAGCGCTATATTAAGCAATCGTAGCACAATCTATGAGGAAGATCATACTATGGGAGGTCGGTCAATAACAATGTTTGTGTTAAAACATGCTAGAGAAATGATATGTAGATCATTCTCCTAAAGTCGTGCCACACGAAAAGAAAAAAAAAGAACGGACTCGTCTTAATCAAGAACTTCCATCGATTAATCAAAGGCAACCTATCACTATCCCAAAGTTTAGAGAATGATCCAAATGATCATTCAACTACATGTTTGAAATAGTGAAGATTAAGCATCTTTGAACAATCAACAATCCATGATATCAAGACTTTCATCAACCAAAAGTGAATTAAATAGTCAAGATGAAAACAAAAGTCAAGAAGGAAATAAAATATATTTAAAAAAATGATTCAAGTGATCCTTTTCAAGAAATCAAAACAAATCCCTAAACATTAGAAACTCATTTGTTAAGAAAAAAAAGCAGTTATAAAATAAATAAAACAAATAAAAAAAAGAGGGAGGGGCATATAGACAAGGCAAGGGTGTGTGTGGAAGAAACAACCATGGGCTTATAGAAGCCCAACCAACTTCATGCTCAAAAATAAAATAAAATAAAATAAAATAAACATGAGCAAAATTAAAAGAGGCAATCAGTTCTTGAGAAACACGATCCAACCTTCCTCTTTTTCTTCGTTCCCGCCGGCAATAGATTTCACCGTTGTGCTTCTCTCTAAAAAAATGTTTGACTCTCTTTCTCAAACTCTCTCCCTCCGTTTCGTCTCTCTCTTTCTCCGTTTGTTTTGGTTTTAATCTCGCTTTCAATCTCACTTCCTTTCTGAATCTTTCTCACTCCGTTTCTCGTCTGTGTTTTGTGTTGTTTGAATTTGGGTGAGGTTTTGGTTTGTTGTGGTTGTTTTGCTGTGAGTTTGGATTTGGGTGAGGTTTTGAACTTGCGGTTTGGTTGTGGGTTGATGATGAAGTAAAAAGGGGAAAATACGGTGATTGTTTTCGGCTGCAGTTCTTGAAGCTGCTTCTAGTTGCCACATTTGAATAAGTGCTTCTTCCAGTCTCACTGTTGCTGCATCTATTTCCACAATCAGAAGAGGTAGTTTGAGCCAAGTTCAATACTTGCAGCTTGCAGAACTGATTATGGTGCATTCCAAGGATGATGTATCCATTCAGTCAGTAATCTTGCAAGTTCTGGTAGCCAGCGTCGCACATATTCTCTATTTAGATCACATTTGTATCCCTCAAACTATGGATTATCAATTCTGTCGAACTCACGACGTTCGGGTAAAGTATCAGATATATACTGCCAACCAAGAGCATCACATTCAAGATCAGCATCCAAAATGCAAATCACGGAGTACTTGATCAGTGGACCGTTTGTAAATGTCGTCAATGTCTTGTTTGCGTTCTTCCACTCAGGTGACCATGCTCGAGCAAGAAGCGCGTTGCTTGATTTCTCTAATTCATCTTCAAACACCAATGTATCAGAAGGACATCTTGATATATCACCTGGAATAATTCTTTTAGGTGGAAGAAGAGGTGCTTATGGGTCATAAGGCATACTAAGGCATCTTTTCCTAAAAAGAATCAAAAGTTGTGAATGGTTGATTTGTGAATGAAGGCTTCATGTTGTAACAACTGATGAAGATGAGCCGTGTAGGTAGCATTGTTTGGCTAGCTAATTCTTTCATATGCTCATAATATTGTAATGGAAATTCTTCCTGGGCTTATTATATGGATTGTAATGGCTTTTTCTATTCTTGCAACTTTTGTTGTAACAAAATGTGTTAATGGTCCTGGTAAAGAATGGACAAAATGATCCAATATTTTTGTAGAATTCTTCTTGTATAAATGGGCTTTTGAATTTACACCTCCATGTTTGAACCAAACCTTGATTTTACCATTGACTTTAAAATAAATTAAATCTTGAACCTTGACCAACTTGAATTAAATCTTGAATCTGACTGAAAGTAAATCAATTCATAAATCTTAACTGTTCTTGAGCAAATTCATGGGATATGACTGAAATTGGACCAAACTTGAAATCATCTTAAATAAATGGCCTACTTGACTTTTCCTTGAATTAATGACATGAACCACATAATCAGGACTTGCAATGACTTAAAATATGAGGCCAAATGCACTTAATTTGAATATTCTGCAACTTGATTTCATCAAATAACTTGAACTTGCATAAAACCCTGATCTTGATCACTTGATGATTTTCAGGTCCATGACACAAAATTCAGCACAACTTGATAACTTGAGAATGAAGCAAACCACTTGTTTGACCAAGATTAGGTCAAACTTCCACTGAATTTCAACCACACACTGCACACACACTTGACATAATAACCTTGAATGAACCTTGATTCACCTTGGGAGACCTGAGCTTAGACACCAAGAAAATGAAAGCAAAAGACACATATTTTTGGATTTTTTTTAATGCAAGATGGTTAGATGACATGTTAATGCACAAATGATGAAAATGCTATGATAATTGTATTGATTCGGCGATTCAAACTCAAAATTGGGGTGTGACAACGGTGTTGTACAATTATGTCTCTTTTTGACGCTGAATCATTATCTTCAAATCTTGATACGTGTTATTCTTCAACTTGTCCCTTTCCGTTCAAAAAGCTTTTGCATTAGGGTTATTCTCATCTAACATGAATTTGAGAGTTGTAACTATACATTTGTCATTGTGTTTATTGTCACTTACATTAAAAGAGAAAATTGAAATGTCAATAAATACTGGAATGGAAAGGGTGATAAATAAGTAGACATGAAAAAATTAGAAACCTAAAATACTCCATTATGTTGAAAACTTCGTTGTATGTGTCAAAGATATACAATTGTGCATATTTTGGCAGTTATCCTAATTTAAGCAACAAGCTTCCGATTCGGTAGCATTTTTGACCATGCAGTCGTAGAATAGGTGGACCTCATCCCCCCTTTGTATTGGATGTGTCAAATTTCATGCCCGAGGATGTGAATGAAAACATTGCATTATAGGTTTGAATGTTGTTTTGAAAATTCTTAGCATACTGGCAGTTATGACCAAAGAGAAGTTTGTGTAAATTAGGTGGTGGAGGCTGAAGCATTGGAAGTACAATTTTCCCTCCCTTGCAACATAGTGTGAACTTTAGAACAATTGAGGGTGTTGACTTACCTCTACGTTCTTGATACCACATAGCGGCGCGACAATGTTGGCATTCCCATAAAGGGTCTCCTATATCTGAATAAACTGAAATTGAATAAAACAGTAAAAGTAATGTGAGCACATTAGTCAACTGTAGTGTGTGTGTGTGTGTGTGTATATATATATATATATATATATATATATATATGTTGGTTGAAATTATGTTTCTTATTATGGAATATGTTGGATAAAGTCTAAACCTTGAGCGTAAGAACTTCCTAATGGAAGAGAGTTTTGGTCATCATCATCTTCAGAGTTGTGTTCAAATTCGTCATCTTCATCAAAATTTTGCAAATTGTCGGTATCAGAATTTGTTGCATTCATAATGTTGGGAGGTTGTGGAGATAGCGTGCCTTCACAAAATGAAGATGTAGTATGTAGGCTCCTCCTTTGTGGCTCATTAATACTGGTGATATGAGGAGGTGTGATCACATTGAAGACGTTGATAAGATTCACTCATGTTGGTAAATGAATCCTTGCCCTTTTAAATGTGTTTCTTTTGTAGTGATGACGATCAGATGAAAAAGTATGAAGTGTATTTGATAAATTTGTAGAAAGTGGTGTAATTTGGTGAGTACGACTGGTTGAGCCATGAGTGAAATATTTTGATGAACTATGAGCTGGGTAAATATTCTCCTTGTTGCATTGCAGTAGACTGTTTCTTTTGTTCAAAAGATAAAGCTTTATTTTTTTTCTTGCAAGAGATGTAGGTGTGTCGTTGTAGTCCATCTTTGATTGTTCCATATGAGGTTTGTTTCAATCTGTTGAACAAATTATAAACCAGGATTGTTAAATATTGATAAAAAATAAAAAGAATGAAAAACGAAAGAGGATAATGAATTGGTATAAACAATTGTAAAGGTTACAAAAGCAATTGCACAATGAGAATTACCCATAAATTTATTTTCATCAAAAGTGTAGATAATGGGAACATGATGGCTGATAATGTAGGTGTGAAATTCGTGATTCTTGAAGTTCTGCAGCAAATAAATATTCAGAATAAAAAATTGGATATATTTGATGTAGTAATGTAAAACATGTTAAGTTCGTGAATAGTTGCAGTTTAAAAATGTATCATTGAAGAGTTGGTTAACTTGGTTTGTAGTGTTGGAAGAAAAATCTGTGTCCATGGTAACTTGGAAAAGTACATGGCGCGGTTATTGAAAAAAATATTATAATAATAACCTTATAAAAATAATTGAAGTTGACAAAGCTAGCCATCATAGTAGTAATCTGTCTTGAGAGATGTGTCTTAGTAGGAGAAGAAAAATATGTGTATAAAAAATTGATTAAAAAAACTGCTGAAGTGATGTGTGAGGTAGGAAATGTGAAGCGAAGTAAATTAGGCAGACCACATGACATTTTGCAGAGCAATACATTTTTCAATATTAGTAGGGCTCCCTCTTGTAAAGTCAGCCACACATGTGGGATTTTGGAAATGGTAAATGATATTATAATATATAAAATGATTGTGTGAGAAAAAACGAAATGGATCCCTGGTTATAAAATGTTTCTTTATTTATTGAATGCCTACAATGTTTAGGACATATAAAAACGTTGTTGCAACATTTATTTTTGCTGACTTCCAATTTGTTGAGGAGACATAGATGAATAAAGAATATTGTAGCGGTAAAAATTGTGAGTGTAAGCTATTAATTAACTTAACTCATTGAACAAGAGTCGCCACTGCACTTTTATTTCATCCAAAAGGAAAGGAAAAAGAGCGAACAAAACCTAAATAAGTTCTAAACAAATTCTAAATAAGAACAAATGAACAGAGACTGGGTAAGGTGGTTGGTTACGCTAAGGGAAGGTGTTAGCATCCAAAACGTATATAGTACTCTATAGGAACCCTTTGAAATATCTACGCTTTTTGTTTTGAAAAGGTTTGTTTGAAATGAGATTGGGGAGATGAGAGAAGAAATATTTTTTAAGATTTTAGTGTTTGGAGAGACTTCTTCAGCCTCATGTCTACGTACTCACATAGTGCAATATAGGATCAAAACCCCGTAGTTCGTGGTACAAATAACAAAATTGGTTTGTTGGTTCATTTTAAAAGAAAAGACAAGTCGTCATTTTAAGGAGAAAACTACGACTAGCCGCCCACAAGTATAAGAAAACAACATTTGCATCACTTTAAGATGGAGGATTTTTGCTTGGATACAAATCAATAAGTCTATCACTCAACATTTAAGTCGAAAATGTAAACCCCTTTAATACTATGGGGAATAGGAGAATTACATCTCAACTATGAAAATGACTCATGTCTAAACTTTATGAAAAATTTTAAATGAAAAAGTGCACAAAAGTACAAAAGTTTGAATGAGGGGAAGTGTTTTTTATGTCTTTTTGAAAAGAGTCAAAGTATGATTAATATTGATTGACATTTATTAAAGAAAATGAAGTTTAAAAAGCACTTGAAAATAGTCAAGGTTTATTGTGAAAGCGGTTACAATTTGAAAACAATAAGGTTTAGAAAAAGGGAGAAGATTTTGAAAATTGAAGAATGAGAGGAGAAGAAGTGACTACCTTAAAACATAAAATAAAAGCTAAAGAAAGGAACATCTAACCGCACAAGGAGCAAACACTTAACAATAAGTCAACATGAACATTCCTCTTCCTTTTGGATTTAAATCACAAGCATAATAAGCAGATGAATTAAAGCATCCGAAGAAATTCCAAGTTAAGCCATAGCAAAGCCAAAGCAAAGTCTTCCCAAGGATTATAAGCTAATTAGGAGAGTCGTGTATCAGATGATTTTCAAGGTCAAAGTATCAACACCTGTACACAGAAAATTTCCTAGACAAAACAGACAAGAATAACACCAAAAGGTCCAAGGTCTCAAATCTCCAAAAACATAGGGCAAGGAGCCTAGATCTAAGTTCGAAGTCCAAGTCCAAGTCCAAGTCCAAGTCCAAGGTCCAAGGTCCAAGCATAAGGTTACAACAGTCCGGAATTAATAGAACCAAGTTTTTTAAGTGTTTTATTATTTATTAGTGTCTTAAGAGAAGTATGGTCCAAGTGGACAAAATAAAAAGAGCATAAACATAAACATGTGTCCAAGTGGACAAAGAGAAAACAAGATAATAATATGATTAAAATAGTGCAAAAAAAAGTAAAAGCATAAAAGTAAATGACAAGAAAATAAAGAGAAAAAAATTAAAAGGTACAAAGTAAAGTTAGTACAATTATATAGTTAGTAAGTTAGTGTTAGTGATGGAGAACAATTTTGTCATTTTTCAGAGAATACTCGACTATTCAACCATAAGCATGAAAATATGAATCCATACATCATTAAGAGAAGGGCTCCAACTTGGATAAAATCGACGAGTATGCCAACTAACTCCTTAACAACAAAGAGACAATCTATTTCACACCACACTATGGAGAGTAGGAGATTGATAACTCGCTTACAAAAACAACTCGATTTTTGATTTTGGGAACAATTTAGTGCTATGTTAAGCAATCGTAATTGGACTTATGTATAAGTCACAACTATCTGAGGTCGGTCAATAAAAAAGTTTGTGTTAATAAAGCTAGAGAAATGACATGTAAGTCAATCTCCTAAAGCTTTCAACACTAAAAGGAAAGAGGTAGTGGTCTAATCTTGATCAAAACTTCAAACAAAAGTTCATGATATTTAAGATTTTCATCGACCAAAAGCAAAAAGAGAAGAGAGGAGAAGAGAAAGCAAATTTAATCATAACATTTGGATCATTCCATCTTCAATTTCCATCACTCTTCTTAGTGGATTAAAGTTATAAACCTATCACTAATTCAAAGCACCTAAAATGAATCCAATGATTCACTTAAAGATAAATTTGAACTAATGAAGGTTTATCCAACTTCATTAAACACCCAAAGTCCGTGGAATTTGAAGAGAAAATTAATCAACAAATATCATAATTCAAGGCAAAACAAAAGGAAATGGAAGAAGAAAGAAAAGGAACCAAAACAGTCCCAAAACGAGCCAAAAACAACATTCTGCCTTGTGTTAATCGATTAACCAATTTAGGCAGATTTTGGTTAATATGTTAACGTGGTTAATTTGTTAACTGATTTGTTCATGTGTTGGTTAATCGATTAACACTGACAGGATAACAAAAAAACAGCATAAAAAACAACATTCCATGATTCAATCATTTTTTCAAACACCTCACGATCATGGATGCAATTGAGCACGAAAATTCCATCAAATTAAGAGCAATTAACACCAATGGAATCATAAATGTAGCTCAAGAAATCAAGTAGCAAAACTCAACAAGAGACCACATTGTGGAAGATGAGAATTAAGCACAACAATGGCGGAACTAGAGATTTACCAATCCAAATCTGAATTTGCTTTAAATCAACTTCAAGAATCACTCTCTAAAGCTTTGATCTATAGAATTTGATGTTGATGAAGTGTTTTGGAATGAGTGGTGGTTTGAAATTTGGTTTGGAACTAAAATTAGGCTTGGTAATTGGCTTTGGAGTGCAAATCAAAGATCAAGTGGTGCACATGTATGATTAAATGAGGGTGTATGATGGAATTAATTGTGATTATGTAGGGGAATTATTTTCATGATGATTTTGCATGATCTAGAATATTCCACACGAGGTCACATTTGAAAATTGGTGCCAAAATGCTGCAGAACTTGAAAATTATGTTTTTAGCCAAAAAATGCACGTGTTAATCGATTAACCTCAGGATGTTAATCGATTAACACAGTGAAAAAATGAGAAAAATGGCTTTTTGTTGTGTTGTCTTGGCTTTGGCTTGATTTTTAACTCGTCAAAGAAGGCATGAAAATAAACACATGAACCTTAGAGTTTCTTGGGCAATAAGTAATCAAATCTTCGGGAAACTCTTAATCGACTGGGGATTGGATAATACTTGAAAATTATTGTTGACCAAACTTTAACTTTGTTCAGATGAATTACAATCGAGCTGAGGAACTAGTGTTTGATGTTCTTGATCCAAACCTTTTCCTAAAAAAAAATTAGTAAAGGGAAAACAAACATATTTTTTGGATTTTGATTAAGGGTTAGTAAACATAAACATAAACAAATATAAAGCAAATAAGAAAATAGGGGTGCTTGTTGATCTCCCTCAAGAACAAACCTACAGAGGAGAGCAGGAGAACCAAAGCTTGTGATCTTGTCTGTGGTATAAGATGCAAATGACAAGTGGGATCTTAGAGGTAAAAATTAGGGTATTACAGCTGCCCCTAATTAAGTTTCTTCTATCCAGAGATATGAAGATTGACATCTTTGTCTCGACGAGATAGAAGAGACTTAAATATAACAATAAACCCAATTTTTTACCCTAAGAGAGCATAAAATGATACGATCATGCAAATGGTATGCAACCACAAGACCTCTGTGGGGAGAATGTGCAACAGGAGACAGAAAAATGTTGGAGAGCAAAAGAAAAGAGAATAGACTCCACATGGGAAAACAAAAGAGTAAGATTCCATTGAGGAAAAATTACCAACACAAGAAATAAAAGAGGGATATCCCATTCCAGCAGGGAAAGAAAATTTCTGTTGGGAAAAAGATCACCTACTACCATGTGCCTGGTGATAACACAACCACAAGGAGAGATTACCAACTGCCAACCGAGTGATAGCTACGACAGGGTAACCAATCAAAAGGGATGAGAAAATATTACCTACTACCAACTAAGGGTAGTACGACAAAGGTAATAATCTCAAAAGGATAGATTACCAACTATCAACCAAGTGATAGCTACGACAAGGTAACCAACCCGAAGGGATACGAGAAATATTACCTACTACCAACTAAGGGCAATACGACAAATGTAATAAACTCAAAAGGAGAGATTACCAACTATCAACCAAGTGATAGCTACGACAAGGCAATCAACTCGAATGAAAAGATTACCAACTATCAACCAAGTGATAGCTACGACAAGGTAACCAAACCAAAAAGATACGAGAAATATTACCTACTACCAACTAAGGGCAGTACGACAAATGTAATAAACTCAAAAGGAGAGATTACCAACTATCAACCAAGTCATAGCTACGACAAGGCAATCAACTCGAATGAAAAGATTACCAACTATCAACCAAGTGATAGCTACGACAAGGTAACCAAACCAAAAAGATACGAGAAATATTACCTACTACCAAATAAGGACAGTGTGACAAAGGTAATTAACTCAGAAGGAAAGATTACCAACTATCAACCAAGTGATAGCTACGACAAGGCAACCAGCTCGAATGGAAAGATTACCAACTATCGACCAAATGATCGCTACGACAAGGTAACCAACCAAAAGATACGGGTTATATTACCTACTACCAACTAACGGGTAGTACAACAAAGGTAATAAGCTCAAAAGGAGAGATTACCAACTATCAACCAAGTGATAGCTACGACAAGGCCATCAGGTCAAATGGAAATATTACCAACTGTCAACCAAGTGATAGCTACGACAAGGCAACCAACCAAAAGGGTACGAGAAATATTACCTACTACCAACTAGCAGGCAGTACGACAAAGGTAATAAACTCAAGAATGAGAGATGACCAACTATCAACCAAGTGATAGCTACAACAAGGCAACCAGCTTGAATGGAAAGATTACCAACTATCAACCAAGTGATAGCTATGACAAGGCAACCAACCAAAAGGGTACGAGAAATATTATCTACTACTAACTAGCGGGCAGTACGAAAAAGGTAATGAACTCAAGAAGGAGAGATTACCAACTACCAACCAAGTGATAGATACGACAAGGTAACCAAACCAAAAGGTGACAAGCTTCCGCTATCAGAGAAAGGGACCAAAGTTTAATCCAAGAATAAATCAGAGAGAAACAGTCAAACAAGACTCTATCCGGTGAGGAAATATCTCAACAGGGGATTAATTTCATCCAGATAATGAACTGGGGAGGAAGGCTAAAACAATCATCTTCCATGAGGCATAAACTTAGTGAGGAATTAACAAGGATATGCATTTTCTGCTTACGGGTTGACACTCTAATAGAGAGAGGACATAACACACTCTGTGGGGATAACAACACCAGAGACGAGGAAGCACCGACAAAAATGCAAGATGCACAATGCAACAAAAAATGCTATGCACAACAAACGAATGCACATGCAATGCATATGAGTATGAATATGCTGAAAAAATAGACATTAAGATAAACAGAGGGTGAATGAACATCACAGCGCCACTGAGTACTCGGTTAATCTCAACAAGATGGAGATATCACTGGAGATCCTGCTAGGGATTTAGCTAAAGAAATCCTGCAAGAGATAAACAAAAGCCATCAAAGGAAAATAAATCCTACTACAAGGCTTAAATCTTGCTAGAGAGGAAGATACTGCTTGGGGAGAAACCCAAATATTAATCTTCTAACATCAATGATCCACGAAGGGGATGACAACATGAACTCTGCCTCGAGGATGGAAGAAAAGTTGTTGGGAAATCATAACAACCCAAATCTTACTCTTCCTAGGGATAAGAAAAATCTAATATGAACTCTGCTTTAATAAGATGAAGAGATCTGCTGCAGAAAGTAATGGATCTGCCGGGGATTGTAATAATGTAAATAGTTGTACAAACTCCATTGGGGAATAACTCATATCTATTGGGGATATAAAGAAACTCTCTACGGATACAAGGAAACTCCTTGGGGAAAGCATATTGGACTTGCTGGTGAAAATTAACAATAAGTCAAGCTACAAGAGATTTTAAATCAATACCCAAAATAAGGCGAGAGAAAACCCAACAGGTGACTGCTATATCAACACTTTCTTATAAGACAACATCATTGGCGGCTTCACCAGGGAAAATCCAAAGCAGTGATGCACAACCTCCACTAGGGAAATAGCACAAATCTGCTGGAGATAAAAAGAAGAGCTCTCTGAGAACTAGCCATCTTTGAGAAAAAAATTGTGGACTCGTCGGGGACAATAAGAAGTTGACACCATTGCTCTCTGCTTGGGAAATATTCGAAACAATAATGCACAACCTCCACTGGGGAATTAGCAGGGAAAAACCTCTGAGTAGTTACAACCTTGAGAAAAAGACATCCCGGAAACACGGGGATGACTAAAACGTTAACATCACAACAGAAGGTCAATCTGCAGGGGATTTTAAAACTCAACACAGGGTGAGATAAAACCCAACAATTGACTGTTATATCAATACTTCTTAGCAAGAAATATTGTTCTCTGCTTGGGGATATCCAAAGCAACAACAACACAATTGTAGGATAAAACTCTGTGTGGGGAATCCATAGTAGTAACACACAACTTCTACTGGGGAACAGCAAAGACGAGTCTCAAAATGAGAGTTTCACATCAAGGAGAGATAGAGCTAAAAAATGCTCAACTGCTTGATCATAACTTGGCTAGATGAAAGAAACATACTAAGCTGGAGAAGATCTGGATCAAGACCCAGCTAGGGAAAAATCAAACAATACTTGTCTGGAGAAAGCCCAAATTGGTATTCAACTGAGGAATATTGGATTCCATGAGTCCAACACATCATAACAAACCTTGAGGAAGTCCATCAACTTGTTAACAACTGCTGAGGAAATATCAACAAACTCTACTGGAGAAAATAAGAACAAACCCTGCTGAGGAAAACACAAAGCTTTGTGCTTTGTGATGTAGAGTAAATCAAAAGAAAGTATTGAATAGCGTATCCACAAAGACCGGCACGATATTACCAACGTTGAGACAACTGTTATCGTTTTTAAGTAAAGTTTGTAAATTGGTTTGCTTTTAAAGTAACAGAATATAAAATCAAAATTTGTTAAAGTAAAGTTTAAATGATAGAAAATTTGTCAGAATTAAAATTCTGCTACCATGCACGTATGATCTTAGTTGATACTTCTTTAAAGAAACTTGTTTTTCATCTTATCTTCATTAATTCACTCACAACAGCATATATGTCTATATGCTTGTTAAGATTTCAATTGATTTAGTTTAATCAATGATTTTTCAATCAATTAAACAAAACAATCGTATTATGAACCGAATATCGTTATGAAAGTTAAACCCTTAGTTCTATGTCTAGAATGTAGCATTTAACCGATTATAATCTTTAACTTTAATACGCATGTATTTTTAATCACAATTCGTATTCCTAGGTTTAAATTGATAAAACAAAGATTTAATCGATAATCATGAATAACAAAATTTAATTAAAGAAGGAATCAATAATAATATATACGATTACGGTAGTTTCCTTCCAATACTAACAAGAGAAGAGTTAGTTATCCATTGTCATGGTAGCTTGTACAAAAAATTAGAATTGGAGATGAATTTGCATCAAGGATGATCTCTCAATTCTTGAAGCGATCCCAACTTGATTCTCTCCTCACTCTTCTCTTTACTAAAACTACTATAAGAAGCTATTACAAGGTAAATTTCTAATGTGATATCACACAATGCTTTTGCTGCACTCCTTTTATACTGGTTGAGATGAGGGACTTTCGCTATGCAAAGGTTTGGTCGCTATGCGAAGTCAGCTTGCTTAACCTTGAAGGATTTTAAACCGCCCCTGGAAACCGCCATACTTCGTTATGCAAAGTAAAGTTCGCGTTGCGAGCTATTCTCGCTTCTCTCGCTTCAAGCGAAACTAGGTGATTTTGATTCTGTTTAATTCTTTTTTTGCTCGCTTCTCCTCGTGTCGCGACATTCGCGTAGCGAAGCACTAGATCGCGATGCTAAGTTTATTTGCTTCCTCTCGCTTCAAGCGAAACTGGGTGATTTTGATTCTGTTTCTTTTTGTTGTTGCTCGCTTCAAGCGAAACTGGGTGATTTTGATTCTATTTCTTTCTGTTGTTGCTCGCTTCAGCTTCGCATAGCACAAAGTGTTTGCTCGCGATGTGAAAGTTGCAGGGCATAGATTCTTCTTGCTTGTATCTGATTTTTTCTTTGTCGGTTCCTGCAAAAACATAACCATTCAAAAGTAACATTCTTTTGGATCATGGTTAGTCAAGTTTCATCCTTAATAGTTAATGGAAGCAAGCATTTTTTCAAGTTTTCACTAAAGATTTTGTCAACTATTGGACTTCCATCACTTCGCAATTTTGCCGTTCTTGGAGTAACCGTTGACATTCCTTTTTATGTTCATAAATCAAAGAAAAATGTTTTTATAATTTTCAAAATTTAAATCAATTATTCACATTTTGTTTCAAAAATCATCATCAACAATAAATGAAACTTTACAAACAGAAACAAAATAAGAATTACAAATGAAGGGACAAAGGCCCAAATTTTATTGATAGAATGGAAGTCCACAAATTGCGTAACTCCATGGATCAATACAAAGTTTGGAAAATGGTAAATACATGGAAAGGGTTACATTGAAATACAATGTCCACTGCTCTCCCCAACAACTCTGAATTCCACTATGCTCAAAACTTCAGTTGAGATTGGCCAAAAGAGAATCGCTAACAGGCAATATTGCTTCAAGTGATCAAGACTAGCCAGATGCAGTTACTTTCCATTATCCCTAACTTTTGCCTAGACTACCCTTTTGGGTTTTCAATCTACCGGGATGATTATTTTCTGTTTTTGTCTCTAATTTTTGCCTAGACCGCCCTTTCGGGTTTTTAGCCCACTGAGACGCTCATTTTTGCCTAAGTCGCCCTTTCGGTTTTTCAACTTAGCGAGTTGTTCTTTTATTTTTAGGCAAAGTATTTCTTGACTGCATCGGCATTCACAGGACGAGTGAACTCCTCACCATCCATAGTTGTAAGAATCAATGCACCGCTAGAGAATGCCTTCTTAACAACGTATGGACCTTTATAATTAGGATTCCACTTGCCTCTAGAATCAGTAGTAAAAGTCAAGATTTTTTTAGCACAAGGTCGCCTTCTATGAATACACGAGGTTGAACCTTCTTGTCAAAAGCTTTATTTATTCTTTGCTAATACAACTGGCCATGACACAAGGCCATCATTCTTTTCTCTTCAATCAAATTCAACTGATTGTATATGCTCTGACACCATTCAGCCTCAGACAATTTAGCCTCCATCAAAACTCTCTTATAATGGATTTCAACTTCTATCAGGAGCATTGCTTCCATACCATAAACAAGAGAGAAAGGGGTTGCCCCTGTTGAAGTGCAGACAGATGTACGATACCCATGCAGAGCAAAAGGGAGCATCTTATGCTAGTCCTTATATGTAACAACCATCTTCTGAATGATCTTCTTAATATTCTTATTAGCAATTTCAACAACCCCATTCATCTTAGGTCTGTAAGGAGAAGAACTATGATGCTCAATCTTAAACTCATCACATAATTCTTTCATCATCTTGTTGTTCAAATTTGACACATTATCAGTGATTATCTTGCTCGGAACACCATACCCACAGATGATTTAGTTCTTGATAAATCGAACCACTACTTGCTTGGTCACATTGGCATATGATGCCGCTTCAACCCACTTGGTGAAATAGTCAATAGCCACCCGAATGACTCATCATCATTTTTTTTCTTCTACTCTTTTTTCATTCATTTTTTAATTTTTAATTTTTTTTCTTTCATTTTTGCAGACATTCTGGCTTTAACGGCAATCTATGCTCCACAATATCAGTATCAAGACCTGGCATATCTTGATAAGACCAAGCAAATACGTTAACATACTCTCTGAGAAGCTCTATCATCCTCTTCTTAACATCTGGACCAAGCAGTGCCCCAATTTTGACTTCTTTTCTATCTTCCTCTGAACACAAATTGACTAATTCCACTGGCTCTTCATGAGACTGAATAGTCTTTTTCTCGTGCTCATGCAACTGAAAAATTTCATCTGGAATCTCCTCAATATCCTCTTCTTCTGCTTCAAACACAGGGAATTCAAAGTTGGGAGAGGGCTTAGGGACATTATTTTCAAAGGGTTTAACAATAAATCTGCACAATAATTTATACTTGATTTTAGAACATGAACAAAAAGTGTAAGTATTATGCAAATAAAAATGATTATCATATTATTTTTTTTTTTTGGTTTTTTATGTTACCATTTTTTAGAAATAAAGCAAAAAGGGAAACATAATATGGATAAACAAAATAACATTTTATTGATGATGATAAAAGTTAAAACAAAGCCCGCACAAATTCACTTTCACATTGGGTAGGGTGAAAGGATTTTTTAAAAAAATAAAAACAAATTACTGTGAAACATGAACAACAGTAGGAACGTCAACAGATATCCAATTTTGGCATATCAATCCACTCGTCACAAAGTTAGGTGTCTCTTCCTCTTGATCATCTTTAATGGTGGCACTGACTCCATGTTCAGGTTCTTTAGGCCTCGGTCGAAGGGTATGAAAGGGTACATATGCGTCCTCTGTCTCAGAAAAGTACCCAAGATAATCAAGGTATGGTTCTCATTCTTGAAACTCAACATCATCTCGGTCAACTTCAATGATTGCAGTAATAGAGTGATCCTTGGTATGGATGAACCCAGCACTATGGAAAACTTCATGAATACTCTTTAGCTCTTTGCGGGTTAAACCAGATGCCAAACCCAAACCAACCCTATCTTTATTCTCAACAACTTGAATGACTCGGCCCCAACCATCAGCTTGGCCACTCTCTTATATATGTTGAGCATCTTTCAGAGAAGACATGGGTACCCTATTCTTCTTAACAACTTTATCAATGACAAAAAGAGCCTGGAACAGAGTTACAATATCCTCGTCGGCATCAATATAAGAAAAAGATGAAATATTGCTTACCAACATTGCTCGCTCACACCAAGAACAACTAGTTTACCATTCTGAACAAATTTCAACTTCTTATGAAGCGTCGAGGTCACAGCCTCAGCTTCATGAATCCAAGGACATCCAAGAAGACAACTATAAGCAAGATGAATATGCATTACTTGAAAAGTAATCTGGAATAAGCACGGAACCATCTTGATATGGAGATCAACCTCGCCAATCACAGTCTTTCTCGAGCCATCAAAGGCTTTCACAATGACCCCACTGAACCTCACATGAGTTCCTTGATATGATAGTCTAGACTAAGTGGATTTTGGCATTACGTTCAATGATGAACCAGTATCAACCAACACATTGCACATAGCGTTCTCCTGGCAATTTACAGAAATGTAGAGAGCCCAATTATGATTCTTTCCATGTTCAGTCAATTCTTCGTCACAACAACTCAGATTATTACACGCAATGATATTGTCCACAATGCTATCAAACTAATTAATCGTCACATCATGGTCCACATAAGCTTTTTCCAATACTTTCTGAAGAGATTCTATATGAGCCTCGGAGACTCTTTTTGATCAATTTCATCATTTCATCACTATCTGATTTCTAATTTACACCACTAGATTGACCAGCCTCAACAAAAGTCTTCAACTGAGCTTGCATATCCACAACATCTTCACTAGTCTTCGAGGGTGCATTAGCAAATACTCGACCACTTCTGGTCACACGTCCGACATCTGCAATAGCCATAGATGAGGGAAGAGAAGGAATGGGAACCTCTTTTCCATCCTCTAACATGGTAGCATTATATATATAAGGAACAATTTTCTATGATTCATACGATACCGGGCCAGGAAAATGAATAACCAAAGGTGTAACAGCAGATTTCTGACTATCATAAGAAATTATAACTCGCTCTGGGATGTTGAAATGCGGAACTATGACATTCACCTCATTCTCATCTTCATTTATATTTGCAGTGACTTGAATCAGATTCTGATCAATCATCTCTTGTAAATCCCTTTTCATAATCACACATCCACGGGGGTTCACAGAACAAATACAACAAGTGGCATAATCATGCTCAATATCGTGGTATTCGCTCAGAGTAGCATGCATCTCAACAAGTGACCTTCGAATCCAACGAATATCAAAAGTACGGTATGTACCAGGACACCCATATACCATATTAACAAAGGTGTTACCATGTTTAGGTAACAGATTCGATTGCACATTAGGATTGGTGTCTGCAAAAGACAAGATACCACACTTAACCGACATTTACACCTCCATCTTCAATGGATAACAATTTTCAGTGTCATGTCCAACTGCTCCTTGGTGGAAAGCACAATGAGCCCCGGGTTTATACCACCACGGTGAATCTTTTGGAACAGCAGGTGGTGCACGAGTTTGCACGAGGTTCTTTTGAATCAAACAAGGAAGCAATTTCGAGTAAGTCATCGGAATTGAGTCTAACTTTTTCTAAAAATGGCTCTGTTGATTGTTCTGTTGGTGAGAGCATTGTTGAGGTTGTTGATTTAGAGTATCTTGAACAGTAGAAGCAGTATTAATGACGGGTGTAACAGAAGCTACATGTTGCTGACACTTATTATTCCTACCATAATTCCTTCTGCGTCCTTCACGATAAATGGTATTGGTCTCGCCTTCTTTCTTTTTAGAAAATCCAGCGCCATGCTTCTTTGCACTTCTAGAACTACCTTCTTTTGTCATATGTCCTTCACAAACATCTTTCTCTAATCTCATTCCCATATTAACCATCTCCGTAAAATCACTAGGAGCGCTCGCAACCATCTTTTCATAGTAAAAACCCAAAGTCTTCAAGAAGATCTTGGTCATCTCTTTCTCTTCCAAAGGAGGGCTTATCTGAGCTGCAATCTCGCACCATTTCTGCACGTACTCTTTAAAATTTTCCTTCTCCTTCTGAGATATAGCACGAAGTTGATCATGGTCCGGCACCATATCCAGATTGTACTTGTAGTGGCAGATGAAAGTTTCTCCTAGGTCATTGAATATCTTGATTTAGGAGCTATCAAGTCCCATGTACCACTTCAGTGCAGCACCCGTAAGACTATATTGGAAATAATGAATCGGTAAGTGATGGTTGTCAGTATGGGTAGACATCTTTCTAGCATACATAACCAGATGACTTTGAGGACAAGTATTCCCTTTATATTTCTCAAAATTCGGAACCTTAAACTTCGGAGGAATCTTCACATTCGGGACAAGACACAGCCCATGAAAGTTCGTTCCAAATAACTCTTTTACTTTTAAAGCCCTACTTTCTTTCTGCATCTGAGCAAACTGATAATGAAAATCATCTATATGACCAAGGATGACCAAACTCTCACTCAGAGTTGTATGGAAAATTTGTTCTTCAGCATAAGGCATAGTGTGACTCACGGGTGGTGGCACAAATATAGCAGTAAGAATAACTAGAATCTCAGTATGAGGAACAACATTAACCGCAGGAGGTGGTGTCACACCCTCATTTTCACCCTAACCCTAACCTTGCATATCATATCATTTTCATTATCTATGCATCCCATTAGGTCATAATCATAATCATACATTGCATTGATCTTCTGAGACATGGGATTACAGCGGCTCTTTGAATCAAGGTTTCTTATTTGCTTTGAGGTACTTTCATTCAATGATTCAAGTGTGAAGCAATGGTTTGATCTCACATCATTGTGAGTATCTTTGAATCAGAGTTCAGCAAGCTACAAGGCTTTCCTCTGCCGAGATTCATCAAGTATCAAGTTCTAGATCTCTCAAGAGGCGTCAAGTGTTTAAGGTCTCATCATGTTTTAATTCAGAATGAGGAACTAGGGTTTTGTTGGGTGTCAACAACTCAATTTGCTTTTTTTCATCAGTATACACCCAAAGCATGGAGTTTAGGGTTTCTTACTCATTTGTGTTCAAGATGAGCATGTGTCGCCTACTTCAGGTTTACTTATGGCTGGCGGGATTGATGTGTGTGCGGTATGGCTTAGTTTAGGTGATGTGATTTGATCTTGGTAAAGAAAGAGGAGATTTTTCCATTCTCATGATGGATCTTGTCATGAATCAGTACCTTATGTCTGAAGATCAGCAGATTAGGGTTTTTGGTGTCAATTCAAGTTCATCAGGTGGATTCAGGTTGAGGAACATTCAAGTTAGTGCACTGGAGCTCATAGTTTCAAGACATATTCATCAGGTCGTGTGTGAATGTATGATTTTCAAACCTTGTTAAGAAGTTTCCAAATAAAGTCCAAAGGCTATTGGATTTGTACCACTCTTGAGCCAAGTCATGAAAGGCTTATTATCAAGTAGCACTTGAGAAATTACAAATCATGTAAATATTTTGATTTAAGGCTCATCACAATTCAAAGGTCATTCATCAAGAAAAGTCTAAAAAAAATAATAACATACAAATTCCATTACAAGAGCTACACAAAATAAGGTCCAAAATCCATAAAAAATTACAAAGAAAGGTCGA
The DNA here is from genome assembly GCA_022829125.1 of Lathyrus tuberosus. Lineage (NCBI taxonomy): Eukaryota > Viridiplantae > Streptophyta > Magnoliopsida > Fabales > Fabaceae > Lathyrus > Lathyrus tuberosus. The sequence goes on along the minus strand of JALAZF010000111.1, from coordinate 4,321,087 downwards.
AAGTGACATAAACAAGAATTGGAGAAAGCCAGCTTTGTTATTTGGGCTTCCATGATTTGTGGCCATGCTTGAAACGGGCAACCAAATGATGTAATATCTCTTTTCCATCTTGCTCATTCTAAAGGGAAATTGATTATGGATGAAATTGCAGCCTACCGACACACTTCATACTACAACCCGTACACTACACAAACCGTGTCCCTACAAGCCACAAGACAATATGCAGCCACTCCTATTACACATTACCAAAACCTGCGAGAAAACCGTACGTGCCAGCTGCTACCATTGCACAAACCAACAAAATCATTCACAAAAACCACACGCTACAACAACAACTCAATAACTTCCTTGCAAAAGTCTTCCACTCCAAGACAACAACAACCTGCCAGACCTGTGTTTTGAAAATAACTACTCAGTCACAACAAGACAAATCGAATACTTAATCCACAAGTTGTTAAGTTATTAAAAAGGAGAAGAAACAGAAGTAAGGGAGCTCTCGGGGGAAAGAAGGAGAGGATAGAGGGACAAAACCGAAAAATAAAAGGAGAATGAGTAAAAAGAGATAACTCACAGTGTCTTACTTTTCCACCACCCTCCATCGCCGTCGTCTTCAACAACACATAACAACCCTCCAATTTCTTCTCCACCTTCAAACCATCAACCCACAACGTTCATCACCTTTAGAAGCACCTCATCTCATTTAACTCCCTCACCTTCGTAACCTGGACCTCAATCACCTTGTAGCCAAAAATCTCCAATAAATCTCCTTCGACCATCTTCATCAAAAGATACCTCCATAAATTTTAGTTTCAACCTTCAATTCATCGTCCTCATTGCATCAACAATCACCAATCTTTCCCATTCACCTTCAACAACCGAACCTTCATCAGTTCGCAAGCCGTCAACCGTAAATCTGCCATCAACAAACCAAACCTCATTTTCATCCTCTGTTACAACCAAACAACCTTCAACCTCTATCGAACAAACCCACTTTGACCTCGCTTCCATTTTCGTTCACTGTTCCGGCGAATACAAACCCTCCACCTTCGCGAAACAGAGAGGCAAGCTGAAGGAGAGAATCTCGTCGAGATGAAAGAGGGAACGAATTCGAGAGAGTAGATTTCTGTTTCTCATATTTTTCTTTCCGGATCGATAGAAACATGAATGAGAGTGGATACGCATCAGGAGTGAATGGTGTTGGATCGTATTCTTTTTTTTCACCCTGAACGTGTTTCCATTTAGCGTTTGTGTAACGACTGATAGGGTTCCAGATACCCTTGTAGCTGAACCGGGTTCGGGTGTAAAACCGACCCAGGTTGTCTTGTTAAGGCACGGGCTTCACTTCTCTTGTTGTTAGCCCAATATCCTGTTTTAGATAGTTTTTTTAATTAGTTTAGTAATTAGTTAGTGTTAATCTAATTTAATATTTTTAGGTTTTAAATTAATTCTCTTTTAGTTTTAGTTAGTAATTTTTTGGATATTTTGTTTATTATATTCTTTATTAGATATTTTGTGTAAATTATTTTTATTTTTATTTTCTCAAACCTTTCTTCACTATATCTTGGTTATCATTTCTATTTAGATCTTATTTCTTGATTTATCTTCACTTTTCATTTCTACCTTGATTTGCATCTTCGATTTTCTTTTCGATTTTATCTTTGGGCCAATGATATAACAAAAATCATGATTAGTTGATTTCTTTCAATCGATTCAAAATCTTGATCAATATGAGGCCATTTTCTTTTTTTATTGGTCAATGAAAGTCAAATATCATAGATTATCGATTTCTCGATTAAATCTTGATTAAGACGAGACCGTTCCGATTTCATTTCGATTTCTATATCATTTCTCATTTTCATTTTCTTCTTAAGTCAAAAACCTTGGTCTTGTACCAAGTGCTCATTTTCAAAACTTCTTTTTCTCAATAAACTTAGATGGTCGTGGAGTGGTTAGGCGAAGGCCTTCTCCTATCCCGAGGCTTAATACTACCTTTAGGGTTCACTGTCATGAAGCACTTACCATCTAAAATCAAAACACTTCCTTAAATAAGAGAATAAATTCTCTTTGTATTGAACTAAAGAGAGAGGATTGGGTGAAGACCTCTTCCTATTTGAGTGTTAGGATGCTCACTTTAGAGTGTGTGGTCTCGATACTCGTCTTTCAATACAAAGACGTGACTATATTCGCCACACAACTTTCACAATAAACCTTTTGAGATAAAGAATTGGGTACTACCCGAAGGGGTTCCTATCCGAGGACTTATTTCGCCCTTAAAAACAACCTCAACAAATCAAATGTGGCATCTTGCCTTGATGGCGAAAATCAACCTTTTCAAAAAGGACATGTTACGTCCATTCTACCGCAAACAGGTAACGCATAAGACTCCACGAGCGAGCCGCAATACACCTAACTGCTAGAACCCGCACGTTAGCATCGTCCATAAAAAACACCAACAAACCGTATTCGGTCGAACTACGATCGCTCTGATTCTTCATTCTCGTCCGAATGTAAGATACGTAGGCACAAGATTGCAATAATCTTGGAGAGCCCCCTTCCATCTTCCTCACCCGTAGTCCTCCGAACTATGTTGACTCTGATTTTCCCATTGCACGAGGGAATACGTAGGTATAGGATCACGAAGTCCTATCGAGTCTCCTTTTCTTGTTCCCTCTTCTTCTCCCCACCTTTTCTTTTATTTTCTTTCACATTCTTTGGTTCTCACCCTTCTCTTTCCCTTCTTAGAACACTCTTAGAAAGAAGTATTCTTAGCAAACATCCTTACACATAGACAAGCGAATAGTTCCCATCGAGTACGATGGATGTAGAGGGTGCTAATACCTTCCCTCCGCATAACCGGCTTCCGAACCCGTAATTTGGTTGCGAGACCATCTTATCCTTTCTTCCTTGGGTTTTCTCGATGTTTTCCCTTCCCCTCATGGGATAAATAAAGTTTGATGGCGACTCTTCTGTTTCTTCCTCTTTTCGCCTCCGGTCGACTATTTTTCGAGTAGCGACAGGTGGCATAGTCATAATAGCAGGAACTCTTAGACCTTCAGAAGTAGGAGGTTAATATCCCTCTGGCACATAATTGAGAGGCATGCCCCAAGGGAAACCAAGAGGCATCTGATGTTGAGAAGCATTAACCTGGGCCACATAAGTGGGCATTGATACAATCTCTAAAATCACTGTTCTTTGCACAAGAGTCTGAGGAGGTAGTGGTGGCTGATTCTGAGCAGCCACCAAAGTTTCCATCATTGCGGAGAGTCGCTCAATATTGTCCTTCGAAGTGGTTACCTCTTCACAAAGTTCACGATTTTCTTGTTGCAACTGATCCATCTTCTTTCTCTGATTAGCCCAAGTATTGTAGTGATGCCACAGCTTGTCTGAACGAAGTTCAAGGGAAACAGGTAATACACATGGAAAAGGCAAAACACAATGCACAATGATGCATGATATGCAAATGCAAATGCAAAGATTTCAAGGAACCTTAAAGTGAATTGCAAATATTTTTGGAATAACACAAATTTTGGAATACTGAAAAATCTCATTTCATTGATATTGGAAAAAGGATTACAAAGTCTGAAATATAATCTCAAAGAGTCTCAATATATAAGAGAAACAAAAACTAGATCTATAGAATCACATCAGAAGTTGGTCTAATCCTAGGCTGATACTCCTTGCGAAGACTCTTGATTTCTCTCTCATAATGAGCCTTCATGGTGTCCTTCTCCATCACGAGTTGGTCCACAATGCTCTTCCACGCTCCAGAGGTAGAAAGATGAGCAGATGTTGAAGTGCTAGAGGAAATTAAATTCTCTGGCTCCCTAGATCTCTTTGTAACATGTCGCTCAAGCAACTCAATCAAGTCTTCCTTCTTCTTTAGTTGTTTCTGCAACTCCGTCTTCTCATTGTCGGAAGCATGAAACTTTCTCTCCCACGTCTCTTTCTCTTGCTTCATCTTAGCTTGGTCTTCTTGAAGCTTCACCTTATCATCAACGGGAACAAGAGAATGTGATGGTGCAGTAACAGGAAATAATGGCTTCTCAAGAGGATAAGGCATCTTGAGTTGACAAGCTCTATCACCGACCTAATGAATGTAACACTCAAAAGCAGCACGATGTTGCCTTCCTAACTGACCCTTATCTTTCCTATCGACCTTGTGCCAAGAATGCACAATCCTCTTTTTCAACTCCAAGCTTTCCACTCCATCAAGGAGAAAGAAACCAGATAATGCAATATCCAAACTGGCACTTAGCAAGAATATGGTTGCAACTATTTCCTCCTTGTGTACCAAGAAAAGGCACATTGGGGAACTCTCCACAACTATCAATAATCACTCCAGTATCATAAGCTGAATAATACCAAGTCATGTCTGCATGAGTGAGGGACATAAGTCTCTGAGACCATCTGAGCTTATCCTTGTTATCTTTGAAGAGTTGAGACTGCGGCAGGTGCGAAATAAACCACCTGTACAGTAGAGGTGCACAACAAGTTATCTCTCCTCCACCCTTGGAAGTCCTATAATAAATGCAGTGCTAAGTGTTCTCTAGTAATGTAGGCACGAGGTTCCCAGTTAAAAAGATCTGAATAGCGTGAACATCGACAACACCATCCATGTTAGGAAACAACACAAGACCATAGATTAACAAGGAAAAAATAGCCTCAAAAGCATCCATAATCCCTAGAGTAGCAAAGGTAGAAGCTTCCATACTCCTTTGGTGACAAGCTTTCCCTTAAGATCTGACTCTCTAAGATGAATAACTTTGGCAATAACCTTGAGTGTAGGAACTTCCTCTAAACCACTGAAAGGGATATTGTCTGAAATAGGTAAACCCATCCAATAAGAGTACTCTTCCAAAGTTGGCACAAGCTCATAGTCAGGAAAAGTGAAGCAATGGTGCAACGAATCGTAGAACTGAATCAAGGTGTTAAGAACCCAATCTTCAATATCAGTCTTCAGGATGGACAAAAGTCTCCCATAACGGCCTCTAAAATCCACGGGACTAGATACCAAAGATCCATGCTTTCTCAACTCTCCTAGATCGTGACTCTTGAAACTATACTTCTGGGTATTCCTTTTTCCAATATCCATAATCCCTGACATCTAAAATATTTGCAAAAGCACCTCTAAGTTCCTTGAAATATTGAGAAAAAATGCTCATGAATGCATGAGTGCATGAATGCAGCAAGCATAAATAAGATCACACAAGGCACACAAGTTCAAGGTTCCGAGTCACGAGCATGGATCCAAGGGTAAGAACCAACTCACAATGGTGTGTACTAAGGGTATATCAGCACCTATAGAACAAGGTTCTAAAACACATTTCCCAGAGCCATAGTTCCATCTTTCGGATATTACCGGTATGACGACTACTCGCTAACCAATAATATTCTCAAGAGAAACTCGTCCAAGTGTAGTATCGCATGACAATCACCTCAGGTCTACACCTGGATAATCTCTGCACTACGTTCTAATAGGCTAGGATGGGTTAAAGTTTCTACGGTCCCCAGCTTCCCGGGCTCCCATGTCGGAAAAAGTAATGCCATTCACGACTATACCACACATCATATCTTATTATGCTCTCAAGTCCGGGTATAAGACTTATCTCACCACATAAAGATCACCACGCACCCAAATAGAACAAGCAATAACAAACAAATCAAACAAATAAGCATAAATAAAACAAAGTAGGCTGAACCCTCTAAGAACCAGAGTTCCCCAACAGAGTCACCACTTTTTTGTAGCGGTAAAAATTGGGAGTGTAAGCTATTAATTATCTTAACTCATAGAACAGGATTCGCCACCACACTTTTATTTTATTCAAAAGGAAAGGAAAAATAACGAACAAAACCTAAACAAGTTCTAAACAAGAAAAAATGAACAAGGACTGGGTAAGTGGGTTGGTTACGCTAAGGGAAGGTGTTAGCACCCAAAAAGTCTATAGTACTCTATAGGAACCCTTTGAAATATCTACAATTTTTAGTTTGAAAAGGTTTGCTTGAAATGAGATTAGGGAGATGAGATGAGAAATATTTTTTAAGAATTTTGTGTTTGGAGAGACTTCTTGAGCCTCATGCCTACGTACCCACAAAGTGCAATATAGGATCAAAACCTCGTAGTTCGTGGTACAAATAACAAAATTGGTTTGTTGGTTCATTTTAAATGAAAAGACAACTCGTCATTTTAAGGAGAAAACTACGACTAGTCGCCCACAAGAATAAGAAAATAACATTTGCATCAACTTAAGATGGAGGATTTTTGCTAGGATACAAATCAACAAGTCTATCACTCAACCTCTAAGTGGAAAATATCAACATCTTTAATACTATGGGGAATAGGAGAATTACATCTCAACTATGAAAATGACTCATGTCTAAACTTTATGAAAAGTTTTAAATGAAAAAGTGCACAAAGGCACAAAAGTTTGAATGAGGTGAAGTGTTTTTTATATCTTTTTGAAAAGAGTCAAAGTATGATTAACATTTATTGACATTTATTAAAGAAAATGAAATTTAAAAAGCACTTGACAAAAGTCAAGGTTTATTGTGAAAGCGGATATAACTTGAAAAACAAGAAGGATTTGAAAAAGGGGGAATATTTTGAAAATTAAAGAATGGGAGGAGAAGAAGTGACTACCCTAAAACATAAAATAAAAGCCAAAGAAGGGAACATCTAACCGCACAAGGAGCAAACACTTGACAGTAAGTCAACATGAACATTCCTCTTCCTTTTGGATTTAAATCACAAGCATAATAATCAGATGAATTAAAGCATCCGAAGAAATTCCAAGTTAAGCCATAGCAAAGCCAAAGCAAAGTCTTCCCAAGGATTGTAAGCCAATTAGGAGAGTCATGTATCAGATGATTTTCAAGGTCAAAGTGTCAACACCTGCACACAGAAAATTTCCCAAACAAAACAGACAAGAATAACACAAAAAGGTTCAAGGTCTCAAATCTATAAAACTATAGGGCAAGGATACTAGATCTAAGTCTGAAGTCCAAGAACAAGTCCAAGGTACAAGGTCCAAGCATAAGGTTACAACAGTCCGGAATTATGAGAACTAAGTCTTTTAAGTGTTTTAATATTTATTAGTGTCTTAAGAGAAATATGGTCCATGTGGACAAAATAAAAAGAGCATAAACAAAAACATGTGTCTAAGTGGACAAAGAGAAAATAAGATGATAATATGATAAAAAATGCAAAGAAAAGTAAAAGCATAAAAGTAAATGACAAGAAAATAAAGAGTAAAAATTAAAAGGCACAAAGTAAAGTTAGTAAAATTTTATAGGTAGCAAGTTAGTGTTAGTGATGGAGAACAATTTTGTCGTTTTTCGGAGAATACTCGACTATTCAACCATAAGCATGAAAACATGAATCCATACATTATTGAGAAAAGGGCTCCAACTCGGATAAAATCTACGAGTATGCCAACTAACTCCCTTAACAACAAAGAGACAATCTATTTCACACCACACTATGGAGAGTAGGAGATTGATAACTCGCTTTCAAAAACAACTCAATTTTCGATTTCGGGACCAATTTAGCACTATGTTAAGCAATCGTAATTAGACTTATGTAGAAGTCATAACTATCTGAGGTCGGTCAATAACAATTTTTGTGTTAATACAAGCTAGAGAAATGACATGTAAGTCAATCTCCTAAAGCTTGCCACACTAAAAGAAAAGAGGTAGTGGTCTCATCTTGATCAAAACTTCAAAGAGAAGTTCATGATATTTAAGATTTTCATCGACCAAAAGGAAAAAGAGAAGAGGGGAGAATGGAAGCCAAATTGAATCACAACATTTGGATCATTCCATATTCAATTTCCATCACTCTTCTTGGTGGATTAAAGTACTAAGCTTATCACTAAGTCAAAGCACCTAAAATGAATCCAATGATTCACTTAAAGATAGATTTGAACTAATGAAGGTTTATCCAACTTCATCAAACACCCAAGTTCCATGGAATTTGAAGAGAAAATTAATCAACAAACATCATAATTCAATTCAAAACAAAAGGAAATGGAAGAAGGAAGAAAAGGAAAAAAAAACAGTCCCAAAACGAGCCAAAAACAGCATTCTGCCTTGTGTTAATTGATTAACCAATTTAGGCAGATTTTGGTTAATCTGTTAACACGGTTAATTTGTTAACGGATTTGTTCATGTTTTGGTTAATCGATTAACACTGACAGTACAAAAACAAAAAAACAGCATTCCATGATTCAATCATTTCTTCAAATGCCTCATGATCATGGATGCAACTGAGCACGAAAATTCCATCAAATTAAGAGCAATTAACACCAATGGAATCACAAATGTAGCTCAAGAAGACATCACATTGTGGGAGAGGAGAATTAAGCACAACAATGGTGGAACTAGAGATTTACCCATCCAAATCTGAATTTGATTCAAATCAACTTCAAGAATCACTCTACAAAGCTTTGATCTACATAATTTGATGTTGATGAAGTGTTTTGATGTACGTTTAGCTCAAAGATTAGTAAGCTTCAATGAAAAGCTTATTAACTTTTAATGGAGGAAGAGCTTTGATGAATTTGGGTAGATGAAAAAAATTAAGAATGAGAAGGAATTTTGACAAGGTGAATTTAGCTCTCAAAAGCTTGAAGAATGAATGAAATTTTGGGTGTTTATATAGAGTTTAGGCTTGGAAAGAGTGGTGGTTTGGAGCCAAAATTAGGCTTGGTAATTGGCTTTGGAGTGAAAATCAAAGATTAAGTGGTGAACGTGTGTCATTAAATGAGTGTGTATGATGGAATTAATTGTGATTACGTAGGGGAATTATTTTCGTGATGATTTTGCATGATCTAGAATATTCCACATGAGGTCGCATTTTAAAATTGGTGCCAAAATGCTGAAGAACTTGAAATTTCTATTTTTAGCCAAAAAATGCACGTGTTAATCGATTAACCTCGGGATGTTAATCAATTAACACAGTGAAAAAATGAGGAAAATGGCTTTTCGTTGTGCTGTCTTGGCTTTGGCTCGATTTTTGACTCGTCAAAGAAGGCATGGATATAAACACATGAACCTTAGAGTTTCTTGGGCAATAAGTAATCAAATCTCCGGGAAACTCTTGATAAACTGGGGATTGGATAATACTTGAAAATTATTGTTGACCAAACTTTGACTTTGTTAAGATGTATTACAATCGAGCTGAGGAACTAGTGTTTGATGTTCTTGATCCAAACCTTTTTCTAAAAAAAAATTAGTAAAGGGAAAACAAACATATTTTTTGGATTTTGATTAAGGGTTAGTAAACATAAACATAAACAAAAATATAAAGCAAACAAGAAAACATGGGTGCTTGGTGATCTCCCTCAAGAACAAACCTACAGAGAAGAGCAGGAGAACCAAAGCTTGTGATCTTGTTTGTGGTATATGATGCAAATGACAAGTGGGATCTTAGGGGTAAAAATTAGGGTATTACAAATATGATGTACAAAAAACAGACTAATTGCATTAAATTATCACAACAAAAGGGATACACATAAGCAGTGTTATTACATGAGGAAAGAACATTACATAAGGAAATATCATTGTTCAAAACAAAAAAAAAACATGAGAAATTTCATGTTGTTACTACAAAAAAAAAGCCAAAAAACAACATTATACACAACAACACATTTCCAAAGCATCACTTTTCCAATTTGATATGCTTATTTAGTTTGGTGGAGGAATGTTCACAATCTTCTAATTTCTTTGAAGAAGTAGAGGCATTTGATACATCTGTAGCTACCCTCTTTGATGCAGAAATTGGCGTAATCGGGTCTGGTATATGGTCAGAGGTAACATCAAGTTCCTAAAATTCTTATTTAAGATATGCAAGCAAATTGAAGTAAACAAAACAAAATATCAATTAACATAGATTAATTGTAGGAGCTGTTGTGTAAAGTTACAACTACTAAATCCCAGTTCCCCAATTGTCATAGCTTCATCAGCTCTTTCGTTAATCTATAAACAAAGAAAACAACAGTTGAACATAATAATACATAACATGGCATACGTCCATACATAGGAAAATTGAAGTTGAGACAAATAAAAACCTGCAGGACATCGTCTGTAACGGGAGGCATTGAAGGTGTCTAATTGAGAATGCAAGAAAATATGTTAGTTAAAATGAATTCATAGATATGTAGAAGAAATATATAATGTTGGAAGAGTTATACCGAATCTGGAGCAGTTGACGATGATAACTGTTTAATAATAGTTTCATCCTGATATATAGAGACAACTGATGCATTTGCCCATGATGGTTGCCACTTCACCTTAAATGCCGTTTGACACCAACTAAAGCATCAAGAGCTAAAGGATATTCAAGAGGGTCGATGACTCCAGCTTATTTGGAAAGGGGGTGACAAAAATGAAACTATTTAGAAATTTATGCAGATTGTGTATGTGAATATTACAGAATTTAGATTGTCCTTAAGCATGTTGTTACGCATTTGATCGGAAAATAGTTTCAAGAGTTGTGAACACTCACGGTCTCATGGAACAAACATCGCACGACATACATCACTTACCACTTCAAGCATAATCTTATACCTATTTATGCAAGTAGATTAGGTCCATATACTAAAAGTAAATTAGTGAAGGTTAAAACAAAAATTAAAATGAAAGTATGATCTTTTAATTTCAGTCTCGGTATTATGGCCAGCACCACAGTGTAGCGAGCGATTTTTGTCGGTGACGCACCCACCAGCTGGGTTTTCCTCACCGCAATGGTAGGAGGGGGTGCAACTTTCTGATTTCTTATTTATCCCGTGAAGCTGGAAGGGAAAGGGAAGTTATCTAAAACTAACCTTGCACGTGAATGTTTAACGGAACAAACGCTTAAAAGAGATTCGGGGAGTTCGGGGTCAGGTTATACAATGGAGAGTTGTCAGTTACCCATCCTATATATGGTTATCCACAGGATATTAGCTTTAGGTTTCGCTTTGTAATTGATAGTGTTTATCTGTTAATGGGTTGGGAAAGTTTCTTGGGAAATATGAGTGAGTGAGTGAGTTGATTTTGATGTTCGGGTGTCCCTGACGTTTTTGGTAAGGTACTGGACCTAGAGTTTTTGATTGGTATGAAGGTACTAGACCTAGAGTTTTTGATTGGTATGCTCGCTAAAAATTTTCAATCTTATGCCTATGTATTCCCGTTTAAACGAAACAGGGAAATCAGAGCAATCATAGTTCCTCCTATTCTAAGGGAGGAAAAAGATATTTTGGTGTCTTGTTCAAAGCCCAAGATTAAAGCTAAAAGGTTGAGTATTTGTGTCTTGATCAAAGCCCAAGACTGAAGCTGAAGGTTTTGACTGAGGGAGAATTCGTCATCTTTAAAGAGGGATTGTTGATTTTTGTGTGCCTTGATCAAAACCCAAGGTTGAAGCTAAAAGGTTGATTGACTCCACTAGGGGAGATCCTTATCCAAAGTCTGGATAAGACCGACTAAACAAGAGAGTGTATATATATGGGTGTTTTGTACAAAGCCCAAGATTGAGGCAAACAAAGAGATTGACTCTTTGGGGATATCATTATACGAAGCCTAAGAGGAGGCGAAGTTTTTTACTTTTCCGGGGAAAATGTTCTATCTGTCTTGTACAAAACCCAAGATTGAGGCTAAAAGGGATTTGACTCTTGCTGGAGAGTATTATCTATCTTGTACAAAGCCCAAGATTGTGGCTAAAATGGGTTTGACTCTGCTTGGGAAAGTATTTGTCCCAAGCTTAAGAGAGGAAGGTTTGTGTCTTGTACAAAGCCCAAGATTGAGGCTAAAAGGGTTTGACTCAACAAGAGAGTGCTTTTATCTGTCTTGTACAAAGCCCAAGATTAAGGCTGAACAAGCTGGAGAAATAATTCTACACAACTTGAGAGGAGGCTAGCTCCTGTTTGGGGAAATCTTTTTTCCCAAGCTTGGACAAAGATTGACTCAACAAGAGAGTATTTTTATCTGTCCTGTACAAAGCCCAAGATTGAGGATAAAAAGGTTGACTCAACAAGAGAGTCTGAAAAGGTGATTGACTCAACAAGAGAGTCTGAAAAAGTGATTGACTCAACAAGAGAGTCTAAAAAGGTTAGCTCCGTTGGGGAGAATCATTGTACAAATCCCAAGAGGAGGCTAACTATGTTGAGGAAAGATCATTATACAAAGCCTAAGAGGAGGCTATCTTTCTGCTGGGGATTGTTTGAGATCCCTAGGCAGGTCCAAGTGGGGAATCAACTCTTGCTGAGGATTACAAAAGAGTTGAAGTATCAGCTGCCTTGAGGTTCTAATTTAGTATAGTGTTATCTGATGATAAACTAACCCTGGTTGGGGATTTTTTCAGGAGAGAGACTGAGTTTTAACTCTGCTGGAGATTGATCCAGAGTGACTGGGGTTTCTCCTATGTTTGTAGGGAACTTGAAAATGTCTTTGAGACTCAAGGGGATTAGACTGTCCAAGTCTACTGGCGTGGAAGAGTTTTATCTTTTGTATGATGCTCAAGAGGTGGCAAGCGTTTTAAGGGATGAGAATCAACCCTAAATTGGTCTGAGTTTTGACACTGGAAAGACTGCTCTAGCAAAGGATGACTAAGTTCTATCTTATACCTTTAAGAGTTCGTCAGGGTCCTTGTATTAAGCCCAAGAGAAGGCATGAGAACTTCTAAGAAGCCGGAGGGTCCTTGTACAAAGCCCAAGAGGAGGCGGGGATGCTTTTGGGAAGCCTGTGGGTCCCAAACCAAGAGAAGTTCAAGAAATGCTATTCACTGAGAATAGATCATTTAGTGAAAGTTCGAGGTTTGAAGAAACTCAAGAGATGATATTCACTGAGAATAGATCACCTCTGGGGAGTAGAATTTCTTTGACAATTTCTAGGGGTGACAGTCTCAGAAAAGGTTCACGAGGAATACTGCATTTCTCTTTGTTCCATATTGTTTAAGCCCAAGAGAAGGCAAGACTGTATCTGGAAATCCTATGGGGATCTAGTTTTGTTTGTATTTAAAAGCGACCAACGGGGATTTACCTAGTTCTAGACCTAGTTGCCGGGGAAAACTCTAAATAACTATACTAGTATATATATAGTTGATATATGACAAGTATTTTAAAAGGGTATGAAAGAAGACTAACCATGCGCAGCTTCCCATAATACAGTTATATATATCAAAGCATGTAAATAAAAGCTGATAAAACTTACAGGCGAGCAAGCTTACATGTTGTATTGTTAGTTGTTCAAAGAAATTAAAGAAAGTTTTGATAACAATATATATATATATATATATATATATATATATATATATATATATATATTTGAATCTAAATCAAAAAGGAATTGTTTTAAAAATATTGGTGGGGCTTATACTCAAGGTGAGACCCAAGGTTTACCAGTGATCGCACCGTTGTTTTGAATATCGTCTCGGGACTTATACAACGACTGAGGCCCAAAAAGGTGTATTTACAAAAGGGTTTGGTATTACAACTCAAGGAGAAGCCCAAAAGGTGTTTTAAAAGAAAAGAAATAGGACTTACAACACGAGGGTAGGCCCAGATGATTTTCGTTTTGAAATGGCGATTGCGCCGAGATGTTTTTAACGCATAGGGACTTATATAATATATGAGGCCCAAAATGGTTTTGGTTAAAAAAGGGATTGAATCTTACACTCTATTAGAGGCCCAAAGAGTTTGAAAATGAATAAAGATGGGTCTTATAGCTCAAGGAGAAGCCCTGTTGACTTTGTTAAAAAGGCGACGATCGCACTGAACTTTTGAAAATATACAGAGGGACTTATACAATGTGTGAGGCCCAAAATTGTTTATTTACAAAGGGGTTAGGTCTTACACTCTATTAGAGGCCCAAAGAGTGTTTTTTTAAGAAAAGAGGTGGGACATATAGCTCGAGGAAAGGCCCGGGTGATTTGATTTTTGAATCGGCGATCGCGCCGAGATTTTTGGAAATGTAGTGGGACTTATACAGTGTCTGAGGCCCAAAAAGGTTTTTATTTACAAATGATTGGGTCTTACACTCTATCAGAGGCCCATGAGTGTTTGAAAAAGATTAATGAGGGTGGAATTAATCAAAATCCTAATTTTGTTTAAAATGGAATTAATATTGTTTAAAAATTAATAAAAATTATTGAAAACATGTGAAAAATGGGTGGTGATCTTGGATCAATGTTTCAAAAATCATGTTTTTATCCACAAAATGATTGAAAACCAATTAGATTTGGAAAATAAGAAGGAAAAAATATTTTAAATTAAAAAACAAATAAAAATTAATTCCTTTGCAAAAATATCAAGTATATGAAATAAATAATATTTTTGGGAAATTTTTGTAAAATAAAATATTTTAACATTTTTGTGAATTAAAAAAAAAGAATCAACTCAAAATCATTAAAATTCAGAGAGAAATTAATTTTTGAATCAATTAAATCAAATCACAAAATTCAAATATTTGTATATTTGAAAAAGGCGCCAAGAACACACCAAGAACACGCGCGGGTTCTGGTTTTGGCCTGATTTGCATTTTCTCATCAATCTCACTAAACACTTGATGAAATTACACAATCCACATATCAATCTACTCGTGTTCAACTCACGATCATGTCTATGGTCTTTAATTTCATTTATTTTAAGCATGGAGTGAGAAATTAAAACAAAACCTCAAAAACCCTAAATTCTGCATGAAGGCTGAGAAATTTGATACACGATTCATACAAAGCAATTAATGGAGGGGAAACACTCCATATATGATTATGAACATATGGCAAAATTATTGTGCGAGGAAATATGCATAAATCATGAGATGACCAAGTTTAGGCTTACTTGAATGTCGTGGCAGCAAGACCAACTTGATTTTTGAGTTAGAGGTGTTACAGATGAGTTGTGATGATCTGAACAGCTTCCCTACACCATATGGAGTGTGTTTGAAAGCTTGGATTGATTTGAAATGAACTGGAACAGATTATGGCACCTCAGCTGCAACTTTGTTGAAAACTTGAGCAAATGGATGATGATTTCATGAATTTGGTGTTCCAGTTGTTAGTTTAGTGTTTGATCAGCTCACATATGATGTTTATGAGGTGTGTGTGTGTGTGATTGGTTTGGTTGGAAACACATTCTAATTCAAAACCCGATAATAGCTTGCATTAGAAGGCATTTTTGGAAGTGAGAGTGTGATTTTGAGAAAGGCAAGTGTTATAGGCCTTTGGCGTACTCAAACTGATTAGAAAGGAGGTATATTTATAGGGTGTCAAGTTTGTTTTGCAAATAATAGGGAATGGCAACTGCAGCAGGCCTTTGGCCAACATGGATCAAATGGAATCTCAAGTCTCCTCTAGCCATTGACTTGAGATTAGAGCACAGGCATATGGTTCTTTGATTCAAGGATAAGGCTTGACTAAAGTGTTCATCTTTGCTCTGATACATGCCACCTCTAAGCATCCATTGAATGCTCATAAACAAAATTGGAGTCTTGGCCTCTTATAGGCTTTTTAGGTTTGGCATGCTACTTGTAGTTCCAAAGACTTGGGAGGCTTATAGATCAGTGTTTGTTCCTCCTTGGTCTCCCCCTGAGGTGTGCAGATGGATAAACTTGTTTGTCCTTTGCACAAATTGATCAAATCGAGCCCTTGTGCACAAATCTGTCTTGCAAAACAGTTTGCAGCAAGGCATGTTGCAGCTGTCATAACTCTTAGCTCAAGTGGAGTTTCATGGGGTTCTTGGTCACTTTAGAAAGCTGACATATCCTATTTCAACATGATGTCCAACTTTGGTTTTGAGTCAAGCTGAATTACAATGAAAAATTCCTCTACATTTTGGAAAAAATAAGGCAGATTCTGACTTAGTGAAAATTTCACTAAGTGTTGGAAAAATGTCACTTTTGGGTTTTCAGCCATTTTGATCACTCCATAACTAAAAATCCATGAGGAATTGGAATGAGGTGTAGTTAACACTTTTAAAGTATGCCATGAGAGCTACAAATCCAGCTTTGGACCATCCAAAATGGTTGTTTGGATCTCAAGTTATGATCCTTGGAAGTTGGTACTCTAGCCACTTTGTTCCATAACTTAGAAAAATTCTAAGTTTTTTATGGTTACCCCTTTTACAAGTTAACTCACTTTATTTGATTTTTATTGATGAATGATGATTCCAATCACACATTAACATTGTTTTAGGGTTAAGAAACCTTGTTTGGCTAAAAATCCAAAAAGTCAAACTTTGGATTTTTGCACAGTTGACTTTTTATCGGATGAAATTTAAACTGCGTGATCCTTTGTGAAATCAAGTCCTTGACCTTAATAAAACCTAATGGATACATTCCATAGGTGTTATAGGGTGTATTGAATCATGTCCCAAGGTTTGGGAGCATGTCTTGGTCAAAAGTCAAAGGTATAGTTGACTTTTCCCTCGAAACCCTAATTGCGGTACTGACGAAATTGAAACTTGTGGATCAAGCTTCTTGAATCAATCCATTGTTGAAAATGGATCAATGTAGTGTATTGGGGACCCTCAAATCATGTCTTGGGGTCTTGGCTCATGTTTTGTCCCAAAAGTCAACTTAGGGGTGAATTAGGTCAAGAAACCCTAATTCCTAATTTTTTTTGGTAAATGCATCCCCTGAGGCTAAATTGACTTGATGATTGGGTCCATGAGGTCCCTTGGAGTATCTTGAGTTATGTTTTGAAGCATTGGCTCATGCCCAGAGGAAAATTTCCACCTGGAGGCCTTGGTCGACCAAAACCCTAATTTGGTGACACTGGCGATCTTGGGGCTTAATCCACTTGGAATGTTGCAACCTTGTGCTTGATTCTTGATGTGGGAGTCCTCTTGATCCTTTATGTGTGTTGGAGAGTTTAGACAAGTTGAAGATCATGTCATTTCTTGATTGATCCTTTGTCTAAGTGCTCTGAGAGGGCTTAAAACCATAATGCTTGGTTGTAGGGAATGCTCAACAATTCTTGAGGAGATTGATGAGGCATAAAGGTACATCCATATTGTGATGATGATTTGCACAATGATGGGAAATCTTAGTGGTCAAAATTTGGGGTATGACAGATGCCCCTATTTAATATTCTTGGACTCGAAGGTGTGAATGGCGAAGGTATTCGGGCATTTGGGGTGCAAGAGGATTAAATATCGGAATACCCAAAATTTTGATGGTGGTTATGAATGGTAGTTTGCTCATCCAACTTATTTTGTTAAGCAATGATGCTTAGAAAAGGTAAACTTCCCCTCGATCCTGGTCTTCAGCCAAGGAACTGGTCTAAGTTTCTGATATAAACTTCCCCTCGATCCTGGTTTCCTACCAAGGAACTGGTCTCAGTTTCTGAAATAAACTTCCCCTCGATCCTGGTTTCCTACCAAGGAACTGGTATCAGATTCTGATATAAACTTCCCCTCGATCCTGGTTTCCTACCAAGGAACTGGTCTCAGTTTCTTTTGTCAATAAACTTTCTTGAAAAGAGACGCCATTTGTAGCGGTCTTCCTCAAACTTCTCATCGAATTTTCTTGGGGAGATGCCATTGTATGGAAAAAGTTTTGATGTTAGACTTGCTGGGGAATCCATTCGTCTAAGCTGTAGAGGTGTACAAACTTCTCTATTGGAGACGTCATTTGTTGACTCTACCGGGGAAAACGAGTCTCTTGAGAGACTATTTTCTGTTTGGGGATATTACATCATACTTTTTCTCGAGATCTTCTTGGAGAAATTCCATGTGACGTAATCCAATTTTGAGGTGCAGATGACCTTTTCGTCAGCGAATTTTCCGGAGAAAAAAACTGTTGTATTGGCGAATCTTTGATAAAGGGGCTTTCTTTGGGGATTTTCCTTAATCCGGGAAAGCGAATATATCATCTTCAATGGCGAAGAGTGACGTTTTTCGAAATTTTTCTTGTTTTTTAGAGGTTCAAGTTATCAAAGTGGTCAATGACCGTCTCCATCCCAGAAATAAATTGAAGGAGAGACTGTTCAGACGCAACATTTCCGGACGAGGAAGGAACTGACAACTCGATTGAGAGGACTTTTATCACTAGGGGATAAGGCCGACTAGAGTGATAGTGATGCAATATGAATATGAATGTGAATCAATAATGCATGATGTATGTATCTTTATGCTGACAAAACTGACGCGACATACAGACTAATAGATGAACATGACTGGATACTCGGCCACTGCGGAGGGATGAAAAGTATCATGGGTTCAAGCTAGCAATTCTGCCTTGCATAGGAGAGATAGTCCCTGTGGGGGAAACCGTTGGTCGGGCTTAGGAGATAAGAACTCTGTCGGGGGTGTCAGATAAAACATGGTCTCTGACACAGTTGATCCTTCCTTCGGGCTTACTGGCTTAGAAGGAGTACTTTGATTCTGCACTTTGAGGTTCAATTACTTCTGGGGAAGCGATCGATGTTCTTTCGATGTTCAACAGTCAAAAGAAATTGCCATCTTTATTTTAAAAGCAGAAAAAAATATTGACAAGTAAAATCATTTTTGTTTTATTTCAAGAATCGTTAATCATGTTAAAATGTCGTTCTATAAAGTTGAAATAAATAAGAATTGCAAAGAAAAGTACTAGGGCCCAAATTTTATTGATAGGATGGAAATCAACCAAGCGCGTGATTCTATAGAGTATTTACAAAGTTAGAAAATAGTAATTTAAGGGAAAAGGGCTACATTGAAACATAACGACCATTATCCTTCTACCAACTTTGAATTCTGGGCGTCCTGAGCTTCCATCGAAGATGACCTTGACTGGAGTTTTTCGTGACTGATGGCATGACTGCTGCTGAGGGATTTGCCCCTTTGTTGGACGTAGTTACTTGCCATTATCCCTAACTTTTGCCTGGATTGTACTTTGAGGTTTCCAATCCATCGGGATGATTTTTTATTATGTCTCTAATTTTTGCCTGGACCGCCCTTTCGGGTTTTCAATCCACCGAGACGTTTTTTTATTATTTAGGCGAAGTATTTCTTGACTACGTCAACATTTGTGGGGTAGGCAAATTCTTCTCCATCCATGGTTGCGAGTCTCAAGGCGCCGCCTGAGAAAGCTTTCTTGACCACATAGGGGCCGTCATAATTCGGAGTCCATTTGCCCCGGGAATCAGTGAGAATGATTGTATCTTCTTGAGCACGAGGTCTCCTTTCCTGAAGACGTGAGGTCGGACCTTTTTGTCAAACGCCTTCTTCATCCTTTGCTGATACAACTGACCATGGCATAGAGCCGTTATTCATTTTTCTTCAATTAGATTCAGTTTGTCGTGCCGACTTTGACACCATTCAGCTTCTTTTAGCTTAGCTTCCATCAATACCTGGATTGATGGGATCTCTACTTCTACAGGAAGTACTGCTTCCATGCCATATACTAGAGAGAAAGGGGTTGCCCATGTTGAAGTGCAGACAGATGTGCGATAACCGTGAAGAGCAAAGGGTAGCATCTCATGCCAGTCTTTGTAGGTTACAACCATCTTCTGAACAATCTTCTTGATGTTCTTGTTAGCCGCTTCTACCGCTCCGTTCATCTTAGGTCGGTAGGGAGATGAGTTATGGTGTTCTATCTTGAACTCAGTGCACAAATCCTTCATCATCTTGTTGTTCAAGTTGGATCCATTATCAGTAATGATCTGACTTGGAACACCATAACGGCAGATGAGATTGTTTCTGATAAAGCAGACCACTATTTGTCTGGTCACATTGGTGTATGACGCCGCTTCGACCCACTTGGTGAAGTAGTCAATCATGTCAATTCCCCATATGGAAAAAGGCCATGGGGAAGAGAGAACTTTGAGATGTGTTGGAGGTACATAGATTTTGTCTGAGTATATCTGACACTTGTGACACCTTCTCATGTACTTGTAGCAATCGGATTCCATGGTTAACCAATAGTACCCTGCCCTCAGAATTATTCTCGCCATTGCGTGTCCGTTGGCATGAGTGCCAAAGGACCCTTCGTGAATCTCTTTCATTAACATGTTTTCTTCTTGTCTGTCTACACATCGGAGCAGGACCATGTCGAAATTTCTCTTATAGAGTGTATCACCGCTCAAGAAGAAGTTGCCTGCCAATCTCCTGAGGGTTTTTCTGTCCTTTCTGGATGCCCCATGTGGGTATTCTTGTTTTTGAAGGAAGCATTTAATATCGTGATACCAAGGTTTGTCGCCTACGACTGCTTCAATCGTGAAAATGTAGGCGGGCCGTTCAAGGCGCATTATGTCGATCTTAGGTATGTCGTTGTATTGACCTACACTAATCATGGAAGACAGAGTGACTAATGCATCGGCCATGTGATTCTCTTCACGAGGGATGTGATGAAACTCGATTCTGTTGAAGAAGGGCAACAACCTCCTCGCGTAATCCTTGTAAGGAATCAATCCTGATTGGTATGTGTTCCAATCTCCTTTGATCTGATTGATAACTAGGGTTGAGTCGCCATATACATCCAAGTTCTTGATCCTTAAGTCGATCGCTTCTTCGAGACCCATGATACAAGCTTCGTATTCGGTCTCATTGTTTGTACACTTGAACATCAGTCGGGCGGTGAAAGGAATGTGGGTACCCTGAGGTGTTATGATGATTGCCTCAATTCCATTTCCATAATGATTGACAGCTCCATCAAAGATTAGTCCCCATTGGGAACCTAGTTCTGGCCCTTCACTGGGTAGCGGTTCATCGCAATCTTTCATTTTTAAATACATGACATCTTCATCTGGGAAGTCAAATCCGACTGATTCTTGATCGTCAATCGGTTGATGAGCTAAATGATCGGCTAAAATACTCCCTTTTACAGCTTTCTGAACATGGTACTCGATGTCGTATTCTGATAACAACATCTGCCAATGGGCAATCCTTCCCGTGAGAGCAGGTTTTTCAAAGACGTACATGATCAGATCCATTTCGGAGATTAACCAAGTAGTGTGACGAAGCATATACTGGCGAAGACGTTTGGCTGCCCAAGCCAGAGCACAACAAGTTTTCTCAAGCATAGTGTACCGAGTTTCACAGTCGGTAAATTTCTTGCTCAAATAGTAAATGGCTGATTCTTTTCTTTTTGTTTCGTCCTGTTGGCCAAGTACACAACCCATTGAGTCTTCCAAGACTGTTAGGTAGATGATCAGTGGTCTTCCTTCCACTGGAGGTGATAGAATCGGTGGGTTCGACAGGTATCCCTTGATACTGTCGAAGGTGGTTTGACATTCTTCTGTCCAAACGCAATCCTGATTCTTTTTTAGTAATTTGAAAATTGGCGCGCATGTCGCGGTCATGAGGAATATAAATCGGGAAATGTAATTCAGACGTCCCAGGAATCCCCTAACTTGTTTTTCAGTCTTTGGAGAAGGCATCTCTTGAATGGCCTTGACCTTTTCAGGATCAACCTCAATTCCTTTTTGGCTGACGATGAACCCTAACAATTTTCCTGAACGGACACCGAATGCGCACTTGTTGGGATTCAAGCAGAGTTTGTACTTTCTCAGACGTTCGAATAGCTTTAACAGGTGGGTCACATGCTCCTCCTCTGTTTTAGATTTGGCAATCATATCATCGACATACACTTCTATTTCTTTATGTATCATGTCGTGAAACTGAGTAGTCATGGCCCGTTGATAGGTTGCCCCGACGTTCTTCAAACCGAACGGCATTACCTTGTAACAAAAAGTGCCCCATGGGGTGATGAATGAAGTTTTCTCCATGTCTTTCGGCGCCATTTTTATCTGATTATAGCCCAAGAATCCATCCATGAAGAAGAATACTTTGAACTTTGTTGTACTGTGTACCAACATGTCTATGTGCGACAGGGGGAAGTCGTCCTTCGGACTGGCCTTGTTCAGATCCCTGTAGTCTACACACATTCTGACCTTTCTGTCCTTTTTTGGAACTAGCACTATGTTGGCTAACCATTGAGGATATTCTGATGTGGCAAGGAAACCTGCGTCAATTTGTTTTTGTACTTCCTCTTTGATTTTGATGGCCATGTCTGGGTGAGTCTGTCTCAGTCTTTGTTTTACCGGCAGACATTTTGATCTCAACGGTAGATGATGTTCCACGATGCTGGTATCCAACCCTGGCATATCCTGATAGGACCAAGTGAATACATCGGGAAACTCTTGGAGAAGCCTTATCAAACCTTCTTTGACAGTTGGACTGAGCAGTGCCCCAATCCTGACTTCTTTCCTCTCTTCTTCTGAACCCAAGTTGACTGTTTCCAACGGCTCCTTGTGAGGTTCAATGGACCTTTCCTCTTGTCTGAGTAATTGGGAGATCTCTTCTGGAATTTCTTCGTCATCTTCTTCTTCAGCCTCAAATACCGGGAATTCAAAGTTGGGAGAAGGCATTGGATCGTATGTTTTAATGGGGTTTAAAACAAGCAATCTTCATGACGTGATGATTTGTTTTTTAGAAGAGATAGAGAGAATGCAAGAGTGCGTGCAGTGTTTTTTTTTAACAATGCTTGTTTTTATTATTTGAGTTGTTTTTAGGATTACCATTTTCTGAAAAAGCGAAAAGAGAAAATAGCAATAAAATGCGGAAATTACAGAACGACATTATTTTATTTATGATCTTGTCGATTCTTGAAACTACAACCCTATAAAATAAAACTCTGTCGCTTTGGGCGAAGCGAAGAGAGGCATTTACAGAAAGTGAGCCCTATCAAAACATCCGTTTCACCTGGGCAAGATGAAAGGTTAAGATAAAGACGACAATTACTTAGACTTAAGAATAACTTTCAGAACGTTGACTGCAACCCATTGGCGGCGAACTCCTCGGTGAATCACAAAGTCTGGCACTTTCCTTCTTGGCTTGTCTTCAGAAATAACGTTGATTTCTGGTGGAGCTGGATCATTGGAATCTGTCTCCCAGGCGGAGTTTTCGTAGACGAACTCTTTTGTTGTATCTTGCACAGTGTTGGTACTCTCAGGTATATCTCCCCATCCAGTGGGCTGGATGTCTTCGAGCATGATACGAGAACTTTTAGGAGCGGTGTACTTGACCATGAACTCGAATTTGCTACTCGGTTGTCCTAAGGTGTCCCACACTTCTTTGGAACTAGAGGAGTCATCTCTTTCGATGACGTTGACCTCGAGAAAAGCATAGTTAATGAACTCTTGTCCTGTAATCTTTGCAAATTCATCGTTGTACTGGATATCTTTTGAATGCCCTGAGTAATGATCCCATGATTTGGTGGGGACGCAGGTATTCTTTTCAATGATGCTCAGCTGATATGCATCGTTCGGCTGACTCTTTTGCCCTGAGTCTCCTGGGTACAGCTGCCAAATAGGCAGGCCATCCATTGGGCCATAATAGTCGTGGTCAAAGTTGTCTTTCATCAGAGTGTCCTCCTCTAATGAGTTTGGTGGAGCACGACATCCCTCCGGATCACAATCTCCGTATATCATTTTGACATCTGCTCTCAGTATATATCTCAGACTCTGTGCGAGTTAGCAAAATGGCGTAGGCACTTCTTCCTGAGACATATAACTGTCTTCGTTAAGGTAGGACTTCCACTCTTCATCTGTATCGGAGGAGTCACCCTCGTTGATGGTATGTACTTCTTGAGACACTGGGTGAAGGAAACCTCCACTATGGAAGAAGTTTTGAATGGGATGAATACTTTAATCGTTAGTAGTAGTCTGGGCACAGTTTGAAAAAAAACCAAGACCTTTCTTCGCTTCGTTATTAGTAGGAATGACAAGCTATCCCCATCCTTTTGCATTGTTACTTTTGATCGCTTCGAGAGCATCTTTGTACGAGAAAATCGACGTTCCTCTTTGTGATTGGTTGTCATTGCTCACTGCAAGTGCCTGGAACTGGGTTCCTACAACCTCTTCTGGTTCTACACAAGTGGACGACGATAAGTTACTCACGATCAAGGCTTGCTCTCTGCAGACTGTGACTAGTTGGTAATTCTTGACGAATTTTAGCTTTTGGTGAAGCGTCGAAGTGACTGCCCCTGCCTTGTGTATCCAAGGTCTTCCTAACAAACAACTGTATGCTGCCCGGATGTCCATGACTTGGAAAGTGTGAGGACCGATAGTTATGGGAAGGTCGACTTCGCCGATAACTGTTTTTTGGGATCCGTCAAATGCTTTAACGATGACCTCACTGCCTCTCATCGGAGATCCTTGGTATGATAATCGCATCAACGTAGACTTTGGAATCACATTTAGAGCTGATCCGGTGTCTACCAGTACGCTGGCTAATGCATCGTCCTGGCAGTTAATTGTAATATTGAGTGCCATGTTATGACTTTGGCCTTCTTCCGGCAGTTCCTCAACACTAAATCCCAAGTTATTGCAGGAAGTGATGTTGTAGATGATGCTGTCGAATTGTCTTATTGTTACATCCTATTCCACAAAGGCCTGCTCTAAGACCTTCTGTAAAGATTCCCTGTGAGCTTTGGAACTGAGTAAAAGTGATAACACTGAGATTTTTTAAGGAGTTTGCAACAGTTGATCAACAATGTTGTATTCACTCTTCTGGATGAGCTTCAACATCTCATCGTTGTTCTTTGAAAGGTCGGGATCATTAGATTGACCGACTGGTTGATCAGGAACTTCTGCCTGAGGTTCCTTTTCTTTGCTGGGTTCTTCAACTCCTCGGTTAAAGATTCGACCGCTCCGTGTTACTCGACTGATGTCTGCAATATTCACGACAAAGGGTAATGGAATTTCCTTTCCATTCTCAATTGTTGTTGCACCGTATTTGCAAGGGATAACCTTAGTTAATTCATACGGTAGCGGTCCCGGCAGATAGATAACTACAGGAGCCTTCTGATTTTTCTGACAATTGTAAGTAATTTTAATCAGTTCCTGGTTGGGAACTTTTCTATTGTCCAAAGGAATTCTTGATTCGTCAAGTAGAGGGATTATGGTACAAACATATTTGGTCCTCTTATCATCAGAGATTACGATAACATCTTTGATCTGATCAGCGAAATAGTCAGGCATCAAGTTGATTGACCCAGAACTTGGACACGGTGGAATCTCTTTGTGGTCCAACTGACTTTGAAGGGCTGCTCGCACGAGGTAACATCCTTGATTATCCTCTGAGCAAACTCTACAGCATTCATAGTTGTGTGGCGGCACCTGGCCATGTTCGCTTTGAATGTAGTGTAACCTTACTAGGTTGGTTTCCATTGACCGATCATCCTGAGTTTGATGCCTAGTAGGGTTCCCGTTAGTCATGCTGACTTGTTGTGTGTCTTCATCCATATAGATCGGAAGCCACCAATGGTTTAACAAGTGTTGCAGAGTCCTTTGAACGAGAGCACATCCTTGGTCGCTCTCACGGCATACTATACAGTTCTGATAATTATGCGAAGTCAGAAAACCGAGCTGGACTTGTGTAGCGTGTAACTTTACCAAGCTGGTAGTCATCAAACGAATATCAAAGATTTGAATCATATTCACTTGATAATGACTTCTATCGCGGTAACCCTGAATCCATCCAAGATCCATCTGACGCTGGAGGGCCTCTTATGCAAAAGAGCATCCCTGTTTGTTTACCGAGTAGACCAAACAGAAATCGTAGTCGTGCCGAGGCAGATTATGATGTTGGCTTTGCCTTAAGTGCATTGCCACCAAGTTGACATTCATTGTCAGAATGTTGTGGTTTTGAATGATGTTGGAATTCGTATAAGTCATGTTGACTTCACGAATTCAGTGATCTTGGATCCATCCGAGATCTACCTGTTCCTGTAGAGTTG
Source organism: Lathyrus tuberosus (assembly GCA_022829125.1). Lineage (NCBI taxonomy): Eukaryota > Viridiplantae > Streptophyta > Magnoliopsida > Fabales > Fabaceae > Lathyrus > Lathyrus tuberosus. The sequence goes on along the minus strand of JALAZF010000111.1, from coordinate 4,295,404 downwards.
ATTGCACCATAGAACATCCTTGATTATCTTTAGAGCAGATATCACACTGGTGATAATTATGAGACAGTACATGACCGTACCCGCTTTGTCTGCAATGCATCTTGACCAGGTTGGTCCCCAATAAGAGTACATCGTAAATTTGATAGTTGTGCTTAGCCTCTTCTTCTATCAAATTTACCGTAGCTTTCTCATGTTGAGGCAGCGGGTTTTTTTGAACATTAGGATTTGTATCCTTGAAGGATAGGACCCCGCTCTTAACAAGCTTCTGTACGTCGGATTTGAAGCTGAGACAGTTTTCTATGTTATGCCCTGGTCCTCCTTGATGGTAAGGGCAAGTCTGATCCGCTTTGAACCAAAAAGGCGGATTCTCCGGTATTGTAAGAGGAGGCCTGGTTTGGACGTGCCCCTTGACCAGTATTAGTGGGAACAGTTTTGTATACAACATTGGTATAGGGTCAAACCCTGGCGGTCGCGTTGTACGGTTGTTGTTGTTGTACTGAGGACGAGCCTGCTGAAGAGGTTATTGTGTCCTTTGCTGATATTGTTGTTGAATCAGTTGGCTCTGAGCAACCTGAGGTTGATACGTAGGAACCGACGCAGGGGTGATAGCAGGAGTTACAGCTGCTACTGGTTGGTACCGTCGCCTTTTAAAATTCTGGTACAGGTGTGTGATGTCTTTGTGCAATGTCACAACATCGCAATCTGCTGAACAAGGCAATAATAGAAACAGTAAATAACACACTGAATTGTTCACCCATTTCGGTTCAACAACCTACATCTGGGGGCATACCAAGCCAAGAAGGAAGTCCACTATTAGTAGTATCAAATTACAGACTCACCAAACCAGTTGACAATCTACCTAATTTAATCACTACCCAATGACCCTTCTATCTAAGTCCACCCTAGATAAGATACTCCATCTCACTTCCAATCATCGCAATGATGTCTATCAGTCAACATCTCTGTCACTGCATCAACAACTTGATTACCAACAACTTTTCTAACACAGAAAACCAGAAGACACACTTCCATGACAACCCTTGGAGTTGCTTCAAAGCTTCCTCCAAGAAAAAACCCAACCTCATTACCTACAGGTTTCTGAGGTAACCACAGTGACCATCTCACAACCCGAGTGGTTCACTTTGACAAAGCCCTGAAGATCTACATCTTGGACCCGTACCTCTTCTAGGTTACAAGCACTCTATTTATAATCTAATCCCAACTGGATTTGGGCCTTCAAATCATATCAAATCTTCTGCATCCAATCTGCAACAGATTCTGCTCTTCAATAGATCTTCAATCAAATCTTCAATTAAATCTACATATCTTTTTAATTCAGCTGCAAGATCTTCTCCACACAAATAGGCAAGATCTTCTCCACACTGCAAGATCTTCTCCACACAAATAGGCAAGACCTTCTCCACACGAATAGGAACAATTCTCCATGTTTATTTGCACTAAAATAGGCAAGGTCTTCTCCACACGAATATGAACATTTCTCCATGTTTATTTGCACAAAAATAGTAACAAACTATTCTCCACAAGATATGCAGAATTAATTGTATCAGAATAAATCTTCTCCAATAAATTCGCCTGCACTCTCTCTATCTCTCAGCAAAAATGCGCAGCCCTAAAACATCACAAACTGATGTTCTGATGTTCTGGTATAGTGATGTCAAGACATCACTTATAGCATCAGCATACAAAACTGCAACCCTAACAAACTTAACACAAACTGAATGTTAGTAACTCATGTTAAGACATCAGACATATGACATCATTAACACCACCATTGTTTTACCAAAATTCCAGCCAATAACAAGAACTAACAATCTCCCCCTTTGGCTAATTTTGGCTAAAACAATCTCAGCCAACATCAGAGATACCTGCCATATCAGCACTCAACTAGCAGCAGCTACTCTTCACACAGCTGCACTGACTTCAAACACTAATCAGCAGCATTGGGCACGCTCCCCCTTAATATCTGCATATCAACACCTTGACTAACTCTTGGCTAACTTTCCCCCTTTTTAGCCACAATTGGACAAACCTCTAAACATCACAGCAAGCACAAAAGAAATTCCAAAATCTAACTCGGAATCATCCAACCAATATACTCAGAACAAAATCCAGACTCAGGAGCTACTACTGTACATTCTCTCCCCCTTTATGGGCAACAATTAACAAACATTAGGGTAAATGTATACTTCTGATTCAATCCATCAAATCTATAGAGCCAGGTCCAAACTGTCAAGAACACCATGAACTTCACCAATAACATCTTGTTTGACAACTACTTCAACAAAAGATCAACTCCCCCTATCTAAGATAACCAATGCTCATTTGCAAGAAGAACACCTTAAATGAATGGAAAACATAAGACTCATCTTCATGTCTTCAAGAGCGCACCCTCTGTTCAACACACCTGCTGAACGCATTTACTTAATGCTTAATCCTCAAACAATCCAAGTAGCACACTAGTACAGACAGAAGTTCTCCCCTTATATTTCACACTTGATGCTCCTTGACCAGTACATCATAACATATGGAGAATCCAGACACAGTCTTCAAACTTCTCCTCAGAAGCATGTGCACACATGATTCACATGGCTAGACCCAATTGTCCTAACATCCAATGCCAACCAACAGCCTAATGTCATAACAAGTTATCTGACATTATATCCTCATAAGATTCAACCAATCTTCACAATCTTGATCAGCATGCAATCTTCACAATCTATGTACCTTTGCTGCAAAATCCATAGACAAGTACTCGCCCTGTCATAGTTAACCAATGCTTTAGATGGAGAATAACATTTGAGCACCAGATCTTCACACACTTTACTCTCACTCCTAGAGGACACATCCAAGTATACTGTTCACAACCTCAATCTCTTCACAAGATAAGGGCTGCCACCACCTTTTAGAAGAACCCTCCTTATCTACAGCCATTCTGATCAGATCATACCACTTCAGACACAAAAAAAGCTTCTTCCAACTTCATACACACAGTCCCAGGCCTTCACAGATGTTAGAACATCTACCACACACCAAGACATCATCACCATGATTCTTGATATGCTCCACCAACTGGACTTACTATTGCATAGTAATCCAAGGCACTAGAGTATTAACCTCTCATCCACCTTCAAGAAGAATAATCTCCTTGAGTCTTCAACTCATCACCCTTCTGCCCAAGAGTAACTTGTTCCAAGACAATCCTCAATCATAACCAGCTGCCACACTTTGACCTTTTTCACGTTTGTCAGAACTCTCACAAAGATATCTTGATCCACCAAGGAAACTTGATCTTCAAGTCACATGTTCCACTTGCTCAAAAGCAAACACATTTGACTCCCTAAGCCATGGTCATGTAACATCTTCTCCTTCCTGCAGCTCCCGCAAACTGCCATGAGAATGATCTTTTTGAAGCATCCTATCATTCCTGTAGATCACCCTATCATTAGCTGATGTGCCACATCACCAGCTGAGACTCCTGATGTTAAGCTAGATGTCAGAACATTATGACATCCAACTGTTGAATTCAGCTCCTCCTTCTGCCACTCAGAAGAACTTCCTCTCTTTGCAGAAACAGATTTCCATGCTCTCATAGACTTGATTCAACACTTAAGTTTGAGTAGACAACCTCCATCCTGCTCAGAAACTCCAAAGACTTCAAACCTACCACATCTGAATCTTCAGAAAATAAGTAGTCCAAGACTACCTCATAGCAATACCAAAGAATGCCACTTCCCTTAGTAGAGTCGTCAATAGAAAGCCAGAGATAACTGCCACTTATCCTCGACCTTCACAACCAGAGCAACCACCATGCTTCCAACCACTTAGATCAGAAATAAACTGATCCAAGCTGAAACCCTCAAGATTATGATGTCTTCAACAGCACCAATAAATAGCCACACAGAGAAGAGTATATACTCAACACTTCAACAGTCCTGCACTTCTACATGTACATAGTCTCCCGTCTATGTATTTTGTCATTAGTTGAAAGCACATCCTCAAAAGTAGATAAATACTCAACTCCAGTCAAGGTAACTACCATCTGCTGAAACTACAGCCATGACAACCATTATGACAACCATTCATACCATAAAAAGCCTTCCAGGTAAGGTTAATGTCTTGATCTTTTACTCCACCCTGAGCAAAGAACTGAAATGATGTTTCAACATCAGTTCTGACATTTAATCATAACTCCTAAACATATTCATCCACGCATATCTCTTGCAGGGAACATAAGAGAGCATAGCAGCATCTTCCAAAATTAGACCAACAAAACTGCAGTAACTTGCATAACACACTCTTCCAGAGGCTTCTTCTAATTAGCACAAGGTTCAGACATGCCATCCTTCTGTAGAACCATACCACAGATAATCTGCCCCTTTGAATCCTTCAAGGCACAAAACTGAAGGAGCTCAAGCAAACACTAATTGACAACCGGCTGAATTGCCCTGCTACTGCACACAAACTCTTGGATGCCTTTTCCCTTCTCTTCAACCAGCTCCTGCTGAAATGCTATGACATTATGAACAGCATCTCAAAAAAATGTTCAACTTCACAGCTTCAGTGATCCTTCAAAGCAGCTATACTCTAATAGGTCTTGACTTAGCATTTACCAAAAACTGCTAATGTGAAGCACGATGTCGAGACATTAGATTTGACATAATAAGCTCGACTTCTTTCTTGATGAAACCACAACTAGGCTTAAGAGATGACTGATCAAGATCTTCACTCCCGCATGAAAGATTTGACAGTGATACTCTTTTGCTTTGGCTCTACCCTCTTCTTTCACCATAAGGAATCACTGTTCTGAACAGATTGGTCTTCAATGTTTGATTTGAACTATATTCTTCTTCAAAACAAAACTGAAACATCCATGTCATACACTCTTTAATAAGATCCAATCACCTTTTGATCACTTAATCCTCAAGTATCTTTGAAGCTGTCTTGCAGAGAATATCCTGCTGAGGAGACCAAACCCTAATGTCTTTCCAAGAGAATTCATTCCTGGAATCTCACTATCAGAGATACAAAAACCAACCAGGGTTACATCAGATATCATGCAGTGGAACTACTCCTCAGCAAAAATTCCTTGTACACCACGTGCCAACAATACTCTATCATGAATAGTCCATCCTTCACTCCAAGGGATCACACAACCAACTATATGAGCTGACCAAGTCCATAACTCAGCAAACCTATCTTCCTTGCTCATGAGCCAGAAAGTATCTTCCCTAGATCTCATCCAGAAACAGACAGGATGTCTGCTCTGATACCAATTGAAATTCTGGTACAGATGTGTGATGTCTTTGTGCAATGTCACAACATCGCAATCTGCTGAACAAGGCAATAATAGAAACAGTAAATAACACACTGAATTGTTCACCCAGTTCGGTTCAACAACCTACATCTGGGGGCATACCAAGCCAGGAAGGAAGTCCACTATTAGTAGTATCAAATTACAGACTCAACAAACCAGTTGACAATCTACCTAATTTAATCACTACCCAATGACCCTTCTATCTAAGTCCACCCTAGATAAGAGACTCCATCTCACTTCCAATCATCGCAATGATGTCTAGCAGTCAACATCTCCGTCACTGCATCAACAACTTGATTACCAACAACTTTTCTAACACAAAAAACTAGAAGACACACTTCCATGACAACCCTTGGAGTTGCTTCAAAGCTTCCTCCAAGAACAAACCCAACCTCATTACCTACAGGTTTCTGAGGTAACCACAGTGACCATCTCACAACCCGAGTGGTTCACTTTGACAAAGCCCTAAAGATCTACATCTTGGACCCGTACCTCTTCTAGGTTACAAGCACTCTATTTATAATCTAATCCTAACTGGATTTGGGACTTCAAATCATATCAAATCTTCTGCATCCAATCTGCAACAGATTCTGCTCTTCAATAGATCTTCAATCAAATCTTCAATTAAATCTTCAATTAAATCTACATATCTTTTTAATTCAACTGCAAGATCTTCTTCACACAAATAGGCAAGATCTTCTCCACACGAATAGGAACAATTCTCCATGTTTATTTGCACTAAAATAGGCAAGGTCTTCTCCACACGAATATGAACATTTCTCCATGTTTATTTACACAAAAATAGTAACAAACTATTCTCCACAAGATATGCAGAATTAATTGTATCAGAATAAATCTTCTCCAATAAATTCGCCTGCACTCTCTCTATCTCTCAGCAAAAACGCGCAGCCCTAAAACATCACAAACTGATGTTCTGATGTTCTGGTATAGTGATGTCAAGACATCACTTATAACATCAGCATACAAAACTGCAACCCTAACAAACTTAACACAAACTGAATGTTAGTAACTCATGTTAAGACATCAGACATATGACATCATTAACACCACCATTGTTTTACCAAAATTCCAGCCAATAACAAGAACTAACACCTTTGCTTTCCGAGAGAAATATTACCAATATCTTGCTCTTTTTACTTAGGGAGAGCACTACCGTATCTTTTGGTACTGCTTGATGGTCTGGCATCTTTAACCAGACGTCCTTCTCGAACCGCTTCTTCAAGACGAACCCCCATGCCTACCATCTCAGTGAAATCGTTGGGCGCACTGGCGACCATTCTGTCGTAGTAAAATGAGCTCAAGGTTTTCAAGAAGATCTTTGTCATCTCTTTTCCTCAAGAGGTAGACAAATCTGACGGCAATTTCACGCCATCTCTGAGCATATTCCTTGAAGGTTTCCTTGTTCTTCTGCGACATGGCTCTGAGTTGATCTCTGTCCGGTGCCATGTCCAGGTTATACTTATATTGTTGAACGAAGGCAGCGCCAAGATCTCTGAAAGTGACGATCTTAGTGCGGTTTAATCCCATGTACCATTTGAGCACGGCACCGGTTAAACTATCCTGGAAATAGTGGATCAGTAGCTGTTGGTTCTCTGTCTGAGTGGACATTCTCTGAGCGTACATCACCAAATGACTTTGAGGGCAAGAGTTACCCTTGTATTTTTCAAATTCGGGCACCTTGAATTTGTGCGGAACTTTTACATTGGGGACCAAACAAAGGTCTGCGGCGTCCTTTTTGAATAAATCCTGACCGCGAATGGCTTGCAATTCCTTCTGCATCTCCAGGAACTATTCCTGGAACTCCTTTATTCTGTCATCCATACTTTCGTTTCCACCAGAAGGTATCTGGGGAATATGTCCTTCCGGGATAGTGTGTACCACGGGTGGTGGTATAGTCATTACGGCAGTGACTCTTGGTGCTTCCCGAAGTTTGTAACCTTCAGGAGTTGTTGTCATGCCCCTGGCATCTTCGCTTTCCCGAAGTTTGTAACCTTCAGGCCCAGCGGTTCCTGCTGCAGTTTCCGGATCTTCGGTGATCGACGGAATATATCCTTCTGGGATATAGTTAATAGGCATGCCCCAGGGACGATCTTTAGTCATGTTATACCAAGGATCATACTTCTCCACTATGGGCGTCGATGTGATCTCTGAGATCACAGTCCTTTGTATCTGAGCTGCTGCCAGAGCTTGCATATCATTATGAAGTTTCCTTAGATCTTCTTTCAGAGCGTCGAGTTCTTCTCTCAACTCCCTGTTCTCTTCCTCGAGATTATCCATCTTTTTCTGTCGATTGGCCCGAGTATTGTACGAATGAGACAGTTTGACTCTAGAATCGAGACACAAACATGAGATTCATAGGTAAGAAGAATGTGTTACGTGAGAATGATAAATGGTATGCAATGTTTATATTAGTTATTTTTTTGTTTAATCAAAAGAAACTTCGACAATTGGATTGCAAATATCATACAGTGGAAACCCCGTTTTATTGAATTCAAAGATTGCGAAAATGGAATACAGTAATTTACAAAGTGCTGCAAAAGGAAATTTCTAAGCTAATGGATCCTGAGTCCTCTCTGAGGAGGGCTTAAGTGCTGGTTCTGGTACTTTCCTTTTCTTTGACCGGGGATCTTGAGCCGTTGTCAGGTTGTCATTCCTTTTCCAAGTGAAAGGAGCGAGTAAATTCCTTTGTTCTTCTTGATTTTCTACAGCATGTTGCTCTAAAATCTCGATCAGAGCATCTTTTTCTTTTAACAACTGTTGTATTTTGTTACACTCTACATTGAGAATGTGGTATTTGTTCTTCCAAGACCTCTTCTCCTGTTGAACTTTGTTGAGAGTAACCTGAAGTTTTTCCGTATCAGACATAAAATAAAGGAAGGATTCCTTTAACGGAAGAACTTCTTGACGAGGGTAAGGCATCCTCAGCTTGAGAGCTCTAGTTTGTACCCAGTGGAGATAAGGTTCCACAGAGACACAGTCCAGTTTTCCTGGAGACTTTCTTCCTTTCTTGTGAACATGTTTCCAGGCATGCACTATTTCTTTCTTTAGTGCCCTGTCGTTTTCTCCTTCCTTGAAGAAAAGACCTTCCAGATGAACATTACGTGGGACATGTCTCATCGGGTATCCAAATTGACGACGAACTAAAACTGGATGATAATTGATTCCTCTTTTAGTTCCTATGAGGGGTACATTAGGGAAGTTTCCATAATGGTCAATGATTCTGATCCTGTCATAGATTCGATTGTACCCATCGATGTCAGAGTTGGTAAGAGCCATGATTCTCTGTGACCAACGTAGAGCACTCTTATGATCCCAAAAAGTGGTAGACTTAGGTAAATGGGAAGTGAACCATTTGTATAGTAGGGGTACATAGCATGTGATCATTCCTCCACTGTACAAATTCCTTAAGTGTACAGAATGATAAGCATCTGCGAGCAAGGTCGGTACAGGGTTTCCAATTAGAAAAACCTTAATGGCATTGATATCCACGAAGTTATCAATGTTGGGAAACAGAAATAACCCGTAGGTGAGCTAAACAAAGAAGCTCTCGAAAGCAGTCACGTTCCCTATACTAGCAAAGTACAGAGCTTTCTTTACCAAAAACATGGCTGGAAAACCTTGGATCCCACCCTCAGTGGTCATGTGAGTCCTGACTTCTGACTCGTCCAAATAGATTGCTCTTGCAATGGTTTGATCCTTTGGAATTTCTTCCAGTCCAGAAAATGGAGCTTGGTCAGTAATGGGTAAATCAGTCAGGTGAGAGTACTCCTCCAGTGTTGGTGCGAGCTGATAATCTGGGAATGTCAAACAATGATAGACCGGATCTTAGAATTAAATGAGCGTAGCCAGGATTCCTTCGATTACATGGACCCTTAACAGGGACAACAGTCCTCCGTATTTAGCTCTGAAAGCATCAAGGTTGGTGATCATCCTTGCCAACCCTTTTAAATCCTCTAATTTTGGAACCTTGAAGGTGTACTTGTGAGTTTTCCTTCCACCGAAATCCATAACGCAATCTTTCTCTCTGACATTTGCAATCATTGTCTTAGTTTAATTTAAAAAAGAGAGACTAGAAGAGAAGATTTTTTTTAGAGTTTTTTAATGAAATGAATGCATGAATGCAGCACACAAAAACATAGAAAAAACATGGGGTCAAAGGTTCGGTGTCATGAAGTCATGGCTCTACCCATCCCCAAAGGTTGTACTGGTGATTTTTTGTACCTGTCCTCAAAATCATTGACCCCCCTTGGGATAACAACAACAGGCTGGTTCACCCGAGCGAGCTGCAGTATCTTAGAGCGATCTCAAATGAGGGTAGTATCGCGTGACAACTATTTCCGATAGCTTCCGTACTACAAAATAGTAACAAGGTCTCAGCCTACTAAACCCTCAGTTTCATGGACAACCACAATCGAATAATCTGCTTTCAACAACCGAAGTCGTATAGGCATTGAATTTGCAAAGGGTGTCTCCACTGATTCGATGGTCGACCGGGGTCTCTTATTTGGGAGTCACTCCCTGTAAGATTACCCGTCTAGTGCCATCACTTATCTTAGGTGTCACTCAAACTTTCCAGATGCGGCATCACCCGCAGTCCCATTAGCAGAAAAATAAACACGGATATCAATTAGGAAAAGCGATATATATATATATATATATATATATATATTCATCCTAAAACTAACATCCTAGACCTTTTAAGAGCTATAGCCTATTATCCTAACAGATCAAAGATGTCCCCAGCAGAGTCGTCATTTTACTGTGGAAAATGGGGACGATGATGACTATGGTAAAACAGATCATACAGTGACTCCCCAGCAGAGTCGCCATTTTACTGTGGAAAATGGGGACGATGATGACTAAGGTAAAACAGATCATACAGTGACTCCCCAGCAGAGTCTCCATTTTACTGTAGCGAGCGATTTTTGTCGGTGACGTGACCACCTTATCGCTGGGTTTTCCTCACCGCAATGGTAGGAGGGGTGCTACTTTCTGATTTCTTATTTATCCCGTGAAGCTGGAAGGGAAAGGGAAGCTATCTAAAACTAACCTTGCACGCGAATGTTTAACGGAACAAATGCTTAAAAGATATTCGGGGAGTTCGGGGTCAGGTTATACAATGGGGAGTTGTCAGTTACCCATCCTATATGTGGTTATCCACAGGATATTAGCTTTAGGTTTCGCTTTGTAATTGATAGTGTTTATCTGTTAATGGGTTGGGAAAGTTTCTTGGGAAATATGAGTGAGTGAGTGAGTTGATGTTGATGTCGGGTGTCCCCGATGTTTTTGGTAAGGTACTGGACCTAGAGTTTTTGATTGGTATAAAGTTACTGGACCTAAAGTTTTTAATTGGTATGCTCGCTAAGATTTTTCAATCTTATGCCTACGTATTCCCGTTTAAATGAAATAGGGAAATCAGAGCAATCGTAGTTCCTCCTATTCTAAGGGAGGAAAAAGATATTTTGGTGTCTTGTTCAAAGCCCAAGATTGAAGCTAAAAGGTTGAGTATTTGTGTCTTGATCAAAGCCCAATATTGAAGCTGAAGGTTTTGACTGAGAGAGAATTCGTCATCTCTAAAGAGGGATTGTTGATTTTTGTGTGCCTTGATCAAAGCCCAAGGTTGAAGCTAAAAGGTTGATTGACTCCACTGGGGGAGATCCTTATCCAAAGTCTGGATAAGACCGACTCAACAAAAGAGTGTATATATATGGGTGTTTTGTACAAAGCCCAAGATTGAGGCAAACAAAGAGATTGACTCTTTGGGGATATCATTATACGAAGCCTATGAGGAGGCTGGGTGTTTGACTTTTCTGGGGAAAATGTTCTATCTGTCTTGTACAAAACCCAAGATTGAGGCTAAAAGGGATTTGACTCTTGCTGGAGAGTATTATCTGTCTTGTACAAAGCCCAAGATTGTGGCTGAAATGGGTTTTACTCTGCTTAGGAAAGTATTTGTCCCAAGCTTAAGAGAGGAAGATTTGTGTCTTGTACAAAGCCCAAGATTGAGGCTAAAAGGGTTTAACTCAACAAGAGAGTGCTTTTATCTGTCTTGTACAAAGCCCAAGATTGAGGCTGAACAAGCTGGAGAAATTATTCTACACAACTTGAGAGGAGGCTAACTCCTGCTGGGGGAAATCTTTATACCAAGCTTGGACAAAGATTGACTCAACAAGAGAGTATTTTTATCTGTCTTATACAAAGCCCAAGATTGAGGCTAAAAAGGTTGACTCAATAAGAGAGTCTGAAAAGGTGATTGACTCAACAAGAGAGTCTGAAAAGGTGATTGACTCAACAAGAGAGTCTGAAAAGGTTAGCTCCGTTGGGGAGAATCATTGTACAAAGCCCAAGAGGAGGCTAACTATGCTGAGAAAAGATCATTATACAAAGCCTAAGAGGAGGCTATCTTTCTGCTGGGGATTGTTTGAGATCCCTAGGCAGCTCCAAGTGGGGAATCAACTCTTACTGAGGATTACAAAAAAGTTGAAGTATCAGATGCCTTGAGGTTCTGGTTTGGGATAGTGTTATCTGATGATAAACTAACCCTGGTTGGGGATTTTCTTAGGAGAGAGACTGAGTTTTAACTCTGCTGGAGATTGATCCAGAGTGACCAGGGTTTCTCCTATGTTTGTAGGGAACTTGAGACTACCTTTGAGACTCAAGGGGATTAGAATGTCCAAGTCTACTGGTGTGGAAGAGTTTTATCTTTTGTATGATGCCCAAGAGGAGGCAAGCATTTTAAGGGATGAGAATCAACCCTAAATTAGTCTGAGTTTTGACACTAGAAAGACTGCTCTAGCAAAGGATGACTAAGTTCTGTCTTATACCTTTAAGAGATCGTCAGGGTCCTTGTATTAAGCCCAAGAGAAGGCATGAGAACTTCTAAGAAGCTGGAGGGTCCTTGTACAAAGCCCAAGAGGAGGCGGGAATGCTTTTAGGAAGCCTGTGGTCCCAAACCAAGAGAAGTTCAAGAAATGCTATTCACCGAGAATAGATCATTTAGTGAAAGTTCGAGGTTTGAAGAAACTCAAGAGATGCTATTCACCGAGAATAGATCACCTCTGGGGAGTAGAATTTCTTTGACAATTTCTAGGGGTGACAGTCTGAGAAAAGGTTCACGAGGAATACTGCTTTTCTCTTTGTTCCATATTGTTTAAGCCCAAGAGAATGCAAGACTGTATCTGGAAATCCTATGGGGATATAATTTTGTTTGTATTTAAGAGCGACCAACGGGGCTTTACCTAGTTCTAGACCTAGTTACCGGGGAAAACTCTAAACAACTATACTAGTATATATACAGTTGATATATGACAAGTATTTTAAAAGGGTATGAAAGAAGACTAACCATGCGCAGCTTCCCACAATACAGTTATATATATCAAAGCATGTAAAGGAAAGATGATAAAACTTACAGGCGAGCAAGCTTCCATGTTGTATTGTTAGTTGTTCAAAGAAATTAAAGAAAGTTTTGATAACAATATATATATATTTGAATCTAAATCAAAAAGGAATTGTTTTGAAAAGATTGGTGGGCTTATACTCAAGGAGAGGCCCAAGGTTTACCAGTAATCGCACCATTGTTTTGAATATCGTCTCGGGACTTAGACAATGACTGAGGCCCAAAAAGGTTTATTTACAAATGGGTCGGGTCTTACAACTCAAGGAGAAGCCCAAAAGGTGTTTTAAAAGAAAAGAAATGGGACTTACAACACGAGGGTAGGCCCAGATGATTTTCGTTTTGAAATGGCGATTGCGCCGAGATTTTTTTAACGCAGAGGGACTTATACAATATCTGAGGTCCAAAATGGTTTTGGTTAAAAAGGGATTGGGTCTTACACTCTATTAGAGGCCCAAAGAGTTTGAAAATGAATAAATATGGGTCTTATAGCTTAAGGAGAAGCCCTGTTGATTTTGTTAAAAAGGCGACGATCGCGCCGAACTTTTGAAAATATACAGAGGGACTTATACAATGTGTGAGGCCCAAAATTGTTTATTTACAAAGGGGTTGGGTCTTACATTCTATTAGAGGCCCAAAGAGTATTTTTTTAAGAAAATAGGTGGGACTTATAGCTCGAGGAGAGGCCCGGGTGATTTTATTTTTGAATCGGTGATCGCGCCGAGATTTTTGGAAATGTAGTGGGACTTATACAATGTCTGAGGCCCAAAAAAGTTTTTATTTACAAAGGATTTGGTCTTACACTCTATCAGAGACCCATGAGTGTTTGAAAAAGATTGATGAGGGTGGAATTAATCAAAACCCTAATTTTGTTTAAAAATGGAATTAATTTTGTTTAAAAAATAATAAAAATTATTGAAAACATGTGAAAAATGGGTGGTGATCTTGGATCAATGTTTCAAAAATCATGTTTTTATCCACAAAATGATTGAAAACCAATTAGGTTTGGAAAATCAAGAAGGAAAAAATATTTTAAATGTCAAAAACAAATAAAAATTTATTCTTTTGCAAAAATATCAAGTATATGAAATAAATAATATTTTTGGGGAATTTTTGTAAAATAAAATATTTTAACATTTTTGTGAATTAAAAAAAAGAATCAACTCAAAATCATTAAAATTCAGAGAGAAATTAATTTTTGAATCAATTAAATAAAATCACAAAATTCAAATATTTGAATATTTGAAAAAGGCGCCAAGAACACACTAAGAACACGCGCGGGTTCTGGTTTTGGCCTGATTTGGATTTTCTCATCAATCTCACTGAATACTTGATGAAATTACACAATCCACATATCAATCTGCTCGTTTTCAACTCACGATCATGTTTATGGTCTTTAATTTCATTTATTTTAAGCATGGAATGAGAAATTAAAATAAAACCTCAAGAACCCTAAATTCTGCATGAAGGCTGAGAAATTTGATACACGATTCATACAAAGCAATTAATGGAGGGGACACACTCCATACATGATTATGAACATATGGCAAAATTATTGTGCGAGGAAATATGCATGAATCATGAGATTACCAAGTTTAGGCTTACTTGAATGTCGTGGCAGCAAGACCAACTTGATTTTTGAGTTAGAGGTGTTACAGATGAGTTGTGATGGTCTGAACAGCTTCCCTACACCATATGGAAGCGTTTGAAAGCTTGGATTGATTTAAAATGAACTGGAACAGATTATGGCACCTCAGCTGCAACTTTGTTGAAAACTTGAGCAAATGGATGATGATTTCATGAGTTTGGTGTTCCAGTTGTTGGTTTAGTGTTTGATCAGCTCACATATGATGTTTATGAGGTGTGTGTGTGATTGGTTTGGTTGGAAACACATTCTAATTCAAAACCCGATAGTAGCTTGCATTAGAAGGCATTTTTGGAAGTGAGAGTGTGATTTTGAGAATGGCAAGTGTTATAGGCATTTGGTGTACTCAAACTGATCAGAAAGGAGGTTTATTAATAGTGTGTCAAGTTTGTTTTGCAAGGAATAGGGAATGGCAACTGCAGCAGGCCTTTGGCCAATGTGGATCAAATGGAATCTCAAGTCTCCTCTAGCCATTGACTTGATATTAGAGCACAGGCCTATGGTTCTTTGATTCAAGGATAAGGCTTGACTGAAGTGTTCATCTTTGCTCTGATACATGCCACCTCTAAGTATCCATTGAATGCTCCAAAACAAAATTGGAGTCTTGGCATCTTTTAGGCTTTTTAGGTTTGGCATGCTACTTGTAGTTCCAAAGATTTGGGAGGCTTATGGATCAGTGTTTGTTCCTCATTGGTCTCCCCCTGAGGTGTGCAAATAGATAAACTTGTTTGTCCTTTGCACAAATTGATCAAATTGAGCCCTTGTGCACAAATCTGTCTTGCAAAATAGTTTATAGCAAGGCATGTTGCAGCTGTCATAACTCCTAGCTCAAGTGGAGTTTCATGGGGTTCTTTGTCACTTTGGAATGCTGACATATCCTATTTCAACATGATGTCCAACTTTGGTTTTGAGTCAACCTGAATTACAATGAAAAATACCTCTACATTTTGGAAAAAATAAGGCAGATTCTGACTTAGTGAAAATTTCACTAAGTGTTGGAAAAATGTTACTTTTGGGTTTTCAGCCATTTTGATCATTCCATAACTAAAAATCCATGATGAATTGGAATGAGGTGTAGTTGACACTTTTAAAGTATGTCATGAGAGCTACAAATCCAGCTTTGGACCATCCAAAATGGTTGCTTGGATCTCAAGTTATGATCCTTGGAAGTTGGTACCCTAGCCACTTTGTTCCATAACTTAGAAAAATTCTAAGTTTTTTATGGTTACCCCTTTTACAAGTTAACTCACTTTCTTTGATTTTTCTTGATGAATGATGATTCCAATCACACATTAACATTTTTTTAGGGTTAAGAAACCTTGTTTGACCAAAAATCCAAAAAGTCAAACTTTGGATTTTTGCACAGTTGACTTTTTATCGGATGAAATTCAAACTGCACGATCCTTCGTGAAATCAAGTCCTTGACCTTAATCAAACCTAATGGATACATTTCATAGGTGTTATAGGGTGTATTGAATCATGTCCCAAGGTTTGGGAGCATGTCTTGGTCAAAATTCAAAGGTATAGTTGACTTTTCCCTCGAAACCCTAGTTGCGGTACTGACGAAATTGAAACTTGTGGATCAAGCTTCTTGAATCAATCCATTGTTGTAAATGGATCAATGTAGTGTATGGGGACCCTCAAATCACGTCTTGAGGTCTTGGCTCATGTTTTGTCCCAAAAGTCAACTTAGGGGTGAATTAGGTCAAGAAACCCTAATTCCTGTTTTTTTGGTAAATGCATCCCCTGAGGCTAAATTGACTTGATGATTGGGTCCATGAGGTCCCTTGGAGTATCTTGAGTTTTGTTTTGAAGCATTGGCTCATGCCCAGAGGAAAATTTCCACCTGGAGGCCTTGGTCGACCAAAACCCTAATTTGGTGACACTGGCAATCTTGGGGCTTAATTCACTTGGAATGTTGCGACCTTATGTTTGATTCTTGATGTGGGAGTCCTCTTAATTCTTTATGTGTGTTGGAGAGTTTAGACAAGTTGAAGATCATGTCATTTCTTGATTGATCCTTTGTCTAAGTGCTCTGAGAAGGCTTAAAACCCTAATGCTTGGTTGTAGGGAATGCTCAACAATTCTTGAGGAGATTGATGAGGCATAAAGGTACATCCATATTATGATGATGATTTTCACAATGATGGGAAATCTTAGTGGTTAAAATTTGGGGTATGACACACAGATGTAAGGCGGTTGGTATCCCTTGGCAACCCTTGGACATTTATGACATGCCTGGTAATACCAACCGCCATGGGATGCTCTTAGTTTGTCTGTCATTGCTATTGTAACACATTGAGGGATCTGTGGGGAAGAAAAAATCTCAATTTGGTACTACATGAGTATACATAATACACACTCATGAATGGAAAATGAAAATGAACACAGACGAATAGTTGCTACAACTTTAATCTATATAATCTCACTGAGAGGAAGTACTATAGCGTTATACATGAATTTCTCGTAAGGTGTAAGCTAAGAACTTCCTGAAGTCTGAGACCAGTTATGTGATAGTGTAATCAAAGTTTGACTTGATCCTAGTTTGGCTTCCATTCATTTTTGGGATCCTATGTGAAAAAAACCCTAAAAGGATGAGCATTATTGAAGGAAATGTATACCATATGTAAATTGAGTAAAATAGAATGTATAGTATATGTAAGAAGGGAAGACACATTTAGGAAATCCTTAATGTTAGATAAGTCATCATTGATGTGCAACTTAGTTACATTGAATGTGTTTGAAACACATAAAGGATACTTTCCTACATGGTATTTAAACAACATATGAAATGTGGTGTAAATAGCAAATGCAAACCATAGGTAACAAATAATATAATTATGGTATGCCTTCCTCTTTGACTTTTGCAAATTATAAAATGATTATTGTTGGTAACAAACTGTCTTTCCTATGCTTAATGTATTCATGGAACTGCAAAGCATAACCTTCCCATAATGTACAATGTATTGTGTTGTTACTACAAATATAGAAAAGAAGATGGTTACCAAAAATTCAAATGATCAAGACAGAGAAATAAAAATGATAAAGGTGTAGTGCCTTTGTATACACACCTCAAGTCCTTCAAGACCAAATTAATTTGTTATTTTTTGCTACCACTTTGTAATTGTGTGTAACCGATGTCTGTGACCATGCCAATAACATCTGCAACAATGCAGTTTATAAACAAATCAAATGTTAAAAGAGAATCCGATATAACATAATGGAATAAATTTTTTCAAACATATATATATATATATATATATATATATATATATAAATAGTCCTATTAAAAGATCCATTTTCCAATTTCCACATATAATATCAGCAAATGGTGTGAAGTTCATGTTTTTTGGAGGTATGTCGTGCTTATTTTTACCGCAAACAGAAGTACCACCAGTGAAAACTAACACATATTTGTGGTCAGAAAACTTTAACAAAAGCTCATTCAACATCACTTAAAAATTTGCAATGATATAAATAGTTGGAACTTTGATATGAATATTTGTTCCCTAAAATGTGAATAATGTCATGTTCAAATAGATGTTATGAAACCATGAAACATACCAACAAAATGCATGACAAAGTTGAAGTCATAACACAAAGTTGATTCAATAAAAAACACAGATAGGTAACCTAAACATGTATCTTCAAGTTGTTGGATGATAAAAACAAATTTCTTATTCATAGTGTAATGTGATTTAATGACATAATAGAAAGTATCATGGTGTTTGTTTAACTTACTACCCATATTAAGAAACATGCCTAACCATTTTTAAAGGATTAAAAAACTGAAGTGAACATGGTTACAGAAAACTTACTTCTTTATCAACCACAATCATCTCAAAGTGTTCCTTATTCTTTGAAACCACACTCCATTTATGATGGATTCTAACAACAATCTTCCACAACTCTTTACCATTGTTGATATCTTTCACCATTGCAAAAGGTTTTGCCATGTTGGTTGGTGATGTCCGCTGAAGTTCAAATGATTTACAGAGGGGTCGTTGTTGGCACAATGAATATTGTAGACTTTCTTCAAACCATTTTTTTGTTCCAGGAAAAAAAGAAGGTGAGATGAAGATAATTGTTCAAATCTCCAGCGCTGCTACCAAAGTATTGTGTACATTGGAAATGGCAATCTTTACCCATGTGTAATCTGAACAAAAGCAACTTTGGGTGCAGTTCCAATTACACAATGCGAAACTTGTTACACTAAAAGCCAAAATCTGGTTCCTTTTGGTATGGTTCTGTAACTTAATGACACAAGTGTGGTATAGGAAGTGCAATTAGTGTGGTTGTGTTGCAATCAGAACCATATCCAGTTGAACTTAGTTGTTATTAGACAAAATTTGCCACTAAAAAACTGATGTGACATCATTAAGTAGAGAGTTATTAATGTGATTTCCAAAACAATGTATATATATATATATATATAAAGAAAATAGATGTAGTGTATTTTTGTGTGGGACTTACTAATTTTGGATGTGTGTTAGCATTTCCATATATATATATATATATATATATATATATATATATATATATATATATATATATATATATATATATATATAGGGGGTCCCAAAGGGTGTTCGGGAGGAGCGGTGGCACATGGCACCAGCTTTTTAGGGGTACCAAACTTTTGGAATGTTATTGATAAATGTTCAAATTGATAGATACATTATCATTACTTTTGTCATAATTTTATTGTAGTTATGATTTGGTGTATACTATTCAATATTAATGTGATTTTTTACTTTTTTTTTTACAGTTATATATTTTTAATTATGACTTATACATATGGTAAAAAAAATTATGAATTAAGAAAAAGGGCACCAAACCAAGTACTTGGGCTCGAGTGGTAAACGAGCTTCTGCTAAGGGACGAAGATTCGGAGAATACCGAGTTCGATTCCTGGTGGGAACAATACTTGACCAGTGTCAGTACCTCTCGGCACGAGCTTCATAATTTTGACAGGGCATCTTAACCTTGAAATTTATTTTGATCCCTTAACTTTAAAAAGGTCCATATTCAGTGGCGGAACCAGACCGAAAATCATGAGGGGGCCGATGTAAAATACATATTATTGTTTAATAAGTTTAAATAATTAATGTTTATTTATAATAATAATGAACAAATAGAGTAAAATTTAACTATTCCATTTATATTATATAAATTTTTTATGCTAAAATTGTAACGCCCACATATATATATATATATATATATATATACACACATACATCAAAGCATATATTATACATGAATAATACGTTTGGTACTGAAATATACAAGTTCCTAGTAACACAGTATACATATAAATGCCCAAAAGCCTAATACAACAACTATGGCATGTTATATATACAAGATGTTCCAAAAGATAAAACTAAGAACTAGATCAACTAATGATCTCAAAATCTCCACAACGGAAGCCTTGCCACACAAAAGCTACGATCCGTAAGGAAAGTCAAACAACTTTGTCCTTACCCTTCGCCGAACCTGTAGTACCTGTGATGTAAACAACAACATCGGGTGAGATACATCAAATCTCAGTGAGCTATCTATCTTAAAGTCCTCTCGGCTTTACAAAGTTCTAACAAGCCTAACTCAAGTCAAAAGGGAAGGGAAGTGACTTTGAGTACACACACACACTATATGTTTCCATGCTATTGAGTTCGTTAACCCGGAAGTGTATCACTATCGCTAACCCCACTACAACAGATAAGACCTTAGACAACGCTTTTTTTGCCCTTAGACAGCGCTTTTAAGCGCTGTCTAAACCTGCGCTGCTATAGGTTTAGACAGCGCTTTGGGTATTCCCAAAAGCGCTGTCTAAAAGGGGGTATATTTAATGAAAAGCGCTGTCTAAGCCCTACCTTTTTTGACATTTTTATGGTATACCTTAGACAGCGCTTTATCCAAAAGCGCTGTCTAAGGTCAACCTTTTTGAACTTTTTTAGGTATACCTTAGACAGCGCTTTTGGTAAAAGCGCTTTCTAAGGTCCACCTTAGACAGCGCTTTTGTCAAAAGCGCTTTCTAATCCCCACCTTAGACAGCGCTTTTACCAAAAGCGTTGTCTAAGGTATACGAAAAATTTTATATAAATTTTTTTAAACCACAATTTTTACCAGGTTTTTTCAACCAGAATTTGACCAGTTTTTCAACCAGCAATTTTTTTCACCAAAATTATATATTTAAAACAATTGGCAATTCAAACCAATATATATATTTAAAATTACAAACCAAAATTATATATACACCTATTTATAATTACAAATCATTACATTTTTTCTACAAATGCACATATTACTTATACTAGTATTTTTGCATCCAACCAAAGCATTGCTTCAAATCTACATTATAGGTCCTGAAAACACAAAGATTGTAATTCAATTAAAAGAATACATAAACAAAGTTACACATATTTAAATTCTCATCAATTAAAGTAAGAGTACAATATTATACCTTGTAAAATTCCGAGCTCCATAATATATTGACGCCAATCCTCTTTAATTTCATCCAATTGAGAAATTGAGTAATGAGCACACTTGTATTCTTCAAAGTACTACATAATAATATAACATAGTTTGATTTAGTTTTAACTATTTCATTAGACATGAGAGATATGTGTTAATATTAAAATAACTCATAAGTTAGAAATACATACATCGGATGGAATCTCTATTCGATCCAACAAAAGAGTGTCTCTCATAAACCTCAACATGAAATAGCCGCAATCTATTTGATTGCGTTGCCGAGGACACTACAAATGAAAAGAAAATATGGATAAATCCTAAGTTTTATCAAGTAGCATCACTAATATAATAAAACATGTGATAATTAATATACCTTCACATAATTCCATGTAATAATGGGGTTGACTCTCCGCCGTGGTAGATGGCTAGCTCGTAGTGCTAGGAAAGCTTGTATAGCGCTAATAAAATATAAGTGAATATTTAGAACAATTCACATAAATAAATAAACAAACAAATAAATATACACATTCATATTTAGAACAATCTCACTTACGTGTCAATACACTTCTTCAAATCCGGGTATGTTGTCCAATCATTTCCTAACGAATCCAGATAATACACCATTGCTCTGCTAGGATTAATTGCGACCAACAACCAATGTCCACTGTAAGATTAAACAAGTGTTAGATGGAAACTTTCTACACGACGTCAAAATACAAAAAAAAACTATAATAGATGAATTTAGAATGAAAATCTAACCCAGTATTAAACGGTAAAAAGAATAACTTTTCCGTTTCTTGGTTGTCCATAAAGACGTCGCGTATATACGCCAGGACCTCATCTGGTTTATTGATTATTAAGGTTAAGTTGACAGACGCCGGGCATAGGAATGCAAATCTTTGCTGCAATCCGTGTGGGCGCATAACTCTGTCATACAGAAACCTTAAATAAAAACATCATTAACATTAGACTATTCATTTGAAACATAAAGTAAATAAGTTGTTCAATTAATATACCAAAGTAGATCGGATATATACCTCACGTATGTATTGACAACAGTGTCGCCCAATTCTTCATAATTGAAAACTTGCTCGAAGTCTTCATTACCAATAATTTGGTCATGTTCAAAGCCATAGATACCTTTCTCCATATGTATAAGATGAACACCTCCGGTGATAATATCTGTCACTTGTAGATACGTCTGGAGGCACGACCTAAACTTGGAGATAGGTTGTTTTCTACCCCTGCTCTTCTTAGCACCAACATTTTTTTGTGTTGAAATGTTGCTAATCTCTTTAACAGGCAGCTATATATCATATAATTTGTTAGATGAAGTATAAGATATCCAATTTAACATTTTCTATGCATAAATATCATATAATTGTGATGTACCTGTTTTTTTGAAACAACAGACTCGGTATGCTCCGGAATCCGCTTATCCTTTGTTTTGGATCTTGTTGGAGTCTAAATAAAATTACCATGTAAAAAATGAAAATAAAATGCTCGTAAAATCTTTGAATCTACACATTAAGGTTAACAAAGGTTTATAACGGTTTTAAGCATACCTCATATCCTACGAGTATGAGGTTTGACGGCCATGCAACATACGACCCTATAGCAGCTCGCACCAATGTTACATCCGAATCATCGTCAGGATAGGGTAATGGTGCTTCCTCCTCTATAGCAATATCAACTGATACTTTTAAACTTCCAGTAGGGAGGGATTTATTGTGAAGTAATTGTACCCCATTGTTATACACTTTTCCCTTTGCAACCTTCCGATAAGTTGGTGAAGATAAGAAGAGCTGACATTGGGAAACGCCCTAAAACCAAAAATAAATATGCCATTGTTAATGTGTATATATGTCATTTAAATAATTTAAGCTACTAATTTAATTTCATAAATATATATAACTACCTCTGGAATAATCGGATGAAAGCTGCAGTTGCTACTATCTTTCTCCGATCCATCTCTAAAACCTGAAGCGTTATCCCTTTCTTTTTCCTTTCGTAATTCCCGAACCTCAGCTTCTAGTGCTTCCAATTTAGCTTGAAGTTCTGAATTACTAGCAACCTTTCCCTTTTTAATATTCAAGGAGGTCGGGGTGATCCCAAATGCCTTACCCCTCACCCGACCAGAATACTCAGGGACATCTAATGCCCGACTAAGTATGCTCCTGGTATCATCTGGAGATACAGACTGAGATAACGCCTCCTGAAAATCAGATGAATATCGAATATTTGTCAAATATTTGTTAATAAAGTTTTGATTTAATTAAAGAAATATTGTTATACTTACACATTTCTCAAATACTTGTAGAACCTCTTCTGCAACAACTCCAGACTTGCCCACACGGGCTTCCTTCCACAAGACATGTGCAGGAAGAGATGTTTCAGAGCTATTCTCCTTTTGTAACTATATATAAAGCCAAATAATATGATCAAATATAACTCATGATGAACAATTATTATATCATTGCAATATATTGATACTTACTAAAGATTGCTCCAAACGTCCATATCCAACACGTCATTTCCTGTATTTATACTTTGGAGCTGATGCTCTTTCCCGATTAATTGCACTTAATCGCTTAAATTCTGGGGTTTGTCGTTTGGATTTAAACGTTACCCATTCTTGTGGTGAAATCAAACTTGCATATTTAGATGGATACTCTCCATCAACAAAGTTATCATCAGCATCCCTAAGATAGGTGCGGTTTAAATATGTCCTAAACCCTCTTAGGAGCTTCCCTGCCAATCTCATCAAAAAAGTTTTTCTTTCTTCCTCGACGTTGAAGCACCTCTAAAAAAACCATACACATTGGTTAGTACAAATAATTTGAAGGACATAATTAGTTGGCATAATTAAAGACATAATTATGGTACCTTTATCTCATTCCAAATTTTTTCTTTGGTTTCCTTCAACTATTTGGTTCTCCAATCATCACAAGTAATAGGAACCGCATTCCTTACAAGTGCACCAATGAAACTTGTCAAAGTATGACCGTTAGGCTCAATAAGTGTATTCGAAGCGCTCCAATGCACATTATAAGTGATGCCTTGATCTCTAGCACGGATCACTCTCTTCATAATGGTTATTCCTCTTCTAATCTCTTCTTCCATAGATCTGTTACTTCCAACCTGAATATCGTGATCATCATCATGTGGGTGATCATCATCATGTAGGTGATCATAATCATGCGGGTGATCATTGTTAGTAGCCATCTAACCTGTAATAAATAAATCAAGGATATCAAATATAATATATAACAAATATAATAAAGAAATCAAGGATATCAAATATAACAAATATGACATAATATTTTACAGTACTAATGTAGATAAGTCAGTAGTTTCATCGATGGCTTGTAATTGAACCTTAATTCAACATTTGAACATGCTGAATTATTTTAATTTAAAATGACTCCTACCCTTAATCTAACAGTTAGTGCAATGGCATATAGTCAATACATTTTCATTTTTGCTCATTTTTTACATGTATGATCAAAACTAGTGTATGTTGTATGCAGTTCATGACATGCTTTCTTTTCTGTTCATGTTCTTTCTGCATGTATTAAATTACTTTATGCTATAATAAAGATAAAATATTTTAATTTGATGCCATCACTATGTTTCTTAGCTAATGTAGTACCTAATTGTTGCAGCCTCATTCACTGGATAATCAGGCTTTTGTAAGGAAGTGCAATGATGTGAATATTAACTGAGTATCCAAAGGATCTTGTACGGGTGGAAAAACAGAAGATTTCATGGCTGCTGCAAAAGTTTTTCTAGCATCGGTATACATCTTATTTTCTATAATATTATAATAAAACTTCATTAACAAACTCATCAAACATACTCATCAAACATACACATTCACTACAAAACTTCATTAACAAAACTTCATTAACAAAACTCATTAACAAACTCATCAAACATACTCATTCACTACAAAACTTCATTAACAAAACTTCAAACATACTCATTCACTACAAAACTTCATTAATAAAATAGTCCAACATAACTTCTGAGCTCAAAACTCATCAAACATACTCATTCACTACAACATTGTAAAGCAACAAAACCCTACAACAACAATGTAAAGCAACAAAACCCTATTCTTCACAACAACGACGTACCTTTAACGACGGTAACAACGGCAATGCAAGAACGAAATGTATCAGTTACAAAGAGCAGAAACGAACGACGGCAATGAGTTCGCAACGGACGACAATACAACGACGGCAACGGACGGTCGGCAATGCAACGACGACAACAATGAACGACGGCACGGTGGAGGACGGTTGACGGTGAAGGTTTGAGTTCGCAAGGGTTTTGAGCTCAGTTCGCATGCAGGGGAGAAGAAAGAGTGGAAATATGAAAATGAATACTGACTATTCATATATTTTAATTTAATTAGACCTTAGACAGCGCTTTCCATAAAAGCGCTTTGAAAGGTGGACCTTAGACAGCGCTTTTAAAAGCGCTTTCTAAGGTTGGCCTTAGACAGCGCTTTTGATTTTATTTTTTTTTTATTTTTAAGACCTTAGAAAGCGCTTTTAAGGAAAGCGCTGTCTAATATTTTCCTTTAATTTTTTTTTAAAAATTAATAAAACTTTAGAAAGCGCTTTTTACCGAAGCGCTGTCTAAGGTCTTATATTTTTTTTAAATTTATAAGACCTTAGAAAGCGCTTTTAACTAAAGCGCTGTCTAATAGTTTCCATTAAATTTTTTTTTAAAATTTATAAGACCTTATAAAGCGCTTTTGACCAAAGCGCTGTCTAAGGTCTTATATTTTTTTGCGCTTTTATTTTTTTAAATGAATAGTTTCCTTGTTTTTAACTTATAGCAGCGCTTTTGTATTAAAGCGCTGTCTAAGGTGCGATGTTATAACTTACTTTTGTTGTAGTGCCCCGTCAAGGCATCCCCTTTCTCCCGCCCTCTTCTACGTCTAGAAGTAGGAACAAGTCATGGACCCTCGTAGATTTCTTGGCATACAAAATGGATTCGGGATCATCGGCCCATACACCGTGATTCGTCACTTCACACGGCCCGTACACCGTCACAAGTCTCTTTACCCGTAGGCTCCATTCGTACTATAACATTGGGAATCAAACCTACCAAGAAATTGTGCATTCATTACAGAGGAGCTCGTTACTCATGAAATGACACATAATAGAATAGTGGTTATGATTTCGTGATTTCACATACAACCCTTCGGTAATAGGCACACGCCTCGGCCTCTCATGCA
Organism: Lathyrus tuberosus; assembly: GCA_022829125.1. Taxonomy (NCBI): domain Eukaryota; kingdom Viridiplantae; phylum Streptophyta; class Magnoliopsida; order Fabales; family Fabaceae; genus Lathyrus; species Lathyrus tuberosus. The sequence continues at coordinate 4,269,288 of JALAZF010000111.1, read as the reverse complement.
CGAGCGTCGTCGTTTTGTGATTCCACAATTCCCTAGCCATGACTAGGTTCTAATAATATTTTGTGGTAATGATCCTCACTCTTCCTATTTATATTTTACATGCATATACATCTCACACATGGTACACAATAAGAAAATAGACAATCATAATTCAATCACATAATAGAATCGCATAAAACAACAAATCACCCATGTTACACCAAACTTGGTTTTTCTCCGATTTTATTTAGTCGGGTTATAAACTGATATTTCTCACTTCCATTAGATAGAGTACATTCATAGCTTTACAACGATACCAAGAATACTCAAATCGGATAACCGAGTCAAAAGTTATGAGAGAAACAAGTTGGAGGATCTGTCATGTTCACATTGCGAAGCAGCCAGCGAATGCTCGCTCTCTCATTCGCAGTGCGAATCTCCTAGCGAATGCCTAAACAACACTGGGTTCGTTGCCCCATCCGCAGTGCGAACGTTTGGCGAATCGTGGCAGAACCAAAACAAGGTAAAGTTCGCAGTGCGAACCTCTGGCGAATGTTTGCCCTCACCTTCGTCGTGAGAGTAACCAGCGAATGCTCGCTTTCCCATTCGCTAGGGGACTCGCAGTGCGAACCTGCGAAAACTGGATTTCCCAGCAGCATGAAAACAGAGCTTTTTGACCAAAAAGCCATCCAAAACCTCACCCAACATACAAACATGCATTAACATATGATCATACATGGCTAATGAGTATACTACACAGTTTATACCGCATTTCAACCATTAAAGTCATGATTATTCATTTTCTCACAATTCTAACCTAGATTCTAGACCTCAAGAAAATCTAAAACAAAAGTTTCTATCTATAGACCACCTTGAATAGATGATGATGATGAAGATTGGAAGATGATTTGATGAAGAATGAGTGATGGTTTATGATCTTGTGCTCTTGCGCTTTTCTTCCTCTTCTTTCCTTTCCTTTCCTTTCTCTCCAACTTCTTTCTATCTTTTTCTTCCTTTGTTTCTAAGTGGAAAAAGAGTGGAAAGGAAAATGATATAGTAAGATATTATCAATTAGTAACACTACTAATTGTCCAAATAGTCTCTAAAGCTCCAACAATTAAAACCTCAGAGTCAGATACTATTAAAACCTCTGAGCTCATCAGTTTACTCTAATTATTTTTATCTAATAAATTCTCAGAGTAAACTGGAACCCAGTTGATCATACCAATATTATCCAGAGTAAAATAATTTACGGGGTATTACATCCTCCCCCCCCCCCCCCTTAAATAGAAATTCAACCACGAATTTAAAACAGCTACCTGAAAAGATGAGGATAAGCGTCTCACGTCTCTGATTCTAGTTCCCAGGTTGCATCTCCCGGATGCGTCTCATCCCACTGAACCTTAACCAGAGGAATATCTTTATTTCTTAACACCTTAGTTTCTCTTCCCGTAATACGACTCGATTGAGGCTCAAACGTTAAAGTTGCTTCTATCTCAATAGTATCAGGTAGAATTGGCTGAAGAGGATCTGGGACAAACTTCCAAAGCTGAGATACATGAAAAACATCGTGCATCTCTGACAGAGAAGGTGGTAAGGCTAATCTGTATGCTACTTCACCAATTCTTTCTAAGATCTGATACGGTCCCACGTATCTTGGACTTAACTTCTGCGATTTAAATGGTCCTTTCAATCTCAATCTCGGAGTAACCTTCAAAAATACATGATCACCCTCATCAAATTCCAAAGGTCTCCTACGGTTGTCCGCATAGATTTTCTGACGATCTTGGGCCTGCTTAACTTTCCCACGAATCATTCTAATCTTTTCCGTGGTCTCGTGAATAATCTCGGGTCCCAAAATTCTATCTTCGCCAACCTCCACCCAACACAATGGCGTTCTACACTTCCTCCCATATAACGCCTCATAAGGAGCCATACCAATACTTGCATGATAACTATTGTTATAAGAGAACTCAATCAACGGTAGTAGTTCTATCCAATTTCCTCTACTTTCCAACACACAAGCTCTTAACATATCTTCCATAGTCTGTATTATCCGTTCTGTTTGACCATCCGTTTGCGGATGATTCGACGTGCTCAAACACAACTTCGTTCCCATAGCTTGTTGAAAAGCTCTCCAAAATCTTGAAGTAAACTTTGGATCTTGATTCGAAATAATACTAGAAGGAACACCATACAATCTCACAATTTCTGAAATGAACAACTTTGTGAGATGACTCGCCTTATAAGTAGTCTTTACGGCCAAGAAATGAGCAGACTTCGTTAACCGATCTACAATTACCCAAATTGAATCATAACCTCCTTGTGCACGGGGTAATCCCACCGCGAAGTCCATAGAAATACTATCCCATTTCCACACCGGAATTTCTAAAGGTTGCGACAAGCCACCCAGTCTTTGGTGTTCAATCTTCACTTGTTGGCATACCGTACATTCCGACACATATACCGCAACATCCTTTTTCATCCCTGACCACCAATAGTCTCTCCTTAAATCTTGATACATCTTCGAAGAACCAGGATGTATAGTAAAAATACTCTTATGCGTTTATTCCAAAATCCTTCTTTTCAACATCACATCATTCGGAACACAAATTCTTTGGTTAAACAAGACGATTCCGTCGGTAGTTCGCACAAAGCCCGGTTGAGTCAACATTTCTTGTAACTTCTCATCCAACCCTTGACCTTGTTCGATTTCCTCTCTAAGAGTAGAGGTGACATTCAAATTCCCCATAATCACACAATTAGGAGTCCAATTAAATTGAAGATTTAGATCTCTAAACTTTTCCATTAAGGCATACTCTAACATCATCAAGTCGGCACTATGCAACACTTTCCTGCTTAAAGCATCTGCCACCTTATTCGCCTTACCCGGATGGTACTTCAGTTCCAAATCATAATCCTTCAAATACTTCATCCACCTCCTTTGACGCGTGTTCAACTCTTTCTGGTCAAAAAGATACTTTAGACTCTTGTGGTCACTGAACATCTCAAAATGTACACCATACAAATAATGGTGCCACACTTTCAAAGTAAACACAACTGCCGCCAATTCTAAATCGTGCGTTGGATAATTCTCTTCATGGACTTTCAATTGTCGAGACGCATAAGCCACCACATGTCCATATTGCATTAACACACCGCCTAATCCCTTCTTCGATGCATCACAATATACCTCATACGACTTGCTAGGATCAGGAATAATCAAAACAGGAGCGATCGTCAAGCTCTTCTTCAAACTCATAAAACTTCTTTCACAAGCCGAATTCCATTCATACGAACAATCCTTTCGAGTAAGTCTCGTCATCGGTAAAGCCAATTGGGAAAAGCCTTTAATAAACCTTCTATAATACCCTGCTAATCCCAAGAAACTCCTAACTTCTGCAACGTTCTTCGGTCTCTCCCAGTTAATCACTGCCTCTACTTTTGATGGATCCACTGCCACACCTCCTTGAGATATGACGTGACCAAGAAAGTTTACCTCCGACATCCAAAACTCGCACTTACTTAGCTTGGCAAAAAGTTGTCTCTCTTGTAAGATGGATAAAACGATTCTTAGGTGTTCTCCATGCTCTTGAGAATCACGATATTGGAGCCGTCCCTGGTATCAAGTCAATAGAGAACTCCACTTCCCTCTCTGGAGGAAGAGAAGTGATATCCTCGGGAAAAACTTCCGGAAACTCACAGACTACCGAAATACTCAGAACCTGAAGGTTGTCGTTCTCCTCCTTAGTGAGAACCAAAAGGATAGATTTTTCATTCTCAAACAAGAAATTAATCATTCCCACCGTACCTTCTAAAATAGTAGTCAACACATCCTTCGGAGTAGCCTCCACAGACGGAATAATAATTAACTTTTCCTCACAACCGATAAACACCGAATTAGCAAAAAGCCAATCCATTCCCAAAACAACATCCATTTTCTTAAGCGGAAAGCAAATAAGATCGATTTGAAAAACTCTTCCATCCACCGATAATACACAATTTTCACACATCAACGGTGTTTCAACAATCTCATACATGGCAGTAGTAACCACCATGGGTGGAGACAACAGAATAGCTTGCAACCCCAGTCGCTTCATACATTGTATCGATACAAAAGAATGTGTTGCTCCACAATCAAATAACACAAAACAAGGATTTCCATTAACCAAACACGTACCAGCAATTAAAGAATTGTCACCCTTTGTTTTTCTTGCATCCAAGTTATACACTCGCCCGATATTCTTCTCTTGCATTTGATTTCTATTTTGAGGACAATCTCTCGCCCAATGGCCCACTTTATGACACCGATGACACTCCACTCCTTCGAAGCGACATCTACCGTAATGCATATTTCCACAAATACGGCACACCGGAGGTGCACTAGTCTTAGAACTCTGAACTTGCTTCCCTTTGAAAGATTTTTTCCTTGGTCTAAATTGTTGATTTGATCTCCCTCGATCACTTTGACTCATCCTACTCAATTCTCCTTCCGTTTGTACCTTCTTCAAACTATGCTCCGCTACATAACACTTCCTTAACAATTCAGCATAGCTAGTGAATTCCCGCTGAGATACGCTATGTGAAATTTCAGCCCTTAAACCAAACAGAAACTGATCAATCTTCCACCTCTCATCAGGAGCATACATGGCTTGCCTAGAATAAGCAGCCATAGTCTCAAATTTCTCCGCATAAGAAGCCACAGTCAAGTTGCCTTGTCTCAAATATTGAAACTCGAACTCCTTCTGAGACCTTAAGGAACTTGGAAAATACTTCTCCATAAAATTTATCTTAAACTGCTCCCATACCTTCGGTACCTCTTGAATTGTCATTAAGGCTGAAGCGCTTTCCCACCAACTCATGGCAGGACCCTTTAACAAGTGAGAAGCGAAGACCACCTTATTTTCCTCACTGCACTGAAGTATTAAGAAAATCCGCTCCATACCGGATATCCATTCATGCGCCTTTACCGGATCTAATCCTCCCTGAAACTCCGGAGGATTCATACGAATGAACTCCCTAAAGGTTCCCCCTGCAGCTCCAGGAACAACCACTGGAGGATGCAGGCCACCGGCCATTTGCTGTACCATTTGTTGCACAAACTGATTTTGTTGTTGTTGCATCTGCTGCATGAATTGATACAAAGGGGCATTCTCTTCACCACCTGGTGGATTTGTCCCGGCTGGAGTGGTTCTCGATCTACCTCGGTTGTTTCTGCGCCTGTCGGCCATGTTCCTAAATGTCATATAGATAAGATTAAGTTTATCAGGCTCAATACCATAAATATAACACGTAAGATCAATGGCGACACAACACATATGAAACGGAAGGAAAATATTTATACTATTTCATGGCTAGGTCGAGGATATGACCGACTTTGATACCAACTGTAACGCCCACATATATATACATACATCAAAGCATATATTATACATGAATAATACGTTTGGTACTGAAATATACAAGTTCCTAGTAACACATTATACATATAAATGCCCAAAAGCCTAATACAACAACTATGGCATGTTATATATACAAGATGTTCCAAAAGATAAAACTAAGAACTAGATCAACTAATGATCTCAAAATCTCCACAACAGAAGCCTTGCCACACAAAAGCTACGATCCGTAAGGAAAGTCAAACAACTTTGTACTTACCCTTCGCCGAACCTGTAGTACATGTGATGTAAACAACAACATGGGGTGAGATACATCAAATCTCAGTGAGCTATCTATCTTAAAGTCCTCTCAGCTTTACAAAGTTCTAACAAGCCTAACTCAAGTCAAAAGGGAAGGGAAGTGACTTTGAGTACACACACACACTATATGTTTCCATGCTATTGAGTTCGTTAACCCGGAAGTGTATCACTATCGCTAACCCCGTCAAGGCATCCCCTTTCTCCCGCCCTCTTCTACGTCTAGAAGTAGGAATAAGTCATGGACCCTCGTAGATTTCTTGGCATACAAAATGGATTCGGGATCATCGGCCCGTACACCGTGATCCGTCACTTCACACGGCCCGTACACCGTCACAAGTCTCTATACCCGTAGGCTCCATTCGTACTATAACATTGGGAATCAAACCTACCAAAAAATCGTGCATTCATTACAGAGGAGCTCGTTACTCATGAAATGGCACATAATAGAATAGTGGTTACGATTTCGTGATTTCACAAACAACCCTTCGGTAATAGGCGCACGCCTCAGCCTCTCATGCACGAGCGTTGTCATTTTGTGATTCCACAATTCCCTAGCCATGACTAGGTTCTAATAATATTTTGTGGTAATGATCCTCACTCTTCCTATTTATATTTTACATGCATATACATCTCACACATGCTAAACAATAAGAAAATAGACAATCACAATTCAATCACATAATAGAATCGCATAAAACAACATATCACCCATGTTACACCAAACTTGGTTTTTCTCTAATTTTATTTAATCGGGCTATAAACCGATATTTCTCACTTCTATTAGATAGAGTATGTTCATAGCTTCACAACGATACCAAGAATACTCAAATCGGATAACCGAGTCAAAAGTTATGAGAGAAACAAGTTGGAGGATCGGTCATGTTCGCATTGCGAAACAGCCAGCGAATGCTCGCTCTCTCATTCACAGTGCAAATCTCCCAGCGAATGCCTAAATAACACTGGGTTCGCTGCCCCATTCGCAGTGCGAATGTCTGGCGAATCGTGGCAGAACCAAAACAAGGTAAAGTTCGCAGAGCGAACCTCTGGCGAATGTTCGCTCTCACCTTTGCCGTGCGAGTAACCAGCGAATGCTCGCTTTCCCCTTCGCTAGGGGACTCGCAGTGCGAACCTGCGAAAACTGGGTTTCCCAGCAGCGTGAAAACAGAGCTTTTTGACCAAAGAGCCATCCAAAACCTCACCCAACATACAAACATGCATTAACAGATGATCATACATGGCTAATGAGTATACTTCACAGTTTATACCGCATTTCAACCGTTAAAATCATGATTATTCATTTTCTCACAATTCTAACCTAGATTCTAGACCTCAAGAAAATCTAAAACAAAAGTTTCTATCTATAGCCCACCTTGAATAGATGATGATGATGAAGATTGGAGGATGATTTGATGAAGAATGAGTGATGGTTTATGATCTTGTGCTCTTGAGTTTTTCTTCCTCTTCTTTCCTTTCCTTTCCTTTCTCTCCAACTTCTTTCTATCTTTTTCTTCCTTTGTTTCTAAGTGGAAAAAGAGTGGAAAGAAAAATGATATAGTAAGATATTATCAATTAGTAACACTACTAATTGTCCAAATTGTCTCTAAAGCTCCAACAATTAACACCTCAGAGTCAGATAATATTAATTTGATTTGCTTTGAGCTCATCAGTTTACTCTAATTATTTTTATCTAATAAATTCTCAGAGTAAACCTGAACCCAGTTGATCATACCAATATTATCCAGAGTAAAATAATTTACGGGGTATTACAAAAATAGTTGCATTTTTTTATATTTTTAATTATAAAACATGGGTTCAACACTTGAATTTTACATTTTTGCTTAAAAAAATTAATGCTAAAAGGATTAATAATCAGTTAAAAATAGGTTAGACCCACGTGTTTCACAAATTTATAAAAAAAAATACCACATCGAGGTGTGATATCTTAGGTGGTAAAAATAACATCTAATCATCCTACCAATCTAGATAAGTTGCTAATTAACTACATGCATCTTATTATTATAAATATACTTATAACAACTTATATATTTTAATTTAAAATTTAAAAATAAATTGAGAATTTCGAGGGGGGCATGGCCACCACCTGTCATTATGATGTTCCGCCACTGTCTATATTGATCCATTAACTCTTCAAAATGTTCCATATTAATCATTTTTGTCCTATTAGCAACGGAAAAATTAAAAAATCAATCACTAAATTCGTTGCTAATTAGACAAAAAAGACTAATATGGAACATTTTGAAGAGTTAAGGGAATAATATGGACATTTTTAAAGTTAAAGGACCAAAATGAACCCCAAGGTTAAGATACAGGACCAAAATGGTATTAAGCATATATATATATATATATATATATATATATATATATATATATATATATATATATATATATATATATATATATATATATATATATATATATATATCGCGTCAATTTACAAGATGAAAGATGATGTATTGTTTAATGTCTGTAAGTAAGATCTAAATTATATAATGAATTTTGAAATAGTGTTGATAATTTTTAAATTAATGAAATGCCATAGGAGAATCAATGAGATAAACCAATACGAAAAAAATTTAAAATATCATTGCAGTTTTATTGTAGAATATTAAATAATAAACTTATTTTTGTTATTATTTTAAATTAATCTAACTGAATTCAAAAATAAAACGTTACTAATTTGTGTCTCGTTAAATTTTATTATAAAATTTGTATACAAATTTATATTTAATTTTTGATATATTTTAAAATTGTTTTGCATGTTTTCATTAATGTATTTATTTAATCCAATAAAAATTAATTTAATAATATATTATAATAATATAATGAGCTACCAAATTTTAATTAAAAATATCCTTTTATGTAATTTTATATTTATCAGCTAGTGTAATAACTAATTTACCAAACACTCAAATTATACTGAAAATCCATCTTATCAATTAATAAAAAAATTCATCTTATAAAAAATCCAGCTAATATAATATAATAATGAGCCACCCTACATCTACTATCGACCCTTCAAAATATTATTGCACGATCATAAACAATTGCTTTTTCCTTAAATTTTATTTACACTACCAATTGGACAAATAAGTAATTAACAAATGTCACAAATAAATCTCAACCAAATCTCTTTTTGCATGCCAAGTGTCACTCACCAATTGGCTACCCTCCTACTCTTTAGATGATTTCAATTCAGTTTTACTTCATTTCTACTTACCTTCTCTCTCTCTCTCTCTCTCTCTCTCTCTCTCTCTCTGTCTCTCTCTCTCTCTCTTTCTCTCTCTCTCTCTCTCTCTCTCTCTCTCTCTCTCTCTCTCTCTCTCTCTCATGTTCTTTATTTCCCCCAAAACCCTAGAGCGTCGCCTCTCCCTTTCTCCACCATATTTACTGCTATCACCGCCTCCAATGGAGAAATCAAAGCCATTTTCTTGCTCATCTCCTCATGCTCTATTTAAAGAACCAAACATCTTATAGATCGAAGAAATGTTATCGAAAAACCCTTTTCGGGCTCCATCTTCGGCCATTCAAATATGAAAGATATCTCCTTTTATTTTATGATTTTATGTTGTTTAATGACCTTATGTTCATTTATTGATCTTTATTTTTCATGTTTGATTCACTTTTTTTTTCATGTTTTCATGTCAAGGAAAATCAAAGATGGTGTAATCGGACTTGAGGTTGTTTATAATGTTTTACTTTTTTTCATTTTGGAGATAATAAGAGTTGATATGAAAAAATTCCACTTAACAGTTTCCTCCATTTTTTATCTATGAAACTATTACCACCAATTTACTTTCGTAGGTATATAGTGTTTGTAAGATGGTTAGAGTGATTCGGAAAAAAAGAGGGAGAAGAGAAGCTAATGCTGATATGTCTGAGGATTTGTCTGAAGGAGAGAGAGGAGATCCAGTGAGTGATGTTTCTGCTCATAGTGGTGATTCGGTTAAATCCATATTTCCTAGGATCAGTTATGTTGACGCCATGGAGATGTGGGAGAATAGTTAGAAAGGAAAAAAGCTCTACATTGTTCTCATTAGGTATGTATAACTCTATATCATTATTGTTTTTGTGTTACTTGACTTTTTCATCTAGTTTTGGATGTATTTAAATGCAAAAGTGGATCAAGCTCTGATGTTGCTCGTGATTGATGTTATTATAATTTTGATTATATGTGTTTTTTATTTTATTATGTGAAGCTCTTTTTCTTATCTTTAGTGTGTGATTTTGTTTTTGTTATTCTTAAAGTTAACTACGTGTTTACGTGCAGCATTCATGGCCTCATACGTGGTGAGAATATGGAGTTGGGGTGTGATTCTGATATTGGTGATCAGGTAGTACTTATGTAATTATTTTCCTTTTTGTTTTTATTTTTTTCGTGTTAAGAATCTATTAATTGTTAAATTTTTTTGTTTCTAATTGTGTGGCACGACACTGAATGCACTCTTTTAAATTTGATGACATCTATTTGATCATGTGGGGTAACTGAAATCCTTTTGCTTGTCTTTGTTTTTGTGCTGAGAAGGTTATGTATGTTGTGGAGCTTGCACGAGCCTTGGGATCAATGCCAAGAGTTTATCGGGTTGATTTGTTGATTAGGCAAGTCTCCTCGCCAGATGTAGATTGGAGTTACGGGGAACCAACGAAAATGTTGGCTCCTAGAAACACAAATGAATTTAGAGATGACATAGGAGAGAGCAGTGGTGCTTACATCATTCGTATTCCATTTGGTCCAAGTAATAGATATATTCCAAAAGAAGAACTCTGGCCTTATATTCCTGAATTTGTTGATGGAGCGATTGGTCACATTATAGATATGTCTAAGGCTCTTGGGGAGCAAATTGGCATTGGGCATGCTGTCTGGTTGGTTTCTATTCACAGGCATTATGCGGATGCAGGCAACTCTGCTACTGTTTTGTCTAATAATGTATGGGTCATTACGAGAGCCGGATAGGACTCAGTGCCAAGACTAAAGTATTTGCTGATGATGAGCTAACGTATACTCCCTGTATATGATCACCTCTTGTGGGGCATGTTTTCTTGTGTCATACACCATGCATTTTGAGTTAATCATCATTTTGGTCCTTAAAATTGCAAATAACAAAATTCTGAAATGATTTAAGAAGGAACTAATCAATTTTTTTATCAAGATTTTCATTAATTTCAGTGAACAAAATGCATAATTCTTACAATTTCATTATGTATTACCTATGTATATTGTACCTTGCAGGTATAACTACTTGTTTGATCCTGATGAGCCAGATGAATTTAAATTTCCATGTTTATGTAAAGGTCTAAATTGCAAAAAATTCATGAATTATGATATGATTATTCAAATTATGATGACAATTATTGTTTCTCCACAAGGAGAACTAACCATTCTTCACATCATCAATGGGAACCTCACTGCTATACTCAAGTTGTAATTTTAATCAAAGCAATAAGAAAAAATATATATAAAATAATAGCTGTGGCATAGTTTTATCTAAGGATTTTATCCAAACATTTACGTTTATTTCACAAACTCGATAAATCTCTGTCGATGAAATCCCATATATCTAACTAACATACTTGAAATATGTATTGCCTAAATTTCTACTTCTTAACTATTCATTTTTATGTAAGTACTAAATGGTTGATTAATGTTGAAAACTTAGGCATCAAAAGGCTGACTGAAGCATACTACATACATTTGTACTTCTGAAGATTGTCTATTGCTCATTTCTTACCAACATGAAGCCATGGATTAGCTTACTGTATCATGGGCTCATGAAAGTGATAGAAAAAATTAATAATAATGAATTATTATCCTTTGTATATTCATTTTAGTATTTCTTAACTATGATTAAAATAATTTTATAATTATATATTTAAAAAAACATTAAATTCTTATGCTGAAGAATTGTGAGGATTAAAAAATTTTCAATTTTTTTTTAATTTTTTTCAAATATACCCGTCTTTTAAATTAAATTCATTTGAAATGGTGATTTATAACCTATTTAAAAATAGTCAATTATTTGACAATTTTATTATACTTTTATAATATGATAAGTCTGCATTACAAAACTAATATTATCAATTAGTATTAGTGCATATAAATAAATTATAATTAAAATTAAAACTAATGGATCCATGCGGACGTACAGGTCTTTTACTAGGTGTTGTATCCAAAAAATATGCATCATAATCTTGAAAATCCATCTTATCAATCCATAAAAAATTCTAGTTCCTAAACTAAACAAATTGTATAGCAAAAAGTATGATAAAGAAGGTACACTACAAAATATGTTGCTATTAGTGACGTGTTTTCCACGCCGCAACACCTAAAATCATGTCACTACAGCTTTTTTGCGACGTGCCCATTTACGTCGCAGGGGAGCGCGTGGCAAATTGTTGTGACGTGATTTTCATGTCACTAATTTGCCACGTGATTTTCACGTCGCAAATAGTTTGATGGAAAACATCGCAGACAAAGTCAGAGCAGGTGTGCAGAAAGTGTGCAGAAAATTGCAGGAAATTGGTTGCGACGTGATATTCACGTCACTAATTAGTGACATGCTTTTCACGTCGCTAAAATTGTAACATGCATTTCACGTGGCTAACTTATATTATTTTTAATATTTACGTTGTATGTTGCGGCGTGATTTTCACGTCACTAATTTGTGACAGGAATTTCACGTCGCTTAAGTTGGTGTTTTAATTTTTTAAAATTTCTTATTATTATATATAATTCAATATTAATAAATATATAAATTAAATTTAAATTTAATATTAATGAAATTTACTAAATTCAATATTATAAATCAAATTTATAAAATTAATAATTCAATATTACTAAATATATAAATTAATAAACTTAATATAATGAAATTAATAAACTAAAATTTAAATTAAATATGTCTAAATATAATATATAAGTATAAATTCAATACACAAATTAAAAACTAAAAAGAAAATAAAAACAAGACTAAATATTTGGTTCATCCGGGTCGGAATAGTAGACATCATCATCTTGGTTGTCATTATTTCTCGATTGACCACCATCGTTGCGATTTCAACCAAATGCTTGCATAAATTGCCGCATTTGCTCCTCCATATCAGCCTGCCTCTTCGCCATTGTCTCCATTATTGCGTCCGTTTGGGCCTTCAATGTCGCCTCCATTTGGGCCTTCAATGCCGCCTCACGTTCCTCTGACTCGCGTCTAGCCAATTGTCTTATCGTTTCTACCTGCTGCGGTGTCAAATTTGTTTGACGTGACCCTCCTTCACCGTCCATAGCTCTTTGATACAGAGTTCTATCCCCACTCCTCAAGGTGCCCGCCAAATTTCCACCACCAAAAAAGCATCTGTTATCCCCCTTTCCCCCAATAGTTTGACTCCAAATATAGAAATCCACATCTGGATGAACCGGTTGTCCTGGAGGAGGAGTATACTGAGGATTATGGGTCAGAAATTCTGCCATCCTGACCTGATAATCGTCCTACACATACAATTAAAAAAATCAAGTTAATATAAGTTAAATTAAATTAAATTAAATAAAAATAAAGAATAAAACAAATAGCCACGTGATTTTAACGCCACAACTTATCAGTTGCCACGTGATTCTAATGCCACAACATCTCACTTGCCACATGAAAATCCTGTCACTAAGTTGCTAACAAATTAAAAAATATATAAACAACATAAATTTACTTACCAAAGCATTTTTTGTACGCTCGTCAACAAAATCCCCTGATTTCTTTGTCCGAGTTTGGGTAACCAGCTCAGTCATCAGTGGTTGTCTCCCCAAACGCTTAGCCTAAATAATAAACTTAACTTAAATTAATAATATATGTTATAAATCAAAATATGACTTTAAAAAGTGGTAATAATTACCAATCGTCGAGAATGCTCAGCAGTACTAATACTTCCAACAGCATTAAGGCAACCCCCTTTTTCTGATGCCCTCATCTTCTTTCCATTTTCAGATTTAGCCTTAAACTCATCCGATTCTCAATACTTAAGAAGATCATCAAAAATTTCTTTGCCTATCCATTTGGGACGGATGCCCAACAGTAAAAAAACGCTCTCTAGCACGTCGTAGCATGTCAGAAAGTCGTCTTGAACTCCTGCCAAAGTAATTTTTTTTTACTTTTTCATGGTCCAGTGGATCCCAAACACATTTCGCCTGCAATGTTGTATGACATTAAAATAAATAGGATAAATTATAACAATAATAAAAAAAGTCATTTAAATAACAATACCTTAACAAATAAATTAATGATACCTGAAATTGCGTAAACCATGCGTCTTTATCCTTAACTTCTCTAAAAGTCTTATACAATTTCTTATAATTCTGCTGAATTATATAGCTTATAACATTGGCAGCAGTCTGACTCGGTCCAAAACTAAACAACAATAATTGAATTAGCATTAATTATATAAAATTATATTTAAAATGGAAATGTGTACTTATAAATAAAAATTAATAAATAAGAAACTTACGAGTTTCCTTCAGGCCAAATCCAAAATCTCCCATCAATGGTAGTAATCTCACTCGGATCATCATCCCCTCGAAGATCTCTCCCATATATCTCATCATCGTCCACACCAATATCACCATCACCCACCTCTGCATGATCATCGGGCGCAGGTACATGTGTGGGATGTGGGGTGCGATCAGTCTGTGTGGGTCGTGAAGAGGTGGATCCTCCAGTCTGCTGGACGGATGGGGGCATCTGTGTAGGAAGTGGGGTGCTGGATCCTCCAGTCTGCTGGACGGATGGGGGCATCTGTGTAGGAAGCGGGGTGTTGGATCCTCCAGTTTGCTGGACGAATGAAGGCATCTGTGTGGGAAATGGAAAACTGTATCCTCCACTCTGCTGGAAGGATGAGGGCACCTGACCCTGCTGGAATGGAAAACCAGGTGGCCTAACAAAAGATGGGGCCCCAGATGGGCTAATAAAAGACAGACTCCCAAATGGGAACTGAAGAGGATACTGGGAGGAGAGTAATGGCTTAAAAGGCTGAGTACTATCCATGAACATAGGATGAACCTGAGTCTGCGGGGGAGGACACATGGCAGAGTGAGGTGACTGACATACTACTACCCTTGTATGCTTGGACTTCTTACCAGTATCCTTAGGTGGCATTTTACCTATTTATAAAGAATACACATATATTCATTAAGTAAAATGACAAGAAACATTTCTCAATAGTTGGTTCATTAAGTAAAATTACAAGAAACATTTCTAATATATTCATTAACTCTTTCAATAGATGGTTCATTAAGTAAAATTACAAAATACATTTCTCATTTGATACATATTCACTATTCTAAATCGTCATGCTCGTCATCCATATCATCCTCGTCATCTGATATGATATTATCCTCGGATCCAGAATCATCATGACCTTCATCCTCATCAACTTGATGCCCCTCAACCATTGTATCAGACAAACTTGTTGTGTGTTCATCTGGAATCACATCGTTAATTACTTCAACTTCATCAACTTGGTAAGCAAGATCTTCCACTAGATCGTCAGTTTCAATATGACCCAATGGTTTTGTTTTTATTACAGCACAACACCCTCGTTTACGTGGCACAAATGAAGGATAAGGAACATAATAAACTTGCCTAACAATATTTGACATTATGAAATGGTCATACTCTTTGTACCTCCAGTCCATTTGAATCTCAACAGTACCATATGTCTTATCTATTTTTGTGCCTCTAGTTGGATCATACCATTCACAATAAAACAAGACAACTTTATTTTCCGAGTCCAAGTAGTTGTATACTAACTCGTAGATATGTTTAACAAAACCATAGAAGTTATCTTCACCACCATCTGTAACTCCTTTCACAAATACGCCACTGTTTATGGTCTTTTTCCCTTCAGTCCATTCCTGTGTGTGAAATTTATATCCGTTCACGAAATATGTGTGCCATTTATTTGCGCTTTGACGAGGGCCGTTAGACAAGTTTCTCAAATGGAGTATTTCTGGAGTCAGTGCAACAACCCTATACAACTTCTCCTTGAACCATGTTGGAAATTGGGCATGAATGACACCAGATGTTGATTGTACACCGGTACTATGAAAATAGGCGTTGTTAAATTCCCTAAAAAAATCACACTATTAGTTTCAAGGTAATAAGTTTTATATTCACACTGTAACGAAAATTAAAAAGTTGGGTTAGACTTACTCAAGATATGGTTTAACTTCAACACAATTGATCAAGACATGAACGTGTGCGGATTGCATTTCTTGTTGGGTCAACCAATGCTCACCCTTCTTTCCAGAGGGACGACCTGGAAGCCCAAAGACTGATAAGGTGTACTAACTTCTTTCGATAACATTTACAGGATTCCTTATGATTCTTGGAGTTAACATCAAGTGCTTGAAATAGTGACTGCAAAAATGTGAAGTTTCTCGATGCAAGTAATGTGCACATATTGATCCTTCAACTCTAGCTTTATTTTTCACTGATCGCTTTGAATCACCCATGAACCTTTCAAACGGATACATCCACCTATATTGAACAGGTCCTCCTAGATAAGCTTCATATGCAAGATGCACATGTAGATGTTCCATGGAGTCAAAAAAACCAGGTGGAAATACTTGTTCCAACTTACAGAGAATGACTGGAATATTTTGGTCCAACTTAATGATGCCATCCACTCTTAAAGCTGATGCACAAATATCTCTAAAAAAATGACTAATTTCAGTAAGTGTATTAAGCACATGTTTGGGTAGAGAACTGAACGCAATTGGTAGCAATTGTTCCATAAAAACATGGCAATCATGACTTTTCATACCATGCAACTTCCCAGTGTTAACGTCGGCACACCTTGCTAAATTTGAAGAATACCCGTCGGGCATTCTCAAACCTTTTAACCATCCACAAACCGCTTTAGCTTCTTGGGGGGTCAGACTGAAACAAGCCTTAGGTTTAAATAATTTTCCATTTGGTTGAGGCTTTAATTCCAACTCTTTCCGATTACACCAAATTTCCATGTCTTGTCTAGCCTTCACATTATCTTTTGTTCTATCTTTAACATCCATCACTGTGTTAAATACATTATCAAAAAAATTCTTCTCAATATGCATAACATCAAGATTATGGCACAACAAATTATCTTTCCAATACGGGAGGTCCCAAAATATACTTCTTTTTGTCCAATTGTGTGTGACCCCATATCCTTCAATTCTACAGGCTTTGCCAGTTTCTGTAAACTTTGGAAGTTCGCAAACTTGGTTCCATATAGCAACTGGTGACAATCGAGGCGGAGGCAGATCTGTTACCCGTTCATCTTTTTTGAAATTTTTCTTGTTTTTTCTAAAGGGATGATTTGATGGTAAGAATATGCGGTGACAGTCAAACCACGAGCTTTTCCCCCCTTTATCCAATGTAAACGCCTTGGTGCTTTCCATGCAATGTGGACAACCCATTCTGCCATGCGTACCCCAACCAGACAACATGCCATATGCTGGAAAGTCGTTAATGGTCCACATCAAGGCAACTCGCATTAAAAAGTTTTGTTTACGGGATATATCATAAGTCCATTCTCCATTAATCCACAACCTCTTCAAATCATCAATTAAAGGTTGTAAGTACACATCAATTCCGGCTTTTGGACTCGACGGCCCTGGAATGACACACGTCAAAAACATGTATGGTTTTGTCATGCACATCTCAGGAGGGAGATTGTAAGGGGTTACAATGACTGGCCAACAAGAATACGCACTTCCAGACGCTTGGACATATGGAGCAAAACCATCAGAGCATAATCCAAGCCTAACATTCCTAGGTTCCGCGGCAAAATCGGGATGTACCTCATCAAAGTGCTTCCATGCATGGCCGTCGGATGGGTGTCGCATAGTGCATGGGCTTGTTTTGTTTGTATGATGCCATGTCATTTGACTTGCACTGTGCATTGAAGAAAACATTCTTTTTAACCTTGGTATTATCGGAAAATAAAACATGGACTTTACTGCTACACGTTTTTGCTTATTATTAATGGCTCTACTGCGAACTTTATATCTTGGACTCTGACAAAACTTACATTCCTCCAACGATCCATCTTGAGTACCAAACTCATTGTCATAAAACAACATGCAACCATTAATGCAACAATCAATCTTTCTTACTCTTAAACCTAACTTTGACACCAACTTCTTTGCATCATAGAAACTCGCAGGCAAGTTGTCTTTCATTGCAGTTGAGTCCAACATCATTTTTGCAAAGTGCTCCAAACACTGATCAGGAACATTCCAATTTGACTTGGCGGCCAATAATCTCACACACATTGATAGCTTTGAGTCTGACGACCCCTCAAACAACGGAGTATTCATCTCATTCAACAACTGATAAAATCTCTGCGCTTCCTCATTCGGCAACTCTTCCCCGTCAAAATCTTCTGGTTGATCATAGGTCACGTTACTCGGCAGTGTTTCACCATTATACGTCCAAACCCAATAATTTTCAATGAAGCCTCTTCTATGCAAATGACGTGTTATTTCCTCTGGGTCACTAATTATATATCTACATCCATATTTAAGACAAGGACACCTAACTCCTCCTTCGCTTCGACAACATTCCTGAGCAAACGTCCACGTGATAAAATCATTAACTCCTTCTATAAAATTGGGTTTAAGTGCGCGCCTCCCTGGATATAGTCTATCGTACATCCAACTACGATAATACCGATAATATTCCATTTACTGCAAATTTATATAATCAATACCTTTTTAATTAGAAATATTAATTTAATCAACTAAACATAATTATATATAAATGTATATATTGTTCTTATTCTTACTACTAAATATATATAATATGTTTACATTTTTGTTTTTTAAATATATAAATATAAAAAATAAATATATATAATATGTTTACATTTTTGTTTTTTTATATATATAAATATATAAAATAATTTTGTATTATAAAATAACATTCATATATAATTCCTTTTTTTTCATATATATATATATATATATATATATATATATATATATATATATATATATATATATATATATATATATATATATATATATATATATATATATATATATATAAATATATAATTGTGTTTTTATATAAAATAACATTTATATATTATATATTATTCTTATTTTATAACATACCTAAAAATTTATAACATTTATCTATTATATATAATTTATAGTTAAAATAGAATTTAAATATATATAATTATATATAAATATAAAAAAAAAAAAAAAAAAAATATATATATATATATATATATATATATATATATATATAATATGTTTACATTTTTCTTTTTTATATAAATAAATATATAAAATAATTTTTTATTTAAAATAACATTTATATATTATATATTATTCTTATTTTATAACATATATAAAACAGAATTTAAATATATTATTCTTATTTAAATAACATTTATATATTATATATTATTCTTATTATATAATTCTGTTTTTATATAAAATAAAATTTATATATTATATATTATTCTAATTTTATAACATATATCAAAATTTATAACATTTATATATTATATATTATTCTTATTTTATAACATACCTAAAAATTTATAACATTTATCTATTATATATAATTTATAGTTAAAATAGAATTTAAATATATATAATTATATATAAATATAAAAAATAAAAATATATATATATATAATATGTTTACATTTTTCTTTTTTATATAAATAAATATATAAAATAATTTTTTATTTAAAATAACATTTATATATTATATATTATTCTTATTTTATAACATATATAAAACAGAATTTAAATATATTATTCTTATTTAAATAACATTTATATATTATATATTATTCTTATTATATAATTCTGTTTTTATATAAAATAAAATTTATATATTATATATTATTCTAATTTTATAACATATATCAAAATTTATAACATTTATCTATTATATATAATTTATATAGTTAAAATAGAATTTAAATATATATAATTATATATAAATATAAAAAATAAATATATATAATATGTTTACATTTTTCTTTTTTATATAAATAAATATAAATATTGATTATTTAGATATTAATTATTTAAATTAGATATTGATTATTTATTTAAAATCTTAATTATTCATTTGAGTCTTATAAAAAAATTTGTTAATAATAGGATGTGAATGAGTTAGTGTTGTATTGGACTAAGCATGCCAAAATTAAAGTATTGTCTTATCAATTGGTATAAACCTGAACCCATATTAATATGCAGAATTAATATATATAAAAGTGATATTTTCATATAATTGGAACTATAGCATCGTACTATTCACTTGAGTTAAGAAAAAAAGTGTTACTTCTTAGGACTTGTTACTGTAGCGACTAAGACAAGGCAATGAAAAATGATATTAAAGTATAGAGAGTTTATAATTAAAATATGGCAATGTTAATTTATAGTGCCATATAATTAGTGTTTTAAAAGCTATCTGGTGTCTTGGAAGCATGATAGAAACTGTATCACTTAATTTGATACATATTGCCATGATAGGAAATTAAGTGAAACGTAGCCTTTATACAGTAGTAAGCCATAATAAATATATATAATATGTTTACATTTTTCTTTTTTATATAAATAAATATATAAAATAATTTTTTATTTAAAATAACATTTATATATTATATATTATTCTTATTTTATAACATATATAAAACAGAATTTAAATATATTATTCTTATTTAAATAACATTTATATATTATATATTATTCTTATTATATAATTCTGTTTTTCTATAAAATAACATTTATATATTATATATTATTCTTATTTAAAATAATTTTTATAAAACAGAATTTAAAAATATTAAAACACAAAATATATATATATATATATATATATATATATATATATATATATATAATATTTACATTTTCGTTTTTTATATATATAAATATATAAAATAATTTTGTTTTATAAATTCACATATATATATATAATTCTGTTTATATATATATATATATATATATATATATATATATATATATATATATATATATATATATATATATAATTCTGTTTTTATTTAAATAACATTTATATATAAAACAAATAATAATCATTTTCATAAATTATACATAACCATTTTCAGAAATTATTCATAACCATTTTCATAAATAATAACACTATCAAAAATTATACATAACCATTTTCATACCATATTCAAAAATTATAAAACAAATAATAAAACAAATCTAAAAAATAAATTGCTAAGAAATACCTCTTGAAGCTTTCAATCCACTCTTTTTTCTCTCTTAATCTTCAATCTTCAATCTTCAATCTTCTTCTATAACATCACACAAAACAATATTAATAATACCCAAAACAAATATAATAAAACGAATTAAAATTTTAAAATTAGTAACATAAAATTAAATGATAGACATACCTATAAAATTTTGGAATGGATAAGAGAAAAATTTTTACTCTTACTTTGAAGAAGAAGAGAGGAAGAAGATGAGAAGGAATATGGGTTTACTGGCCTGGAAGAGAGGAAAAACGAAAATGAAAATGAAAGAGGAAGGGTTACGGAGAAGAGTGAAAGGCGTTGGTTATATAGACCAATTAGCGACGTGAATATCACGCCGCAACTTTGCACGTGATATTCACGCCGCAAAACACCAACGGTAATAATTTTGGCCCCACTCCCTGCAAAAGGCTGTTCCTTTCAAGAATGAAAATTTTGATTTTCCCACTCAAAATTTTTTGCGTCGTACATTCCACGCCGCAAATTTATTTTTTCAAATTTTGAACATTAAAACTTTCTGCACGCACAGGCTTCAAGGATAAAATAATTAATTAATTGGTTGCGGCGTGTTTTCTACGTCGCAAATATTTTTTTCAAATTTTAAAGTCTGATCACATCTGACCACCCATGTGTTAATCTAACTTTATTTATTTTATTATTAAATAAGGTAGCGCGTGATTTCCACGTCACAACAAGCTTTTATTTGCCACGTTAGAATCACGTCACAAAATCCCGTGGCTATCTCCAACATTTCTTGTAGTGGTAGTCTGAATTAGAAATTACCCAAACTTTAAATATTTATAGTGAAATTTGTTTTAAATTGCACATAAATAATTGAGTATAAATAATATTCTCTTTAGTTATATTTATAAGAGAATTTTTTTTTTAAATTTCTTCAATAATTAATATATTTGATTTAATAATACATCAAATATATTAATTATTTAATAGATTTAAAAAAGTAAATTGTCTTCATATATCTGTAGAGCTGTCAAAATAGATTATTCGACCCAAAATAGGCTCCAATTTTGATACCCAGTCTCAGTCCTGTCTGGGGTGCGAGCTACTCGGCTCTAAATGGGCCTGATCCAAAACAAGCCCATTTAAAAAAATTGAAAAATTTTCTTTATTTTATAAGTAACGACATGTAACATATTATCCTTATTTTGTAAGTAATCTATAACAATTTGTATTAAACATAAAAACTTATTTAACATAACACAAATTTAAATAACTTGTTCCAGGATGTTTAAATGTTCATATTCAACTTGTAACCTAACCCAATAACCTGTAACTTTCAACAAATTACACATAAAGTACATGTTCAAAGGTACATGATAACACAAAATATCAACATGTAACTTTAAACACTATATCCAACATAGTTTTAAGTTACATGATAACATAAAATAAGATACATCATAACACAATATCCAACCAGTAACTTCCATAAAATAACAAGTTTTAAGTTACCAAACTTAACACAAAATCAAATATTCCTAATTTGACTCGCAACGTCACTTGAGTTTTCTTCAACGATATTCACATGTTCAAATGTGTTTGATGTCTGTCCACTTAAACCATATTGATTAGTATTTTTGTCATTATCAAATTCCACAAAACAAGAAAAGTAGGCGTTAAAAAAATATACATTATTTATAACATGAGTGAATAACATACAAAATTATGAATCTATGATACACTTGAAAAAAGTTAACAAGTTTACCTTCAAAATATAATAACCAACTTCGTGTGCACATGAGAGCTTGAACTGATTCCTCTTTCATTGAACTCTATACTTGTTTGAAACTCGAGAGTCAATGTTAAAAGCAGATTCAGATACCACTGTGGTTATTGGAATGCTCAATATATCACAAAACATTCTTGCAAGATTGGGACATCTACGACTTTTTTACTTCCAATAAGCCAAGATATCAAAACCAACCGGTGGAGGCAATCTTTGCTCATCTAAATAAGAATCAAGTTTAGAATTTCCAGTATTGTTACTTGCTTGACTTTCATGCTCTTCAAATTTCTAGAAAGTATACATACAAACAACGATAAAAATTTAGGCAAAAATATACCCTGGGTCGTTTAAGTTTTTTTTTTAACAAGGTAGTCCTTTATATATTTTTTCCGCTACAAACATGTCTCATTTGTTTTTAAATTGTAACAAATAGGTTCTTCAATTTTTGTCTGTTGTACAAATTTCGACCTTACTGTAAAAAAAACTGGTATAGAATTGCAACAAGTGTTACATGAAGGTACCAAAAGTCATGTCTTACGACACTAACATCAAAATTAACAATGATCACCACTTCTGAACCAAAATACACATCAACACTACAAAAATCAAAACTAACAACATTATGACATAGACTAGCATCTTCAATATCTTTAATAGGTTCTTCACCATCTTCTTAAATGACACATCAGCGCCGTTAATGTCACATAAGCTTTTTTGGAATGGAATTTGTGAAAAGGTCAACGGTGAACACATTAGTTAACATAAATGACCAACTTGTAGCCAAAAAAACATAAAGGATTGGTTTGTTACAATAAAATAACTTAAAAAGGACACAGGGTATATTTTTTCCAAAAATTTAAAATTTAAAAGTAAATCAATCAAAAGAAATAACAATAAATTGCATTTGTAAGAGAAAAAAAAGAATAGTTTGCACTTACTTCACAAATATATAATGAGGATGCCAAAGATTCATACCCTCCTCCAAAAATAGGTAGCACTTGTAAAAAATTAAGATTAGAAGAAATCCCATGTTAGACATATTTCGCATAAAGCTCATACAACCCACCCTTAATCTTTTTGCACTTGTCTTCACTTGTTGTATTTTGCACTTGTCTTCACTTGTTGTATTGTCAATTTGTTTATAGGCAAAATTCAAAAAGTTGAATTTTTTTGTTGGATCAAGAATATCACCAAAGGCCAAGATAACAGCATACTCACTCTAATATTTGTCAAAATTTTCCCTCATTTTTTAGCCATGTCTTGAATAAATGAATCTTCACTTATCAAATAAGAATTCAAAAGACACTCAATCTTCCATATTTCCCCAAAGTACATATTAGAAGTAGGATAAGAAGATTCAGAGATCAAGTTTGTAATGTTGTAGAATGGTTTTAAGAGTTCACATATTATGTCGGATCTTGCCCACGCTTCACTTGAAGGACAACACTTATAATTGTTGGGAAACAAGTGTGAGTTGTGTGGAGAAACAAGTGTGAGTTCTAAGTCCCACATTGTGAAGGTGTGAGAAAAACACAAGAAATGGGGGGTTTGAATTGGGTTTTCAAAATGAAAGCATTTTGTGAAACCAAAAAAAAAACACAAATAGACTAAAAATAGAGAAAGACACACGATATATCCTGGTTCACTTGAAAACTATCAAGTTAATCCAGTCCACCCGCCAAGGTGATTTCGCCTTATACACAAGGACTTAATCCACTATAACTGAACTGATTACAACTGCACTAGCAACTGCTGGTGACTAACATACACAGACTAACTATATCTTCTTAAGGATTCTGACCCAACTGGTCTCTTAAGGAATTCAAACAACTATCTGATAAAATAAAATGTTTACAATGAAATGCTTCTTACACAAGCTGATATAAACACAATTT
This sequence comes from Lathyrus tuberosus, assembly GCA_022829125.1. NCBI lineage: Eukaryota > Viridiplantae > Streptophyta > Magnoliopsida > Fabales > Fabaceae > Lathyrus > Lathyrus tuberosus. The sequence continues at coordinate 4,244,677 of JALAZF010000111.1, read as the reverse complement.
CTAGCTCAAACTAACTTAGAGAAAATCTATACAGTAAGAACAATCTTCTTCTTTGTATTGTGGTGCTTTATTGTTCACTCATGGATTTCTCTATTTCTGAGTTCTTTCTCGTATGAATCAGTGTTTTGTATGTATTTTTTTCATACTAGGTGTATCACACGATTCTTAGAGTGATCAATCTTTATATAGCAAAAAAAAAAGATTCGTTGAATGGCAGATCAGGAATATCAGCAAAATTACTGGCGACTTGAAATAATGTTGTTATGCTAGGATGAAAATCGTACACTGAAATTGTCCTTTGTACCACCAAATCAGGGTAGTGGAATGGTAGTGGAAAAGAACGTGTTTGATCTGTACTTGTCATACCCCAAATTTGTCCTACCTGTGCATAATTTCTATCTGTACATCCACCCACTAATCATTATTCAGCAAAATAAATAAAAAATATATGTTGTTCTTGTTTTCCCAAGTCAGTTGGTGTGAATCAATTTGTCAAGCTATGATAAGTTCTCAGTTATTTCATTATCCCTCCATAAACCATTTTCTAAACCATTTTCTACAAAAAAAATCCATTAAGCATTTTTTTATAATTCATTTTTTTAATAACTATCTTTAATCCACAATTATCCACTTTCGAAAACAAATACCCATTTCCATCCAATTTACATCTTTTTCGTAATAATCTTTTTTCTTTTTTGTCCATTATCCACCTTGCAATTTAATTCATTTTTCTAAACCCATTTTAAATATCCAAGACCTTTTTTTATCACTTTTTCTCTACGAAATATTACCAAGCCCAAATCCTTTTTTTTTCTAAGCCCAAAGAGGAGGAGTTGACCCAAAATGAAGAAATGAAGTTTGACCTAGCTATATATAAAGTGGCGCAGATTTTCATGAGGGAAGGGGGATCGGCCGCCACTGGTCCACATTTCTTTCTTCACAAAAAATACAAAGAAAAAAAAAACCCTCATGATCACAATCATAAAACTGTGATTCCTACCATCATCTCTTCACCTTGCAACACTATAACCTCACTCACCTTCAACTTCAATCGCCCTGCCTTCATATCACAAATACCTTGATTCTATTCAACCATCCTTCAACAAACCACTACCATAACTCTGTTTTCAACCGCAACAACATAATCACACACCGCCGCACTTTAGCCACTGGAAACCAACAACGACACAATAGAAACAACCGACAAAAATTCAAAAAGGAGAGAAACAGAACAAAAACAATGAGGAGAGGAGAAAAATTTGAGAAAAAATATTCTTGAAACTCTCTCGCCAAAACAGAAACCAATCTCTCAATCATACCTGCACCATCTTCCCCGATCTGTTCCGCATCTAAACCACCGTCAACGTCGCTTCAGTGTACCATAAAATTCCCTCTGTTCTTAACCAAAACCAACAGCTGCCTTAACATCTCACATAACAACAACCTCTGATCCACAACGATTCACCCTTCTCAACTCACAACATGATAACAACACATCCGAGCCACAACTCCTCACCGCAACTTTCCCATCAACCACCAACAACCCATCACCAATCCCTTTTCAATCTTCAACAACAACCACAAAACACTCCAAATCAATAACCGAGCCACCCAAATCCAACCCAGAAACTTTCCCAAAACCACTTGTAAATAAAAAAACCCAAACTATTGTTCCAAACCCAGAACAGAGCGAGAGACGAGAAAAGATGAAACAAAGAGAAGCTGAGGAACCGAGATTGAGATAGAGAGAAGTGGTTGTTCGAAGGTCGGGATGACTTAATGTTGCACTGATCTATTTTGCTTTTCTTTTTCGTTCATGGAGAAAGAGTCCAATCTTGTTGCACCGATTTTCCTTTTCTATGGCTTATGTTCCTCTTTTATAATTTGTTTTCTGTTGGTTGCTTTGACTTAACTTTATATTTCAGTTTTTTTTTTATTTTAAAAATCGAAACTGTGCGCTAGCTTTTGGATATATGAGTTTTGGTTTCAGTTTTGTTGTCGGGCTCTCATAAAGCCCATGCGTCTTTACACACTCAATTTCTTCATTGCCATATCCATTCCATGTTTTGGAGAGTGGGCTTTTAAGCCTATGTTAATTTTCTTAAACTCACATCCTGATTTCAAACGCCACCCTTCTTTGCTATTTCTTTATTTTCCTTGTTCCTTTTTCTAATTTCTTTTTTAAGACTTTTCTTATTCCTAAAAATATTTCTAACATTTGTTTTTTTAGATTTGGTTGATGTTCTCGTCACTAGTCTTTAATTTCCACAACTTTTGCCTTTTCAATTTCATTTTCTATTTTATGGGCCAATGATATAAAAAACATCATGATTTGTTGATTTTCTCAAAATCAATTCAAAAATCTTGATTAATATGAGGCCTACCTTTTTTTATTTTTTATCGGTCAATGAAAGTCAAAAAAATCATAGCTTATCGATCTAAGATTAAAGATCTTGATTAAGACGAGACCGATTTTATTTTCACTTTTATTTTTATTCATGTTTGGGTCAATGAAAACCAAATATCAATGATTTATCGATTTTCGATTTAAAATCTTGATAAAGGTGAAACCTTTATTCTTTTTTCTTACCTCTTTTCGATTTTATTTCATTTCTACTATTTTTTAATTTTTATTATTCATTTTGGGTCAATGAAAACCAAATACAAAAGATTATCGATTTTTCGATTTAAAATCTTAGTAAAGGTGAGACCTTTCTTAGTTTTTTTTCCGATTTAATTTTTATCTCCATTTAATTTTCGTATATTTTTTTATTTGGTCAATGAAAGTCAAATATTAAAGATTATCGATTTCTCGATTAAATCTTGATTAAGACGAGACCGATTTTATTTCTATTTCGATTATATTTTTCATTATCTTATGACTTTTCTTTTATTTGGTCAATGAAAGTCAAATATTAAAGATTATCGATTTCTCGATTAAATCTTGATTAAGACGAGACCGATTTTATTTCTATTTCAATTTATATTCTTTTATTTTCACTTTTGGTCAATGAAAGTAAAAAATCGTTGATTATCGATTTCTCGATTAAATTCCGACTAAGACGAGACCAATTTTATTTTATGTCAATATTATACCTTGTTCATATTATCTCGATTATATTATTCGTACTCTTATCACATTGTTCATATCCATATTTATTCATTTAACCATTTCATTTTTTCATACACTTAATCAAAACACACTAAAATTATCGATCGAATGAAAAAGGTATCGTTGGGATCTAGCATCCCAATAATGCCCCGATTAATTGGTTGCGAGGCCGACGTCTCGTTTATCGAATAATCGTCATTCTCCCTAAAACATTTAACAAACCAAATCATTTTCAAACCAATTCTCGACTCGTCGTCGAGCCACTCTTCAAAACATTCTCGTAAGTCGAGTGCCTTTTGCCTCGTCGTCAAATGCACACTTGAACATTTCGTAGGTTTTGATACTAGGAGCACCCCTAGGGACTAGTATCGATCCTTGCCTCTTTTTGCAACCAATCCGATTCGATCTTTTTCAAACGCTTTCTTAATCAACCTACGAAAGGAGGAGATTCTTGGGATCTAGCATTCCTTGGATCTTCGAATGAATGGCTCTTAAGGCACGCCCTTAGGTTGTTATTCATTCACCCTTTCGTCTTAAAACACTTAACCATTATCAAACATTTTCCCAATCAACTCACGAAAGAACTGAATTCTTGGAATCTAGCATTCCTTGGATTCTTGAGTGACTGCTCTCGAGGCACGCCCCTTGGGTTGTATGTCATTCAATCTTTCGTCTCCTAAAATTCAAACCCTAACCCCTCTTTTCGTGGGCGTACCACGAACTACGACTGCTCTGATTCTTTATTCTCGTCCGAGTAAAGATACGTAGGCACAAGATTGCGATGATCTTGGCGAGCTACCTTCCCTCCATCTTCCGTCTTCCCTCTATCCCTTCCCGTAGTCGAACTATGATTGCTCTGATTCCTCATTCTCGTCCTAATGAGCATAAGTAGGCCCGAGGTCGCGATGATCTTGCCGAGCACCCTATCCTAAAACCACCCCATTCCCCTTAGTAATCAAAACCTTTTACTTTACCTTTTCGCATATATGGTTGAGAAGAAAACAAACAAGATTAGATAACGTTCATCACAATTCGAACTAAGAGGTTCCCGTTGAGTACAACGGACGTGAGGGGGTGCGCGTACCTTCCCCTCACGTAACCGACTCCCGAACCCAGAATGTGGTTGCGACGACCATGTTCTTATCTCGTTAAAGGTTTTCTCGATATTTTCCTTTCCCTCTTTTGGGATAAATAAAGTTCGGTGGCGACTCTGTCGAACCATTTTCCGCGCCTTTCGCGCGAGGGTCGTGTCTTCGATTTAAGCGATTTTTTCGAGGTGCGACAGCTGGTGACTCTGCTGGGGATAAATTGCTCCATGCAAGAGAGAGTCAAGCCTAACTTAGTGTGATTTGTGAGGAGCATTATCTTTGTTTGCTTGTTTTCTTCTCGTTTACGTATTTGTTCTCTTATTGCTTTCCCTTATGTACTTATTATCCTGTTTGGCTGTTGGATCATGGGTCGATATCAAGAGTAAAGCTCTACACCCGAGCTTTGGTAAAAGCAGAGAGAACACATAGTTTAGAATTAGATGTCGAGTAGTGTTAGTCCCCAAGGACTCGCTCCTTGCGTGCCTAGCATGAAAGCTCCCCTAGAGTAGACCTTTTCGTAGATCTTGTTGTAACGCAGCTAGCCTGTTGCACGACTTGATTCATGAAGGGTCCGCGACTCTATGAACCACTCTTAGAACCAAGTTCTATATTGGTGGTCGTGTAGTGTTAGTCTCCAAGGACTCGCTCCTTGTGCGCCTAGCATGAAGACCCCACTCAGGAGAGAACTTGTCGTCATTATCGTCGTAATGCAGCTAGCCTGTTGCGTGACATTGATGCAATTTGTGTCCGTAATCCTGGGAACCTTATCCATCAACATAGAAACCATCCCGTGAGTGGGTTTGTGGGTAAAGAACCTAGAACTTTCCTCATAGAGCCAACCTATAGGGTTTCTTTGATCAGAGACTTTGGTCATCCACCCGTGAACGGCCAGCCTCAGAGATGTTTGAACCTGTGATCTGCGATCCTGGATCTTGCATCTTATCTCATGTCATTGCATTGCATTGCATCTGTTACGCATCTTGCATTACATTTTCAACCTCAGAATCTCACCTCAACTTCCTTCCTTCTCCAGTAAATCAAGTTGATTCCTCGACACCAGTACGCAACTCGAGCCAACACAAGAAGAACGATGGAGCAGATTCAGCAAGAGCAAGCTGCCTTCAGAGAGGAGTTGGACTCTATGAAGGGAAAGATTGATCAGATTCTTGAAGCCATCATGATGGCCAGAAGAGAAGAAGAACTGCGTGAAGCCACTGCTGCCAACAACACTGCGCCTGTGCAAGGGTCACCCTTAAGGCTCTCAGTTCCTGTTCCCAACCCTATCAATTATGGGATACCAATGAACTTCACTCTTGCCACTGAAGGAGCCACTACTCAACCACTTCCAACATCTGGAGTTGCTGTTGGAGTTATTCCGCAAACTCAACCTGTTGTCACTCAGATTCCTATTCCTCATGCTGAAGAAAATCTGGTAGATCAGTATGATGAGGTACAGAACTACCATGCTGCTATCCTAATTGTCAATCCTACTGCTGCTCAGGATTCTGAAGCTATCAAGATGTGTCGTGATCTAGCTGAGAAACTCCGAGTCATGGAGGGACGCAACTCAACTTCTTTGAATGCTCTGGATATGTGCTTGGTGCCAGATGTTGTCATTCCTCCCAAATTTAAGGTGCAAGAATTCCCAAAGTACAAAGGTCTCAGTTGTCCTCACATCCATCTGAAGACGTACTGCCGCAAGATGGCTGCCTATGCCAAAGACAAAAAGTTGATGATCCATTGCTTCCAAGACAACTTGTCTGGGGCATCTCTTGAGTGGTATATGCAGCTGGAGCGTAGCAATGTGCGCACTTGGGATGATCTAGCTGATGCATTTGTCAGGCAATACAAGTACAACACTGACCTTGCTCCGAATCGTACTCAACTTTAGAGTATGGCTCAAAAGGACAACGAATCCTTTAAGGAGTACGCGCAACGCTGGAGAGAGCTAGCTGCAAGAGTGCATCCACCTCTTATTGATCGTGAACTAATTGACATCTTCATGGGTACTTTGCAAGGCCAATACTATGAGAAGTTGATTGGTAATGTTTCAGCAGGATTCTCTGATTTGGTAATTGTCGGTGAGAGGATTAAAGAGGGTCTGAAGAGCGAAAAGATCCAAGGAGGTTCTAGCAGCCAGTCTCAAGCCAAGAAACCTTTCAATAATGGATACAAGAAAAAAGAGGGCGAAACAAATGATGTCTCTGCTCAAAGAGGGCAAGCTCAACAAGCTCCCCCTCCAATGCCTTATCAAATGCCATACTTCCAGTATCCGTATGTTGCTGCTACGCAATATGCTCCGATTCCTTATCAGCCAACTGTTCAAGCCGTTCAAGCCCTAATGCCTCAGCAATAGGTTCCTCAGCAACAATCCTACAATCAACAAGGGTATCAGTATCCTCCTCAACATCAACAGCAGAGAGCTGCTCAACAACGTCAGCTTAATCACCAGAGGACAAGGAGGTCAGATAGAGACTTTGATCGCTTACCTACGTCATATGCTCAGATCTTTGCTCAATTGATGGAGAAGAGGGCCATTACTCCGAGGGACCTAGCTCCTCCAACTGTCATTCCCCCAGATTATGATGCTAATGCTCATTGCGAGTTTCTTAAGGGTGCTCCAGGGAATACGATTGAGGATTGCAGAGCTTTCAAACACAAGGTTCAGGACATGATCGAATCAAAGTTTCTCACGTTCAATGGGAAGGCTCCAAATGTCATCAAAAACCCTATGCCGCCGCCAAACTAGTGCCAGCATCAAGTCAAGTCAAGTCAAATTAAGTCAAGTTCATCTCCACGAAGAAGGCAGTCATGTTTCCATCCCATCATTTGCCTTCTTGCTATTTTACTTTTGTTTGTTTAAGTACTGTATGCTTTGAACATTGCCGTTTGTATTTGGTTTTCTTATTGTAATGACTATGCATGTTTTGAATCAGTTATGTCGTATTCACTAATTTCTTCCATTTACTGCAAAACACTGACACATTTATCCACTTCACTCTCTATATCAAACTGTTGTTAGCAATGATTTGAGGGAGGATGATGACAATGAAATACCCATAATTGCAAGCTGTATGCTTTCAGATAAAATCCCGCTAATGATGTACAGGCATTATTTCAACCCCCCAAACTCTGGAGAGACAAGGAGTTAATCCCTAGTAAACCACTTCGAGCCTAGAAGTAGTAGTTTCCTTCGGATATTCAAATCCTTACACTCAACCTAGGGCAGGGTAGTGTTCAGTTAAAATCACAAAGCAAAATTCAAAAGACATGACGATTGTTCATCAATAACCATGACTTGGCAGTCACAATCCTCCAACAATAAAATCAAAACCAAAAAAAGTCAGAAGCCTGCTAAGTCAAGCACCTCAAATGAGACTTAGGTAAAAATCAAGGTTACCCTGATGGACTCGAAAAGAAAAATCAGTCCATGCAAGTGATATAGATCAAAAACAAAATCAAAAGAGGTCCTCGAACCCTCAACAAAAATAAAGTCCAGTGGCCACCATGTCAAAAACCAAAGGGTCACTGACATCCATCAAAAACAGAATAAGGTGACTGCCATTTCGAGCAAACCTTGAATCATCACGCTTACACCGTCAACCCTTTTGGAATACAAACATGTGCAAAATTAACTGAACGTAGGACTGGAAGTTCATCACGAAGAAGAGGTGGGTACGAACCAAGTTTTGAGCCTTATATCCTTTTGTTTCATAACCGCGAACCAGACCATGTTACAACCCTCGAAAGACTTAATTGAGGCGAGGTTTATTCTGAAAGCATATTATTGCAAGGTTACGTAAACTGACTCCCCATATTTGCTAATCTTCAGCATTGGTGTCATTCTCCTTGCTATATCTTTCACACCAACAAAATCTGCACAACGACTGGACTAACGGTCCATTCGTCTCACAATATCACGACACTCGAATAGACGACTCTTTTTCAAAACTTGCATGAGCATCGTATTAAGATTATCATTTGTAAATGTGCAATTTTAACTGCAAATCAGTGCTTGACATCAAAGCAATTCCAACAAGGGGCAATCAAAGAGGAAATCGAACTTTCATTGGTGCCGACCCGAATTAAGACTCTCTCAAACCCTCAATCTGGGGCAAATCACTCAACAGCTCGATCAGGGGCAAGCATTCTTAAAGCACATCAAAGCTCAACTTCCAAAGATCAGACATCGTCAGAACTGGTTAATCAGGGGCTGACCATTACCATGTTCAGACTGGGGCAAGATCCATTGCAGCAGGCAGATCCCTTTGTATCTTCAAGTTGGTCAAGCAGGCTACCCTGATCATCAAGCACGAGTTGTGAAGTCATATTCTTCTGCTTCAATCATAGCGTTTCAACAAACTGAGTGTCGAGGAAATCAAATCCCTCCCACCGCTCGAAAGTCCAATCCGCATTGGCAACTACCAAAAGTCCACTATGCTGGCACCCTTCCGAACATATCCAATCACCCATCTGCAATTATATGCATCGCATTCAACATCATAGACATCATATGCATCATATGCATATCAAAAGACCAATCATACTCCCCCAACACCTGCATCTCCACGCGTCAGCATTTGCATTGCACGTCATTACAAAATCAAGCATTTATACATGCGTAAGATCCAGGATCAATCTCAAGACTGCAAGGCGATCTTCAGCCCAGCCAGGGACATCTTCTTCAAATTCGTGAGTGTTCCTCACGGAGTTGTTCAACCTTTTTGTTGACCAAGCTCAAGACAAGATTTCAAAGCAATCTTCAGTCCAGTCAGGGGCATCTCCTTCAAGTCTTTGGGCGTTCCCTAGTGAGTTGGTCCTTTCAACCTTTTATTGACAAGGATGGTATTCCTCAGTGACTTCTTTGCTTCAACCTTTTGTTGATGTCTCCAAATAAGCTTCACTCATCATATCCCCTGCAAACTTGACCTTTTGTCAATTGCCCTACTATCATCCTTTTGGTGATAGCCAAACCCTGTCAAGTCAACCTAACCTGCATCCTTCTGGTGTTGGCCCTCACAAGTGGGAAGTTCCTATCATCCTTTTGGTGGTAGTAGCTTGTATTGATCAGTCATCTTTTTGGTGTCGCTGATCCGTGAACCTTTGGTCTGTGTGTCTTCCTTTTGGTGAGTGACAGCCTTTGTTATTGTTTTGCTTGCTACTATCCTTTTGGTAGTAATAAGTTGTGTCCACTATCATCCTTTTGGTGATAGGTCTATGTATCATCCTTTTGGTGAATGACAGTCTCAGATATCCAGTGTGTTCCCTATTATCCTTTTGGTAATAGCAGGCTTTGACCTCATTTTCATCCTTTTGGTGGAAGGGTCTGTGTGTGTGTTTGCCCTATTATCCTTTTGGTAATAGTAGGCTTTGACCTCATTTTCATCCTTTTGGTGGAAGGGTCTGTGTGTGTGTTTGCCCTATTATCCTTTTAGTAATAGCAGGCTTTGACCTCATTTTCATCCTTTTGGTGGAAGGGTCTATGTGTGTGCGCCCTATTATCCTTTTGGTAATAGCAGGCTTTGACCTCATTTTCATCCTTTTGGTGGAAGGGTCTGTGTGTGTGTTTGCCCTATTATCCTTTTGGTAATAGCAGGCTTTGACCTCATTTTCATCCTTTTGGTGGAAGGGTTTGTGTGTGTGTGTGTGCCCTATTATCCTTTTAGTAATAATAGGCTTTGACCTCATTTTCATCCTTTAGTGGAAGGGTCTGTGTGTGTGTGCCCTATTATCCTTTTGGTAATAGCAGACTTTGACCTCATTTTCATCCTTTTGGTGGAAGGGTCTGTGTGCGTGTGTGCCCTATTATCTTTTTGGTAATAGCAGGCTTTGACCTCATTTTCATCCTTTTGGTGGAAGGGTCTGTGTGTGTGCCCTATTATCCTTTTGGTAATAGCAGGCTTTGACCTCATTTTCATCCTTTTAGTCGAAGGGTCTGTGTGTGTGTGCCCTATTATCCTTTTGGTAATAGCAGACTTTGACTTCATTTTCATCCTTTTGGTGGAAGGGCCTGTGTGCGTGTGTGTCATATTATCCTTTTGGTAATAGCAAGCTTTGACCTCATTTTCATCCTTTTGGTGGAAGGGTCTATGTGCGTGTGTGCCCTATTATCCTTTTGGTAATAGCAGGCTTTGACCTCATTTTCATCCTTTTGGTGAAAAGGTCTATGCGCGTGAGTTTACAATCATCCTTTTGGTGTTAGGTTTGTCATCCTTCTGGTGTCAGATTTCCTGTTATTCACTATTCCACCTCCCAAGCATTTTCTTTCTTTTCGGACAAATTCGTGGTCTTCTTCATATCTAATTGTCTTCTACCTCGAAAGAACGAACGCCGCAGCAGTTCATATTACTCGGTTCAAGCCAATTAGATAGAGCATCTGTCATACCCCAAATTTGTCCTACCTGTGCATAATTTCTATCTGTACATCCACCCACTAATCATTATTCAGCAAAATCAAAAAAATATATGTTGTTCTTATTTTCCCAAGTCAGTTGGTATGAATCAATTTGTATTATCCATCCATAAACCATTTTCTAAACCATTTTCTACAAAAAAAAATCCATTAAGCCTTTTTTTATAATTCATTTTTTTAATAACTATCTTTAATCCACAATTATCCACTTTCGAAAACAAATACCCATTTCCATCCAATTTACATCTTTTTCTTAATAATCTTTTTTCTTTTTTGTCCATTATCCACCTTGCAATTTAATTCATTTTTCTAAACCCATTTTAAATATCCAAGACCTTTTTTATCACTTTTCCTCTACGAAATATTACCAAGCCCACATCCTTTTTTTCTAAGCCCAAAGAGGAGGAGTTGACCCAAAATGAAGAAATGAAGTTTGACCTAGCTATATATAAAGTGGCGCAAATTTTCATGAGGGAGGGGGGATCGGCCGCCACTGGTCCACATTTCTTTCTTCACAAAAAATACAAAGAAAAACACCCCCTCATGATCACAATCATAAAACTGTGATTCCTACCATCATCTCTTCACCTTGCAACACTATAACCTCACTCACCTTCAACTTCAATCGCCCTGCCTTCATATCACAAATACCTTGATTCTATTCAACCATCCTTCAACAAACCACTACCATAACTCTGTTTTCAACCGCAACAACATAATCACACACCGCCGCACTTTAGCCACTGGAAACCAACAACGACACAACAGAAACAACCGACAAAAATTCAAAAAGGAGAGAAACAGAACAAAAACAATGAGGAGAGGAGAAAAATTTGAGAAAAAATATTATTGAAACTCTCTCGCCAAAATAGAAACCAATCTCTCAATCATATCTGCACCATCTTCCCCAATCTGTTCCGCATCTAAACCACCGTCGGCGTCGCTTCAGTGTACCATAAAATTCCCTCTGTTCTTAACCAAAACCAACAGCTGCCTTAACATCTCACATAACAACAACCTCTGATCCACAACAATTCACCCTTCTCAACTCACAACATGATAACAACACATCCGAGCCACAACTCCTCACTGCGACTTTCCCATCAACCACAAACAACCCATCACCAATCCCTTTTCAATCTTCAACAACAACCACAAAACACTCCAAATCAATAACCGAGCCACCCAAATCCAACCCAGAAACGTTCCCAAAACCACTTGTAAATCAAAAAACCCAAACTGTTGTTCCAAACCCATAACAGAGCAAGAGACGAGAAAATATGAAACAAAGAGAAGCTGAGGAACCGAGATCGAGATAGAGAGAAGTGGTTGTTCGAAGGTCGGGATGACTTAATGTTGCACTGATCTATTTTGCTTTTCTTTTTCGTTCATGGAGAAAGAGTCCAATCTTGTTGCACCGATTTTCCTTTTTTATGGCTTATGTTCCTTTTTTATAATTTGTTTTCTGTTGGTTGCTTTGACTTAACTTTATATTTCAGTTTTTTTATTTTATTTTAAAAATCGAAACTGTGCGCTAGCTTTTGGATATATGAGTTTTGGTTTCAGTTTTGTTGTCGGGCTCTCATAATGCCCATGCGTCTTTACACACTCAATTTCTTCATTGCCATATCCGTTCCACGTTTTGGAGAGTGGGCTTTTAAGCCCATGTTAATTTTCTTAAACTCACATCCTGATTTCAAACGCCACCCTCCTTTGCTATTTCTTTATTTTCTTTGTTCCTTTTTCTAATTTCTTTTTTAAGACTTTTCTTATTCCTAAAAATATTTCTAACATTTGTTTTTTTAGATTTGGTTGATGTTCTCGTCACTAGTCTTTAATTTCCACAACTTTTGCCTTTTCGATTTCATTTTCTATTTTATGGGCCAATGATATAAAAAACATCATGATTTGTTGATTTTCTCAAAATCAATTCAAAATCTTGATTAATATGAGGCCTACCTTTTTTATTTTTTATCGGTCAATGAAAGTCAAAAAAATCATAGCTTATCGATTTAAGATTAAAGATCTTGATTAAGACGAGACCGATTTTATTTTCACTTTTATTTTTATTCATGTTTGGGTCAATGAAAACCAAATATCAATGATTTATCGATTTTCGATTTAAAATCTTGATAAAGGTGAGACCTTTGTTCTTTTTTCTTACCTCTTTTCGATTTTATTTCATTTCTACTATTTTTTTCATTTTTATTATTCATTTTGGGTCAATGAAAACCAAATACAAAAGATTATCGATTTTTCGATTTAAAATCTTAGTAAAGGTGAGACCTTTCTTAGTTTTTTTTTTCGATTTAATTTTTATCTCCATTTAATTTTCGTATATTCTTTTATTTGGTCAATGAAAGTCAAATATTAAAGATTATCGATTTCTCGATTAAATCTTGATTAAGACGAGACCGATTTTATTTCTATTTTGATTATATTTTTCATTATCTTATGACTTTTCTTTTATTTGGTCAATGAAAGTCAAATATTAAAGATTATCGATTTCTCGATTAAATCTTGATTAAGACGAGACCGATTTTATTTCTATTTCGATTTATATTCTTTTAGTTTCACTTTTGGTCAATGAAAGTCAAAAATCGTTGATTATCGATTTCTTGATTAAATTCCGACTAAGACGAGACCAATTTTATTTTATGTCAATATTATACCTTGTTCATATTATCTCGATTATATTATTCGTACTCTTATCACATTGTTCATATCCATATTTATTCATTTAACCATTTCATTTTTTCATACACTTAATCAAAACACACTAAAATTATCGAAACGCCTAAGCACTTAATTTTCGATTAAAATACTTAACACACCTATTCAAAACGTTTTCATAATTAAATCACGAAAGAATTGAATTCTTGAGGTCAAGCACTTCTTGGGTTCTTGAGTGACCGCGATTGAGGCGCACGCCTTGGGTTGTGATAACTTGACCTTTCATTTCTAAAACGCCCGTCTTAACTATATGGACAAAGGAATGCCATTGGAGTCTAGCATTCCAAGTGGTACTTTCGTTGTTCATCAAACAATATTTCGTAAATCAATCGAATGAAAAAGGTGTCATTGGGATCTAGCATCCCAATAATGCCCCGATTAATTGGTTGCGAGGCCGACGTCTCATTTATCGAATAATCGTCATTCTCCCTAAAACATTTAACAAACCAAATCATTTTCAAACCAATTCTCGACTCGTCGTCGAGCCACTCTTCAAAACATTCTCGTAAGTCGAGTGTCTTTTGCCTCGTCGTCAAATGCACACTTTCGTCTCCTAAAATTCAAACCCTAACCCCTCTTTTCGTGGGCGTACCACGAACTACGACTGCTCTGATTCTTTATTCTCGTCCGAGTAAAGATACGTAGGCACAAGATTGCGATGATCTTGGCGAGATACCTTCCCTCCATCTTCCGTCTTCCCTCTATCCCTTCCCGTAGTCGAACTACGATTGCTCTGATTCCTCATTCTCGTCCGAATGAGCATACGTAGGCCCAAGGTCGCGATGATCTTGCCGAGCACCCTATCCTAAAACCACCCCATTCCCCTTAGTAATCAAAACCTTTTACTTTACCTTTTCGCATATATGGTTGAGAAGAAAACAAACAAGATTAGATAACGTTCATCACAATTCGAACTAAGAGGTTCCCGTTGAGTACAACGGACGTGAGGGGGTGCGCGTACCTTCCCCTCACGTAACCGACTCCCGAACCCAGAATGTGGTTGCGACGACCATGTTCTTATCTCTGTAAAGGTTTTCTCGATATTTTCCTTTCCCCCTTTTGGGATAAATAAAGTTCGGTGGCGACTCTGTCGAACCATTTTCCGCGCCTTTTGCGCGAGGGTCGTGTCTTCGATTTAAGCAATTTTTTCGAGGTGCGACAGTACTATGTACTATTTTCCCTCGCAAACGTTTCATCTTCTTCTATTCATCAAAGGCTTCTGAATTGATATGGTTGAAGCATGATCAGAAGAATGGATCACTGGGTTTTCAGAGTCTTGAGTCTTCAGAGTCTTCAGAACTTGTTCAGCAAAACCTTGTCTTCAGAGTCTTCAGCATTCCTTCTTCAGAACCCTTGGTTATCAGAAACATAAGTCTGCAGAGTCTTCAGAACTTGTTCAGCAGAACCTTGTCTTCAGAGTCTTCAGAACTTGGACTTCAGAAACTTAAGTCTTCAGAGTCTTCAGAACATTGTTCATCAGAACCTTGTCTTCAGAGTCGTTAACACTTAGTCTTCAGAAGATAAGTATCAGAGTTATATTCAGAGCCAGAATCCAAGAGAACATTACAGCAGCAACATATTATCTTCTTAAAGTCTTTCTGAAGCACAACAGATCAGAAGCAATCTTGCTTTTTTGACGCAGAAGCGACTTTTAATAATTTGAGAGTGACGTTTCACAAGATCTCTATCAGAGTTGGAACTATCATTATCAGAGTCAGAATTATCTTTATCAGAGTCAGAACCTGTTTGTCAATACTTAAGAAAACAAATGTTAGAGTACCAAAATTGTTCTCACACAAATACAACTTTGGTATTATCAAAACAAAGAGATATCTTGCAGAACCAAAACTTGTTCTATATCACCCCCTTTTTAATAATGACAAAATAATGTATTTTGATAACACAATTTTGTACGAAGATAATAAGAATTGACTCAGATTAGTTCAAAGTAAACTTTCCTTTATCAAGCTCCCCATGAATCTAAGACTTAACAAAATCTTATAAGATTTGGGATACAGGGCCTGATTGCAAAGATCTAGACGGATCCATAATATTAGAGCTTGATTATAGTGGTGATACATTCTGATAACAGAGCTTGATTAAGTAAATCAGAGCCTGATTAATATCAGAATCATTTTGCCAATATAAATATTTTTCCTAAAAACCATTCTAAAAAGATATGCAATTAAAGTGTTAGAATGTTAGAGCTATGATTAGAGACAAGATATTTATCAAAATAACGTTCCATATTAATAATCCCCCTTTTTGTCATAATCAAATAGGGTAATCAAAATGATAATCCAAAAGTACATCATATCAGAAACTACGGGGTAGCCTAAAAAAGGTGCCTAAGGTTGAGAAGGAGGAGTGAGCCTCTGAAGAATCTGAGCAAGATCATTCTGAATGTTGACAGTGACTTCATCTTGCTTGTCCATTCTTGCTCTAAATAACTCATGTTGCTTCTGAAGGGTAGTCAGAGTTTTCAACACTGGATCGGAAGATGAGTTTTCAACAGCTTCTCTTTCTGCTTGATCTTTAGCTTCCTTAGCTAACCTTTCAGCTTCTCTGTCTTGAGCTTCTTTGGCTAACCTTTCTGTCAGTTCCTTTTTTGCAGCTAGCTTAGCTTTAGCTTCCTTCTTCCCTTGCAACCTCTTTTCAGCTTGTTGAACAAAATAATCCTTTGTCTGAACAGAAAGATTTTGAATCTTCTGAAATTCCTCAGACATCCACTGATTGAATTGATCCCATGAAGCACCCAAATCAGAAGGTTCTTCACTAGAATTTGATTCATCAAAGAGTGTCTTGAATCTCATAACCACACTGTCCTTAAAAACAGATATTGCTTCATCTAGGTTAAGAGGAAGGTCAGATGGTTGATTCTCAGGTAAATGTTGATTTTCTTCAACAGAGTCACCAAAAATGGCAGTATCATTGTTTAGAGAAGATTCAGCATTATCTATAATGGATTCTGGAATTGTTTGAGGAGTAGGTGATGGAGAGATGGTTGTTTGAGGATGTTCGGTGAGAATGTCTTCTATGAATGAGTGGTTAATGGTAAGGAATTGTTGGAGATGGTTGAACAAATGTGATAAAAGTTGGTTGGATAAAGATTGTGGAAGTTGGTTGAGTTTTGGTAAGTTCAGGTGTAAGTGGTGAAAATGGTGTAGAAGATAGAATTAATTCAGTAGGTGATTCAGAAATGGGTGTTGGGGATGTGGTGACAACAGTAGAAAATATTGGTGGAGGAGTGAAGAATAATGGTTGAGATGTAGGTGGTGGTGATGAAATGGGAAGAGATGAAGACAAATTTCTGTCAATAGAAACAGGTGTAGTTACAGAGGGAGATTCAAAATACTTACTTTGTTGCTCTGTGGAAGTGGATGTAGATACCATCTTCATCCTCTTTGTTGAAGGTCTGTCATCATCATCACTTTTCTTTTTCTTGCCTTTTCCCTTTCTCTGAAAGATTTCAGGAAGAGTATCCGGCAGATTATCCAAGTCAATCTATGCATCTAATGGTTCATCTTCGCATCCAGCAAAATAGTTTGAAAGTTCAAATTGTGTTGGAATAGCAGTTCGATGGGTGATCTTCTTAATAAGCTTCATATTCTTTAAGTTCTTAGCCCAGAAAGTCTGTCCATAAGATTTGTCAAGTTCTTTAGTGAACTCAGCAACCAATAGATCATCAACTAAGCCTGACTCAATGAAAATATCAGAGAGGAGTCTGCCATAAGGGATATGATTTCCCTTCTTGGAGGAGCCCGTCCTTAAGTTAACTATGGAGTCTCTCAGAAAGTTGAACATGATATAAGGAAGATGAATTTTCTTTCCTTTCAACAGAAAGTATAAAACATACTTTTGTGACAGATTGATGTAATTAGATGAATGAGTAGGATGACGATGATAGATAGTTCCCAACATGATTTTGAACCAAACTCTTAAAGTATCTTTCAAGAACAATGAGAAGGGATCCTTTTTAGAATCTAGAACAGTTCCTTCTTTAAAAATAGCAGCTGTGACTTTGGCTTCCCTTTGCTTATCTTGTTGAACATTGATGATTCTTAGCCCCATTTCATCATGAGAGATTAAATCACAGATAGTATTTTCTGTGATGAAGATTCGTCTTCTGAACACAGTGGGAACGATGACATTTGTACTAGTGATTCCATGAATCCAGAAATCTTTAACCAAGTTTGGAAGGGAGGATCCTTGCAATCTATTAAAGTAATCGTTCCATCCTTGGAGTTCAAGTGTTTGAGTAAGATCACATCCATTATCCATTACATTTGTGAAGTTAACCATGGATTCACTAAGAACTCGAAGTTCATTAACCGGCGTGTCGAGAGAGATAGGACCTTCTTCCGGAATAATGCACTGATATCCAAGTAGCTTAGCTTTGGAAACAGTTTGAGATGATTCCGCCATTGATGAAGAGGATGGAGTTGTAGAGTACAAAAGGGTTTTAGGGTTTCTAAGAAAAAAAAGTGTGGGAAGTGAGAGTAGCGTAGTGTGTGAAGTAAGAGAGTGCGTATTTATAACAAAAATAATGATTATGACAAGGTAGGAGTAATAGGAAATAATTACTTGAAACCTAGTCTCACGAAATCACAATGCTCGAGGTGTCTCTTCAATAGTATGTATGATTTGATTTTGGACACGTGTCACAAATAATCATAGTCGTTTGATCTCAAGAGAGCACGTTTGATGTTCCCAACGTCAAGAATACCAAGAGGTATCTGACTGGACTAGTTTTTTTATCAGGACATCTTCTAACTTGTAGAAGTATCGTGAATTAGAAGGTCAATAAAAATAAATAACACACTTTGCTTAACATCAGAATCTTATATCAGAAGTTCTGGTGGCTTGACACATTAAAATATCATCTTCTCATTCTAGACAATATTTAATAAATAGGTTTTCCAGAATGAGTATGAATCTATCTTCAGCAAGGGGTTTTGTGAAAATATCAGGCCACTGGCGACCTGTATCCACAAATTTTAACTGAAAAGTACCCTTCTGAACATAGCCATGTAAAAAGTGATGTTTTATTTCAATATGTTTTGCCCTAGAATGTAGAATAGGATTCTTAGATAAACAAATGGAAGAAGTATTATCACAGAAGATAGGAATGTAACACTCTTGTATCTGATAATCTTTAAGTTGATTCTTCATCCAGAGTATCTGAGTACTGCATAAAGATGTTGAGATGTATTATTCTTCTATAGTTGAGAGAGCAATTGTTGATTATCTTTTGCTTGCCCAGGAGATAGGGTTACTTCTCAGAAACTGACAGTTTCCAGAAGTTATTTTTCTTTCCAATCTGTCTCCAGCATAATCTACATCACAATAATCAGAAAGCTTGTACTCTGATGTTTTCTTATACATCAAGCCATGGTTAGTTGTTCCTTTTAGATACCTTAGGATTCTCTTAATAGCAGTTAAGTGAGTTTCCCTTTGATCTGATTGGAAACGAGCACAAAGACATACACTGAACAGAATGTCTAGACGAGAAGTTGTAAAATACAGAAGAGAGCCTATCATACCACGTTAGAGCTTCTGACAAACCTTTTTACTAACTTCTTCTTTCTCCAGAATGCATGTCGGATGCATAGGAGTTTTAGCAGGTTTACTTTCTAACATGTTGAATTTCTTCAGAAGTTCTTTTGCATACTTGCTCTGATGAATACATGTTCCTTATGAACGTTGATCAATCTGAATTCCAAGAAAGAATTTGAGTTCTCCCATCAGACTCATTTCAAATTCAGCCTGCATTAACTTAGAAAATTCCTTGCACAAGGAAATATTAGCAGAACCAAATATAATATCATCAACATAGATTTGAACAATCAGAATGTCATTTTTAAAGGTTTTACAAAAGAGTGTTGTATCCACTTTTCCTCTGGTAAAGTCATTTTCCAAAAGAAAGTTACTTAGCCTTTCATACCAAGCTCTGGGAGCCTGTTTCAAACCATATAACGATTTTTTAAGTTTGAAAACAAAATCTGGGTTTTTAGAACTCTCAAAACCAGGAGGTTGGTGCACATACACTTCTTCAGAAATATACCCATTTAAAAATGTACTATTTATATCCATCTGATAAAAAGTAATGTCATGATTTACAGCAAATGAGATTAAAATATGAATAGATTCTAACCTGGCAACTGGTGCAAAGGTTTCTGTATAGTCTATTCCTTCTTGTTAACTATAACCTTGTGCAACCGTCGTGTTTTGTTTCTTACGACCTCACCTTTCTCATCTAACTTGTTTCTGAATACCCACTTAGTTCCAATAACGTGGACACCTTTGGGTTTCTAAACAAGATCCCAGACATCATTTCTGGTGAATTGATTTAGTTCTTTTTGCATGGCTAGAATCCACTCATTTTCCTTAAGAGCTTCATCAACTGATGTTGGCTATATCAGATACACCAAACCCAAAAGGGTTTCTTCAGAAGGTCTGAATGATGAACGAGTTTTGAGTGGATCAGCTTTATCTCCCAGAATCAATTCTTTAGAATGAGAAGTCTTTAATATATTCTTCTTATGATGAGATAGGTTATTTTAGTTTCTGGTAAGGTTGTGTCTGAATCTGGAGAATCTGCATCTTTGTCTACTTCTTTTGAATCTTTTTTTCTTTAGATTCTGATAAGGTGATCTTCAGATCTGCAAACTTTTCAACTAGCTTTGACTTTTCAGGGTCAAACTTATCATTGAATTTGACATGAATTGATTCCTCAACAATTTGTGTTTCTGTGTTATAGATTTTGTAGCCTTTAGAGCGTTCAGAGTATCCTAACAATAAACACTTTTGAGCTTTGGAGTTAAACTTGCCAAGATTCTCTTTAGTATTCAACATAAAACAAATACATCCAAAAGGATGAAAATATGAAATGTTGGGTTTTCTATTCTTCCACAATTCATAAGGAGTCTTACCCAGAATAGGTCTTATTGAAACCCTATTCTGAATGTAACATGTTGTATTTACTGCCTCTGCCCAGAAGTGCTTAGCCATGTTAGTTTCTTGGATCATGGTACGAGCCATTTCTTGCAAAGTCCTACTCTTCCTTTCCACTACTCCATTTTGTTGTGGGGTTCTAGGACAGGAGAAATCATGGGAAATGTCATGGAAATAAAAAAGATTTTCAAAGTATCTGTTCTCAAATTCTCTGCCATGATCACTTCTGACTCTGACTATTTTGCAATCCTTCTCTGTTTGCACTTGAGAGCAAAAGGTAGAGAACACAGAATGAGACTCATCCTTGTATTTCAAGAATTTTACCCATGTCCAACGACTATAATCATCAACGATTACTAATCCATACTTCTTTCCACTGATTGAATCAGTTTTCACTGGTCCAAATAAATCAATGTGTATAAGTTCTAACGCTCTAGAGATGGACACAACATTCTTTGCTTTAAAGGAAGTTTTAGAAAACTTTCCTTTCTGACATGCTTCACAAAGAGCATCTGAAGAATACTTCAGATTTGGCAAGCCTCTGACAAGTTCAAGCTTATTTAGCTGAGAAATCCTCCTCATGCTAATATGGCCTAAATGTCTATGCCATACCCATTATTCTTCATTAACATACATTAAGCATTTTACATTATGTTCATGAAGATCGGAAAGTCTAATCTTATAAATGTTGTTTTTCCTCTTTCCGACAAATAGGATTGAACCATCTTTCTAACTTACAGCCTTACAGGACTTTTGATTAAAGATGATATCATAACCATTGTCACT
Source organism: Lathyrus tuberosus (assembly GCA_022829125.1). Taxonomy (NCBI): domain Eukaryota; kingdom Viridiplantae; phylum Streptophyta; class Magnoliopsida; order Fabales; family Fabaceae; genus Lathyrus; species Lathyrus tuberosus. The sequence continues at coordinate 4,223,592 of JALAZF010000111.1, read as the reverse complement.
AAGTTGACTAATTTACAACAAGTTATGCATCAAACCATCGACTAATGATTTTTCCTTTCTGGTTTCCATTACCAACGGTTCTAGAGCCAATGATTTTTCCTTTCTGGTTTCCTCCGAAACCGACGAAGCCTCCAGGCTTAAGTTCCAGACTTTGGAACATATGCCTTATTCCCGTCATGTGTCACAAGCAACCACTGTCTAGGTACCATGATTGGTGTTTCAACTGAGCTGCTAAGGATATTTGCAACATAGATTATCTTGTCCTTAGGTACCCACTTTCTGGGTCATTTCTTGTTAGTTTTCCCAGAGTGTTTAACAACTTTGGGCTTTTGTGCAACAGGATAATCAAGTGAAATTTGTGCATGATAATTAAATTTAGAAATAGATTTCTGTGCCGGCGGGGGTTCTTGTGCAAGCTCAGAGCAAACAATCTCAGTGCTAGAGGGCACAAAATGGTCATAGAGAGGTTTTGGTTTAACAGGTTGACTTTTGTCAATTTTAGATGATTCTGTACATCCCAAACATTTCTTACCATTTCTGCTAATCCCATATATCATGGAAGCTATTCTGCTTCTATCTATGCTTTTAGCAAGAAAATACTGGAATGCTCTATCATACTTGTTGATACAGCTTGTGTCAGAGACATTGGAGATTAATTCTTCTTTTAATTTAGCAATTTTGCTTTTAAGGGCACAATTACTATTTTTTAAGGAAAAAATGTTTTCATTTAGAGAAGAATTATTCTGCTCAAGCTTATCTTTTTCCTCTGAAGCAATTACATGTGATCTTTTAAGATCTTTGTATTTACTCTGAAGAGTTTGATACTTTTCCAGCATTTTTGAAAGACATGACTCTAATTCACAACGAGAGAGTTTAGATAATACCTCTGAGTCTGAGTCTGAGTCTGATTCTGGTTCTGATGATATTTTGTCTTCTGGTTCTCCAGAAACTTCATCGTCAATTGTTGCTACTAGCGTACTATTTGCTTGTTCTTTATCAGAGTCTTCTTCTTTAGATTCAGAGTCGTCCCAAGTTGCCATTAGTCCTTTCTTCACTTTGGAGAAGTTCTTCTTAGGCTTCTTGTCTTTCTTAAGCTTTCGACACTCGTTCTTGTAATGACCTGGCTCATTACACTCATAGCAGATGACTTCCTTTTCGGAGTTCTGCTTCTTCTGTCCAAATGATGACTCAGAGCGACCTTTGTTTCTTCTTGATCCTCTGAAGTTTCCTTGCATATGCTTCCAGAGTTTGTTGATCCTTTTGGAGACTAGTGATAGCTCATCTTCTGATTCTTCACCAGAATCTTCTGATTCTTCCTCAGCTTAATAAGCCTTTGCCCTTTCAGGTTTAGATTTAAGAGCAATAGATTTACTTTTCTTCTAAGGTTCATCTTCTTCCAACTCTATCTCATAACTTCTTAAAGAACTAACAAGTTCTTCAAGACTTGTGTTGTTAAGATCCTTGGATAGCTTTAGAGCTGTTACCATAGGTCTCCATTTCTTGGGAAGACTTCTGATGATCTTTTTAATATGATCAGCAGTTAAGTAACCTTTGTCTGGAACTTTAAGTCCTGCGACTAGCATTTGAAACATTGAAAACATGGTCTTAATTGTTTCATCATCCTCCATTCTAATGCCTCATATTTTTGGATTAGGGCCAACACCTTTGTCTCCTTAACTTGGGCATTTCCTTCATAAGTCATTCTCAGAGAATCAAAAAAGGATTTGGCAGTATCTCTATTTGTTATCTTCTCATACTCAGTATAAGAGACATCATTTAGCAATATGGTTCTTGCCTTGTGATGATTCTTATAATATTTCTTTTATTGGTTAGTCATATCACTTCTAGATATTTTAGCACCTGTAGCATCAACTAAGTGAGTGTAGCCATCGACTACCAGATCCCAAAGATCTACATCATAACCAAGAAAAAATCTTCATATTCTATATTTCCAGTAGTCAAACTTTTCACCATCAAAGGCTGGTGGTTTGACACTATAATAATCTTTCTCTTCTACAACAGGATTAACATTAAATGAAGCAGCCATGATATCTCACACAAATACTGGATCGGTACTGAACACAGTGAAGTGTTGATAAATCGTTTTATCACAATCAGAACCGGAGCTCTGATGTCAATTGAAGGTGTGAGAAAAAACACAAGAAAGGGGGGGGGGTTGAATTGGGTTTTCAAAATGAAATCTATTTGTGAAACTCAAACAAAGATCACAAATAGACTAATAATAGATAAAGACACACGATATTTCCTGGTTCACTTGAAAACTATCAAGTTAATCCAGTCCACCCACCAAGGTGATTTTGCCTTATACACAAGGACTTAATCCACTATAACCGAACTGATTACAACTGCACTAGCAACTGCTGGTGACTAACATACACAGACTAATTGTCTATTCTTAAGGATTCTGACCCAACTGGTCCCTTAAGGAATTCAAACAACTATTTGATCAAATAAAATGTTTACAATGAAATGCTTCTTACATAAGCTGATATAAACACAATTTCTAGCTCAAACTAACTTAGAGAAAATCTATACAGTAAGAATAATCTTCTTCTTTATATTGTGGTGCTTTACTGTTCACTCATGGATTTCTATATTTCTGAGTTCTTTCTCGTATGAATCAGTGTTTTTGTATGTATCTTTTTCACACTTGGTGTATCACACGATTCTTATAGTGATCAAGTCTTTATATAGCCAAAAAAAGATCCATTGAAGGGCAGATCTGGAATATCAGTAAAATTACTAGCGACTTGAAATAATATCGTTATGCTGGGATGAAAATCGTACACTGAAATTGTCCTTTGTACCACCAAATCAGGGTAGTGGAATGGTAGTGGAAAAGACGTGTTTGATCTGTACTATGTACTATTTTCCCTCGCAAACATTTCATCTTCTTCTATTCATCAGAGGCTTCTAAATTAATATGCTTGAAGCATGACCATAAGAATGAATCACCAAGTCTTCAGAGTGTTTAGAACTTGTTCAGCGGAACCTTGTCTTCAGAGTCTTCAGCACTCCTTCTTCAGAACCCTTGGTTATCAAAAACATAAGTCTTCAGAGTCTTCAGAACTTGTTCAGCAGAACCTTGTCTTCAGAGTCTTCATAACTTGGACTTCAGAAACTTAAGTCTTTAGAGTCTTCAGAACGTTGTTCATCAGAACCTTGTCTTCAGAGTCGTTAGCACTTAGTCTTCAGAAGATAAGTATCAGAGTTATATTCAGAGACAGAATCTAAGAGAACATTGCAGCAACAACATATTGTCTTCTTAGAGTCTTTCTAAAGCACAATAGATCAGATGCAATCTTGGTTCTTTGACGCAGAAGCGACTTTTGATAATTTAAGAGTGACGTTTCACAAGATCTCTATCAGAGTTGGAACTATCATTATCAGAGTCAGAATTATCTTTATCAGAGTCAGAACCTGTTTGTCAATACTTAAGAAAACAAATGTTAGAGTACCAAAATTGTTCTCACACAAATACAACTTTGGTATTATCAAAACAAAGAGATATCTTGTAGAACCAAATCTTGTTCTAACACATTGCTTAGAAAAGTGAAGGTTGAGCACTTTATAAGTAAGAGGACTCATACACCTATCACCTTAAGGTTTTGGGTGAATATGTGGTGTCTCTCTCACTTGTAAGGGTGAGTCTTTGACCTTTAGGTGAGTGTTTGACCAAATGTGTATGCTTCCCCTTCATGATGACCCATTAGTGGTATCAGAGCCTGGTTCGAGTAAGGGATCGGCTCCTTGTGTCGAAAGTCTTCCTGACATGATGGTCTGGAGGCATGTTCCATTGAAGTGCCCTTGACGAGATAAGGGTGTCTCTCAACAGCGGTACAAGTATGTGGATGAAAGAGCTTCTGCTTGAGGTGGAGCATAGTGGATGGACTCACACTTGAGGGGGAGATTGTTGGGAAACAAGTGTGAGTTATGTGGAGAAATAAGTGTGAGTTCTAAGTCCCACATTGCTTAGAGAAGTGAAGGTTGATCACTTTATAAGTAAGAGGACCCATACACCTATCACCTTAAAGTTTTAGGTTAAAATGTGGTGTCTATCTCACTTTTAAGGGTGAGTCTTTGACCTTTAGGTGAGTGTTTGACCCAATGTGTATGCTTCCCCTTCATGATGACCCATCAATAATTTGAATCTCGCAAACTCAATCTATAAAAGGCACGACGATAATTAATTGTACTTTTGAGCATTATAAAAGTGGAGTTCCATCTAGTAACACAATCAGATCTTAATCCTATTATTGTATCAATTTCACCAACATTACTACAACATTCATGAAACTGTAGTGTTCTACTTTCGGCTACCATTACATAAGTTACACTTTGTCTAATTTTATGCAATGCATCACCATTTGAGTCATCTATCAAAAAAACTCACCCCCTAATTTGAGTCAACTGTCACTTAAGATTTTGTTTCTCATCCTCATAAGATTTCATAACATCATTGGAAGAAGTATTTCTAGTAACAAAGGTATACTTATCATTCTTTTTTTTTATATATTTCCTAAAAACCCTATATTAAACAAAATTAAATGGCACACCGTGTGTAATCATCGTTTCAGCTAAGATCTCACGGTTAACCTTAAGATCAAATTTTTTCTTTCTCAATCTTTCTTCGACATCAAGTATCATATCACTCACATCGTGAAATTTTGGGATAAGCTTACAACTGTTCACGTGATTAGTTAAATGAGAAGTTCCATTAGTTGCAGCACAACTCATTAAATTTCCACAACCCTTACATTTACATCTCTCTTTACCATCTACTACCCTAACCTTTAAAAAATGTTTCCACACTTTAGATGTAAGGGCCTTTTGTTTTATGGTAGTTGGCTAGGAAGACTCTTCTTGGTTAATTTCAATGTCATCAAGATCAATTACATTAGACATAGCAAATAATGGCACAGGTGGAGTTGCTCTAACTTGCCTTGTATTAACCGCACTATCACTATTAATTTCCATAATTATAGTAGACACAAATTACAATCCCTACATCTAAAGATTTAACAATAAAAGTCACTACAATTTAATTAGTTTAACTAGCTTTTAACAAGTTTAACAATAAAAGTCATTGCAATTTAACTATAAACAACAAAGTAACAGTATAACAATTTAACTAAGTTTAACAACAACATAAAAGTCACTGCAATTTGTATAACAACATAAAAGTTTAACACTAGTATAACAGTTTAACAACATAAAATCATAACAGTTTAAAAGCATATTCAATATTCAACAATAGTCGAACTCGAAACATATAATAGTTTAACAGCATAAAAGTCACTGCAATTTGTATAAAAACATAAAATTTTAATAGTTTAACAGCATAGTAATATATTGAACAACATAAAAGTCAGCAATAGTTAGTAATAGTCGAACTTGACAAATTGCAATAGTCGAACTCAACAAAAGTCAAATTGCAATATATTGAACAACATAAAAGTTTGACATCATGAAAGTTTAATAGTTTAACAGTTAAACTCAACAATAGTCAAACGTGAAACATTTAAAAGCATAACAGTTTAACAACATAGTTAGCAATATATTAAACTCAGCAATGTCGAACTCGAAACATATTTAGTATTCACTATAAACATGTACCGAAACGCATCAACGTTGAACTCGAAAGAGACGAATGCAATAGATGAATATGAGATAACGCAATAATGTCGATGAGAGAACGCGATAGTAAGAGATAACGTGGTAGATGAGAGAACGTAAAAGATGAAAATGAGATAACGTAGCAATGTCAAAAAACGCATCTATGCCATTTTTAAACGCAACTAGGTCACCCGTCACCGACCGAACGGAAGTTGTTTTGTAACTTTTTTTGTGTGTCTGTGACTCTGTGGGGTGGATATACGAATACGAACACAACTAAGTCAATGTGATAGTGAAAGATTAGGCTGGGCAGTGCTGCAAGTGCAAGCAATTGGGTTGGGCCAATTGAATTTAGGTCCAACTAAGGTTTTTTTTTATTTATAACATGGGATGTAATTAAATTAAATTTTGAGAATTTCTCATAGCACCCTGCTGCACCCTGTCAAATTCCATATATGCCCACTGATTCCGAAGATATATATCCGGATGCACCCAAAGTTTAGTGAACGTTGAAATATTCTAGAGATATATCTCCGGAACATTTTGGAGCATAAGTCGCGTCAGACTCTTCTCCTTCCTCATTTCACACTTTTCTTCAATACACTCAAACTCAACTCTTCTTCTTCTCAATACACATCTTTTTCACCAAATCAATTTTTATCAAGCAATGCTCAAAGGAACTCAAAGAACATTAAACAACATCTATAACATCATTCAACATCATAAATACCATAAAATTCCAAGTAAGTTTTTCAAGATTTAGTGTAAATGTGTAGAAATCAATGATTAGGGTTAGAAATGTGTAGAAATCACATGTAATATAGTCTATACTTAGTGCATGACTTGTTTGTTGGCTCAAAATGGTGATCAGATCATGTTTTTTCAACTTGTAATAGGTACATTTTGCCATTGTCGCGACCTTTGAGTTACTGAAAATTCCAAAGATGTATCTCTGGAATAGTTCAGTGTTTCATATACTTTGGGAAATTCCGGAGATGCATCTCCGAAACTCTTCAAAGTTAATAGTTTTATGGTGTTTCCGGAGATACATTTTCGAAATCGTTCAACGTTATTATTTTATGGTGTTTTCGTAGATGCATCTCTAAAATTTCTTGCAGTCTGTTTTTTTATAAAAAATTTCTTGTTTGTGTGTTTTGTTTGCGTGCACTAATGATATACCTTACTTTACCTTATAGGCATAATGGTTGATAGAGTCGACATACTAAAACATGACAGGGCTGCCTAGCACACATTCGTTCGATGAGAGCGAAGTCAGGAGGTTCCAGAGGCAGCAGATACCTCTGGTAAGGTAGAGGCGTCAACTTTTAGGGCACTATCTACTTCTAGGGATCGTGCTACACCTCAGACCACTCCATCTCAGGCCATTCCAAATTCTTCTTCTACCCGTAGGAGACCGGATTCACCATCTGACGCGTCACTTCCCCCATCCTCCCACAAGCGTTAGGATTCACCAGTGCCACCTCCTACGGATCCAGTGCCACCTCCCGCTGATGATCCTAGTGATCCAGTGCCACCTCCGGAGGGTGAGGCTGCTACAGATGCTGAGCCAGAGGGTTTTAGAGGAGATCCATATGATTTGTCCTTACTTTTTCTGTATCCATATCACACTGCAAGACATATCTAGGATGAAAAGGTAACATTAGTTAGACTTTTGATTTATTTTTTTCGTTAATTTTAATTACTGACATTAATTATTTCTGACATTGATTATTACTGACATTGATTATTTTTGACAAATTTCATAAGCTTGATCCCGAGAAGTTTCTTAACCATGAGAAGAAGATTGCTGCATTGCCTCAGCAGGAGGACGATTGGTTTCATTCGGTTCAATTATTATATGTCCTGAAGGACCTATGTATGTCCGGGTACAACCTAGTCAACCACAGGATGCTTAATGCATTCATGGAAAGATGGCATTCTGAGACCTCTTCGTTTCATCTCCCGCATGGTGAGATATCTATCACACTGGACGATGTATCGTGTTTGTTACATCTTCCGATCAGGGGGAGTTCCTCGATCATGAGAGGATGGCCAAAAACGAGGTAGTCGAGATGATGGTAGAGCATACGGGGGCTGATCTAGGGAAGGTGATTGAAGAGGTGGATAGGACCAGGGGTGCTCATGCTAGATTTGAGTTCCTGAATGAGATATATGATGATGAGATATTTTCTGCACAAGAGGCTCATGGTGATGCTGAGCAGGTGGCGACACATAGGGCTCGTGCTTTAAGGGCATATTTTCTTTTTTTGATTGACACTTGTGTTTTTATGGACACGAGTGCTACTTATATTAACGATGCATACCTCCGGTACTTCTTGGATCTACAATGGATCCATGAGTATAATTGGGAAACGACTTGCCTGACCTACCTTTGTTCGAAGTTAAGAGTGTAAGAACAAGAGTGGTTCTGCATATGGCCTTAAGTTTTGATGATAAGTGCACATGTTATCTTAAAGAACAATTGGGTACTCTATGGTTTCTGTCTAGTGTGTAGCTTTTGCTAAACAAGATTTGTCTCTGATAGAAAGGCGTGTGACGTCATCAGTCTCTGATCTAAACACTCTGGAAGAAAACATGTGTTGTGTACAAGATAAAGTCAATACTCGGGAATGCTTCTAAATACAACAGTTCTGAAGAACGTTTGTACTAAAGCTTCTGATTGTGACTTTGTAAGTAAGCCTTGAAAGCTTTCTGAGAGATGTGCTTCTATCGGTACAAGTTCTGAAGATTCTGAAGACTTGGTTCTGTTGAACGAAGTTATGAAGACTCTGAAGACAAATATGTGCTAAACAAGTTCTGAAGTTTCTGAAGACAAGGTTCCGTTGAACAAAGTTCTGAAGATTCTAAAGACATCATTTCTGAAGATCGAGTTTTAAAGACTCTGAAGACAAGGTTCTGTTGAACGAAGTTCTGAAGACTCTGAAGACAAGGTTCTGTTGAACGAAGTTCTGAAGACTCCGAAGACAAATATGTGTTAAACAAGTTCTAAAGATTCTAAAGACGAGGTTCTGCTGAACAAGCTCTGAAGTCTCTGAAGACATCACTTCTAAAGACCAAGTGTTGAAGACTCTTAAGTTAGTTCTGTTGAAGACTCGTAAGAACTATATCACTGATTTTGTTGTTGTTACACTATACTCTGCATATGTCTTACACCATACTCTAATATTTATGAATAACCATGTGATTTGAAATGACAGTAGAGGTAATATTAGTGAAGGAAAACAATCTTTTTATTTTGTTTTTAAACAACTTTGGTCTTCATTCTCCATATTTTTAGTCAAAAATACTGATGTTTAATCTTTTTAATATGTGAAATTTGTTGAATGAAGTGAAATGTGTATATTGATTGATTGTATAATACTAATCATTTTTCATTTTAGCATATTTATTATATTAAATTAAAACTTAAATAAACATCAAAAAAATCATGCTGGTATACTGATACAGTTGCTGCTGTGAGCCGAGTGAAAAAGCTAAATGCCGAAGTTTTAAATGCTGCAAGAGCCAAAGAGAAAATCATGAGAGAGTAACTAGAACAAGAAGTAAAAAAGCTGAAGAAAACACGAGAGTATGTGTGCTAGGAGGAAGCAAGCACCAAGTTGTAAGCTCAAGAAGAAGATGCTCAATGCTCAACCAAAATAGAGCGCTTCTCTACAAGAAATAAGAGAAGCATTAAAAGAAGCTTTTAAGCTCACAAAACTCATGCTGATACGATGCAAATCTCTAGGAGATTATTCTTAAGGTAGTTTTGTAAATTAGCAAGGAGTTGTTGTTCATATCTTTCTAGAAACACTTTTGTGTTATTGTACTTCAATTGTGTCCTCTGCTTGTTTAGAAGAAATTCTTGTACACACCTTTGTAACACTTTTCAAAGTGTAGATTCCTCAAGTGACTAAGTCGTTAGTCTAGATACTTGAGAGGGCTAAGTTGTTTACTAACACTTAAAGGTTGTAATCTTTCTAGATTATTGGATTAAGTCCTTGTCTAAGGCGAAATCACCTTGGTGGATGGACTAGAGTAACTTTGTTAACAGTGAACTAGAATAAAAATAATCGTGTCTATTTATTTTTATTTTCTTGTTAGCATTGATTTTTAATTCCGCAAAAAATATCGTTGTTGGTGAAACCCAATTCAAACCCCCATTTTTTGTGTTTCTCACCCCTTCAAAGAGATGGATGTCGGTGGAAGACGAAGTAGGTCACAGACAGCGTGACACTACTGGTGGTAATAATTCTTGATCCTTAAATGTTTTATCATTTTAATTTCATATTTGTGAAACCATTGCCTATAATTCTTCATCCTTTAATTTTTTTTTTTATTTCAGACTTTGATCCTCCAGCACTTCTCGCGCACCACTGGCTGGGCGAGTGTGGATGAGTACACTGAGGATATGTCGCGTGCTTGAACTTTTATCCTGCTAAGAGGGAACCAGGTGGTCGAGCCTTTCGAAGTATATCTTGATTGTTTGGTTGTTGAGGACATGCACTTCAACAATTACGTGAATCCTAGTCAGACGTGACCATTTGACGAGATAACTTTATACTCCAGATGGTTGGCCTGCGGATTGCGTATCACTTCTCCTCATCTGCCCGAGCGCGTCATGCAGCAATTCGGGTACACATAGACCATCCCCAAACACTTTGTTATCTCTGCTCCTCATCTGCCCGAGCACGTCATGCAGTAATTCTGGTACACATAGACCATCCCCAAACACTTTGCTATCTCTGCTCCTCCTATTTTGTCTCGTAGACAGATATATGAGATGTTTGCTGATTATGAGAGTCATCTTGTGCCAGAGGAGACACAGGCTACTATAACACCGAACGACTGGGGTTACGTCAATGAGTACATCAAACGGTTCTTCAGGGTGTCACATCCGTACATAGTGCAGACTGCTGCAGGAGATCTGCCGAGACCAACACATCAGGAGACACTAGAGGAGGAACATGCTCAACAAGATCATACTAATGATGTCTTGCCTAGATGTCATCACATAGTGGAGATTGCGCGGGCGGTCCTGGATGCCATGGTGGCGGAGGCACATGGGGCACTGTTGTACTGTTGAGGGGTATGCTGTTAGGCGGTCCTGAATGCCATGGTGGCGGAGGCACATGGGGCACTGTTGTACTGCTGAAGGACGGGGGGATTGATGGTTGAGGAGACAGAGCAGGAAGAGGAGGTAGAGAAGATGTTGTTAGTGTCGCACCTCGAAAAATCGCTTAATCGAAGACACGACCCTCGCGCGAAAGGCGCGGAAAACGGTTCAACGGAGTCGCCACCGAACTTTATTTATCCCAAAAGAGGGAAAGGAAAATATCGAGAAAACCTTTAAGGAGTAGATAAGAACATGGTCGTCGCAACCACATTCCGGGTTCGGGAGTCAGTTACGTGAGAGGAAGGTACGCGCACCCCCTCACGTCCGTTGTACTCAACGGGAACCTCTTAGTTCGATTTGTGATGAACGTTATCTAAGCTTGTTTGTTTTCTTCTCAACGATAAATGCGAAAAGGTAAAGTAAAAGGTTTTGATTACTAAGGGAAATGGGGAGGTTTTAGGATAGGGTGCTCAGCAAGATCATCGCGACCTCGGGCCTACGTATGCTCATTCGGACGAGAATGAGAAATCAGAGCAATCGTAGTTCGACTACGGGGTTTGACGGAAAAAGAGGGTAGTGTGCTCGCCAAGATCATTGCAATCTTGTGCCTACGTATCTTTACTCGGACGAGAATAAAGAATCAGAACAGTCGTAGTTCGCGGTACGCCCACGAAACAAGGGTTAGGGTTTGAATTTTAGGAGACGAAAGATTGAATGACATACAACCCAAGGGGCGTGCCTCGAGAGCAGTCACTCAAGAATCCAAGGAATGCTAGACTCCAAGAACTCAGTTCTCTCGTGAATTGATTACGAAAATGTTTGATAAAGATTAAGTGTTTTAAGACGAAAGGGTGAATGAATAACAACCCAAGGAGCGTGCTTCAAGAGCTATTCATTCGAAGACCCAAGGAATGCTAGATTCCAAGAATCTCCTCCTTTCATTAGTTTATTAAGAAAACGGTTTGAAAAAGATTGAGTCGAATTGGTTGAGAAAAGAGGTGAGGATCGATACTAGTCCCTAGGGGTGCTCCTAGTAGCAAATTCTACGAAATGTGCGAGTGTGCATTTGACGACGAGGCAAAAGGCACTCGACTTACGAGAATGTTTTGAAGAGTGGCTCAACGACGAGTCGAGAATTGGTTTGGAAATGGTTTGATTAATTAAGTGTTTTAAGGGGAATGACGATTATTCGATAAACGAGACGTCGGCCTCGCAACCAATTAATCGGGGCATTATTGGGATGCTAGATCCCAACGACACCTTTTTCATTCGATTGATTTACGAAATATTGTTTGATGGACGACGAAAGTACCACGTGGAATGCTAGTCTCCAATGGCATTTCTTTGTCCAAATAGTTAAGACGTGTGTTTTAGAAACGAAAGGTCGAATGATCACAACCCAAGGCGTACGCCCTAAGAGCGGTCATTCAAGAACCCAAGAAGTGCTAGACCTCAAGAGCTCAATTCTTTCGCGATTTAATTTAAAAAACGATTTGAATATGTGTGTTAAGTGGTTTTAATCGAAAATTAAATGCTTAGGCGTTTCGATAATTGTTAGTGTGTTTGATTAACATATGAAAAAAAGAAATGGTTAGATAGACAAGTTATGAATATGATATGAATAATATGAATAGTAATATAGTATGAATAATAATATAATCAAGATAATATGAACAAGATATAATATTGACATAAAAGTAAATCAAGATAATATTGACGGAAAGTAAAGTTAGTTGTTAGTCAGATGAATCAGGTCCAATGTAGCGCTAAGCCATCGTAGCACAATCTATGACGAAGATCATACTATAGGAGGATGCGCAATTTGATCTTTGTGCTAAAACACGATGGAGAAATGATATTGAGGATCGTTCTCCGATTGAATCGTGCCACACAAAAAGAAAAAATGACAATCTTGTCTTAATCGTAAACTTTCGTCGATTAATCGAAGGTAACCTATCACGATCTCAAAGTATAGAAAGAGATCTCGATGATCACTCACTACAGATTTGAAATAATGAAGGTTAATTGCTTCATCAATCAACATTCGCGAATAGAAAGACTTCATCGATCAACAATGAGAAAATAGAAGAAGATAATAGATAATGAAATGGAAATAGAAAATAAATCGAAGTGGTCTCGTCTTAATCAAGATTTAATCGAGAAATCGATAATCAACGATAATTGACTTTCATTGACCAAAATTGAAAATAAAAGAAATATGTGAAATGAAAATCATAAGAAATGAAATAAAATCGAGAAAAAAAAAAAGAAAGGTCTCACCTTTATCAAGATTTTAAATCGAAAATCGATTAATCTTTGATGTTTGGTTTTCATTGACCCAAAATGAATGGTAAAACCAAATAAATTGAAAATAAGATAAATAGGCCTCATATTAACCAAGATTATAGATCTATCTGAAATAAATCAATAAATCATGATGCTTTTGATATCATTGGCCCAAAAATTTGAAGTAAAATCGAAAATAAAATAAAAAAAGATAGAAATGAATAAAAGCACAATACTAGTAATTAAAGATTTAGATTTAAAGATTTAGAATAAAATAGTAAGATAAAATTAAAACAAGAAAAATAAGTGAAGGGGTGCTGAAATAAGGAGATGGTGTGGATAGTGAATCCAACGTGGGCCTTAGCCCATCATCATCCTTCACCAATCAACATATTCTTTTTCTTAAAGAAAAAAAGAAAGAAGGATGATAGTTGGAATTAAATTGGGCCATGAAGCCCCTAAACCATAACACGCTACATGGATCCATACCAAACTGATATTAAAACAAATAACATTGTTTAATTATATTGAAGATCTGAAAACAAAATCATAAAACACAAACAAAAGAAACAGGGCACGGCTATCATGCTCAGAAGAAAAGCTCTTCATCATCGTGCGTCAAAAACGATCAAGGGAAAATGGTAAATTGGTTGATTCGACCTTTTTTCGAAGTTTCTTCGCAGATTCGGTTGACCTTGACTTGAATCTCTCTCGTCTTGCTCGATCTCTCTCGTCCCCAACTCCCTCGCTCAGGTTCGTTTAGGCTCCGACCCAACTCTCACTTCGTCTCTCTCTATTTCACTTCCTTCTCCTTCTGATACATGCTCGATTTCTGTTTATGGGTGGATTTGGATTAGTGAGTGGTGGCGATTTGGGTTGAAAGGATCTGATGGTACGGTTCTGTTTAAAGAAGGTTAATGGAAGAGGTCGGTTATGGAGTTGAAGGAATTTGAGGGAGGTAAGTTATTGTTGTTGGCGGAAGAAGGTTTATCGAAAGTTAATGAAGATTGAAATGGTTTATGGAGAATTTCCAGCAGGGTTTTGGAGGAAGGGTGTGATTTAAGGTGGCGGCTAGGGCTCCCTAGAGTGAGGAAGGGGACTGGGTTTTATGGAGTGAGTGAAGGGTGAAATGGGAATTAAGTGAACGAAAATGTGAGCTGGAATTTCCGTACGGAGATTGGTGACGTGGTTTTGTCGTTTGTAGGATTTTAGAAATTGAGGTCTGAATCGAGTGATGTTTATAATGTGCTGCTGAAGTGGTGCTGGAATCACGGTGAGGTCGGGTGCGTATGGTGCGTTACGTGAGTGGTTTATGGCTTGAAGTTGTAGCTGACATAGTAATGGTTGTACACTAGGCTGATTTTGTTATTGCTCAGGTTTGTTTATTATGGTTGTGTGAGTTATGGCTGCAGGATTTTGGTTGCAGAATGTGGCTCACATTGTGGTTTGTACATTTTTGAATGCTTGAAGAATTGTTGGAATGGAGTATGAAGGTTGCGTAATGGTGATGGTCCCTACGTTGTTGTGTGTAGAATCGTGGTTGCTTTTGCTGTTGATAGTGTCTTGGTAGTACGTTGGGGCGGTTCGTGATTGTTGTGGCCGAGTTGGTTCGAAATTATTTAGTACAAGTTTGTGAACGTTGTGTTGTGTTTTCACGTCACTGTGGGACCTCCATTTTTCCAATTTGTCATGCTGAATTTTGTGTTGGTTTTACAGGTGATTTGCGCGTTGTACTGTGGCGGGTCAGGTGTTGGGTCCTTTTTTTTAGCACCTTTGTAATGAATGAGAAACAATGGGCTTATCATTACTTTGGGGACTTTTGGTGATATATAGTGGGCTTAATGTACTGGGTTTTTTTTTTATGAATTTCAGATTTGCACCCCCCCATTTGAACTTGTTTTTTTTTTTTTGAAGTTTCTCTTGGGCTTTGTAATTTGAAATGGAATTGAATTATGGTTTAGGAAGGAAAAATGGTAAGTGGACTTGACAAAATAAAAATAAAGATAAAATGGATTAAATATAATGGAAATGGACATAATTTAGATGATGGACTTAAAAGTGGTTAAAACGATAAACTTAAAATGGAATTGGATTATGGATAATTGGATAGAAATAGGTTTTGATGGATATAGATATTGAATGGATAGTTGTGGAATTGATACTTGAAATGAACAGAAATAAGGGTAATTAAAAATGAAGATGGTTTAGAAATTGGAAAATAAAAAATAATAATGGTTAAGAAAAAAATGGACGATGATTAAGAATTGCCCCTAAGGAACCATGAATCAATCTCAACCTTGACGGACTTCACCGTGAATTATAACTAAAATTAACTAGTCCTTGATGAAGCACTTGACCTATCATGACCTGATAACCTGAACCATACACCAACTGACTTGCACTAACACAAAACCTGGTTGAGGCCTCAAACACACATTACTTGAATCACACACCCTGACCTGATCATGAAACACACTTTGCCTGACCATTAAACCTCAATCACTACAACAACCAGAGACAACACATTTTTTTATATTTTCTGAATAATGGTTAGTGGATGGATGTACAGATGAAAGTAATATACAAGTAGGACAAATTTGGGGTATGACAGATGCCCCTATCTAATTGGCTTGAACCGAGTTAGATGAACTGATATGGCGTTCATCCTTCGAGGTAGAAGACAATTAGATATAAAGAAGACCACGAATTTGTCCGAGGAGAAAGAAAACGCTTGGGAGGTGGAATAACTGATCAATGTTAACCCTCGAGTAGACACTGAGAACTGGAAAAGATCGTTATCACTAAAAGGATGATAGTAAACACACACACACAGACCCTTTCACCAAAAGGATGGAAATGAGGTCAAAGCCTGCTATTACCAAAAGGATAATATGGCACACACGCACACAGACCCTTCCACCAAAAGGATGAAAATGAGGTCACAACCTGCTATTACCAAACGGATAATAGGGCACACACGCACACAGACCCTTCCACCAAAAGGATGAAAATGAGGTCAAAGCCTGCTATTACCAAAAGGATAATAGGGCACACACACACACACAGACCCTTCCACCAAAAGGATGAAAATAAGGTCAAAGCCTGCTATTACCAAAAGGATAATAGGGCACACACACACAGACCCTTCCACCAAAAGGATGGAAATGAGGTCAAAGCCTGCTATTACCAAAAGGATAATATGGCACACACGCACACAGACCCTTCCACCAAAAGGATGAAAATGAGGTCACAACCTGCTATTACCAAACGGATAATAGGGCACACACGCACACAGACCCTTCCACCAAAAGGATGAAAATGAGGTCAAAGCCTGCTATTACCAAAAGGATAATAGGGCACACACACACACAAACCCTTCCACCAAAAGGATGAAAATGAGGTCAAAGCCTGCTATTACCAAAAGGATAATAGGGCACACACACATACAGACCCTTCCACCAAAAGGATGAAAATGAGGTCAAAGCCTGTTATTATCAAAAGGATAATAGGGCACACACACACACAGACCCTTCCACCAAAAGAATGAAAATGAGGTCAAAGTCTGCTATTACCAAAAGGATAATAGGGCACACACACACAGACCCTTCCACCAAAAGGATGAAAATGAGGTCAAAGCCTGCTATTACCAAAAGGATAATAGGGCACACACACACACACAGACCCTTCCACCAAAAGGATGAAAATGAGGTCAAAGCCTGCTATTACCAAAAGGATAATAGGGCACACACGCACACAGACCCTTTCACCAAAAGGATGAAAATGAGGTCAAAGCCTGCTATTACCAAAAGGATAATAGGGCACACACATACACGCACATCTGCCACCAAAAGGATGACAGACCTATCACCAAAAGGATGATAGTGGACACAACTTACTACTACCAAAAGGATAATAGCAAGCAAAACTATAACAAAGGTTGTCATGCACCAAAAGATGATTCACATACCACGGGTTCACGGATCGGCGACACCAAAAGGATGACGGATCAATACAAGCTACTACCACCAAAAGGATGATAGGAACTTCCCACTTGCGAGGACCGACACCAAAAGGATGCAGGTTAGGTTGACATGACACGAACGACTACCACCAAAAGGATGATAGGAAGTTTTGATTTGAGGGTTACAAACACTAAAAGGATGCCGGTTAGGCTTAATTGACCGAATTTGACTATCACCAAAAGGATGATAGTAAGGCAATTGACAAAAGGTCAAGTTTGCTGGGGATGTGATGAGTGAGATTTATTTGGAGACATTAACAAAATGTTGAAGAATTTCATGAGGAACGCCTATGAACTGAAGGAGATGCCCCTGACTGGGCTGAAGATTGCTTGAGCTTGATCAACAAAAGGTTGAAACAACTTCGTGAGGAACGCTCACGAATTTGAAGAAGATGCCCCTGGCTAGGCTGGAGATCGTCTTGGAGTCTTGGCTTCGTGAGGAACACCCACGTATTTGCAGAAGATGATGTCCCTGACTGGGCTGAAGATCGCATTGGATGTCTCGAGACTGATCCTGGATCTTGACTTATGCACGTATGAATGCTTGATTTTGTAATGATGTTCCATATCGAATGGAAATGCAATGCAAATGCTGACGCACGGAGATACAAGTGTTGGGGAAGTATAATTTAGTTTTTTTGTATGCATATGATACCTATGATGACGAATGTGATGCGTATGATGCGTATGATGCATATGATTGCAGACGAGTGATTGGATAAGTTTGGAGGTGCCAGCATGGTGGACTTTTGGTAGTTGCCAATGCGGATTGGACTTTGGGCGGTGGGAGGGTTTGATTTCCTCGACACTCAGTTCGTTGAAGACGCCTATGATCGAAGCAGACGAAGATACTCTTGATGCCTCAAGTTTGGTCACTTGATGATAAGTCGTTTTTTAGAAGACCATGACTCTGTGCTTGAGGGTCAGGATGACTTGAAAATGAGCGTAGCGACATGATCAACTCATGAAGACTGTGCCTTTGCTCTGAACTTGATGATTGCCAACGTTTGGAAGGATATGCTTGTCCAAGTTGAAGTACATAAGGGATTTTCCTACTGCAATGGGTCTTGCCCCAGTCTGAACATGGTAATGGTTTGCCCCTGATTAACCGGTTCTGGGAATGGTTTGATTTTTGGAAGTCGAGTTTTAATGTGCTTTGAGATAGCTTGCCCCTGATCGAGCTATTGAATGATTTGCCTCAGCCTGTGGGTTTTGAGGGAGTCTTGCTTCGGGTCGGCACCACTGAAAGTTCAAGTTCCTCTTTGATTACCCCTTGTTGGAATTACATTGATGTCAAGCACTGATTTGCAGTTAAAATTGCTCATTCACAAATGATAATCTTAATGCGATGCTCATGCAAGTTTTGAAAAAGAGTTGTTTATTCGAGTGTCGTGATAGTGAGACAAATGGATCGTTAGCCCAAACGTCGTGCTGATTTTGGTGGTGTGAAAGATATAGCAAGGAGAATGACACCAGTGCTGAAGATTAGCAAATATGGGGAGTCAGTTTATGCAACCTTGTGATGGTATGCTTTCAGAATAAACCTCTCCTCAATTAGGTCTTTCGAGGGTTGTAACGTGGTCTGGCTCACGGTTATGAAACAAAGGCTAATAGGCTCAAAAATGATTTGTACCCACCCCTTCTTCGTGATGATCTCCAGTCATACATTCAGTTAAATCTGCACATGTTTGTACTTCAAAAGGGTTGACGGTTCAAGGTATGCTTAAAATGGCAGTCACCTTATTTTGTTTTTGATGGATGTCAGTGGCCCTTTGGTTTTGATTTGGTGGTCACTGGACTTTATTTTGTTTTTGTTGAGAATTTGAGAGCCTCTTTTGTTTTTGTTTTTGATCCCTATCTTTTGCATGGACTGATTTTGCTTTTCGAGTCCATCGGGATTGCCTTGATTTTTGCCTAAGTCTCCTTTTGAAGTGCTCGACTTAGCAGGCTTTTGATTTTTTCGATTTTATTGGAGGATTGTGACTGCCAAGTCATAGGTTATTGATGAACAACCGTCATGTCTTGTGGAATTTTGCTTTGTGATTCGAGTGCGTAATTGGGTTAACTGAACACTACCCTGCCCCAGGTTGAGTGTAAGGGTTTGAATATCCGAAGAAAACTACTACTTCTAGGCTCGAAGTGGTTAACTAGGGATTATCTCCTTATCTCTCCAGTGTTTGGGGGTTGAAACAATTCATGTACATCATCGGCGGGGTTCTATCCGAAAGCATACATTTTGCAATTATGGGTATTTCGTTGTCATCATCCTCCCTCCAATCATTGCTAACAACAGTTTGATATAAAGCGTGAAGTGGATAAATGCGTCGGTGTTTTGCAGTAAATGGAAAAAATGAGTGCATACGACATAACTGATTTAAAACATGCATAGTCAATACATTAAGAAAACCAAATACAAACGGCAATGTTCAAAGCATACAATACTTAAACCAATAAAGACAAAGTAACAAGAATGTAAATGATGGGATGGCAACATGACTGCCCTCTTCGGGGAGAAACTTGAACTTGACTTGATTGACTTGACTTGATGCTGGCACTAGTTTGGCGGAGGCATGGGGTTTTTGATGGCGTTTGGAGCCCTCCCATTGAACGTGAGAAACTTTGAGTCAATCATGTCTTGAACCTTGTGTTTGAAAGCTCTGCAGTCCTCGATCGTATGCCCTAGAGCACCC
Organism: Lathyrus tuberosus; assembly: GCA_022829125.1. Lineage (NCBI taxonomy): Eukaryota > Viridiplantae > Streptophyta > Magnoliopsida > Fabales > Fabaceae > Lathyrus > Lathyrus tuberosus. The sequence continues at coordinate 4,203,842 of JALAZF010000111.1, read as the reverse complement.
TTATGAAACTCGCAATAAGCATTAACATCATAATCTGGAGGAATGACAGTTGGAGGAGCTAAGTCTCTGGGAGTAACAACCCTATTTTCCAATAATTGAGCAAAGATCTGAGCATATGACGTTGGCAGATGATCAAAGTCTTTATCAGACCTCCTTGTCCTTTGTTGATTAGGCTGACGTTGTTGAGCAGCTCTCTGTTGTTAATGTTGAGGAGGATACTGATACCCTTGCTGGTTGTAGGATTGTTGCTGAGGAGCCTGTTGTTGAGGCATTGGAGCTTGAACTGTTGGCTGATAAGGCATTGAAGCGTATTGCGCAGCAGCAACATACGGATACTGGAAGTATGGCATTTGATAAGGCATTGGAGGGGGAGCTTATTGAGCTTGCCCTTTTTTAGCAGAGACAGCATTTGTTTCACCCTCTTTTTTCTTGTATCCATTATTGAAAGGTTTCTTGGCTTGAGACTGGCTGCTATAACCTCCTTGGATCTTTCCGCTCTTCAGACCCTCTTCAATTCTCTCACCGACAATTACCAAATCAGAGAATTTGGCAGAAACATTACCAATCAACTTCTCATAGTATTGGCCTTGCAAAGTACCCATGAAGATATCAATCAGTTTGCGGTCAACCAGAGGTGAATGCACTCTTGCAGCTAACTCTCTCTAGCGTTGTGCGTACTCCTTAAAGGATTCGTTATCCTTTTGAGCCATACTCTGAAGTTGAGTACGGTTTGGAGCAAGGTCAGTGTTGTACTTGTATTGCTTGACAAATGCATCAGCTAGATCATCCCAAGTGCGCACGTTGCTACGCTCCAACTGCATATACCATTCGAGTGATACCCCAGACAAGCTATCCTGGAAGCAATGGATCATCAGCTTTTCATCTTTGGCATAGGCAGTCATCTTGCGGCAGTACGTCTTTAGATGAATGTGTGGGCAACTGAGGCCTTTGTACTTCGGGAATTCATGTACCTTGAACTTGGGAAGAATGACAACATCTGGTACCAAGCACATTTCCAGAGCATTTAGAGATTTTGAGTTGCGCCCCTCCATGACTCTAAGTTTTTCAGCTAGATTACAACACATTTTGATGGCTTCAGAATCCTGAGCAGCAGTAGGATTGACAATTGGGGTAGCATCATGGTAATTCTGTACCTCATCATACTGATCTACCAGATTTTCCTCAGCATGAGGAATAGGAATCTGAGTGACAACAGGTTGGGCTTGCAGAATAGCACCAACAGCGACTCCAGATATTGGAAGTGGTTGAGAAATGGCCCCTTCAACGGCAGACGTAAAGTTCATTGGTATCCCGTAATTGATAGGGTTGGGAACAAGAACTGAGAGCCTTAAGGGTGACCCTTGCACAGGCGCGGTGTTGTTGGCAGCAGCGGCTTCACACAATTCTTCTTCTTTTCTGGCCATCATGATGGCTTCGAGGATTTGGTCAATCTTTCCCTTGATAGAGTCCAACTCTTCTCTGAAGGCGGCTTGCTCTTGTTGAATCTGCTCCATTATACGTCTAGTGTTGGCTCGAGTTACGTACTGGTGTTGAGGAATCAACTTGATCTACTGGAGAAGGACGAAAGTTGAAGTGAGATTCTGAGGTTGAAAATGTAATGCAATATGCATAACAGATGCAATGCAATGACATGAGATGCAATGCAAGATGCAAGATCCAGGATCGCAGATCACAGGTTGAAACAGTTCTGAGGTTGGTCGTTCACGGGTAAATGACCAAAGTCTCTTATCAAAGAAACCTTATAGGTAGGCTCTATGAGGAAAGTTCTAAATTCTTTACCCACAAACCCACTCATGGGATGGTTTCTATGTTGACGGATAAGGTTCCCAGGATTACGGACACAAATCGCATCAATGTCACGCAACAGGCTAGCTGCATTACGACGATAATGACGACAAGGTCTCCCTTGAGCGGGGTCTTCATGCTAGGAGCACCAGGAGCGAGTCCTTGGAGACTAACACTACACGACCACCAATATAGAACTTGGTTCTAAGAGTGGTTCATAGAGTCACGGACCCTTCATGAATCAAGTCGTGCGACAGGCTAGCTGTGTTACAACAGGATCTACGAAAAGGTCTACTCTACGGGAGCTTTCATGCTAGGCACACAAGGAGCGAGTCCTTGGGGACTAACACTACTCGACATCCAATTCTAAACTATGTATTCTCTCTGCTTTTACCAAAGCTCGGGTGTAGAGCATTACTCATGATATCATCCCCAGATCCAAAAGATAAGCATAATAATGAGCATATAAAAGCCATAAGAGAATAAATACATAAACGAGAAGAAAAAAAGCAAACGAAGATAACACTCCTCACAAAATCGCACTAAGTTAGGCTTGACTCTCTCTTGCATGGAGAAAATTTTCCCCAGCAGAGTCGCCAGCTGTCGCACCTCGAAAAATCGCTTAATCGAAGACACGACCCTCGCGCGAAAGGCGCGGAAAACGGTTCGACAGAGTCGCCACCGAACTTTATTTATCCTAAAAGAGGGAAAGGAAAATATTGAGAAAACCTTTAAGGAGTGGATAAGAACATGGTCGTCGCAACCACATTCCGGGTTCGGGAGTCAGTTACGTGAGAGGAAGGTACGCGCACCCCCTCACGTCCGTTGTACTCAACGGGAACCTCTTAGTTCGATTTGTGATGAACGTTATCTAAGCTTGTTTGTTTTCTTCTCAATGATAAATGCGAAAAGGTAAAGTAAAAGGTTTCGATTACTAAGGGAAATAGGGTGGTTTTAGGATAGGGTGCTCGGCAAGATCATCGCGACCTCGGGCCTACGTGTGCTCATTCGGACGAGAATGAGAAATCAGAGCAATCATAGTTCGACTACGGGGTTTGACAGAAAAAGAGGGTAGTGTGCTCGCCAAGATCATCACAATCTTGTGCCTACGTATCTTTACTCAGACGAGAATAAAGAATCTGAGCAGTCGTAGTTCGTGGTACGCCCACGAAACAAGGGTTAGGGTTTGAATTTTAGGAGACGAAAGATTAAATGACATACAACCCAATGGGCGTGCCTCGAGAGCAGTCACTCAAGAATCCAAGGAATGCTAGACTCCAAGAACTCAGTTCTCTCGTGAATTGATTGCGAAAATGTTTGATAAAGATTAAGTGTTTTAAGACGAAAGGGTGAATGAATAACAACCCAAGGGGCGTGCTTCAAGAGCTATTCATTCGAAGACCCAAGGAATGCTAGATTCCAAGAATCTCCTCCTTTCGTTAGTTGATTAAGAAAACGGTTTGAAAAAGATTGAGTCGAATTGGTTGAGAAAAGAGGTGAGGATCGATACTAGTCCCTAGGGGTGCTCCTAGTATCAAATTCTACGAAATGTGCGAGTGTGCATTTGACGACGAGGCAAAAGGCACTCGACTTACGAGAATGTTTTGAAGAGTGGCTCAACGACGAGTCGAGAATTGGTTTGGAAATGGTTTGATTAATTAAGTGTTTTAGGGGGAATGACGATTATTCGATAAACGAGACGTCGGCCTCGCAACCAATTAATCGGGACATTATTGGGATGCTAGATCCCAACGACACCTTTTTCATTCGATTGATTTACGAAATATTGTTTGATGGACACCGAAAGTACCACGTGGAATGCTAGTCTCCAATGGCATTTCTTTGTCCAAATAGTTAAGACGCGTGTTTTAGAAACGAAAGGTCGAATGATCACAACCCAAGGCGTGTGCCCTAAGAGCGGCCATTCAAGAACCCAAGAAGTGCTAGACCTCAAGAGCTCAATTCTTTCGCGATTTAATTAAAAAACGATTTGAATATGTGTGTTAAGTGGTTTTAATCAAAAATTAAATGCTTAGGCGTTTCGATAATTGTTAGTGTGTTTGATTAACATATGAAAAAAAAGAAATGGTTAGATAGACACGTTATGAATATGATATGAATAATATGAATAGTAATATAATATGAACAATAATATAATCAAGATAATATGAACAAGATATAATATTGACATAAAAGTAAATCAAGATAATATTGACGGAAAGTAAAGTTAGTTGTTAGTCGGATGAATCGGGTCCAATGTAGCGCTAAGCCATCGTAGCACAATCTATGACGAAGATCATACTATAGGAGGATGCTCAATTTGATCTTTGTGCTAAAACACGATGGAGAAATGATATTGAGGATCGTTCTCCGATTGAATCGTGCCACACAAAAAGAAAAAATGACAATCTCGTCTTAATCACAAACTTTCGTCGATTAATCGAAGGTAACCTATCACGATCTCAAAGTATGGAAAGAGATCTCGACCTTCTTTCAAAGTTCCTTCGCATATTCGGTTGACCTTGACTCGAATCTCTCTCGTCTTGCTCGATCTCTCTCGTCCCCAACTCCCTCGTTCAGGTTCGTTTAGGCTCCGACCCAACTCTCACTTCGTCTCTCTCTATTTCACTTCCTTCTCCTTCTGATACATGTTCGATTTCTGTTTATGGGTGGATTTGGATTAGTGAGTGGTGGCGATTTGGGTTGAAAGGATCTGATGGTACGGTTCTGTTTAAAGAAGGTTAATGGAAGAGGTCGGTTATGGAGTTGAAGGAATTTGAGGGAGGTAAGTTGTTGTTGTTGGCGGAAGAAGGTTTATCGAAAGTTAATGAAGATTGAAATGGTTTATGGAGAATTTCCAGCAGGGTTTTGGAGGAAGGGTGCGATTTAAGGTGGCGGCTAGGGCTCCCTAGAGTGAGGAAGGGGACTGGGTTTTATGGAGTGAGTGAAGGGTGAAATGGGAATTAAGTGAACAAAAATGTGAGCTGGAATTTCCGTACGGAGATTGATGACGTGGTTTTGTCGTTTGTAGGATTTTAGAAATTGAGGTCTGAATCGAGTGATGTTTGTAATGTGCTGCTGAAGTGGTACTGGAATCACGGTGAGGTCGGGTGCGTATGGTGCGTTACGTGAGTGGTTTATGGCTTGAAGTTGTACCTGACATAGTAATGGTTATACACTAGGTTGATTTTGTTATTGCTCAAGTTTGTTTATTATGGTTGTGTGAGTTATGGCTGCAAGATTTTGGTTGCAGAATGTGGCTCACATTGTGGTTTGTACATTTTTTAATGCTTAAAGAATTGTTGGAATGGAGTATGAAGGCTGCGTAATGGTGATGGTCCCTACGTTGTTGTGTGTAGAATCATGGTTGCTTTTGCTGTTGATAGTGTCTTGGTAGTACGTTGGGGCGGTTCGTGATTGTTGTGGCCGAGTTGGTTCGAAATTGTTTAGTACAAGTTTGTGAACGTTATGTTGTGTTTTCACGTCACTGTGGGACCTCCATTTTTCCAATTTGTCATGCTGAATTTTATGTTGGTTTTACAGGTGATGTGCGCGTTGTACTGTGGCGGTTCAGGTGTTGGGTCCTTTTTTTTAGCACCTTTGTAATGAATGAGAAACAATGGGCCTATCATTACTTTGGGGACTTTTGGTGATATATATTGGGCTTAATGTACTAGTTTTTTTTTATGAATTTCAGATTTGCACCCCACCCCCCCCATTTGAACTTTTTTTTTTTTTTTGAAGTTTCTCTTGGGCTTTGTAATTTGAAATGGAATTGAATTATGGTTTAGGAAGGAAAAATGGTAATTGGACTTGACAAAATAAAAATAAAGATAAAATGGATTAAATATAATGGAAATGGACATAATTTAGATGATGGACTTAAAAGTGGTTAAAACGATAAACTTAAAATGGAATTGGATTATGGATAATTGGATAGAAATAGGTTTTGATGGATATAGATATTGAATGGATAGTTGTGGAATTGATACTTGAAATAAACAGAAATAAGGGTAATTGAAAATGAAGATGGTTTAGAAATTGGAAAATAAAAAATAATAATGGTTAAGAAAAAAATGGACGATGATTAAGAATTGCCCCTAAGGAACCATGAATCAATCTCAACCTTGACGGACTTCACCGTGAATTATAACTAAAATTAACCAGTCCTTGATGAAGCACTTGACCTATCATGACCTGATAACCTGAACCATACACCAACTGACTTGCACTAACACAAAACCTGGTTGAGGCCTCAAACACACATTACTTGAATCACACACCCTGACCTGATCATGAAACACACTTTGCCTGACCATTAAACCTCAATCACTACAACAACCAGAGACAACACATTTTTTTTTATTTTCTGAATAGTGGTTAGTGGATGGATGTACAAATGAAAGTAATATACAAGTAGGACAAATTTGGGGTATGACAGTTAGGCACGCATAGTAGTAGTCTGTTACTATTTTGTTGTATTACTATACTCTCAACTTTATTTTTACGGTTTTATTACGTTTTGGATCTCAATTGCACGACATTTTCTACTTATATTGCTATATCATTTTTGACACATCCAGTATTAGTCTCTTATTATTTTATATGTCTATTTTTTTATTCGAGATCGTGCTTCATAGTTCATCTGAAAACAAATACCCAACTTATAGCAAAAAACAACCTGTTCTAATAAACTTCAGAGATGTATCTCCATAAAATTATCGGATATGCATCTCTGGAACAATTCAAATAGGGGTGTTCATTGGTTCGGGCAAATCCGAACCAAATCGAAATCCAAACCAAACCAATGTGTTTGGGTCGGGCATTTTTTCAGTTCGGGCAAAAACTGAACCGAACCAATTAAAATCGGTGTTAATTGGTTCGCGCAACGGATTTCTAATTTGCTACCCATAAACCCGAACCAAACCAATAACAATAAACATAATTAATTCATATAACAAATTATTAATTTTAATTAAGTTATTACTTATTTATTTGAATGAAGAGAATAATTGTTATAGCAATCAGCAAGTACAAACCATAATGAAAGAAATAAAGAGGCATAGTCTCTGGATATTTCTAATGAAAAACGGAACGACGTCTTTCAAATTATCACAAGCCTATCAATCAATGATGAAATATAGAGAAACCAAACATCACAACCATTATAAATCAAACTCATAAATTGCAAATTATAAGTATCCGCAAACCACAAGCTTCTTCCAAAATTGCAAATCCTCAAATCACAAGTATTTGCAAACTCCAAACCTTCAATTTTATGTTATGAAATTGAGTATGAGTATGCAGTAAAATTGTTTTAAGTTATTGAATATTTAAGTGATATACAACAACTATATGACTATGGTGGTCATAACTTGCTTAAAAATGTGTGTGTCACGTGTTCAATATTTACTTTTCATATTTTAGCGTGTAAACAAATAATTTTAAAAAATATATTTTTTGTATATTTATTTTTAATATATCCGATCAATCAAATCTAAACCAATCTATTATTTTTCGGATCGGTTTGGTTTGGGCTTTATTGCAAAAATATAAAAATCCAATTCAAACCAATCCATTTATTTTTCATTGGTTCGGGTATCAGATTCTCTCAAACCGAACCAAACCGGTCCGCGAACACCCCTAAATTCAAATGTAAATGGTGTCTGAGTGACATGTTTTGAATGTTTAAAACTATTTCTGAGATATATCTCTGGAACATGTCAACGTTTATTCAGAAATAGGTGCGTCCGGAGATGTATCTCAGGAATTAGGGGGCATATTTTGAAATTCACACGGTGTATTAGAAACATCTAAGGTGTAATATGAAATTCTCTAAAAAATTTAAAGTTTTTTATCGAGTTGCTGGACTACCCGTAGGCCATACGGGCTGGCCTATTTTTTTAGGGTTTTTTCGGGCCGAGATAAAAAAGGCCCGAAAAAATAGGCTAAAAAATTAAGGTTTAAGCCATAACTTTTTTCGGGTTTGGTGGGTCGTGTGGACAAATTTGAACCGACCGATTGAAATTGACCGACTCGTTGTCTTTTTTGTGCAAATGAATCGGGTGGGGTGTCATGTTGATTCGGTTGCTTAATTTAGATAGTATATGGTTGCTTCGGCCGGGTTCAGATTCTTATTTTGGATCCGACGAAAACCGAAACCGACCGAACTTAATTAATATGTATTTTATTTATTTTTATTACTTACTCACTATCAAAATGAGATTCATAATGTTGCAAGATATTATCATTTTATAATTTAATGGTCAAAATTAATGTTAAATAATATTGAAAATATTATCCCGTAATAATAATTTTTTTAATAATAAAAACAGTTTTATTCTAAAAATTTGATTTTTTTTTTTTAAAATTAAAAAATAAACAATTTTTATAAATTTGTTCTGATAAATATTAAATCGACTAAATCGATCTGACTTAACTGTCAAATTGACTTAACTAAATTCGACGAAAACCAAAATTTTATCGATCAAAATTGGACCCATAAAAATGAAAATATGATTTATATCAGATTACGTTTTGGACCCCAAACCGACCGAATATTCAGTCTTAAATCTGCCAATGGCCGTCGGCTCATTTTGACGACTCTACATAACTACCGCTGGTCCTACTTATAAAAATAAAAATTAACATTTTAAATTCACTTAATAATCAAATCAATGTATCTAATCAATTATTAAATCTAGATACATTAAATAATCAAATGCACCTAAAAAAATCATTAAAAAAATCATGCTGTCAATAAAATAAAGAAAACTAATTAAATGAATGCGTGTATTGTAAAACTAAGACCTGACGTGAATACAGGTTGCTTGAAAAAGTTTGTAGTAAGTACCATCCAACTAAGAAATGGAAAGAAGAGAGAGAAGAAAACAACAAGAGAATATTTTGGTGACGTCGAAAAACTAATCCCAATTCCCAAAGCAAAATAAACTCGGTCCTCTCTCTTTCTCTCATTTATTTACTTTCATCTCAACCGAAAAGAAAAACTAAGAAACTGTTTAGATCGATCTATCTATCTATCTTTCATACACACACTTTCACTTTTCCTTCTAAATTCCAACTAATTCTCACATCACAACGCAACACAAACCCTCTTCATTTCATTTTGATGCGATGATTTTCTAGGTTTTCGAATTTCAACGATGGATCTTGCAAACGATGGTGATGATGGCGGAGAGATACGCAAATCCTTCGATTCCGTTTCTTGTTCAATCTGCCTCGAGGTTGTTTCCGATCACGGTGATAGATCCTCCGCTAAGCTTCAATGCGGTCATCAATTTCATCTCGGTAACTATTTTGTTGATTTTTCATCTTGATCTGTTTCAATTCAATGCTGCATTATATTCTTAATTGATTTGATTTGATTTTGAACAATTTTGAGATCTGAATTTTGATTTTATTATTGATGAACGCTTCTGTGTTGACGATGTTACTGAATTAATTAACTCTCGTAATTTATTATTTGTGGAGTTGTGATTTGTTTAGCTTTAATGGCTCTGATTTGAATCAGATTGTACAACTAGGTGTTTGTGTTTTCTCTGCTACGTGTTTTTCAACATTTAGCAAACTCATAGATGTTTTCTGCATGTGACTGCTTCGGATTGTTGTTTGTGATGCTTCTTATTTTCTTGTTTATATGGTTTTAGATTGCATTGGCTCGGCTTTCAATGTAAAAGGAGCAATGCAATGTCCTAATTGTCGGAAGATTGAGAAAGGTCAGTGGCTTTATGGTAGCAGCAGTCGATTGTATCCAGAATTCAATATGGATGATTGGACACGTGACGAGGATGCATATGATATTAGCTTTTCTGAAATGGTAATAGAAACTGAGGCCATTATTATACTTGTTCCTGTTGTTTTTGCATTGTCTTATATGATAAACAGTTGTGATAGATATTATGTGTTTGTTTTGTTTTGTTCTATATTGTTCTGGAGTCTGCAAACTTATTTATTGCTTATGTGTTGTGTGTTATTGTTTCCGAAGTTGAAAGATCCTATACTCTAAAGAATAGCATTTTCCGCTGTGAAGTCACTTGGTTTGAAGTTGATTCTATAACCTTGTGATACACGGTTCAAGACTTGGCACCGAGAGAGAGCAAGAATAGCATTTTCCCCTTCATTTGCTTTTATAAAACAATTGCTAATATAGAATTTTCCTTGAGTAGGAAAAGTGATAACAGAAACCAAATTATATAGGGCAAGTACAACCATGAGAAGAAAACTAAAGGGGACCATAAGGTCAATCATATTCCTTAACAAATGCTAGGGTAAAGTAACCACCTTGCCATGCAAGTTGTGCAACATTGCTGGGCTACTATTTCAGAACTTGGCTGGTACACAATATGTAACAGAACAGTTTTACGAAACTGTGTTGTCTATGAATTGGCAACATGTCATCTGTGTTAGTCATCAGTGCTTTTTAGAAAAGTTGTATAAATTAAAGACATGACCGTAGAGATTAACCCCCCATTCCATCCTAACCTCTACTGAGTAACAAATTTTTTTAAGCAAAATTAGGCACTTATTTTATATAGATGTATGAGTAAGAAATTTTAACAGACAATGCTTGATTTCTCAAAGGGTTTTGTCCAAAATTTGTCATCTTAGGATGGCAGTTAGCAGTTAGCACTTAGCTATGCCTACTCCAGCACACACATCATATTTTATGAAAAGTATTCAGAAGGAAAAAAATATTGAATGCTATCTGGGTTGGAGAAAAAAGATGGAATGCTATCTGGGTAGGAGAAAAACTGGTTGTGCAAGCATTTATCCACTCAAATTATCTTTGACATGTTGTGATTCCTAACTCTCTCTTTTGTTGCTTTATTCATTCCTATGCTTTTTCCTTCAAAATTCAAATCTTCCAAGTGTGTAAACTAATCCTACTGATTAATTATTATTTTTATACTGTTTACTTCAACCGGCCTAAGCAAAAGTAAAAATGTATTTAGCCTAAATTTGGACCAAATACGTTTTGACTTCTGCCTTATATTTAAAGACCGGGCTAAGTAGTTCTTAAATCTTTCCATTTTTTTTTTGTTTCTAATGTTTGATAGTTGGAACTGAGAATTTCAAGATTGGCATTACCTGCTTTAAATGGATTCATCTTGTTCATTTTCATTTTCATTTTTGTGAGTGCAAATATGTTCTGTCTACCATTTTGACTAAACTTTGATTTCCAAATTCTTTTTGCAGTCCATGGGAGTTCACTGGTGCCCCTTTGGTAACTTTACCCAACTTCCTTCTTCGTACGAGTAAGCTTACTACTTAGAGATAACATACTAAAATATGCATGCGGATTGCCGATTAATCTCTGTCCAAATTCCTGTTGGTGTTAGTCTTTTGTGCTTTGAAGTATCCTGCCTATGAGATAACATGCATAGGACTTTTTTGTGAAGGCCAGTTCTAAGATACAATTGGCACTCCAAGTGTTAGTGATGCCACTTGTCATATAACTTAGAACTGGATTAGGTTAATGAAGTCCAATGTGGCTAAAGCTATTGGTGATATTAATATTATTACCAAATAAAATTTAGAATTCAGATTATATTTTAGAATAAGATAAGAATTAAGAGATAAGATGAAAATTAGGGAGAGCCTAAGAATACTTGGAGAAAAGTATCAAGAATTTGAAGAGAGCAACATTAGTTGAGTTGGAAAAGTTATTTACTATGCTGCTCCGTGAAGTCTCTCTCTTTTTTCTTATATAATACTTTTATTTCAAACTGATCCCAGAGTTTCCCTTCTTCTTCGTCTTTGCAAGTCATTACACTTCAGAATTGTATACATAATAGACCAGTCTAGTTTTGTTAGGAACTGCCAAAATGTAATGGGATGTCTGTAAGAAGGGTTATGTTAGCTTAGTAGTAACTAGTAACCGTATGATCCAAAGATTGGTATTATAGCTAATGTCTTGACTCGAGTTCAATGCCTGTAGGCTTTAATAGCATATACATGAACTAAAAAGGGAGTCATTGGTTCTAAGCCAGCATGCTGCCTTGGCCCAAACTCTTGAGATAGGTGCTGGGAGGAAGATTGTTGGTTGTGGTCAGCCAGCATATTGCCTCGGCAAGGCATGGGTAAGGCCAAAATTAGATTGAAATGTGGTTCTTGACGATGGACTTAAGTAAAACAAATTATGCGTCAAATAACAATTATGGTGTATGCCTAGTGTAAGTGCTCAATCCAACAGTATGTTAACTTAATTAGTGTATGGGGAAGATAATCTTTAGACTTTCAATACAGGTGGTAAATATGGCTAAGAATTTGGGTAGAATTTCGCAATTTGAAAATCTTATTTAGCACATAAAATCAAAAAAGGTGTAATGATATATCTTATCTTCATTGCTTGTAATCTTCTTTTCCTGTGATGAAATAAAAGGCAAACTTGTGCTATGAAGCTCCTGCCATTGCAAGGGCCAATGGAACGGCATACCCATTTCAGATCTATTATAGGCAGCCTTACCCTTGCATATTTGAGAAAAGAACCTGAAACCTCCTACTCGTACTGCACTTACTACAACTCTTGTGTCAAGGCATCCCTTCTTTCTTGTAATGAAATATCTCATTCAGATTCTATTTAGTAAAACAAAAAAGGAGTCTAAGTGCTATGCATGAATGGTATTGGTTTTATTATATATCTCTTGCATTTTATCCATTGAAAGTAGTATCCAAATTGATTAGTTTAGAGTTTAGAATGTTAAGTTGCGTTAAAAACCCGTTAAGGTCCTCAAACTATTATAAAACGCCATTGCTAGTCATTTCCAAAATAAGATTTGCCTAGAATGTTATGTGAGGTTTCAGAACTGATATATAACTATTATTTGTGGAGCAAAACCATGATCTCTCTTGAACTTGTTGAAAGAAAAGATTGGTCGTTATTTTGTTAGTATGTAATGTTATGGATTGGGGACTTACAATTTTTTTTTTATGAAATGATAACTCATTTTATGCTTGTATTGTTTTTACAGAGAACGGGAATTTGCATCAAATGCGTGTAAGATTCTTTTATCTGTATACTACCCTCCCTTTCGTCAACTTGCATTTGACAATTCTATCTTGACTGAAATTTTGAGTTGCAGATCATGATGCACTGGCAACACATGCTATGTTTTCCGAGCATTCAGCTGTGTCTTCTGGTAATCATCCTTGTCCATATATTGCTTATGTTGGACCAATACATCCCTCCACCTCCAACTCTGGCGGAACTGTTTCAGAAGTTTCTAATTTCAATCACTGGAGTGGTCCACCTACACATGGCGACTTGTCTGCATCCTACACAATTCCGGCGGTGGTTTTTCATTATCACAGCTGGGATCACCATTCCTCCCATTTCTCTTCTGGCAGCAGCCATCTCGGTGCTGCAGATCAGCCCTCAGTATCACAGAGTAGTCAAAGGCCAGCCAGGGGTGGTTCAGAGGTCCCTAGATCCGGATCTTATATGCATCCGTTCCCTGTTGGACACAGGTATGTCTTTAAGTTCCTGTACCTTGCTAGGATGCTTTTGAGTTTGCAGTAATATATTGCTTGAGCCTCAATGTAACTTCATGAAACAAATCATATTATACAACACACACCAATAGTCTGATTAGTGAAATCGCATTAAATCAAACTGATAGATCAATGATTTAAATATATTGTTGGTCCCTGCAAATATACCACTTTTTGCTTTTAATCCTATAAACATACAACAAACAAGCCTTATCCCACTAAGCGGTGTCGGCTACATGGATCTAATTATGTCATACGCCATGATGTTCTATCCAAGACCATCTTTCTTAATAGTTTCTTATAGTTTTTTGAGGTCTCCCTCTACCCTTAGTTGTCAGACTCATTTCCATCTAGTCTATTTTCCTTGACATGATCTACAGGTCTTCTCTTTAAATGTTCAAACCACCTAAGTTTATTTTAATTCGATAAAAATATTTTTTTTTAGTTTTAAATGTTTGCAAATATATACTTTTTTTGCTTTTAGTATATGTAATGTGTAATATTCTTTTTATTCCATGTGTTAAGTCCTTATGCAGTCTATATTGAAGGGATTAAGATAGAATGTTTAATGTACATTTGCAAGGATTAAAATCAGAATATATTTTTTATAAGGACTAAAAGTAAAAGTTGATATATTTCGGTGTACCCAAATAATATTTAAACCTAGATTAATAAAGGATGAAACCGAGCAACTTTGCTGGCTGGTGGAAATTTACCAAGGTTTTAAGGTTGATACCTGAGGTGTGTAATTTTGCAGTTCTATTGCTCGAGCCGGAAACTCTGCTGCATCTTCCATGATTCCTCCTTATCCAGGAAGCAGTGCTCGTGCGCGTGATAGAGTCCAGGCGCTTCAAGCGTACTATCAACAACAGCAACCTCCGAATTCTACCACAGTACGGGCACCTGTTGCTTCCAGCACTCGAAGATCCAACGCTCACAGTGGGTCGGCTTTATTAGCATCATTGGCCTCAGCACCAGACCAAAGTGGTAGCTATGTTTATGTCCCAGGAGGACGCAATTTTCATGAAGAAACCCGTCTTCCAAATCAATTACATGCATGGGAAAGAGATCACTTGCCTTCATCGTCATTAAACCAAGTTGGTAGAGAATCAAGTTGGAGAGCATACCATCAGACTGCTGGCAGGTCAGACCCAGGTTTCATATCTTCTAGCTATCGATTAAGGAGTGATTCAGACAGAACACCTTCACAAAATCGGTGAGACACTTGTTTATACCAAACTACCATTATTATGGTAAATCTAAATTTATGTATGCTTAAAAAATGTTACATAATGCTTTGGCCTGGCTGATGTGTTATCTTAGACTCTAAATATACTCTGGCTGGCCATGGAAATGATCTTTCTGGCAGCTAGAGGTATTGTGAATGAAACATTGGCTTCCTGTTGCTTTGGAGGGCATAAAATAAGATGATATCTAGTTGGGATATCAGGTTTTGTAAAGAAATACTGAGGTGAGGCGTTGTCCTCTCAAGTGATCAATCGAGTGGATGTGCAGTAGTTGGATTTAAACGATTTATTTTCCTTATAGTAGTAGCTCACGCAAATGCTTTGTATTGAGAATGCGCTTTAATCTTATCTCTCGCCACTTCATTGCAAATGCCACTAAATCTTTACCAGCTTAAAAACTACTCCCTCTGTAATGCTTTTTTATCAACTTTAAAATGTTTTTTTTTTAATGTATAAAAAATGTAAGAAATAGATTAAAGGGAATAGGAATTTTACCAAATTATTTTTATTAACTATCAATGTGTCTGATATTTTATAAATTCAAATTGCCATAAATTTTGTAGTAGAGTATTGTATTAGTTCTTAATTATATGATACAATTAGATGAAAAAAATTAATGTTGATTTCAATTTCAAAATGATATTTATTTTTAAACAATTTTTTTTAAGTTTGATATCCGGCCGACTGCATTCTAGAATCAATTTTACCGTCCCTATTTAAAAGTCAACAAAATTTATGTGCTCAACGCATATTTTTTCAATATTATTTTAATTTATGTGAGTCACGTGATTTGTTGAGAAGATCAGTTTCCCCAAAGAAGCCAAAAAAAAAGGAGGGTTTAAAATTCTATGCAAAAATTTGTTTAAAATTTTAAATGATTTAAAAATAATTAAATATTATTTTCTCCATCCCACAATGAGTGATCCATTTGAAATAAAATAGTGTCCTAAAATATATGATCCAACTTTTCCTATTTTACTCTCTAGTTAATATTATTTTCATCATTCTCAATACATCATAAGAGTACTTTAGTAAAAATATCATTCTCTCATTCATTTATTCTTTTTTTTTAATTTGTGTGAAAAGTCAACTGAGTCACTCATTGTGGGACGGAGGGAGTCACTCATTGTGGGACGGAGGGAGTACTGTGGAAGCAAGTTATACGGGAAAGTTTCACACATAATTATTATGTCATGTTTTAAATGAAGTCAATAGGTTTCTCAAAAGGCAATTTCTTAATGCACCATCCAAGTTTCTTAGGCACCACGTGAAATTATTTTTTTGCCCCTCTATTCCGGATGTGCACATCCGGACGCACCAAATTTTTAAAAATCGTAGAGATTTTTCGGATATGCATATCCTAAAAGAATTCTGATGTGCACATCCGGAAGTATTTCTTATTAGTTCGCGCCAGACGTTCTTCCCCCCTCATTATTCACCTTTCCATTTCCAAAATCTCTCAAACTCTCAAATTTTTCAATCACCACAAATCTCGATTTTTTTCACTCGAGTTCGGCGCAGAGCAACTGCTACAACGATCAACACACTCCAAATCCTCCGTATCACATTTTAATCGGTAAGTTTTCAAATTTTAGAGTTTCGGAGTAATTTTCGAGTAATCGATTTAGAGTAGACATTTAGGTGTAGAAATTGTTAAGTTGTATGAATAACATAGGTTAGAGACAATGTAGGTCATTTTTACTGCTTCAAACGGACGATCAGGGCATAAAAATGCCCTTTTGGTTGTTACAGTGGCCATGACTGCCGTTTTTAAACTTCAAAATACGTACCGGATGTACAGATCCGGAAATATTGAAACGTTTAGTGTTTCCGGATGTGCACATCCGGAAATACCTAACGTTTAAAATTCTGCGTCCTTCCGGATGTGCACATCCGGGAATACCTAACGTTTAAAATTCTGAGTCCTTCCGGATGTGCACATCCGGAAGACTATTTTTTTTTCCTTTTTTAATTTTGCTTGTTTGTTTGTTTGTTTTTGTTTAATTATTTTTAAACAAAATTTAATTTATTTATTATGCTTTGCAGATTAGATGGCTGGCAGAGGCGATCGTACCATACATGGACGGACAGCTCAGCACGCATCTGTCTGACGTGAGCGGATGCAGTCTACAGCCGAGGCTTCCAACGCAGAGGGAGTTGGGGTAGCCCCTACAGCTGAGGGACATCCTACACCACAGCCATCCACATCACAGGTTCAGGCCACTCCCTCGTCAGCCGCCGATTCTACATCTCGGAGGCGTCGGGATTCTACTGCTAGTTCATCAGGGTCCCAGCCCGCACGCAGGCGTCGTCGGGAGACTACAGCTCCATCAGCTGCTCCTCCTCGTTCCCCTGTTGTTGTTCCTGTTCCAGAGGGTGATCACCCAACACATGAGGGTGTTGACGATGATGACGATTTCGATGAGCTGGGCGGTTATCCCGGGGGACCGTCTAATATGTCCCCTACTCGCGGGGTACTCTGAGCATACTGCCAGATATGTCTGGCTAGGACAGGTAACCTTTCTCGGTTTATTTATAGAATTGTATTCGTTGAAAATATGTTCATTTGTAACATTGTTTTATTTGGAAATTTTCAGGATAAGGATTCACAGAAGTTCTATAACCATGGGGGCAAGGTTATGGACACGATTGAGATGCTGCCAGAGGCTGAGTGGTTCACGTCTGCACTTGCGGAGTCTGGTCTTGGAGGCCTGTCTAGGATTGGGTATTCCCAGATCTAGTACGGTATCCTGATGGCATTTGTTGAGAGATGGCACCCTGAGACATCCTCATTCCATCTACCGTACGGCGAGATCACGATCACGCTAGACGACATCTCGTGCCTCTTACATCTACCGATCACGGGTACCCTTCTGAGTCACGGTAGGATGACAAAGGCGGACGGCATAGAGTTGTTGGTTACAGAGCTTGGGGCTAGCCCAGAGAAGGCACATGCGGAGGTGCACCAGTTGAGGGGCGCACACGTCCGGTTCTCATTTTTGATGGATAGATTTACTGAGGCGCTTGCAGAGGCAGGACGGGCAGATGGTGATCCAGCTGAGGTGGCGATCCACAGGACGCGTGCCCTAAGGTGCTACTACTTGTTTTTGCTAGGCACGCAGGTGTTTGTGGACACCAGCGCCTATTATGTTGATATCGTCTCCCTCAGGTACCTTTCGGATCAGACAGAGGTCCATGGGTACAACTGGGGGGCGGCTGCGTTGGCATTCACCTATTCCAGGCTCTCTGATGGTTGCCGCTGGGCAGCCAAGACTGTGGCAGACAGCTGTACGCTATACGTGGTAATAATCTAATATTCTAAGTGATTTTTTCATTTCTATTCTTTCTGTATTCATTATAATGTTTGACACCCATGTTATGTTTTCCATTTCAGGCGTGGATTTTACAGCACTTTCTCTATATTACTGGTTGGGGGAGTGCCCAGGGGTACACTGAGGATATGCCATGTGCTGCTGCATTTGTCCTGCTCAGAGGGAACCAGGCGCCAGACCCCTTCAGAGTGTATCTAGATCGGATGGCTGCTGAGGACGTTTTGTATTGCCCCTATGCAGCTCACTGTGTGACACGCCCGTTCGATGAGGTTTGTTTGTTCTCAGGATGGTTGGCATGCAGTTCGACCGTTACTGCCCGATACCTGCCAAAGCGCGTCTTGCGTCAGTTCGGTTACACGCAGATGATCCCCAGGATGCCTCATGAGTCTGCTCCTCTAGGCTTGACCCGCAGGCAGATAGATGAGCTATATGGTGACTACCAGTCCCACTTGGTACCGGAGGAGGCTCGGGCGATCAGAGCGGAGACAGACTGGAGTATTGCTGCCGAGTACATCGTGTGGTTCTACACCGTCTCACACCCATGCATGGTGCCCACTGCTGAGGGATCGCCACCCAGACCTGCTCATCAGGAGATATTAGAGGAGCGGCAGTCTCAGCTGGACCACACTCAGGATGTCCTACCACGCTGTCGTCAGATAGAGCAGATAGCGCAGCAGGCCATTGCGGACGGTCACCTCCCTGAGGGCTCTGGTGCCAGACTTGTCGTGGACAGGATTATTGCGATTGCTCAGGGGGCACTTCAGTACCGCAGACATCGATCCAGGATGGCGGGTAGGGGCAGAGGAGCAGGGGAGCCAGGAGAGATCCTTCGCCATACGCAGTAGTTTTTTATTTGATGTATTATATTTATATTAGATGTATGCACTGTATTTTGACAGAGATTTATTATATATATATATCATTTTATTTTATATATGGATGTTGTCAAATGTATATTAAATTGCGACGATTTATTAACATATGCGACCAAGCAAAAAAACCGATTTTTTTTAAAAAAAATAATGTTCTGCCTTTTTCCGGATCTGCAGATCAGGAATGTTTCCGGATGTGCACTTTCGGAAAGAATCAGCGTTTTTAAAAAAATTGGTGCGTCCGGATGTGCACATCCGGAATCAGGGGGCAAAACCGGAAATTCAGATGGTGCCTAAGAAACAAGGGTGGTGTGATAAGAAATTGCCTTCTCAAAATTGAAGTCAAACATTTTGTCAACGTGTGATTTATTTTCAAGCGATTTTTCCTACTAATCTTAGAATTCTAAAATTTATTATCTATATATACAAATTCAATTGCATCTATATATATACAAATTCAATTGCATGAACTCTCTAAATTGTTCTTTCATCACAAATTATTTATACTATTAAAAAGACATTTTAGTAATCAACTAATATTTATTTTTTTTCATTTTCATCTACTACTACAACAAGACAAGTGGCATTCATTCTCTCTCTTCATTAAAATTTTAAATTTTTCTCACATTTCTTTTTTCCACACTTTGTCACTTTCATTTTAATTTTTTTTCTATTTATTTATTATCACTAAAAATGTTAATAATCTATTTTTTTAATTTTAATAAAATTAAAATTTTATTTATCTAACGAGTCACTATCAACACAATATCTATTTTATTTTAATTAACAATTGTTTTAATTTGTGAGACAAAATTCTTTTTAAAATATTAATTTTTTTCTCTCTCCATCTCACAATTTAATTTTTTTTCTACTTTTAATATAATTATTTAATACAATTAAATTTATAGATTATTAGTAATTTAACAATTAAGTAAATCATTTTAAATTTTGCATTTGTATCTAAATACATTTTATATCACATCAAATATTTTTTATTTCACGGGTTATTATCAGCACAATGTCTATTTTATTTTTATCAACAGTTTGTCTTAATTTGAAAGACAAAATCTTTATTTTAAAATAAATAAAAAATATTTTTTATCTTTCTTCATCTCACGAGTCATTTTTTTCTTTTTGCATAATTACATCTGTATGTAAATACATTTATATTGTATCAAATAAACTTTATATTTCACGGGTCACTATCAGCACAATACATATTTTATTTTAATCAATAATTACCTTAATTTTAAAGGTAAAATCCTTATTTTCAAATATTAAATATTATTTTTTTATCTCACGAGTCTCTTTTTTTCTCTTTGTATTTCAATCCAACTGTATTTATATAATTATTGTTTATTTTAAAATTAATATCTAATTTCATATTTAAATATGTATATAAATACATTTTATATCATACCAAATTTATATATACATTTAAATATCTTTTATACCGTATCAAATAATTTTCGCACGGATATCTTACTAGTTTAAATTTAAAATTTTCAGCTTCTCTTCTACTTTTGCATTTTTATTTTTTCAATTTTATTTTATCAAACATCAAAATAAAATTGTTCTTGTCGAGACATATTTAGATTTTTATATTTGCATACTATTATATTTTTGTTCTATATTTTAGTGTAAACTAGGTATTCAAAATCAAAGAGGTCTAATAAAAGACTATTTAATTGAACTTGATCAAATCGAAAACAATAAAAATTATATTTAATTCGAATCTATTTGGGTCATTTTATAATAAAACGAGCGGTTTAATTTGGTTTTTAATTTGTATTTTACAAATCAAATCAAACTAAATTAAATCGTATTATGTAATAACTCAAATTTCACTTAACTCAAATCCAATTCAAACTCAAATCTATTATGCCTGAACTATCTTCTCTTCTTTATATGTAGGGTTCCAGTTTTAGCCTTTTCTCCTCGTAGCAGTATCACACATTTTTCTAATCTTTTTCGCAGGGTACATCTCATCTCTTATTCTCTAATCTCTCATCTCTTATGTTCTTTATCATCTTATTTTTATACTGATGTTATTTCTTCTAGTTTCATTTTTATTGCAACTCTTATGTTCTTGACATTGTTATTTATTATGGTGTGATGTATAAATAATTAAACACAAAGTTATGTTGTCATTTATAACTGTATGTATGACTCAATAAAAATATTATAAAAAAATTGAATCAACCGAATCAATCTAAACTGCATTGGTTTGAATTGGTTTTATTTTTAAACGTCAATCAAACTACACATTTTTCCTGCGTTTTGGATTAATTTTAGTGTCAATGTTGTGTATTAATTCAAATTTAGTTAGTTCGTTAGTTATTACTTGTGTATATAGAATAACTACTTTGTAGTTTTGTAATATCTTTCTCATAATAACAATCATCTATTCTCATTCAATATTCATCACTCACACACACACATACACACACACACACACACACACACACACTCTCTCTCTCTCTCTCATCTTCCCTTCAACTCCAACACTCTCTCTATCTTTCTGTCAATTAACTTCCGCATTTGCAAGGTGTAATAACACCAACATATGGTATCACGAGACCGGTTCTGATCCAGATTCAATAGTGATTGTAGCTATGGTCGGAATAGGCGACAACAACTTCCCTACAAATCTTCCAATTCTTGATGGCAAGAATTGGGGAAAATGATGCATGAGACGAGAGTCATCTTCAATTTTCAAGATGCGTCTGAGCATGTAGCAGAGGGACTTCAACCGCTAGCAAAAAATGCAACTGATGCTCAGAAGGCAACAAGGAATCCAAGAAGAAAGATCATAATGCTCTATTTTACATTCACCATTGCATTGGAGCGAAGGTGTTTGATAAAATAACTCATGCTGCAACTTTGAAAGAAGCATGGGATATGATGGAAAAATACTATGGTGGAGATGCGAAGGTCAAGAAGGTGCACCTATAGTCTTTGAGAAAGCAGTATGAAATTCTGCATATGAAAGAGGGCGAGTTGATATCCAATTTCTTCACAAGGGTTCAAGATTTAATCAACCAGATGAAGAATTCTGAAGAGACTCTGACAGAGAAAATGAAGGTCAAAAAGGTGATTCGAAGTCTCACTCCTCAATATGATATGTTAGTAGTAACGATTGAGGAAACTAAAGACCTAGAAACAATGAAGATTGAGGATCTACGAGGATCTCTTAAAACCATAAAACTGAGACTGAATCAAAGAGAGATAAATAAAGATTCTGAACAGGCTATGATTGCTCATTCAATAAAGGGAGGTTCAGATGACATGAAGAGAAAGTAGAAGTAGGGAAAAGGAAAGCACTAGAGAGAAGCTACGTCAGATAACAAAGAGAAGAAGAAGTTTGAAGAAAGACCTGAATCCTCTAAAAAAGGAAGAAGGTCTAGCAAATTTCAAAACAAGAAAAAGTTTCAAGACAAGAGAAAGATTCAATGCTTTAATTGTGAGAAGTATGGTCACTTTGCTTCAGATTGGTGGTTTGGAAAGGGAAAGAAAAAAACTGATGCAGAGGAAGCTAATATGGTGCAAGATGATTCAAATTCAGATCCTGTCATGTTGATGATAACTACCTCTGAAAGGGCTTCACCTTTTTATGTGTGGTACTTAGACTCTGGTTGTTCTAACCATATGACTGGACACAAGGAATGGTCAATTGACTTTAAATCTAACAAGAAGACAGTGTGAAGATGATAGATAATCAAAGCTTAATGGCTGAAGGCATGGGTAATATTGTCATACAAAGAAAGGAAATCAAAATAACATTGATAGAATATGTGTTATTTGTCCCTGGTATGCAATGTAATCTGCTGAGCATTGGTCAGTTAGTCGAGAAAGGATTATCAGTAATCATGGAAGGAGGCTCATTGAAGTTGTATGACAAGAAGAAAAAAGTGGTTCTGAAGTTAACTTTGACTAGAAACAGAATATGGAAGGATAGTTTAAAGGTCTTAGAATCATACTGTCTTTATTCATTAATTCTTGATGAAGAAAGCTGGCTTTGGCGCAAAAGGTATATGCATCTAAATTTTAGAAGTCTATGCAAGCTGAATACTATGAATTTAGTATAAGGATTTCCTAAGATAGTGACACCTGATAAAGTATGTGACATGTGCATGCTTGGGAAGCAAAGTAGGTTACCTTTTGTGAAGCATCTGTGAATGAGACCCAAACATGTACTGAATGTGGTTTCATCTGACATTTGTGGTCCTTTTGAAACTCTTTCTTATGGAGGAAACAAGTACTTTATCTCATTGGTAGATGAATTCACTAGAATGTTATTGGTGTACCTGATAAAGACCAGAAGAGAAGCTTTAAACATGTTCAAAAGGTTTAAGGCTATGGATGAAAAACAGAGTGGAAGGCTGATTAAGATACTCATGATAGATGGAAGAGTGGAATACATTTCCTATGAATTCAATTATGTCATGAAAGTGGCATCTTACATGAAATAGCTCCACCTTAAACACATCAACACAATGGTATGGATGAAATAAGTAATAGATGCTTGGTTAAAATGGCTAGGAGCACGCTGAAACAAAAATCATTGCCTCATAAGTTCTGGGGTGAAGGAGTATCTACTACTGCTTATGTTCTAAATAGATGTCCTACCAATTATTTAAAGAATCAGGTGCCAAAAGAATGTTGATCAAGAAGCAAGTCTTGCATTTCTCATCTTAGGGTATTTGGATCATTATGCTATAAACATTTGCCAGATGAAAGAAGAACCAAACTTGAAGATAAAAGTGAACTTATGATCTTAGTTGGTTACCATCCAATTAGAGCGTATAGGTTATATAATCCAGTTACTGAGAAATTGGTGATCAGTAAATATGTAATCATCAGAGAAGCAAAATCCTGGATTGGAACCAAGGCGAAGAAAAAACAAGAGTGGTACCAATGCAATTTGATTATGATAAGTGAATCCATCCCGAACTAAGACTCCGGTTGAGACTATGAAACCTATTCAAAGGGCAAAACTAACCGATAATAGACAGATACATGCAAGGATGGATATTTTGAAATTGTGTCTAACAATACAGTGGATGAGGGAGGAGAATTAATACACTTGGAAATGTTTGCATGTGCAAAACCACTTAATTATCAGGAAGCAATGCAAGACAAAGTGTGGAAATATTCAATTAAGAAGAAATTTAGTTCAATTTAAAAATGTGGCACATGGAAACTGACTCAACAACTAGAAAGAGAGAAGTCAATTGATGTGAAGTGAATTTTCAAAGTAAAGCTGAGTCCAGAAGGAACAATAGTGAAACACAAAGAAAGACTTGTGGTAAGGGGTTTCCTTCAAAGACATGGTTTAGATTACTCTGAGGTATTTGCACCAGTGGCAAGGCATGAGACTATAAGACTTGTAGTGGCATTAGCTTCCAGTAGAAGGTGGACTTTGTCACACATGGATGTAAAATCTATATTTCTAAATGGTCCTCTTGATAAATAGGTATATGTGTCTCAACCTCCAGGATTTGAAGTAAAGGGGAAAAAGCATATGATATGGACGAGAGTTATTAATATCGGATAGTGGAACGGAGCGGCCGACCCCAAAAATGGGATAGCGGGATAACTTTTTGTACTAATAATTATATAATAATCTATAAAACATATGTCATATACTTAATGTAAAATTAAACAAATAACATAACACTCAAAAGATTTATAAAATCCAATGTCAAAGAACAATGCTTAATCAAGATTCAAAATATTATATAAAATTCAAAATATAGTAGAAGATTCAAAACATCACATCTTAAAATTCAAACTTAGAACTATTATATGAAAATTCAAGAAAACATAGAAATCAAAGATCATCATTAAATATGTATTCTTCATAGATTATCAAAATATTCTTCCAATACTTCATCTTCATCGTCTTCTTCAACATCTTCTACCACCACTTATTGTGCCCTAGATGTACTTGCAACTTCAAGTAGCCTTGACATACTAGTGTAGATTACAAACTCATTAACCCCACTTGCTTCAGAAACTTGAGCCCAAGTTAAATCACCATCTTCATGAACCAAGTCTTCTTCTAAAGGTTCACCATCTTCTCATATCTCTCCTACCTCTTCCACCAACCATTGAGTGTGATAATTAATTTCATAAAATTCCATAAGATCAATCTTGTCCCGAGTTACAAATCTTTCAATCAAAGCTTGGTTATGCTTGATGAAAACCAAGTCTTACAACCTTTAATGTTCCAACTTATTTCGCTTCTTGGAATGAATCTAAAATACAACAATTTGAAGTATCAATTTAATAATACTTGAATGTTAGATACTATAATATCCTAGTAAAAAATTAATACTTACATGCTCAAAGATGCTCTAGTTACGCTCACATCCGAAAGCACTGCAACCTAAACCCAACACTTTAACAGCCAGCAATTACAAATCTGGAGTTTTGGCTCCTTAAGACTTCCACCACTCAGTTGCAAGTAAAAAATCAATAATTGTTGACCTGGAGCTAATTGCCAAATTCCAATAATTGTAAAAAAATAAACTTCCATCTTACCTGGAGGTAATGTCGACCTTTGTCTAATTGTTGCTCTTATACCAAAGAGACATGTAGCACCCCTGTATTGTGCCAGTTGTACTGAAATCTTGTCTTCCACTTCATCACTTTTACTAAGTGTCTTAATGCATTTACGGAGGCCTCTCACCAATTTAGGATCATTCTCAATTTTTGGTTTCTCCTAATAATATTCAGAATTGAGATATTAACCTGCAGAATGTAACGGATGATGAAGTTGACACTCTCATCATTTATCAATGATGTTAAATACGACTTTGCACTGGCTTGAATTTGAATTGAAATTTTTTTCAATTGATTCTTTCGCTACCCTCATTGCGGCATATATGTAACCCATTGCGGGTTTCATTTCATCATCAACCATTCTTAGCACATCTACAAAAGGCGCCATGACCTTAAGAGTGTAGACAACATCACTCCAAAATGATGTCATAAGTATAATATTAGTTGCCCTTTTTCCTTTAGCATCCTTGGCACACTTGAAACTCACTCATTCATCACAAGTGAACATCTCTCTAAGCTTACTTTTTAGTTCTTACAACTTTTGTAGAGTAAGGAAAGATGTAGCAAACCTTATCACTCCACTTTTAACCAATTCAACATTGCTGGTAGTCTTTCTCATTAGATTCAAAGAAAATGTGTGGTTATAAATGTAGCCCATAACCTTAACTCTATTTTTTATAACCATATCAACCTTTGGAATTTTTCCTATGTCTTCTAACATAAGGTCTATACAGTGTGTTGCAAATGGAGTCCAAAACATGTTTGACCTTTTGGAAGTTAATATTTTACCCGCCGCTACATAATTACTTCCATTGTCGATAATCAATTGAACAACATTTGGTTCACCCATTTCCTCAACAAAAGTGTCCAACAACTCAGCTATCTTATACCCTGCCTTGGCATAGTCAAAAGCATCGACACTTTTCACAAACATCGTTCCCGCCGGACAATTGGCCAAGAAATTGATCAAGGTTCTACCTTTCCTATCCGTCCAACCATCTAACATAATTGAACATCCATATTTATTATTTTGCACCTCGTTATTCTTCAATGAACCTTTTGTATATTCCAACTCCTTTTGAAGGAGTGGAACCCTAAGTTCATGAAAACTTGGCGGTTTCAAATGAGGACCATAGCTTCCAACGACTTTTAACATTAACTTAAATGCTTTTGCGTTTGCTGCGTTAAAAGCAATTCCATAATTATAAACAAAGTGAGCAATATATTGTATGGTTCTTTCCCCCGCTTATTTATCACACACATCATTGATGCATGTGTCCTTAGCCTTCTTAAAGACTAAATCCAATGGCCCTTTGGCCCTCTTGACAGCCATTGAAGATGTCTCGGCAAGCCTCTTTCCGCTTTGAATTCGACTTATTTCCTCAATATCATTTGTATCATCCAAATCTAATTGCACCAACACCTCTTTTATTAGCAAGAAACTACATTACCTTTTATTCCTAATTGATGTTTTTTTGTTCTACTAATTCCCTCACAACTAGTTAGATTACAAAAATTACATGTCACATTCTTCTTGTTATTTATATCCTTCTAGTGATTATATTGCCATCATATGTCAATATTACTACCGCTTGGGTTGAAGGTTTGACCATATGAAGCAACTAAGGTAGAATTCAATGTAGAGGAAGATGTTGTCATATTGTCTAGGAATAAAATATAAACATAACTCATGGATGAATAAATAATAGATTAACATCAAAAGAGATGAAGCAATAAACATAGACTATGGTCTGAATTCACATGGATGAAGCAATAAACATTAACATCAATGGAATAAAACATAAACATAAACAAAAGTAGAATTCATGGATGAAGCAACACACGTGAAAAACAAAGAAAATAACAAAAGAGATGAAGCAATAAACATAGACCATGGTCTTACTTCACATGGATGAATCAATAAACATTAACATCAAAGGAATAAAACATCAACATAAACAAAAGTAGAACTCATGGACGAAGCAACACAAGTGAAAAACAGAGACAGTAACACATTACTCAAAGCATAAAATAGAGGGACTTACAATATGAAAAACAGAGGAGGGGGAGCGGAGTAAGGGGTCGGAGAAAGATGAACGGAGGAGGGGTGCCGACCGAAGAGAGAGACGAATGGAGGAGGACAAACCGCCAAAATAGGGGAGTTGAAAATGTGAATAACGTTAGGGTACAAAATCAAACAGAGAGAAAGTTGTCTGAAGAGCGAGTTAAAGAGAAATGGAGGGGGAAAATAGTGTTTTAACCTTTTAAAAAAATAAGGGAAAAATAGTAATTTTGCATAAAAAATTAAAAAATCAATAAAAGTGGATGACCCGTTCCGCCCAGGGTGCAAAACGCAACCCGCGACCCGTGATCTCGCTGAAATCAGCCGCAATTTCATACGCTGAATCGCTCCTCTCTTCTCGTGTAGTGTGTGGTTGCTCTAGTCAGACCGCCAGGGATCGCACCATGAGCGGACGCAGTCGATAACTCTGGTATGGACTATACAAGGCTTTGTATGGTTTGAAGCAGGAATCAAGAGCCTGGAACAGAAGAATTGTTATTTTCTTCATCAGTTATGGCTTTAAGAGATGTTCGGTTGAGTATGATGTGTATGTAAAATACAATCAAAGTGAAATACTATTGATGGTATGTTTATATATAAATGACCTCTTGATAACTAAAGAATCTCAACTGGAAATTGAAGACCTCAAGAGTACAATGAAGTCCGAATTTGAAATGTCAGACATGGGTAACTTATCCTACTTCCTTGGTATGAAGTTTCTATACAAAGAAGGTGGAATAATATTGCATCAAACAAAGTATACCACTAACTTGCTGAAAAGATTCAACATGCTGAGCTGTAATGTTGTTATGACTCCTGTTGAATCAGGTCAGAAGCTTGAAGAAGATAATGATGAAGAAAAGGTATATGTCACCATGTACAAGCAAATGATTTGATCATTGAGGTACCTATGCAATAGCCGGCCAGATATTAACTTTGGTCTAGGAGTATTGAGCAGATTCATGCATGATCCAAGGAAGTCTCATCTGCTAGATGGAAAAAGATTACTAAGATACATCAAAGGAATGGTGACATTTGATTTAGAGGTTAGAACAACTTCTGGATCACTAGCCTCTAAAGTTTTGATAGCTTATGAATCATCAGCCTCTGAAGGTGTCAAAGGCTGGAACAACCTAGTTTATGAAACGGCAGCCTCTGAAGGAGTCAGAGGATCGAGCAGCTTGGCCTCTAAACCGTTGATAGCTTATGAACCATCAGCCTCTGAAGAAGTCAGAGGTGGAAACTACTTCTGAACCTCTAGAGTTTAAAGCAGTTTCTGGAGAGTGGTTGGAGTCTGAAGATGCAGAGAAGCATCAACTTTTGATGTGTATCACTTAGTGAAAGTTTGAATTAAGGAAGTATGTTGTGTATTAATTTAAACTTAGTTAGTTAGTTATTACTTATGTATATATAATAACTACTTGTGTAGTTTTGTAATATCTCTCTCATAATAACAATCATCTCTTCTCCTTTAATATTTATTACTATTTCTTTTCTTTCCTTCCACTCCAACATTCTCTCTATCTTTCTCTCAATTAACTTCCGCATTCGCAAGGTGTAATAACACCAACAGTCAACACTGTTTATACCGGATTGCAAACCGGTTTAATACAAACACTTAAGTTTCTATGATTGAAATCTTTTTAATAAAATAAAAGTTTTTTTATAAACAAAGTGACAATTATTTTTAAAACTCACAACAACATAATTGGAAGAACTTAGATTAAGTAAATGGAGGGGAGGGGAGAGAATATTTAATAATTTATGTGTTTGGTTCAAATTTTAAGAGGGGGAGGGGAGGTAGATGGAGGGTACCAAAATCCCTCCTGAACCACTTTTTGCTTCCCCTAATTTGGGGAGATTTGGAGGGGAAGGGAGGTGATTTATTTTAATTATAACTATATTTACATATTTACCCTTATTTATTTGTTTAAATATAAATTTAACTGATTAAAATGCTAAAAGTTCTATTTTGAACAAATTTTATCTTTCTTTTATATTTCTTTTATTTTTATATCTTTATTTTATTATTATTATTATATGTGTTTAAATTTTTTTATTTTATTTTATATATTTTAATATTACATTTTAATTATCATAATGTTTTTGTTTATAATAATATTTGTTAGATTTTATTGTATTCGGTAATCTTTTTAAAAGTATATATTACAATCATTACGTTTTTATAAAATCTTTCATGATGTTCTCTGATTGAATACTTATATTTCGTCAATAAATTTGTATTTGAATTATAAACGGTAAATATCATGAGTTTTATGGTAAAATTAGAAGGATAAAAAAGTAAATTAATTTTAAAATACCCCTCTCCCCTTGTCCTTTGTGAACCAAACATATTTGTAAATAAAATGTCTCCCCTCTCCTCCCTTTTCATATTTTGAACCAAATATATATGTAATTAAAATCTCTCCCATCTATTTCCATCACGAGAGAAATGATTTTGCTCAGTTCTTCTACTTTTTAAAACAAATTTCTTGCTATACTTCATTTTCGAATTTGTCAGTTATGTAAAAATTTGAATCCCATTGAATTTCAATTGATTTTAACTAAACTTATGTGAACCTACATTATAAATCACCATCTAGTTGGCGACTAAATCTCGAATAATACTAATTTAAATCTATAATGATGTATGCAAAAGGTTTGTCATTCGGTAGTGAAGGTCAAAATGAACGGTGAATCTTGATTCAATTCTATAATAATCTGTAACTATTTTGAACTAAGAGTAAATTTGATTTTGAAGGCTTCCTTTCCTGTCTGGCTCTGGAATGATGTGAATTAGCCAAATCAGACAATAATTTGCTCCATGATGTAACCAACTTTATCAGTTTGGATCATGTTGAAGCACATTTCTATGATGATAAACAAAGAGATTGGGTTTTCTATTCCTGACCAGAACCAGTTAACCATAACGCTTTTCTTTCTCTAAAGAAAGGAAAAACAGTTATCTTTTTTGGGTTTACATGAAAAGTTTTGATGTCTGGTAGCATTTGGTTTATAATGAGTCTCTTGCTATATTAAATTATATATAATTTAAAATGATTTAATGTGTGCTGAAATAGATGAAGTTTTGTAGGTTTGAGTTGTTAATGTGGGTGACGTCTTCATTGTCGCATTATCCCACAATTTATTTGTGAAAATGATTATTTTGCTTTACATTCTCCTTATCTTCATGAAGAGTCAAACTCTTTGCTTTGGAAATATGTGAGTCTGCATCTTATTGATTTGTAGTTTGGACTTGAAATCATAATGGGTGGTATTATGATGACCCTCAAAATAAACTGGTACATTCATCTTGTTACATTTATCTTAACTGATTTTCTTTATATTTTGGTTCCCCGCTGAACTCTTGGATACAATTCTCGAACCATAATTGAAACAAACGGAAGATCACTAGTACATTAAATAACAATCCAATTATATTGACAATAACACACCAGTAGGATTTAATTATTATCGATATAATATTTATCGATGTTTAATGTGTTTTGTAAACAGACCTATTGGATCCAAGAACACAAATTCATTAAAGTTTAGCATTCAACAAAACTAGGCATCTTAACTGTACGTGATCTTCGGTGGAGATCCTATTATGGGCTGTCATAGCAACTATTTTGTACCAATTGGGCATATATTGGAAACTTTGAACTTTAAAAATAATTAATGTGCATTGCATGTTGTTTTTTTATCTGGTGGGGCGAAGAAGTGTTTGGTGTTTGAGAAAAGATGACTCTAATCTTATACATTAAAGTGGTTTTAAATTCTATTGTTATGGTATAATGGTAATGGACATGTTTTTCAATAAAGTGGTTTTAAAATGCTTTGGAATGGTATAAGTGAAATTCATTTACAATGGTATAAGTTGTTGTTTTTTTCTACCATCAGTATTTAGCTAGACTAACTAATTCATTTTAAAGGAATTTATTTTCAATTATTTTCTTTCCTCTATATTTCTGTCTTTTCATTTTTTGCTACTTTTATCTATGTTTTTTTAACTATATTAACTCAAACCCTTGTTTTAAGTAGTTAACTTTAAATTAATCACGTTTTTTTAATACTATCATTCACCACCCTCTTTTGTATTTGGAGTCACTTTTTCAACATCGTTTGGGGAAAATAAACAAAGAAGAGTCATCATATTTCTGATCATTAAATGCAAATTGTTTACAAATGCATAACGGGGATATCGACGTTGGCATAATTATGTGTAGTATCTGGAGGGCCTTTAGAGCTAGATTCTCGATAAGAGAAACAACCCCTCCAAAGGGAGGAAAAGGACAATGAGTAACTCCCATTATAGGAAATAAGAAGGGAAGAGATTCTAAAATCCAACGGAGAGTTCACCGAAGTGGTCATTAGGAATGATCCCATGAAGGTCTTCAAGGTTGAGGTTGGCTTACCCTAGTTTGAACAAAACCAGGTTGTCAAATGTCTACAGAAGAATGGATATTTATTTGCTTAGTCAACTAAATAAATGTCAGGCATAAGTCCCGAGGTTTTCTACCACGCACTGTCTTTATAGAGGAATGTGTCGTACGTGGCCTAACACTGCCAAAAATAGTCGGAAGAGAAGGCATAGATAACTCAAAGTGTTGTCTAATATCAGAGCTGTCTCAAGTTTTTGGAGGCCCTGTGTAGGTTAGTCCTAGTTCAACCATGATAAAATAATTAGAGGCCCTATTTAACCAAGTTTTAACCCTGACAAAGATTGATGAGGCCCTTTTTAATTCTGATTTAACTGTCAAAACTTGAGGCCCCGTGCGGTAGACCGCCTTACATGCCCTCAAAGACGGCCTTGTCTAATACCTCTTGAAAGTCAGATTTATAACTGGAGCTAAGTACACAACCTAGTGGACTAACGTCGTAATGGTAAAAAAAGACAATAATCAAATGGCCCATGTGCGTCAATTATTTTGATGTGAACTAAGTTTGTCCCAATGACACACTCCAACCAAACACCAAAAAATTGATGGATAACTCATTGAGATTCAAACTTATGGCATTCATCGATGCGTACACAAGTAACAACCAGATCCCAATGGACCCAAATGAATCCATAAAAGCAACATAAACAACTGACACAATGAACTTCAGTTACAAGGAAATGCACTTCGATCTAAAAATTGTGGGGGTTATTTACCAGCAGATGATGAACAAGGTTTTTAAAGACCAGATATGCGACATGTTGGATATGTACATGGACTGTGTGGGGTTTTAATGCAATGAAGAAGCAGATCACACACTCCATAAGGTCCTAAGACACAACATGCATCTGTATCTGGACAAGTGCATGTTTCGTGTAAAAACCATGAAGTTTTTGGGATACTTGGTAACTCACGAGTCTTAAACGGGGACAGCCTCTAATTGGGTTGTTAATTTCCATTTCAAGATTCATCTCTAGATCCGCTTACCCCACCTTGCAGTTTTATAAACTATTAAAAAATAAGAAAACCTTTGAGTGAATTATAGAATGTAATACCGATTTCTTTAAACTCAAAGAAGTATTATCTCAACCACTCATCCTAGGCTGACCTAAGGTAGGCAAAAACTTATTTATTTATATATGTCAGCAGGTGTTGTAAGGGCATGTTGATACAATATAACGAGTCTTCTAAAAAACACCAGTGTATTTCATTGAGGAAGTGATACAAAAACCAGATGCACGATACCAAAAGATAAAAAATATTGCTTTATCCCTCATAACAATGACCCAAAATCTATTATTACACTACAATGTTTTGGACCATTGGACTTAAGATGAAAATGAAGGATAATGAATTGCATTATTGTGAAAGGATAAGTACAACCATATATACAAGATATCAATTTAGCCTTGATTAAACAAATGTATTTAAGCCCAGTATGAACCAAAAAGGGAAAATAACAGAAAACTAATTATCTTCTAATACCCTCTCATAAGCTTGGGGGAAGATGCTCTGAAGTCCAAGCTTAGAAAAATTAGCAGTTAAGGGTTAAAGGTCCAATGGTTTAGTGAGAATATCCACAAGCTGTTGAGAGGAGGAAACAAGGAGGAGACTAAGAGAAGGGAAATCAGGATGCACTCCCATCCTATATGTGGTTATCCACAGGATGTTATCTTTAGGTTCTGCTTTGTAATTGATGGTGTTTTATCTGTTAATGGGTTTGGGAAAGTTTCTCGGGAAAATGTGATAGAGTAAGATTGAGAGTTTTTGATGATTTTGGTGAGGTATGGAACCTAAGTTTTGATTGATATGAAGGTACTGGACCTAGGGTTTTGATTGGTATGCTCGCTAAGATTTCGCAACCTTATGCCTACGTATTCCCGTTTACCCGAAACAGGGAAATCAGAGCAATCGTAGTTCATCCTATTCTAAGAGAGGAAAAAGATGTTTTGGTGTTTTGTTCAAAGCCCAAGACAGAGGCTAAAAGGAATATTTGTGTCTTGTTCAAAGCCCAAGATTGAAGCTAAAAGGTTGATGTACTCCATCGGGGAAGTCCTTATACAAAGCCTAAGAGGGGGTTGTATGAGACCGACTCAACAAGAGAGTGGATATATTGGTGTCTTGTACAAAGCCCAAGACGGAGGCTAAAAGAGACTAACTCTTTGGGGATATCATTATATGAAGACTAAGAGGAGGTTAACTCCACTGGGGAGGTACTTATCTGTCTTGTATGAAGCCCAGGATTGAGGCTAAAAGGGTTTGACTCAACAAGAGAGTGATTTTATCTGTCTCGTACAAAGCCCGAGATTGAGGCTAAAAAGGGGTGACTCAACAAGAGAGTGCTTTTATATGTCTTGTACAAAGCCCAAGACGGAGACTAAAAGAGTTGACTCAACAAGAGAGTCCTTTATACTCAACAAGAGAGTGATTTGTTGTCTCGTACGAAGCCCGAGATTGAGGCTAAAAGGAGATTGACCCAACAAGTGAGTCTTGAAAAGTGATGGACTCAACAAGAGAGTCTGAAAAATGGTTGACTCAACAAGAGAGTCTGAAAAGTGATTGACTCAACAAGAGAGTCTGAAAAGGTTAGCTCCGCTGGGGGATGATCTTTGTACAAAGCCTAAGAGAAGGGTGACTTTCCTGAGGAAAGGATCATTATACAAAGCCTAAGAGGAGGCTATCTTACTGCCGAGGATTGGATCCATAGGCAGGCCCAAGGGTGGGGAACTCTCATGAGAGAGACCGGGTTTCTGTTGGAGATTGATCCAGAGTGATCGGTGTTTTTTCCTATGTTTATAAGGAACTTGAGAATGTATTTGAGACTCAAAAAGGTTTTAGACTGTCTAAGTCTACTGGTGTGGAAGAGTTTTATCTTTTGTAGGATGCCCAAAAGAGGGCAAGGGCCTTAAGGGATGAGAATCAACCCTAAAGTGGCCAGAGGTTTGACACTAGAAAGACTGCTCTAGCAAAGGATGACTAAGTTCTGTCTTATACCTTTAAGAGCTCATTAAGGTCCTTGTATTAAGCCCAAGAGAAGGCATGAGAACTTCTAAGAAGCCGAAGGGTCCTTGTACAAAGCCCAAGAGGAGGCGGGGATGCTTTTAGGAAGCCCGTGGGTCCCCAAACTAAGAGAAGTTCAAGAAATGCAATTCACAGAGAAGAGATCATTCCAGGAAAGTTTGAGTATTTGGAAGAAACTCAAGAGATGCTATTCACGGAGAATAGATCAACTCTGGGGAGTAGAATTTCTTTGACAATTTCTAGGGGTGACAGTCTGAGAAAAGGTTCACCGAGAATACTGCCTTTCTCTTTGTTCCATATTGATTAACCCCAAGAGAAGGGAAGACTGTATCTGGAAATCCTATGGGGATCTAGTTTTGTTTGTATTTAAAGAGTGGCCAACGTGGCTTTACCTAGTTCTAGACGTAGTTGTCGGGGAAAACTCTAAATAACTATACTAGTATATATAGAGTTGATATATAATGAGTAGTTAAAGGAGTATGAAAGAAGACTAACCATGTGCAGCTTCCCACAATACAGTTATATATATTTGACATATATTTAAAAGGATGAAAG
Source organism: Lathyrus tuberosus (assembly GCA_022829125.1). Classification (NCBI taxonomy): domain Eukaryota; kingdom Viridiplantae; phylum Streptophyta; class Magnoliopsida; order Fabales; family Fabaceae; genus Lathyrus; species Lathyrus tuberosus. The sequence continues at coordinate 4,168,427 of JALAZF010000111.1, read as the reverse complement.
AAGACTAACCATGCGTAGCTTCCCCCAATACAGTTATGTATATGAAAGCTTATAAAAGAAAGCGGATAAACACTTACCCGTTGTAGAGCTTCCATGCTGTTTTGTTAGTTGTTCAACAAAGAAATTAAAGAAAGTTTTGATAGCAACTATACATTTGGATTCAAAATCAAAGGAGAAACAAGTTGTGATCTTGGATTAATGTTTGAAAAATCATGTTTTTATCCACAAAATGATTAGAAACCATTTAGATTTGTAAAATCAAGGAGGAAAAAATATTTTAAATGTTAAAAAACAAATAAACATTAATTCTTTGCAAAAATATCAAATATATGAAATAAATAATATTTTTGGGAAACTATTGTAGAATAAAATATTTTAACATTTTTATGAATTATTAGAAAAAGAATCAACTCGAAATCATTAAAAACCAGAGAGAAATTAATTTTTGAATCAATTAAATAAAATCACAAAAATTCAAATATTTGAATTTCAAAAAAGGCGCCAAGAACATGGGCCAAGAACACGCGCGGAGGGAGTTTTACTCAGATTTGCATTTTCTATCCAATCTCACTGAATACTTGATGAAATCACACAATCCACATATCAATCTACTCGTTTTCACCTCACGATCATGTCTATGGTCTTTAATTTCATTTATTTTAAGCATGGAATAAGAAATCAAGACAAAACCTCAAGAACCCTAGATTCTGCATGAAGGCTGGGAATTTTGATACACGATTCATTCAAAGCAATTCATTGAGGGGAAACATTCTATGCATGATTATAAACATTTGACAAAAGTATTGTGCGAGGAAATATGCATAGATTAAGAGATGACCAAGTTGTGGCTTACCTCTTGCAGCTGGTGATCGTGTTTTGTGTTGGAGGTGTTACAGCTTGGTTCCAATGATGTGAACAGCTTCCCTAGGTGCTGTGGAGTGTGTCTGAATACTTGGAATGGATGGAAATGATCTGGAACTTGAGATGGTACCCCAACTGCAAATCTGCTAAAAGCTTGAGCAGTTGGATGGTGGTTTTGTGAAATTGGTGTTCCAGATGTTGTTTAAGTGTTTGGATCACTTCTATATAATGTTTATGAGGTGTGTGTATGATTGGTTTGGTTGGAATTTCTCTCAAACTCAAAACCCGATAGTGACTTGCTTTAGAAGGCAATTTTGGAAGTGAGAAGGTGATTTTGAGGAAAGCATCAGTTTGAGTGCTTTGGTGTACTTAAACTGAGCACAAATGAGCTCTATTTATAGTATAGCAAGTTTGTTTTGCAAGCAATAGTGAATGGTGGTTACAGCAGGCTGTTGGCCAATTGGATCATTTTGGAATCTCAAGTCTCCTCTAGCCATTGACTAGAGGTTAGGGCATAGGCATATGGTTCTTTGATTCAAGGATAAGGCTTGACTGAAGTGTTCATTTTTGCTCTGATACATGCCACCTCTAAGCATCCATTGAATGCTCCAAAACAAAATTGGAGTCTTGAAGCATCTTTGGCTTTTTAGGTTTGGCATACTACTTGTAGATTTTCGGACTTTGGAGGCTGATGGATTAGTGTTTGTCCCTTGGTTGTTCCCCCTTGAGGTGTGCAGATGGATAATCATGCTTAGAATTGCACAATTTGAGCAATTCGAGCCCTTGTGCACAAATCTGCCTTGCCAAGACAGTTTGCAGCAAGGCATGTTGCAGTTGTCATAACTCGTAGCTCAGGTGGAGTTTGATGAAGTTCTTGGCCATTTTGGGAAGCTCTCATGTGATAAAACATATTTGTGATAATAGTTTGTCTTGACACTTTTTGGATCCAAGTGAAAAATGCCCCTACATTTTGAAAAAAGTGAAACAAATTCTTTCATGTTTTTGTCATTTTGGTCACTCAAGGATCCAAGTGAAACAGATCCTTGAGGAATTGGAATGAGGTGTAGTTGACACTTTTAAAGTATGCCATGGGGGATACAAACCTATCTTTGGATCATTCAAAATGGTTGCTTGGATCTCAAGTTATGATTCTTGGTAGTTGGTACCCTAGCCACTTTGTTTCATAACTTAGAAAAATTCTAAGTTTTTATGGTTACCCCTTTTACAAGTTATCCCACTTTCTTTGATTTTTCTTGATGAATGATGATTCCAATCACACATTAACATCATTTTAGGCTTAAGGAACCATAATTGTGAAAAATCTCAAAAAGTCGAACTTTGACTTTTGTGCACAGTTGACTTTTTATCAGATGAATTCCAAACTGTGCGGCCCTTTATGAAATCAAGTCCTTGACCTAAATCAAACTTGATAGGTATGCTCCATAGGTGTTATAGGGTGTATTGAATCATGTCCCAAGGTTTGGGAGCATGTCTTGGTCAAAAGTCAAAGGTACAATTGACTTTTTCCCTAAAACCCTAATTGTGGTCCAGATGGAATTGAAATTTGTGGATCAATCCATTGTTGCAAATGGATCAATTTAGTGTATTAGAGATCCTCAAATCATGTCTTAAGGTCTTGGCTCATGTTTTGTCCCAAAAGTCAACTTAGGAGTGAATTAGGTCAAGAAACCCTAATCCCTGATTTTTGGTGAATGCATCCCCTGAGGCAAAATTGACTTGATGATTAGGTCCATGAGGTTCCATGGAGTATTTTAGGTTATGCTTTGAAGCATTGGCTCATGCCCAGATGAAAATTTCCACCTAGAGGCCCTGGTCGACCAAAACCCTAATTTGGTGACACTGTCGATCTTGAGGCTTCATCCACTTGGAATGCTGCAACCTTGTGCTTGATCCTTGATGTGGGAGTCCTCTTGATCTTTTGTGGATGTTTGAGAGGTTAGAAAAGTTGAAGATCATGTCATTTCTTGGTTGATCCTTTTTCTAAGGCTCAGAGAGGGCTCAAAACCCTAATCCTTGTTTGTGGAAAATGCTCACCCATTTTTGGGGAGACTGATGAGGCATAATGATACATCCATATTGTGATGATGATTTACACAATGATGGAAAATCTTAGTGGTCAAAATTTGGGGTATGACAGATTCCCCTATTTAATCTTCTTGGACCCGAAGGTGTGAATGGCGAAGGTGAAATTCTGGCACAAATATCAGATGTCCTACATAGATGTTGAGACACGGATATCCAACACAATGAACAAGATAACAATAAAAATAACAGTGTAGAAAGTAAAGAACACAGTGATATGTTTACCCAGTTCGGATCAACAATCCTACTCTAGGGGCTACCAAGCCAGGGACGAAATCAATATACGATAGTATCAATTCGCAGATCATACAGCAACCACACCCGGTTACAATCCGCTCACTTAATCACTACCCTTTATATGACTTCTACCTAAGACTCACCTAGGTATGAGGCCCTCCTCAAACCCCTCTTCAATCATAAACCGTGACTGGTTCCTTTCCACACAAGTAACAAAATGAAAGACACACTTTCAAAAACACACAATTCTCAATACTTCAAAGCTTATGAGAACTGACACACAAGAAACTCAATGCTTAAAAGTTTATGAGTAACTGACAGAACTTACAACACAAAACCAGTCCTTATACTGTTATCAGAATGATACCATTTAGGCTCACAATAAACAATCAAAAACCCTAACAAAAACACACGTAAGTTCCACACCTAAACTAGGTTTACACCAGTCAATATATAGCATTAAAACTGGACTGGGTTGGGCTTCAAAACGCAACAGAGAGATTGCACATAATTCTGCAAAATAAACTCCAAGAAAATAGGTCTTCAATCTAAAGTTTCCTAATATGTCTCCATATTTAGAAAGTAGTCAAAATCCGAAAACCAACACAAAAACTCAACTCAATTTACTTTGGATGCCACATAGGATAACTCAATATTCACAGAATATTCAGTAACAAATAACAACTAACAGAATCTTCCTTTTAAACCAAAATCAGACGCGATGTCCTATGATCCAGGATGGGACATCTTTATCCGACATGTTGAATGCAGAAAATTAGAACATCTTGTTTCAACATCTTGCTGCTAGAATAGTTTTAGCAAAATAAATGCCAACCACATAATCAAAGAAATAACAATCTCCCCTTTTGGCTTATTTTGGCTAAAACTACACAACAAACAATACAAAATTATCAGAGACAGCAGCGAAAAACACAACAGCAGCAAAAAATTCACAACAAAAAAAAAACTCTCCCTCAACTGCAAAACTCCCCCTCAACTGCAGAAACTCCCCCTCAACTGCAGAAACACAACCAACATTAATCAACATTCTCCCCCTCAACTGCAGCATCAGCACAAGCACACCACAAGCACACTACTCCCCCTTTTTAGCCATAAATATGACAAAGGCAAGTAGAACAGTTATTAATTTTGATAAATGATTAAATCATACACCAGAATAAATAGCATCAGAGAGTAGATGCACACACAATCACATGACCAAATGTCATGCACAAACTTCAGCATCTTTCCCTTCATAAACACCTGCACTAGCTGCACTACCAGAATTAACTTTATTCTTTTTAATCTGGCAGCCACAAAGAACATTAAATGCTATAATTCTTCATGAATACAAACCCCAAGTCTTCTCCTCAGGTTTTCAAACTGAACTGCATCCAGAGCCTTGGTAAATATGTCAGCAAGCTAATTTTCTGTGCTAACATGCTCAAGAGTTATGACTTTGTCCTCCACAAGTTCTCTGATGAAATGATGCCTGATATCAGTGTGCTTAGTCCTGCTATGTTGAATAGGATTTTTAAAAATATTAATAGCACTCAGGTTGTCACAAAATAATGTCATGACATCTTGTGTGACATTATACTCAGATAACATTTGCTTCATCCACACCAGTTGAGCACAACTACTTCCAGCTGCTATGTACTCAGCTTCAGCAGTAGAAAGAGATACAGAATTTTGCTTCTTACTAAACCATGAAATAAGATTATTTCCCAAAAAGAAACAACCTCCAGAGGTACTCTTCCTATCATCAGCACTTCCAGCCCAATCAGCATAACAGTATCCTACTAAAATGGAACTTGAATCATGGGAATATAACAACCCATAATCACACATACCACTCACATACTTAAGAATTCTTTTAACTTGATTGATGTGATTGACCTTGGGTTCTGCTTGGTATCTTGCACATACACCCACTGCAAAGGTTATGTCTGGCCTACTTGCTGTAAGATACAACAGACTACCAATCATGCTTCTGTATAAACTCTGTTCAACATTCACTCCCTTTTCATCTTTGGATAACTTCAAGTGAGTAGGAGCAGGAGTTCTCTTGTGCTTGGTATTATCCAATCCAAATTTCTTCACAATATTCCTAGCATATTTGCTCTGACAAATAAAAATGGAATCTTTCATCTGCTTGACTTACAATCCAAGGAAGTAAGTCAATTCACCTACCAAGCGCATTTCAAATTCAGATTGCATTTGTTTGACAAAATGTTGGACTATTTCATCCAACATCTCCCCAAACACAATATCATCTACATAAATCTGAGCAATCAACAGTTTCCCATCTTTCTCCTTGACAAAGAGTGTTTTATCAATACCACCCTTCCTGTATCCATGTTTGACTAAGAACTCAGTCAGCCTTTCATACCAAGATCTTGGAGCTTGTTTTAAACCATACAAAGCCTTCTTTAACTTGAAGACATGATCAGGAAAATTTGGATCCACAAATCCTTTAGGCTACTCAACATAGACTTCTTCATTAAGATAGCCATTCAGAAAGGCACTCTTAACATCCATTTGAAACAGTTTTTTGAAAGCTGCAAATACTTCAGGCTTTTCTCTGATAAAGCTTATCCAGGTGAATCTGGAGTAATCATCAACAACAACATAGGCATACTTCTTCCCTCCAAGACTTTCAACCTGCATAGGTCCCATTAAGTCCATGTGAAGCAGCTCCAGAACTCTAGAAGTTGTGGTAAAATGTTGAAGCTTTTTGTGTGACATCCTTGTTTGCTTCCTAACTTGACATTCACCACATATTCTATCCTCATCAATCTTCAGCTTGGGAATACCTCTAACAGCCTCACTTGACAGAACTTTCTTCATCCCTTTCAGATGTAAGTGACCTAATTTCTGATGCCACGGTTTGGTTTCATCTTCCTTTGACATCAAATAGGTAGACAAACTTTCTAATTCTTGAGGATTCCACAGATTGCAGTTATCCTTAGACCTGGTTTCCTTCATGACAACTTCATTTTCTTCATTGGTTACTAGGCATTCAGATTTTATGAAATTTACTTTGAGCCCTAGATCACACAGTTGGCTTATACTAATCAAATTTGCAGTCAGCCCTTTGACAAATAGAACACGATCCAGATTTGGTTGTCCTGTGTAGTCCAGCTTTCCAACACCGTTTATTTCACCTTTTGATCCATCCCCAAAAGTGACATAATTGGTAGAGTGAGGCTTGATATCTGACAGAAATTTCTTCACACCAGTCATGTGTCTTGAACAACCACTGTCAAAGTACCAATCTTCCCTTGCAGATGCTCTGAGAGAGGTATGCGCTATGAGACCAGCCACCATATTTCTAGGAGTCCATCTTTTCTTTACTTTAGCCCAAATCTGTTCTTTATTTGGTTGATTAACAGTTTTGGGATAACCATGCAAATTGTAGCAAAAGGACTTTAAGTGACCAAACTTTCCACAATAATGACATCTCCACGGTTTATACTTTGAACTATATACTATTTTCTGATGTTTCAGCTGATGTTGAAACATGTGATTTGACATCTTCTCTTCTTGCTTTATTTTCTGAGGAACAAACTTTACTACAGACTGCTTGTAGTTCTCCGCTTGATTGTTAAAACCAAGACCTTGTACATTTCTAGTATTTCTCCCAGTCTGAAGAATCTCATCTAACACTGTGGAACCATTGTTTAACATTCTTATAGATTTGGTCATATTGTCAAGTTTTGACTTTTGTAATACAACCTCCTCTTTAAGATCAGCAATGATCGATAGATGTTCTTCCTTCTCAGCTTCTAGTTGAGCTATCAGAACCTTCTGTTCTAATATTATCTGGCACCTCTCTTCATTCTTGATACATAACTCTGAGAACCCAGTGATAACTTCCTGTTTAGTAAGTTCTCCAATGTAAGATTCTTTGTCAGAATCACAACTTGTTCCTTCATCAGACTCATAAGTTGTTTCTCCATCAGATTTACAGATTCCAGTCAAGGTTGTCACCAATTTTGCTGATTCTTCTTCAAGATCACTCTCAGACTCTCCTTCTGACCAAGACACAGATAAGCCCTTCTTCTGCCTTTTGAGATACGTGGGACACTCGGTTTTTATGTGCCCAAATCCCTCACATTCAAAACACTGAACTCTCTTCCCTTGATTGGAGTCTTCTTCAGTTTTGTACCTTCTGCCTCCATCCTAGTTTTTACTGATGTTGAGTGACTTGTTCTGAACATTAGCTCTTGACTTCCAGTCCATCCTTTTCAACACTTTGTTAAATTGTTTTCCAAGCAATACCAGATCCTTAGACACCCCTTCATCTCTGACCAGGTTACCTTCATCTTCTGAATCACCAGCATTTGACACAAAAGCTATACTCTTCTTCTTTTCAGACTTTTCACTGATCCCCAATTCAAATGTTTGAAGTGATCCCACAAGTTCATCCACTTTCATCTTATCTATGTCCTGAGCTTCCTCTATAGCAGTCACTTTCATGTCAAATCTCTTAGGTAGAGATCTGAGGATTTTTCTAACCAGTTTGCTATCAGACATCTTTTCACCTAGGGCACTTGAAGCATTAGCTATCTCAATAATGTTCATGTGAAAATCACGAATGCTCTCATCTTCCTTCATCTTCAAATTCTCAAACTTGGTAGTGAGAAGCTGAAGTTTTGACATCTTCACCTTTGAAGTTCCTTCATGAGCAACCTTCAAGACCTCCCAATCCTCTTTTGCAATGGTGCAATGTTCAATCAACCTGAAAATATTTTTGTTAACACCATTAAACAAGGCATTCATGGCTTTGGAATTCCCAAAGACCCTTTGTAGTATGCATCATCCCAGTCTTCCTCTTCCTTCACCACATCAGTAGGATTACCTTCTCCATCTCTAAACTTTGGGGGTTCCCATCCTTTGATAATAGCTTTCCATGCTTGATCATCCATGGATTTGATGAATGCTATCATCCTTGGTTTCCAATAGTCATAGTTGGAACCATCAAGCAGAGGTGGTTTGTTCAAAAATCCTTCATCCTTGTCCATTGCACCAGAAAGTACCTTCCCTGAATCTCACCCAGAAACAAACTTGTGTGCAAGCTCTGATACCAATTAAAATTCTGGAACAGATATCAAATGTCTTACACAGATGTTGAGACACGGATATCCAACACAATGAACAAGATAACAATAAAAATAACAGTGCAAAAAGTAAAGAACACAGTGATATGTTTACCCAGTTCAGATCAACAATCCTACTCTGGGGGCTACCAAGCCAGGGACGAAATCAATATATGATAGTATCAATTCATAGATCATACAGCAACCACACCCGGTTACAATCCGCTCACTTAATCACTACCCTTCATATGACTTCTACCTAAGACTCACCTAGGTATGAGGCCCTCCTCAAATCCCTCTTCAATCATAAACCGTGACTGGTTCCTTTCCACACAAGTAACAAAACGAAAGACACACTTTCAAAAACACACAATTCTCAATATTTCAAAGCTTATGAGAACTGACACACAAGAAACTCAATGCTTAAAAGCTTATGAGTAACTGACAGAACTTACAACATAAAACTAGTCCTTATACTGTTATCAGAATGATACCAGTTAGGCTCACAATAAACAATCAAAAACCCTAACAAAAACACACGTAAGTTCCACACCTAAACTAGGTTTACACCATTCAATATATAGCATTAAAACTGGACTGGGTTGGGCTTCAAAACGCAGCAGAGAGACTGGACATAATTCTGCAAAATAAACTCCAAGAAAATAGGTCTTCAATCTAAAGTTTCCTAATATGTCTCCATATTTAGAAAGTAGTGAAAATCCGAAAACCAACACAAAAACTCAACTCAATTTACTTTGGATGCCACATAGGATAACTAAATATTCACAGAATATTCAGTAACAAATAACAACTAACAGAATCTTCCTTTTAAACTAAAATCAGATGCGATGTCCTATGATCCAGGATGGGACATCTTTATCCGACATGTTGAATGCAGAAAATTAGAACATCTTGTTTCAACATCTTGCTGCTAGAATAGTTTTAGCAAAATAAATGCCAACCACATAATCAAAGAAATAACAGAAGGTATTCGGGCATTCGGGATGCAAGATGATTAAATATCGGAATACGCAAAATTTTGATGGTGGTTATGAATGGCAGTTTACTCACCCATCTTCTTTTGCTAAGCAATGATGCTTAGAAAAGGTAAAACTTCCCCTCGATCCTGGTTTCCTACCAAGGAACTGGTCTAAGTTTCTGATATAACTTCCCCTCGATCCTGGTTTCCTACCAAGGAACTGGTCTTAGTTTCTGAAATAAACTTCCCCTCGATCCTGGTTTCCTACCAAGGAACTGGTCTCAGTTTCTGAAATAAACTTCCCCTCGATCCTGATTTCCTACCAAGGAACTGGTCTTAGTTTCTGAAATAAATTTCCCCTCGATCTGGGTTTCCTACCAAGGAACTGGTGTCAGTTTCTGAAATAAACTTCCCCTCGATCCTGGTTTCCTACCAAGTAACTGGTCTCAGTTTCTGAAATAAACTTCCCCTCGATCCTGGTTTCCTACCAAGGAACTGGTCTTAGTTTCTTTTGTCAATAAACTTTCTTGACAAGGGATGCTATTCGTAGTGGTTTTCCTCAAACTTCTCACCGAATTTTCCTGGGGAGATGCCATTTAATGGGAAAAAGTTTTGATGTCAGACTTGATGGGGAACCCATCCGTCTGAGTTGTAGAGGTATACAAACTTCTCTGTTTGGAGACGGCATTGGTCGACTCTACTGAGGGAAACGAGTCTCTTGAAAGACTGATTTCCGCTTGGGGATATTACATCACACTTTTCCTCGAGATCTTCTCGGCGAAATTCCATGTGATGTATTCAAATTTTGAGGTGTTGATGACTTTATTAACATTGACTCTATTAGAGAGGAAAATCAATACGTTGCTGAGAGTCTTTAGTTGTGAGGCTTTCTCTGGGGATTTTCCTTAATTCGGGAAAGCGAAGATATCATCTTCAATGGCGAAGAGTGACGTTTGTCGAAATTTTTCTTGTTTTTCAAAGGTTCAAGTTATCAAAGTGGTCAAGGACCAACTTCATCCCAGAAATAAACTGGGGAGAGATTGTTCAGACGCAACATTTCCTGACGAGGAAAGAACTGACAACTCGATTGAGAGGACTTCTATCACTAGGGGATAATACCGATTAGAGTGATAGTGATGCAATATGAATATGAATGTAAATCAATAATGCATGATGTATGTATGTATATGCTGACAAAACTGACACGACATACAAACTAATAGATGAACACGTTTCGATACTCGACCACCGCAGGGGACAAAGAAGTATCGTTCGGTCAAAGATAGCAATTCTGCCTTGCTTAGGAGAGATAGTCCCTGTGGGGAAAACGTTGGTCGGACTAAGGAGATAAGAACTCTGCCGGGGGTGTCAGACGGAATATTTGCATCCGACACAGTTGATCCTTCATTCATGCGTACTGGTTTAGAAGGAGAGACTTTGATTCTGCACTTTGAAGCTCAATCGCCTTTGGAGGAGCAATCGATGTTCTTTCGATGTTCAATAGTCAAAAGAAATTGCCATCTTTATTTTAAAAGCAAAAAATTTTTTACAAGTAAATTCATTTTTGTTTTATTTTAATAATCGTTGATCATGTTAAAAAATTTCATTCTGTATAGCTAAAACAAATAAGAATTTCAAACAAAAGCACAAGGGCTCAAATTTTATTGATAGGATGGAAATCAGCCAAGCGCGTGATTCCATGGAGCATTTACAAAGTTAGAAAATGGTAATTTATGGGAAAAGGGCTACATTGAAACATAACGACCGCTATCCTTCTACCAAATTTGAATTATGGGCATCCTGAGCTTCCGTCGAAGATGACCTTGATTGGAGTTTTCTGATGGATGACATGACTAGCGCTGGGGGATTTGCCCCCGTTGGACGTAGTTACTTGCCATTAATCCCTAACTTTTGCCTGGATTGTACTTTGAGATTTCCAATCCATCGGGATGATTTTTGCTTATGTCGTTAATTTTTGCCTGGACCGCCTTTTCGGGTTTTCAATCCACCTAGACATTTTTTTCTAGTTTAGGCGAAGTATTTCTTGACTACGTCAACATTTGTGGGGTAGGCAAATTCTTCTCCATCCATGGTTGCAAGCCTCAAGGCGCCGCTTGAGAAGGCTTTCTTAACCACAAAGGGGCCATCATAATTCGGAGTCCATTTGCCCCGGGAATCAGTGAGTGATGATTATATCTTCTTGAGTAGTTTGAATATTGTCGCGCATGTCGCAATCATAAGGAATATAAATCTGGAAATATAATTCAGACGTCCCAGGAATCCCTTGACTTGTTTTTCAGTCTTTGGAGAAGGCATTTCTTGAATGGCCTTGACCTTGTCAGGATCAACCTCAATTCCTCTCTGGCTAACGATGAACCATAAAAGTTTCCTTGAACGGACACCAAATGTGCACTTATTGGGATTCAAGCGGAGTTTGTACTTTCTCAGACGCTCGAATAGTTTTGACAGGTGGGTCACATGTTCCTCTCCTGTCTTTGATTTGGCAATCATATCATTGACATATACCTCGATTTATTTGTGTATCATGTCATGAAATAGAGTAGTCATGGCCATTTGATAGGTTGCACCGGCATTCTTCGAACCGAACGGAATTACCTTGTAACAAAAAGTACCCCATGGGGTGATGAATGAAGTTTTCTCCATATCCTTCGGCGCCATTTTTATCTGATTATAGCCCGAGAATCCATCCATGAAGGAGAATACTTTGAACTTTGATGTACTGTCTACCAGCATGTCAATGTGTGGTAAAGGAAAGTCGTCCTTTGGACTGGCCTTGTTTAGATCTCTGTAATCCACACACATTCTGACCTTTCTGTCCTTTTTTGGAGCTTGTACGATGTTGGCTAACCATTGAGGATATTCTAATGTGGCGAGGAAACCCGCGTCAATCTGTTTCTGTACTTCTTCTTTGATTTTGATGGCCATGTCTGGATGAGTTATTCTCAACCTCTGTTTCACTGGCGGACATTCTGATCTTAATGGTAGATGATGTTCCACGATGCTGGTATCCAACCCTGGCATGTCCTGATAGGACCAAGCGAATACATCGGGAAACTCTTTGAGAAGCTTTATCAAACTTTCTTTGACAGTCGGACTGAGCAGCGCCCCAATCTTGATTTCTTTTCTCTCTTCTTCTGAACCCAAAGTTTCCAACGACTCTTGGTGAGGTTCAATGGACCTTTCCTCTTGTCTGAGTAATCGGGAGATCTCTTCCAGAATTTCGTCGTCAACTTCTTCTTCAGCCCCAAATACCGGGAACTCAAAGTTGGGAGAAGGCATTGGATCGTATGTTTCAATGGGGTTTAAAACAAGCAATCTGCACGACGTGATGATTTGTTTTTAGAAGAGGTAGAGAGAATGCAAGAGTGTGTGCAATGTATTTTCTTTGGAAAACTGCTTGTTTTTATTACTGAGTTATTTTTAGGATTACCATTTTCTGAAGAAGCGAAAAGAGAAAACAACACTAAATGCGGAAATTACAGAATGGCGTTATTTTATTTATGATCTTGTCGATTCTTGAAACTACAGCCCTATAAAACAAAACTCAGTCACTTTGGGCGAAGCGAAGAGGGAAATTTACAGAAAGTGAGCCCTATCAAAACAGCCGTTTCACCTGGGCAAGGTGAAATGTTAAGATAAAGATGTCAATTACTTAGACTTATGAACGACTTTCGAAACATCGACAACAACCCATTGGCAGCGAACTCCTCGGTGAATCACAAAGTCTGGCACCTTCTTCCTTGGTTTTTCTTCAGAAATAACGCTGATTTCTGGCGGAGCAGGATCGTTGGAATTTGTTTCCCAAGCAGAGTTGTCGTAGACGAACTCTTCTGTTGTATCTTGCATAGTATTTTCATTCTCAGGTGGATTTCCCCATCCAGTAGGCTGGATGTCTTCGAACCTGATACAAGAGCTTTCAGGAGCGGTGTACTTAACCAAGTAGTCGAACTTGCCACTCGGTTGTCCTAATGTGCCCCACACTTCTTTGGAACTGGAGGAGTCATCTCTTTCGATGACGTTGACCTCGGGAAAAGCATAGTTGATGAATTATAGTCCTGCAAGCTTTGCAAATTCATCATCGTGCTGGATATTCTATGGATGCCCTGAGTGATGATCCCACAATTCGGTGGGGACACAGGTATTTTTTTCAATGATGCTCAGTTGATAAGCTTCGTTCGGCTGACTCTTTTGTCCCAAGTCTCTTGGATACGGCTTCCAGATAGGCAGGTCATCCATTGGGCCATAATAGTCATGGTCAAAGTTGTCTTTCATTAGAGTGTCCTCCTCTAATGAGTTTGGCGGAGCACGGCATCCGTCCGAATCACAATCTCCGTATATCATTTTGACATCTAATCTCGGTATAAATCTCGAACTCTGTGCGGGATAGCAAAATGGCTTAGGCACCTCTTCCTGAGACATATAACTGTCCTCGTTAAGATAGGATTTCCACTCTTCATTTGTGTCGGAGGAATCTCCCTCGTTGATGGTATGCACTTCTTGAGGCACTGGGTGAAGGAAACCTCCACTATGGAAGAAATCCTGAATAGGATGAAGACTTTCATCGTTAGTAGCATTCTGGGTACAGGTTGAGGAAAATCCAAGCCCCCTCTTTGTTTTGTTATCAGTAGGAATGACAAGTTGTCCCCATCCTTTGGCATTGTTACTTTTGATCACTTCGAGAGCATCTTTGTACGAGGAAATCGAAGTTCCTTTTTCTGATTGATTCTCATTGCTCACCGACAGTGCTTGGAACTGAGTTCCAACAACCTCCTCTAGTTCTACACAAGTAGATGATGATAAGTTACTCACGATCAAGGCTTGCTCTCCGCAGACTGTGACTAATTGGTCGTTCTTGACGAACTTCAGTTTCTGGTGCAGTGTTGAAGTGACTTCCCCAGCCTGGTGTATCCAAGGTCTTCCTAATAAACAGATGTACGCTGCCCGGACGTCCATGACCTGGAAAGTGACCAGGAAAGTGTGAGGACCGATAGTTATGGGAAGATCGACTTCGCCGATAACTGCTTTCTGGGATCCGTCAAATGCTTTGACGATGACCTCACTGCCCCTCATTGGGGATCCTTTAAATGATAGTCGCATTAAAGTGGACTTCGGCATAACATTCAAAGTCGATCCTGTGTCTACCAGTACGTTGGCCAAAGTATCGTCCTGGCAGTTTACTGTAATATTGAGTGCCATGTTATGACTTTTTCCTTCTTCTAGCAGTTCCTTGTCACTAAACCCCAAGTTGTTGCAGGAAGTGATGTTGGAAACGATGCTATCTAATTGTCTTATTGTTACATCTTGTTCCATAAAGGCTTGCTCTAAGACTTTTTGTAGAGCCTCTCTGTGGGCTTCGGAACAGAGTAATAGAGATAACACAAAGATTTTTGAAGGAGTTTGCAACAGTTGATCAACAATGTTGTATTCACTCTTTTGGATGAGCTTCAGCATCTCATCGTTATTTGTTGAAAGGTCGGGATCACTGGATCGAGCGACTGGTTGATCGAGAACTTTTGTTTGATGTTTCTTTTCTTTGCTAGGTTCTCCAACTCCTCGGTTGAAGATTCGTCCGCTCTGTGTTACTCGACTGATGTTTGCAATATTCACGACGGAGGGTAATGGAACTTATTTTCCATTCTCAATTATTGTTGCATCGTACTTGTAAGGGATAACTTTATCAGACTTGTACGGTACTGGTCCTGGCAGATAGATAACTACAGGAGCCTTATGATTTTTCTAACCATCATAGATGGCCTCAATTGGTTCGAGGTTGAGAACCTTTCCACCATTAAGAGGGACTCTTAATTCACTAAGTAAAGGGATTATGGCGCACACGCCTTTTGTCACTTTTCGCTTAGGGATCAAGATAACATCCTTACTTTGATCAGGATGATAGTTTGACATTGAATCAGAGCTTGACCATGGTTGAATTTCCTTATGGTCCAACTGACTTTGAAGGGCTGCTCGCACGAGGTAGCATCCTTGATTATTCTCCAAGCAAACTCTACAGCGTTCATAGTTATATGGTGGCACCCGGCCACATCCACTTTGTATGCAGTGTAACTTCACCAGATCAGTTCCCATTATTCGAACATCCTGACTTTGATGCCTAGTAGGATTCCCATTCATCATAATGACTTGTTGTGTGTCTTCATCTAGATAGATCGGAAGCCACCAGTGGTTTAACAAGTCTTTAAGTGTCCTTTGAATGAGTGCACAACCTTGGTTATCCTCACGACACACTCTACAGTTCTGATACTCATGCGAAGTCAGAAAACCAAGCTGGACTTGCTTAGCGTGTATTTCCACCAAGCTGGTATTCATAAAGCGAATATCAGAAATTTGAATCATGTTTACCTGATAGTGATTTCTATCACGGTAGTCCTGGATGCATCCAAGATCCATCTGACGCTGGAGGGCCTCTTGTACAAAAGAGCATCCCTGATTGTTTACCGAGAAAATCAGACAGGAATCATAATCGTGTTGTGGCAGATCATGATGTTGGCTTTGCCTTGAGTGCATTGCCACCAAGTTGACATTCATCACACGGATGTCATGGTTTTGAATGATGTTGGAATTCGTATAAGTCATGTTGACCCCACGAATTCTGTGCTCCTGGATCCAACCGAGATCCAACTGTTCTTGTAGAGCTGATTGCACCACATAACATCCTTGATTGTCTTTAGAGCATGTATCACACTGGTGATAATTATGAGATGGTATATGCCCATATCTGCTCTCTGTCTGCGATGCATCTTAACCAAGTTAGCCCTTAATAAGAGTACATCATGAATTTGATAGATGTGGTTAGACTCTCCCTCTATCATATTGACTGCAACTTTCTTGTGTTGAGGCAGCGGGTTCGTCTGAACATTCGGATTTATATCCTTGAAGGATAAGACCCTACTCCTGATAAGCTTTTGCATATCAGATTTTAAACTGAGACAGTTTTCTATGTTATGCCCTGGTCCTCCTTGATGGTAAGGACAAGTTTGACCCGTTTTGAACCAAAAAGGCGGATTTTCCGGTACTGTAAGAGGAGACCTGGTTTAGACATGCCCCTTGACCAGTAGTAATGGAAACAATTCTGCATACAACATTGGTATAGGGTCGAACCCTGGTGGTCGCGTTGTACGGTTGTTGTTGTACTGAGGACGAGCTTGCTGAAGAGGCTGTCGTGTCCTTTGCTGATATTGTTGTTAACTTGGTTGGCTCTGAGAAGCCTGAGGTTGATACGTTGGAATAGGTGTGGGGTTGATAGCAGGAGTTACAACTGCTACTGGTCGGTAACATCGCCATTGCTTTCTGAGAGAGATATGGCCAATATCTTGCTCTTTTTTCTTAGAGAAAGCACTACCGTATCTTTTGGTACTGCTTGATGGTCCAGCATCTTTAATTAAACGTCCTTCTTAGACAGCTTCCTCAAGACGAACTCCCATGCCCACCATCTCGGTGAAGTCACTGGGTGTACTAGCGACCATTCTGTCGTTGTAAAACGAACTCAAGGTCTTCAAGAAAATCTTTGTCATCTCTTTTTCCTCAAGAGGTGGACAAATCTGGGCGGCAATTTCATGCCATCTCTGAGCATATTCCTTAAAGTTTTCTTATCCTTCTGCGACATGTCTCTGAGTTGATCTTTGTTTGGTGCCATGTCCAGGTTATACTTATATTGTTGAACAAAGGCAGCGCCAAGATCTCTGAAAGTGACTATCTTAGTGCGGTTTAAACCCATGTACCATTTGAGTGTGACACCGGTTAAACTATCCTGGAAGTAATGGATCAGTAGCTGTTGATTCTTCGTCTGAGTTGATATCCTCCGAGCGTACATCACCAAGTGACTTTGAGGGCAAGAGTTACCCTTGTATTTTTCAAATTTGGGCACCTTGAATTTGAGCGGAACCTTCACATTGGGGACCAAACAAAGGTCTGTGGCATCCTTTCCAAATAGATCCTGACCGCGAATAGCCTGTAGTTCTTTCTGGATCTCCAGTAATTGTTCCTGGAATTCCTTCATTTTATCATTCATACTCCCATTTCCACCAGAAGGTATTTGTGGAATCTGCCCTTCCGGGACAATGTATACCACGGGTAGTGGTACAGTCATTACGGATGTGACTCTTGGTGCTTCCCAAAGTTTGTAACCTTCAGGAGTTGTTGTCATGCCCCTGGCATCTTCGCTTTCCCGAAGTTTGTAACCTTCAAGCCCAGCGGCTCCTGCTGCAGTTTTCGGATCTTCCATGATCGGCGAAATATATCCTTCCGGGATATAGTTGAGTGGCATGCCCCAGGGACGATCCCTTGGCATGTTATACTGAGGATCATACTTTTCCACTATGGGCGTCGATGTGATCTCTGAGATCATAGTCCTTTGTTGTTGTATCTGGGCTGCTGCCAGAGATTGCATGTCATTGTGAAGTTTCCTCAGATCTTCTTTCAGAGTGTCGATTTCTTCTCTCAACCCTCTGTTCTCTTCCTTGAGATCATCCATTTTCTTTTGTCGATTGGCCCGAGTATTGTACGAATGAGACAGTTTGACTCTAGAATCGAGACACAAACGTGAGATTCGTAGGGAAGAAGAATGTGTTATGGGCGAATGATGAATGATATGCAATAATTATATTAATTAATAATTTTTGTTAATCAAAAGAAACTTCGACAATCGGATTGCAAATATCAAACAGTGGGGAAACCCCGTTTTATTGAATTCAAAGATTGCGGAAATAGAAATACAGTAATTTACAAAGTGCTGAAAAAGGAAATGTCTAAACTAATGGATCTTGAGTCCTCTCTAAGGAGAGCTCAGGTGCTGGTTCTGGTATCTTCCTTTTCTTTGACCGAGAATCTTGAGCCGTTGTCGGGTTGTCATTCCTTTGCCAAGTGAAAGGAGCAAGCAAATTTCTTTGGTCATCCTGATTTTCTACAGCATGTTGCTCTAAAATCTCAATCAGAGCATCTTTTTCTTTTAACAGTTGCTGTATTTTGTTACACTCCACATTGAGAATGCGGTACTTGTTCTTCCAAGATTTCTTTTTCCATTGAACTTTGTTGAGAGTGACCTGAAGTTTTTCCGTATCAGACATAAAATAAAGGACATATTCCCTTAATGAAAGAACTTCTTGACGAGGGTAAGGCATCCTCAGTTTGAGAGCTCTAGCATGTACCCAGTGGAGATAAGGTTATACAGAGATACGGTCTGGTTTTCCTAGAGACTCACTTCCTTTCTTGTGAACATGTTTCCAAGCATGCACTATTTCTGTCTTTAGTGCCCTGTCGTTTTCTCCTTCCTTGAAGAAAAGACCTCCCAGATGAGCATTACGCGGGACATGCCTCATCGGGTATCCGAATTAATGACGAACTAAAACTGGATGATAATTGATTCCTCATTTAATTCCCATGAGGGGTACATTAGGGAAGTTTCCACAACGGTCAATGATCTTGATCCCGTCATAGATTCGATTGTACCAATCGATGTCAAAGTTGGTAAGAGACATGATTCTTTGCGACCAACGTAAAGTACTCTTTTGATCCTAAAAAGCAGCAGACTTAGGTAAATGGGAAGTGAACCATTTGTATAGCAAGGGTACACAGCATGTGATCATTCCTCCGCTGTACAAATTCCTTAAGTGTACAGAATGATATGCACCTGCGAGCAAGGTTGGTACAGGGTTTCCAATCAGAAAAATCTTAATGGCATTGATATCAACGAAACTATCAATGTTGGGAAACAGAAATAACCCGTAGGAGAGCAAAGCAAAGATGCTTTCAAAAGCAGGCACATTCCCTATACTGGAAAATTACAGGGTTTTCTTTATAAAAAATTAGGATGGTAAACCTTAGATTCCACCCTTAGTGGTCATGTGAGCCTTGACCTCAGACTCGTCCAAATAGATTGCTCTTGCAATGGTTTGATCTTTTGGAATTTCTTTCAGTCCAGAAAAGGGAGATTGGTCAGTAATAGGTAAATCAATCAGGTGAGAGTACTCCTCCAGTGTTGGTGCTAGCTAATAATCTGGGAATGTGAAACAGTGATAGACCAGATCGTAAAACTGAATGAGCGTGGACAAGATTTCTTCAATTACATGGACCCTTAACAGAGACAGCAATCCTCCGTACTTAGCTCTGAAAGCACCAGGGTTGGTGATCATCCACGCTAAACCTCTCAAATCCTCTAGTTTTGGAACCTTGAAGGTATACTTGTGAGTCCTTCTTCTACCAAAATCTATAACATAATTTCTCTCTCTGACATTTGCAATCATTATCTCAGTTTAATTTGAAAAAGAGAGACTAGAAGAGAAAATTTTTCTTTGTTTAAGATTTTTTTAAATGAAATGAATGCGTGAATGTAACACACAAAAACATAGAAAAAACATGGGGTCAAAGGTTCGGTGTCATGAAGTCAAGGCTCTACCCATCCCCAAAGGTTTTACTGGTGATTTTTGTACCTGTCCGCAAAATCATTGACCCCTCTTGGGATAACAACAGGATGGAATCACCCAAGTGAGCTTATGTATCTTAGAGTAATATCAAATGAGGGTAGTATCGCGTGACAACTATTTCCGATAGCTTCCGCACTACAAAATAGTAACATGGTTTCAGTCTACTAAAATCCTCAGCTTCTCAGATAACCCAATCGAACGATCTGCTTTCAACAATCGAAGTCGTATAGGCATTGAATCCGCAAAGGGTATCTCCACTGATTCGATGGTCTACCAGGACCTCTTACTTGGGATTCACTCCCAGTAAGATTACCCGTCTCGTGCCATCACCTATCTTAGGTGTATACTCAATCTTTCCAAATGCGGCATCACACGCATTCCCATTAGCAGAAAAATAAACACGGATATCAATTAGGAAAAGCAGTATATATATTTGTCATAACATCCTAGACCTCTAGTCCTATGATCCTAACAGTCAATGACATACCCAGTGAAGTCGCCATTTTTCTGTGTTAGGGAAATGATGACGAATGCCCTAAAGACATCATCATCAGTCCCCAGTGAAGTCGCCATTTTTCTGTAGTGAGTATTTTTGTCGGTGACGTGACCACCTTATCGCTGGAGTTTGGGTTTTCCTCCTCGAGGAGAAAGGGGTGCTACTTTCTGATTTCTTATTTATCCCATGAAGCTGGAAGGGAAAGGGAAGGTATCTAAAACTAACCTTGCACGCGAATGTTTAACGGAACAAACGCTTAAAGAGATTGGGGAGTTCGGGGTCAAGTTATACAATGGGTAGTTGTCAATCACCCATCTTATATGTGGTTATCCACAGGATGTTAGCTTTAGGTTCTGCTTTGTAATTGATGGTCTTTTATCTGTTAATAGGTTTGGTAAAGTTTCTTGGGAAAATGTGATAGAGTAAGATTGAGAGTTTTTGATGATTTTGGTGAGGTATGGAACCTAAGTTTTGATTGATATAAAGGTACTCGGCCTAGGGTTTTGATTGGTATGCTCGCTAAGATTTCGTAATCTTATGCCTACGTATTCCCGTTTACCCGAAACAGGAAAATCAGAGCAATCGTAGTTCCTCCTATTCTAAGGGAGGAAAAAGATGTTTTGGTGTCTTGTTCAAAGCCCAAGACAGAGGCTAAAAGGAATATTTGTGTCTTGTTTAAAGCCCGAGATTGAAGCTAAAAGGTTGATTGACTCCACCGGGGAAGTCCTTATACAAAGCCTAAGAGGGGTTTGTATGAGACCGACTCAACAAGAGAGTGGATATATTGGTGTCTTGTACAAAGCCCAAGACGGAGGCTAAAAGAGACTGACTCTTTGGGGTTATCATTATATGAAGCCTAAGAGGAGGCTAACTCCACTGGGGAGGTACTTATCTGTCTTGTATGAAGCCCAAGATTAAGGCTAAAAGGGTTTGACTCAACAAGAGAGTGATTTTATCTGTCTCATACAAAGCCTGAGATTAAGGCTAAAAAGGGGTGACTCAACAAGAGAGTGCTTTTATATATCTTGTACAAAGCCCAAGACGAAGGCTAAAAGAGTTTACTCAACAAGAGAGTCCTTTATACTCAACAAGAGAGTGATTTGTTGTCTCGTACAAAGCCCGAGATTGAGGCTAAAAGGAGATTGACCCAACAAGTGAGTCTTGAAAATTGATGGACTCAACAAGAGAGTCTGAAAAATGGTTGACTCAACAAGAGAGTATGAAAAGTGATTGACTCAACAAGAGAGTCTGAAAAGGTTAGCTCCGCTGGGGGAGGATCTTTGTACAAAGCCCAAGAGAAGGCTGACTTTCCTGAGGAAAGGATCATTATACAAAGCCTAAGAGGAGGCTATCTTACGGCCGAGGATTGGATTCATAGGCAGGCCCAAGGGTGGGGAACTCTCATGAGAGAGACCGGGTTTTTGTTGGAGATTGATCCAGAGTGATCGGTGTTTTTTTCTATGTTTGTAAGGAACTTGAGAATGTCTTTAAGACTCAAAAGGGTTTTAGACTGTCCAAGTCTACTGGTGTAGAAGAGTTTTATCTTTTGTAGGATGCCCAAAAGAGGGCAAGGGCCTTAAGGGATGAGAATCAACCCTAAAGTGGCCAGAGGTTTGACACTGGAAAGACTACTCTAGCAATGGATGACTAAGTTCTGTCTTATACCTTTAAGAGGTCGTTAGGGTCCTTGTATTGAGCCCAAAAGAAGGCATGAGAACTTCTAAGAAGCCGAAGGGTCCTTGTACAAAGCCCAAGAGGAGGTGGGGGTGCTTTTAGGAAGCCTGTGGGTCCTCAAACCAAGAGAAGTTCAAGAAATTCAATTCACAGAGAAGAGATCATTCCAAGAAAGTTCGAGAATTTGGAAGAAACTCAAGAGATGCTATTCACGGAGAATAGATCAACTCTGGGGAGTAGAATTTCTTTGACAATTTCAAGGGGTGACAGTCTGAGAAATGGTTCACCGAGAATACTGCCTTTCTCTTTGTTCCATATTGATTAACCCCAAGAGAAGGGAATTTTGTATCTGGAAATCCTATGGGGATCTAGTTTTGTTTGTATTTAAAGAGTGACCAATGTGGCTTTACCTAGTTCTAGACGTAGTTGCCGGGGAAAACTCTAAATAACTATACTAGTATATATACAGTTGATATTTGACGAGTATTTAAAGGAGAATGAAAGAAGACTAACCATGCGCAGCTTCCCACAATACAGTTATATATATTTGACATGTATTTAAAAGGATGAAAGAAGACTAACCATGCGCAGCTTCCTACAATACAATTATGTATATGAAAGCTTATAAAAGAAAGCGGATAAACACTTACCCGTTGTAGAGCTTCCATGCTGTTTTGTTAGTTGTTCAACAAAGAAATTAAAGAAAGTTTTGATAGCAACTATACATTTGGATTCAAAATCAAAGGAGAAAGTATTTTGAACAGAGGTTGGGGCTTACAGCTCAGGGAGAGGCCCAAATTTTAACAGTGACGACACTGTTTTTTTGTATCGGGACTTATACAATGACTGAGGCCCAAAAAAGTTTTGGTCAAAAGGGGATTGGGTCTTACACCTCAAGGAGAGGCCCAGATGATTATTTGTTTGAAAAATGGCGAT
Organism: Lathyrus tuberosus; assembly: GCA_022829125.1. Classification (NCBI taxonomy): domain Eukaryota; kingdom Viridiplantae; phylum Streptophyta; class Magnoliopsida; order Fabales; family Fabaceae; genus Lathyrus; species Lathyrus tuberosus. The sequence goes on along the minus strand of JALAZF010000111.1, from coordinate 4,145,582 downwards.
CGCGCCGAGGTTTGAAAACACAGTGGGTCTTATACAATGACCGAGGCCCAAATTATTTTGGTTTTCAAAAGGGGTTGGGTCTTACACTCTATTAGAGGCCCAAAAGTGTTTTTGTACAAGTGATGGGGCTTACAACTCAAGGAGAGGCCCAAGTGATTTTAAACTGGCGATCGCGCCGAGATTTTTTATTGTGTCGGGAGTTATACAATACTTGAGGCCCAAAAATTGTATATGTACAACAAGGGTTGGGTCTTACACTCTATTAGAGGCCCAAGGATGTTTTGAAAGGATAGAAATGGGACTTACAACACGAGGGTAGGCCCAGGTTATTTCGAAAAAAAAGGCGACGATCGCTCCGGGGTTTCGAAAAGTACAGAGGGACTTATACAATGACTGAGGCCCAACACTATTTATGTACAAAGGATTGGGTCTTACACTCTATTAAAGGCCCATGAGTATTTGAAAAAGATTTTTTTAGGGTGATTAAGATCAAAACCCTAAATTAATTTCAAAATGTATTTTAATTAAATAAAAATTTGATTAAAATGATCAAAATTATCAAACGTGTGTGAAAAATAAGTTGTGATCTTGGATTAATGTTTGAAAAATCATGTTTTTATCCACAAAATTATTAGAAACCATTTAGATTTGGAAAATCAAGGAGGAAAAAATATTTTAAATGTTAAAAAACAAATAAACATTAATTCTTTGCAAAAATATCAAATATATGAAATAAATAATATTTTTGGGAAATTATTCTAGAATAAAATATTTTAACATTTTTGTGAATTATTAGAAAAAGAATCAACTCAAAATCATTAAAAACCAGAGAGAAATTAATTTTTGAATCAATTAAATAAAATCACAAAAATTCAAATATTTGAATTTAAAAAAAAGGCCCCAAGAACATGGGCCAAGAACACGCGCGAAGGGAGTTTTGTTCAAATTTGCATTTTCTTTCCAATCTCACTGAATACTTGATGAAATCACACAATCCACATATCAATCTACTCGTTTTCACCTCACGATCATGTTTATGGTCTTTAATTTCATTTATTTTAAGCATGGAATAAGAAATCAAGACAAAACCTCAAGAACCCTAGATTCTGCATGAAGGCTGGGAATTTTGATACACGATTCATTCAAAGCAATTAATTGAGGGGAAACATTCTATGCTTGATTATGAACATTTGGCAAAAGTATTGTGCGAGAAAATATGCATAGATTAAGAGATGACCAAGTTGTGGCTTACCTCTTGCAGCTGGTGATCGTGTTTTGTGTTGGAGGTGTTACAGCTTGGTTCCAATGATGTGAATAGCTTCCCTAGGTGTTATGGAGTGTGTCTGAATGCTTGGAGTGGATGGAAATGATCTGGAACTTGAGATGGTACCCCAACTGCAAATCTGCTAAAAGCTTGAGTAATTGGATGGTGATTTTTTGAAATTGGTGTTCCAGATGTTGTTTAAGTGTTTGGATCACTTCCATATGATGTTTATGAGCTGTGTGTATGATTGGTTTGGTTGGAATTTCTCTCAAACTCAAAACCTGATAGTGACTTGCTATAGAAGGCAATTTTGGAAGTGAGAAGGTGATTTTGAGGAAAGCATCAGTTTGAGTGCTTTGGTGTACTTAAACTGAGCACAAATGAGCTCTATTTATAGTTGAGCAAGTTTGTTTTGCAAGCAATAGTGAATGGTGGCTGCAGCAGGCTGTTAGCCAATTGGATCATTTTGGAATCTCAAGTCTCCTCTAGCCATTGACTAGAGGTTAGAGCTCAGGCATATAGTTCTTTGATTCAAGGATAAGGCTTGACTGAAGTGTTCATTTTTGCTCTGATACATGCCACCTCTAAGCATCCATTGAATGCTCCAAAACAAAATTAGAGTCTTGAAGCATCTTTGGCTTTTTAGGTTTGGCATGCTACTTGTAGATTTTAGGACTTTGGAGGCTGATGGATCAGTGTTTGTCCTTTGGTTGTTCCCCCTTGAGGTATACATATGGATAAGCATGCTTGGAATTGCACAATTTGAGCAATTCGAGCCCTTGTGCACAAATCTGCCTTGCAAAGACAGTTTGCAGCAAGGCATGTTGCAGCTGTCATAACTCCTAGCTCAGGTGGAGTTTGATGAATTTATTGGCCATTTTGGAAAGCTCTCATACGATAAAACATATTTTGATCATATTTTGTCTTGAACTTTTTGGATCCAAGTAAAAAATGCCCCTACATTTTGAAAAAAGTTAAACAGATTCTGACTTAGTGAAATTTTCATGTTTTTATCATTTTGGTCACTCCATAACTTAAAATCCTTGAGGAATTGGAATGAGGTGTAGTTGACACTTTTAAAGTATGCCATGAGGGATACAAACCTATCTTTGGATCATTCAAAATGGTTGCTTGGATCTCAAGTTATGATTCTTGGAAGTTGGTACCCTAGCCACTTTGTTTCATAACTTAGAAAAATTCTAAGTTTTTATGGTTACCACTTTTACAAGTTATCCCACTTTCTTTGATTTTACTTGATAAATTATGATTCCAATCACACATTAACATCATTTTAGGGTTAAGGAACCATAATTGTGAAAAATCTCAAAAAGTCAAACTTTGACTTTTGTGCACAGTTGACTTTTTATCAGATGAATTCCAAATTGTGCGGTCCTTTATGAAATCAAGTCCTTGACCTAAATCAAACTTGATGGGTATATTCCATAGGTGTTATAGGGTGTATTGAATCATGTCCCAAGATTTGGGAGCATGTCTTGGTCAAAAGTCAAAGGTACAGTTGACTTTTTCCCCAAAACCCTAATTGTGGTCCAGATGGAATTGAAACTTGTGGATCAAGCTTCTTGGATCAATCCATTGTTGCAAGTGGATCAATGTTGTGTATTAGAGATACTCAAATCATGTCTTGAGGTCTTGGCTCATGTTTTATCCCAAAAGTCAACTTAGGGGTGAATTAGGTCAAGAAACCCTAATCCCTGATTTTTGGTGAATGCATCCCCTGAGGCAAAATTGACTTGATGATTGGGCCCATGAGGTTACATGGAGTATTTTAGGTTATGCTTTGAATCATTGGCTCATTCCCAGATGAAAATTTCCACCTGGAGGCGCTGGTCGACCAAAACTCTAATTCGGTGACAATGTCGATCTTGAGGCTTAATCCACTTTGAATGCTGCAACCTTGTGCTTGATCCTTGATGTGGGAGTTCTCTTGATCCTTTGTGGATGTTTGAGAGGTTAGACAAGTTGAAGATCATGTCATTTCTTGATTGATCCTTTGTCTAAGGCTCAGAGAGGGCTCAAAACCCTAATCCTTGTTTGTGGTAAATGCTCACCCATCTTTGGGGAGACTGATGAGGCATAATGATACACCCTGTAAGTTCTTGTGATTAGCTGAAATTTTTGGTAAAACAATGTTAATGTCATGGTTGATGTTTCAACATGAGCTTCTAACATTATTGGTATGATTGGTTAACATTCTGGTTTTGTGAAAGTAGTTAAGGTGTTGAAGAGTTAAAGTGCTGAAGAGTGATGTCACATGCGATGTCTTGACATCACTATACCAGAACATTAAAACATCAGGTTGTGATGTTTTTAGGGCTGCGCGCATTATGTTGATTTAAGGAGATCTGTTATTTAGATTGGATGCGAATTTCTTGGTGCAATCATTAATGAAGAAGATTAGTTTGTTGCTAATTTAATGCAAAAAGATATGGAGAATAATCAGAGTTTATTATGAAGATTTAATTGAAGATCTAATTGAAGAACAAAATCTGTTGCAGATTTGGTGCAGAAGATTTGAAGGCCCAAATCCAGTTGGGAAAAAGGTTATAAATAGAATGCTTGTAATCTAGAATAGGTACGGGTCCAAGATGTAGATCATTAGGGCTTTGTCTAAGTGAACCACTCGGGTTGTGAGATGGTCACTGTGTTTAAACTCAGAAACCTGTAGGTAATGAGTCTTGTATTGTTCTTGGAGGAAGCTTTGAAGCAACTCCAAGATGTGTCATAGGAGAGTGTCTTCTATGTGTTTAGAGAGTTTTTGGAAATTAAGTTGTTGATGCAGTGACTGAGATGTTGACTGCTAGACATCATTGCGATGATTGGGAGTGAGATGGAGTCTCTTACCTAGGGAGGACTTAGGTAGAAGGGTCATTGGGTAGTGATTGAATTAGGTAGATTGTCAACTGGTCTGTTGAGTCTGTAATTTGATACTACTAATAGTGGACTTCCTTCCTGGCTTGGTATGCCCCCAGATGTAGGTTGTTGAACCGAACTGGGTAAACAATCCTTGTGTGCTTTTCTGTTGTTGTACATTGTCCATTACAGAAGTGTGTTGTTGTAACATCACACGTAACATCACAGGCTTTTAGTGTCTTGTTCATACAGCAGATATTGATGTTGTGACATTGCACTTAACATCACATATCTGGTACCAGAATTTCAATTGGTATCAAAGCAGGCATCCTGTCTGTTTCTGGATGAGATCTAGGGGAGATACTTTCTGGTTCATGAGCAAGGAAGATAGGTTTGCTGATTTATGGACTTGGTCAGTTCATATTGTTGCTTGATCCCTTGAAGTGAAGGATGGACGATTCATTATTGAGTTGTGCTTGAAGGTTGTTGAGGAGTTGTTGTGTTCCGCTGCATGGTACCTGATGACTGGATCTCTGGCGTTGAGATTCTAGGAAGATTTTCTCTTGGAAAGACATTAGGGTTTGGTCTCCTCAACAGGATATTCTATTATATTGTAGACAGCTTCAACCGGTTGGTCAGAGATGCCAAAGTTCTTGAGGATTATCTCATATCCTTGTTTGGGAGAGAAGTGTTCATAAGGTGAATGGATCTTCTAAAGTTTGTTTGACATGGAAGAATCAAAAGTAGAAGATATTTCAAATCAGACATTGAAGACCAATCTGTTTAGAACAGTGATTCCTTCTTTATCATCTGGCTTGATGGTGAGAGAAGAGGGTAGAGCCAGAGCAAAAGAGTATCACTGTCAAATTTTTCATGCGGGAGTGAAGATCTTGACAAGTTATCTCTTGAGCCTAGGTGTGGTGACCTAATGAGGAGGAAGTTTCATCAAGAAAGAAGCTGAGCTTAATATGTCAATGTCTCGACATCGCGCTACACATGAGCAGTTTATGGTAAATGTCAAGTCTAAGACCTATTAGATTGTAGCTGCTTTAAAGGATCACTGAAGCTGTGAAGTTGAACAGTTCTTGAGATGATGGTTATAGCATCTCAGATGTGCTGGTTGAAGAAAAGGTAGTAATCCTGATTGCAGAAGAGAATGAGTTGATCCGTGTTTGAGCTAAACTGTTTGAGGACCATATTATAGGGTAAATGCATCCAAGACTTTGTGTGCAGTAGCAGTGTTTATCAGCCTGTGGTCAATTGGTGTCTGCATTAGTTGGAATGAACTCATCCAGTTTTGTGGCTCGAAAGTAGCAGTTTGTCTCTGCAGAAGGATGGCAGTTATTACTCTTTGGTTAGACAGGAGGTCTAAACCTTGTGCTTATAAGAAGAAGCTTTTGGAAGAGTGTGGTATGCAAGTTACTGCAGTTTGAATGGTCCTATCAGATGCTGATATGCTCTTGTGTGTCCCCTACAAGAGATATGTGTGGATTAATATGATTAGGAGATGTAATGTCAGAACTGATGTTGAAACATCACTTCAATTCTTTGCTCAGGGGAGAGTAAAAGATCAAGACACTGGCCTTACCTGGAAGGGTTTTGTGGTATGAGTGGTTGTCGTGATGGGGTGACAGCAGATGGCGGTTGTGTATATGTCTGCTGTTGATAAGGGTGTGCTTTCAACTAATGACAAAATACATTGACGGGAGACTTTGTATATGTCTGGTGTAAAAGTGCAGGACTGCAGAAGTGTTGAGAATTTACTTTTCTCTGTGTGGATGTATATTTCTCTTTGTGGTGTGTTGGTGTGTAACAACCTGAATTATGTTGTTAAAGATGGGGATGGAAGACTATGAAGACATCATAGTATTGATGGTTGGATCAGTTTATTTCTGGTCTAAGTGCTTTGGAGCATGGTGTTTGCTCTGGTTGTGAAGGTTGAGGATAAGTGGTAGTTATCTCTGGCTTTCTACTGACGACTCTACTAAGGGAAGTGACTTCCTTTAGTATTGCTATGGGGTAGTCTTGGACTACTTATTTTCTGAAGATTCATATGTGGTAGGTTTGAAGTCTTTGGAGTTTCTAAGCAGGATGGAGGTTGTCTACTCAAACTTGATTGTTGAATCGAGTCTATGAGAGCATGGAAATCTGTTTCTGCAAAGGGAGAAGGTTATTCTGAGTGGCAGAAGGTAGAGCTGAATTCAACAGTTGGATGACATAATGTTCTGACATCTAGCTTAACATCAGGAGTCTCAGCTGGTGAAGTGGTACATCAGCTAATGATAGGGTGATCTATAGGAATGAACAATAGGGTGCTTCAAAAAGATCGTTCTCATGGCAGTTTGCGGGAGCTGCTGGAAGGAGAAGATGTTACATGACCATGGCTTAGGGAGTCTAAGTGTGTTTGCTTTTGAGCAAGTGGAACATGTGACTTGAAGATCAAGTTTCCTTGGTGGATCAAGATATCTTTGTGAGAGTTCTGACAAACGTGAAAAAGGTCAAAATGTGGCATTTGGTTGTTTTCATATGGGGATTCGAAGAATCAAGATAATCAGAGTGTGGCAGCTGGTTATTATTGAGGATTGTCTTGGAACAAGTTACTCTTGGGCAGAAGGGTGATGAGTTGAAGACTCAAGGAGATTATTCTTCTTGAAGGTGGATGAGAAGTTAATTCTCTAGTTCTTTGGATTACTATGCAATAGTAAGTCCAGTTGGTGGAGCATATCGAGAATCATGGTGATGATATCTTGGTGTGTGGCAAGTGTTCTAACTTATGTTGGGACATTATCTGGTAGGATATCCTGGGTGATGGATGATTATTCTCTGGTTCAGAAGGGTGATTCCTACATTATGCCTAAGGAGTGTCTACATAGTCATACGGGAGAATGATGAAGTAGAAGGTCGGCCTTGGATGGAGAATGTAGAGAAGACTGAAGTAGATTAGGTATTGTTTGATAGGAAGTCTGAAGATGAAGAGTATGATAGGGAATGGCTACCTTTGGAGAAAGGGACAATGGTACCAATATGCATGTACTCAAGCAAGTGTGCTCAAATGTGCATCTTCATCTAGAGCATTGGTTAACCAAGACAGGGGGAGTACTTGTCCATGTATTCTGCAGCAAAGGTGCATTTATTGTGAAGCTTGCATGATGATCAAGCTTGTGGAGACTGGTTGCCTCTTATGAGGATTTAATGTCAGATAACATGTTATGACATTAGGTTGTTGGTTGGCATTGACTGTTATGACAATTGGTTATAGTCATGTGTATCATGTGTGGACACGTCTTTGAGAAGAAGTCTGAAGACAAGTTTATTGGCTTGGAATGTATAATCGTCTGTGGAAGTCTTGAATTGATAATGTTGTGAGCAAGCAGACAGTATGTGATAAGATGTCAGAACATGGTACAGGACATGTTTTTCTTGAGCCAAACAAGAATTTATTTTGGACGGTGGTGGAAGGGTAAGGTGAAACACGTGTCTACGACTATGCATGGAACTGTTTTGGTACAATTTATGGTAAGTATCAGTTAGAGGCAATAAAGGCGGTCAAGACTGTTTTGGATGGTAGACATTGAATTTGGATGGAGTTTTTAGTTCCTAAAATAGCGTTTCTATGACCAAGAACTTTGACTATTCAAGGCTCGTTAATTCCAAAGTAACTGGTCAGCTATTTATAGAGGTTATTCTTTGCTCCTTCAGCCAGTGAGTGCTCTTGTTTCATAAGTCTTATGGCGTTTGTTCGTGTTTGGGTGAGCACTACTTGGGTCTGGTTCTGTGAGGGCTTTCTTTGCCAATTTGTGGCTAAAAAGGGGGAGAAAGGCAAGGGTTTTGCTAAATGGTTTGTGCAGATGCATTGTCTGGAGTCTGCAGTTTCAGATGTCAAAGAGGTTGTCCTAACCTTAGGTTGGTGTTGAGTCTTTGTGACTTGTGTCCTGAGTTATGAACACAGTTGTGGCTTGTGTTCTGAGTTACCTGGGTTGGCAGAATGACACTTCTTAAGTTTCATCTTATGCCACAGATTAAACCCGGTGTCTGATCAATGAAGGTGTGCAGGGTTATCTTATGCCACCATTAGTTTTTTTTGTATAGACAAACATTTCTTTTCTGGAGGAGTCTTCTACATTTGTTTTGGGTCTGTCCTGGAAGGAAAAAGAAATGTGTTGTGTTGATGGAGAGAGTCAGATATCTTCTTCCTCGTGTGCACCAAATGACTTCAGGACTTTCTACTTCTTAGGTCCTGATGTGCTGCCTGAAGTTGCTGTGCTATGGTGATGTTATGTCCAACATGAAGTCCTAACATCATTCAAAATTAGCCAAGAAGATTATTCTCCATGGTTGTTGTACACAGTAGCTACTGATGATTATTGTTAGGATCAGATGACTTCTAACAGTAGTGTAGAGTTGTAATGTTTATATATTTGTTTTAGCCAAAGGGGGAGATTGTAAGTTCTTGTGATTGGCTGAAATTTTGGTAAAACAATGTTAATGTCATGGTTGATGTTTCAACATGATCTTCTAACATTATTGGTATGATTGGTTAACATTTTGGTTTTGTGAAAGTAGTTAAGGTGTTGAAGAGTTAAAGTGCTGAAGAGTGATGTCACATGCGATGTCTTGACATCACTATACCAGAACATTAAAACATCAGGTTGTGATGTTTTTAGGGCTGCGCGCATTATGTTGATTTAAGGAGATCTGTTAGTTAGATTGGATGCGAATTTCTTGGTGCAATCATTAATGAAGAAGATTAGTTTGTTGCTAATTTAATGCAAAAAGATATGGAGAATAATCAGAGTTTATTATGAAGATTTAATTGAAGATCTAATTGAAGAACATAATCTGTTGCAGATTTGGTGCAGAAAATTTGAAGGCCTAAATCCAGTTGGGAAAAAGGTTATAAATAGAATGCTTGTAATCTAGAATAGGTACGGGTCCAAGATGTAGATCATTAGGGCTTTGTCTAAGTGAACCACTCGGGTTGTGAGATGGTCACTGTGTTTAAACTCAGAAACCTGTAGGTAATGAGTCTTGTATTGTTCTTGGAGGAAGCTTTGAAGCAACTCCAAGATGTGTCATAGGAGAGTGTCTTCTATGTGTTTAGAGAGTTTTTGGAAATAAAGTTGTTGATGCAGTGACTGAGATGTTAACTGCTAGACATCATTGCGATGATTGGGAGTGAGATGGAGTCTCTTACCTAGGGAGGACTTAGGTAGAAGGGTCATTGGGTAGTGATTGAATTAGGTAGATTGTCAACTGGTCTGTTGAGTCTGTAATTTGATACTACTAATAGTGGACTTCCTTCCTGGCTTGGTATGTCCCCAGATGTAGGTTGTTGAACCGAACTGGGTGAACAATCCTTGTGTGCTTTTCTGTTGTTGTACATTGTCCATTGCAGAAGTGTGTTGTTGTAACATCACACGTAACATCACAGGCTTTTAGTGTCTTGTTCATACAGTAGATATTGATGTTATGACATCGCACTTAACATCACATATCTGGTACCAGAATTTCACATCCATATTGTGATGATGATTTACACAATGATGGGAAATCTTAGTGGTCAAAATTTGGGGTATGACAGTGTCTGGACACGTTGCCCAGTCGGAATTGGAAAATGCCTTGAGTTGTAGAGGTGAATTGGCTGGGAAGAAGATGCCTTGTGCTGGAGATGATTTGAGGTAGTGGGGAACTCGAAAAGCAGCACTGTAATGGAGGTGCATGTGATGGCTCATGTGTTGACTGAGTTGTTGAACAAAATAGGAAATGTCGGGTCTTCTATACATAGTTGGATCTTCTAAAGGAATGCCTTCATTGATCCGAAGTATGGTGTCTCAAGTCGTATGAGTGGTAGCTAGCTTGCATCCTAGAAGGCCAGTAGTTGACAAGAGATTAGAAGTATATTTCCTTTAGCATATGTTGATATCTTTGGTGTTGCGTGCTACCTCTAAACCAAGGAAGTGTCATACCCTAATTTTTACCCCATAAGATTCCACATCATTTGCATAAAATTCAACATCACATGTGTGTGTCTTTATGCATCCCTAACCCATTGAGAATACAAAAATATGTGTTTTGATTGCTTGGTTCACAAGGTATAGTTTAGACCTCCAAAAGCTCAAGCATATGAATTATCAAAGGATGAGTGTGGTCCTCAAAAACAAGCCTCTCATTCATTCATGATGATCAAGGGTTTCCCTTCATTAGCTATCAAGTACAAAATTGCATCATTTCAAACTCATCAAGCCTCAAGATCCTCAGTGCATTAAAATTAGGGTTTTGATCCAATCAGGCTTACAATTGACTTTTTCATCTGAGGATGATTCTATGCTTCAAAACATGATTCAAGGACCTTAAATGTACCTTTGGTGTCCATCCATAATGTTAAAATAGCCCAAGGGTTTTATTTCATTGAAGATCACAAAATTCAAGTTCATCTGATGAAAAGTCACCCAGTAATCAAAGACAAGTTTGACTTTTGACTTTTTTTGGTCAAACATGGGTTCCTCAAGTCAAGAATAATGATAATATGTTATTTGAATCATGATTGATCAAGAGAAATCAAGAAAATTGAGGTTACTTGCAAAAAGGACAACAATGGAGAAATAAAAAATTTTCTAAGTCTTGAAATACAATGATTTTTGCCAATCTTGCCAAGGCCATAACTTCCAATCCAAGCAATCATTTTCTTTGCTCCAAAGACCAAATTAAAGAGCTTGTTACATACTACAACTTTTTCCTTGAGTATGAATTCCAAAAAAATTCATTAATTAAGAGATATGAAGCCATAAAGTTGGAGGTTCCACACTTTTTAAGTTTGGACACTTAGAAAAATTTTCATACAAATCTGCCTTGTAAAGTAGCCAACTTTAGGGTCATTTTTCACCATGATCCATATTGATTCAAGACAAACCTTGAACATCAAACTTGAAGTATGTTATCTCAACTTTCCAAAATGTCCAAGAACATCCATTTGCCTTACTTGAGCAAGAAGTTATGAATTTCACAATAGGCATTAATGCAACTGTTTTACAAGACAGATTCTACACATTTTGGTGCCACACGATTTTGTGGATGGATTTTGATGACTTTGTTAGCCTCATATCTTCACAAGATCAACATCAATATTTTAATATCCCATGTACTCTGCAAGATAATACTAGAATTTTCAAAGTTCTATCCCTTTGCATGTAAATAAAAATCATTCAAAAGCCATGAACTTAAGTTTTGTCATCTTGCATTAAGTGAAATAGTGAATTGGCCAAGAAACCACCACAACAACTCAAGGATTGATCAAAACACCAAGGGATGAGTTGTAATCTGATAAATGCAATCTAAAAAGATCAGAATATAGCCATGTTAGCAAATAGGTTGTGTACCTTATCACTCAAGTAATAGGTACGTGTCATTATTCAATGGATAATATCATGTATCATAATCCAAACTTTTCCTCCAAAATCTGAAATATTTTCCTATAAATAGAGATCATTTTGCATCATTCAAAATACACCAAAACATTGCAAAGACTTATTTTCTAAGAAATCCTCCTCCTTCCAAAATTCAAAGTTACAAAGAAGTGAAAACTTGAATTCTCAATTCCAAGCAATTTCCATTCAAACCAAGCATCCCAACACTTCCTATACACCATATAGAAGTGATCTAAACACTCAAACACATTCTGTAACACTAGAATCACATCCTTCATATCCCACTTTGCTCAAGTTGTAGATTGAGTTGGCCATGGAGTTTCAGAAGGTTTCAAGTCAATTTGAACACATCAACACACTCCTTGGAGGTCAAGGAAGATGTTAGCATCAAGAAATTGCATCTGGAACACCTCTATCAAGGAATTCGATTCTCACTTGCAAGGTAAGTTTTCAAAAAACTGACCTCTATGATTCATGCATCATTTTTTATTTCTCAAGTTATGAATCTACTTGTTATGATGTAAGGATCATTTTCCCCATGCTAATTGTATATAAACTGCAGAATATAAGATTTCATATTGGTTTTTCTAGTTTTAGGGTTTATGTGTTCGTGTGTGTTATTTTAAATTACACTGAATATAAATGAAATTGGTTGATACCATTCAATTCCTGGTAAAATTTACATCAACTTTGGTCTTTACATCTTTCAATTTGGTTAAGAAATGAAGATTTTGGAAATTCAAAATTGGATGAAGAAGATGAAGCTCGTGGAAGAAGATGAACATGGTGGTTGCGCGTAAAAAAATCCATTTTTAATGCATTCAAAATATATTATCATTTAGTGTTGGTTTTACTAACGACTTGGGCATTGCGCCATAATGGTTAAGTGTTTGGTTTGTGTGTGTGAGCAAAGCCAAGGTTTGGGGTTCGAATCCCCCTCGCCCCAGACCTTTTGATGTTTTTTTTTTACATTTTCAAAACTTGAAATTTCATATATTATTCAAAATGCACATTCTTTGTCACCAGGAACGCAATGGCCTGGTGGCCATTGTTTTAAGCCAATCACCCCTAGGGCGTGGGTTCAACACACATGGGAGACATTCCCTTTCTTTTTATCGCTTTTATTTTCATACTTTTTCACAACTTCATCCAATCATTTCACCAAGTAAAAATCATTATTTTTTAATAATTATTTGCACACTTCTAATTTATCTTGTATATTTTGAGAATCCATAAAAAATTCCCAAAAATAATATTTATTTTTTTCATTTTTATTAGGTTGAAAACTAGTGCTTTTTAAAGTATTTTTCATACCTTTCTTAATATCTTTTGTTTATTCCCTTGACCTAATTGTACATATATGTCTTTATGGTCATAATGTACTTTGTTTAAGTATTATTAATGTACATAACATGTTATTTTGACTTATACACCATTCATATACCATGACTAAATGTTATTTCTTTTGAAAAATACTTTGATTATTGGATGTTTAGTTGAAAACTTAGGGTTTTGTTCAACTGATCTTTTGAAAAACATCTTGATACATGACTAGGGCTTCCACTTGAGTTTGAATTCCCCAAACCCCTTGATTCAACCATGTTTAAATGCCTTGTTCATATAATTGTCTCCATAAATTTCCATTACGGTTTTGTTTACCCTTTACTATATTCATCTAATCTTTAATTCATTTTAAATACATACTGTTCCGGACTGGCCCAATGGCTAGGCATGGCCCAATCCACTTCTGCTCCCAGAACAACCCAATTTCCTAAGTCCCGCCAGTTAAGGGCAAAGGGGAACATTTTACCATTCCGTCCTTCCGTTGGGGAGGCCTGGCCGGCTGATCCCCTAGGTCAGTTGCCCCTCCTCAGCATTCCTACCCGTCCCGCACGGTTCTACCATCCAGAAATAGTCATGATGCCTATGCCCGCGACTACACCCTTTCCCGTGGAAACGACTAGTTTAGGACACCTCTGTCCGTCTCAAAGACTAGTTTCTGGCAGTTACCTATTCTTTGGGAGCGAATATCTCGCCCTGAAAATAGGGACCAATGGCCAAGCGTTGGGGCACTATAAAAACCCTCTCATTTGAGAGGGTCAGGTATTCTAAATCATCCTAAGACACTCATACTTTGTACTTGCCTTCTTTTCTCCCGATCCTTACTTTAGCATCTGAGTGCCTTGCAGGTACACCCCCTCCTCACCTTTCAAACCCAGCATTGCAGACATGGTCTCTGGCCCACTTCAGGTTCTGATCAATCGGTAAGATCAGTGGCATCGTGTGTGGGAAACTCTGTTATCCCTGTCTTTCTTCCTTTGTATATTCAAGACCAAAACAGTTCTTCCAAGATTCCAATCATGGCCAGCCATGACAATGTCCACGATGCTAGCAACACTGCCTTCCTCCCCATCAGTAAGACTGATACTGACGGAGGAACCCCTTTTCTTAGGAGCGACGTCCATCAGCAGAGAGATGGAGCCACCGCATCTCCCTCCCCCGTTCGCACTAATCACATTGAGGTCCAGCCCTCCCAGGACCATCAGCCTGTCCTGGTTCTGCCTAATGCCGACCTGGCCATGGCGGCCATCCTCGAGGCCCTCAACAAGACCAACGTCCTAATCCTCCGGCAGAACGTGAGGATTGGAGCCCTAGAAGAGTCCAGTTAGCCAAGATCCCCTCTTCCGAGGAAAGAGCGTCGGAGATCTTAGAGTCCTCCTCCCCGATGTGAAAGAGACCGTCGGGCACCACCAGAGCCAGAGTCCCTGATAGTCAGAAAGCGCGACCATACCTCCCCCCAGAGCCAGTACTCCCCGAGAACCAAGAGAACCAAAAGGGACCTATGAGTAAAGCCCCAGCATTCGCCTCCGTCCAGATCCAAGGGTCGAGTACAAACCTCATATCCCCGTAGAGATCACCATCCTACCCTTGGACAAAGTACCCGATCTCCGTCATGGTCCAGCAGCAGCAGCCACGACGAGCCTCACGGCTCGTTCTCCCAAGAAATCATGGTCATGCGCCTACCAAAGGGGTTGGAGAAACCCTCATCCCTCGGCACATACGATGGCACTACAGATCCTGACGAGCACATCGAGAATATCGATGCGTTACTCGATTATCGTGGCATCAGAGGTGCCATCAAATATAGATTGTTCCCAACCACACTGAGGAACAGAGCAATGACTTGGTAGAAGAAGCTCCCCGACGAATCCATCACATCCTGGAGACTGTTGGGGAGAATGTTCTCCAGGTATTTCACGATCTCCCGTCGTCACCCAAAGTCTGAAGCCTCCCTTGAGGCCATCATTTAAGGGAAAGATGAACCTCTGCGAGCCTATATCGAAAGGTTCAACAAAGAAGCCGTCCAGGTCTCCACGACCAACGATATGAAGAAGTTCTTGCTCGAGCGAGGACTCCGTCCCCGCACAGAATTTGCCAAAGCAGTTGGCATCGAGACTCCAGCGACGCAGGACGCCTTCCTCCTCAAGGCGCAAGCGTATATCCAATACGAGGATAAAGAAGCTGCTAGCTCCACCCAGGACTCAAGGTACCAAGAAAGTGCCTGGTCCTCCAAGCACGGCGACCCCTCGACATCTTGTCGGGGAGAGAGAAGATGCGAAGACCGCCCACGGGAGTCCCGGGACAACAAAGGGCTTTTCTACCACTTTCACGAATATACTCCTCTGACGTCTCTCGAGAGAATATCATCTCCGAGTGCGCCAACTTGGAGTTCTAACAAGCGGGGGTCCGATTCCCAAAACAGATACCAGCCAACCCGAATAAAGACAAGTCAAAGTATTGCAGGTTCCATAAGACCCACGACCATATGACCGACGACTGCATCCATCTGAAGGATACAATTGAGATACTGATCAGGGACGAGCAGCTGAAATAATTCTCCAAGAAGAAGAATGCTCCCCGACAGGACGCCTAGGAGTCAAAGAAGGTCGAGGAAGAAGTGCCTTCCTTGGAGGAGACTAGTCTTCAGGTCGCCATGAGCATCTCGCGGCCTGAGGATTTCTACGTCCCCGATGGACTCACCATCCCTCCCTGTTTTGCCGCGCATAACCCTTGGGAGACTTTCCCCTCTACCATGGTCATCTCCGGAGGGGGCTTCAACAAGGTTACCGTGGGGTCCGTTAAGAGGAAGCTCGAACACCTTCTCAACACAAGCTCGAACCGAAGTTCCACGCTTGATAAGGTACGGGGAGAGTTTATTCCCATCACCTTCTACCGTGAGGAACTCTTCGGAAGGACTCCCAACGCTAACATTCCTCTGCTCGTGAGAGCTCAAATGGCCAACTTCGACGTTTGCCGAATCCTGGTAGATTAAGGCAGTTCAGTCGACATCATGTATTCTCAGCTATTTTCCACCCTCCAACTGGATGAGACACACCTGACGCCCTACGTAGGCTCTGACCTACAAGGCTTTAACGGGTCAGTCACAAAGCCTTGGGGGTATGTGGAGCTGATCGTGACTTTTGGATTTGTAGAAATCGCCAAGTCTATCAATGTCCAGTTCTTGGTCATCGACTGCCCTTCCCTCTACCAATGCATCTTTGGGCGGCCAACTCTGGCCAAATTAGTAGTCGTGCCCTCAACCGTGCACCTGAAGATGAAGTACTACACTTCCAAGGGGCTCATTGCCACTCTACACTAAGACATTGAAGTAGTGAGGAGATGTTTCGAGGCAGCCTCCAAAGGGTTGAACACGATCGCCGTCAAGCCAAAGACTCTCAGCAAGCCTACTCTGCCCTGTAGCTCCGAAGAAGCAAAGTCGCTGCCCCGCGCCGACTCCATCACCTTGACAGTCGCTTCTCAGAGGACGATCAGAGGGAACAGAAGAGGAAGGGAAAGGAGACTCAGCCCTGTTCGAGCAACCCTTCGACATCGACCAGCAGCAACGAGACCTCCCATCCGATGCGCCCAATTCTGGATGGCGAGTTCGAGCTTGTCCTGCTCGGTGACGACCCCCAGCGAGGAGTGAAGATCGGGACTGACCTCCCCGACCTAGCAAGGAAACACCTAAAAGCCTGCCTCCGGGAGAATGCAGATTTGTTCACATGGAGCGCCGCGGAGATGCCTGGGCTAGATCTTGACGTTGCCTACAACCAACTCACCATCGACCCCGTCGCTAGGGCAGTAACTCAACATAGGCGAAAGCAGTCTCCAAAAAAAACAGAGGCTGGCGAACAAGACATAAAAGACCTCCTAGATGCAAATTTTATTTCGGAGGCCAAGTACACTACTTGGTTGTCCAATGTTGTACTCATTAAAAAATCAAATGGGAAATGGCGCATGTGTGTTGATTATACCGATCTCAATAGGGCCTGCCATAAAGACGCATATCCCCTCCCCAACATAGACAAATTAGTTGATAATTATGCTGGTTTTAAATTGTTATCTTTCATGGATGCATATTCGGGCTATAGCTAAATACCCATGGCCAAAAGCGACAAAAGGTAAACAACTTTCATGACCGAATCGGGCAACTATTACTACAACGTAATGCCCTTCGGCTTGAAAAACGTTGACGCTACCTACCAAAGAATGATGAACCAAGTTTTCCGAGGAGAAATCGGGGATATGCCCAAAGTCTACATTGATAACATGATCGTGGAATTCTACGAGGAATCCGATCACACGCTCCATCTGAAGAAAGTCTTCGAGCAGACCAGGAAGTACATGATGCGCTTCAACCCGGAGAAGTGCAAGTTCGGGGTGCGATCGGGCAAGTTCCACGGCTTCTACCTAATAGAACGAGGAATCGAAGCTAACCCCGACAAGTGCAGAGCCTTCTCCGAGTTCCCTACGCCAAACTCGAAGAAGTCTATCCAATCCCTAAACGGGATGCTCGCTTCGCTGTCCCATTTCGTGGCAAAATCAGCTCAGCACGCACTCCCCTTTTTCAAACTCCTCCGCAAGAAGGCAGCTTTTGAGTGGACGGAGGAATGCAACAAAGCCCTCCTCCACCTAAAACAAGCCCTATCAGCGCCACAAGTCCTCTCCCGGCAAGATAACGGGGAAATCCTGTATCTCTATCTCGCCGTTGCTACGGAGGTCGTCAGCGTCGGCCTCATCCGTGAAACCCCCGATGAGCAGAAGCCTATATACTTCACGAGCAAGACACTCCAAGGGACGGAACTTAGATACCATTAAATCAAAAAGTAGCCCTCGCCCTCATCAACATCGCGAGGAGGATGAGGCACTACTTTCTAGCCTATACAATCATGGTATGCATGGACCAGCCTGTGAAGCAACTATTGGGCCGTCTAGACATGGCCGAAAGAACGCTCAAATGGTCGCTGGAATTGTCCGAGCTCGATATCCAGTATGAGAGCAGAAAAGCCCTCAAGGCTCAGGCGTTGGCCGACTTCGTCGCAGAGATGACTTTGCCCGACTCCCCCACTTACGGGGCCCGCAGGTGGACAATCTTCGTCGACGAAGCATCCAGCTTGGTAGGGAGCGGGGCAGGCATCATCCTGGAAAACAAGGAAGATATCTTCGTCGAAGTCTCGGTTTCCCTATCTTTCCCCACTTCAAATAATCAGGCCGAGTATGAGGCCTTCCTCGCAGCCCTGCGCCCCGCTGAAGACCTAGAAGCCGAGGAAATCGTTATTTGCACAGATTCTCAACTCTTGGCCCTCCAAGTTCGGGGAGAGTACCAGGCCAAGAACGAAAACCTATCTGAATATTTGACCCTGGTCAAGGAAAAAATGACGAAGTTCATGTCAATGGAGGTAAAGCATGTTCCCCACGAACACAACGTCCGAACGGATGTTCTGCCGAAGCTGGCAAGCACGAAAAAGAAAGGGGGAAACAAATCTGTCATCCAAGAAATACTTCCTCGGCCCAGCATCGAGAAAGCTTCCACAACCATTGAAGTGCACGTCTTGGGCAACAACAAATGCTGGATGACCCTGGTATACAACTACCTCGCCAAGGACGAACTACCGTCCGACGCAAAGGAAGCCGGCATAGTCAGGCGCAGTGTATGCTCCTATGTCTTGGTCGAAAATGGGCTCTAAAGGAGAGGATTCTCTATTCCCCTCCTCAAATGCGTCGAAGAGGAGATGGTCGCCCACGTTCTGTGTAAAATGCACGAGGGGATCAACGCCCAGCATCTCGGAGGAAGATCCCTCACCAAAAAAGCCCTTCAAGCAGGATATTACTGGCCTACCATGCAGCATGACGCAAAAGAACACGTTAAAAAATGTGACGAATGCCAACGGCACGGGGACATACACTTGGCTCTTCCCAAAGAGCTGAAAGCAATGTCCTCCATGTGGCCCTTCGCATGGTGGGGCCTGGATATCCTAGGACATTTTTCGTATGGTTGAATCAGAACAAGTATCTGATAGTAGGCGTAGATTACTTCATAAAGTGGATAAAAGCATAGCATATGGCCAAAATAATGACCCATAACATACTCTGTTTCTACAAGCGAAACATCCTCGCTCGCTTTGGCATCCCCCAAGCAATCGTCACCGACAACAGGACACAGTTCACGGACAAAAAATTCCAGGAGTTCGTCGCCTAACTGGGCACTAAACAACACTCCGCGTCCATCGAGCATCCCCAAACGAACGGGCAAGCCGAGGCAGCAAACAGGGTGATCCTACGAGGTCTCAAACGGAGACTGGACGAAACCAAGAAACAATGGGTTGAGGAGCTGCACAGCGTGCTCTAGGCCTACCGTACTATGCCCCACTCTTCGACTGGGGAAACCTCTTTCCTTTTAGCACACGGGACTGAGGCAGTGATCCCCATTGAGATACATGTCCTCTCCAGGCATACTGAAGCTCCCCTGGACAAAGAGACTACCAGCGAGGCACTACAGGAGGAGCTCGATCTCGTCGAAAAGGTCCGATCAAGAGCAGCCCTCCGCGAGGCCTCATTAAAACAAAAAATCGCGATTAGGCATAACGCGAAAGTTATACGACGAGAGTTCCAAGTAGGCAGTCTCATCCTAAGAAGAAATCACAAAGAATACTCGAAAAGGTAAATTCGCCGCTAACTAGGAGGTGCCCTCTCGTGTTCGAGCAAAAACAGAGAATGAGGCTTACTACCTAGAACATCTCAATGAGGAAGAACTCGCTCGACCGTGGAACGCCGAAAAGCTAAAACAATATTATAGCTAAGGCCTTAACTGTCGACATGCTTCGTCGACATGACGAGCATAACGTACCGACCATAAGTGCGCACCCAAGTACAAGCGCTACATACAAAAATAAATCAAGGCATTATTTTTCTCAAGAACGAGCAAAACTAATGCCCAAAACGGTCCCTCGACCGAGCCCGCCGTCGTCCAAGTACCACGACAGGCAGAACACCTAACTCGCGATGGGAAGTTCACACCGCGAACTCAGGCCACAAACGCGAGCTGAGCTCTGCCCCCATTCCCGAAAGCTACCCATGCCTTTCGATCAGTTCCCCTCACTGTCGAACGCAACTTGTCGAGCAAACCCTGAGACAATTAAGTCGTTTACTAAAGCAGCCCTTACAACGGCCACGCATATCGAGCAGCGTTTTGACACTTGGCATAAATAAATCAAAGTAAAAACATGCACGAAAACGAATTATACAGAACCTACCACATCGGCCAAAAATAAACGTTACAATAAGAGTGGCCACGAGGACCACGATTGTACTTGTTACATTACAAAGGGGTCGAGTCTCGTACAAAAAATTAAATTACAAAAAACGCGGCACGCAGGCTGAAAGTACGATTGAAAGGAAAATCACCTGGCTGTCGCCTGAGGCTCTTCATGAGCAGGTTGTGCATGTTCCTCGCCGAATTGAATAAAGTCGGGGATGATGATTTTGTCGTCCACCACATTGTGGAGGAACCCGGTCCCCTCAGTGGATAGTTCGACCATGGGGTTCACGATCCTCAGCTACTACACAGCGTTGTTGAAGAGATCCTCAGCAATACCCACACAGTCATCCTCCGCCTGGGCAATACGGGTAACCAACTCAGCTCGAGTCTTCAGACTCTTCACCTCCTCGCTTTCATCCTCAGCGGGAGCAGAGTCGGTCTTCAACTCCTCGACCTGGTCCTCCTCGGCTTTCTTCTCCGCAGCCAGGGTATCGTTCTCCTCGTTGACCATGGCCAGCTCATCCTTGTACTTCTTCACCACCTCGTCGATGGCCCTGACCTGCTTCTCCGGAGACTTCTTCAACTTCTCTTCCAGGACCGCATTCGCATCCTGGGCCTTCTTCAGCTCGGATTCATGGAGGAAACCCTCCTCGGTGTAAACCACTGCCATTTCTAGGACCCTTATTAGGGCAACAACATCCTGAGCCAGTATCGTCCTCTTACTCGGACGATCCATCTCCTCGAGCTTCAGAGACTCCACCCGAGGGAGTGCCAGAAAAGAGCCTTCGAAGAATTTCCTGTTGTGAAGGCACGGGGGCAGCTCAAATATACTCTTTTCCCCCTCATTGGTAAGGTCCATGATCTCGCCCGTCCGTAGGCGCTTGGGTCTTGACATTACTGGCACGGGGGATGTCTGAGCGGCCGATGGGGCAGGCGAGAAGGTCCTTGACCCCGTCTGTGGAGGAGGCACCCGCTTGCTGAGGCGGCTCTTCCCGATCTTCTGGCCCGCTTTGAGCCTCGCCTGGGCACTCTTTACCATACGTTCCTAGGAGGAAGGCATTTTACCTGCAAAACAACGAGCACTTTATTAAACGAGGAAAATAAGAAGCCAAACAAACTAAGAAAAAATAAATGGCTACCAAGGAGTTCCATAGCCTTGTCATGAGTGCTACACTCTAGGAGCTTTTTCGTGTTGATAAAGCGGGTCTCCACTTTAACACCCCCCCGTCTGCTTCGTAAATGGGATCCCCGCTTCTAGTCACGCACCGGGCAGGGACAAAGCCATCAACGAAGCCCACCAACTTTTCATAACTAGCCTTATCATCCTCAGCCAACTGATTCAGATTGGTGATGTAGTCATCAGTCCCCCAGACAAAATGGTTCCCACTCCAGCAAAAGGGGAACCTCAGTAACCTCTGCCCTTGCACTTTGCCTTGCTCGTCAACAAGGGCCTCCTCGTTCTCATCTATCGAATCCTCCCAGATGAACGAGGAGTTTGTGGCCCTATCCGACGCAGACTCGATGATGTAGAACCTCTCCTTGAAAGTCTAGATGGACTCTGAGAAAGGCTTGAATAACTTCCTCCCCTGTTTCAGGGAGACCCATCCGAACTGACTTCCCGAAACTTGGCGTTGAAGAAGAAAGACGGTGAAGAACAAGGGAAAAGTAGTTCCAATCTTAAAGTATTCACATGTCAGATCGAATGCCTGCATAAAAGCAATCAAGTTTGGGTGTAGTTGTGAGGGTGCCAGATCCAAATGCCCAAAGACTGCCACTTGAAAATCCGTAAACGGCAACCTCAACCCTGTATCTTTAAAGACATACTCGTACATGGGGAACCTCTCCCCATATTTCGAGTAAATCCAATTGTTCTCTCTGGGGAAATGGACCTTCCAGTCTCCCTTGGCCCCCACCATCGTGAAGGCATCTCGAGTATATGTAGCAAAAAGGGAGGTATGCTCCAGAGGCTCAGCGATGACCCATTCGTCCGCATTACTACTTGGAGGGGACGCCTCGCCGGTAGTTTGGAAAGCAGAAGTATCTTCAGTATCACTACCGCCCGAGGAGCTCTCCTCAGATAGATCTCTCATAACTTTGTCCCCAGCTTCGCGAGACATTTCCCTTACCTAAAAAGCAGAGGACAAAAGTGAATTCGATGACAAAGTCAAATCCACCCTTCCACTGCTAGTCAAGTGAAAGGGCGCGCGAAGGCCCGAGGACAACGTCCCCGACCTAAGCCCTACTCAAATGGCACAACAACGAGGAGACACCCAGGGCAATCCCTCTAACCCGCATGGGGAGATCCTCCCCGGTGCGTTACCCAGAACTCCCATTGGAGATCCACCGAAAAACTCATTAGTACACCGGAAAACTCATGAATTCTATTGGCGACGAACTCATCCATTGTCGCAACGGTGTCAGAATCAATTACAAAGCCTAAGTTTCTAAGGCTTCGGCGACGCTGTCGGCGGCAGAAGAAGGCCTAACCACCGCCAGCCACCAACAATCGCTAGAAACCACCCCTACACTACGCAGTTTTGTCTTAACCACATGCATACTAAGGAAGTAAAAAGTGAAAAGCCTAAAACAGAGATCAGTTTAGATAACTTACGTGGTTAAGGAAGAAAGTTAGGGGGTCGAAGAGCTCTGGTCAGTGCTGGTACGATGGTTGAACAATGTTGAATGGCGGCGAACAATGGAATGCGAAAACAGAGAAAAAGAGAAGAGAGAGAAGCGAAAAGTGTAAATGAGCAGGTTCTCCCTCTATTTATAGACAGTCCAAAGGCACGTACACGAGTATGCACGGCATAGGGGCATCATCATGACTAAGCCTAGCCATTATTACGCATTAAATGCGGCACATGGCTCAAGGCATGTGTGGCACTCCACCCCTTTAAATCACATCAACCGTTAGGCTCCCCGCAAGTCGGGCACAATGGGCAATGTTACGAGTTCCCCGAGCACATACCCCGTCGAGCACTACAAAATAATCTCATCTCAGCAACAAGCGTCGGCCACAATTACTCCTCCCTGGGACTGCGAGTTGTCCTTAAGTAATCACTCCCTTACTCGGGAGCAATGACTTAGGGGGCTCCTATTCTGGAGTGGCCCAATGGCTGGACATGACCCAATCCACTTCTGCTCCCAGAACGACCCAATTGCCTAAGTCCCGCCAGTTAAGGGCAAAGGGGAGCATTTTACCTTTTTGCCCCTCCGTTAGAGAGGCCTGGCCGGCTGATCCCCTAGGTCAGCTGCCTCGCCTCAACATTCCTGCCCGTCACGCATGGTTCCACCATCCAAAAACAGTCATGATGCCTGTGCCCTCGACTAGTTTTAGGAACCTCTACCCGTCCCAACGGCTAGTTTCTGGCAGTTACCTATTCTTTGGCAGTTACATATTCTTGCAACTATTGCATTTTGATACTCACCCTTAAGTTTAGTCTCAGTTCAAATTTTAGGATCCTCTTCAAACTATAACTCAGTTAAAACCCTAGGATCCCCTTTGAGGTTCCCAACTTCAATAAAACCTTAGGATTCCCCTTCAACTTCAACTTCATTCAAGTCAAAACCATAGCCCCTTTTGGCTTCAAACCTCAAACTTCAATTCAAACCCTAGCCAACCTTTAGCTTCAAATTCAAAACTCTCCCCCAGAGATAAAACATGAATCATCTCTACAGAAGATATGTCTCTTCTATTCCCCACAATATAAATCAAACATTTCAAACTTTTTCCATTTAAATGATGTAAGTGGCACACTTGTTGATTCAAAATCCAAGTTGGGGTCCTTTTATTATTATGGTACAAAAAACACTTCTTTCATTTAAGTGATATAAGTGGCACATTTGTTGATTCTATATCCAAGTCAAGTTCTTTCTCTTGGTATGCAAAGACTCATTTAAAGGAAGATGTGGCATTACTCTGGATTTTCTACATCCAAGTTTAAAGTTTCTTCCCTTATTATCTTCTTTCTCAAAATGTTTATGGGTGAGATATCTCCCTTAAGATGACAACTTGTCTCTTCTCTCAAACCCAATTCCACCCATTAATAGGTGGAACTACGCTCTGATTTCTCAACTTCCTTTTGAGAATACGTAGGCATAAGATTGCAATATCTTAGCGAGCACAATAATAAGTAAAACCTTTAGGTTCCTACACCTTTGTCTTAGTTTACTTCAACATACCCTACAAAAACAACAAAAACATTTCCCATTCTTATCACTCACTCAAAACAGTCGACAAATCCCCAATGCACAGCAGATGACTTAATCAACAGTAACACAAATATACACAAGAGGTTCATATAGGATACTATAGATACTTAGTGTGCTAGTACATTCCCTTAGTATAACCAACCCCCGATTCCCGATCTATTATTGCATTGTTTTACATTGCACACTCACGGGTTTATTTAGATTTTTTCCTCTTCCCTCTTTTGGGATAAATTAAAAGTTCACATGTGGGGCGACCTCAAAAATCGCTTGTACAGGAAGTACTTCAATGTGCCCAAATCTTTGACGTGGAAGTGATGATGCAAAATTTGCTTAATGTTGTTAATGAGGTGCAAGTTATTGCCTACAATGACAAGGTCATCAACATAAACTAGAATGGCAATAAAAGAATCAGCAGAGTGTTGAATGAATAGGGAATGGTCAGCAAGACACTGTGTGAATTTATTGTTGATTAAGACTTGTGAGAGTTTTGCAAACCATTGCCTACTGGACTATTTCAAACCATAAAGGGATTTTAAAAGTCTGGATACCTGATTTGGATAAGAGGGGGTAATGCCTTTAGGTAAGGGCATGTAAACGTCCTCTTCCAAATCACCATGCAAAAAGCATTGTGCACATCAAGTTGAAACATATGTAAATTAAGAGAAAAAGCAAGGGCAAGTAGTAATCTTACAGTGGTGAGCTTTGCAACAGGACAAAAAGTGTCAAAGAAATCAATACCTTCGACTTGGGTGAATCCTTTAGCAACTAAATGAGCCTTGTATCTTTCAATTGTGCCATCATAATTAAATTTGGTTTTATAAACCCATTTGCAGCCTATAGCTTTCTTACCTGGGGGAAAGAGTTGTAAATTGCCAAGTATTATTGGTTGTTAAGGCTTGAATCTCATTAGTCATGGCCTTAACAACCCAATGGGGTTGAGTGTGGTCTTGCTTGAAACTAGTTGGATCAGCAGTAGAAGTAACAACAGAAATAAATGCATAGTATACAGGAGAAGTATTGAGATAATAGATTTATTTAGAAATATCATGCAAGATGGGAGTGTGATATGCCTTGCATACAAAATCATGAAGGCATGCATGGGTGTTTTTGATTCTAGTGAATTTTTTGTTGGAGAGATGAGGGGTAGTGTCAGGACTGCTGTTAGGTGATGGGGATGGCTGATGGTTATTTGTAGTATGACTGCTATTTGGATTGTTCTAATCAAAGGGTGTGGATGGTTGATTAAGAGGACTGTCATGTGTGGATAATGTAGAGGTATTGTGGTTGGTTGGTGAAGCAAGGTCATTTGATATGGTGTTGTCAGGGAAAGGGTCAGTAGGCTGGGGTGTGTGTGAAATGTGTGAAGAATTAGGAAAGTGAAAGATAAAAGGTGTGTTTGTGGGTGTTTGGTTGAAGTCATCAGTGGTAGGGATAGGAGAGGTGTTATTTTTAGAAGGTGTATATGGAAAAATATGTTCATAGAACACACAGTTTCTAGAAATGATAGTAGATCTAATATGCATATTAAGTAAAAGATAGCCTTTGATGCCAATAGGGAAGCCAAGAAAGATGCACTTGGTGGCCCTAGGGTCAAGTTTGTCTCTTTGTTTGGTGGTGGTAGTGGCATAAGTAAGGCATCCAAATGTTCTAAGATGTGTGTATGAAGGTGGTTCTTGAAAGAGAAGGGTATAAGGTGTGTTGTGTTCAATGGTGGGGCTGCAGAGCCTATTTATAAAGATAAGTGGCATGACAAAGAGTAAAGGACCAAAAGCATTTAGGAAGGTTGGCATGCAAAATGAGGGATCTAGTAACATTGAGCAAGTGTCTGTGTTTTCTTTCTACAACAGAGTTTTGTTGAGGTGTCTCAATGCAGCTCCTTTGGTGTATAATGCCTAAAGATGCATAGTATGAGGGCATAATAAATTCAATGCCATTATGACTTATAATGGTTTTAATAGTGCATGAAAATTGGTTTTTGCAATAGTTAATGAAATGTTGTATATGAGTTATGGTTTCAGATTTTTGATGCATGAGAAATGTCCATGTATACCGAGAATAATCATCTACATTATTGAGAAAATATCTAAAACCATCTATAGAATGCATAGAAATAGGGCCTCATATATCCATATGAATCAATTCAAAACATGTAGACGTTTTGAAAGAAATGATAGGGAAGGGAAATTTGCATTGTTTAGCTAGGTGACAAGCATGGCAAAGTAAATTTTTGTTGTATTTTATTGAAGAAAAGTTTTGAGACATATGAAGTAAAACATCATTGGGTGGATGGTCTAACCTATTGTGCCAAACATCCAAATGATGATGATTATTGTGATCCTGCACATGGGCAGAGTTACAAGTAATAGGTTGTGAGGAAGAACACAAGGGCTTTAGGACATGGACTTTGTTGAGAATATAGAGATTGTTATGAAGAGCCACCTGTCCAATCTTCCTCTTGGTATGCACATCCTGAATACAACAGGAATTATGTGAGAAAGTGTTGTTGAAATAAGGATTGTTGCACAGTTTAGAGATAGAAAGGAGACTAAACCTAAATTATGGGATGTAGAAAACATTATGCAGATGAAGATATTGGTCAAAAGCAATAGTGCCAGAAAAATTAGCAACAACATGATTACTATTGGGAAATTGAATGCTAATAGTATCAATCAATTGGATTGTAGAAAAGCACTTGATAAAGGGGCAAACATGGTCAGATGCGTCTGAATCAAGGATCCATGATGAATAAGAGTGTAAATATGTACTTGTGTTGGTGATACCTAAAATTATGCGAGGCTCTGTGGAGGAGGGAACTTCATGATTCGACTTAGAGGTGTCATTCTTTGACTGTTGAATAAGCTGAAGGAAATGTTGATAATCTTCCTTGGTTATGACACCATCCTTAGTTGAATTGTCACCAGTCTTGGATTCGGATGAGGGTTTGGAGTTTCTTGTACGATAACCGGGTGGAAAGCCATATTTGAAGTAGCAAGTATCCATAATGTGGTTGGTTTTGCTATAGTTGATGCATAACATGCGGGTCTTGGAGCTGCCTCTGCCGCGTCCACGACCAGTGTTGGAGTAGTTAGTATAAAGAACGGTGGAGGTTGTCGTGGTGGGTGGAGGCGAAGGAAGTTCTTGCTAAGTAATGAGGGAATAAACACGACTGATACTGTGAATAGGGTCCAAAAGCAAGATTTGAGTGCGAATGTTGTGGTAATTATCATTGAGCCCCTTAAGAAAGCAAGTCAAGTATTCCACGTGCTTGTAATTGTGCACAACTTTAGTCAAGTCGCAAACACATCGAACAGGGCAAGAACACGATGGGGTTGGTCGAAGATCCTCAAGTTCATCCTAAAGGATCTTTAAATCAGTAAAGTATTTGGAAATAGTTCGATCACCTTGTTTGATAGAGTGCAGGTCACGAAGAAGATCAGAGAAATAAAAGTGGTTACCTTATGTAAAGCGCTCCCGGAGATCTTCTCAAAGATCGTGAGCAGAGTCGATGCAAATCATACTCTGTGCAATGTGAGAAGCTAGGGTTCTGGTGATCTAAGAAAGTACCATGTTGTTGGCGCGATCCCAGAGCTCGAAGTTTGGGTCTGATGGGAGAGGTTTGTTGATAGATCCATTAATGAAACCGATCTTGTTTTTAGAAGTAAGAGTGTGGCGCATAACTTTGCTCCAGTTATGGTAATTGTTATCATCGAGCGACGGCGCCACCAGGGTAGCACCGAGGTTTTCACCGGGATGGCTATATAAAGGACTTCTTGGATTATAAGCGGGATCTTCCGAAGATTCTTTGGAGGTTTTTGAAGAAGTATCTTTGAGGGTGGAATGGGTGTCATCGAAGTCATTATCAAAGGCCATGGTTGTGGTGGTGGGTATGAGATGCAGAAGGTGGAGATGCCATGCAGAAGGAAGAAGACGAAGCTATGGAGAAGCGGGAAATTGTGTGCAAATTGAAAAGTTGAATTGTTGAATAATTTGGGTCTCTTGATACCATATTACACTACAGTGTTTTGGCCCATTGGACTTAAGATGAAAATGAAGGATAATGAATTGCATTATTATGAAAGGATAAGTATAGCCATATATACAAGAGATCAATTGGGCTTTGACTAAACAAATGTACATAAGCCCAATATGAACCAAAAAGGGAAAATAATAGAAAACTAATTATCTTCTAATATCTAAGGTGTTATTCCCTAACATACTGCATTATAGTTAGGAAAAACGACCTGAGACAATTCATTTTCAATCAAAATGTAGTAGGTAGAATGACAAAGTGAGTCATTGAGATATCCAAATTTGATATCTCTCACCAAAAAATCACTCTGAGCCAAAACTCTAGCCGATTTTATTACATAAACCACATCAAAGGAACCATACACACCTTCCTGGTACACTTTATTTGTGGTTGGTTCTTCCAATGTTAAAATAAGTGGGGTTGGGATCCTTCTAGCAAGTGATAATTGTCTTACCATGAAGGTTACAATAAGGTTCAAATACCCAACTTCCAATAATCAGGTAAAATTGTAGCTTGACTAGTTGGACCACGTATTAAACTCGACATGGAGACATAAGGATGATTGTTAAAGCTCATTTACAATTGGTCACCTCACAAGCCATATGGAATACTAGCCCAAAGATACAATCATGCATAAAAATTTGGTATGTGTGAAAGCCATAATGGCTAAGTTCAAAAAAGGTAGAAATCTTGAATATTCTTAGAGAACAAAATGCAATGCGCACCCCCTATCTAAATTATTCAATCATAAGGAAAAAGATTGCCACAAAATAGTGATTCACAAAACATTAATACCCCTCAATATCAGCCACAAAGTAACTCCTTAGGAGAGGAGAATGGGAAAATGAAATCTCATAGTTGGATGACCCCTATCACACATACTTCGCAACATGGGAGCAACCAAAATACCAAAAAGAAGCACTAAGGGTATGAAAGCATGCATGTTCATATTCATTGGTGGAAGTCTACAAAGGATCTGCATACCAACACCTGAGATGGAAATATTTTGCTAATAAGACCTTAGGAGCTTATTACTACTGAATGAAAATGAATTAGAATGCCAAAGAACACATTCGTTGTTCTGTAAGTGTCAAAAGAGTGAGGATGTACATATCACTTTACTGGTGAAGATGAGTTAAATATCATGTCCTTGGTTGTTCTCCTGGTGATGGATGGGATGCCTTAAGTCATTTTTCAATGAACCTCGCCCAATTAAAATATTTAATTATAGTCGTCCACTATTTCACAAAGTGGGTTGAGGCAAAACATCTTGTGAAGATATCATGCCATAACATCCTTCATTGTTTCAAGTGAAACATTACCACCACGTTTGGCATCCCATAGGCCATGGTAACCGAAAATGGGACACAACTCACAAATATAAATATTCCCAAATTGTAACATGACCTACAAATGAAGTGTTATTAAGAGGCCTTAGACAATGGTTGAAAATCGTAAAGGGAAACTAGGTCGAGGAATTTCCCCATGTCTTATGGGCATATATAATGGCATCAAAATCCTCCATGAAGGACACACATTTTTTAATTACTTATGATATTGAGGATGTGATCCCTATTGAGATATGGGAATTAAGAGGAATGATCTTACCCTCAATTGTAGAAGGAGGTGAATAAAGAAAGATGCAGGGAAGACTTGGATCACCTAGAAAAATGTAGATACTAAGATGTACTAAGTGAAACCATAATAAAGTAGATAATGGTGTCAATGTACAATAAGAAATCCGTCCCATGAGATTTTACTACAAGGGACCTTGTACTAATAAAGAAATATGTAGGAAAGAGAAACGTCTCCAAGGGAAAGTTAACTCCCAATTGGGAGGGAATGTATTGATTATCACTAGAAAGGGGATATGGGTGTATACATCAGGGAAGTTGGTTGGAAAGCAAATTCACATGATTTGGAATGCAATAAAATTGAAATACCTTTACAAATAGTTTCTAAAAAAATATTCTAAGCACACCTTTTAACCTTACTAAAGGTATGAGAAAAAGGCACGACCTGTCCCATAAATGCCACTGGACTCCATAATTTCTACAAAAATGAATGAAAAGTTTGTGTTAAGGTAGGCATAAACCTCTCCTATTTCTAACGACTTCTGCTACACTTTGAGGATAAGACTTTCCTTTTATAAGGCATGACCTGCCTCACGAGGTTAGTTGTATAAGGTAAAAATAATTCAAGTGAGGTCATATCTAAATAAACGTCATCAACAGCGATTAAATGCTAGCTTATTCGAGATGTCGTTACATCTAGACCCGTTTGGAAGGAAACATCTTCAGTATGAGGGTTAGTTTAGGCAACATTTTCACTCTACGCTAACACACTTAACCCTTCTGGTTATGTAATATTTTAAAGTGTATTTCTCTCACATGTGTTTTCTATAAAACACAAATCCCCTCAACTTATTTCAGTGAACTGGTATCACATCCATGTGAACACACTCAGGAAATCTTTAACTCATATTCATTCTCTTGAGAGGTACAGGTTCAGCAAGAGCTCCTCTCTTCTGGGATCACTTTGAATGTTTTCAATCTTCTTCCTTAAAGATACTAAGAATAAATATGTTTAAGATTGAGACTACCATGGTACAAATAGCCATTGAAGGTCTTTAGCTGGTGGACAATAAAGTGAGCTAAAAACTCAGCTAGCATAAAGACGTTGAGAGTAGTAGAGCATAGATTAGAACAGTTGGAGAGAGAAGATCCTGACAACCTTACTTTATGCTGATTAGACATAAAGTATTATACCATTGTCATATGATCTTCCTTGGATAACTTCTAGCTAGAGTCTTCTTGTAGACGTTTGTTGAAGCTTGCTTAGAGGCCTTTTTATCCTTATACTTAGCTTTCCTGAATCAGATACTTTTTTATAGAATTAGTTAATGCATGATCAGATGTTAAAGTATGTCTTCAGAACCTAGTTGGAATGAGATTCCAAAGTCTTAAGTTCACAGGTTCTAAGTCTTGCCTTCATCAGAGTCTTGATCAGAACTAATCTGGATTGATCACTTTTAGTGTTGATGACTTGATGTAGACAAATTCCTTTGAAGCAATATCTTCAAAATTGCTGATGAAGCTTATTCATAAGATGCAAAGTTGTTCCTTATAACAGAGTCTGCTTGCTTCAAATGATTCTAATCTTCAGAGCTTTGTTGATCTTTGTATTCCAAGTAAGCTTAGGTTTAGCAGCTGAAAGACTTGAAATGACTATTCAGAGTCTGAAAGCTTGGTTCTGATCCTTCAGATTCAGACAAACTTTGCTTCTCTTTAATGGTTCTTCTGAGTGATTAACTTGATTAATATCAATGTTAATGACTTTTGATTCTGAACACTTGAATGACCATTACAAAACCCTATTTTTCTTTAAATACTTTGTTATCATCAAAACCTTTCAAGAGAATGAACAAATCATGTTCTAACAATGTATAGTATATATTTGATAAATATTTTATCACAAATGTCTAGGGTTGAGAATAAGTCGAGTTGAGTCGAACTCGCCTTAGCTCAGCTCGACTCGTTAAGAATTGGTTCATCTCAAATCTTGGTTCGAGTTTGACATAAACTTTTTTTAAGCTTAAACTCGACTTATTATGAGTTCACGAACAACTGAGTTCAACTCGTTAGGTTTGTCTCGTTTAGTTCAACTCGGTTGTTTCATATACTTAAATTATTTTCTTAAAAATAATATTTATATGATGTTGATTTTATTTGTATAATCATTTTTAGAAATATTTTGCTCACTTGAGAATATAAATGATCAATTAAAACCGTTAGAGTAATAGAAAATATAGGGCTAACATTTGGAGTAAATATTTAAACTTACTCTTAGAAACAATATAACCCTTATCATATATAATCGAATTGACTCATGAACCTAAAGAGTTGAACTATGGATAGTTTAAGTTCAACTCATTTAGTTAACGAACTTCGTTTTTTGCTCATATCCAGCTAGGGGTGGCAAAACGGGTCGTGTCCACCGGGTCGGCCCGCGCATTTGCCATAAAATGATGGGTTGGATTGGGATTTTGTGCCAACCTACCCGCCTAAACTGCCCCGCTTTAAGTCCGTCCCGCCTTAAGCCTGTCAAAAAAAGGGGGTGGGTTGGTCTGCCAGTTCGCTAACGTAATTATCAAGCACTGAAATCATTTTTTAAATTGGTTGAAGGTTAATATTTGAACTATTTTTGGAATACTTATTGATGATTAAATTTTATACATTTATTTGTAAATATATGCAATATTTTTTTAAGTAAAATTTGTAAAAAAGATGCTTCATAAAAAATGTTCTAAAAATAAGGGAAAAATCTAATTGAAATGTAAAAATAAGCCTATTAATCCAGTAAATAAATAAATAGGCGGGCAAGTCCGCCGCCTACCAACCCGCCACCTTGGCGGGGCGGGTTAAATTTTTAAGTCCATTTTCACTTGTTGGGCTTGACCGTCCCGTCCCCTTTTTGGCGAGCTTAAAGCGAGGCGGAACGAACGACCCGTTTTACCACCCTTATATCCAACTCTTTTGGCTCATAAACCTAATTCAACATTTTAATTGTCGAATCGAGTTCCGAACTATATTCAAGTCAGTTTGTTTCATTGTCAACCCTATAAACACCCTTCATGCTGTAAATAAGATTAGAGTTATTTTTCATAATTAATGTATTGATCTTAAATTTATAAAGTCCACTAATATTTTTCTTTGCAATTCATTATCATTTATTTAATTACTATTTTATTCCAATATTTAATTATATATAATAATATTGTATAACTTATTTAAATTATATTTAGTTATGGTGTATTTATATATTTTTTAATATTTTATAAAATATGTATACTCTAAATTAATTTTAAAAGTGTATATATAAAAAAAATATTATTGATTCAAATATTGTTATAAATAGGAACAAGTTTACTATTGATTTAAATATTTTTATAAATAATATTAAACAAAAAACTATTTATATACGAAAATAATATATTGTTGATTCAAATATTTTTATATACGAAAAAATTATATAAACACGTTTTATTGTTTTTTAACATTTCATCTTTTATATATATTTCTTTTAAAAAATAATAAAAAAATTTAATTAAACAATTTTATTTTTTTTCATTTTATTTTTATTACATTTTAAAAATAAATGCACTAATCTGTCATTGATATTTTAATAATTTTACAAAAAAGTGTGTTTAAAAGAATTGAAGTGCAAAGAGTAAAATTAGAATTGAAGCATATAAAAATATTAAGTGAGCCCAATATATGGTCCAATCCCAAACCCACCATATAGATAACAAATACAAACCCTAAATATCTGTCTAAGCTCCTCTCATCTCCGTTCGCAGTCTTCGCAGCCGGTCCTCTCGAACGGTAACCTTCTTCCTCTCCTCTTCCCTCTTTTCAGTTGCATCTATTTGTTCATCGTGAGAAGTGATTTTGTTCAGTTTTATAATTTTTTTTTGTTGCGAATTTTTTGTTGTATTCATATTTGATTATGCTAGTTTTATAAGATTAGGTTTATTGACTGAAATTTGAATCTGCAACTTATGTAAGATTAGATTTATATTTCGAAATTTGATCCTTAGTTGAATTTCAATTGATTTTAGTCAAATTTATATGAACCCTACATTGTGATAATGCTTTGGTGTTATGAGAAGAGTAAGAATCTTTATCTTTTGTTTTGGATTTGATGATTCAGAGATTTACAATTAAGAGAAGGAAAAATGAGTCGGGCTAGTGCAGCTGGTGCCAAGGGGAAGAAGAAGGGTGCAACCTTCACCATTGACTGTGCTAAGCCAGTTGAAGACAAGATCATGGACATTGCTTCCCTTGAGAAGTTTCTTCAAGAGAGGATCAAGGTCGGTGGCAAAGCCGGTGCTCTTGGTGATTCTGTTACTGTCACCAGGGAGAAATCCAAGATCACTGTTACCTCTGACAGCAACTTCTCCAAGAGGTAATTCTATTTTTAACTTGGAAAATGATTTTTTTTCCAACTGTAACTATGGCTGTTGAGTTTATGTTTTGTTTGAATCATTGTTGAACTATATCTGATTTGAGTTAGTAAATTACAACTGTGATTTTTTAAGGCTTAATAGGAAATGATGAATAGGAGAATTGAGAGATTACAAGTTGGAAATCTTTTGGCCACCTGTACAATTTTCTGTCTGAAGTATAATTGTCATTTTCTCTCCATATGCGCAAACTCACTTATGGCATGTTTGGATATGCGGTGGAAAACGGCCAGACGCACGTTTGGCCCAGAAGCTACACTTTGTAGCTTCTCATTTCCACGCTGAAATGCCATGTAGACGTGCGGTGAGGTGAAAGAAAGGCTATTACAAACACGCACTTGCTACTTTTTCACTCACTTGCAACTTTCATGTGTGTAGACTCTCCTGGAATAAGCCAAATTTCCATCTTTTCATTGATTTGATTTAAAATATGCAAGGCATCTTTTATTACAGACAGATAATAGAAGAAAAAATAGTTTTGTTTTTATAACATTAGGTAGGGTAGACGACCTTAGACAGCAAGGGAGGTGAGTGCTTTTAGTGCAATAGAGGGGACATGGGTGAGATTTGAACTCACCACAGGGTAGGGCAGTGAAATTTAGCTTTGATTTAATAAGTTACTACTATTGTTTTGCACCTAGTTAAGATAATTCAGTGACTTCGAATATTGTAGTTGGATTGGTTTATTACTTTGTTTGATTTTATTTAATTAAAGATTGTTTGATATATCCAAGCATGTTATAGTGTGTATGCTTTTATCCGTTTTCTCTTTTATCTCACCACTTGTTCGCTCTTGTTCGCTCGTGAAATTGCTTTACTTGGTTGTTCTTGTTCTGATTCCATGCTATGTGATGTAGTATCAGCAAAACAAATTCATCGAATGTTATCTTGTTGGGCAATGCTTAGTCCCTTGAATATACAGCACACTTTATGTTTTATATAATCAGAGTATTATAACAAATTTGCGACATGCTGGATACATCATGTTGACGATTTTGGATTAATTCATTTTGATTTCCATAACCACTGTTATGCAGGTATTTGAAGTATTTGACAAAGAAGTACTTGAAGAAACACAATGTAAGAGACTGGCTCAGAGTGATTGCTTCAAACAAAGATAGAAATATCTATGAACTGAGATACTTCAACATTGCTGAGAACGAGGGAGAGGAAGAAGACTAAGTGTATGATTATTTCCCAGAGCTAGTGTTCCTTTTGGCATGTAAAAGTATTGCTTGAGATATGATCCAATGTTTAGACATTGTTGCAATTTAACAGTTTTGATTGTGTTGCCATTTATGAAATTCAGAATACAGTTTTCATTTAATTGTCTTGTTTTATGCTTTTATACAGTTTCATATTTGCCTTTTGTTTCAGATTACATACAATATCAAGTTGGTAACTTACAAATTTACCAACTTGATATAATGTTTTAGGTCATTTTTTAACAATCGGAAAATAATTTCTGGTAATTCTAAAGTGATTTACTTGCAATTTATATCTTGAAGAAGGAATAAGAGCCATTCAACCTTGCCATTCGTAAATCCTTAATATCAGTGTTTTAAAAATCGGACCGGTCATCAAACCGGTGAGGGTACTGGGTCACTGGTTTATTGGTCGAACCACTGGGTCATTGGTCGAACCGCATGACCAAATCGGGTTAAACCGGATTAAACCGGATAACTCGGTTCAATAAACCTGGCATTATAATAGGTATAAAACCGGATGAACCGGGTGATTCAGTCTCTAAAAAATATAACTAGCACTTAAATTTTTTGAAAATATCATATCATAAATTCACAGGTTCATAATTTAAATTCAAATTTTAAACAGAGTCTAATTGTAAATTTTAAATAGAGTTTAAATTAAACAGAGTTTAATTTAAATTCATAGTTTTAATTTTAATAGAAAATCAGTTTTAATGTTAATAATTAAAACAATACAAATATTAACATTATTCTAAATAATAAATTTTTCAAGTCTATATATATATATAATGAAAATCAGTTAAGTCTAAAATTATATTATATTTAGTTTTTTAATCTGTGTTTTTAAATTTCTATACAAATATTTGTATGATGGTTTTTCAATTAATATAAATACAAAATAGTAAAAATAGTTTTGTGGATATTACAAAACTTAATTTGTGTATTACTTGAATTAAATGAGTGATTATTATTATTCTTGGAGAAAAATTTCTATGTATTTGAGTAAACAAAATTAAAAAAAAAAAATTAAATATATATATTTTTTAAAATAAGCAGTTGAACCGCCGATTTGCAAAAACTACCGGTTCTTTTGGTTTTTCCGATTCGCACCGGTTCATATTGGTTCGCACCGGTTCGAAGATATGGCCGATCGAGTAATTGAACCCGGCTGATTACCTGGCCGGTTCCCGGTCCAACCGGTCCGACCGGCCGGTCCGGTCCGGTTTTTAAAACACTGCTTAATATTGAAGACATAATCTTTAAAGAATGTAATCTGGTTGATCTCAATTAGACCATTGCTTCTAGACAAAATGATCATCCACAAACAAGAACAATAGTAGAAGATAAATTATAAAATTTATTGAATAAGACAAGAAATAGCCAGATTTGATAGAGTGTATCCATTAAAAATTAAAATGTGGGAGTGTTTACAATTCTATTATCTGGTGGCTTGTTTAAGTTCATGGATGTTTTATTAAATACTAATTTATTGTTTGAAACTTGCAATCCATATGTTATTTTTCTTGTCATTTTCTTCTAATTCCTCTCCGGTAGAAAAGCAATATTAATACTTAATTAAAAAATGTTTTACTTAATTAAAAAATGTTTTTAAATTTTAAAGACCGGAGACAATAGAAAGAAGTGTCTGTTTGGTTTGACGTTTTAGCCACCAAATGCACGTTTGATGGATATTCCACATTGAAAATGAGAAGTGTATGAGAAGCTACACTTCCTACCTTTTAGGCTAGACGCACGTTTCCTTTAATTCTACCACGGAAACAAACACATCCAAAGTCTAATAATAGTCATTAATGTTCAATGACTAAAAGTTTCGGGGCAATTTAACTCCTAATATCATACTTCTCACTAATCATTAGTGATGATTGGCATTGGATTTTGTATAAAGGGTCACAGTTTAATCTTTTGCAATTGCGATTACGAGAGACTGAAGCCACTTCATGATAAAACTGGCCCTCAAATTAGATTAGACATTCCATAAGTCAAATATTTGTGATGAAAACCAAAAAGTTATCATACTTCTCAAAAGGACTTAATGCTATTAAACTATAATTTAAATATTCATGTCTTTTTAAGAGAGAGCAAGAGAAAAATGTTGAAAAAAAACATTTAAGATAATAATAAATTTTTGGCTTGTACATATGTGTTGTAAAAGTGTCATATGAGTATCAGACACTAATTTAAAAGTGTCGAAAATTGAAATAAATGAAAAACAATTTTGTGAAGACATTTGTTGACTTTTTGTATATTTGTTTGACTTTTTGGATATTTATCTAATTTTTCCAACAGATATTATACGAGTATCTTACAAGTATCAAACAATGACACGCGTTGGACACTAGTACTCTTAAAGGGGGTGTTTGTGCTTCCCATACATAGATTGGTTCGATTGAATTTCATAAACAATTTTACAAAAGGGTGTATAAAGAAACAACCCGAGTTTGCAAAAGGTAAAATCAGAATCAAAAGATATAAAACTACTAGGTGAGCCCAATATATGACCCAATCTTAAATCCATCGTAAGTACCCATCTAAGCTGCTGTCATCTCCGTTCGCAGCACTAGCCGCCGGTTTTCTTAGAATCCACCGAACGGTAACCCTCTTTCCCTTCTCTATGCTATTTACAGTTACCTTTTTTATTCAACGAGAGAAACGATTCTGTTGAGTTCTTTAGTTTTTTTTTAACCAATTTATTATTATACTTCAAATTTGAATCTATCAGTTTTGTATGATTATATTTATGTTACACAAAATCCATCTCCAAACCGTGAAATCACGCGATCTAGCTGCATATTAGTTTTTCTCAATTTAATATTTTAGTCACTTCTACAATTTGTGAGGGTTGCATAGCCTGCAAAGTGTTTGATAAAATGCGTGTTTTGGTTATGTGGTTTTTCAAATTAGTAGGAAATGAAGAAAGGAGTGCATCCGCAGAAGCAATGGATATCGTATGTTACTCAATCGGGCAGGTTGATGCATGTCATGATGACAAAGATACATCCCGTTGGTAAAGTCTATCATTTTCGTGCTAAGCGGCAAATGGCTGAAAGTTTGGGACAAATTGCCAAGTTCAGACGTCGTTTTGGGTTGGAAAATCCTGAGGCTGCTGAAAAGAAATGATTTTTTTTCACTAATGGAGATTTGGTTTGGTATTTCATGCAAGTTTTCTGGAAAAACCAAGGAAAATAGTCATGGTCTGAAGTAGTTTTTGTTTAGTTCAGTATCCGGCATATCTAGTTGAAGCATAGATATGTTTTTTTGTTCAAATCTTACAACGAATTGATATATTTTAAGTTAAACTTGTTTGTGGGTGTTCCTAGTAAATAAATAGCTCATCTTCTTCACTTTTTTCAACCTCTATTAAGCTCAATTCTCTGCTCATTATTCTTGCATTAATGTCTTAATAGGGTGGCTCAATGATTCAGATCCAGAATGAGTCACAAAGCAACCCATAGATGTGTGGCTCAGGATCAGTTGCTACTGAACCTAATGCATTCACTTCCACATCCTTTCTCATTTGCTTTTCACGATAACCATAATAAAGGCCTTCCATTTTGTTGCTAGTTTTGAAAACAATAACATCGCAGCTGGTGGTGAAAGAGATCAATTGCAACATTTTGTTACAATTTGTTTTGTACAAATCCAATGTAATCAACATTAACTATCACAAAACAACTTGGTTACACTTTGCCTGACCTACAACTTCTGTCATTTTTTTTAATGGAGGTTGCTTTTTTAATTGCTTCTCTCATCAATAAATTCAGCCTTTGTCGTGTATAGGATACAACATGTTGAAGATTACTATGTATAATCGCAAAATTTGAACACCTTATCAGTTAGAGACCTTTTCCTGTCTAAACAACTAGCATAGTCTTAATCAACAATCCTAGTGACCTCATATGTGACATTGTCATTTTATCATACTTCAATCTTGCATCTAAAGTTCATTTAAAAAACTTGAGGATCTATTTCAATGCATCCCAGTGCATTTATTCCTAGCTGGAAATTGAATGATAACTTCTGACTAAAGGAATACTATTGTGCAAGATTCCAAGATAACCTTGAGACAAAATTAGCAACTAACAAAAGTAATCTTAGACCACATAATAAAAATTTCACTTTAAAAAGAAGTATTAGCAATGTCAAGCTTAGGTTGTGGCATTTATATGTATGTATGTACTTTCCACTTTGATTTTCCCCCGAATTAGCACCGTTGTAATTTTTTTTATTATGAATGTTGTGTTGTGTGAAGTAGTCAGGAAAGTATATAGAGTTTGAGGGAAGAAAGGCCACGACTAGGGATAGTGGGAAAGTCCGAGAACTTAGGTATGAGTCAAATACCCTAGAATCCCCGAAGTAAGAAAACGAGTCCAACGTGTAGATTTGTGCCATAGTACTTGAGTTTGAGAAGTATTCCTCGATTAGTTCATAGTGATAGTCCGGCATGACTAAAAAGAATTGCATGTGTAGGGTTGATTGAGAGAATGACTTAAGGCACCGAAAAAGTGAATAATGGCGATAAAGACAACTAGTCCTTCTAAGTTGGGTAACCCTCACCCGGTTACTTAGCCTAACGGCAGTTGAGTCTAAATTGTCACCCCATAACGGACTAATGAACGCCAATGCGTGAAAAAAAAAGGGTTAAGAGAATAAAGGTGCCTAGAAAAAGTCTCGGTCAATCTTGTAAATGTGAGGGAAAATAATAAAAAAAATGTCTTAATCTGATTATCCAAATGAAAGGGGTAGAAAATTGAAGAAAAGACTTAAGCCCAAAGCATAGTTGGAGAGGTAACCGAAAGGGGGATTTAGGTCAGTGGTTTTATCACGGTATGTGTTTGTGTAATACCTTTGTTAACGGACGATTACCAAGAGAACTAGTTTTAGCCAATCAGAACAAAGGCTCACGTATGAGTATCGACGCACCTTACCTTCACAAGTTTTTCTTTTGAATGGTATCGTTTGATCTAGAAAGTCTGTATGCAAGCTTGTTGCTTGAGTTCAAGCAACGGTTTAAGTTTGGGGGAGTTTGATCGGTGGTTTTCAAACGTTATTTTACTGTTTGTTTGAGTTAATCTTTTTTTATTGTTTATTTGCTTTATATCTCTTTTACCGCATTTAATGCCTTGGTTATGTCCTTTAGTGTTTTCAAATACAAGAGAATAGTCGAGCCAAAATCGGAAAAAACGTCAGAAAGTCGAAGAGAAGCACTCATAAAGCAGTGACCTGTTACGGGTGCCCGTAGCACCTGCTACGGCCCGTAGCAGGCACACGCCCAAAGTTAATTTTTGAAGCAGGGAGCAGTGAGTTGCTACGGGTACCCGTAGCACCTGCTACGGCCCGTAGCAGCAGGTGACGCTGATTTCCTGATTTTTGCATATTTTCGCCATATGTTAAGCTGTGGGGGCGCTTTGGGTATTTCAAACCGATCTGAGTGATTTTCGACTATTTAGATGAGTTTTGGCAAGGAAAAAAGGAGACTTTTGGGAGAATACGAAAAGAATTTGACGATCAGAATTGGTGCTTTCATGGGATTCGCAAAACGGAGATTTTCATGAGCACTCGCGGTTGAAGATCAAAGTCATCCATCTATCTTGTAATGTCGAATTTTTCTATTGTAATTTCTATGAATATTATGAGTAGCCAAACCCCCTATTACTAGGGGGTGTCCCTGAATTGTTACTGTAATGACTTTGCTTTTCTGATTCTATGACATAAGTGCTTATTTTATAATCAATTTTTATCGTTCAATGTTCTTAATGTTTTTTCTATCGGAAAAATGGGAATTGATTTACGATTAACGTTAGGTCGGACAAACCACTGTTAATACTTTTGAATGATAATGTGTCAGTAGATATTACCTAGGACTAGGAATACCCTCGTGCACTTGGAAAAATGTTGACATTATAATTCTTGATTTCAAATCTGATTACATCTGGACAGAGTGGTCAGATTATGAAATCAAAGTTTTTTTTTTACTAAGGAATTAGGATTAAACACAGTGCAGTCAAGAAATTAATTAAAATAAGCCGTGTCACTGAAATTAGGATTAAGGTTGTTACAGGGTAATTCATACACTTTCCATAGCATGTTTCTCATCATTGTCTCAAATCTCAATTTTATTGCTTTATTTTATTTCCCCTTGCACACTATTACACAAAAACCACAACTCTAAGTACTTTTGTTCAATTGAGTTATGATAAAGCTTGTATTTTACCACGTAGTCCTTGTGATCGATACTGGGGATAAATTCCATTTTATTACTATATTGGTAAGAATAGTACACTTGCTATTTTTTCGATCAAGTTTTTGGCGGCATTGCCGGAGACTGCCATAAGTATAAGTTTAATTTTAGTTTAATTGAAATTATGTCACTCGTCGACTAAAATTTTATTTTCAGTTTTATTTTATTTTGTTACTACCAATTTGCGTTTAACATTTTTATGCGAGGAGAATCCTCAGCTGCTTTATCTTTTATTTCAGAAATCGAAAGAACTCTACACGCAAGGCATAAACAAGCAAGACTGGTAGTTTCTGAAACAGAACCTTCAGCTCCAACACCAGGAGAAGTGTCTGTTCATTCGGAGCATTCAGACTCAGGTTCAGAAACAGGTTCAGGGTTAGATAAAGACACTGTGATTATGGCTGAAAATCCACCAGCAGAGAGACTCCTTGGTGATTACGGTGTAACAAATGCACTGACTGGTAGATTAACAATTGTGAACCAACCGGTGAATGTGACAAATTTCCAGTTGCATCCGAGTACCATCACTCAACTTGAGAGAAGACTTTTCACCGGAAAGGTTAATGAAGATGCAAACAAACATCTACAAAGATTCTTGACTATGAGCACCACTCTCAAGATTGATGGACACACCGAGGAAGCAAAAAAGTTAAGAATGTTTCCTTTCACTCTTGCGGAAGATGCTGAAGAGTGGTTCTACTCGTTACCTGCTGGGAGTATTACCACTTGGGAAGAGATGGAGAAGGCATTTCTGAATGAGTATTTTCCGGCCTCTGTTTATATCCGAAAAAGATATGATATTGTGAACTTTAAACAGAAGGACGGAGAATCACTCGGTGACGCCTACAAGAGGTTCAAGAAAATTTGGTAGCCTGCCCGACTCACAACATAGATCAAACTGAGCAGATGCAGATGTTCATAAATAGCCTCCGAATGAAAACTAAGAACCTTATTGATACAACTGTAGGTGGATCATCCAATTTTACCACCGCAACTAGTATCAAAAAGATTATTGAAGCTATTGCGGCTAATGAACATTTGGAGTTATATGATCAAAGTGTGAGTAAATCTGAGAGTGTGATTGACTTGAAGTTGAATAATCAGGTTGTGTAGGTGGAAGATCAGATTACTGCAGAAGTTGAAAGAAGGTTAAAAGCTATGAAAGTGGCACAAGTTCAAACTGGTCAACCAATGAGTTGTGAGATTTGTAATGGACCCCATTATACTACATATTGTATTGCGACTCCACAACAAATTGAAGAGATAAAATTCCTAAAGCAGAATAACCCCTACGCTCAAACTTATAATCCTGAGTGGAAGAATCATCCTAACTTCTCCTGGAAAGATCAGAATCAACACCAATACCCACAGCAGCAACAGGCTCCCCAAAAAGAGCAATGGGAGATTGCCATTGAAAAGATGGCAACTCACAACATGCAATTCTAGGAAGAGACCCGGAATAACCAAAGGAAT
Source organism: Lathyrus tuberosus (assembly GCA_022829125.1). Classification (NCBI taxonomy): domain Eukaryota; kingdom Viridiplantae; phylum Streptophyta; class Magnoliopsida; order Fabales; family Fabaceae; genus Lathyrus; species Lathyrus tuberosus. The sequence continues at coordinate 4,102,217 of JALAZF010000111.1, read as the reverse complement.
ACTACAACCTCCACAAAAAATCTGGAGGTTCAATTGGGTCAGATAGCTCAACAATTTGTAAATTCTCAAGTACCAGGCGCTCTCCTAAGCGCCACCATACCAAATCCGAAGAGTCATGAGAATGACAATGTTGTTACCACAAGAAGCCGGAAAGTTGCAGAAGAATAAGAAGGGGCAGCCAATGAGTATCAGTGTATAGAGGTGGATCTGGAAGTGCGAGAAAATCAGAGAGAGCCAGAAGAAGCCAGGCCTCCAATAATGCCAACCGAAGAGAAAAGAAAAGAGGCAGTTAAACCAAAGATCAAGTTACCATACCCCTCAAGAGTGACAAAGAAGGAGACACAAGAAAAAGACTTTGAGAAATTCAGCTCACTGTTAAAAAAGTTAGAGATTAATATGCCATTCTTTGAATCACTTGAACAAATGCCTCTATATAAGAAATTCATGAAGGAGGTTATTGGGAAAAAGAAACCTAGTGGAGAGGAGCTAAAGAGTATAGTTGAGGAGAGCAATGAGGGATCACAAGGTAGGAGAATTCCCATCAAACAAAAAGATCCTGGTTCCGTATCAATCCCCTGTGCTATCAAGGACAAAACTTTTAAGAAAGTCCTGATTGATTCGGGTGCTAGCGTGAGTCTCATGCCTCTCTCGATTTTCAAAAAGCTGGGAATAGGAAAAATAAGTGAAACGGGAATAAATCTGAAGTTTGCCGACCACACTACCAAGCGGTCATACGGCTTAGCAAAAGATGTGCTTGTGACTACTGATAACTTCACTTATTCAGTGGACTTTGAGATCATTGATTTTCCTGAGGATGAGGAGACGACTATCATACTGGTTCGACCATTCTTGATGACTAGTCGGTGCAGTGTGGATATTGAAGTTGGCACTCTAACCTTGAAATATTTTGAGGAGGAAAGAACCTTAAAAGTGTTGGAGCTCGAGAAGCAAGGTCAAGAGGAAAGTCACCACCCCTCAGTTAGAATGGTCTGAACGGTAGAAAAGAGCAAAAGCTCCAAACCACTTCATGAAAAAAGTCTCGGGCATAATATCTAAGGTTGCAGTATCTCGGTCATCTATTGCATATGGTAACACTCCAAAGTCCATTCATGAAATCAAGAAAAGAAAGAAAAAGAAACATCGAAGGAAGGATATGGAAGTTGGAGTTGACTTGAGGCACAAAGTAGCTCTTATCGCTGAACCAGGCCAGTTCTTTGTTGCGGAAAGGACACGCAATAAGGTCTGGAAGCTGAAGTATCCCCCATAACTATAGGGAGTGAACCGTCGAGCCATGCGACGTTAAACGAAGCGCTACGTGGGAGGCAACCCACACTTTTAATGACTGAACATTTTATTTTTGTGTTTATTTTGTTTTGTTTGCAGGTAATAAACATGACCTGACAGGTGCAAGCCATGATGTAGCAGTTGGTGTTGCATTACCTTCCGCCTCCTCAATAAGGATCTCTGTGAGTATCCTTCCTCGCTCTCATTCTAACACATTGAGGCCAATGTGTGGTTTAAGTTTGGGGGAGTTTAGGATTTTCTACTTTTAGTTTTTCCTTTTTGTACGGGTCATGTCTGTTTTGTGTGTTGTTTTATGAAAACCACTCTGAATTTGCCCCCGAATTAGGACCGTAGTATATTTTTTTTATTATGAATGTTGTGTTGTGTGAAGTAGTCAGGAAAGTATATAGAGTTTGAGGGAAGAAAGGCCATGACTAGGGATAGTGGGAAAGTCCGAGAACTTAGGTATGAGTCAAATACCCTAGATTCCCCAAAGTAAGAAAACGAGTCCAACGTGTAGATTTGTGCCATAGTACTTGAGTTTGAGAAATATTCCCCGATTAGTTCATAGTGATAGTCCGGCATGACTAAATAGAATTTCATGTATAGGGTTGATTGAGAGAATGACTTAAGGCACCGAAAAAGTGAATAATGACGATAAAGACAACCAGTCCTTCTAAGTTGGGTAACCCTCACCCGGTTACTTAGCCTAACGACGGTTGAGTCTCAATTGTCACCCCATAATGGATTAATGAACGCCAATGCGTTAAAAAAAAGGTTAAGAGAATAAAGGTGCTTAGAAAAAGTCTCGGTCAATCTTGTACATGTGAGGGGAAACGATAAAAAAATGCCTTAATCAGATTATCCGAATGAAAGGGGTAGAAAATCAAAGAAAAGACTTAAGCCCAAAGCATAGTTGGAGAGGTAACCGAAAAGGGGATTTAGGTTTGTGGTTTTATCGCGGTATGTGTTTGTTTAATACCTTCGTTAACGGACGATTACCAAGAGAACTAGTTTTAGCCAATCGGAACAAAGGCTCACGTATGAGTATCGACGCACCTTACCTTCACAAGTTTTTCTTTTGAATGGTACCGTTTGATCTAGAAAGTCTGTATGCAAGCTTGTTGCTTGAGGTCAAGCAACGGTTTAAGTTTGGGGGAGTTTGATCGGTGGTTTTCAAACGTTATTTTACTGTTTGTTTTAGTTAATCTTTTGTTATTGTCTATTTGTTTTATTCCTCTTTTACCGCATTTTATGCCTTGGTTGTGTCCTTTAGTGTTTTCAGATACAAGAGAATAGTTGAGCCAAAACCGGGAAAAAAACGTCAGAAAGTCGAAGAGAAGCACTCATGAAGCAGTGACCTGTTACGGGTGCCCGTAGCACCTGCTACGGCCCGTAGCAGGCAAGCCCACAAACATGTTACAAGGAAGATGGAGGCAGTGGGCTGCTTCAGGTGCCCGTAGCACCCGCTATGGCCCGTAGCAGGAAACACGCCCAAAGTTGATTTTTGAAGCAGGGAGTAGTGAGTTGCTACGGGTACCCGTAGCACCTGCTACGGCCCGTAGCAGCAGGTGCCGCTGATTTCATGATTTTTACATATTTTTGCCATATGTTAAGCTGTGGGGGCGCTTTGGATATTTGCAACCGATCTGAGTGATTTTTGACTATTTAGATGAGTTTTGGCAAGGAAAAAATGAGACTTTTGGGAGAATACGAAAAGAATTTGACGATCAGAATTGGTGCTTTCAAAGGATTCGGAGAACGAAGATTTTCATGAGCACTCGCGATTGAAGATCAAAGCCATCCATCTATCTTGTAATGTCGAATTTTTCTGTTGTAATTTCTTTGAATATTATGAGTAGCTAAACCCCCATTGCTAAGGGGTGTCCCTGAATTGTTACTGTAAGGACTTTGCTTTTCTGATTCTATGACATAAGTGCTTATTTTATAATCAATTTTTATCGTTCAATGTTCTTAATGTTTTTTCTATCGGACAAATGAGAATTGATTTACGATTAACGTTAGGTAGGACAAACCACTGTTAATGATTTTGAACAATAATGTGCCAGTAGATATTACCTAGGACTAGGAATACCCTCGTGCACTTGGAAAACTGTTGACATTATAATTCTTGATTTCAAATCTGATTACATCTAGACAGAGTGGTCAGATTATGAAATCAAAGGTTTTTTTACTAAGGAATTAGGATTAAAACACAGTGCAGTCAAGAAATTAATTAAAATAAGTCGTGTCACTGAAATTAGGATTAAGGTTGTTACAAGGCAATTCATACACTTTCCCTAGCATGCTTCTCATCATTGTCTCAAATCTCAATTTTATTGTTTTATTTTATTTCCCCTTGCACACTATTACACAAAAACCACAACTCTAAGTACTTTTGTTCAATTGAGTTACGATAAAGCTTGTATTTTACCACGCAGTCCTTGTGATCGATACTGGGGATAAATTTCCTTTTATTACTACATCGGTAAGAATAGTACACTTGCTATTTTTCCAATCAGAAGTCCTCACCAAAAAATGAAAAATACACTGAAGAAAATACGATTCAATTAGAAGCTAGTTGCAGTGCATTCATTCAACATACATTGCCCCCAAAAAGAAGCTGACCCGAGAAAAGTAATATTACTTGTCATGATATGAACTATGAATGTGGGAATAACACTTATTAATTTGAGAGCTAGTATTAATCTCATGTCGCTATTAGTTTCTAAAAATATTGATGACCTAGACTTGAAAAAGACAAGGATGACTTTGCAACTGACAGATAAGTTTGTAAAACACCCCTAAGGTATTGCTGAAGATGTACTGGTAAAATTAGATAAATTCATATTCCCAGCTGATTTTGTAGTTAGGGACATTAAAAGACGATGAAATGCCTTTATTCCTCATAAGACCATTCATGAAAACAACACAAATGGTGATCAATGTTTCCTCAGAAGACCATTCAAAACTATCTAGCTCAGAAAACCTCAAACTAGAATTGAAAACATTACCATCATCTTGAACTAGGGAAAACCTCAAATGCAATCTGCTTAATAAAGATCAGTTTTTTTTGTTTGATGAATCTTGCCTAATCATCTTTAACCAATTAAAAGAAAATTAATAATTGCACCAATAATCAATACACCTAATTAAAGACTTGATTTTGAATTAATGTGTGATGTTATTGATTATGTTATTGGTGGAATACTTTGTTAAAGAAAATCTAAAGTTTTCCATGCAATACACTATGCAAGCAATGTTTTGAATGACACACAAATCAATTATGCAACAACACAAAAAGAATTGCTAGCAATAATGTATGCACTCGAAAAATTTAGATTATATTCAATTGGTTCAAATATAGTTATTTACATTGATCATGTAGCTATTAAAAATATAATGAACAAACCCGATTCCAAACCACGCTTGATTCGATGGATGCTCTTACTTAAAGAGTTTGATATGGAAATAAAAGACAAAAAATGACCAGAAAATGTGGTGGCTGATCACTTATGTAACACCCCAAATCTATAACCCGAGTAATTAAAGCGATAACAAATAATCAGAGTGTAATTAAAACATTCATGGCATAGACGGGAGTGTAACGCCACAGTTTTAGTTAGTTTTATTTAATCGAGTCGATTTAATTATTATTATTATTATATTATTTTATTCTTGACTTTTATTTGATAATATATTATTTTTCATTGTTGGTATGTTTTATCGCGTTTTGGGAACGTTTGCGAGATATTTGAGTGTAGGGGAATTTTGGTCATTTCACTTTAGTTTTTTCTTAAGTTAGTAAAAATAGAAAGAGAGAAAATTAGAGAGAAAGAAAAAGAGAAGGAGAAAAAGAGAAAGAAGGAAAAGAAGAGAAGAAAAAGAGAGAAAACTTGGGATTTAAGAAATCGATCAACCGACTATTGAAAACACGATTAAATCGGGTAAGGGTGCGAAACTCGATTATATTATACTTGTGTATGATTATGTATGTTTGTATTTGGTTGTTTTTGGATTGAAATTGGATGTAGAACAAAAACCATAATATGTTGAAATTGTTGGAAATTGATTCAAAATGTGTCGGAAATCATGTTTTCAGGTTCCTTATTGTTGATACATGTTAGATATATGTTGTTGTGCAATCTATTGGCAATTTTCTGGTGTTTAGGTGAAAATTGGAGTGATTTTGGGATGAATTTCGCAGCAAAAATTCTGCAGCAAAATTCTGGGTCTCCTCTGCCGTTACGTGTATCAGGCAAGGCAATACGCGTATGGCCGGTGCATTTGAGAGCAATACGCGTAATGAAAACCATTTTTCTCGGCCATCTGCTGAAACGCGTAATGGTACGCGTATGAGGCTGGGCAATACGTGTATGGCTCAGGGCAATACGCGTATGGCCAGCAGGGGTGCAAAATGTTGTCATTTCGCGATTCCTTTTCTTTTTACTTCCGTAACTTGTGTTCCGATTATCCGTTTTGAACATACTTGGTATCGTTGGAAAGCTATTGAGTTGTACTTTCTTATTAAAATGGTTTTGAGATTGTTGGCCGATTTAATTATGTCGGGAAGTTGGAATAGTTTCATTTTGTCGACTTTTACCGTTGTAATTGTGTGTAATTAATGTATATCATGCAATGTGCGGTTGATATGGATATCGTATGACTTGTGTGCTGTCGTGTGATATAAATGCATGTGATGAAATGTTGTGATGATGATTTGTGGCCTAAGGGCAAGAAAATGCATTGTGTTGTATTTGATTATATATGCATGATTATGGATGTGTATATGTGTGCATTTGAATGTCATGAGTCATTGTATGCCAAGCATCATGATATACATTCTTGTGATGTCGTGTGCCCTAGTGGGTGTGAGCGACGAAATGATTCCAGAGGGAATCCGCTATAACATCGTGAGCCTTATACCGAGAGGACCGAAAGCGAGGATTATAGACGATCGTGTGCCTTATACAAAGAGGTGTGAGCGATCGAGTCGTGTGCCTTATACAAAAAGGTGTGAGCGATCCATAAACGTCGTGTGCCTTATACAAAGAGGTGTGAGCGACAGGGAACATCGTTTGCCCGACGGGGAGTTACACTAAGTAACAAGCGATGATTCCAATAGTTCTTGAGTGAACTAATGTTGAGATTGACTGATGGATGGTACCGCATTACATTGCATAGAGTCGTTGTGTCGGTCTCTGTGCATTTGTATAAATCATGAATGGATTGATTTTGTGTGGAATTGTGAATGAAATTGATGAGTTGAGATATATATATATGTTGTTGATAAATGTATTGTGCATGATTGATATGCCTTGTGATGGATATATGAGATATGCAATGTGTTGTTTTGCATTTGAATTCTGATGTAAGTTGCGGTGAGAATATTTTACATGTGTATTTTTGTGTTATTATATAATTGTATGCAATTATATTATGATTGTGTTTTTCACCCTTCTGCTGTTTTAAATGCTCTATGAGGCATTGCAGATTAGATGCTGGAGGTCTTTTTGTGAAGCTTAGGTCTTCATTCTTTTGTCGGTCGGCTCTGATATGTAGTACCGGGTAGTCGGGGAGATCGTTTGTGATATTATGTATATGTATATATATCTTTTGGATTGTACATATATGAATCTGTGCATGACATACAGACTTTTTATGTTATATATATATATATATATATATATATATATATATATATATATATATATATATATATATATATATATATATATATATATATATATATATGAGATTCAGTTGCAGATTTTCCGCTTTTATTCTTTAGTTGAATTGTGGGTATTAGGAACTAAGTTCCTCTGTTATTTGCTACCTGATTGTTGCATATCTTTATGAGCAGGTTTATTGTATTTTGTCTCAATTGATGTGACGCCTCAGTCTATGCCGTGAATGTTTTCATTATACTCTGATTAATTATTATCGCTCTATCTAATTGGGGGTATAGATTGGGGGTGTTACATTAAGTGGTATCAGAGTCAGTCCGTGTCAGTTTGTGTCAGTCCTTGTTGGTCGTTGTGTTTGGGTGAGTTGTTCGTTTAACCATAGTTGCTGTTATTGGATATGAACAGAATATGGCTGGTAGGAATGATGCTGCTTTGGCTGCTGCTATGCAAGCTATGGCTCGGGCTGTGCAGGGTGCACCTAATGCTGGTGGGAATGATGAGTTCAGGAAGAACAAACCGCCTGTCTTCAAAGGGAGACATGATCCTGATGGTGCACAAATTTGGCTTAAGGAGATTGAAAGAATCTTTCGAGTAATGGACTGTGCTGAGGAATATAAGGTGAGACTGGGTACTCACATGTTGCAGGAGTAAGCTGATGATTGGTGGGTTAGTACGCGTCATGTGTTAGAAGCTGGAGATGAAGAGCTCACTTGGACTTTGTTCTGCAGGGAATTTTTGAGGAAGTATTTTCCTAAAGATGTAAGAGGAAAGAAAGAGATAGAGTTCTTGGAGTTGAAACAAGGTAATATGTATGTTGTTGATTACACTGCTAAGTTTGTGGAGCTGGTTCAGTTTTATCCACATTATGCTGAAGCTACTGCAGAGTTTTCCAAGTGTGTGAAGTTTGATAACGGATTGCGTCCTGAGATTAAGCAGGCAATTGGTTATCAAAGGATTAGAAGGTTTTCAGATTTGGTGGATTGTTGTAGGATTTATGAAGAGGATAGCAAAGCTCGTTCTACTCATTATAAGAGTGTGAACGAAAGGAAAGGGAAGCAACTGTTTCGTGGTGGTCCTTATGTGACACCAGCAGATAAGGGTAAGCAAAGGGGTAGTTTTGAGAAAAGGCCAAGTGGGGGAGGTATGTCTAATCCTCCGAGATGTTTTAGGTGTGGTGACTTAGGACATCGTCAGTTTGAATGTAGGAAGGATATGAGAAAGTGTTCCAATTGTGGAGGTTTAGGACATATTGCAGCTGATTGTAAGAGGAATGTGGTGAAGTGTTTAAACTGTGGTGAACCTGGTCATATTAGTACGAAGTGTCCGAACCTAAAGCAAGCTCAGGCTGGAGGGAAAGTATTTGCATTGGTAGGGACTCAGACTACAAGTTCAGGCTGTCTGATCAGAGGTACTTGTTTTATTAATAGTACGCGTTTAGTTACTATTATTGATACCAGAGTGACTCATTCGTTTATTTCGTCTGAGTGCGCGAAGTGTTTGAATCTTTTGTTGTCTTCGATGGGTGGAGAGATGGTTATTGATACTCAAGCAATGGGGTCAGTAACTACTTCTTTGGTTTGTTTAAGTTGTCCTTTGACCATTTATGGTAAAGATTTTGAGATGGATTTGGTGTGTTTGCCGTTGGAGGCTTTAGATGTGGTTCTGGGTATGAATTGGTTACAGTTCAATCGAGTTCATATTGATTGTTATCATAAGCTGGTAAGATTTCCTTCTCTTGAGGAAGACGAGGAATCGAGTTTCTTATCTACCAAAGAGTTGAAGAAACTTTTGGCGGACGAAGCTCAGTTGTTCGGGTTGTTTGCATCGTTGACAGTGGATAGTCAAGTTGTACTTGATGTGTTTCTAGTTGTGTGTGAATTTCCAGAGGTGTTTCCAGAGGATATTTCGGACGTGCCGCCAGAGAGAGAGGTGGAGTTTTCTATAGATCTAATTCCTGGTACTAGACCTGTGTCAATGACACCTTATCGTATGTCGGCATCTGAGTTGGTTGAGTTAAAGAAGCAGTTGAATGAATTGTTAGAGAAGAGGTTTATGAGGCCAAGTGTATCGCCTTGGAGTGCTCCAGTTTTATTGGTGAAAAAGAAAGATGGAAGTATGCGATTGTGTATTGATTATCGCCAGCTGAATAAGGTGACGATTAAGAATAAGTATCCTCTTCCGAGAATTGATGATTTGATGGACCAGTTGGTAGGTGCTTGTGTGTTTAGTAAGATTGATTTAAGGTTAGGGTATCATCAGATTAGAGTGAAAGAGAAAGATATTCAAAAGACGGCTTTTAGGACACGATACGGTCATTACGAATATTCTGTGATGTCGTTCGAGGTTTCTAATACGCCAGGTGTGTTTATGGAGTATATGAATCGTATTTTCCATGAGCATTTGGATTGATTTGTTGTTGTGTTTATTGATGACATCTTGATTTATTCTAAGTCCCGGGAGGAACATGCGAAACATTTGCGAATCGTGTTGCAAATTTTGAAGGAGAGGAGACTTTTTGCCAAGTTGTCCAAGTGTGAGTTCTGGTTGTCAGAAGTGAGTTTTCTTGGGCATGTGATTTCAGGTAATGGTATTGCTATGGATCCATCTAAAGTAAATGCAGTTCTACAATGGGAGGCTCCTAGATCTGTTACTGAAATTAGAAGCTTTTTGGGTTTAGCTGGATATTATCGAAGGTTCATTGAAGGCTTTTCTAAGTTAGCACTTCCTTTGACCCAGTTGACTTGTAAAGGTAAAGCGTTCATTTGGGATGTTCAGTGTAAGGAAAGTTTTAGTGAGCTGAAGAGAAGATTGACAACAGCTCCGATTATGGTCTTACCGAATCCTAGTGAACCGTTTATGGTGTATTGTGATGCGTCTTTGAATGGTTTAGGTGGGGTGTTGATGCAACAAGGTAAGGTTGTGGCTTATGCTTCGAGGCAATTGAGGATTCATGAGAAGAATTACCTTACTCATGATTTGGAATTAGTGGCTGTGGTTTTTGTGTTGAAAATTTGGAGGCATTATCTCTATGGTGCAAGATTCGAAGTCTTTAGTGATCATAAAAGTTTGAAATACTTGTTTGATCAGAAAGAGATGAATATGAGGCAACGGAGATGGTTGGAATTTTTGAAGGACTACGATTTTAGCTTGAATTACCATCCTGGTAAAGCTAACGTGGTAGCCGATGCGTTGAGCCGGAAATCTTTGCATATGTCTGTTTAGATGGTTAAAGAGTGGGAACTTTTGGAAGCATTTAGAGATTTGAGTTTGGTGTGTGAATTGACATCTGACTGCGTGAGGCTTGGTATGTTAAAGGTTACTAATGATTTTCTGTTGACCGTTAGCGAGAAACAGAAGTTGGATGTGAAATTTGTTAATTTGATGACGGTTGGTGATCAAAGGGTGAATGGTGACTTTAAAGTGGATGATAAGGGTGTTTTGAGATTTCGTGGTAGAATTTGTATTCCTGATGATTCGGACTTGAAAAAGATGATTTTGGAGGAAGGACACCGGAGTAATTTGAGTATACATCCGGGAGCTAATAAGATGTATCAAGATTTGAAGAAGATCTTTTGGTGGTCTGGATTGAAGAGGGATGTCGCTCAGTTTGTTTATGTGTGTTTGATGTGTCAGAAGTCTAAGGTAGAACATCAGAAGCCTAGTGGATTGTTGCAACCGTTGGATATTCCCGAGTGGAAATAGGACAACATTTCTATGGATTTTGTGACAGGGTTGCCGAATACACAGAGGGGACATAATGCCATTTGGGTAGTTGTGGATAGGCTGACTAAATCGGCGCATTTCATTTCGATTGACATGAGTTTTTCTTTGGAGAGGTTGGCTGAGATTTATATCAGTGTGATTGTGAAATTACATGGTGTTCCGTTGAGTATTGTTTCAGATCGAGATCCGAGGTTTACTTCCAGATTTTTGGAAAGTTTGCAAAAGGCGTTAGGTTCCAAGTTAAGATTGAGTTCTGCTTATCATCCGCAGACGGATGGTCAGACCGAGAGAACTATTCAGTCGTTGGAAGATTTGTTGCGAGCTTGTGTTCTTGAGCAAGGTGGTGCTTGGGATAGTTATCTTGCGTTGGTTGAATTCACGTATAACAATAGTTTCCATTCGAGTATTGGAGTGGCACCTTTTGAAGCGTTGTATGGAAGGATATGTCGAACACCATTGTGTTGGCATGAATCTGGTGAGAGTTCAGTGGTTGGACCGGAGTTAGTGCAACAGACTACGGAAAAGGTGAAACTTATTCGTGAGAAAATGAAGGCTTCTTAGAGTAGGCAAAAGAGTTATCATGATCGGAGGAGGAAAGATCTTGAGTTTCAAGAGGGCGGTCATGTATTTTTTAGAGTTACACCGGTGACGGGTGTTGGTCGTGCATTGAAGTCGAAGAAGCTTACTTCTCGGTTTATTGGTCCTTACCAGATATCTGCGAGAGTGGGTGTTGTGGCTTATCGGTGGTGTTGCCGCCGAATCTTTCGAATTTGCACGGTGTGTTCCATGTTTCATAGCTTCGGAAGTATGTTCCGGATCCGTCACATGTGATTCCGATGGATGAGGTTGAGGTAAGGGAGAACCTTACGGTTGAGGCATTACCAGTGAGAATTTTGGATCGCGAGTTGAAGCGGTTAAGAGGCAAGGATATTGCGCTTGTGAAAGTAGCGTGGGGAGGCGCTGCTGAGGGCAATTTGACTTGGGAGTTGGAGAGTCGGATGCGGGAGTCGTATCCGGAGTTGTTCGTCTCAGGTAATATTTTCGAGGACGAAAATTTCTAAGTGGGGGAGAGTTGTAACGCCCCAGTTTTAGTTAGTTTTATTTAATCGAGTCGATTTAATTATTTTTATTATTATATTATTTTATTCTTGACTTTTATTTGATAATATATTATTTTTCATTGTTGGTATGTTTTATCGCGTTTTGGGAACGTTTGCGAGATATTTGAGTGTAGGATATTTTGGTCATTTCACTTTATTTTTTTCTTAAGTTAGTAAAAATAGAAAGAGAGAAAATTAGAGAGAAAGAAAAAGAGAAAGAGAAAAAGAGAAAGAAGGAAAAGAATATAAGAAAAAGAGAGAAAACTTGGGATTTAAGAAATCGATCAACCGACTATTGAAAACACGATTAAATCGGGTAAGGGTGCGAAACTCGATTATATTATACTTGTGTATGATTATGTATGCTTGTATTTGGTTGTTTTTGGATTGAAATTGGATGTAGAACAAAAACCATAATATGTTGAAATTGTTGGAAATTGATTCAAAATGTGTCGGAAATCATGTTTTCAGGTTCCTTATTGTTGATACATGTTAGATATATGTTGTTGTGCAATCTATTGGCAATTTTCTGGTGTTTAGGTGAAAATTGGAGTGATTTTGGGATGAATTTCGCAGCAAAAATTCTGCAGAAAAATTATGGGTCTCCTCTACTGTTACGCGTATCAGGCAAGGCAATACGCGTATTGGGTTGGGCAATACGCGTATGGCCGGTGCATTTAAGGGCAATACGCGTAATGAAAACCATTTTTCTCGGCCATCTGCTGAAACGCGTAATGGTACGCGTATGAGGCTGGGCAATACGCGTATGGCTCAGGGCAATACACGTATGGCTCAGGGCAATACGCGTATAGCTCAGGGTAATACGCGTATGGCCAGCAGGGGTGCAAAATGTTGTCTTTTCGCGATTCCTTTTCTTTTTACTTCCGTAACTTGTGTTCCGATTATCCGTTTTGAACATACACTAGCGCAAAAACGGTTTTAGACAGCGCTTTTTTAGCCTTTAGACAGCGCTTTAAAGCGCTGTATAAACCAGCGACGCTATAGGTTTAGACAGCGCTTTTGGTATTACCAAAAGCGCTGTCTAAAGGGGCGTGTATTTAATGAAAAGCGCTGTCTATGGTACCTTTAGACAGCGCTTTTTCACATTATATGGATTACTTTAGATAGCGCTTTCGTCAAAAGCGCTGTCTAAGCCCTACCTTTTTTTGACTTTTTTGGTACACCTTAGACAGCGCTTTCTCCAAAAGCGCTGTCTAAGACCTTCCTTTTTTGACTTTTTTAGTACACCTTAGACAGCGCTTTCACCATAAGCGCTGTCTAAGACCTTCCATTTTTGACTTTTTTAGTACACCTTAGACAGCGCTTTCACCATAAGCGCTGTCTAAAGTGGACCTTAGACAGCGCTTTCACCAAAAGCGCTGTCTAAGGTGTACGAAAAATTTTATATAATTATTTTTTAACCACAATTTTACCAGGTTTTTTCAACCAGAATTTGACCTGTAATTTTCAACCAGCAATTTTTTTCAGAATTGGCAATTCAAACCATTGGCCTTTCTACACCAAAATTATATATCCAAAATTGGCATTTCATACCAATATATATATTTAAAATTACAAACCAAAATTGTATATACACCTATTTATAATTACAAATCATTACATTTTTCTACAAATGCACATTTTACTTATTCACCAAAATTGCATCCAACCAAAGCATTGCTTCCAACCAAAGTTATTGCTTCCAACCAAAGCATTTTTTCTACAATGCACATATTACTTATACACCAAAATTGTATATACACCAAAATTGCATCCAACCAAAACATTGCTTCAATCTACATTATAGGTCCTGAAAACACAAAGATTGTAATTCAAAGTATTAAAATTCAAAGTATATACACCAAAAATTGTAATTCAAAGTATATACACCAAAATTGTAATTCAAAGTTTGTAATTCAAAGTATATACACCAAAATTGTAATTCAAAGTTTGTAATTCAAAGTATATACACCAAAATTGCAATTCAAAGTATATACACCAAAATTGTAATTCAAAGTATATACACCAAAATTGCATCCAAAATTGTAATTCAAAGTTTGTAATTCAAAGTATATACACCAAAATTGCAATTCAAAGTGTATACACCAAAATTGCATCCAACCAAAGCATTACTCCAACCAAAGTTACACATATTAAAATTCTCATCAATTAAAGTAAGAGTATAATATTATACCTTAAGTTTGTAAAATTCCGAGCTCCATAATGTATTGACACCACTCCTCTTTGATTTCATCCAATAGAGCCTTTGTGTAAGTAGCACTCCTGAATTCTTCAAAATACTACATAATAATATAACATATAGTTTGATTTAGTTTTAACTATTTCATTAGACAATATGAGAGATATGTGTTAAAATAACTCATAAGTTAGAAATACATACATCGGGTGGAATCTCCATTCGATCCAACGAAATAGTGTCTCTCATAAATCTCAACATGAAATAGCCGCAATCTATTTGATTGCGTTGCCGAGGACACTACAAATGAAAATAAAATATGGATAAATTCTAAGTTTTATCAAGTAAGCATCACTAATATAATAAAACATGTGATAATTAATATACCTTCACATAATTCCATGTAATGGTGTGGTCGATTCCCCGATGTTCTAGGAATGCTTGTATAGTGCTAATAAAATATAAATGAATATTTAGAACAATTCACATAAATAAATAAATATACACATTTCTATTTAGAACAATTTCACTTACGTGTCAATACAGTCCTTCATATCCGGGTATGTGGTCCAATCATTTCCTAAGGAATCCAGATAATACACTACTCCGCGGATAGGATTGATTGCAACCAACAACCAATGTCCACTGTAAGATTAAACAAGTGTTAGATAGAAACTTTCTACACGAAGTCAAAATACAAAAAAAAATATAATAGATGAATTTAGAATGAAAATCTAACCCAGTATTAAACGGTAAAAAGTACAACTTTTCCGTTTCTTGGTTGTCCATAAAGACGTTGCGTATATACGCATGGACCTCATTTGGTTTCGTCAATATTTCGGTTAAGTTGACAGCGCTGGGGCATAAGAATGCAAATCTTTGCTCCAATCCCCGGGGGCGCATAAAACTGTCATACAGAAACCTGAAATAAAAACATCATTAACATTAGAATATTCATTTGAAAAATAAAGTAAATAAGTTGTTCAATTACCAAAGTAGATCGGATATACCTCAAGTATATATTGACAACAGTGACGCCCAATTCTGTATGTTGGAAAACTTGCTCGAAGTCTTCATTACCAACATTCTGGTCAAATTCAAAGCCATACAAATCTTTCTCCATAGTTATCAGACGAACACCTCCAGTCGGAATATCCGTCATTAATTGTAGAAAGGTCTGAAGGCACGTGCTAACCTTGCCGATAGGTTGTTTTCTAACCCTGGTATTCTTAGCACCAACAGTTTTTTGCGTTGAAACGTTGCTAATCACTTTACCAGGCAGCTATAAATCATATAATTTGTTAGATGAAGTATAAGATATCCAATTTATCATTTTCTATGCATATAATTGTGATGTACCTCTTTTTTTGAGACAACGGACTCGGTATGCTCCGGAATCCGCTTATCCTTTGTTTTGGATTTTGTTGGAGTCTAAATAACATTGCCATGTAAAAAATGAAAATAAAATGCTCGTAAAATCTTTGAATTTACACATTAAGATTAACAAAGGTTTATAACGGTTTTAAGCATATATACCTCATATCCTACGAGTATGAGATTTGACGGCCATGCAACAAACGACCCTATAGCTTGTCCCACCACTCTTACCTCCGAATCATCGTTAGGATAGGGTAATAGTGCTTCATTCTCCATAGCAATATCAACTGATACTTTCAAACTTCCAGTAGGGAGGGATTCATTATGAAGTACTGTGACCCCATTGTTAAACACTTTTCCCTTGGCAACCATCCGATGAATT
Organism: Lathyrus tuberosus; assembly: GCA_022829125.1. Lineage (NCBI taxonomy): Eukaryota > Viridiplantae > Streptophyta > Magnoliopsida > Fabales > Fabaceae > Lathyrus > Lathyrus tuberosus. The sequence continues at coordinate 4,086,467 of JALAZF010000111.1, read as the reverse complement.
GGTGAAGATAAGAATAGTTGACATTGGTGAATGCCCTAAAACCAAAAATACATATGTCATTGTTAATGTGTATATATGTAATTAAATAATTTAAGCTACTAATATAATTTCATAGATATATATATATATATATATAATTACCTCTGGAATAATCGGATGAAAGCTGCAGTTGATACTATCCTTCTCTGATCCATCTCTAACACCAGAAGCGTTATCCCTTTCTTTTTCCTTTCTTAATTCCCGCACCTCGGCTTCTAGTGCTTCCAATTTAGCTTCAAGTACTGAATAACTAGCAGCCTTTCCCTTTTTAATATTCAGGGAGGTCGGGGTGATCCCAAATGCCTTACCCCTCACCCGACCAGGATACTCAGGGACATCTAATGCCCGACTAAGTATGCTCCTGGTATCATCTGCAGGTACAGACTGAGATAACGCCTCCTGAAAATCAGATGAATATCGAATATTTGTCAAATATTTGTTAATAAAGTTTTGACTTAATTAAAGAAATATTGTTATACTTACACATTTCTCATATACTTGTAGAACCTCTTCTGGAACAGATCCAGACTTGCCCACACGGGCTTCCTTCCACAAGACATGTGCAGGAAGAGATGTTTCAGAGCTACCCGCCTTTTGTAACTACATATAAAGCCAAATAATATGATCAAATATAACTCATGATGAACAATTATTATGTCATTGCAATTTATTGATACTTACCAATTGTTGCTCCAAACGTCCATATCCAGTACGTCCTTTCCTGTATTTATATTGGGGATCTGATGCTCTATCCCGATTAATTGCACTTAAACTCTTAAATTGCTCGGTTTGTCGTTTGGCTTTAAACTTCACCCATTCTTGTGGTGAAATGAAACTTGCATATTTAGATGGAAACTCTCCATCAACAAAATTACCTTCAGCATCCTTAAGATAGGTTTTGTTTAAATATGTCCTAAACCCTCTTAGGAGCTTCCCTGCCAATCTCATCAAATAAGCTTTTCTGTCGTCCTCGACATTAAAGCACCTCTAAAAAAACCATACACATTGGTTAGTACAAATAATTTAAACGACATAATTAGTTGGCATAATTAAAGACATAATTATGGTACCTTTATCTCATTCCAAATTTTTTCTTTGGTTTCCTTCAACTGTTTGTTTCTCCAGTCATCTAAAGTAATAGGAACCTCATTCCTTACAAGTGTACCAATGAAACTTGTCAACATATGACCGTTAGGCTCAACAAGTGTGCCTGTTTCGCTCCAATGCACATTATAAGTCATGCCTTGATTTCTAGCATGGATCACTCTCCTCATTATGGTTATTCCTCTCCTAATCTCTTCTTCCATAGTTCTGCTACTTCCAACCTGATCATCATGTGGATGATCATCATCATGTGCGTGATCATCAGCATGTGGGTCATCATTGTTAGTAGCCATCTAACCTGTAATAAATAAATCAAGGATATCAAATATAACAAATATGACATAATATATAACAAATATAATAAAGAAATCAAGTATATAACAAATTTTACCTCTTTCACTAACATCTCTTTCTTTTCTTGGTTGGAATATGAATTACTTGTTTCTTATCAATGCGGACGGATGAATGGATCCAAATTCCCTCGTTATGGTCATTTCTGATATATGACCCATCCGCTATAAGTTACATTATTAACATTAACACTAACACTAACACTAACACTAACACTAACCTAACACTAACACTAACACTAACCTAAACTAAACTAAACTAAACAAACACATTATATAGCAATAGTTAACAATGTAGAAAAATGTTAACAAGAACAAACTATAATAGATGTTCTAAACTAACACTAACACTAACACTAACACTAACCTAACACTAACACTAACACTAACCTAAACTAAACTAAACAAACACATTATATAGCAATAGTTAACAATGTAGAAAAATGTTAACAAGAACAAACTAAACTAACACATTATATTGATTCTATTCCTATATCACCAAAAATGAAGTTAGCACATATTTTATTCTTATATCCAACAACAGTCCAACATTAGCAACAACATTAACAACATTAGCAACATTATCAACATTAGCAACAGTCCAACATTAGCAACAACATAAACAACATTATTATCAACATCAACAACAACATTATTATCAACATCAACAACAACATTATCAACATTATCAGCAACATTATCAACTGAAACTCTGAAACTCTGAAACTTCCAAACTGAAACTCTGAAACGTGTAAAATGTGTAATACTCTGAAACGTGTAAAATGTGTAATACATCAACAACAACATTATTATCAACATCAACAACAACATTATCAACAGCAACATTATCAGCATACCTTATAAAATGTGTAATAATCTGAAACTCTTAAACTTCCAAACTGAGTGACGAAAACGCGAAATGAGAGAGGAACAGACGGTCACGGTGGAGTAAAGGTCGTCGGAGTCGCGAAATGAGGGAGGAACGGTGGACGACGGCGCGGTGGACGACGGCAAGGGTTTAGCTCAGGTTCGCAAGTATCCGTTCGCAACAGGGGAGGGAGAAGAAAGAGCGCAAAACTGAAAATGAAAACTGAGTATATTCATATATTTTAATTTTATTAGACCTTAGACAGCGCTTTTCAACAAAGCGCTTTCTAAGGTGGCCCTTAGACAGCGCTTTAAAAGCGCTTTCTAAGATTGGCCTTAGACAGCGCTTTTGTTTTTATTTTTTTAAATATTTAAGACCTTAGACAACGCTTTCCTTAAAAGCGCTGTCTAAGGTCTTATATTTTTTTTAAATTTAAAAGGCCTTAGACAGCGCTTTTAAGGAAAGCGCTGTCTAATATTTTCCATTAAATTTTTTTAAAAATTTAAAAGGCCTTAGACAGCGCTTTCCACTAAAGCGCTGTCTAAGGTCTTATATTTTTTTGCGCTTTTCCTTTATGAAATTAATAGATTCCGTGTTTTTGACCTATAGCAGCGCTTTTGTAATAAAGCGCTGTCTAAGGTGAGATGTTATAAGTCCTTTTTGTTGTAGTGATACTTGGTATCGTTGGAAAGCTATTGAGTTGTACTTTCTTATTAAAATGGTTTTGAGATTGTTTGCCGATTTAATTATGTAGGGAAGTTGGAATAGTGTCATTTTGTCGACTTTTACCGTTGTAATTGTGTGTAATTGATGTGTATCATGCAATGTGCGGTTGATATGGATATCGTATGACTTGTGTACTGTCGTGTGATATAAATGTATGTGATGAAATGTTGTGATGATGATTTGTGGCCTAAGGGCAAGAAAATACATTGTGTTGTATTTGATTATATATGCATGATTATGGATGTGTATATGTGTGCATTTGAATGTCATGAGTCATTGTATGCCAAGCATCATGAAATGCATTCTTGTGATGTCGTGTGCCCTAGTGGGTGTGAGCGACGAAACGATTCCAGAAGGAATCCGCTATAACATCGTGAGCTTTATACCGAGAGGACCAAAAGCGATGATTATAGACGATCGTGTGCCTTATACAAAGAGGTGTGAGCGATCGGGTCGTGTGCCTTATACAAAGAGGTGTGAGCGATCCATAAACGTCGTGTGCCTTATACAAAGAGGTGTGAGCGACGGGGAACATCGTTTGCCCGACGGGGAGTTACACTAAGTAACAAGCGATGATTCCAATAGTTCCTGAGTGAACTAATGTTGAGATTGACGGACGGATGGTACCGCATTGCATTGCATAGAGTCGTTGTGTCGGTCTCTGTGCATTTGCATAAATCATGAATGGATTGATTTTGTGTGGAATTGTGAATGAAATTGATGAGTTGAGATATATATATATATATATATATATATATATATATATATATATATATATATATATATATATTGTTGATAAATGTATTGTGCATGATTGATATGCCTTGGTGATGGATATATGAGATATGCAGTGTGTTGTTTTGCATTTGAATTCTGATGTAAGTTGTGGTGAGAATATTTTACATGTGTATTTTTGTGTTATTATATAATTGTATGTAATTATATTATGATTGTGTTTCTCACCTTTCTGCTGTTTTAAAAGCTCTATAAGGCATTATAGATTAGATGTTGGAGGTCGTTTTGTGAAGCTTAGGTCTTCATTCTTTTGTCGGTCGACTCTGATATGTAGCACCAGGTAGTCGGGGAGATCGTTTGTGATATTATGTATATGTATATATATCTTTTGGATTGTACATGTATGAATCTGTGCATGACAGACATACTTTTTATGTTATATATATATGAGATTCAGTTGTAGATTTTCCGCTTTTATTCTGTAGTTGAATTGTGGGTAGTAGGAACTAAGTTCCTCTGTTATTTGCTACCTGATTGTTGCATATCTTTATGAGCAGGTTTATTGTGTTTTGTCTCAATTGATGTGATGCCTCAGTCTATGCCGTGAATGTTTTCATTATACTCTGATTAATTGTTATCGCGCTATCTAATTGGGGGTATAGATTGGGGGTGTTACATTAAGTGGTATCAGAGCCAGTCCGTGTCAGTTTGTGTCAGTCCTTGTTGGTCGTTGTGTTTGGGTGAGCTGTTTGTTTAACCATAGTTGCTGTTATTGGATATGAACAGAATATGGCTGGTAGGAATGATGCTGCTTTGGCTGCTGCTATGCAAGCTATGGCTCGGGCTGTGAGGGTGCACCTAATGTTGGTGGGAATGATGAGTTCAGGAAGAACAAACCGCCTGTCTTCAAAGGGAGACATGATCCTGATGGTGCACAAATTTGGCTTAAGGAGATTGAAAGAATCTTTCGAGTAATGGACTGTGCTGAGGAAAATAAGGTGAGACTGGGTACTCACATGTTGCAGGAGGAAGCTGATGATTGGTGGGTTAGTACGCGTCATGTGTTAGAAGCTGGAGATGAAGAGGTCACTTGGACTTTGTTCAACAGGGAATTTTTGAGGAAGTATTTTCCTGAAGATGTAAGAGGAAAGAAAGAGATAGAGTTCTTGGAGTTGAAACTAGGTAATATGTATGTTGTTGATTACACTGCTAAGTTTGTGGAGCTGGTTCAGTTTTATCCACATTATGCTGAAGCTACTGCAGAGTTTTCCAAGTGTGTGAAGTTTGAGAACGGATTGCGTCCTGAGATTAAGCAGGCAATTGGTTATCAAAGGATTAGAAGGTTTTCAGATTTGGTGGATTGTTGTAGGATTTATGAAGAGGATAACAAAGCTAGTTCTACTCATTATAAGAGTGTGAACGAAGGGAAAGGGAAGCAACCGTTTCGTGGTGGTCCTTATGTGACACCAGCTGATAAGGGTAAGCAAAGAGGTAGTTTTGAGAAAAGGCCAAGTGGGGGAGGTATGTCTAATCCTCCGAGATGTTTTAGGTGTGGTGACTTAGGACATCGTCAGTTTGAATGTAGGAAGGATATGAGAAAGTGTTCCAATTGTGGAGGTTTAGGACATATTGCAGCTGATTGTAAGAGGAATGTGGTGAAGTGTTTCAACTGTGGTGAACCTGGTCATATTATTACGAAGTGTCCGAAACCAAAGCAAGCTTAGGCTGGAGGAAAAGTATTTGCATTGGCAGGGACTCAGACTACAAGTGCAGGTCGTCTGATCAGAGGTACTTGTTTTATTAATAGTACGCCTTTAGTTGCTATTATTGATACCGGAGCGACTCATTCGTTTATTTCGTCTGAGTGTGCGAAGCGTTTGAATCTTTTGTTGTCTTCGATGGGTGGAGAGATGGTTATTGATACTCCAGCAATGGGGTCAGTAACTACTTTTTTGGTTTGTTTAAGTTGTCCTTTGACCATTTATGGTAAATATTTTGAGATGGATTTGGTGTGTTTGTCGTTGGAGGGTTTAGATGTGGTTCTGGGTATGAATTGGTTACAGTTCAATCGAGTTCATATTGATTGTTATCATAAGCTGGTAAGATTTCCTTCTCTTGAAGAAGACGAGGAATCGAGTATTTTATCTACCAAAGAGTTGAAGAAACTTTTGGCGGACAAAGCTCAGTTGTTCGGGTTGTTTGCATCGTTGACAGTGGATAGTCAAGTTGTACTTGATGTGTTTCCAGTTATGTGTGAATTTCCAGAGGTGTTTCCAGAGGATATTTCGGACGTGCTTCCAGAGAGAGAGGTGGAGTTTTCTATAGATCTAATTCCTGGTACTAGACCTGTGTCTATGGCACCTTATCGTATGTCGGCATCTGAGTTGGTTGAGTTAAAGAAGCAGTTGAATGAATTGTTAGAGAAGAGGTTTCTAAGGCCAAGTGTATCACCTTGGGGTGCTCCAGTTTTATTGGTGAAAAAGAAATATGGAAGTATGCGATTGTGTATTGATTATCGCCAGCTGAATAAGGTGACGATTAAGAATAAGTATCCTCTTCCGAGAATTGATGATTTGATGGACTAGTTGGTAGGTGCTTGTGTGTTTAGTAAGATTGATTTGAGGTCAGGGTATCATCAGATTAGAGTGAAAGAGGAAGATATTCAGAAGACGGCTTTTAGGACACGATACAGTCATTATGAATATTTTGTGATTCCGTTCGGGGTTTCTAATGCGCCAGGTGTGTTTATGGAGTATATGAATCGTATTTTCCATGAGCATTTGGATCGATTTGTTATTGTGTTTATTGATGACATCTTGATTTATTCTAAGTCCCGGGAGGAACATGCGGAACATTTGCGAATTTTGTTGCAAATTTTGAAGGAGAGGAGACTTTTTGCCAAGTTATCCAAGTGTGAGTTCTGGTTGTCAGAAGTGAGTTTTCTTGGGCATGTGATTTCAGGTAATGGTATTGCTATGGATCCATCTAAAGTAAATGCAGTTCTACAATGGGAGGCTCCTAGATCTGTTACTGAAATTAGAAGCTTTTTGGGTTTAGCTGGATATTATCGAAGGTTCATTGAAGGCTGGGCAATACACGTATGGCTCAGGGAAATACGCGTATGGCTCAGGGCAATACGCGTATGGCCAGCAGGGGTGCAAAATGTTGTCTTTTCGCAATTCCTTTTCTTTTTACTTCCGTAACTTGTGTTCCGATTATCCGTTTTGAACATACTTGGTATCGTTGGAAAGCTATTGAGTTGTACTTTCTTATTAAAATGGTTTTGAGAATGTTGGTCGATTTAATTATGTTGGGAAGTTAGAATAGTGTCATTTTATCGACTTTTACCGTTGTAATTATGTGTAATTGATGTGTATCATGCAATGTGCGGTTAATATGGATATCATATGACTTGTGTGATGTCGTGTGATATAAATGCATGTGATGAAATGTTGTGATGATGATTTGTGGCCTAAGGGCAAGAAAATGCATTGTGTTGTATTTAATTATATATGCATGATTATGGATGTGTATATGTGTGCATTTGAATGCCAAGAGTCATTGTATGCCAAGCATCATGATATGCATTCTTGTGATGTCGTGTGCCCTAGTGGGTATGAGCAACGAAACGATTCCAGAGGGAATCCACTATAACATCGTGAGCCTTATACCGAGAGAACCAAAAGTGATGATTATAGACGATCGTGTGCCTTATACAAAGAGGTGTGAGCGATCGGGTCGTGTGCCTTATACAAAGAGGTGTGAGCGATCCATAAACGTCGTGTGCCTTATACAAAGAGGTGTGAGCGACGGGGAGTTACACTAAGTAACAAGCGATGAATCCAATAGTTCCTGAGTGAACTAATGTTGAGATTGGCGGATGGATGGTACCGCATTGCATTGCATAGAGTCGTTGTGTCGGTCTCTGTGCATTTGCATAAATCATGAATGGATTGATTTTGTGTGGAATTGTGAATGAAATTGATGAGTTGAGATATATATATATATATATATATATATATATATATATATATATATATGTTGTTGATAAATGTATTGTGCATGATTGATATGCCTTGGTGATGGATATATGAGATATGCAGTGTGTTGTTTTGCATTTGAATTCTGATGTAAGTTGTGGTGAGAATATTTTACATGTGTATTTTTGTGTTATTATATAATTGTATGCAATTATATTATGATTGTGTTTCTCACCCTTCTGCTGTTTTAAATGCTCTATGAGGCATTACTGATTAGATGCTGGAGGTCTTTTTGTGAAGCTTAGGTCTTCATTCTTTTGTCGGTCGGCTCTGATATGTAGCATCGGGTAGTCGGGGAGATCGTTTGTGATATTATGTATATGTATATATATTTTTTGGATTGTACATGTATGAATCTGTGCATGACAGACAGACTTTTTATGTTATATATATATATATATGAGATTCAGTTGCAGATTTTCCGCTTTTATTCTGTAGTTGAATTGTGGGTAGTAGGAACTAAGTTCCTCTGTTATTTGCTACCTGATTGTTGCATATCTTTATGAGCAGGTTTATTGTGTTTTGTCTCAATTGATGTGACGCCTCAGTCTATGCCGTGAATGTTTTCATTATACTCCGATTAATTGTTATCGCCTATCTAATTGGGGGTATAGATTGGGGGTGTTACAGGGAGCGTCACATCATGATGATGAAATATAATAACCTGCTCATATAGATATGCAACAATCAAGTAGCAACATAAACAGAGGAACTCAGTTCCTAACACCCACAATTCAGATACAGAATAAAAGCAGAAAATCTGCAATTGAAACTCATATATATAACAAAAAAAAGGTTGTCTGTCATATACAGAGTCACACATGTAAAATCCAAAAAAACACATACATATACACATAATCACATAACGATCTCCCCGACTACCCGGTGCTACATATCAGAGCCGACCGACAAAAGAATGAAGACATAATCTTCACAAAAAGACCTCCAGCATCTAATCTACAATGCCTCATAGAGCATTCAAAATAGCAGAAGGGTGAGAAACACAATTATAATATAATTGCATACAATTATGTAATAACATGAAATACGCATACAAAAACATTCTCACCACAACGTATACCATAATTCAAATACAAAACAAAATAATTCATAATTCATGCATCCATCACAAAGGCATATCAATCATCAATCCCATTCACAATTCCCTCACATAATCAATCCATTCATGACTTATACAAATGCATAGAGACCGACACAACGACTCTATGCATGCGGTACCATTCCATCCATCATTCTCATCATTAATTCACTTAGGAATTATTGGAATCATCGCTTGTTACTTAGTGTAACTCCTCGTCGGGCAAACGACGTTCCCCGTCGCTTTAGGTCCTCTTTGTATAAGACACACGACGTTTATGGATCGCTTTAGGTCCTCGTTGTATAAGGCACACGATCCAATCGCTTTAGGTCCTCTTTGTATAAGGCACACGACCGTCTATAACGTCACTTTAGGTCCTCTTTGTATAAGGCACATGACCGTTACAGCAGATTCCCTCTGGAATCGTTTCGTCGCTTACACCCCACAAGGGCACACGACATCACAAGATGCATATCATGATGCTTGGCATACAATGACTCATGACAATCAAATGCATACACATATACAACCATGTGAACCATTTCAACATCCATAATCATGCATATACAATCAAACACAACACCATGCATTTACTTGCCCTAATGCCACAAACCACCATGACAACATTTCATCACATGCATTCACATCATATAACAGCACATAAGCCATACGTTATATATCCAAAAACATATCGCATGATAACACATCAATCGCACACAATTACGATGATAAAAGTCGACAAAACAAAACATTTCCAAATTCCCGACACAATTAAATCGGCCACCAATTAAAAAACCATTTTGATAAGAAAGAACATCTCATTAGCTTTCCATCGGTACCAAGAACATCTCAATCCGAGTTACGGATCAAAAGGAACTGCATCGGACGCGAAATCGGAAAAGAAATCGCAAAACGACAAAATTCTGCACCCTCGCTGGTCATACGCGTATTGCCCTGGGCCATACGCGTATTTCCCAGCTCGCTCGCCCAACCATACGCGTATTGCCCAAAGTGCTACGCGTATGAGCAGAGACTGATTTCTCTCCAAAAATTCCACTAAAAACCCAGTACGCGTATTACCTCCCTCGTTACGCGTAATGCCTTGCCCCTTACGCGTACCTGTCACACCCTCATTTTCACCCTACCCTTTTCATAGCATTTCCATCATCTCTGCATCTCCATGAGGTCATCAACACATCTTTGCATTCATCCATTTGCATAAGCTTTTATGACATGGGATCAAGGCGTTTTCCTATGGTTCGAGTCTTCCGTATTCAGAGGAGTATCAATGTGAATTCAAAGATAAAGTGGATTATTTCTCAGCCGGTGTGTACCCAAGGTTGAATTATGTGGTGTGGAGGTCATCATGCCACCAAATTTCAATTCATGTGGAGTTTGGTTCATTCATCAGATGGTTGTTGCGAGTTATTCATGGCAGTTGTGTTCATTTAATCAGAGGTTTGTGGAAGAAGACAAGGTTGAGTTTGAGTTAAAAGTCGAGATTTCATGGCCGTGTTGTTGGAAATATTGGTCCACATCCATTATTACCCATTTTCTAAACCAATTTACCGATCCATTTCTCCGATCATTTTAAACCACATTTTAAAACCCTCTTATATCCATCAACCATTCTTAATCCAATTCAAATTCAATTCACAACCAATTATCCATTTTCTTTTTTTGTTCTCCATTTATCTTTTTCATATTAATTCATTTTCCATTTTATTTCACTATCTATTTTTTCCAAATTTCGTTTTTTCAATTCAACCCATTTCCATGTTCATGTCTAAATTTCAAGCCCATCATTATTTTGTACATGTCCATTTCATTAACCAAATCCATCATGTGATATCCAAATACCATTTCCAATTCAATTCAAGTTTTAATCCATCCAATCCATTTCAATTATCCATAAAAATCCATTTCTCTTTAATTACCCATCATTGTCCATGTTATTTTCCTAAGTCCATCCATTCTTCTAAATAATTCATATTTTTATTTACAAATCCATTATCACCAAAAAAATTCTACAAAAGTACATGATCCATAAAATCCATACATTTATTATTTGTCCAAATCATGGTCCATTTCTACATTGAAGGTGTAAATAGCAAGCTCATTAGCCAAATTTACAAAAAAAAAAAATCAATCTCATAGATTACAAGCCCATTATCCCTTGCAATTACAATTAAAAAAAGAGAGAAATAATTTGAACCCAAAAGAAGTTGCAATCCATTTAATCCATCTGCTACTCAAACCGACAAACAACAGCCTGCAGAAACCGTACCACAATCACAGCGACAACACAATAAGACTACACTCCAAAACTTACCACCTAGAGACCCTAACAAGTTGTACCAGCCCCTGCAACTCCACCTACACACTCTGCAAAACCTCCCTGCACCACAACCATCACACTACTGCCCTGCTATGTCCTGCAATATGAAGCCAAAACCTGCACAACACCTGCCATGGAAAGCAACTAGTCAACACAATGGACGAATTCAAAAACTTAATGGACACGTCTTGATAGTGTTAAAAGGAGAGAAGAAGAGAACAGAACAGGGGGGAGGCGAAATTGAAAAGAAAAAAACCTGGACATCGCTTCAAACTCCCTGGAGGTGAAAACATAACCTTTTGCTGAACCGAATAACCAAAACTCTTTCCTTTCTTCATTTTCGGTTTCACTCCCTCGGCTCACCTTCAGTTCCCTCACAATAACCCACGCACAAATCTTTTCCTTTGTCTTTAAAGGCTCTGGAAAAAAAAAAGCTTTTGTTGTTTGATCATCTCAGTATATTCTGCAACCATCTCATAAGAACGACCCCTCAATCCTCCTTCCGCCACTTTTACCCATCACAGTAACTTACCACCACCGCGAAAACACATCCACAAACCCCACCGTCATCGCTCGACCAATCAACCTAACTACTCCCTCCGTCCATTCAAACCCAGCCGCTCCGATACACCACCACAAAACTCCATCTTCATGATCGAACCTCAACCAAATCCGACAACAATCTCCAAAACTCGCATCTCCGCCGCGATTCACCAACACAAACCATCAATCCTCACTAATCCACAATAACCACAAACATCCACTTCCACCTTCACACTTTATCAACACAATGTTGTCAAACAACAAACTCATAAAAGCAGAAACCGAAGCTGAGAAGGAGGCGGACCGACCACTCACCATATTAACTTTGATACTGTTGAAGTTGTTTAAAGGCGTTGCTCGATTGTGGAATCGCGCGACAAACACCTTAGCAATCCATTGATGCAACTGCTGTTACTACACAGATCCTCTCTCGACTTTCTAACTTCCAGCCACCACATCCAACGGTCAAATCCGTTACCGATCGCCGTCGTGCACCGAGCTTTACGAAGGTAAGTCCAACAACAACCGCTCGCGACACCACCATTCACCTACAAAATCCGCGTCGTCGAAAGAGAGATTGAGATCGAGGATCGGTTAACGTAAAGAGAGTAAGATTTAGGGATTTTTGTTTGTGGGGACATGTTTTTGAATCGTGTGAGTAATCAACTGTGTTTGGAGAAGAAGAAGCGAGATACCTTTTTCTGAAAGCGTGTTTCCATCTGTTCTATTTACATGGCCATTTTCTCTTTTATCTAGATTTAGGTTTCCATTGTGTGTATAAAGTCCAAACGGGTCGCCCTTGTGACCCGCTCCGTCCCATCCAACCCACATCATCACTTTCCCATTTGGGCTTTAGTACCAACATTTCTATTCACACCACCTGAAACCAGCCTTGACCTCCCTCTATTTTTGCTTATCTCATTTATTTTGATTTCTTTTTGCAACATTTTTTTAATTATTACTTAATAGTTTTTAAATTGTTAATTAATAGTTGTTTTATTAAGTAGTATCTGTTTTTTTCTTTTTTAAAAATATTGTTTTATTTAACTTTTATTTGTTTATATTAATTAGTTTAATTGCTTTCATTTGAATATAAATCTTAAAATATTTTCTTAATTAATTTTGTGAATTAATCCTTTCAATTTTAATTTGTGTTTAGACATAAATATTTAATTTGTGAATTGATCCTCTTATTTTGTGTTTAGGATTTTCTATTAATTAATCTCTTTAATCGATTTAACTTCTAACTTTGTAAGTTTGTAACTTAGAGACATTTTGCTTAATTTTGTGATTTCGATTTCTGACTATTCTTTTGACCATACTCTTGTGCTCATCATCCTCTTATTTCATTTCCTTTCATTATCTTCTCTTCTTAAAAAAAAAAACCTTGGTCTAGTACCAAGTGCTCATTTTCAAAACTTCTTTTTGTATTGAACTAAAAAGGGAGGATTGGGTGAAGACCTATTCCTCTTCGAGTATTAAGATGCTCACTTTAGAGTGTGTGGTCTCGATATTCGTCTTTCAATACGAAGACGTGACTATATCCACCACCTTTTCTTTCAAAAACCTTTTTCTCTTCTTTCATCTCATTGTGTCTAAAAACCTTGGTCTTGTACCAAGTGCATTTTCAAACCTTTTCTTAATAAACTTAGATGGTCATGGAGTGGTTAGGCGAAGGCTTTCTCCTATCCCGAGTGCTTGACATTACCTTTAGGGTTCACTATCGTAAAGCACTTACCATCTAAAACCAAAAACACTTTTAATAAGAGAATAAAGTTCTCTTTGTATTGAATTAAAGAGAGAGGATTGGGTGAAGGCCTCTTCCTCTTCGAGTATTAGGATGCTCACTTTAGAGTGTGTGGTCTCGATACTCGTCTTTCAATACGAAGACGTGACTATATTCGCCACACCATTTTCAAAATAAACCTTTTTTGAGATAAAGAATTGGGTACTACCCGAAGGGGTTCCTATCCGAGGACTTATTTCGCCCCTTAAAATCAACCTCAACAAATCAAATGTGACATCTTGCCTTGATGGCGAAAATCAACCTTTTCAAAAAGGACATGTTACGTCCGTTCTACCGCAAACATGTAACACATAAGACTCCACGAGCGAGCCGCAAAACACCTAACTGCTAGAACCCGCACGTTAACATCGTCCATAAAAAACACCAACCAACAAATCGCAGGTCGAACTACGATTGCTCTGATTCTTCATTCTTGTCCGAATGTAAGATACGTAGGCACAAGATTGTGATGATCTTGGCGAGCCACCTTCTATCCATCTTCCGTTTTCCACCCCCCTTCCACTTTCTTCACCCGTAGTCCTCCGAACTACGTCGACTCTGACTTTCCCATTGCACGAGGGAATACGTAGGCATAGGACCGCGAAGTCCTATCGAGTCTCCTTTTCTTTTCCCCTTTTTCTTTTCCCCACCTTTTCCTTTATCTTTTTATTTCACATTCTTTGGTTCTCACCTTTCTCTCTCCCTCTTAGAACACTCTTAGAAAGCAATACCCTTTAGCAAACATCCTTACACATAGACAAACAAATGGTTCCCATCGAGTACGATGGATGTGAGGGGTGCTAATACCTTCCCCTCGCATAACCGGCTTCCGAACCCGTTAATTTGGTTGCGAGACCACCTTATCCTTCCTTCTTTGGGTTTTCTCGATGTTTTCCCTTCCCCTCATGGGATAAATAAAGTTCGATGGCGACTCTTCTGTTTCTTCCTCTTTCGCCTCCGGTCGACTATTTTTTGAGTAGCGACAGCTGGCGACTCTGCTGGGGACATGGAAAACCCTAAGCAAGCCAAGCCTAATTTGTTTGTCACGTGTGTACTTTTGTTTGCTTTATTATTGCTTTATTATTTTGTGTTCCTCTTATTTGTTGGGTTTATTGGGGATGGTTTGTGAGGAGAAAGGCTTTCTACCCGAGCTTTTCGAGTATACACTAAGCTAGGAGGTGGTTGCTTACTGATTTGCGAGACTTAGGACTCGTCGAGTTGCTTTGACTTCCACCGCTCAGATGAGGCCCCTTTGGGAATGATTATGTCTTACGATTAGTCGTAATGGTGTCTTTGTTTCCGACCTGGGAGTCCGTGATTCTGAGGATCTTTTTAGAACCCAATTCCAAAGGTTACTAAGACATAACTCTGTGCTCATCCTTTGAAGGGATTACCGTCTTACGAATCGTCGTTATGATGGAAAACTTTTGAGGGCTAGTGCATGAGACCTTGTTTGAAAGCCCGTGGAATGCCCTATTATAAACCAATAGATAACCTACCCGAGGTGAGGGATATCTTGTTGTGTTGTCCTGCATAATCTGTGACCTTGATACCTGTTGCGAACCCTTGATTCAGCGATCTTTGATCCCATGTCTTATTGCATTCATAACATTGCATTTGCATAAGCATCTTTGCATCATTTTGCATATCATTCTCCAACCTTAAACCAGAGACCTCATCCATCCTTTGTCCATAACCCGCAATTGACTTCCTGAAGCCCGTATTGGACTTGAAGTAGCTTTTGAAGGATCATGGCCTCCGAAGAGCAGAACCAGTTTGTGACAAGAGCAGATGTTTAATTGATGAAAAGCCAGTTGGACCAACTTGTGGAAGCTATGACAACCTTGGCAGGGAAAGATGGCAACATTCAAAGGACTTCAACCACTGGAAATGTCATTTCACCTCGAGTGAACAATGTTGCTCAAGCTCAGCCCGTGCGGATCCCTATTGAGGATCCTATTATACGCGAACATACCGTTGTCCAAGATGGAAGTTCTTCTTCTCTTGATGCCATGGAATATCACAGTTTTGCATTCTCTGAGTCAAATCCCCAAGGGGCAGTCCCTGTGATGAAAACCAAGGATCCGCAAGCTGTTGAGCTTATGGAAAAGTGTCGAGTGCTGGAAGAGAAGCTTAACGCCATAAAGAGTCATGATACTTTGGATCTGAATGCTTCAAGCATGTGTTTGGTACCCAACCTTGTAATACCTCTAAAGTTCAACACACCGAATTTTGAGAAATATAAAGGGGATAGTTGTCCAAAGCAACATTTGGTGATATATTGCAGAAGAATGACCTCGCATGTCCACGACAACAAACTTATGATTCACTATTTCCAAGACAGTCTGAGTGGGGCATCACTGAGTTGGTATATGCATCTAGAGAGCAACCATATCAAATCATGGTCAGACTTAGCTAACGCCTTTGTGAAGCAGTACCAATACAATCTTGACATGGCTCCCAGTCGCATGCAATTGCAAGGGTTATCTCAAGAGGGCGATGAATCCTTCAGAGGATATGCTCAGAGATGGAGAGAGGTAGTTGCTCGTGTTCAACCACTAATCTTAGATAGAGAATTGGTTGATCTGTTCTTGAATACCTTGCAAGGTCCGTACTTGGAAAAGATGGTTGGCACTGGGACATCAAACTTCTCTGACCTGGTAATAGCTGGAGAACGCCTCGAGTGCATCCTCAAGAGTGGAAATATCCAAGGCTCCTTGAACATTCCAGCTAACGAAAGTGAATCAGTTGTCAGTTCCCAAGAGGAAGAAGAGGATGGTGAAATTAACTCCATTTGGGAAGCTCCACATGTCCCACCTCCATTACCTTATCACGTAAGCATCTCATCTGTTCAGAGTCAGCAATCCTATGGGTCTACCTATGTGACTCCATCCTCTTCACGTGGTCAATATCCTCCTGTCAATAGAGGTCCCCCTCATCAACAACAAATTGCACGGCAGCATGATCCACAACGCTGACGCTACTATAATAAAAAGCCAAAAAGGCATTTTGATTCATTGCCAATGTCGCTCAGTCATATACTACCACGCTTGATCAGTAGTGGATTGATAGTGCCAAAGGACTTAGATCCTGTGATCCCTCCATACCCACCAGGCTTTGACGCCAATGCACGATGTGGTTACCATGCTGGTGCAACGGGGCATTCAACCGAGGATTGCAAACAGCTCAAAAACAAGGTCCAAGATTTGATTGAGTCCAAGCTAATCTCATTTACACCTCAAGGTCTTCAAATCAACATCAATTCTTCATTTCATCAGGCGGGTCCATCAGCCTATGTTATGGAAGAAGTTGCTGAGAGTAGGTATGAAGAAGGCTACAATACTGGTCTCGATGAGCAAGAATGCTAGCCCAACAGTGAATCAAGAGAGAAAATCCCAATACCTCAATGATGGAAATTTTAGATCGTGTCATTTACTTTGCATTTGTAATTTCTTTTTGTTAAAGGCTATTTTCTTCTAGACATTGTGCTTTATTAATGGTATTATTAATGTAATGATCATGCATGTTTTGAACAAGTCCATTCGTATTCACTCATCTTTTCCCATTTATTGCAAAAAAAAAAAAATCAAAATCACAAAAATATTTCTACATTTTGCTCCCTTTATCAACTGTTGTTTTAGCAAAGATTGGAGGGAGGATGATGAAAACAAAATACCCATAATTGCAAACTGTATGCTTTCGGATAAAATCCTGCTGATGATGTACAGACATTGTTTCAAATCCCCTAAACACCGGAGAGATAAGGAGTTAGTCCCTAGTCAACCACTTCGAGCCTAGAAGTAGGAGTTTCCTTCGGATTTCTAAACCCTTACGCTTAACCTGGGGCATGGGTAGTGTTCAGTTATCCTGATTACACATATTTTTAAGATGAAACCTCCTGTTATGGTTGTTGCCAAAGACTTGGCAGTCACAAGCCTTTCCAAAAAAAAGAAAAAAAGAAAGCCCGCTAAGTCCACCACACAAAGAGGCGACTTAGGCAAAAGTTAGGGATCAAAAAATGAATAAAGCAAAGGAGGTCCTCAAATCCTCAAAACAGAATAAAATTCAGTGATCACCATCAAAAGGTCACTGATATCCATCCACAAAAATAAAAAAAGGTGACTGTCATTTCACGAAAATCTTGAATCATCATCTTCACTCTTACACCGTCAAACTCTAGATGTATGTGTCAATTAAACTGAACGTAGAACTGGAGAATCATCATGAAGAAGGGGTGGGTACCAAAATAAGTTTTGAGCCTAATATCCTTTGTTTCAATAACCGTGAGCCAGGCCACGATACAACCCTCGAAAGACCTAATTGAGGCAGGGTTTATTCTGAAAGCATACTACAGCAAGGTTGCGTAAACTGACTCCCCACAGGTTTGCTAATCTTTAGCATTGGTGTCATATTCTTGCCATATCTTTCACACACCAGGAAATCAGCACTACGATTGGACTAATGGTCCACTTGTCACACATTTTCACATCATTTCAATAAATGACTTTTCAAAACTTGCATGAATGTCACATTAAAATTACCATTTCTGAATGATCAATTTTAACTGCAAATTAGTACTTGACATTATGGAAATTCCAACCAAGAGAAATCAAAGAGGAACTTGAACATCTGTTGGTGCTGACATGGATCAAGACTTTCTCATGACCTTGTGGATCTGGGGCAAGTTTTTCAAAGGCCAAGAATGGGGGCAGACCACTGCAAGATTCAGACACTGGGGCAAATCATCTCAGACTATGTCATGGCATAAACCTTTTCAGGAAGAACTCCTTCAGAGACCCTACGGGCTGGGGCAAACATTTTGCGAAGGATCAAATTCCCTTCATACTTTCAAGTTGGTCAAGCTGACCATGTCATACACTAAGCAACCTTGGAGTTCAACAAGTGTCAAAAAG
Source organism: Lathyrus tuberosus (assembly GCA_022829125.1). Lineage (NCBI taxonomy): Eukaryota > Viridiplantae > Streptophyta > Magnoliopsida > Fabales > Fabaceae > Lathyrus > Lathyrus tuberosus. Next base: position 4,067,926 of record JALAZF010000111.1, on the reverse strand, counting down.
CCTTGGGGCAGAGCAAAAGCACGATCAACATGCATTAGATAAGTCGTTACGCTCACACTACGTTTTGCAAGCCATTACGACACATTAGCTAGAAGCGAGGTTCTCTCAAGAACAAACATGCAACTTCTGCAAATAATCAAGCTTGGAGCACCAGAAGCATCTACATCTGTCTTCTTATCATCACACCGTCAAATACCGAGTATCGGGAAGTCAAATCCTACCACCAAAAGCCCAACCTTCCTTGGCACCCTGAAACCAAAGTTCAACCCTGCTTGGCACATACCAAAAGCCCAACCTTCCTTGGCACCCCGTCTCCAAAAGCCCGCCCCATTGGCACCTTCATAAAATCGATCACCTGCTTGCATCCACATATGCATTGCATACATAACATAATCATTTCGTTCCTCAACCCCTGCGTTGATATTTTGTTTCGTTCTTGACCCCCGAGTCGATATCATCAATTTTCTTCCTCAACCCCTGCGTTGATATTTTGATTTGTTTTTGACCCCTGAGTCAATGTTGTCTTTATTCTCTTGACCCCTGAGTCAATGCTATCTTTATTTCCTTGACCCCCGAGTCGATATCATTGTCATTTCCTCCCTCAACCCCTGAGTTGATACCTTGTTTTTGTTCTTGACCCCTGAGTCAATGTTGTCTTTACTTTCTTGACCCCCGAGTCGATATCAGTGTTACTATTTTCTTAACCCCCGAGTTGGTATCCTGTTTTAGTTCAAGACCCCCGAGTCGATGGTATGTTTGTTAGTCTCAACCCCTGAGTTGATCTACCATTATTCCCAGCAATGTCCAGACTCTCACATCTTCATATCCCCAGCATTTTGCATACATTTCTGCATCATTAACGCTCATGTTCATTCTGCATTGCATCTCAAGCATATTTTCGTATCCCTCATAACCAACTACCTTGTCCCTGACATATGCCTTTTTCATGCCATCCCACTGATTCAACACCTTTCATTCCACACCTTTTCGGCTGAAAATTCTGGGTATTCTTATATTTAATCTCCTTGTACCTTGACTGTAAGAAAGCCTCTGCCACTCTCACCTTCAAGTCCAAGAAGATTAAATAGGGGCATCTGTCACACCCTCATTTTCACCCTACCCTTTTCATAGCATTTCCATCATCTCTGCATCTCCATGAGGTCATCAACACATCTTTGCATTCATCTATTTGCATAAGCTTTTATGACATGGGATCAAGGCGTTTTCCTATGGTTCGAGTCTTCCGTATTCAGAGGAGTATCAATGTGCATTCAAAGATAAAGTGGATTATTTCTCAGCCGGTGTGTACCCAAGGTTGAATTATGTGGTGTGGAGGTCATTAGGCCACCAAATTTCAATTCATGTGGAGTTTGGTTCATTCATCAGATGGTTGTTGCGAGTTATTCATGGCAGTTGTGTTCATTTAATCAGAGGTTTGTGGAAGAAGACAAGGTTGAGTTTGAGTTAAAAGTCGAGATTTCATGGCCGTGTTGTTGGAAATATTGGTCCACATCCATTATTACCCATTTTCTAAACCAATTTACCGATCCATTTCTCCGATCATTTTAAACCACATTTTAAAACCTTCTTATATCCATCAACCATTCTTAATCCAATTCAAATTCAATTCACAACCAATTATCCATTTTCTTTTTTTGTTCTCCATTTATCTTTTTCATATTAATTCATTTTCCATTTTATTTCACTATCTATTTTTTCCAAATTTCATTTTTTCAATTCAACCCCTTTCCATGTTCATGTCTAAATTTCAAGCCCATCATTATTTTGTACATGTCCATTTCATTAACCAAACCCATCATGTGATATCCAAATACCATTTCCAATTCAATTCAAGTTTTAATCCATCCAATCCATTTCAATTATCCATAAAAATCCATTTCTCTTTAATTACCCATCATTGTCCATGTTATTTTCCTAAGTCCATCCATTCTTCTAAATAATTCATATTTTTATTTACAAATCCATTATCACCAAAAAAATTCTACAAAAGTACATGATCCATAAAATCCATACATTTATTATTTGTCCAAATCATGGTCCATTTCTACATTGAAGGTGTAAATAGCAAGCTCATTAGCCAAATTTACAAAAAAAAAAAATCAATCTCATAGATTACAAGCCCATTATCGCTTGCAATTACAATTAAAAAAAGAGAGAAATAATTTGAACCCAAAAGAAGTTGCAATCCATTTAATCCATCTGCTACTCAAACCGACAAACAACAGCCTGCAGAAACCGTACCACAATCACAGCGACAACACAATAAGACTACACTCCAAAACTTACCACCTAGAGACCCTAACAAGTTGTACCAGCCCCTGCAACTCCACCTACACACTCTGCAAAACCTCCCTGCACCACAACCATCACACTACTGCCCTGCTATGTCCTGCAATATGAAGCCAAAACCTGCACAACACCTGCCATGGAAAGCAACTAGTCAACACAATGGACGAATTCAAAAACTTAATGGACACGTCTTGATAGTGTTAAAAGGAGAGAAGAAGAGAACAGAACGGGGGGGGAGGCGAAATTGAAAAGAAAAAAACCTGGACATCGCTTCAAACTCCCTGGAGGTGAAAACATAACCTTTTGCTGAACCGAATAACCAAAACTCTTTCCTTTCTTCATTTTCGGTTTCACACTCAACACTCCCTCGGCTCACCTTCAGTTCCCTCACAATAACCCACGCACAAATCTTTTCCTTTGTCTTTAAAGGCTCAGAAAAAAAAAGCTTTTGTTGTTTGATCATCTCAGTATATTCTGCAACCATCTCATAAGAACGACCCCTCAATCCTCCTTCCGCCACTTTTACCCATCACAGTAACTTACCACCACCGCGAAAACACATCCACAAACCCCACCGTCATCGCTCGACCAATCAACCTAACTACTCCCTCCGTCCTTTCAAACCCAGCCGCTCCGAAACACCACCACAAAACTCCATCTTCATGATCGAACCTCAACCAAATCCGACAACAATCTCCAAAACTCGCATCTCCTCCGCGATTCACCAACACAAACCATTAATCCTCACTAATCCACAATAACCACAAACATCCTCTTCCACCTTCACACTTCATCAACACAAGGTTGTCAAACAACAAACTCATAAAAGCAGAAACCGAAGCTGAGAAGGAGGCGGACCGACCACTCACCATATTAACTTTGATATTGTTGAAGTTGTTTAAAGGCGTTGCTCGATTGTGGAATCGCGCGACAAACACCTTAGCAATCCATTGATGCAACTGCTGTTACTACACAGATCCTCTCTCGGCTTTCTAACTTCCAGCCACCACATCCAACGGTCAAATCCGTTACCGATCGTCGTCGTGCACCGAGCTTTACGAAGGTAAGTCCAACAACAACCGCTCGCGACACCACCATTCACCTACAAAATCCGCGTCGCCGGAAGAGAGATTGAGATCGAGGATCGGTTAACGTAAAGAGAGTAAGATTTGGGGATTTTTGTTTGTGGGGACATGTTTTTGAATCGTGTGAGTAATCAACTGTGTTTGGAGAAGAAGAAGCGAGATACCTTTTTCTGAAAGCGTGTTTCCATCTGTTCTATTTACATGGCCATTTTCTCTTTTATCTAGATTTAGGTTTCCATTGTGTGTATAAAGTCCAAACGGGTCGCCCTTGTGACCCGCTCCGTCCCATCCAACCCACATTATCACTTTCCCATTTGGGCTTTAGTACCAACATTTCTATTCACACCACCAGAAACCAGCCTTGACCTCCCTCTAGTTTTGCTTATCTCATTTATTTTGATTTCTTTTTGCAACATTTTTTTAATTATTACTTAATAGTTTTTAAATTGTTAATTAATAGTTGTTTTATTAAGTAGTATCTGTTTTTTTCTTTTTTAAAAATATTGTTTTATTTAACTTTTATTTGTTTAGATTAATTAGTTTAATTGCTTTCATTTGAATATAAATCTTAAAATATTTTCTTAATTAATTTTGTGAATTAATCCTTTCAATTTTAATTTGTGTTTAGACATAAATATTTAATTTGTGAATTGATCCTCTTATTTTGTGTTTAGGATTTTCTATTAATTAATCTCTTTAATTGATTTAACTTCTAACTTTGTAAGTTTGTAACTTAGAGACATTTTGCTTAATTTTGTGATTTCGATTTCTGACTATTCTTTTGACCATACTCTTGTGCTCATCATCCTCTTATTTCATTTCCTTTCATTATCTTCTCTTCTTAAAAAAAAAAACCTTGGTCTAGTACCAAGTGCTCATTTTCAAAACTTCTTTTTGTATTGAACTAAAAAGGGAGGATTGGGTGAAGACCTATTCCTCTTCGAGTATTAAGATGCTCACTTTAGAGTGTGTGGTCTCGATATTCGTCTTTCAATACGAAGACATGACTATATCCACCACCCTTTCTTTCAAAAACCTTTTTCTCTTCTTTCATCTCATTGTGTCTAAAAACCTTGGTCTTGTACCAAGTGCATTTTTAAACCTTTTCTTAATAAACTTAGATGGTCGTGAAGTGGTTAGGCGAAGGCCTTCTCCTATCCGGAGTGCTTGACATTACCTTTAGGGTTCACTGTCGTAAAGCACTTACCATCTAAAACCAAAAACACTTTTAATAAGAGAATAAAGTTATCTTTGTATTGAATTAAAGAGAGAGGATTGGGTGAAGGCCTCTTCCTCTTCGAGTATTAGGATGCTCACTTTAGAGTGTGTGGTCTCGATACTCGTCTTTCAATACGAAGACGTGACTATATTTGCCACACCATTTTCAAAATAAACCTTTTTTGAGATAAAGAATTGGGTACTACCCGAAGGGGTTCCTATCCTAGGACTTATTTCGCCCCTTAAAATCAACCTCAACAAATCAAATGTGACATCTTGCCTTGATGGCAAAAATCAACCTTTTCAAAAAGGACATGTTACGTCCGTTCTACCGCAAACAGGTAACGCATAAGACTCCACGAGCGAGCCGCAAAACACCTAACTGCTAGAACCCGCACGTTAACATCGTCCATAAAAAACACCAACCAACAAATCGCAGGTCGAACTACGATTGCTCTGATTCTTCATTCTTGTCCGAATGTAAGATACGTAGGCACAAGATTGTGATGATCTTGGCGAGCCACCTTCTATCCATCTTCCGTTTTCCACCCCCTTCCACTTTCTTCACCCGTAGTCCTCCGAACTACGTCGACTCTGACTTTCCCATTGCACGAGGGAATACGTAGGCATAGGACCGCGAAGTCCTATCGAGTCTCCTTTTCTTTTCCCCGCCTTTTCCTTTATCTTTTTCTTTCACATTCTTTGGTTCTCACCTTTATCTCTCCCTCTTAGAACACTCTTAGAAAGCAATATCCTTTAGCAAACATCCTTACACATAGACAAGCAAATGGTTCTCATCGAGTACGATGGATGTGAGGGGTGCTAATACCTTCCCCTTGCATAACCGGCTTCCGAACCCATTAATTTGGTTGCGAGACCATCTTATCCTTCCTTCTTTGGGTTTTCTCGATGTTTTCCCTTCCCCTCATGGGATAAATAAAGTTCGATGGCGACTCTTCTGTTTCTTCCTCTTTCGCCTCCGGTCGACTATTTTTCGAGTAGCGACAGCTGGTGACTCTGTTGGGGACATGGAAATCCCTAAGCAAGCCAAGCCTAATTTGTTTGTCACGTGTGTACTTTTGTTTGCTTTATTATTGCTTTATTATTTTGTGTTCCTCTTATTTGTTGGGTTTCCATACGCGTAATGCCCTCATTTTGCCCTTGCCATATGCGTATTGCCCTACCCAATACGCGTATTGCCTTGCCCGTTACGCGTATGGGCAGCGAAAACCCAGAATTTTTCCTGCATAATTCCTGCTATGGAAATCACTCAATTTCTCTCCAAATCTCATCTAAATATCTGCATACTACCAATTGAATGAACAACAACCTATATCTATCAGGTTTCAACAATTAGGAACCTTAAATCATGATTTCCGACACAAAAGTTGTATCCAATTCTCACAATCTCAACATATTAATTGTTGTAGTTCTCTATTCAATTCAACTAAACTTCAAACAAATACATACATACATAATCATACACAAGCATAGAATAACCGAGTTTCGCACTCTTACCCGATTAATCGTGCTTTGAAGTGTCGGTTGAATCGATTTCTTAAACTTCAAGTTTTTCCTCTTTTTCTTCTTCCCACTCTCTATTTCTCTTAACTTCTTACTCTTTTTTTTTTCTCTCTTTCTAATATCTAAGTTTCTAATTTTAAGAAAAAGAAGTAAAATGACCAAAATACCCCTACACTCAAATATCTCGCAAACGCTCCCAAAACGCGATAAAACATAATAACGATAAACCTAACACATTTGCCAAATAAAAACCAAGAATAAAATAATATAAAGACCAAAATAATTAAATCGACTCGATTAAATAAATCTAACAAAAACCGGGGCGTTGCAACTCTCCCCCGCTTAGAAATTTTCGTCCTCGAAAATATTACCTGAGACGAACAACTCCGGATACGATTCCCACATCCGACTCTCCAACTCCCAAGTCAAATTACCCTCAGCAGTGCCTCCCCACGCTACTTTCACAAGCGCAATATCCTTGCCTCTTAACCGCTTCAACTCGCGATCCAAAACCCCCACCAGTAATGCCTCAACCGTAAGGTTCTCCCTTACCTCAACCTCATCCATCAGAATCACATGCGACGGATCCGGAACATACTTCTGAAGCTGTGAAACATGGAACACATCATGCAAATTCGAAAGATTCGGTGGCAACGCCACCCGATAAGCCACAACACCCACTCTCGCGGATATCTGGTAGGACCAATAAATCGAGAAGTAAGTTTCTTCGACTTCAATGCACGTCCAACACCCGTCACCGGTGTAACTCTCAAAAATACATGATCGCCTTCTCGAAACTCAAGATCTTTCCTCCTTCGATCATGATAACTCTTCTGCCTACTCTGAGAAGCCTTCATCTTCTCACGAATAAGTTTCACCTTTTCCGTAGTTTGTTGAACTAACTCCGGTCCAACCACCGAACTCTCACCAGATTCATGTCAACACAACGGTGTTCGACATCTTCTTCCATACAATGCTTCAAAAGGTGCCATTCCAATACTCGAATGGAAACTGTTGTTATACGTGAACTCCACCAACGAAAGATAACTATCCCAAGCACCACCTTACTCAAGAACACAAACTCTCAGCAAATCTTCCAATGGCTGAATAGTTCTCTCGGTCTGACCATCCGTCTGAGGATGATAAGCAGAACTCAATCTCAACTTGGAACCTAACGCCTTTTGCAAACTTTCCTAAAATCTGGAAGTAAACCTCAGATCTCGATCTGAAATAATACACAACGGAACACCATGTAGCTTCACAATCACACGGATATAAATCTCATCCAACCTCTCCAAAGAAAAACTGATGTCAATCGGAATGAAATGCGCCGATTTAGTCAGCCTATCCACAACCACCCAAATGGAATTATGTCCCCTCTGGGTATTCGGCAACCCTGTCACAAAATCCATAGAAATGTTGTCCCATTTCCACTCGGGAATATCCAACGGTTGCAATAATCCACTAGGCTTCTGATGTTCTACCTTTGACTTCTGACACGTCAAACACGCATAAACAAACTGAGCCACATCCCTCTTTAATCCGGACCACCAAAAGATCTTCTTCAAATCTTGATACATTTTATTAGCTCCCGAATGTATACTCAAACTACTCCGGTGTCCTTCCTCCAAAATCATCTTTTTCAATTCCGAATCATCAGGAATACAAATTCTACCACGGAATCTCAAAACACCTTTATCATCCACTTTAAAGTCACCATTCACGCCTTTATCTCCAACCGTCATCAAATCAACAAATTTCACATCCAGCCTCTGTTTCTCGCTAACGGTCAACAGAAAATCATTAGTAACCCTTAACATACCAAGCCTCACGCTGTCAGATGTCAATTCACACACCAAACTCAAATCTCTAAATTCTTCCTAAAATTCTCACTCTTTAACCATCAAAGCAGACATATGCAAAGATTTCCGGCTTAACGCATCGGCTACCACATTAGCTTTACCAGGATGGTAATTCAAGCTAAAATCGTAGTCCTTCAAAAATTCCAACCATCTCCGTTGCCTCATATTCAGCTCTTTCTGATCAAACAAGTATTTTAGACTCTTATGATCACTAAAGACTTCGAATCTTGCACCGTAGAGATAATGCCTCCAAATTTTCAACACAAAAACCACCGCCGCTAATTCCAAATCATGAGTAGGGTAATTTTTCTCATGAACCCTCAACTGTCTCGAAGCATAAGCCACCACCTTCCTTTCTTGCATCAACACTCCACCTAAACCACTCAAAGACGCATCGCAATACACCACACGTGTATTGCCCAGCTCGCTCGCCTAACCATACGCGTATTGCCCAAAGTGCTACGCGTATGAGCAGAGACTGATTTCTCTCCAAAAATTCCACTAAAACCCCAGTACGCGTATTACCTCCCTCGTTACGCGTAATGCCTTGCCCCTTACGCGTACCATTACGCATTTCAGTAGAGGGCCGTGTAAGATGGGTTTCCATACACGTAATGCCCTCATTTCGCCCTTGCCATACGCGTATTGCCCTACCCAATACGCGTATTGCCTTGCCCGTTATGCGTATGGGCAGCGAAAACCCAGAATTTTTCCTGCATAATTCCTGCTACGGAAATCACTCAATTTCTCTCAAAATCTCATCTAAACATCAGCATACTACCAATTGAATGCACAACAACCTATATCTATCAGGTTTCAACAATTAGGAACCTTAAATCATGATTTCCGACACAAAAGTTGTATCTAATTCTCACAATCTCAACATATTAATTGTTGTAGTTCTCTATTCAATTCAACCAAACTTCAAACAAATACATACATACATAATCATACACAAGCATAGAATAACCGAGTTTCGCACCCTTACCCGATTAATCGTGCTTTGAAGTGTCGGTTGAATCGATTTCTTAAACTTCAAGTTTTTCCTCTTTTTCTTCTTCTCACTCTCTATTTCTCTTAACTTCTTTCTCTTTTTTTCTCTCTCTTTCTAATCTCTAAGTTTCTAATTTTAAGAAAAACAAGTAAAATGACCAAAATACCCCTACACTTAAATATCTCGCAAACGCTCCCAAAACGCGATAAAACCTAATAACGATAAACCTAACACATTTACCAAATAAAAACCAAGAATAAAATAATATAAAGACCATAATAATTAAATCGACTCGATTAAATAAATCTAACAAAAACCGGGGCGTTACAACTTATCTCGGTTAGTAAACAAAGAAATAAGGCAAAATACCCTTTTGGTCCCTTAAATATATCCTTAGGTTCAGATTGGTCCCTTAATTATATTTCGGGTCAGATTGATCCCTTAACTCTTTAAAACGTGGCATGTTAGTCCTTTTCGTCAAATTGGCGACGAAAAAATTCAAAAATTGGTCGCTAATTAGACAAAAAGGACCAATATGACACGCTTTAAAGAGTTAAGGGGCCAATCTGACACAAAAAATAAATAAGGGACCAATATGAACCCAGGAGTATAGTTAAGGGACCAAAAAATGTATTTTGCTAAGAAATAACAAGTCAATAGAAAGAAGTACTAAAATAATTCCCATATGAGCAACTACCCGTGATACAAGAAAGATACGGTTTACTGATATGGACAATTATAAAGTTGTTAGGATTATACTAGAGGACCTTAATTGACAGAAAAATAAGAAATTTCTAAAAGACACAAAGCAATATGTGTGGGGTGATCCTTATCTCTTCAAAATAAGGGTTGATCACATTTTAAGAAGATGTGTGAGCAACAAGGAGGCACAAAGTATAATCTATCATTATTATAATTTTACGAAGGACACTACAATTGAGAACACATAACACCTAAAATTTTTTAATTAGGTTTTCAACGGAGGACACTCATAAACACATACAAAACTATGACAACTGTCTAAGAGTTGGGAGAACTTCGAAATAAATAAGATGCCATTACAAAACATACTAGAAGTATAAGTTTTTGATTATTGGGGAATTGGTTTCGTTAGACCATTTCCACTCTCATATAACAACAAAATTACATTCTAGTTACAGTAGATCATGTATCTAAATGGGTTGAAGCAATTGCATCACCTAAAGCAGATGGGGAAACAATAGTGAACTTCCTAAACAAAAATATTTTCTCTTATTTTAGAACACCTAGAGTAATCATTAGTGACAAAAGATATCATTTTCGTAATAAATAACTAGCAAGAGCGCTTGAACATTATGAGGTAAGACATAAAGTAGTGTCACCATACCACTCTCAAACCAATGTTAAAACAAAAGTTTTAAACATGGAAATATTTTTTTTTTAGAACACAATATCCTTATCAAAAAAAGTTTGGTCATCAAAACCAGATGGAGCATTGTGGGCCTATCACACAACATTCAAATCTCCTATAAGACTGACACCATTTCAAATGGTATATGGAAAAGCATGTCACCTTCTAGTATATTTAGAACACAAGGCTTAATGGGCACTTAAATTATTAAATTTTGACAAATCACTAGCATGAGAAAAGAGGAAGTTGCAGTTGTAGAAATTGGATGAATTAATAATACAAGCTTATGAATAATCTAAATTATACAAAGAAAGGGTCATTAAATCCATGATCAACGATTGATAAGGAAAGAGTTTAAGCCAGGAGAATTGGTAGTTGTATTTAACTCCATACTTAAATTGTTCCCCGAAAAACTGAAGTCTAAATGGCTAAGACCATTTAAGGTGAAAGTAGTAAAGCTTGATGGATTGTGAATGGTCATAGACTAAAACCATACTTGGGTAAGATTGACAACAACATAGGCGCCGGGCTAATGACGTAAAACAAATGCATATTTGGGGACAACACAATCTTGTTTAGATAATTTTTTAGAGTATCTGTTATTTCCATGTATTATACTAACTGAATACCATACACACTTTATCTGAATTTGAATACATCAAGCCATTAGATTTTTGTCAAAGAAAATGACACTAAAAAACATGTATTATTGCCGCCACTGAGAGTGCACTAAGCGCGTCACACAATGAGCCTAACGCACTTTGTTGAAAGGCGTGCTAAGCAGGAACCAGTGCGCCTAGCGCACTCAATTGCACAGGCAGGCTAAGCGAGGATCATGATTTAGGAGGACATCTTTGTAACACTCATTATTTTGTTGCATAAGGACAAACAAATATTTTCTACACCGGGTGGAATGCAAAGATGATCCAAGCTAAATCTATACATGTTTGTTTAAATAAGAGTCAAATTTTGAAAAATATTAAATTTTTGAAAAAGGTACTACTAAAGAGGAGGTTTGTATGTAGATTGTTCAACTAATAATCTGAACAATTAAAATGGATGGAATCACCAAAGATAGTCTGACAACAAAAGGGCAAAGAACAGATGCCACTTAATGACTTATTTTACAAAGTAATTTATATAACCCCCCGATTTATCTATAAAAAGTAAGAAAACACCTATTTGGACTTGTCTTGTATGCATTAATAAAAAAACATACGAAAATAATTAGAAAACTGCAATTCAACATGCATAAACCAGACCAAAGCAAAATTCTTAAGAAACAAGGCTTTCTAGGCCTAGCATAGGCAGGAAAGGCACAAGATAACATGGACATATGACACAACCAACTGTAATTACTTCATAGTGAAGCAAGGGTTAATTCTATGGTAGAAGTGGTGGTGTGTTGGGCGAGCAAAGGCACTGTGGCAGACATATAAGCAATGCTTGCCAAGGAAGTAAAACTATTTGGGTAGAGTGGGAAAAGCAAGTTGGGTGTGCTAGGTGCAAATACAAATCGCCTAGCGAGATCCCCATAATTTTTCCAATAAATAGCAAGTTCCAGCTCATTGCAAAGGGAGTTTTGGTGGATTGAGTTAGTGCAAAATTGGAGTAGGTTAACTTTGGTCTACAACAGGAGAATAAGAGAGGAAACCTGAAAGAGGAAGTGTTGCTCAAGTGACAGGACATAACACACATCCAAGATCGACTTTTCGGAGTTACCCACAGTTAACATGAGTAAGCAAGCATAGCTAAAATCTCTTTGTTGGGGGTTAAATGTAATCATTTTATTCATGTATTAAATAAGTCACGGTGTTATATGTAATTCTACTTGTGCTTTAATATTGACGACTCTTTAATATTACTGCTTATTTTAGCTTTGCTACTTAAAACATGTTTTCATGGTGTGGCTTGACATCAAAAGGTTCTTGTCATTACTAGATCCAAAATAATCATCTATTGAATACTAGCGCCTAAAGATAAGGTTAGGTTCAATATCCACGTGTACTATAGTATGGATCAGTGTGAAGTCTTGTTGCTTTATAACTATTAGAACTTAATGCTCTCCATTGGCTAATATATAAAGATATCAACTATCAAGTAATGCAATGATCTCACAACATTGAAACTGAAAGGAGATACAAATGAGAGCAACATGTGGTAATATTATTATTTGAGTAGAAGTGAATATTACTGACTTATGGACATGCATGATAAATACGTAATTATGAAATCTATCCTAACAAGTTTTCTCACTGTTAACATCGAAATCTCCATTTTACTTTCTATTATTTACTTTTCACACATCATATGTAGAATATGTAGAATAAGAGCATGCACATTAAACATCCTATAGGTAGAATAGGTCATGATCGTCAAATAAACAAGAATGGTTGACTCAACAAACTAACAAAAACAAAGAGAATATGTAGTGACTGGCCTACCTGGTTATGTTTACAACCTCATTATGTTATTATTTCTTTGTATAATCAATTACCACACTGTCTTAACCCAAAATTTGACCTCCCGTTTTTGTTTTTTCATAAGCATGTGCACTCGCATTTCCAGTATACGCATTAGCATTTTTTTTTCCGTGATTTTGTTGCAGGCATATCTAGAATTTTAGAATGTTTTAGAGTCCTGATTAAGCACATCCACACAAAGTCATCACAACATTGATACCAGCAAAATACAAGGGTTTCTATGCCTATATATCAAAGCACAAGGTCGGAATGCGGAACCGTGGCCAAGACATTGCATTTCTAAGAAAAAAAGTGGATTTTTAATTGTGGTAACTGATTACACGTTTTACCGTAATCGATTACGCACACGTGATCAGGCCAGGAAGGCCTTTTTGCCTTGGTAACCGATTACAGCTTTTCCTGTAATCGATTACAACTGTGAAATATGCAAATTTTCAGCTGATTCTTCACACTGCAGCAGCTCTCATCCCATTCTTTTGGTCTACATTGTTCTAGTATTGTGTGGAATATTCTAGACACTTCAGGAATTCACTTGCATTTGCTACACTATATCATTTTCAATCATGCTCACCATACACCCTTGTTTCCAAGCATGTGAACCATTTGATCAAGTGAGTTGCATTAGGATTCTCCAACTGAGTTAACTAATAACTAACTGAGTTAGGCTCCAACTCAGTGAGTTGAGCCTAACTAACTCCAAACCAACTGCCAAATCACCCTTATCTAGCTCCAAACCAAGTTTCAAGCCTCCACTCACTCAAAACCTATGCTTTATTTAAGCAAACCTTCACATTGTTGCAAAAGACCCTAAACCATTCTCTCATTTTTCACTCTTCACTCTCAATTTGCTCTGCATTTTCTACAACTTTCTCTCTCGATCACCTTCATCTTCTTCTCCAAGCCCCACTAGAGCTCTTTCCTCCATTAAATCTTAGCGATCTTTCACATTGAAACTTGCTAATCTTTGAGCTAAACCTCTATTACACTACATTTCTTCTTTGAATTCTGCAATTACAACAACTTCTACTTCAATTCAAGCTTTGGAAGTTGATCATTGCAAGAGTTTATGTGCAAACTCAGATTTGAAGCATTTATCTTGTTTGTTTCGGTTTTTGCTATGGATTGCTAAGGATCTTGGAATTCTCTGGTTTTCTTTGCTTCTTTGCATCACATTTCGTGTTCAACAATTACCAAGGCAAACCTCAGCCTTGTAGGTTGGTGAATTCCTGCTTAATTTACCGCTTTTAAACTATCTCGCGTTCTTCGCAATGTAGCGTTTAATTGCTTTTCCGTTGTTTGAACGATTGCTTTGCATGCTTAATTGTATTGATTCCTAATCGCTATGAATTAACATGAATTTTGCATTTTCTTACCTGCTATATTACACTGTGATTATATATAATAAGTGATTCTGAAAAAAAAAAGCTTATGAAATGTTGTTTTTGTTGTTTTCGCATGCGTAACCGATTATGGTATTTGGCGTAACCGATTACGCCACCTGCCTTTGCCCCTGAGAGGCATTTTTTCCCTTGTAACCGGTTAAAACATTTCCCGTAACCGATTACGGGCGCGATTTTTACCCAAATACCTGCCGTTTGGGGCTGTTTGCATGTTTTCTCTATGTTCTTCCACATGTTTGATCATATTGATGTTAACACTACTGTTTTAGTTCATAATTGACTTGGAATGATCTTTTGCTCGATTAATTTCATAATTTTTCTCGATTATTTTGCAAATTGATCACATGTTCAAAGCAATTGTTTGCACAATTTTTGTTTATGTGTTAACATGATTATGATTAGTGATGCATGGTAATTTTAATAATTGGCAATGTCAATTTGATGCGTTAGATTTGTTCTTCATTGAGCAAGTCTAATCTTGTACAATCATTACTTCGCACGTTTACTTTGATGATCTTTCGACTTGCTTGAAAGATTGTTGGCATGTTCTTTCCCTTTGATCGATTGATTGAAACCTTGTTTCGATTGATTAATCTTCCCCCGATCTATTCTTCAGGATCTCTTTAGAGTCTTTCTTTCTTAATCCTGTTGAGGTGGACGTCTGCACAACGCATTAGAGCACTGTACAAATTACGTCGTTACTCTGTCGGTTTCAATTTCCGCACTATACTTTGAGTGCTAGAGAAGGAATGAGAGTGGAGAATTCCTACACGCATTTTGATTGTTTTGGGTAGGGGACGAATGACCATGTGTCTGGAATAATCGTTTATATCTCTATACTATAGTGTCTCCCGATCTTCAGCGGAGTCGATCCTTGATCACTCTTACCCTTTAAATCTTCCTTTGATTAATCACCATTTCCTTGGTTCAAGATCAATGTATTCCTTACCTCAGTTAACCACAGTCTGCCTGTTAACATATTGAGTCTTTCCTTGGGTTAATCACCTCTTGGTTAATCACCCGTTCTTTCGGTTAATCACAGTCTATCTGTTAAAACCAATTTTTCCTTGGGTTAATCACCTATTGGTTAATCACTCATTCTTTCGGTTAATCACAGTCTGTCTGTTAAAACCAATCTTTCCTTGGGTTAAGCACCCGCTCTTTTGGTTAATCACAGTCTGTCTGTTAAAACTAATTTTTCCTTGGGTTAATCACCTCTTAGTTAATCACCCGCTCTTTTGGTTAATCACAGTTCGTCTGTTAAAACCAATCTTTCCTTGGGTTAATAACCTCTTGGTTAATCACCTGTTCTTTCGGTTAATCACAGTCTGTCTGTTAAAACCAATCTTTCCTTGGGTTAATCACCTCTTGGTTAATCACCCGTTCTTTTGGTTAATCACAATCCGTCTGTTAAAACCAATCGATCTCTTTGGGTTCTTAACCTTCTTGTGGTTCAATACCCTTTTCCTAAGTTATTTATTGCTTATCAGTTAATGTATCGAGTCTCCTTGGGTTTGTAACTTTCTTTTGGTTCAATGCCCTTTATTTCGGTTAACGACAATCCTTCAGTTGTTATACTGAACCTCTTAAGGTAAGCAACCTTTGCTTGGTTCCACACGTGTCTTCTTGGGTCACAACCTTCGCTTGGTTCCACACCCGTTCTCTTGGGTCACAACCTTCACTTAGTTCCACACCCGTTCCTTTGGTTGATCACAGTCCGTCTGTTAAAACCAATCTCTCTTCTTCTTGTTGGGTTAATCACCTCTTGGTTCACTACCCTCTCCTCTGGTCGATCGCAGTCCATCTATTAAGACCAATTTCTCTATTCCCTCATCAGGGTCGCCTTTTCTCTTTCTTCGGTTAACCATTATTTATCAGTTAACACACCGAATTCCCCAGTGGTTCCAACACCTTGTCTCGATTCAGCACATTTGCACCACTTCCTTTACCTCTCTTGGTTTTGACACCACCTCTTTATCTCCTTTTATCCTTAGTTCCATGAACTACGGAGCTTTGACTTCCTCATTGCACCGTGAGGATACGTAGGCACGGGACCGCGAGATCTTGGCAAGCACCCTTCTTCCTCTTTTCTCCTTTTCTTCCCTGGTTCCATGAACTACGGAGCTCTGAATTCCTCATTGCACTATGAGGATACGTAGGCACGAGGGCCCCAACCCTCCGCGAGCACTTCTTTTTCCCTTTCCCTTTCCTTTTTTAGCAAGTAGCCTTTAAATAGATAACTCATCCGAGCCTAGAAGCAAGCAGAACGGTTCCCGTCGAGTACGACGAATGCGTGAGGTGCTGGTACCTTCCTCTTGCATAACCGAATCCCTTACCCATTTCTCTTCCCCTTAGGTTTTATCGATATTTTCCCTGTCCTTTGGGACTAAATAAAGTTCGGTGGCGACTCTATTGTAACTTTGAGTGTGCGATTCACTTAGGTATAATCCCGTCAGCTTCACACACCACAATGTAATACGATATTTCCATTTTAGTGAACAAAACATCCTTCTAAAATATCTCTCGCCTTTTTTAACCGTAAAAGGTAATGATGAGTCGGGGTACAACATAAGAGATCGAGGCCCCAACAAAAAGACTCAAGTGTGTTGTCATAAACGCCACAAATGTATGACTAAAGGAATAAAAACCCCACAATGCAAAGTACAAACACAAAGAAAGAGGGAAAACCATTAAATTGGCAATAACTGTCCCACCCCTCTTGGTAGCTAGCCATCCCAAAGACCGTGATGGGACTACACAGGTCATCCTCATACCAGATTTTCACCTGGGTGGGGGAAGGGGTACCAACCCTTGGTTAGGAACAACCCTAGAGCATCCAAAAAATCTTTGACCGAAAACCTCGTAAGTTAAAGAAAAGCTTGGAGCAATTAACTCGAGATCTAACACACACACACACACACACCTTAATCAGGTAACAACAATATCTTAATTTCAAGTTCATATACTCACGTTTCTTAATACTGGGTGGTGTATTTACAAAAACAAGGTGGATAAAGGCATGGCTAATTTTTTAGTGAAGCAACCTTCTCATATGTAGTTATTTGGTCCAACCTTACTTGCTTCATTGAAATATGCAAAAGAGAGTAAAAATGCTCTACTTGCAATAAATCATTCTCAAATGACTCAGAAACAGCTGTGAGACTGGCGTTGGACGCCTCATCCAATTTTTAGGCCAAAGAAACAATATCAAGGCATAATTTTTCAAAATCCTCCTGAACAACTGAAATAGATGTTATTGTAGCAGTATCAAAACTTGAGCAAAAGTTAAAGTTTTGTATTTCCTTTCTATTTCTCTCGCCAATAACTTCATTTGATCGACCAACGAATTGGGAAGGTTAAAACTGAACAAAACACCACCATTTTTTGCACTTCTTACAGATACGTATCATGCTAAAACGTCAAATTACAATTACTGTCCTACAATAGTTGTCTCTCTTTGTGATGCCAATTATTTAAAAAAGCATCCCTACAGCCGGTCACTCCAATACCCAGAATGCTAGAAATTAGTTAGGTGTAATATGCCAGGGTCCACAATTCCTCCTCGAAAGCATCATCGGTCAGACTAGCGAAATATGAACAATCCCCTTTTGAAGTAGACACACGATGCTCTTTTGGAGTGTGAAGTCCCGACTGTGACAAGAAAACAGGGCCCACGACACCCCTTGAGCACCGCCAAGAGTTTCAATATTAGGAACAACCATACAAAGAATACCAAATAGACCTCCTTGTCACCCCAACTGGTGCACGAACACTGACTAACACCGAAACATTCAAAGGGCCAAAAGTCACTGACACAATCTGAATCCCCATTTTTATTTGGTGAGTTATCTTCTCATACTTCATTAAATCTACATAGGACAATTGTCAAAATATTGAGAACTGCAAGTTAAAATAAGTGACAATAGGAGATAAAAACAGCGAAAGGTCACAGAAGATAACCTTCCTTTCCTCCTTGGTGCCAACATCCATCAACAAATGGGTTTCAATGAGCCGCTTCAAGCGTTTCTTTGAGCTTTTATACTGGAGAACAACACCTTAACATAACCCAACTATTTGATGAAGGTGACTGACCATTTCTTCGAGTGAAGCTCCTCTTGGGAGATGTCATTTTCCTTATAGACATATGATCTATTCCTCGTTAAAAAGTGACTTTGGTTCAAAATACGTATGAAATAAACCAGTACATCTGTTATCTGTCCCGATTTCTATGACACATATTGTCATATGAGCCTCTTTGTTGAAAGGGGTAACAAAAGAACTGATATTCAAAATGCTTCATGCCATCAGAAAACACTTTGAATTAATAGGTAACTTCCACCAATGTAATTAAGCCTTGAACAGACATGTGGTTCACTGAGCTACGTTTTACTTTGAAGAGATGGAAGAAAATGAATAAAGAAAGTTTTTTTTTCCAGATACTCACACAAATATTAGAAGACTTTGATGTAAGTCTAACTCATAAGATTCAACTAAGAGGGCGCAATAATCGAATCATCAAATAGTTCAAAATCTATTTGCTATATCGTATTTCTTAATTTGTGTCAAATATGATCACCTTTTGTTAAGTTTCTCACCCAATGACATTTTTGTATCACAAAACTAGAGTCCAAGCTCTTAAATTCTATTCAATATTGTTCTGGACTGGGCCGGGGTCTGCCCCTCAATCGAGCAGGCCCAACCCACACGTCCCGGGATGGCCCTACAAGGGCCTCTTAGCACGACCCATGTCGGGCATATGCCTCCTCAGCATTGTCGGGCACACGTACGGTATAGAGCGTCGGGCAGGATGCTAAGCCTCCCTGGCCTCGCTCCTCCCCCGCGAGGAGCCATCTCCGTCTACACATAAGAGTCCTCCCCGCGAGGACACGTCTCTCCCCGACACGCAATACTCCTCCCCGCGAGGACACATTCTCGTGTAACCACTCACTCCCGATGGAACCGGTCTGCCCTAATTCCAGAGATCTAGGAACGGTTACCCCAGGGCGAAGACCACGTGTTGGTCTTCACTACGCCACGTAAGCCCTGGCAGTTACTTGGATTGGGCCTGGCAATCCAGCCTAATGCAAGTAACCGTCGGCCCCGCGCTGGGGGCTCTCTATAAATACCCTTTCACTTGAGAGGGTCAGGTTACACATTTTCTTACTCTCTAACCTTGTACTTGCTTTTACTTGTGACCCTTGCCTTACTTGAGCGTCGGAGTATCTTGCAGGTACACCCCCCCGACCGTCTTTCAACCGCACCGGAGCTGAAGTCCACAAGATGTTGCTGGCCACCAAATACTGTCTGATCCAGGTACGATCAATGGCGCCGTCTGTGGGAACCCTTTGCTTCCCCGTTTTTCCTCTGATAAACCAAAGCAATCATCTCGTTTGAAATTCTGGTATCAGATATGTGATGTCAAGTGAGATGTCACAACATCAATATCTGTTGTATGAACAAGGCAGTAAAACAACAGTAAATCAACACAAAGAATTGTTCACCCAGTTCAGTCTAACAACCTACGTCTGGGGGCTACCAAGCCAGGGAGGGAATTCACTATTAGTAGTATTAATTCACAGACTTTACAATCAACATACCAGTTGATAGTCTACTTACTTAATCACTACTTAATGACACTTCTACCTAAGAACCTCTTAGATATGAGACACCTCTCGCTCCCCCTCAATCACCACAGTGATACAATTCAAAGATTACACAGTATAGAAGTCACACTTCAAAGACACACCTTGATCGTGCTTAAAAGCTTTGATCAAGAACAATACACTCTTGCTTAAAAGCTTTAGAGTGAACAAATTACAACTCAAACAATCAGACCAATTCAAGCATCAAGGATGAATGAACGGCTTACAAAATACCGACGAAAACACAAACTCTAACACTTGACACTCAATTCACAATATCTTGTCTTCGTGCTCTTCAAGTAGGGTTGAGGCTGCTTTAAATAGAAACTTATTCTTGGGCTTGGACTCCTTGAAAATCTCAGATTTTGTTCACAATTAAAACTGATTTTTCCTTCAAAACCTTTTCGCCCTAAAACAGTAACAATATATACTCCACAAATGATTGCATCAGAACAGATCTTCTCCATGATTTTCGCCTGTAATCTTTCAAACAGAATCTCTCAAAACATCAAAAACGTGCAGCCCTAAAACATCACAAACTAAACACAATGTTCTGTCAACAGATGTTAAGACATCAGTCTTGACATCATGCACAAAACTGCAAAATACAACAATACTAATAAAACCACCATATGCAGAATGTTTGAAGCACATGTCAAGACATCAGTCATGACATCTTGAGCAAACACATTGTTTTACCAAAATTGCTGCCAATAACAAAACTAACAATCTCCCCCTTTGGCTAATTTTGGCTAAAATAATATCAGCACACATCAGAGATACCAACAGCAGAAACACACTTCAAACAAACTAATCTAACCCATTCTGAAAAAAATAACCAAGAAAACCAGCTGCTCAAAAAACAAAACTCCAAACTCCCCCAGCAACAGCCAGAAATCCAACTCCAACATCAGAGAACATAAAAAAACTCTACTCTACTCTCCCCCTTTTTAGCCATAATTGGATAAACTTTGTCAAGAGGGAATGTTGAACCACAACTGGGAAAAAGTGACACATTACTCAACACAGAGAAGTGCACAGACACCAAACAACTTTGACCAGGCGATGCAAACAATGACTTTTATTTGAATTATAAGACACACCAAAATGCTTGAGGAGACATCCAAACATGAGCCAGTCCTCCAGAACAGTTGAGACACACAAGGGTCAGTTGAAGCAAGACCAGAAAAACAAGACCACCAAACCAAATGAGATGAAGTCCAAAGAATTGACAACAGCAGGATCCTCAGGAGCACCAAGATCAGGAAGAACGACAGAAGCAACGATGAAGAGCATCAAGAAACCTCTAGTGCTACTACATGCTTCTGATGATGAAGCAGATGAAGACTGGGTTAATTTCATTTACTCAGGTGGTTGGAATGAGTAGTTGAATCCAAATAATAACCCCTTTGCTTGTAGTTTCTGCTAAAAAATGTAATGTTGAGTGCTTCCAGCAATAAAAATGTTCTTGTTTGTTTCCAAATATTCTTATTTTGTCAATTTCACCAACTAGATAAGCTCACACACATAATACACTTGCACCAGCAACACCATCCTCTTGCACACAAACGATCCACTAATCCTCATATATGCAAATCCCTAATTTGCTTCTTAAATTTTCAAACTGATTTGCATCTAAGGCCTTAGTAAAAATATCAGCTAACTGCATTTCAGTAGCAACATGTTCCAACACAACCACTTTATCTTCAACTAGATCTCTTATAAAGTGATGACGTATGTCAATATGCTTAGTCCTGCTATGTTGAATTGGGTTCTTGGAGATATTGATAGCACTAAGATTATCACAGTACAATGTCATGACATCTTGTTTGACATTGTATTCAGTTAACATTTGCTTCATCCAAACCAGTTGTGAACAACTACTTCCTGCTGCTATGTACTCAGCCTCAGCAGTAGAGAGAGATACACAGTTCTGTTTTTTGCTAAACCACGAGATAAGATTGTTCCCTAAGAAGAAGCATCCTCCAGAGGTACTCTTTCTATCATCAGCACTCCCTGCCCAATCAACATCACAATATCCACTCAATTCAGTTCCTGATCCATGACTGTATAGAATACCATAGTCACTAGTATCATTCACATATTTCAGAATTCTCTTTACTTGATTCATGTGGCTAACCTTAGGTTCAGATTGATATCTGGCACAAACTCCTACAGCATATGAGATATCAGGTCTGCTAGCTGTGAGATACAGTAAGCTTCCAATCATGCTTCTGTATAAGCTTTGATCCACACTCACTCCATGTTCATCCTTGGACAGCTTCAGGCGAGTAGGAGCAGGTGTCCTCTTGTGATTAGCATTCTCCAGACCAAACTTCTTGACAATGTTCTTTGCATACTTGCTCTGAGAGATAAATATGGAGTCTTCCATTTATCTAACTTGCAGACCCAGAAAATAGCTGAGCTCACCAACAAGACTCGTCTCAAACTCAGACTGCATCTGCTTCACAAAATGTTTAACCATTGCATCTGACATCCCACCAAATACTATGTCATCAACATATATTTGAGCTATCATCAGTTTTCCTCCTTCCTCTTTGACAAACAAGGTCTTGTCAATTCCTCCTTTTCTGTAACCATTCACAGCCAAGAATTCAGTAAGCCTGTCATACCAAGCTCTTGGTGCTTGCTTTAATCCATAAAGAGCTTTCCTTAGTTTGTAGACATGGTTAGGAAATGTTGGATCAATAAACCCCTTGGGTTTATCTACATAAACTTCTTCATTTAAGTACCCATTCAAGAAAGCACTCTTTACATCCATCTGGAATAACTTGAATTTGAGATTACAAGCCACACCTAAGAGTAACCTGATAGATTCCAATCTGGCCACAGGAGCAAAAGTCTCATCAAAATCAATCCCTTCTACCTGAGTGTAACCTTGGGCAACCAGTCTAGCCTTATTTCTGGTGACCACTCCTTGTTCATAAGATTTATTCTTGTACACCCACTTGGTGCCAATTACATTTATTCCATCAGGCCTTGGTACAAGATCCCACACTTCATTCCTTTTGAATTGTCCCGGCTCTTCTTGCATGACATTAATCCAAAATTCATCTTTCAAGGCTTCTTTAACATTTTTGGGCTCAATTTTGGATACAAAGCCAGAATTTGACACAACTTCTCTTGACCTAGTGGTAACTCCTGAGTTTGGATCACCTATGATAAGCTCTTTTGGATGGTCCTTATGTACTCTGACAGATGGTTCCTTATTAGGTTGTTTAGGTTCAGGATCAGGTTTAGCAGCAACAGGACTGGGAATTACACTTCTGTCTTCAGCTTCTGTTGATACATCATCACAACATGTTCCAACATCATCTATGACATCAGCCTCTTCCTTCATTCCACTGTCATCAACAACCACATTTATAGATTCCATCATGACTTTGGTTCTAGAATTGAATACCCTATAAGCTCTGTTGTTTGTAGAGTATCCCAGAAAGATCCCCTCATCACTTTTTGGATCCATTTTTCTCCTTTGTTCACGATCTGTCAGGATATAACACTTACTACCAAAAACATGAAAGTACTTTACACTTGGTTTTCTTCCCTTCCACAATTCATACAAGGTAGCTGAAGTACCTCTTCTCAAGGTCACTCTGTTGTGAATATAACAAGCAGTATTCATAGCTTCAGCCTAGAAATGGTAAGGAAGCTTTTTGGCATGTATCATCGCCCTAGCAGATTCTTGAATGGTTCTGTTCTTCCTTTCAACTACTCAATTTTGCTGAGGAGTAATAGGAGAAGAAAAATCATGACGGATGCCTTCAGCAGAACAAAACTCAGCAAACTTGCTATTTTCAAACTCTCTCCTATGATCACTCCTTATTCTGACGACATTGCTCTCTTTTTCCCTTTGGAGTTTTTGACATAGATCTTTAAACACATCAAACACTTCTGTTTTGTCTTTGATGAAGTTCACCCAAGTGTACCTGGAATAGTCATCTACTACAACATAAGCATATTTCTTCCCACCTAAACTTTCCACCTGCATAGGCCCCATTAAGTCCATATGAAGAAGTTCCAAAACTTTAGAAGTAGTGAAATGTTGAAGCTTTGGATGTGACATCTTGGTCTGTTTCCCTATCTGACAATCTCCACAGACTCTTCCCTCTTCAATTTTGAGCCTAGGGATTCCTCTTACTGCTTCTGTTGATATGATTCTCTTCATTCCCTTCAGATGTAAATGTCCCAACTTTTGATGCCAGACTTTGACTTCATCTTCTTTAGCAAGGACACATGTGGAGGGACTTGAGTCTTGTGACACCCATAAGTAGCAGTTGTCCTTAGACCTAGCACCCTTCATGATGACTTCACCTTTCTCATTAGTGACAATGCACTCAATTTTTGTAAAATTAACTATGAGTCCTTGATCACATAGTTGACTAATACTGATCAAATTTGTAGTCAACCCCTTGACTAGCAGTACATCATCGAGTCTAGGTGTACCTTCACAATCCAACTTTCCCACACCCTTGATTTCTCCTTTGACACCATCACCAAAAGTCACATGGCCAGAAGATTG
The DNA here is from genome assembly GCA_022829125.1 of Lathyrus tuberosus. Taxonomy (NCBI): domain Eukaryota; kingdom Viridiplantae; phylum Streptophyta; class Magnoliopsida; order Fabales; family Fabaceae; genus Lathyrus; species Lathyrus tuberosus. The sequence goes on along the minus strand of JALAZF010000111.1, from coordinate 4,043,475 downwards.
AAGTTTAACATCCACCAGCAAATTCTTCACTCCTGTCATGTGTCTTGAACAACCACTGTCAAAGTACCAGTCTTCTTTAGCAGAGACTCTAAGAGAAGTATGAGCTATCAAGCTGACAACATCAGTTTTGGAGACCCATTGCTTCTTTTGCTTGATGACTTGATTACCTTTATGAATGACCTGTCTGGGTGCACAATTAGAAGTACTCTTAGGATACCCATGCAACTTATAACAGAAAGCCTTTATGTGTCTAAACCTCCCATAGTGATGACATCTCCAACGCCTGAATTTCTTCCTAGAGGGAGTCCTGTCAGGATGTTTCAACATCTGCTTCAACATCACTGGTTTGGAACTAGGAATAACCTCATTTGAAGCAGATCCACTGTTGAACCCCAATCCACTTTTGTCTCCTGCGGTTCTTCCAACATCAAGAATCTTGTCTAGAACATTAGTCCCACTATTCAGTATTCTAATAGACTTGGACATAGATTCAAGTTTAGAGTTCAGCACAGATACTTCATCTTCCAGCTTGGCAATGGTTTCCAAATACTCTGTCTTTTCAGCCTTGAGTTGGGCAATAATCTTCTTTTGCCTCTCCCCTTCTTGACAGGCTTCTTCACTTTCAATGCATAGCTCTCTATAACAATCAGTAAGCTCATCATATGTGCTCTCTTCATTCATAGAATCACCATCAGATGTATACCTTCCAGTCAAAACCCTAACATGCTGGGCAGTCTCTTCATCTTCCTCACTCTCAGTATCAGACCAGGACGCAGATAAGCCCTTTTTCTATTTCTTGAGATATGTAGGACATTCTTTTCTGATATGACCATAACCTTCACACTCATGACATTAGATTCCTTTATCATGATTAGACTTCTCTTCAGCTGTTGTTCTATTCATCTGATCACCTGACTTGTTAATGTCAAATGAGATGTTCTTAACATTTGGTTTATATTTCCTGTCCATTCTTTTTAAAACCCTATTAAACTGTCTTCCTAGCAGAACAATAGCATTGGATAGCTCTTCCTGAGTTTCAGGACCACACTCTTTCGCATCATCTTCTGTACTAGACACCAAAGCTATGCTTTTAACCTTCTTTTCAGATCTGTCATTCAATCCTAGTTCAAATGTCTGAAGTGACCCAATCAGTTCATCAACTCTCATCTGGCTGATGTCTTGAGCTTTCTCTATAGTAGTCACCTTCATATCAAATCTCTTGGGAAGAGATCTGAGATTTTTTCTCACAAGCTTCTCATCAGACATCCTTTCTCCTAGGGCACTAGAAGCATTTGACAGTTCAAGTATATTCATGTAAAAGTCATGAATGGTCTCTTCATCTTTCATCTTCAAGCTTTCAAACTTTGTTGTTAGCAGCTGAAGTCTTGACATCTTGACTTTGGAGGTTCCTTCATGAGTTATTTTTAGAATATCCCAAGCCTCCTTAGCTACTTCACATGTGTTGACCAGCCTGAAGATGTTCTTGTATATACCATTAAATAAGGCATTCAAGGCCTTAGAATTCCCAAGTGCAAGTTCATCCTCTTCCTTGGTCCACTCCTCTTCAGGTTTCAGCTTTGACACACCATCTTTTCCCACAATGACATGGTGTTTCCATCCTGTCAAAACAGCCTTCCAAGCCCTGCTGTATAAAGACTTCAAAAAGGCAACCATGCGAGGTTTCCAATAGTCATAATTTGATCCATCTAGAATAGGGGGTATATTCACAAATCCACCACTCTCCTTGTCCATTGCACCAGAAAGTAACAGCCCTAGATCTCACCCAGATGCAGAGCAGGATGACCTGCTCTGATACCAATTGAAATTCTGGTATCAGATATGTGATGTCAAGTGAGATGTCACAACATCAATATCTGTTGTATGAACAAGGCAGTAAAACAATAGTAAATCAACACAAAGAATTGTTCACCCAGTTTGGTCTAACAACCTACGTCTGGGGGCTACCAAGCCAGTGAGGGAATTCACTATTAGTAGTATTAATTCACAGACTCTACAATCAACATACCAGTTGATAGTCTACTCACTTAATCACTACTTAATGACACTTCTACCTAAGAACCTCTTAGATATGAGACACCTCTCGCTCCCCCTCAATCACCACAGTGATACAATTCAAAGATTACACAGTATATAAGTCACACTTCAAAGACACACCTTGATCGTGCTTAAAAGCTTTGATCAAGAATAATACACTCTTGCTTAAAAGCTTTAGAGTGAACAAATTACAACTTAAACAATCAGACCAATTCAAGCATCAAGGATGAATGAACGACTTACAAAATATCGACGAAAACACAAACCCTAACACTTGACACTCAATTCACAATATCTTGTCTTCGTGCTCTTCAAGTAGGGTTGCGGCTGCTTTAAATAGAAACTTATTCTTGGGCTTGGACTCCTTGAAAATCTCAGATTTTGTTCACAATTAAAACTGATTTTTCCTTCAAAACCTTTTCGCCATAAAACAGTAACAATATATACTCCACAAATGATTGCATCAGAACAGATCTTCTCCATGATTTTTGCCTGTAATCTTTCAAACAAAATCTCTCAATGCGCAGCCCTAAAACATCACAAACTAAACACAATGTTCTGTCAACAGATGTTAAGACATCAGTCTTGACATCACGCACAAAACTGCAAAATACAACAATACTAATAAAACCACCATATGCAGAATGTTTGAAGCACATGTCAAGACATCAGTCATGACATCTTGAGCAAACACATTGTTTTACCAAAATTGCTGCCAATAACAGAACTAACATCGTTCATCACCATCATGGTTGGCAACCCGTCTGCTAACAAAGCTCTGGACACCGTCCTCGCGCAACTCGAGAACGAGAACCACCGCAAAGACGCTGCTGCCCTCCAAGTCGAAGAGGGCGACGTGAGAGACGGGCAGACCGCCTCCCCAGACTCCCAAGACGCGGCTTACAACGCTGCCCAGCAGGACGACCAACAAGCCGTCTTTCAGCCAGTTGCTCCTCCGCCCAATCCAGACGCGAGCACCATGGCCCTATTTGCCTTGATCAATTAGACCAATCAGTTGATAGCACACCAGAATACCAGAATTGAAGCACTAGAGCAAGGGCAGACACATCGATTTTCCCCGCGAAGACATCGTCGTCCACCCTCGCCTCGCCGCTCCCCTTCCCCGCGAAGGACTCCATCCGAAGAATCTAGAACCCCCTCGCCGGTGCGCGAGGGTCGTCGTCCACGCCATGAACGCCCCTAGCCGGCGGTCTCCCAGAAGCGCCATCGTTCCCTACCTCAGAAGGAACCCAGGCCATCCGCAACTACCAAGAAGTCCAAAACCACCGAGGAGAGACCGAGGAATTCCCCTCCACGACATCACCGATCCCCTTCGAGATCCCCGACCAGAAGCGACGATGACGACCAGAGGACCCCTTTGTCGTGGGAGATCATGAACGCCCCAATTCCTGCGGGCATGGAGAAACCCCCGCCACTGGGGACCTACGACAGTCTGGCCGACCCAGACGATCACGTTGAAAGTTTCGAAGCCATGCTCGACTTCAGAAACGTCAGAGGAGCCATTAAGTGCAGGCTTTTCCCCACCACCTTGCGGAAGGGCGCCATGACATGGTACAAGGGTCTGGCACCCGGGTCGATCACATCCTGGAAACAACTAAGACAACGCTTCACCAAACACTTTACTGCGTCTCGTCGACACCCGAAGACGGAGGCTGCCTTAGAGAGCATCTTCCAGGGGAAGAACGAATCTCTCCGGAACTACATTGAGAGATTCAATAGAGAGGCTGTCGAGGTTCATATGATCGACGACATGAAGAAGTATCTTATCATCCATGGGCTACGTTTTGGATCTGATTTTGCCAAGTCTGTGGGCCTCCGCAGACCCCGCCGTCTCGAGGACCTCCTCCAACGAGCTCAGTCGTATATAGAGCTCGAGGAATCAGAGGTAGTGCAGATCTCCCTTGAGTTGAGATGCAAGGAAGGCCCCCGCGGCCACAAAGACGAAGACTCTCCTCCTCGACGAGGAGGAGAAAGAAAAAAAGAAAATTGCCCCGGTGATCCTCGTGAACCGTGCGGACCAGCTGGCCGGTTCACAAAGTACACCCCGCTCAACGCTCCCCGCACGCGAATCCTCTCCGAGTGCCAGAACTCAGAATTTCTGAAAGGAGGCATCAGTTTTCCGAAGCCGACTACTCCCAAGTCAAACACTGATAAGTCAAAGTACTGTAGGTTCCACCGAAGCCACGGGCATGTCACAGAAGACTGCATCCATCTCAAGGATGCGATTGAAATCCTCATCAAGGAGGGGCACTTGAAGAAATACGCCCAGAAGAGTGATACTCCTCGTCCCAGCTCCCGGGAAGCCCAGAACGTCGAGGAGATGACACCTCCCCCCGACGAGAGTCGGCTTCAGGTCGCCCTCAGTGTCACGCGACCCGAAGATTTCTTTGTCCCCGTAATCATTGAAGGCCAAGAAGCAATTTGCAACATGTGGGCAACCTTCCCCCACGAGGACCCCGTCGCTGCCCGTAGCACCTGGGAAGGCTTCCCCAAGGCAATGGTCATCTCTGGGGGTTGTTACGAGAAGTTGTCCGTCAGGTCGATCAAGAGGAAATTTGATGAACTGGAATCAGCAACGTCGACAAAGACAACCACTCTCGAGAAAGTGCGAGGGAACTCAAACCCTATCACCTTCTATCTCGAAGAGCTCCCCGGAGGAGCGCCCAACACCACTATCCCCTTCCTGGTCAGGGCCCAAATGACGAATTTTAACGTTCGAAGGATCCTTGTCGACCAGAGCAGCTCGGTCGACATCATGTACGCTCACCTTTTCGGGACTCTCCAACTCGACGAGAGACATCTGACCCCATGCGTTGGCTCAGACCTGCAGGGATTCAACGGAACCACCACCCGACCATGGGGCTACGTTGAGCTAATGGTCACATTCGGGGACGAAGACACAGCCCGACAGGTGAAGACCCGCTTCCTGGTGGTCGAATGTCCATCCCTTTACAACTGCATCCTCGGGAGGACCACCCTGGCCGAGCTTACGACGATACCATCAACGATCCACCTCAAAATGAAGTACTACACAACCAGGGGACGAGTAGTGATGATGCACAGGGACATAGACGCGGCCATAAGATGCTTCGACGCCGCCATCAAAGGCATGAGTTCCATCGGCACCAAACCCAAGACCGTGGCCAAGCCACCCCCAGACGCTGAACAGGTACCTCTCACGCGCGTCAACACGGTCGAACTCGACAGCAGGTTCCCGGGCGAACCCGACGAAGACGGGGCAGAAGACCTCGACATCCAGGCGGAAAACAATGGGCGGCCTCTCCACCCAACGCGCCCCATCCCCGACGGAGACTTTGAGCTCGTGGTACTCGGGGACGATCCAGACCGTAACGTGAAGATTGGCACCGGAATCCCCGACCTGGTGAAGGAGCAGCTGAAGGCATGTCTAAGGGAGAACGCTGATCTCTTCGCATGGAGCGCCTCCGAGATGCTTGGCCTCGACCCCGAGGTGGCTTGCCATCAGCTCGCAGTAGATCCGGCCGCTAGGGCCATAGCTCAACGTAGGCGTAAGCAGTCTCCCGAAAAAGCGGAGGCTGCTGAAAAAGCTGTAAAAGACCTCCTAGAGGCAAATTTTATTTCGGAGGCCAGGTACACAACCTGGCTGTCCAACGTTGTACTCGTAAAAAATAATAATGGAAAATGGAGGATGTGTGTTGATTATACTGATCTTAACCGGGCTTGCCCGAAAGACTGATATCCTTTGCCTAACATCGACCAGCTGGTCGACAATTCTGCAGGTTACAAACTATTATCCTTCATGGACGCATACTCGGGATACAACCAAATTCCCATGGACAAGGTCGACAAACAGCACACAACTTTCATGACCGAGTCGGGCAATTACTACTACAACGTAATGCCTTTCGGCCTGAAGAATGCCGGTGCAACCTACCAACGGATGATGAACAAGGTTTTCTGGGCTGAAATTGGCGACATGCTCGAGGTCTACATGGACGACATGATCGTCAAATCAGCGGAAGAAGTCGACCATGCCGCACACCTCAAGAAAGTGTTCGACACAGCGAGGAGGCGCCGCATGAGGTTCAATCCCGACAAATGTACCTTCGGCGTTCGGGCAGGTAAGTTCCTCGGTTACTACCTCACAGAGCGAGGAATCGAAGCTAACCCCGACAAGTGTAGAGCTTTTTCCGAGATCCCTACTCCGGACTCAAAGAAGTCAATACAATCATTGAATGGGACGCTCACCGCCCTTTCCCGCTTCGTCGCCAAGTCGGCGCAGTACACACTCCCATTTTTCAAACTTCTCCAACAAAAAGCGGAGTTTGAATGGAACGAGGAGTGCGAGCAGACGCTTTTCCACCTAAAACAAGTCTTATCGCAACCCCCGGTCCTCTCACGGCCTAAGAGCGGGGAGGCGTTTTTCTTATATCTCGCAATCACGAGTGAAGCAGTCAGCGCCGTCCTCATTCGAGAAACCCCGGACGGACAGAAACCAATTTACTTCACGAGTAAAGCCCTCCAAGGCCACGAGCTCAGGTATCAGCAGATAGAGAAAGTCTCCTTGGCCCTCGTCACCGCGGCCAGGAGGCTACGCCACTACTTCCTCGCCCACACTGTCGTCGTAAGGACCGAACAACCCATAAGGCAACTCCTTGGACGACCGGATATGGCGGGGAGGATGCTCATATGGTCGCTCGAACTCGCCGAGTTTGACATCCAATACGAGGGAAGGAAAGCCCTGAAGGCTCAGGTACTGGCCGACTTTGTGGCAGAGATGACCGTCCCAGAACCCTCGACCAACGGATCCCAAAAATGGACGATCTATGTCGACGGAGCATCCAGCCCGAAGGGAAGCAGAGAGGGAATCATCCTTGAAAACGAGGAAGACATCCTGATCGAGGTATCCCTCGAACTATCCTTCCCGACGTCAAACAACCAAGCGAAATACGAGGCTTTCCTCGCCGGACTTCGGCTGGCCGAAGACCTCGGTGCCAAGGAGGTCAAAATCTTCACCGACTCCCAGCTCGTGGCCTCGCAAGTCCGAGGAGAGTACCAGGCCAAGAACGATAATCTCATCGAATACTTGACCTTGGTGAAAGAAAAGATGATAAAGTTCACCTCCGCGGAAGTAACTCACATCCCCCGCGAGCACAATGCCCGAGCAGATGTTTTGTCCAAATTGGCAAGCACAAAGAAGAAAGGCAGGAACAAATCCGTCATACAAGAAGTGATTTCCTGGCCAAGCATCGTCAAACCTGCTCCAGTGGCGGACGTAAACGCCATTGGTGACAGCAATTACTAGATGACCCATGTGTACGAATACCTCACGACGGGCAAGCTGCCCGAAGATCCCAAAGAAGCCGGAATGGTCAAGCGGCGGGCATGCTCATACACGATAGTCGAGGACAAACTATATCGGCGAGGGTTCTCTATTCCCCTCCTCAGGTGCATCGAGGAGACTAAGGTCCCCGACATCCTCCATGAAATCCACGAAGGAATCAATGCACAACACCTCGGCGGGCGATCGTTAGCCCGTAAGGCGCTCCGAGCAGGGTACTACTGGCCCACCATGCAACAGGACGCCAAGGAACACGTCAAGAAGTGCGATAGATGCCAACGGCACGGGGACATGCACCTTGCTCATTCTAACGAGCTCAAAACACTGTCCTCCTCGTGGCCGTTTGCGTGGTGGGGGATGGATATCCTCGGACCCTTCGTCCAGGGGTCGTATCAAAACAAAAACCTCATCGTCGGGGTGGACTACTTCACGAAGTGGATTGAGGCGGAAGCATTGGCCAAAATCACGGCCTTCAACATACTACGTTTCTACAAAAGGAACGTCCTCGCCTGATTCGGCGTGCCTCAAGCTATTGTCACCGACAACGGAACACAGTTCACCGACAAGAACTTCCAAGACTTCGTCTCCAAGCTAGGCACGAAGCAACACTTCACGTCGGTCGAGCACCCTCAAACGAACGGACAGGCTGAGGCGGCGAACAGAGTAATCCTACGAGGATTGAAACGTCGATTAGGCGAAGCCAAGAAATGGTGGGTCGATGAGCTACACAACGTCCTCTGGGCCTACCGAACGACCCCACATTCCACGACCGGGGAGACCCCTTTTCGTCTGACCTACGGAACGGAAGCGACGATCCTCGTGGAAATCAGGGAGCCCTCGAGGAGGACGGAAACCCCCCTCGACGGGGACGCGAACAACGAAGCTCTGATGAAAGAACTCGATTTCGTCGAGGAGACACGTTCGGGCGCTTCTCTTTGAGAAGCTTCACTAAAACAGAAAATAACACTGCGTTATAATGACAAAGTTATCAAACGTGATTTTCAGGTGGGCACCCTCATCCTACGAAGGAACCAGAAAGACTCACGAGAGGGCAAACTCGCCACCAACTGGGAGGGCCCGGACCGCGTCCGCGCGAAAACGGGGACAGGAGCCTATTTCCTCGAAAATCTGCACGGGGAAGAACTTGCTCGACCATGGAACGCTGAGAAGCTCAAACAATACTACAGTTAAGCACTGCCCACGACTCACGAACACCGCGATTACGGGGACGCACTAAGGTACGAGCGCGACACCCCTATACAGAACACGATGATCGAAGGCCGCGTTGTGTGTGCATGAGGACTTTTGATCCGACGGGGATACCTCGATCGAGCTCCGCCGTCGTTGTACCAATTAGGCAGAACACCCAGCTCGCGATGGGAAGTTCACACCACGAAGCTAAGACCTCGACCGTGCTCTTAGCCTCGTTGAAGGTCGGAATACGTCTCCTACCACCCGACCAGCTCTCCAAGCGGTCAGGGACTATCAAGGTCGAGCAAATCCCAAAGTCTTTATTACTTAGACAAAAAAACAAAGTATATAAGTCTTTATTACTTAGACAAAAACAAAGTATAACAAATGCTATAACATCACACACAGTATAAACCATTCAAACAACACACGAGCAGATAAGCAAAAATGCATTGAAGCGGGCAGAAGCCCATTGTACAAATATTACAAACAAGTATCAAAAGCCCCTGGCACGTAGGCCGGGCATACGTATTGAAAAATAAGTAAAACGGCTCGCAGGCCGAACAAAACTAAGAAGAAAAGCTTACTCGGCGACAGTCCCTTCGGGCTCCTCGCGTTCATGAACCTCGTCCACCTGCATTGGTTGCACGATCTGACCGTCGACCACCTTGGAGTCGGGGTCAATCCCTTCGGTTATGAGGTCGGGGTTGAGAACCCGAAGCTGCTGCACGGCGTTCTTGAAACCTATGTCGGCCGATACGAGGTTGTCCTCCTCGGATTCCCAGAGCTTCGCTATCAGCGCTGCCCGCGAGGTCAGCAATCTGTCTTCCTCGGTTTCCTCATCAGCGGGGCGGACGACCTCCTCCAACTCGGCATTCCTCGCCAAGAGACGATCCATCTCCTCTTCAATCCTGACGAGACGTCTCCTCTCTTCCTCAACATTCTTCAACTTTTCCTCCAACTTCCCTTGAAGCTCGAGCTGGGTCTGGTTCTGGCTTTTGCAGTCGGCCAACTCCTTGCCCACCTTCTCCATTTCAGCTGAGATAGACTGGAAACTCTCGCGCAGCCTGTTCAGTTCGCCTTCCAGGCACGCCTCGTCATTCAGAACCAGGGCTGCCGCACAAACCCGCATCACAGCGGACACATCCTCCACCAGCGCCCTTCTCCGAGAGACCTTGTCGACGCCTAAGATGGCCTGAGCTTCGGGGGCACCCACGCAAAGGGAATTATTCCCCATGAAAAAGTTCGACCTTGAGTGACAAGGCGGGAGCACGAATTTTACAGCAGGGGGACCCTCGTTCTCAGTAAGGTCGATGGCCACTGTGTCCGCAATCTGCCGCCTCTTCGGGGAGACCTGGGGGCTGGGAGAATCACTATCCTGGTGAGAGCCAGAAGAACCCCAGGTTGTCTGAGTGGGAACGAATTCATGCGCTCGGATCTGCTCGAGACGACTTTTGCCTCCCTTCTTCGTAGCACGGTTAGCCTTCAACTTTTTGAGGCGCTCCTCAGCAGACGACATCTTACCTGCACAGAAAACAAAGAGATCAGTAATTCAAAAAGAAGGACGAAGGGAAAGGCAGGTCGGGGAGGCCACCCCACCTAACAGCTCGAGAGCCTCCTCGTCAGAAAACGTCTCGAGGAGAGCCCTGGTGTTGATCAATCGACGCTTCGTTAAGACCGGCCCATCGTCGCCCGAAGGAAGTCCCCGTTCGGCGTCACGAACTTGGCTTTGTTAAACCCACTGACGAACTTGACTATGGCCTCGTGAGCTAAGCGATCCCTTCACAGAGTTTACCAGGGCTGACGATATAGCTGTCCGTTCCCCTCTTGAAGTGTTCTTCAGTCCAGAACAACGGAAATCTAAGCACAAGGGCCTCCTCTCGCCGCCCATCCACTTCCTCGACGACCCGACAATACACTGTATTTACGGCCTCATATGTGACCGGCCTCACGAGGAAGTATCGATACTTGAAGTCCCGCACGACGTCCAGATAAGTGTGAAACAGGCTGCTCACCTGCTTGAAGGACACCCAGCCATGCTTGCCGTCGACAGCCTGCCATTGAAGATGGAAAATGCAAAAAAATAGGGGCACCGTCGCCCCAATCTTCAGGTATTTGCACACGAGCTCGAAAGCCCTGATGAAAGCGAGATAGTTGGGGTAGAGTTGAGAAGGGGCCAGACGCAGGTGGGCAAACACTGACTGTTGAAAATCCGTGAAGGGCAAACGCCACCCCGCCTCGTCGAACATAAACTCATATACGGGAAACCGCATCCCACTATATGTCGAGCATATTCGATGATGTGGCAAAGGCCTGAACACGTTCCACGACTTCTGTGAACCTATTAGGCGGTGCTCGATGGTACAAAATATGTCGGCCTCGTTCAGGTCGACAAACTCGGAGATCATGTTCACTGCCTCGTCGCAGGCCCACTCGTCGGGAAGCCTCTCCCCGACGCTGGTTGTCTCCGCCATAGGTGAATCGGGCCCGTCGTAAATATCCAAAGATCCCTCAGCCACGGGTAATACGTCCATTTACCTGAAAAGAAGAAGGAAATGGTGAATTCGATGACCTATATCAAATCCACCCCTTCCACCGCTGATCAAGTGAAAGGGCGAGGAGGGAACGTCGGGGAACGCGAACCCGCGACCATCCTCAGGTCCGCGGGGAGCGAAATTGGGCAGGACCCTGGGGTATTTGACCCATATCCCCGAGATAAACGTCGGCTCCCCGGGCATTCCGTCCTTGATCCCCGGAATGTTCAACAAAAGAACTGAGAAACGTTCATCTCATGACCCCGAGATATTCTTCGTGTCCTCGGGGATTTAATCGTCTCTCCCCGCGAGATTCAACAACTAAACTATGAAATTCCACCGTTTTCGTCGGATATTTCGTGATTTCCATGAGAACTTCACCAGTTCACCATGAAACCACCCTAAAAAAGGCAAATGAAAGGAGAAAAAAGAAAGAAACTTACTTGAAATAACTTCCGGTAGGTTTCCGGCACGGCAGTTGGCGGCGGCGTACGGCGGCAGAACAAGAGAAGGAAGAAAGAGTGAATCTGAGCGAAGGGGGAGCCAAAAGTGCAAATGGGACGAGATGACCCTTATTTATAGGGCTCTCGCAAGTTTCGAGGGCTCATAGGCAATCGATTACGCTACCCTAGCGTAGCCGCCCTAGACAATGATGAGTTGTGACACGTGGCGCACGCTCTCCCAAACGTGTCGTTTCATTCCCCAACATGCGTCTTTTCATTCACCTCGTTTCAGACTTCTCGTATCCCCGCGATGTCGCCCATCCACGACCAGTCTAGCACGAGCAGGCCGACTCGTTTTTGCCCGGTTACCAACTGTTCCTCGTTTAGAGTGTGACACCCTTAATCTATACCCCCAAGCTATTAAAGCGATAATTAAAATTCAAAATTTCATCAGAGTATATTTAAAACATGCACGGCATAGACCGAGGGGTCACATCAATTTGAAACAAACATACAACACCTGCTCATACAGATATACAACAACTCAGGTAGTAATACACCCACAATTCAGAAACAGAATAAAAGCAGAAAAATCTGTACTGAATCTCATATATATATCCTAAAAGTTTGTTGTCATACACAAAATCATATATGTACAATCCAACAGATACATATACACAATACAAAATAATCACACTCGATCACCCCAACTACCCGGTGTCACATATCAGAGCCGACCGACAAAAGAATGAAGACCTAGCATCACAAAAAGACCTCCAGCAACTCTAATCTGCAATGCCTCATAGAGCATTATAAAACAGCAGAAGGGTGAGAAAAACAATCATAATACAGTTGCATATAATTATATATTAACACAGAAATGCACAAGTAAAATATTCTCACCACAAATGCACCACAATCAAATACAACACAACACAGTACAATTCTCAAGTATCAAATACCACTACACATCAATCATACATAATACACTCATCATCAAAACAATTACACATATTCCATCTCATCAATCACATTCACAAATCCATACCCAATTAATCTGTGATTTATGCAAATGCACAGAGACCGACACAACGACTCTTATGCAATGCACATGCGGTACCGACTTCCAATATTTCTCATCACTAGTTCACTCAGGAACTCTGCTGGAATCATCGCTCGTTACTGAGGATCACTCAAGTAACACCCCGTCGGGCCAACGATGTTCCCCGTCGCTTTAGGTCCTCTTGGTATAAGGCGCACGACGTTTATGGATTGCTTTAGGTCCTCTTTGTATAAGGCGCACAATCCGATCGCTCACACCCCACATGGGCACACGATCGTCTATAATCATCGCTTTAGGTCCTCTTATTTTTAAGGCGCACGATATATCAAATCGCTTTGGGTCTTCTTATTTTTAAGGCGCACGATGTTATAGCAGATTCCCTCTGGAATCAATCCGTCACTCAGGACGTCACAAGAATGCATAACATGATGCTTGGCATACAATGACTCATGACATTTAAAATGCACTCATATATGCACTCATCTCAATCAACAAAGTCATGCTTAAAACTCAAGCCCAAAACAATGCAGTTAATTGCCATACGGCCACAAACCATCGCCACGACATTCAAACACATGCATCCCACATATATCACAAGCAAATCGTATGATAACCCATCAATTACACCCAATTAACCGGCAAAAGTCGACAACAATACCACACATTTTCTAATTCCCGACATAATTTAGTCGGCCAACAATCTCAAAATCATCCTCATAAAAAAGAACATTTTATAAGCTTTCTAACGCATCAAACCACGCCTCAAACCGAACCACAGATCAAACGTTATGCAGAAAACAAAACTACACAAACAGCCCTGTTCGCTAGGCGAACCCTCTAGCGAGCATTCGCTACCACCTTCGCTAGGCGAATGTCCAGTGAACCCACTACCAGCTAGAAAACAGATACAAAGTTCGCTAGGCGAACCCTTTGGCGAACCAAGGCAGCAACTACCAGACCCAAAAACATACAAAGTTCGCTAGGCGAACAACTCAGCGAACCTTCGCTGACCTTCGCTAACTGGTTCGCTAGGCGAACCCGCGAAAACATCACTCGCTACTGCTTCGCCCCAGATTTGCTAGGCGAACCAAGGAAAACTCAGGATTTCTCAACGCTGTGTGGAAACCCAAAATGATATTTTCTACTACCAAAACATTTCCAAAACATCATATATCAATCAGAACTCAATACAATTATGACCACAAGCATTCTACCACATTTACGTCGATTTCCAACCGCGAAAGTATCGATTTCTCACAAAATTCTCATTTTCAACCTAGAACTCAAAAGCTATGGAAGACAAGCAAACATACAAGAAAACACATACATAATCATACACAAACATAGTATAATCGAGTTTCGCACCCTTACCCAATTTAATCGCGCGTAGAAAAGTCGGGAGATTGATTTCTTCTTTCTCAAGTTTTTCCTCTCTTTTTCTTCTCTTCTTCTTTCTCTCTACTTTTCTTCTTCCCTTTTTCTTTCTCCTTACTATTTTTCTCTCTTTCTATTCTATCATATTCCAAACTTAACAAAATAAACCAAAATGCCCAAAATACCCCTACACTCAAATATCTCACAAACGTTCCCAAAACGCGGCAAAATATAATCACGATGAAAAATAACATATTTTCACATAAAAGTCAGAAATAAAATAATATAATAATAAAATAATCAAAACGACTCAATTAATTAAAAGACCAAACTGACAAAACTGACTGGACTGACTGGGGCGTTACATAGAGTCCCTTCCCCGACTAGATAAGTCCTCGACATAGCTGGCCCTTAAGTCATTACTCCGACACCTCAGAGCAACGACTTAGGGGGCTACTGTTCTGGACTGGGCCGGGGTCTGCCCCTCAATCGAGCAGACCCAACCCACACGTCCCGGGATGGCCCAACAAGGGCCTCTTAGCACGACCCATGTCGGGCATATGCCTCCTCAGCATTGTCGGGCACACGCACGGTATAGAGCGTCGGGCAGGACGCTAAGCCTCTCTGGCCTCGCTCCTCCCCGACACTCAGGTTCTCCTCCCCCGCGAGGAGCCATCTCCGTCTGCACATAAGAGTCCTCCCCGCGAGGACACGTCTCTCCCCGACACGCAAGACTCCTCCCCGCGAGGACACGTTCTCGTGTAACCACCCACTCCCGATGGAATCGGTCTGCCCTAATTCCGGAGATCTAGGAACGGTTACCCCAGGGCGAAGACCACGTGCTGGTCTTCACTACGTCACGTAAGCCCTGGCAGTTACTTGGATTAGGCCTGACAATCCAGCCCAATGCAAGTAACCGTTGGCCCTGCGCTGGGGGCTCTCTATAAATACCCTCTCACTTGAGAGGGTCAAGTTACACACTTTCTTACTCTCTAACCTTGTACTTGCTTTTACTTGTGACCCTTGCCTTACTTGACCGTCGGAGTACCTTGCAGGTAAACACCCCCCTCCCCCGGCGTCTTTCAACCGCACCGAAACTGAAGTCCACAAGACGTTGCTGGCCACCAAATACTGTCTGATCCAGGTACGATCAAATATAATGTTGATACCATTTAAATATATGAAAACGTCATTAATTTAATCATAAAAAATACTACTTTTAATTTTTTAAAGGAGTTTTATTTAAGATGAGCAATAATATTTAGAAACGTTTTTTTTTAAATAAAAGAGAGTCTACAATTAATAAAAACCGATATTATTAATTTGAACAATCACTAAAATTCAAACTCTCGAGAAGTAAGATAGACATGACAATGAAATTAAGGGGATGAGTTTTTATACCCAAACTCAAATTTTAGTTAAGTATTAATTCTCTGCTCTAAATTTAAACAAGAATAAATAATTGAACCAAAACTCCATTCTAAATAGATTAGAGTATTTCCACTTTACCACTATCTTTGCATAAAAATCATTTTTTAAGGGTTTAATGGTGATGCACCGATAATGTAAAAAAATTTTACACTATCATTCAATAGAAATATAACATTCTGCCATGTCATTTAAATAATTTAAAATTTTCAGTCTGACTTGGCGGGATACATGATCGTCATTGGTTGACAGTATAAATTTTTTTTACACTGTTAGTGCATCACCCATTTTCTCTTTTTTAAAATTTAAGTAATTTATATTTTAAATTCATAATTTATCTCAAATTCTAACAACATACATTAAAATAATAAATTAAAATAATTTTAAAATATTTCAAACAATAAATTACAATTCAAAATATCAATATAGTAACCGAACCATTAATATTATAAATTATCAAAAATATTTTAAATTATTAACGAATTGAATTTGAAGACGAATTTAGTATTACTAGTGATTTTATTATCCATTTCATCTCTATTTATTAAAATGGAAGAAAATCAAAACGCAAACCTTATCAAAATATATTTCTCCATTAAATACAAAACAAGTTTACTCAAGCACCCGCAGATTTTGTTGTCTTTAGGATAAGTTAATTGTGATTGTTATCTGAGAAATATTGATGGTGTAAAATATCTTTACACTGTCCTCTAATGAATGACGTACATCCCGTTAAATTATATTTGATAATTTAAAATAACTTAAATTATTTGACAAATTAGTGTTTTTTTTAATTAGAAGACCATATAAATTTTCTTTACACTGATGATGTATTTCCATTAAACACTTGTTACCCCCCTTCAATTTAAAAATCAATGTTTTAGTTTACATGACGGTGTGTAAAAAAAAATGAAGTGCAAAGAGTAAAATCAGAAGTAAACCATATAAAAATACTAGACGAGCCCAATAAATGGTCCAATCCGAAACCCACCATATAGATAACAAATACAAACCCTAAATTTCTATCCAAGCTCCTCTCATCTCCGATTCGCAGTCTTCGCCGCCGGTTCTCTCCAACGAACGGTAACGCCATTTCTGTTATCTTCTCTGTTTACACTTCCAACAATTTATCATTATACTTCATTTTTGAATCTGTCAGTTTTAGTTTTATGTGGTTAAGTTTTAGCATAAAAAATTCGAATCCTCCATTAAAATTCAATCGATTTCAAAAAATTTATGTGAATTTTCTACTGTAATTGTGCTTTGATGGCGTGAGAAGAGTATGAGTGATTGATTTTTGTTTTGGATTTGACGATTCAGTTATTTACAAATAAGAGAAGAAAAAATGAGTCGAGCTAGTGCTGCTGGAGCCAAGGGGAAGAAGAAGGGTGCAACATTCACCATTGACTGTGCTAAGCCAGTTGAAGACAAGATCATGGACATTGCTTCCCTTGAGAAGTTTCTTCAAGAGAGGATCAAGGTTGGGGGCAAAGCCGGCGCTCTAGGTGATTCTGTTACCGTTACCAGGGAGAAATCCAAGATCACTGTTACTTCTGATAGCAACTTTTCCAAGCGGTAATTTCCATTGCAACCGTGAATTTATGTTGTGTTTTATATTCTGAACTCATGCATATATGTGATGTTAGAATCATTGTTGAACTATGCGCCTTATGCGCCACATTATTTTTATAAGTTACCATTGTTCTGTGGCTATTTAAGATAACAAGTACGTTGCAATCACGGAGTTCATAGGATTAGGGTTTGTAAACAGTGCATGTGCTATGAGTTATTCGATTAGTGTTTGTAGACTATCATGTGTTGATGCAAAATTCAGCGCTGTCTCCTTGACACCCTTCCTCTGAACTGGGCAGTTGAACCCATTTTTGAATTTTGAATGCTTTTGTAAGATTGTTAACTGTCTTTTGGCATGTTATAGTCTTGTTTCTCTAATCTTTTTTTCGACGATTGGTTTCATCCTTGTAACTGCTTCAGTTGTTGTCGTTCTATTTCATGTTATGTAGCGTGTTAGCAAAACTAATTCATGGAAGGTAATCTGGTTTGCCAATGGATACTCTCTTGAATTTACCGCAGAATTTATTTGTTCTATATTGAAATTATGATAACAATTTTGGATTATACTGGAAACATCATGTGTTTATTAGTTTTAACTGATTCTTATTTGATTTGTATAACCTAATGTTGTTTAACATCTCTTTGATTGCAGTTATTTGAAGTATTTGACAAAGAAGTACTTGAAGAAACACAATGTAAGAGATTGGCTGAGAGTGATTGCTTCAAACAAAGATAGGAATATCTATGAGTTGAGGTATTTCAACATTGCTGAAAATGAGGGAGAGGAAGAAGATTAATTGTATGTTCAATTTATTTCCGAGAGCTGTATTTTCTTTTGGCAAGTACAAGTATTGTTTAAGATATTATGCATTGTTTAGACTTTTTGTGCAATTTAACAGTTTTGATTATTTAATGGTTGTGTCGCGCTTTAAAGATTCAGAATGCAGTTTTCATTTTGTTCTGTTGTTTTTTTACTCTTATACAGGTGCAGTGCCTTATGTTTCTTATTGTTGGGGGTAGGGTGATGCCGTTGGCTAGGGTTGTTCAAAAAAACCATGATCCGAACTGAACCGCCGAACTGAACCGAACTGAAGTTAAAATAACCGAACCGTTATGTTTGGTTAGTGAACCAAATCATATTACACAGAACAGTTCTATAAACGTACCAAACTGAAACCGAACCGAACTGAACCAAAACTGGAAATAAAAAATACTAAACAAGTTTTAATTTTTATTATTTTAAAATTTTGAACAATAGTTTAATGGTTAGTTTGAAAAAATTGTCTTCTAACGGTTCGGTACAGTTCGAAATTTCTAAACGGCATACCAAACCAATAACTTTGGTTCGGTTCGGTTCTAAGTAAAGTGAAACGGTTCGGTTCAGTTCGAGTAAATTTTTATTATTGTTTGGTTCGGTTCGATACGGTTTTCTCTATGAACAACCTACTGTTGACTTATAGTTTTCTATATTCTACCGAGATTCCTAGATTCTATTCAATTCCCTTGCTTAAGTTCGAAGCATAAGTTCGAAGCAAATACCAATTAGATTGAAAGTATTTTAGTCAATTAGTTTTCTTTATTTTTCATATTTTGATTTAGAATAAATTAATGATATTAAGAGTAATAAATTTCTGCCAATTTCATGGATATGAAACTGTATTTATTTTTATGAGAGGAGCTAGTTTTTCTGTAAATTACATTTTAAAATTTTCTGGAACACAATATCTTTTCTTTTCACCCAATTTTATGATAGGAACTAGGTCCTCTGGATAAAATTTTCTGGTTTAAGTGTTTGCCTTCATGCAATTGTTGATGTCTCATTGTCTGGATCTGAACTATTGATTTTAGTAGCAACTTCTCTATAATTTATTAATTTTTATTTATCCTTAATCTGAAGTGTTTTAACAACCCTTTATATTTTTGGCTATTCTAAATATTTGTGTATTTCCCCATTCAATCTTTATTTCTGTTGGTTACTCCAATATTCCTGTTAACTATGTCTTGTTTTATATTGATGATGCAATGTATTTCATTTAGAACTCTGGTGGAACATTGATAACAATATTAATATTGATAACAGTACTTGGTCTAGTTGGCCGATTCAAGAAATATACATTCTTCATCGGGTTTTCAATTTTGCCTTTTTATTTCAGATAACATAAGATTATACTATAAAGACTTTTGTATTTTAACTGTCTAAGGAGTTACAGGTAAAAGCTAATGAAGGAGTGCATTTGATTATTCCAAATGGTGGATTATTAAGTTTCTGCTATTTGTAAAAGATGTTAATTTTCATGGTTCTCAATAGAAATATTTTTAGAAAGTAATCTAAAGGTGGACAATATCATAACTTTAGAACGAAGTATTATTTGTTTTGCGAAACTGTTTATTATTAGTGGATTAGATGTTTATTATTAGTAGATTATAAGGGTGTTCAAAATTGAACTGGCGTATTAGGAAACCACAACTCAAATTGAATCAAATTAGCGTATTAGGAAACCACAACTCAAATTGAATCAAATTAAAAACTGTAAAAAATTCATTTGATTTGAATTAGCGTATAAGGAAACCACAACTCAAATTGAATCAAATTAAAAACTGTAAAAAATTGCATTTAGTTTGAATGTGTTTGGATCATTTTTCTAAGGGTTTGTAACAATTTTTTCTTACTTAGTATTTTAGTTTGAGCTTTTTCAAATCTCTATTAATAATAGGTGAACACTCCGGTATCTTTCAATTTAATTGGGTATCGGTACTTTTAACCAATTAAATATTATAATTTAATTCCATGTCATTTTTTATTTATTTTAAAGTAAATTAAATTTTTATCTTAATTTGTACTAAAAGTAGTGTTTTAAAAATCGGACCGGACCGGTTGGACCGGGAACCGGCCAGGTAAACCGGTCGGGTTCGCTTGTTCGATCGCCCATGTCTTCTAACTGGAGGGAGCCGGTGTGAATCGGGAAAATCGGAAAAACCGTCAGTTTTTGCAAATCGGTGGTTCAACTGCTTATTTTAAATTTTTTTTTTTTTTTTAATTTTTTTCTATTAACATTAAAACTATGAATTTAAATTAAACTCTGTTTAATTTAGACTCGGTTTAAAATTTACAATTAGATTCTGTTTAAAATTTGCATTTAAATTATGAACCTATGAATTTATGATATGATATTTTCAAAATATTTAAGTGCTAGTTATATTTTTTAGAGACTGAATCATCTGGTTCGATCGGTTTTACCAGTTTTATACCTATTATAGTGACAAGTTTATTCAATCGAGTTATCCGGTTTAATCCGGTTTGGTCATGCAATTTGATCAATAACCCAGTAGTTCGACCGATAAACCAGTGATCCAGTATCCTCACCGATTTGATGACCAGTCCGATTTTTAAAACACTGACTAAAAATACCGATACCCAACTTTAATTCATAGGTACCTAAAAATTTACCTTAATAATATCATTTCTTCTACAATAGGTACATATAGACTCTTATTCTCTAATCTCTACTCCCTTGTATTTTTTTTTTCTATCTTCTCATTTTTTATGTTATTTTCCTCCTTCAATTTTGTTTTCTATCTTCTCATTTTTTAAGTTATCTTCCTCCTTCAATTTTGTTTTTATTGCATATCTTCTTCTCTAATATCTCATTTTTTCTATTCTTTCTTTTTCTTCTCCACTAATCTCCTAGTCTCCTATTTTTTGGTTTCATTCTAATGTTTTTGTTGTTATTTAATGTTTATTATTTCAATTTTGTTTAATATAATTTTTATATATTAAATAAAAAATTGTTATTTAAATATGATGAGTTTTATTGTAATTTAGTAATGTATAAATGACTAAACAAAATTATTTTATCCTCTATGCATATGTATGGTTTAATAATTTTTTTTTTGTAAAAAATCGAATCAACCTAATCGAATCAAATTACATTGGTTTAATTTAGTTTGATTTTATTTCGAAAAACCAACTGAATCAAATCAAACTAAACGTTTTTTTTCTCTTGCAATTCAATTAAAAAATCGTCTAAATCATACCACAAACACCTCTAATAATTTATACTAATTGATTGTAGGATTCCTTTTCTACATTTTTATATGTTGTTACACTTGAAGAGTGTCATGCTTAATTGACATTGGGTTTAACACTAATCTCAAATAAATGGTTCCTGAGAACTTGTCCAGGTTGAAGGGCCAACCAAACAAGTTCGGGTTGACACGATAGTCACCCGTCCCTTCTAATTAGTATGAATTGTCCATACTATCTCATAATATCTCATAACATCTCTGACTAACAATAATATCTCATACTAATGTCCTGAGTATTTTTGTTAGTATGAGATATTATAGTATGTGATATTATGATTACCTATTTTTATTTTTTTCTATTTGTTAATTATCTCACACTTTCTTCCTCTTAGGTTACACATTTTAAAATATATGTTGTTTAATTGGATGGATTTATTTATGCCATATATGTTATGAGTAAGTTTGTTCGCTCTCTGAACTTTTTTGGACTAATATTTTGCCTTTAATTGAATTTTTTAAAAGCTATTTTGTATTATACAATATAAAGTAGTTGCATTGGATGAACTTAGAAATAAAATCAAAATTTAATTAAAATTTTGTTATCTTTATTCACTAAACCTAACAAAACAAAATAGATTAAAAATCAAAATTTAATTAAAATTTTGTTATCTTTATTCACTAACCCTAACTAAACGAAATAGATTAAGATAGGTGAATAATTTTAGAGAATTTTTTATATACCCTATGTATTTCTCCACGTTATGTGAAATTCTACATATACTTTCTGATTTTAAACATATATTTTCGGTCGCATTCAAAATTCAATGAACGTTAAAATATTTTGGAGATATATCTCCGGACGACTCAGTTCAATGAACATTGAAATATTTCGAAGATATATCTCAGGAACAATTTGGAGCATAAGTCGTGCCAAACTCTTCCCCTCTCTCATTTCATAGTTTTCACACAACCTCAAACTCACCTCAAACTCTTCTCAATACACTTCAACTTCACAACATCAAATTTTATCAAACAAGGCTCAAAGGAATATCAAACATTATCAATAACATCATTCAACATCATCAAAACCATAAATTTAAGGTAAATTTTTTAGTTTTCGGTAAATATTCGAGTTTTAGTGTAAATGTGAAAATCAATGATTAGGGGGTAGAAATGTGTAGGAATTGCATGTAACATAGTTTAGACTTAGTGTATGACTTGTTTGTTGGCTAAAAATGGCGATCAGATCATTTTTTTTCAACTTGCATGAGCCACATTACGCCATTGTCGTGACCTCTGAATTGCAAAACTTTCCGGAGATATATCTTTGGAATAATTAAGCGTTTCATATGTAAGTGTAAATGCGTCTAAGAGGGGGGGGGGGGGGTGAATTAGGTTCTTAAAAATTTCTTCGATCTTTTTACGGTTCTTGGTTATTTTTCCGTTTTATGATAAGTGCTGGAAAGTAAAGTGCGGAAAGGAAAAATGACACAAGAGAATTATAGTGGTTCCCCTCACAGCCCGAGAGTACTCCACTCCTCCTTCAACACGAAAGAGAGTTCACTATAGTTTAGAATTATTGTACAACCTAATCACACCAAAGGTGATGCTTACTATCTAACCTATAGGTAACTAAGTGTATGAAGAACAATCCTCTTCAAACACTCACTTGTTTCCAACAATCCTGGACAACAAGGTAAAACAAAAAAAAATCTTCTTGATAATAAAATTATGTCTTGATAGAATGTTGATATCAATCTTGATAATTGATCTTCTCCTTTGAAACAATATCACTCAAACAATGTATACAAGTGTTCTTGACAAGAATGAGATGAAACAATGATATTTTGTGAAAGATATGCAGAAGTTTCTCTCAAAAAATGTTTGAATGGACACTTGAACAATATTTTGAAAATATGAAAGTATGAGTGAATTTTTTGATTTTGAAATTGTTAGGAGGTGAGTGTTAAATCTGAAATAGAAGTGTTTAAATATGTGTAAAACACCCTACAAAAAGGTATGAGAAATATGCAGTAAGGGAATGATAAGAGATGAGAAGGCAATGCACATTTCCATGAAAAGTTACCATTTTTCGCTTACAGTAGCAGTGTTAATCGGTTAACCATATAGGTTAATCGGTTAACACCCCTGTAACGTTTGAAAATATTCAAATTTTGAATACGTTAATCGGTTAACTCCACATGTTAATCGATTAACAGTGTTGAAACCTCAATAAAAAGTTTTAGAAAACAAAGTGAACTTTCCATAAAAAGTATGCAATGCACTAGATCAAAGATATGCAAAATGCAAGACATGTGAACACTTGTATAATCATTTAAATGACATTGTTATACCTTTGTTCAACCTTTGATCTTCATGACATTTGAACCCTTGAAGCTTTGTTCAACCTTGATAGCACTTAGGATATCTTCTTGAACTTGAGCTTCTTGTACATTATGCATCTTGATTCTCTTTCTTTTTGCACATTATCTTTGTAGAGAGTTTATTGTGTTGTCTTCATCAAAACTCAATGTGAGTGAAGCTTGCTTCTACAATCTCCCCCTTTTTGATGATGACAACCAATCCATTGAAAGCTTGAATCTTTAGACTTGATGTTTCTCTAAGTTTGATTCTCCCCCTAAAGTGGAGCTCCCCCTAAATTCATGAGGGTAAAAAATTTCTGCACAAAAACTGTTAGAGAAACCAATCATTCTCCCCCTTTGTCATTAGCAAAAAGGAAGAGGAATCCAAACACTGACAGTTCATAATTATATATACATACATAGTAACCATACACATATAAACCAACAAGCACACATACATAGCAAAACCAGAATTTGAAGTACGATACACAAAATTCAACTTAGACGATCAAAACATAAAATCTGAAGTACAAGACATAAAACAGAAATTGTAAAAGACATAACAATATCAGATATGGGGCAAAAGACTTCAATCTTCATCAGACACCTCCTCAATTCCTTCTTCACCTTCTTCACTTTCATCTTCATCATCATCACCATCTTCATGCTGTTTTTGTGAATCCAACACAAGCTTGCGAAGAGAAGCAATTGCCCGGGTGGTTTCTCTATGTTGATTCATCATAGTTATGTAGAGAAATTCATTTGTAATGCCACCTTCGGGAATAGGATAGGGGGAAGGAGTAGATTCTGCTTCAACATACTTGTATGTTCCACTTCCAGGACTGGTTTCCATAATACCGGTGTTCCTCACAATTGTTGTCTTATTGATTTCATTCACGAACTGCTTCGGAATAGTAGTCGGTTCTCTATTGAGGTCCAAATCGGTGTTTTCTAAAATCCTCGAAATGAGGCGACCATACGGGAGCCGGGTGGACAAGGAAATTTATTGCTTCAGATGATACATCATTGTCAATATCCAATTAACTTTGATCTTATTTTTGATTGCAAATAGCATCTGCATCTCAAGGTCACTGATTTGAGCATGGTTGGAGTCCTTTGGAATCAAAACATAGCAGATAACGTAGTGTAGCATCCGATCGTTTATCGACAAATTCGAAGCATACCGAAGTGTACGGGCTGTACGTTGTCCAGCCACCACGACTTCTCTTGGAAATCTACAGATGCTGTAGTAGTATTCCATCTTGTTAAATTCAGCCCAAGGACCATCCGTGAATGTGACACCTTTGCGAAGAAAATATCCGGAATATGGAATTTTCAGCGTCGCAGCAATTCCTGCCAAATTCTCAACAATCTCACAGTTTCTAACCACTGCTCTCAGCATATGTTGTTCATTCGTATCCAAATTAATAGACATTGTGTTCATAAAAGCTTTAACCAAATCAGTATAACATTTACCTTTATCAGCAACAAACTTGTCTATTTTCTGAACTTTCAACAGATTCGGAAAATCAAAGAAAGGAGTCAGAAAATCTAAGAGATTGACATATTTTACCGGAAGAAGTTGACGAACCCGGACTTTGAAATCCATTCTTCTTTTCTTGATAGTCTCCATTTGAGTATCCTCCTCATGTTCTGCTGAGCTGCTTGCTGGCATTTTTCCCTTTCCCTTCTTCAAAGAAGCCATGGATGAAGTTTGAAGCTTTTAGGTTTTGAGAGAGGGATTTTCGGATTTGAGTGATGAATGGTTGAAAGAGAGTTGAGAATGAGAATGTTTTATAGAAGAGTGATTGTAGTGGATTTTTAATGTGAGGTTTGAATCAAAACTTGAGTGGGTGGAAGTGATGAGTTCCAAGAGAGCTTTAATGGTGAGTTTTAAGGTGAAGAAGAAGAGTAAGAGAAAGTGTTGACTGAAAGTATATGCACCCAATACCTTTAATCCACATACTTAAAACATAAACACATACGTTTTAAAAAAAATTCCACGTTAGCGTAGGTTAATCGGTTTACGCCCTGGGTTAATCGATTAACCGAATCAAAATTTCCACAAATTTAAGAGCTGCAGGTGTTAATCGATTAACTCCCTGGGTTAACCGATTAACAGTGTCAAAAATTGCATAAAAACAAAAGATAACAAGTATGAAACTTTAGGAAAATATTTGCAAGACAAATATATATAACTTTAGCCAAATTTTGATGAAGATAACTTGATGAATAAAATTTTAAAGATGTGTTTAGATATCACCTTCATCCAAGATACCAAGTTCTCGCCTAATTTTGTAGAATGATTCTTTTGCGAGCGGTTTGGTGAAGATATCTGCTAGTTGGTTATGAGTATCAACAAACGTCACTTCGACATCGCCTTTAAGCACATGATCACGAAGAAAATGATGTCGAATGTCAATGTGTTTGGTCCTTGAGTGCATGACGGGATTCTTTATAATGTTGATTGCACTTGTGTTGTCGCACCGGAGAGGAATGCAACCAAGATCAATTCCGTAGTCGCTTAATTGTTGTTTTAACCAAAGGTTTTGTGCACATCAACTACCAGCTGCTATGTACTCCGCTTCGGCCGTACTAAGTGCAACATATGCTTGTTTCTTACAAGACCATGAAACTAGTGCATTTCCGAGGATGTGACATGTTCCACTCGTGCTTTTTCTATCTGTTTTACAGCCTGCATAATCCGCGTCAGAATAACCGATTAAAGTACAAATACTACCTTTAGGATACCATAAGCCAACATTTGTCGTTCCCTTGAGATACTTCATGATTCTTTTGACCGCCGTGAGATGTGACTCCTTTGGATTTGCTTGGAAGCGAGCACATAAACACACACTAAACATTATGTCAGGACGGCTTGTCGTCAAATATAATAAAGAACCAATCATACCTTGATACTTCGTAATATCAACCGATGTTCCCGATTCGTCTTGATCAATGTAGGTTCCGGATCCCATTGGTGTTGACATAACTTTACACCCATCCATATCAAATCTTTTTAATAATTCTTTGCAATACTTTGATTGGTTGATGAAGACTCCGTCCTTTTGTTGCTTGATTTGTAATCCAAGGAAATAATTCATTTTTCCCATCATAGACATTTCAAACTCGCCTTGCATCATTGAAGCAAATTCTTCACATAGTTGATTGTTTGTTGAACCAAAGATAATGTCGTCCACGTACACTTGAACAAGTAAGGTATTATTCTTAATTCTCTTAATGAACAAAGTCTTGTCTACCTTGCCTTTTTCAAAACCTTTTTCGCATAAGAAATTACTTAGACGATCATACCATGCCCTTGGTGCTTGTTTTAAACTATAGAGAGCTTTCTTCAACTTGTATACATGTGAAGGATGCTTGAAGTCTTCAAAAACCGGAGGTTGTTTGACATAGACTTCTTCGTTGATATATCAGTTTAAGAAGGCGCTTTTGACGTCCATTTGAAATAACTGAAAATTCATTGAACAAGCATAAGCAAGTAATAGACAAATAGCTTCTAACCTTGCAACCGGAGCGAATGTTTCTTCAAAGTCAATTCCTTCTTCTTGATTGTACCCTTGAGCCACCAATCTTGCTTTGTTACGAATAATAATTCCATTTTCATCAAGTTTGTTCTTAAATACCCATCTTGTTCCGATGATATGTTTTTCGTTTGGTTTAGGGACAAGTTCCCAAACTTGATTTCTTTCAAATTGGTTCAACTCTTCTTGCATGGCAATGATCCATTGATCATCTTCAAGGGCTTCATTAACCTTAGAGGGTTCTATTTGAGAAACGAACGCCATATTCAAGCATGCATCTTTGAGATTTAGTCTTGTTGTTACACCTTGACTTATGTCTCCGATGACTTTGTCGATTAGGTGATCCCTATGTGTTCTCCATTCTTTTGGTAGATCATTGTTGATCGACTTTTGTTGAATCGGTTCATCATGATGTTCTTCTCGTTTTTCTTCTAGATTTTCAATGAAGTCTTTAGAAGTATCTTCTTTGCGAATTTCTACAAGATCATCATCATTATCACAAACAATAACATCCTCTTTCGAGGGGTTAGATTCATCAAATTTGACATGCATAGATTCTTCTATAGTTAAAGTTCTTTTATTATAAATTCTAAATGCCTTACTAGAGAGAGAGTAGCCGAGAAAAATACCTTCATCGGATTTCTCGTCAAACTTACCAAGGTTGTCTTTGTCGTTGTTTAGGACAAAGCACTTGCACCCGAATACATGAAAGAAAGAAATATTTGGTTTTCTCCCTTTAAAAAGTTCATAAGGGGTCTTCTTGAGAATAGGTCTAATATTGACACGGTTACTTACAAAACATGCCGTGCTCACCGCATCCGCCCAAAAATACTTAGGAAGATTTGAATCACTTAGCATTGTCCTTGCAAGTTCCACCAATGATCTATTCTTCCTTTCTACGACACCATTTTGTTGAGGAGTCCTTGGTGCGGAGAAATTGTGTGAGATTCCTTGTTCTTCACAAAATTCTTCAAATGAGGCATTTTGGAATTCTCCACCATGGTCGCTTCTAATGGAGGCGATTGTAAGAGACTTCTCATTTTGTATTTGTTTTGCATACTTCTTGAAGGCTTTGAAAGCATCACTTTTCTGCACTAAAAACAATGTCCAAGTATATCTAGAGAAATCATCAATAATAACTAATGCATAGACATTACCTCCGAAGCTTTTTGTTCTCGATGGACCAAAGAGATCCATGTGCAACAATTGTAGTGGCCTAGTTGTGGACACCACATTCTTGGATGTGAAAGTTGATTTGGTTTGCTTTCCTTTTTGGCAAGCGCCACACAACCCATCTTTGATGAATTTGATCTCCGGCAATCCAATGACTAAGTCATGCTTGATCAACTTATTCAAGTGCTCCATATGAATATGAGCAAACCTCTTATGCCATAACCATGATTCATTGTTGTTTGCCAAGAGACACCTAACATTCAAAGATAAGTTATCTAAGGAAATTAAAAATATGTTGTTAACTCTTTTACCTTTTAGCATAACTTCATGAGTAACTTTGTTTTCAATCAAACATTCATCTTTAGTGAACTTGACTTTGAAACCTCGGTCACACAATTGGCTATTGCTAAGGAGACTATGCTTTAGACCTTCCACATATAGGACATCTTCTATAGTTGTTGAAGGCGGTGAACCAATGATGCCGACGCCAAGGATCATTCCTTTGTTGTTGTCACCATAGGTAACATATCCTTTGGCCTTAAGCGTTAGATGTGAAAATTTGCTTAGGTCACCCGTCATGTGCCTCGAACATCCACTATCGAGATACCATTGATTTGAAGAGGTCTTCAAGCATACCTACAAAAAAGAGTTACGTTTTATTAGGTACCCAAATTGCCTTGGGTCCTTCAAAGTTAGTTCCTTTCTTGACCCATACATAATGGCCTTGAGCGACACTAAAGTTTCTAATATAACATGCATTAGGAGTATGACCTTTAATACCACAATAGAAACAAGTAGGCTTAAGGTTGCTTTTATATCTAGGGGGATAAGATTTCTTCTTATTATAAGACTTCTTCTTATTATTTCTTTTCCTTTTGCTATATTGTTGAACCATTTTAGGCTTGTCATTTTTCTCTAAAGGAATTTGTTCTTTAGCTTTTACAAATATGGTCTTGTTAGAAGTTTGTTTAGAGAATCTTGAATAACCTAGACCACTTTTATCATTTGAGTATCTTTGACTACTAAGAACATGTTCCAATCCAGTTTGTCCTTTTTCATATCTTTCTAGGACTCTTTTCAATTGAACTATTTGAAAAGCAAGTGGCTCACATTTAGTGCATGGAAAATTCTTGATTAATTCTTCTTTTTCATCTTTGAACTTATTTTCTATTTTCTCAATATTTTCTTCCAAGATAGATATTTGTTTCTTTTGAGATGAGATGGTTTTATATAGAATTTTGCATTCACTTAAAAGTTCATCAATTGCTCCTTGAGCATCATTATCATAAATTGAAAAGTTACTACTAACCTCCTCGTCTTCATCGTCGGAATGATGTGATGCCATCAATGCTAGATTTGCGCTTTGATCACTATCGGAGTCCGATGAAGAACTTATTTCATTGTCATCCCAAGCAATGTAGGCTTTCTTTTTGTGATCCTTCTTTCCTTTGTTGTCACGATTCTTTGCGAGTTTGGGACATTCCGGTTTGATGTGGCCTTGCTTTCCACATTCATAGCATATAATGTCTCCATTGGATGTTGTCGCTTCTTTTTCTTTGTTCTTTGAGGACTTCTTTCTTCTTGTGAAACTAGAGTTTCCAATATTATTTTTTGCACTGAAGTATTTTCCTAGTCTTTTTACAAGGAACATAAAGTTTTCGTCCTCTTCGGGATTGTCTTCTTTCTTCACAACTTTGGATTCGACTTTTAAGGCAATGCCCTTGGATTTCTTTTCTTGGTTCTCACGTTTCTCCAATAGTCTAAGTTCCGTCTCATATTCTTGAAGTTTTCCGAATAGAGTAGCGGATGTCATCGTTGATAAACTTTTCTTCTCGGAAATCGCCGTCACTTTGGGTTGCCACTCTCTTGTTAAAGACCTAAGCACTTTAAGATTAAGTTCATCATTTGTTAGTGTCTTACCAAGTGCATTCAAGTGATTTGTCAAATGCACGAATCTTTTCTGCAAGTCGAGGATTGATTCTCCTGGTTGCATTCTGAATAACTCGTACTCTTGACTTAAAGTATTCAATCTGGACCTTTTGACTTCGGCGGTTCCTTCGTGAGTTTCTACAAGAGTGTCCCATATTTGTTTGGCCGTTGTACATGTTGAGACGCGGAATAATTCATCCATTCCAAGTGCACTTTGTAAAATATTTATTGCCTTTTTGTCATAGAGAACCTTTTTCTTATCATCCTCATCCCATGATGCTTGTGGTTTTGGCGTACCAACTCCGTTGAAAACCGTTGTAGGAATAAAATGACCATTTTGAACAGCCTCCCATATATCACTTCCTTGTGCTTCTAAATGTGCCTTCATACGAATTTTCCAGAAGTCGAAGTATTGGCCAGAAAACAAAGGAGGCTTGTTGCTACTACCACCGTCTTTGAATACAAGATCATTGTTTGTGGAAGCCATCTGAATCGAATAGGAACAGGTTACCTATCACCTGCTCTGATGCCAATTGTAAGTGTAAATGCGCCTAAGAGGGGGGGGGGGGGGGTGAATTAGGTTCTTAAAAATTTCTTCGATCTTTTTACGGTTCTTGGTTATTTTTCCGTTTTATGATAAGTGCTGGAAAGTAAAGTGCGGAAAGGAAAAATGACACAAGAGAATTATAGTGGTTCCCCTCACAGCCCGAGAGTACTCCACTCCTCCTTCAACACGAAAGAGAGTTCACTATAGTTTAGAATTATTGTACAGCCTAATCACACCAAAGGTGATGCTTACTATCTAACCTATAGGTAACTAAGTGTATGAAGAACAATCCTCTTCAAACACTCACTTGTTTCCAACAATCCTGGACAACAAGGTAAAACAAAAAAAAATCTTCTTGATAATAAAATTATGTCTTGATAGAATGTTGATATCAATCTTGATAATTGATCTTCTCCTTTGAAACAATATCACTCAAACAATGTATACAAGTGTTCTTGACAAGAATGAGATGAAACAATGATATTTTGTGAAAGATATGCAGAAGTTTCTCTCAAAAAATGTTTGAATGGACACTTGAACAATATTTTGAAAATATGAAAGTATGAGTGAATTTTTTGATTTTGAAATTGTTAGGAGGTGAGTGTTAAATCTGAAATAGAAGTGTTTAAATATGTGTAAAACACCCCTACAAAAAGGTATGAGAAATATGCAGTAAGGGAATGATAAGAGATGAGAAGGCAATGCACATTTCCATGAAAAGTTACCATTTTTCGCTTACAGTAGCAGTGTTAATCGGTTAACCATATAGGTTAATCGGTTAACACCCCTGTAACGTTTGAAAATATTCAAATTTTGAATACGTTAATCGGTTAACCCCACATGTTAATCAGTTAACACCCCTGTAACGTTTGAAAATATTCAAATTTTGAATACGTTAATCGGTTAACCCCACATGTTAATCGATTAACAGTGTTGAAACCTCAATAAAAAGTTTTAGAAAACAAAGTGAACTTTCCATAAAAAGTATGCAATGCACTATATCAAAGATATGCAAAATGCAAGACATGTGAACACTTGTATAATCATTTAAATGACATTGTTATACCTTTGTTCAACCTTTGATCTTCATGACATTTGAACCCTTGAAGCTTTGTTCAACCTTGATAGCACTTAGGATATCTTCTTGAACTTGAGCTTCTTGTACATTATGCATCTTGATTCTCTTTCTTTTTGCACATTATCTTTGTAGAGAGTTTGTTGTGTTGTCTTCATCAAAACTCAATGTGAGTGAAGCTTGCTTCTACATCATATACTTTGAGAAATTTCGGAGATGCATCTCTGGAATTGTTCATCGTTATTGTTTGGTGTTTCCGGAGATGTATCTCCGAAATTTCCTGCAGTATATTTTTTTTATAATAATTTTCTTGCTTGTTTGTTTTGTTTGCGTGTACTATGATATGCCTTACTTTACCTTACAAGCATAATGACTCACAAAGTCGACAAACTGAGACATGATAGAGTAGGTAGCCCAACACGCATCCGTCGGGCAGGAGCGGAGCTAGCAGGTTCCGAAGGCAGCTGGTACCTCTGGTTAGGCATATACGTCGACTTCTGGGGCGCAGTCTACTCCCGGGGATCATGCTTCACCTTAGGCCACTCCACCTTCTTCTTCCCGTAGAAGAAGAAATTCACCAGATGACGCGTCACTTCCCATATCTTCCCGCAAACGTTAGGATTCACTAGTGCCACCTCCTGCTGATGATCCTGCTGATCCAGTCCCACCTTTGGAGGGCGAGGCTGCTGTCGATGCCGAGCCAGAGGGTTTTGGAAAAGGTCCATATGATTTTTCCTTACTTCGTCTGTATCCAGACCACACTGCCAGACATATCTAGGACAGAGAGGTATCAATAGTTGAATTTTTTTATTTATTGTTTATGTCTATTTTAATTGCTAACATTGATTATTAGTGACATTGATTATTTCTAGAAAATTTCAGGTTCGTGATCCCCTGAAGTTTCTTAACCATGGGAGAAAGATTGCTGGCTTAGCTCAGCCAGATGAGGATTGGTTTCAGTCGGTTCTGTCCTTATCTGGCGTGAAGGACCTATGCATGACCGGTTACACTCTAGTCAACCGCAGGATGCTTAATGTATTCATGGAGAGATGTCATTCTAGGACCTCTTCTTTTTTATCTCCCGCATGGTGAGATGTCTATCACACTGGACGATGTCTCGTGTTTGTTACATCTTCCGATCACGGGGAGATTCCTCGATCATGGTAGAATGGCCAAAGACGAGGCAGTCAAGATAATGGTAGAGCATTTGAGGGATGATCCAGGGAAGGCGATTGAGGAGGTGGATATGACCAGGGGTGCTTATGCTAGGTTTGAGTTCCTGAAGAAGAGGTATGATGATGTGATCCTTGCTGGACACCAGACTCATGGTGATGCTAAGCAGGCGGCGGTACACAAGACTCGTGCTTTGAGGGCATATTTTCTTTTTTGGTTGGTACTTAGATTTTTATGAAAATGAGTGCCACTTATACAAACGTTGCACACCTCCAGTACTTCTTGGATCTCACTCAGATCCATGAGTACAATTGGGGGGCGACTTGCCTATGCTATCTTTATTTGAAGTTAAGAGATGAATGTCCGTGGTAGACAAAATAGGTCACATGCAGCGTGACACTACTAGTGGCAATAATGCTTAATCCTTGAATGCTTTTTTTGTCAATTTCATTTCATATTTTCGAAACCATTGTCGATAATTCTTGATCCTTGAATGTTTTTTCTTATTTTCATTTCAGGATTGGATCCTCTAGCACTACTGCGTGCATGTGCTTTTATCCCACTGAGAGGGAACTATGAGGTCGGGCCTTTTAGAGTCTACCTTGACCGTTTGGTTGTTGAGGATATGCATTCTAATAGCTATGTGGATTATTGTCAGACGCAACCGTTTGACGATATATCACTATACTCAGGATGGTTGGCTTGCGGATCACGTATCACTACTCCTCATCTGCCCGAGCGTGTCATGCGGTAGTTTGGGTACACCCAGACCATCCCCGGACACCCTGCTATCTCTGTTCCTCCTGCGTTGACTCGTAGACAGATAAATGAGATATTTGCTGATTATGAGAGTCATCTGGTTTTGGAGGAGGCACAAGCTACCATAACGCCGAACGAATGGAGCTACGTCAATAGATACATCAGGTGGTTCTTCAGGGCGTTACATCTGTACATGGTGCAGACAGCTCCAGGAGATCTGCCGAGACCAGCTCATCAGGAGATACTAGAGGAGAAGCAGGCTCAACTAGATCATACTAATGATGTCTTGCTTCGGTGTCGTTGCATAGTGGAGATTGCGCGGGAAGGCATTAACGAGGGTATCTTCCCTGAGGGGTCTGCTGTCAGGCAGGTCATGGATGCCATGGTGGCGGAGGCACATGGGGAACTATTGTACCAAAGACATCACTAAGGACAGGGGGGGGATTGATGGCCGAGGAGGCAGAGGAGATGTTGTCAGGCACAACCAGTAGTGGTCTGTTATTAATTTGTTGCATTACTATACTCTCTACTTTATTTTTATGGTTTGATCACATTTTGGATTTCGATTATACGATATTTTCTAGATATATTTTTATACTTCATCTAGTATTAGCCTCTTATTATTTTGTACGTCAATTTTTATTTCAAATTTGGATCGTGTTTTCAACTTCATCTGAAAACATGTACATAACTTATAGTAAAAAACAAACTGTCCTGATACACTTCGGAGATATATCTCCGAAAAATTACTGGATATGCATCTCTGGAACAATTCAAATATAAATGGTGTTTGAGTAACATATTTTGAATATTTAAAATGGTTCCGGAGATGTATCTTCGAAATATGTCAACGTTTATTCAAAAATACGTGGGTCCAGATATATATATCTTCGAAATCAGGAGACATATGTGAAAATTCATATGGTGCATAAGAAACATCTTGAGTGCAATAAGACATTCTCTTATTTTATAAAATCAAATCAAATTAATACATTGTCTAAAGGATGACAATTAGATCCATTTTTAGTGGATATTCTGCAAAAATGACATATACCAATGCAAACGAATACGACAATGCTCTCAAGTAATTATTTACTGAAATATACAGGCATAACTGCAAATATGGGCAGCTTTGTATATATTCTACTTTATTTTTGCATAATATATATTTATATATTTTATTTTATATTATTTTATTAAAATGCATGTTTATTAACTTTATAAAATATATCAGTTTTAAACTATTACACATTTAGCACGAGAGTTCCTTTATCTTATAATTCATCAATAATACTTTTAAAGAATTTAAATATTATAGATTTAAATTAATATTATATTTTATAATTAATTAATTTATTTTTACTAAAATGCATTAGTTTCCACACGTGTATGAGTTTAGTTACGTTTTTTTTAAACTGTGGGTTTGAGATGAGTAATTAAATATATTGTCGATTGTCACCGGTCTCTATTATAAAATATTTTAATTTTTAGATACATGAATGTGAATAACTAATGTATTAAAATTATTATATAAATTAGATACATATTTTTTTAAGCAATTAGTGATATAATTTGCTGTAAAAATATTTATTAATTAATTTATAACTGACACAATTTTTATTTTCAATATTTACATTTATAGATTAGTTATATAAGTTTCAAATTGGGAAATATACGCTTAGTTAATTAAAAATAACACTTTTTTTTGGATTGTTGAAGTATTCGACTGAAAGTGTAGTGAGAGACATAGTAGACATTGATTCATGTTTTGGGCCGACTACGGCCCCATAAAAAGGGATGCCCAATCATCAGTCTAAAGTCACTACATCAAGGCATTAAAGACATAATATAACCTATCTTTAAAGCCCCACACTAAATCCACGTCATAGACAGATGCCTACCTTTAGAAGTCATCAGATGTTCTCCTACATTTCACGTGGAAAAGCAAGGGATGTCTGTAACTTCCCTTCATATATAAGACATTCCACCTGAAACTTGAGGATGCTTTGAACCATAACTCACATTTACTCTTCATTCTCTTATTGACTTGGATGTTGGAGTGTTAACCTTTCAACTCCACCCCTACGCTGCCGCTTTTGGAGATTTACTATGCCACTTCAAGACTCTACTCCATTATTTCACCAAGCATTTCTGGTTCCCTAGCAGAATAGTAGATCCATTTGTGGGAATCGACTTTTGATTCATACTAATTTATAGTGTTAGATTCCTCTTAATTCAAAGTAACGAATCACAACAGCGATTACACTCAAGCAAAAAAGATGATTTTTGATCCAGTCACTGAAAACTCTATATCTTCTCCAACATCTACATCATCTCCCACCTTCGTCGTTGATTCAATTGGTATAAGATATTCTAGCAAGGAAGGGGCTCGACCATGAAGTTCACTCAAATCATTGACAAGAGACAAAAGACAATAAGAAGATAAACCCACTATAGGGTTTCGAGATCACAAGAAGGTGAGTGTAACTCCTAATGAGACACTTCCACAAATCGTAACCTCCATCATAACCAGCCACTCAATATCGGGGATCATCATCTATGATGGAAGTTCATGCAACCTGATGTACTTCATGGACTTTGTAGGTTTAGGATTGCGCACGAAAGATTTGAAACCATGCAAAGGTTGGAATCTTTTGGCATTCAATGACTTCTAGAGTTGTCCATCTGAAACTATAGACCTACTAGTCTCTTTCGGAGAAGCTAAAAATAAGAGAATCAGAAAAGTGTGCTTCCTCATTATCCCTAGTGAAAACCTCTACAATAAAATCCTAGGAAGGATGTTTATGGCAACAATATAAGTAGTGGCATCTATGTTCCATTTGAAGATGAAATATCACAACAGTTTAGGTGAGCCGGTTGTTATAGTAGTTAATTTATGTGATGATTTCCTTATACAGAAAGCATTATTGAAGAACCCCCTGGCGAGTTACTGCCTTCGAGAGAACGACAAATTATTTTTGTAAGGTAATTATGCCCTTGATATATGATAAGACGAAATCCTACATGATGATCAAGTTAGTCCGTCAACGAGAGTCCAGAGAAAGACCTTACGGCCAGTTCCGGGCGGCGAGCTTGAAATCATCTAACTTGATGATAATCCAGTACGGTCGGTCCATTTGGGTGTTCACTTGTTGGCCATAACGAAGAAGGGACTTATTTAGCGTCTTAGAGCCAATTTCAAACTTTTTGCAATTTCTTCTAGCAAGATGTCAGGCATAGACTTTAGCATAGCATGCTACTAGCTGAATGTCGGTCCTTCCTCCTATTGCATGGGCCAACGAAGAAAGCTCTAATCCCTCGAGAAGGCTAAAGCAATCATGAAGACATTCTGGAGTTTTCTTGATGCTAACTTTATCTCCAAAGTGAGATACATTTAATGGCTCTTTAATGTAGTACTAGTAAAAAAGGCTTAAGAAAATGGAGAATGTGTGTTAATAACACAGACCTCAACTGGGTGTATCCCAATGATTTGTATCCACTTCCAAACATAGAAGAGCTGATAGATAGTTAAGTTAGTTAAAAACTATTTCCTTCATGAATGCGTACTCTAGCTATAACCAGATATCATTGTATGAGCCAGACAGAGAGAAAACAACTTTCATGACTAAGCAAGCCAATTATCAATACAACAAGAAGCCTTTAAGCCTGAAGAATGCAAGGTAATATACAGGAGGATGATGAACAAAGTCTTCAATGAAGAAATAGGTGAGGCACTAAAAGTTTATATGGATGACACGATCATAGAGTCCAACGAGGAAGAACTCTACGATAAGCACCACATTAGCATATCTAGAAGAGTTCGAAAATACACATGAGGCTAATTCAGAAAAATGTACCTTTGAGATTAGGGCCGACAAATTTCTAGGCTTTTACATAAAAAAAGGGGCATACAAGCGAATCTAGACATGCGCAAGGCGGTAATCAAGATAGGAGTGCCAACAATGAAGAAAGAGGTAATGAAGTTGAATGGGATGTTGACGACCTTGACAATATTCATCTCCAAATTAGCTCAATACGCTTTCCGTTCTAAAAGTTGCTGAGGAAAGAAGCACACTTCGAGTGAACCTCAGGTACAAATAGACATTTTCATCTTTACAGACCTCCCTATCAATCTCACGAATTCTATTCTGACCAGTTTTTGAAGAATTTTTATTAATTTATATACAGATAGTATTGTCCTGATAAGAGCGGTGAAATATGCTCTAATCTCGATGTATTTTATCTGTAAAGCCTTAATTGTACAAGGAACACGTTACCAGAATATAGAAAAATAGCATTGGTACCAATGGCATTCATATATTCAGGTCTAAAAACTAATTCCCATACTTTGTTCCTTTTGAACTGGCATAATTCTTATTGCATAACATTAATCTAGAATTAATCAGTCAAAGCTTACTTGATGTTCTTAGGTTCAATCTTTGAGATAAAACATGAGTTGGAAATCATCTTTCTAGATCTGGTGATAACTCATTCATTATGATTTCCTATGAAATTTTCAATGGGATGATCCTTCTGAATTCTAATTGATGGTCCCTTATTGAGTTGAGAATTTTAAGAATTTGTGCTTTTAGACTCAATGTTCGACATCTTAGGTATGACATCTGCTAGGACATCAGTCTGTTGAGGAGAAACATCATCTTCATCTTCATCTTCTTTCTTATTTTCAGAAGTATCATATATGAAAACATTTATTGATTCAATCATTGTCTTGGTACGTTTGTTTTATACTTTGTATGCTCTGCTATTGATGGAATATCCTAGGAGTACTCCTTCATCACTCTTGGGATCCCATCTTTCTTCTTTGCTCACGATATGCCAAGATATAACACTTGCTACCAAATACATGAAAATATTTTACAGTTGGTTTTCTCCCTTTCCACAGCTCATACTGAGTTTCTTTGGTTCCAGATCTTATGGTCACACGATTGTGAATGTGACAAGGTGTGTTCATTTCTTTATCCCAAAAATAGTAAGGTGGGTTCTTGGCATGAAACATCACTCTATCTAACTCATGCAAGGTCTTATTCTTTCTCCCAACCACTCAATTCCGTTGAGGTGTGATAGGTGTTGAGAATTCATGACCAATCCTTTCAGAGGAACAAAACTTAGAAAATATAGATTTTTCAAAGTCTTTGCCATGGTCATTACTTATTCTTACTATCCCACTCCCCTTTTCCCTTTGGAGCTGTTGACATAGCTCTTTGAAGACATCAAAAGTTTCAGATTTTTCTTTAATAAATTTGACCCAATTGTACCTTGAAAAATAATCCACATACTCAAAGACATATCTTTTTGCACCCATGCTTTCTACTTGCATAGGCCCCATCAGATCCATATGAAGTAACTCTATAACTTTTGAGGTGGTAAGATGTTGGAGCTTCGTGTGGGACATCTTGGTTTGCTTATTAGGTATTCTCCACTAATTTTCCCTTCTTCAATATTGAGCTTTGACAATCCCTTGATAGCATATTCAAATATGATCTTTTTCACACTTTTGAGGTAGAGATGACCAATTTTTTTGGGCCATAGCTTGGTCTCATATACCCTGGATATAAAGCATGTTGACGACTGACTTTTGTTTTGAGATACTCAGAAATAAAATTTGTCTTTAGATCTTGATCCTTTCATTAACACTTCTCGATCTTTGTTAGAAATAATGCATTCTGATTTGTTGAAGCTCACATTCAGACCTTGATCACATAGTTGACTTATACTAATCAAGTTTGCAATTAATCCTTCTACCAACAACACATCATCAAGTCTAGGGAGACCTGGATATACCAGTTTCCCTATACCCTTGATTTTTCCTCTTTCTCCATCACCAAAGGAAACATAGCTATTGAAGTATGATCTTAACTCTTCTAGATAGTTCTTTTCCCCAATCATGTGCCTGGAACATCCACTATCAAAGTACCAATCTTATTTTGAGGAAACTCTAAGAGATGTGTGAGCTTTAGGAAAGTGGTTAAGACTTTGGGTTTCCAAACTTTCCTTACTTGAGTTTTCTTGCATTTATTTTTATTAAACCGTGGTTGTCTATAGGGCTGAGAATATCAATACAATCTATAGAAATAAGGCCTTCTATGGGCATATCTTCCACAGTGATGACATTTCAAAGAATTTTTTTTGTTTCCTATGTATTGAGGG
Source organism: Lathyrus tuberosus (assembly GCA_022829125.1). Lineage (NCBI taxonomy): Eukaryota > Viridiplantae > Streptophyta > Magnoliopsida > Fabales > Fabaceae > Lathyrus > Lathyrus tuberosus. The sequence continues at coordinate 4,003,719 of JALAZF010000111.1, read as the reverse complement.
TACATATGTCGAGCAGGATGTTGAGACATGTGGTTCAACATCATAACATCAATTTTATTCTCAGGGGGAGATAAACTTATTAGTGGAACTTTTGCTTCTTTGCTCATGGAGCTGTAGTCAAATCCTATTCCCTTCACATCATTAGACATCTTCCCAACTTCCAATATTTCATTAAAAGCCTTAGAGCCATTGTTCAACATACATACAGACTTTGCCATATTATCAAGTTTGGACTCTAACAAGGTGACTTCCTCTTCCAAATTTGCAATGGTTGAGTCAAGTTTCTCCTTTTCCAGAAGGATAACACTTATCATTTTATTTTGTTTCTTTACTACCATGCATGCTAACTTCCATTGAGTGTACAAAAGTTTATATGTTTCAGCTAACTCTTCATCAATGATTTCTTTATCGTTAGACTCACTACCAGATTCATATTTTCTAATGAAAGCCATCCGTTTGTAAGTTGTCTATTCTTCACTCTCATCATCAGAATTAGACCAAATGATTGACATACGCCTTTTATGTTTCCTTAAAAATGTAGGACATTCAACTTTAATGTGACCAAAACCTTCACATTCATGACATTGAATCCTTTTTCTTTTGTTAGGGTTGTCTTCATCTTTTCTCTTGTACTGAGACCAATGTTCTTGAAGTTGTCTAGCACTTTGTCTTCCATAATCTCTCAAGTATCTTCAAAGCTTTGTTAAAATTTCTACCAACAAGAACTATAACATTTGATAGACATTCTTTAGTATCCTTTTCACATTGATCTTCATCCTCTTGTTTTTTATTTTTCAGTTCTATCATTTATTGCCATCTCAAAAGTTTGCAAAGATCCAACGAGTTCATCCACTTTGATGTTGTGAATGACTCGAGCTTTTTCAATAGTCGTGACCTTCATATCAAACCATTTAGGTATGGATCTTAATATCTTTCTGACCAGTTTTTCTTCAAAAATCTTTTCTCCTAAAGCAAAAGAAGTGTTGGCAATGCACATAGTTTAATGTTGAAGTCAGAGATGGATTCATCTTTCTTCATTCTCAGATTTTTGAATTTTGTTGTGAGGAGTAGAAACCTTGACATACGAAATTTGGAGGTGCCTTCATATGCAGTTTTGAGAATCGCCCATGCCTCTTAGGCTTCACTACATGTGTTGATTAATCTAAACATGTTCTTGTCCACACCATTTAAAATAGCATTTAGAGCTTTGGAGTTTCCAAGAGCTTCATCATCTTTAGCATCAGACCACTCAACTTTTGTCTTTAAGATTAATGTTCCATCTTGAGAGGTAGTCACAAAGTGTTTCCAACATTTTATTATAGCCTTCCATGTTTTATTGTCCATGAACTTAAGAAAATCAATCATTTTGGCTTTCCAATAATAATAGTTGGTACCATCCAAGACATGTGGTATATTGACTGATCCTCCTTCCTTAGTATTGTACATTTGAACATAATACCTTCCCTGGAGCTTACCTAAATAGAACATGGTTCTTGCTCTGATGCCAATTGAAATTCTTTTTTTTGCATGACAGATGTTGGACACAATGTCTTACAATGTGTACCACAGAAAACAGTTTATCACTGAATATCATAAACTAAGGAATTTAAAGAAAAAAGAAATAAGGGCTCCCCCTAAATACGAGAACCCTTCTCACTTTCTCTTAATCAGTACCCTAGTGATCCATGCTTTCAATAAATTAAAAATTTTTAATTACAACTTAACTATCAACCTCTATGCCTTGAATATTCAGTTAAGGCTTCTGTAAAGGTTTACAATAAACAACAAGAATACAAAGACTCAAAAAACAAACCCTAGCATACTAGATCTTCAATACTTGCGTGTTCTTCTCATGTTTTCTTTGTTGGGTTTGAGTCTCTATATATAGCACTCCATCTACAAGGTCTTCAAAAAGATTTTATTTGATGCAAATTTGTTTTTGATAAAGATTTGATTTGCTTGTCCAAAAAGATATGAGTTTCAAATAAATATAAATCTTCTTAGATTTGATATGGTCTTGTAAAATATTTTAGCCAATCTTCCTTAAAAACATATTGCTAAAAGATAAAACAATTAAATGATAAATCTTCTTGGAATCAATAAAAAACGCACTCAAATTTACTCACTGAATCTGTATTCTAGACTGAGGACAGATGTTGCACACTTGCAAGAGCAACTTGTCCCACATGTTGCCTCTTCACAAATTCATATTATTTTGCCCATGCTGTTTTACCTAAAATAGCCAACCAAAGGAGCAACATATTGTGTTTAGAGTGTGCCTAAGTCTTATAGGCTAAAGAAACATCTACTGGATTACTATTTAAAAATTAGCTGCGTCCAATCAAATGCGACAAAAATTGAACTACTATTCTTAATAAGAATCATATGCTACATTCACACACTTAACATATAAAGACCCGACACCATTTCCTTATAGTTCATGTTGAAAAAGGTGATGTTGTTTTTGAGTATTTGGACACCAAAACACAGTTAAATGATATTTTTCCAAAACCGTTATCCATGGAAACTTGTCAATTTAGTTTTTGGTTTATTTTTCATAATTGACTTTCCTAACATAGTTTCTTATTCTTGGATTTAATGCTTAATCATTTTTACGTAGAAATAAATCAAACTATTTTATTAAGTATTTGCAATATGAAGGTGAGAAAAATACATAAGAAGATGGGGGGTTGAATTGTGTTTTCCGTTTCTTAACTTTGCCTCTGATCAGAGTTCAAAATCTAAACTGGTGTTCAGATTCTGATTACACGTTGCATCAAAATGTTAATAGAAACAAATAAAAGATAAAGATCACACAAAGATTTATATTGGTTCCTCCCAAATGAGAGTACTCCAACCCCCTTGTAGCACAAGATATTTTCACTATAACCAAAACATGATTACAATTGATTATGCACTTAAGCATAAGACTTTTCTTTGCTCATACCTTTAGCCCGAGAATTCCTGCTTAAACCCCTCAGGTCTAAGACTTCTGTTTAGGTTCCACGAACCCAAGACTTCCTTGCTTAAGCCCTTCAGGATCAAGACTTCTGCTCAGACACTCAGTCCAAGACTTCCCTGCTTAGATTCCACGAATCCAAGACTTCTACTCAAGCCCTTCAGGTCTAAGACTTCCTTGCTTAAGTTCCACGAACTCAAGACTTCCTTGCTCAGGTTCCACGAACTCAAGACTTATGCTTATACTCTCAAGTACAAGACTTCTTCTCAGACTAACAGTTTAAGACTTTATGCTTAATCAATAACTAATAAAGACTTTCAATGCTCTAGCACATAGTAGGAGACTTACTTGGCTCAAGCTTGTCAGCAAGAGACTTTGGTGCTCAAGCACATAGCAAGAGACTTTATCTAAACGACTAATCATGATTAGAAGAATAGAAAACAAGGTGTACTTGATACAAAATCAGAGGTATAGGGTAATCACCATAACAAAGACCTTAAATACTTAAGATTTCTAAGATATTCAATGTTTAAGAAATCTTAAGGCTTAGTACAATTTACAACATATAACAGAAATTCTGCATACTCGATTGTGTTGCTTATTGCTGATCTTATTATTCCTCCATCCAGACAGAAGTGTAGAACACTTCTATCCTTCTTGGATTTCCTTCTCTATTTTCCCTTTGTTCCTTGTTGAAGACTTCAGTTTGAATCTTCGACTTCTTATATAGCAGTTGTAGAAGACTAGCTGTTGGAAGAGATAACGTGAACATGTGTCTTTGTTTTTCCATTGTACAAGAGACGTTGAAGATAGATACACCAAAAGATCTTAATCCATTGTGTAACATGTTTAACCATTGCGTCTTCTATGTAATATTGTACTATAGATCCTTTGATAGTAGATATCCGTAAAACATGTCAACTCTTCTTAAGCCTTGTGAACATAGACTCTAGCTAACAAACTGATTTGACAATGCAACTTGCTTTTTGCAGTATGGATAACTTAAGCTTTATTACTAACTCTGAATGTTCACCAGAAGCTGATACATTGACTTAATGTAGAGACAATATGTTGCTCATCTGATGCTGAGGCCTTCAGCTTCAGAGTCTACCCCAGACATCACTTAGAGAGCGTTTTTTCAGTTTCTGATACACCAAAAGCTAGTAACTCAGCTCCTCTCAAATGCATCCTTATATCAGATTCTGAATGCCTTCTCCTCAAGCTTTAGAACCTGCATACTTGGAACACACATTAGATAACGCCATTGTTCTTTCAATACTTTGTTATTATCAAAACCCTAGGGATATATGTTATGGACATATCTTGTTCTAACACAATATATTTTTAGTTAAATAGTCTAATGTTTGAATATAGAAACATAAATGAGAAAGGTTTATGTTGTGCCAAGTCCCGATTTAGAGTAACACTTCATTTTATTAAGTTTTTGAAAATATTGAAGTGTGTTTTGAATCACAAGGACGACAGACTCAAATCAAACTATTTTTGAAAAATTAGGATTTTGCTTCCGTGAGTATGACTTGAATCACAAGACTGCTTGACTAGAATCAAACATAGTTATGAAAAACAAGATTTTTTCCTTTGTAATTTTGATTCGAATCACAATAATGCATGACTCAAATCATAGAGGTTTAATTCGAATCAAAGACATGCTGGACTTGAATCAAATTCTGGTAACAAATTTTGGATTTTGGTTATTTGATCCTCTTTCGAATCACATATTTGGTTGACTCGAATCGCCTGAATTGGAATCATAAAAGGGTTGATTCAAATTATGGGATCAATTTTTCTTGGTTCTTGGATATTGATTCAAATCATTCACTATGTTGACTCGACTCATACTTCTTGCTTGTGACTCGAATCAAACATGTCATTTTTTTTGCCTTATTTCTAACATATAGACAAATCATTTTCCAAAAAATCTATCATAATCACTCTATGATTTATAACTCACAACACACATTTTCTCTCAACTTTCGAAAAGGGTTTTGAATTTTGTTTTGAGTTTTCAACCGAAATCTGTCTTCATCTTCAACCTCTTGTATCATCCATGTTGTTTGGATTAATTTGTCATCTTAGGGTGTGAGATCTGTGTGAGGAGGATCATTTTGTGATTAATTTTTTGTAAAGATTTCATGAATATTTCAAGGTTGGTATATGTGTGTTGGCTGTAGATGGGTATCGACAATCCAGCGGAAAAGAAGGAGGTTCTTCCCTCCATAATTACTTTGCTAGAGCTGTGTGGAAGCTACTACATATAAAGTTGGAGTTCTTTTCATCTTCATACAGATCAAGGCTCAAGGAACTGACAGGGCCTGAGTAAAGGTTATTGGAGAACAAAATCTTGGAGTAGCATTCTTGAAGCTGGAAGATAGAAGTCGAAGTCGAGTAAAGATTTTGTAGGGAATTTAGCCGTTAGAAGATGTGTACCATCAAAGAGAAATTCGGAACAAAGACTTATATTTTAGCAATAAAGAGTGGATTTTTGTCAAAATAATGTGTAGTTTTGTCAAAATCATAGTGGAGGAACAACATACTTTTCAATGGGCAACCATTAGAGAGTGGAGTAGGAATAAGTGAGAACTAATTATCGTAACCACTATAAATCTGACGTATTATCCCCCCTCTCTCTCTCTCTCTCACATTTTGTTTAGAATTGCATGCTTATATTTAGGCTATCTCTCTCTCTCTCTCTCTCTTTCTCTCTCTCTCTCTCTCTCTCTCTCTCTCTCTCTCTCTCTCTCCTCTCTCTCTCTCCTCTCTCTCTCCTCTCCATCTCTCTCTCTCTCTCTCTCTCTCTCTCTCTCTCTCTCTCTCTCATTTTGTTTAAAATTGCATGCTTATATTTAGGCTTTATCGTACTGATAATGATTTTGTGTAAAAGGTTTTAGTTCTGTGTTAGAATGAGATCCTGAAACTTTCTTACTTTTTTACTTATGAAAACCGTACGGTTAAATTTCTTTCTCAATTTAAAAGACTCACTTTACACATCTTGTTTAAATTGATTTTGGTCAATCGAAACATTAATTGATTTAATATTTTTCATCTATCACTTATTTTGTGTTTCTAATAAAGTGTTCACTACGTTCCGTCCAAAAAACATCTATATTTTGTATGTACAATTTCCGCTACGCAAAATAATTTCCTTAAAACTCTGAATTTCAAAGTATATTTTTTAATTGATAAAATGCCTATTCAACCTCTTAAATCATTCGAATTCATATTCTCTCAATAGAATTTGTGCTGATGTTAGAAATTTTATCATTAGAATTTTGTAATGTTTGTTTTAGAATTATCTTTTATATTACACGTGGCAACTAAAATTGTTGAAAAAGTTTTCTTTGCTATAAAATGTTATTAAGAATTAAATTTAAAACATATATAGATGAATAGACTGAGAAAATATATTTATATTATGCAAATGATGGCATGATTTTTGTGTACATGATTATAATATGTTATTTAGAATGAGAAAATATATTGTTCTATTCATTTGCCATGATTTTGTGTACATGATTATAATATGTTATTTAAAACATATATAAATATCTACTTAAAGCATCTTATTTTCAACAGTTGAATTATTTTTATAAAGAATTATTAAAAAATGTAAAATGTTCTACTCGAGATTCATAAATGTTCCCCATTCAAAAAAAAAAAAATCATAAATGTTTGCATGTAATATTGTGTTATGTTGGTGACTTGTTTTAAGCCTTGCGTGTATCGTTTTTTCGATTGCTTGCATTTGAAGGTAATTCCACGTTGGCATTGTCTCCCACTTACACTCCAATTTCCAACACACATGGCAAATGAAGTTTGAACTAAAAATGAGCCAACAGAAAGGCAGAGAAAAGCAGAAACCTCCCAGTTTGTAAGGCAAAAAAACTTCCACTTAAAGTGCTGCTTACTTGCACACTTGCTTACTTGCTCAGAACCTCTTATTCTCCTCACGCTATCTATTACTTTCACATTTTTACACAACTCTTACTCCACTGTCACCCTTCCTTTCTTGTCCAACCCCTGTCTCTTTCCCATAACAATTTACTCAGTTACAACCCCAAGTACAACTTCATTACATCATCTTTTTCGTCATACTTTAGTCAACTACTTTTAACTTTCAAATCAAATTTTTAAAAAACTGTTGGTGCATTATCTATGAGCAAAACATTCTAGATACTCCATGATATTTTAGATACAAAAATTAGGAGAAATAAACCAAACCAAATTAAAAATAGAAAGAATATAATAAAAATAAAAAGGTTTTATATTCTTGTAGGTTTTCTCTTTCTTAAACAAATATAATTTCTTTCTGTATTTTTTTTATTGTTTTTATTTTGGAGTACTTTTGCAAATGGTTTTTGTAAAAAATTTAATACTTTTTTGTTTTTTTTTCTCATTAATATATCATGTATTATTTATCTAATATTTGTATCTTTCAAAAATTTTATTGATCTCCAAACCATATAACAATAAATAATATTTTAATTTATATTATCACAAATTATAATAACATTCAAATATGTATCATTATAAAAGAGGAGATCTTAAACATGATTGTTTCGCTAGAGAACCAAAAATATTTGGTGAAATAAATCTCAGATACGATTGTGTGAGGATAAATCAACAAGATTAACACTCTAACGTCTAATTCAGTAAGAGAAAGAAGAGTAACATGATTTTTGTGTTAGAAAGAAAATACTTTAAGTCCTCGTGTGAAATGTCTAATATATGAAAAATAGTTATGGAGATCCCTTACCATTTCGGCATGGAATGGGGAAAGTCGTCCAATGGCATCTAACGATCAATAATTATCTATAGCGTGGATCTAATGTGAAGTTCTAGAGTAGAGTTGTATTATACTTTCTATGTTTTAGTGAAGTGACCAAGACTAATGATTGGGCCCCCCCCTATGAAAGATAGTTATGGAGGTCCCTTACCATTTCGACATGGAATGAGGAAAGTTGTCCAATGACATCTAACAATCAACAACTATCCATAGAGGGGATTAATGTGAAGTTCTAGAGTAGAGTTGTATTGTACCTTCTATGCTTTAGTGATCAGTGACCAAGATTAATGATTGGGCTCCTCCTCTTTGAACTAGCGACCGACTCAGTGCAGTCGCCTTCAAAGGCTTACAGTGACGTAGCAATAAGAATTCTTTAAGAAAACTAAGATGGGTTTACTATGTCAGGTCCATCGCTTTTATAAGTGGAAGAGATTCGGGAGCTGGTGTAAATGGCCTTGGGAATATGCACATTAAGTAGCAGTTTCATCATTGAAACGCTTCGCGTTATCGCTTTTACATGTGGCCCTAGTTTCTCACACTAGAGTGTGACGCTTCCCTCTAGGGTGCGCAAGTGTACTCGAGCGTCGATATCGTTGAAAATTCAATAGTTGTTTTTCATTTGCTTAGTTTTTATTTATTTCAGACTACTGATTTACATGCTTTCTTTCTTTGCACAAATTGTAAGCATTTCTTCTTTTGCGAACTCTAATTGCTTCCCCTTAAGCTATAATGAATCTTGTTCTACCTATCGTTCTTTTCATTTATGGGTCTTGCATTTCTTCTACATTTTCTCGATTCATCGTATTCCCATAACCATTCTTTGCTTTAATCATTTGTTAGTTTTTCCTTCCTTGCTTTAGTCATGGCTAATGTGGGAGGTGACCCTGCTAATGTTTTGGAAATTTCTAGTGATGTGAGTGGTTCTTCATATCACCCTGAAATTGTAAACCCGAAAATGCCAAAAAACCGCACCTTTAGAAGTTAATCGGCCTATTTCAAACCTTATTGTTCTTGGAGACATTACTGGTTGTGATTAGGGTTCTATCGAAGATGGCAACGAATCCTCAAGTTCTCATCTTGGTGGAAAATACACTCGTTTTTGTTGGCAACATCGTTAGGGATACTAACATTGGCCTTTTTTCTTTTGAGCTTGTTGAGGCCCATTAGAACGAACAAAGAACTATTTCTTTTATTAATTTGTTTACACCTTTAAATGGTTGCGAGCCTAGTAATAACGAGTTTAGGGATCACCTCAACTTTCATAACCGTTTTCGGATACATAACATGCATTATCTTTTTAATGACAGTTTGGAAAACATGGTTAGAAAGGAGCATTGAGGTCTCATCATGCCTATTGATAATGCTCAATACCACTAGGGTGGAGGTGGAGTCGTTAGGAATCACTTCCTTTTTCAACAATGCTCACAAACTAGAAGATCCTTACAGAGATGTTGGACCATTCTCTAATTGGTCTATTTCCCATAACGATCTAGAAAAAAGAATATTCAACTCCTTTGAAGGATGCTCTATACCTTTATTTGATGGATTATTTTCCCAGGATAAGATTCAAGTTTCCGTTCAATAGCTTAGAGGAGGGGGTGTTAAACGACTTGAGAATTCCCCTCTTAATTGTACATGCTAGCTTTGGCATTTGTCAAAATGTTTCAATATTCGCGTGAGTACCAGGAGATTCCAACCTTGCAATTATTCTTCAATATCTTCAATGTGACTCATACTCTAGTCGACGGAGACCGAGGACAAGGGTTTCCATCCATTTGAAAATGGTTGAGGATGTTTGGCATCTACCTTGAGAGTTGGAATAACTTCAAGCACCATTACTTTTTGGTGATCTACCTTAATCCATGAGGCTCATTCTTCCTTTTGAATCCTTCCAAAAGGCGGACTTTCCATCTTTCCAATGTAAAGCCAAAATCATAAATGCTGGTCCTATCAAAATGTAAAGAAAATTCCCATTTTTTCTTCCTTTAGAGTCCTTTGGAGCCGGTGAAATGTAAAGACATAATCACAAATGCTGGTTCCATCAAAATTTCTTTTATGTTACTATAACATATTGATAATTGCCAAATTATGTTAAATATGTGTGTAGTTTTGTGGCATTTATTGACTTGTTTCAACTATTTTTCTTAGATAAAACCTTAACTTGTATGTACATATTGTGTATTTTGCATTTTCATGTAAATATCTTTTAGTTTAGGAAATTTCATCTCTTTTTGTAGGTTTCCTTGCATGATTGAAGCATTGGGCACTTGATAGGCAAGATCAAAACTTCAAGATGCAATTTTGAAAGGAAATTTAGTCCCTACTTGCGATAGGTCCCTCCTAGCGCGCTTGAAGAGTCCCAGGCAGTGGTGTTTACAATTTTGTTCGTAACCACGCTCAGGGCCCCAGATCGCGCTTAGCGCAAGTTGTGCAGTTTGCTTGTATTTTATTCATGAGCGCTCTAAGTGGTGTCTGCACAGGCTTAACACGATTCCAATTTTCAGCCTTGTATAAAAACACTTCTTTATATATTTTTTAGTTATCACTTAGGAAATTTTATACCCATTTGATCAAAAACCATTCTTTATAGATAAAGGCTTAGAAAACAATAATAGAGGTGCATCTTAGCGCCCTCCTAGCGCGCTTGGAGAGGGCTAAGAAGTGGTGTTTACAATTTTGTTTGTAACCATGCTTAGCGCCCCAGATTGCGCGAGTTATGGCAGTTTGCTTGTATTTTGTTCATGAACGTGCTAAGCGGGCTTTGCACTGACATAGCACGATTCCACTTTTCAGCCTTGTATAAATATACTTCTTCATAGATTTTTTAGTTATCACTTTGGACATTTTATACCCATTTAATAAAAAACAATTCTTTAGAGATAGAGGCTTAGAAAACAATAATAGAGGTGCATCTTGAAGATCCGGAGTTGGGTTTGCATCAATCGTTGGGAAATTGCGGTGGATGTTTGTTCTTATTCATTCGTCTCCTTGTAATCTCTTTCTTGTTAGGGATTATATGTAAGTTTACTGTAAAAATATGTCTTTTTATTGATCATGGCGTTTTGTATGATTTATTCATGCATTAGTATTCATTGTTATTCTTGTTTACCTATTTACTTTTGATTTAAACCGTGGTTGAGAAACACTCTTCGAATATACATCTAGGATAATCATCTGTTGGATTCTAAACTCTAGACATAGATTAAAATTTACCATTCGCGTGAGTATCAAATCTAAATGTTGCATGTTGTTTGATAGAATGAGAGATCGTCAATAAAATAATACAATAGAACTCTCGTCAGTGTGGCAGACACGCACACTGATGTGAGCGATACATGATGATATTGATAAGCGTTTAGATTGTGCATAACTTATTGGTAAATTGCATGTTCGATCAGTGGATGAAATTCAATCCTGATAATCTCTCATATCTCTATGAAACTTTATATTTTTCTTTCATTCGTTTTGCATTTTACAAGTTTAATACATAAGAACCCAAACAGAATCTTAAGAACATAGAGACCGTTGAACGAAATTTGATGTCGCACTAATCCATGTGGATTCGATCAAACAAAATACTTACTTTTTCTTTCCGCTTTACCGCAACAACAAAATGGCGCTGTTGCTGAGGATTGGTGTTTAGATATTAAAAAGCATCGCAATAGTTTCTATATTTCTAAGCTCTGTATATATTGTCTGTATTGTATATATTTTTTTCCCTTCATGTTTGCTTAATTGTTGGTTAGGAGTAGCCGTTGGTGAACAACAAGCCCAGTAAAGAAACAACAAGAAGGAGCGTATACTAAATAAAGGCGCCGAGCTAACGGCGTAAAATAAGCCTTTGTTGGGAGGCAACCTATAATTTTAATTATTTAATAGCTTTTCATTTAGTAGAATAGTTAATAAAGAGTGAAAGTAGATGGAAATATCGAGAAAAGTTGGCATTTTTGAAAAACCTTGTTTTGCTGATACCGCTTAGTGCAACCAGAGTACGCTTAGCGCGCTCAGTTGCACATGGAAAAATATCTCATCCACTTATCCACTTTCCCCCGGGTATTTTGACCCATTTTGAATTTATTTTATTTTATGTTTAGTAGTAATTTAATTTAAAGTTATTAAGTTGTTAGAGATTTGTTTTGTATTTGTCCAAAAAGTTTGTCTTTGATTGGCTTGAAGAAACATGAAGTGATTGTTTCAGGTTTGAATGCATCTACAAGAAAATTTGTGCTAATGATAAAAGTTTAAAGAAAAGTACATTGTTAAGGTACATGTTTAATGCTTTCTATAACATAACATGAATATGAAACTCATGCTTTGTACAAATGTCATGCCATTCATTCTTTTGCAATACTTGTTCATGTTTGAATCACTCTAGATCATAGCCAAATGTGAGTAAACTTTCCATTGTTCACTATATGCACAGGAGACCAACAATTCTCGTTTAACTCGTTTAACTTATGTTTAATCTTGCAATTATGTTGAATTGTATGCAAGCATGAAAATGATCAAGGTATTTTGCTTGATTTTGAGTACAACTACTTGACCAAAAAGTAACTTACCTTGTGAGTGAGCGAGAATTTGTTAACCCCTTTGAGACTTAATGTAGGCATCTATATCAATTTTGAACTGTGGTAATTTTCCTTTTCATGCAAAGAGTAGTTCATCGTTGATTTTTGTATAGATTCTGAATTTGTTTCTTGAAACATTTGAACCTTCAACCATGAATTGTGTTTTAAATTTTTAGTCGTGCCGTAGAAAGTTTGGGAGCATTCACATTATAATGTTTGATTGTATTTAAGTTGGGGAAAAATGGTGGGTTGCAAAGAGGTTGAGAAAGAAAAAGAAAAAGATAGGAAAAAATAAGAAAAGAAAGAGCATTGTTTAAAAAAAAAGAGAGAAATAAGTTTTGTTCTAATAAGTTGTGTGAAAAAGTGCAACAATTATGCAATGAGTAAAAGGTGAAAGAAGTTGTGAATGCTTGAGAATTTGAGAAATGATCACTCTCATTTGTTTAGGCAACTTTTGTTTCAATTACCTTGAGAAATAACCCTTCTTTGTTAACCAAGCCACATTACAACCTTATAAAGTCCTTTGTAATTTGTGCTTTTATGCTTAATATGAGTTTTTTTTGGATGAATGCATAAGTTGAGCATGATGTTAGCAAGATTGTTAGGTGTGAGTCAAGTCTCTCATATTTGTTCTTCATCTATTGATGAAGTTGTGTGTTAGGAGTGATTCATATTTTAAAATGTATTGTTTTAGAATTTTTGACATGTGTTTTGTGCTTAGAATTTGTTTCATGATTATGGCGTCGTTGTAGTATAGTGGTAAGCACTACTTTGATTGTAATTTTGAAATTTGAACCACGCATTTGCTTCCTTTATTAAAAACTTGTTTGATCATGAATTTCTTGGTAGTTGCTTTTGTTTATTTAGGGTTGTTAGATTTTTGGTTGAGGACAAACCAAGTTTTAAGTTGGGGAGAGTTTGATAAGTGCCAAATTGTGTTAAATATGTGTATAGTTTTGTGGCACTTATTGACTTGTTTCAACTTATTTTCTTAGATAAAACCTCAACTTGTATGTACATATTGTGTATTTTAAATTTTCATGTAAATATCTTTTAGTTTGAGAAATTTCATCTCTTTTTGTAGGTTTCCTTGCATGATTGAAGCATTGGGCACTTGATAGGCAAAAGCAAAACTTCAAGATATAATTTTGAAAGGAAATATAGTCTCTACTTGTGCTTAGAGCCCTCCTAGCGCGCTTGAAGAGTCCCAGACAGTGGTGTTTACAATTTTGTTCATAACCATGCTTAGTGTCCCATATCGCGCTTAGCGCGAGTAATGGCAGTTTGCTTGTATTTTATTCATGAGCGCTCTAAGTGGGGTCTTCACGGGCTTATCACGATTCCAATTTTCAGCCTTGTATGAAATCACTTCTTCATAGATTTTTTAGATATCACTTAGGAAATTTTATACCCATTTGATCAAAAACCATTCTTTATAGATAGAGGCTTAGAAAATAATTATAGAGGTGCATCTTGAAGATCTAGAATTGGGTTTGCATCAATCGTTGGGAAATTACGGTGGATGTTTATTCTTCTTCATTCTTCTCCTTGCAATCTCTTTCTTATTAGGGATTATATGTAAGTTTGTTATAAAATATGTCTTTTTATTGATCATGGCGTTTTGTATTATTTATTCATGCGTTAGTTTTCGATGTTATTCTCGTTTACCTTTTTACTTTTGATTTGAACCGGGGTTGAGAAACACTATTCGAATCTAGATATAGGATAATCATATTTTGGATTCTAAACTCAACACATAGATTAAGATTTAACATTCTTATGAGTAACGAATCTTAATGCTCCATGTAGTTTGACAGGTTGAGAGATCATCGATTAAATAATATGGTAGAACTTTCGTCAGTGTGGTAGACACAGACACTGATGTGAGCGATACGTGATGATATTGATATGTGTTTAGATTGCACTTAACTGATTGGTAAATTACATGTTCGATCAGTGGATGAATGTCGATCCTGATAATCTCTCATATCTCTCTGAAACTTTATATTTTTCTTTCATTCGTTTTACATTTTACTGCTTTAATACAAAAGAACCCAAACCGAGTCTTAAGAACATAGATACTGTTGAACGACATTTGATGTCGCACCAATCCCCGTGGATACGATAAAATAAAACACTTACTTTTGCTTGTCGCTTAACTACAACAACAAAATGGTTCTGTTGCCGAGGATTGGTGTTTAGATATTAAAAAATATCGCAATAGTTTCTATATTTTTAAGCTCTGTACATATTGTCTGTATTGTATATATTTTTGTTTCCCTTCACATTTGCTAAAGTGTTGGTTAGGAGTAGCCATTGGTGAACAACTAACACAACAAAGAAGCAACAAGAAGGAGTGTATACTAGATAAAGGCGCCAAGTGAACGACGTAAAAAAAGTGCTTGTTGGGAGGCAACCCAACTTTTAATTATTTAATAGCTTTTCAGTTAGTAGTATTGTTAATAAAGAGTAAAAGTAGATGGAAATATTGAGAAAAGTTGGCATTTTTGAAAAACCTTGTTTTGCTGATACCGCTTAGTGCGCTCTGCTGCACATGGAAAAAAAATCTCAGCCACTTATCCACTTTCACCCAGGTATTTTGACCCATTTTGAATTTATTTTGTTTTATGTTTAGTAGTAATTTAATTTAAAGATTAAGTTGTTAGAGATTTGTTTAGTGTTTGTCCAAAAAGCTTGTCTTTGATTGGCTTGAGGAAACATGGAGTGTATGTTTCAAGTTTGAATGCATCAACAAGAAAATGTTATGGTAATGATAAAAGTTTGAAGGAAAGCACATTGTTAAGGTGCACGTTTAATGTTTTCTATAACGTAGCATGAATATGAAACTTAAGCTTTGTACAAATGTCATGCCATTCATTCTTTCACAATACTTGTTCATGTTTGAATCACTTTAGATCATAGCCAAATGTGAGGAAACTTTCCATTGTTCACTATATGCACAGGAGACCATCAATTCTTGTTTAACTCGTTTGACTTATGTTTAATCTTGCATTTGTGTTGAATTATATGCAAGCATGAAAATGATCAACGCATTTTGCTTGATTTTGAGTACAACTACTTGACCAAAAAGTAACTTACCTTGTGAGTGAGCGAGAATTAGTTAACCTCTTTGAGCCTTAATGTAGGAATCTATATCAATTTTGAACTGTGGCAATTTTCCTTTTCATACAAAGTGTAGTTCATCATTGATTTTTTGTATATATTCTGAATTTGTTTCTTGTAACATTTGAACCTTCAACCATGAATTGTGGTTTGAATTTTTACCCGTGCCTTAGAAAGTTTGGGAGCATTCACATTACAATGTTTGATTGTATTCAAGTTGGGAAAAAAAGGTGGGTTGCTAAGAGGTTGAGAAAGTAAAAGAAAAGATAGGAAAAAGTAAGAAAAGAAAGAACATTATTTAAAAAAAAAGAGAGAAATAAGTTTTGTGCTAACAAGTTGTGTGAAAAGGTGCAACAATTATGCAATGAGTAAAAGGTGAAAGAAGTTGTGAATGCTTGAGTATTTGAGAAGTGATCACTCTCATTTGTTTAGGCAACTTTGGTTTCAATTACCTTGAGAAATAAATCTTCTTTGTTAACCAAGCCACATTACAACCTTATAAAGTCCTTTGTAATTTGTGCTTTTATGCTTAATATGAGTTTTTTTTTGGATGAATGCATAAGTTGAGCATGATGTTAGCAAGATTATTAGGTGTGAGTCAAGTCTCTCATATTTGTTTTTCATCTATTGATGAAGTTGTGTGTTAGGAGTGATTCATATTTTAAAATGTATTATTTTAAAATTTTTGACATGTGTTTTGTGCTTAGAATTTGTTTCATGATTATGGCGTCGTTGTAGTATAGTGGTAAGCACTACTTTGATTGTAATTTTGAAATTTGAACCACGCATTTGCTTCCTTTATTAAAAATTTGTTTGATCATGAATTTCTTGGTAGTTGCTTTTGTTTATTTAGGGTTGTTAGATTCTTGGTTGAGGACAAACCAAGTTTTAAGTTGGGGAGAGTTTGATAAGTGCCAAATTGTGTTAAATATGTGTATAGTTTTGTGGCACTTATTGACTTGTTTCAACTTATTTTCTTAGATAAAACCTCAACTTGTATGTACATATTGTGTATTTTAAATTTTCATGTAAATATCTTTTAGTTTGAGAAATTTCATCTCTTTTTGTAGGTTTCCTTGCATGATTGAAGCATTGAGCACTTGATAGGAAAAAGCAAAACTTCAAGATACAATTTTGAAAGGAAATATAGTCCCTGCTTACGCTTAGAGCCCTCCTAGCGCGCTTGAATAGTCCCAGGCAGTGGTGTTTACAATTTTGTTCGTAACCATGCTTAGCGCCCCTGATCGTGCTTAGCGCGAGTTATGGCAGTTTGCTTGTATTTTGTTCATGAGCGCTATAAGTGGGGTTTGCACGGGCTTAGCTCGATTCCAATTTTCAGCCTTGAATAAAAACACTTCTTCATAGATTTTTTAGTTATCACTTAGGAAATTTTATACCCATTTGATCAAAAACCATTCTTTATAGATAAAGGCTTATAAAACAATAATAGAGGCGCATCTTGAAGATCTAGAGCTGGGTTTGCATCAATCGTTGGGAAATTACGGTGGATGTTTGTTCTTGTTCATTTTTCTCCTTGTAATCTCTTTCTAGTTAGGGATTATATGTAATTTTACTGTAAAATATGTCTTTATATTGATCATGGCGTTTTGTACGATTTATTCATGCGTTAGTATTCGATGTTATTCTCGTTTACCTTTTTACTTTTGATTTGAACCGTGGTTGAGAAACACTATTCGAATCTAGATCTAGGATAATCATATGTTGGATTCTAAACTCTAGACATAAATTAAGATTTAACATTCATGTGAGTATAGAATCTTAATGCTCCATGTTGTTTGATAGGCTGAGAGATCGTCGATTAAATAATACGGTAGAACTCTCGTCAGTGTGGCAGACACACACACACACACACACACACACACACACACACACACACACACACACACACACACACACACACTGATGTGAGTGATACATGATGATATTGATAAGTGTTTAGATTGCCAATAATTGATTGGTAAATTGCATGTTCGATCGGTGGATGAAATTCGATCCTGATAATCTCATATCTCTCTGAAACTTTATATTTTTCTTTCATTTGTTTTACATTTTACAACTTTAATACATAAGAACCCAAACCGAGTATTAAGAACATATATACCGTTGAACGACATTTGATGTCGCACCGATCCCCGTGTATACGATAAAAAAAACACTTACTTTTTCTTGTCGCTTTACCACAACAACAAAATGGTGTTGTTGCCGAGGATTGGTGTTTAGATATTAAAAAGCATCACAATAGTTTCTATATTTTTAAGCTCTGTACATATTGTCTGTATTGTATATATTTTTGTTTCCCTTCACATTTGCTAAAGTGTTGGTTAGAAGTAGCCGTTGGTGAACAGCTAACACAACAAAGAAGCAACAAGAAGGAGTGTGTACTAGATAAAGGCGCCGAGCTAACGACGTAAAAAAAGTGATTGTTGGGAGGCAACCCAACTTTTAATTATTTAATAGCTTTTCATTTTGTAGTATAGTTAGTAAAGAGTAAAAGTAGATGGAAATATTGAGAAAAGTTGACATTTTTGAAAAAACTTGTTTTGCTGATACCGCTTAGCGCGCTCTGCTGCACATGGAAAAAATATCTCGGCCACATATCCACTTTCACTTAGGTATTTTGACCCATTTTGAATTTATTTTGTTTTTTGTTTAGTAGAAATTTAATTTAAAGTTATTAAGTTGTTAGATATTTGTTTTGTGTTTGTCTTTGATTGGCTTGAGGAAAGATGGAGTGTTTGTTTCATGTTTGAATGCATCAACAAGAAAATGTTATGGTAATGATAAAATTTTGAAGGAAAGCACATTGTTAAGGTACATGTTTTATGCTTTCTATAACATAGCATGAATATGAAACTTATGCTTTGTACAAATGTCATGCCATACATTATTTCACAATACTTGTTCATGTTTGAATCACTTTAGATCATATCCAAATGTGAGGAAACTTTCCATTGTTCACTATATGTAAAGGAGACCATCAATTCTTGTTTAACTCGTTTGACTTATGTTTAATCTTGCATTTGTGTTGAATTGTATGCAAGCATGAAAATGATCAAGACATTTTGCTTGATTTTGAGTATAACTACTTGACCAAAAAGTAACTTACATTTTGAGTGAGCGAGAACTCGTTAACCTCTTTGAGCCTTAATGTAGGAATCTATATCAATTTTGAACTGTGGAAATTTCCCTTTTCATGTAAAGAGTAGTTCAGCATTGATATTTTGTATAGATTCTAAATTTGTTTCTTGAAACATTTGAACCTTCAACCATGAATTGTGGTTTGAATTTTTACCCGTGCCTTAGAAAGTTTGGGAGCATTCACATTACAATGTTTGATTGTATTCAAGTTGGGGAAAAAAGGTTGGTTGCTAAGAGGTTCAGAAAGAAAAAGAAAAAGATAGGAAAAAGTAAGAAAATAAAGAGCATTGTTTTAAAAAAAAAGAGAGAAATAAGTTTTGTGCTAATAAGTTGTGTGAAAATGTGCAACAATTATGCAATGAGTAAAAGGTGAAAGAAGTTATGAATGCTTGAGAATTTGATAAGTAATCACTCTCATTTGTTTAGGCAACTTTTGTTTCAATTACCTTGAGAAATAACCCTTCTTTGTTAACCAAGCCACATTACAACCTTTTAAAGTCCTTTGTAATTTGTTCTTTTATGCTTTTAATATGAGTTTTTTTTGGATGAATGCATAAGTTGAGCATGATGTTAGCAAGATTGTTGGGTGTGAGTCAAGTCCCTCATATTTGTTCTTCATCCATTGATGAAGTTGTGTGTTAGGTGTAATTCATATTTTAAAATGTATTGTTTTAGAATTTATGACATGTTTTTGTGCTTAGAATTTGTTTCATGATTATGGTGTTGTTGTAGTATAATGGTAATCATTACTTTGATTGTACTTTTGAAATTTGAACTATGCATTTGCTTCCTTTTCTAAAAACTTGTTTGATCATAAACTTCTTGGTAGCTGCTCTTGTTTCTTTAGGTTTGTTAGATTCTTGTTTGAGGACAAACAAAGTTTTAAGTTAGGGAGAGTTTGATAAGTGCCAAATTGTGTTAAATATGTGTGTAGTTTTGTGGCACTTATTGACTTGTTTCAACTTATTTTCTTAGATAAAACCTCAACTTGTATGTACATATTGTGTATTTTAAATTTCCATGTAAATATCTTTTAGTTTGAGAAATTTCATCTCTTTTTGTAGGTTTCCTTGCATGATTGAAGCATTGGGCACTTGATAGGCAAAAGCAAAACTTCAAGATGCAATTTTGAAAGGAAATTTAGTCCCTACTTGCGATAGGTCCCTCCTAGCGCGCTTGAAGAGTCCCAGGCAGTGGTGTTTACAATTTTGTTCGTAACCACGCTCAGCGCCCCAGATGGCGCTTAGCGCAAGTTGTGAAGTTTGCTTGTATTTTGTTCATGAGCGCTCTAAGTGGTGTCTGCACAGGCTTAACACGATTCCAATTTTCAGCCTTGTATAAAAACACTTCTTTATATATTTTTTTAGTTATCACTTAGGAAATTTTATACCCATTTGATCAAAAACCATTCTTTATAGATAAAGGCTTAGAAAATAATAATAGAGGTGCATCTTGAAGATCTAGAGTTGGGTTTGCATCAATCGTTAAGAAATTACGGTGGATGTTTGTTCTTCTTCATTCTTCTGCTTGTAATCTCTTTCTTGTTAGGGATTATAGCGAGCGATTTTTGGACGTGGTTCTTAAGCACTGTCGCTCTGGGGTACTACAGGTCGATTCCTTTTTTATCCTATTAAGCTGACTAAGGAAGGGATGTGATGAAACTCGATTCTGTTGAAGAAGGGTAGCAACCGCCATATACGTCCAAGTTCTTGATCCTTAAATTAATCGCTTCCTCGAGACCTATATTACAGGCTTTGTATTCGGTCTCATTGTTCGTACACTTGAACGTAAGTCTGGCGGTGAAAGGAATGTGGGTACCCTGAGGGGTAACAATGATTGCCCCAATTCCGTTTCCGTAATGATTGACAGCTCCGTCAAAGATTAGTCCCCATTGGGAATCTGGTTCTGGCCCTTCACTAGGTAGCGGTTCATCGCTATCTTTCATTTTTAAATACATGACTTCTTCGTCTATGAAGTCAAACCTGATTGATTCTTGATCGTCAATCGGTTGATGAGCCAAATGACCGGCTAAAATACTCCCCTTAACGGCTTTTTGAGCATGGTACTCTATGTCATATTCTGATAACAACATCTGCTAACGGGCAATCCTTCCCGTGAGAGCAAGTTTTTCAAATACATACTTGATTGGATCCATTTCGGAGACCAACCAAGTAGTGTGACGAATCATGTACTGAAGAAGACGTTTAGCTGCCCAAGCCAAAGCGCAACAAGTTTTCTCAAGCATTGTGTACCGAGTCTCGCAGTCGGTGAATTTCTTGCTCAAATAGTAGATGGCAGACTCTTTCCTTTTGGTTTCGTCTTGTTGGCCAAGTACACAACCCATGGAGTCTTCCAAGACTGTTAAGTATATGATCAGTGGTCTTCCTTCCGCTGGAGGTGACAGGACTGGTGGACTCAACAGGTACTCCTTGATACTGTCGAAGGCGGTTTGGCAGTCTTATGTCCAAACGCAGTTCTGGTTCTTTTTAAGTAATTTGAAGATCGACACACAGGTCGCGGTCATAAAGAATATGAATCTGGAGATGTAATTCAAACATCCCAAGAATCCTCTGACTTGTTTTTCAGTTTTTGGAGAAGGCATTTCTTGAATGGCCTTGACCTTGTCAGGATCAACCTCAATTCCTTTCTGGCTGATGATGAACCCTAAGAGTTTCCCTGAACGGACACCGAAGGTGCATTTGTTGGGATTCAAGCGGAGTTTGTACTTTCTCAACCGCTCGAATAGTTTTGACAAGTGTGTCACATGCTCCTCTTCTGTCTTAGATTTGGCAATCATATCATCGACATATACCTCGATTTCCTTGTGTATCATGTCATGAAACAGAGTAGTCATGGGCCTTTGATAGGTTGCCCCGGAGTTCTTCAAACCGAACGACATTACCTTGTAACAAAAGGTACCCCATGGGGTAATGAACAAAGTTTTCTCCATGTCTTTCGGCGCCATTTTGATTTGATTATAACCCGAGAATCAATCCATGAAGGAGAAAACTTTGAACTTTACTGTACTGTCTACCAGCATGTGAATGTGTGGTAAGGGAAAGTCATCCTTTGGACTTGCTTTGTTCAGATCCCTGTAGTCTACACACATTCTGACCTTTCCGTCCTTTTTCGGAACGGGTACGATGTTGGCTAACCATTGAGGATACTCAGACGTGGCGAGGAAGCCCGCGTCAATCTATTTCTGGACCTCCTCTTTGATTTTGATGGCCATGTCTGGATGAGTTCTTCTCAACCTTTGTTTTACTGGCACGCATTCTGACCTTAACGGTAAATGATGTTCCACGATGCTGGTATCCAACCCTGGCATGTCCTGGTAGGACCAAGCAAACACATCGGGAAATTATATGAGAAGCTTCGTTAAACTCTCTTTGGCAGTTGGACTGAGCAGTGCCCCAATCCTGATTTCTTTTTTCTCTTTTTCTGAACCCACATTGATCGTTTCCAACGGCTCTTTGTGAGGTTCAATGGACCTTTCCTCTTGTCGGAGTAGTCGGGAGATCTCCTCTGGAATTTCGTCGTCAACTTCTTCTTCAGCCCCAAATACCGGGAACTCAAAGTCGAGAGAAGGCATCGGATCGTATGTTTCAATGGGGGTTTAAAACAAGCAATCTGCATGCCGTGATGATTTGTGTTTAGAAGAGATAGAGAAAATGCAAGTGTGTGTAGTGTATTTTCTGAAAAATTGCTTATTTATTTTGAATTGTTTTTTAGGATTACCATTTTCTGAGAAAAGCGAAAAGAGAAAACAACAATTAATGTGGAAATTACAGAACGACGTTATTTTATTAATGAACAAGTCGATTCTTTAAACTACAACCCTATAAAACAAAACTCTGTCGCTTTGGGCGAAGCAAAAAGGGATATTTACAGAAAGCGAGCCCTATAAAAACATCTGTTTCACCTGGGCAGGGTGAAAGGTTAAGATAAAGATGGCAATTACTTTGACTTATGAACAATCTTCGGAACATCGACAGCAACCCATTGGCGGCGAAATCCTCGGTGAATCACAAAGTCTGGTACATTCCTTGATTTGTGTTCAGAAATGACGCTGATTTCTGGTGGAGCAGGATCATTGGAATCTGTCTCCCAGGCAGAGTTGTTGTAGGAGGATTCCTCAGTTGTATTTTGCATAGTATTTGTGCTCTCAGGAAAATCTCCTCATCCAGTTGGCTGGATGTCTTTGAGCCTGATATAAGAGCTTTCAGGAGCGGTGTACTTGACCATATAGTCGTATTTTCCACTCGGTTGTCCCAAGGTGTCCCGCACCTCTTTGGAACTGGAGGAGTCATCTCTTTCAATGACATTGACCTCGGGAAAAGCATAATTGATGAATTCTAGTCCGGCAAGCTTTGCCAATTCATCGTCATACTGGATAGGTTCTGAATACCCTGAGTGTTGATCCTATGACATGGTGGGGACACAAGTATTCTTTTCAATGATGCTCAGCTGATTTCCATTGTTCGGCTGACTCTCTTGCCCCAAATTTCCTGGGTACGACTGCCAAATAGGCACGCCATCCATTGGGCCATAATAATTATGGTCAAAGTTGTCCTTCATCAGTGTGTCTTCCTTTAATGAGTTTGGTGGAACACGACATCCTTCTGAATCACAATCTCCATATATCATTTCGACTTCTGACCTGGGTATAAATCTCAGACTCTGTGCGGGATAGCAAAATGGCGTAGGCACCTCTTCCTGAGACATATAACCGTCCTCGTTGAGATAGGACTTCCATTCCTCATCCATATCGGAGGGATCTTCCTCGTTGATAGTATAGACTGTTTGAGGCACTGGGTGAAGGAAACCTCCACTGTGGAAGAAGTTCTGAATGGGATGAAAACCTTCATCGTTAGTAGCAGTCTGGGTACAGGTTGAAGGAAAACCAAGACCCTTATTTGTTTTGTTATCGGTAGGAATGACAAGCTGTCCCCATCCTTTTGTATTGTTATTTTTGATCACTTCGAGAGCATCTCTGTATGAGGAAATCGAGGTTCCTTTCTCTGATTGATTCTCATTGGTCACCGACAGTGCTTGGAACTGAGTTCCAACAACCTCCTCGGGTTCCACACAAGTAGATGATGACAAGTTGCTCACGAACAAGGCCTGCTCTCCACAGACTGTGATGAGTTGATCGTTCTTGACGAACTTCAGTTTCTGGTGCAGCGTCGAAGTGACTGCCCCAGCCTGGTGTATCCAAGGTCTTCCTAATAAACAGCTGTACGCTGCCCGGACGTCTATGACCTGGAAAGTGATTAAGAAAGTGTGAGGACCAATAGTTATGGGAAGGTCGACTTCACCAATAACTGCTTTTCGAGATCTGTCAAAGGCTTTGACGATGACCTCGCTGCCCCTCATCGGGGATCCTTTGAATGACAGTCGCATTAGAGTGGACTTTGGCATAACGTTGGTGGCCGATCCTGTGTCTACCAGTATGCTGGCTAAAGCATCGTCCTGGCAGTTAACTGTGATATTAAGTGCCATGTTGTGACTTTTGCCCCCCTCTGGAAAATCCTCATCACTGAATCCTAAGTTGTTGCAGGAAGTGATGTTAGAGATGATGCTATCGAATTGTCGTATTGACACATCCTGTTCCACAAAGGCCTGCTCTAAGACTTTCTGTAGAACCTCTCTGTGGGCTTCGAAACTGAGTAAAAGTGATAGCACTGAGATCTTTGAAGGAGTTTGTAACAGCTGATCGACAATGTTGTATTCACTCCTTTGGATGAGCTTCAACATCTCATCATTGATTTTCGAAAGGTCGGGATTACTGGATTGACCGACTGGTGGATCAGGAGCTTCTGTCGGAAGTTCCTTTTCTTTATTAGGTTCTCCAACTCCTCGGTTGAAGATTCGACCGCTCCGTGTTACTCGACTGATGTCTGCAATATTCACAACGGAGGGTACTGGAATTTCCTTTCCATTTTCAATTATCGTTGCACCGTATTTGTAAGGGACCGCCTTAGCTGATTCATACGGTAACGGTCCCAGTAGATAGATAACTATATGAGCCTTCTGATTTTTCTGACTGTCATAAGTAGCTTCAATCAGTTCCTGGCTAAGAACCTTTGATTCGTCCAGTAGAGGGATGATGGCACAAACATCCTCGTTCCTCTCAGGGTCAGAGATTATAACCACGTCTCTGATCTGATCAGCGAAGTAGTCCGACATCCAGTCAACGGACCCCGAAGCTAGGTTTGGGTAAATCTCTTTGCGATCCAACTGACCTTGGAGAGCTGCTCGCATGAGGTAGCATCCTTGGTTATTCTTCGAGCAGACACTACAACGTTCATAGTTGTGTGGTGGCACCTGGCCACGCCCACTTTGAATGCAGTGCAACCTTACCAGGTTTGTTTCCATAGATCGGACATCTTGATTTTGATGCCGAGTAGGGTTTCCGTTAAGCACACTGATTTGTTGCGTGTCTTCATACAGATAGATTGGAAGCCACCAGTGGTTTAACAAGTGTTGTAAAGTTCTCTGAACGAGAGCGCACCCTTGGTTACTCTCACAACATCCTTTACAGCTCTGATAATTATGCGAAGTGAGAAAACCGAGTTGGACCTTCCTGGCATGTAACTCTACCAAGATGGTATTCATCAGACGAATATCAAAGATTTGAATCATGTTGATCTGATAAGGATTTCTATCATGGTAGTCTTGGATTCATCCAAGATCCATCTGACGCTGGAGGGCCTCTTGTACAAAAGAGCATCCCTGTTTGTTTACCGAGCAAGTCAGACAGGAATTGT
This sequence comes from Lathyrus tuberosus, assembly GCA_022829125.1. Classification (NCBI taxonomy): domain Eukaryota; kingdom Viridiplantae; phylum Streptophyta; class Magnoliopsida; order Fabales; family Fabaceae; genus Lathyrus; species Lathyrus tuberosus. The sequence goes on along the minus strand of JALAZF010000111.1, from coordinate 3,978,336 downwards.
AATCGTGCCGCCGCAGATTATGATACTGGCTTTGGCTTGAGTGCATTGCCACCAAGTTGACAATAATTGCACGAATGTCATGATTCTGAATGATGTTGGAATTCGTATAGGTCATGTTGACTCCACGAACTCGATGCTCTTGGATCCATCTGAGATCCAACTGTTCCTGTAGAGTTGATTGCACCACAGAACATCCTTGATTGTTCTTAGAGTAGATATCACACTGGTGATAATTATGAGGTGGCACATGGCTATATCCGCTCTGTCTACAATGTATCTTGACCAAGTTGGCCCTCAATAAGAGTACATCATGAATTTGATAGATGTTGTTAGACTCTCCCTCTATCAAATTGACTGCAGCTTTCTCGTGTTGAGGCAGCAGGTTCGTGACAACATTCGGATTCGTATCTTTGAAAGATAACACTCCGCTCCTAACAAGCTTTTTTACGTCGGATTTGAAACTGAGACAGTTTTCTATGTTATCCTATGGTCCTCCTTGATGGTAAGGACAAGTTTGATCCGCTTTGAACCAGAAAAGCGGATTTTCCGGTACTGTAAGAGGAGACTTAGTTTGGACGTGCCCCTTGACCAGTAGTAACGGAAATAGCTCTGCGTATAACATGGGTATAGGGTCGAACCCTAGAGGTCGCGTCGTACGGTTGTTGTTATATGGAGGACGAGCCTGCTGAAGAGGCTGTTTTGTCCTTTGCTGACATTGCTGTTGATTAGGTTGGCTCTGCGTAACCTGAGGTTGATACGTAGGCATAGGCGCGGGGTTGATAGCAGGAATTACAGCTGCTACTGGTTGATACCGTCGCCTTTGCTTTCCGAGAGAGATATTCCCAATATCCTGCTCTTTTTTCTTAGGGAGAGCACTACCTTATTGTTTTGTACTACTTGATGATCCAGCGTCTTTTACTTAACGTCATTCTCGGACGGCTTCCTCAAGACGAACTCCCATGCCCACCATCTCGGTGAAGTCACTGGGCGCACTGGCAACCATTCGGTCGTAGTAAAATGAGCTCAAGGTTTTCAAGAAGATCTTTGTCATCTCTTTTTCCTCAAGAGGTGGACAAATCTGGGCGGAAATTTCACGCCATCTCTGAGCGTTATCCTTAAAGGTTTCCTTGTCCTTTTGTGACATTGATCTGAGTTGATATCTGTCCGGTGCCATGTCCAAATTGTATTTGTACTGCTGAACAAAGGCAGCGCCAAGATCCTTGAATGTGCCAATCGTGGCACGGTTTAAACCCATGTACCATTTTAATGCTGCACCGGTTAAACTATCCTGAAAGTAGTGAATCAGTAGCTCCTGATTCTTTGTCTGAGCTGACATTCGCCGAGCGTACATCACTAAGTGGCTCTGAGGGCAAGAGTTACCCTTGTACTTTTCAAAGTCGGGTACCTAGAATTTGTGCGGGACTTTCACATTGGGGACCAAGCAGAGGTCCGCGACGTCTTTTCCAAATAGATCCTGACCGCGAAGGGCTTGTAGTTCTTTCTGTATTTCCAGGAACTGTTCCTGGAACTCATTCATTCTGTCGAACATGTTGTCGTTTCCACCAGACGGTATCTGTGGAATCTGTCCTTCTGGGGCAGTGTGTACCATGGGTGGTGGTATAGTCATTATGGCCAAGACTCTCGGTGCCTCCCGAAGTTTGTAACCTTCAGGAGTTGTCGTCATGCCCCTGGCATTTTCGCTTTCCCGAAGTTTGTAGCCTTCAGGCCCAGCGGCTCCTGCTGCGGTTCCCTGATCCTCATTGATCGACGAAACATATCCTTCCGGGATATAATTGATAGGCATGCCCCAGGGACGATCTTTCGGCATTTTGTACCTAGGATCAGACTTCTCCACTATGGGCGTAAATGTGATCTCCGAGATCACAATCCTTTGTTGTTGCATTTGAGCCTCTGCTAGAGCTTGCATGTCGTTATGAAGCTTTCTCAGATCCTCTTTCAGAGTGTCGATCTCTTCTCTCAACTCTCTGTTCTCCTCCTCGAGATCATCCATCTTTTTTTGACGATTGACCCGAGTATTGTACGAATGAGACAATTTAACTCTAGAATCGAGATGCAAATGTGAGATTGGTAGGTAAGAAGAATGCATTTATGATGAATGATATGCAATGATTATATTAATTATATGTTTTTGTTTATTCAAAGTAAACTTCGACAATTAGATTGCAAATATCAAACAGTGGGGAAACCTCATTTTATTGAATTCCAAGGATTGCGGAAATGTAAATACAGTTGAAAAAAAGGAAATCTAAACTAATGGATCATGAGTCCTCTCTGAAGAGAGCTCAGGTGCTGGTTCGGGTGCTTTCCTTTTCTTTGACTGGGGCTCCTGGGCCGTTGTCGGGTTGTCATTCCTCTGCCAAGTGAAAGGAGTGAGCAAACTCCTTTGGTCATCCTAATTTTCTACAGCATGTTGCTCTAAAATCTCAATCAGAGCATCTTTTTCTCTTAACAACTGCTTTATTTTCTTGCATTCCACTTGAGAATACGGTACTTGTTCCTCAAAGACCTCTTCTCCTGCTGAACTTTGCTGAGAGTAACCTGAAGCTTTTCCGTCTCAGACATGAAATAAAGGGCAGAGTCCCTTAATGGAAGAACTTCCCGACGAGGGTAAGGCTTCCTCAGCTTGAGAGCTCTAGTTTGTACCCAATGGAGATAGGGCTCCATCGAGACACAATCTGGTTTTCCTAGAGACTCTCGTCCTTTCCTATGAACGTGTTTCTAGACGTGCACTATTTCCGTCTTTAGTGCCCTGTCATTTTGTCCTTCCTTGAAGAAAAGACTTTCCAGATGAGCACTACACAGGACATGCCTCATTGGGTATCCAAATTGACGACGAACTAACACTGGATGATAATTAATTCCTCCCTTAGTTCCTATAAGGGGTACATTTGGGAAATTTCCACAATGGTCAATGATTCTGATCCCGTCGTAGATTCGATTGTACCAATCGATGTCAGAGTTGGTAAGAGACATGACTCTCTGCGACCAACGTAAAGTATTTTTTTGATCCCCAAATGCAGCAGACTTGGGCAAATGGGAAGTGAACCATTTGTAAAGCAAGGGTACACAGCATGTGATCATTCCTCTGCTGTATAAATTCCTTAAGTGTACCGAATGATACGCATCTGCGAGTAAGGTCGGTACAGGGTTTCCGATCAGGAAAATCTTAATGGCGTTGATATCTACGAAGTTATCAATGTTGGGAAACAAAAATAACTCGTAGGTGAGCAAAACAAAGATGCTCTCGAAAGCGGCCACGTTCCCTATACTGGCAAAGTTCAGGGCTTTCTTTATCAAGAATTGGGCTGGCAAACCTTGGCTGCCACCCTTAGTGGTCATGTGAGTCCTGACTTCTGACTCGTCCAAATAAATTGCTCTTGCAATGGTTTGATCCTTTGGAATTTCTTCCAGTCCAGAAAAAGGAGCCTGATCAGTGATATGTAAATCAGTAAGGTGAGAGTACTCCTCCAGCGTTGGTGCAAGCTGATAATCCGGGAATGTGAAACAATGATAGACCGAATCGTAGAACTGGATTAACATGGACAGGATTCCTTCGATTACATGGACCCTTAACAAGGACATCAGTCCTCCATACTTGGCTCTGAAAGCCTCGTGGTTGGTGATCATTCTCGCCAAACCTTTCAAATCCTCTAACTTTGGAACCTTGAAGGTGTACTTATGAGTTTTCCTTCTACCGAAATCCATTAGCGCAATCTCCTTTCTCTCTGATATTTGCAATCATTGTCTCAGTTTAATTTGAAAAAGAGAGAGACTAAAAGAGAAGATTTTATTTGTTTTAATGTTTTTTAAATGAATGCATGAATTCAGCACACAAAAACATAGAAAAAACATGGGGTCAAAGGGTCGGTGTCATGAAGTCAAGGCTCTACCCCCCCCCCCCCCCAAAGGTTTATACTGGTGATTTTTTGTACCTGTCCGCAAAATCATTGACCCCTCTGGGATAGAAACTGCAAGCGGATCGCCAGCGAGCTGATGTATCCTAGAGTGATCTCAGATGAGGTTAGTATCGCGTGACAACTATTTCCGATAGCTTCCACACTACAAAATGGCTTAAGTCTGCTAAAAACCTCAGCTTCTCAGATAACCCAGTCGACCACACTACTTTCAACAACCGAAGTCGTATAGGCAATGTATATGCAAAGGGAGTCTCCACTGAGTTTGATGGTCGATTGGGGGCTCTTAACTGGAATTCACTCCCAGTAAGATTACCCGCATTGCCATCACCTATCTTAGGTGTATACTCAATCATTTCACATACGACATCACACGCATTCCCATTAGCAGATAAATAAACACAGATATCAAATAGGAAAAGCAGTATATATATTTGTCTTAATCATCCTAGACCTCTAGTCTTATGATCCTATACAGACAATGACTCCCCAGCCGAGCTGTTATTTCTGTGACATGAATTTAGGGTTTTCTACCTAAGAGATGGGAAGAGAACAAGATACTCCGTCTAATGTTCTCCCCAGCAGAGTCGCCATTCTTCTCGCAGTTTTTAGACTTAAGGTTTCACCTAGAGAGATAAGAGGGACAAGATGCCCTGTGTGGCCCCACGGTGGGCGCCATTTTTCCAGTAGCGAGCGATTTTTGGACGTGGTTCTTAAGCATTGTCGCTCTGGGGTACTACAGGTCGATTCATTTTTTATCCTATTAAGCTGACTAAGGAAGGGAAATAGATGTCTCTAATTAACCCTGCTTGCATACTGAGTTTAAATAGATGACTGTTGGTTTACAGATGCGGTTTAGATTGTGGGCCTTTCTCTGCTTATTTTGTTAAGAATGAAATGACTGGGCTATTCATGGGGATTTTGGATAGGTGCTGGATCCGTTGTTTTTAATTAGTGTGCTCGCTAATATTTTTCAATCTTATGCCTACGTATTCCCGTTTAACGAAACAGGGAAATCAGAGCGATCGTAGTTCCTCCTATTCTATGGGAGGAAAATGGTTGTTTTGGTGTCTTGTTCAAAGCCCAAGACGTGAAGCTAAAGGTGGTTTATATCTTGTTTAAAGCCCAAGATGTGAAGCTGAAGGGTCTATTTGTATCTTGTTCGAAGCCCAAGATGTGAAGCTAAAGGGTTTTGACTTTAGGGAGAATTTGCCATCTCTAAAGAGGAGTTGTTAATGTTTGTATGCTATGAACAAGGCACAACTTTGATGCTAATAGGTTAATTGACTCAACTGGGATTTTCTTTATACAAAGCCTAAGAGGAGGCTATTGACCCAACAAGAGGGTGTTTTTATGTGTCTCATACGAAGCCCGATAGAGAGGCTAAAAGGGTTGACTCAACAAGAGAGTCTGTTATATGTCTCGTATGAAGCCCGAGAGAGAGGCTAAAGGAGTTGACTCAATAAGAGAGTCTTTTATACTCAATAAGAGAGTGTTTTTGTATCTTGTACGAAGCCCGAGATGGAGGCTAAAAGGGATTGACTCAACAAGAGAGTCTTTTATACTCAACAAGAGAGTGTTTTTGTATCTCGTTCGAAGCCTGAGATGGAGGCTGAAAGGGATTGACTCAACAAGAGAGTCTTTTATACTCAATAAGAGAGTGTTTTTGTATCTCGTACGAAGCCCGAGATGGAGGCTGAAAGGGATTAACTCAACAAGAGAGTCTTTTATACTCAACAATAGAGTGTTTTTTGTATCTCGTACGAAGCACGAGATGGAGGCTAAAAGGGATTGACTCAACAAGAGAGTCTTTTATACTCAACAAGAGAGTGTTTTTTATCCCGTACGAAGCTCGAGATGGAGGCTAAAAATGTTTGAATCAACAAGAGAGTCTTTTATACTCAACAAGAGAGTTTTTTATATCTCGTACGAAGCCCGAGATGGAGGCTAAAGGTTTGACTCAGCAAGAGAGTCTTTTATACTCAACAAGAAAGTGATTTGTATCTCGTACGAAGCCCGAGATGAAGGCTAAAAGGGTGACTCAACAAGAGAGTCTGAAAAGGTTAGCTCCACTGGGGAGAATCATTGTACAAAGCCCAAGAGGAGGCTACCTATGCTGGTGACTGTTTTAGTTTAGTGACAGGTCCAGTATGTTGGATAAAAGAGAAAATCAGTTCTTATATGGGTAATGTTGTGCTTAGAGGATCTGGGTTATTTCCTGTTCTTTAAGGAAATAGGAAATCTAAAGGGTATTGAGACTGTCCAAGTCTATGGGTGTTTTGAGAAGTCGATTCTCGGATAAGTGAATGATCTTTGTACGATGCCCAAGAGGAGGCTGGCATGTTAAGGGATGAAGGTTAACCCATCAATTGGTCTGACACTTGACTCAGAAAGACAGCTCTAGCAAATTGATGCCTAGGTTCTGTTCCTATACCTGTAGAGGTCTCTGGGTCCTTGTACTAAGCCCAAGAGAAGGCATGAGAGCTTTTAAGAAGCCGAAGGGTCCTTGTACAACGCCCAAGAGGAGGCGGGGAGGCTTTTAGGAAGCCTGTGGGTCCCCAAACCTCGAGAAGTTTAAGACATACTATTCACAGAGAATAGATCAAGCCAGGAAAGTCCGAGAATTTGGAAGAAACTCAAGAGATGCTATTCACGGAGAATAGATCAACTATGGGGAGTAGAGTTTCTTTGACAATTTCTAATGGTGACAGTCTGAGAAAGGGTTCACCGAGAATGCTGCCTTTCACGTCTCTATATTGTTTAACCTCAAGAGGAGGGAAAACTGTGTCTGGTAATCCTATGGGGATCTAGTTTTGTTTGTATTTAAGAGTGACCAATATGGCTTTACCTACTGCTAGACGTAGTTGTCGGGGAAAACTCTAAATAACTATACTAGTATTACACAGTTGATATTTGACAGGTATATAAAAGTTTGTGAAAGAAGACTTACAGTGAGCAGCCCCACAATACAATTATATATATATGAAAGCGGATAAAGAAAGCGGGTAAACACTTACTCGGTTGTAGAGCTTCCATGCTGTTTGGTTAGTTGTTCAACAAAGAAAGTTTTGATAACAATATTATATTCAAAATCAAAGGAGAAAGTGCTTTGAAAGAAATGTTGGGGCTTACAGCTCAAGGAGAGGCCCAAAGTTTTATCAGTGATTGCATTGTTGTTTTTGAAATTGTACAGGGACTTGTACAAGTGACTGAGGCCCAAAAGGTTTTCTGTACAAAAGGATGGGTCTTACACTCTCTCAAGAGGCCCAAAGGTTTATTTTTATACAAGTAGTGGGGCTTACAGCTCAAGGAGAGGCCCAGGGTGATTGTTAAAAAGGCGACGATCGAGCCGAACTTTTTGACGGTACCGGGACTTATACAATACATTGAGGCCCAAATTATTTTGGTTTCTACAAAGGGTTGGGTCTTACACTCTACCAAGAGGCCCAAAAAAGTTTTAAAGAAAGGAATGAGGCTTATAACACAAGGGTAGGCCCAGATAATTATTTGTTTGGAAAATGGCGATCGCGCCGAGATTTTTCTTTCAACGTAAAGGGACTTATACAATATCTGAGGCCCAAAAAGGTTTTGGTTAAAAGGAGATTGGGTCTTACACTCTATTAGAGGCCCAAAGTGTTTGAAAAAGTTTGATGAGGGTTGAATTAATCAAAAACCCTAATTTGTTTTCAAAATGTATTTTAATTGAATAAAAAATTCAATTAAAATGATCAAAATTGTTAAACATATGGAAAACAAATTGTGATCTTGGATTAATGTTTCAAAAATCAGGTTTTGATCCACAAAATGATTGTAAATCACTAAAATTTGAAAAATCAAGAGAGAGAAAATATTTTAAATGTCAAAAACAATTAAAATATTAATTCTTTACAAAAATATCAAGTATATGAAATAAATAATATTTTTGGGATTTTTTGGGAAACTAAAATATTTTAACATTTTTGTGAATTATTAAAAAAAGAATCAACTCAAAATCATTAAGACTCAGCGAGAAATTAATTTTTGAATCAATTAAATAAAATCACAAAAATTCAAATATTCAAATGTTTGAAAATGGCGCCAAGAACATGGCAAGAACATGCGCCACCATCTGTTTCTGCAGATTTGCGTTTTCTATCCAATCTCACTGAATACTTGATTATATCATGCAATCTACATATCAATCTACTCATTTTCACCTCACGATCATGTCTATGGTCTTTAATTTCATTTATTTTAAACATGGAATAAGAAATCAAAGAGAAACCTCAAGAACCCTAAAATTTGCATGAAGGTTCAGAAATTCTATACACGATTCAAACAAAGCAATTGATTGAGGGAAAACACTCTATACATGATTATGAACATATGGCCAAATTATTGTGCAGCAAAAAATGCATGGATCATAAAGTTAGAAGAGCTCATGCTTACCTCTTGCAGCTGGTGATTGTGTTTTGTGTTAGAGGTGTTGCAGCTTGGTTCCAAGGATATGGACAACTTTCCTAGGTGCTATGGAGTGTGTCTGGATGCTTGGAGTGGATTGAATTGAGCTGGAACTTGATTTGGCACCTCAACTGCAAATCTGTCAAAGGCTTGAGCAGTTGGCTAGTGATTTTGTGATTTTGGTGCTCCAGATGTTATGTGAGTGTTTGGATCACTTCTATATGATATTTATGAGGTGTGTGTGTGATTGGTTTGGTTGGAATAACTCTCAAACTCAAAACCCGATAGTGACTTGCCTTAGAAGGCAAAATTGGAGTGAAGAAGGAGATTTTGAGGAAAACATCTGTTTGATGGCTTTGGTGTACTCAAACTAATCTCAATTGAGCTCTATTTATAGTAGAGTAAGTTTGTTTTGCAAGGAATAGTGAATGGCAACTGCTGCATAGGTTTGGCCAATGTTGAGCAATGAGAATCCAAGTCTCCTCTAGCCATTGACTAGAGGTTAGGGCACAGGCTGCTGGTTCCCTTGGTCTTGGATAAGTCTTGACTGAATTCAGTTGGAAGTGGCTCAGTCCTTGCCACCTTGGTGTATGCATTAAATGCTCCAATCCAAAATTGGAGTCTTGTCCCTCTTTTAGGGATTTCTAGGTTTGGCATGCTATTTTTGGTTTCAAAGACTTGGGAGGCTTGGGATCCGAGTTGGTTCCTCCTTGGTCCCCCCTTGAGGTGTTCAGATGGATAGAGTTGCCTGCCCTTTGCAAATTTTGAGCAAATCGAGCAAAACTTCAAAATCTGCCTTGCCATGACAGTTTGCAGCAAGGCATATTGGCATTGTCATATCTCATGGCTCAAGTGGATTTTGATGGAGATCTTGGCCATTTTGGAAAGCCCTTATATGATACAACAATTGTTTGATCATAGTTGGTTTTGATACTTTTTGGATCCAAGTGAAAAATGCCCCTACATTTGGGAAAAAGTGAAGGCAGATTCTGACTTAGTGAAAATTTCACTAAGTGTTGGAAAAAGTGACATTTCATGTTTTCAGCCATTTTGATCATTCCATAACTCAAAATCCATGATGAATTGGAATGAGGTATAGTTGAAGCTTTTGTAGAGGGCCATGAGGGCTACAAATCCAGCTTTGAATGGGGAAAAATGGCCTTGTGGTTTAGGAGTTATGATCCTCCAAAGTTGGTACCCTTGCCACTTTGTTCCATAACTTAGAAAATTTTCTAAGTTTTTATGGTTACCCCTTTTACAAGTTATCCCACTTTTCTTGATTTTTCTTGATGAATGATGATCCAAATCACACATTAACATCATTTTAGGGTCAAAGAACCATATTTGTGAAAAATCTCAAAAAGTCAAAGTTGACTTTTGTGCACAGTTGACTTTTTGTCAGATGAATTCCAAACTGTGCGATCCTCTATGAAATCAAGTCCTTGACCTAAATCAAACTTGATGGATTGATTTCATAGGTGTTATAGGGTGTATTGGATTATGTCCTAGGGTTTGGGAGCATGCCTGGGTCAAAAGTCAAAGATACAGTTGACTTTTCCCGCGAAACCCTAATTGTGGTTCTGATGAATTTGAAACTTATTGATCATGCTTCTTGGATCAATCCATTGTTGCAAATGGATCAATGTAGTGTGTTAGAGACCCTAAAATCCTCTCTTGAGGTCTTGGCTCATGTTCTGTCCCAAAAGTCAACTTAGGGGTGAATTAGGTCAAGAAACCCTAATTCCTAATTTTTTTATGAGTGCATCCCCTGAAGCAAAATTGACTTGATGATTGGGTTCATGAGGTTCCATGGAGCATATTAGGTTATGCTTTAAAGCATTGGCTCATGCCCAGAGGAAAATTCCCATCTGGAGGCCCTGGTCGACCAAACCCTAATTTGGTGACACTGTCGATCTTAAGGCTTAATCCACCTGGAATGCTGCAACATTGTGCTTGATTCTTGCTGTGGGAGTCCTCTTGATCCATTGTAGATGTTTGAGAGGTTAGACAAGTTGAAGATCATGTCATTCCTTGATTGATCCTTTGTCTAAGAGCTCTGAGAGGGCTTGAAACCCTAAGTTTGATTTGTAGTGAGTGCTCACCCATCTTTGGGGAGACTGATGAGGTATGATGGTTTACCCATATTGTGATGATGATTTGCCCAATGATGGGAAATCTTAGTGGTCAAAATTTGGGGTATGACAGGGAGTATATGTAAGTTTACTGTAAAAATATGTCTTTTTATTGATCATGGCATTTTGTACGATTTATTCATGCGTTAGTATTCGATGTTATTCTCGTTTACCTTTTTACTTTTGATTTAAACCGTGGTTGAGAAACACTCTTCGAATCTAGATCTAGGATAATCGAATGTTGGATTTTAAACTCTAGACATAGATTAAGATTTAACATTCGTGTGAGTATCGAATCTTAATGCTCCATGTTTTTTAATAGGCTGAGAGATCGTCGATTAGACAATACGGTAGAACTCTCGTCACTGTGGAATACACACACATACACACACACACACACACACACACACACTGATGTGAGCGATACGTGATGATATTGATAAGTGTTTAGATTGCACATAACTAATTGGTAAATTGCATGTTCGATCGATGGAAGAAATTCGATCCAGATAATATCTCATATCTCTCTGAAACTTTATATTTTTCTTTCATTCGTTTTACATTTTACAGCTTTAATACATAAGAACCCAAACCGAGTCTTAAGAACATAGATACCGTTGAACGACATTTGATGTCGCACCAATCCCCGTGGATACGATAAAATAGAATACTTACTTTTACTTGTCGCTTTACCACAACAACAAAATGGCGTCGTTGCCGAGGATTGGTGTTTAGATATTAAAAAGTATCGCAATAGTTTCTATATTTTTAAGCTCTGTACATATTGTCTGTATTGTATATATTTTTGTTTCCATTCACATTTGCTAAAGTATTGGTTAGGAGTAGCCGTTGGTGAACAACTAACACAGCAAATAAGCAATAAGAAGGAGTGTATACTAGATAAAGGCGCCGAGCTAACTACGTAAAAAATATCATGTTGGGATGCAAATCAACTTTTAATTATTTAATAGCTTTTCATTTAGTAGTATAGTTAATAAATACTAAAAGTAGATGGAAATATTGAGAAAAGTTGGCATTTTTGAAAAACCTTGTTTTCCTGATATCGCTTAGCGCGCTCTGCTGCACATGGAAAAAATATCTCAGTCACTTATCCACTTTCACCCAGGTATTTTGACCCATTTTGAATTTATTTTGTTTTATGTTTAGTAATAATTAAATTTAAAGTTATTAAGTTATTAGAGATTTGTTTTGTGTTTGTCCAAAAAGCTTGTCTTTGATTGGTTTGAGGAAACATGAAGTGATTGTTTCAAGTTTGAATGCATCAACAAGAAAATGTTATGGTAATGATAAAAGTTTGAAGGAAAGCACATTTTTAAGGTACATGTTTAATCCTTTCTATAACATAACATGAATATAAGACTTATGCTTTGTACAAATGTCATGCCATTCATTCTTTCACAATACTTGTTCATATTTGAATCACTTTAGGTCATAGCCAAATCTAAGGAAACTTTCCATTGTTCACTATATGCACAAGAGACCATCAATCTTTGTTTAACTCGTCTGACTTATGTTTAATCTTGCATTTTTGTTGAATTGTATGCATGCATGAAAATGATCAAGTCATTTTATTTTTATTTTGAGCACAATTACTTAACCAAAAAGTAACTTACCTTGTGAGTGAGTGTGAATTTGTTAACCCCTTTAAGCCTTAATGTAGGAATCTATATCAATTTTGAACTGTGGCAATTTTCCTTTTCATGCAAAGAGTAGTTCATCATTGATTTTTGGTATAGATTATGAATTTTTTTCTTGAAACATTTGAACCTTTCAACCATGAATCGTGTTTTGAATTTTTACCTGTGCCTTAGAAAGTTTGGGAGCATTCACATTTAAATGTTTTGCTGTATTCAAGTTGGAGAGAAAAAGGTGGTTTTCTAAGAGGTTGAGAAAGAAAAAGAAAAAGATTGGAAAAAGTAAGAAAAGAAAGAGCATTGTTAAAAAAAAGAAAGAAATAAGCTTTGTCTTAATAAGTTGTATGAAAAGGTGCAACAATTATGCAATGAGAAAAAGGTCAAAGAATTTGTGAATTCTTGATAATTTGAGAAGTGATCATTCTCATTTGTTTAGGCAACTTTTGTTTCAATTACCTTGAGAAATGACCTTTGTTTGTTAACTGTAATACCCCAAATTTTGACCACTTAGATTTCCCATCATTGTGAAAATCATCATCACAATATGGATGAACCATCATGCTTCATCAGTCTCCCCAAAGATGGGTGAGCATCCAATACAATCAAAATTAGGGTTTCAAGCCCTCTCTGAGTGCTTAGACAAAGGATCAATCAAGAAATGACATGATCTTCAACTTGTCTAACCTCCCAAGTAACTACAAAGGATCAAAAGGACTCCCACTTCAAGGATTAAGCACAAGGATGCTCCCTTCTAGGTGGATCAAGCCTCAAGATCGACAGTGTCACCAAATTAGGGTTTTGGTCGACCAGGGCCTCCAGATGGAAAATTTTCATCTAGGCACAAGGCAATGATCCAAAACATGACCTAATATACTTCATGGAACCTCATGAACCCATGCATCAAGTCAATTTTGCCTCAGGGGATGCATTCATCAAAAATAAGGAATTAGGGTTTCTTGACCTAATTCACCCCTAAGTTGACTTTTGGGATAAACCATGGGCCAAGACCTCAAGACATGATTTGAGGGTCTCTAATATACCATATTGATCCATTTGGAACAATGGATTGATCCAAGAAGTTTGAGCAACAAGTCTCAATTTCATCTGCACCACAATTAGGGTTTTAAGAGAAAAGTCAACTGTAACTTTGACTTTTGACCAAGACATGCTCCCAAACCCTAATACATGATTGAATATACCCTATGACACCCATGGAACATGTCCATCAAGTTTGATTTAGGTCAAGGACATGATTTCCTAAAGAATTGCACAGTTTGAAATTCATCTGATAAAAAGTCAACTGTGCACAAAAGTCAACTTTGACTTTTTGAGATTTTTCACCAAAATGGATTTTTAACCCTAAAATGATGTTAATGTATGATTTGAATCATCATTCATCAAGAAAAATCAAGAAAAGTGAGATAACTTGTAAAAGGGGTAACCATAAAACTTAGAAATTTTTCTAAGTGAAAAATAAAGTGGCAAAGGTACCAACTTTGGAGGACCATAACTCCTAAACCACAAGGCCATTTTTTCTCATCCAAAGATGGATTTGTAGCCCTCATTATCACCTACAAAAACTTAAACTACAAGTCATTCCAATTCATTAAGGATTTTGAGTTATGGAGTGATCAAAGTGGCTGAAAAGTGAAAATGTCACTTTTTCCAACACTTAGTGAAATTTTCACTAAGTCAGATTCTGCCTCACTTTTTGCCAAATGCAGGGGGATTTTTCACTTAGAATCAAAAGAGATCAAAACCAAACTTGTTCAAACAGTTGTTGTATCATGTAAGAGATTTCTAAAATGGCCAAGAACATTGCCAAATTCAACCTACACCATGAGATACAACATTGCCAAGTTGCCTTGCTGAAATCTGTCAAAGGCAAGGCAGAATTTGCAACTTTGGTCGATTTGCCAAAATCAGCCAAATTCAATTGCTCCTATCCACTTGGACACCTCAGAGGATTGAATCTAAAGGGGACAATCACTGAGCCAAGCCTCCAAAGTCCATGGAACAAGAAATAGCATGTTGAACCTAGAATGGCCAAAATAGGGACAAGACTTCAAATTTGGAATGAGGCATTCAATGGAACCATCAAGGTGGCATGGACTGAGCCATTCTCATCTGAAATCAGTCAAGACTTATCCAAGACCAAGGGGACCAAAGCTCTGTGCCCTAACCTCTAGTCAATGGCTAGAGGAGACTTGGATTTTCATTTGCCAACATTGGCCAAACCTACTTACCAGTTGCCATGCACTATTCCTTGCAAAACAAACTTGCTCTACTATAAATAGAGGTCAATTGTGGTCAGTTTGAGTACACCAAAGCCATCTAACAGATGCTTTCCTCAAAATCTCTTCTTTCACTCCAATTTTGCCTTCTAAGGCAAGTCACTATCGGGTTTTGAGTTTGAGAGCAATTCCAATCAAACCAATCACTCACACACCTCACATACATCACATATGAGCTGATCAAACACTTAGATTACTTCTAAAACATCAATTTCACAAAATCACCAGCTGGTTGCTCAAGGTTTTAACCAAAGTGCAGCTGAGGTACCACAAAATGATCCAGCCAATTTCAATCAAGTCCAACCATCCAAACACAATCCATAGGGTGTAGGGAAGCTGTTCAGATCATCACCACTCATCTGTAACACCTCCAAATCAAAAATCACTTTGAACTTGCTGTCACGACTTGGAGGTAAGCACATACTTGGTCATCTCTCAATCTATGCATATTTCCTCGCACAATAATTTGGCCATATGTTCATAATCATGCATGGAATGTTTTCCCTCAATTAATTGCATTGTTTGAATCATGTATCAAAAATCCTAGCCTTCATGCAGAAATTAGGGTTCTTGAGGTCTCTTCGTGATTTCTTGTTGTATGTTTAATTTAAATGAAATTAAAGTACATAGACATGATCGTGAGGTTGAGGCGAGCATAATGATATGTGGATTGCATGATATGATTACGTATTCATGGAGATTGGATAGAAAATGCAAATCTGAGAAACCAAGAACACGCGCGTGTTCTTCAGCTTGTTCTTGGCGCCATTTTTAGAAATTCAAATATTTGAATTTTGTGATTTTGTTTAATTGATTAAAAAATTAATTTCTCTCTGAGTTTTAATGATTTTGAGTTGATTCTTTTTTTAATAATTCACAAAAATGTTAAAATATTTTATTTTCACAAAAAATCCCAAAAATATTATTTATTTCATATAATTGATATTTTTGCAAAGAATTAATATTTTAATTGTTTTTGACATTTTAAATATTTTTTCTACATTGATTTTGCAACTTTTAATGCTTTCTAATTATTTTGTAGGTCAATACTTAATTTTTGAAGCATTAATCCAAGATCACAATTTGTTTTCCATGTGTTAAACAATTTTTGATCATTTTAATTGAATTTTTATTCAATTAAATACATTTTGAAAACAAATTAGGGTTTTGGATTAATTCAACCCTCATAAATCATTTTCAAAACTCTTTGGTCCTCTTGAGAGAGTGTAAGACCCATCCCCCCTTGTACAAAAACTTTTTGGGCCTCACTCATTGTATAAGTCCCTCTGTACAAGTAAACGGCGCGATCGTCGCCCGTTTAAAAATAAAAAATCATCTGGGCCTCTCCTTGAGCTATAAGACCCATTCAAAACACTTTGGGCCTCTATTAGAGTGTAAGACCCAATCCCCCTTTTAACCAAAACATTTTGGGCCTCACTTATTGTATAAGTCCCTCTGCGTTAAAAGAAAACCTCGGCGCGATCGCCATTTTTAAACGAAAAATCATTTGGGCCTACCCTCGTGTTATAAGCCCCTCTCTTTTCTTTAAACCTTTTTTGGGCCTCTTGAGAGAGTGTAAGACCCATCCCTTTGTACAGAAAACCTTTTTGGGCCACAGTCACTTGTATAAGTCCCGCTGTACAAAGTCAAACAGTGTGCTCACTGATAAAACCCTGGGCCTCTCCTTGAGCTGTAAGCCCCAAATCTTTCTTTTTCAAAGCACTTTCTCCTTTGGTTTTGAATATACTGTTGTTTTCAATCTTTCTTTGTTGAACAACTAACCAAACAGCATGGAAGCACTACAACCGAGTAAGTGGTTATCGCTTTCATTTACTGCTTTCATATTATAAACTGTATTGTGGGGCTGCTCACTGTAAGTCTCCTTTCATAAACTCATATCTACTGTGTAATAATAGTATAGATATTTCGAGTTTCCTCGGCAACTACGTCTAGAACTAGGTGACGCCGTTTCATTTATTCGTAGAAATAGACGCCTAGATCCCCAATAGGAGCACCAGATACAGTCTTTTCTTCGGCTGTCCTCCTTAGGAATCGTCAAGAAGCTCTACTCCCCAAGATGAATGTATTCTCCGTGAATAGCATCTTTGAGTTTCTTCCAAATTCTCGAACTTTCCTGACTTGATCTATTCCTTGTGGATAGCTTGCCTTGAATGTCTCGGGGTTTGGGTACCCACTACGGTCATAATCTTGGACCTTAACTAAGGAACCCTCTTTAAAAGCTAGAAGTCACTGGATAGTAAACCTTACACGTTTACCAGTGGTTTTTATCTTTAAAAGAGTTATCTCTCCTAATGGAAAGGAGATGATAGACCCACGGGCTTCTTAAAAGCATCGGCCTCCTCTTGGGCATTATTCAAGGACACTACGGCTTCTTAGAAGTATTCACAGCCTCCTCTTAGGCTTCGTATAATGATCTCTTCCTTCGGGAGTGATAGCCTCCTCTTGGGCTTCGTACAAAGACCCGTCGGCTTCTTAAAAGTTTCCAGCCTCCTCTTGGGCTTCGTACAAATTGTCCCGACGACCTCCTAGAGGTATAGGAACAGAACCTAGTCATCCTCATAGAACAGTCCTTTCATAGAGTCTACTACTGTTTCTCAAAGCATAGTACAAAAGAAAAAAACTCTAGACTTGGACAGTCTAACTTCCTTGAGTCTCAAAGACATTCTCAAGTGACCCCTTTGTTAAATAGGAAGGAAACCCGCAGACTCGGACAGTCTCAATACCCTTTGGATTTCCCGTTTCCTCAAAAGAGAAGGAAATATCCCTGATCCTCAGATCAAATCCCTGAGTACAGTGTTGCTCATATAAGAACTGATTTTCTCTTTTAAAATCAGTATATTGGATCTGTCACTCAACTGAAACAAACCTTTAGCCTCCATCTCGGGCTTCGTACGATATACAAAAACACTTTCTTGTTGAGTATCAAAGACTCCCTCGTAGAGTAAAACAAACAATAGCCTCTATCTCGGGCTTCGTACGAGACACAAAGACTCTATCGTCGGGTCAAAAACTTTTAGCCTCTCTCTCGGGCTTTGTACGAGACACATATTAGCCTCCTCTTAGGCTTTATATAAGAAAACCACTGGTTGATCCAATCAACCTTTTAGCATCAAAGCTGTGCCTCGTTCACAGTACACAAACATCAACAACTCCTTTCATCTAATCGCTATAAGCGGCAAGCCTCTGGATCATCTATATCCATGCCACTGTCCCTCTTTTAGCATGAGAAATTCCTAAGGAAAGATGGCATTGCTCTACACTGAGTTAAAGTCTTCTCCTTCAGGTTAAAACCCTTTCTTCGGAAATTATGGCATTGCTCGGATCCGCGTATCCCAGTTAAAGTAATTCTCCTTCCCCCTCTTTAGAGATGACAAATTCTCTCTAAAGTCGAGGCCTTTCGCTTCACGTCTTGGGCTTTGAACAAGACACCAAAACACCAAAAACACCCATTTCCTCCCATAGAATAGGAGGAACTACGAACGCTCTGATTTCCCTATTTCGGTAAACGGGAATACGTAGGCATAAGATCGAAAGAAAAGATCTTAGCGAGCGCAATCAACAAAAAACCCAAATCCCATATCTCCATCAATCAAAAATCAGTAATTCAAAAGCATCAGTCCTAACATCCTAATCCTTATTCCCCGCCAGAAACCTTCTGCCCAGGTAAAAAAGAAAGAAAACAGTATTGGCGAAAATACAAATAACCAGTACAAAGGCCCCCCACATTGATAGCATCCGTAACTTAACAGTCCGCTGTTTAAACTCAGTATGCAAGCAGGGTTAATTGGAGACATCTATTTCCCTTCCTTATTCAGCTCACAATAGGATAAAAAATGAATCGACCTGTAGTTTAAGCTCAAACCGCAGAGAGCGACCAGCGCTTAAGAACCGCGTCCAAAATCGCTCGCTACATTAACCAAGCCACATTACAACCTTTGAAAGTCCTTTGTAATTTGTGCTTTTATGCTTTCAACATGAGTTTTTTTTTTATGAATGCATAAGATGAGCATGATGTTAACAAGATTGTTGGGTGTGAGTCAAGTACCTCATATTTGTTCTTCATCCATTGATGAAGTTGTGTGTTAGGTGTGATTCATATTTGAAAATGTATTGCTTTAGAATTTTTGACATGTGTTTTGTGCTTAGAATTTGTTTCATGATTATGGTGTCATTGTCGTATAGTGGTAAGCATTACTTTGATTGTACTTTCTAAATTTGAACCATACATTTGCTTCCGTTTCTAAAAGCTTGTTTGATCATGAATTTCTTGGTAGTTGCTCTTGTTTCTTTAGGTTTGTTAGATTCTTGTTTGAGGACAAACAAAGTTTTAAGTTGGGGAGAGTTTGATAAGTTCTAAATTGTGTTAAATATGTGTGTAGTTTTGTCGCACTTATTGACTTGTTTCAACTTATTTTCTTAGATAAAACCTCAATTTGTATGTACATATTGTGTATATTGCATTTTCATGTAAATATCTTTTAGTTTGAGAAATTTCATCCCTTTTTGTAGGTTTCCTTGCATGATTGAAGCATTGGGCACTTGATAGGCAAAAGCAAAGCTTCAAGATGCAATTTTGAAAAGAAATTTAGTCCCTGCTTGCGCTTAGCGCCCTCCTAGCGCGCTTGGAGAGGCCCAGGCAATGGTGTTTACAATTTTGTTTGTAACCGTGCTCAACGCCCCAGATCGCGCTTAGCGCGAGTTATGGCAATTTGCTTGTATTTTGTTCGTGGGCGCGCTAAGCGGCCTCTGCACGGGCTTAGCACGATTAAACTTTTCAGCCTTGTATAAATACATTTCTTCATAGATTTTTTGCTTATCACTTAACATTTTATACCCATATGATCAAAAACCATTCTTTAAAGATAGAGGCTTAGAAAACAATAATAGAGGTGCATCTTGAAGATCCGGAGTTGGGTTTGCATCAATCTTTGTGAAATTGTGGTGGATGTTTGTTCTTCTTCATTCTTCTCCTTGTAATCTCTTTCTTGTTAGGGATTATATGTAAGTTTACTATAAAATTATGTCTTTTTATTGATCATGGAGTTTTGTACGATTTATTCATGCGTTAGTATTCGATGTTATTCTCGTTTACTTGTTTACTTTTGATTTGAACTGTGGTTGAGAAACACTCTTCGAATCTAGATCTAGGATAATCATCTATTGGATTCTAAATTATAGACATAAATTAAGATTTAACATTCGAGTGAGTATCAAATCTTAATGCTCCATGTTGTTTGATAGGCTGAGATATCGTCGATTAGACAATACGGTAAAACTCTCGTCAGTGTGGCATACACACACACACACACACACACTGATGTGAGCGATACAATATGATATTGATAAGTGTTTAGATTATGCATAACTGATTGGTAAATTGTATGTTCGATTGGTGGATGATATTCGATCCTGATAATCTCTCACATCTCTCTGAAACTTTATATTTTTCTTTCATTTGTTTTACATTTTACAGCTTTAATGCATAAGAACCCAAACCGAAGCTTAAGAACATAGAGACCGTTGAACGTCATTTGATGTCGCACCAATCCCTGTGGATACGATAAAACTGAATACTTACTTTTGCTTGCCGCTTTACCGCAACAACACATATGCCTTTGATTTTGACTCTTTGACCTCTGAGGAAGAGTCCATGAAGGATGATTTAGTCGCATTCTTGGAGAGTTTGGGCTACAAAGAGGGAGCAGACCTTCTGTATGTACCACCCCTATAGCAGAAGAGGCGATATATATATATATATATATATATATATATATATATATATATATATATATATGTGTGTGTGTGTGTGTGTTTTTAAAATCTTGGTATCTAGCCTTACGACCGACTAATCCAAGAGGACCAATCCCACCGTCCACCAGCGGGGGTCCCGTTTAAAGCCAAAACATAGCTCCGTATGGACTGGCCCACAGAAGGATTGATTGCACCCAGCAAGATTCGAACTTGAGACCTTGAGATGAGCATACTCTCAAGACCCAAGCCTCCACCACTAGGTCAATCCTTGGGGTTAGTAGAGGCGATATATTGATACACATTTTATTGTGGAGGTGGCCACCACCCTTGAGAGAAAAATTCTTTTTGGAGAGTAGAGGAAATTGACTTTATTATTACCTTATTCACAAAATATTTATGTTGACACTATTTTTATTTTGTTTTGCAGATAAAGTGGGTGTTCTAGGCAATATATTAAAAACGAAGAAGACCGACCTAGTCAAGGATCTTGCTTTGTCTCCCTCCCCTACTCTTATTTCGACCTTGGTTGAAACTAATGCACCCCAAAAAGAGAATAAGGCTTTGTGTAATAGGTAGATACAAATGGCCAAGGTCATTCGTGAAAATATGAGGGAGCCAAGGTGCACATCATTTGAAAGCCGAAGTAAGAAGTTTCACAAGTAGTCTATATCTAGTGTTAGTGGGACCGCCAATAGGGATCTTAGAAACGGTCAAGGTGTGGAGGAAAATTTCTCTAAGAGACCCAAGCCAATAGAGCCTACTTATTATAGGGTGACATTGGGTGGTGATTCTTCTGCTTTCCCCTATTTCAAACTCGTAGACGTATTTCTGCCACGAGAGCCCCATTCTGCTGAGGAGGTGAAATCTTATGTCTTCGAAGGGGATTATGCATATATTTAGAACCTCATAGATACATCTAAATTGGAATTAATGGATGAAGTGGACTTCAACAAGTATCAAGGCGCTTTTTTGTTTTCCTTGGCGTCTCCTAACTATGATGAGGTGTTCGTGTTGGAATTTCCTGTTTACCTGCGGATTTGACATTTCTTTTGTTTACTTGCGGAATTTTCTGCGGATTTGAAAAAAAATTCCACAAAAAACACGTTATCTACGAATTTCCTTGCAAAACTTCCTGAGAAAAATTGTTGTAAGATCAGTGACAAAATCGACAGGAAAATCCACGGGTAACATTTTTTCGGCAAAAAAATTGCTTAAATCCATAGGTAAATAGAAAAAAAAAAGAAATAAAAATAATAGACCAACACTAAATGCCTTCCTCCCTTTCAGTGGGCGAACCCCACATATAAAATTAAAAAAGTGGTATTTTGGACATTAATTTTCAATGTGTGGGATTTTGGGAAAAAATTCACAAAGATGGCATTGGTGTGAAAGATTCGACAAATGAGGCTCTTGCATGGACCATGAGTAAAAAAAACTATCCCTCTTATAACCTTGTCACCTCTTTCAATTTTTCTAGACTCCTTTCTTTCTCTCTTCTTATCCACTAAAAAGATGTGTTTTTTGACCATTTTTTTAGGTATATAATCACCATTATCCATTAATCTTTTAATTATAAATAATATTTTAAAACAAATATCTAATTATTTTAACATAGATTTTATTACTTACTTGAGTACAACATTATTTTGTGGTGTATTTTGATTTTTTTGTCTTGTTGTGTTTGTTTGGTTTAGATTGTCAGCAGAAAATTAACAAAAATGAAAGTTAACTAACTTAGACAAATTCTATATGAAAAATTCATTTGTACAATTTTAGATGAAACTCCACTAAATCTTATACTGAATTTAAAACCTGTATTTTTTATATGATCAACATAATTATTTTATATATGAAAAACATGAGACAACTTGAAATGAAAGGACCAAATGGTGTGTGTATTTGTGTGTGTGTGTGTGGATGCCCACCAAATCTCATATGAAACCATTGTTCACACAATTTAGGATGGGGGCCAGCCAAATCTCAACTTGAATGTAAAACCCTACATTTTTTATACCATCAATATAATTATTGTCTTCACAATAAACCTCTCATAGAAAGACATAATGGTATGACAACATTTTTTTTTCCATTTTGATAAGAGCTTCCAAAGAAATAATGGCTGCATTAATAAATGGATGCATTACAAAATAAATGTATGATTAATAAATAATTATAGCTAGAATGATGCTTGTATGTTCAACTTTAAAATAGGTTTCAATGCCCAGGCCTGCTGAGAATTCACTTGAGTAGGTGTTTAACGAATTCAAAAACTCCTTCATAGGTTACAAGACCAAGATTCCCTCGAGATACCTCATTTGTGTTACATTTATCCTAATAAAGTTATGTTCATTTTAAATTGACTTTCTTGAGGCATGGTGCATAAGGGGTCGACATTTGATATCAAACTGTTTTAGGACAGTGAATTCATGCAACAACAAGTACATATTCCCTTTGAGTGAGGTAGCTTCCATGTGACTTAATTATTTTATGACTCTAAGTTCCTCATCAAAATTTTATCTTTGTGCTGTTAAATTAAAGTTGATTTGTTGTGTGCTAGGTTTTTTTAGATGATTAAGACAATGATTTCAATAATAAGTTATTTATTTATGGACTCTAGCCTAGATTATAAATGTTGAATAGGCTCACAAAGGTAGTTCGATCAAACTGCATGCATAACAAGGAGTTTCCACCGTGTCCAAAATTGTAATTTGTGGTTGTAACTCAAGAAAAGGTGCCAAGGAGTTTCAAATTCTTGAGTGCATAGGGAAGATAGAGAAATAAATATAATTTCCTTACTTCTAAGATTGTGAGATGTGGAAATGAGATTATGCACAAGTCTTAAAGTGATTAGATATTTTTTGGGTGGAGTATATGATTTCCAGATGGTTTTGTCCCAACTAACTTCAACATGATCAATTTTATAACATTCATATACATCATTGAATAGGCAGAGTGTCTTCATCCGTTACATAAAAAGGCTGAGTGACTTTGAGATAATAATATGTTATCTCTAGTGCAAAAGTAGTTAAATTATCAGGAATGTTCCAAATACTACCTTTAATTATATCTTGGAAATTAATAGTTTCCAAGTACTTCAATTGACTATGAAGGACAATTGAGTATAAAATAGTCATTGAACTAGGTAAATCACATACCTAAACGTATATGATAAAACACTATAAGTGAGATCAAAATCTAGATGAGATTATAAAGATAAACAAATTCAAAAGCATACGATATGATGCATAAAATTAAAAGAGACAGAGAAAGAGAAATGTGCACCATATGTATAGTAGTTCAACAATTTGTCATCGTTATGCCTGCTCCACACTTCAATAGTTTTATAATTTAAAATTGTAGTTTCTTCCATTATTTTTAAAGATAACGATACAAGTATTTTGGTACAACAAATTATCACCAATATGAACTCTACAAGCCCAAAACTTCAGCTAACACAAATCTAAAATGATATTCTCTTCTATTGAAGCAAATTACTCAACTGCTAATATTCAAGATCATCAATGACCTTGATCCAACAATCTTGCTAGCCACAATAATCCTGCTCCAAGCCTTCATTTGACAACAACCTTTACTTGGCTCTATCGATTCCTTATGTAAGCTATTATTCTAACCAAGAAGGATTGGACAACTTCCACTTTGTTCTACGATAACCTTTACTTAGTTCCACCAAAGTCGTCCATACTGTACATAGAAACTCTTCTCTTGCTGGATTAACACCACTAGATACCATAGTCAAAAAGTGATTCTTTTTCTTGATAAAAAAACAACTTTCTTAATATACCTTGGATCTACCTCTCACACTCAGTCTATATAGTTGAGCATCACAACAATAGTTTTTAATACAAGGTTGAAGATGGTGAGGAATATCTAAAGAATTTCACATAACACAACTGCGAACTCTTATAACATCAACATTTTAGGTAATTTTTCACAAGGTTAAATCAAAGAGATAATGTGTTAGTGAATGAAGAAACTCTCATAGGTTTTCAAGTTTTTTTAAAGTATGGGTATGGATCTCAAAAGATCTCATTCAGGGAGAATCTCATTATGAGACTTATCTTTCTTGATGAATATCCTTTAGTCAATCAACAATATAATTTAAATATGTGCTAAAGGTTAGGCATTAAAAGTTGAAGAAAAGACAAAATGATTCGAGTTAAATCATGAGATTATGATTTGAATCAAAGAAAGAGTTATTTGAATCAAAGGTATTAAAGTTAGGAATTTGTAATTTGATTTGAATCATGATATAAGTCTATGATTCAAGTCACGCTAAAGCATGATTCAAATCATAGTTTTTTTTTGAAATAAATATTTGATTACATGATTCAAATCCATGGTCTTGTGATTTGAGTCAAGGAGTATTGTGATTCGAATCACAGACATCCTTGATTTTAATTAGGTTAACATAACCAAAATCCAAACTCCATGTTGATGTTTTATTCAAATCACCAAAGGTTTAATTCGAATCAAGCTTCATTAAAACCTTGATTTAAGTATTATAACTTTTAATTCAATCTATACTCAACATATTGACTTAAATCAAATTGCTTAGGCTAAAAAAACATTGTCATGGGTCCAAAACTACTTTATTGAATGTAAGGATATATCAAAGGTACACAAATAATAAAAAATATAAATAAACAAATTGCAAATGAATTACAAATTAAAGATAAATAAAATTACATACACATAAAAAATTTTAATAGAACAATATTGATCAAATTTAAATAGAACATCAAAATATAATGATACCGACTCAATTCCAATATTCCCCTTTTTGATGTTTGGAAAATTTAAAATATTATTATTTTGATTTGATTTGAGCATATTATTTGAATAAGAAATTTGATTTCGACACTTAATATGAATAAATATGATAACATCTTGCTAATATTTTGCAACTTTCTCCCCTTTTGACAAATGTAAAAAAGATAAAGGCAAAAACAAATAACACGCAAACAAATGAACTCATGACACCATACAAAAGTGAGATACTTTAAAACTATAAAATCACATATAAGCACAAACGCACAAGTAACACAATTTTAGACAACTAAAAGATAAGAAGAGATAGTAGGATAAAAAAAATATAAAAACAAGTGTTAAATATGTTTGCGGTCTTCCTAAATGTCTCAAATTTCGTTTTTAGTTCCTTAAAATATTTCCTTCAAAGAATGGTTCTCCTAAAATTTTCCATCCACACTTTTGGTCCCTAATACTAAAACCGTCGCTAAAACTATTGCTAATTCAGTCGCTAAGTTGTAAAAACTGTCGCTAAATTACAGGATGGACCAAAAGTGTGGATGAAAAATTTTATGAGGACCATTATTTGAAGGAAATATCTTGAGGGACTGAAAGCAAAATTTGAGATATTTAGGAGGACCACAAATATATTTAACCTTAAAAACAAAATAACATCATTAAAATAAACAAAAAGGTAAAAAACATGCCATACAAAATATTATCCACCAAAAAGACTTAACCAGTCAAAATATCCCAAATAAAAAAGATGATAATATCCAATAGAAAATATAAATAAAAGTCATAATATGATGCAATGGTGATGATGAAATTCATGTTGGGCTATGGTAGGTTTTATGGACATAGATCATGAGGGGCAGTGAAATCATCAAGATCAAAATCAAAGCTCGAACCCATTTGTGCGGTAAGAGCTTCCTTGATACTTGCAAACTAATCCATCTTACGATCTTCCCTTGCCATTGCTTCAATAGAGTCTACATCATGTCAATCCATCAGACACTTTTCTCTCACTTAAGCAACACACAAGATCCTGTCAGCACATACATCTAAATATGCCTTCACAACAGGAGGTAAGGCCTCTGAACCAACAGAAGATGGAACAGATGAGGATGCAACCTTCCATGGAACGTAGCCTTCTGAAGTCTTGTCATTGGGTACAAATTTGTTTTCATAGATTCTTCCAAACACATCCTTATAATTTTAGACACCATTCTCATCTTCATAATAACTCAGCAAATTGATTGCAATGTCATCAAACACCATTGTTACTTTTATAAGATTTGCCTCATTCTGATGAACCCCTTTCTGCTCTAAGATGTACTAGATGAGAGAAGTGTATAACATCAAATTCTTTGGAGGAGCTTTGAATATAAGAATTTGATCTATGACAAATTTTACCTAATTAATTTCATTTTGTGTAAAAATAAGCCACATTAGGTATAGATCCTAGCCATCAGCTCAAGCCCAAATCTTCAGCTTCTTGTAAAGAATTTTCACAAGTACCCAGTGCAACATCCTCATTTCACATTTCATCTGGATAATTGAGAAGTTTATAGTATCTAAAATGTACTAGAATAATGATTTTGAAATCATCTTCACATACTAAACTCGATTGAATCTTGGAGCACATGACTGACAAACTTCCATTCCTTTTTAATTTAGACCAAAATGAATACGAAAGTATTCATGAGTAAAAGAAATTAGTCTCGCATGAAAACCACATTCAAGACCATTTGTGGTGATCTTGACTTGGCAGTAAAAGGCTTTGACGAAATTTGGATTAAATTTCTTGCTTAAACATATGAATTTTAGCATACATTAGTTTTTAAATGATTTCAGAAAATAAATTTTGACAGCAACTTCAGATTCCTTGGTGTTGCGGTGAGAATCAGATATCGAGCTAATGATTAACTTGAATCACAAATCTTTAAATATTGACCACCGAACTTTATTTTATCCAAGGTAAATGGGAAAGATCGAAGAAAACCCTAAGTGCGCTATGTAACAACAAAGCTAAAAGAATCTAAGGTTCGGGGGTTGGTTATACCTAGGGAAGGTGTTAGCATCCTAAGCATCTATAGTACTCTATAGGAACCTCTTGCTAGTATTCATGTTATTGTTTGCTATTTGCTTTTGAAATGTCTTATGTTTGGGTTTTATTAGTGAAGATAGGAACCTAAGGGTTTATTACTAAGTATGCTCGCCAAAACTGTGCGGTCTGTGCCTACATATCCTTACAAGGATGGAATCATAACATTTGTAGTTCACCTCACTAAGGATGAATGAACTCCTGATTATGATCAAGACTCAAAGGGGAGGCAAGTATTATAGTCTTAACACTTACATGACTTTCACAAAGTCAACAAAGTTGTAAATTCTACCCTAAGTCTAAGTTAAAAGACTTAATGACTCTAAAAAGGTCATGGGGAATAGGGTATTGCTAAGCTACTTATGGCATTAAGTCAATGTAGTATTCTTTCCCTTGGATTAGGAAACAAAAGGCAACAAGAAGGATGGAAGCTAATAAGCTAGCATAACTTGGGGAATAACTTGACAAAGTTGAAAGAGTATGAACAAGTATGATACTCAAGCATGATATCAATTGCAAGTATTCAAAGTAACATTCAAACATGATGTTAATTGTATTATGACAAAGATAAAGCATATGGTTATAACCGAAGCAAGAGAATAGATGTGACAATATCTAAAGCAAGGAATTGACAAAGTCATAAAAGAACAAGGTAACAACCAAGCACATTCAAAGCTTAAAGAAATTACAAATCAAGATGGTGACAACAAAAGTAATTTCATACAAGCAAATATATTACAACATCTAAACACTCATGGGGTATAGTTATAACAAGACTAAAGTATCATAGATGACAAGTTTAAGTACACAATTAAGGCAAGCAAGCATTAGGGTTTACTAACACCACTTAATCATGAATACAAGACAAGTAAGGACAAGTTATATCAACACTTAACCATGAATATAATTTAATATGGACAAGTTATATCAACACTTAACCATGGTAAGATTCAAAGATTCAATAGGACATGTGTGACAACACTTACAAAAATTCAATTCAAGGTTCAAGTATGACATGCATAAGTTATAACAACACTTAAATATGGATGAGAACAAAGTTCAAAGTTAGCATGTATAAGTCAAGACATCACTTAACATGAAGGATATTCAAATTTGAAACAAGGCATGTATAAGTCAAAGCATTACTTAACATGGTAGCAAACAAGATTCAAGGTAAACATGTATAAGTTAAAACATCACTTAATCATGAATACAATTTAAACATGGACAAGTAAAGGTAACAACTAAGGCATACTTGAGAAAAGAGACATGTTCATAACAATAACATGTGGATGGGAGGTGCAAACATAAAATGGATGACATGTGAGCATACATATAGATGACAAACCATGACTTAAACATCGTGTAAACAAGTTAAGACATTAATCAATTAAACATGGATACAAGTTGAACATGGTTAGGAAAAGTAAGTAACAACCAAACATACATGTTAGGGTTCAAACATGGTCTTGAACAAGGTAGAAATATCATAAAGGGTTTGACATACAAGCATGTATTCAAAAGCATGTTAAGACAAAAAAACAAGTGTTTAAGAACACTAAACATGGTATGATTCAAATAAGGAAAATATGCACATCAAGGTTCATATGAACATGAAGGAAAATCACATGTTAAGAACAAAATGGCCAAGCAAAAACTCATGGTATGAACAAAGTTTCAATATACATTTATATGTAAACATACACTTAAAAATGTAACAAAACCAAGTTAAAACAAGGATGCATAAGTTCACAACATCATAAAAGGTTCATAAAAGGTGTAGGAGATTCAAATAATTCAATATACACAAAGAAAATCAAAGGGATCAATCAAAGAATCAAAAGAAGTCCTTAAGAAACCCTAAAAGGTCATCTACTTTAAACACTCATAAGTGCAAGAAAAATAAATGTTTTGGGAAATTTCTTGTTATGAACAGAAAATAGACATGTTCATGAACATTTAGCAAAAAGAATGGGCCAAAAATAAATTAGGATGAAGAAGTTATGAGGTTTTCAAATTGTGAAGAAAAACAAGAAAAATAGGTGCCAAAAATAAGGAAGTGGCCTTGGTGGGTGTTGAACCCACGCCACTGAACTTGTGTCTTAAAACATAACAAATCCAAACAACGCGCACTTTGTGAATAATGATGGAATCATGAATATATATTTGAAACACATTTGAAAATGAAGAGAAATAAAAAGAACTGGGGCGAGGGGGATTCGAACCCCAGTTCTTTCACTCAATACACAAACACGCGCAGGCCAAGAACCACTGGGGTGGTGATACATCCATTGTATCACCCCCACCAAATAAAACATAAACCAAGACTTGACCTGAAAACACAACCAAATGCGCCATGACTGGACAACATTATCTTCATCATTTTCACTTTGCAAAAGCCAACATAACTTTCTGTATACTCAATGAAACTTAATGAAATAAAAATCAAACTTGCCTATTTTTTCACAAGGAACACATTGGTGCAATTGAATTTGTCTAAAAATGATTCTAAATTAAAACACGATAGTGAAACCTCAAATGGCTCAAATTTTCAGTTTCTATGGGACAGTCACATTTGTTGAGAATGAAAGGCAACTAATAGATGGAACACATCGCAAACATCAAAACAAACAAGTTTATGCTCAATGTACATCAAAATATGTCATGGTTTGAAAAGTTCAAGATATGAGGAAACTTACCTCTTGGAGAAAACTTGAAACTTTCACAAGAGCAGTTACAGAAATGCTTTGATGATTTGGACAACTTCAATACACCTCTAAGGAAGCTTTGGAATGCTTTGGAGCCCTTGGAATCACTTGGAACATAATATACCCTCCTTCTTGCAAATGTGTGAAAAATGTCAAAATGGAACTTCAAGTAAATGAAGTTACATGTGAAAATTGAGGCTTGGAACAGTTTAGGAATGATTTATGGAGTGTGTTGGAAGTGTTAGAGTGATTGAAACTGGTCAGAATAAAGTTTTGGGTAGCAAAATGCAAAAGGTAAACAATTTGAGATTTTGAGAGTTGACTTTGTGATTTTGCAGGTTTGGGATAGGGATGAAGGTTTGGACACCTTAAAGGGATGATTTGTGATGTGTTTGAACAGGTGTTTTGGTGGTTTGGTGTTTGGAAAGGGCAGCTGGTATGTTTGCGCAAGTTGAGGTTTCTTGGCACAAAAGGGAAGTTGGTTTGCAAGATGCTGCAATGAGAGGTTTGAGGGATTTGCTCTGGTTTTATTGTGTGTTAGAGGCTTGAAATGAGCCTCTATTTATAGGGAAAAAGTGAGGATCAAGGGCTCTACAGAATTGCAACTTGTGCTTCTCTTAGTTTGGTTCAAATCCAAGTGATGGTTCCATGAAATTTGAAGTTCCAATGCATAGTACCATGCTTTCTAAAGTTTTTGGAAAGTTCAGAGACTTTGCTTCTGTGCAAAGAAAAGGTTTTGTGCAGAGAAAAAAATGTGGAGCTCAAGGAGGGTTGACATTGTGATTAAAGGTGCTTTATGAGAATGGCATTGAACTCTTTTTGGCAAAACATTCCAAAAATGGTGTGATCACTTGGATAATGCTTCAAATCAATGTGTAATGCACCAAGGACTTGTGTAATTCTCTGATTAGAGGAAGATTTACAAGTGACATAGGCTGCAAAACCAGATTTTATGGCTTTGGTTTATGATTTGCACTGATGGTTTGCCAAGAACATGACTTGAAATTCAGATTTTGAGGCCAACTTCTCTTCTTCGAAACTCCTAGCTC
Source organism: Lathyrus tuberosus (assembly GCA_022829125.1). Lineage (NCBI taxonomy): Eukaryota > Viridiplantae > Streptophyta > Magnoliopsida > Fabales > Fabaceae > Lathyrus > Lathyrus tuberosus. The sequence goes on along the minus strand of JALAZF010000111.1, from coordinate 3,947,477 downwards.
AAAAATGCTATGGATGAGTTCTTACAGTTTTTCAAAAACCCCAAACATGCTCTACAACTTTCATGTTTGATGAATTTCTTGATTCTCGATGGATCATAGTGAAAACTGGCTCCAAAGTTTGGTACTTTTTATGATAAAAAACTGCCTTGAAAAATTTCTAAGCGTGGAAAGATTTTCAACAACTTGATGGCCTTATAACTCAAAATCTATGCACTTTTTGGAGATTGGCCCTAATTGACAAAGTTGTAGTATGTTTTGAAGGCTTCAATTTGATCTTTGGAACACAAAAATGGTGGTCTAGATTTAAAGCTATGACCTTTCAAAGTTGGCACAAAATTAGGGTTGTTTACCATACTTAGAAAATTTTCAACTTCATCCACTTTGCCCCTTTTGCAAGAAATCTTCAAATTCTTGGGTTTTCATGGTCAAACTCAATGATCAAACATGTTTTCATGAAATTTAGCTCGAGGACTTCAATTTTGACTAAAAATCTCAAAAGTCAAAGAGTTGACTTTGCAGTTAAAAGCTTGTGTATCAGATGAATTCAACTGTGTGATCCTCAATGATCTTGCATTCTTGAATATTTAAAAAACCATAGGTTAACTTTAATGATGTATTTAAACATCTTGAATCATGTCCCAAGGCTTGGGATCATGCTTTAATCAAAAGTCAAAGGCACAATTGACTTTGTCAGATAAAACCCTAATTTGGGGTCAGATGAGATTGAACTTCAATGAAATTGTAACAAGACCAATTTGCACTTGATTCTTGATCACGAGAGGACTCTTGAGTGTATGCACAGTTGGTATGCTGATGATCAATCCAAGACACTGATTGATCAAATGAGGATCCTCTTGATTCTCTTGATTCAAAACCCTAATCCAGATGAAACAAAACAAAAAGCAACTTGTACAAGGTTAGGGTTAACAATGTAATGTGTGATGCTCCTAGAATGTTGATGACATCTAGGGTCAAAATTTGGGGTATGACACTTGGTAACATAATACTCAACATCAAGAGGTTTGTTCATGAATTTCTCAACAAACCTTTTGTGATAATCCTTAAATAGTAAATGGCTCACTTTATGAACCAATCCAAAAATATTTTGGATTTGACATGAGGAACTAGAAGTAGAACCGAAGACATTTGATGGATTACCTGGAGCATCAATTATGATACGAGGCCGGTGAAATTCTTTGCGAGCTCTCACTTTTGTATGCTTTACTTTGGGCACTTTGAGAAGAGTAGATGAAGATACTTTTTATTTCCATTTTTGTGTTCTCTGATAAATGATCCATTAATGGTTGTAGATTGTTGAAAGATGAATAATGAAGTTTGGAGGTTCAATTTTGATGAATGAATGAATGAGATGTAGATGAAGATGAAATGATTTTTGTGAGATACATACAATGATGAAATGAAATGGATATGAGATGGGTTTGCTTTGATTTGAAATGAAAATGAAAAAATGATGGAATGATGGTGATTTACGTGAATGATTATAGTTAATGGTAACAATGAAAAACTTTAAAATGAAAAGGGGCACCCATTTAAACAAAAAATCTAAAATTTGAAAAGGTGACTCGAGTCAGAGGGACTTTGATTCGAATCATAAAGCAACTTTTAGGGTTTTCTTTGAGCCAATCCTTGTGTGATTTGAATCAAGAATGTACTATTTCTACAAGGCTTCTTCATAATCAAATCAAAACATAGTGTGATTGGAACCAGAAATGTACTATTTCTACAAGGCTTCTTCATATTCGAATCAAAACATGGTGTGATTCGAATCAGGTAGACATATGTCAAATGTGAAAAAATTTGTAACATTTGATTCGAGACATGAGATGGTTGATCAAATCATAAACCTCAATTTGAAAAAATTTAAAACTAAGAAATTTTAATGCATGATTAAATTTGAATATATATATATATATATATATATATATATATATATATATATATATATATATATATATATATATATATATATATATATAATAATAATAATAATAATAATAATAATAATAATAATAATAATAATAATAATAATAAGGTTTAAATATTCAACACCCCTGTAATGTAGGCGAGCTTCACTTTAACCCCCTTGTAATATTCTTTTTGGATTCCCCCTGTAATATATATATATATATATATATATATATATATATATATATATATATATATATATATATATTGTTTTACCCCCCTAAGCATGCAATTTGAACACTGAATTTGAGGGGTAAACCCAACAAAATTATTACAGGGGTAACTTTGACGCTTAGGGGGCAAAAGACATAGAATTTTAATATTTCAATGGGGAATTCAATTTTTTTTACAGGGGGTAAGCTAAAACTCGCCTACATTGTATGAGGTGTTGTATATTTAACCCTAATAATAATAACCTTTTGATGCAAATTTTTTAATGTACGTGATAAAATTTGATGCAAAAATTAATTTGAATGCCAATTAAAAAACTGTATGATATCAATCATGTAGTAAGATGACTATGAAACATGTTAAATCTTCAAGGTAAGAAAATTTTAAAACACACATCCTCCAAATCATTTTAACCATATCCTCAACTTGTGGAGTCACATAGTCTTGATCAAAAGACCAAGCTCTGAGGCCAATGTTTGGGAGAGAATATGGGAATTAAATGATCCATAAGAGGGAGTTGAATAGGCCATTCCCATTAAATCATTTTTTTAAAAACAATCTTGTGCAAAATCAGTGTTCAATCATCAGAAGCAAATGGGGCAAGCGGAAACAAAAAATATAGTGATCACCGTCTTCCTAACATGTATAATTCAATAAAAATAGAAAATAACTAAGATACATGAAGTTTCCTTAACAAGCAATTCAATATTGATCTTAAGACAATTTTGGGCATAGCTCAAAATTGAGATATAACAATAATTGATTAATCCAAGTTTAGAGTCATTACAATCTTAATAAAGTTATAGAATAGTCAATGAAATAGATACACTAATGACCTAAACTTATATGATAAAACATTATATCAATATCAAAATCTAGATGACATTCTAAAGATAAAGAAATTAAAAAGCATACGATATGATGCAGAAAATTAAAAGAGATAAGGAAAGAAAAATGTACACCAGATTTATAGTGGTTCGAAAGTTCGTCCTCACTATGCATACTCCAATGTTCAATGGTTTTACCATTGAAAATTGTTAAGTATTCCACTCTTTTTAAGGATAATGATACAAGTATTTTGTACAGCGTGTTATCACAAATCATAACACTACAAGCCTAAAGCTTCAGCTAACACAAATATAAAATGATATTCCATTCTGTTGAAGCATATTACTCCACTACTAATGTTTAAGATCATCAATAATCTTGATAAAATGATCTTGCTAGCCACAATAATCCCGCTTCAAGCTTCCATTATGCAACAACCTTTACTCAAATCTATTTGTTCCTTGTTTGAGCGATTGTTCTAACCAAGAAGGATTGGACAACTCCCAACATTGTTCTATGAAAAACTTTACTCAATTCCACCAAAGTCCACCATGGAGTACATATACACTCTTCTCTTACTGGAAAACCCCACCAGATAGCAAAGACAAAAGGTGATTCTTTTTTCCTAATACACACTACATAAACTTCAAAAAAAATATTGGCTTTCCTAATGTACATGAGATCTACCTATCACACTCAATGTATAGAGTTCAACACCACAATTATGGTTTTTTGGTACAAGGTTAACAATGATGAGGGTTATCTAAATAATCTGACACAACACAACTACAAACTCTCACAACATCTAAATTCTATGAATTTTTTCATAAGGTTAATAAAGAAGGTAATGTGTTTCTGAATGAAGAAACGAATAGTTTTCAAGCCTTTTGAAAGTATGGATATGGATTTCAACATATCTCACTTTAATAGAATCTCATTGTGATACTTCTCATTCATGATTAATATCCTTTAGTCAATAAACAAGATTAACCAATACAAGCCTACTAGTTTATATTCTGACCAACTTGATAACCAACCTTTAAAAGTATTGCTAAAAAGAATTTAAATAGGAGTTAGATGTTAGGCACAAACAAGTGAAGAAAAGACAAAACTATTCGAGTCAAATAGCGAGGTTATTATTTGAATAAAAGAAATAATGATATGAATCAAAAGTAGTAAAGTGAGGAATTGTCATTTGATTTGAATCATGTGTTGAGTCCATGGTTTAAGTCACGCTAAAGCATGATTCAAATCACACTTGCTTTTGAAAGAAATTTTTTATCACATGATTCAAATCAAATGTCTTGTGATTCGAGTCAAGGAGTGTTGTGATTCAAATCACACACATCCCTGATTCAAATCATGTTAACGGAACCAAAATCGAAACATCATGGTGATGTCTGATTTGAATCACCAAAGATTTGATTTGGATCAAGCTTTATAAAACCTTAATTTAAGTATTCTAATTTGTGATTCAAGCTACACATAAGATATTAACTTAGATCAATTTTCTTAGGCTAAAAATACATTGTCATGGATCCAAAACTACTTTATTGAATGTAAGGGTATCTCAAAGGCACATAACAATCGAAAATGTTGAAATAAACAAATTACAAATCAGAGATAAATAAAATCACACATACAAATCAAATTTAAACAGAACAACACATCAAATTTAAATAAAACATCAAATAAAATGATACCAACTGTAATTTTAGTTATGACCTTCACTATCATTCAAAACATGGTTTCAACCAAACCATATTGAGGAGGATATTTATGCTTAATAATTTGCTTGTTTTTGAAATATCTACTCCTAAGGGTAATGTCCAATTTTTTTGCTGGTTGTGATCATGTTCCATCCAAGTGTAAGGCATCCTTCTATATTAATGCTCTTGATTTTTCTCAGACGATATCCACTTGTAGAGATTAGAATGTAAGCTTTCTCCCATGAGAGAGTGATAAGTTTTCTTGTGTCAATATTTCATGTACACACAAAGTTTCTAATGCATTTATATAATTTATTCAAAGAGGCCACCAACCTCCACAGGTTTTAAGGCTATAAAGTAACATTTCATGGATGAGAGATCTGACCAACTAGACACGAACCATAAGGGAAATAAGATGCCCTTTCCAAGTAGATAACTTAGTTATTACCTTTTCTAGGACATCATATGTTTGAATCTGAGCTTGCCTTTAAAAATAGGTAATCCAAGGTAGTCAAATGGGCCCTAACCAATGATAAAGCAAAGTAGTGTAGCTAAGTTGTCAAGCCATGTATGGTTGACTGCACCTGCCATGATCTTGCACTTGAGAGGGCTGACATGTTCACCTGAGTTTTGTCCATACTCCTAAAAAATATTATGGATGCTTGTTGTATTTCTCCAAATGAATTTGCAAAAAAACATGAGATCATCAGCAATTAAAGTATGGCTAGAAATGATAGTATTACTAAAATTTATGCAATTGATTCTTCATTGGTCCACCAATTGAGATATATGTCTACAAAGAGCACCATCTGCAATGCAAAAGAAGGAGATATATTCGTTCACCTTGTCCAACACCTCTAGAACAAATAAAAAACCATCCAACTTTGCCATTGAGGAGGATGAATAATAATTTTGATTTGAGGATTATGAGAATCCAATTAAAATAATAGAGTTAAAATTAAACATGCTCATAACTTTGAGAAGGAATTGCCAATTAAGAGTGTAAAATAATTTCTTAATATTAATTTTCAATGTTATGTTACCTCCAAGAAATTTCTTGTCCAATAAGTTAATTCTCTTTGATGTTATATTCATTTATTTATATGCCACTCTCTAACAAAGCCTATTTGATGTTCTAATATGATTTTAGGAGCTATGGTTGATAATATATATATATGTAAGTATTTTGGTTATGATTTTTATTTTAAATTTGACAAAGGCTAAAGGTCTAAAATTTTCTATAGCATGGCACATGGTTATTTAGGAATCAATGTCCCATGAGTTGAATTAAGGTTAAGAAAAATCCAATTTTGGTCAAAGAAGGAGTAAGTGACTTAAGCAACCACACCTTCCCATATGATGTCTTAATATACTTAAAAATACATTCTTCAAAGGTTACAATATAATTGGGATCCAAAACAAACAAATGAATAATATAAAAAGTGCAAAACTTGGGCTCAAAATCGGTTACACCATTTGGTTAACCGGTTACAACTGACATTGAATTAAAATCCCATTTAGTGGTAACCGGTTAACGCCTGAGGTTAACCAGTTACGCCTTCGAAAACTTAACTTTTCTGCTACTTCAAAGGTGGTTTTGGCTTTGGTGTAACAGGTTGCACCCCCGTGTTAACCAGTTACAACACTTGAATTACCATTATAAATTTCAACAGACCACCTTAATTCAAATGCTCTAAGTCTTCCATGCTCATGCTTATCTTCAACCTCTTGAACACATCATTTGTGACTCCCTAGTCAACAAATCAGCAACTTGGTCCTCACTTCTACAATATGCTAATTATAACCTTCCTTGATAAATAAGTTCCCTCAAGTAGTGAAACCTCATCGCAATATGCTTTCTCCTCTCATGTGCAATTGGCTTATCAGCAAGATTAATTATGGAAACATTGTCAACTAGGAGTGTAATAACCTCACCCTCACTGTTGCCCAGCTCCTGCAATAGATTCATAAGCCACACGGCTTGGCATGCACATAACAAAGCATTAATGTACTCGGCCTAACAAGATGAGAATGAAACTACCGGTTCCTTCTTCGAACACAATGAGAATGGTGCTGCCCTGAACATAAAGATGTATCCACCTGTAGAATTTATATCATCTTTATCTCCGCACCAATTGGAATCGGTAAAACCGAGCAAATTGCATTTTCTGCCCATATCCACTGTGGGAAAGAGAATTCCGCAACCAACAGAACCTTTGACATATCTTAGGATCCTCTTGACTGCTGCCAAGTGAGACACTTCGATTTCCCCATGAATCTACTCACAATACCGACACTAAACGCCAAGTCTGATTGCGTATTGCACAAGTAATGCTAGGATCTAATCAACCTCCTATATTGAGTTGGATTAACATCTTGATCACCTTAATTCTTAGACAACTGCAACTTTGGTTCAGCTGGAGTAATGGCAGCATTATAATGCTCCATTTCAAACTTCTTCAATATCTCAAAAGTGCACATTCTTTGGTGCATGAGCAGTCCCCTGTTGGACTTGTGGAACTCAATGCCAAGGAAGTATGTCATGAGGCCAATGTCGGTCATTTCAAACTCTTTCATAAGTTCACTCTTGAATTTTGAAATGCACTTTTCGTTGCTGCCCGTAATCAATAAGTTGTTTACATATAAACAAAGGATAATCGCTCTTTCACTCGTATCCGTCTTCGCATACACTCCATGCTCGGATACACATTTCTTGAAGCCAACATCCTTTAGGAAACCATAAATTCTTTTTTTCCAAGCTCTTGGAGCTTTCTTTTAACCTTATAACTCCTTCTTCACTTTTAGAACTTCAACTCATGGTTTCTCACAACAAAATCAGGGGGTTGTCCTACATATACATCTTCTTCAAGTGGTCCATTGAAAAACACAGATTTGACGCTCATTAGGTAAATGGGCCAATCATGGTTATTAGCAATACCAATAACAAGCCTAATGGTTTCAATCCTAGAAACCAGTGCAAATACCTCTTCAAAATCTATGTCTTCTCTTTGTGAAAATCTCTTAGCAACCAATCGAGCCTTATGCTTTATTATTTCACCCTCGGGATTTGCCTTCACATTAAACACCTATTTCACACCAATTGGCTTCTTTCTATCTGGTAGATCAACCAACTCCCAAGTATTGTTCTTCTCAATGGATTCCAGTTCCTCCTTCATAGCACAAATTCACTTTGGATCACTTAAAGCCTCTTCCGTATTAACAGGTTCAAATTCGACCATAAGTGTAAAATTAACGAAATAACCATCATCATTGACTTTGTTGTCTCAGAAAATCTCACAATCTTGGTGTCTTTAATGCAAACCTCTTTGCCTTGTTGATCTTCTATCATTCTCTTAACTTCGGGCTTCGATGACAAGCTGTTCTGCACTTCCCATTATCGCAAAACTTGAAATTTCGAAGTTGTAACCAGTTACAACTTTCTAGTAACCGATTAACTCCTTCATGTAACCGGTTAACGACTGCTGGTAATCGATTACACCTTGCTCCACCTGCTTTAATTCATTGACCATAACTTCCCAATTGATCACTGTCCTCCTATTTGTAGCATCAAACATTTTGTAACCACCGGTAGAGTGATACTCTACAAATACCATCACTTCTCCCTTATCATCCAACTTCTTCCTAAGTTGTCACAGAACATGTCGGTATGCAACAGAACCAAAGACTCTCAAATGGTTCAGGTTCGATTTTAATTCCGTCCATGCTTCCTTCGTTATTTTATCAAGATTCTTTATAGGACACCTATTTAACAAATAGGCAGCTGTGAATACCTCTTCTCCCCATAGCTCTTTCGGAAAGTTCTTCCCCTTTAGCATGCTTCTCACCGTGTTCATGATTAATCAGTTCTTTCTTTCAACAACACTATGTTGTTATGGTGTGTAGGATGATACTACCTCATGTACAATCCCTTCTTGATCACAAAACTTCCCAAAGTCATTTGAGACATATTCTCCTCCACCATCCGTTTTGAGCACTTTGAGCTTGTGACCACTTTGCCTCTCAAACATGGACTTGAACTTCTTGGTTCTACGGCCTGTATCCTTAATGAATTTACTCTTATGTTGCTTATCTTGCACACATCCTTCACAAATTTCAGCCGGTATGTTGACTAATAGCAGCTCCATTACCATTCCATTTTTTTGCCAGTTTAGAGATCTCATAAGTTGAGATGCCCAAGACGATAGTGCCACATCCACTATTCTCTACTTGCTGCATTAGCAAGACATTTATGCTCCATAACCTTCAGCTCAACCTTGAAGGTTCTATTGGCATCCATAAGTGCTTTAAGGACCAAAACTCCTTTTGCATCCATGACGCGGAACCCCTTGTTTTCCATGTGAATCTTGTAACCCTTCTCAAGAAATTGACCAATACTTAGAAAGTTACATTTGATTCCTAGAATGTACAAGATATCTCTGATCAAGGAATGTCCACCATCCCTTCTCATGATCAAAACACCACTGATCCCATCGGTCGCTAAACTGATGTCATCCGCGAACTTCACTTTGTTCTTCATGGCACGATTGATTTTAATAAACCAATCATTCATCCCCATCATATGAGTATAATAACCCGAGTCTAAGTACCATTCCTCGCTGCATAGAACTCCTTTCGTATTCATCATGGCGTTTTCTTCAGCATGTAATCGATTAATCGTATCATTCAACTAGCCACAACTCAATTTTGCAGAATTTCTTGACTTGCTATTGCCGTCCCGCAACTTGCTGCTGCTGCATTCTCCTTCCGTGATCATGACCAAAAGTATATTATCTTCATCAAACTCTTGTCTTGCAACCTTGGTTCATCTCCTTGAGGTTCCTTCTTGTTCACATTGCACTCTTTTGAAAAATGACAGAACCTTTGACACTTAAAGCACTATTCCCGGGTCTTGTCAAATCTTTTCTTTTCACCTCTAAAGTTTCTTTGACCACCATTTTTGTTGCAGTGTCTCTCACCCTTTTGACAAGTCGAATTCTTGGAATTTTGGGACTTTCTTCCACCAAAATTCTGAAAATTCCCTTTGTTCTTCATGGGCCATTTTCTTTTCGATCTCTTATCCTTCTCGTTGAAGCGAGATTGCAAAGCGATCTCCATCCTTGCCTTATCATTATTTCTCTCCTCTATGCTTTCTCATGAGCCTCAAAAGAGCTTTGCAGCTCCTCTTTGCTCATCTTCGCAAGATCCTTCAATTCCTCAATCGCCATAACTACATTGTCAAATATTGGTTCAAAGAACACAAGATTTTTGCGAAAACATACTGCTCTGTGATAGTTTCTCTGCATGCCTTGACTTAATTTACCAACCGAGTGATTCTTGTTGTGAAATCGTTGATTGTCTCCTTTTCTTCCATTTGAATCAATTCGAATTCACGCTTGTGTGTTTGTAACCTCACCACCTTCGTCTTGTGAACCCCTGCATAGGCATTCTCTAAGATCTCCCATGCTTCTGTTGACAATTCACAATCACCAACTTTCTCAAAGTTGTCACCATCAACACATTGATGGATCAAAAATAGTGCCTTGGAATCTTTCTTCTTCTCTTCCTTATGCGTTGCTTGTTGTGCAACCGTTGCACTTTCGACAAGAGGATTCGCCAAATTCTTGATCACTTCAAGAACATCTTGATAGCCATTTGCTTGCACCATTTGTCATAAATTCTTCGCATCAAGGATAAGTAGGTTTGCATGGATTCATTCATTAGAAACACAATTCATGTTGCACACTAGGTGTTTATGGATCAGAACCAGACTCTTGATGCCAAATGTTAGAACTTTGAACTATAAGATTGGTGAACAATGTGGAGAAAATTGGAATGTCGAGAGTTAAAGAGGAAAATTGAGAGAGAGAGAGAGAGAGAGAGAGAGAGAGAAGTGATTATTGCATTATCGTATGATGAGAATGTATCTTATACATTTATACAAAGGTTACAACATAATTGGATCCAAAACAAACAAATGAATAATATAAAAAGTGCAAAACTCGGGCTCGTAACCGATTACACCATTTGATTAATCGGTTATAGTTGACATTGATTTAAAATTTCATTAAGTGGTAACCAGTTTACGGCTGAGGTTAACTTGTTACGCCTTCGGAAAACTTCATTTTTCTACTACTTCAGAGCTGATTCTGACTTTGGTGTAACTTATCTATAGTATTTACCAGTTACAACATTTATATTACCACTATAACTTTCGAACATTATAGCTTTTTTTTTTCTCCAAAGTTGACCTTGAATTTGAACAGCTTTGTCCAAACACTCCCTCAGTTTTCTTCTCGTCCAATTTAAGAATGTCAGTATAGTCCAAGTCTTTGATGAAACCTTGAATTCAAATAAAATTGTTTGTAGGTATCCAATTATCCAAAAATTTCAACCTTAAAAACTATCCTTTATTTCTAAATGAACGAGGCTATTAATGCATGTCAAATTAAGGAATCCATTGGTAGATGACTTGTTAGGCATACAATAATAAAAAAATTTCTAAGCTCTTATAAAACTACATTAAAATAAACTATAATACACTATAAACCAATAAACCAAGAATGTTCTCTTAGATCTCGTTGTTGGACTTTGACAAGGTGACTGCTAGTGAATCAGGAAGTAAGTTAGGATCGGTGGTTTGGACTGCTACTTTGTGGGTGTTGTGGAATGGTAGGAACTGTTCTATATTTGATAATAAGTCGGCGTCGATTTTAGATTCCTTGAACTCTATTAAATTCATCACTTGGAGATAGCTTTCCACCCATGTATCGGCCTTTAAGCCAGCGTTTTATGACTGGTTTGTGGCCCCTCTGTTGTGTTTATAACTGGTTGGCGGTTTTTCTGTACTGGGTTTTTACACCCCTTGTGCAGGTGGTGTATTATTATTGCCTTTTAAAAAAAAAAAAAATTTAACATATTTCATTCAATATTTTAAACTCCGTGTTGTTATTTTCTTCTCTTAAATCTTATTTCACTAATGAAGAATTTGTCTCTCTTTAGAAACTAAGTACGACAATGGTTAACTTTTAGAATATTTTTTAGCATATAATATTTCAAAATAAATATCGGTTTATTTTTTCAACCTTATAATAATATTTTAATTATTTCAATGAATATTTAAATTTGGTATGGTATGTACTTTATATCATTATATTCTACCGTATATACATCTTATTACAAACCTTCAAATTTTAGAAGAATTCAGTTCAAAGACAAGTTATCGTCAAAAATTGATACACCTAAAAATGAGTAGGAAAAATATTGGATAAACAAAATAAATAAATAAATAAATAAATATATAAATAAATAAAGATAAGTTTGTATTGAAAAATGTGTTATATTACAGGTAGCAGTATCTCACTTGTATTCTCAAGAATAATTTTTTTTTATAGTTTGCTTTAAGTAATAAATTAAGAACACTCGTAAGACACAAATACTATGTTATCACCTCAAATCTTTCTTGTAACTTGCAAGCATATTATCACATGAGTTTGTTAAACTATACTCCTAAAAAACAGTTACAAGTAGTAGTACTACATAGTTGAGATAGACATAGGATCCTATCCACATTGTAATGTGGGGCATAGCATAGATTAAAGTACAAATCTTAAAATGCAAATATACGTCAACACTTTCCTTCTAATCCAAGTTTCCATGCATTAACACTGTCTCATCAAACAGAAAATGAAGTGAAGTACACTGAGATAAAAATAAAAATAAAAATAAAATTAAGATTAATTATAGTTTACCTCGACCAAAAGTGGATAATGGTTGCAATAAGATAGTAGAAAGATGTTGAGAAAATCAAGTTGGAAAAGTGGAGCACGTGCAAGATGAGAATGAAGTTTGAGAGAGAGAGATCATCTATCTAGGTTTGCACGTGCCCTGCTTCTCCAACAAGACCTACCCAACAATGTTGTTGCAATGTTCTTCATGAGATGAGTTGAGAGAAGAATGAGAAGGTGATGGATTTATATACTAGTTGTGTGAAGGGGAGAGAGAGAATGTGGAAGAGATTGAGTCTTGAAGTGGACATTCTTTAAAGATTCATTTGAGCTAAAGAAGCAATCATGAACTCACATTGCGTATTGCTTGGAGTAAAATCAGGGGGACCCTCTCGTTTCTCAAAAATCATTACTTCTCTCAACATACTATATCAAGACATGATGGTCATTTATTTAAATAGATAAATGACTTGATATAAAAATATTTAAAATAAATAAGAAATAGATTAAGATATGTGTAAAATCTAATATTACCGGTTTCGCTATTGATTCCCCATAAAAAAAAATTAGTGTGGATAAACATAGTACATGCCTTATTGGGTCATGTGTTACCAATGCACAAGATATGCCTCAAATAAGGGTCAATTTTGTCTAAAGTAACACTCTTACTCGTGTACTTTTTAAAAAAGTTATCCACTTTTGGTCGGGTTGGTTTATTCGGGTCCGGCCTAGGTTTTTTTTTCTCCGTGTATCGAGCTAAGTTGTTTTAGTTTGTGGATCAATTTACTTATGTGTTGTGTTTTGAGTTCGTTAAGTATTCGTTGAGTTTTATCGGTTATAAATATGTATTCTCATCATTTTTATTGTTACAACTTTCAAAAATTTAGAGTTGAAAACAGAGATAAGGGTTTAAGAATCCTAGTGATAATCTTAGAGAGCCAAATGTAAATTTATAAGAGTGTGTTCTTTAAATTTGAAAAATCCTTAGAGATATTTAAAGGGATTGAGAAACACTTATAAACACATTGAATGTATGTGATTCATATATATAGAGAGTTAGAGAGACTGAGAAGTCATGAGTAAGAAATAGAGTTTATTCCTGAGAACTTGAGTGACTATTTTTTGTAACTCATTTGAAATCTTTTGTAATATCTTTCAAAATTATAGTAAATTAGAGAGTTGCTTTCGCTTTAGAGTAGATTGTTTGATCGAACTAGATAGACAAGTTATTGTGCCTCTTGTCTTTTGTCTTCTTCTGTCAAGATAAGTTGATGTTTTGCTGCATAGAGAGTTAATTTTTTTGAAGATCATTTGTTTTGGTTACTATTGTTCTTTGTCCTAACACATCAAATTTATTGGTGTGATTGAACCTTTTAATTTTAAAACAAGTGGCATCCACCATGTGTATCAAATGGAAAATAAAGAAGTCTTTCGTATTTTGGATTATGGCAAATGAAAATGCAAGCAAATTTAACTCAAGAAAAGTGTATTGAAGCATTAAAGGGTGATAAATCTATGCGTGCACGCCTAACAAAGTAGAGAAGTCCGAGATGGTGGATATGGCCAAAAGTATCATTATCTTGTGGCTCGGGGATAAAGTTCCAAGGGAAGTCGCCATGGAGAAGAATACGACTTTGATGTGGGTAAAACTTGTATCATTGTATATGACCAAGTCTTTTGCTCACAGGATGTGTTTGAAACAACAACTTTACTCGTTTCAAATGGTGGCGAACAAGTCCATATTCATGTAGTTGACACATTTTCACAACATCATTGATAATCTAGAGAATCATTACTAGAAAAAGTGCATTTAACCTCAGACGCGAAATGTATTTAACCCCGACTACCGAGACGAGGTAAAGAAGGGCGTCATGAAAAATGCACACTTTACCTCTCGGTTTTAAAAAAATCGACCGGTAAGTGAAAAGGTTATGGGTTCGATCCCTAGCGACACCATTTTGGAATTCTGAAATGGTGAAAACACATGTCCCCTCGGTTTTGTAATTTCACCGATGGGTATACCATGTTTTCACCTCGGTTATCTCATAAAACCGAGGGGTAAAACAAGTTTGAGTTTATTAAATCTAATGTGGATTGCTTATTCCACGAAATCCTATACTGAACATATAACTTCTCAAAGTTAGTTAGTAAAATAACTACACGAACGATTGTATTATATTTGAAGATCAACTTATATTGATTAGTGATTTTGAAGCATCCTGCAATTTTTCATTCATCTCACGATGTTTTATGGTTAAAATCTCGGCAATGTTTCAAGTTCTTTATTCAACATTTCCTTTTCTATTAATTCATTCTTGAAAGTATAAAACTTGATGCTTTGAAAAATGAACAAATGTGGAAGAAAGTTGAACAAAAAGTAGAAGTATTGGAGAGATTTTAACTATAAAACAACGTGAGGTGAACAATGAGTTGCAGAATGTTAGAAAATCATTAATCCGTGTAAGATAAGTTTCAAATACAACATAATTTTGCATATGATTATTTTCGAAATCAATTTACTAGGTTATATGTTCAAAGAGGGGTTAGTGAGACAAACAATCGACATTAGATATAATAAACCCAACTCAACAGAACAAGATGCGAATTGCACAAAGAATCACAAAAAACATAATCTCAATATCAATATCAAAAACAAAAACAACAAGAAAATAACAACAACATCAACAATAATATCAAGAACAACAACAACAATAAACAACAACAATATCAATAACAACAATGTCAATAAACAACCTCATTAGCAACAAAAAAACTCTAGGATTTCAGATCTCAACAATACCATCACCACCACCCCCACCATAAATACAACAACAACAATATAAACAAAAATAACAACAACAATATTAGTAGTGATATTTGACGTACTGTTTATCGGTGAAAATGGAAAGCAACCGCTAGTCCTCCAAAGTCACTAAGTCTCCGGTCACTTACAAGTTCGACTAGATTGATCCTAAGACATATGTTGCTATGTTAGTTTTTGGTTTCAATGATTATGAACATTTCTACAATGTTCTTTAAGTGTTTTCCAAAATTGCTAAGAAAACGTAGTGACTTATTTTGAGTAAGAAAAAGAATGTAAATTGCAGAAAGGGTAAAAAGTAACTTGCTAGAAGATGAATCACAAGAAAGTAAATTGCAATTGAAGGTAAATGACTGAAATTTAAATGGATTTGATTGTAAAAGAAAGGTATTCAAACATACATTCTCTCAAAGGCACTCTTTTCTCACACACACATGTACTGGGAGTATAATGTAGAGTTTGTACAATTGTTGAACACCCAGATTCTAAATTCTAAATGTCCTATTTATACTTAATCTAAAATAACCATCATCTAATGGTTATTTCGCCAGAATGCCCCACGTTCTCCACTACACGCACTTCGTCGCCTAAAAGCCTTCCACGTGTCCCAAGAAACGGATAAGGCCAAAAGGCGGTTATCAACCTTATTAGAACTTCCTCTGTCATGCGCTTCCTCTAATAGATTTTGTCGAATTCCAATTTGTGCATCTTTCTAAGTCCTAGATCACAACGCCTTCTACGCATAAATTCCTTCAACTAGATCTTTCCCTGTCGAAACACACATTGTTCAAGAATGAGCCTTCAACTTCAACAGCCCCTTTCACGTACGTCTCCATGGCCGTCGAAAACACCTTTGTCACTGTTTTTGTTGTCGAATTCATCATGTATTTCTTCAAAATATGATCTTAAACCTCTCACATTTCTTCCAACATTGATGAGTGTCGAAATCCCAACCTACAAATTGCCCCCCAAAAATGTTATTTTTGATTACAACAAGAAAAAGACATTTTTTGAAGCTTTTCGACACCTACTGTACTGTCACTACCATGACGTCATGGTCATCATGACCATGCCGTTTTAAACGTATACTCAAAACGTGTAGAAACCCAAAAGGTAATCATCACACCCTATTAACTAGGAAATAATGGGGTACCACCAGCAACCGTTTCATCTTACCGTAACGGGTCGACACTTGCCCCACTATCTCAACCACTACTCATAATGGCAGAAATGAAGCGTTTGTTTTTCACTATAAGTACTTTTCTTTATTTCTTTTTCCACTTTTCAACCTTTCTGAATCTTCTTCTCTCTTTCAAGCGCAAAGCAACTGTTCATCTTCTCTCAAGCAAATCTTCAACAAACTCAGACTTTTTCTTCCTTTACCCAACAATGGCTTCCAAGAAACTAACCATTCTTCCCAAGGAGGCTAAGAAACAACCAGTTCTCCACCATGTTCATACAATCTTCGGCCCTAATATAGTATGCAATCAATAATACATTCTAGAACCTCCTCTTGAGGAAGAAAAAAAGACGTACCTACCAATCTCAGGTACTCATTCCCATTTTTATTATTGAGAGAGTACATGCTCTTCCTGGCCCTTTACCAGAACTTGATACTGATCATGTGAAGCTTATGGCCTTCTTCCCAACTTATTACAAGTACAAACCCATGACAAGTAGGGGAAAACCCAAATCTGCCACTAAAACCAAAACTTCTGAACAAAAGGGAACTGAAACCCAGGCCACGTCTTCGACTGAGCCTGAAGAAAACACCATTAGCCTAGATTACATTAGCACTGCTCTTAGAGCATTTCGTTCTTGCCCCTTATCAAAAGATCCTAGGAACTATCTGACTTGGCTGGCAAAGATAGAGAAGAAGAAAGATGATTTTTAGAAGGAAATGGAGATTTTCGACCTGATCCAGCTGTCGAAATATGGACCTAGATATTGCCAACCTATGCTGCTCACCTCCCTATACTTCTGGGACAACACTCATAATAACTTTCACTTTCCTTGTGGAATGTTAACCCCCACTCTCTTCGACATAGCTGCCATTAATGGCCTTCGACCCACGTGAGATTATTTCGATCCAACTCTGATGACCGAAGACAACATTGGCTTCGATGAGAATTGAGCAACCTTTACCAACTACATTTTAGACCATCACCAACAAGATACTGAAGAAGTGTCTGACGAAGAGCTCATTACTTTTCTGGTTCTTTGGTTGTCTCGCTACGTATTATGTTCAAGGTGTCTACAGGTGGAGAAAAAATTTATATCTATGGCTAACCAAATCCATTCTGGTCGAAAGCTCTGCCTTACTCGGATGATTCTTGGTAGCCTGTACGAATCCTTAGAGGAGTGTGTGGAACTTCTCAAGAGTATTCAGAATGGATCGAACTCAAACCTGAATCTAGCCGGTCCATTCTGGTTACTCCAACTGTGGCTCAATGCCACTTTTGGACTTTCCTTGTCGACTCACAACACCATTGACGAAGAAAGCGAGGAGATCAAGAATAGACGGGTCGAAAGGACACGTCTTGTCTACGTGACTCCAAATGACAAAGGCACAAATCTCTATAAGGTATATACTAAATATTTGATGATGTATGCCAAGCGCCACAACTTCACTCCTTACATGGCCCCCTTCGCCAAAAGGACCCGTGGCCCAGAGTGGTTCACTCGACCCTTCCCTCCTGTGTCGAAAGACCAAGAAGCAGAATTCATAGCTATATGGGATGCCTTTCTCACACCCAAGTTAATTGCCACTAGATTTCGACCATCCTAAAACCAGATTGTCCTTAGCTATCGGTCAAATCTTATCTCTCGACAATTTGGAATTATCCAGATTTCACTCAAACCTCTCTTTTCTAGGAAAAGTAGAGTTATTCTTTATAACATGCACCACACAAAATCTGAGTGCATAGAAGATATAGCTCGTTACTCCGGCCTTACTCAACTTACTCCTATTCATTTTATCCCATCTTATTATTGTTCCAAAGAATAAGATACTTGGTGGAGGAAATATTATCTTACAGAAATGTTCGATGTTAAAGCTTTCGATCAACATCTAACTTCTGATTTTGCTCTTATACAAGACAAAACCAAGAAAGGTACTTCAACTCACATCAAGGAGATTCAAAGGTTTCAAAAATAATTTAAAACTACCTATCAACCTGATGATCTTAGTCGAACCATCCGTGAAGCAGTAGTAACCTTAAAAGAAAAGTTTATGCAAAAACTCCCAGATTTGAAAATACCTTCTTACGTTAAACCTGATCAAAGGTATGAGTTTGCTTTTAACTTACATCCCCCAAGGTTCCCTCAACTACCAACGACTGACTTCAGTGTGGCTTTTAACCCTCTGTTTCCCGACTGGTTCGTTTGTGGGGACTTTGTAAAAATTCTTCGACAAGAATCTCAAAAGGTGACGAAACGGGTGGTTCCGACAAAACACCTAAATTCCACAAAACACCAAAATAACTTAAATAATTCAAAATAAATTTAAATAAATCAAGTGACATGCCTAAAAACACTCAAATAATTAAATAAGACTAATAATTTAAAGTTGGGGTATTACACATGGCACCAGAGCTGCATCCCATACAAGAAAGCAGAGGACAACACGGGATGACTGTGTTCCTTGACACGGGGCGTGTTGTCTGACACGACACCCCCTGGTGTCAGCCAACATGCTCGTGTTGAACCCAATGTTAGTTACAAACTTTTAATGTTTTGAAGCTTTTTGAAACCTTTCGAAGCTCAAACTTGTTTCAATTTAGTATTTGGAGATCCTTAAATGCTCTTGCATGAAATTGGGGAGATTAAATGTCAAAATCATGTATAAGTAGTGCATCATTAGTTTGAGAAAAGAGAGAGTCACTTTACCACACTGCTACTTTTTCAATTTTAGTTTTTTGGTTCTAAGTTCAAGTTATTTCTTACAATTCTAAGTTGTAATTCCAGATTTCTTCCTTTATTTTATTCAAGTTACTCTCTTCATTCAGGTTTCTTATTTTATTGTTATTGCTTTCATTTTATTTGTTATCTTATGCATGTTATGTCTACTTTTTTGCTTATTTATGATCAATCTCACCATGAGTGAGTAGTCCATTAAGGACAAGGGGTCATGAGACCTATCTCATGACGAACCCCAATTGAGTCACCCGTATCTGAATAATGATATAAAAAGAGCAATTATTATTTTAGAATCCGAGCACTTAATATATTTGTGTTGGTTGTAAAAGTAGAGGCAACTCATATACCAATCGTGTACTGAAAGATAATGAATTGATATCCAAAAGCAGATTGCTAAACAACTGAGTTTGAGATGCCACTAACAAGGTGTCTCACTCTCGGTTGAGAAAGCCAAATAGGTTATCTAAAGATAGGTCTAGAAAGCACGCTACCAACGTAGGTGTTGTACAATTTTTTCTACTTTTCTATAACTTTCTATGTTTTCTCATATTCGATTTCGGAGATTCAATTGGGTATGTTGGGATAGATAATCACGTACCCCATGTCTTGTTTTTTATTCTATTAATTTTATTCATATATATTTAATCCCCAATATTTCGATCGCCTTAGCTACACATTGCTAGAGTAAAAAACAGTAGTCAAACACATCTCTCTGTGGTTGATATCTTTAGTACTACTTCGCATTACCGTGCACTTAAGAATTCATCGCTATTTACTTTTAGTCATTTAATTAACATGAATACGAATAAGTTTTAAATACATGAGTACTTGTTGTTCAAAAAATTTTAAAATAATTATTTTTTTTGTCTAATGTTGTTTGTCCACAAATGATTCAAATAGTTTGAAAAAGTAAAATGCATATGAATCAAAGCTTAGGATAAATACAAAATGAAGAATGAAGGCATGAAAATTTATATTCTTTTAAAAGATTAATTCATGATTAATATTGTGAGTATTTTAAAATTATTATGAATGAGTTTCTTAATTCAAAGTTTGACTTTACTAATTGTTTAGTGAAAACATGTCAATGTAAGCCTAAACCAAGTGATATGTGTTCAACCTCATGTTTTACACAAATAATGAGAATGGAGATGTATGTTAACTATGTAGATTTTGGACCAGTCTTGTTATTACCTTATATATTTGAAGTCATGGATATGTTCAAGACACTGTTTTATTGTGAGTAAAAAGCTACTTCACTAAAGAGCATGTGTATTAAGGGTGTGATCCTTTGACAACCTCTTTGAGTCTAAAATGAAAAATTTTGTTCTTTCAACGTTACAACCCTTATCCAACTTTAAAAGAAAAAAATATTCATCATCTTATCTTAATGATAATAGGCCATTTAAAAATGCAATGGTATTTAAAAAATAAAGTTGGGGAGAAAATGAAATTTGTGAAAAATTAAATCAAGTAGTAATGGTGAAAAGAAAAGAATATGCTTTTGAAAAAACGAAACAAAAAGGAAAAAGAAATCAAATACCGAAGCATACAAAAGAAAATTACAAAAATAAAAATGGTTGTAAATAGTGGAATCAAAGAAAGAGACTTTAAAAAATAATTATTTACCAATAAAGTTAGCTCTCTTAGAAAGAAACCAATATTTTTTGTAAGCTCAACCACATTACAACCAAAATAAAGACCTTAGTGATCTATGACTGATAATGTATCTTCTGATGTTACTTAGATGAAAAGTAAAGTATTTCTATAGTTCATGCATTGTCTCATTATGAGGGAAACACTAACCATTTAGAGATACTCAATGAGATCATGATTCTGGCGAATTATTGTCTGTTGACGAATAATGGACTGTTGACGAATAATTGACTGTTATCTCCACTTCATGCTTTTGTATTGGTTAATTGGGCCATAGATCATTTATTAGGTAATACAACTGATTCACGTTAGTGACTCATAGATGAGCTACGATGAGAGCAACAACTGAGAGTATTAATTGATGAGTTAAAGATCATATTACTGACAATTGTTATACATGAGGATAAAGATGATGAAAACTAACCCTAATAAGTTTTCTCGCTGTTAACACCAAAATTTCAATCTATTTTTTGTCATTTTACTTTCTACAACCAAACAAATATAATCATCCATTTTCTTAGAATCACAAAAGCTTTTGAGCCGTCTTTAAAACACAACCAGTGTATGTTGTTACGATAATATTACACTTTCTATACTACCACAAGGCCAGTGGTTGGTCTAGTCTCAGGTGTGTAGCGGTGGCTGACATGTCGATAGCAGCAGCAGTTGGGTCACTTTCAGAAGAAGATTCGGGTTTGTCGGGTATATGATGCGGTTCAATCATTTTTTCGTGTACCCATTTTAGTTGTTTGAGTTTGTGGATCATTTTCCTAATGGGTTGTGTATTTTACTCGTTAAATACATGTTGGATTTCAATAGTTATAAATATGTATCTTCATCATTCTTGTATTCACAACCTTCATGAATTTATAGTTGAAAAAAGATATAAGAGTTTGGGAATTTTAGTGGTAGTCTTAAAGGACAAGGGTTGATTTCTAAGAGTATGTTATGTGGATCCATGTGCTTGTAGGTGTAATAAAGAAGTGATACAAAATGTTAAAGCTCATGGATAACAAGAATCCAGAAGCAACTGCTTGACTTTGATGATAACATGGTTTTGATAATGACAAAACCTGAACTAGCGATAACACTTGAAGTGGTTTAAATAATGACAATACTTGAAGTCAAACAAATACTAAAACTAGCTCAAACACTCAAAGATTCATAAGGTGGGTTATGCCATTTATTTGGCCCAAGGATTGTTTTCAAAATTAGAACACTTTTTGGCTATAAATAGATAGCCTCTCTATAATTTCAAATCATCCAAAAACGTGAAAAACCTCACTTTCACTTCTCTCATAACCTCTATAAAACCTTCCCACTTTTATCACATATTTTAGCCATGGTGCTTTGAGAGTATTCTTGAGTTTAGTGAGAAATTTCTTTTGGAAGAGGGCATAAATGTAAATTCACCAAGAGTAGTTTTCTCTTGAGTAAATTATTCTTTCTTAGAAAATGATTATTTTGGTTGGGAAGTAAACCATTGTAAAATCTCTTTTGTTTGTTTTTGGTGGATTAGAATAAGTATTTGTTTGGTTTGTGAGCTTTGCCATAGAAGAAAATCTCTTTTTATGGTTCGTGAAGAATAACCAGTGAAAAATCTTCACAACAGTTCTTGGGCTAAGCTCAATAAAAAGATTTCTTGGTTTGAGATCAGTCTGGTGTAAAATCTCACTCAGTTTCTAAGTTCAGCCTGTGTAAAATCTCAGTAAATTCGAGACCAGTCCAATAAAAATCTTGGTTTGGTTCGTGGTCAACTTGTGTAAAACCTCAATTTAGTTTAGAGGATAACCAACTCAAAACTCCATTTTAGTTTGAGATCAGTTTGTGCAAAATCTTTGTTTGGCAAACTAATCGAAGTTATGTTCGTTGTTTAGTTTATAGACTAACCACTTCAAGCCTCAACTCATTGTTTGGTTGAAAGTTAGTCTGAAACTTCATTTTCTTGTATAAGGGGGTTTGTGGGCTTAACCTTCTAAAATCTCTCAAGAAATAATGGATAATATCAAGACCATTTCTTGGGGGAGAGAAGTAGGTCACTTCTTTAAGATTTAACCTCTATAAATTTCTAGTGTCGTTCTCTCTTCCCTTATCTCTTTTATTTTCAACTTATTTTCTTCATCTTGAATTTTCAATGCATATTAAAACGTTTTTTTTATAAAATATTTTCAAACTTTGATTTTAAATCAATGATTTTCAAGCCTCTATAATTCAAACCTCTATATTTAATATTAGTTTCCACACTAATAACTGTGTGCATAATGATGCTTATTAACTTTGCTGGTAATTTGATCTCTTCAAGAATTCTTCATATAAACTCCCAACTTAACTTATCATAGGCCTTCGAAAGATCAACTTTAATAGCAAAATATTCTTTATTTCCTTTAGTCTTTTTCATGTTGCAAATCACTTCTTGAGCAACCACAATATTTTCATGTATACTCCTTATGGGGACAAAACCAGTTTGAAATGGCAAGATCAAATTAGGGATACAATCTTTAAGCCTTTCCACATCACCTTACTCACTATTTTATATATTTCATTACAAAGCAAAATTGGTCTAAATGGTGTAATAAATTAAGGATTCTCCACCCAAAGAATTAAACAAATGTCAATTTTATTAATCGTCCCCAGGATGCTAGGATTATCCCATACCTTCTTTACAAACCTGCACACACTACTCCCCACTACATTCCAAGACTTTTGGTAAAACCCCGCCAAATAAACATCTGAACCAGGAGCCTTCTACAAATGCATCTTAAAAATAACTTACTTGATTTCATCATCCTCAATATCCTTTCCTATTCTTTCACTTAATTCATCTTATAAAACATAAAACTCTACTGCTTGTAGGCATGTGTGTTACAGATGTTCCGATTCATCAATTGTTCAAGTAAGAGAAATGCTAAGAGCACTCTCTTTTCAACACTCTCTCAAACACTCACTTTCCTATTGGTTTAAACATGTGTTGGTCCTACCACTTTTGTGGGGTCTATTTCCTAAGTGAGGGGCCCACACGTGTTTCAACCAATAAGAAAGTGAGTGTTTGAAAGTGTTTTGAAAAGAGAGTGTTGCTAGCACTCCTCGGTAAGAGAATGCTAAGAACACTCTATTTTTAACACTCTTTCAAACACTCACTTTCCTATTGGTTGAAACATGTGCGGATCCTACCACTTTATGTGGGGTCTATTTCCAAAGTGAGGGACCCACACATGTTTCAACCAAGAAGAAAGTGAGTGTTTGAGGGAGTGTTAAAAAGAGAGTGTTGCTAGCACTCATTGGTAAGATAAATTCTAAGAAAATTCTCTTTTCAACACTCTCTCAAACACTCACTTTCGTATTGGTTAAAACATGTGTGGGTCCTACCACTTTATGTGGGGTCTATTTCCAAAGTGAGGGACCCACACATGTTTCAACCAATAAGAAAAAGTGAGAGTTTGAGAGAGTTTATAAAGAGAGTGTTGCTAGCACTCCTCGTCAGGTAAAAGAACTATTCCCTCCATCCCAAATTATAAGACGTTTTGACTATTTCATACGAATTAAGAAACTTAGTTATTATTTTATAGAAAAAACAAATTATGTATGACTTTTACGTAATACCCCTCATAATTACATAGAAGAGGAAAATTAAAATAATGGAAAGAATAAATAATAATAAATACTTGAGGGTATATTGAGAAAAATGTCATTAATATTGTATTGGAAGTGTAAGGTGACTTATAATATGTGACAGATTTTTTTGCCAAAGTAATTTATAATTTGGAACAGTGGGAGTATATTTTTAGAGATTTGGGTTACATGGGAAAACTCTGTTGCTTCATTTTCTATGATTATTTGAACTTTTACATATCCTGTAGTCATGACAGTAGCTTCCATTGATGTTGGCCAATACATTGTATCAATTGTTGTGGTGTAACAATTGTCTAGGTAAAACAATTATATCTTTGGAGATTTGAAAGTATTCTTGTAATTGTAATTTAGAATCCTTTGCGATTTCCACCTAAAATAGAGGTTTGAAATACTTAGGGATTATTCACTCCGCATTCAATAATATTAAATTCTATAATAAATTTTAATATGACTTATTAAAATGTACTAATTACTAAAAACTTAATTTAGATGTTTTTTTTCTCTCTCTGACCTCTGCTAGGGTTTGGCACGGGGAAGAGGCGAGTCGGCCGGCCGAAGAAACAGGCGGCGGCGAACCGGAAGGGAGTAGAAAGAACAATTGTGACACAGGCGACTGTTGAGCAACCTATTGTAACAGAAGATCTAAGCAAGAAAGATGAGGAATCTACATGTGAAAGTGCAACACAAGATGAACCGCTAGGGGGAAAGCCAGATGAAGACATTCATGTGAAGACGAGCAGCCCTGAGAAGAAATTAGAGGAACAATCGAAGCCATGGGTAGACATCATACAAGGAAATCGTAATCTGAATTGGGGAATGACTGTTAGCTTTGTTGCCCTAAAAATCGTGAATGACGATCTTGCTATTGAAATTGAAGAAGAAGAAGATGTCATGGAGGAAATTGAATTTTGGGAGAATGCCATAACCCTATTTGGTCTGGGGGATTCCTTATCGATGAATTTAGTGAAAAAATTCATGGAAAAGTCTTGGAACTTTGCAGCTATGCCAGACCTCTACTATAATGATGAAGGATACTTTGTAGCTAGATTCAGGAGTAAGGAGGATAAGGATAACGTGATGGCACAGGGTCCCTACTTCATATTTGGGAAACCATTGTTCCTTAGACAATGGACAACGGAGTTTGAAATGAAGGAATATTTGTTGCATGTGTTACCCCTTTGGATTACTTTACCAAACCTCCCACTACGTCTATGGGGTGAACGAAGTATCTCAAAGATCACGAGTGCGATTGGGAATCCAATCACTACTGATGAATGCACTGCTAAAAAGCTGAGAATATCACATGTTAGGGTTCTGGTGGAGGTAGACATCACATCACCACCAAGAGAATCAATATGGATCAAGGACCACAATGGAAAGATGATGGAACAAAGAGTAGAATATGAGTGGAGGACACAATATTGTCAGAAATGCTTGAAGATAGGCCATGACTATGCATTGAAGAACCAAATCAAGAAGCAAATAAAACAGCAGGTCTGGAAACCAAAACCACAGATAACATAAGAAAAACAGGACCAATTAGAGACAATAGTGGAAGAAGAAACTCAAAGAGAAGAAGCCACAACTACACCAAAAGAAGGGAATCAGATGGAAAACTGGACTATGGTTACATCAGGGAACGATGATAGAGGAAAGAAACTAATGCAGACTCCTGGTAGCTCCTTCAAGCCATATCAGAATTCATTCACCCCTCTAAGGATTGGAGAGAGTCCTTGTGGGGAGTACAGCCATAATCAATGATAGTTACCTGGAACATTAGAGGATTGAATAAAGATGTTAGACATCGAGAGGTTAGCAAATGTATTAATAATTTCAATGTTCCTTTGATTGCTTTATTGGAAACTAGAGTTAAGAAGAATAAAGCTGATAGAATTAGAAAGAGATTTGGGAATAAATGGCAGTTTGTGGATAATTATGAACACCGTGATAATGGTAGAATATGGCTGCTTTGGAATCAAAATGAGGTTGTGGTTAGAGTGATACAAATGCAGGACCAGTTCATCCATGCTGAAATTTATGGATTAGATCAAACTCCGCAGTATGTGGTCACCATAGTGTATGCTTTTAATCAGCTAGAACAGAGGAAATTACTTTGAAAGAAATAGAGAAACTGGGTACAAATATAACTCAACCCTGGATTGTAATGGGGGATTATAATAATGTCAGGACCAGGAAGATAGAGTGGGAGGAAACATTGTTAAAGAAGCTGAATTTAGAGATTTGGTTGATATGATGTCTACTACCAATCTTTTTGAAGTTGAGACCAAAGGATGTCACTTCACTTGGTCTAATAAGTACACCTTAGGAGTTATATATTCAAGAATTGATAGGGTGATTGGTAATGCATTATGGTTCCAAAAATTTCATGAGGTTGTGGTAGAGGTCATTCATCCTAACATATCTGATCATTCTCCTATTCTAATCAGGATGAAGAACCAGCCAAAAAAGAAGAAGACTATGTTTAAGATCATAAACTGCCTGACCAAGGATAGCACCTTCATGCAGATTGTTGCTTCAAGTTGGCATCAGCCCACCCAGGGGAGACTTATGGCTAGATTTTGGCAAAAGTTGGTGAGATTGCAAAAAGCCCTTAGGCCTCTGACAAAGAATTATACTGAGATACAAATCCAAATAGCTACAGCTAGAACTGAACTTCTTCAAGCCCAAGATAATCTCCAACAGAAATTGTTTGATCCTGAAGCTATGGAACAGGTGAAAGTTTGCTCAGATAAGGTGATTAAGCTGAAGCAGAAAGAGGTTGAAATCCTGAAACAAAATGCTAAAATAGACTGGTTACAATTGGGGGATAATAATAATAGCTATTTTCATGCCTCAGTTAGGGAGAAAAACAAGCATAAAGGGCTATACATAATGACTTCTCTAACAGGTGGTTTACTTAGCAAGCATGAGGACATAGAGAATGAAGTAATTGGTTTCTACACCAACTTGATTGGAACTACCACAACAGAGCTGAATAGTATTGATGTGACATGTGTGAGGAAAGGGAAAATGCTCACCAGAGATCAAGCAATCCAGTTAATAAAGCTAGTAGAAGAAACTAAAATTTGGAAAGCTCTGTCTAGCATTGGGAATACAAAGGCACTAGGTATGGATGGTTTTACTTCTCATTTCTTTAAGACAACCTGGATGATCATTAGAGAAGATGTTAAAGAAGCTATCACTGAATTTTTCAACACCTGCAGCATCTATAAAGCAGTGAATTGTTCTTTAGTCACCCTGATCCCCAAGACTCCTGAGGCATCTAATATAAAGCAGATGAGACCCATTTCATGTTGTAGCACTCTGTACAAAATTTTATCCAAAATCCTCACCAATAGACTTGGGAAGGTGATCAGTTATGTCATTAATGAGAACCAATATGCCTTTATCCCAGGCAGGACCATTCATGATAATATCATGCTCACACAAGAACTCATTAGAGGCTATGGCAGAAAGTGTATTTCCCCTAGATGTATGGTCCAAATGGACATACAAAAAGCTTATGACACTGTGGAGCGCAGTAGCCTGGGCCAAATTCTTAATGAAATGGGATTTCCTCAAACATTCATTAGCTGGATTATGGCTTGTGTTTCAATAGTCTCCTATAGATTTGTTATTAATGGTATTCCTTCTAGATTGTTCAAAGCTAGAAGAGGTTTGAGGCAAGGGGACCCCATCTCCCTCTCCTCTTTGTTATCATAATGGAGTATTTACACAGGATCCTTCAAGAGCTTCATCATAACCCTAATTTCAACTATCACCCAAAATGTGAGAGACTGAAAATAATGAATATCTGTTTTGCTGATGATATCTTGCTATTCCTTAGAGGTGATGTGGAATCCATGAGGCTGGTTATGAAGAAAATTCAGGAATCCAGTAAAGCTACAGGTCTGCAAATTAGCAACCCTAAAAGTAAATTGTTTTGTGGTGGGGTGGATAAAAATGTTTAAGAGCAGCTTAAGAGCATCACTGGTTTTGAGATGGGAATGATCCCTTTTAAATACCTAGGGGTGCCTTTGGATAGCAAGAAGCTGACAATTGCTAATTGTTCTCCTCTGATTGAAAAAATGTTGTCCAGAATTAACCATTGGAGCACTCAGCTATTGTCTTATGCAAGAAGAGTTCAGTTGATCAAAAGTGTTTTATTTTCCATAGCTAATTACTGGATGCAGATTTTCCCCCTCCCTAAGAAGATTTTATCTCACATAGAGTCTCTGTGTAGAAACTTTCTTTGGACAGGAAAAAATGTTCATAGCAGGAAAGCTCCAATTTCATGGGAGCATATTTGTGATCCGTGTAATGCTGGTGGGATGAACCTTATTGAGCTGATAACCTGGAATATTGCCACCATTGGAAAATTGCTTTGGAATATTTGGGCTAAGGCTGATAAGCTATGGATTCGATGGATCCATGCATACTATATGAAGAGAAATACTGCAGCTGACTACCTCCCAACTGGAAACACCTCTTGGATCATAAAAGCCATATTCAAGAGTAGAGAAAAATGCATAAATACTGAGGCTTGGGATAACTTCCAAAGATTGGGCAGGTACAATACGAGACAAATGTATAAGGAGCTTAGAGGAGCAAAACCTAACATGGCTTGGAGGAAAATGCTGATGTCAAATGCAGCCAGACCCAGGACTGTTTTTACTCTTTGGATGCTATGTAACAACAGGCTTCGAACCAAAGATCGTCTCCAAAAGTTTGGAATTGTGACAGATGGGTTGTGTGTGCTATGTGCAGGCAATATTTGGAAGCAACTGCTGCAAAGAATTGGTCTGGTGCACGATCCCAAGGGCTGGCAAAGAGAGGTGCAGTGGTTAATAAATGCTACGAAAGGAAAAGGGATTAAAAGGAAACTATTGAAAACCATTTTAGCTGAAACAACCTATAACATATGGAAAGTTAGAAATAGTATAATATTCCAAGAAGGTGGTGTTGAAGATCTTAAAGTGGAAGCTATTTTTGAAGTTGTTAATTGAGGTCTATGCATGACAGAAAACTAGCCAATATTTGTAACAGATTTTGATTGTTGTTTGAGCCTGGTCTTCTAGTCCTTTAGGTGCCTGGATTTTGGATCGGCTTGTTTTGTATTGACTTTTTTGGTAATATAATTCTTTTTATTCCAAAAAAAAAAATGATTATCTATGAATTTTTAAAATATAATTACTGAAAATAATTGCTAAACATATTTACTCACTCTATGTACAATGATATTAATTTCTCATAATTGCTAAAAAGTATTAAGGCAAAAATATTGTTTAGATCCTTTAAATTATTTTAAAATATCAAGATTTTTTTTAACGTTTTAGTCATTTATGTTAAGTAACGTTTGCGTCGTTGACCTTTTTAAAAATCTCCGTTACAATAAATTGCAAACTCATATATCATTTGAACTAATTTTTCGCGCTGATCACGAATATGCAATCAAATTTATCAAACAAGTTACGATTCATAAGAATCAGGAAAAAAAAGGACAAAGACATAATGAAAATTTGTTCGATCCGACCAAAATAAACAATCAAACGCAAAACTAATTACATATTCGTGATCAGCGCAAAAAATCAGTTCAAATAGTATATGAATTTGCAGTTTATTGTAACAGAAATTTTTAAAAAATTAACGACGCACACGTTACTTAATATAAAGGAACAAAACATTAAAAAAAACTTAAAAGACTAACTTAATATTTTAAAATAACTTAAAACTAAAATAGTATTTTTGCCAAGTATTAATTATAAAATGTAATTGTTGAATATATGTTGGACTTTCATAAGATATTGTTTCATCTTTGTTTGTCAAAAGAATACAACATCCAGCCATTCTTGGTAAGTAAATATACTTAAATTTACTTACTGTTTTAGTTTTTATGAGATTCATGATGTTGTTTTCTAAATTTTTGTTTTGGTACAAATGTTTTTTTTCTAAATTAATACTCAATAAACTTGTTCTTCTTATCTTATCTTGTTATTTACACAATGACATAACAATTTGGAAAACTTGTTTATAGAATGACTTGCTCTTCATATCTAAGTTAAGAAGACCCAATAAATTTGCTTTTCAATATTTTTTTTTTTCATTTTCCTTTTATCTAAAATATTTAATTCAATTTCATTTTCTTTTGGTTGGATGTTGTAGGGAGAAAATCTAATTTAAAACAAGTATTCTCTTCCTATTAAAATAAATGCCATACGTGATGTTTTCATAGAAATTAAAAGAAATATATTAAATTAAAAAGAGACAATAACAAATTTACCTAATTATTGGAAGCTAATTTAGAAAAAACAAATAATTTATATAAATATAAAATTTATTTTAAGACAGAGAGAATATTGAAAATAGAAAATGAACAATTAAGAGCAGATTTTCATGTTATTAATCACATTGAAGATTAAGGTCTAATATATAAAAAAATTGTACAAAAATCATTCTCTTATTTATGTGGGACATGGAAGATTTATGAGTTTTATTCTTAAAATTTAATTTTTTATTTTATGCTTTAATTTTCCAATTATAAATGATAAAAGTGTGTATATAATTGATTTTTAGGTTAATTATACGATACTCCCTGTCAATAGGGCGAGTTTTGATTTACCCCCTTTTTAAAAATAATTTTGGATTATCCCCCTGAAATTTTGGGGTACCCCACTAAGCGTGTAAAAATCAGGGGAGTAAATAAAAAAAAATTATAGGGGGTAATTTTCCCACCTGGGGGACAAAAGACTTAGAATTTTAAAATTTCAGGAGGTAATCCAAAATTATTTTTAGAAAGGGGGGTAAATCAAAACCCACCCTATTGACAGGGGGTATCGTATAATTAACCCTTGATTTTTAATAGAAAAGACTAATAATATATTAATATGCATGTTTTTAATAAATAAAGGGTCAAAATAACCCAATTTTTCTATATTAAAAAATGAGTTAATTTTAATTGAAAAAATTGTAAAAATAAAGGGGATTGTTTCTCCCACCCTAAGTAATAGAGAATCACTCTAAAGAAATTCGAAAATGACCATACAAAATATAAAAATATATTTTGAGACGCACTCATTTCATACCAAATGCATGTGTAAATGAATCACATTTTTTTGCCTTAAATTGATCCGGAGATGCACTTGCATAATAACCATATGTGCACCCCATGCATTACTAACTGAGACATACACATTTTTCCTTAAATTGTTTTGGATAGGGCTGCACAATAGGCCGAGTTGGGTGGTTTTGGGCCCAAAAGTCTCGCCTAGGCCAATCTACGGTTTAGCCATATAAGTACATTTCCTCCAATTTTCATAATCGGTTTGGACGAGTTGGTTTAGGATGGGTCGCATGTTAATATAAACGGTTTAATTGGGGAGAATTTTTTTATGGCACCCTATGTATTTCTACCGCACCATGTAAAATTTCACAAATGTCCCATGTTTCTGGAGATATATCTTCGGACACACCCAAATGTAAGCGAACGTTGAAATATTTCAGAGATACATCTCTAAAATATTTTGGAGCATAAGTCGCGCCAGACTCTTCTCCTTCCTCATTTCACAATTTTCTTCAAGCACAACTTCAAACTCTCAATACACTACCCTACACCAAATCAAATTTCATCAAACAAGGCTCAAGGGAACTCAAGGGAACATCAAGCTTTGTCTATAACATCATTCAACTTTATCAAACCTATCAATTTCAAGTAAGTATTTTGAGTTTTTGATAAATGCTTGAGCTTTAGTGTAAATGAGTAGAAATCAATGATTAGGGTTAGAAATGTGTAAAAATCACATGTAACATAGTTTAGACATAGTGTATAAGTTGTTTGTTGGCTGAAAATGGTGATCATAACATATTTTTTCAACTTGCTTGTGGTACATTCGCCATTAATGCAACTTCTGAGTTGCAGAACATTTTGGAGATGCACCTTCGGAACTGTTCAGCGTTTCATATATTGCAGGAAATTCCGGGGATGCGTCTCTGGAATATTTAAATGTTCTATTTTCCTAGTGATTCCGAAGACGCATCTCCGAAATGTTTCATCGTTTTAATTTACTGGTGCTTCCGGAAATGCTTCTCCGGAATTTCCTGCAATATATTTTATTTTAATTTTCTTGCTTGTGTGTGTTATTTGCGTGCAATAATGGTATACCTTACTTTATCTTATAGGCGTAATGACTGACTAATTTGACAGACTAAGGGATGGCAGGGTTGCTCAGCACTCATCCGTTCGGCGGGAGTGGAGCCAGCATGTTTCGAAGGCTCTAGGTACCTCTGGTCAGGCAGAGCTGCTACTTTTAGGGCGTCATCTACTTATGGGGCTTGTGCTTCACCTCAGGAGACTCCACCTTCTTCTTCCCGTAGGAGATGGGATTCACCATCTGACGCATCACTTCCCCCCATCATCCCGCAGGCGTTAGGATTCACCCGTGCCACCTCCTACGCATGGTGCTACTGATCGAGTCTCACATCCCACTGATGATCTTGCTGATCCAGTGCCACCTCTGGAGAGCGAGGTTGTTGTAGATGCCGAGTCAGGGGCTTTTGGAGGAGGTCCAGTTAAATTGTCCATACTTCCTCTATATCTAGACCATACCGCCAGACATATTTGGGACGAAGAGGTATCATTAGTTGGATTCTTTATTTTTGTGTGCGTTAATTTTAATTGTTGACATTGATAATTTCTGACATTGATTATTCCTGACATTGATTATTTCTGAAAATTTTGAGGAGCGTGATCCCTAGAAGTTTCTTAACCATAAGAGGAAAATTAATGCATTGCCTCAGTATGAGGCGGGTTGGTTTAAGTCGGTTTTGTCCTTATCCGGGTTGAAGGACTTGTGCATGACCGATAACACTCTGGTCAACCATGGGATGCTTAATGCATTTGTGGAGAGATGGCACTCTGAGACCTCGTCGTTTCATCTCCCACATGGTGAGATGTCTATCACACTCGACGATGTACGTGTTTGTTACATCTTCCGATCAGGGGGAGATTCCTTGATCATGGGAGAATGACCAAAGAGGAGGCAGTTGAGATGATGGTAGAGTATTTGGGGGATGATCTAGAATAGGAGATGGAGGAGGTGGATAAGATCAGGGGTGCTCATGCTAGATTTGAGTTCCTGAGGAAGCTCTATGTGGGTGAGATCCCGGAGGCAGAGCTGGCTCATGGTGATGATGAGCAGGTGGCGGTCCACAGGACACATGCATTGAGAGCATACTTTTTTTTGTTGGCACTTTAATTTTTATGGACAAAAGTGCAACTTATACTGACGTCGTCTACCTATGGTACTTCTTGGATCTTGAGTGGATCCATGAGTACAACTAGGGGGCGGCTTGATTGGTCTATCTGTATTTGAAGTTGATAGAGGGTTGTATGTGGAAGACGAAGCAGGTCGTAAACAGTGTGACACTATTAATGGTAATAATTCTTGACTTTTGAATGTTTTTTTTCATTTTCATTTCATATTTGCAAAACCATTGCCGATGATTCATGTGTTCCAAATTTTTTTATTTCAGGCTTGGATCCTCTAGCACTTATCGCGCATCACTGGTTGGACGAGTGTGCCTGAATACACTGAGGATATATCGTGTGCTACTGCTTTTATCCCGCTCTGAGGGAACCAGGCGGTCGAGCCTTTTAGAGTCTATCTTGACCGTTTGGTTGCTGAGGACATGCATTTTAACAACTACGTTGATCACCGCCAGACACGGCTATTTGACGAGGTAGTGATATACTTTGGATGGTTGACATGTGGATCACGTCTCACTGCTCCTCATCTGCACGAACGCGTCATGCGGCAGTTCAACTACACTCAGACCATTCCCAGGCACCCTTCTGTCTCTGCTCCTCCTTCCTTGACACGTAGATAGATAGAAGAGATGTTTGATGATTACGAGAGTCATCTGGTGTCAGGGAAGGAACATGCTACCATAGATGAGAGCGACTAGAGCTACATTGAAGGGTACATCAAATGGTTCTCCAGGGTGTCATATTCGTACATGGTGCATGCTGCTCCAAGACATCCGTCGAGATCAGCACATCAGGAGATACTAGAGGAGGAGCAGACTCAGATAGATCATACTGATGATGTCTTTCCTAGGTGTCGTCGCATAGTGGAGATTGCGCTGACAGATATTGATGAGGGTATATTCCCATATAGGTCTGGTGCCAGACGAGTCCTAGATGTCATCACGGTGGAGGCACATGGAGCATTGTTATACCAAAGACATCGCTAGAGGAAGGAGGAGATTGATGGCTGAGGAGGTAGAGTAGGCAGAAGATGTTGTCAGACATAGACAACAGTAGTCTCTTATAATTTTGTTGTAATACTATACTCTGCATTTTATTTTGACGGTCTAACTACATTTTGGATCTTGATTATACGACATTTTCTACATATATTGCTATTTTATTTTCAACACACATAGTAGTATACTCTTATTATTTTGTACGTCTATTTTTTTATTTGCAATCGTACGTTATACTTCATCTAAACACAGATAAACAACATATAGCATGAAATACATGTTCTGCTATATTTCGGAGATGTATCTCTGGAATATTTACGGAGATGCATCTTCGGTACATTTCAAATGTAAATGGCTTATGAGTGGGTTGTATTGAATGTTTAAGATTGTTTCAGAGATGGATCTTCATAATACTTCAACGTTTATTCAAAAATAGCTGCGTCCAGAGATGTATCTCTGAAAACTTAAAACATTTAAATAATTTTGCGTGGTGACTAAGAATTATCTAGGATGCATTAAAAAATTGTCTTAATTGAATGATTGAGCTAATTTTTTTAGCCCATATTTTGAGTTTTAAATAAAAAATTAATCCAATTTGAGCACAATACTTAAGTCCAAATCGTATATTTCAAGCATCAAAACTTTAAATTAGATAATAATAATAATAATATAATTATTATAAAAATGAACAAATGCAACCCTATCAATGACTGTATATTATATGACCTATACAATCTATGAACTCACTGCCGTTTTATATACATCCTCCTCAAATTGAAATGATACAGGTTCGATGTAGTCATTTTAATGAATTATGTACGCATGTATTCATACCACTTCAACACTTATGCAGTTCGTATCAATTTCAACATCTATTTGGTTTTTTGTAAAAAATAAAATAAAATAAAACATCTATTTGGTTCATATCATTTATAGTTTATTACATTAATTATTCCTTATATTAGTTCAGTTAAGGAAATAGACTAAGTTATTATTGCTTCATACTAACTTCGAAACAACCCAGAATCACAACATTAATTTTATTTCAATTCAATTGGTTTAACATTAATACATTTGAAATTCTATTAAATTTCAACTTTAATTTGACTTGCAACAGAACCACAACATGCCATGTCTAAATTTAAGTTTGAACATAAAACTATATTCTTGTTGTTTGGTCATCAATTTTGGAGGTTCAATAAGATGGGGCATTTTTCATTGGAGTCTTTTTTTATGAGAAACACACATTGTGAGAGACATTTCACATACTTATCCAAAACTTAAGGTGATAGACGTGTGAGTTTTTTCACTCATAAAGTGTTCAATATCCAATTTTCTAATCAATCTGAAACTTCCCCGCATTTGTTTCTAAATACTTTCAACAACACTTGTTTTTCTCAAGACCCCCCTTAAGGTGTGAGTATATCAACAATGATCCCCCTCAAGCGAAGATCCTTCATCCACATACACTTTGTATCCCCGTTGACACTTTTTCAATGGGCATGCCTCCTATCCACCACCATGTGGGGACGACTTTAGATACAAGTGAGTTGGTCATTTACTTGAACCAGACTTTGATACCACTATTAAATCATCAATTTTGGGGGTTCAACATGAATGAGAATTTCTTATTGGAGCGTCTAGGGTGACTCATTATGTACCGACGAGGCTTCTTGGGCATCGGGAGGTGACACCTGTTGTAACACCCTAAAACCTCAACTCTTAATTAAAGAATAAAACCATCATTTTAGGATGCCACTCAAACATAACATGTAAATTTTATAATTAATTTCAAAACTCACATTGGAATTCAAAATAATTAACATAAACTTCCAATATCTCTTCACTAAATTCAAACATTAACTCAAACCAAATAAGACAAACCATTCCCCGATGTTACAGATCATAGCAATAGTTTCAACTAAACGACAATAAAACAATAAAGAAAACAAAGAGAGCTTCATAGTCCTCTTCTAACTCATAGCAGCACTTACTCCTCATGAGTATCTGTACAACATTGTATAGAACAAACACAAAACAAACAACAAAGGGGTGAGAATACACTCAAATATATTAACGGTGTAAAAGAATACAATAGTAGCTTAAATCACACAATCAACAACACATATTTACTTTACACAACAACACAACAATCAACTCACATAGCCTTTATGTATGCAATGTGGCTCACAACTCGACTCAATGCATGTGGTACCAATTTGGACATCAGAGGTTGGGTACTGATCTTATCCGCTCAACAATGAATACTCATTCAAACCGGATCCCCACTTCTGAACCCCGAGTCCCCACTTGTGAACCTTGGACGATCACTGGTCCCGACTTGTTAACTTGTGACCCGCCTCTTTCAACACTGACGTGTATGATGCATGACATACAAATAATGCAAACAACACTTATGGTTCCACTTCTAACCATAAACAACGATTATAATGCCTTTCACAGTAGTTCCCAATTCGATCTACACACCTCAACACAACATATAATCATGCAAGCCACATCACCTCTCACATCAACAACATGTAATTATAACTCATCCTATAACTATACAAACATTATGAAACACATAGCCATATTCAACAGCACATAATTATACCGACAGTTCACAACTCATACACATAAGTATAATTCACAACTAATTAAACTCATCATGATATTTTATCACAAAAAATTGTCATTCTTTTCATCAACACATAACAACCATCACTCAAAACATTTTAGCATCACACACTCAACATATGGCAACTATCAATTCACGATTACATGATTATTCGATATTAAACATACTCTTCATATTTTTCAGGCGCATATTAAACCTCTAATTAAGCATAATAGGGTATTATTTCGCATCAGCTACCCAACTCTTTGAACTGTGTCTCCAATGGAGTCACGAAACTCAAGTTATGATAAAAATGAACTCTGAAATGAAAATTGCTCCCCGTGAAATGAATCATGTGTAATCTCTTATCTGAATCAATCCTAGCAGAAGGCTTTTTCTGCTAAAAATTATATGTGATCCGAATAATGTTAAAATTGTGATCCGAATCAATTTGGGCAGCGCTGAAAAAACAGAGTTTTCATCCTAAAACCCACTTTTTAAACCTAAATATTTCTCAATCCAATTTTTAACTTGAATTATCATAACATATCACCTATAGCATTGATTTAATCCATAATTCGCCAAGTATCATTATCATCAATCATCAATTCAACAAATATTCATCATCATGTTCATCAATTAATCATGAATCTAATCTTATGTTCATTAAAACCAAAACACATCAACAACAAGTACAACATTCAGATGCACATAGTGACATGATGCATAATTTCCAGTATGAAACAGAATACGAATTGCATATATTTCATAGTACATAATAGATTGCACACAATTCCATCCAAGAACACATAAATCTCAACAATTGTGAAAAAGAAGACAAAACCTAGAGGAAAGTGGGGATCCCTCTTTACCCCTCATGCAATAACACATATATTAGAGTAATCCCCCCTTACTTGAATTTTCAGCAACTAAACCAATTTGGTTAGGGTGTTCTTCTTCTCCCTCAAGCCCTTATTCTCCTTCTCTCACACTTGCCTAGTTTTTCTAAATTCTCACAACTTCTATGTATCAGTAACTTTGGCTCCTCTCGCATATTCTACTTATTTTAACCTAAAATATAATTAACCCTCTTTTCACACTTTTACCCCTTAACTCTTGTCCACTCACTCCTTACTATACAAACTATACCAAAATTCTAATTTCTACCCTCAAACCCCTTTACCTATTATTCTCTATTTATTTAATTATTATTATATTATTATAATCAAATAAACTACACTAAATTCTCACAAATCCAACAAAATATCACCTAAATCATATAATTCATTTAAAATAATTTAAATCACTCAATTAATTAATTAATTAAAAGAAACAAAAATTTAATTAAATAAATTAATCAAATTCAGGGTGTTACAACTCTCCTCCACTTATTGAATTTTTGCCCTTGAAAATTACCTGAACGAAACAGCTCTGGATATGACTCTTTCATTCGACTCTCCAGCTCCCACGTTATGCCTCCTCCAGTAGGTCCTCCCCATACAACCTTCGCCATAACAATATCTTCACCTCTTGATCATCAATTCGCAATGGGGATGCCTCCACATTCAAGTTATCTGTCATTTGCACATCATCCATTTGAGTCACACGAGACGGATCTAGAACATACTTCCGAAGTTGAGACACGTGAAACACACTATGGAGATTTGAACAAGATAGTGGTAAGAAAAATCTTTAGGCCACTTCTCTACTCTCTTTAAAATATCATAAGGACCAATAAAACGTGGTCGGAGTTTTGGAAATTTCAAAGCACGACCAACATCAGTCATTGGACTGACTCTCAAGAATACAAGATCTCCCTCTTAGAACTCAAGTTTTTTCCTCCTCTTATCGTGATAACTCTTCAGTATGATCTGTGATGCTCTCACCTTTTCCTAAATCATATTGATCTTCTCAGTAGTCTGCTGAACAATCTCTGGCCCAAGCACAACACTTTTGCCAGAATCATGCCAACACAAAGGTGTCATACACATTCTACCATACAAATCCTCAAACAGTGTCATTCCAATACTAGAATGGAAACTGTTGTTGTAGGTAAACTCGATCAACGACAATGGAAACTGTTGTTGTAGGTAAACTCGATCAACGACAAATAAGTATTCCAACTACCTTCTTTCTCCAGCACACAAGCTCTCAGCAAATATTCTAAATACTGGATGGTTCTCTCCGTCTGACCGTTCATCTCCAGATGATAAGCAAAACTCAATGGCATATTGGTTCCCAAGGCTTCCTGAAAACTCTCCAAGAACCTTAAAGTGAACCTCAGATCTCTATCTGAAACAATACTCGAAGGAATACCATGCAAACTAACAATCTTCTCGATATACACCTCAACTAACTTCTATAACGAATAACTGATATTTATCGGAATACAATAAGTCAATTTAGTCAGCCTATCCATCATAACCCAAATTGCATCACTTCCTTTAGAAATCTTAGGAAAACTCGTCACAAAATCCATAAAAATGATATCCTACTTACACTCAAGAATACTCAACGGTTGCATCAATCCTGAGAGCTTATGATGCTCAATCTTTGACTTCTTACAAGTTAAACAAGAATAAACAAACTCAACAACATCCTTCTTCATACCTGGCCACCAAAACATCTTCTTAAGGTCCTGATACATCTTCATAGCACTGAGATGAATACTCAAACCACTTTTGTGACCTTCCTCAAGAATTTTCTTCTTATGTTCTGGAAAATCTGGTACACTGGTTCAATCTCTGAACCTCATAACACTATTCTCATCAATTCTATATCCATCTCTGAACCTTAATTGATCAATAATAATTGGTTAATTAATCCAAAATTTGATTTCTGGCTCTCTCTGATCTCGTCCAGAACACTGTTAGTCAACTTCATCATATCCAACATAACACTTTGTGGCGTCACCTCACACACTAAACTAAGATCTCAGAACTACTCAATCAAATCCATCTCTCTAACCATCAATGCCGACATATGCAAGGGCTTTCTACTCAAAGCATCTACCACCATATTAGCTTTACCCAGATGGTAACTCAACTTGAAGTCTTAGTCTTTCAGAAATTCAAGCCACATTCTCTGTCTTATATTAAACTCCTTCTGATCGAAAAAATATTTCAAACTCTTATAATCGCTGAAAACCTCAAATCTATAGCCATACAAATAATGTTTCCAAACTTTAAGTACAAACACCACAGCTACCAACTCTAAATCATAGGTAGGATAATTCCTATCATGAATCTTGAGTTGTCTAGAAGCATAAGCTACCACATTACTCTTCTGCATAAGCACGCCACTTAAGCCCACTGCTAGTACCATCACAAAACACCACAAAGGATTCACTAGCATCTGGTAGAACCAAAATTGGAGTTATCGTCAACCTCTTCTTTAACTCTTGAAAGAATTCTTCATATTGAGCATCCCATATATAAGTTTACCCTTTTCGAGTCAAATGAGTCAAAGGAAAAGCTAACCTCGAAAAGCCTCTATAAACCTCCTATACTCCAACATGCATATGAGTCTCCCACTACAACACTGCATCTACCTTAGAAGGATCAAATGCTATACAACCTTAGAAGGGAGCAAACTAACCTAAAATTATAAATAAAGGGGGTAACCCCTATTCTTGTAACAAATTGAATTCACATAATTTTGCAGTTGCTAAGTGAATAAGTTTTTCTCAGTTTGTGGGCAGATGGTTAATCTGCAGAAATCACCATCTTCTTTTATATTTTGTCAAACCCTAATTTCTTTCTTCTATAATTTTTTATTTCTTTTCATTGTTATTTTGTATCGATAATAATCTTGTTCATCAAGGTTGATAGAAATTATCCATAGGTTGTGGTGGAATTCCAACATCTGGTATCAGAGTACTGGCTGAGCGATTTGTGGGAAGAAAATCACGATGGCAATGAATTATTCCAATAAGCATTTTCCGACAAATATTCCAATTCTTAAGAACAATAATTATGAGAATTAGTGTAAGCAGATGAAGGTTGTCTTCTGTTATCAAGATCTTTGGGATCTTGTGAAGGAAAGAGTAACACCACT
Organism: Lathyrus tuberosus; assembly: GCA_022829125.1. Lineage (NCBI taxonomy): Eukaryota > Viridiplantae > Streptophyta > Magnoliopsida > Fabales > Fabaceae > Lathyrus > Lathyrus tuberosus. Next base: position 3,906,101 of record JALAZF010000111.1, on the reverse strand, counting down.
TGCAGAAAACGCGTCGGATCAAGAAAAGGCTACACACAAAGAATTAAAGAAGAAAGATTATAAAGCTCTCTTTATTATTCATCAATGCATTGGTCCAGATGATTTTGAAAAGGTTAGTAATGTAGAATCAGTGAAAAAAGCATGAGAAATTCTAGAGAAATCGTTTGGAGGCGCAGAAAAGGTGAAAGACGTGAGGTTACAAACTCACAAAAGAATCTATGAATTGCTTCAGATGGAAGACAATGAAAGCATAACACATTTTTTCACTAGGGTTACAAAGCTGGTGGATCAAATCAAGGTATGTGGAGAAGTGTTGACATCAAGATCAGTTGTTGCAAAGATCTTGAGGTCATTGGCTCCAAAGTTTGACAACGTGGTAGTAGCCATAGAAGAATCGAAAGACTTATCAACATTGACAAAGGAAGAGTTTCAAGGGACGCTTGAATCTCATGAACAAAGGATGACTGAAAGAGCTGCAGGAAAGTCGAAGAGTGATATGGCTTTGTAGGAGCAATCAACAAAAGAAAAGAAAGGCAAAGGAAGTTAGAATGACAACAAAGGCAAAAGAGGCTACAACAATTCGACTGGTTGAAATCATCCAGAAGGAAACTGGTCGAATAAGAGAAAACCCTGGAACCAAGGCAACCAAAGAGGTGATGTTACAAGTAGAGGAAGAAGTGGTGGTCGAAAACCTGACAAAAGTCACATTCAGTGTTACAATTGTCAGAAGTATGATCATTATTCTAGTAATTGTCCTGAAAAGCAGAAGAATTAATAAACTGATGCAAAGCTGGCGAAACATGAAGAATAAGAGATGTTACTGATGGTCACAACAAGAGATGAAGAAACATTCCAGGACCAATGGTACTTGGACTCAGGATGCTCATCACACATAACTAGTAGGAAAGATTGGTTTGTCAACATAAAGCCCTCAATGAAGAACATGGTGAAATTTTCAAATGACAATACTCTAGCAGCTGAAAGTATCGGTGGTGTTCTAATTATGAGGAAAGATGAAAAAGGTTCAGTAATTTCTAATGTGTTATACATACCAGGCATGAAGAGCAATTTGCTCAGCATAGGGTTGTTGGTCTAAAAGAACTACAAGGTGTCGATTAAAGATAAGACGATGAGATTTCTCGACTCAAATGGAAGGTTAATCTTAAAGGCTCAAATGTCTCAGAATAGAACCTTCAAGATTGAGCTTAATGTGTTGGAGCATAAGAGCCTTGTAACTGCAGCTAGCAGGGATGAATGAATATGACACTATAGACTTGGTCATCTACACTTTAAAGAAATCAGAGATCTAAAGAGAAGAAATATGGTTTCAGGATTACCAGAAATCGACATTCCAAGTGAAGTGTGTGAAGAATGTGTTCAGGAGAAACAACACAAGAACAACTTTACAAAGGATGCAGGAAGTAGGTTGAAGGCAGTTCTTGAAGTCATATACTCTGATGTATGTGGACCTATTCAGGTGGATTCGATTGGAGGTAACAGATACTTTGTCACTTTCATAGATGATTTCAGTCAAAAAATGTGGACTTACCTGATTAAGAAGAAAAGTGAAGTGATCGAGGTATTTTCCAAGTTTAAATCTATGGTCGAAAGACAAAGTGGTCAAAAGCTAAAGATTCTGAGGACTGATGGTGGTGGAGAGTATGTGTCGAAAGATTTTGATGCATTATGTGAGAAAGAAGGGATTGTACATGTGGTGGTGCCACCCTACACTCCACAAAAGAATGGAAATACAAAAAGGAAGAATAGAACCATCATGAATATGATGAGAAGTATGTTAAGAGGCAAGCATCTATCCAACGAATTATGGGGAGAAGTTGTGTCGACTGCAACATACATCTTGAATAGATGTCTTACAAAGAAGCTAGAAGGAACCGCGCCAGAAGAATGTTGGTCTGGTGTTAAGCCTAGCCTAGGTCATTTGAAGGTGTTTGGATCTATAGCACATAGACATGTGCCATATTAGTTGAGAAGAAAACTTGATGACAAGTCGAGTCAAATGATCTTGATATGATATCATTCAACTGGAGGATACAAGTTGTTCGACCTAGTGAACAAGCAAGTAGTGATCAATAGGGACGTGATCATAGATGAGCTTAAAGAATGAGATTAGACTAAGAATGTTAAGAAGGATTCAATGAGAATCTTATGTGAAGAACCAACTAGTGAAGTCGAAAGATAAGTTCGACAAGAAGAAGTCAGAGGTAAAGCAGGCCCAAGCAGACCTCAACAAACAAGACACGTGCCTGCAAGGTTACAAGAATGTGTGAATACATCAAATGATGTGGTCAATGAAGAAGATGAGTTGGTACACTATGTGTTGTACCCCAAATTTTACCCCTTAGATGTCATATCATCTTGCACTTACATTTAGATTTCAATCATGTGTGCATTGTTAACTAACCTTTTCTTTTTGCAAGTTGTTTATTTTTATTGTGGAAGATAGGGTTCACATAAAGAGGACAAGGTATCCCTAAAACATCTCTTGGCCCTAAATGTAACCATTTGAATCTACATGCATCCAAGAAGTCTTTTTCAACAAGAAATCAAATGCCTTTCATGTCAAGCAAAGTGTGATCCCAAATCTTGAGACATTGTTCCATATGTTAATGAACATTCTTGGAATCCACCTATGGGCCTTAAAGATTTTCTCTTAAGTGCAATAATTTTCCATTTGGATAAATATTCACCAAGGTGAAACATCTCAAATTGGTGCCATGAGAGGATTTGATTTTGTAACTTGGAATTTCCTAATTTTGTTCCCGTAACATTTTCTTTTTTCATGGACATGTGCTTTATCTCAAAAACTCCATTGGGCCCAAAATGTTGTCATTTGAATCAAAGGCTATAAAGTTATGAGAATTTAAAATGGTGTTCCCGTATGGTTAAGCAACAAGGCATTATGAACTTAATTCATTCCATGTGCCACTTGTATTATTTGAAAAAATCTGAAGATACCTTGCTTGTAAGGCAATTGTGTGAAGTCACTAAACAATGCCTCTTTGAGCTCACTCTCTCCTGACATAGCCAAAGGATTCCTGGGACACCATATTGGATTAATGAAATAAAAGAGGCTCAACATAAGAGATCTGTATTCATGCTCAGGGAATCCTTAATCCTCAATTCCAAATATTACCTCTTTTCACTTTCTCTCTCATGACACAATAAGAAGAGTTTTTGGAATGGATATTGAAGGAAGAAAGTAACAGACCTGCACCATATCCCCCGCTGCATGGTTCAGCATGGTGATCTCCAAGGTTGACTGAGATGCAAACCCTAATTTTTTCCCCTACGGATAAAGCTTGTGTCCACTGTGTCTCCAATACCCGAACCATTTGGTTTTGCCTATAAAAGGAGACCATTTCTCCTTTGTTTGACAACAAAAACACCGAGAAAGATACAAAGAAAACTCTCTCAAAATCTCTCCACCTCTCCATTTCTTAGTTCTGCAAGTAATCTTCAAAACTTGCAAGGAACTCACCATTTTCCTTCCCTCTGTAAACACTTCAAACCATCAAACACCCAATATCCTAACCACCAGTGACTTATAACTCTTTTTGGGAAACTAAGGGAGAGAAGAGGTAGCTCTGTAGCAATTGATCTTTGAAGGAGAGGGAGCTCATCCACCATTTCCCGAAACTTGTACCTGTGAAGAAGCAGTGGATTTTCTCCACTAGGTATCACATTCTGTTTCATTCTGTTATATTTTAAATACCATGATTATTCTGCTTCATATTGTTATCATTATCATGTTGTCATAGCTATTGTCTGGTTGTTCTCTGATCCTGTGATAAATGTTGCAAATCTTAATTCATTAATATGTTGGTTTTGTTTAATAAATCGTGAACTGGATTTGTGTTTGTGTATAATAAAACTGAACGAGAAAAAGTTTGTAGTGGCACTCGCCATGTTAGAAGTAGTGGCGTCCGCCACACCATTAACACACAAAACACAAAAAAAATATAACACACACTAAAAACAAACCACACGGCGCCTGCCATGGGTAAGTGTGGCGCAAGCCACCCTTAATATGATGGAGGTGGCGCAAGCCACTAGTGGTAAGGCCACTATGGCGCCTGCCACATTAGAGAAATAGGGATGGCAAGCCACTAGTGGCACCTGCCATGAAGTTTGGTGTGGCGGGTGCCACACTGTATAGTTTTTTACTTTCTTTTTTTTCTCTTTATTCCATTTTGTTTTATCCCTCATTTATATTTTATTTTATTTTTTTCTAATATTTTCAAAAAGCAATAAAAAATATTCATAGTTTCCTTTTAAATCTTTAGACTTCTTTTGTAATAGAACCAACTGTTTTCTAAAGACGTTAAAAAACGTTTCTTTGAAGTATGCTATAACTTATGAATCTTGTTTGAACATTGTTTCCTGACGTTGAATAAAACCTAGTCATGAGAATTTTATATGCATTTTCCTGGCCTTTGTTGCTAAGTTGCATGACTTCAAATGTATGTGTTCAAACCGTGAGAATGCCTTCTCTGTTATGTAACCACTGACTTTGAAGTGAGTTTTCTTTGAAGTGAGTTTTCTTTGAAGTATGTTGTGATTTGTGAAGCTTTGTTTCCTGACTTTAACAAAATCTTACCATGAGAATGTTGTCTGTTTTTTGTTCTCTATTGATGAGTTGCATGATTCCAAATGCATTTGCTTCAAATTGTGAATGCCTTCTCTGCCATACTTGTCATATTTACATGATCACTTATTCTTGTTGTTTGCCATGTTCACATTTGAAAGTTTACTTCATATGTTGATTAATGCTTACTGTTTTGGAATTCTTGAACTCATACGTTTCATTATATTCCAACCTCACTGTAACTCTTGTTTACAAGATGTTATCCTTCCCCTTCCTTCCAAAGGAAAGTCTTTCTAGTGACCTCAAAGTCATAGAAAGCTCATTACTACCTTTGACCTTATAGTCATAGGCATCCTTTCCCCTTTGACCTCATAGTCATAGGATCTCATCTTGGCCTCATAGCCATCTTACCTTGGCCTCATAGCCATCTTACCTTTGGCCTCATAGTCATAGGATATCACCTTGGCCTCATAGCCATCTTTTTCCTTGACCTCATAGTCATAGGATATCATCTTGGCCTTATAGCCATCTTTTTCCTTGACCTCATAGTCATAGGATATCACCTTGGCCTCATAGCCATCTTCCAACCTTGACCTCATAGTCATAAAAAGTCTCTCTATTGACCTCATAGTCATAGATAGCTCATTACTATCTTGACCTCATAGTCATAGGACTCATAGCCATTACCCATCATAACTTAGACTTAGAGAGTTTCTAAAACTCTATATGAGCTCATACTCATCCCCCTTGGAACTTTGGCCATAGTCAATGGTTCCTCAATCCACCCTTAGTGAGGTGAACTATGGTTGCTCTGATTCTTTAGTCAGATACGTAGGCACAAGATGCGATGTCTTGGAGAGCAAACCTATCCCATATACCCTTAGGTCTTTACCTTAACCTTAGCAAGCAAACATAACATAACACAAACTAAACAAGAGGTTCCTGTAGAGTACTACAGATATTAAGGGTGCTAATACCTTCCCTTAGTATAACCAACCCCCGAACCTTAGATCTCCCCCCTTTAGGTTTTTCTCGATCTTGAACCTTTCCTTTGGATAAATCAAAGTCGTTGGTGAATTCAAAGAAATGTGATGCAAGTTAATTAATAGCTTGTTATCCGATTCTCACCGCAACACTATGCTTTCTACGCAGATGTCGAACTGTTATTTCTGCGCTTTTGAGGTTGGCATTTACTTTACTAAAACTATTCTAGCAGCAAGAAGTTGAAACATGACGTTCTAATTTGCTGCATTCAACATGTCGAATGAAGATGTCCCATACCTGCTCATAGGACACCGCGTTTGGATTCAATTTTTAATGCAGATTCTGTTGCTGTGAATTGTTACTAAATATTCTGTGAATATTTGGTTATCCTATATGGCATCCAAAGCATTTTTGGATTGTGATTATTTGTTGGTTTTTCGGATTTGCTGTTGTTTCTAATTATGGAGACATAATAGGAAACTTTGGATTGAAGACCTATTTTGTTGGAGTTTATTTTACAGATTTGTGAGCAGTCTAATTGCTGCGTTTTTGAAGCCCAAATTCAGTCCAGATTAAATGTTATATATTGACTGATGTAAACCTAATTTAGGTGTGGAACTTACTTGTGTTTTATTAGGGTTTCGAGTGTATTTTGTGAGCCTAACTGGTATCATTCTGATAACAGTATAAGGACTGGTTTTTGTGTTGTAAGTTCTGTCAGTTACTCATAAGCTTTTAAGCATTGAGTTTCTTGTGTGTCAATTCTCATAAGCTTTGAAGTATTGAAAATTGTGTGTTTTGAAAGTGTGACTTTCGGTTTGTTACTTGTGTGGAAAGATACCAATCACAGGTTGTGGTTGTAGAGGGATTTGAGGAGGGCCTCATACCTAGGTGAGTCTTAGGTAGAAGTCATAGGAAGGGTAGTGATTAAGTGAGCAGATTATTCGGTTAATGTATGATCTGTGAATTGATATTATCGTATATTGGTTTTGTCCCTGGCTTGGTAGCCCCCAGAGTAGGTGTGTTAGACCGAACTGGGTAAACATATCACTGTGTTATTTACTTTCTGCACTGTTATTTTTATTGTTATCTTGTTCATTGTGTTGGATATCAGTGTCTTAACATCTGTGTAGGACATCTGATATCTGTGCCAGAATTTCAATTGGCATCAAGAGCTGGCACCCTTGTTTGGTTCTGGGTGAGATTCAGGGAAGGTACTTTCTGGTACAATGAACAAGGATGGAGGATTTCTGAACAAACCACCTCTGCTTGATGGTTCCAACTATGACTATTGGAAACCAAGGATGATAGCATTCATCAAATCCATGGATGATCAAGCATGGAAAGCTGTTATAAAAGGATGGGAGCCCCCAAAGGTTAAAGATGAAAAAGGTACCCCTACTGATGTGGTGAAGGAAGAGGAAGACTGGGATGATGCAGATTACAAAGGGTCCGTGGGAAATTCCAAAGCCATGAATGCATTGTCCAATGGTGTTAACAAGCATATCTTCAGGTTGATTGAACACTGCACCATTGCTAAAGAGGCGTGGCAGGTCTTGAAGATTGCTCATGAAGGGACCTCAAAAGTGAAGATGTCAAAACTTCAGATTCTTACTACCAGGTTTGAAAATTTGAAGATGAAGGAAGATGAGAGCATTCATGACTTTCACATGAACATTATTGAGATAGCTAATGCTTCAAGTGCTCTAGGTGAAAACATGTCTGACAGCAAACTGGTCAGAAAAATCCTCAGATCTCTACCTAAGAGATTTGACATGTAAGTGACTGCTATTGAGGAAACTCAGGACATAGATAAGATGAAAGTGGATGAACTTGTGGGATCACTTCAAACATTTGAATTGGGGATCAGTGAAAAGACTGAAAAGAAGAAGAGTATAGCTTTTGTGTCAAAGACAAGTGATTCAGAAAGGGAAAGTAATCTGGACAGAGATGAAGGCCTCTCAGAAGATCTGGTGTTACTTGGCAAACAATTTAACAAAGTACTCAGAAGGGTGGATTGGAAGTCAAGATCAAATGTTAGGGACAAGCCATCTGACATCAGTAAAAATCAGAATGTTGGGAGAAGTACCAGTACTGAAGATAATTCCAACCAAGAGATAGGAGCTCAGTGTCATGAGTGTGAAGGTTTTGGGCACAAAAAGTCTGAGTGCCCCACATATCTCAAGAGGCAAAAGAAGGGGCTATCAGTCTCATGGTCAGAAGATGACTCTGAAACTGAAACTGATGAAAAGTTTGGAAAGAGGGTCACAGCTTTAACAGGCGTGTGTGAGTCTGATGAAGAATCAGTCAGTGATGACCTTACTTTTTAAGAGCTAGCTGCTTCCTATAAGAACTTATGCATTAAAAGTGAAGAAATGTGTCAGCAGAAAGAAGAACACAAGAAAATTATTGCTCATCTAAAAGCTGAACAGGTAGAGCATTTGGCTACTATCTCTGATCTAAAAAGTGAAGTGGTTGTTCTGAACTCTAAACTGGATAATGTCATCAAGACAGTCAGAATGCTTAATAGCAGCTCTGATGTGTTTGATGAGATTCTGAAGTCAGGGAGAGATGTTGGGGATGTTAGGGGTCTTGGGTTTGAAAGTTCCAGCGAGATGGACAAGGGAAAATGGCCTGAAGTGACAACTGCTCAACCTAAGAAAGAACTAAAGATGTCGTATAACATGTTGCAACATCCTCACAGACATCAGAAGAATTTCACAAGAAGAACGAATCAAAGATGGAAATGCCACTATTGTGGAAGGTTTGGCCATATAAAACCCTTTTGCTACAGACTATATGGCTACCCCAAGACTGGGTTACAGTCTAGTAGGAAACAAGAGTGGGTTGGAGCAACGAAAGTGTGGACTCCCAAGAGTACTGCAGAGGAACACATAGCTCATAAGTCCTTCAGTGTCTTTGCAAGGGAAAAGTGGTACTTCGACAGTGGATGTTCCAGGCACATGACTGGTATCATGGGATGTCTGTCAGATGTTAAGTCTCATCCTGTTAACTACGTGACCTTTGGTAATGGATCAAAAGGGGGAGTAATAGGTGTTGGAAAACTGGACTCTGAAGGTCAACCCAATCTGGAGGAGGTATTACTTGTTGAAGGCTTAGATGCAAACTTGATCAGCATAAGCCAATTATGTGATCAAGGTATCAAGGTCAACTTTACCAATTCTGAATGTCTGATAACAAATAAGAAGGGTAAGGTTATCATGAGAGGTAAGAGAGCGTTTGATAATTGTTATCTGTGGAGTTCTGAGAACACTGGAATAGGCTTGGAGACTAAGAAAGATATTGGAAAAACTATTAAGTTAGAACAGGTGCTGATAAATTGTAAAGCAACTCATGATGTTTGCTTGGTGAACTGTAATAATGAGCTTAAATTTAGTAAGCATGCCAGCAACGTAAGTTTAGAAGGAGAATTTGATAAATGTACTCTTTAGGCGAATCGGGTAATCAAATTATGTGAATACCGCTCTACTCTGGGCCCAGTCCTCAAAAGTATAAATAGGCGGGCAAACACACCATATTTTCAGCAAACTTATTCTACACAAATTCCTCTTGCCATTTCTCTTCAAAGCTCACGTATCTTAGGGTTTTCTCCTAACATTCTCAAGATTGTACCGTGTGATCAATTAAACATGTCTCAACATCATAACTCTGAATCCATGCACGGCTCCTCTGATAACTCTGGTTCTCCACGAATCAATGCTGGAGAGGATGAATCACTGCGGATGATCAATCTCTCTGATCTAGTGCTAGATATTGCTCCTTTGAATGTTGTGCCGGCTGACCCTAAAGGCAAACAGCAAGCTTCTCACACAACAAATGTCAATATTCCAGGTAAGAATTCTAAACCTCTCTCACCTAGGAAGAAAGTCCACTCCATGACTAGTTTGTATGCTGACCAAGTAAGCCCAAGGAAAAACGTGGCGGAAAAGGGTTCTAAATCTGGCTTAGTTAAGAAGAACAAGGTTACTAAATCATGTGGTGTGAATAAGAATTCCACTGATGATGATGTTGTCAAAAAGGATAAGGAAATTAGGAGGGTTGTTGCCACGATTATGAGTGGAATTAAGGCAGATGTCGGGTCTGATGTTCCAACATCCGTGATAGAAAATAGAAATAGCAGCCCTACTGATAGGACTGATGGTGGTATTTCCATGCATGTGGACCGTGAAAGAAGGAGTAAGAAAAAAGCTGATGTAAGAAGGAATGATGATGTTATCAATGTTGATGACCTCACTTCTGATGAGGAACCTATTGCTGAAATGCTGAGAAAAATTAAGAGAAGAAGAGAAAAAATTGTGATAAGTGAAGGCTCCAAGTCTTCGAAACTGCATGGAAAATCTGGAGGTGGGGAAAGAAAAGTTCGAGCAGGGCCTCCTAAACAATGGAGCAAGGTTGTAGTGCCCACTAAGAAGAGAAAGATCACTGATCACAGTGAGTCTGACTATGAAGTTGCAACAGATGTCCAGGACATCATAGGTATGAAAACCTCCACCAGCAAAAAGGCTTATGCTGAAAGTTCTATGAGAAATACAGATAGATGGAGAATTGTAGATCAAAGGAGGATTGCTCTAGAGAGAGAGTTGGGGAAGGATTTCGATAAGTACAAGGAAATCTTGGATCTCATTGCAGCGGCTGGATTGATGAGAACAGTGTCAAAGATGGGACCCTGCTATGGCAGTCTAGTCAAGGAATTTGTGGTGAACATATCTGAAGAGTGTGATGAGAACAGGGGTGACAACCTCAGAAAAGTATCTGTGAGAGGAGAAGCTGTAACTTTTTCTCCTGAAATTATCAACAACTATCTGGGCAGGAGTAAGGAACCTCAACCTGAGTTAGAGGTTACAGACAATACTGTATGCAAGGAAATTACAAGGGGTTGTATTAGATACTGGCCAAATGAAAAGAAATTATCGTCTGGAAAACTAAGTGTCAAATATGCCATCCTCCACAGGATTGCTGTTGTGAATTGGGTTCCTACAAATCACACATCTACTATTTCCTCCACACTTGGCAGATTCATGTATGCTATCGGGAAAAAGATTTCTTTTGATTTTGGATCATACATCTTTGAACAGATTTTGAAACAAGCTAGCTCACCTGCTGTCAAGATGCCTATTTGTTTCCCTTCCTTGATCTGTGGTATTATTCTAGATCAGTGTCCTAATATTGTGTTGAGGGGTGACATTGCGCTCAAAAGAAAACCTCCTATGTCCCTTCACTACAAGCTACTTGGTGGAGCACATGTCTCAGACATTGTTGGGACATCTTCACAGACTTCCAGTCATGCTAATCTTGATGATAAAGTCATTGCACAGCTGCAAGAAACATGCAATGAACTGGAAGACTCCATCAGAAGAGACACTGCTCGGAAGGCCAAACTCGAACAGCTAATCAAAACCCTCATGGAGAAAAGGAATGATTCTGCTGGGACAGCTGGTAAAGACAAAGGAACTGCTGAAGATGATGCCTCTGTAGAATCTGATAGAGAATGTGAACAGAGTTCAGATGACTCAGGATCTAGGAGTGGTGATACTGATACTGATGTTGTTGCTGATGGAGAGAGTGAAGACATTGCAGAATCTGACGATGATGGTGCTGCAGAATAATGGCCTAATTTTTGCAGAAGTTTTATTTTTCTTTTGTTGTTTTTGTCTGAACACCTAAAATAGCTTTTCTATGTATCTCTTCTGAACTTTAACCTTGTTGTGTTTTACTTATAACTTGTTCTACTTGCCTTTGTCATATTAATGGCTAAAAAGGGGGAGTAGTATGTTTGTGTGGGGAGTGCTTGTGTGCTTGTGCTGCTGCAGTAGTTGAGGGGGAGTTTGTGGAGTATGTGGTATGCTGTCTGCTTTGATGTGTTGTTTGATGTGTTGTGTGTTGTATGCAACTGAATGTATGCAGCTGAAGGGGAGTGCTGTTATGCTGGATATTTTTTTTTGTTGCTGTGTGATGCTGGATATTTCGCTGCTGTCTGATATGGATGTTTTTCTGTGCTACTTGCTGCTTCTTTGAAAGTTTTTGTGTGTGTGTAGTTTTAACCAAAATAAGCCAAAGGGGGAGATTGTTATTTCTGCGCTTTTGAGGTTGGCATTTATTTTGCTAAAACTATTCTAGCAGCAAGAAGTTGAAACATGAAGTTCTAATTTGCTGCATTCAACATGTCGAATGAAGATGTCCCATACCTGCTCATAGGACATCGCGTTTGGATTCAATTTTTAATGCAGATTCTGTTGCTGTGAATTGTTACTAAATATTCTGTGAATATTTGGTTATCCTATGTGGCATCCAAAGCATTTTTGGATTGTGATTATTTGTTGATTTTTCGGATTTGCTGCTGTTTCTAATTATGGAGACATAATAGGAAACTTTGGATTGAAGACCTATTTTGTTGGAGTTTATTTTGCAGATTTGTGAGCAGTCTAATTGCTGCGTTTTTGAAGCCCAAATTCAGTCCAGATTAAATGCTATATATTGACTGATGTAAACCTAGTTTAGGTGTGGAACTTACTTGTGTTTTGTTAGGGTTTCGAGTGTATTTTGTGAGCCTAACTGGTATCATTCTGATAACAGTATAAGGACTGGTTTTTGTGTTGTAAGTTCTGTCAGTTACTCATAAGCTTTTAAGCATTGAGTTTCTTGTGTGTCAATTCTCATAAGCTTTGAAGTATTGAGAATTGTGTGTTTTGAAAGTGTGACTTTCGGTTTGTTACTTGTGTGGAAAGATACCAATCACGGGTTGTGGTTGTAGAGGGATTTGAGGAGGGCCTCATACCTAGGTGAGTCTTAGGTAGAAGTCATAGGAAGGGTAGTGATTAAGTGAGCAGATTATTCGGTTAGTGTATGATTTGTGAATTGATACTATCGTATATTGGTTTCGTCCCTGGCTTGGTAGCCCCCAGAGTAGGTGTGTTAGACCGAACTGGGTAAACATATCACTGTGTTATTTACTTTCTGCACTGTTATTTTTATTGTTATCTTGTTCATTGTGTTGGATATCAGTGTCTCAACATCTGTGTAGGACATCTGATATTTGTGCCAGAATTTCACGAACCAGTCAATGCAGTTGAGGCATTGAAAGATTCAAAGTGGAAGAAAGCAATGAATGGGGAACTAGAGTCCATCGAAGTCAACAAAACATGGTCACTTGTCGAATTGCCTCAAGGTAAAAAGGCAATCGATGTGAAGTGGGTATACAAGGTAAAGCTGAATCCCAAAAGAGAAGTAACTCGACACAAGGAAAGACTTGTGGCGAAAGGATTTCTTTAGAAAGAAGGAATTGACTTTGACAAAGATTTTGCACTTGTTGCTAGGATCAAAACAATCAGGTTGGTTGTTGGTCTAACAAACATGAACAATTGGCACATATGTCAGATGGATTTGAAATTTACATTTCTAAATGACCACTTAGACGAAGAAGTTTATGTTGCACAACCAGTTGGGATTGTGAAATAAAGCAAAGAAAGCAAGGTATACAGGCTGCATAAAGCCCTGTATGGACTTAAGTAAGCTCCAAGAGCTTGGAATAAGAAGATAGACAGCTTTCTAAGGAAGAAGGAATTTGTACAGTGCACAACTAAGCATGGAGTATATGTAAGAAGAAGCAACTGTTGATAACAGGAAGTTGCAAGAAGGAGATCGAAGATTTCAAACATGACCTAAGTGAGGAGTTTGAAATGTCAGACTTGGGAATCTCTCATACTTCCTTGGTATTAAATTCTACAAGAGCAGTAGAGGTTTGATGATGAATCAAAGAAGATATGCAGGTAAAATACTCAAGAGATTTGAGATGCAAGATTGCAACCCAACTTTGACTCCAGCTGAGCCCAGAATGCAATTGTCAAAAGACACATATTAAGATAAAGTGGATCCAATGCAATACAGAAGACTTATTGGATCACTTCGATACCTTTGTCACACAAGGCCTGATCTAGCATACAATGTAGGTTTGGTGAGTAGATTCATACAGAAGCCAAAGGTATCACACTTAGCAGTGACGAAGAGGATACTAAGGTATCTGAAAGGAAATCCCGACTATGACATTTTATTTCCTGCAACTGATGAAGAAAAAGAATGCAAGTTAGTGGAATACACTGACTCATGTTGGTGTAGTGATGATGAGGATAGAAAATCCATAGATGACTATATGTTTATGCTATGTGGTGCACCAGTTGCTTGGAGTTCGAGAAAGGAGTTAGTAGTGGCATTGTCATCGTGCAAAGTAGAGTACATAGCTTCTTCTCCCTGTGCATGTCAAGCAAAGTGGATAGTGAACCTGGTCGAAGAGATTACAGTGAAGAGTCATGGAGCAATTACCATGAAGATCGACAATATGTCTGCTATTTATCTGGCGAAGAATCTGATAGCACATGGACGAAGCAAGCATATCAAAATGAGGTTCCACTATATTCGTGAGCAGGTAGCAGAAGGGAAGATAAACTTGGAACACTGTAGAACTGAGAATTAGATTGCAGATATCCTGACGAATGGAGTGCGGGTCGAAGTGTTAAGAAGACTAAGAGATATAATGAATATAGATAGCTTAGACACGATAAATTAGGTGGTGTGTTGGGAATTTAATTCCTTGTGTCAAAGAAGGTAGTGCTCGATAGAAACAAGAATGTGTCAAAATTAGCCTTGTGTGTGTGTGGAAATGTCGAAACAGGTTGCTCAATAGGATTTCGACTTAGGCCTATTTTAGTAGTGTTAGCTAAATTGGATATTTTGGGCTTTTGTGTTTTGGTATTTAACTTAGGGAGCAAACTAACCTAAAACTATAAATAGGGGGAGTAACCCCTTTTCTTGTAACAACTTGAATTCATAGTGTTTTGCAGTTGCAAAGTGAATAAGTTTTTTTTACAGTTTGTGGGCAGAGAGTTACTCTATAGAAATCACCATCTTCTTCTATATTTTGTCAAACCCTAATTTTCTTTCTTTTATAATTTTTCTTTCTTTTCATTGTTATTGTGTATCGATAATAATATTGTTCATCAAGATTGATAGAAATTCTCCACAGGCTGTGGTGGATTTCCAACACCCCTCATGCAATAACACCTATATTAGAGTAATCCTCCACCTGAATTTCCAGCAGCTAAACCAGTTTGGTTAGGGTGTTCTTTTTCTCCCTCAAGCCCTTGTTCTCCTTCTCTAACACTTGCCTATTTTTTCTAAGTTCTCACAACTTCTACTTATCAGTAACTTTTGCTCCCCTCACATATTCTATTTATTTTAACCTAAAATATAATTAACCCTCTTTTCACACATTTACCTCCTCAACTCTTGTGAGAGAGTTTGAGGGTTTGAGAGACTTTAAGTGAGTTTGAGATTTTAAGAGGATTTGAGAGTTTAAGAGAATAAAAGAGAAACGAGGAAGGAGAAAAAGTCTTGATGCGTTTTTTATTAAAAACGTATGTGGAAGTGCATCTCCGTAAATTATACGGAGATGCATTTCCATATTAATTTTTGACATAAAATTGAAGCCTTGCTCAAAAATGCATGAGTTATGTGTGAATAGGATGTGTTCGGAGATACATTTTCGAATTCTAAAATTAAATTAAATTTTTCATTAGGGTGTGAAGCAAGTCTTAGGTGAAAAAAGCAATCCCAAAAATAAAAATAACAATAATTTAATTCGGTCTTAAATTTTGAACGGGCCTAGTAACTAAAATTACTAAATTCTTAGATTAAAAATTTGTCAAAAATAAAAAAACTAATTGTTTGGGCCATTAATATTCAACCAACCCAATACCAAATTAAAACCATAATAAATTGTCGTAAATTTTACATCACACCGTCCGGCACCATATACATTTTCATAAATAAATAGCAAAAATATCTTTTTCATTTATTTTATCACATGTTACAAAATTTTCTCTCAATTATAAAAATTTGATAATTCATAAAAAAAAATGAGAAAATGGGTGATGCACTGACAGTGTAAATTAATTTTACACTGTCAACCAATGACAACGATGCATTTCGCCAAATTACAATGTAAATTTTAAAATACTTGTATGATATGGCAAAATAATATATTTTTATTGGATAACAGTGTAAAACTTTTTTACACTATCAGTGTATCACCATTAAACCTTAAAAAAATTTAAGTATAAATTTTTACTTAAGTATTTAAAATATTTAGTGCGTATCAAAAGTTTTTATCGATTTTTTCAAAAAGTTCTGGTTTATCGAATATTTTTCATACTACTTGAAAATCTAATAGTGTTATTTTTAAACAATCGTACCCTTGCATAAAAAAGAAAAAGACTTGCAAAATTGATCTACCAGATTTTTAAAATATATGATCATATCCTTGCATATATCGACCATTCTAAAAATCCGACATACATGTATTTAGCAAAAATACATGTTAAAACCAAACTTTTGAAATCACAAGTATCATACCTGCAATTTGAAATTATAAATATTCTATAAAATTCAAAATTTTGTTTGTATATTTACAGACAATTTCGAAATTGACATATATAAATTTTTATTAATAATTTTAAAATTTTTGATAAAAATTCATAAACATATCACATATTTCTAAATTATCGATAAAAATGCAAATTAAATTTTAAATTTTATAGAATATTTCTAAATTGAAAATATGATACCGACAATTTCAAAAATTTAATAAAAAAATATATTTCTTAATTATAAGGATATCATATTCAAATCATGATTTTAAATTGCGATTTTGGTTGCGGATGCAGTTATAATTACGGGTGTTGCGATTACGGTTTTTGTGATGTTACGATGTATATTATGGATGTTGCGCCGTGAATTTTGATTGAGAGGAATTCTAAATACAACATTGAAAAACACTTACGGTTAAGATTTTTAATTACATATGAAGTCAATTAAGTTTTGTAGTTTTGAAATTATGAGTTTTAATGAAATTATGAGTTTTGAAATTGAGGATATCATATATGATAGTGGTTGACAGTAAGGGTGATGATAGGCATACGCAATAATTTAAGTTATGTCACCTAAATATGTATATTTTCTCATGCAAGAATAAGATTCACCGGGTCTTGTCGAATTTAATTATGGTCACATATTGGGTAGAATACGTGAGACTTCTATCAGTTCCAATCTTCCCACAATCACAATGCAACACCCACGGCATCACACTAATTAGAGTAAATTATGTACGCATAAATGAAACACAAAGGATTAGTTATGATGTTTTACTGTTCTACTCTATTTTTAAAATTTAAATACCAAAATACTCTGTTTTGAAATAAATTAATTAGGATGTCTTAGTTTCAGTGTGTGCTTGTCATTCCAGTTGGCGAGCAGGTGAAGGACACGCGTGCATGTAGGTGCTCTCGTCCACTAAGTTGGTGAGCACCTGTATATTTTTTTTTTTGTTTTTCATATTTTTTAATTAGTATAATCTTTTATTTAATTATTTTAATTATTAAAAACATAATATATTAATTTAATAATTATATATTAATTAAAAAATAATTTTTATTCAATATTAAAATTAAATGTAATAAAAAATTATAATAAGAAATAAAATTTATTCAAACAATAATTTTTGTATTGATAATTGACAAGTAAAATATATAACATTAAAAATGACCGCCCGTTTCACACCTAGTGCTACTACAACAATTTAACTTTACAGCAGAGAATAACCGTTGTCAAAACAAAAAAAAATCCTTTGCCTTTATTTATGTGAAATGCACATGCAAAACAATTACAAGATCGAAATAGTTAATTTGTAGTAATTAAGTAGCCTAGATAAACAATTTGATACATATATGTCATTCTTTTTAAACAAAACTTATATAACCCAAAGAAGCTACGCCCTTTCAAAAATAGTGTAATTACATCCATTTTTACATGCACTTGTAAAAAATATTTATTCTGGTGTGATTATTACATCCATTTCTGTTCAAGTGAAGAATGGTGGAAATAGTGTAATGATGATCTCTATGTAAATATTCCTTATTTGACTCAGTATTCATTTTTATTTGACCTATCAAACCCTCAATTTCAACAACAAACCTTCAATATTTCATTCTCTTCACCCATCTCCACCTTCACGCCTGATGATGTCTACATCCCAACCCTCCAACGTACCCAACTTGATACCTACACCCAACCACTACAACCAACACATTCATTCCAACATTTTTTGCTGACGGAGGATCAATTAATGCAAATGCTAGATTTTTAACATTGATGACCTTCTTGCGGAGCAAACAACAACACAAGCGTACCCCCTTCAAGGCAACCCGACCCCCTAATAACACATCACGATGAAGATATGTCTTCCGATTCATCTCAATCACCTACAAGAAATGCAAATGAACCGATGGGCAGAGGATATCGACTAAAAAAGAGCTCTAGGTGTGGAACTGGTGGCCAATTTTGATGTTATGTATTTTACTTGTTAATTATCAATACAAAAATTATTGTTTGAATAAATTTTATTTCTTACTATATTTTTATATTACATTTAATTTTAATATTGAATAAAAAATTACTTTTTAATTAATATATAATTATTAAATTAATATATTATGTTTTTAATGATTAAATTAATTAAATAAAAGATTATACTAATTAAAAAAATATGAAAAACAAAAAAAATATAGAGGTGCTCGCCAACCCAGTGGACGAGCACCTTCATGCACGTCTGTCCTTCACCTGCTCGCCAACTGGGATGGCGAGCACACATTGAAACTAAGGCATCCTGGTTATATTGTTTCAAAACAGGGTATTTTGGTATTTAAATTTCAAAAGTAGGGTAGAACAGCAAAAAAGTCATTAGTTATTGGATTTTTTATTAAAAAAATAATCTAATGTAGCAGAAAACACAGCTTCAGCTGTATTTTCACTATGCCCTTTGTCGTGTTTGCTATGCGGCTATACCCAAGGGATAATTTCGTGTATATTCATGGTGATACCCACGAATAAATGCATTGCCCACATTCCATTTTATTTTAAGTTCCATCACTTAGAGATGACAAATGTCAGGAAGAATCAAACATTGGTATACTTATTCATGGTGATATCCATGAAGGAATGCATTGCTCACATTTCATTTTATTTAAGTTCCATCACTTGGAGATGACAAATGTAAGGAAGCATCAAACAATGGTATACTTATTCATGGTGATATCCATGAAGGAATGCATTGCTCAAATTTCATTTTATGTAGGTTCTATCCCTTATATATGTCAGGAAGCATCGAACGATGGTATACTTATTCATGGTTATACCCATGAATGAATGCATTGCTCACATCCCATTTTATGTAGGTTCCATCCCTTATATATGTCAGGAAGCATCGAACGATGGTATACTTATTCATGGTTATATCCATGAAGGAATGCATTGCTCACATCCCATTTTATGAAGGTTCCATCCCTTACATATGACAAATATCAGGAAACATCAAACGATGATACGTATTTATGGTTATACCCATGAAGGAATGAATTGCTCATATCCTAATTAGTCCTTTTTCGTCCGATTTATTGAAGTATGAAGATGATGATAATAAAACACTAGAAGAAAAGAAGATTACACCTCCAACAAACAAGGAACAAGTTAGTTGAGTTAGTTATAGGGTTGTTAATGTTAGTATTAAGAAATTCTTAGAAGATATTCCAGTCAAGGTGTGGAATGTTATTAAAGAAATGGGCGTGGAATGTTATTAGAGAGATTTTTTAGTCAAGGATGGGGGCTGAAACAAAAGTCCCATCAATTGTATTTCATACAATGTTAGAAGGTGTAGCTCCTCTTTGAAGAAGATTCAAAGAGGAGATTGAATAAGATTCTTTTAGAAGGTCGTGTTGATATTTGTTTTTTACAAGAGACTAAGATCCAAGTCATGAGTGATGATTGTGTTCAAAGCATCTGGAGTTTGGGAGATTTGGAATGCTCTTCTTCTGCTTCCATAGGAAAATCAGGGGGTCTACTTTCGATTTGGAGAAAATGTGTATTCAAGTCTGAATTTAGTTTTAGAGGCAGGGGATACTTAGGCATTTTTGGTCTATGGAAAGGGGTGAAATGTTACCTGGTTAACATTTATTCTCCCTGTAACATTAATGAGAAAAAGAAATTGTGGGAGGATTTTCTCTTAATCAAAACAACATTTCCTCAAGAAGGGTGGATGATTGCAGGGGACTTTAATTCAATAAAAAATAAGGATGAGAGGAAAGGGAAAGCATGTAGTAGTTTAAATGAGATGCCAGATTTCATGTCCTTCATTGAAGTTATCGATTTGGTGGATGTGCCAATCATTGGAAATAAGTATGCTTGGTTCAGAGACAATGGTAGCTGTAAGAGTCGACTTGATCGATTTCTTCTATCTGATGGCCTTTTATCATTGCTGGAAGTTTTGGTTCAGTTTTCAGGAAATAGAGACATATCTGATCACCGATCAATATGGTTAAAGTCAAACCATGACAATTGGGGTCCGAAACCCTTCAAAGTATTTTCTTGCTGGTTCGACAATCCAGGATTCCTGGAGTTTGTGCATTCTTCTTGGAATTCAATAGAAGTGGAAGGTAGTCTTTCATATGTTTTGGTGGAGAAATTTAGAAATTTGAGAGATAAACTTAGATGGTGGAACAAAAATATATTTGGGCGGCCGAATTGATTTAAACATTGAGGCTGGTGCAAAATCATTAAAAGAGATGGAAGATAATATGAAATGTGTCTCTAGTTCAGCTTCTGATGAAGAACTTAAACATAGGGGTATAGAAATAGAAAAGATTTGGAGCAACCTCAAGAGTAAAGAGAGTATTATCAAGAAAAAAGTTAAGTCAAAGTGGATTTGTGATGGGGACTCAAATTCCCGTTATTTTCATGCCATGCTTAAAAGTAGGCCGCGGAGGAATAATATCTCACTGCTAAAGTCTGGAGATGAATATATAAAAGGTGTAAAGGAAATTAAAAGTACAATTAGAGACTACTTTGAAACAAAATTCAAACGAATCCCAGACATGGGTATCCATCTGAACATGGAAGACCTGCATAAACTTTCCATTGAAGACAACAATATGTTGTGGCTCCGTTTTCGCAAGAGGAGATTTGGGATGTTGTTTCTGGTGAGGACAACTCTAAAAGTCCTGGCCTAAAAGGATTTAACCTCGACTTTCTGAAACTCTGTTGGATTTCTGTAGGCTGCGACGTTTCTCGAGTTATAAACCACTTCTACAAACATGTTAACTTACCAAAGGCATTGACATCTTCTTTTATTGCTCTGATTCCAAAAGTGGATAATCCTCAAAAGCTGACTGATTTTAGGCCTATTGAATTGGTGTATATATAATATTATTGTTAAGATTATGTCTCCAAGGTTGAGTCGAATCATGGACAAGTTGATTTCAAAGTCACAGACTGGTTTCATTCCCGGAAGGCAAATGCTAGATGGTGTATTTCTTGTTAATGAATTACTTGATGTGGCAAGGAGGAGGAAGAAGAATTGCTTGGCTTTTAAGGTAGATTTCCAGCAAGCCTATGATTGTGTAGACTGGTCATTTTTTGAGGAGATACTTAGGGCAACGAACTTTTTTCCTAAATGGATCATCTGGATTCGTGGAGGAACACTAAATTGCTTTCTCTTTGTAATCGTTAATGGTGGGACTACTTTGGATTTTAAGGCATCTCGTGGTCTTCGACAAGGGGATCCACTATCCCCTTTCTTATTTCTTTGGTAGGGGAGGCTCTGGCGGTTATGTTAAGGCATGTTAATTCAAAGGGTCTGTTGAAAGGTTTTAAAGTGGAAGAAGACAAATACATGAATCTCGTTCAATTTACAGACGATACGACACTCTTGTGCGAAGTTTTGAGGGAAGATTTATGGGTTATTAAAGCATTGTTGAGGGGCTTTAAACTTCTTTTAGGATTGCGCATCAACTTCTGGAAAAGCAGTATATATGGTATTGGTCACGATTCAACATACTTACGTGTTGCAGCTTACTTCTTGACTTGTAGGGTGAGAGCTCTTCCGTTCAGATTCCTTGGAATAGAAGTAGGAGGCAATCATCGTAGCTTAGCTTTTTGGAATCCGGTGGTGAACTATTTCAAATCAAGACTATCGTCATGGAATTATCTTAAATAATAGCAAGCTTCTTATTATGACATTTTTTAAAGTTCCCTCCAAGATCTTGAAAGAGTTAATTGCTATTCAATGGAACTTTTTGTGGTCGGGATCTTTTGAAAAACATGGAGTTTCTTGGATCAGCTGAAAAACAGTGTGCTTACCAAAGACTTGTGGTGGTTTGGAAATCGGAGACCTTTCAACCTTCAATATTGCTCTCCTTTCAAAGTGGCTATGGCGTTGTATCACCAAACCGGATCCTATATGGTGTGCACTGCTCGTGAATCATTTTGGTTGCCTATTTGCGCGTCTAATGATGAAGAAGAAGTTGATGCCATCCAAGGATGAATCCTTATGGTGGAAGGATCTAATGTGAATTTGTGACTCAACCTCAAGTGGGATTTTTCTGCAACAAATAACTTGTATTCTTGGTGATGGTACGCATTTTGAAATTTTGTTCAATTGGTGGATGGGACAGGTTCCTCTTTGCTCCCTATTGTCAATCCTTTTTTTTGTATTCATCTTGTAAACCTGTTGCTGTTTCAGAACTGGGATACTGGTCTAATGATTCTTGGTTTTGGAACTTTGATTTGTTGAGTCACAATCTGCCATTGGAAGTCATGGATGATTTCCATTCTTTGCAAGTTCTTCTATTAGATTTTACACCACGACGTGATGTTGCAGATCGATTTGTTTGGAAAGGTGGTTGTTCTTGTTCCTTCACGGTTAATTCTTGCTATAAATCTTTGGTTGTTCTCGATGTCATCCCTGAGTTAGAGATTACTCCTAAGGCATTTTTGGATATTCTTTGGCAAACTAAAATTCCTCTTAAAGTTATAGTCTTTGGTTGGCGGGTCGTTAGGGATAAGCTCCCAACACGAGCAAATTTGGTGGCCAGGGGATAATCTCCAATCCTCACGATGTTTTGTGTGTTTTGATATAATGCTATAGAAGATATCAATCACATCTTTTGTAGGTTCCCTTGTATTATTTTAGTTTGGCTTAAGATTGCGGAATGTGTGAATATTCCTTGGACCGAAGTGAGTAATGTTTGTGATCACTTTCTAGACTGGTTCTTGAAGGTTGTTAGGAAATCGCCCAAACCCTCTGCTTCTTTCACATGGCCAGTTGGTGGGCACGAAACCAAATAATTTTCAATGGCTTGATAGGAAAACACGAGGATATTCCAATGAGAGTGATACATACCTTTTGGAATTGGTGGGTTGTAGTCCTTCATCTTATATTAAGTGTAGTTTCTATAATTGGTATAAATCCCCTCTGGATTATTTGATCTAAGTGGTATTATATTTTGTTCATTTTAGATATGTGGGATTGTTGGTTGTAGAGGTTAAACTTCCTTGTAATCGGTTGGATCTTGTATTCGGGTTGGTGTACTCCAAGTATACCATATATTTGATTTTGTTGCTTATAAAAAAATGTTAGTTACTTACACCCTAAGAAATTATATGGTATTCTAGGGTGTAGGGAATTAGAATGCACTACACTAATCTTGTATATATATCAACATTGTAATCTTCCACTCCTTAATGAGAATTTTGATAACACGAAAATGTATCATACATTTGTCTTGATTTACTACTAATAATTACGTTATTTCAGCTTAAGTTCTGATTATTCCGCGAGTATTCTAGCATTTTCGCAGGTATTTCATTTTCCAAGCTAAAAATGAGCAAAGTAGAAAAATATGAAGAAATGAGAAGAAACAGGAAGAAATGAAAGAGAAAAAGCAGAAAAATAGAAGGTGGTGTGTGTGACGACTGTCACACAAGCCACCACGACCGTCACGCAAATTAAAGGCCACCACGCTCGTCACGAGAGCACCACGACCGTCACACGCACATAATGGAATACAGACGTGGATACGAAGGGCCAATTCAGTCACGCACGTTCAACACTTTCTCCTGAACTCACTCAACCCAGTCTCAAACTTCCCACTTTCTCCACCACTCATTTATGCTCCATGGAAGTTACAAAACGAAATTTCCCTCTATATATAGGCTTCTTCTTGGCTTTCCGGGGGAGGGAAGTTTTGTGTAATTTATTCCTTCATAGTTTTAGGCAGTTTACCATGTAAAAGTGGTAGTTTCCAGATATCATCTGCAGCAGACAACTGGGTTCAATTTTGGTACTCTTCCTTTTAAGTATTTGGGAGTGCCTCTTGACAGTAGGAAGCTCTCAGTGGCAAGCTCCCAACCTTTGATTGATAGAATGACTAGTCGTTTGAGACATTGGTGCAGTAAAATGTTATCCTATGCTGGGCGAATCCAACTTGTTAAAAGTGTGATATATGCGATTTCTAATTATTGGATGCAGGTCTTTGTGCTACCTAAAAGTGTGATCAAGCATATTAACAGCCTTTGCAGAGAGTTTGTTTGGACAGGTAAACATGAAGGGAGTAGAAAAGCGTCAGTAGCCTGGGAGAAAATGTGTGATCCTGTTGCAGCTGGTGGCTGGAATCTTATTGATCTCAGAGATTGGAATGTTGCAGCCATTGGCAAGCTGCTGTGGAACTTGTTTGAGAAAAATGACAGGTTGTGGGTGCAGTAGATCCATGCCTATTATATGAAGTCAGGTAACCTTGGCACATACCAACCTTCTATACATCACTCTTGGTTCATGAAAACGATTTTCAAGTAGAAGGATGATATTATGAATACTAGTTTCTGGCAAGAGTTTAATGTGAATGAGAGGTATACAATTGATAAGATGTATAGGATGTTAAGAGGGGAAAAACCTAGTGTGAATTGGAGGAAATTGATCTATGGTAATGTAGCTTGTCCACGGGCGGTTTTCTGTTTGTGGATGGTTTGTCTGAACCGTTTGCCTGCGAAAGATAGGTTGCTGAACCATGGTAGTCACAATGATGGTAAGTGTGTGTACTGTGAGGAGAATGAAAGTAGAAATCATTTGTTTTTTGATTGTGCTGCTACTAAAATTGTTTGGTATAAGGTCATGAAATTTTTTGGATAGAATAGGATGCCTGAAGATTGGAACTCATAAGTTAAGTGGATTATGCACCATTCTAGAGGAAAAGGGAGTAAAGCCAAAATCCTTAAAGCTGCTACTGCTGAGGTGGTCTACCACATATGGAGTATTAGGAATAGGATTGTCTTCCAAATAGGGGAGAGTCATGAGTTGAATTGTAATAATGTCATAGAAGTGCTTATTGGTAGAGTTAGTGCTAATAGAAAACTTAAAGCTTTTTGTAATAGGCTTTAGGTTTCCGTTTGGTCGTTTTGTCGGATTGAGGCCTGGATCGGTCGATCGGCTTGTATTTCTGGTTTTTTGGTAATAATATTATGCTTATTCCCAAAAAAAAAAGTGGTAGTTTCTCACATCGAGGAACTACCACACCATTAGTCTTAGGTGCTGTTTCATTTATTTCAAATTCAGTTCCAGTTATTGTACGCGAAGTTTATTTTGCATTATTCCATAAGTAATTCCAGCTTTCCTTTTTGCATTATTTACAGGTTCCTTTTTATCAAATTATTTATCATTATTACTTTGTTTGTCAAATTTAATTGTCATGTCGTTCTTTATCGTAACCGTAATGATTTATGCGTTTTTAATTAGTAACATGTCCGGCTAAGCAACTTGAGTCCGGCGTATGAGGACCGTCGTTACCGACGGGACTCGGTAGAAAATAATAGGTACGAACTTATGATTAAAATTCTGTTTTGGTTTTAATTTCCAAGTCTAATTTAAATAGCTTTGTCACGAGAGTGAGAGGGTATTTAACACAATTTTGTCACGAGAGTGAGAAATTAATAAAGGTTAGAGCCGGCACTGCGAGAGCGTGGGGATCGAACCGGATAGTGAAAATTAGGCAACATATCTAAATACAGCGAGAACGCTTTAGATACGTTTAGGATATTATTGGCTTTCAAAATATATTTCCTAGTTACTGGGCGAGCGAGAGCAAAATCTTGGGATTAGGGAACATGACTTTAGTTAATACCGCGAGAGCGTGAGGCGGAGTTTTTAAGTCGGTGTATTCTACAGAACTAAATTATAGTTGTAATTAGTACCCGAATTCTACAAAGTCCTTTAGGAACACGGAATCCATATTCTGGCGTCTCTTTATTATCATATTTTCTTAGTTTTATTTTAGTTCTAGTCTTAGTTTCCCTTTTATTAATTATCATTAGCCTTAGCTTTACAAAGCAACGATAGATTACAGTAGGTTGACATTGGTCTCTGTGGGTTCGACAATCTTTTATATTACTTCGATATTTCCGTGCACTTGCGGACGCATCAAGTTTTTGGCGCCGTTGCCAGGGACCAACAGTCAATATTGTTATTCCGTTGTTGCATCGTATAGACTAAGGCACTCCCATAAAAAAATAATAATAATAAAAAAATTAAAAATTTAAAAACCATGTATCACCCAAATTTTCTCTGTGATAACCACTCACAATATCTTGAGGAGCCGCACCCAAATTTTCTCTACAATTACCAACCGCAATACTCCCAATATTTTGAGAAACCGCAACCAAATCTTTCCTATGATTACCATTCCCAAAATTTCGAGGAACCGCAAGAATCTCATAATTCCAACCTAGAAATATTAATGCAGGATTTCAATGCGACACTGACTCACTCCCAATATCTCAAGGAACTGCACCAAAATTTCCTCTACGATCACCATTCCCAATATTTCGAGGAACCACAAGAATCTGTTAATTCCAACCTCGAAGCATTAATGGAGGACTTCATTGAAACAACAACTAATTCTAGGGTAGAGTCTATGATGAAGCACTTTGCGGAGACACAAACTCTCCAGAATGAAGAGCTTAGAAGATAACATCTCGATACTTATGAAAACCTTATACAGATAAACACAATAGTCGAGTCCCTCGCGACTCACACTGAGGCATTGGAGACTCAAATCTCCCTGCTTGCACAGACACCTATAGGACCCTCCCCTGAGGAGCATGTGGATGTTGTAACAACCATTAATGAAAAACAAATCGAGAATCCCGAGGAGAGTGATAATGAGGTTGAGGAGAGTGATATTGAGGTTGAGGAGAGTTCTGGTGAGGAAGAAGTAGAGATTGAGAAAAATTCACTGGGATCACCTGAAAGGGAGGTCGTCAAAGAGGCAGCGAAGGAAGCACCTAATGTCGTTCCTCCTCCATATACCCCACCAAAGGTAGAATCCCAATCCAAAACGTATGCGGAGGTATTGGAAAATATCCACACCGATGCATCTTTGTTTGAGGTCACGCATAAAAAGAGAAAATTTCAGGACCATAAAACTAGGGATATCATTACTGCTAAGAGGGTAAGGTTAAACTTTGAGGTGATGGATGAAATAACTAAGCCCAAACTTGAAAAGCTAATATTGAGGATAGATCCAGAACCACCACCACAAGTTCAAAAGAACGAACCACTCCACAGAAGGAAGAAAAGAAAAGGTGAGGGATATGTGAGATGGCTTGATAAGTGGCCCTGGAAACCGAAAATTATTAGCCGTCGAACTATCGACGTTAAACAAAGCCCTGCGTGGGAGGAAACCCACGAGTTTTTAATTTAATGTTTTACTTTTATAGTTTGTGTTTGCAGAAAATAAAGAATTGTATCGCTTGTCACGTCTCAGCCATATTTAGGCAAAAAATCTCTAGGTGACAATCCCTTAAGATGAGTTAGTGCCCACGCACATTCCTACGAATGTCACTGTTGGTGGTGACACCAATGACGAGTATGATGGGAGAAAACATGTATCTCCCGTTCGTAACTTACATCCTCCTTATTCTTTGCATGGTCAGGTTTCACCTGCACACACCGCACCGTATTTTTCTAACAATTTTTGCAGGTATTTCCTTCGAAAATAGGCAATATAATGAGCGGCTTTAAGAAAATGAAGTTTCAACAAATTCAGATAACTTGTAGTACAAGACACCGGAGTAGAAGTGGCCAGCGAAGACAGGGACGACAAGGGAAGAATCAGCGCGAATTTGGCTGTGGTAGCACGCAACGACATTCATACAGGTTCTATCTTTCCTCTACCACCTTTTATCAAAACATTGAGGACAATGTTTGGTTTAAGTGTGGGGGAGGAACATTTACCGCTTTCTAGTTAGGTTTACTGTTTTCCAGTATGATTTTAAATTTTTTTCTGTTTTAAATGTTTCGTCCGTCTGTGCATGTGCTGTCGAGTCTTTATGCTGATTTTATGTTGTTTATCGATTTTCCCATTCTCTTGAGCCATACCAAATATTTTGAAAATTTTTGAGTTAAAAATAGTGTTTCTTTTGAAAATCTTAGGTTACATACGAAATTGAGGTTAGATTGAGAGACTTGGGAAAATTCTACAAGATCGGTATCGTCTTAACACCGTGAGGCTCTAAATTATGGAAATCGATTTGAGTACTTGTTATGTCATAGCCTTAAGTTCTCACCCCTTTAGTAGTCCCTAATTAGTTTATTTAGCAGTCAGCACCATCCTAAGCACACACTAAGTAGGAAGCCGATGCAAATAAGTGTATGATCTCAGGCTTAAAAGGTAAATTAAGAAAATAAAAATATGAATAAATGAAAAGAAATGCTCCTTCTAAGCTAGGTGATCCTCACCCGATCATTTAGCCCAATGGTGTAAACTTCTTTACTTTATTGGAATGTGCAAAAGAGAAAATTTGATGAGATCATAGTCACTAACAGTGTAACGCCCCGTTTTGCCAATTTTATATTATTGAGTCTTTTTGGATTATTTTATTATTATTTTATTTTATTCTCGACTTTTATGTGAAAATATGTTATTTTTCATCGTGAATATATTTTATCGCGTTTTGGGAACATTTGTGAGATATTTGAGTGTGGGGGTATTTTGGACATTTCATAGATATTTTTACCAAGTTAGTAAGAAAGAAAAGAAAATAGAAAAGAAAAGGGAAAGAAAAATAGAGAGAAAGAAAGAAGAAAGAAGGAAAAAGAGAAGAAAAGAGGAGAAGAGAGAAAATTGGAGAAAGAGTGGAAAAATCATCAAGAACAATTTCTAGGAATTGATTAATCGGGTAAGGGTGCGAAACTCGATTATTCTATGATTGTATACGATTATGTATGTGTTTTGTTGTTGTTTTTGTATTGATTTGGAGAATATTAGTAAAACCTAGATTGTGTAAAAATTGATTAGAAATGAATTTGATTGTGGTAAAAATCTTGTTGAATGCATTGTTGATTGTTCATACATGTTTGTGGTATGCTATTACACTTCAAATTGCTGTTTTTCTGAGTTTTAGGTGAAGAAATTGGTTGATGTTGGGTTGGAAAACGCAGAAATTGTTCTGCAGAATTTTTCTGGGTATGCTCTGGCCATACGCGTAAGGGGCATGTCCATACGCGTATGAGCCAAGGCGATACGCATATCATTGGCTTGTTTTTGGGCCAATACGCGTATGAATCTTGGCATTACGCGTAACATGGGCGAGCCATGGGCCAATACGCGTATGGGTTTTGGAACGAAGATTTTGTGAAGGAAATGGGTTCTGTCCGTACGCGTATGGACATGAGTGATACGCGTATGGACAGGAGAATGTCAAAAATGTAATTTTTCAAAATGTGTTTTCGGTTTTGTCCGTAACTTTGGTTCCGATTATTCGATTTTTGAATTCTTGGTGTCGTTAGAAAGGTATCGAGTTGTACTTTATGATTATGACGAGAATTGTTAGCCGATTAAATTTTGTCGGGAAATGTGAATAGTGTCGGTTATCGATTTTTGTTATTTTAATGGCGTGGAATTGACGTGTATTATGCCGTATGTTGTTGTTTTGTACGTGAGATGACTTATGTGCTGTTGTGATGATGCTTTGTGGCCGAAAGGCAAGAAAATGCTAAGTGTGGTATTTGATAAATGTGCATGATTATGAATATGTGCATGGATGCAATGTGAGTGTCATGAGTCATTGTATGCCAAGCATCATAATGTGCATTGTGGAAACGTCCTGAGAGACGGTTTGATTCCCGAGGGGAATATGCTATACCATCGTGTGCCTCGAAAATATGAGGCGCTGCCTGAGGACTTAAAGCGATGGGTATAGACGATTGTGGGCTCCTTTGGAGACTTAAAGCAATCCTTAACGTCGTGTGCCTCGAAAATATGAGGCGATGCCTGAGGACCTAAAGCGACGGGTGAACATCGTAGGCCCGACGGGGAGTTACTTGAGATTCTCAGTAACGAGCGATGGTTCCAATAGTTCCTGAGTGAACTGATGATGAGACAAGAGACATTGGAAGTCGGTACCGCATGGCATGTGCATAGAGTCGTCGTGTCGGTCTATGTGCATTGCATAAATCATGAAATAATTGTGTGTGAATTTGTGACTGTGATTGATGATTGTATGGTATATGTGTGGTGTGTAATGGTATTTGATGCTTGAGAATTGTGCGGTATTATGTTATATGTGGTTGTGGTGAGAATGTGTTACTTGTACAATTCTGTGTTATCATATATAATTTTATTCAATTATATTATGGTTGTTTTTCTCACCCTTCTGCTGTTTTATAACGCTCTATGAGGCGTTGCAGATTAGAGCTGCTGGAGGTATTCTTTTTGTGAAGCGTTGCGTCTTCATTCTTTTGGTCGGTCGGCTCTGATATGTGACTCCGGGTAGTTAGGGTGGCCGCGTGCTATTATTTTGTATATTTGATGATGTATTTTGGTTGTACATATGCTACCTGATGTATGACAAACTGTTTATATGTGTATATGTATTTATGTTAATCAAATTTTAGATCTTCCGCTTTAATTCTAATTTCTGAAAAGTGGGTGTAAGGAACAAAGTTTCCTCTGTTTGATTGCTACCCCACAGTTGCATATCATTATGGGCAGGTGTTGCATGTTATGTGTATGTTTGGTTACAGTTGATGTGATTCCTCCCTTTCTATGCCGCGAATTCAAATGTACTCTGACGAAATTTCAAATTTTCTTTTAGTGCTTTAATTGCCTGTTAATTGGGGGTATAGATTGGGGGCGTCACATTAAGTGGTATCAGAGCCAGTCCGTGTCAGTTGTGTCAGTTGTGTCTGGCATATTGGGCGAGTTGTGTTGGACGAGTTGTTGTTTAACCATAGTTTCTGTATTTGGACGAACAGAATATGGCTGGTCGTAATGATGCTGCTTTGGCTGCTGCGATGGAGGCTATGGCACGAGCTGTGCAGGGTGCACCGAATGCTGCAGGTAATGATGAGTTTAGAAAGAATAAGCCGCCGGTCTTTAAAGGGAAACATGATCCGGATGGTGCGCAGTTGTGGTTGAAAGAGATTGAGAGGATTTTTAGGGTAATGGATTGTGATGACGATGATGATAAAGTGAGGCTGGGTACTCATATGCTGCACGAAGAGGCTGATGACTGGTGGGTCAGTACTCGTCAGGTGTTGGAAGCTGAGGAGGAGGAAGAAGAGATTACTTGGGAAGTGTTTAGCCGAGAGTTTCTAAGGAAGTATTTTCCGGAGGATGTCCGAGGAAAGAAAGAGATTGAGTTTTTAGAGCTAAAACAAGGTAATATGTCGGTTATTGACTATACTGCTAAGTTTATGGAACTTGTGCAGTTTTATCCTCATTATTTGGAAGCGACTGCTGAATTTTCAAAGTGTGTGAAGTATGAAAGTGGCTTGCGTCCTGAGATAAAACAGGCTATTGGTTATCAGAGGATCCGAAGGTTTGCTGATTTGGTGGAATGCTGTAGGATTTATGATGAAGATTGTAAGGCCCGTTCTGCTCACTATAAAAGTGTAAGTGACAGGAAAGGGAAACAACAGTTCCGTGGTGGTCCGTATGTGTCACCGGCTGATAAAGGTAAACAAAGGGGTAATTTTGATCGAAGGTCAAGTGGAGGAGGTATGTCTAATGCTCCTAGGTGTTTTAAATGTGGTGAATTGGGTCATCGCCAGATGGAATGTAGGAAGAAAGTGGATAAGTGTTCTAATTGTGGTGGTATCGGACATGTTTTAGCTGATTGTAAAAGGAAGAATGTAGTGAAGTGTTATAACTGTGGGGAACCTGGTCACATTAGCTCGAAGTGTCCGAATCGGAAGAAAGCTCCGACTAGTGGGAAAGTGATTTCATTGGTGGGAACTTAGACCTCAAGTGCAGATCGTCTGATAAGAGGTACTTGCTTTATTAATAATACGCCTTTAATTGCTATTATTGATACTGGAGCGACTCATTCGTTTATTTCGTCTGAGTGCGCGGAACGTTTGAATCTTGGGTTGTCTTCGATGGGTGGTGAGATGGTTATTGATACTCCAGCGATGGGGTCAGTAACTACTTCTTTAGTGTGTTTGAGTGGTCCTTTGACCATTTATGGCAAGGACTTTGCGATGGATTTGGTGTGTTTACCGTTGGAAGGTTTAGATGTGGTGTTGGGAATGAATTGGTTGCAATTCAATCGGGTACACATTGATTGTTATCATAAGCTTGTAAGGTTTCCTTCTCTTGAGGAAGACGAAGACTCGAGTTTCTTATCTACCAAAGAGTTGAAGAAACTTCTGGCGGATGAAGCTCAGTTGTTTGGTTTGTTTGCATCTTTGACTGTGGATAGTCAAGTTTCATTGGAGGTGTTTCCTATTGTGTGCGAATTTCCTGAGGTGTTTCCTGATGATATTTCAGATGTACCGCCAGAGAGAGAAGTTGAATTTTCTATAGATCTAGTTCCTGGTACTAGACCTGTTTCTATGGCACCTTATAGAATGTCGGCATCTGAATTGGTGGAGTTGAAAAAGCAGTTAAGTGACTTATTGGAGAAGAGGTTCGTGAGACCAAGTGTTTCTCCTTGGGGTGCTCCAGTTTTGTTAGTGAAAAAGAAAGATGGGAGTATGCGATTATGTATTGATTATCGCCAGTTGAACAAAGTGACGATTAAGAATAAGTATCCGCTTCCGAGGATTAATGATCTGATGGATCAGTTGGTTGGTGCTTGTGTATTTAGTAAGATTGATTTGAGATCGGGGTACCATCAGATAAGGGTGAAGGAAGAGGATATTCAGAAGACGGCCTTTAGAACACGGTACGGTCATTATGAATATTCGGTGATGCCGTTCGGGGTTTCTAATGCGCCTGGTGTGTTTATGGAATACATGAATCGGATTTTCCACGAGCATTTGGATCGTTTTGTGGTGGTGTTTATTGATGATATTTTAATCTATTTTAAGTCTCGTGAGGAACATGCAGAGCATTTGCGTATTATTTTGCAGGTGTTGAAGGAAAGGAAGCTTTTTGCCAAATTGTCCAAGTGTGAATTCTGGTTGTCTGAGGTGAGTTTTCTTGGGCACGTAATTTCAGGTAATGGTATTGCTGTGGATCCATATAAAGTAGAAGCAGTTCTACAATGGGAGGCTCCTAGATCCGTTACTGAAATTTGAAGCTTTTTGGGTTTGGCTGGTTATTACCGGAGGTTCATTGAAGGTTTTTCTAAGCTAGCTCTTCCTTTGACGCAGTTGACTTGTAAGGGCAAAGCATTCATTTGGGATATTCAATGTGAAGAAAGTTTTTGTGAGCTGAAGAGAAGATTGACGACAGCTCCGATTCTTATTTTACCTGATCCTAATGAACCGTTTATTGTGTATTGCGATGCTTCTTTAATTGGTTTGGGTGGTGTTCTGATGCAGGAAGGTAAAGTTGTAGCTTATGCTTCAAGGAAGTTAAGAGTTCATGAGAAAAACTATCCTACTCATGATCTTGAATTAGCGGCTGTGGTTTTTGTGTTGAAGATTTGGAGGCACTATCTCTATGGTGCGAGGTTCGAAGTCTTTAGTGATCATAAAAGCTTGAAATATTTATTTGATCAGAAAGAGTTGAACATGAGACAGTGGAGATGGTTGGAATTCTTGAAAGACTACGACTTTGGCTTGAATTACCATCCTGGTAAAGCTAATGTGGTAGCCGATGCATTGAGCCGGAAATCGTTGCATATGTCCGCATTGATGGTGAAAGAGTTGGAACTTTTGGAGTCGTTTAGAGACTTGAGTTTGGTATGTGAAGTGACATCGGTTAGTGTAAGGCTTGGAATGTTGAAAGTTACTAATGAATTTTTGTTGTCGGTAAGTGAGAAACAAAAGCTGGATTTGAAATTCGTTGATTTGATGAGGAATGAGAATGTGGATTTCAAGGTGGATAATTTTGGTGTTTTGAGGTTTCGTGGTCGTATTTGTATTCCTGATGATGCGGAGTTGAAAAGAATGGTTTTAGAGGAAGGACACCGGAGTAATTTAAGTATTCATCCGGGTGCGAATAAGATGTACCAAGATTTGAAGAAGATTTTCTGGTGGTCTGGTTTGAAAAGAGACGTGGCTCAGTTTGCGTATGCATGTTTGACTTGTCAGAAATCGAAAGTGGAACATTTGAGACCTAGTGGTTTGTTGCAACCGTTGGATATTCCTGAGTGGAAGTGGGATAGCATTTCGATGGATTTTGTGACGGGATTACCGAACACTCAGCGTGGGCATAATGCTATTTGGGTGATTGTTGACAGGCTGAGTAAATCGGCGTATTTTATTCCGATTGACATCAGTTTTTCTTTGGAACGGTTAGCTGAGATCTATATCAGTGTGGTGGTGAAATTGCATGGGATTCCATTGAGTATTGTTTCTGATCGAGATCCTAGATTTACATCGAGATTTTGGGAAAGTTTACAAAAGGCTTTGGGTTCTAGATTGAGGTTGAGTTCGGCTTATCATCCGCAGTCGGATGGTCAGACCGAAAGAACGATTCAGTCTTTGGAGGATTTGTTGAGAGCGTGTGTTTTGGAACAAGGTGGTGCGTGGGACGGTTATCTTGCTTTGGTTGAGTTCACGTATAATAACAGTTTCCATGCTAGTATCGGAATGGCACCTTTTGAGGCTTTATATGGACGAAGATGTAGAACGCCGTTGTGTTGGCACGAAACAGGTGAAAGTTCGGTGGTTGGACCGGATTTGGTGCAACAAACGACGAAAAAGGTAAAGTTTATTCGTGAGAAAATGAAGGCTTCTCAGGATAGACAAAAGAGTTATCATGATCGGAGATGGAAGGATCTTGAGTTTCAAGAGGGTGATCACGTATTTCTGAGGGTTACGCCGGTAACGGGTGTTGGTCGTGCTTTGAAATCTAAGAAGCTTACTTCTCGATTTATTGGTCCTTACCAGATATCTGCGAGAGTTGGTGCTGTGGCGTATCGTGTGGCGTTACCGCCGAATCTGTCGAATTTGCATGACGTTTTTCATGTTTCACAGCTTCGGAAGTATGTTCCGGACCCTTCGCATGTTATTCCAATGGACGAGGTTGAGGTAAGGGATAACCTTACGGTCGAGACTTTACCAGTTAGTATTTTGGATCGCGAGGTGAAGCGGTTGAGGGGTAGAGAGATTGCACTTGTGAAAGTGGCGTGGGGAGGCGCTGCTGATGGTAATCTGACGTGGGAGTTGGAAAGTAGGATACGGGAGTCGTATCCAGAGTTGTTTGTATCAGGTAAGATTTTCGAGGACGAAAAATTTTAAGTGGGGGAGAATTGTAACGCCCCGTTTTGCCAATTTTATATTATTGAGTCTTTTTGGATTATTTTATTATTATTTTATTTTATTCTCGACTTTTATGTGAAAATATGTTATTTTTCGTCGTGAATATATTTTATCGCGTTTTGGGAACATTTGTGAGATATTTGAGTGTGGGGGTATTTTGGACATTTCATAGATATTTTTACCAAGTTAGTAAGAAAGAAAAGAAAATAGAAAAGAAAAGGGAAAGAAAAATAGAGAGAAAGAAAGAAGAAAGAAGGAAAAAGAGAAGAAAAGAGGAGAAGAGAGAAAATTGGAGAAAGAGTGGAAAAATCATCAAGAACAATTTCTAGGAATTGATTAATCGGGTAAGGGTGCGAAACTCGATTATTCTATGATTGTATACGATTATGTATGTGTTTTGTTGTTGTTTTTGTATTAATTTGGAGAATATTAGTAAAACCTAGATTGTGTAAAAATTGATTAGAAATGAATTTGATTGTGGTAAAAATCTTGTTGAATGCATTGTTGATTGTTCATACATGTTTGTGGTATGCTATTACACTTCAAATTGCTGTTTTTCTGAGTTTTAGGTGAAGAAATTGGTTGATGTTGGGTTGGAAAACGCAGAAATTGTTCTGCAGAATTTTTCTGGGTATGCTCTGGCCATACGCGTAAGGGGCATGTCCATACGCGTATGAGCCAAGGCGATACGCGTATCATTGGCTTGTTTTTGGGCCAATACGCGTATGAATCTTGGCATTACGCGTAACATGGGCGAGCCATGGGCCAATACGCGTATGGGTTTTGGAACGAGGATTTTGTGAAGGAAATGGGTTCTGTCCATACGCGTATGGACATG
This sequence comes from Lathyrus tuberosus, assembly GCA_022829125.1. NCBI lineage: Eukaryota > Viridiplantae > Streptophyta > Magnoliopsida > Fabales > Fabaceae > Lathyrus > Lathyrus tuberosus. The sequence continues at coordinate 3,870,068 of JALAZF010000111.1, read as the reverse complement.
AGTGATACGCGTATGGACAGGAGAATGTCAAAAATGTAATTTTTCAAAATGTGTTTTCGGTTTTGTCCGTAACTTTGGTTCCGATTATCCGATTTTTGAATTCTTGGTGTCGTTAGAAAGGTATCGAGTTGTACTTTATGATTATGAGGTTTTGAGAATTGTTAGCCGATTAAATTTTGTCGGGAAATGTGAATAGTGTCGGTTATCGATTTTTGTCATTTTAATGGCGTGGAATTGACGTGTATTATGCCGTATGTTGTTGTTTTGTACGTGAGATGACTTATGTGCTGTTGTGATGATGCTTTGTGGCCGAAAGGCAAGAAAATGCTAAGTGTGGTATTTGATAAATGTGCATGATTATGAATATGTGCATGGATGCAATGTGAGTGTCATGAGTCATTGTATGCCAAGCATCATAATGTGCATTGTGGAAACGTCCTGAGAGACGGTTTGATTCCCGAGGGGAATATGCTATACCATCGTGTGCCTCGAAAATATGAGGCGCTGCCTGAGGACTTAAAGCGATGGGTATAGACGATTGTGGGCTCCTTTGGAGACTTAAAGCAATCCTTAACGTCGTGTGCCTCGAAAATATGAGGCGATGCCTGAGGACCTAAAGCGACGGGTGAACATCGTAGGCCCGACGGGGAGTTACTTGAGATTCTCAGTAACGAGCGATGGTTCCAATAGTTCCTGAGTGAACTGATGATGAGACAAGAGACATTGGAAGTCGGTACCACATGGCATGTGCATAGAGTCGTCGTGTCGGTCTATGTGCATTGCATAAATCATGAAATAATTGTGTGTGAATTTGTGACTGTGATTAATGATTGTATGGTATATGTGTGGTGTGTAATGGTATTTGATGCTTGAGAATTGTGCGGTATTATGTTATATGTGGTTGTGGTGAGAATGTGTTACTTGTACAATTCTTTGTTATCATATATAATTTTATTCAATTATATTATGGTTGTTTTTCTCACCATTCTGCTGTTTTATAACGCTCTATGAGGCGTTGCAGATTAGAGCTGCTGGAGGTATTCTTTTTGTGAAGCGTTGCGTCTTCATTCTTTTGGTCGGTCGGCTCTGATATGTGACTCCGGGTAGTTAGGGTGGCCGCGTGCTATTATTTTGTATATTTGATGATGTATTTTGGTTGTACATATGCTACCTGATGTATGACAAACTATTTATATGTGTATATGTATTTATGTTAATCAGATTTTAGATCTTCCGCTTTAATTCTAATTTCTGAAAAGTGGGTGTAAGGAACAAAGTTTCCTCTGTTTGATTGCTACCCCACAGTTGCATATCATTATGGGCAGGTGTTGCATGTTATGTGTATGTTTGGTTACAGTTGATGTGATTCCTCCCTTTCTATGCCGCGAATTCAAATGTACTCTGACGAAATTTCGAATTTTCTTTTAGTGCTTTAATTGCCTGTTAATTGGGGGTATAGATTGGGGGCGTCACAAACAGGCTATCCTACCATGAGTGTAAAAGGATAACGGGCTTAATGTGATTGTGCCAGAATGAAAAGGGATGAAAGAAGGATGAGTGAATTAGGCTTAGGTATAATGACATGATTCAGATTGGTTTGTATAGGAGGGAGGTTGATGACCGCAAAAGCAAAATTGTGTTGTTACGATATCCTTAGTGTGTGAGCAAGTACCTATCGACACAAACATAACCAAAGTAGAGTTGGTAGCCTAGGACGAGTATCCGTTTGCACTATTTTCCTTACGAGTCATGGTTTGCTTGAGGACAAGCAAAGGTTTAAGTGTGGGGGAGTTTGATAACACGAAAATGTATCATATATTTGCCTTGATTGACTACTAATAATTACGTTATTTCAGGTTAAGTTCCGATTATTCTGCGAGTATTCTAGCATTTTCGCAGGTATTTCATTTTCCAAGCTAAAAATGAGCAAAGTAGAAAAATATGAAGAAATGAGAAGAAACAGGAAGAAATGACAGAGAAAAAGCAGAAAAATAGAAGGTGGTGTGTGTGACGACCGTCACACAAGCCACCACGACCGTCACGCAAATTAAAGGCCACCACGCTCGTCACGAGAGCACCACGACCGTCACACGCACATAATGGAATACAGACGTGGATACGAATGGCCAATTCAGTCACGCACGTTCAAGACTTTCTCCTGAACTCACTCAACCCAGTCTCCAACTTCCCACTTTCTTCACCACTCATTTATGCTCCATGGAAGTTACAAAACAAAATTTCCCTCTCTATATAGGCTTCTTCTTGGCTTTACCGGGGGAGGGAAGTTTTGTGCAATTTATTCCTTCATAGTTTTAGGCAGTTTACCATGTAAAAGTGGTAGTTTCTCACATCGAGGAACTACCACACCATTAGTCTTAGGTGCTATTTCATTTATTTCAAATTCAGTTCAAGTTATTGTACGCGAAGTTTATTTTGCATTATTCCATATGTAATTCCAGCTTTCCTTTTTGCATTATTTACAGGTTCCTTTTTAACGCATTATTAATCATTGTTGCTTTGTTTGTCAAATTTAATTGTCATGTCGTTCTTTATCGTAACCGTAATGATTTATGCGTTTTTAATTAGTAACATGTCCAGCTAAGCAACTTGAGTCCGTCGTATGAGGACTGTCGTTACCGACGAGACTCGGTAGAAAATAATAGGTACGAACTTATGATTAAAATTCTGTTTTGGTTTTAATTTCCAAGTCTAATTTAAATAGCTTTGTCACGAGAGTGAGAGGGTATTTAACACAATTTTGTCACGAGAGTGAGAAATTAATAAAGGTTAGAGCCGGCACTGCAAGAGCGTGGGGATCGAACCGGATAGTGGAAATTAGGCAACATATCTAAATACAGCGAGAGCGCTTTAGACACGTTTAGGATATTATTGGCTTTCAAAATATATTTCCTAGTTACCGGGCGAGCGAGAGTAAAATCTTGGGATTAGGGAACATGACTTTAGTTAATACCGCGAGAGCGTGAGGCGGAGTTTTTAAGTCGGTGTATTCTACGGAACTAAATTATAGTTGTAATTAGTACCCGAATTCTACAAAGTCCTTTAGGAACGCGGAATCCATATTCTGGCGTCTCTTTATTATCATATTTTCTTAGTTTTATTTTAGTTCTAGTCTTAGTTTCCCTTTTATCAATTATCATTAGCCTTAGCTTTACAAAGCAACGATAGATTACAGTAGGTTGACATTGGTCTCTGTGGGTTCGACAATCTTTTATATTACTTCGATATTTCCGTGCAATTGCGGACGCATCAAGTTTTTGGCGCCGTTGCCGGGGACCAACAGTCAATATTGTTATTCCGTTGTTGCACCGTATAGACTAAGGCACTCCCATAAAAAAAAAATAATAATAAAAAAATTAAAAATTTAAAAACCATGTATCACCCAAATTTTCTCTATGATAACCACTGACAATATCTTGAGGAGCCGCACCCAAATTTTCTCTACAATTACCAACCGCAATACTCCCAATATTTTGAGAAACCGCAACCAAATCTTTCCTATGATTACCATTCCCAAAATTTCGAGGAACCGCAAGAATCTCATAATTCCAACCTAGAAATATTAATGCAGGATTTCAATGCGACACTGACTCACTCCCAATATCTCGAGGAACCGCACCAAAATTTCCTCTACGATCACCATTCCTAATACTTCGAGGAACCACAAGAATCAGTTAATTCCAACCTCGAAGCATTAATGGAGGACTTCATTGAAACAACAACTAATTCTAGGGTAGAGTCTATGATGATGCACTTCGCGGAGACACAAACTCTCCAGAATGAAGAGCTTAGAAGATAACATCTCGATACTTATGAAAACCTTAGGTAGATAAACACAATAGTCGAGTCCCTCGCGACTCACACTGAGGAATTGGAGACTCAAATCTCCCTGCTTGCACAGACACCTATAGGACCCTCCCCTGAGGAGCATGTGGATGTTGTAACAACCATTAATGAAAAACAAATCGAGAATCCCGAGGAGAGTGATAATGAGGTTGAGGAGAATGATATTGAGGTCGAGGAGAGTTCTGGTGAGGAAGAAGTAGAGATTGAGAAAAATTCACTGGGATCACCTGAAAGGGAGGTCGTCAAAGAGGCAGCGAAGGAAGCACCTAATGTCGTTCCTCCTCCATATACCCCACCAAAGGTAGAATCCCAATCCAAAATGTATGCGGAGGTATTGGAAAATATACACACCGATGCATCTTTGTTTGAGGTCACGCATAAAAAGAGAAAATTTGAGGACCATAAAACTAGGGATATCATTACTGCTAAGAGGGTAAGGTTAAACTTTAAGGTGATGGATGAAATAACTAAGCCCAAACTTGAAAAGCTAATACTGAGGATAGATCCAAAACCACCACCACAAGTTCAAAAGAACGAACCACCCCACAGAAGGAAGAAAAGAAAAGGTGAGGGATATGTGAGATGGCTTGATAAGTGGCCCTGGAAACCGAAAATTATTAGTCGTCGAGCTATCGACGTTAAACAAAGCCCTGCGTGGGAGGAAACCCACGAGTTTTTAATTTAATGTTTTACTTTTATTGTTTGTGTTTGCAGAAAATAAAGAATTGTATCGCTTGTCACGTCTCATCCATATTTAGACGAAAAATCTCTCGGTGAAAATCCCTTAAGATGAGTTGGTGCCCACGCACATTCCTACGAATGTCGTTGCTGGTGGTGACACCAATGACGAGTATGATGGGAGAGAACATGTCTCTCCCATTCGTAACTTACATCCTCCTTGTTCTTTGCATGGTCAGGTTTCACCTGCACACACCGCACCGTATTTTTCTAACAATTTTTGCAGGCACTTCCTTCGAAAATAGGCAATATAATGAGCGGCTTCAAGAAAATGAAGTTTCAGCAAATTCAGATAACTCGTAGTACAAGACACCGGAGTAGAAGTGGCCAGTGAAGACAGGGACGACAAGGGAAGAATCAGCGCGAATTTGGCTGTGGTAGCACGCAACGGCATTCATACAGGTTCTATCTTTCCTCTACCACCTTTTATCAAAACATTGAGGACAATGTTTGGTTTAAGTGTGGGGGAGGAACATTTACCGCTTTCTAGTTAGGTTTACTGTTTTCCAGCATGATTTTAAATTTTTTTCTGTTTTAAATGTTTCGCCCATCTGTGCATGTGTTGTCGAGTCTTTATGCTGATTTTATGTTGTTTATCGATTTTCCCATTCTCTTGAGCCATACCAAAAATTTTGAAAATTTTTGAGTTAAAAATAGTGTTTCTTTTGAAAATCTTAGGTTACATACGAAATTGAGGTTAGATTGTGAGACTTGGGAAAATTCTACAAGATCGGTATCGTCTTAACACCGTGAGCCTCTAAATTATGGAAATCGATTTGAGTACTTGTTATGCTATAGCCTTAAGTTCTCACCCCTTTAGTAGTCCCTAATTAGTTTATTTAGCAGTCAACACCATCCTAAGCACACACTAAGTAGGAAGCCGATGCAAATAAGTGTATGATCTCAGGCTTAAAAGGTAAATTAAGAAAATAAAAATATGAATAAATGAAAAGAAATGCTCCTTCTAAGCTAGGTGATCCTCACCCGATCATTTAGCCCAATGGTGTAAACTTATTTACTTCATTGGTATGTGTAAAAGAGATAATTTGATGAGATCATAGTCACTAACAGGCTATCCTACCATGAGTGTAAAAGGATAACGGTCTTAATGTGATTGTGCCAGAATGAAAAGGGATGAAAGAAGGATGAGTGAATTAGGCTTAGGTATAATGACATGATTCAGATTGGTTTGTATAGGAGGGAGGTTGATGACCGCAAAAGAAAAATTGTGTTGCTACGATATCCTTAGTGTGTGAGCAAGTACCTATCGACACAAACGTAACCAAAGTAGAGTTGGTAGCCTAGGACGAGTATCCGTTTGCACTATTTTCCTTACGAGTCATGGTTTGCTTGAGGACAAGCAAAGGTTTAAGTGTGGGGGAGTTTGATAACACGAAAATTTATCATATATTTTCCTTGATTTACTACTAATAATTACGTTATTTCAGGTTAAGTTCCGATTATTCTGCGAGTATTCTAGCATTTTCGCAGGTATTTCATTTTCCAAGCTAAAAATGAGCAAAGTAGAAAAATATGAAGAAATGAGAAGAAACTGGAAGAAATGACAGAGAAAAAGCAGAAAAATAGAAGGTGGTGTGTGTGACGACCGTCACACAAGCCACCACGACCGTCACGTAAATTAAAGGCCACCACGCTCGTCACGAGAGCACCACGACCGTCACACGCACATAATGGAATACAGACGTGGATACGAAGGGCCAATTCAGTCACGCACGTTCAACACTTTCTCCTGAACTCACTCAACCCAGTCTCCAACTTCCCACTTTCTCCACCACTCATTTATGCTCCATGGAAGTTACAAAACGAAATTTCCCTCTCTATACAGGCTTCTTCTTGGCTTTACCGGGGGAGGGAAGTTTTGTGCAATTTATTCCTTCATAGTTTTAGGCAGTTTACCATGTAAAAGTGGTAGTTTCTCACATCGAGGAACTACCACACCATTAGTCTTAGGTGTTGTTTCATTTATTTCAAATTCAGTTCCAGTTATTGTACGCGAAGTTTATTTTGCATTATTCCAGAAGTAATTCCAGCTTTCCTTTTTGCATTATTTACAGGTTCCTTTTTATCGTATTATTTATCATTGTTGCTTTGTTTGTCAAATTTAATTGTCATGTCGTTCTTTATCGTAACCGTAATGATTTATGCGTTTTTAATTAGTAACATGTCCGGCTAAGCAACTTGAGTCCGGCGTATGAGGACCGTCGTTACCGACGATACTCGGTAGAAAATAATAGGTACGAACTTATGATTAAAATTCTGTTTTGGTTTTAATTTCCAAGTCTAATTTAAATAGCTTTGTCATGAGAGTGAGAGGGTATTTAACATAATTTTTTCACGAGACTGAGAAATTAATAAAGGTTAGAGCCGACACTACGAGAGCGTCGGGATCGAACCGGATAGTGGAAATTAGGCAACATATCTAAATACAGCGATAGCGCTTTAGACACGTTTAGGATATTATTGGCTTTCAAAATATATTTCCTAGTTACCGGGCGAGCGAGAGCAAAATCTTGGGATTAGGGAACATGATTTTAGTTAATACCGCGAGAGCGTGAGGCGGAGTTTTTAAGTCGGTGTATTCTACAGAACTAAATTATAGTTGTAATTAGTACCCGAATTCTACAAAGTCCTTTAGGAACGCGGAATCCATATTCTGGCCTCTCTTTATTATCATATTTTCTTAGTTTTATTTTAGTTCTAGTCTTAGTTTCCCTTTTATCAATTATCATTAGCCTTAGCTTTACAAAGCAACGATAGATTACAGTAGGTTGACATTGGTCTCTGTGGGTTTGACAATCTTTTATATTACTTCGATATTTCTGCCACTTGCGGACGCATCAAATTTCTCTTCATCCTTTCTATCATGTTCATGTTGATCAATTTAATATGGTATCAGTCCAATCCATGAACAACATCTTCATTCTCATTCATCTTTATTACTTGTGATTCGTTTTTCATATTTTTCCTCATCATTCCATTTTTTTGTTCATCTAATATTGAAAGTTCTATTTTCTATCTCGTTTCTGTTACGATTTTCTTGCATTGATTAGTTACAGAAAATCGTTTCTTCATCATCGATCTAAAATGTCGCTGCGCCTCGCTGTGAATCATAAACTCTATCTTGATTCCATCTATTACATTCACCCAAGTGAAGGACCAAACTCTATCAATGTCACTAAAAAACTTGATGGCTTCAACTACTTATCTTGGAGCAAATCCATGCAACGTGCTTTGGGAGCTAAGAACAAAGGAAAATTTATTGATGGATCCATTGAAGTTCCTGATGATGGTGATCTAAACTATGCTTAGTGGGAAAGATACAGCCGCCTCATTATTTCTTGGATCATTAATTTGGTTAGTGATCAAATTGCATCAAGCACTGTTTATCATGATCATGCATTAACTGCTTGGAATGATTTATGTGAACGTTTTTCCAAAGCTGATCATGTTCAAATTTTGACTCTACGTTCTAATATCAATAATTTGAAACAAGATTCCAAATCTGTTATGGAATATTTCCTTGAGTTGAAAGGATTATAGGAAGAACTCAATTCGCATATGCCATTACCCATTTGTACATGTGCTCACAGATGCAGATGCAATGTTGTTAGAAAAGCTCAAGAACATAGACTTGAGGAATAAGCCATCCAATTTCTCACAGGCTTGAATGATTCATTTTATGTTGTTAGAACTCAAGTTTTACTTATGGATCCCCTACCTTCTATTAATCTCATATTTTCTTTAGTTGTTCAAGAAAAATGTCATAATAAGAAGCTTGCTATTATTTAAGATAATTCCATCTTGGTAAATACTTCACATAAACCCGATTTCAAACATAAAAGTGGTTACAATAATGCCAAGAATGCGACTAGAGTGTGTACTTTCTGCAACAGATCTGACCATACGGTGGATTTTTGCTATCAGAAGCATGGTCATCCCAATTTTAACAAAAACAAGTCATATGTCAACACAACTCATATTCATTCTTCCTCTGCATCTCAAGCAACATATGAACCTTCAATTTCTTCTCAGATAATTAACCAATTGCTCATTTCTCAAGCTCAGTATGAACAACTCATCAATCTTTTGCAGCAGTCAAACATATCACCTCCAGCTCCTACATCCACTACCAATCAGGTTTCCTCTAGCTCATCTCATGATGATCCAACTTCAGGTAGTGCATGTAATGTTATTCTCTACAATTCTTCACCTACATGAATTCTAGACTCAGGAGCTAACGACCATGTATTCTTCACCTACATGAATTCTATACACAATCATAGATATTACCCACGGTCCTTGATGATCACACTAGATTTGTATGGATCATTCTAGTGAAATCCAAATATGAAGTATCTTTACAGGCCCAAAATTTTATAACTATGGTCCATAACCAGTTTCAACTCACTCCTAAAACTGTTAGAACTGACTATGGATCAGAATTTATGTCACATCAATTCTATGCTTCTAAATGCGTCTTACACCAAACATCTTGTGTTGAAAATCCTCAACAAAATGGCAGGGTTGAGAGAAAACATCAACTCTTATTGAATGTTGGTCGAGCCATTTTGTACCAATCCAAACTTTCCAAACCCTTTTGGTTATATGCCCTGCAATTTGCCACCTTTATCTTTAATAGAGTTCCTACTTCCATCCTTAAACATCAGTCGCCCTATCAAGTCCTTCATGACCAACTTCTTGACCTCACCTCTTTCAAGGTCTTTGGATCCCTTTGCTATGCTTCTACTCTTCAAGTCCATAGAACGAAAATGGATCCTAAGGCAAGAAAGTTTATTTTCCTAGGTTACAAACATGGTATGAAAGGGTATGTCTTGCTTGATTTCTATACCAATGATATATTTGTTTCTAGGAATGTCATATTTCATGAACATATCCTTCCTTACACTTCCAATACCTCATCATCATCCACTTCATGGTCATATTTTCCATCTATGACTAATAAATCTGCCCAACAAATTTCTAAACTTGTTACACATCCTGACCCTGACCCCACTTCTCCAGATCATGACATTCAACCTGTTATTGTCCCTATCTCCATAATTGACCCTCTCACACATAATTTGCCACCAGATCCCTACTCAGCTATTCCAACTGCCACCATTGACCACTCTATAAGACCAACAAGAACCTCTTCAAGGGTGAGTCATCAACCCCCTTACTTGCAAGACTATATATGTAGTTATCTTGCTACTTTAGCTCAATCTTCCATATGTACTCTTTATCCTTTATCCAGTCTCATTTCACATAAGCATTTGTCCCCTCTCACTCTCATTATGCATTATCATTGGTAACTCACACTAAGCCCAAAGCCTATGCTGAAGCTTCTAAGCAAGAGTGTTGGAAACAGGATATGCAACTTGAACTCTTGGCTCTTGAGAAAACTGGCACATGGAAGCTTGTGGATCTGCCACCTGGTATTACACCAATTGGTTGTAGATGGGTTTACAATATCAAGTATCTTGATAATGATTCTATTGACTGGTTTAAAGCACGATTAGTTGCCAAAGGTTACAATCAAATTGGGGGTCTGAATTATTTTGACACTTATTCACCGGTTGCTAAACTCACAACTGTTAGAACCATCATTTCCTTGGCTTATTGTAAGAACTGACACTTACATCAGCTCAATGTAAACAATGCTTTTATGCATGGTGATATTCAAGAGGATGCCTACATGGTTATTCCACCCGGTGTCTCTACCACTAAGCCTAACTAAGTATGTAAGCTTGTTAAATCTCTTTATGGACTTAAACAAGCTAGTCGGAGATGGTATAAAAGGCTTACATCTTTTCTCCTTGAACATCAGTATAAACAAGCTAATTCAGATCACTCTTTGTTTGTGAAAAATGCTTCATCAAATATTACTATTTTAATAGTATATGTTGATGATGTCATTCTAGCAGGTAATGACAAGAATGAGTTTAATTCAATCAATTTGGCATTGGATAACACATTCAAGATCAATGATTTAGGTGCATTGAAATACTTCATGGGCATTGAAGTAGCTCAATCCAAAGCACACATATTCCTGAATCAGAGAAAACATTGTTTTGATCTATTGGAAGACTCAGACTTCATTGAGTCAAAACCAATCACCACTCCATCTGATCCTGCTATTAAACTGCACCAAGACTCAAGCATGCCTTATCATGACATTACTTCATACAAAAGGCTTGTAGGTTGAATGTTGTATTTAAATGCAACAAGACCTGATATAACATTTTGTACACAACAACTTAGTCAGTTTCTTGCAGCTCCCTGATGACACTAAATTATACTGTATTTTCGACTCTGATTTCACATGCATATTAGTTTTTTTTCTATTTTTTATGCTTTGTTATTGTTATGTTTTCCTTTGTTTTCAGGTTTTCAATAAATCGAGGTCCCAGACGAAAAAGGATGCAAAAGGAGCTAGAATTCAAGTTTGGCAGCAATTTACTCTGGTCGCTTCTCTTGTCGCGGGTGCCCCAGGGTAGGCGACGACGTGTCCCATGATCTCCACAACTCAACTGCCACGTTCCTACGACAAGCACTCACCTTTGTCATTTTCTTCTTGTCGCGGGCGCGGTAGGCCTGTCGCGGGCGCGACAAGGCAAAATTAGTTCCCGCCCAATTTTCAAGCCAAGGTCACTTTTGTCTTTGCACCATGCCAACTTTGCCTATAAATACTCTCAGAACTCGAATTTTAGGATCATCCAATCTTAGTTTACTTCATCCTAGGCATAAATTTCACTCTTGTAAAGCGGTAATCTTCTCACATCGAGGAGTTATTGCACTGTGTGTGATCGAGTTTGTAATCAAGTCTTGGAGTGTCTGTAATCAAGTTGGAGCACTTTGGTAGAAGTAATCCTGCCAGCATTTTCTTTTCCGTACATTGTACCAGATTTAAAGACTCCGCTTTGGAGCAGGTTTTATTTTAATCGCATTTACTTTCATTTATTTCTTGCACTTGCTTTATTTTGTTTATTTATTGTCTTGCCTTACTTTTCAAAACTTTACTTTTCAAAAGACTTAATTCCATACATGATAAGAATTAATATGACTGTTATAACTACCATGGCTGGCTAAGTTTTAGATAGGTAAGAATGTAAAGACCATAATCACCGTAATACGTCTATATGTTAATAGAAATACTTAAGGGATGTTTTAATCTTTAACACAAGTTTTCTGTACTTAAAAGCAATGTTGGGTAAGATCGAAAGCCGTCAAACCATTTGTGAACTTGTTTAGTTCTCAACTGATCAAATACAGCGAAAGCGCTTTGCTCAGTTGAGTAGGGATTTTTAACACTTTAGAAAAGAGATTTTAAAACTATTTTCGGACGCGTTAGTGGGATTAGAATCTGGTTCATTTTGAACCTCTTTAGTTTAGAGATTTCAGGTCAAAATACTTTTCTGTTTAGTTTAGAATTTGCATTTCTTAAAAGTAAGTTTTCCATGACTCTAACGCAATGCGCGCCTTTTTATAAGTGACAATAAAGGGGTTAGTTTAGAGGGTAAACTTGGTTCTGACTACGCGAAAGCGACAGTTCCTGTTAAATTGAATTCTTTTCTTAAAATAGAAGATATTGCCCGTAAGTAGTTCTGTTGATGAATATAGAAATATTATCGGTTATGAGAATTACATTCAAGCCTATTGTTTTGTCTAAATTTTATTACCTCGTCATTCACTTTTATTTATTTTCCTTTGCATTAGTAAACCCTGAATTGAACTGCCTTAGATAAGCACTGTAACAAACAGAATTCGTTAGATCGACATTTGGTCTCTGTGGATACGATAACTTTTTATATTACTCTGACGCGATTCGTACACTTGCGAATACAACGCATCACTCCCACAGTCACACACTTCAATGGTGCTTGCAGAATTTTGAAGTATCTCAAAACTTGCCCAGCTCAAGGCATTCTCTTACCACGAGGCTCAGCCTTACAGTTGAATGGTTACTCTAATGCTGACCGGGCAAGGCACATAGACACTAGAAGTTCAGTCTCAGGTCAATGCGTCTTCCTTGGTAGATCACTCATATCTAGGCGCACAAATAAACAACTCACAGTTTCTCGATCTTCCTCAGAAGCTAAACATAGAGCTCTTGCAGCAGCCACTTGTAAACTTCAATGGATTTTGTATCTCATGCAAGACCTGCACATCAAATGCAATAGAACACATGTGATTTACTATGACAATAATAGTGTCATCCACATTGCTTATAATCATGTTTTTCATGAAAGGACAAAGCATTTGGAAATAGATTACCATATTGTGTGAGAGAAACAAAGCAAAGGTGTCCTGAAACATCTTCCTATTACGTCCAAAGATTAGCTTGCAGATTTATTCACCAAACCATTACACCCTCAACCCTTCAATGCCTTATTGGTCAAGTTGAAGATGATAGACATCTACTAACCTTTAACTTGAGGGGGTATTGAAGTATGAAGATGATGATAATGAAATAGTAGAAGAAAAGAAGATTACACCTCCAACAAACAAGGAACAAGTTATTTGAGTTAATTATAGGGCTGTTAATATTAGTTACTTACACCCTAAGAAACTATATGGTGTTCGAAATTAGAATGCACTACACTACTCTTGTATATATATCAACATTCCACTTCTTAATGAGAATTTCTTTTCATCCTCTCTATTATGTTCATGTTGATCAATTTAGTACCATTCAAGAATGAACTAAATTCGATTAATTTATTGTATTTTTAAACGGAAAAGCAATTAAAGAATGAAATTATTATAAGAGTAGAAATATATTTATGGCTCTACAATCTCATGGTTGCGTGTGAGAACTTTTCTACTTCATTTTATAACAACTTTTGTACAGGTCATACAATTGAGATGTTGCAAGCTAAACCTAAGTAACAACTTGGTTTAAGAAGTTTATGGAATAATTCTATGATAAAAGATTTGTTTTTTGGAATTCTTAAGGAAAAATCTTTGGAGATTGGTGTAGGTCGAATGATTTAAGATCGAATCAATATAATTTATGTCGTGTTCTTTCCTTTTTCTAATATATTTATATTTCAAGTTATTTATTCTTCAATGCTTAATTTTTTCTTTATCTCATTTCTTAAAACTAGTAAACTAAAATCAACTTTTTCTTTTGAAGTTTTAAAATTAGTTTTTATATCATTTTTCTTGTGTTTGAAATCGTTTAATCAGCAAGTGACATGTGAGTCTAATTCATTTTTTTTAAATGATATTTTTATTAAAGAAATAATTTGTAATATCAAAATTTGTGAAAAGAAAACAAAATTGAGAAATTTTAAAATTAAAAAAGCATTTTCGTTAACACGTAAAAATATTGTGACTAGAAGTACAATTAAATCTATATTTTTATGGATTTGAGTGGGAAAATCAATGTTTGATAAAGTAGTCACCTTTGATTTGTTATACATGTACATATAACTTCAATAAAAATTTAATTAAAATGTATCGATAATATTTTATACGGTCACTTAATTATAATATGGATAATAATTAATCTTTTTTAATAATTAATTAATTTATCAATTGATATTATCCTAGGTCTGAGCATTGTAAAAGTATTATTAAGTGTTCATTATTAAGTGTTCACTATGTATAGGTACATAGTAAAGGAGGATGTAGAAACCGTTCGAGATATATTTTGGAGTCATCCTAGTTCGATAAAGTTGGTTAACACATTTTCTACAATACTCATCATTGATTCAACATATATGACGAACAAGTAGAGACTTCCACTATTAGAAATTGTTGGTGTTACTTCTATGGAAAAGACTTTTTTTGGTTGGGTTTACATTTTTGGAAAATGGACAAGAAGACAATGTTACATGGGCTTTAAAAGTGTGCAAGACTTTTCTAAAGGACCAAGAAAACACGAAAAATGTCTTTGTCAGCGATCGCGATAGTGCATTGATAATTCGGTTGCAAAGGTGTGTCCTACATCATATGCATTACTTTTTAGGTATCACATAACAAAGAATATAAGAAGTATCTGAATTTATTGAAATATGTTGAAAGTATAATTCTAGACCAAGTGAAGAATAAGATTGTTTGTGCTTGGATTGATCAGGTTAGACACTTTTTAAATACAAGGGTTAAATAATGTTTACCCCCTGCCATATAGGCATGTTTTGGTTTACCCCCCCTTAAGAAATTTTTTTTATTCCCCCCTCAACTTTCCCAGATTCCATTTACAAAGACCCTGATGCACCCATGGGTTCAAGATTCCGTGACGTGGCGTGTTGACCTTGCTGACTGTGTATGAGTTGGCTGCCACGTTTGATTTATAATTAGGTTAAAATTCTTGTGAAAGCTCTTCTTCTTCTTCATACGTGATAGCTCTTTTTCTTCTTCATTCGTGAAAGTAGTTCTTCTTCTTCGTTCCTGAAAGTTGCTCTTCTTCTTCTTCTTCTTTGTTCATCTGGAAAAACCCTAAACCCAAATGGATAGAAGTCAAAGTGTTGATAGCAGCAATTCTTGTGAAAATCCAACCGGTCCTTTGTGTGGCTGTCATCGTCCAATGAAGATGTTGGTGGCGAAGACCATACAAAACCGCAATAAGAGGTTTTGGAAGTGTCGAAACACAGGGGTGAGTGGAATTCTTCGAAACACTGTTTGTTATCGTTTTTGGTTAATGCTTCATTAATGTTGTTGGTTTTTGCAGATGGGTGGTAGCTGTGAGCTTTTTATTTGGGATGATGAATTAGACAACTCCATGAATGGCTTGTCAAATAATGGTAGCTGTTGCAAAAACTGTGATGTGGTACATTTGAAGTTGGATATGACTGCAAATAAGCTTCAAAAAGCCAAGTTGAAGATAGCTGTTTTGAAGAGGAAAAATTTCCAACTGAAATTGGCCATTTGGGTGTCTTTGATTATGTTTGCAGTAGTTTACAAGGCCATGTATTTGTAGATGTCCTGTATTGGTCTGATTTTATGCTATTGTACTGTCATTAGTATGTGCTATAGGATTTTAGTTGTTTGAATCAGTGTATGAAGAATTTTATGTAATGAATTGGTTGCAGCCATGTACTAAGAAGTTTATGTAATGAATTCTTGAGTTAAATTAGTAAAGCTTCATTTTTAAAGTCATTCAGCACAATGTGTACAAGTTGTTTTCTTAAAACATAGGAATTTCATGTCATTCAAAATAGGCCATAACAAAATGGCATTGTCAATACAAAAAGGCATAAGCAATAACAAAATCATGTTGTCGTTACATAAAGGCCATAACAAAGTGGCATTGTCATTACTTAAAGGTTCCAAAATAACTAATAACTAAGTCCTAGATTGCAACCATCAAAACAGCCATGAAACTACTTCCTCGTTTTCTTCTTGGCTCTATGAGAACCACCTTCTTCTTGTGTTAAAACCCCTCCCTCTTGTTCTGGCAGACAGATAGGCTAGTTAGAATTTGAACTAGGTCCTATGATTGGTTTCTGAAACCACTTCAGCTTGATTCTTTCACTTGACCTCTTCTTGATTGACATGATCTCTTTCCCCTTCTTCTTAACTTTACCCTTGACAGCAGATGTATTTCCTAGAATCACCTCACTTTGACTTGCAGCAGGTGGTTGTGTCTGAGTTGCATCAGGTATGCTTGAAATAAACTCATCAGAAATGTCACCAAAATAGTCACCTGGTTGATCTGCAACACCTACAACTATTTCATTTTCTGGTATAGTGGGAGCATCACCTGGCTCAGGGGCAACATTTGGTTCAGGGACAACATCACTTTGCTCTGCTGCAGCATTAGATGCCTTGACCTTTTTCTGCAAAACAAGACAGATACCAGACATATACCATATCAGACAACATGACATACACATATACCAAGCACCTGCAAGAGAGATACACCATATCAAAAGTCATACCTTTCTTTTCAGCCCTTTTGGGTCTTGTGTTGGGCTCTTACATGTTTGAACATTGTGACCAAACTTGTCACACCTTGTACACCTGTAGGACACACCAGGCAACCTCCTTCTAGCACCATCTTCACCACTATCTCTAATCCTCAACTTTTTAGGCATGCCTGGTCCTTTCTTGTATTTAGGTGGTAACAGTTCCTCATCCTGAACTTCTGGCCACATTTCCTGGCCATTAATTGGACTGACAGCAAAACCATAACACATTGCATACTTATCCCTTGAATAACACTCATCCACAAATTCCTCTGGATTTTGTTTCCTAAACCCAAGAGCTGCTATAGCATGCCTACATGGAATCCCAACCAACTCCCAGAAATTACAAGTACAAGATTTTTTAACAATGTCTACTACGAACTCCTGAGTGTTGAAAGAATGGGTGACTTGAAATTTCTCATCCATTGCCCAAGTGGGCAGCCAATGGCCACTTAATACAACCTCATTATCAAGTCTCTTCCTAGGAATAGGCATAACTTTATGGGGCCACTTGTCTAGTTTTAGGGTAGATGTGGAGCACCTATTCATTAGATACTTTCTTATCCACTCACACATAGAAAAAATAGGCTTGTCCCTACAGCTAAGATTGTGGCATTAAAAGATTCATCTATATTGTTCATAAGACATCACATTTAGGGTAGAAAGAGAAAGCATGCTTACACCAACTTTTTGGAGGAATTCCCATTAACCAAGCCCATGCTTTAGGATCAACTTGTTTCAGCTCAGTCATCTTTTGCAACCACCCTTGGTAGTAAGTTGATTTTGCATCCCCAATCATCAGATCTCTAATTAAACTGCCACCACCAATTTTTTTTTTAAATTTGAATAAAGATGCCTTAGACATAGCCTATGTTCAATTGTTTCAAACATTTCCTAAAAAACAGCTACCAAACCCTGCATCATGAATATATATCAGTAAATAAAAACATGTTACTAGGATTAAGGAAAAAAACTGACAGATAAACTTACCTTTTGTTGATCAGAGATAAAAACATATTTCTTGTCTTGTCCAATATCAGCCATTAACAACTCAAGAAACCATCTCCAGCTGTCCTTTGTTTCTGTCTCAACAACTCCAAAGGCCAAGGGAAAGTATTGATCATTAGGATCCCTTCCCACAATAATCAATAACTGACCTCCATACTTTGTTTTCAGATGACAACCATCCACTCCCACAAAAGGTCTACAACTATTAATGAACCCCTTTTTACAACCATCAAAGTAGAAATAGAAAGCACCAAACCTTGGTTGAATGGAAGCAGTTGGTCTCTCCACTGTGATACTTAGAGTGTTTCCAGGGTTCACTCTATGTAACTCAGCCGCATATCTTCTTAAATTTTCATACTGTTTGTCAGCATCTCCCTCTAAGATCTTCTTTGCTATGAGTTTAGCCTTCCATGCCCTCCCCACAGTGATTCCCACAGAATAGTTTTGTCGCATATCCTGAATAATGTCACAGATCCTAACATTTTCTGATGTTTGCATCTTCTTCAATACAACCTTAGCCACCCACCTAGAGTTAGCAGATTTGTTATCCAAAACCCTAGCACATGTATGTTTGTCCACTATGGTTTTAATAGCAAAAGTGTGCTTGTGGCCCACTTTAGAGCAAAGTACTAAAAAACCACACTTGGCCCTACACTCAACCCTAACTCTGTATGACTTATTTTTAATGAAAGTTATTTCCCTCCCATTTAATACGGACCACTCACGTATTGCTTCTCTAAAATCATCTAGGGTATTAAATTCTATACCCCACTCAAATTTAAAATTCTTATTCAAATGCTCCTTCCTAAACTTTTCAAACCTTGGCCCTTTCTCATCATCACTTATATCAGGATCAGAGCTATCAAGCTCATCACTCACATACTCATCCTCCTCCTCCCATTTCTTCTTATTGGATCCACTAATAAATCCACCAATTAAGGGTGATGCATTAATAGGTACAGTGACATCAATACCTTCAAAGCCATCAAGATTTGTAGTTGCTCGTTCATCCTCACTATCATCTAGTCTTTCCACTGCCTCTTCATCACAAACCTCCAGTTCGACAATCTCATTGACACACCTAGGAGACCTTACTAAGTCTCTTATATCAACTACATCATGCTCAACAAACATTTCCCCTTCTACTTGGGTTGCACAAGCATATGCTGCAAAATCGTAGCAGTCATCATCATTCTTAAGCTGGAAAAAGTTTTCATCGATTTCAATAATCTTTGTCCATGTTCTATAACTCCCTAAAACATAACCCCACCCGGTCACTAACCTATGAACACAATCCATTCTCCATTTATCAATTTCTAACCCAGACACTAATGTGGATACACCTCCCCTATAAATGGTAACCCCATCACTTAACTTTACAAATTCACCTCCATGGTGAAATACGGCGTTGAAAACTTGCATGTTCTGAAAATCAAAACAAACGAACTAAATAACCTAATAAAACCCTAAAATATCAGAAACGACATTGGAAGGTTTGAAAAAATACGAACCTTGTCAGCTTGAGCATGAGAAACACCTTCGTCTTCCTTGTGCTTCTCAGGTTCCACACATTGGTTGACGATGGTGGCTTCATTCGGTTTATGGCTTTTCTTTGATTGCTTGCCTTGTTTCGATTGCTTACGGCTCTTCTTCTTCATCGTGAAGCTGGAACTCTTCGTCTTCCTTCCTATTTCTGGTTCTGAATAAACCCTAGATATTCAAGGGGGTAGAAGCAGAAATGACTTATGAAAAATGTTTTCATATTAATATAACTTAACTAATCAAACGTGGCGGCCAACTCATACCCAGTCAGCAAGGTCAACACGCCACGTCACGGAATCTTGAACCCATGGGTGCATCAGGGTCTATGTAAATGGAATCTGGGAAAGTTGAGAGGGGAATAAAAAAAAAATTCTTAAGGGGGGGTAAACCAAAACACGCCTATATGGCAGGGGGTAAACACTATTTAACCCTAAATACAATAACTAACCAAGTTGAGTCTTCCGATACTACATTGAAGAATTGTTTGGGAAATAGTAAAGGTGGTTTATGTAGAGATTAGGACTCTATGAACCAAATGATCCAAAATTAGCATAATGAGATACAAAAGTCATTTGGTTGCAGCATTACAATTTTAGAACAAAGATTCAAAGACAACAATGTTTATTCACTGTTGGTGGGTAAAATATATCGAGTGTGATTGAATTTTATATTTTACGAAGCCAAATAAGTTGAGAAAGCAGGTTTAGATAGCTTAAAGTGTGGTTGTACACTAATGAAAACATAAGGTCTTCCACGTGTTTGTTTAATTTCAAAGAACGTGACACTTGATAGCCCAATACAAATGGATGAGATTTTCACCCACTAGAAAAGGATTTGGTTTGATGATGATGGTGTGATGAAGTAAGGTAAATTAAATATATCTACCTTAACCTAATGAGAAGTGGTTAAAGAGAGATTTTTGAAATTCGATGATAACATGAAACTCCAAATCAAATAGCAACTGAGGAAGATTTCCTATTCGGAAACCACAAATTTGAAACCACTTTCGCAACCGGTGAAAACAAAGGATGCTCTTAAGAAGTTTAAACCAATGCCGAGTGACAATTCAATGACGCGGTCTCCTTCCTATTTTAAACATGTTGACGCACTTTTTTCGGTTTCTCCAACTTCAAAATCTCAAAAAAGTGTTTTCAAAGGTGCTCGCATTACCAAACCATCTTCTACACCAGCTTTTCCAAAAATCAAATGCATTGAAGAGATTTCGGATTTTATGCACAAATACATTGAACAGATTGTAAATGTTGAGGGTGACGATAATTGCGGTTACCGAGCTATTTCAGCTATCCTCAATAAATGGGAGGAGAACCATACACTTGTTTGCTAACAACTTATCAAAGAGTTGAAGGCCCATAAAGAATCATACACAATGTTATACAATAAAAAAGAACATTTTGATGTAATTCTTGATAATTAACAAGTAGATTGCATGCATTGCCTTATTTGCCCTTCCACAAAAAAAATTATTACACTACATTATGGATACATTGGTAATTAACAAATGTCTCAAATAATTCTCAATTATCCCTCTATTTACGTGTCAAATGTCAATCTTCTTTATCCACTCATTCTCTCTCTTCATTCAAATTTCAAATATTTCTCATATTTTTTTTCCCACACTTTCTCACTTTTATTTTAATTTTTTCTTTATTTATTTATTATCACTACAAATATTAATAATCTATTTTTTAATTTTAATAAAATAACACTATATATTTATCTTACGGGTCACTATATACCCAATAACTATTTTATTTTAATCAATCATTATCTTAATTTAAGAGACAAAATTTTTATTTTTAAATATTCTTTTTTTTTCTTTTTTTTATCTCACGGTTCCTTTTTTTTTCTTTTTATATAATTATTTAATAAAATTAAATTTGTATGATTATTATTCATTTTACAATTAAGTAAATTATTTTGAATTTTGCATTTGTTTCTAAATACATTTATATCGTATCAAATAATTTTTTTATCTCACGGGTCATTATCGCATCAAAATTTTCTTTTTTGTCTTTCTTTATCTCACGAGTTTTTTTTTCTTTTTGCATCATTATTTATTGAAATTGTATAATTATTTTTCATTTTACAATTAAGTAACTAATTTCAATTTTACATCTGTATATAAATATATTTTATATTGTATCAAATGAATCTTTTATTTCATTGATCACTATAACCACAATACATATTTTATTTTAATCAATACTTAATTTAATTTAAAAGATAAAATCCTTATTTTTAAATATTAAATTTTTTTTTTATCTCACGAGTCCCTTTTTTTTCTTTATATTTTAATTTAATTGAATTTACATAATCATTGTTCATTTTAAAATTAATAGCTAATTTCAAATTTAAATACGTATATAAATAAATTTTATATCATATCAAATTTACATATAAATTTAAATATGTTTTATACCGTATCAAATAATTTTATCGTATTATATATATATATATATATATATATATATATATATATACACTAGTGAAGTATCATAACAATCGAGATAAGATGCTAGTTTTAAAATGTACAATGTTAAAAAAAAAATAAAACGGGTATGTGTAACATCAAAGCTACTAAGAAGATGTGCATGACATCCTTTACTTACGATGAAAAAAATATTTATGGCGCATGAGGTATGGTCACCTATATTTTAGAAGTTAAAGTCATATAAGCTCTAAAAATTTGAGAGGATTTCTTATTACACCATATAGGTTTTTTAGGCACCACGTAAATTTCCGTTTTTGCCCCCAGTTTTCGGATATGCACATCCAGACGCACCATTTTTTTAAAATATGTTGATTTGTTCCAGATGTGCATATCAGGAATAATTCCTGATCTGTAGATCCGGAAAAATAACAGAACTTTATTTTTAAAAAAATCAGTTTTGTTGGTTGGTCGCAGATATTAATATATCATCGCAACTTAATATACATTCGAAAACATCCATATATAAAATAAAATGATATATATACATAATAATACTCCTGTCAAAATACAGTACATCAATGTAATGAAAATAGAATACATCAAACAAAAAACTACTGTGTATGCCGAAGGATCTCTCCTAGCTCCCCTGCTCCTCTGCCCCTACTCGCCGTCCTGGCTCGATGTCTGCGGTACTGAAGTACCCCCAGAGCAATCTCAATAATCCTATCCATGGCATGTCTGCCACCAGAGCCCTCAGGGAGATGATCGTCCGCAATGGCCGCCCACGCTATCTCCTCTATCTCACGACAATGAGGTAGGACATCCTGAGTATGGTCTAGCTGAGACTGCCGCTCCTCTAATATCTCCTAATGAGCAGGTCTGGGTGGCGATCCTTCAGCAGTGGGCACCATGCATGAGTGTGAGACGGTATAGAACCACATGATGTATCCGGCAGCAACGCTCTAGTCTCTCGGCGCTCTGGTCGCCCGAGCCTCTTCCGGTACCAAGTGGGATTGGAAGTCAGCATATGTCTCACCTATCTGCGTGCGGGTCAAGCCTAGAGGAGCAGACTCATGAGGCATCCTGGGGATTGTCTGCGTGTAACCGAACTGACGCAAGACGCGCTCCGACATGTATCGAGCAGTAATGGTCGAACTGCATGCCAATCATCCTGAGAACAGCGAAACCTTATCGAACGGGCGCGTCACACGATGATCGGCATAAGCGTCATAAAAAATGTCCTCAGCAGCCATCCGATCAAGATAAACTCTGTAGGGCTCGGGCGCCTGGTTCCGTCTCAGCAGGAGAAATGCAGCAGCACACGACATATCCTCAGTGTACCCCTCGACACTCCCCTAATCAGTAATCTTGGGAAAGTGTTGTAATATCCACGCCTGAAATGGAAAACTTAATATCGGTGTCAAACATTATAATGAATATAGAAAGAAAAGAAATGAAAAAAAGACTTAGAATATAAGATTGTTACCACGTATAGTGTACAGCTGCCTGCCACAGTCTTGGATGCCTAGAGGCAACCATCTGAGAGCATAGAATAGGTGTATACTAGCGTAGCCGCCCCCCAGTTGTACCCATGGATCTCTGTGGGATCCAAAAGGTACTTGAGGTAAATGATATCAACGTATGTGGCGTTGGTGTCCACAATCAGCTGCGTGCCGAGCAAAAAAAGATAGTAGCATCTCAGGGCATGCTGATGTGGATCTCCACCTCAGCTGGATCACCTGCTGTCCGGACTGTCTCTGCAAGCTCCTCACTAAATATGTATGTCAGAAAGGAGAACCGAACGTGTGCACCTCTCAACTGGATCACCTCCGCAAGTGCATCATCTGGGGTAGCCCCAAGCTCCCAAGTCAGCATCTCTATCGCCTCCACCTTCGACATCTTACCGTGATGGAGAAGGGTACCCGTGATCGATAGATGTAAAAGGCACGAGATATCGTCGAGTGTGATTGTGAGCTCGCCGTACGGTAGATGGAATGAGGATGTCTCATGGTGCCATCTCTCAACAAAGGCCATCAGCATACCGTACATGATCTGGGGATACCCAATCCTAGAAAGGCCTCCGAGACCAGAGGTAGCAAGTGCAGACTGGAACCACTCATCCTCTGGCAGCTCCGCAATCATGTTTATAACCTTGCCCCCATGGTTATAGAACTTCTGGGAATCCTTCTCCTGAAAATTTCCAAATAAAACAATGTTACAAATGAAAATATTTTCAACAAAAACAATTCTATAAATAAACTAAGAAAGGTTACCTGTCCTAGCTAGAGATATCTGGCAGTATGCTTAGAGTACCCCAGGAGTAGGGACATATCAGACGGTCCCCCAGGGTAACCCTCCAGCTCATCGAAATCGTCATCACCATCACCACCCTCATGTGCTGGGTGATCACCCTCAGGAACAGGAACAGGGGATGGAATAGGAGCAGGTGATGGAACTGGAGTCTCCCGACGACGCCTGCGTGTGAGCGGGGACCCTGATGAACCAGCAGTAGAAACCCGACGCCTCTGAGATGTAGAAACGGTGGCTGACGAGGGAGTGACTAGAACCTGTGATGTGGAAGGCTGTGGTGTAGGATGTCCCTCAGCTACAGGGGCTGCTGGAACTGCCTTACTATAGACTGCATCCGCTCACGTCAGACAGATGCATGCTGAGCTGTCCGTCCATGTATCATACGATCGTCTCTGACAACGATGTAATCTGCAAAGCATAATAAATAAATTAGAATTTTTTTAAAATAATAAAAAAAAAACAACAAAGAATAAACAAAAAAAAAACAAAAATAGAAACCAAGTTGCTTCCGGATTTGCACATCAGGAAAACTTCTGTGGATGCACATCCGGAAATACTCAGAATATTTAACGTTGGGTTTTTCCGGATGTGCACATCAGAAAAGCAATCAAAGTTAAAATTTTTCCGGATCTGCACATCCGGTACGTATTTCAAGTTCTAAAAAATGCAGCCATGACTACTGTACCATAGAAAAGGGTATTTTAATGCTCTGATCGTCCTTTTGAAGCAGCAAACAATACCTACATTGTCTCTAACCTATGTTATTCATACTACCTAACAATTTCTACACCTAAATGTCTACTCTAAATCGATTACTCGAAAATAACTCCGAAACTCTAAAATTCAAAAACTTACCGATTAAATTGAGATATAGAGGATTTGGAGTGTCTTGATCGTTGTAGAAATTGCTCTACGCCGAACTCGAGTGAAAAAAGTTGAGATTTGTGGGAATGAGAAATTGAGAGTTTGATAGTTTAAAATGTAAAAATCTAAAGAATGAGGGGGGAGAAGATCTGGCACCAAGTTATTAGAAATGGTTCCGGATTTGCACATCAGGAATTATTCCTGATATGCACATCCGGAACAAATCAACGTTTTTAAAAAAATGGTGTGTCCGAATGTGCACATCTGGAATTAGGGGACAAAAAATGAATTTTGCGCGGTGCCTAAGAAACTCATGTGGTGTATTAAGAAATTCTCAAATTTGGCTATAGGATTACAAATGTGAACATTGGAAGACAAACAAAGTAAATTGCCATTTACATCTAGCACACCTAAGAGAACAACTTGATTTGATGTACTTGTCTTCTACAAAGGCATGCAGCCAAAACTCCTTGAAAAAGATCTACAGAGTAAGTACAACAAAATTAATAGAAATACGAAATGTTGGATTTTTTACCTTTCTATAATTCAATGTTGCTATCACTGAAGCTTTAGAAACTATGGCTGGTTTAGGAAATCAGGCTTTGCGGAGTATTTACATCATCTACTTGATTTTGGATCATCTAATATGTCTCGTTTTTTGGACTCAAATCTAAGTCTTATATGATTTCAGTGTTTTGGAAATCACTCCCAAGAAACTCTATATTGTTATGCTCGGTCTAAACCCAAACATCTATACTTTTCTATTTATTTTTAAGTTTTTTTTTCAAATACTCTTTAGATGTCATTTTTTAAATTAGAATTAAGTTTAATAATATTTTGTATCGAATACCTCTAGCTATTTTGTCTTGGATCAAGGCTCTGACCATTGTAAAAGTCTTTTGAAGAATGCATAAGCGAATGTAATCAGGATTTGAGTATAGTGAAAATTTCTTGTAAAGCAAGAGGACTAGACTACTCTCAATTGGCAGGAACCAGTATAAATCTTTGTATCTTCTTCTATTATTTATTTGCTTCTGTTAACATTCCGCTGCTAAATATAATCAGAATCTGAACACCAGTTTAGATTCTGAACTCTGATCAGATGCAAATTAAAAAAACGGAAAACACAATTCACCCCCCTTCTTGTGTACTTTTTCTCACCTTCAATTGGTATCAGAGCATGGTCTGTACATAATACTTAACAGTGGTGCAGATTATGATCCAATGAGAAAAGTATGTCTGATAAAGACTTTCCTTCAAGAAGGAATTAAGTGTCACATGAAAAATATTACATTGCTTTTCTTATCATATTCAAAGGGTGATTTTGCTGAATTTAAATAATGGAAAAATTAAATATATTTTTAATTCATTGGACTTGATAAAGGGTTTGTGAAGGATTGTATAATACCCTTAAAAAAGGTATTACTATAGAAGTTGATGGTGGAGGGATGATCAAAATTTGAAAGTCTCTCTAACCAGCTCAGAAGAAGCTTATTAAAAATATCTTCAGAGGTAGATGCATTCTGGTAATTACTATATCTCGATTATGAGTATATCAACATCATTGATACGTCAAATGCTCAGACTATCTTTGAATCCTTGTGATCAGATTTATGGGAATCAGTTATGAAGCTTGTCCAGTTACATTTCATATAATCTTTCCAAGCAATTTCTGAGAAGATTGTTGTGAATTCAAACATGAAGTCACAATTACTCAAGAAGTCATAACTACTTGATCTTACTATGACTTGTAGGTTTATCTAGCAACTTTCAAAGAAAAGAAATGGAATTAGATGGTGAAAAGCTATCTAACAGATTATCTTTTCTAAAGCCTGTTTTCTATGGAATGTCTGATGATGAGGGATTAACTTTCATAATCAGAAGATTTCTTTAACTGGCTGAATGGAACGTGACATATGTTGTTAGAAGAGTAACTTCAGAAGCTTCTGAGATATTCATATTTAAGCTAATTTCCCAAATCCAAGAACAAGAAAAAACACTACCAGAACCTAATGTCATAGATCTTCAATGATATTCATTTGAAGATGACATTAGTGCAGAATTTAGACGAAAGAGTAATCTGGTTCTACCAGTCATTGCCGCTTCTGAAAAAGCATCTGAATCCTGAAATAAAAATCAAGTATTGAAGAGAAAGAGATTATGTCAAATATATCTTGCTTCAATATTTTATAATAAGGAGTATGTTCATTAGAGTGATATTTTAAGTGACTCCATTTATCCTTGGTTGAGCGTCATCATGGAATTTGTATTAAAGGACAATTATATGAGAAACCTTCAATTCTTCTTCGTGTTCTGCCAACAATTATATGACAGTGCTTTAATTTTTTTTATGTAATTCTAAGATAGCTAACACCATCCGGTTCTTTTCTTATCAAAGATTTCAAAGTCAAAAGATTTAATCCAAGACAATGAAATCAATGATTCTGCTAAGAACAAGATCTTGTTCATATCATGACTCATCCTAGTCTGATACTTTGGAATAAATCATGGTATTGCTATCACAATGTGGCATAAGGCAAAGGAAAGCCTATCTTGACCAACATGTATGAACTCATAGAAATATGAGTATCATTATTCAAAATGTAGTTGTTGTAGATATCAAAGAAAGGAGTAAAAGCATCTTCCATGTTGCTTATTAAAAGTTGTTTGCAACAGTTGATGGAAGAAGAGACTACAACCCAAACTCAAGTGCTAGAGGTATTGAGTTTGGTGGAAGTAGTGGAGTCAATGGTTTAACAGCCATTGAATCAGAATCCACTCAGAGTAGTATTCAGATTCTATGGCCAAATCTGAATACTCATATGAGTTTGACCGAGAAAATAACAAAAAAATGTATGTTTGTTCTTTTCTAGCTCATTACTTAAATCAATGACTTATTTTTGTATATGTAGATACAAAGTCTCTATTAGATTTCTAGAGGAGTTCTCTTTTATAAAAGAATCTTCATAAATCTTTAAAAAGAAACTATGTTGTATTTATCTATACTGAGTATTTCATTAGTTGGATGATGGTCATATTTATGGAAATAATTTCCTCACTTTTGGTGTGAGACTGTTGTTTGTTAGCTGTCAAAGAAACCAATTCAATATTCTTCAATCACTCATGACTCTTGTTTCAAGAGAAAATGTTTGGTTCTACATAAAATCTTGAAGACTGATGACTGACAGAAGATGTCTCTCTATAAGTCTAGATCTACTAGACTTTGATGGATGATAGCTTTTGAAAATTGTTAGACTCTGAGATTCAGAAAAGGATTCTTTACTTCTGATAAAGCAGTTTAAGTAGAAGGTTTTTCAAAAAACTTTTATATTTCTTAAATATTCAGAAGGTGAAAATCATCTAGTGGATTCATGAAATCTGCTGGATAAGAACCCTTGGGTAATGATGTTTTTCTTTTTTATATACTACTATTATCTTTATCCCTTGTCTTGTGAAAAATCATTTTGTGTCCTTTTTCTGACAGATTCTTATTCCTTTAGAATCTTGTTTAGTTATTTTATTTTCTTTGGTTGGGTGTTGATCAAACCAAACCTGAGAAGAGTTCTCTAGCCAATTCTCTTTTGAATCAAATAATTGTCATCAATGAAAAGTTTATGGATTTTGATGAGTTGCTTAAGCTAGGTTTTAACTTCTAAAAGAATGTGTTTGAACAAAGTTGGAATGGATACTTTGAGATGCTCTGTGGTTTCACTTATCCGATTCTTGTCAAAGAGTTTTGGATCAATGCTTCCATTGTTGAGCTAAAATCAGAGTGTGTTTTTCTTTCTAAAGTAACTGGTGTTCCTATAACAGTAACCTCTAAATCCATTGCTAATGTGATCAATTTTGAGGATATTGGAGAAATTCCAGGAACTTTTGTTTGGGAACACTATCTTCCTACTTATCATGTCTTTGTAGATTCGTCTAACACTTCTCTGGTCTCAAATCTTTGTTCTGATGCAATTAATTGGAATCAGATTCTAAACTTAAACCTGCTTCCTAAGGATAAAGATCTAGACCTTGTGGACTCTATTGAAAAGGATTTGCTACTGCTTCTTGATTCAGACTTGCAGATTAATCTTCCTTAAGTTATGTTTGACTATTTGAAGATGACTCTTTCTTCCTTTTACAAGGGAAAGACTTTCTTCATTCCTTATGGACGAGTTCTTTCAGAACTACTTGTCCAGCAGGGAGTTATCATAAGTTCAGAGGCTGATTCTTTTAAAATCTAGAGAGAAAGGTTTGAAGCTTTTTATGAGAGTTTCTGATGTTAGACTTCTGCAAATTTATGTCTTGTAATTGTAAGACTTTTTGTTTTGAGCAATCTTATTGTTAATCCAAGTTTGATTATGCTTATGAGCATCTTAACTGTTATAAGTATTTATTTATATTATTGTTCAAGAGGATGAAACAAAATAGGATTAAAAACTCTAAAAATTCAACATTCTCATTAATTAGAAGTGATTAAAAGTTGTTAAGACTCTCTAGGCATTCAGATTTTCCCTAAGGTACTCCCTAGGATCATCTGACATATATGGACTGTCTAAATAATCTTGCCATTGTTCCTTTGCAAACTCTACAACTTCCTTTCTCAGTTGATTTCTATGTTTTGACCTGGAAGATCTTCTTCTTCTATATGTCTCAACGAAGGCTGCTGTAGTAGTGTGTGCTTCTGAAGCTGTCTGCTTACTTGTAGATTCTTTAGTTGTTGCATCACTCTTATGTTGCTTGAGTTCCTGCATTAAGCATGACCATCTTTCTGAAATCTCTCTTTGGAACCCAAATTTGCTTTTACTTATACATTTTGGTGTTTATAAGATCAAGTGATTGTGAAAGTGAGTCTGCTAAGGGGTTTTTATAGAGTCTTTACATTCATTACCTTTGAGTATTCATTATTTTATTATTGATTAAGTCAAATCAATTTTAAATACTGACTCTTGGAAATGATGTCTAGTATTCTGACCTATTAAGATTCTTTCAACAGTTGTAAATAGTATTGTTAAGATGTTAACTGTTGCTTCTGATTATCTTATTACTTCATTAATGTTTTTATCAGAAAATTATTAAGGGAAAAATAGAGTGATTATTTGTATACAATGTATATAGAAATAAATTGGTCAAAACTTCTTCTTCATTAATCAGTTTAAAGGATTACAAAATAAATATGACAAAAGGAATTGGTATGGACTTAGAATAAATCTCTATCTAAGTCATCCATTGCCTTGTAGGAGAAGCAGTTTCCATAATCAATATCTGGTTCATCTTCATCTATGTCCTCCTCTTCTGCCTCTGGGACAACAACACGGTAAAACATCTTGTTGAGCCTCTTCCTCCTTGTCTTCTTCATAGACTTCTTCTTTGGCTTCATCACAGCTACCGAAGGAATTGCTTCTGTAGGTTGTTGAGGTACTGCTGACAAAATTTCTTCTGAATTGTTCATGGTAGAGGGTGTTAGATGTTAAACATGCTATATTTTTGTATTTGATACTTGGCATTTTTCATTACTTTCATGTCTTAATTGTAGATTTTTGTTTTGGATTATTGTTGTTCTTCATGCATTATATTTATACCTTTGGTGCTTGTAATTTGTGTGCTATTGTGCAGGAAAGTGCACTAATTGATCAAAGAAAGAAGACACAAAGATTAGATGCAAGCTGCCAAAGAAAGAGGAAAACAACAGCTGGTTCACTTTGCAAACCATGGCGAAGTCCCCAGCGAACGTTCGCTTTGCGAACTCTGGCGAAGCTCTCAGCGAGCAAGGCAGGGGCAAAAGGACCCAAAATTCGCTTTACGAATGTTTTGGCGAGTGGTTCGCTTTGCGACTGAATGGTTCGCTTTGCGAACTCACGATTACAGCCAAGGGCGGTTTAACTTTCAGAAGGCACTTAAGGTGCCATTTTCTTCATTCGCTAGGCGAATGGATCATCCACAATGCGAATGCATCAGATCCCAAGTGTACTATAAAGTGTTTTTTACATTTTTCTTGAGATCATAACTTGATATTTTCACACCAAAACATACTTTTCTGAGTTTTGATCATCCAAGAGTGAATTTTCACATAGAGAAGCTGAAGTCACATCCGATCTCGATCATTCGACACAGATGTTCTTTCATCTCCTCTTGAAACTTGTTATCCAAGCTACCATAAAAATGTGTAGCTAAACACCTCTTGTGTTAAGATTAGAGGTAGTTAATCTTGCTTATATGTATTTCTTTTGATCTTTTGTATATGAACAAGGTTGATGATTAATATATGATGAAGTTGTTTGTTCTTAATGATGTATTTGTGGTTTGAATCACTCTAGACATAGATTTTCTAAATCTTGACCTAATATCTTCATCTCTTAAAAACCAAACTCTATACATAGATTTGGGGTTTAATATTCACTTTGTATTGATCTTAACGGTCGTTGTTTCGATTGTTAGCGTGAGACATCATCTAACAGTCTAAACAACGATACTCACAAATTTGCTTTAGACATAAACTTATTCAAGAGGATACGCGATTGTATTGGTCAGAACTAAGTTCATATGCTTAATTAATCGGATATGTATGAAAAGGATTAGCGAAATCTAATCTTGACATGCTTTTATAAAACTTACAACATCTTTGTTATAGTTTACTTCTTTGCTACCAAAATTGATGTTACAAAACCAAGAACAATTTGAAAACCCCTTACTTAAAACGTTTCGACTATTGAACGACAAGCATCAAAATATCGACAATCCCCGTGGATACGATAAAAAACACCCACTGAATTACTCTTTAATAAAATGGCGCCGTTGCCAGGGATTGTTGTTTGATATTGTAAGCATTGCAATAGTTATTTTGTTTTAAGATTGTTTAACTTTTTCTTGAGCTTGTTGATTTGTTTGGTTTAGTGTGCAGACTCCATTTTATGCGAGGGAAGTTACCCGCAGACTTTTTGATCCTGAAATCAAAAGAACTGTGCGTAGGTTAAATAGCAGAACAAGGCGGAGGAGGCAACTTGCCAAAGAAAGACGAGAGCGAGACGAGAGTTTAACTTCGATGCAAATACCACAGTTACCGCCAACTATGGCTGCACCACCACCACCTGCTTCAGTTCCTTGTACAAGTAGTTCGAGACATACAACATAATTTGCACGCAACGCTCAGAATGGTCGCCATTTAGAAATGAAAACTGGTATCCTCTCGCTTCTATATCAGAATCCTTTTACTGGTATGGATCACGAGGATCCTTTTACACACTTGACTAAGTTCTATGAGATTGCGGGAGCAACTGGTGCACTTGAAGCTGAAGAAGAATCACTGTATAAGAGATTATTCCCGCATTCCCTCATTGGGAAGGCCAAGGAATGGTATCTTGACCAATCTACGACAATCATGATGGACTGGAATGTACTTGAGGAAAAGTTTTTGGAACGATTTTTTCCACACAATCGTTTCATGGAGGCTAAGACAGCAATTGCAGTTTTCACTCAAGGTGGAAATGAATCTCTCAACGAAGCGTGGGAGAGATTCAAATCCATGTTGAGAAAGTGTAAAGGGCATGGTTTCGATGAGCTTTCTCAAATTCACATTTTTAGAAATGGTCTTCAATTGGTGCATAAAACATTGTTGGATGCCACCGCGGGTGGATCGTTAATGGCTAAAAGCGCTGAGGAGGCTATTTCTATCATTAACCGGATGGCTTTAAATGACCATCAAGGGAACCATAATCGTGGCCCTTCACAAAAGAAAGCGGGAGTGCTTAAGTTGGGAACTAATGACGTAATCCTTGCACAAAACAAACAGTTATCACAACAAGTGGAGTTGTTGATGCAACAAATAGCAAAACTTCCACAACAAATAAAAGAGTTGCAAGAAGTTCCCAACAAAAACCAAATAATAGCGAGTTGTGAGCTTTGTAGAGGAGATCACCCGACCGGGTATTGTCCTCCGGTAGTGGAAGAGGTAAATTATGTGGGAAACCAAAATCAAGGATACCAAACTCGACCACCTTACCAACAAGGCAACCAAGGTTACCAACCGAGAGGTAATCAAGGTTATCAACAACCGTGGAGACCTCAAGAAGCCGGACCTTCTAATCGTCAACAATACCAAAATTACACTCAACCTCCACAAGTTCCAAGTGGAAATACCAAGATAGAAGACACTCTCACGCAATTTTTGCAAATGTCAATGTCAAATCAGAAGAATACCGATGCGGCCATAAAGAATCTTGAGACGCAAGTCAGATAATTATCAAAACAATTGGCCGACCAACAAAAAGGAACTTTTACGGCGAATACTCAACCAAATCCAAAAGAGCATTGTAAGGCTATTCTAACAAGAAGTGGAAGAGAGATTGACATGGGCATAGGTGAAGATGTAGTGGAGGAGGAGGAAGTAGTCGAAAAAGAGAAAGATAGTGATGAGATTGAAGTAGAAAAAAATGTTGAGGGTGACTTAGTAGAAAATGAAATGAAAAAAAGTAAGGAAGAAGAAAAAAGAAAGAGAGAAGAAAAATTGAAAAATACTAGGAAGGGGAAGGAACCATTGAGTACTAAACCCTAAACCCTAAACCCTATACACTTGAAAAGCAGAACTCATTTTAAGCTAATATGAAGTTCACAAGGCTCTGATACAAAAGGAAAAGAGAACGAGTTTTGAAGATCTGAAGACAAAGGTTCTGATTGAACGAAGTCCAAATGCTGAAGAATTATGCTCTTTGATCAAGGTTCTGAAGACCTAACCACAGTCTCTACTCATGCTTCAACCAGATACTATCAGAAGCCTCTGAAGATATGAAGACTACACACCAAGCGAACAAGGTTCTGAAGACCAAGTGCTAAAGACTCTAAAGGCGCTGCTCTGAGGATTCGAAGACTTGATAATCTTAAGAACCAAGCTATGTTTTCCCTTCTTACCCATGCTCGTAAAAAGCCTCTGATGTTGAGAAGCCAAGAAGACAAAGCTACATAGTACAGATGTACCACAATACAATGTGAAAATATCTTGGTAACAGTGCAACGGTACAAACGAAGATATTTTGATAAAACAGGACGCGCAGCACGCAAAAGTTTTTATCTGTCCTAACGCTTCTAGCCACCAGCCTAGTTAGCTATCATGATTACACTTCAACGACTCTTTTTTACACGACTATAAAAGGAAGCAAACAACTTGAAGAAAGATACACACATGAACGAACTGGAAAAATACTTTCCAGCTGAAATCTTTCTTAAGTCATTCTGGTCGAAACTGTTTTACATATTTCAGCTTGTATAAGAAGCATTTTTCTGTAAACGTAACTTATTCAAACTTAGGTTTGTGTTCCTTAAGAAAGACCGTGTCGTTGTATTTCTTGAGAAGTCTAGGACGTGATGTCTTAGAGGTTGTTCCTTGAGTAAGACCTGTGAGGTTGTATTACTTGAGAAGTCTAAAACTTGAGAGTTTTAGAGGTTGTGTTAGTCACTAGCATTTTGGCTAGTGCATTGTACTGATTTGCTTGAATAGTGGATTAAGACCTCGTTGAGAGAGGAAAAATCACCTTGGCGGGTGGACTAGATTAACTTGAGGATTTCTCAAGTGAACTAGTATAAACATAACGTGTTAATCTCTTTGTTCTCAACAAAAGTCATTATTATTAAAAGAAAGAGTCTTATAAGAGGAATTTATTTTAAAGAAACAATTTTATTTTGAAAAACCAATTCAAACCCCCCCCCCCCCCTTTCTTGTGTTTTTCACACCTTCAATTAGTATCAGAGCTCCGGTTCTGAGGTGATAAAAAGGTTGAATTTTTATCAAGCACTTAACAGTGTTCAGTACCGATCCAAGTGTGAAAAACAATGGCTACACCAACTCCTAAGTCAAGTGTCATTGTGAATGAAAGAGACTCTTATACTGCAAAACCTCCTATCTTTGATGGGGAAAAATTTGACTATTGGAAAGATAGAATTGAAAGTTACTTTTTGTCGTTTGACTTAGATCTATGGGATCTGATAGTTGATGGCTACAGTCACCCTGTAGATTCGGTAGGCAAAAAGATTGAAAGAAGTGCATTTATAGATATACAAAGAAAAAATTACAAGAATCATCACAAAGCAAGAACTATTTTGGTAAATGCAATTTCATATACAGAATATGAAAAAATTACAAACAGAGAAACTGCAAAGTCTATTTTTGACTCTCTTCGTATGACTCACGAAGGCAACACTCAAGTCAAGGAGACGAAGGCTCTTGCACTAATTCAAAAATATGAGGTCTTTAAAATGGAAGACGATGAATCTGTGGAAACCATGTTCTCAAGTTTTCAAATGCTTGTTGCAGGACTCAGAGTTCTGGACAAAGGATATTCTACTGCTTATCATGTCAAGAAAATTATCAGAAGTCTGCTTGTCAAATGGAGACCAATGATGATTGCCTTGAAACTAGCAAAGGATTTGAATAGTATAAGTCTTGAGGAGCTTATCAATTCTTTAAGAAGTCATGAGATAGAGCTTCAAGGAGATGAACCTCAGAAGAAAAATAAATCCATTGCCCTAAAGGCCAAGTCCGAGAAGAAAAAGGAGTATCAGGCAGAAGAAGAAGTGGAAGAATCTGAATAAGATATAGATGAAGATGATATATCTCTCATATCAAGGAAAGTAAGTCAATTATGGAAATACAGAAAGAATAAGTTCAGAGGACCAAGAAGAAGATCTGAATTTACATATGGTCAAAGGAGAAATTATGGAAGAGATGTTACGTGTTTTGAATGCAAGGAACCTGGACATATAAAAAATGATTGTCCAAAATTTAAGAAAGAGGAGAGACCTAAGAAAGTCAAAAAGGGTCTTATGGCAACCTGGGATGATTAAGAATCTGAGGATGATCTAGATGGAGAACGTGTCAACATGGCATTCATGGCAGAAACCAACGATGTTTTATCAGAAGAAGATCTATCAGACTCTGACGATGAAAGAGAGTTACTTTCTTCCCTATCCCGTTCTGAACTTGAAATAGGATTATCTGAACTTATGGAAAGATATCAAATCCTTCTAAGAAAACACAAAACTCTGAAAAAGACGTTTGTGGTTCCTCCAGAAGATCTTACTAAAAGCAAACAAACCATCTCTGAATTAAATGAAAAATTATTTGTCTTAGAAAAATAAAATGCTGTTTTAAAAAATAAAGTTTCTAAGTTAGAAGAAGAAATCACTTCCAACATAACTAACACTAATGAAGTAGTCAGATATGATACAACCTTTCAGCACTTCCTTGCTAAAAGCATAGATAGAAGTAAAATGGCTTCAATGATCTATGGAGTCAGCAGGAATGGCAATAGAGGTCTGGGATACTCAGGACCATCACAACCATATGATGAGACCAAGAGTATCAAGATAATACCTCTGTCTAAACATTTTGTGCCCTCTGGCACTATCTTGAAATGTTCTGAAAAAAAAGGTTCAAAATCTATTACTACACAAACACAGACACTAAAGAAAACTCCTAAAATTAAACACTATGCACAAATTCCACACTATTACTCTAATGTAAGGAAGTCCAAAGGTGTCAGAA
The DNA here is from genome assembly GCA_022829125.1 of Lathyrus tuberosus. NCBI lineage: Eukaryota > Viridiplantae > Streptophyta > Magnoliopsida > Fabales > Fabaceae > Lathyrus > Lathyrus tuberosus. The sequence continues at coordinate 3,833,836 of JALAZF010000111.1, read as the reverse complement.
CCTCTGGAAAAGCTAATGTGAAAGGTGTCGCTCCCGGGATTTTCATCCAAGTACAAACGCGAAAGTGGCGCAGAAACAGAGTCGCCTGCAATGTGTATTTATCCCAAGAGAGGGAAAGGAAACACCGCGTAAACCTGAGGGAAGGAAAAAGCATGGTCTTCCGACCAAGAGAAATGGGTAAGGGAGTCGATTACGCGAGGGAAAGGTATTAGTGTAACGCCCCAGTTTTAGTATTTTATTTTAATTGAGTCGTTTGTGATTATTTTATTATTATATTATTTTATTTTTGACTTTTATGTGAAAATATGTTATTTTTCAATGTTGTGATATTTTATCGGGTTTTGGGATCGTTTGCGAGATATTTGAGTGTGGGGGTATTTTGGTCATTTTCGGATATTTTCTTAAGTTAGATAGAATAGAAAATGGGAAGAGAGAAAAATAGAAAGAAAGAAAGAAAAAGAGAAGAAGGAAAAAGGAGAGAAAAGAGAAGAAGAGAAGAAAAAGTGGAAAAACTTGGAAATCAAGAAATCGATTCCCCGACTTTTCTAAACGTGATTAAATCGGGTAAGGGTGCGAAACTCAATTATCGTATACTTGTGTATGATTATGTATGTGTGTTTGTGGTTGTTGTTGGATTGAAATAGAAAAATTTAGTAAAACCCCTATTATGTGAAATTGGTTAGAAATCGATTAACTGTGTTTGAAATCATGTTGTTAGTGTTCATTATTATTGATACATGATAGATGCATGTTGTTAGGCATTGTATGGGCAATTTTCTGGTGTGTAGGTGAAAATTTGGATGATTTTGGTGGAGAAAACGCAGGAACACGTTCTGCAGAATTTTTCTGCATTTGCCCTGGCCATACACGTAAGGGGCATGTCCATACGCGTATGAGCCTAGGCGTTACGCGTATCATTGGCCTGTGTTTGTGCCATTACGCGTATGGAATGTGTCTTTTCCCGACCATCTGGTGATACGCGTATGGGGTTGGGCATACGCGTATGGACTTTAAAACGTGAAATTTGTGAAGGAAATGGGTTCTGCCCATACGCGTATGGGCATTGTCAATACGCGTATGGGAATGGCGAGGAATCAGGGCCGTACGCGTATGAGAATGGTGATACGCGTATGGTCAGGCCAAATGTAAAAATGGGATTTTTCAAAATGTCGATTTCGTTTTCTGTCATAACTTTTGTTCCGTTTATCTGATTTTTACATTCTTGGTATCGTTGGAAAGCTATTGAGCTGTACTATGTGATTATGATGATTTGGAATTCGTTAGCCAATTTTATTTTGTCGGAAACTCGGAATAGTGTCGTTTTGTCGACTTTTGTCGTTTTAATTGTGTGTAATTGGTGTGTTTCATGCAATGTACTGTTGATATGGATATGGTATGATTGCTTGTTGTTGTTTGGTGTAAATGCATTGTTTTGGGCTTGAATTGTAAAGCATGAACTATGTTAAGTGTGATGGTTGCATATATGTGTGCATATTAAATGTCACGGGTCATTGTATGCCAAGCATTATGATATGCATTGTTGTGACGTCCTGAGTAACGGTTTGGTTCCAGAGGGAATCTGCTATAACATCGTGTGCCCATGTGGGGACCTAAAGCGATGGTTATAGACGATCGTGTGCCCATGTGGGGACCTAAAGCGATCGGATTGTGTGCCCATGTGGGGACCGAAAGCAATCCATAAACGTCGGGTGCCCATGTGGGGACCGAAAGCGACGGGTGAACATCGTAGGCCCGACGGGGAGTTACACTAAGTAACGAGCGATGGTTCCAATAGTTCCTGAGTGAACTGATGATGAGACATGAGAAACATTGGAGTCGGTACCGCATGGCATGTGCATAGAGTCGTTGTGTCGGTTTCTGTGCATTTGCATAATCATGAATTAATTGTGAATGTGATTAATGAGATGGAATATGTATAATTGTGTTGATGATGAGTGCGTTGTGCATGATTGTTGTGCAGTGGTGATAAATACCTGATACTTGTACGTGGTTGTGTTTTATTCAATTGTGGTGCATTTGTGGTGAGAATATTATACTTGTGCATTTTTGTGTTAATATATAATTTTATGCAACTGTACTATGATTGTTTTTCTCACCCTTCTGCTGTTTTATAATGCTCTATGAGGCATTGCAGATTAGAGTTGCTGGAGGTCTTTTTGTGAAGCCTTGCGTCTTCATTCTTTTGTCGGTCGGCTCTGATATGTGACACCGGGTAGTTAGGGAGGCCGTGTTGTGATTATTTGTGAAATATGTATATATATCTTTTGGCTTGTGCATGTATAACTTGATGTATGACAAACTTTTCCAGTGATATATATATATATATATATATATATATATATATATAAATGATATTCAGTTTTAGATTTTCCGCTTTTATTCTAAAATCTGAAATGTGGGTGTAAGGAACTAAGTTCCTCCGATGATTGCTACCCCACTGTTGCATATCTTTATGAGAAGGTGTTGTATGTTTTGTTTCAATATAATGTGTTAGTTCTGTATTTGTAAGGGTTGGCAGTAATTTTGTAAAACAAATATTAGCAGCAATATTGTAATAGAGAATAGGATGTATAATCTTGCTAAGAAGAATAGGTACAGCCAGATGTCCTATTAAAGAGACTTAACATGTTGTGTTGAAGTTATTCAACAACTGGAACAACATGTCCTATCGAGATGTCCCATGCAGGTTCATTCGACATCACGCCAGAACTGAAGAGAATGTAGAATTATGTTATATTCTAACAGATGCAGAAGTTTCAGGAAATAATATGCAAATTCCAGGTGGCGCTGAATTAAAAGATTTGAAGATTCAAGTCTGAATTTGAGAAGAATGTGGGAAAATATGCACTTTCTAAATATGGAGATATTTTAGGAAGTTAGTGATTTGAAGACCTGATTTGTAGCAGAAGTTTCTGCTAATTCGTAGCAGCTCATATGCTAGGTTTTTGTAGGCCCAAATCCAGTTGGGAATAGGTTATAAATAGATGTTTTGTAACCTAATTGAGTAACGAACCAAAGATGTAAAGTTCTATCATTAGGGTTGGTTCCTGTACCACTCGACCTGTGAGTTGGACAGTTTGTTAGTGTGATCCTCGAAACTGTTAAGTAAGAGGAGTATTGTTCTTGGAGGAAGCTTTTAAGTAACTCTAAGTTGTGTGTTGGAAGGGTTTCTTCCGTGCTGAATTGTTGTGTAGGTAAAGAGCCGTTGATGCAGTGGCGGATTGTCAAATGCTAGACATCACTGCGATGATTGGGAGTGAGAAGGGTTTCTCATATCTAGAGAGGATCTAGGTAGAAGGGTCATTGGGTAGTGATTAAGTGGTAAGTTATAAACGGGTTGTTTAGCTTTGAATTGATACTACAAATAGTGGACTTCATCCCTGGCTTGGTAGCCCCTAGATGTAGGATAGTTAGATCCGAACTGGGTTAACAATTCTGTGTATCTTGCTCTTATTTCTTTTCAGTACCATGTTTATTGGATTATACCTTGCCATTTATGATCATGTCAGACCAGATGTCGAACGGCATATTCTAGGACATCTGAATTCTGCATATGCACCAGAATTTCAATTGGTATCAAAGCAGGTCATTCTGTTCTGTATCTGGATGAGATCCCATGGAAGATACTTTCTGGTTCATGGTCAAGGTAGAAGCTTTCTACTGAAAAGATGTTTGAACTTGGAGTAGTTCATATAGGTGTGAGAATGGTCCCTAGAAGTGGAGGATGGACTGTTCGTGGCATGTACTGAAGGATTGGAGGAATGATTGAAAAGCTGCTGTGTTGGGGTTTGATTTATTTTCAAACCTGTGGTATAGTGATGTCACCTGAATTATACTGCTAGGGCTGATATGGGACACCTGAAGGCCTTGAGGAGTTTGTATCTTGATCCGCTGTGAATCTATCTGAAAACTCCTAAGGTTGTTCCTCTCTGAATGTATATCCTATGGTGATGGGATTTATGCAAGACTGCTTCAACTTACAGTGTCAACGATACTTGAAGATTATTGTTCAAGTCCACTCATAAAGGCATTGATAAGTGAAGGTGTAAGGAAGAGAAGTAATTTACTTTTGGTTCTACTCCTAAGAGGACTAATCTCCAGTCTTTGATCTCTTGTTGTGTTCATTGGAATGATGTCCTATCTTGTGTTAGAACATCACGCCAGAATTGTGCTGAATTCTGTTGTCTGAAGGAATGGCACAGCAGATGCTCTGGGTGCTAAATAATGTGGTTTGATCACATGAGTTTGGAGCCTACTCCTGATCTGGAAGAGGAGGCATCTGGGTGGTATGTCTAAGAAGGTTCTGGCCCTGGAACTTATCTTAGTTGTGTGAGTTGGTCAAGGTGTGATCAACATACTCCTGAGGTCAGTTTATTTCTGGTCTTTGCTGCAGGAGTAGAAAACCTGAGATTCAAGAAGTATTATCTCTAGCAGACTTCTTGGACATGAAGGTCAAAGCTCATAAAGTCTTGTTCTTGTATAGACTGCATGCACTTAAGGATCTAATCACAGTCTGTGCTGCTATTAAAGGGAAGAATATTTTGGAAGTCCTTGAAGACATGTCTCAAGCTGTCTGGATGATGAGAGTTGGATGAAAGATTACTACTCTCACGCTTCTGTGATGAGATGGCTGGCCCCAAGGCTTAAAAAGGGATGTTTGGAGATTCTGGTTGTGAAATGGGGTGCTTTTCTTAGTACAGCTGGATTCTTTTCATGATGTCAAGACTGATGTCTTAACATTTGTTGACAGAACAGAATGTTGTGGTGTGCGTCTCCAGAGATCACATGTCTCTACTTGACTTATGGACTGATGTAAGAGTTAAGCAGTAGGTGAATGCGTTCAACAGGTGTGTTGAATAGAGAGTGTTCTCTTGAAAACATGAAGATGAGTCTCATGTTCTCCATTCATTTAAGGCATTATTCTTGCAAAGGAGTACAGGTAGTCTTATATAGAGAAAAGTTGATCAGATTGAGATCATGTGAGTGTTGGTACAAGTGATGATTGTGGTCAACTTGTGAGTTGAACAAAGAGTGAGGTCTTGAAAACATGAAGATGAGTCTTGTGTTTTCCATTCTTCAATGTACTAAAAAGCACATGATAGGGGGAGAGTGTTACAATTCTATGCAGTTGGACGTGTGATGTTAAGGGGGAGATTGATAAATATGTTAGCACGTATTTTGTAGCAGATTAAGAATTTGCAGACATAAGGATTTAGTATGGAACAGAATTAAAACAGAATTTTATTACATATTTTCTGAAAGCATACAAGATTTGTGAAAACACCATACAAAGGGTCTAAAGGTTATCCAAACCCCCCGAATCAAGAAAAGCCTTCCAATCTTCGTCCCATTCATCATCAGAAGCTTGAAGTTACACTTGAGTTTTCTTGATGGTCTTCATCCTTGTTTCTGATGCCTTTCGTGTTCGTGTTGCTCCTGAAGATGCTCCAGTTGTGAACAGTGTTGTGTCCCTCAACTTCTGAAGATCTGGCTTCTTGTCCTCCTGCATGTGTCTCTTTCCTGCACTCTTGTTAGACTGACTCATGCTTTCTTCCTTGGTGTACTGGTAGGAGCAAGGAGGCTTGGTATTTATAATGGATGAAGAGACCTTGGTTGTATCACCTAACTGGTCAAAGCTGCCTTTGGCATGGGAATTTGTTTTCTTGAGAACCTGGTTTTTTTTTTGGGCACATTGGATACCAGAACTTCGTGTCTGGTGCCTTGGTAAAGGCTGCCCTAGTAGGATGAGCCTAGGTCTTGTCTGGCTGTCTGCTGGTTGTTGGTTGCTGGTTGTGATCAAGTGGTGTGGTCTTTGGTCTCGTGCTGATGTCCTACATTTTGTTACAACATTTTAGTTTGTTGTGTACCCTACTTATGGAGTTGGAAGAAGCAACATTATCTTCTGAAGTGGCAGTTCTGACATAATGTGGATTAGAATGGGCAGATTCTAATCTTGATGGCAAGTAGCTCTGGAAAACATGGCTACTTTCATGTTGAAGACCCTATCAGGGTGTTATAAGGAGGTTTCTTCTGATACAAGTAAAAGGTGGTGGCAGTCCTTATCTTGTGTTGAAAGACATTTGTTTAGAAGGTGTGAGAAATCTCAAATCAAGTGGGCTTGTGTTTATTGGACTTGGCAGACCATGTATCCAAAATCAACATGGTGAGGCCTTGCTCAACATTTACCAGAATGTGGCATTATTGGGGTAAGATCATAAAAGGCATTGAATGTTAAAGCTGTTGTCTATAGCCTATTGCAGCTTGTGTGCTGGTCAAGTTTGTGCTGTGTAATGTCAAACATCATGATGGGACATATCATAGCTGTGTGGAGTTAGTGCCTATACTTTTTCTTTGCTGTTTTTGAAGGAATCCAAGAAAATATGCTTGGAATGTATAAGTTTCTGTGGAGTCTTGGGCTGATAATGTTGTGAGCAAGCAGACATTGTCTGATAAGATGTCAGAACATGGTACAGGACATGTTTTTTTTCTCTCTTGAGCCAAACAAGGAATTACTCTGGACGGTGGTATAAGGATAAGGCAAAACACGTGTCTCTGCCTATGCATGAAGCGTTATTTGCCTAATTTATGGTAACATTCTGTTGAGAAACATTTAAGGCAGTCAAGGCAGTTTTTGGAAGGTAGGAATTGAATGTTGAATGGAGTTTTTGATACCTAAAATAGCGTTTCTTTGACCAAGAATCTTGACGTACTCAAGGCTCGTTAATTCCTAAGTGACTGGTCAGCTATTTATAGGGGCTTCTCTCTTCTCCTCCTGCCAAGTGAGTGTCTTGTTTCACTAGTCTTATGGCGTTTGTTTGTATTTGGGTAAGTGTCACTTGGGTCTGGTTCTGTGAGGGCCTTCTTTGCTAAGTTTTGGCTAAAAAGGGGGAGAAAGGGTGTGTGAAATGGGTTATGCAGATGCCTTGTTATGAGTCAGCACTGAGTCTGCAGTTCCAATTGTTTGCGAAGAGAGTGTTAAAATTCTTGAGTTGGTGTTGAGTTCCGATTGTGACTTGTGTCCTGAGTTATGAACACAGTTGTGACTTGTGTTCTGAGTTACCTGGGTTGATAGATTGATACCTCTTAAGTTTTATCTTATGCCACAGGTTGACTGGGGACGTCTGATTATTTAAGGTGTGCAGAAATCTCTCATGCCACCATTGGCCCTTTGTGTCAAGACAGACGCTTCTTTTCTGGAGGAGTCTTCTACTATGTAGCTGGATCCTTCTTGAAAGGAAAAATAAATGTGTAGAAGAATGTTCCTCAGATTCCTGATTTGAGGGGGAGTATTGGATATCTTCTTCCTCATGTGTATAACTTCGGGACTTTCTACTTCTTACCTCCTGATGTGCTGCCTGAAGTAATTGTGGTGGGATGCTCGAAGGTGATGTTATGGAGCTCACAGAAATGCGCTAACATCATTCAAATGTTCCCTAGAAGATGTTTCTCCAGGATTGCTGTTCACAGTAGCTACTGATGGTTACTGGTAGGTTCAGTAGTTGCTGATGACTACTGACAGTAGTATAGAAGTGTGATTGCTGCCAAAATCTGAGTTGTAATGTTTATGTATTTGTTTTAGCCAAAATTTGCCAAAGGGGGAGATTGTTAGTTCTGTATTTGTAAGGGTTGGCAGTAATTTTGTAAAACAAATATTAGCAGCAATATTGTAATAGAGAATAGGATGTATAATCTTGCTAAGAAGAACAGGTACAGCCAGATGTCCTATTAAAGAGACTTAACATGTTGTGTTGAAGTTATTCAACAACTGGAACAACATGTCCTATCGAGATGTCCCATGCAGGTTCATTCGACATCGCGCCAGAACTGAAGAGAATGTAGAATTATGTTATATTCTAACAGATGCAGAAGTTTCAGGAAATAATATGCAAATTCCAAGTGGCGCTGAATTAAAAGATTTGAAGATTCAAGTCTGAATTTGAGAAGAATATGGGAAAATATGCACTTTCTAAATATGGAGATATTTTAGGAAGTTAGTGATTTGAAGACCTGATTTGTAGCAGAAGTTTCTGCTGATTCGTAGCAGCTCATATGCTAGGTTTTTGTAGGCCCAAATCCAGTTGGGAATAGGTTATAAATAGATGTTTTGTAACCTAATTGAGTAACGAACCAAAGATGTAAAGTTCTATCATTAGGGTTGGTTCCTGTACCACTCGACCTGTGAGTTGGACAGTTTGTTAGTGTGATCCTCAAAACTGTTAAGTAAGAGGAGTATTGTTCTTGGAGGAAGCTTTTAAGTAACTCTAAGTTGTGTGTTGGAAGGGTGTCTTCCGTGCTGAATTGTTGTGTAGGTAAAGAGCCGTTGATGCAGTGGTGGATTGTCAAATGCTAGACATCATTGCGATGATTGGGAGTGATAAGGGTTTCTCATATCTAGAGAGGATCTAGGTAGAAGGGTCATTGGGTAGTGATTAAGTGATAAGTTGTAAACGGGTTGTTTAGCTTTGAATTGATACTACAAATAGTGGACTTCATCCCTGGCTTGGTAGCCCCCAGATGTAGGATAGTTAGATCCGAACTGGGTTAACAATTCTGTGTATCTTGCTCTTATTTCTTTTCAGTACCATGTTTATTGGATTATACCTTGCCATTTATGATCATGTCAGACTAGATGTCGAACGACATATTCTAGGACATCTGAATTCTGCACATGCACCAGAATTTCATAATGTGACTTCCCCCTGTCTATGCCGTGTTTTTAAATATACTCTGATGGAATTTTGAATTTTTATTTTACTGCTTTAACAGCTTGGGGGTATAGATTGGGGGTGTTACATTAAGTGGTAACAGAGCCAGTCCGTGTCAGTTGTGTCAGTCCTTGTGGGTCTTTGTGGTTCGGTGGGCTGTTTGTGTAACCATAGTTGCTGTTATTGGAAATGAACAGAATATGGCTGGAAGGAACGATGCTGCTTTAGCTGCTGCGATGCAAGCTATGGCTCGGGCTGTGCAGGGTGCACCAAATGCTGCGGGTAATGGTGAGTTCAGAAAGAATAAACCGTCTGTCTTCAAAGGAAGATATGATCCGGATGGTGCACAAATTTGGTTGAAAGAGATTGAAAGGATTTTCAGATTTATGCATTGCGACGAGGATCAGAAGGTGAGACTGGGTACTCACATGTTACTAGAAGAAGCTGATGATTGGTGGGTCGGTACTCGTAATGTGTTGGAAGCTGCAGAGGAGGAAGAGATTACTTGGGAAGTGTTTAGCAAGGAGTTTCTGAGGAAGTATTTTCCCGAGGATGTAAGAGGAAAGAAGGAAATTGAGTTCTTGGAACTGAAACAAGGTAATATGTCTGTAGTTGATTATACTGCTAAGTTTGTTGAGCTGGTGCAGTTTTATCCTCATTATGCGGAAGCGACTGCGGAGTTTTCTAAGTGTGTTTAGTATGAAAGTGGGTTGCGTCCTGAAATTAAGCAAGCTATTGGTTACCAGAGGATTCGTAGGTTTGCAGACTTGGTGGAGTGTTGTAGGATTTTTGAGGAGGACAGTAAGGCTCGTTCAACTCATTACAAGAGTTTAAGTGAAAGAAAAGGGAAGCAGCAGTTTCTTAGTGGTCCGTATGTAACTCCAGCTGATAAAGGTAAACAGAGGGGTAATTTTGATCGAAGGTCAGGTGGAGGTGGTATGGCTAATTCTCCGAGATGTTATAGATGTGGTGGTTTGGGACATCGTCAGTCCGAATGTAGGAAGAATTTGGATAAGTGCTCTAATTGTGGAGGTGAAGGACATGTCGCGGCAGATTGTAAAAGGAAGAATGTGGTGAAGTGTTACAATTGTGGGGAACCTGGTTACATTAGCACGAGGTGTCCGAATCCGAAGAAAGCTCCAACTAGTGGGAAAGTATTTTCATTGGCGGGGACTCAGACTTCAAGTGCAGATCGTCTGATTAGAGGTACTTGCTTTATTAATAGTACTCCTTTGGTTGCTATTATTGATACTGGAGCGACTCATTCGTTTATTTCGTCTGAGTGCGCGAAGCGTCTGAATCTTGTGTTGTCTTTGGTTTGTTTGAGTTGTCCTTTGACCATTTATGGTAAAGACTTTGAGATGGATTTAGTGTGTTTGTCGTTGGAAGGTTTGGATGTGGTTTTGGGAATGAATTGGTTGCAATTTAATAGGGTTCATATTGATTGTTATCATAAGCTAGTAAGGTTTCCTTCTCTTGAGGAAGACGAAGACTCGAGTTTCTTATCTACCAAAGAGTTGAAGAAACTTTTGGCAGATGAAGCTCAGTTGTTTGGGTTGTTTGCATCTTGGACTGTGGATAGTCAAGTTTCACTTGATGTGTTTCCTGTTGTGTGTGATTTTCCGGAAGTGTTTCCTGATGATATTTCAGACTTGCCGCCGGAGAGAGAGATGGAGTTCTCTATAGATCTAGTTCATGGTACTAGACCTGTTTCTATGGAACCTTATAGAATGTTGGCATCTGAGTTGGTTGAATTGAAAAAGCATTTGAATGACTTGTTGGAAAAGAGGTTTGTGAGGCCAAGTGTTTCTCCTTGGGGTGCGCCAGTTTTGTTGGTGAAAAAGAAAGATGGAAGTATGCGATTGTGTATTGACTATCGCCAGCTGAATAAGGTGACGATTAAGAATAAGTATCCTCTTCCAAGAATTGATGATCTGATGGATCAGTTAGTTGGTGCTTGTGTGTTTAGTAAGATTGATTTGAGATCAGGATATCATCAGATTAGGGTGAAGGAAGAAGATATTCAGAAGACGGCCTTTAGGACACGATACGGTCATTATGAATATTCTGTGATGCCGTTCGGGGTTTCTAATGCACCTGGTGTGTTTATGGAATACATGAATCGTATTTTCCACGAGCATTTGGATCGATTTGTTGTTGTCTTTATTGATGACATGTTGATTTATTCTAAGTCTCGCGAGGAGCACGCGGAACATTTGCGTATTGTTTTGCAGGTTTTGAGGGGAAGGAAGCTTTTTACAAAATTGTCCAAGTGTGAATTCTGGTTGTCGGAAGTGAGTTTTCTTGGACATGTGATTTCAGGTAACGGTATTTCTGTGGATCCATCTAAAGTAGAAGCAGTTCTACAATGGGAGGCTCCGAGATCTGTTACTGAAATTCGTAGCTTTTTGGGTTTAGCCGGTTATTATCGACGGTTAATTGAAGGGTTTTCTAAGCTAGCATTACCTTTGACCCAGTTGACTTGCAAGGGTCAAGCGTTCATTTGGGATATTCGGTGTGAGGAGAGTTTTAATGAGCTGAAGAGAAGATTGACGACAGCTCCGATTTTGATTTTGCCGAATCCTAATGAACCATTTGTGGTGTATTGTGATGCGTCTTTGATTGGCCTAGGTGGTGTTCTGATGCAAGAAGGTAAGGTGGTGGCTTATGCTTCGAGGCAGTTGAGAGTGCATGAGAAAAATTATCCTACTCATGATCTTGAGTTAGCGGCTGTGGTTTTTGTGTTGAAGATTTGGAGGCATTATCTTTTTGGTGCGAGGTTTGAAGTTTTTAGTGATCACAAGAGTTTGAAATATCTGTTTGATCAGAAGGAACTGAATATGAGGCAACGTAGGTGGTTGGAATTCTTAAAGGACTATGACTTTGTCTTGAATTACCATCCTGGTAAAGCTAATCTGGTAGCCGATGCGTTGAGTCAGAAATCGTTGCATACGTCGGCTTTGATGGTTAAGGAGTGGGAACTTTTGGAATCGTTCAGAGACTTGAGTTTGCTATGTGAAGTGACTTCGGATAGTGTGAGGCTTGGAATGCTGACGATCACTAATGATTTTCTGAGGACGGTTAGTGAGAAACAGAAGTTAGATTTGAAATTTGTGGATTTGATGTTGGTTGGAGAAAAAGATGCGAATAGTGATTTTCAAGTGGATTCTAATGGTGTTTTGAGGTTCCGTGGACGAATTTGTATTCCGGATGATTCGGAGTTGAAAAGGATGATTTTGGAAGAAGGACACCGGAGTAATTTGAGTATACATCCGGGAGTTGAAAAATATTTTCTGGTGGTCTGGTTTGAAAAGAGATATGGCTCAGTTTGCGTATGCTTGTTTAACTTGTCAGAAATCGAAAGTGGAACATCAAAGGCCTAGTGGTTTGTTGCAGCCGTTGGATATTCCTGAGTGGAAGTGGGATAGCATTTCCATGGATTTTGTAATGGGGTTACCGAACACTCAGAAAAGGCATAATGCTATTTGGGTGGTTGTGGATAGGCTGACAAAATCGGCTCATTTTATTCCAATTGACATCAGTTTTTCTTTGGAGCGGTTAGCTGAGATTTACATCAGTGTGGTTGTGAAGTTGCATGGGGTTCCATTGAGTATTGTTTCGGATCGAGATCCAAGGTTTACCTCGAGATTTTGGGAAAGTTTACAGAAGGCTTTGGGTTCTAAGTTGAGATTGAGTTTGGCTTATCATCCGTAGACGGATGGTCAGACGGAGAGGACGATTCAGTCGTTGGAAGATTTGTTGAGGGCGTGTGTTTTGGAACAAGGTGGTACGTGGGACAGTTATCTTGCGTTGATTGAATTCACGTATAATAACAGTTTTCATTCTAGTATTGGTATGGCACCGTTTGAAGTGTTATATGGACGAAGGTGTCGAACACCGTTGTGTTGGCACAAATCTGGTGAGAGAACAGTGGTAGGCCCGGAATTGGTACAGCAGACTACGGAGAAAGTGAAGCTTATTCGAGAGAAAATGAAGGCTTCTCAGAGTAGGCAAAAGAGTTACCATGATCGGAGACGGAAGGATCTTGAGTTTCAAGAGGGCGATCATGTATTTCTAAGGGTTACGTTGGTAACGGGTGTTGGTCGTGTATTGAAATCGAAGAAACTTACTTCTCGATTTATTGGTCCTTACCAGATATCTGCGAGAGTGGGTGCTGTGGCGTATAGGGTGACGTTGCCGCCGAATCTGTCGAATTTGCATGATGTGTTTCATGTTTCACAGCTTCGAAAGTATGTTTCGGATCCGTCGCATGTGATTCCGATGGATGAGGTTGAGGTAAGGGAGGACCTTACGGTTAAGGCACTACCAGTTAGTATTTTGGATCGCGAGGTGAAGCGGTTGCGAGGCAAGGATATTGCTTTGGTGAAGGTAGCGTGGGGAGGCGCTGCTGAGGGAAATTTGACTTGCGAATTGGAGAGTCGGATGCGGGAGTCGTATCCAGAGTTGTTTGTTTCAGGTAAGATTTTCGAGGACGAAAATTTCTAAGTGGGGGAGAGTTGTAACGCCCCAGTTTTAGTATTTTATTTTAATTGAGTCGTTTGTGATTATTTTACTATTATATTATTTTATTTTCGACTTTTATGTGAAAATATGTTATTTTTCAATGTTGTGATATTTTATCGGGTTTTGGGATCGTTTGCGAGATATTTGAGTGTGGGGGTATTTTGGTCATTTCCGGATATTTTCTTATGTTAGATAGAATAGAAAATGGGAAGAGAGAAAAATAGAAAGAAAGAAAGAAAAAGAGAAGAAGGAAAAAGGAGAGAAAAGAGAAGAAGAGAAGAAAAAGTGGAAAAACTTGGAAATCAAGAAATCGATTCCCCGACTTTTCTAAACGCGATTAAATCGGGTAAGGGTGCGAAACTCAATTATCGTATACTTGTGTATGATTATGTATGTGTGTTTGTGGTTGTTGTTGGATTGAAATAGAAAAATTTAGTAAAACCCCTATTATGTGAAATTGGTTAGAAATTGATTAACTGTGTTTGAAATCATGTTGTTAGTGTTCATTATTGTTGATACATGATAGATGCATGTTGTTAGACATTGTATGGGCAATTTTCTGGTGTGTAGGTGAAAATTTGGATGATTTTGGTGGAGAAAACGCAGGAACACGTTCTGCATAATTTTTCTGCATTTGCCCTGGCCATACGCGTAAGGGGCATGTCCATACGCGTACGAGCCTAGGCGTTACGCGTATCATTGGCCTGTGTTTGTGCCATTACGCGTATGGAATGTGTCTTTTCCCGGCCATCTGGTGATACGCGTATGGGGTTGGGCATACGCGTATGGACTTTGAAACGTGAAATTTGTGAAGGAAATGGATTCTGCCCATACGCGTATGGGCATTGGCAATACGCGTATGGGAATGGCGAGGAATCAGGGCCGTACGCGTATGAGAATGGTGATACGCGTATGGTCAGGCCAAGTGTAAAAATGGGATTTTTCAAAATGTCAATTTCGTTTTCTGTCATAACTTTTGTTCCGTTTATCTGATTTTTACATTCTTGGTATCGTTGGAAAGCTATTAAGCTGTACTATGTGATTATGATGATTTGGAATTCATTAGCCGATTTTATTTTGTCAGAAACTCAGAATAGTGTCGTTTTGTCGACTTTTGTCGTTTTAATTGTGTGTAATTGGTGTGTTTCATGCAATGTACTGTTGATATGGATATGGTATGATTGCTTGTTGTTGTTTGGTGTAAATGCATTGTTTTGGGCTTGAATTGTAAAGCATGAACTATGTTAAGTGTGATAGTTGCATATATGTGTGCATATTAAATGTCATGGGTCATTGTATGCCAAGCATCATGATATGCATTGTTGTGACGTCCTGAGTGACGGTTTGGTTCCAGAGGGAATCTGCTATAACATCGTGTGCTCATGTGGGGACCTAAACCGATGGTTATAGACGATCGTGTGCCCATGTGGGGACCTAAAGCGATCGGATTGTGTGCCCATGTGGGGACCGAAAGCAATCCATAAACGTCGTGTGCCCATGTGGGGACCGAAAGCGACGGGTGAACATCGTAGGCCCGACGGGGAGTTACACTAAGTAACGAGCGATGGTTCCAATAGTTCTTGAGTGAACTGATGATGAGACATGAGAAACATTGGAGTCGGTACCGCATGGCATGTGCATAGAGTCATTGTGCCGGTCTCTGTGCATTTGCATAATCGTGAATTAATTGTGTATGTTAATTGTGAATGTGATTAATGAGATGGAATATGTATAATTGTGTTGATGATGAGTGCGTTGTGCATGATTGTTGTGCAGTGGTGATAAATACCTGATACTTGTACGTGGTTGTGTTTTATTCAATTGTGGTGCATTTGTGGTGAGAATATTATACTTGTGCATTTTTGTGTTAATATATAATTTTATGCAACTGTATTATGATTGTTTTTCTCACCCTTCTGCTGTTTTATAATGCTCTATGAGGCATTGCAGATTAGAGTTGCTGGAGGTCTTTTTGTGAAGCCTTGCGTCTTCATTCATTTGTCGGTTGGCTCTGATATGTGACACCGGGTAGTTAGGGGGCCGTGTTGTGATTATTTGTGAATTATGTATATATATCTTTTGGCTTGTGCATGTATAACTTGATGTATGACAAACTTTTCCAGTGATATATATATATATATATATATATATATATATATATATATATATATATATATATATATATATGATATTCAGTTTTAGATTTTCCGCTTTTATTCTAAAATCTGAAATGTGGGTGTAAGGAACTAAGTTCCTCCGATGATTGCTACCCCACTGTTGCATATCTTTATGAGCAGGTGTTGTATGTTTTGTTTCAATATAATGTGACTTCCCCCTGTCTATGCCGTGTTTTTAAATATACTTTGATGAAATTTTGAATTTTTATTTTACTGCTTTAATAGCTTGGGGGTATAGATTGGGGGTGTTACAATTAGCACCCCCACGCGTCCATCGTACTCGATGGGATCCACACTTGTTGTTAACGATCAAAGGGTGTAGGATATCTAAAGCTCAACTGCTGACCAGAAACGAGAAGGAACAGGTACGGGAAAGAACGAAGAAACGACGAAGAAGAGAAAAAGAAGTGACTCGATAGGACATCGCATTCTAGGCCTACGTATTCCCTCGTGCAATGGGAAAGTCAGAGTCAACGTAGTTCGGACTACGAAATTGGGGAAGGTTACTCGCCAAGACATCGCTGTCTTGTGCCTACGTATCCTCAATCCAACCAGAGAGAGGAAATCAGAGCAATCATAGTTTGCCTCACTAGGGGTCGGTTTCTTTGGGATACAAAAGGGGTGATGAATAAAGTTGTGCTCGGAGAGATCTCGCACGATCTCCTGCCTACGTATCTCGCTCGCACGCGAGAATCAGAGCGACGTAGTTCCCCTTACAAGGAATGGATTTTATTTGTTTGTGTTTTTTAAGTGGAAAACATCCAGGCGCGCATTCCAGCAGTTAGGTGTTGCAGCTCGTTGTACGGAGTCTTAGGCATTTACCTGTTTGCGGTAGAACGGACGTGACGAATCCTTAAGGATGGAGTGAGGAAGATGAGAAGAGAATTGTTGTTTGTTTTTGTTTTTTACAAGAAGAAGTGTTTTAATTGCTTTGTGTTTATAACGCGTATCGCACTAAAGTCTATGACATAGGATCGAATACCTTGCATATCGACCCAAGACGGGACGTACGCTAAACACTCTAGGAAAGTGAAGGAAAGTCCCTCACTCTCCATTTCCCATGTACTCAAGGCTCATGGTGTACAATACGGGTTGCCTTTATTACATGTTTTTTATTTTTGTTTTGAGATGAGAAAGAAGAAACTCAAAGGTGTTGAGAAAGGAAAAAGTCTAAGCGGGGAAGACTAATAACCCTAATGTTATCATGCATGGAGATCCTATGGTTGTGTGGGGTAACAAGAACCACCAAAGTCTAAAAGAAAAGAGAGGGATAACACTATCTAATGCTTATCCTACCTCACCTTAATAAAAAATTAAGGATGAGCTAGGGTCCCAAAGGGGTGTGAGAAAGTTGGACACAAAGCATTATATCATGTAATCCATACAAGAAATAAAAGGCGAATAAACAAGAAAAACAATGGCTATTACAGCACTTCTGCAACGATACAGTAGTAAATCAAGCACCACATACCAAACAGCATTCCACAGCTCATGTTCAGCACAAAAATGGGTGTAAAAATCCAAGCAACAGCATATACAACAGCACATATGCACATAAACAGCAGTAGAAACAGGGCAAAATACAACATTTGAAGATGATTCAATCATGGCACAATAGACATACATCAAACAACACATATTATTCAATCAATCATGATCATAATCATATCACAACATGGTAAACAACCTTGAAATTATCATGAAAGAATGCACAACTTTAAGTACATGAACAAGCCAAATCAAGTATGCATCTCATGGAATTGAATGCAAGTAAGCATGCACAACACAACAATTCCAGTAACACAAACATTAATTCACAATTAGCACGCCCAAGGAGTGTGTGCTATGTGTTCATCGCATCAGGAATGCAACAACGCAAACATGATCATAAACGATAAAAATCCAAGAGTCGCGTGTCGGAAAATCATGCTCATGAAATAGTGTGAGGTGAAACAGCTCAAGAATAGTCCGCAAATCATCAACACATTAATCCATGAAGTTTAGACATGCAAAGGATCTCAAACAAACAAGAAAATGCAAGAAAATCACATTCTGCAGCAGTGTTAATCAGTTACCTACCACACGTTAACCGGTTACTTAGTTCAAAAAGTCAGAAATCATGCAGAAAACAACATGTTAACCGGTTAACGCCCGGGTGTTAACCGGTTACTCTGGGATAGTAGCCAAAAAAACCTGTTACAAAAGAACTTTTCTGCAGCAAATCACTTCTCCAAACTTCCAAATGATCATGCAATTAATTAATCACGAAATTCACGCTCAAACACAGTATTCAAACATCATTTTGATCCAATAATCATCAACATCAAGACTCAAATTCAAGCGCAATGGATCCGAATAAAAAATACCAAAGATCTACATTGAATAAGTTGTAAATAAGCTAAAAAAGCATAGATCTAAGGAAAACCAACATACAAAGCTGAGATTTGCTTTGGTGATTGTTGGAAAATGATCTTGGTGCAGAAAATTAAAGAAAACCAGAGATTCCTCAATTAGTGGCAGAAACGCGTCGAAACCGAGCAAAATCGCGAAAAATCACCGAGATCAAACTTGCACCAAAATAAATGGTGTGAAACCCTTGGATTGAAGTAGAATAAGATGAAATTCTAGAAATCCAACCAAAGAAAGCCAAATGATGGAGTTTAAGCTCAAGAATTAATCACTTTTCAATGTGAAAAGTGATTATCCTTCAAGAAATAAGAGCTTTTGTGAGGTTTTGGAAGAGAGAATTGAGATGAAGATGTAGAAGTAGCAAAAAATTCAGAGAGAAATGAGAGAATTGAGAGTGAAATGTGTGAGAAATGGTGTAGAATGGTTCCCCCCTTGAAAAATGAGTGAAGGGTTTCTTATATAGACTTTAGGTTTGGAGTGTGAGAGGTTTGGGATTAGCTTTGGACTTAGCTTTGGGTTTGGAGCTAGGATCGGAGTTAGTTACACTCAACTCACCGAGTCAAGGTAGTTAACTCAGGTAGTTAGGATCAACTCGGTAACAATCCCAAGGCGAACTTCAACATCCAAAGGTGGAGATGCTTGGAAAACAAGGAATATGGTGCACTCAATTTGAAATGAAACATTAGAATAAATGCCCTTGGAATTAATTTAATAGCCTTGCAATGTCTAGAGATGTCTAGAATATTCCACTTGCTGCTATAATACTGTAGAATCAAAGACCCAAATGTGTGCAATGGTGCTATCATGAAAAAGCAGCAGAATATGCAAAATCTGCCTGTGTTAACCGATTAACATAATTGCACTGCAATTGTGTTAACCGATTAACCAGACCAAAAATTGCCCATTTTGCTTGAAAAATGATGATGTGGCTCCAATTTCGATTCTCTACTCTGTGCTCTGATAGATAGCCATAAAATCCCTTGTTTAAAGAACACTGTAGTCCCATGCCTTAGGAAAACCAATGATGCATGTATGATGCTTTGTGACCTATATAAAATGCGAAATGAATGAAGCATAAGCCACCGATTACGGTAAAAGATGAGAGGGCTAATTTTGGGGTGCTACAAAAGGACCCACAAAATGGGTACCTAAGAATAAGATAATTTATGTTGCAGACATCCTTAATGGAACCATTGAAACACCAGTCATGGTACCTGGACAATGGATGCTCGCGACACATGACGGGAGAAAGGCATATGTTCCAAGATTTGAAACTTAAGCCCGTAGGTGTCGTCGGTTTCGGAGGAAATCAGAAAGGAAGAATCATTGGCTCCGGAATGGTTGGAAATGGTAAGTTTTCCTCCATTAATAATGTTCTGTTAGTTAAAGGTTTAATGCATAATCTATTGTCAATTAGTCAGCTCAGTGACAATGGTTATGATTTACTTTTCAATCAAACGTCCTGTAAGGCTGTTAGTCAAAAGGATGGATATGTCCTGTTCAACGGAAAGAGGAAGAACAATACTTACAAAATTAAATTATCAGATTTAAAACATCAAAATGTAAAATGTCTTCTTTCTGTAAATAAAGAGCAATGGGCTTGGCACAAACGTCTTGGTCATGTCAGCTTGAGAAGAATATCTCAGCTGAATAAACTAGGACTTATCAGAGGCTTGCCAAATCTGAAATATTCTTCAGATGCTCTTTGTGAAGCATGTCAGAAAGGCAAGTTTTCAAAAACTTCTTTCAAAGCAAAGAATATTGTTTCCACCCCTAGACCGTTGGAACTTCTTCACATTGATCTTTTTGGACCAGTGAAAACTGCCTCCATCAATGGTAAGAAATACGGACTAGTCATCATTGATGATTACAGTTATTGGACATGGGTGAAATTCTTAAAACACAAGGATGAGTCACATTCCGTTTGCTTCCTTCTGCACTCAAGTACAAAATGAGAAAAATTGTAAAATAGTTAAAGTCAGAAGTGATCATGGTGGAGAATTTGAAAACAAGAATTTTGAAGAACTTTTTGATTCACATGGAATATATCATGATTTTTCCTGTCCTAGAACTCCACAACAAAATGGAGTTGTAGAAAGAAAGAACACAACTTTACAAGAAATGGCTCGCACCATGATCCAAGAGACTGACATGCCTAAGCACTTTTGGGCAGAAGCAATTAACACAACATGTATATTCAAAATAGAATATCTATTATACCTATCTTGAATAAAACTCCTTATGAATTGTGGAAGAATAAGATTCCCAATATTTCCTACTTTCATCCATTTGGATGTACTTATTTTATATTAAACACTAAAGAGAATCCTAGCAAGTTCGATTCCAAAGCACATAAGTGTCTGCTGTTATGATACTCTGAACGCTCAAAAGGCTACAAAGTTTATAACACATAATCACAGATTGTGGAAGAATCAATTCATGTTAGATTCAATGACAAGTCTGACTCTGAAAAGTCAGAGCTAGTTGAAAAGCTTGTACATTTGGAAATTAGCTTCTCAGAACCTAAAGAAAAGGCAGATGAAGTTAAAGACCAGCAAGATCCTACGCCGGATACCACTGATGTAACTCTGAATACTCCACATCAAAAGAAAAGAAGAATGTCTACTTCTCACCCTGAGGAACTAATTCTGGGTAGCAAGGATGCTCCAATCAGAACCAGATCAACCTTCAGACCATCAGAAGAAACACTTTTGGGATTAGTGTCACTAATCGAACCAGCCACAGTTGAAGAAGCTCTTATGGACAAGGACTGGGTTCTGGCCATGGAAGAAGAACTTAGTCAGTTCTCAAAGAATGATGTTTGGGATTTAGTTCCAAAACCTAAGAATGTTCATGTAATTGGAACCAAGTGGGTATTCATGAACAAGCTAAATGAGAAGGGAGAAGTTTTCAGAAACAAGGCACGACTTGTTGCTCAAGGATACAGTCAACAAGAAGGAATTGATTACAATGAAACCTTTGCTCCGGTCGCTAGACTTGAAGTAATACGATTACTAATTTCCTTTTCAGTAAATCATAACACCACCTTATAACAGATGAATGTTAAGGGTGAATTCTTAAATGGCTATATATTAGAAGAAGTTTATGTCAAACAACCTCCTGGTTTTGAAATTTCAAAAAAATAAAATTTTGTTTTTAAACTCAAAAAGTCTCTCTATGGTTTAAAGCAAGCTCCCAGAGCTTGGTACAATAGATTGAGCAAATTTCTTTTAGAAAACAAGTTCACCAGAGGAAAGGTTGACACAACTCTCTTCTGTAAAACATATAAGAATGATATTCTTATAGTTCAAATCATGTTGATGATATTATTTTTGATTCTGCTAACTCTTCTTTATGCGAAGAATTTTCAAAGTTAATGCAAGCAGAATTCGAAATGAGTCTGATGGGTGAGTGTCATACCCCAAGTTTTGACCACTAAGATTTCCCATCATTGTGCAAATCATCATCACAATATGGAGGAACCTTTATGCTTCATTAGTCTCCCCAAAGATGGGTGAGCATTCACTACAATCAAACTTAGGGTTTCATGCCCTCTCAGAGCTCTTAGACAAAAGATCAATCAAGAAATGACATGATCTTCAACTTGTCTAAACCTTTCAAACATTCATAATGGATCAAGAGGACTCCCACATCAAGGATTAAGCACAAGACTGCTCCTTTCTAATTGGATTAAGCCTCAAGATCGCCAGTGTCACCAAATTAGGGTTTTGGTTGACTAGGGCCTCCAGGTGGAAATTTTCCTCTGGGTATGAGCCAATGCTTCAAGGCATAACCTAAAATTCTCCATGGAACCTCATGGACCCAATCATCAAGTCAATTTAACCTCAGGGGATGCATTCATTAAAAATCAGGAATTAGGGTTTCTTGACCTAATTCACCCCTAAGTTGACTTTTGGGACAAAACATGAGCCAAGACCTCAAGACATGATTTTAGGGTCTCCAACACACTACATTGATCCATTTACAACAATGGATTGATCCAAGAAGCTTGATGCAGAAGTTTCAATTTCATTTGAACCACAGTTAGGGTTTTTGAAGAAAAGTCAACTGTACCTTTGACTTTTGACCCAGGAATGCTCCCAAACCCTTGGACATGATTCAATACACCCTATAACACCTATGAAATCAATCCATCAAGTTTGATTTAGGTCAAGGACTTGATTTCATAAAGGATCGCACAGTTTGGAATTTATTTGACAAAAAGTTAACTGTGCACAAAAGTCAACTTTGACTTTTTGAGATTTTTCACAATTATGGTTCTTTAACCCTAAAATGATGTCAATGTGTGATTGGAATCATCATTCATCAAGAAAAATCAAGAAAAGTGGGATAACTTGTAAAAGGGGTTACCATAAAAAACTTAGAAATTTTCTAAGTTATGGAACAAAGTGGCTAGGGTACCAACTTTGGAGGATCATAACTCCTAAACCACAAGGCCATTTTTCCCCATTCAAAGCTGGATTTGTAGCTCTCATGACCCTCTACAAAAGCTTCAACTACACCTCATTCCAATTCATCATGGATTTTGAGTTATGGAATGATCAAAATGGCTGAAAACATGAAATGCCACTTTTTCCAACACTTAGTGAAATTTTCACTAAGTCAGAATCTGTCTTGCTTTTTTTCCAAAAGTAGGGGGATTTTTCAGTTGGATCCAAAAAGTATCAAGATCAACTATGATCACACACATGTTGTATCATATGAGGGCTTTCCAAAATGGCCAAGAACTCCATGAAACTCCACTTAAGCCATGAGATATGACCATGCCAATATGCCTTGCTGCAAACTGTCATGGCAAGGCAGATTTGGGGATTTTACTCGATTTACTCAAATTTTTTAAAGGGCAAGCAAATCTATCCATCTGAACACCTCAAGAGGGTACCAAGGAGGGACAAACACTGATCCATCAGCCTCCCAAGTCTTTGGAACCAAAAGTGGCATGCACAACCTAGAAATGCCTAAAAGAGGGACAAGACTCCAATTTTGTTTTGGAGCATTTAATGGATGCACCAAGGTGGCATGGACTGAGCCATTTCCAACTGAATTCAGTCAATACTTATCCAACAACTAGGGAACCACAACTCTGTGCTCTAAGCTCTAGTCAATGGCTAGAGGAGACTTGGATTCCCATTGATCAACATTGGCCAAACCTTTCTAGCAGTTGCCAATCACTATTGCTCCCAAAACAAACTTGCTCTACTATAAATAGAGCTCATTTGTGTTCAGTTTGAGTACACCAAAGCCATCAAACAGATGCTTTCCTCAAAATCACTTTCTTTAGGCAAAAATACCTTCTTTAGCAAGGTAACTCTGAGTTTTTGAGTTAGAGAGCATTTCCATCACAGCTCATGATCCAAACACATCCAATATGTCATATCTAAGCTGTCCAAACTCTCACAAGTGACTTGTAACACCAAAATCTCAAAGTCCCATCTCAAAACCTCAAAATAGGGCCTTTTTGCATTTTTCAAGCCATGTCTTGATTCAGTCACTTTCCAAACCAGATAAAACCTCAAACACACTCCAAATATCATCCTTGAACTGTCCCAAATGGTTCCCAACATCTGGAACATCATTTGAGGGAGTTGCTATTTTGGCCACTTTTGCCCCTTTTGCAAGAAAGGGCCAATTTCCATTCCTGAGGTTTGCAGCTGATTCCAATCATCCTAAAAGCTTCTAAGGGATCATTTGAGGGTGTCCAAAGCATCAAATCATTTCTGGAACAAAGCACTTGGTAGATAGCATAAAAGCTCCAAAGAGAGGTAAGCATCACAACTTGAACTCTCTGAAGTATGCCTTGCTTTGAAGTCCATTGATCATGTATCTCTTATACATGTTATATGTGTTGTGTTTGAACCAATTCATCATGTAATTCATGCCTGTACCAAGAGGTAGCACAGAAAATGCAATACATGGCCTATTTCAAAACCACTATCGGGTTTTGAGGAGGATTTATTTTCTGGGAAAACCACCACCACCATTGGATTCCTTAGGAAATTCTAGGCCAGATGCATATAAATTTTGTCTCCATCCAAGGAGAAATGAGAAAGTTATGGCCTTCACGTTTCTAACCAAAATCTTGTCTTGCCTTGCCTTGGGCCAGGCCAAAAACAAGGCAAGCCTTGTATGTTTGTGGTTGTGTTTCAATCAACGGATGTATCACCACCCCAGTGGTAAAGCGCGCGCCCTGTACACAAGAGGTCTGGGGTTGGAATCCCCCTCGCCCCAGATCCTCTTTTTTACCACTTTTTCATATTTTTTCATATTTTATTATTTTTCATATTATTTTTAATGATTTGAAAAATTAATAACTCCCTCAATTTTAATTATTTTTGATTGGTTCTTTTTGCAAAAAATCACAAAAATATTGAAATATTTTATTCCACAAAAAAATCAAATTTATATTATTTATTTAATATAATTGGTATTTTTGTGAATAAATTCATTTTTAAATGTTTTTAAGCGTTTAAAAGTGAATATTTATCTTGAAAATCAAAACCAAATGAGTTTTAATTCATCTTGTGATTAAAACCTCATTTTTCAAACCTTAAACAAAAATCACAAGTGGTTTATTCAAACTTATTTGGTAATTTTATCATTTTATTGATTTTCTTTAAATATTTACTTTTAAAGGAAAACAAAATTTGGGTTTCTTTGATTTTCACCCTCACAAATCTTTTTCAAACACTTTGGGCCTCTAGTAGAGTGTAAGACCCAACCCTTTTTTAAGACCAAAATGATTTGGGCCTCAGTGTATTGTATAAGTCCCGACACCATCAAAAAGTTCGGCGCGATCGTCGCCTTTTTAACAAAAAACCCATGCGCATCTCCTTGAGTTGTAAGCCACATCTCTTCTACAAAAATAAACCTCTTTGCGCCTCTTATAGAGTGTAAGACCCAACCCCCTTTTAACCAAAACTTCTTGGGCCTCAGATATTGTATAAGTCCCTCCGCTTTAAAAGAAAAATCTTGGCGCGATCGTCAGTTCAAAAATCAAATCATCTGGGCCTACCCTCGTGTTATAAGCCCCATTCCTTTTCTTTAAACACCTTTGGGCCTCTTGAGAGAGTGTAAGACTCATCCCTTTGTACAGAAAACCTTTTTGGGCCTCAGTCACTTGTATAACTCCCTGTACAATTTCAAAACAACAGTGCAATCACTGATAAAACCTTGGGCCTCTCCTTGAGTTGTAAGCCCCAACAATCTTTTCAAAGCACTTTCTCCTTTGATTTGAAATATAAAATTGTTATCAAAGCTTTCTTTGTTGAACAACTAACAAAACAACATGGAAGCTCTACAACCGAGTAAGTGTTCACCCGCTTTCATTTATTGCTTTCATATGTATATAACTATTTTGTGGGGCTGCTTCACTGTAAGTCTTCTTTCACATCCTTTTTATGTACTCGTCAAATATCAACTGTGTAATACTAGTATAGTTATTTTAGAGTTTTCCCTAGCAACTACGTCTAGCACTAGGTAAAGCCTTGTTGGTCACTCTTAAATACAGTCAAAACTAGACCCCCATAGGATTACCAGATACAGTCTTCCCTCCTCTTGGGGTTAAACAATATGGAAACGTGAAAGGCAGCATTCTCGGTGAACCCTTTCTCAGACTGTCACTCTTAGAAATTGTCAAAGAAACTCTACTCCTCAGAGTTGATCTATTCTCCGTGAATAGCATCTCTTGAGTTTCTTCCAAATTCAAGAACTTTCTTGGCTTGATCTATTCTCGGTGAATAGCATGTCTTGAACTTCTCTTGGTTTGGGGACCCAAAGGCTTCCTAAAAGCATCCCCGCCTCCTCTTGGGCGTTGTACAAGGACCCTTCGGCTTCTTAGAAGTTCTCAGGCCTCCTCTTGGGCTTAATACAAGGACCCTGATGACCTCTTAAAGGTATAAGACAGAACTTAGTCATCCTTTGCTAGAGCAGTCTTTCCAGCATCAAAAACTCCGGTCATCGTGGGGTTGATACTCATCCCTTAATACCCGTGCCTCCTCTTGGGCATAGTACAAAAGATAAAACTCTAGACTTGGACAGTTTAAGACCCTTGAGTCTTAAAGACATTCTCAAGTTCCCTTCAAACATAGGCAGAAACCCAGTCTCTTCCATGAGAATTCCCCACACTTGGACCCGCTTCAGGATTTCCAGAATCCATAGCGGTAAGATAGCCTCCTCTTGGGCATTGTACAATGATTCTCCCCAATGGAGCTAACCTTTTCAGACTCTCTTGTTGGGTCACTTCACTTTTAGCCTCCATTTCGGGCTTCGTACGAGATAGAAAACACTCTCTTGTTGAGTATAAAAGACTCTCTTGTTGAGTCAAACACTTTTAGCCTCCATTTCGGGCTTCGTACGAGATAGAAAACACTCTCTTGTTGAGTATAAAAGACTCTCTTGTTGAGTCAAAACCACTTTTAGCCTCCATCTCGGGCTTTGTACGAGATAGAAATCACTCTCTTGTTGAGTATAAAAGACTCTCTTTTTGAGTCAAACACTTTTAGCCTCCATCTCGGGCTTCGTACGAGATAGAAAACACTCTCTTGTTGAGTATAAAAGACTCTCTTGTGGAGTCAAAAACACTTTTAGCCTCCATCTCGGGCTTCGTACGAGATAGAAATCACTCTCTTGTTGAGTCAAAAACACTTTTAGCCTCCATCTTGGGCTTCCTACAAGGCACATATAAAACACTCTCTTGTTGAGTATAAAAGACTCTCTTGTTGAGTCAATCTCTTTTTAGCCTCAATCTCGGGCTTCGTATGAGACAACAAACAAAAATCATCCTCTTGTTGGGTTAATAGCCTCCTCTTAAGCTTTGTATAAAGAAAACCCCGGTTGAGTCAATCAACCTTTTAGCATTAAAGTCATGCCTTGCTCATAGTCTATAAACATTAAGAACTCCTCCCCCCATCTAATTGCTGTAAGCGGCAAGCCTCTGGATTATTTACATCCACGCCACTGTCCCCCTTTTAGCATGAGAAATTCCTAAGGAAAGATGACATGCTCTACACTGAGTTAAAGTCTTCTCCTTCAGGTTAAAAATCCCCTATAAAGGAAATTATGGCATTGCTGGATTCACATGTCCCAGTTAAAGTAAGTCTCCTTTATTATCAATCACCCAACAGTTGTGATAAACAGACCAAATATCCCCCTTTAGAGATGACAAATTCTCTCTCATCCATAAACCCTTCAGCTTCACATCTTGGGCTTTGAACAAGATACAAATCACCTTTAGCTTCACGTCTTGGGCTTTGAACAAGACACCAAAACACCTCTTTCCTCCCATAGAATAGGAGGAACTACGATCGCTCTGATTTCCTTGTTTCGTTAAACAGGAATACGTAGGCATAAGATTGGAAAATCTTAGCGAGCATACTAATCAAAAACCCAAAATCCAGTATCTCCACCAAATCAACCCAAAAGCATCAAAATTAAACACATTACCAAAAACCTCACAAATGATCCGAACATTGTGTTCTTAACAAAATAACCGAAGAGTGGCCCACGTCTTAATAACATCTGTAAACCAACAGTTTTGACTGTTTAACCTCAGTTTGCGAGCAGGGTTAATTGGAGACATCTATTTCCCTTCCTTAATCAGCTCAACAGGATAAAAAATGAATCGAACTGTAGTGCCCAAGCGATAGTGATTCAAGACCACAAAAATCGCGCTACAGTGAGCTAAAGTTCTTTCTGGGAATACAAATTGATCAGAAACTAGAGGCCACTTACATTCATCAAAGTAAGTACACAAAAGAACTTCTGAAGAAATTCAACATGATGGATTGTAATGTAGCTAAAACACCAATGCATCCAACATGTATCATGGGAAAAGAAACAGGAGTTAAGGTTTGTCAGAAGCTCTATCGTGGTATGATAGGCTCTCTCTTGTATCTAACTGCTTCTAGACCTGATATATTATTCAGTGTACATTTATGTGCTAGATTTCAATCAGATCCAAGAGAATCTCATTTAACTACTGCTAAACGAATTCTAAGGTATCTGAAAGGAACAACTAATTTTGACTTGATGTATGAGAAAACATCAGAGTACACTCTTTCTGGTTAATGCGATGCAGACTATGCTGGAGAGAGATTAGAAAGAAAGAGCACATCCGGTAACTGTCAGTTCCTAGGAAACAACCTAATCTCATGGTCAAGCAAGAGACAATTCACAATTGCTCTCTCTATAGTAGAAGCAGAATACATATCCGCTTCACTATGCAGTACTCAGATGTTATGGATGAAAAATCAGCTGGAAGACTATCAGATATATGAGATTAACATTTCTATCTTCTGTGATAATACTGCTGCTATTTGTTTAATTAAAAATCCAATTTTACATTCTAGGGCTAAACACATTGAAATAAAACACCATTTTATCAGAGACTATGTTCAGAAGGGAACCTTATGCTTAAAATTTATTAATACAGACCATCCATGAGCTGATATTTTTACAAAACCCCTGGCTGAAGATAGATTTCAAATTATTTTAAAGCATCTAAAAATGGACTACTGCTTTAGTCAGAGTAAATAAGCATTTTTAAATCATCAGAACCACTTTTGTGAAACGGTCTCAATCCTAACGCGTCATTTGATTAGCAAATAATTTTTCCATGTGATTAGATTATATCTAAATCACTATATTTATTCAAATCAAACGAACATTAATTTTCTTGGGATTGACTTAAAATCATAATTGTGTTCATTTTGTAACCCCCAATACATGTTCCCAACTTTTTGAATTTCAAAAATTCCTCTTCACTTCCACTTCCACATTCTACGAACTCTAAAAACCCTAATCACTTCTCTCTCTCTCTCTCTCTCTCTCTCTCTCTCTCTCTCTCTCTCTACCGTTCATCGATCTCAATCTTCAACTATAATCATGGTGACTGCGATTCAAGAAGAAACCGTCAAGTTTTCCAAAGAAATGGAAAATCATCAAAGAAGTTATTGTCCTCCTCATCAGTAGTGCCGTCCACTATTTCAACAATATCTACAACAGTTACTTTGTCTTCGTCACAGTCTTCTCAGATAGATAAAGATCATGTAACCCAATGAGAAGCCACTGTTACCTGTAATCTTGAGAATCTACTCGTACTCAAGGAACTGCATGTAGATTTCAAAAATCTTGCCGAAAATGGATTTAATCTGTTCAATGAGGTAGAAGCTCAAGGTTGGAATAATTTCTTTGATAGGCTTAAAGGTCCAGTTTTTGAAGCACTCGTAAAAGATTTTTGGAGACAAGCTGTATGTGATAAACTTCATGTCGTCTCTTATGTCTTGGGAAGAAAAATTGTCATCACCGAAAGATCAATTGCTGAACTTTATAAACTGGAATTTCTGAAGAACAAGAGAGTCTATGGAAGGGTCAATAAATCTCCGTTTGTGAAAAAAGTCATCAACCCAACCATCTACATCAACCATCAACCAAATAAAATAGAACACAGAAGATCTGACTGCAACACTTAGAGAATCAGTCAACGCCACAACACTTAAGCACATGAGAATAATTAATAAAGTAACAGTGGAACCTTTTTCTATCTCTGAGGACTTAATCAAATGCATGATCATAGTGCCAGATTATCCTTCCTATTATAGAAGCGACCTCATTGAAGAAGTTGCTGCATTTGTAGATGCAATGAAGGCACGAGGATATGATGTATCTGAGGTCAAGAATGAAGAAGTTGAACTTGACAAAGAAGAGTGGGAGCAAACTAAAGAGGGTGATGAATCTGCTCCTGAACCAACTCTTGCAGAGTTCCTCAGAAGAAAAAGAAAATAAGCTACTATTAATTCTGAGCCTCAGAAAAGGAAGAAGAATAAAACAAAATCCAAGACTGCTACTCTAACCTCTGCATTAGAGAATAACAGTAAGTATGATTCTGCTCTATCTGTTTCTAGAGTTGAATCAGTTTCTATTCCATCTTCACAACAAACTATCTCCATTCCCACTTCACATCCACCAGTCAGTTTCAAGCCACCATCTTGTTCAAATCCACCACCACCAATATCTACTCCTATAACTCCATAAATTTCCTCGTAATCAATCAGTACACCTATCCAATCCGTAGCAATTCCTACATACACTCCATCAACAATCACCTCAATCATCCAACCAGATATGCCTGTCTCACCGATGTCGTATGCTTTTCATTAGAAAACCATTACTGAATCCTCAATTCAACATTCTGATCCACCATTTCCAACTTTTGAACCTCTTATAGTTTCAGTTACCCCAGAAGTATCATCTCATGCTGATAAAAAAATCAATGAACATCCTCCTACTGAGATCGTTTCATCTCAACAAGCACCACCTGAAACCAACCCTGCTGAACCTGGCCTTGCTTTGGTCATCTATAATGTACCACCTCCAACATCTTTTGAAGAATACACAAGTCGATTTTGTGACAAGGCATTAAGGAAGTTTGCGAACCTAAGAGCATAATTTAGCACAAGTACCAATCCTATGGAACTTAAAAGCTCTTGTCAAAGCTTCCAGAAATGGTTGGATTCTGAACTTGCAAGAATTATAAGTTTCTCAGACGCAACCATAACTGCTGGAATTCAGCTGGCAAAAGACAGAGTAGAAGCTGGAGCGAGGATCAAAATACTCAAGTTTCTGGCTGCAAAACAGAAAGAAACGGAAGAAAAAGCTGTTGAAGAAGCTAGACTTCTAGCAGAGAAGACTGTTGAAGAGGCCAGGATGGCACAAGAAGCTGAAGCCATGCAAAAGGCTGAACAAGATGTTGCAGTTGTTCCCACCTCTGATCCTGCTATAAGGCGTTTGGAAAACACAATTGAAGAAATCAGAGAAGAACAACAGAAGTTCAGAGAAAACTTTGAGGAACAAAAGTCCATCATTTCCAATGTCCAAAGCATGCTTCAGAAGCTTTGTGACAAGATGTCCTCTGGAAGCAACTAAGTTCTAAGTCTCCTCTGTTTTTAAAGTTTTTAAATCTTTGTTTTTCACCCTTGAACCACTAATCTTTTTTATCAATGACAAAAAGGGGGAGAAGTATTTGAATGTGTTATTTTGATTCGATAGTCAATCCCTGAAAACAACGTTGTTTACATGCTAACAGATAAACTGTTATTTCTATTAGATTGTTTTTCTTTTTCAGGAATCCTGATCCAATTCAAACATCACTAAGTGAATCATTGAAGAATCAAGACTATGATGACTTCAGTATATGACATAATGAAATCAGGGGGAGCCCAAGCTCAGAAACTCATCAAGTCTAAGACTCAAGGGGAGTACTTCATATGAAGGATAAGCTATCTTAAGAATATATTATTTTCCCTGCATTATATATATCAAAATTGTGTCATCAAAATACATAGTTTTATCATCATCAAAAAAGGGGAGATTGTGAGAACAAGATTTGGTTCTGCAATATTATCTCTAAGTTTTGATGATATCAAATAAGTATTTATGCATGAACAATTTTGTACAACTAATGTTTGTTATTTGTGAGAACTTAACAAACAGGTTATGCTTCCGTAAATTAGCGCGAACACAATGCTTAAAAGAAAATACTCCGCCTATACACTTGAAAAGCATAACTCATTTTAAGCTAATATGAAGTTCACAAGACTTTGATACAAAAGGAAAAGAGAACGAGTTTTAAAGATCTGAAGACAAAGGTTCTGATTGAACGAAGTCCAGATGCTGAAGACTTATGCTCTCTGATCAAGGTTCTGAAGACCTAACCACAGTCTCTACTCATGCTTCAACTAGATACTATCAGAAGCCTTTGAAGATATGAAGACAACGTACCAAGCGAACAAGGTTCTGAAGACCAAGTGCTGAAGACTATGAAGGCGCTGCTCTGAGGATTCGAAGACTTGATAATCTTAAGAACCAAGCTATGTTTTCCCTTCTTACTCATGCTCGTAAAAAGCCTCTGATGTTGAGAAGCCAAGAAGGCAAAGCTACATAGTACAGTTGTATCACAATACAATGTGAAAATATCTTGGTAACAGTGCAACGTACAAATGAAGATATTCTGACAAAACAGGATGTGCAGCACGCAAAAGTTTTTATCTGTCCTCACGCTTCTAGCCGCCAACCTAGTTAGCTATCATGATTACACTTCAACGGCTCTTTTTTACACGGCTATAAAAGGAAGCAAAAGACTTGAAGAAAGATACACACATGAACGAACTGCAAAAATACTTTCCAACTGAAATTTTTCTTAAGTCATTCTGGTCAAAACTGGTTTACATATTTCAGCTTGTATAAGAATCATTTTTCTGTAAACGTAACTTATTCAAACTTAGGTTTGTGTTCCTTAAGAAAGACTGGGTGGTTGTATTTCTTGAGAAGTCTAGGACGTGTTGTCTTAGAGGTTGTTCCTTGAGTAAGACCTGTGAGGTTGTATTACTTGAGAAGTCTAAAACTTGAGAGTTTTAGAGGTTGTGTTAGTCACCAGCATTTTGGCTAGTGCATTTTACTGATTTGATTGAATAGTGGATTAAGACCTCGTTGAGAGAGGTAAAATCACCTTGGCGGGTGGACTAGATTAATTTGAGGATTTCTCAAGTGAACTAGTATAAACATAACGTGTTCATCTCTTTGTTCTCAACAAAAGTCATTATTATTAAAAGAAAGAGTCTTATAAAAGGAATTTATTTTAAAGAAACAATTTTATTTTTAAAAACCAATTCAACCCCCCCCCCTCTTTCTTGTGTTTTTCACACCTTCAAAGAGATTGTCATGGTTGATGCTAGTTGTAGTTCTATCATTCAACATACTCTAGCGAGGAAAGAAAGTGACCCAGGACGAGTCACTTTGCCAGTTACAATAGGAAACATCTATATTGGCAACGGGTTGATTGATTTGGGCTCTAGTATCAATTTGATACCTTTGTCTATTGTGAAAAGGTTGGGACAGTTGGAATTGAGAACCACTTAAATGATATTGCAACTTGCCGATAAATCCACTACCCGTCCTCACGGTGTAGCGGAAGATGTATTGGTTAAAGTGGACAAATTCTTATTTCCTATCGACTTTGTGGTAATTGAAATGGAGGAAGATAAAGACGCTTCATTGATTCTTGGAAGACCGTTTATGAAAACTGCTAGAATGACAATTGATATGGACGAAGGTCTTATGAAGGTTAGAGTCCAAGATAAATAGGTTTGTTTCAATCTATTTGAGTCCATGAAGTACAAAAAGGACAAAGACGATTGTTTTAGAATAGATGCAACGGAGAAGGCGATTGAAGAAGTAAAGGAGCAATTACAAGTTCCAACCCCTTTGCAAAAAGTTCTCACAAATGCTCTTCAAAGTATCGATGAAGCCGAAGGAAAAGAGATCGAAAAGTGTTTGCGAGAGCTAGAAGAATTGGATGAAGTTCCTTCTTTGAAAGAAAGGGTGGAAATTTTGAAAAAAGAAAACAATGAGGAAATTAAGCTTGGATTGAAGTTGTCGTCGTCTCATCTTAAGTATGTTTTTCTTGATGATGAGGGGCATAAACCGGTGATAATAAGCACGGAGCTAACCACAATGGAAGAGAAAAAATTAATGTGTGTTTTGAAGAAAAATCAAGTGGCAATGGGATGGACTCTTTCCGATCTAAAAGGAATAAGTCCCTCTTATTGTATGCATCGAATATTCATGGAAGAAGATTTCAAACAGGTCGCTCAACCGCAACGCCGCTTAAATCCTACCATGAAAGAGGTGGTTAGGAAGTAAGTGGTAAAAATGTTAGATCCCATAATGATTTATCCCATTTCTGATAGCCCATGGGTTAGTCCGGTACAAGTGGTGCCGAAAAAAGGCGGATTGACGGTTATCTGAAACGAGAAAAATGAGTTAATCCCAACGAGAACCATAACCGGGTGGAGAATGTGCATAGATTACCGTAGGTTAAACCAAGCTACAAGGAAAGATTATTTCCCTCTCCTGTTAATGGACCAAATGCTCGAGAGACTTTCCGGTCAACAATTTTACTGTTTTTTAGATGGTTATTCGGGTTAAAATCAAATTATTGTGAACCCAGAGGACCATGAAAAAACCGTTTTTACATGCCCTTTTGGAATCTTCGCTTATAGGAGGATGCCGTTTGGGTTGTGTAATGCACCGATGACTTTTCAAAGGTGTATGCAAGCAATATTCTCATATTTGATCGAAAAGACAATTGAGGTTTTTATGGATAAATTTTCAGTTTTTGGGTAATCGTTTGATATTTGTTTGAAAAATTTGGATGCGGTTTTGGAACGGTGCGTGGAAACCAACTTGGTACTCAATTGGGAAAAATGTAACTTCATGGTGACCGAAGGAATTGTGCTTGAGCACAAAGTTTCTTCAAAGGGCCTTGAAGTCGATCAAGCCAAGGTTGATGTTATTGAGAAATTACCACCACTGTTGAATGTAAAAGGTATAAGGAGTTTCCTCGGACATGCAGGATTTTATCGGAGGTTCATCAAGGATTTCGCGAAGATAGCACAGCCTTTGAGCAATTTGCTCAACAAAGATAAGTCATTTGATTTTGATGAGTCTTGCATGGTCGCTTTTAATTCTTTAAAACAAAGTTTGACTACCTCACCCATAATCATCACACCCAATTGGAAAATGGATTTTGAACTCACGTGTGATGTAAGCGATTATGCGGTGTGTGCGGTTTTGGGTCAACGGAAAACAAAATTTTTTCATGCTATACACTACGCGAGCAAAGTCTTAAATGAAGCTCAAGTAAACTATGCAACAACTGAAAAAGAGTTGCTTGCGATAGTGTATGCATTGGAGAAATATCGTTCTTATTTAATCGGGTCTCGAGTAGTTGTTTACACGGATCACACGGAGATTAAGTATTTGCTCACCAAGCTAGATTCAAAACAAAGGCTAATTCGTTGGATCCTCTTGTTACAAGAATTTGATTTGGAAATTCGTGACAAGAAAGGATCTTAGAATTTGGTGGCGGATCACTTATCCCGCCTTGTAAATGTTGAAGTGACCAAAAAGGAATTTAAGGTCAAGGAGGAATTTCCGGATGAAAAGTTGTATATGGTGCAAGTTAGACCATGGTTCGCCGTCATGGCTATTCACAAAGTCGCCGGATTAATACCGGATGGTCTAACTCACCATCAAAAAAAGAAATTTTTATCGGACGCCAAGTCTTTTGTTTGGGATGAACCATATTTATTTAAACTTGGTGTTGATAACCTTTTGAGAAGATGTGTGTCAAAAGATGAAGCCACTAGCATACTTTGGCATTGTCACAACTCTCCTTATGGAGGGCATTTTAACAGAATAAGAACGACAACGAAAGTCCTTCAATCGAGCTTTTATTGGCCTTCTTTATTCAAATATGCGCATGCGCATGCGCAAAGTTGTGACAAGTGTCAAAGGAGTGGTGGAATTTCAAAGCGGCATGAAATGCCTTTACAAAACATGTTGGAAATTGAGGTGTTTGATTGTTGGGGAATCGACTTTGTTGGACCTTTTCCATCATCGTTTTCCAATGAGTATATTTTACTCGCAGTTGATTACGTATCCAAATGGGTAGAGGCAATAGCTTGTGCTAAAGCAGACGGAAAAACTGTGATAAATTTTTTGAAAAAAAAACATTTTTTTTCCGATTTGGTACTCCGCTGGTGTTGATAAGTGATAGAGGATCCCACTTTTGCAACACTCAGCTTGAAAAAGCCTTGGAGTAATATGGTGTGAAGCATAAGGTTGCAACACCATATCATCCACAGGCCAATGGGCAAGCGGAGGTATCAAACCGGGAAATTAAAAGAATTTTGGAAAAAACGGTGTCATCCTCAAGAAAGGATTGGTCAAATAAGCTAGACGATGCTTTGTGGGCCTATCGAACAGCTTTTAAAGCTCCGATTGGTCTCACACCTTTTAAATTGGTCAATGGTAAGAATTGTCATCTACTGGTGGAGTTGGAACATAAGGCATTTTGGGCCTTGAAATTTCTGAATTTTGATCCAACTTTAAGCGGAGAAAGAAAAAAGATGCAATTGCATGAAATGGAGGAATTGCGCCTCCAAGCGTATGATTCCAACAAGCTGTATAAAGATCGAGTCAAAACTTACCATGACAAAAAGATAGTGGCCAAACAGTTTGAAGTAGGGCAGCTGGTCCTACTTTTCAATTCTCTATTAAAATTGTTCCCGGGTAAATTGAAATCTAAGTGGTCTGGCCCATTCCGGATTCGTGAGATTAAGCAATTTGGGGCAATAGTCATTGAAGACACAAAGTCAAATGAGAGTTGGACTGTAAATGGTCAGAGGTTAAAGATTTATCTCGGTGGTGATTTCGAGCAGAATCACTCTGTTGTGCCGTTTTGCGATCCTTGAGGTTGCATTGAACCGTCGAGCTTATCCAACGTTAAACAAGCGCTTGTTGGGAGGCACCCCAACATTGTAAGTATTTATTGCTTTATTTACAGTTTTAATGATGTTTGATGTTTAGAGTGGTTTAGGTAGTGGCAGCAGTGCAAAAAAAATTTTCAAAACCTGTCATGTTCGCTTTGCGAACCTGGGGCGAGCATTCGCCAGCCAGTTCACTTTGCGAACTCAGCAAGACAGGGGAAGTGTGTTTACTGCCACCTCAGTTTAAAAAAGGGTTTTAATGTTATTGGTGGGCCAACACTTAGGCCCAACACCCATAACATTTTCTGAACAATTGAGAGGGAAAAACCTACTCCCACTCTTGCCTCCCTCTCATTCAAACAAAACACTCTCAAGAACTCAATCTCTCACGTGCTCTAGTTTATCAAATTTCACCCAAATTTTTATCCAATTTCAATTACAAGCTTAGGTTTGCATCTCTTTTTCTTGCTAATTTCTGTTAGACATTTATGATTTTAGGGTTTAATTTATGTTTTAAGGTTTGAGTGATTACATGTTGAATATTGTACAAGCCTTAGAATAGAAATGTTATTTTGTGAATGAAGCTCTGATGATTGGAAGTATGGCTGTGTTTTCTAAATTTTCGTGGGTTCACTGCTTTATTCGCCTTGCGAACATGGGCGAGCATTCGCCAGACCTTCGCTTTGCGAATCTCGGGCGAATGTTCGCCAACCTTCGTTTTGCGAACTCTGGAGCGAACATATCAGAATGCTGAAATTATTTTTATGTTGTTTCAGTTATGATTTGTTTTTGGCTGCCAATTCTAATGACTGTGTTTCTACTTTTTGCTATTTTACTTGTTGTTGTGTGTAGATGGCCCCCAAGTTTAACCCCACCAAGAAAAGAAAGTCCTCCACATAGCAAAAATTGCCAATCCAATTTGACGACACTCGCTTTAAAGGTGTCAAACAAGCAGCAAGGTATCTTACCTTGGAAAAAAGAAGCATCTTAGCAGAAAAGAGATTCAACTTAAGTGACTGAGGGAGTTATCGGTCTGTGGCTGCACTCTTGGAAGAGAAAAAATGGGGACAACTGATAACTCCAGTTGATAGCTACAATGTAGAGTTTGTCCGAGAATTTTATGCGAATGCCCTTCCTGATGATGGCGAACAGTTTAGTTGAACAACCTTAGTTGGGGGAAGGTAGTGAGATTTGACCGTAGAGCCATTAGTATTGTTCTTGGAAGTCCTCTGCCTTTAAGAGCTAGCGAGATTGATGATTACCATAGGGACCTACACCTTCACCGAGATATCCCACAAATGACCAGAGATCTCCTTCGACCGGGAAAAACTGTTGAACTCAACCCATCTGATGTTGCTATTAGGTACCGGCGGGAGGACATACAACCTTTGGCTCAGGTTATATTGCTTTTGGTGATAACCAACATCAAGCCAAAGTCGCATTCGTCTACCATCCCTATACCAATAGCTCACCTTGTCCACAGTATCTTGACTAATGTGCAGATTGATGTGGCCTAAATTATTGTCGATGTGATAAGGGCAATTGTGGAGAGTGGCCTTGGTGGTACCGCTTCGCGAAAGAATGCCCCTCTCGCTTTTCCTTGTTAGATCATGTCTTTGTGTGCGGGTGTGGGGGCTGATATTCCCACACACCGCCAGGTTACTATTCCTTCTATGATCGATGATCGTTATGTCGACAAATTTTGCAAGCCTAAGGGGACAAGGGGTGAGACATCGGGTGCTGGTGCTGAGGCTAGCACAAGGGGTGGAGATGCTTCTGGTTCAGGGTCTCAGAGTTTTTACCCTTATCAGCAGAAGATATGCCAGTATAACTGGGACTAGATGGCGGCTTCTCAGCGCGCCATAACTGATTTACATGACTCCATGCAGGTACTACAGCTGCAGATTCGCGATCTCGCCACTGAGCATACCATGATGACAAGGGAGCAGTTCCTTGCACATGCTGGTTGGCCTGAGGTCAGGCCAGTATTCGGAGGGGGAGAGGACGTGGCTGGTGCTGATGATGATGCTGATGGTGCTGAGGTTGAGGTATCTGGTTCTGGTTCTGGCTCAAAGGAGGAGGAGGTTGAGGTGTATGCTTTAGAGTCCGAGGAGGACTGATTTTTTTGTTGTGATGATTTTGTACTTCCTTTGAGCATCAAAGTGAAGTTTTCTCGTATTCTGTTTTTTAATTCAGTTTTCATTGATCTACTTTATCCACTTTGTTGGATTATTTTGGTTATATTGATGTACTTGTACCCTTTTGTGGTACTATTGACTTTGTAGGTGTGTTCACACCGGTACATTAGTATTATTATTATTATTATTATTATTAGTAATATATGTTGTTTTTCAGTAAAAAAAAATTTCAGTTTTTAATTTTACTAATATTTCGGTTTTAATTATTGTTATTAAGAGTTGAGTTCTTCAGTTCACGAATGCTCAACTTTTAAATTGTTGGTATGCTTTTGTGTTAATTATTGTTATTAAGAGTTGAATTCTTCAGTTTATGAGTGTTCAAATCTTAAGCTGTTAATATGCTTTTTATTGTTTTATGTTGGTATGCTTGTGGAAATTAATATTTCAAACTTTTGGATGTTTAGTGGAAAAAACTTAGGTTGGTGTTGATTGTGCATCAAAGAAGATTCCTCCAAGATTGGATGGCTATGATAATACTTTAAGCATGATGTTGTGGCAAGGTACATAGTTACCTAGTTCTAGAATTTAGAATGTATTGGAACTTTGTTGTCTTTGTACAAATGAAAATGTTGTTTCTTGTTACAACTCTAATTGATTGCTTGTGTCATTTAGGTCCAAAAACCACAAAAGTGAGAAACCTCTGTGTTGTACTAAATGCTTTGGATGGATGATGAATGTTGTTTTATACTTATAATTCATGCTTTATCTTGCTTGTTGTTTTGAAATTATGGAAACATAGAAATGATCAAGGCAATGTTTGTGCACTTTGAGTATAACCACCATTCCAAAAACACTTCAAGTCACCTTGTGAGTGTGCGCGTATTTGAAACCTCTTTTGAACCGAAATGAAATTTTGGTTTAAATCATGAACCCGATTTTAATCCATTTTGAAGAGCATTTAAGCTAAGATTATGGCAGTGTTGAAGTTGGGGAGAATGGTTTATTTTGAAAAGAGAAAAAGGATTTGGTGATACAATGCATTCTACGGAAAAAAAAGAGAAAAGGAAAGAAAGAAAAAGAACAAAAAGAAAAGAAAATCAAAAGAAGAGAATGCATTGTGAAAGAAAGAAATAAGGATTGAACAAGATTGAAAATTTTGAAAAAGAATGCTCTTCATAGTCTTTACCCTTTCTTGTTCAATGGCCGTGTACATATGTCCCTTGTTTTTAACCCCGACCAAGTTACAACCGATAAAAGCCCTTAGTGATCTTTTGCTTCCATAAATTCTTGCGATCTATTAGATATTGTATGAATTGCTTAGTATTTGCTTCACTTGTCATTTGAGCAAAATTGCCCCGTGGTTGCAAACGCGTTAATTTCCTTCAATCCTTTTTCGAAGAGGAGTGCTAGAGTGACATGAGCATCATGGTTTAGTTGTTTCTAGAAACATTGTCTGAGATTTGTTTTAAGAATCAAGTTCTTTTCCATTGTCGATTCTAGGATTGTGTAATTGTGCTTTGTTACAATTGTTGTTTTATTTGACCCGTTTATCCTTTCTTGGATTGAATCAAATGCTCGAGCAAATAATCTTGTTTTCAATAAGAGGCATACTTTGCTTGAGGACAAACAAAGACTTAGTTGGGGAGAGTTGTTAGATGTCAAACATGCTATATTTTTGTATTTGATACTTGGCATTTTTCATTACTTTCATGTCTTAATTGTGGATTGTTGTTGTTCTTCATGCATTGTATTTATACCTTTGGTGCTTGTAATTTGTGTGCTATTATGCAGGAAAGTGCACTAATTGATCAAAGAAAGAAGACACAAAGTTTAGATGCAAGCTGCCAAAGAAAGAGGAAAATAACAGCTGGTTTGCTTTGCGAACCATGGCGAAGTCCCCAGCGAACGTTCGCTTTGCAAACTCTGGCGAAGCTCTCAGCGAGCAAGGCAGGGGCAAAAGGACCCAAAATTTGCTTTGCGAATGTTTTGGCAAGTGGTTTGCTTTGCGAATGAATGGTTCGCTTTGCAAACTCACGATTACAGCCAAGGGCGGTTTAACTTTCAGAAGGCACGTAAGGTACCATTTTCTTCATTCGCTAGGCGAATGGATCATTCGCAGTGCGAATGCATCAGATCCCAAGTGTACTATAAAGTGTTTTTTACATTTTTCTTGAGATCATAACTTGATATTTTCACACCAAAACATACTTTTCTGAATTTTGATCATCCAAGAGTGAATTTTCACATAGAGAAGCTGAAGTCACATCCGATCTCGATCATTTGACGCGAATGTTCTTTCATCTCCTCTTGAAACTTGTTATCTAAGCTACCATGAAAATGTGTAGCTAAACACCTCTTGTGTTAAGATTAGAGGTAGTTAATCTTGCTTATATGTATTTCGTTTGATCTTTTGTATATGAACAAGGTTGATGATCAATATATGATGAATTGTTTGTTCTTAATGATGTATTTGTGGTTTGAATCACTCTAGACATAGATTTTCCAAATCTTGACCGAATATCTTCATCTCTTAAAAACCAAACTCTAGGCATAGATTTGGGGTTTAATATTCAATTTGTATTGATATTAACGGTGGTTGTTTCGATTGTTAGCGTGAGACATCATCTAACGGTCTAAACAACGATACTCACGAATTTGCTTTAGACATAAACTTATTCGAGAGGATACACGATTGTATTGGTCGGAACTAAGTTCATATGCTTGATTAATCAGATATGTATGAAAAGGATTAGTGAAATCTAATCTTGACATGCTTTTATAAAACTTACAACATCTTTGTTATAGTTTACTTATTTGCTACCTGTTGCGGTGAAAATCGGATAACAAATTATTAATTAACTTGCATAATTTTCTTTTACAACCGACTTTGATTTATCCAAAGGAAAGGTTCAAGATCGTTAGAAAAACCTAAAGGGAAAGATCTAAGGTTCGGGGGTTGGTTACGCCTAGGGAAGGTATTAGCACCCTAAACGTCTGTAGTACTCTACAGGAACCTCTTGTTAAATGTTATCTTATGTTTGCTAAAGGTTCTATGCTAAAGGTTTGAAAACCCTAGGGGTTAGTATCTAAGTATACTCGATAAAGCATCGCACTTTACGCCTACGTATCCTCGGGAATAGAATCAGAGTATGCGTAGTTCTACATCTACTGAATTATTGACTATGGCCAATAATTAAGAAAGGGATGAATAGAGTCTAAAACTCTCTAGGTCTAGTTGAGATGGACCTATGTTGAAGTTTAGTTAGGAGGGGAAAGTGATAAATTCATTATGATGAATATCACTAAGAGTTGAAGAACCCTTCCTAAAGCTAGTTATAATTTCCATGGCTCTGATGAGGCCAAGAAACAAAGTTTCTTCCTAAGTGGTTACTTAGGTTAAGGTGGGAGCTATGACTTTAAGAGTCAACAATATTAACCTTCCTTTGGAATAGGGAGAAAAGTAAAACAGTTACAAGATAAAGCATGATAAGGATAAGTAATGATACAAGGTAAAGCATTGATATAAAGGTAATACAAGGTAAAGCATTGATATAAAGGTGATGCAAGGTAAAGCATTGATATAAAGGTGATGCAAGCAAAATAATGGCTTTATGCTTGAGGGATAAAAGTGTGTGAAGGTGAAATAATAAAGTGTAAGTGTTACAAATAATACAAGCATAATAATAGCTTTATGCTTCACATGTAAGATAAATGAAGATAATGAAAATAAGCATAAGATTAGCATTGTGCTTAAATAAATAAAGGTAAGGTGAAGTAAAGTTAAGCATAAGATTTGCATTATGCTTTAAAACAAATAATGAAAAAAAAAGTCAAAGATAAATCAATGACATGTAAATAAATGTTGAGATAAAAAAATTGGTCATACATGCAATTATTGGCCAAAGCATTGTGAGACATAATAAGAATAAATATTCAAAGTTAAATAATCATGGATTAAATGTAAAATCCACAGTTTGAATCAAGCATGGACTTTGATATGTAAATTCAATTATATTTGAAAAGTAAATTCAATTAGGAGCAACTAGCAAAAAGAAGGAAGAGAAAAGGATAAAAATTGAATAAGTTATGATGTTTTGAACATTGAGCATAAACTTCAAAAATACTTAAAATAAGCAAGCAAGTGATTAAAAAAAGGGAAGGGCGCCCCAGGGGTTTGAACCCAGGACCCTTTGTTTGCAGCTCAAAATTAACACCACCAGGCCAGAGCGTGCGTGTTGAATATATAACAGAAACACAACAATATATAAAACAAGGCAAGGAAAATCAGAAAAAAAACAAAAGGACTGGGGCGAGGGGGATTCGAACCCCAGTCCTGAAGGTGGAAGGCGCTTGTGCATGTGTGTGATTGCCACTGGGGTGGCTATTACATCCGTTAATAAACGCAACTTAATAAATATACAGGTCTTCACGCGTGCATAAACCAGAAGGAACAAAACAAACCAAACTCATGTTCGGCCAGCTCAAACAACACTATGCCAAAAACACTGTCAAATGAACTGAAACGGAAGCGCATAGTTACCAATCCTAAATCGCGAATTGCTACATGTATGCCAAATGAGTGCTTTAATCATACAAATTGGTAAAGTGGAAAAACCCTTGAATGCATAGAGTGTCAATTCTAAAACAGGCATGGTAGCATGCGAGCAAATATCAGACAGATATGGTTCCAAATAAACATGGCAGCAGCAAATAGCACAATACAACTTGGGCTTACAGCAAAATGGCAAGGTCGGGTTTTAGCAACGATAACAGTTAACAGCAGGGCGAAACATGGCAAAAGACTCAACGACATACATAAACCAGCATCATAGCAAAACACATGTTATTAAGGCAGTTACACTCCACGAGATATTAAACTTATACAACACACTCAAGCGACACGATACATCAAACATTGCACAGGGAATCAGACAGTGTGAGTTTCAGAACATAGCAGCGGACAAATTCACAAATGATTACTAACAGAGCATATGATATAGGTCCATACAAATCAAACATTTGCCAGGGTAAGATATAAGTAAGGACAAGCAGTCATGGTATATGCATCACAGAGTGAAGTCAAGGCAGGTTCATGGCATTCTGAAACATAGGCTCAAACAGAAATTTATGCATATCAAAGATTCCATACATAGGCACATCTTGACAGTTGAGATTCATACATGTTTTAGAACCAAAACAGGGCATCACAAACCATAGAGGCAGCAAAACACAAATTGTACATTATGTAACAAAGATTGTTCGATCAAAAATTGGCATGCTTAGAAGAAACATTCTTGAATTTGTCACAGCAGCAAATTACAAACTTCAGGCACGGTCAATTATATACTTAGCAATTCAAACACCAACATAAGCATATGAATCAGTTTGGTCAAAATAATATCGGGGCATCAGCTTAACATGAACAACAAAGTTAATGTGACAACAAGGTGATTTAATCAGCCAATGAAACAGAGACTTAAAGAAATACTGACAGTTGGTACATACATTCTCAACAAGGCATGTCACAGTTAAGAAATCAACAACAATAGTCTAAACATAGTCACATTATCTGAATCAAGAAGCAAGTTATGCATGAACAATAAGTACTTAGGAAAACTACACTATCATGTTGACATCAGCATAAAACGTTCACAGTGGCAAAAACACAAGCATCACGATGGTGGAAAACAAACATATAGAAATTCAAGACAGCACCATTGACAAACAAATTTGAATAGCAACAATTAGAGGTGGACAGGCATATTTTGTCAGCTTAACGATTCACAACAGTAGTTAAACAAAGACTAAATGTTCTAACATTTCAAAGGAGGGCAAAGGTTCATACATTACATTCAAGTACACACATCACTAAAATATATCAATAGAAACAAATATATGAACAACATATTAAGACTCACACATTGGGGCAAAAGCATGATACAAGTGTAGAATTGGAAACATATATAAGGCAGAGATGGAGTAACAATTTTAACCAAAATACAGAACTCACTTAAACAACTGGTACTACTGTCACGCACCAACTGAGCTTGTTTCTCTTTGAATTGGTTA
This sequence comes from Lathyrus tuberosus, assembly GCA_022829125.1. Taxonomy (NCBI): domain Eukaryota; kingdom Viridiplantae; phylum Streptophyta; class Magnoliopsida; order Fabales; family Fabaceae; genus Lathyrus; species Lathyrus tuberosus. The sequence continues at coordinate 3,789,446 of JALAZF010000111.1, read as the reverse complement.
CGAATCCTTGCTGCTAATCCTTACTGCCTTCTCTTTGGATGCCTCAATATTTTAGTGTGTTTTTGTAGAAAGATGCTGGTGATAATTGTTGTTGTCTGAAGTGTAGAATCGAGCCCCTTTATATAGGCTGAACAAAGGTTGCATGAGTCCAAACATCAAACACTTGGAGTGCTGAGTGGAATTAGAGTTACAATGGCTCTTTTGAAATTCAAACTTGGTTCGCTTTCTTGGAGACAAATACGCTCCTCTACTGTGCAAAACCTCAGAGCTCGCAGGGTCAATACTTCAAATTAGTATGTTGCTTCTGAAACAAACTTCTGTTGCCAAACAAGTCAGCAATGAAAGAGGAAGTTGATAGGGACGGCGCCATGAATATTGCAGGGAAAGCAGGACATGGCAGTGTGAATGCTTAAACAGGCAATGCTCCAGAACCACTTTTGATGAACTGAGCAGAGGAGAGCTTGAAAGGGGACAACTTCTTAGAGAATTCAAATCGAGGACTCGCGCCAACGGATTGAATCGTAGTGAGTTTGAACGAATTGAACGGATCCAAAACACGTTGAATTTCTCTTCATCATCCGGAACTCTTCAGCAAGAACGAAAGAGGAGAATAAACTCGGTTTACTTTGGTCTCCTTGATGCCACATGCCGTGCTCTCATTGGTTGAGGGAAGAGTTGAAAAGTCAAACACATACCAATCTTGCTCTCATTGGTCCATGGTAATGCAATAAGAGTCCAAAATTTGCAAAATGAAATTTGGTCACGGTAGGCTTATTGAACACATTCTCTTAATAATATGGTTGTTTGAAAAATAATAAACAAAACTACTAAAAATTCTAGATTAAGAATTGGTTAGAAAAACTAAATGAATAATTAACTTAATTAATTAAAATTAACTTAAATTAAGATTAATTTAAATCGATAAAAATAAAACAACTTAAATACAAATAAAATAAAATGGGCCAAATTGAAATTAACCTAATCATAAAACAAATAAAAGCTAAGATAATTATTAAATTAAAATACCGAGAAAAATAGCATAACAACAATTAGCAAAAAAAAATTAGGGTAAAATTTGGGGTGCAACAGTTGCCCCTATTTAAATATCTTCACCTGATGGCATGAGAGATGAAAATCCTTATGTAATCAACAGTGTGAGATATTTAAATACAGATAACCGAAAATTTTATCCTCAGATGCACACATATGCAATGCAGCAAACATGATGCCAAGAAGATGCAAAAATGCAGACACAACGAGACACCAAGGGGTAAACAGGAAGCAAAAAGACCAGAGAGCTACTGGGGAAGGAACAAAGGAGCCAGTATCCACGAGAAAAAAAAACTCACTGGGGGACAGGCTAACCAACGAAAGGGACTCACCGGGGAGACTGGGGAAAGATCCGGGGAGATAGACTACTGGGGACAAACCCACACTCATCAGGGCATGAAACCCAAAAAGAAGATCTGATCATAGGTTGAATAAAAGCAAAGACACCTCTAGAAAAACAACATATGGCAAAAGAAACCAGTCATTCAATAATGGCTTTGAATGAAGGGTAAAGGTCACAATATCTAATAACGGCTTTAGATAAGGTGAACAAAGAACTGCATTCAAGAATAGCACTGAATGCAAAGAAACCGATCTTCCAATAATAGCTTTGAATGAAGGGTAAAGGTCACAATATCTAATAATGGCTTTAGATAAGGTGAACAAAGACTCGGTCTGAAAAACATCAGAAAGAGACACATCTGGAAAGGCATCAGATGAAAAGAACCAATCATCCAATAATAGCTTTGGAGTGAAAAAGTGAGGAAACCAGCCATCCAATAATGGCTTTGGATAGGGGATACAAATCACTATATCTAATAATGGCTTTAGATAAAGCGAACAAATAAGAGAAGAAGCGTTACCAGTCATTCAATAATGGCTTTGAATGAAAAGCAAAATCACAATATCTAATAATGGCTTTAGATGAATGTGAGCAAGACTACACTCAATAATGGCTTTGAATGCAGAGAAAACAATCATTCAATAATGGCTTTGAATGAAAGTGAATATATCACCATACCTAATAATAGCTTTAGGTATGAGTGGATAAAGATTACATTCAATAATGGCTTTGAATGCGGGGGAACCGATCATCCAATAATAGCTTTGGATGAAAGTGAATGAAATCCTCATATCTAATAATGGCTTTAGATAAAAGCAAACATAGACTCGATCTGAAAAATATCAGAAAGAGAGATACATCTGGAAAGGCATCAGATGGAAAGAATCAATTATCCAATAATAGCTTTGAACAAAAGGTACGAATCACGATATCTAATAATAGCTTTAGATAAGGTGATGAGTTAAAGAAGTCAGTCATCCAATAATGGCTTGGGATGGAGGTAGTCACAATGTCTAATAATGGCTTTAGACAAGGATGTAACTCATAATATCATTAGAAGAGGATGAGATAAGAGAGTAATCCAAGAAAGCATGGGACATAAAACGTGAACTTTCAGGAATGACACTGAATAGGTATGATATGTAACACTTTGTAAGACGTGGACAATGACACGACCTCATGAGAAGTGCAAAATGAGGATGAATCACTCATGATAGGTATATAAATATGCACAGCTTGACTCTTGGTAGGAAGACAAGACTGGAAAACTGATTCCTCAACACGGAGATTACTGTCACACTGGTAAGTTGTATCAAGTTGATAGTACTTGAATAAATGATGAATAGTTGTTTGGGGGTACTTCAGGTAAACTGCCCCAGATTAGCTGAATGTTATAGATGAACTGATAATTGCTTCAGCTTTGATTGATTCTGTAAACGACTGTTCCATGGTGCTCTTAGAAAGCTTGCCCCAGTCTGAGTTTTGAAAAATGATTGTTTTGTTATACACTGGGAAAGCCTGCCCCAGTATGAATCTTGAAAAGTTGTCTGGATAAACCAAATCTGAGAAGTCGTCATTAGACCACAAGTCTTGAACTGATCCTTGACAGGATATGATAGGAACTTGCCCCTGATTAAATCACTGACCAAGTTTCTTTAGTGTTTGAAAAATTCCTTGAAAAGAAAGCTAATTTACAAACAAAAGTATTTATACAAACATGGTAAATGCAAATTCCATGCAACCTTTGAAATCAAAATCATTTTGAAAAAAGATGCACAGTAAAGTGAATCATTAGTCAGAACACGGCGGTTCAAGACATTAAAGTGAAAGGTTTTAATGCAAAGATTTTTAAGAGTCAGGTTACACAACCTTGCTGTAATATGCTTTCAAAGTAACCTTATCTCAATCAGGTCTTTTGAAGGGTTGTAATGAGATACGATTTCTGGTTTATGAAGCAAAAAGTATAGGCTCAAAGTTTTATTGGTGCCCACCCCAGAATTTATGATGAACTGCAATCATAGTCTTAGTTGAAATTGAGAAATACCCTGCCCCAGCATTGAGATTTTGAGGGTATTTTATGTGATGAAAGAAAGGTTCCTACTTCTAGGTTCGAAGTGTTTGGGAATTGAAACAATGCCTTATATCACTGGCAAGGTTTAGTTGAAAGCATATCACGGCAATTATGTATATGAGGTAATCATCATTCTCCAATCTTTGCAGAATAGAGTGGCAAAGAAAATGTATATTTTGAAAGTATTTAGAATAAATAGCAATTGAATTGAATCAAAAAGTTGCAAAAATGCTCATTTCATTGAATTTGAAAGTACAGACATAGTTGAAGGCAAACAGCTATAAAGAAAAATGCAAACAACAAAAAACAAAGGCCTAGTGACTAATCAGAAACAAAGATGAGCTGTCCTGTCTGAAACACTGGCTTTTAGGAGCATAATCTGTTGAAGTCGACTGAAGCTTCACTTGGCGTGTCCGGGCATAGGGTTATTCTGAACATTAGGGTTATCTTTAAAGGAGAGGATATTGCTTCTCACCAACTCTTGTACTCTAGCCTTCAATGCATAACAATTTTCCAAATCGTGACCTGCACCACCTTGATGGTATTCACAATGGAGATCAGCCCTATAGCCGGCTGGAAGAGGATTTGGAGGAGGAGGTAAAGGTCTTGTAGTAATCAACCCCTTCTTCACCATGCCAGGATAAAGTTCGGTGTATTTCATGGGAATGGGATCAAATTGACCCCTATTACGGTATTGGTTCTGTCCCGTAGGTGGACGTTGGGTGGCTTGAGCTTGTCGTGGAGCAGTAACCACAGGAGTGACAGCAGCAACAGTAGGGTGAATATTATATCGAGGTTGGGGATGAGGCCTTTTCACTTCAAACATCACAGCGTTGGCTTGATCCTCTTTCCTCTTATGGAAGTTCCCAAAGGGTTTTTTCACAGCATTTGAGGGTTCAGCGGCTCTGGATACTTTTCCTTTCTTGAGGCCTTCCTCAAGTCTTTGGCCAATAGTAACTAGATCAGTGAAGTTGGATGAAACACTTCCAATCATCTTCTCCCAATAAAATGGAGTCAATGTATCCATAAATAAACCAGTTAATTTTTTTTGCCTAAAAGAGGTTCAACTTGAGAAGCGAGCTCTCTCCAGCGCTGAGCATATTCTTTGAAAGATTCCTTATCCTTCTGAGACATGTTCTGAAGTTGACGGCGATCAGGAGCCATGTCCAAGTTATACTTATATTGCTTCATGAAAGCATTAATAAGATCTTGAAAGCAGCGGATGGAATTTTGTTCAAGATTCATGAACCATTTGAGTGAAGCTCCGCTCAAACTATCTTGAAAGCAATGGATAAGCAGCTTTTGATTATCAGCATAAGCGGTCATTCTTCGAAGATACATGACCAAGTGAGCCCTTGGACAAGAATGCCCCTGGTACTTCACAAATTCTGGTAATTTGAACTTTGTAGGCATAACAAGGTCAGACACCAAGCATAAATTGTCAGCATCCAAGTTGAAGAAATCATTACCCTTAATGGCCTTGAGTCTTTTGTCCAAGGTTTGGAAACGCTCATGGACGACTTCAGGTTCAACCAAATATTCAGGCTCTTCACCCTGAGCACTGGTGGCATTGTACTCAAAGAGGGGGTTCCCAAATGAAGCTCTAACGGGTTATGGAGTGGAGTGGACCACAGGTCTGGTCTCGGCGAAAACAGGAGCTTGGAAGACAGGCATAACATTCTGACCTACCATAACAGTAGATGCAAGAGGCGGAGAATAGTTGTTTGGCAAACCAAACTCTGGCCAAGTTGATGGTGGTAGCTGAACGGGTGGAGGATCAGCACTTGAAACTTCCTGGATGACAGTCCTTTGGGGAGGCTCTCCCCTAGCAATCAAAACTTGGAGCATCTCAGTGAGTTTAGTCATGCTTGACTTAAGTTCATCGATTTCCATTCGGACCTCAACATTGTGTATCTCTTGTTCTGACATCTTTCGTCTGTTAGTTAGCTCTAGTCCGGTATCAGTGTCGAGGAATCAGCTTGACGACTCACAGGTAATCTCTGGAAGATAGAGATAACAGGAAATGAAGAACTGGGTAAACAGACACATGCAATGAAACATGCAAACATGCAAATGACATACAAGATGCGAACAGGATGTAAAACACATGTAAAAGGATCAAAGGGTTCGAGATCACAACATGGAGTCTGGTCTACCCATCCCAAAAGGTGTGTACTATGGGTTTTCACCTGCCGAACAAGGTTCTAAAAAGTTCCCAGAGTCTACAATCCATCCTTCGGATTTTATCGACTTCCCAGATGACTTGGTAATCAATAAAATTCTCAAGAGGATCTCGTCTGAGTGTAGTATCGCGTGACAACCAATTCAGAAATAGACTCCATCATGGTCTCCACACTACATTTAAAAGGCTTAAGTGGGGTTTGGAAACTACGGTTCTCAGCCTTAATGGCACATACATTGAGAGTAGCACGCTTTCACGAAAAGGATCGTTCAACATGACTAAACTCCCAAGAGGGCCTAAGCTGAGTGATGGTGTCTCAAGTTAACTTTTCAGGAATCGACTCCTTCAAAGCCTCCTTGAATATACCATCGTCCTATAATAAGTGTTCTCAAATCCGGGTATAGGATTTATCTCACTCAAAGGTATCAACCCAAATTAAACAAGAAAAGTCAACAAAGAACAGATATACAAGCAAATATACAAGTAGAATAAACAAACATGAATAACATAAAACAAGATAGGCTTAACCCTCTTTGGAAAGGACCAGCAATAGGTCTAACATTCCTTTCATTTCCCCAGTGAAGTCGCCATTTCTGTTGTGGTGAAAATCGGATAACAAATTATTAATTAACTTGCATCATTTTCTTTTACAACCGACTTTGATTTATCCAAAGGAAAGGTTCAAGATCGTTAGAAAAACCTAAAGGGAAAGATCTAAGGTTCGGGGGTTGGTTACGCCTAGGGAAGGTATTGGCACCCTAAACGTCTGTAGTACTCTACAGGAACCTCTTGTTAAATGTTATCTTATGTTTGCTAAAGGTTTGAAAACCCTAGGGGTTAGTATCTAAGTATACTCGATAAAGCATCGCACTTTATGCCTACGTATCCTCGGGAATAGAATCAGAGTATGCGTAGTTCTACATCTACTGAATTATTGACTATGGCCAATAATTAAGAAAGGGATGAATAGAGTCTAAAACTCTCTAGGTCTAGTTGAGATGGACCTATGTTGAAGTTTAGTTAGGAGGGGAAAGTGATAAATTCATTATGATGAATATCACTAAGAGTTGAAGAACCCTTCCTAAAGCTAGTTATAATTTCCATGGCTCTGATGAGGCCAAGAAACAAAGTTTCTTCCTAAGTGGTTACTTAGGTTAAGGTGGGAGCTATGACTTTAAGAGTCAACAATATTAACCTTCCTTTGGAATAGGGAGAAAAGTAAAACAGTTACAAGATAAAGCATGATAAGGATAAGTAATGATACAAGGTAAAGCATTGATATAAAGGTGATGCAAGGTAAAGCATTGATATAAAAGTGATGCAAGCATAATAATGGCTTTATGCTTGAGGGATAAAAGTGTGTGAAGGTGAAATAATAAAGTGTAAGTGTTACAAATAATACAAGCATAATAATAGCTTTATACTTCACATGTAAGATAAATGAAGATAATGAAAATAAGCATAAGATTAACATTATGCTTAAATAAATAAAGGTAAGGTGAAGTAAAGTTAAGCATAAGATTTGCATTATGCTTTAAAACAAATAATGAAAAAAAAAAGTCAAAGATAAATCAATGACATGTAAATAAATGTTGAGATAAAAAAATTGGTCATACATGCAATTATTGGCCAAAGCATTGTGAGACATAATAAGAATAAATATTCAAAGTTAAATAATCATGGATTAAATGTAAAATCCACAGTTTGAATCAAGCATGGACTTTGATATGTAAATTCAATTATATTTGAAAAGTAAATTCAATTAGGAGCAACTAGCAAAAAGAAGGAAGAGAAAAGGATAAAAATTGAATAAGTTATGATGTTTTGAACATTGAGCATAAACTTCAAAAATACTTAAAATAAGCAAGCAAGTGATTAAAAAAAGGGAAGGGCGCCCCAGGGGTTTGAACCCAGGACCCTTTGTTTGCAGCTCAAAATTAACACCACCAGGCCAGAGCGTGCGTGTTGAATATATAACAGAAACACAACAATATATAAAACAAGGCAGGGAAAATCAGAAAAAAAAACAAAAGGACTGGGGCGAGGGGGATTCGAACCCCAGTCCTGAAGGTGGAAGGCGCTTGTGCATGTGTGTGATTGCCACTGGGGTGGCTATTACATCCGTTAATAAACGCAACTTAATAAATATACAGGTCTTCACGCGTGCATAAACCAGAAGGAACAAAACAAACCAAACTCATGTTCGGCCAGCTCAAACAACACTATGCCAAAAACACTGTCAAATGAACTGAAACGGAAGCGCATAGTTACCAATCCTAAATCGCGAATTGCTACATGTATGCCAAATGAGTGCTTTAATCATACAAATTGGTAAAGTGGAAAAACCCTTGAATGCATAGAGTGTCAATTCTAAAACAGGCATGGTAGCATGCGAGCAAATATCAGACAGATATGGTTCCAAATAAACATGGCAGCGGCAAACAGCACAATACAACTTGGGCTTACAGCAAAATGGCAAGGTCGGGTTTTAGCAACGATAACAGTTAACAGCAGGGCGAAACATGGCAAAAGAATCAACGACATACATAAACCAACATCATAGCAAAACACATGTTATTAAGGCAGTTACACTCCACGAGATATTAAACTTATACAACACACTCAAGCGATACGATACATCAAACATTGCACAGGGAATCAGACAGTGTGAGTTTCAGAACATAGCAACGGACAAATTCACAAATGATTACTAACAGAGCATCTGATATAGGTCCATATAAATCAAACATTTGCCAGGGCAAGATATAAGTAAGGACAAGCAGTCATGGTATATGCATCACAGAGTGAAGTCAAGGCAGGTTCATGGCATTCTGAAACATAGGCTCAAACGGAAATTTATGCATATCAAAGATTCCATACATAGGCACATCTTGACAGTTGAGATTCATACATGTTTTAGAACCAAAACAGGGCATCACAAACCATAGAGGCAGCAAAACACAAATTGTACATTATGTAACAAAGATTGTTCGATCAAAAATTGGCATGCTTAGAAGAAACATTCTTGAATTTGTCACAACAGCAAATTATAAACATCAGGCACGGTCAATCAGTTTGGTCAAAATAATATCGGGGCATCAGCTTAACATGAACAGCAAGGCTAATGTGACAGCAAGGTGATTTAATCAGCCAATGAAACAGAGACTTAAAGAAATGCTGACAGTTGGTACATACATTCTAAACAAGGAATGTCACAGTTAAGAAATCAACAACAATAGTCTAAACATAGTCACATTATCTGAATCAAGAAGCAAGTTATGCATGAACAATAGGTACTTAGGAAAACTACACTATCATGTTGACATCAGCATAAAACATTCACAGTGGCAAAAACACAAGCATCACGATGGTGGAAAACAAACATATAGAAATTCAAGACAGCACCACTGACAAACAGATTTGAATAGCAACAATTAGAGGTGGACAGGCATATTATGTCAGCTTAACGATTCACAACAGTAGTTAAACAAAGACTAAATGTTCTAACATTTCAAAGGAGGGCAAAGGTTCATACATTACATTCAAGTACACACATCACTAAAATATATCAATAGAAACAAATATATGAACAACATATTAAGACTCACACATTGGGGCAAAAGCATGATACAAGTGTAGAATTGGAAACATATATAAGGCAGAGATGGAGTAACAATTTTAACCAAAATGCAGAACTCACTTAAACAACTGGTACTACTGTCACGCACCAACTGAGCTTGTTTCTCTTTGAATTGGTTACGAATCCTTGCTGCTAATCCTTACTGCCTTCTCTTTGGATGCCTCAATATTTTAGTGTGTTTTTGTAGAAAGATGTTGGTGATAATTGTTGTTGTCTGAAGTGTAGAATCGAGCCCCTTTATATAGGCTGAACAAAGGTTGCATGAGTCCAAACATCAAACACTTGGAGTGCTGAGTGGAATTAGAGTTACAACGGCTCTTTTGAAATTCAAACTTGGTTCGCTTTCTTGGAGACAAATACGCTCCTCTACTGTGCAAAACCTCAGAGCTCGCAGGGTCAATACTTCAAATTAGTATGTTGCTTCTGAAACAAACTTCTGTTGCCAAACAAGTCAGCAATGAAAGAGGAAGTTGATAGGGACGGCGCCATGAATATTGCAGGGAAAGCAGGACATGGCAGTGTGAATGCTTAAACAGGCAATGCTCCATAACCACTTTTGATGAACTGAGCAGAGGAGAGCTTGAAAAGGGACAACTTCTTAGAGAATTCAAATCGAGGACTCGCGCCAACGGATTGAATCGTAGTGAGTTTGAATGAATTGAACCGATCCAAAACACGTTGAATTTCTCTTCATCATCCGGAACTCTTCAGCAAGAACGAAAGAGGAGAATAAACTCGGTTTACTTTGGTCTCCTTGATGCCACATGCCGTGCTCTCATTGGTTGAGGGAAGAGTTGAAAAGTCAAACACATACCAATCTTGCTCTCATTGGTCCATGGTAATGCAATAAGAGTCCAAAATTTGCAAAATGAAATTTGGTCACGGTAGGCTTATTGAACACATTCTCTTAATAATATGGTTGTTTGAAAAATAATAAACAAAACTACTAAAAATTCTAGATTAAGAATTGGTTAGAAAAACTAAATGAATAATTAACTTAATTAATTAAAATTAACTTAAATTAAGATTAGTTTAAATCGATAAAAATAAAACAACTTAAATATAAATAAAATAAAATGGGCCAAATTGAAATTAACCTAATCATAAAACAAATAAAAGCTAAGATAATTATTAAATTAAAATACCGAGAAAAATAGCATAACAACAATTAGCAAAAAAAAATGAGGGTAAAATTTGGGGTGCAACACTACCAAAATTGATGTTACAAAACCAAGAATAATTTGAAAACCCCTTACTTAAAACGTTTCGACTATTGAACGACAAGCATCAAAATATCGCACAATCCTTGTGGATACGATAAAAACACCCACCGAATTACTCTTCAACAGAGGGCATAGAGATTCATAGAGCTCTTTGCGACTTCTGTCACAACAGAGATTTTGTTGATAAAAATGAACTAGGTTTTGGTTGCTTTTATAATGGCTTCTGAGTAACCTAATCGACAAAATAAGATCCTTTACTTGATTCTTGGGACTGTTACGACCAATAAATATTTAACATGCATTGCACGATCCTTTCTTGGTCCTTGTTACTAGATCATTTTTCCTTCCTTAGAAATTGATCTTGTAATGATGGCCTGCTATGCATTTATGACTGTAATTCTTTTTTTTTTTCTCTTTTTTTATTCTTTTTGATGTGACAAAAGAGGAAGAAAAGATAGTAAGTATTTAATTAGAAACTGAACCCATTCAGTTTGTACATAATGGTCATTTATAATTTTTGTATTAAATTTTTTGTATATAATGGTTATTTTTCCTAGGCGACACATTTTAACTTTCTTGTACATAGAACTAAGGAGGAGCTTACAAACCTCAACCTAAGATTATCAAACTCAAAAGGAGCTTACAAACCTCGTATTCTGATGTTGCCAAAGGAAATTAAAATATTAGTTTTAGTTTTTTTAAATATAGATCTAAGGGGGAGCTTACAAACCTAAACTTTGGACAATTTGACTTTGGGGGAGCTTACAAACCTCAGACTCTGATGTTACTAAGAAGATTAAAATACTTTTTCTTGAAAGTAGTACTTAGGGTGGGTTTAAAGAACTCAACTTTGGAGTATTAGACTTAAAGGGAGCTTATAATCCTCATACTCTGATGTTGCAAAGAAAATTATAAATGCCCAACATTGTCCTTTAAATACTTATGATTTGTTCATGACATATATTCCTTGGGTTTTGATGATAACAAAGTGTTAGTTCTTGGATTGGCTGGAATTTTGGTAAAACAAAGTATGTTCAATGTTGATGTCAAGGTGCTGATGTTGCAACATAGAGTCTTAACACAGGGTTGTGTTAAGTATTTAAATTGCTGAAGTTGGATGTCTGATGTCACATGACGATGTTGTGACATTAGATATGCAGAATTAATAACATCAGGTTGTGATGTTGTTAGGGTTGCGTGTTAGCTGCAATTGTGGAGAGCAAGCTGTCTCATTGGATGCGAATATCTTGGAATAGATATTTTCTGCTGCATAAGAGATCTGGTGCAGATTTGTAGGAGATTTAAAAGGTTGAAGATTTAAAAAGATTTTAGGAGAAAATATGTTTTAAATATTCAATTTTAAATAACAAATCAGGTCAGATATTGTAGCAAGTCCAAGCCCAATTCAGGTTGCTATTTAAAGCGCACAAGATCAAAGGAAAAAGCGACCGAGATACAGAGAAAGAATCAAGAGCATAGGCTGAGTGTCTTGAGTATTTTGTACGAGTCTTGTATCCAGGATTCTAGGGTGAATTGCTGAGTCGTATTTTGTCCTCTCTTAGAAGCTGTGAAGCTATAGAGAGTTATTACTTGATCAAAGCTGTGAAGTAAGATCAAGGTTGCTCAAAGAGGTTGTTCCTTGAGTATTGTTTTAGGGATTGAGTAGTGTTCTCATATCTAAGTGGTGTCTTATGTAGAAAGTCACTAGTAGGAATTAAGTTTAGGAGATTGTCAACTGGGTTGTTGAGTCTGTAAATTAATTCTACGAGTAGTGAAATTCATCCCTGGCTTGGTAGCCCCCAGACATAGGTAGTTAGACCGAACTGGGTGAACAATTTGGTGTGTTATTTTGCTGTTAATTCTGTCCATTGTGCAGAGTGTGTTGTTGTGACATCACACCTTAACATCACACTTCTGATACCAGAATTTTAATTGGTATCAGAGCAGGCATCCTGTCTGTCTCTGGGTGAGATCTAGGGAAGTTACTTTCTGGTGTAAAGATGGACAAAGAAGTTGGAGGATTCGTCAACAGACCCCCTATTTTGGATGGATCCAATTATGACTATCGGAAGCCAAGGATGACTACTTTCTTAAAATCCTTGGACAGCAGGGCATGGAAGGCTATTATTAAAGAGTGGAAAACACCTGTTAAGTGTGAGAAAGATGATGCTGGCAAAGATAAAGAAGGCACCTCAAAGCCAAAGCCTGAAGAAGAATGGACCAAGGAAGAAGATGAGCTTGCCCTTGGAAATTCCAAAGCTCTAAATGCAATTTTCAATGGAGTGGATAAGAATATTTTCAGGTTAATCAATACCTGTGAAGTTGCTAAGGAAGCGTGGGATATTTTGAAGGCCACTCATTAAGGTACATCTAGAGTTAAAATGTCAAGACTTCAGATTCTAACATCAAAATTTGAAAGCTTGAAGATGAAGGAAGATGAGACTATTCATGACTTCCACATGAGTGTTCTTGAGCTGGCTAATGCATCCAGTGCTCTTGGTGAAAAGATGTCAGATGAAAAGCTTGTAAGGAAGATTCTTAGGTCCCTTCCTAAGAAGTATAAGATGAAGGTAACTGCCATTGAAGAATCATACGACATTAGCAAGATGAGAGTTGATGAGCTCATTGGATCTCTTCAAACTTTTGAGCTTAGGTTGAATGAGGAAGAACCAGAAAAGAAGCCTAAGAATATAGCCTTGGTGTCAAATGATCAAGAAGAAAAAGGAAAGAGTTCAGAATCCCAAGAGGATCTATCTCAGGCCATAGTTATGTTGGGAAGACAGTTCAACAAAGTGTTCAAGAGGATGAACAATAACTCCAGGCCTAATGTCAAGAACATATCGTCTGACATCAGCAAGTCAAAAGAGAAGGATGAAGAGAAAACTGCCCAAGGTAAAGGAGTTCAGTGCTTTGAGTGTGAAGGGTATGGACATGTCAAGAAAGAGTGTCCCACCTTCTTGAAAAAGCAGAAGAAGGGCATGACAGTTTCCTGGTCTGACTCTGAAAGTGAAAGTGAAGGTGAGTCAGTAAAGCATGTTAGAGCTTTAACATGAACTGTTGTTTCTGATGATGATTCTAGTGATGGAGAAATAACGTATGAGGAGTTGGCATCTACTTATCAAGAGCTGTGTTTAAAAAGTGCTGAGATTTACCAAGAAAATAAGTGCCATAAGCAACAGATTGCTCAGCTTGAGAATGAAAAAGCTGATCTGGAAAATGAGGTTGTACTAGTTAAAGCTCACCTTGATCAAATGACCAAGTCTGTTAGGATGCTGAGCTGTGGTACAGACACACTTGATAAGATCCTTCAGACAGAAAAAGTGGCTGGTGATAAGTCAGGTATAGGATTTGTGGCTGAGAAAAAGGGTTCTGCTGAAGCAAGCTCTTCAGGAACAAAGGAGGAGGTGTCCTAACCAATGTCTCAAACAAAAGGACAGGTTCCTACCCCTAAGAAGATTGTTCAGCCTCAGAATGTTGAGAAAAAGAATGGTCCCCATCAGAGGAAGATGCAGCTTCGAGGAGCAAGTCAGTATATGCCTCCCCAATATCACAAGAGTATGCAAGCTGCCAGGTTCAAACAGAACATGTCCCATCAGATGTCTCAACTTCAGAGAGACTGGTATGGATATGGATATGAATACAACAATGTTGTGCCTTATTACTATGGAAGAAGAAAGCCTCATCACCATAGAAGACAGCCTAAGAGACAGCATCCTCGATCCAGAAGAAGACATTCCAACTATGGAAGAAGAAGACAACATTATGGGTGACAGCCACAGCATTATCATCAAAGTGGCAAAAGATTTAACCACTTTAGAGATGAAGAATAAGATGCTTCTATTGTGGAAGGTTTGGTCATATGCAGTACTATTGTTTTAAATTGCATGGTTATCCACAATCTGATCCTCAAGGCAAACAAAAGGAGGTCAGACCTAAAGTTGCTAAACAATGGGTTCCTAAGGAGAAGGTGAAATGTCTTTTAGCCCACACCTCAGATAGCCAGGTTGAAAAGGATACATGGTACTTTGACAGTGGATGTTCAAAGCATATGACTGGATTCAGAACTCTGATAGTTGAAGTCAGTCATTGTCCCTCTCATGAGGTTATGTTTGGCAATGGTGATAAAGGTGTAGCTGCAGGAGTTGGAAAAGTGAAAGGTGATGGTAGACCTGAACTGGACAATGTTAGGTTTGTCAATGGTTTAAATGCAAATTTGATTAGCATAAGCCAATTGTGTGATGAAGGGTACAAAGTTAACTACTCTAAAGATGAGTGTGTGGTTTCTGATGAGCATAATCAGGTTGTTATGAAGGGTGCCAGAACCAAAGATAACTGCTATCAGTGGATTTCCCTTGAAGGTAATTCAACTAATGATGCTCAAGTTGATGTTATAACATCAGACTATGACGTCAAGATGCTGGAAGGTCACTCAGAGTTAATGACTTCTGATGTGAATTTTTTAAATTTTTAAAAGGAAAGTCTTTATGGAGGGAGAAAATTAGTAATTGGTCTTTAAGAGGGACTCAAAATCAGGCGCCTTACCACATTGATTCTAGATCAAGATTCATCAAAGAGTCTTCACCTCAACGGTTCATCTCACTCAAATCTTCTCTAAACCTAGTCTGTTACAAAGGAATGATGTCTTCCCCATCCAAGAACTCGGATCCTCAAAGACCTGCGCATTTACGAACTAGGGTTTCTTCGGAAAAAGAACTTGGTGACAAAGAACACATTCCTATGGCACTTCCAGACTCAGGTAACTCTAAACGTTCAACCAAGCTGAATAAAACTGAAACTAGGTCATCATCCTCTCAACCTATTGAGGAGAAGTATGATGTGGACATGCATTTGGAGCAGATTGCCACCAAAATTCTTGAGAAGGGAATACTGGTGAAAGGGATTTCTGTCCCATTAAGGCAAATGCCTGCTGAACAGGTAGACTCTCAAAGTGAGGACACAAATCTTCAACGACTGGCCTTGACGGTGATTCGAGATGCTGAAAGTGGTAATAAAGAAGAAGATCTTGAAGATACTGATGTCTTCTTTGATGTCAGAACATCGTCCCCTTGGAATGAAAGTCACAGGTGTAAAGGGAAGGATCAGGTTGAGGTTATAGATGTTGAGGACTCATCTGATAGTGAGGATAGGAATGGGAAAAGAGTGGAGTCCCTTCCTAATGAAGATATGGTCAAGGATAAGAAAAGGACTTCAGTCGCAGACTCTCCCAAGTCGTAGAGCAAAGTTGCCAGGTCTGGCAAGAAGAGGAGAATCAGGGAAGAATCAGATTCAGAGTGTGATGTTCAAGACATCAACCCTGTGATGAAAGGAGCTGTTGATCAAGTACCTGATAACATCTTGTTTCACTGTGCCAGAAGTGCATCCATGTGGAACTGTGTGAGCCAACGAAGGATAGCTCTGGAAAGAGAGCTAGTAGGTGATGACTTAGAGTCTACTGGAATTGTAGATCTAATTAAGTTTGCTGGTCTCATAAGGACTGTGTCAGGATTGTCTAGTTGCTGTGATAGACTGGTCAGAGAATTTATAGTGAATATCCCTGAGTCTATTGATAACAGCAAAAGCCTAACCTTCAGAAGAGTTACCGTCAGGGGTAAGTGTGTCTGGTTCTCTCCTAAGGTGATCATGCCTACTTAGGAAGAAGTGAGGAAGATGTTGGAGAATTAGAAGCTTCTAATAATGTTATCTGCAAAGAGACCACAGCTGGTCAGGTAGAAGTTTGGCCTTCAAGAGGAAAGTTGTCAGCAAGTTTATTAAGTGTGAAATATGCTCTTCTTCATAGAATAGGTGCGGTTAACTGGGTTCCTACTAACCACAAGACCTCTGTTTCTGCTGGACTGGGAAAATTAGTTTATGCCATTGGAACAAAGAAACTAATTGATTATGGCTCTTACATCTATAATCAGACTATCAAGCACGCTGCAACAAGAGCTGTGAAATTGCCTATTGCATTTCCATCCCTCATTTGTGGGATAATTCTGTCTCAGCATCCTGGGATTCTTAACCAGGGTGATAGTGTGTGTAGAAGGAAGCCTGGATTGTCGTTTCATCAGAAGCTGTTTAAAGGAAGACATGTTGCTGATAATGTCAAAGCATCTGCCTCAACATCTACTAATCATACTCATGTCAAGACTAATATGATTTCTGAACTGGAGGAAGCCTGTAAAGAACTTGATGAAGTCATCAGAGTAAACATTGAAAGGAAGGACAAGTTTAAAAAATTACTTATGTCCCTGAAGATGAAGGAAAAAGAAAGTGAGAAAGTAGTTGCTGATAAGACAGATGAGTCTGACAATGACAGTCCAAAAGAAGATGAAGAAAATGATGATCTCAGCTCAGATGATCAAAATTTTTAATGTTACTCTTAATTAGTAGTTTTAGTTTTATTTTCTGCTTTTGTTTCTGCACTGAATGTGCTTGGTTATGTAATTTGAATATTGTGTTGAATATGCACCTGTTTATGTTTTTCTTTCTATGATTTGTTTTTCCTGGTTGCTAACTGTGAGGCTAACAATGAGAGCTAGGGTGTACTAACTGTAGTTAATAGGGCTTCTGCTTGAAGATTGCCTAATTGTGGCTAAAAAGGGGGAGAAGTAACCAAGAGAGCCTAGAGTATCAAAGAGTACAAAGGTCAGTGCCAAGAGTTGATTGTTGCTACTAAGGAATGAAGTCAAGAAATATGCAGCTGATTGCTGATGTTATAGTTCAGAAGTGCAGAAATTAAGGGGGAGTAATTGCTGAACAGCTGCTATGCTGGTTGGTGCATTGAGGGGGAGTGCTAATTGATGCTAATAATGAAATATGTTCCGCTGCTCGAATGTTTGAAGAATGTAGCTGTTTTATTGCTGCAACAGAGTTTTGTGAAGAGATTTGAAGATGCTGTCTGCTTGGTGTTTCAAAATCATTGATTGAAGTTTTTCCGCTGCTGAAGTCTCTGAAGGTGTAGAGTACAGAGATTGTTTTAGCCAAAATTAGCCAAAGGGAGAGATTGTTAGTTCTTGGATTGGCTGGAATTTTGGTAAAATAAAGTATGTTCAATGTTGATGTCAAGGTGCTGATGTTGCAACATTGAGTCTTAACACTGGGCTGTGTTAAGTATTTAAATTGCTGAAGTTGGATGTCTGATGTCACATGACGATGTTGTGACATTAGATCTGCAGAATTAATAACATCAGGTTGTGATGTTGTTAGGGTTGCGTGTTAGCTGGAATTGTGTAGAGCAAGCTGTCTCATTCGATGCGAATATCTTGGGATAGATATTTTCTGCTGCATAAGAGATCTGGTGCAGATTTGTAGGAGATTTAAAAGGTTGAAGATTTAAAAAGATTTTAGGAGAAAATCTGTTTTAAATATTCAGTTTTAAATAAAAAATCAGGTCAGATATTGTAGCAAGTCCAAGCCCAATTCAGGTTGCTATTTAAAGCGCACAAGATCAAAGGAAAAAGCGACAGAGATACAAAGAAAGAATCAAGAGCATAGGCTGAGTGTCTTGAGTATTTTGTACGAGTCTTGTATCCAGAATTCTAGGGTGAATTGCTGAGTCGTATTCTGTCCTCTCTTAGAAGCTGTGAAGCTATAGAGAGTTATTACTTGATCAAAGTTGTGAAGTAAGATCAAGGTTGCTCAAAGAGGTTGTTCCTTGAGTATTGTTTTAGGGATTGAGTAGTGTTCTCATATCTAAGTGGTGTCTTAGGTAGAAAGTCACTAGTAGGAATTAAGTTTAGGAGATTGTCAACTGGGTTGTTGAGTCTGTAAATTAATTCTACAAGTAGTGAAATTCATCCCTGGCTTGGTAGCCCCCAGACGTAGGTAGTTAGACCGAACTGGGTGAACAATTTGGTGTGTTATTTTGCTGTTAATTATGTCCATTGTGCAGAGTGTGTTGTTGTGACATCACACCTTAACATCACACGTCTGATACCAGAATTTCATAAAGTATTAAAAGATTAATGGGTATATTTGATGTGTATTTCATGTATGCAGGTTCTAATACTTATAGATATATATTCAGAGTTTGATATACAAGGGCACACTTGAGAGAAGCTGAATTGCAAGCTTCTGGTGGTGCAGAATCTGAAGAACACTCTCTAAGTGATGTCTGGCATAGACTCTGAAGCTGGAGGTCTCAGCATCAGAAGAATAAATATTATTGTCTATACACTTGGTGAATGTAAATTGGCTTCTGGTGATCATTCAGAGTTAGTAATAAAGATGAAGCTATTCGTACTGCAGAAAGCAAGCTGCATTGTCAAATCTGTTTGTCAGCTAGAGTCATAGTTCACAAGGCTCAACAAAAGTTAACATGCTTTTCAGATATCTTCTCTCAACGGCTCTATAGTACAGGATATCTTTGAAGACATAATGGTTAAACATGTTGCACAATGGATCAAGATCTTTTGGTGTATCTATCTTCAACATCTCTTGTACTTTGGAGAAAGCAAAGACACTTAATCAAGTTATCTCTCTAATGGATAGTCTTCTGCAAATGCTATATAAGTAGCTGAAGGTTCAAACTGAATCTTTAACAAGGATAAACCTGATGGAGGAGTAACAAGATCAGCAATTATCAACACGAACGAGTATGCAGAATTTCTGTTGTAGGTTGTAATTGTAAAAAACCTTAAGATTACTTAAACATTGAATATCTTAGGAATCTTAAGAGCTTTAGGTCTTTGTTATGGTGATTTTCTTGTACGCCTAATATTTGTATCAAGAACACCTTGTTCTCTATTCTACTGAACATGTTGTTTAACAGTTTAGATTAAGTCTCTCGCCCAGATGCTTGAGCCATGTAAGTCTCATGCTATGTGCTAGAGCATTGAAAGTCTTAATCAAGTAGATTGATTGAGCAACCAAGTCTCTCGCCAAGATGCTTGAGCCATGTAAGTCTCCTACTATGTGCTAGAGCATTTACAGTCTTAATCATATTGATTGATTGAGCAACTAAGTCTCTCGCCAAGATGCTTGAGCCATGTAAGTCTCTTACTATGTGCTAGAGAAATAAAAGTCTTAATCAAGTGGATTGATTGAGCAGAAGTCTTGAATCCGTGAGATTTAAGCAAGGAAGTCTCGGATTGAGGGTCTGAGCAGAAGTCTTGAACCCGAGGGGTTTAAAAAGGAAGGCTTAGGTTCGTGGAACCTGTGCAGAGAAGTCTTGGATGGTGGTTCTAAAATAGAAGTCTTGGGCCTGAGGGGCTTGAGCAGGAAGTCTTGGGTCTGAGGGACTTGAGCAGGAAAGCCTTAGGCTGAGGGCCTAAGCAAGGAAGTCTTGAGTCTGTAGGACTTGAGCAAGGAAGTCTTGAGTCTTAGGGGCTTAAGAAAGAAGTCTCAGACTTAGGGTCTGAGCATTGTAAAAGTCTTATGCAGAATGCATAAGCTATTGTAATCATGATTTGATTGTAGTGAAAATCTCTTGTGAAGCAAGAAGACTGAACTACACTCATTTGTGAGGAACTAGTATAAATCTTTGTGGCTTCTGCTATTATTAATTTACTTTTGTTAACATTCCACTGCTAAGTATATCCAGAATCTGAACACCAGTTTAGATTTTGAACTCTGATCAGACGCAAATTAAAAAAAAAAAAAGAAAACACAATTCAACCCCATTCTAGTGTATTTTTCTCACATTCAAACTTGAAGTTATGTGTTATCCAGTTTGTATTTTGTTTTTACTGGATAAGTAATTGTGTAGTTATCCGGTTTGTTATTTTTTTTTATCAATAACAAATAACTTTTACAATGATATCTGGTGAAGAAAAATTGTGTACCGGAAAACTTGTTGTCAAGTTATCCAATTTACTTAGTTTTATTTACCGGAAAACTTAATTAGTGGTAAGTTATCCGACAGTCTTTTTTTTTTAAACTTTTTATGTTGTAGCTATGGAAAACCTTTACAAATACTCGATAAAAACCAAAAATGTGTGGATACCTCTGATGCATTCTCAACTACATATATATTTGATACACAAGAAGATGTGATAAGGTGGATTAAAGAGGTTGGAATTAGAAATAAAGTAATTATTATCATAACTCATTCAGATACCGAAACAGATGAGAGAGGGAGAGAGAGAGAGAGAGAACAAAGTAATATTTGATTGTGATAAAGGTGGGAAATACAAGGATATATATAGTGAAACACGGAGTGCATCTAAGAAATGTGGATGTCCATTCATAATCAGGTCGACACCGTCGAAAGATGGGTCTGGATGGAAGGTTGATGTAAAATGTGGACTTCATAACCATGGTTTACTTGATAGAATAGAAGGGTATTCCTTTGTTGGTAGGCCGAGCACATATGAGAAACAACATCTTGTTAATTTGAAAAAGAGACTTGTTTCACCTAGACACATATTCCTTTCCTTGTAAGAGTGAGGTCCAGAGAATGTCACTCTGATCACGCAAATATATAAGCATAAATTAAGTTAGAAAAAGAGATAAGAGGTCTTATAATTGAGATATAACATTTTTTAAGCTCATGGAGGATGCATGCTATATTTACTGGGGGTCTTCATCCTCATCACCAACTCGCTAGAGGTAACGATGAAGTAAGTTAGAAACACGTGTCCAACTCGGATCCGATAGTCCTGCTTTATAAAGGGGATTTGGCACATCTCTCAGTGCATTCTGATAGAGTCGTACCAACCGATGATGCAAAACACAATAATAGCATTCCAAGTATCTAACATCTATATCATATGGAGTGGTAACCATCGTTGTCGGACAAACCATGTCAAGGACACTGATATGCTAACCAATTCACTCTACGTCAGTATCATGAGTCATATAATCAGGAGGTGAGGGTGGAACATACTGCCTCAATTCAAACTAATGTATACATCTGCTAGGCATGTAGGGAACAACTGTGTCACCCCACTTCGTACACCTCATATACATACATATATCGTTAAATGGAAGCCATACAATATAGTCCTTGAGTGGGCTCCATATGTCATCAGTAAGTTGCAGCTTGTCCAATACATGTCTCAACTTGTCCACCTTCAGTGCTCCTTGCTTATACGACCATCTTATAGCTTGATGAAGTCCACAACCATCAACTGCTTTCTAATTCTCTCCCCTTCTTCCAATAGTGTGAACTCATGAATCCAACACCGTTAAAAAATTAATACAATTAATAAAAAATTTAATAAATAAAAATAAATAAATTAAATTAAAATAAATACTCGTAGAAGAGTAGCATATCCCCGAGTTGCTTGCAAGTGAACAAGGAAGCATCTCTGAGATATCTATGGAGGGTGACCATCGCTGCTACTCCCTAACTATATCTCCCATATCTATACAAGTTCGTAAATTATAACAGATATTGTGCTTCGACAAGCATAAAAGTCGGAAAAAATAATGGAACTTACCAGCATCATCAAATAGTGGTGTTGCCTCACTAAATGGAACTCCCAAGAAATCAACAACAAGAGCAGTAACATCTTCTTCAATGACATCTCGAGGGGTCCAGAACAAGCCTCTAATTGGCAGGTGAAGCAGACAAAAAACATCACCCATTGTAATGGTCATCTCACCAATTGGCATGTGAAATGGCGATGTCTCTGGATATCGTCTCTCTATAAATGTTGATACCAAGTTTTAGACTATCCCCGTCAAACTGGTTCTTTGGAGTGAAGATATTCCATACACATTCATCCACCTCTTCATCTCAGGTGGGAGGCCATGAGGAACCCGTAAAGTAAGCTTGCTTCATTATCCAGCAACCTTCAGCTCTTTCTTTAGACCTCTCCCCTAAAAACAATTTAAAGTATATATTATTAAATATAAAATTAATAATTACAATTATTCAACATAAAATGATTGTCATTTGCTTATCTCACCGGACCTTATATTGCGAATAATATGATGCTTGTATTTTATCATAAGATATGTACCGTAGGACCCTCATTGAAATCCTAATGGCTTTGGGGTATGTGCAAATCTACATAGATATTCTTCCTTGTCTGACATCGGTACTCGAGTGTTTGGTCCTACATTAAGATTTTTTTTTAAATTACCAAACCGGATATATTTCTAAAGATTGACAATAGCAACAAAAAAAAACTCACCTAAAATACTTGCAGAAAGATTTTCGGTGTTGTTTTCAAATGATTTAGAGGACTTTAAAAAAAGATTTTCGATATGTTTCAATATATTGGATAACTTTTTCGAAGAGATTTGGTATCTTTAAAAAACCAGAGCACTTACTAAATAACTTCTGGTTTGAATATGGACTCGAAAACGTGTGGAATGATTTCCTGAATGAAACTTTTTCTCTCTGGTTCGAAACTTTTGAAAAATAAATGAGGAAAAAAATAAAGAAACAAATAAATTAATTATTTATACAAGGGCATTTTGATTATAATAGATATAATATAAGGGTAGAGAAATAAATGTGAGGATATGTGTAAAACTCTCTTTATCGAGTGGTGGGTTTTGGCTTGTGATTAGGAGGGGTAAATAAAAGAAATAATTTTTGCACCCTCAAGTTTACTAATACACTTATATCTATTATTTCTTTTGCCTCAGTCCGTAAACATACAACCAAAGACATTTGCTGGAAAGTATATTTTCCAAATAAGTGTTCATAAGTATACTTCCAAACCGACCTATGTTATTATATACTATGTGACAGAAAATATATTGAGGGTTTTGTCTAGTGTTGAGTTGCCTTTTGGTATATACATATGTGCATATTCGATTCTTCGTTTGGCTTTTATTTAATGAACAATTCATTCATTATAAGAATCAATGACCCTAGAGTTGATGGTTATTGAAAAATATCATTAAGTTGTGAAGAATTTCGAATTTGGCTCACCTAAAGTGTGTCAAACTTTTTAAATTTTCTTTTTTACTTAATGATTCATTATTTATTACTAGAATGTTATAAAATATTCATATTTTAGTAGATCAATGTTGGGAGCAATTTGTTGTTGACAACATAAGAAAGAAAAAAGAAAACTGTTTTTTAAAAATAAAAAACTCAAATAAAGGAATTTACTAAATTGAAAAGGATTAAATCAAGAGAATGATTTACTTATAAGTGTAACTTTTTTCATTAAATTAAGACAATGATTATAATTATTAACAAACATATGTTATTACTAAATTTTGTATACAATTTGTTAAACAATATGTCTTGACTTGTGAAATATTCGGTCTCTATTTGACTCTAGCACGCTCAATATTGTGATCGCTTCAGCATTAATTACAAGATTTATTTCTATTTTAGTTTAACCAAAAATTTGCAGATACTGTGTTTGGAAAAGTATTTTAATTCAAATCAGGTTAAAATTTTTATTAAATCATAAATCTATAGGAAGAAGAATTTTATTGGATATGATTTAATTAAAAGATTTGAATTTAATTTTATTAAAGAAGATTTGATTTGTTATTTTTTTGGATTTAGTTGGTTTTTGGTTAAACTATTACATGCATTTCTGATGGATCGCTTTTGCTATTTAAGAAGAAAGTTCTCTTTATCTGAAGACCTAAGTTTTTGAAGAAACATATTAGATGTGTCGTAATAGGTAGGGATGACAATTTGACTCATCTTTAATGGGTATTCAGAAACATATTAGATGTGTCGTAATAGGTAGGGATGACAATTTGACTCATCTTTAATGGGTATTCAGAAAATTACTTATAATGGGTAGAGTAAAAACTTGCAAAAATGAGTACGAGTACGAGTTTGGGTAATTATCCACTTAAATAAGCGGGGATGAGTGCGGAGATGAGCACCTTATTACCCATCATGCCCCATACCCGCACATTATATATTTATATTTTTTAATTTATATTATTATATAAAAATGAATATTTATAAAATTTAAAAAAAAACATCAATTTTAAATTACTACATATTTAATATACGTGATCATTTATTTCATAATTCAACAATAAAAATTTTTAAATTTTTTTTTAATATTTTTAAAAACTTAAAATATTATAATATTTTATACTTAATATATTTATTTTTATTAGAAATGCGGGTAACGGGTACGGGTACAGACACTTATATACCCATAGGATATGAAGACGGGTGCCAATTTTGATACTCAAGCGGGTATGAGATCGGGTACGGAAATTTTTTTCAACTGCAGATATGAGAACGAGTACTATAATACCCTACTCATACTCTGCCCCCATTGCCTTCCCTAGTAATAGGTTTTTTTAGTCTTTCTATTTTATTTTTTTGTGTAATACTCTATTTCGATGAGTCTTGTATATTGTATAAAAATAGAGTATTTGGTCTGTAATTATAGTTGTAGTCCTTTCAAATGTACATGACATTGCATTGAACTGAGATATTACTTTTATATTTTTTTATTTGTTATTTTCTTATATTATTCACTAATCTTTTCTATCATATTGTTTCAACATTTTGTGAGACATCTTGGTTGTGACCAAACAAAATTTTAAACTAAATACACTAACGAACCATCTCTTAATTGAACAAAATAGTCACTAACTAACTTTTAATACATAATTAGTTATAAACTTTCAGACTAAAGTTACAACTTAGTTATAAATATACAAACCAAAATTACAACTCAACGAACATTTAGTTATAATCTTTTAGATCAAAGTTATAACTCAACACAATTAGTTATAAACTTTCATACCAAAGTTATAAATAACTCAACACACAACTAGTAAACTTTCAAAATAGAATTACCTAATTCATGTTTGAAAGTTTCTCTATTCAAATAAGCTTGTTTAAGTCACTAAGTCTTGCTTTCTTCAATGATTTTGCCAACATATCAAACAATTGCATCTAAGTTCTACAAAATTCAAGCTCCATTATATAATTGTTCACTTGATCTCTCAAAAAATAGAATCACTTCTCAATGTGATTACTTTTCCATGACTAATTGGATGTTTTGCTAGATAAAGGACTGAATTGTTGTCAACCAACAGTTTCATCTCCCCTCATTCATGAATCTTCAGTTCTTCAAGCAATATCTCAATTCATTATTCTTGATATACTGCAAATAAAGTTGTCATACAATTCTGCTTCACTTGATTGTTGGTGTACAAGGTGAATAATGGTGAAAAAGAGAAGAATATATTATAGAGAATGACGGCTACAAGGATTACAAAAAGATTACTAAAAATATTCACTACCACTAGTCTATTTATAAGCTAAAACTAGGGCTACAAAAGCAACAATAAAATACTAAAATACCCTCTAACAAACTTGGTCACCAAGTTTGTGAATATTAATTAAAATATAAATTATTTATTCTAATACCATCCCTTAATTTATATTTCCTCAAAACTAACAACACCAATTCCATCCCTTAAGCGAAGGAATTGATCAGTTTTGATAGCCTTCGTCAGAACATCTGCCAACTGCTTCTGGTTGCTACAGTGCAGAACTTCTAACACTCCACTCTGAACTTGACTTCTCATATAGTGATACTTGGTCTCAATATGCTTGCTTCTCCCATGCAACACTGGGTTTCTGGCAAGATTGATTGCAGACTTGTTATCAATCATCAGCTTCAGAGGTTTGTCAACTTTGATCTTCAGATCCTCCAGCAATTTCAGAATCCACACAGCTTGGTATGCAGTAACAGCACCTGCAATATATTCAGCTTCACAGGTTGATAGCGCAACAACAGGTTGTTTCTTGGAACACCAAGAAATAGGGTCTCCTAGAAACTTAAACAAGTATCCAGAAGTACTTCTTCTATCAACTCTGTCTCCACACCAATCAGAATCTGAGTAACTCAGAAGTTCTGATTCAGTATTTCTTCCAGAAGGGAATAGCACTCCATACTTCAGAGTTCCCTTGATATACCTCAGAATCTTGACAGCAACTTGGTAATGGGACCACTTGGGTTTACTCATGAATCTGCTAACCATTCCAACTGCATAGCAAATATCAGGTCTGGTATTACACAAATACCTCAGAGAACCAACCAACTGTTTGAAGGTTATAGCGTCCACATCCTCACCATCAGAATCAGAATCTAGTTTCTGATTCGTATCTGTAGGTGTGATAGTAGCCTTACAATTCTGCAGCTTAAATCTCTTCAGAAGTTCTCGTTCATACTTCAACTGATGCAAAATGATACCTTTCTCAGAATATCTGAACTCCATCCCTAGAAAGTATGTCATTTTCCCGAGATCAGTCATTTCAAACTCATTCATCAACACCTTCTTGAACTTAGCTAATTCTTGTTCAGAACTTCCGGTCAGCAATATGTCATCAACGTACAAACACACCAGAATCATATTGCCTTCAGAAATATGCTGAACATAAACACCGTATTCCATCTCACATTTCTGAAAACCTTGCTTCTTCCAAGCTCTGGGCGCTTGCTTCAATCCATACAAAGCTTTATGTAATCTGTACACCATCCCTTCCTTATTCTCTTTCACAAATCCAGGAGGTTGTGACACATAAACTTCTTCTTCTAATGGACCGTTCAGAAATGCAGATTTCACATCTAAATGCATCAGAGGCCAATTCCTGTTAGCAGCTATTGCAATCACCAATCTGATTGTTTCATGTCTCGCTACAGGTGCAAACACTTCAGAATAATCCAGCCCAGGTTTCTGCAGAAATCCTCTTGCTACCAACCTCGCTTTGTGTTTGCCAATTGATCCATCTGGCTTTAGCTTCTGCTTGAAAACCCATCTGACGCTGATGGCTTTCTTGTCCTTTGGAAGTTCTGTCAGCTTCCAAGTCTTGTTTCTTTCTATGGCCTCAAGTTCTTCTTTCATGGCCTTTAGCCAGAACTTCTGCTTGAGAGCCTCTTCTGTACTCATAGGTTCAAAGTCTACTAACATGGCACACTGAATAATCTCTCCCTCAGAATCTACTTCAGTTTCATGCAACATGTCAAACTCTTCAAATCTTCTTGGAATGTTTCTGATTCTCTGTGGCCTCTGACCTCGTTCAGAACTTTCTCCGGATGCTTGAACCTCAGAAGTTCTGTCCTCAGAAGTTTCTCCTTCAGAAGCTCTTGCTCCAGAAGGTTGACTTCCTCCAGAACCTTGACCATCTTCAGAGTCTGGCATATTCCCAGAGTCTGAATCACCACCAGAATCTTGATCATCATCAGAATCTGGATCATCAGAATCACCTTCATCTTCTGAGTCTCCTTCAGAGTCAGGATCACCATCACTTTCAGAAATTCTTATTTCTGACCTTTCTTCAGAAGTTCTCACATCAGAATCAGATTGAGACTTATCCCAATTCCAAACTTCTGATTCCTTCACAATAACGTCTCTGCTGAACTCAACTTTATTAGTTTCTGGACAATAAAGCTTGTACGCTCCTGTACTGTGGTACCCCACCAGTAACATTACTTTGCTTCTATCATCCAGCTTCTGTCTTCTAGCTTCTGGAACATGTTTGTAACAAACAGAACCAAACACCTTTAGATGACTAACACTTTGCTTTTCTCCCGTCCACTTCTGAATATGAACTATTTCCTTCAGCTTCTTCGTTGGACATCTGTTGAGCACATATGCTGCGGTGGCAACAGCTTCTCCCCACAAGTTCTGAGGAAGCTTCTTCTCCTTCAGCATGCTTCTCACCATATCAAGCAAAGTACGATTTCTTCTTTCAGCAAGACCATTGTGTTGAGGAGTATAAGGAGCAGTAACCTCATGCTCAATTCCATTCTCCTCACATAACTTCTGAAACTCTTTGGAGTTATACTCACCCCCACCATCGGTTCTGAGAATCTTCAGAGTCTAATCACTCTGATTCTGAACCTTCATTCGAAACTTCTTGAATTCAGCAAACACCTCGTGTTTGAACTTAATAAGGGATACCCATGTCATTCTCGTGAATTCATCAACAAATGACACAAAGTATTTATTCCCTCCG
The DNA here is from genome assembly GCA_022829125.1 of Lathyrus tuberosus. Taxonomy (NCBI): domain Eukaryota; kingdom Viridiplantae; phylum Streptophyta; class Magnoliopsida; order Fabales; family Fabaceae; genus Lathyrus; species Lathyrus tuberosus. Next base: position 3,761,077 of record JALAZF010000111.1, on the reverse strand, counting down.
ATCGATTCTACTGGAAATGGACCACGCACATCAGAATGTACTACTCCCAAGGCATGTTTTGCTCTTGGAGCAACTTCTGACGCAAATGGTAATCTTGGTTGCTTTCCTTTCATGCACACTTTGCATGACTTCTCAGGCTTCTTAATTGTAGGAATTCCATGTACCAGCTTCTTCGAATTCAGATGTTCTAAGCTTCTGAAATTCAGATAACCAAATCTTCTGTGCCACAACTCACTTTCTTTCATAATACTTGTTGCACTAAGACATTCAGAGTCAGAACTTCTGACATTCACCTTGAACGTTCTATTCCTTCCCTGTTCTGATTCCATAATCAGCTTCTGATTACAGTCATACAGCTTCAGAAGATTGTCCTTCATGGTAACTGAAAAACCTTTCTCAATTAATTGTCCCACGCTCATCAGATTGCTTTTTATGCCAGGTACATACCACACTTTCTGAATCAATACTGTTTTCCCATTATTCAGAACAACTCTGACATTTCCCATACCTTCAGCGTTAAGATATTTGTCATCAGCACATCTGGTCTTTGTCCTCTTCTCAGAATCAAAATCAACCAGCCATTTCTTATTTCCAGTAAGATGATTTGAGCAGTCAGTGTCCATATACCACCAATCTGTCAAATTCGTATCATCAGATTCAGAAGTCATCAGTAGCACAGATTCATCATCATAACTTCTGGCTATATTTGCTTCTTCTGACTTCCTTTCTTTGTTTGACCACAATCTCTAGCAAAGTGACCAAACTTCTTGCAACAGTAACATTGGATCTTCTTCTTGTCATTCTTCTCTTTTCCCTTCTGAGCATTCTTTTGCCTATCAGAAGTTGAAGTTTCTGACTTTTGACCACCATCAGATCTTCTCCTGGCTTCTGACCACGACTGTTTATGATGCTTCTTATCAGAAACTGCTTTCAAAGCCTGCTGCTCTACTTCCCTTTCAGAAGTTCTCTCAGTCAGATGCAACTCTTGCGCTTCTAGACTGCTTTGCAGCTCTTCAATTCTCATGGTGCTCAAATCTTTAGAATGTTCTATTGCTACCACAATGTAATCAAACTGAGGAGTAAGGGATCTCAATACCTTCTCAATGATTACTTGTTCAGAAAGAGTTTCTCCACACGCCTTCATCTCATTAGTGATCAGAATCACTCTGGAGATGTACTCAGAAACTTTCTCATTGTTCTTCATGTTGAGATTCTCGTACTGCTTACGTAGAGACTGAAGCTTCACCTTCTTCACTAATGCGTCACCACCGTAACATCTGGCCAGTGTGTCCCACGCCGCCTTTGCCGTCGTTGAATCTGCAATCTTCTCAAACACATTTGCATCCACACACTGATGGATGAAGAACAGTGCTTTCTGATCTTTCTTCCTTGTATCCTTCTGCGCGTTCTTCTGTTCCTCCGTCGCATTTGCTGCTACCGGAACGTAACCTTCGGTGACAAGATCTAGAACATCTTGAGCACCGAACAGTACACGCATCTGAATCATCCAACGATTCCAGTTTTTGCCATCAAATACTGGAAGCTTGGTGTTCATGCCGCCGTTGCCGTTCATCATCTTCAACCTTGTACAGTACACTCAGAACTTACCACGCACAGTGTTTCCCAACCCACAGGATCAAAAGATTATGATTCTGATCAGAGTTTCGTTCTAGATTCAACACAAATCAAGAACCAAAATTCAATCACACAAGAATCCTCACGTTTCACTCGTGTTTCCCGTGTTTTCCCGTTGATCTGAACCGGAGCTCTAGATACCAATTGTTGGTGTACAAGGTGAATAATGGTGAAAAAGAGAAGAATATATTATAGAGAATGACGGCTACAAGGATTACAAAAGGATTACTAAAAATACTCACTACCACTAGTCCATTTATAAGCTAAAACTAGGGCTACAAAAGCAACAATAAAATACTAAAATACCCTCTAACAAACTTGGTCACCAAGTTTGTGAATATTAATTAAAATATAAATTATTTATTCTAATATTGATGACATTAAACTATTAGTTGATTCTTTGAAGTCCATGAGATTGATGCTCCACCAATCATGAACATATAGCCTTTAATACTTTTCAAGTCTTTTTTATCACCTCCCTAATTAGAATCTGAGTAGCCATATTTCATTGCATCTCTTTTGATATTCTTTTGTTTTAGCATCAAAAATCAATGATCAACTGTGTCTCTAATATACATTAGTATCCTCTTTACAACTAGAAGATGAGATACTTTTGCTTGTTCGATAATTTTGTTTACCAATTCTACACTTTGACACAAGTCTTGCTTAGTATTGCATAAGTACCTAAAAAAGTTAATGATTTGTTTGTATAGTGTAGTATTCACTAATTATCCATCTGAATATTTGCTTAATTTTGATCCAAGTTCCATTGGAGTTATTATAGCAATGTAGTTACTCATATGGAACCTTTTGAACACATCTTAAATATACTTCTTTTGGTGTAGAGAGATACCATTTTTCATTTTCATAAATTTCATTCCTAGGGAATTAGATAGGTTTCTAAGATCGCGCATCTTAAATTATTACATTATGTCTATCTTGAAAGCTTCTAGTTCTTATTCATTTTCACCAGTGATCACCAATTCATCAACATATAGACACAATATTAATTATTTCTTGCTATTAATTTTCTTACATAGACTCAATGTTCTGATGCCACTTGGTTAAAACCTAGCTTGATGAGGAAGGTGCCAATTATTTTGCTCTCATCACTAGGGGCATGCTCTAAGCCATATAGAGCTCTTTTTAATATGAAAAACATCTTATTCTTGGCCTTTGATTTCAAAACTAGGTGTTTGTTTGACATAAACTTCTTATATAGTTCTTTTCAGAAAAGGTTTATTTAAGATCTAGTTTATGCATGGACCAATATCTATAACCTGCTATTGAATCCATTGTTCTTATTATTTTAAGTCTTGCAACTGGTGGAAAGACTTCATTGAAATCCAAGACATGTCTCTATAGAAAACCTTTTGCCACTAACCTTTCTATCTACATAGAAATTTCAGCATTTGATATCAATTTAATCTTAAAGACTCATTTCACATCAATTAATATTTTGTGGGTTGTCTTATGAATTAGCTCTCAATTTTTGTTCTTCTAAATTTACTTGAGTTATTTCTTAATGCCTTCTATGCTATTTCAATCCTTTAGAGATTGATCCAAATTGGTTGACATTAACTCTATAATCATGGCCTAGTTAAATAAGTCATCATCTTATATGATTGGTTGTTCAAGAAAGACATTATAACATCTTAATATGATTGATTGAGTTCTAGCTCTGCTTATTATTCTTATATTTTGTCCATACACCTTAGCGAACAATTACATCAAGTTATGGTATAAGTTGCAGGAAACTCGCTAGGTGAACTGTGTTGTGCATTAAGCGACTTTTACTGCTACAGACTCGTTTAACGAGATATCTCTGGCTTAGTGAGAACCTCTGCAAAACCAATATTTTATTGATATGAGGACATGCCAAGATTTTTTCCGCAGGGGTGGAATGCAGAGGAGCTCAAAATTGAGCCTCTAGGAGTGGAATGCAATGCAAAGGTTTATTCTTTTAGATGTTTCATTCATGATAACTATTGTGATTTCTTTAAACAAATAATATAATTGTGACTTAGTTGCTTGTTCAAAGTTTGACTTTATTACTTGTTTGGTAAGAACATGTCAATGTAAGTCGAGAATCGTAAGCTTAAGCCAAGTGAGATAAGTGCATCCCTCATCATTTAGATAAATGAATGAGAGCAGACATGTATTTTAAGGATGTTCGATTTTGCATCATTATTTCTATTACTAGACACACACACATATACATACATATATATTATGAAAGGCGATAAACTTCCTATAAGAATACATTTTTTTTAGCTTACTTCAAATGATAGCCTTTAAATTGAATCTATTCTAATGGTTAATTAAGTAAAAATGTTAATTAACCATTAGATTAGATTCAATTTAAAGACTATGATTTGGAGTAAACAAAATTTTTTTACCTATAACTAAGTTAGACACAGTTGAATGCATATTTAAAAATTAACCGTTTCACATATTTTAAAAATTATTCTTTGTTAAATGGTGAATTTCAGCCACTAAATTATTTGACAAAAAAAAATAGTCCTTATTTTAAATGTGGTAATAAATGCATTCAAAATTTTTTACACAAATAAAAATTCAAAAAATAATTTATTTAATTTATATTTAAATAGTATTCCGATCATTTAACATATTTTGTGGAATGAGAAGTATATGTATGAAGAGACATTTTTGGGTTGGACGTATTACAATGTCTTAGTTTATCGAAGAAAGTTTTATCCCATACCCCTACACTTATTTTCATACTCATATATTTTATGAAATATTTAAACTTTGTCCTTGTATGTTTTTAACTAATTTACCATTTTAAAATTTACTATTCATTCAAGTTTTTTGAAAATTTGAAGGATTTTACACCTCCACACGTGTGTACCAAAAAACTTTTAGATAACTTGAAGTTATGTTATTCGGTTTGTATTTAGTTTTTACCGGAGAAGTAATTGTGTAGTTATTTGATTTGTTATTTTTTTATCGGTACCGAATAACTTTTACAATGATATCTGGTGAAGAAAAATTGTGTACCGGAAAGCTTGTTGTCAAGGTATCCAATTTAGTATGTTTTGTTTACCGGAAAACTTAGTGGTAAGTTATTCGGTAGTCATTTTTGTAAAATTTTTTAAACTTTTTATATGTCGCTATGGAAATACCTTTACAAATAAAATCTAAGGTCTAATAATTATTCCTACCATTCTCACCTAAAAGTAGTATTCTCACTAGATATGCCCCTTATATATATATATATATATATATATATATATATATATAATGTCATACTTGCAAAAGGTCCTGCCTAAGGCGATGGCGGCGACATAAAGTCGCCCGAAGGCAGGTATCGCATCACCCTTAAGCCTCCCTCGCCCATGGAGGAAAATAAAATGTGGGATAAGACGTGTCTTAGGGAAAGACAAAGCCAGAGTCGTTGTTGACCCCAGTCTCCTTTGGAAATAGGAATTCAACAGCCCATCATTTGATTGAGTGGGTGGTGATCTTTTTCGAGGTAACCCTAGGTCCTATAGACCTCTATAGATACATTAGGGATAGACAGATTTTCAAGTCATACATACTCTCCACAAATCAAAGAGCACCACGCTCGTAAGCACCTTAACACACGATCATTCTAACCGTCCGTCGTCAAACAAGCAACCTCGGTCATCTACAAGATCCCTCGCCTCACGTGAGTGGGTCCCTTAAAGAGCCTCAAAGGCACCATACATGGCTTCTCTCCACCGTGAGCTAGCCCTCACTACCAAAATGATTAATATACCTACAAGGGCCTCTGAGTCTTCATGCCCTTGCTTGGGGAATACACACACACACACCGTGTAATTTTTTACTAGTATGTTGGGTGTGAATGTGGGAGTAGAAAAACAGTCTAGAGGGGGTTGAATAGACCCTAATATAATCAACTTCCTTTAAAAAAAATTATCAGAGTGTTTTCAAAAATTGCCAGCATAAGGTTTGATACGAAAATATGAAAATTATACCATTCAAAATTTCGATCACATTAACATTAAATCTTTTCACAAACACCAAAGATGTATATGATGGAACACAAGGTATTCAATTATTTCGATTATATGATCGACGAGATGTGTTTATACAATGATTTAATAGAGTGTATTATAACCTCAACTATTTATCAGGCTTTTAATCATCAATTTAGCTTAAAAAGGTATCCAATTCTAACAAAACCTAATACTTACGTAAAAAAAATTGCTATCAATTGAATCAATGACAAACTACGATATAATTCAAATACATAAGCATGCAAATACTATAAAATTAAATGCAAGAGTAAGAGAGGAAGAGAGAGAGAGAGAGAGAGAGAGAGATGACACCGAGATTTATAATGCTTCGGTGTTCTTCCTCGCTTTGCCTACATGCACTCTTTAATGGTTTTCCATTGGAACCTGCACTGTTCCTTTTATTTGACAATATTTTCAAGAGTTCATACAATCATCAATCCACAATACAATGAGAAAATTAAAATCTCTAATTTGGATCTTGACTTGTATACAACGCAATGCCAAACTCTTCTACATAATATTTACTTGACTAATGCTTCTTTAATCTTCCAATATCGTCAGTCTGCTCCAAGCCTTCGTGTGTAGCAATAAACCCCTTAATCCTGCCAATTCCTTAAGCGATGAATTGTCCAAAGATTTGAGAAAAACTACGCCTTTTACATAGTCTTTCACACAGTCACTACTAGGGAAATTCTTTAGAGAATAACCTATTTCTTTTCAATGGAATTTGTCATCACCATTGACAATCACCTCAATCTTGGAAGCAACCTGAAAATATCAACAAAATCTTCAACAACGGTTAGTTTCAAGAGCGCCCATCCTTCAATCAATTACAAAGCTCTCGTTATCAAGATCTTAATCAAATTGAAGTTGAAGATGCAAGAATTACGTTGCAAGAAATTTGAATTTTTAAAATAAAGGAAATTGATTTTATACAGAATCATAATGTTGATTATGATACTTACTATGATTTATTGTTTTGAGAAATGTTGACAAAAGTTTTTATATATGCTTGAGATTAAGCACCGAAAATAGTTGAAAAAATCAGTTAGACTTAAATCAAGAGCATTTCATGATTTGAATCAAATGAACAAGTGAAGTGGAATAAAAGAAAATAGAGTTTTTACTAATTTTTCAATTGATTCGAAACAAGGGGAAAGTGTGATTCGAATAAAAAACCTTGTGATTCGAATCATGTGTTAAATTTGATTTGAATCAAACAGGCTGAGCTAACTGAAAAAATGTGGAAAAATTGCATGATTCGAATCATGTGTAAAGTGTGATTTGAATCAATTGAGGCAGAGGTGACCTAGAGTTGGATGATTCAAATCACGTGTAAAATGTGATTTGAATCAAATAATTTTGAAAATTTATGGTTTCCAACTGTCCAAAATGATTCGAATCATGATTTGTACTTGATTTGAATCAAACACCCAAAATCCCAAATTTTCAAAATTTTAAGGAGACTTTGAGATTTTTTTCCACCTAACTTGAACCAATATCATCTATGACTCTTATTCCACAAACTCATGCAATTGATTAAAAACGTTATGATCAAGTTCAAACCTAACTAATGGTTTATGCATGCTAAACTGAATAATTTCAAAACTTGATTCAGAGACGTGCAATCATGAAGGAGACACAACAAACGAAAGTAAAATCAAAGATGAAAGCAATAAGACAAGCTACAAAATAACCGTATTGGGGTGCTCCCCCTGAATGTATTAGGGACATGCAACCACATTCTACCTCTTTTTGATGCTTGTCAAGCTTTCTCTCTGAATTGAGTCGACTTTGAGTATAATGCGAAAAACTCTTGTGCTCCCCCTGAAACATTGCACAAAAACCACATTATAAAATGCACAAAACAATTCTAGACTCATTACAACTTCTCCCCCTTTGACAACATCAAAAAGAGATAGATTGAAATCCTTCTAAAAACCAAATAAACAACCACCAACAAATAATTCCAATGAACATATGAGCTAAATTGCTAAGAGGTATATACAACAAAAAATATAAGATACAGAACATGCAGATGGACACGTCACAAGCAACAAAATGAAAATAGACATGCAACACCAACACTCAACATCTAACAATTAAGTGATCAAAACTTGTATGGTAAAGGATGCATTAACAATCATAAATAATGCATGAACAATTATATAAATGCTTGAATGCACATAATTAGCAATACACATTTAAAAAGACTTAGATGCAAATAAGAACAATCAAAGACATAAGCTAAGGATGAATGAGTTAGATAAGGAGGGAATAAGCAAACTAACGCACAAACCTATAACAAACATGTAGAATGATAAAAACTTGATACGAGAGTTATAGAGACATACCAATGTAGTTCGGTAAAAGCTATGATTTGCTACAAATAGTGTTAGTGAAAATAGAATATAAAGCAAATGAAACTAAAAAAATCCTCATTCTATTTAAGGAATGAAGAGTCCAAGACTCTCAAATCCCTATAAATCTTGTGAAAGGGATCCAATGAGAATGGCTTTGTAAAAATGTCAGCAAGCTGACTTTTAGTGTCAATGTATTAAAAAATAACATCCCCTTTTTCAACATGATCTCTAAGAAAATAATGTTGGATCTCAATGTGTTTGATCTGTGAATGAATTACCAGATTCTTAGTGAGACTTATTGCACTAGTATTATTGCACTTAATAGGAATACAACCAAGTTTTAAATCATAGTCTAGTAATGGTTGCTTTAGCCATACAATTTATGCACAAAAAATACTAGTCGCTACATATTTAGCCTTGGCGGTAGAAAGAACAACCCAAATAAGTGATAGGTACCACTAGTACTTTTCCTATCCAACTTGCATCCTAGAAAATCGGAATCATAAAATCTACTAAGCTACAATCACTACCTCTAGGATGCCAAAGACCGTGATGAAAGGTTCCATTAAGATACCTCAAAATACATTTTACGATCTTAAAGTGGGAATCCTTAGATGATGCTTGATATCTAGAACACATGAACACAATAAACATAATATCTGGCCTACTTACGGTTAAATAGAGTAAGGATCCAATTATACATCTATTATCTGGTTCCATTGAAATCTATTCTTCTTTCATCTTTGTCAATAAACACATTTGAGGTCATGGGTGTTGAGATACTCTTCTAATCTTTCATATCGAATTTCTTGAGAAGCTCTAAGTAATATTTCGTTTGACTTATGAAAGTGCCTTCTTCAACTTGCTTGATTTACAATCCTAAGAAGTATGTTAGCTCTCCAGTAACTGACACCTCAAATTCTCCCTGAACTAAACTTGTAAATTCTCGACAAAGAGAATCATTAGTAGACCCAAAAATAATATCAACTAGATAAATTTGAACTAAGAGAATATGATTTTCCTTATGCCTTATAAACAAAGTGATGTTGACTTTCCCACGATTGAATCCTTGTTTGATAAAAAAAAATCCACTCAATCACTCATACTAAGCTCTAGGAGCTTATTTGAGACCATATACGAATCTTTTCAATTTTTAAAAAATGATTAGGATTATCGTGATCCTCAAAACCCGGGTGTTGTGAAACATACACTTCTTCGTTTATATGGCCAATATGAAAATAAGATTTAATATCCATTTGGTAAAGCTTAAAGTCCATGCAGAAAATGAATGCCAAAAGGAGTCTAATAGCTTATAGATAAGCTATAGGAGTATAAGTCTCCTTGTAGTCTATTCCTTCAGCTTGACTATAACCTTTTGCCACTAATCTTACTTTATTTCGATTTATTACACCATTTTCATCCATCTTGTTCCTAAATACCCATCTTGTGCCAATGACGGTTTTATAGACCGGACACGGAACAAGGTCCCAAACGTCGTTATGTTGAAATTGGATTAGTTCTTCTTGCATAGTAAGTAACCATCCCTCGTTAAGTAAAGTATTGAATATCGATTTAGGTTTAATCATAGAAATGAAAGTAGAGTACTTACATAAATTATTAACCTGTGACCTAGTACGTACACCTCTTTTGATGTCTCTTATGATTTGATCTAACAAATGATCCTATGCGATTGTCCAATCTTGAGGAAGTTGGTTCTAGGTCTCTTATTTTTCATCCTTGTGTAAGCATTCCTTTTTATCTTCCATAATGTCCTCGTATTTTGTTGAAGGAGTATGATCCTTTTTCAAAATTTTGTCGTCGATCAATGTTTCTGTTATCACACTTGAAACATCATAAAAATACCCTTCCCCATCTTTTGGGGTAGTGAATTATCAAAAACAACATGAATTTACTCTTATACATAACAAGTTCTATGATAGTAAACCCTATAAGCCTTGCTTGTAGATGAGTAACCTAAGAACATACTTTCATCAGATTTAGAAGCGAATTTACCAAGATTTTCCTTTACGCTATTTAAAATAAAGCATTTGCAACCAAAAACACGAAAATAAGAAATATTAAGTTCTATACCCTTAAGTATCTTATAGGGTGTCTTCTCTAGGATGGATTGAATGATCATCCTATTTAAGACATGACATGTTGTATTAATCGCATCGGCCCAAAAATACTTAGGTAAGCCCATTTCATTTATTATAGTCTGGGTCAATTCTTCCAAAACACAGTTTTTACGCTTTACAACACCATTTTGTTATAGAGTTCTCGAACATGAGAAATTATGAGCAATTCCATTTTTGGTGCAAAAGTTTTGAAATAGATGGTTAACAAATTCACCACCATGATCACTAGGGAGAGTGATGATTTTAAAACCAAAAACATTTTGAACAAGCTTAGAAAAATCAATGAAAGCCTTAAAAGTTTCATCCTTATGGGCTAAAAATAACGTCCACGTAAATCTAAAGTAGTCGTCAATAATCACAAATCTGTAATAGTTGCCTCCTAAACTTCTTGTCTGTGAAGGACCAAACAAGTCTAATTGGAGAAGCTCAATAGGTTTTGATGCCGAAATAACCTTCTTTGATTTAAATGACACTCCCGTTGCTTTCCCATTTGGCAAGCATCACATAATTTGTTTTTTTAAACTTTATTTTAGGAAGGCAAACTACTAGATTTTGGATTCTATTTTATTTAACAAGTCAAAATGCACGTGACTTAAGCGTCTATGCCATGACACAAAATTTTCACTCTTAGATATCAAACACTTAGTTTCACGCATTGACACATGATTTAGATCAAGCATATAAAAATTTTAAATACTAGAACCCTTAAACACAAGGTCCTTAATAGTCTTAGACTCAATTACACAACTAAGAGTATCAAAAGCTACGAAATACCCTTTCTCACATAATTGGTTAATACTAAGTGAGTTTTGTTTAAGCTATTTAACTAAAAGATTATTTTAAATGGTAATTATGGAGGGATTTATCACAATAACTTCACCAAAAATTTTACCTTTCGTATTTTCTTCGTACGTGACGTTGCCACTTTCCTTCTCATCGAACTCGATGAACATGGAAGCATCTCCCGTCATGTGTCTTAAACATCCGCTTTCTAGAAATTTGCAAAGGCAAGACTTTCCTATGACAATTCAAATAAGTAATTTAGGTCCCTAACTAGTGGGTCCTTTAGGGTTAGTTGAGTTACATTTAGGAATCCATGTCGTTTTACTATTGGGAACTTGAATGCTCCTAACATGAAAAAGAGGCCTAATGTGACCCTTATCTCCATTATAATGGCAAATAGCTTTAGATGAAATGATTTTTCTATTTCTTTTAGTGACACAAGGGTTTTTATTAAATACCTTCCCTCTATCACTCAAAGAACTATTCCTTCTCGTCGAACTCGATGAACATAGAACCATCTCCCGTCATGTGTCTTAAACATCCACTTTCTAGAAATTTGCAAAGGGAAGACTTTCCTATGACAATTCAAATAAGTAATTTAGATCCCTAAATAGTGGGTCCTTTAGGGTTAGTTGAGTTACATTTAGGAATCCATGTCGTTTTACTATTGGGAACTTGAATGCTCCTAACATGAAAAAGAGGCCTAATGTGACCCTTATCTCCATTATAATGGCAAAAATATTTAAATGGAATGCTTTTTTCTATTTCTTTTAGTGACATAAGGGTTTTTCTTAAAAACCTTCCCTCTATCACTCGAAGAACTATAATAGGCACAAGATAGTGAAGTAGCATGTGTTAGTTATTCCTTAAGAGTTTCAATTTCAAGTTTTAAAATAGGACACTCAACATATTCCAGAACTTCCATCTTTTCAACTAAAGTATTTGAAACTTTACAACGCTCGTTCATTAGAGATGTATGTGCTTCCTTAAGAGATTCTAAAACACGATTAAGATTATTTATCCCCTCTTCAAGTTTTAAAAACATTTCTTTTTGGAGAGAAATTTTCTTAAACGCTTTTATAGAATCCATATACATGTCATTGAATGCATTCGACAATTCACTATAAGAATAATCATTATTAGAATCAGAATTATATACATTTGAAGTTTCACCTTTCCTGCGTGCCATCAAACAAAAGTTGGCACACTCATCATCTGAACTCGAGCAAGAATCGAAGGAGGAACTCTCGTCCTATTCTTCCCACGTGATGTAGGCTCTACGATCTTTGGGACTCTTTCCCTTTGTATTATAGAAATCCTTGTCTTTACTTTTATGATATTTGGTGAGACTTGGACAAGTGATTCTATAATGTCCCAATTTTCCACATTCGTTATCATCATCACTTTTATCATAATCTATATTGGGTGGATAATTATTTCTTAAATTCACTAGACCTTTGCGGTATGCTTGTGCTTGTTTCTCTTTAACTATCTATTGTAACATTAGACGAATAAACCCATCGCATCCTTTTTGGAAACTTCTTCGTCATAGTTGTCACTTTATTGCTTTGGCTATTTCCCTTTTGATGATGAAGCTTTCAAAGAGAGATCCCGTCTCTCTTCTTTTCCTTTCTCTTTCTTTTTCGACCTTACTTCGTTATCGGCAAGTCACTTCAACTCATTCTCATGCTCGACAAACTTTCCAAACAGTTTTGTAATATCCAAAGTACTAAGATCATTTTACTCTTTTATATCAATGACCTTTGGTTGCCACTCCCTGCACATAGATCTCAATAATTTGTTAGTAAAATCTTTGTTAAAAAAGGTTTTATCCAAATTACGTAGTCTGTTGATTAAATGGAGGAATCTAATTTACATGGAATCCACAAATTCTCTAGGTTCCATACGAAATAGTTCAAACTCCTCTATAAACATATTGATTTTAGAATCTTTGAAGTCATATGTTCCATCATAGAGAGTTTAGAGAATCCCACGCACCTTTAGCACTAATATAATGTGAAATTGAGTAGAACACTTTAAAGCTTAAAGCAGAAATAAGTATGTTCTTTGCTTTCAAATCATATGAAGCCTTTTTAGTTTCACCATCATCTGAATATTTTGGATGTTTAACAACGTCGTCGTCGCCCTTGGGAATAAATGGTCCCCAGTGATGGCACACCACAGATTTTTGTCAAACGATAACAAGTGTACATACATGTTTGCTTTTCAATAAGTATAATTTTTGCCTTTGAAAATAGGTGTTCTATTATATGCTCCCTTAAGATCTTCATCTTATGCCATATTCACAACTTTGATGCCAATTTAGTAAAGTGGCGCCCACTATGGCCCCTGGTAAAACTAACACGGGCCACGTCTTTCACTCCAACCTTAGCAACCCCCTCTTTTTGGAGATTGTTAACCGGGTCCTACACAATGTAGCCAACACCATTGCTGGAGTTATTTTTAAGAGGGTCATTTCCATGGTCGCCCGATGAAGATATGCAAAACAAGTGTTCACGGAGAACATCATATACCCCGGCTTTCCTAAAAACACTATAGGAACGGCAGGTTTAACATCGTTTTATCTGAAGTGGATGCCATCGGCATAAACCCTCACGACAATGATACTTTTGTTATCGCCGTTCATCATGGCAACTGGGATATCAGGCACATCTTGATAGACCCGGGCAACTCAGTCGATGTCATGTTTTAGGTTGTCTTCTAGAAGTTACGACTGGATTTTGACGGCATAATGAGATTCTACGACTCTCTGACAGGATTATCGGGCGAATGCGTACAAATAATGGGCTATGTGGCCTTAAAAACCACCTACGTGAGGGAGTTAACGCCAAAACCATCGATGTTAACTACCTTTTCATAGACAGCATGTCACCTGACAACATCATTCTGGGGCTCCTAGCCATCAATGCCATAAGGGCGGTCATATCCACCCAATACTTAACCCAGAAATATCCATTCCTAGATGGCATAGGGGGCACCATCTGGGGAGATCGACAAGTGGCTTATGAATGCTATACGAGCAGCCTAAAGACAGCCAGAGAAGAGCTCACATTATTTATTGTCCATCCTTCCGAAGTTCCAAATACTTACTTCGAGGGTTAGGACCCCAAATTGGGTGCAGAGGAAGAGCGACTCATGCCCATCGAAGACTTGAAAAAAGTCCAGATAGGCCCTAACGTTCACCAAGTTCACGTATCTAACAATGCCTGCCCTATGGATCCATATCCGCTGCCAGACATAGACCGTCTAATCGATGGGTTATCAGGCTACAGTATGTTAAGTTTCATGGATGCCTACTCGGGATATAACCAGATCTGAATAAATCCCCTAGATGCACCTAAAATTTCCTTCACGTTGAACCACGACAACTACTATTACAACGTCATGCTCTTCGACCTCAAGAATGTTGGTTCCACCTACCAGCGACTTTTGGACGCAATTTTCGCCCAACAGATTGGGAGAAATCTAGAGGTATATATGCCGAAGAAATGATTTTCCAAAATGATGGAGGGGCATAGTCCCTCCAGCTGTAACACCCCAAATTTATGAGAAATATTTATTTAATTTATTTAAATACAATATTTGTGAATTTTCCGTGAATTTTGGTGGTCCGTGTCGATGTCAGTATATTTGGTGGAGTTTTGGTTATTTTAATTCAATAATAGTATACAATATGAATATATTAGTATTATTATTAATTTAAAATAATATTAGAAGAATTAAGGGCAAAGTGGACAATTCAACAGAATTAGTGAGGGCATTATGGAGAAAGCCCAAATTTGAGGCCCAAGAGTTAAGTTAACCAAAAAGAAGGAATTGAGGAGAATTAGGATTCATTTGTGGAGATCGTGAAAATAAGAAGAAAGTGTAGAGCTCTGAGGAAAAAGGGAGAAGGCGAGGATTTTTGTGAAGGTTTCCAAGGGCTCAAGAGAGAACTCATCGGATCCACAATCTAAGGTATGTGGAGTAATTACCTTTCATTGTTTTCATTATAGGATTCGATTGATTGAAGTGGATTGTGGGGTTTTTGAGGGTTTATAGGTTCTTGAGGTAAATTGATAACTTTGAGGGCATTTTGTGAGATCGATTAATAAGAGTCAATTTAATCGGTAAAACAGACCTTTAGGGCAGATTTCCCCATTGTTGTAGTTTTGACCCCGTGGTGAAGGATTTATGAGTTATATGAAGCTTGAGAGTATTGAAGGTTTAGGAGAAATTAAGGTTCCTCGTAGTGTCCTGAATCGACCTAACAGATGTAGATTTTAGGCCTTTAATTATTGTGATATGTTAAGATTGTTGTAGGGATGATTTTGGGTCATTTGAGACTGTAATCGCAGGTACCTTGGAGGTTTGGGAGCTACTGTTGCGTAGCAGCGATTTGCTGTAATCGCAGGTTCGCTAGGCGAACCATTGCTTCGCTAGGCGAATGTTCGCCATCGTTTGCTAAGCGAACAGCGCAGCGAATACGTGATAACAGGAGTGTAAATGCAGAGGTGTTTCTGAAGGGGCTTTAGGGATTCGCTATAAGTCTCGCCCAGCGAACTCCCCAGCGAATGGCTTCACTAGGCGAATGTGGGGCGAGCATGACAGATGTTTGGGTTTCTGGTGTTGAGTGTGAGATCTGTGAGGTTTGCTGGCTGCTTCGCTAGGCGAAGGCCACAGCGAACAGGTTCGCTAGGAGAATCCTGGAGCGAACGTCTGGTGTTTTGCGAGATTTCGTTTCTGTGGCTGTGCTGTTCTGGTGTTTGATGTTGTGATATTTATGATGTTTTACCATGATGTTAGTGACGTTAATGATGATTATGACGTGATGATTTCGTGATGTTTTGACGAGTACTTGACAAGATGAATTTCATGAGAATATTGATGATTATGAACTGTGTGTATTTGACGTATGATGATTACTTGACGATATGAATTACTATGACGTATATTAATGACCAGGAGTTGTTTATGTATGGTGTATGATGATAAGACGATGACGCATGATGTTTTGATGAATAAATGATGACATGACGAACATGATGTTTTGATGAATGATGATGCACATAATGATGTTTTGATGATGATGAGTATTGACATTTGTGTATCATGCATTTATATGCATACTCTGTGATGAAGCTTCATTCCCATTGTGCGGATATGAGGTAATTATGATGTGCTCCGGTTCCGATTGTGGGATCGGTCCTATTGATAAGGATCTTTGGAGGGTTGATGGCCTGGTGTCCATCCTTTGTGATGATTGGTACCACATGCATGAGTCTTGTTGTGCATTGCATTTTTCCTTATTTTCGTTGTCATTTGACGATATGGTTTTATTTTGATTATTATGATGTTTGTTGAAAACCTTTTATTTGAAAATTTTGAGTTCCACTGCCATGTGAAGGCTTTTTTATTAATTTTGAGGAAAACCCTTTGTTTATAGGGTAATTGTGTTATTTTGATTTAATGAGGAATGTGCACCCTTTAAGGGAAATTTTTATGCCTTACTCTGATTTTTAAGTTGTTTCTGCTGCAATATTATTGGGGGTAGAAAAGGGTGTTACATTAGTGGTATCAGAGTAGGTCGGTCCGTCCGGCCAGGTTGTCTAATGTTGTT
The DNA here is from genome assembly GCA_022829125.1 of Lathyrus tuberosus. Taxonomy (NCBI): domain Eukaryota; kingdom Viridiplantae; phylum Streptophyta; class Magnoliopsida; order Fabales; family Fabaceae; genus Lathyrus; species Lathyrus tuberosus. The sequence goes on along the minus strand of JALAZF010000111.1, from coordinate 3,744,513 downwards.
AGTTTCCCTAGTGTGCGACATGTGCTTAAAAACACTGTCGATGCTTGTTTTGTTTTCCATTTGCAGGTTAGGAATGGAACAAGTGAAGGAGAAGATGGTGTTTCTCCAAGGTGTTTTGAGTGTGGAGTGTTGGCTAAGTGTGGTGTTGGACGCTGCGATAGTTGGTGGAGATAGTTTATACCGCCTCATGATATTGGCTGTTATTGACAAATTGAGGAACTGATCGCCCTTAATCTCTTGTTGATAATAGACGGGATCATGTTAGGTGGGATAGACGTGTCTTGCGACCTTGAGTAGTGTGCGCAGTGAATTGTTGGGGTTAAGCTGAATGCTTGCGGATTATTTTGTTGAGTCGATACAGACTATTAGATTTGAAGAGGAGGCGAGCTAGAGTCTCTTGCCTGTCGGTCAAGTTGGGATATCTTGAGGAGAACAATCAGGTATTGTTGATGTCTGCTTTTGAGGGATAGAGAACAGGGTGGTGGCTAGTGATATGCTGAGGGTGTGTAATTCCTCACGACCACCTGAATCTAATTTCGATGAAGGTGAAGAGTTGTTGTTCTGTGAAGCAAGTGGGTGAGTCTGTGAAAGATGGTGCAAAGGTGTTATGATGTTGGATTATTGGAAGGCATAAGGGATGCGGTGGTGTGTGACTATTTGGAGGTGTTCCTATGAGATATCAGTGATGTACCACCGTAGTGTGGAGTGAAACTTGCTATCGACCTGGTACTTGATGCAAGCTTGATGTCGGTGATTGCATACGAGATGTATGTTTCTGAGTTAGGAAAATTGAAGGAATAACTGGAAGAATTACTTGGGATGAAGTTGTTCGACCAAGTGTTTCCCTGGGGGGTGCTCCTGTGTGGTCGGTGAAGGAGAAAGATGGAAGTATGAGGTTGTGTTTTGATTATCGGCAGTTGAATAAAGTAATGATCTAGAATAAGTGTCTGCTTCCGAGGATTAAGGAATTGATGGATCAGTTAGTAGATGCCTGTGTGTTTATCAAGATTGATTTGAGGTCTGGTTATCATCAAATTCGAGTTAAACCTGATGATATTCCGAAGACGGCTTTCAGAACGAGATATGGACACTATGAATACACTGTGATGCCGTTTGGTGTATCCAATGCACCTGGTGTGTTCATGGAGTATATGAATCGGATTTTTCATGAGTATTTGGATAAGTTTGTAGTGGTGTTTATCGATGACATCTTGATATATTCTAGATCTGAAGAAGAACATGCTGAGCATTTGAGGACTATGTTGCAAGTGTTGAAAGAGAAGAAGTTGTATGCGAAGTTGTCGAAGTGTGAGTTTTGGTTGAAGGAAGTGAGTTTCCTTGGCAATGTGATTTCAAGTGGTGGTGTTGTTGTTGATCCTTCTAAGATTGATGTCGTGTTACAGTGGGAGACTCCTAAGTCTGCTACTGAGATACGGAGTTTTATGGGATTAGCAGGTTAATATCGCAAGTTTATTGAAGGCTTTTCTAAGTTAGCATTACCTTTGACTCAGTTGACTTGAAAGGGTCAGACTTTTGGGTGGGATGTAGCTTGTGAAGAGACTTTTGTGGAATTGAAGAAGAGATTGACTACTGCTCTAGTGTTGAATTTGCCTAATCCGGGTGAATCTTTTGTGGTGTATTGTGATGCATCGAAGATGGGTCTTGGTGGAGTGTTGATGCAGAATGGACAGGTCGTTGCCTATGCTTCGAGACAATTGCGAATTCATGAGAGAAATTATCCTACACATGACTTGGAGTTGGCCGCGGTGGTGTTTGTGTTGAAAATTTGGAGACATTATCTGTATGGCTCTAAATTTGAAGTGTTCAGTGATCATAAGAGTCTGAAGTACTTATTTAATCAGAAGGAATTGAATATGAGGCAGAGAAGGTGGTTAGAGCTGTTGAAGGATTTCAATTTTGATTTGCGTTATCATCCGGGCAAAGCAAATGTAGTGGCCGATGCGTTGAGCAGAAAGTCATTGCATATGTCGATGCTTATGGTGAAAGAGTTGGAACAAATCGAGCAATTCATAGATTTGAGTTTGGTGTGTGAAGCCACTCCTGACAGTGTGAAATTGGGAATGTTGAAGTTGACTAGTGGTATTCTGGAAAAGATCAGAGTGGGACAGTAATCTGATTTAAAGTTGGTTGACCAATTGACTTTGATTAACCAAGGTAACGGAGGTGACTTCCGAATTGACAAGAATGGCGTAATGATGTTCAGAGACAGGGTGTGTGTCCCAGATGCTCCAGATATTAAGAAGAGCATTCTTGGCGAAGGACATCGAAGTAGGTTGAGTATTCATCCCGGTGCTATGAAGATGTACCAAGATTTGAAAAAGTTGTTTTAGTGGCCAGGTATGAAGAAGGATGTTGCGGAGTTTGTTTATGCGCGTTTGACTTGTCAGAAGTCGAAGGTTGAGCATCAGAAGCCTTTAGGTATGATGCAGCCATTGAGGATTCCAGAATGGAAATGGGATAGTATTTCCATGGATTTTGTGGTGGGGCTGCCGAAGACTGCTAAGGGAAACGATTCAATTTGGGTGACCGTTGATAGATTAACTAAGTCGACTCACTTCTTGCCGATGAAGATTAATCTTTCCATGCAGAAGCTAGCCGAGATGTATATTGAGGAGATTGTGAAGTTACATGGGTTACCTTCGAGTATTGTGTTGGATAGAAACCTGAGGTTTACATCTAGGTTCTAGAAGAGTTTGCAAGATGTGTTGGGTACCAAGTTGAGGATGGGTTCTGCCTATCATCTGCAGACAGACGATCAGACAGAAAGGACTATCCAATCTTTAGAGGATTTGCTGAGGGCTTGTGTGTTGGATCATGGAGGATCGTGGGATAGACATTTACTATTGATTGAGTTCACGTACAATAATAGTTTTCATGCTAGTATTGGAATGGCGCCTTATGAAGCTTTTTATGGGAGAAGGTGTAGGACTCCGTTGTGTTGGTATGAGTCGGGCGAGAGTGTTGTACTTGGTCCTGAAATTGTGCAAGAGACGATTGAGAAGATTAAGAAAATCCAAGAGAGGATGAAAGCTTCACAGAGCCGTCAGAAGAGTTATCATGATAAGAGGAGGAAAGCGCTTGAAGTCCAAGAGGGAGATCACGTGTTTTGAGGATAACGCCAGTGACTGGTGTGGGTTGAGCTTTGAAGTCTAGGAAGCTCACTCCACGTTTTTTTGGTCCATACCAGATATCGCAAAGGATAGGAGAGGTAGCCTATCGAATTGCTTTACCGCCGTCACTTGCAAATTTGCATGACGTGTTCCATGTGTCTCAGTTGAGGAAGTACATTCCGGATCGGTCGCATGTGATCCAGATGGATGATGTACAAGTGAGGGATAATCTGACCGTGGAAGCATTGCCTGTGCGTGTCAAGGGTTGAGAGACGAAGCAATTTCGGGGTAAATACATAACTTTGGTGAAGGTGTTGTGGGGTGGACCAGCTGGCGAAAGATGGACTTGGGAACGTGAAGATCAGATGAAGGAGTCGTATCCGGCTCTATTTCCTTGAGGTAATTTTTGAGGGCGAAAATTCTTTAAGTGGGGGAGAGTTGTAACACCCAAATTTATGAAAAATATTTATTTAATTTATGTAAATACAATATTTGTGAATTTTCCGTGAATTTTGGTGGTCTGTGTTGATGTCGCTATATTTGGTGGAGTTTTGGTTATTTTAATTCAATAATAGTATATAATATGAATATATTAGTATTATTATTAATTTAAAATAATAGTAGAGGAATTAAGGGCAAAGTGGACAATTCAAGAGAATTAGTGAGGGCATTATGGAGAAAGCCCAAATTTGAGGCCCAAGAGTTAAGTTAACCAAAAAGGAGGAATTGAGGAGAATTAGGATTCATTTGTGGAGATCGTGAAAATAAGGAGAAAGTGCAGAGCTCTGAGGAAAAAGGGAGAAGGCGAGAATTTTCGTGAAGGTTTCCAAGGGCTCAAGAGAGAACTCATCGGATCGACAATCTAAGGTATGGGGAGTAATTACCTTTCATTGTTTTCACTATAGGATTTGATTGATTGAAGTGGATTGTGGGGTTTTCGAGGGTTTATGGGTTCTTGAGGTAAACTGATGACTTTGAGGGCATTTTGTGAGATCGATTAATAAGAGTCAATTTAATCGGTAAAACAGACCTTTAGGGCAGATTTCCCCATTGTTGTAGTTTTGACCCCGTGGTGAGGGATTTATGAGTTATATGAAGCTTGAGAGTTTTGAAGGTTTAGGAGAAATTAAGGTTCCCCGTAGTGTCCTGAATCGACCTAACAGATGTAGATTTTAGGCCTTTAATTATTGTGATATGTTAAGATTGTTGTAGGGATGATTTTGGGTCATTTGAGACTGTAATCGCAGGTACCTTGGAGGTTTGGGAGCTACTGATGCGTAGCAACGATTTGCTGTAATCGCAGGTTCGCTAGGCGAATGTTCGCCATCGTTTGCTAAGCGAACAGCGCAGCGAATACGCGATAACAGGAGTGTAAATGCAGAGGTGTTTCTGAAGGGGCTTTAGGGATTCGCTATAAGTCTCGCCCAGCGAACTCCCCAGCGAATGGCTTCACTAGGCGAATGTGGGGCGAGCATGACAGATGTTTGGGTTTCTGGTGTTGAGTGTGAGATCTGTGAGGTTTACTGGCTGCTTCGCTAGGCGAAGGCCACAGCGAACAGGTTCGCTAGGAGAATCCTGGAGCGAACGTCTGGTGTTTTGCGAGATTTCGTTTCTGTGGTTGTGCTGTTCTGGTGTTTGATGTTGTGATATTTATGACGTTTTACCATGATGTTAGTGACGTTAATGATGATTATGACGTGATGATTTCGTGATGTTTTGATGAGTACTTGACAAGATGAATTTCATGAGAATATTGATGATTATGAACTGTGTGTATTTGACGTATGATGATTACTTGACGATATGAATTACTATGACGTATATTAATGACCAGGAGTTGTTTATGTATGGTGTATGATGATAAGACGATGACACATGATGTTTTGATGAATAAATGATGACATGACGAACATGATGTTTTGATGAATGATGATGCACATAATGATGTTTTGATGATGATGAGTATTGACGTTTGTGTATCATGCATTTATATGCATACTCTGTGATGAAGCTTCATTCCCATTGTGCAGATATGAGGTAATTATGTTGTGCTCCGGTTCCGATTGCGGGATCGGTCCTATTGATAGGGATCTATGGAGGGTTGATGGCCTGGTGTCCATCCTTTGTGACGATTGGTACCACATGCATGAGTCTTGTTGTGCATTGCATTTTTCCTTATTTTCGTTGTCATTTGACGATATGGTTTTATTTTGATTATTATGATGTTTGTTGAAAACCTTTTATTTGAAAATTTTGAGTTCCACTGCCATGTGAAGGCTTTTTTATTAATTTTGAGGAAAACCCTTTGTTTACAGGGTAATTGTGTTATTTTGATTTAATGAGGAATGTGCACCCTTTGAGGGAAATTTTTATGCCTTACTTTGATTTTTAAGTTGTTTCTGCTGCAATATTATTGGGGGTAGAAAAGGGTGTTACATTAGTGGTATCAGAGCAGATCGGTCCGTCCGGCCAGGTTGTCTAATGTTGTTTGTTTCCCTAGTGTGTGACATGTGCTTAAAAACACTGTCGATGCTTATTTTGTTTTCCATTTGCATGTTAGGAATGGAACAAGTGGAGGAGAAGATGGTGTTTCTCCAAGGTGTTTTGAGTGTGGAGTGTTGGCTAAGTGTGGTGTTGGACGCTGCGATAGTTGGTGGAGATAGTTTATACCGCCTCATGATATCGACTGTTATTGACAAATTGAGGAACTGATCGCCCTTAATCTCTTGTTGATAATAGACGGGATCATGTTAGGTGGGATAGACGTGTCTTGCGACCTTGAGTAGTGTGCGCAGTGAATTGTTTGGGTTAAGCCGAATGCTTGCAGATTATTTTGTTGAGTCGATACAGACTATTAGATTTGAAGAGGAGGCGAGCTAGAGTCTCTTGCCTGTCGATCAAGTTGGGATATCTTGAGGAGAACAATCAGGTATTGTTGATGTCTGCTTTTGAGGGATAGAGAACAGGGTGGTGGCTAGTGATATGCCGAGGGTGTGTAATTCCTCACGACCACCTGAATCTAATTTCGATGAAGGTGAAAAGTTGTTGTTCTGTGAAGCAAGTGGGTGAGTCTGTGAAAGATGGTGCAAAGGTGTTATGATGTTGGATTATTGGAAGGCATAAGGGATGCGGTGGTGTGTGACTATTTGGAGGTGTTCCTATGAGATATCAGTGATGTACCACCGTAGTGTGGAGTGAAACTTGCTATCGACCTGGTACTTGATGCAAGCTTGATGTCGGTGATTGCATACGAGATGTATGTTTCTGAGTTAGGAAAATTGAAGGAATAACTGGAAGAATTACTTGGGATGAAGTTGTTCGACCGAGTGTTTCCCTGTGGGGTGCTCCTGTGTGGTCGGTGAAGGAGAAAGATGGAAGTATGAGGTTGTGTTTTGATTATCGGCAGTTGAATAAAGTGATGATCTAGAATAAGTGTCTGCTTCCGAGGATTAAGGAATTGATGGATCAGTTAGTAGATGCCTGTGTGTTTATCAAGATTGATTTGAGGTCTGGTTATCATCAAATTCGAGTTAAACCTGATGATATTCCGAAGACGGCTTTCAGAACGAGATATGGACACTATGAATACACTGTGATGCCGTTTGGTGTATCCAATGCACCTGATGTGTTCATGGAGTATATGAATCTGATTTTTCATGAGTATTTGGATAAGTTTGTAGTGGTGTTTATCGATGACATCTTGATATATTCTAGATCTGAAGAAGAACATGCTGAGCATTTGAGGACTGTGTTGCAAGTGTTGAAAGAGAAGAAGTTGTATGCGAAGCTGTCGAAGTGTGAGTTTTGGTTGAAGGAAGTGAGTTTCCTTGGCAATGTGATTTCAAGTGGTGGTGTTGCTGTTGATCCTTCTAAGATTGATGTCGTGTTACAGTGGGAGACTCCTAAGTCTGCTACTGAGATACGGAGTTTTATGGGATTAGCAGGTTAATATCGCAAGTTTATTGAAGGCTTTTCTAAGTTAGCATTACCTTTGACTCAGTTGACTCGAAAGGGTCAGACTTTTGTGTGGGATGTAGCTTGTGAAGAGACTTTTGTGGAATTGAAGAAGAGATTGACTACTGCTCTAGTGTTGAATTTGCCTAATCCAGGTGAATCTTTTGTGGTGTATTGTGATGCGTCGAAGATGGGTCTTGGTGGAGTGTTGATGCAGAATGGACAGGTCGTTGCCTATGCTTCGAGACAATTGCGAATTCATGAGAGAAATTATCCTACACATGACTTGGAGTTGGCCGCGGTGGTGTTTGTGTTGAAAATTTGGAGACATTATCTGTTTGGCTCTAAATTTGAAGTGTTCAGTGATCATAAGAGTCTGAAATACTTATTTAATCAGAAGGAATTGAATATGAGGCAGAGAAGGTGGTTAGAGCTGTTGAAGGATTTCGATTTTGATTTGCGTTATCATCCGGGCAAAGCAAATGTAGTGGCCGATGCGTTGAGCAGAAAGTCATTACATATGTCGATGCTTATGGTGAAAGAGTTGGAACTAATCGAGCAATTCAGAGATTTGAGTTTGGTGTATGAAGCGACTCCTGACAGTGTGAAATTGGGAATGTTGAAGTTGACTAGTGGTATTCTGGAAAAGATCAGAGTGGGACAGTAATCTGATTTAAAGTTGGTTGACCAATTGACTTTGATTAACCAAGGTAACGGAGGTGACTTCCGAATTGACAAGAATGGCGTAATGATGTTCAGAGACAGGGTGTGTGTCCCAGATGCTCCAGATATTAAGAAGAGCATTCTTGAAGAAGGACATCGAAGTAGGTTGAGTATTCATCCCGGTGTTATGAAGATGTACCAAGATTTGAAAAAGTTGTTTTAGTGGCCAGGTATGAAGAAGGATGTTGTGGAGTTTGTTTATGCGCGTTTGACTTGTCAGAAGTCGAAGGTTGAGCATCAGAAGCCTTTAGGTATGATGCAGCCGTTGAGGATTCCAGAATGGAAATGGGATAGTATTTCCATGGATTTTGTGGTGGGGCTGCCGAAGACTGCTAAGGGAAACGATTCAATTTGGGTGACCATTGATAGATTAACTAAGTCGACTCACTTCTTGCCGATGAAGATTAATCTTTCCATGCAGAAGCTAGCCGAGATGTATATTGAGGAGATTGTGAAGTTACATGGGTTACCTTCGAGTATTGTATTGGATAGAGACCTTAGGTTCACATCGAGGTTCTAGAAGAGTTTGCAAGATGCGTTGGGTACCAAGTTGAGGATGGGTTCTGCCTATCATCTGCAGACAGACGATCAGACAGAAAGGACTATCCAATCTTTAGAGGATTTGCTGAGGGCTTGTGTGTTGGATCATGGAGGATCGTGGGATAGACATTTACTATTGATTGAGTTCACGTACAATAATAGTTTTCATGCTAGTATTGGAATGGCGCCTTATGAAGCTTTTTATGGGAGAAGGTGTAGGACTCCGTTGTGTTGGTATGAGTAGGGCGAGAGTGTTGTACTCGGTCCTGAAATTGTGCAAGAGACGACTGAGAAGATTAAGAAAATCCAAGAGAGGATGAAAGCTTCACAGAGCCGTCAGAAGAGTTATCATGATAAGAGGAGGAAAGCGCTTGAAGTCCAAGAGGGAGATCACGTGTTTTGAGGATAACGCCAGTGACTGGTGTGGGTTGAGCTTTGAAGTCTAGGAAGCCCACTCCACGTTTTGTTGGTCTATACCAGATATCGCAGAGGATAGGAGAGGTAGCCTATCGAATTGCTTTACCGCCGTCACTTGCGAATTTGCATGATGTGTTCCATGTGTCTCAGTTGAGGAAGTATATTCCGGATCCGTCACATGTGATCCAGATGGATGATGTACAAGTGAGGGATAATCTGACCGTGGAAGCATTGCCTGTGCGTGTCAAGGGTCGAGAGACGAAGAAATTTCGGGGTAAAGACATAACTTTGGTGAAGGTGTTGTGGGGTGGACCAGCTGGCGAAAGTTGGACTTGGGAACGTGAAGATCAGATGAAGGAGTCGTATCCGGCTCTATTTCCTTGAGGTAATTTTTGAGGGCGAAAATTCTTTAAGTGGGGGAGAGTTGTAACACCCAAATTTATGAAAAATATTTATTTAATTTATGTAAATACAATATTTGTGAATTTTTTGTGAATTTTGGTGGTCTGTGTTGATGTCGCTATATTTGGTGGAGTTTTGGTTATTTTAATTCAATAATAGTATATAATATGAATATATTAGTATTATTATTAATTTAAAATAATAGTAGAGGAATTAAGGGCAAAGTGGACAATTCAAGAGAATTAGTGAGGGCATTATGGAGAAAGCCCAAATTTGAGGCCCAAGAGTTAAGTTAACCAAAAAGGAGGAATTGAGGAGAATTAGGATTCATTTGTGGAGATCGTGAAAATAAGGAGAAAGTGCAGAGCTCTGAGGAAAAAGGGAGAAGGCGAGGATTTTCGTGAAGGTTTCCAAGGGCTCAAGAGAGAACTAATCGGATCGGCAATCTAAGGTATGGGGAGTAATTACCTTTCATTGTTTTCACTATAGGATTTGATTGATTGAAGTGGATTGTGGAGTTTTCGAGGGTTTATGGATTCTTGAGGTAAACTGATGACTTTGAGGACATTTTGTGAGATCGATTAATAAGAGTCAATTTAATCGGTAAAACAGACCTTTAGGGCAGATTTCCCCATGGTTGTAGTTTTGACCCCGTGGTGAGGGATTTATGAGTTATATGAAGCTTGAGAGTTTTGAAGGTTTAGGAGAAATTAAGGTTCCCCGTAGTGTCCTGAATCGACCTAACAGATGTAGATTTTAGGCCTTTAATTATCGTGATATGTTAAGATTGTTGTAGGGATAATTTTGGGTTATTTGAGACTGTAATCGCAGGTACCTTGGAGGTTTGGGAGCTACTGATGCGTAGCAGCGACTTGCTGTAATCGCAGGTTCGCTAGGCGAACCATTGCTTCGCTAGGCGAATGTTCGCCATTGTTTGCTAAGCGAACAGCGCAGCGAATGCGCGATAACAGGAGTGTAAATGCAGAGGTGTTTCTGAAGGGGCTTTAGGGATTTGCTAGAAGACTCGCCCAACGAACTCCCCAACGAATGGCTTCACTAGGCGAATGTGGGGCGAGCATGACAGATGTTTGGGTTTCTGGTGTTGAGTGTGAGATCTGTGAGGTTTGCTGGCTGCTTCGCTAGGAGAATCCTGGAGCAAACGTCTGGTGTTTCGCGAGATTTCGTTTCTGTGGCTGTGTTGTTCTGGTGTTTGATGTTGTGATATTTATGATGTTTTACCATGATGTTAGTGACGTTAATGATGATTATGACGTGATGATTTCGTGATGTTTTGACGAGTACTTGACAAGATGAATTTCATGAGAATATTGATGATTATGAACTGTGTGTATTTGGCGTATGATGATTACTTGACGATATGAATTACTAATGACGTATATTAATGACCAAGAGTTGTTTATGTATGGTGTATGATGATAAGACGATGACGCATGATGTTTTGATGAATAAATGACGACATGATGAACATGATGTTTTGATGAATGATGATGCACATAATGATGTTTTGATAATGATGAGTATTGACGTTTGTGTATCGTGCATTTATATGCATACTCTGTGATGAAGCTTCATTCCCATTGTGCGGATATGAGGTAATTATGACGTGCTCAGGTTCCGATTGCGGGAACGGTCCTATTGACGGGGATCTTTGGAGGGTTGATGGCCTGGTGTCCATCCTTTGTGATGATTGGTACCACATGCATGAGTCTTGTTGTGCATTGCATTTTTCGTGACATTGATGAATTGTGATATAGTGTTTCCTGATGTTTTCCTTGTTGATGTTGTATTTATGACGATAACGCCATTTTATGTATATCTTGTTTTATAATGATTATTATGAATTGTGATTACTCACCCTGCCTGTTTGAATGTTGCCTCCACGTGGGTACCGTGCAGGTGATTAGGTTTAGCTGTGGATGCTTTCGAGGACTTAAAGTTTATTTGCTTTTGGTCGATTTAGAGGGTCTTGCTCTGATAGTGTAACATCGGGTTGGGGTCCTTTGAGTCGAACTATGTTGTTTCCTTATTTTCGTTGTCATTTGACGATATGGTTTTATTTTGATTATTATGATGTTTGTTGAAAACCTTTTATTTGAAAATTTTGAGTTCCGCTGCCATGTGAAGGCTTTTTTATTAATTTTGAGGAAAACCCTTTATTTACAGGGTAATTGTGTTATTTTGATTTAATGAGGAATGTGCACCCTTTGAAGGAAATTTTTATGCCTTACTCTGATTTTTAAGTTGTTTCTGCTGCAACATTATTGGGGGTAGAAAAGGGTGTTACACCAGCAAACTAGAGGACATCTTGCAATCAGTAAGGAGGTATGATATACGTCTAAACCCCACCAAGTTCTCTTTCAGATTTCAGGCGAGGAAATTTATGGGTTTTATGCTGACTAGTAGAGGGATTGAAGAAAATACGAACAAGTGTAATGCGGTCATTGATATGAGGATCCCCACTAATGTGAAGGAAGTGCAACAACTCACCTAACTCCTTATCACCCTGTCTCGCTTCCTTTCCTACACGGGCAAAAGAGTTTTCCTTTTCTCTGTCATCCTACAGAAGAAGGAGAACTTTGAATGGACCACCGAATGTGAGGAAGCTTTCTCAAAGGTCAAATAATTCCTCACATTACCCCCGATCCTCACTTGCCAAAATGAGGACTCGCCTTTATTCCTCTACCTCTCGGTCACCGAGTGGGTAATGAGCTCAGTTCTTGTCTAAGAAATAGAAAAGGCAAAAATACCTTTGTATTTGGTAAGAAAAGTGTTCAAGGACGCTGAGACGCGCTACCAGAAGATTAAAAACTAGTGCTAATCATTGTTACTGCAGAGAGAAAGCTCAGGCCATACTTCCAAGGGCACAACACCATGGTAAAAACCAACTACCTCGTCCGGAAAGCATTGAAGAAGCCCGACCTAGCAGGAAGGATGGTATCATGGTTAGTAGAGCTCTCGGTATACGACATCCAGTACATTTTGAGAGGGAGCATCAAGACATCGTAGCCGAACTCAGCTCGCCCATCGACAAATAGCCCTCTTAAGAGTGGGAGTTACCTGTGGATGATGCCTTAAATGTAAAAGGAAGTAGTGCAGGAATAGTGCATGAGGGGCCGAGTGACATTGTTATTTAATAGACATTAAGGTTTGAGTTCACCATCAGTAACAATCAAGCAGAATACAAGGCTCTCATCATCGATATGATCATCGCCTTAGAAATGGGAGCCACCAGATTAAAAGATAAAAGTGACTCTCAACTAGTTGCCAACCAGGTCTTAGGACAATATCAGGCCAAGAAGCCCCAACTGATAAAGTATCTACATAAGGTATGGAATCTATCCTCATGTTTCCTCTCTTTTGAAGTTGAACACATCCTCGAGAACAAAACTTTAGGACGAACCTCTTGTCCAAACTAGCCACCTCGAAGGTCACGGGGTTTAATAGGACATTCATACAGAAAGCCCTCGCCTCCCCAACATTGAGGAATATGAAACATACTCCTTGGAACTCATCCCCGAGTCCAGTTGGATGTCACCCATATTGCACTACCTACGGTCGGGCGAATTCCCGCTGGATGAGGGAGAAGCTAGAAAGATAAAAAAAAAGTTACCAAGTACACTTTACTCTTAGGAAAAATTTACAGAATGTAGAAGGTTTCTCCTATGCTAAGATGCCTAGGCGAGAATGATATCGCCTTAGTACTCATAGAAAATTCATAAGGGAACACATAAGCGGAAAATCTATCTCTCACAAACTATTTAGAGCGAGGTATTATTGGCCTACGCTAATGAAAGATAGTATTACCTTTGTCAAAAAAATGCGATCAATGCCAGAGGCATGTTGACCTTCACCATGCCCCAACAGAGCTTTTCTGATCGATGAACTCACCCTGGACATTCTACTAATGGGGCATGGATATCTTGGGTCGGTTCCCCTTGGTACCAGGTGAATAGAAATTTCCAATAGTGGGAGTAAACTACTTCACCAAATGGATAGAAGAGGAGGCAATGGCCAAGATTAAGACATTTTTATTGGTACAAGATTATGTGCAGATACGGTCTCCCCGACCCAATTATCTTGGACAAAGAAACCTAGTTCACCATCACCGTGGTCATTGTCTATAATTCGTCAATGGTCAGGCCGAACCAGCGAACAAGGTAGTCCTCAAAGGAGTCAAGAAGAAACTGGACAACGCCAAAGGTCTATGGGAAAAACTACTCCATGAGATACTATGGTCGTACCGCACTATGCCATAATCCACTACCAAGGAAACCCCGTTTTTCATGATTTACGGGGCGGACGCAATGTTTCCTATCGAGATTGAGACACCATCATGGTGGTGAATCCATTTCAACAAAGAAACAATTGAGATAAGTTTAAAATGTGTGGCATGCCTGATCAACAAGCTATGAGAAGCCAACCATATCCGGGAGTTTTCCTCCAAGCGTAGGGTCGCGAGAAGGTAAAAATCCAAGGTAAAGCCAAAGAAGATGCATGAGGGAGACCTAGTGATAAAGAAAGTAGTCATATCAGCACAACAGGGGAAGTTGCAACCTAACTGAGATGACCATATTGCATATACAAGAAACTCCCTCATGGTGCGTATCAGTTGTAGGAGATTGAAGGACCACTTCTATCCATAACTTGGAACGCCCTTCATCTATGATATTATTATAATTAGAATTATTTGTAACTCTCCAGTAAACATTATGCTCATGTAATTTTGAACAATCATTCAAGTGTTTTGTTTTTGCAAGGGATACTCCCCCTCTAAAATGTCTTTCATGTTGGACTTCATAATGAAGATCCTTTCCCCTTGAGGCAATACACATAGTTGGATTTCATAGAGAAGATCATTGTTGCCCTCGAGGTAATGTACATAGTTATACTTCATAACAAAGATATTTTCTGCCCCGCGAGGCAACACACATAGTTGGACTTCATAGTGAAGATCCTTGCCACCCCTCGAGACAATACACATAGTTGGACTTCATAGTAAATATCCTTTTCGTCCCTCGAGGAAATATAAATAGTTGGACTTCATAATAAAGACCCTTGTCACCCCTCGAGGAAATACACATAGATGGACTTCATAGTGAAGATCCTTTCCACCCCTCGAGGCAATACGCACTTCTGGACTTCATAGCGAAGATTCATTCCACCCCTCAAGGAAAAACAAATAGCTAGAGACATGATTTCTAGTCTTTCTAGAGGGATCGGTGGAAGTCTCGCCTAAAAGCTTAAATGTCATGTCTAAGGAACTCAGTGTCTCATCAGTCGAGTATTGCATTAGAGCATCTGAGGAACTTAGATTCCTCAAACAAATTAGAATCTCGCCTGAGGGACTTAGTGTCTCCTAGGGTAGAATCGTTTCCAACAAAACATGCCTAAGAGGCACGACCTATGTTAAGCCCCAGATACTTGATTTCAAGTCTTTATAGAGGGTACGATGGAAATCCCACCCGAAAGGTCAAGACGCATCGCATGGGGGAGCTTAACGTCCCTTAAGTCGAGCTACGTGTTACTACCCAAGGAAGCATGCACTTCTAAGGTCAACTAATGCCTCATAAAGGTAAGTACCAGTTCTCGTCAAACTTCCATTAATAACAGGTAAAATCACTTTGCCTTCTGACGAAGTTCTTGTGCCTGAGGGGCTATGTAGTGTTATATTTGCAAAAGGATCTTCCTAGGGGGTGCCCAGGGACCTCCCTAGGAGAAGGCGGCGACATAAAGCCGCTCGAATGGAGGTACCACCTTTCCCTTAAGCCTCCCTCTCCCATGGAAGGAAATAAAACATGGGATAAGACGTATCTTGGGGAAAGAAAAGTCAGAGTCATTTCTCACCCCTATCTCCCTTGTAAATAGGGATTCAACTATCTATCATTTGACCAAGTGGGCGGCGGCCTTTTCCGAGGTAGCAGTAGGTCCTAGAGATCTCTATAAATACATTACCCCTCAAGGGGATAGAAAGATTCTCAATTCATACATATTTTTCACAAATCAAAGAGCACCACGCTTGTAACCACCATAGCACAGGATAAATCTAATCGTCCGCCGGCGGACAAGCAACGTCGACTATCTACAAGATCTGTTACCTTATGTGAGAGGGTCCCTTAATCAGCCTCAAAGATACCATACAGAACTTCTCACCACCGTACGCTAAACCTCACTACCAAAAGGAGTAATATACCTACAAAGGCCTTTGAGTCTTCCTGCCCTTGTAAGGGGAACACACACCCTGTATTTTGACTAGTATTATATATATATATATATATATATATATATATATATATAGAGAGAGAGAGAGAGAGAGAGAAAGAGAGAGAGAGAGAGTTATGCTAATGCACACCCATGTAGGTGTGCATTAGCAACATACACCTTAGTGTATTTTTGTGAGGGACCCACCAAATTTGGGTGAGACTCACATTAAAAAGATGAAGAAAAAAATAGAAAGAAAATAGATGTAGTGTATTTTTGTGTTGAGCCCACCAATTTTTTGTGTATGTTAGCATTTCCCATATATATATATATATATATATATATATATATATATATATATATATATATATATATATATATAATGTTGTGGATATGATCAAATCATTATTTTTTTATTAAGTGAAAATATACTTCGCCATAAATCCTACCTTGTGAGAGTGAGATCATTTGGCAACCCCTTTTAAACTTAACATGAAAATTTTTGTTTTTGAAAATTACAACATATTCTTGGCTAGTCAAGAAGCCTTATAACTGTGGCCCAAAGAAGGAAACAATTACAACATATTCTTGGCTAGTGTATTTTTGTGTGGAGCCCACCAATTTTGGGTGTATGTTAGCATTTCCCATATATATATATATATATATAATGTTGTGGATATGATCAAATCATTATTTTTTTATTAAGTGAAAATATACTTCGCCATAAATCCTACCTTGTGAGAGTGAGATCATTTGGCAACCCCTTTTAAACTTAACATGAAAATTTTTGTTTTTGAAAATTACAACATATTCTTGGCGAGTCAAGAAGCCTTATAATTGTGGCCCAAAGAAGGAAACAATCCATAAAATCACTTGCGGAGTAGTAGTGTTATCATTGATTAGAGGTCAGGAGATCTGAATCCAGGATCCATTAAATGACTCTTCGTATTTCCCATATATATATATATATATATATATATATATATATATATATATATATATATATATATATAATGTTGTGGATATGATCAAATCATTGTTTTTTTATTGAGTGAAAATATACTTCGCCATAAATCCTACCTTGTGAGAGTGAGATCTTTTGGCAACCCCTTTTAAACTTAACATGAAAATTTTTGTTTTTGAAAATTACAACATATTCTTGGCTAGTCAAGAAGCCTTATAACTGTGGCCCAAAGAAGGAAACAATCCATAAAATCACTTGCGGAGTAGTAGTGTTATCATTGATTAGAGGTCAGGAGATCTGAATCCAGGATCCATTAAATGACTCTTCGTATCCTACTCCTGATGATCAGTTAGTTGTTATAGTCGTTCTACTATATAAAGAGGAAGTACGACATTTTATAGGTAAAATACAAATTCAATCCACATTTTTTCGATCTCCATATCACCATACTGGAAGCTCAAGTCCACTTTTGCAATCCACAAACTTCGATCTCCAATCAATTTTGGTTTCCAAGCAGAACAATGATGCCATATATGGGAAACTACATTTGATTTATATGTTTGCCATGTTTGAATATTCATGTCTCAATTCTTTGAACCTAAGATTCTTTATCCTAGCGATTCATATTCTCTAAAATTGAACACCAAATATTTGTTTTTTATCTAATCCAAACTTAAATCAATGTTGATTATCAGTTTCTCAAATCTCTAATTTATAGATCTTCTAACAATGGCATGTTCAAAAGCCACTCGTTCCACTTCATTGCGTGAAGTCGTCGCAGCCATGAGAAATCCACCGCCCCCTCCTTAAAATGAATGCAATCAAGCATATGGTTTCAATCCACAATTTTTTTAATCTCCGATCATTATGGTTCCCAAGCAGAACACAACCCTTAGCCAGTTTCAAGAGAATATTTTTCATACCTTGTCTTAAAAATAAGAAAGCATTTCAAATTCATGGGCTTAAAAAAATGGTAAAGTTAGGGAGAACAAAATGTTTGACAAAGAACAAAAACAAGTAGTAAAAAGGTGTTTAAGATCAAAAAGAAAAAGAATGTATTTTGATAATCAACAAGAAAAAAAAAAAGGAAAGTCAAAAATGTCAAGGCCAACACAAAAAGTGAAGTCTCCAAAAGAAGAATTTGTAAGGTGGAAAATAAAAGAAGACTTTTGAAAACCAAATAAAAACTTAAATATTACTCTCTAATTTGTTAGGCGCATTTGATTTCCAGAGAAACCAATATTCTTGTAGCTCATCCATGTTACAACCAAAATTAAAGACTCTAGTGATCCATAACTGATTATTTATCTTGTGATATTTCTTAGATGAAGTGAAAAATATTTCTATAATGGATGCATTGTCTGATAAATGTGAGAAACACTAACCATTTGAGTGATACATTGTGACATTTTATAATTCAGATGAATAATTGACTGTTGATCTAAACATGGTATAAAATCATGCTTTTGTAAAGATAAATGTTCATGTTCATCTTCATGCTATAGTTGATGGATTCTTATAATGTTCATTATGAACTTGCATTTGAAGAAAACCATGTCATACCTCAAAGATCTTTCAAAAACTTCTTGATCAAGTCTTGAAACCTCTCATGAACTACGCATAATTAATTTTTCTGAACCATTTATATTGATTTTGTTTAATGACAAACAAAAGTATAAGTTAGAGAGACTTGATACTTACCAAAAATACGTAAAATACGTATACAATAAAATCCCCCAATTTATTAGTCAGGTATGATAAAAATGATTGTATGAACTTTTAACTGTGTATACATTAAGTACTTGTAAAAAGAGCTTAGAAAACACAAAAACCAATAAAAAATCACAACAATTTTCTAAGCCAAGAAGAGAGTCACGCTAAGCACGCTATGCCGGCCAAAGAATGGTTTGCTGACTAAGGGAAAAAGCTCGCTTAGCATAATATCATGTGCACTAATAAAGGTATGGCAATTCATTACTTAAGGGTTAAGTTACCTCATGGGACAAGAAGGGTTTGCTGACTAAGTAAGCTTAGAGGCACGTTAAGCGGGTTTCAACCCTTGCTAAGCAAGAAAGGCTTATCAACACCCTATAAATAGGGTTCAGTCAGTTCATTTTGGATAACTTGTGGTGAAAATTTGCTACGAATTAAGAGAAACATATTATATACCAAAAACACAACAAGATAGCAACAAAAAGGAAGATTGAGGGAAGAACGTTGTCTAAGAAATCAACAACAAATGCTTTTCAACTTCTTCCACTTCTAGGTCTTAATTTTAAAGATACAATGAGTAAGTGTAACAAATTTATCTTTTGTTGGGGTTAGATGTAGTCGTCCTAATGCTCATGTATTGATTGTGATCATGGAATTCTATGTAATTCTTATTATGCTTTAATATTTATTAGTTCTTTGCTTGTAATGCTTGTTTTAGATTAGTTACCTAGAACATGTTTTCATGGTTTGACTTATTCTAAAGGCACTGGTCATTACTAGATCCAATCTTTTCATCTATTGGATATGCAAAACTCTAAAGCTATATTTAGGTCCAATATTCATTTGAACTATCAAATTTTAATGTTATCATATTGGTTAATAGGTTGAGAGATCGTTTATTAGATAATACAATCGATCTCATGTTGTTGATTCAGACATGAGTTATGACGCAAAGTGATTGACATTAATATTAATAGCTAATTAGAATTGTATATTACTCATCACTGTCATACACGAAGACATGTCGATGAAATTTAAACCCAACAAGTTTTCTCAATCGTTAATACCAAAGTTCATTTTACTTTTTGTTATTTTAAATTTTACATATAAACAGCTCTTGATAAATCATCCTTAAAATCATAGAAACTATTGAACGGTATTTAAAACACAACCAATATATGTGGAGATGATAAAAATATAATTACTTTTATATTGCAACAACTACCTTCAAATAAGAGTAGTTTTCAAGTTTCCTACCACAAACCTCTATAGGTGTCAGGAAGTCTATTCGTGTGAATGGACACCATCTGATTAAGTAGGCTGCTTTGGCACTAGCCTTGCCTACGAAATTAAATGAAAATTCAATGGTCAATTGTATATATGTCCTTTGTCACTTTCAAAACTCATTAAAATGCTCTGAAAAAGCCTCTCAACATCCACCATTCCTTGACCTCAAATCTCATCGATTGTTCTTGTCATGAAAGTATTCACTAGCGAATGATAAATGAAGAGTAACATTGGAACATTCTAAAATATATAACCCAAATGTTTTAGACCCTTTAGCCATTATCACTTCACCATGCGAAACCTACAACACGTCATGTTCAACTCTAGGGCAATAGCCTAAATCATCAAACATGCTTATGGATAACTCGAGATCAAGAACATAATTCACGTTGTGAAGAAAAACTCAAGATCATTAAATATTTTAAATCTAATTGGACCAATCCTATGTACCACACACTATTTATTGTCCCCAAGGCCAACTACTGCATCTTCCTTCAGTTTCAAAGTCTGAAAGTATTCCTTTTTGTACGCATATGATAAAAGAAACCTGAGTCTATGACCCAACAATCTTCAATCTCCAAAATTGACACCACTAGTGCATCAATGCTCATATAAATATCTTTATCTGAGCCAACTATAATCTGAATAGAATCATCATTTCCTTCTCTCTTGGGACAATCCATCATGAATTGATCGATTTTATGACATGTGGAGCATTTTACCCATGAATTTTTAAACCTCTTTGATTTCGAAATCCCTGTAAGTTCACTTCCTCCTATTGAGACAATCAAGCCTTCACCACTAACGTCAATCTTTAAATCTTCACTTTTAAAATTCCTTGGATCTCATAGACGTCTAGAGTTCATCCAAAGTAATAGCACCTTACTTACCATAAAAAGGGCATCCTTTAAGTGCTCAATGGATCATGCAAATGATCTTAACAAGAGTATAGTCATGTCTTCATCATCAATATTCTCCAGATCATCAATGATCTTGAGAAATTCTATTAATTGTTCCTATATGTAATTGTTCTTTACCATTTAGAATGAGTAAGGCTTTTTTTTAGACATAAATTATGAGTCAACAGCTTGGTCATAAACAATGATTTCATTTTTTCCCTAAGGCACAAGATGATGACACTCATGGTCTTATCCTCCATCTTGATCTTCTCTGCTTTTATTAGGTGTGCATGCATTGAACCTTACCATTCAATGCTTCAAAACACTTATCTCGAGTTAAGATTGCTTGCATTCTCACTTTCCACAACCCAAAACTGTTGTCTTTGGAAAATCTTTTAACCTTCCATTTAGAACTCATGGTAGTCAGTTGTAAACAAAATCACTTTGACCCACAATGGTAGAATAACTCAAAAACACTTTGTAGAAACATTTAGAGATCAAACACAATAAGAATTTTTATGTGTGGGGACAAAGATCAATGTAAATCAAAATAAATGGCCTAAAACAACACAATAATATAGCAAGA
This sequence comes from Lathyrus tuberosus, assembly GCA_022829125.1. Lineage (NCBI taxonomy): Eukaryota > Viridiplantae > Streptophyta > Magnoliopsida > Fabales > Fabaceae > Lathyrus > Lathyrus tuberosus. Next base: position 3,723,678 of record JALAZF010000111.1, on the reverse strand, counting down.
GTGAAGACAAATAAAAAATAAGCTAGAAAAACAAAAAATACAAGAACACAATAACGTGTTTACTCATTTAGATCAAACGGTCTATAGTAGGGGAAGAGCAATCTCTGATTCATTATACTTCCTAACAAGAGATTACAAAAGAGTTAAAAGAAAATAGTCCACCAAGTTCCCAAAAAACAACCCCTAATTTCTACTCCAAGTGTTTCTCGATCTCTCCAACTCTCTATATATGAATCACATAAGGCTAAGGTATTTAGAAGTGTTTCTCAATCCCCTTATATACCTTCAGAGGTTTCCCAAAGTCCAAGAACTCAATCCTAGGAATTTCTACCCTTGCATTTCTAAGTTTTCCTTAAATTTGTCACATCTTCCACCTGTCTTTCAAACTACATTATGAAGGTAGCAAAGACAAGATTGATATAAATATCTATTTATAACTATTGAAAACTAACAAATCCTTAACGAGGGAAAAACACAATCCATTGATAGTTAGAATGATGTTTTTTCATGAATATCTTATAATATCTCTTATATTAATATTTTAAAGTATCTCTTAGTATTTTAGAGTATCTCTAATTTTTTTTACGAGGAGTGTCTCTAAATTAATATAAAAGATATATATAATATTTTATCATTAACGTATGAATTTTCAAACCGAAACAGCCAAATTCAATACATGTCGCCTGTTGGATATGTCCTGACCTGTTGCCCGCTAGTCTCCCTCGACATCGCCAGACAGCCGGACCCGTGGATCTGGTACCTCCAACTGACCACCACACTGCCTCCAATGTGGCTCCCAGTGCCATTGTGGCTCCCAATGCCACCCGTCGAGCCACCCTCGCAGCTCTGACGTCTTCGGTCAACTTTTATACTGCTTTTTTGTGTTTAAATTTTTAGCGATCTCGAAACATGTTTTCTTCATGTTCATCATTCATAATTTTAAGATATATTTCTACATTATTAATGTTGTGTCTCTTATGACTTTGAATGTAATTTTTAAGAGGATTGATTTTGTTATCTAAAGAGAGATAAGTTACTTGTTAATTATTTGTCTTTTATTTTTGTATAATCTTTAATATATTAAATAAATTACCTTTTTTTTTCAAATATATTAATAGTATTAAAACTTGTGGAGTCAAGAGGAAGAGAATTGGGTCCATTATTAAATCTGGAAAAGCTGATGTATTTTTTATTCAAGAAACTAAATTGGCGGTTGTCAACTCTGAGGTGGTGTCCAACTTTTGGCCCTTTCAGAATGTTGGATGGCCATTCTCAAAGTATGCAGGGCGATCGAGGGGGTTGTTAGTTATGTGGAGGGAATATTTTTTTGAACCAATTCTATCATTCAAGGGAAATGGGTTATTCGGGATAAAGGTACGATGGAAGAATTCTTTATACTATATTGTCAACATATATTCTCCTCGTGATTTATCTCTTAAGAGGGCGTTGTGGAAGGATCTTTGTGAGCTGAATCAAAAATTTGTAGATGGGGATTGGTGTATCGGTGTGGATTTTAACTCCATTTTAGATTTGAAGGAAAGAAAAGGAAGCTTACAGGTTAATAGATCGAATGAGATAAGGGAATTTTCATAATTCACCGCTGATATAAATCTTGTTGATTTACCTTGTAATAGGAGCAAATTTACTTGATACATCGGCGATGGTAGGCTCATGATTAGACTTGATCGCTTCCTGTTGTCTAGTTCCCTGATTGATAAATGGTCTATTGTGGGGAAATTGGTTGGTAAAGGAGATGTATCCGATCACAGTCCTATTTGGCTTATTTTGAACAAATCTGATTGGGGACCTAAACCGTTTAGAGTTATTGATTGCTGGTTTGATCATAAATAATTTGTCAGATTTGTTGAGGCGGAGTGGAAGAAGTTGGTTGTGATAGGGAGAAGTGGTTTTGTTATCAAGGAGAAGCTCAAATTGTTGAAGAACAACCTTAGGAGGTGGAATCTATAAGTTTTTGATAAAATTAATCTAGACGTCGAGGCTAATAGATCTTTAATCAATGAAACAAATGCTTTTCTTGAACATTGTAAAGAGGATCAGGTGGTTAATTTGGTGGCTAAGAGAAGTGAAGTGGTCTCTTCTTTATGGAAGAATCTTGGTTTTCAGGAGAGGGTTATCATCCAAGAGTCTAGGCTGAATTGGATAAGACATGGAGATCTTAACAGTAAGTTTTTTCATAACTTTATTAAAGGTCGTTGTAGGAGTAACTTCATCTGTTTGATTTTGACGGATAATGGCATGTTAGAAGATGTTAGTGAGATTAAGGAGGAGGTTAGGAGACACTTTAATGAGAAATTTTTGAAACCGATAGTATAAGACCAGTGTTGCATGGCTGTTGTTTTAAAACTTTATCAGAAAGAGATTTGGTCATGTTAGAAGCAGAGTTTTTAGAGCAGGAAATAAAGGATGCGGTTTGGGAATGTGAGATTTCGAAAAGCCCAGGTCCAGACGGCTATAATTTCTTCTTTACTAGAAAATGTTCGCATTTTACGAAAGTTGATATAGATTACAGACTTTCATAGTAAAGCTTAGGGCTGATTTGGAAAGATTTAGGAGATCAAATCTGCATCAAATCCTAGTTTTAAATAACAAATTAGATCAGATATTGAAAGAGATCCAAGCCCAAGACAAAATTATATAAAAGCAGCCTCAACCCTTGTTGAATAATAATGAAGAAGGAGAGCTAAAGACTGAGGGTCATTTGTGTCTTCATGTGTGTTTTGTAAACCATTCATGTTGGAATTGGTGTTACTATTTTAAGTTTGTAAGTGTAATCACTCTAAAGCTTTTAAACAAGAGTGTGTTGTTCTTGATAAAAGTTGTGAAGCAGAATCAAGGTGGGTGTTAATTTGTAATCATTGGATTGTCTCACAGAGGTGATTTAGGGAGTGAGTGGTTTCTCATATCTAAGTGGTCTCTTAGGTAGAATTGTCATTGGGTAGTGATTAAATTAGGTAGATGTCAATTGGGATTGTTGAGTCTGTAATTTGATACTACTAATAGTGAAGTTCCTCTCTGACTTGGTAGCCCCCAGACGTAGGTAGTTAGACCGAACTGGATGAATAATTCATTATGTTATTTACTGCTGTTTTTACCTTGTTCATATAGCAGATTGTGGTGTTGTGACATCACTCTTAACATCACACATCTGATACCAGAATTTCAATATTAATATTATTAAAACTTGTGGGGTCAAGAGGAAGAGAATTGGGTCCATTATTAAATCTAGAATAGCTGGTGTATTTTTTATTCAAGAAACTAAATTGGCGGTTGTCAACTCTGAGGTGGTGTCCAGTTTTTGGCCCTTTCAGAATGTTGGATGGTCATTCTTAAAGTATGCAGGGCGATCGAGGGGGTTGTTAGTTGTGTGGAGGGAATATTTTTTTGAACCAATTCTATCATTCAAGGGAAATGGGTTATTCGAGATAAAGGTACGATGGAAGAATTCTTTATACTATATTGTCAACACATATTCTCCTTGTGATTTATCTCTTAAGAGGGCGTTGTGGAAGGATCTTTGTGAGCTGAATCAAAAATTTGTAGATGGGGATTGGTGTATCGGTGGGGACTTTAACTCCATTTTAGATTTGAAGGAAAGAAAAGGAAGCTTACAGGTTAATAGATCGAATGAGATAAGGGAATTTTCATAATTCACCGCTGATATAAATCTTGTTGATTTACCTTGTAATGGGAGCAAATTTACTTGGTACATCGGCGATGGTAGGCTCATTATTAGACTTGATCGCTTCCTGTTGTCTAGTTCCCTGATTGATAAATGGGCTATTGTGGGGAAATTGGTTGGTAAAGGAGATGTATCCGATCACAGTCCTATTTGGCTAATTTTGAATAAATCTGATTGGGGACCTAAACCGTTTAGAGTTATTGATTGCTGGTTTGATCATAAATAATTTGTCAGATTTGTTGAGGCGGAGTGGAAGAAGTTGGTTGTGATAGGGAGAAGTGGTTTTGTTATCAAGGAGAAGCTCAAATTGTTGAAGAACCACCTTAGGAGGTGGAATCTATAAGTTTTTGATAAAATTAATCTGGATGTGGAGGCTAATAGATCTTTAATCAATGAAACATATGCTTTTCTTGAACATTGTAAAGAGGACCAGGTGGTTAAGTTGGTGGCTAAGAGAAGTGAAGTGGTCTCGTCTTTGTGGAAGAATATTGGTTTTCAGAAGAGGGTTATCATCCAAGAGTCTAGGCTGAATTGGATAAGACATGGAGATCTTAACAGTAAGTTTTTTCATAACTTTATTAAAGGTCGTTGTAGGAGTAACTTCATCTGTTTGATTTTGACGGATAATGGCATGTTAGAAGATGTTAGTGAGATTAAGGAGGAGGTTAGGAGACACTTTAATGAGAAATTTTTGAAACCGATAGTATAAGACTAGTGTTGGATGGCTGTTGTTTTAAAACTTTATCAGAAAGAGATTTGGTCATGTTAGAAGCAGAGTTTTTAGAGCAGGAAATAAAGGATGTGGTTTGGGATTGTGAGATTTCGAAAAGCCCAGGTCCAGACGGCTATAATTTCTTCTTTATTAGAAAATGTTCGCATTTTATGAAAGTTGATATCCATTACAGACTTTCATAGTAAATCTAAGTTGTCTAAGTCGATTACGTCTTCGTTCCTTACTTTGGTTCCTAAGAATGCTAATACCCTTAGTTTGGATGAGTTCAGACCGATTTGTCTTGTTGGTTGCCTCTATAAAATTTTGTCGAATCTGTTGGCTAGTCGTTTGAAGTGGGTGTTGGGTAGGGGTGTGCATGGTTGGTTATTTTGAGAAACCAAACCATAACCATTTAAATGGTTTGGATTTATAACCAAAACCACATTTTAATCAAAACCGGTTATAAAACCAGTTATAAATTTAGTTATGGTTATATAACCGGATTTTTTTAAAAAATCCAGTTTTAAAAAAAATATTCAAAAATTTTTTTTTTTTAAATTTAAAAATTAAAAAATTTGGATTTTGGATAATAACCGGATTATAATCGAATCCAAAAAAATTTAACCGGTTAATAACCATTTAATTATATCCGGATTATATAAATGGATAACCAAAACCATTAAACACTAAACCGGTTAATAACCATTCAATTATATCCGGATATTTAAAACAGATTTGGATTTGGTTATGGATTTGGGCATCACAACCGGATATTTTACACACCCCTAGTGTTGGGATCCTTGATCTCTTGTAATCAGTCTGTGTTTGTTATGGGAAGACAACTTTTGGATGAGGTTCTAGTAGCTAACGAGACTGTGGATTACGCAACCCGGGAGAAAAGATAGTGTATTCTATTTAAGGTTGATTTCAAGAAAGCTTATGATATGGTTAGTTGGGATTATCTTAGGTATATGTTGAAGATCATGGGATTTGGTCCGTTATGGTTGAAGTGGATTAAAACTTTAATCTTTTCCAGTCATATGTGGGTCTTGGTGAACGGTAGTCCCACTAAAGATTTTATGGTGGAAAGAGGTCTGAGGCAGGGATACCCTCTTTCTCACTTTCTCTTCATTTTTGTTGTGGAAGGATTAACGACTTTGGTGCGAAATGCCTATGATATTGGAGAGTTTAAGGGGTTCTATATTGGTGACTCGTGTAATGCCGATGTTCTTAAATTCATGAATGTCACTCTCATCATCAGTGATGGGAATTAGAAGAATGTTTGGGCGATTAAGGCAATTTTAAGAGGTTTCGAATTTGTTTCTGGATTAGGGGTCAATTTTACCAAGAGTAAAGTGTTAGGGTTGAACTTGAACCCTCATTTTTTGCTTGTTATTACTAGTTTTTTGTCTTGTAGGTTGGAGGATAAAGCTTTTTTTCTTGGGCTTCCCATTGGTTCTAATCCTAGGCGCATAAATTCGTGGAAGACAATGGTGAGAAAATTTCATAATAGAATAGTGTCATGGAAGGGCAAAACGTTATCTATTGGGGGTAGAATTTCCTTGATCAAATCGTGTATTGGGAGCTTGGTGATATTCTTTAGGGCTTTCTTTAGAGCTCCTTTTACGGCCTGGAAAGAAATAGAGAGTATTCAAAATAGGTTTTTGTGGGGAGGATCAGATGATAAAAATAAAATTGTTTGGGTTGCTTGGAGTAAGGTTTGTAGGCCAATTGAGCAAGGAGGTTTTGGCATCAAAAAGTTGGACGATTTTAACCTAGCTTTACTTCAAAAGTGGAAATGGAGAATATTATTCGAAAAGGAGGGCACTTGGTTGGAAGTTCTTCGGGCAAGATACGGGAACATTAGACAAGCAGTTTTAGAAGGCAATAACTTTGGTAATATCAAGAAAGGATCTATATGGTGGAAAGATTTAATTAATTCTGGCATTGGGACTTTTGGATTGAATAATTCTTTTGTAGATCATGTGAGCTTTGCAGTTGTTGATGATAATTCTACTTCGTTTTGGTCAGCGTGTTGGCCTTCGGACAGGCCTCTGAAAGTGCTTTTCCCATATCTGTTATTGGCTTGTCCATTGAAGGGTGTTGCTGTCAGTAGAATGGGTATGTGCGTTAATAGAGATTAGGCGTGGGGCATCCCTGTTACTCCTTTGGCAGGTGAGTCTGGTATAAACATAAGTGTGGGGAGTATGTTGAGACGGTTTGAGGGCAGAAGGCTTGTAGTTGGTGTTGATGATGTTGTAGAGTGGGACGCCGATCCTGTGTTAGGCTATTCAGTTAAATTGGGATATGGAGTTTTAGATGGTTTACGTGATGTTGGAGAAGCTTATGAGGACAGAAATAGGGCGCTGCAGAGAGTATGGAGAACTCTTATTTCGTGTAGAGTTGGAGCTTTTATTTGGAGGTGTTTCCTTGATATGATTCCTACCAAAGCTCAATTATTTCGTAGAGGTATACTTGTCTCTTCTCATGACTTGCCTTGTGCCTTGTGCTTCCAAAAAGAAGAAGATATCTTTCATTTATTTTTTAATTGTTCAATTGTGGTTCAGATTTGGAAATTAGTGGAAGATTAGGCAGAAATTGATATGGTTTTGGAAGATTCGGTCTGAAAAAATTACATGGCTTGGGTTAATAGTGAGAAAACTATGGTGAAAAAGGATAAGGAGAGAATTCTTTGGATGCTGCTGGTTATGAGGTTATGAAGTTTTTTTTTCGCTGCAGGTACCTCTGATGTTGGCAGAGTGTGTTTTAGCCAAAATTAGCCAAAAGGGGAGATTGTTGGTTCTTGGATTGGCTTGAATTTTGGTAAAACAAAGTTGTACAATGTTGATGTCATATTCCTGATGTCATAACATTGGAGTCCTAACGTTAGCTGTTGCAGGGTTGAAGTTTTATATGCTGATGTTATGTGTGATGTCTTGACATCACTATACCAGAACATCAGAACATCAGATTGTGATGTTTTTAGGGCTGCACCTGTTAGATTGATTTGAGGAGATCTGTTAGAGAGATTGGATGTGAATTTCTTGGAGAATTTATTAGCTATCAGATATGGAGCAGATCATTGAGCAAATCATGTAACAAACCTTAGGGCTGATTTGGAAAGATTTAGGAGATCAAATCTGCATCAAATCCTAGTTTTAAATAACAAATTAGATCAGATATTGAAAGAGATCCAAGCCCAAGACAAAATTATATAAAAGCAGCCTCAACCCTTGTTGAATAGTAATGAAGAAGGAGAGCTAAAGACTGAGGGTCATTTGTGTCTTCATGTGTGTTTTGTAAACCATTCATGTTGGAATTGGTGTTACTATTTTAAGTTTGTAAGTGTAATCACTCTAAAGCTTTTAAACAAGAGTGTGTTGTTCTTGATAAAAGTTGTGAAGCAGAATCAAGGTGGGTGTTAATTTGTAATCATTGGATTGTCTCACAGAGGTGATTTAGGGAGTGAGTGGTTTCTCATATCTAAGTGGTCTCTTAGGTAGAATTGTCATTGGGTAGTGATTAAATTAGGTAGATGTCAATTGGGATTGTTGAGTCTGTAATTTGATACTACTAATAGTGAAGTTCCTCTCTGACTTGGTAGCCCCCAGACGTAGGTAGTTAGACCGAACTGGATGAATAATTCATTATGTTATTTACTGCTGTTTTTACCTTGTTCATATAGCAGATTGTGGTGTTGTGACATCACTCTTAACATCACACATCTGATACCAGAATTTCAATATTAATATTATTAAAACTTGTGGGGTCAAGAGGAAGAGAATTGGGTCCATTATTAAATCTAGAATAGCTGGTGTATTTTTTATTCAAGAAACTAAATTGGCGGTTGTCAACTCTGAGGTGGTGTCCAGTTTTTGGCCCTTTCAGAATGTTGGATGGTCATTCTTAAAGTATGCAGGGCGATCGAGGGGGTTGTTAGTTGTGTGGAGGGAATATTTTTTTGAACCAATTCTATCATTCAAGGGAAATGGGTTATTCGAGATAAAGGTACGATGGAAGAATTCTTTATACTATATTGTCAACACATATTCTCCTTGTGACTTATCTCTTAAGAGGGCGTTGTGGAAGGATCTTTGTGAGCTGAATCAAAAATTTGTAGATGGGGATTGGTGTATCGGTGGGGACTTTAACTCCATTTTAGATTTGAAGGAAAGAAAAGGAAGCTTACAGGTTAATAGATCGATTGAGATAAGGGAATTTTCATAATTCACCGCTGATATAAATCTTGTTGATTTACCTTGTAATGGGAGCAAATTTACTTGGTACATCGGCGATGGTAGGCTCATGATTAGACTTGATCGCTTCCTGTTGTCTAGTTCCCTGATTGATAAATGGGCTATTGTGGGGAAATTGGTTGGTAAAGGAGATGTATCCGATCACAGTCCTATTTGGCTAATTTTGAATAAATCTGATTGGGGACCTAAACCGTTTAGAGTTATTGATTGCTGGTTTGATCATAAATAATTTGTCAGATTTGTTGAGGTGGAGTGGAAGAAGTTGGTTGTGATAGGGAGAAGTGGTTTTGTTATCAAGGAGAAGCTCAAATTGTTGAAGAACAACCTTAGGAGGTGGAATCTATAAGTTTTTGATAAAATTAATCTGGATGTGGAGGCTAATAGATCTTTAATCAATGAAACATATGCTTTTCTTGAACATTGTAAAGAGGACCAGGTGGTTAAGTTGGTGGCTAAGAGAAGTGAAGTGGTCTCGTCTTTGTGGAAGAATATTGGTTTTCAGAAGAGGGTTATCATCCAAGAGTCTAGGCTGAATTGGATAAGACATGGAGATCTTAACAGTAAGTTTTTTCATAACTTTATTAAAGGTCGTTGTAGGAGTAACTTCATCTGTTTGATTTTGACGGATAATGGCATGTTAGAAGATGTTAGTGAGATTAAGGAGGAGGTTAGGAGACACTTTAATGAGAAATTTTTGAAACCGATAGTATAAGACCAGTGTTGGATGGCTGTTGTTTTAAAACTTTATCAGAAAGAGATTTGGTCATGTTAGAAGCAGAGTTTTTAGAGCAGGAAATAAAGGATGTGGTTTGGGATTGTGAGATTTCGAAAAGCCCAGGTCCAGACGGCTATAATTTCTTCTTTATTAGAAAATGTTCGCATTTTATGAAAGTTGATATCCATTACAGACTTTCATAGTAAAGCTAAGTTGTCTAAGTCGATTACGTCTTCGTTCCTTACTTTGGTTCCTAAGAATGCTAATACCCTTAGTTTGGATGAGTTCAGACCGATTTGTCTTGTTGGTTGCCTCTATAAAATTTTGTCGAATCTGTTGGCTAGTCGTTTGAAGTGGGTGTTGGGTAGGGGTGTGCATGGTTAGTTATTTTGAGAAACCAAACCATAACCATTTTCAAACCATTTAAATGGTTTGGATTTATAACCAAAACCACATTTTAATCAAAACCGGTTATAAAACCAGTTATAAATTTGGTTATGGTTATATAACCGGATTTTTTTTAAAAATCCAGTTTTAAAAAAAATATTCAAAAAAATTTTTTTTTTTAATTTTAAAAATTAAAAAATTTGGATTTTGGATAATAACCGGATTATAATCGAATCCAAAAAAATTTAACCGGTTAATAACCATTTAATTATATCCGGATTATATAAATGGATAACCAAAACCATTAAACACTAAACCGGTTAATAACCATTCAATTATATCCGGATATTTAAAACAGATTTGGATTTGGTTATGGATTTGGGCATCACAACCGGATTTTTTGCACACCCCTAGTGTTGGGATCCTTGATCTCTTGTAATCAGTCTGTGTTTGTTATGGGAAGACAACTTTTGGATGAGGTTCTAGTAGCTAACGAGACTGTGGATTACCCAACCCGGGAGAAAAGATAGTGTATTCTATTTAAGGTTGATTTCAAGAAAGCTTATGATATGGTTAGTTGGGATTATCTTAGGTATATGTTGAAGATCATGGGATTTGGTCCGTTATGGTTGAAGTGGATTAAAACTTTAATCTTTTCCAGTCATATGTGGGTCTTGGTGAACGGTAGTCCCACTAAAGATTTTATGGTGGAAAGAGGTCTGAGGCAGGGATACCCTCTTTCTCACTTTCTCTTCGTTTTTGTTGTGGAAGGATTAACGACTTTGGTGCGAAATGCCTATGATATTGGAGAGTTTAAGGGGTTCTATATTGGTGACTCGTGTAATGCCGATGTTCTTAAATTCATGAATGGCACTCTCATCATCAGTGATGGGAATTAGAAGAATGTTTGGGCGATTAAGGCAATTTTAAGAGGTTTCGAATTTGTTTCTGGATTGGGGGTCAATTTACCAAGAGTAAAGTGTTAGGGTTAAACTTGAACCCTCATTTTTTGCTTGCTATTACTAGTTTTTTGTCTTGTAGGTTGGAGGATAAAGCTTTTTTTCTTGGGCTTCCCATTGGTTCTAATCCTAGGCGCATAAATTCGTGGAAGACAATGGTGGGAAAATTCATAATAGAATAGTGTCGTGGAAGGGCAAAACGTTATCTATTGGGAGTAGAATTTCCTTGATCAAATCGTGTATTGGGAGCTTGGTGATAATATTCTTTATGGCTTTCTTTAGAGCTCCTTTTACGGCCTGTAAAGAAATAGAGAGTATTCAAAATAGGTTTTTGTGGGGAGGATCAGATGATAAAATTAAAATTGTTTGGGTTGCTTGGAGTAAGGTTTGTAGGCCAATTGAGCAAGGAGGTTTTGGCATCAAAAAGTTGGACGATTTCAACCTAGCTTTACTTCAAAAGTGGAATGGAGAATATTATTCAAAAAGGAGGGCACTTGGTTGGAAGTTCTTCGGGCAAGATACGGGAACATTAGACAAGTAGTTTTAGAAGGCAATAACTTTGGTAATATCAAGAAAGGATCTATATGGTGGAAAGATTTAATTAATTCTGGCATTGGGACTTTTGGATTGAATAATTCTTTTGCAGATCATGTGAGCTTTGCAGTTGTTGATGATAATTCTACTTCGTTCTGGTCAGCGTGTTGGCCTTCGGACAGGCCTCTGAAAGTGCTTTTCCCAAATCTGTTATTGGCTTGTCCATTGAAGGGTGTTGCTGTTAGTAGAATGGGTATGTACGTTAATAGAGATTAGGCGTGGGGCATCCCTGTTACTCCTTTGGCAGGCGAGTCTGGTATAGACATAAGTGTGGGGAGTATGTTGAGACGGTTTGAGGGCAGAAGGCTTGTAGTTGGTGTTGATGATGTCATAGAGTGGGACGTCGATCCTGTGTTAGGCTATTCAGTTAAATTGGGATATGGAGTTTTAGATGGTTTACGTGATGTTGGAGAAGCTTATGAGGACAGAAATAGGGCGCTGTAGAGAGTATGGAGAACTCTTATTTCGTATAGAGTTAGGGCTTTTATTTGGAGGTGTTTCCTTGATATGATTCCTACCAAAGCTCAATTGTTTCGTAGAGGTATACTTGTCTCTTCTCATGACTTGCCTTGTGCCTTATGCTTCCAAAAAGAAGAAGATATCTTTCATTTATTTTTTAATTGTTCAATTGTGGTTCATATTTGGAAATTGGTGGAAGATTAAGCAGAAATTGATATGATATTGGAAGATTCGGTCTGGAAAAATTACATGGCTTGGGTTAATAGTGAGAAAACTATGGTGAAAAAGGATAAGGAGAGAATTCTTTGGATGACGGTCCTATGGTCAATTTGGAAAATTAGAAACAATATTATTTTTAACGATGACTTTTGTAATGTATCCGATTTGTTTTGAGAAATCAAAAGTTTGGTGTGGAAATGGGGCCTAGTAGGAGAAAATTCATATACCAAAACGATTTTTTCACCTTTTATCAGGAACCTTTAGGTAGATTGGCTTAAGTGCAGTTGATTAGAATTCTCTTTAATTTTCTATTGAAGTTTATGTCTCTTTTGTAAGATGGGCTAGAGTACATCTAATACTTTTTTAATATAAATCCTTGCTTAAAAAAATATTAAAACATGTGGTAATGATATTCCTAGAAATAATATGTGCGGAATTTTAATTTTAATTCTAATTCAAACAAACACACCCTTAAATACTTGTAGCGTATTGATATTTAAATTGTTAATTCAAATTTAGATAGATATATTTTTATATATAAAGAGATAAATATCATAGTAGCCATCCAAATCCTAGTCATTGTCACTGATATGCTGTGGTGGATGCTGGCGTTCAAGACAAATATCTTATTTTGAACATTTTGTGAAATATAATTAATCCAAAAAGAGAAAACAATAAAATGGAGCGATAAGCAGATAAGAGTGACACTATATAGAGATAGTTCAGTTTGTAGTGATAAAGAACAACAAACAAATATCGTACTCCTTATTTCATGGATTCTATTATTTGTGGTGAAACTTTCTTCTAACTCAACCAAAAGTATAGGTCAATAGAAGTTTAGTGGCCACACTTTTCTGTTTCAAATTATTCGACACAAGCCTGCCATAGCCAATAATGTTAACATTTTAATCTTAGAGATTATTTTAATAAACTTATCCATAAGATATTTTGAAAGCTAGAGATTAAAATATCTTATAGCAATTATAACTTTTTGGCTTAGTCTCTCGAACTAAAATTCATAAGAAAATCTGTAGATTTTCTGCGGATATTTTTTTTAGATTTTCTTATGAATTTTGTCTTTAAAATTAAAACACACTCAAAAAAATAAGATATAAAAACTTAAACAAAAAAAAAAATTACAAGACTAAACACAGAAACTCAATAATTTACCGGAATCAAAAGTAAATTTAAGTCTAATTTGTTTTAAATAATTGAGTTAATCCAAACTTGACCAAGCTTTTTCAAAAAATCCAGACTAGACCATAGAAATTATAAGTTGAAATTTTTGTGGTTACAAGTTAAAGAAACTCTGTTAGTAGGCTCTTTCTCTATTGGTAGATGTCTGTGTCTAATGTCAATATCTGAAACCATTGATTAATTAGTTAAAGGAGAAGTAAGAACTACGAAATAATTAAAAAGAATAGAAAAAATTGACTGAATCAGTTGCCTCTATTTGACGTAACTTACATTGGTGAAATTATATACACTTGCTGAAGAAAGACGATAGACCTTGCAATGAAAATGACTCGGAAGATTATTGAGTCTTTTTTATGTTATTCAAACTTCAAACATATATATATATATATATATATATATATAGATCCAAGGTTTGAAAAATATCGCCCTGGCGTTAATAACAATTCTATTCTAGTATATCTCATTTTTCTTGTTATGAATATTGTATTTTAAGGTTCTGATGACAAGTGACAAGTATTTAACAAAAGGGAAATTTAAAATGCTTTTTATAAATTGAAATTAAGGGATTTGATAGATATAAAATGAGCTTATAGTTTGGAGCTGAGCTTGTAGGATTTTTTTTTTTTTTTTTAATTTATTGGGGCTAAAATTATTTTCTCAAGAGCTAATAGGTTTTGGGTAAAATTATTTTCTCAAGAGCTAATAGGTTATTTGGTTTGAGTTACAATTTTTTATATACTAATTTAAGTAACTTATAATTTTAAATATTAAGTTTATACCTTTTCAGTTTTCCTCTCAGTTTTAACCTTATTATTTATATTAAAAAACTTAAATATTAATTAAACATATATTTTTATGTCATTCTATGAGTGCAAGTCAATAAAACCACAAAATTTATCAAAATTACAAATTCAATTAACTATCTTATTCCGGCCATCAACTAGCTTAAAAGAGATAAACTAAAAATTCACTCGCTAAAAACTATTTTATCAATTATCTTTTGTCAAGCAGGACTAAAATTAGTGGTATCATCTAGATATATTGACTTATATAACCAAAGAAAATAACTAGTTAGTCTAGCTAACTATTTTGGGCTGTCCGAAAGGTCCTGAAAGCATAAAAGCCCAAGACTGAAAAGGGCAAAATATGATGAGAATTGATGGATTTTGTGTCTCGCATCATTCAAGTCATCCAACTTGCAAAAATCGTCCTCGTCATCTAGATGTATCTAACGGTCTTCCACAACTCAGACATACTCTTACATTTCAGTTGCTAACTCATAATTAAAGGAGTTAGCGCGTCATTTTTCATGTATGAATTCCATTATCCATTGACACTACATTTCTCACTCTCTTATTGACTTGGATGTTAGCGTGCTAACCTTGCAAGTCAGTCTCTCTCTCCGCCGCATCAGAACCTTGGATTACTGTAACACAACATCAGTTCATCCCCTTTGACCATCGCTTCGTTCTCGAATGGAGCATTAGCGTCATTGGTGGGAAACTGTTAAGTGCAAATTTTGACTTAAAATGAACTATCTTTCTTGGCACTTTTCAACTCTATTCTCATGTTTTCTTAGATTTTACTCATGAATTGTTGTTATTCTTCAAACATTGTGAATATACCTTTGGTGCTTGTAATATGTGTGCTATTGTGCAGGAAAATGCACTAATTGATCAAAGATGTAAGACACAAAAAAATGATACAAGTTGCTAAATAAAAGAGAAAAACATCAGCAAGTTCGCTTTGCGAACTTGCCAGCGAATGTTCGCTTTGCGAACAACTGGTGAAGTCCCATCGAATGGTCCCAGAATTATGGCAGTAGGAAAAGGGACTAAAGTTCGCTTTGCGAAAATGTTCGCTGAATTCATCGCTCCAGCGAAGACCAGGCGAAGGACACCTTGGATATGGCAGAAGAAAAAGGGGCCCAAGTTCGCTTTGCGAATAATCCTTCGCATTGCGAACTTATGCAGAATTTCTGAGGCGGTTTAAGCAGATAAGAGGCACATCAGGTGCCTATTTTGTTGTTCGTTAGGCGAATGAAAAGTTGGAAATTTCTGAATGTAATATATATATATATATATATATATATATATATATATATCACACTTTTTAGATAGAGGGATATTTTTAGAGTAAGATATACATATTTTTCAGCATAGAACTTGATCTCTCTCCATTTCAAGCATAGTCTAGGGAGAGAAACTCAAACCATAAGAGGGAGAAGGTAAGATCTTTGATCTCTTATTGGGTTTGGATGTAATCTTTTGATACCTTATGTATTTCATCTAATGTATGTTTGTGAATTAGTTTTGATTCTCTATTGTTGATTGTCTTTGATTGTTTATTTGTGAGTCTTGACAAAACTCTTTTCAAATCTTTGATCTTAGATTTTCATCTATCAATGAGTAAACTTTTGACATGGTTTTGTGAGTTGATATTCACTTGTATCTTTTATTGTATTGTGTTGATTAGTAGCATGAGAAGGATCGATGCGATATTGTGAGGATACGTGATAATAGTGATGAAGAACGATGTTCACATACATTTGGCAAATTAGTTGAATACATGTAAAAAGGGTTAAGCGTATGTATGTATTCTGATCATGACATTTAATATGAAGCAGTCGTTTTTGTTTACCTGTTTATCTTTGATTTGAACCGCTATAGACATATACTCTTCAGATCTGGATCTAGGATGATTACCTGTTAGGTTCTAAACTCTAGACATAGATTTAGGCTTAGCATTTGCGTGAGTATCAGTTCTTAATGCTCTGTGTTGGTTTTGTTGCGTGAGACATCACCAATGAGACAATACAGTCGTTCTCTCGACTTTGCGTTAGACATAACCTCTGTTGTGAGTGATACATGAGGATATTAGGTGAATGATTGATTTGTGTTTACTTGATTAGAAGAATGCATGTGTTATCAATTGATGAGATCCAATCCCAACAAGGCACCGTTTATAATTCAGTATTTACTTTATATTTTCAGTCTTTATATTTTATGCCTTTAATTTTGGTTCCTTAAATCTTTTGAACCAAAACTTTTGCAACATAAGCTTAGAAAGGTAGAGACCGTTGAACGACATTCTTTATCGCATCCAATCCCTGTGGAGACGACAAAACTGGGTACTTAATCTAATTTTTGCTTGTTGCTATTTCCGCACCAACAAAATGGCACCGTTATCGGGGATTGGTGTTTGGATATTGAACCGCATTGTGATAGTTTCTATATTTTTGAGCTTTATACATTTGTTTATATTGTATATATTGTTTTCTTTTATGTTTTCTCTAGTGTGACTAGGAATGATGAGAACTCCTTCTAGATTGGTTGCTATTTGTATAAAAGTATTCAATGAAGCTTTGACCGAGTCTGGATGGTGATGATAAGAAGGTGAGCATTGAATGTCTGTAAGGTAAATTGTACCGCTTTATAGAATGTTAGATTGATTTAAGAATTTTGTGCTTTGTGAAAATGTGTGTTTTTGTTTCATGTTGCAACTTGTTTGAATGCTTGTTTCACTTAGGTCCAAAAGCCACAAATTGTGAGAAACCTCCATTGTTTACTAGATGCTAGGATGACTGATAACTTTGTTTAATTCGTTTGATTCATGCTTTATCTATTGATTATTATGATTTTGTGGAAGCATTAGAAATGATCAAGGCATTTGTTTATATTTGAGCACAACCGTATCCAAAAGTATCTTACCCGTGAGTAGTGAGAATTCGTTAACCTCTTTGAGCCTAAACAGTTTAGATCTCATTTTAGTGATGAACTTGGTTTATGTCCATAATTTGAAAGTTTAGTTCATCATTGAATTTTGTGAGGTTCTAAACAAATTTTCTTGAACCTTTGAACTTTGTTTTATTGATTTCCTTGCCTTAAAAAGCAAGGAGCATTCACTTGAGGTTTGGTTGAATTTAAGTTGGGGAGAATGAAAAAGAAGAATGGTAGGTTACTGTAAACTTTTGAAAAATTTCAAACAAGCATGCAAAGAAAAAGTGTGAATAT
This sequence comes from Lathyrus tuberosus, assembly GCA_022829125.1. Taxonomy (NCBI): domain Eukaryota; kingdom Viridiplantae; phylum Streptophyta; class Magnoliopsida; order Fabales; family Fabaceae; genus Lathyrus; species Lathyrus tuberosus. The sequence continues at coordinate 3,706,467 of JALAZF010000111.1, read as the reverse complement.
GAATGTGAAGAACAAAAGAAAAAGAATGTTTGTTTGAATGAGAAAAATAAAGAATGAAATAATTGTGCATAAGGAAGTTTGAGAAGGTTTGTGGTAAAGGAATGAAAATGGTGAATGAAGTTGTGATGTGTAAATACCATGTATAGTGAATGTTTCTTTTTGCATCGGCAACTTTGATTCAATGACCTTTAGAAATGTCCCTTTGTTGTGAACCCGACCAAGATACAACCTTTAAAGCCCTTAGTGATCTTTTTGCTTCCATGTTTTCATTTTTTATTGTTAGATGTTGTATGAATTGAGTTGCTATTAGCATTGTTTGTCATGTGAGTGAAATTGCCCCACGATTGCAAACGCGTTAATTTCTTCATTCTTATTCTGAAGAGGAGTGTTAGAGTGATTCAAGTATGAAAGTTTAGTTATTTTTTTGAAACATTCCATGATATTTGTTTAAGAACTTAATTCTTTATCATTGTTCGATTCTATTGAACGGTGAAAGTTGCTAGTGCGCATTTTCATGCTTGACCAAATCCTCTTATTTGAGAAAATTTCTCTTATGTGAAGTTGAATCGTTAATCCTTTCTTGGTTGAATTAAATGCTTGAGCAAATCCTCTTGTTTTCATGAAAGGCATACTTTGCTTGAGGACAAGCAAAAATCTAGTTTGGGAGAGTTGTTAAGTGCAAATTTTGACTTAAAATGAACTATCTTTCTTGGCACTTTTCAACTCTATTCTCATGTTTTCTTAGATTTTACTCATGAATTGTTGTTATTCTTCAAACATTGTGAATATACCTTTGGTGCTTGTAATATGTGTGTTATTGTGCAGGAAAAGGAACTAATTGATCAAAGATGTAAGACACAAAAAAATTATACAAGTTGTTAAAGAAAAGAGGAAAACATCAGCAAGTTCGCTTTGCGAACTTGCCAGCGAATGTTCGCTTTGCGAACAACTGGGGAAGTCTCAGCGAATGGTCCCAGAATTATGGCAATAGGAAAAGGGACTAAAGTTCGCTTTGCGAACTCCCAGGGAATGTTCGCTGAATTCATCGCTCCAGCGAAGACCTGACGAATGACACCTTGGATATGGCAGAAGAAAAAGGGGCCCAAGTTCGCTTTGCGAACTTGAAGGCGAATGTTCGCTTTGCGAATAATCCTTCGCATTGCGAACTTATGCAGAATTTCTGAGGCGGTTTAAGCAGATAAGAGGCACATCAGGTGCCTATTTTGTTGTTCGCTAGGCGAATGAAAAGTTCACAGTGCGAACTTGGAAATTTCTGAATGTAATATATATATATATATATATATATATATATATATATATATATATATATATATATATATATATATATATATATATATATATATATATATATATATATATATATATATTTCAAACTTTTTAGATAAAGGGATGTTTTTAGAGTAAGATATAGATATTTTTCAGCATAGAACTTGATTTCTCTCCATTTCAAGCATAGTCTAGGGAGAGAAACTCAAACCAAAGAGGGAGAAGGTAAGATCTTTGATCTCTTATTGGGTTTGGATGTAATCTTTTGATACCTTATGTATTTCATCTAATGTATGTTTGTGAATTAGTTTTGATTCTCTATTGTTGATTGTCTTTGATTGTTTATTTGTGAGTCTTGACAAAACTCTTTTCAAATCTTTGATCTTAGATTTTCATCTATCAATGAGCAAACTTTTGACATGGTTTTATGAGTTGATATTCACTTGTATCTTTTATTGTATTGTGTTGATTAGTAGCATGAATAGCATAAGTAGGATCGATGCGGTATTGTGAGGATACGTGATAATAGTGATGAAGAACGATGTTCACATACATTTGACAAATTAGTTGAATACATGTAAAAAGGGTTAAGCGTATGTACATATTCTGATCATGGCATTTAATATGAAGCAGCCGTTTATTTGATTTGGGTGTCATCTTTGTTTACCTGTTTATCTTTGATTTGAACCGCTATAGACATATACTCTTCAAATATGGATCTAGGATGATTACCTGTTAGGTTCTAAACTTTAGACATAGATTTAGGCTTAGCATTTGCGTGAGTATCAGTTCTTAATGCCTCTGTGTTGGTTTTGTTGCGTGAGATATCAACAATGAGACAATACGGTTGTTCTCTCGACTTTACGTTAGACATAACCTCTGTTGGGAGTGATACGTGAGGATATTAGGCGAATGATTGATTTGTGTTTACATGATTAGAAGAATGCATGTGTTATTAATTGATGAGATCCAATCCCAACAAGGCCCCGTTTATAATTCAGTCTTTACTTTATATTTCCAGTCTTTATATTTTATGCCTTTAATTTTGGTTCCTTAAATCTTTTGAACCAAAACTTTTGCACCATAAGCTTAGAAAGGTAGAGACCGTTGAACACATTCTTTATCGCATCCAATCCCTGTGGAGACGACAAAACTGGGTACTTAATCTAATTTTTGCTTGCTGTTATTTCCGCACCAACAGAAACAACCTTTGGTTCCTTTTATTACCATGTTCCACTGATTTCAGATCCAATTAAATCAGATCTAAGTCTCTTTTAGTTGAATCTTAAATCTCCATTTCTAAGTTAATCTCATCAAAGTTTATAGAAGAACTCATCTCACCATAGTTATTAAGAAATGTCACCCTTAAAATCCACTTGTTCAGCCGCTGAACTGCAAGCTGCTGCAATCCCTAAGGCAGCAGGAAATATTCTTTGGCCTCTACAAAGGACTGACGACCAGATCTCGACATCTACTCCTTATGTACCTCCACCACAAAATCTCGTGCAACCTGCGACAGTCTTGGGAGCCCATGAGTTTCCTTTGTTTGTTGAATCCGCTCCATAATTTCACGTAGGGGAATCTTTTGTGAGACTAACATTTCCTCCCACATTCACCAAACTTGAGGCGTTTTCCGACTTCCATCTCTTACAGGTTAGTATCGGCCCATAAGAATCTCACAAACTGTTGAACAACATGTTTAATATAATTCAGCAGTAAAATTCCCATTCTCTCGTAGACATACTTACTCGGATTGAAGAGAGCTTGCACAACACTATCCTAAAGAAAAACATCATCCAGGAGGCAGCATCAGAGAAGGTTGTCAAGCCGAAGAAAGGCCTAGAAGAGGTCTAAAAATCCTCGGACTATCAAAGAAATGGGTGCCTCACTCCTTATCCTAGTCCTGAAGGAAGGAAGGGCAGTCACATCCCCTAGAAATCTGTCAATTGACGAGAAAAGAAAGGATAGAAGAAGGAGCCCCCGCTTAACTGAGGAAGAAAAATCTATTGAACGTTAACATATTGGATGGCAAAATTCCCAAGTCTCTAGAGAAGATCTAAAAGCTCCAAATTTATAATGGAAACAGAGACTCTGATGAGCACGTCGAACATGTTGACAAACTGTTAGACTAATATTATGCAGACGGACATGTAATGTGAAAACTCGTCACTCTCACTATAACCGAGTTTGCTTGAGCTTGGTTTAAGTCCCTTTTGGACGGAAGCATAGAGTCTTGGTGTGAACTATGTGAGACTTCCACTGCCCACTTCACTTCTAGAAAGAGAAAACCAACATCTGTGGTCACCCTCGGTGGAGTTACTCAAGGCAAAAAGGAAACTAAGCACGCGTACATCAACCCCTTCACTAAGGTAGTGATGGTTGTTGGAGCATCTGATAAAAGCCTCAAGTTCTGGATCTTTGATAAAGGACTTAAGTCGGGTAGTACTTTTCGAAAGAAAAAAACTAGGGTGCAAGGAGGCCCATAACCTGAAAAACATGTTGAGTAGGGAGCAACCTTACATTAACTATGAGGAGAAAATGTATGTTGACGAAGGATACCGGGGACTATGGAATCTCGGATCTAGTCAAACATCAAAGAAATATTATGGGAAATCTAGAGAGGAACATGAGTGAAGGCCTCGTTAAAAATTTAACTCCTGCGATCCTTTGAACAACTCGCGAGATATGATATTAATGGAGTGCGCTAACATGAAATTCAAGGAGTTTGAGATAAGAAAACCTTATCTGGCCAGAGTATCCGCTTGTACTGACAGATCTAAATATTGTTGTTTCCACAAAAGCCACCAACAATAGTTTTCAGCTCAATGATGTGATTGAAGTGCTTATCCAAAAAAGGGCGATTGTCTCAATATACCAAGGACTGTAAGAGAGGACGAGAAGAATCCCCAAAGAAGAAGAACTCCCCAAAGAAGATGGTTGAACTCGTAGCCGTTGGAAAATGCAAAGAGACATGCAGTGAAGAAGATGAAGGACATAATGGAAAACATCAATATATATTCTCAATAATTGGGGGCCATCTAGCTGTTAAGTGCAAATTTTGACTTAAATTGAACCATCTTTCTTGGCACTTTTCAACTAAATTCTCATGTTTTCATAGATTTAATTCATGTTATAGTGTGATTCTTCAATTATATTGCAAATACCTTTGGTACTTGTAATTTATGTGTTAATGTGCAGAAAAAGGCATTAAGTCATCAAAGAATCAAGACACAAGAAAAGAGATGCAAGTTGCCAAAGGAAATGAAGAAAATGAAAAAACTTCATAAAGTTCGCTTTGCGAACTTTCCAGCGAATACTCCCATACTTTAGGCAGTATGAAAAGGCACTAAAGTTCGCATTGCGAACTTTCCAGCGAATGTTCGCTTTGCAAATAAAAGTTCGCATTGCGAACTTATGCAGAATCACAGAGACGGTTTAACTGTTCCTGAGGCACATCAGGTGCCTAATTTGGTGTTCGCTGGGCGAATAATTTGTTCGCAGTACGAACATGACAGATTTTGAATGTATTATATAAGTACTTTTCATCATTTTTTAGCCATAACTTGTACTTTACACATCAGAACTTTATCTCTCTTCATTTCAAGAATATTTTAGAGAGAGAAACTCAAACCCTAAGAGGGAGAAGGTAAGATCTTTGATCTCTTGTTGGGGTTTGGATGTAATCTTTTGATACCTTATGTATTTCATCTAATGTATGTTTGTGAACTAGTTTTGATCTCTTTCATTGCTTATTTGTGGGTCTTGACAAAACCTATTTCAAATCCTTGATCTTGGATTTTCATATATCAATGAGTAAACTTTTGACATGGTTTTGTGAGTTAATATTCATTGTATCTTTTATTGTATTGTGTTGATTAGTAGCATGAATAACATGAGTAGGATCGATGCGGTATTGCGAGGATGCGTGATAATAGTGATGAAGAACGATATTCACATACATTTGTCCAATTAGTTGAATGCATGTAAAAAAAGGGTTAATCATATGTACGTATTTTGATCATAGCTTTATATATGAATTACTCATTAGTTTGATATGGATGTTATAGTAATATCTGTTGGGTCTAGATGCCAGAAATGAATGTAGGCTTAATATTCATGTAGGTTTTAAATACTTTGTATTGATTGGTAATGTGCGAGAGCAATTATTGATCGGTACAAAATCACTCACAACATGCGGGGACTGAGAGGATATGTATGTCGTGAGTGATACGTGAGGATATTAGACGAATGATTGATTTGTGTTTACTTGATTAGAAGAATGCATGTGTTATCAATTGATGAGATCCAATCCCAACAAGGCTCCGTTTATAATTCAGTTTTTACTTTATATTTTCAGTCTTTATATTTTATGCCTTTAATCTTGGTGCCTTAAATCTTTTAAACCAAAAATTTTGCACCACAAGCTTAGAAATGTAGAGACCATTGAACGGCATTCTTTCTCGCACCGATCCCTGTGACGACGACAAAACTGGGTACTTAATTAATTTTTACTTGCTGCTTTACCGCTTCAACAAAATGGCGCCGTTGCCGGGGATTGGTGTTTGGATATTGAATCGCATTGCGATAGTTTCTATATTTTTGAGCTTTGTACATTTGTTTTCTTTTATGTTTTCTCTAGTGTGACTAGGAATGATGAGAACTCCTTCTAGATTGGTTGCTATTTGTATAAAAGTATTCAATGAAGCTTTGACCGAGTCTGGATGGTGATGATAAGAAGGTGAGCATTGAATGTCTGTAAGGTAAATTGTACCGCTTTATAGAATGTTAGATTGATTTAAGAATTTTGTGCTTTGTGAAAATGTGTGTTTTTGTTTCATGTTGCAACTTGTTTGAATGCTTGTTTCACTTAGGTCCAAAAGCCACAAATTGTGAGAAACCTCCATTGTTTACTATATGCTAGGATGACTGATAACTTTGTTTAATTCGTTTGATTCATGCTAAATCTGTTGATTATTGTGATTTTGTGGAAGCATTAGAAATGATCAAGGCATTTGTTTATATTGAGCACAACCGTATCCAAAAGTACCTTACCCGTGAGTAGAGAGAATTCGTTAACTCCCTTTGAGCCTAAACAGTTTAGATCTCATTTTAGTGATGAACTTGGTTTATGTACATAATTTGAAAGTATAGTTCATCATTGAATTTTGTGAGGTTCTAAAAAATTTCTTCTTGAACCTTTGAACATTGTTTTAATTTGATTTCCTTGCCATAAAAAGCAAGGAACATTCACTTGAGGTTTGGTTGAATTCAAGTTGGGGAGAATGAAAAAGAAGAACGGTATGTTGCTAAAACTTTTGAAAATTTTCAAACAAGCATGAAAAGAAAAAGTGTGAATATGAATGTGAAAAACAAAGAAAAAGAATGCTTGTTTGAATAAGAAAAATAGAGAATGAAATAATTGTGCATAAGGAAGTTTGAGAAGGTTTGTGGTAAAGGAATGAAAATGGTGAATGAAGTTGAGAAGTGTGAATACCTTGTATAGTGAATGTTCTTTTGCATCGGAAATTTTGATTCAATGGCCTTAAGAAATGTCCCTTTATTGTTAACCCGACCAAGCTACAACCCTTAATGCCCTTAGTGATCTTTTGGCTTCCATGTTTTCATTTTTGATTGTTAGATGTTGTATGAATTGAGTTGCTATTAGCATTGTTTGTCAGGTGAGTGAAATTGCCCCGCGGTTGCAAACGCGTTAATTTCTTCATTCTTATTCTGAAGAGTAGTGTTAGAGTGATTCAAGTATGAAAATTTAGTTGTTATTTGAAACATTCTATGATATTTGTTTAAGAACTAAATTCTTTGTCATTGTTCGATTCTATTGAGTGGTAAACGTTGCTTGTGTGTATTTTCATGCTTGACTAAATCCCCTTATTTGAGAAAATTTCTCTTGTTTGAAGTTGAACCGTTAATCTTTTCTTGGTTGAATCTTATGCTTGAGCAAATCCTCTTGTTTTAATGAGGGGTATACTTTGCTTGAGAACAAACAAAAATCTAGTTGGGGAGAGTTTGTTAAGTGCAAATTTTGACTTAAATTGAACCATCTTTCTTGACACTTTTCAACTTAATTCTCATGTTTTCATAGATTTAATTCATGTTATAGTGTGATTCTTCAATTATATTGCAAATACCTTTGGTACTTGTAATTTGTGTGTTATTTTGCAGAAAAAGGCATTAAGTCATCAAAGAAGTAAGACACAAGAAAATAGATGCAAGTTGCCAAAGGAAATTAAGAAAATGAAAAAACTTCAGAAAGTTCGCTTTGCGAACTTTCCAGCGAATACTCCCAGACTCTAGGCAGTAAGAAAAGGCACCAAAGTTTGCATTGCAAACTTTCCAGCGAATGTTCGCTTTGCGAATAAAAGTTCGCATTGCGAACTTATGCAGAATCCCAGAGGCGGTTTAACTGTTCCTGAGGCACATCAGGTGCCTAATTTGGTGTTCGCTGGGCGAATAATTTGTTCCCAGTGCGAACATGATAGATTTTGAATGTATTATATAAGTACTTTTCATCATTTTTTAGCCATAACTTGTACTTTTCACATCAGAACTTTATCTCTCTTCGTTTCAAGAATATTTTAGAGAGAGAAACTCAAACCCTAAGAGGGAGAAGGTAAGATCTTTGATCTCTTGTTGGGGTTTAGATGTAATCTTTTGATACCTTATGTATTTCATCTAATGTATGTTTGTGAACTAGTTTTGATCCTCTATTGTTGATTATCTTAGATTGCTTATTTGTAGGTCTTGACAAAATCTATTTCAAATCCTTGATCTTGGATTTTCATATATCAAAGAGTAAAATTTTGACATGGTTTTGTGAGTTGATATTCATTGTATCTTTTATTGTATTGTGTTGATTAGTAGCATGAATAGCATGAGTAGGATCGATGCGGTATTGCGAGGATGCTGATAATAGTGATGAAGAACGATATTCACTTACATTTGGCCAATTAGTTGAATGAATGTAAAAAAGGGTTGATCATATGTACGTATTATGATCATAGCTTTATATATGAATTACTCATTAGTTTGATATGGATGTTATAGTAATATCTGTTGGGTCTAGATGCCAGAAATGGATGTAGGCTTAACATTCATGTAGGTTTTAAATACTTTGTATTGATTGGTAATGTGCGAGAGCAATTATTGATCGGTACAAAATCACTCACAACATGCGGGGACCGAGAGGATATGTATGTCGTGAGTGATACGTGAGGATATTAGACGAATGATAGATTTGTGTTTACTTGATTAGAAGAATACATGTGTTATCAATTGATGAGATACAATCCCAACAAGGCTCCGTTTATAATTCAGTCTTTACTTTATATTTTCAGTCTTTATATTTTATGCCTTTAATATTGGTGCCTTAAATCTTTTCAACCAAAACTTTTGCACCACAAGCTTAGAAATGTAGATACCGTTGAACGACATTCTTTCTCGCACCGATCCCTGTGGAGACGACAAAACTGGGTACTTAATTAATTTTTGCTTGTTGCTTTACCGCTTCAATACTAGCCAAACCAACCGTCCAAGGGAATGTTGAAGAGGAAGATATGTGAGTTCATGGGTCAACAAAAAAGTATGAAGTACATCATCTATAAACCCAAAAAGGATCTTCCTCGGATTTCGAGACAGCGAGAAGGTCAGGGGAGTCCCGAATGAGATCTTCCTTTTGGTATTAATGGCTATTATCGCCAATTTTGATGTATACCGAATTCTTATCAATAGCGGTAACTCTTGTGATATTATGTACGCAGAACTCTTCGAAAAGATGGGGTTGAAGAAAGAGAAGTTGCTACCATACGAACGATCATACTTAAAGACCTTTAATGATAATGTGACTCGTCCTTGGGGGTATATCGAGTTAGTGGTTGCAAATATGAGAATGACATAATACTAGAACCATCGATTCCCAATTCTTGATTATCCCATGCTGAAATGTCTACAACATTATCCTAGGCTGAACCTTTGCTCAAATATTGGATGCAGTAGCTTCCCCATTTCATCTAAAGCTATAGTACCACAACATACATGATGAGCCAATCACTATCAGCGCTGACTTGTCAAAAGCAAATAGGATTTACCAAGCTTTAAAGCATGACCTGAAGGAAGGCAAGGCTATGGCCATGGAAATCAATATGGCCTCACTAATAGAGTAACTTAAGGACATGGAATTCAACATCTAACTAGGGAAGTACAAAAATCCAAGTTGATAAAAAAAGTGGCTAACTCGAAGGAAATCAAGCAACATCATCCCCATAGCGAACAAGCGGTAGCGAAACCATCTGATTATGTTAAATTGTGTATTCCCTTTATTGTAAAAGAAAAAGAATAGCATACATAGTATATTATGACCATTGAAGTAAAGAAATAATTTTCACTAAATTGTCTTTTCCCTTTTTATCATGAAAAGTAGCGATGAGTCTGGGGCACAACCAGAAGGATCGAGGCCATATTACAAAGACTATGGGGTGTTGTCTTAAATGAAGAATGTGTATAACTATATCAATCAAAAGTAGATAACACTGATATACAAGGATAAATAAATCTAGTTTCAAAAAGGGTGAATAATCGACCTGTAACATCTTGATACCTAGCCATTCTAGATGTTGTGGTAGGTCCTCCATTATGTTTACCTCGAAACAGGATTACATATAGATGCACAAGAAGTGGTATTGATCCTTTTCCAGATACGGACCTGGTCTCTAGATATGGGACTAATCAAATGAAAATATTTTACTTGCGGAAGTGCATTCTTAAAAGCATCCCCAGCCACAGAAAAACCATCTTGCGATGACTTGGTAAACTCCTTACAAAGAGAAAGGTTCTCCTCACACATGTTGTTGAGGCCAACCACATTTTCACTTTGGTTCCTTTGAGACTCTTTCAAAGCCTTCTCCCTCTCTTCATTTCCTTTTCGAGTAAGCTCCAAAGACCAGTTCACCTCCTCCAAAGCATTATTTATCTCGACTATTCCCAGAACAATTTGCTTCACCTTTTCAACCACCGAGCTAGGATACCCAAAAGGTTTTAAAGAAGTTTCTATCGTGAAAAATAAGTTGGAAGCATCCTAAACCTCTTCTAGGCTTCTATTACTCTCAACGGTAAGGTTACCAGCCCATTTTTTCATCCTTTCCCTTTCCCGGAGAAGATGATCATGCAAGAGAAATTTTTCCTGGCGAGCAGCACAAAAAGCCAGAATAATGGATGCTCGACGAGCATGATAAGCCAACTCGACAAACTCCCTTTTACGATATTCATCAGAAAGTCCTAAGAAGTATGAGTAATCTTCATTGGTTATTGAAGAACAAAATTCATCACCTGTCCTCGGGCTCGGACGCCCTAGCAATACAGTTTTTATATCTATTCGCACAAAGGATTTCCCACTAATAAATTTAAACTTTCTGAGGCGCTTAAGAAGAGGAACCTCATCCTAGACCTCTTTCGACTCAAGGATAGGTGACAACCTTTCTTCCCTTTCCTGGTAAGGAGACAACCGAGTTTCTTCCACCAAGGCATGATGAGAAGAAGCTAGGTTCATGTCTCTAGCGCAAGGAGAAGTGGTATGTATGATATGTTCGACGGTCAGACCGGAGGGGGTCTTGGTAGTTATTTCCAAAGTAAAAGACCCCCCGCTTAAGTGCGTTTTCCTTCCTTCATTGCTGCATGAAATCTTTACTCTTAATGGCCTCTACAAGAAAAACAAAATGACATAAGGAGAAGATTAACAGAGGAAAGAAGAAGAATGAAATTCTAAAGTAACCCACCAAAAAATTTATTCCTTTCCTCTTTGGATTTGGCATCCACAAGACATCGAGTTTGAATGCAACTTTTTAGATGGGTCTTGGAGGCCAATTCAAATTGAACCACTCCGCTTATATAACTAAGTTTCGAGTAGAAGGTTGCTAAAGAGCTTTCAAATACAATTCATCTTCATAAAAATCTTTCTCCCAGTAACGATACATCCCGACTCCAATAAAAAATGATTTTGAGTCCAATATTTATGAAATATATCCATGCATGTAGAATGGGCGCTAAGATCCAGACTACATGTCTTTGCGTATGCCTCCCCGTTTAGAGGAACTACTAGGAAGAAGTGTTCTTTAAAATGTTTCACAATATCATAATAAGTCTCAAAGTATTTAACATTTTACCTTAGAGAAGCCAAGGCAAAACCCTTTGTAGATTTAGCATCACTCTGTAGTTTGAATAGGTCAAAGAACAATGTCATCATTGGTTTACTACTGCTATATTCACATAAGTGTTGAAAAACTTTGATGAACTTCCAACACACAGGATAGAAATGCGATTGGGCAATGAGTCAATGATTCAGAATACCGATTTCAAACTCTTTGAAGAGGAGACGATAACCAATGAAAGATAAAAAACAATCATGGAATAGGTTCACAACCCCATCATACTTACCATAAACCCTTTGGCATTCATCTAGAGAAAGCACGCCCTAATATTCTTATGGACCCACATCAATCATTGCCTGAGCAAAAACATCACCACGAAAGCAAATAGAAACAACTTATGATATCTCCGAATTTACCAAACCTCCCAAAATGTCTTTACTACCCTTATTGGTTAAGAAAAACATAATAACCATGATTAAATATGTTGAGAACTAAATGCAGGTACAACGGGTGAGGCAAATAAGTTCAAAGCGCCCACTGTTCCAGAAACCCTAAAGTGGTTAAACGAAAAAAAGGCAAAAAGCTCAAAAGCAAAACCTAAGATCTCAAACAAGAGACCAGAAGCGTAAAGATAAAATCAATGGACAAAATTTCTCAAGCACAAATCAACGCTCTGTTGGTGTAAGCCCTAGAGGCCAATACTTTAGGTACTTGTATTGAATTATTTATTAATAATAAAAGGCATTTCTTTATTATGTTTGTTTTTCCAAATTGATAAAGTCTCAAGAATAGCTAGTTCGTTTAACAAAATATTAAGTGTGACTTAATCATGAGATTCCATTAAACATAAGGACACTATTCTTAAAGTATCTGTAGTCGAGCTTTAATGTGAAATGGGATAACCTTAAAGCATTAAGACTATTATGTAGATAGACTGATGATCACATCTCATGGATCATGGATAAGGAGTTATCAAGTCTTAACATAGGTATGAATATTAGGAGTAATATTTATACTAGATTGACCCACTATGAGAGTACTACATAGAATGTTATACAAAGTGTCATAAGTTACTCTCATGGTGATAGTGGTGTATACCACCCTTCGACCTGAAACCACTATGGACCCTAGATGTAGAATCAAGTACTTTATTGCTGATCAAACATTGTCCGTAATTGGATGACTATAAAGACAATTGATGGGTACTTCATAAAGCATGCTGAGGGACATGAGTGACCTAGATGGAATTTGCCCATCCTGCATAACAGGATAAATGTCTAAGGGCCCAATATTGAACTAGACAAGGATGACACGGTATATGCCTTGTGTTCAATATAGACATAAGGGCAAAAGGGTAAATGTACACACAAGCACTATCACAAAAGGTTTTGTCAGATCACATGACAATTTCGTGACTTGGGTAGCAATGATGTGTTGCTAGATACCGCTCACTGTTTATTATGTTAAATGCATGATTTAATATAATTACCAACGTCGCGAAATACTACAGGGTCACACACATACAGACAGTTTGATATGAGGTATAGTAAATAAGGAACCTCGTAAGGTACCGTGTACTTAAGTAAATATGTAACACCGTAAGGTACGGTGCACTTAAGTGGAATACAAATTCTGGTAAGGTACTGCGTGCTTAAGTGATATACGGTACATTATAAGATATGGTGTGCATGCACTTAAGTGGGCTTTTTAGCTTGCAGCCCACACAAGTGGTTCTATAAATATAACCCTTGTGCAGAAGCATAAACACTTGATGAAAATTCAGTTGTGAAACCCCTAGCCGTATTTTCCTTCTCTCTATCTCTCACTCAAAGCCTTCAATCATAGCAGCTAGCACTGAGACTAAAGGAAGATGTTCGTGTGGACTGAGTAGCGGCGCTGCTCATCGTACATCGCTCGTGATCATTCCTTTGATTCAGAATCAAAGGTTTCATCGCCACAAAAGGTGACCATTCTATCACTGATCATGATCTTTCGTAAGGATCGCTAAAGGGAAATTTTAATTTCCGCTGCGTTTTTGAATCGCGATTTCCCTTCAGTGGTATCAGAGCCACTTACGAAACCATGCATCAGATACGTGTTTATTTTCTGTTTTTTGTTTTAATTTGATTAAAATACATAACAAATTAAATTAAACCGAGAAATTGAATTTTGGCATGAGGCTGTTTACGATTTGGATGATCGATATTGACAATGCTTCGGAACCGACAATAGTATGGTGAAGCAGCGATATATCGATCGTCCTTAAGTTACAAAAATATGATCGACCAAATTTTATATGTGATATAATTAACTCTGATGCAAAGATGGTATATTGGATATACTGTTTCTATTTCTTTCATTTAAATCGCGTAATGATCAGTATTCCTTTGAGCGATCCGTGTTCATTTGCTTCAGAAACCGACTTTAGTATGGTGAAGCAGTGGCATATAGAACAATCATACTGAATTATTGATCATGGTGTTTTGACGATATGAAATTGTTGCATTAGGATTCATGATGGCACAAGGGTTGTGTTGTCTGAAAGGTTTGAGATTAGGGTTGTGATGGCACAAAAGTTGTGCTTTAATTTTATGGAAAGTATCAAGTGTTGATAAGAAAAACCAATTTTCAAGTTTAGCAACTGGTAATTTGAATTTACATTTGTTTGTTTTCTTAGAATATTGAGATACCTTAAAAATGAATGGTGTTACTAATGATGTCATAAGACTACCACTCTTTCCTTTTAATTATGGGACAAAGTCAGAGCTTGGTTACGTTCTTTACCTTAAAATTCTATAGATAAATGGGAGCTATCATCTAAATCATTTCTTGCCAAATATAAAGCAAAACCACACAATTGAGGAATCAAATACAAATTTTTCTTAAAAAATATAAGGATTTATTGTATGAGGTTTGAGATAGATTCAAGGAAATATTATAAGAGAATTATAATATATATCAATGTATGAGGGACATTAATGAATAAAAACATCAAAGAAGCAAATGTAATACCTCGTATTATCTAAATGTTCAGTTGGATATCAGATGAGATCAGATGAGTATCTATGTGCTCTATCTTTGGATAATTGGATTAATGGATTCCTTTAAGTACTTTAAGTATTATCAATTGGGATCAATAGAGCAACTGGTAAACTTTAAAGAGATCAATTATTTTAGTAAAGAGATGGATTAATATTTATTAGTTCAAGAGAGTATAATAAGGTAACTCTAACAATTGATCAATTGGGTTGAGATGACAAAATATCAATTGGAGATATTTTACCTTGTTGGATTATATTATATAATATTGGTATTATATATATATATATATATATATATATATATATATATATATATATATATATATATATATATATATATATATATATAAGAGAAAGGAAAGAAAAAGATAGTAAAGAAGAAGAAGAAAAGAGAAAGGAAGAGAAGAAGAGGGAAAGAACTTGAATGAAGAAGAGAAGTTCATGGATCATCATCATCTTCTTCAAACTCCTCTTTGATTATCAGGTGGGTTCTAGTTAGACATTCTAAGTTCTAGAAATCCATGTTTTGAACTTAGGTTAGATTTGAGAGAAAATGATTAAACGGACAAATCAATGAAATCTAACGAATGAAATGCGATATAAACTACGTAGAATACTTGTTGTTGTGATTGGACCATATTTTGGTTGATGGGGTACGAATCAGAAGTGTTTGGGGTGAAGAAATATGGTATGTTGACCCCTAAAATGCAGAAAAAGAATTCTGGTTCTGATGCATTTCGCCAAGCGAATTTTGAAGCACTAGGTGAATCAGGTTTCGCTGCTTCTTCGCCGGGCGAAGTACTGGCGAAGAGGAATTCGCCGAGCGAAATCCTTAATCGCCGGGCGAAAATTAAGAAACAGAACATGTTTTGCTACTGGAACTTTTGGATTTTCTGGGAATGGGACTTCGCCGGTGCTTCGCCGGGAGAAGTGCTGGCGAAGAGGTATTCGCCAGGCGAAATCCTTAACCGCCAGGCGAATCTGGCAGTTTTTCAATAATTTATTTTCTTTGAAAATTCATAACTTTTGACCCGTAACTCGGATTGAGGCACGGTCGAAAGCGTTGGAAAGCTATTTCAATGATATTTATGATAGTTAAATATAAACATATGTTTATGCCATGGATTTATAAGATAAAGATGGAAATATATTGAATGTGAATGGTATGGATCCTTATTTCTACCATAATTCATGAATCGGGAGTCCGATTGATATGGGACTTGAAGCCTTGGAAAGAGAATCCAATGTGCTATTAAATGGTAATGTGAGACCATGATTTAACCAAGGATGCTTGGTAAAGGATAGTAGTGACTTGTATGCCTTGAAAATGTGTGTGAACTACTATGTGGATTATGTTTGATATGTTATGCTATCTTGTATGTTTTATGATTGATGTTGTAATATGCTTGTCTAATATCGTTGTTGATCATAATTGAGAAAATGACATGCTTAAAATGAATTAGGAAGAGTGAGAAAACTTACCCCAAACAAATAATATGATCCTAGAGATGTAACTTGGACTTGGTAAAGGTTTAAAGGGCAATGCTTATGCATCGATACTAGAAGAGTGTCTTTGATAAGTAGTTGTCAGTGGAGGATTGTAATTCCTCCGGTTTGTGATGTTTCCCTTAATAAATATTAGTGACACGTGTTTAATCCTCTGGTGTAGGATGGTCGGGGAAAGTATTTATTAAGTATGTATCCCTTAATAAATGTTAGTGACTCGTGTTTAATCCTCTGGTGTAGGATGGTCGGGGAAAGTATTTATTAAGTATGTTTCCCTTAATAAATATTAGTGACCCGTGTTTAATCCTCTGGTGTAGGATGGCCGGGGAAAGTATTTATTAAGTATGTATCCCTTAATAAATATTAGTGACCCGTGTTTAATCCTCTGGTGTAGGATGGCCGGGGAAAGTATTTATTAAGTATGTATCCCTTAATAAATATTAGTGACCCGTATTTATTCCTCTGGTGTAGGATGGTCGGGGAAAGTATTTATTAAGTATGTATCCCTTAATAAATATTAGTGACCCGTGTCTAGATCCTCTGGTGTAGGATGGTCGGTGAAAGTATTTATTAAGTAAATAGCCGTGACCCGTGTCGAGATCCTCTTGTGTGGGATGGCCGGGGAAAGTTGCTTAGTGGGTGGTATTAGTGACCCGTGTCGAGATCCTTTGGTGGAGGATGGCCGGGGAAAGTACCATTTGTAGATAACCGTGACCCGTGTTTAATCTCTTTGAGCGGGATGGCCGGGGAGAAGTTATCTACGTTAAGGATCTGTGACCCGTGTTTAATCTCTTTGAGCGGGATAGCTGGGGAAAGATTCCTTAACTAGTTGTCGTTTTATGTATTATGTGATTGTTTCTCTAGTCAGAAATGTTTAAACTCAAGGTCTAGTTCCTTTCCCCCTCGACTTGAGTTAGGCTAAGATAGAACCCTGCAAAGCCGAGAGAATCCATAAGATAGGGAACTCACTGAGATTTGATGTATCTCACCCCGCTATTGTTGATTATTTTCAGGAGGTATTTGCAGGTTTGATTTACAAGGGGAGCTATGTCTGGATGTTTCAAGAGAAGCTTAGTTGAGCTTATTCTGCTGTGTATTATTTTTCTTGTACAATGAGGAATATTGTATATTGATCTTAGATTTTTATATTTTTGGCTAATTTCCATGTCTTGTGCCATAGTTTGTATTATGTTTTTAGAATGGTCAAGTATGTGAATTATGCCAATAGGCACTTATGATGGTGTCAGTACAAAATAAAACACTTGTATGGTATTATTCTAGATAAATATTATACAGGGCGTTACAGTTGGTATCAGAGCAGGTCGTATCCTCGACCTAGCCTTGAAACATCATAAGTAAATCTATTCCTGCCTCTTAAGTGTGTCTTGCCAGCATGACTCTTAATATCATACTATCTAGTGTTGGCCCTGATCAACCTAATACTATGTATGTGATAGGTAGAATCATGGTTGAGCGACCACGAGGACTCCGAAGTGTTGTCAGAACCTGTGCTGTGAGGATAAGCTCAAGCCAAGAGTTAGTAGTGAAGAGTTTTGGTCAGCTCAGTGAGATTTTAGTAGAAGTTGTGATTTGGGTAGCATGGAATTAAAGATTAGTGTGTGGTTCAAGCAATTCTTAGGAATCGATGGAGCCTGAAAGTTAAGGATCTCTATCGGACGATTGGTCAAGGTATCAAGGAATATGTAAAATCACTAGTAGAGCTGGATTGACCACTGTTATAGATAAGAATTTCAAGTAATCTCATTCCGTGAAAAAGAAAGGTTGTTTTGTGGAACGTGTGAAGTAAGGTCCGAAAGTGAGATAGTTATTGGTGTTTCTGTTATAAGGTCGCTATGGTATCTTGAATGGACGAGAGTACCTTAAGGAATGTTTTCGAAACAATGTCTTCCAACTGGAAAAAAAAAGGGTTGAGAGTTAAGGACATTTGACTTTTGCGAGAACCTAAAGTAGTAGAGAAGTGTGAGAAGGAACACAAAGATGTGTTTACATACTTCAAGTGAAACAAGTATGTGTCGGACGAAGGGTATGAGATAGGTTGCATGTATTCCGTTATGAGGGGAGAGATTAAGTTCAAGATGATACATCAGGATTTCTGTTTTCATTAAGAGACTAATTTGGAATTGTTAAATTCCCCAAGGAACAATATAAGGTATTGTGTCGGAGAAAGTTTAGACTTTATTTAGTAACAGAAAGTGTACGCGATGGACTTCTAGTCTTGAGACAAGTGTGAAGGGATATATTTTGTGGAACAGTGAATATTGTATTTTAAGAAGTGAGATTGTGGTAAAACAACGAGAAGCAAATCAGGACTTATTACGGACTAAGTGTAAATTATGGAACGATTTATACTGGAAGGGTTTGGTAATTACTTGATGAGAAGTGTCGGTTGCGAATCTTCCATTAAGTAATTAGGCGTAAGTATGGTGTGCAATGGGTAGTGGAAGGTACGAAGTCCGGTTAGTGTGTACGAAGTGATGGAAAGGTTCTTCAAGAGGATGCATTGCCCCAATTTATTTTTGAGTATAGAGAAACTTCTATATTTGTGAATACTCGGAATATTCGGAATCTACCTTTTGTTGGACTAAGAACGTTGTTGTTTTATTTCTCACCAAGGAATTCAAGTGAGAGAACAAGGTTGTATCTTTGATATGAGATGTCCATCGCTTTGTGGTACCGTATAATGGTTGTGTGTTGGATTTTGCTTATGGACGAATCAAGTATGAGTTGTGATGACTTTTGAACTATAAGAAATTGGTTTTTGAGCTTCTGCAGCCGTGCTCACCGATTAACGTAATGGGGTTAACCAATTAACACGTGCAAGGATGGTGCTTTACATTGATTTTTGAGGAGTTGACCGATTAGCTCAGATGGTTGATCGATTAACATGTGTGTAAGTTGTGAAATCCCTTAGGAAACCATCATCTACATTTTGTTACCTTATGTTGCTCCGATTGGAGAGTGTTGTGTGATGGAAAACAGGATTGCAAGTAAATGAAGGATGAATTTGTGTTTTTGAAATCGTGACTTCTGGAAAGGTGTTGCGTAATTGACCAATTGTTCAAACGACGAGAGGGTTGGCTTTTGGGGAGGTAATCTTGTGAATTGTGTTAGATGTGAGAAAGTCTTAGGTGTATCGTTATCATTACTGTTGAGAGCCTTAAGGACGAAGTTAGAGAATACTCACGAAGTTTTATCTCACAAGGAATGGTTCGGTATTTTAATTATGGTGTAGTAAGGTATGAGCGGTTGGTCAGAGTTTAGTATTTGTTATCTTTCGTGAGTTCATGGTTTTGGATTTAGACTGTGGGAGTGGTACCAGTTATGTACAGTTGTGTTTTACCCAGAGAAGCAAATTCGAAGGGTATCCTTCCAAGTACAAGTAAAAAGTTGGCGTTCCAAAATTAAGCATGTAACTTGGAATCGTTTATGAAACGGAGCAAATGAGAGAAGTTGATTCAATTGTGAAGTGTGGCATGTCTTTTAGGGGTGTGTGTACGTGTGGAGTGTTGTATGTGGATTGGTGAGTAGCATGGAAACTCATAATTTCACTTTGAATGGTTTAAGTTTTGATAAGTGGTGACTCGCACATGATTGAAATTTTGTGATGGTGTTACATGTGATTGATTGAGATCTCGAAGTCATCAAGAAGCATTGAGTGAGTCAGAACCCCGTAAGAAGAATCCATTTGGAATGTGGTAACCAGAACTGGGAGTTGTTAAACTATTTTGGATATATGGGTTCAAGTTTGGAATGGATTTGGAGTTGTGTGGTTATGGTTGTAACAATGTAGCTCCTGTACCTATATCGTCTGGAGAGTGCTGGACGGATGTTATAACCTTATGTGTTGGTGAGGAAATTGTTCTACTATAGGACGTCAGTAAGTTTCTTGTGTCGTTGGTTAGTAAGAACCCAAATGGATAAGTGTGTTTCTCCGCTGACTGTTAGCTACTTGGTAGTGCTTGAGAATCCGTGATGTTCTACTGTTAGAATTTGGGTTACACAGATGGAAGAGTTCAATCAGAATAATAAGATTTGAATATTGTTGCTTAGAAGTATGGAAATAAAGAGATCTTGTTTTAATTGTGTTACCTTTTGGTATGACATGAAAGAAATGAAATATCGGATTTAATGATTACCGTGTACAACATCAGACCAGATGGAACTGGTAAAGAAGTCGTTTGACTAGTTATGAATTGGTTTTGGATGTTAAAGGATTTATGAATGGATAGTCGTCGGTAAATGTATTAAAGGTAAGGAATCACTGAGTTACATCGCAAAGATTTGATGAGTGTTTGTTACTTTAACCCAAGACAAGGTATTATGGTTTTGTGTTGTGACTCAGTAGAGGAGTATAGAATGGTACCTTCTTGCCGAAGGTAGAATGAGATCAAGTGTTTTAGTAAGAAACAACAGATGAATTTTTTGGAAAAACAAGTTGAAAGTTAACCCAATAATGGAATACGAGTATGACTAAGGACACAAAGTTTGATAATTTTGAAAACAAGGATTTTGTTCTGTGAAGTCAAGTTGGAATTTGAGTACGTCAGAAACTTTAACGGAAGTAAAGTTAATTGTGGACCTAAGACAATGATACAAGTTGCGGTTATTGTCGAGTAGAGGAAATTCGGGGGCGAATTTCAATTTAAGGGGGGAGAGTGTAATACCCCGTATTATCTAAATGCTCAGTTGGATATCAGATGAGATCAGATGAGTATCTATGTGCTCTATCTTTGGATAATTGGATTAATGGAATCCTCTAAGTACTTTAAGTATTATCAATTGGGATCAATAGAGCAACTGGTGAACTCTGAAGAGATCAATTATTTTAGTAAAGAGACGGATTAATATTTTTAGTTCAAGAGAGTATTTTAAGGTAACTCTAACAATTGATCAATTGGGTTAAGATGACAAAATATCAATTGGAGATATTTTACCCAGTTGGATTATATTATATAATATTGGTATTATATGTATATATATATATATATATATATATATATATATATGTTGTGAAAAACGATGTCTTTAATCAAAGTATAAATGGTTTCTTGATGATCAAGAACCAAAACAAGGGTTAGGGTTTAACGGAAAATAAACCAAGAAGAAGAAGAGAACAGCAAGGATTGGGCAAATATAATTCTGTTTACTATTCACTTTCTCATTAAAGTTTACAAATGATTACAAGTGAATATCACAATTTGTCATACCCAATAACTGAGTGTACTAGCCTATTTATAGACTAACTAGGTAACTTGCAGCCTAAGAAACCTAAACAATTGGATCCTTAACACAAGGCCCAATTCGACAGAATAATTCGACAGAATAATTCGACAGAATAATTCGACAGTACATATTAGAATAAGCTTCGACTACAATATGTAACAATCAGGCATCAGCATGTGAACAAGCTTCGACTGCATGCTTGCCTCCTGTCGAAAAAACACATGAAAGCTTTCCTTCGACACAGCATGAGTTCGACCCAACTCTCAGAAATCTCCACCTTGGATCTAACTCAGCAACAAGGGAATCAACTAGCTTTCATCATGCAGTTTTATCAACTGCATACAGTGGAAGAACTTGCAACTTGGCAACGTCTTGGTGATCATATCAGCAGCATTGTCTTCGGTCGAAACCTTCAGCACCTGGACTTCACCACGCTTGATTATCTCTCTGACGAAGTGCATCCTCACATCAATGTGCTTAGTTCGCTCATGATAGGGTTAATTCTTCGACAGGTGTATTGCACTTTGACTATCACATTTAATAGTGATACTTCGACCTTAAAGTTTCAGCTCTTTTACAAAACCTTCAAGCCCAATGCTTCCTTCACAGCTTCAGTGAGGGCAATATATTCCGCTTCAATGGTTGATAAGGCAACAACCTTCTGAAGCGTCGCTTTCCAACTGATTGTTGTGCCAAACATTGTGAACACATATCCCGAAATAGACTTTCTGGAATCCATAGAACCTGCATAATCAGAGTCAACAAATCCTTCGATTTTGACTATGCTATCACCACCACAGGCTCCACCATAAATCAAGACTCTTTTTAGAGACCCATTTATGTACCTGAGAATCCACTTTACAGCTTACTAGTGCGCCTTTCCAGGATTGGCCATATACCTGCTCACAAGGCTCACTCCATATGCTATGTCTGGCCTCGTACAGACCATAGCATACATCAAAGAACCCACTACACTAGCATATGGAATGCTATTCATATAGATTCTTTCAGCTTCAGTACTCGGACTTTGAGTAGTACTAAGCTTAAACTGAGGATTTGTAGGTGTCACAACAAGCTTTGAATTTGATTTACCAAACTTGTCGAGAAGCTTCCGTAGGTATGTCTCTTGAGATAAGCACAACTTCGACTGCTTTTTATCTCTCCGAATGTCAATCCCAAGAATCATGGCTGCAGCTCCCAGATCCTTCATTTCGAACTCCTTACTGAGTTCAGCCTTCACCTTCATTACATCCTCAACACTGTTGCTAGCTTTGAGAATATTATCCACATACAGCAGCAACATAACAAGTGAGTTTCCAGGTCGAAATCTAAAGTAAACACAGTGATCGAACTGACTTCTAGTGAAACCAATGTGTGCCATGAACTTGTCGAATCTCCTGTTCCACTGTCGAGGAGATTGTTTCAGGCCATACAAAGACCTATTCAGCTTGCACACATAATCTTGTTTCAGGATCATTTCATCTAGATCACCATACAGAAATGTTGTCATCACATCCATTTGCTCAAGTTCCAAGTCGAACTTTGCCACCGTGGCCAACAACATTCGAATGGATCTATGCTTTACAACAGGTGAGAACACATCATTGAAGTTGACACCTTCTTTCTGAGTGAACCCCCTAGCAACCAACCTTGCCTTAAAGCGCTTCGACATCACTCATTCGATTCCTTCCTTGACCTTGAAAATCCACTTACAACTGACTAACCTTGCTCCTGCAGGTTTCTCAATCAGCTCCCAAGTGTTATTATCATGAAGAGATTTCATCTCGTCATTCATGGCTTTTCGCCATTCAGTCTTGTCTCGACTCCTTATAGCTTCCTTGTAATCTCTAGGTTCTTCGTCAAGTACCTCACTTGCAAAGATTAAGGCAAAAGCTATAAGATCTGCATACCCAAGTCTCTGAGTTGGCTTGATCACTCTTCTCGACCTATATCTTGCGAGTAGGTAGTCATCGACAGTTTCCTCAGCCTCTTCAGCATCTTGCTCTTCGACTTCATCAGGGCTATGCACTTCAGCATCACTATGCGCCACCTCAACAGGCATCTCTACCTGTTCTAGCTCCTCTTCAGAGATTTCTGCACTTCGACCAACATCACCAGTTTTCTTGAAAGCCATTTCGACCTCATTGAAAACTACGTCATGACTTGTGATACATCTTTTGTGACCTGGTTCTAGGCACCACAACCTATAACCCTTGACTCCCTCAGGATATCCAAGGAACATGCATATCAGAGCTCTAGGTTCGACCTTGTCTTGCCTAATGTGAGCATAGGCTAAACAGCCAAATACTCTCAGTTTGTCGAGATCTGGTGGATGACCTGGCCAAACTTTTTCAGATGTCTTCATTCCCAGCGCAGTCGAGGGACATCTATTTATCAGATAAGCTGCTGTCGAAATAGCCTCTGCCCAAAACACCTTCTTCAATCCAGCATTAACCAACATGCATCTAACCCATTCAAGGATTGTTCGATTGAATCTCTCAGCTAAGCCAATTTTTTGAGGAGTACCTGCTACAGTCTTATGCCTTGCAATCCCAGACTCAGCACAGTAACTGTCGAACGCTTCATTGCAGAACTCAAGGCCATTGTCGGTTCTCAACCACTTAACCTTTCTGCCAGTTTGAGTTTCGAATAAAACCTTCTAACTTTTGAAATTCTCAAAAGTTTCATCCTTCGCCTTCTGAATGAATACCCATAGCTTTCTGGAATAGTCATCAACGAAGGATAGAAAATACCTTGCACCTGAGTGTGAAGGACTCCTTGCAGGCCCCCAAAGATCAGCATGAATGTAATCAAGGGATCCATGTGTTCTTTGCTTGCCTTTGTTAAACTTCGCCCTACAGGATTTACCAAATACACAAGATTCACAAAACTCCAACTTTTCGACTTTGTCACCTCCTAGCAGGTTCTGCTTCCCCAATTCGACCAGACCTCTTTCGCTAACATGGCCCAATCTCATGTGCCATAATTCTGTCTTCGACACAGGTTTCGTGGATACAACATTTGTCGAACCACTTACAACCTCAGCCTCAAGGGTATACAAGCCTTGTTTCTTCACGCCTCTCAAGACTTCCTTCGACCCCTTCATGACTTTCAGGATACCTTGCTCTCCTTTGAAGGCATATCCTTTCTTGTCGAATTCACTAAGAGAAATTAAATTCCTCTTAAGATCAGGTACATACCTAACCCCAGTCAATAGCTTTATTGACTCATCATGGAGCTTGAATCTAACAGATCCAATACCTGCAATCTTGCAAGCTTTATTGTTCCCCAGCAGCACTGATCCACCATCTTGATCACACAATTCTTCAAACACATTCTTGTTTGGAGTCATATGCCAAGTACATCCAGAATCCATAATCCACTCTTCGCAAGAGTTGCTGCTCGACACCACAAGGACATCAGATGATTCATAACCATCTTGAACTATAGCCGCATTCCCATTGTCCTTACCTCCATGATTATTCAGGCGCTCAGGGCACACCTTTCTTGTGTGACCCTCCTTCTTATAGTGATAACATTTAATACCAGACATATCACCACCATAAGACTTCTGCTGAACCTTTCCTTTCTTCTTGTCAAACCTACCATCTTCCTTTGACGATCTTCCTTTCACAGACAACCCTTCGCCAACTGATGAAGGTTTCTGCTCCTTTCTTTCATTCAAATCCTTCGAATACAAGGCTGCTTGAACTTCTTCAAAGGTCAGGGACTCTCATCCATACAAGAGAGTTTCTTTGAAGTGAGCATGTGATCTGGGCGAAGCACATAACATCAACAGTGCTTGATCTTCGTCATCGATCTTCACATCAATGTTTTCAAGATCAAGAATCAGCTTGTTAAACATATCCAACTGCTCAGTCAAAGCTTTGTCTTCACTTATCTTGAATGAATACAGAGTTTGCTTCAGGTACAAACGATTTACCAACGATTTGGTCATGTACAAGCTTTCAAGCTTCACCCATAACCCCGATGATGTCGTCTCCTTTGATACCTGCCGAAGAACCTTATCACCAAGGCTCAACAATATTGCACTGTGTTCTTTCTCGATCATTGTCGTCTTTTATCTTTCTATCAACGCAACATCCATGGCTGCCTATCCCTTCAATGCTTCCAAACAACCCTGGTGCACCAGTAGGGCTTTCATCTTCAAATGCCACAGACCGAAATCGTTCACTCCGGTGAACTTTTCAATCTCATACTTTGTTGAAGCCATTTTCTCCATGCTCACCGCACCAATTTGTTGTGAAAAACGATGTCTTTAATCAAAGTATAAATGGTTTGTTGATGATCAAGAACCAAAACAAGGGTTAGGGTTTAACGGGAAAAAAACCAAGAAGAAGAAGAGAACAACAAGGATTGGGCAAATATAATTCTGTTTACTATTCACTTTCTCATTAACGTTTATAAATGATTACAAGTGAATATCACAATTTGCCACACCCAATAACTGAGTGTACTAGCCTATTTATATACTAACTAGGTGACTTGCAGCCCAAGAAACCTAAACAATTGGATCCTTAACACAAGGCCCAATTCGACAGTACATATTAGAACAAGCTTCGACTACAATATGTAACAATCAGGCATCAGCATGTGAACAAGCTTCGACTGCATGCTTGCATCCTGTCGAAAAAACACATGAAAGCTTTCCTTCGACACAGCATGAGTCCGACCCAACTCTCAAAATTTGTTATAAGAGAAAGGAAAGAAAAAGATAGTAAAGAAGAAGAAGAAAAGAGAAAGGAAGAGAAGAAGAGGGAAAGAACTTGGATGAAGAAGAGAAGTTCATGGATCATCATCATCTTCTTCAAACTCCTCTTCGATTATCAGGTGGGTTCTAGTTAGACACTCTAAGTTCTAGAAATCCATGTTTTAAACTTAGATTAGATTTGAGAGAAAATGATTAAATGGACAAATCAATGAAATCTAACGGATGAAATGCGATACAAACTGCGTAGAATACTTGTTGTTATGATTGGACCATGTTTTGGATGATGGGGTACGAATCGGAAGTGTTTAGGGTGAAGAAATGAGGTATGTTGACCCCTAAAACGTATAAAAAGAATTTTGGTTCTGATGCGTTTCGCCAGGCGAATTTTGAAGCGCTAGGCGAATCAGGTTTCGCCGCTTCTTCACCGGGCGAAGTACTGGCGAAGAGGAATTCGCCAGGTGAAATCCTTAATCGCCGGGCGAAAATTAAGAAACATAACATGTTTTTCTACTGGAACTTTTGGGTTTTCTGGGAATGGGACTTCGCTGCTGCTTCGCTGGGCGAAGTGCTGGCGAAGAGATATTCGCCAGGCGAAATCCTTAACCGCCAGGCGAATTTGGAAGTTTTTCAATAATTTATTTTCTTTGAAAATTCATAACTTTTGACCCGTAACTCGGATTGAGGCACGGTCGGAAGCGTTGGAAAGCTATTTCAATGCTCTTTATGATAGTGAAATAGAAACATATGTTTATGCCATGGATTGATAATATAAAGATGGAAATGTATTGAATGTGAATGGTATGGATCCTTATTTCTACCATAATTCATGAATCGGGAGCCCGATTGATATGGGACTTGAAGCCTTGGAAAGAGAAACCAATGTGCTATTAAATGGTAATGTGAGACCATGATTTAACCAAGGATGCTTGGTAGAGGATAGTAGTGGCTTGTATGCCTTGAAAATGTGTGTGAACTACTATGTGGATTATGTTTGATATGTTATGCTATCTTGTGTGTTTTATGATTGATGTTGTAATATGCTTGTCTAATACCGTTGTTGATCATAATTGAGAAAATGACATGCTTAAAATGAATTAGGAAGAGTGAGAAAACTTACCCCAAACAAATGATATGATCCTAGAGATGTAACTAGGACTTGGTAAAGGTTTAAAGGGCAATGCTTATGCATCGATACTAGAAGAGTGTCTTTGATAAGTAGTTGTCAGTGGAGGATTGTAATTCCTCCGGTTTTTGATGTTTCCCTTAATAAATATTAGTGACCCGTGTTTAATCCTCTGGTGTAGGATGGCCGGGGAAAGTATTTATTAAGTATGTATCCCTTAATAAATATTAGTGACCCGTGTTTAATCCTCTGGTGTAGGATGGTCGGGGAAAGTATTTATTAAGTATGTTTCCCTTAATAAATATTAGTGACCCATGTTTAATCCTCTGGTGTAGGATGGTCGGGGAAAGTATTTATTAAGTATGTATCCCTTAATAAATATTAGTGAGTCGTGTTTAATCCTCTGGTGTAGGATGGTCGGGGAAAGTATTTATTAAGTATGTATCCCTTAATAAATATTAGTGACCCGTGTTTAATCCTCTGGTGTAGGATAGCCAGGGAAAGTATTTATTAAGTATGTATCCCTTAATAAATATTAGTGACCCGTGTCGAGATCCTCTGGTGTAGGAGGACCGGGGAAAGTATTTATTAAGTAAGTAGTCGTGACCCGTGTCGAGATCCTCTTGTGTGGGATGGCCGGGGAAAGTTGCTTAGTGGGTGGTATTAGTGACCCGTGTCGAGATCCTCTGGTGGAGGATGGTCGGGGAAAGTACCATTTGTAGATAACCGTGACCCGTGTTTAATCTCTTTGAGCGGGATGGCCCGGGAGAAGTTATCTACGTTAAGGATCCGTGACCCGTGTTTAATCTTTTTGAGCGTGTAGCGAGCGATTTTGGACGTGGTTGCGAAGCACTATCGATTGGGGGTACTACAAGTCGATTCATTTTTTATCCTATTGTGAGCTGATTAAGGAAGAGAAATAGATGTCTCCAATTAACCCTGCTTGCATACTGAGTTTGAACAGCGGTCTGTTAGGTTACAGATGCTATATGGTAATGGGTCTCTCTTAGGTTATTTTGTTAAAATAGTGTCGGGCGATTGGTGGGAGGTTAAGACTGATGCTTTTTTATTGAGATGTGAGGGTGCGAGATTTTGGGTTTTGGATTAGTGTGCTCGCTAAGATTTTTCTTTCAATCTTATGCCTACGTATTCCCGTTTACCGAAACAGGGAAATCAGAGCGATCGTAGTTTCTCCTATTCTATGGGAGGAAATGGTGTTTTGGTGTCTTGTTCAAAGCCCAAGACGTGAAGCTGAAGGGTTTATTTGTATCTTGTTCGAAGCCCAAGATGTGAAGCTAAAAAGGTGTTGTCTTTAGAGAGAATTTGTCATCTCTAAAGGGGTATGTTTGTCACAACTGTTGGGTGATTGATTATAAAGGAGAATTACTTTAACCGGGATACGTGGATCCTAGCAATGTCATAATTTCCTTTATAGGGGGTTTTAACCTGAAGGAGAAGACTTTAACTCAGTGTAGAGCAATGTTATCTTTCCTTAGAAATTTCTCATGCTAAAAGAGGGACAGTGGCATGGATGTAAATAATCCAGAGGCTTGCCACTTACAACAATTAGATAAAGGGGAAAAGGAGTTGTTAATGTTTGTGTACTGTGAACGAGGCACAACCTTGATGTTAAAAGGTTGATTGACTCAACTGGGATTTTTCTTATACGAAGCCTAAGAGGAGGCTATCGTACGAAGCCCGAGAGAGAGAGGCTAAAAGGGTTGACTCGACGAGGGAGTGTTTTTGATTGTATCTTGTACGAAGCCTAAGACGGAGGCTTAAGGTTGACTCAAGAAGAGAGTCTTTTTGTATCTCGTACGAAGCCTGAGATAGAGGCTAAAGGTTGACTCAACAAGAGAGTCTTTTTGTATCTCATACGAAGCCCGAGATAGAGGCTAAAGGTGGATCGACTCAACAAGAGAGTATTTGTATCTCGTAAGAAGCCCGAGATGGAAGCTAAAGAATGTTTGCCCACTGGGGAGAATAATTGTACAAAGCCCAAGAGGAGGCTAAGGTAGCTGTTTCAGTTGAGTGACAGGTCTAGTTGGTTGGTTAAGAGAAAATCAGTTCTTATAAAGAGACTGATTAAAGGTAAGGCTATGCTTTGGTACTGATCAGAGGATCAGGGTTATTTCCTATTCTTTAAGGAAATGGGGAATCCAGACGGGTATTGGAGACTGCTCAAGTCTACTAGTGTTTTTCCCTACTTGAAAGGTGTTTGAGAATGTCTTTGGGACTCAAGGGTCTTAGACTGTCAAAGTCTAGAGTTTTATCTTTTGTACTACACTTAAAGAAACAGTAGTAGTACGTTCTTGGTAGAAAAATCTAGACTCTTTGAAAGACTATTCTATTAAGATGACTAATTTCTGTTCTTATACCTCTAGGAGGTCGTCGGGACAATTTGTACGAAGCCCAAGAGGAGGCTGGAAACTTTTAAGAAGCCGAGGGACAATTTGTACGAAGCCCAAGAGGAGGCTATCATTCCCGGAGGAAGAATCATTATATGAAGCCTAAAAGGAGGCTGTGAATACTTCTAAGAAGCCGACGGGTCCTTGTACAACGCCCAAGAGGAGGCGGGGATGCTTTTAGGAAGCGTGTGGGTCCCCAAACCCCGAGAAATTCAAGACAGGCTATTCACAGAGAATAGATTAAGCCAGGAAAGTCCGAGAATTTGGAAGAAACTCAAGAGATGCCATTCACGGAGAAAAGATCATCCCTGGGGAATAGAGTCTCTTAGATTGCTTTGAAGAAGCCTGTGGGTACCCAAACCCCGAGAAGTTCAAGACAGGCTATTCACAAAGAATAGATCAGGCCAGGAAAGTCTGAGAATTTGGAAGAAACTCAAGAGATGCCATTCACGGAGAAAAGATCATCTCTGGGGAATAGAGTTCCATGACAACTTCTAAAGGTGACAGTTTGAGAAAGGGTTCAAAAAGAATCTGCCTTTCACATCTCCATATTGTTTAACCCCAAGAGGAGGGAAGACTGTGTCTGGTAATCCTATGGGGATCTAGTTTTTTCTACTTCTAAGAGTGATCAACGGGCTTAATGCTAGACGTAGTTGCCGGGGAAACTCTAAATATCTATACTATTATTACACAGTTCATATGAGTTTATGAAAGAAGACTTACAGCGAAACAGCCCCACAGTACAGTTATATACATATGAAAGCGGGTAAACACTTACTCGGTTGTAGAGCTTCCATGTTGTTTGGTTATTTGTTCAACAAAGAAAGATTGAAAAACAACAGTATATTTCAAAATTAAAGGAGAAAGTATTTTGAAAAGATGTTGGGGCTTACACATCAAGGAGAGGCCCAGATGGTTTTGTCAGTGATCGCACTGTTGTTTTTGTACAGAGGGACTTATACAAATGACTGAGGCCAAAAATTGTTTTATGTACAAATGGATGGGTCTTACACTCTCTCAAGAGGCCCAAGGAGTTTTTAAAGAAAAAGAATGTGGCTTATAACACGAGGGTAGGCCCAGATGATTTTGAAATAGAGATCGCGCCGAGGTTTTCTTTTAACACAGAGGGACTTATACAATATCTGAGGCCCAAAATTGTTGGTTAAAAAGGGGATTGGGTCTTACACTCTAATAGAGGCCCAGAGAGTTTTGAATGGGTCTTATAGCTCTAGGAGAGGCCCAGATGGTTTGTTTTTCAATGGACTATGATCGCTTCGAACTTTTTGAAATACAACGGGACTTATACCATAAGTGAGGCCCAAAATAGGTTGTATTTGCAAAAAGGATTGGGTCTTACACTCTAATACAGGCCCAAAAAGTTTAAAAAACGGAATGGGTCTTACTACTCGAGGGTAGGGCCAAGGTTATTACGACGATCGCACCGAGGTTTTTGAAAATACCCAGAGGGACTTATACAATAAGTGAGACCCAAAAATAGGTTATTTTACAAAAAGGCTTGGGTCTTACACTCTATTAGAGGCCCATGAGTGTTTGAAATTGTTTGATGAGGGTGAAAATCAAAGAAACCCTAATTTTATTCTTTAAAAGTAAATATTTAAAGAAAATCAATGAAAAATCCCAAATAGGTTTGAATAAACCACTTGTGATTTTTGTTTAAGGTTTGAAAAATGAGGTATAAATCACAAGAGATATTAAAACTCATTTGGTCTTGATTTTTCAAGATGAATGTTCGTTTTAAAATGTTTAAAAATAAATAAAAATGAATTTATTCACAAAAATACTAATTATATTAAATAAATAATATAAACTTAATTATTTTTATGGAATAAAATATTTCAACATTTTTGTGATTTTTTGCAAAAAGAACCAATCAAAAATAATTAAAATTGAAAGAGTTATTAATTTTCCAATTAATTAATAAAACATAAAAATATTGGAAAAATGGCAAAAATGTGAAAAAACACAAAATGGCATGGGTGGGGTTTGAACCCAAGACCTCAAGGTTACAAGGCGCGCGCCTTACCACTGGGGTGGTGATACATCCATTGTTTGAAGTGAAAACACAAATATACAAGTCATGCCTTGGTTTTAGGCCTGACCCAAGGCAAGGCAAGGAAAGTTTTGGCTCAGAAACGTGAAGATCATAACTTTCTCATTTCTTAATGGTTTGAGACAAAGTTTATATGTATTTGGACCAGAATTTCACAAGGAATCCAATGGTGGTGGTAATTTTTTCAGATCACACTCCCTCCTCAAAACCCGATAGTGGTTTTGAAAAAGGCCTATAATTGCATTTTCTATGTTACACTTTGATACAAGCATGAATTACATGATCAATTGGTTCAAACACAACATATATAACATGTATGAGGTGTGCATGATCAGTGGACTTCAAAGCAATGCATATTTTGGAAAGTTCAAGTCATGAGGCTTACCTCTTTTTGAGCTTTTTGGAGTTTTTGTGCAATCTGTCAAGCCTCTTGTTCCAGAAATGATTTGATGCTTTAGACACACTCAAATGATCCCTTAGAAGCTTTTAGGATGATTAGAATCAGCTGGTACCTGCAAAACACAAACTGGCCCTTTCTTACAAAAGGGGTTAAAAGTGACCAAAATAGCAACTCTCTCAAATGGTGTTCCAGATGGGGGGAACCATTTGGGACAGTTCAAGGATGTTATTTGGAGTGTGTTTGAGGTTTTATCTAGTTTGGAAAGTGACTGAATCAAGACATGGCTTGAAAAATGCACAAAAAGCCTACTTTGAGGTTTTGAGATGTGACTTTGTGATTTTGGTGTTATAGGTCACTTGTGAGAGTTTGGATCACCTACATATGATGTTTATGAGGTGTGTGTGTGATTAGTTTGATTGGAATTGCTCTCAAACTAAAAAACTCAGAGTTGCCTTGCTAAAGAAGGCATTTTTGCCAAAAGAAAGAGATTTTGAGGAAAGCATCTGTTTGATGGCTTTGGTGTACTCAAACTGAGCACAAATGAGCTCTATTTATAGTAGAGCAAGTTTTTTTTGGGATCAATAGTGAATGGTAATTGCAGCAGAGGTTTGTTCAATGTTGGCCAATGAAAATCCAAGTCTCCTCTAGCCTTGACTAGAGGTTAGAGCACAGAGCTTTGGTTCCCTAGTTGTTGGAGGAATCTTGACTGAATTCGGTTGCAAATGTGTCAGTCCATGCCACCTCTAAGCATCTATTGAATTCTACAATCCAAAATTGGAGTCTTGTCCCTATTTTAGGCAATTCTAGGTTTGGCATGCTACTTCTTGTTCCAAG
Source organism: Lathyrus tuberosus (assembly GCA_022829125.1). NCBI lineage: Eukaryota > Viridiplantae > Streptophyta > Magnoliopsida > Fabales > Fabaceae > Lathyrus > Lathyrus tuberosus. Next base: position 3,673,664 of record JALAZF010000111.1, on the reverse strand, counting down.
GACTTTGGAGACTTGGCTCAGTGATTGTCCCCTTTAGATTTGATCCTCAGAGGTGTCCAAGATGATAACAAGGCTTGAAATTGGATGATTTTGGCAAATCGATCAAAAATGTAAAATTCTGCCTTGCCTTGGCAGTTTTCAGCAAGGCATTTTGCCACTGCCATAACTCTTAACTCAAATTGAATTTGGTGATGTTCTTGGCCATTTTGGAAAGCCCTTATATGATACAACAACTGTTTGATCATATTTGGTTTTGATACCTTTTGGATCCAAGTGAAAAATCCCCCTACATTTGGAAAAAAGTGAAGGCAGATTCTGACTTAGTGAAAATTTCACTAAGTGTTGGAAAAAAGTGACATTTTCACTTTTTGTGACTTTGATAATGCCATAACTCAAAATCCCTAATGAATTGGAATGAGGTCTAGTTGAAGCTTTTGTAGAGGGCCATGAGGGCTACAAAACCAGCTTTGGATGGGGAAAATGGCTTTGTGGTTTAGGAGTTATGATCCTCCAAAGTTTGTACCCTTGCCACTTTGTTCATAACTTAGAAAATTTTCTAAGTTTTTATGGTTACCCCTCTTACAAGTTATCCAACTTTTCTTAATTTTTCTTGATGAATGATGATTCAAATCATACATTAACATCATTTTAGGGTTAAAAAACCATTTTTGTGAAAAATCTCAAAAAGTCAAAGTTGACTTTTGTGCATAGTTGACTTTTTATCAGATGAATTCCAAACTGTGCAATCCTTTAGGAAATCATGTCCTTGACCTAAATCAAACTTGATGGACATGTTCCATGGGTGTTATAGGGTATATTGATTCATGTCTCAGGGCTTGGGAGCATGTCCTGGTCAAAAGTCAAAGTTACAGTTGACTTTTCTTGCGAAACCCTAATTGTGGTTCTGATGAAATTGAGACTTGTTGCTCAAGCTTCTTGGATCAACCCATTGTTACAAATGGATCAATATAGTATATTGGAGACCTTTAAATCATGTCTTGAGGTCTTGGCTTATGATTTGTCCCAAAAGTCAACTTAGGGGTGAATTAGGTCAAGAAACCCTAATTCCTGATTTTTTATGAATGCATCCCCTAAGGTCAAATTGACTTGATGCTTGGGTTTATAATGTCCCTTGGAGCATCATAGGTTATGCCTTGAAGCATTGGCTCATGCCCAGAGGAAAATTTTCATCTGGAGGCCCTGGTCGACCAAAACCCTAATTTCGTGACCCTGTCGATCTTAAGGCTTAATCCACCTAAAAGGGAGCAGTTTGTGCTTAATCCTTGAAGTGGGAGTCATCTTGATCCCTTGTAGATATTTGAGAGGTTAGACAAGTTGAAGATTATGTCATTTCTTGATTGATCATTTGTCTAAGAACTCTGAAAGGGCTTGAAACCCTAAATTTGATTGTAGTGGATGCTCACCCATCTTTGGGGAGACTGCTGAGGTATGATGGTTCCCCCATATTGTGATGATGATTTTCACAATGATGGGAAATCTTAGTGGTCAAAATTTGGGGTATGACAGAGCGGGATGGCCGGGGAAAGATTCCTTAACTAGTTGTCGTTTTGTGTATTATGCGATTATTTCTCTAGTCAGAAATGTTTGAACTCAAGGTCTAGTTCCTTCCCCCCCCCCCCCCCCCCCCCCCGACTTGAGTTAGGCTAAGATAGAACCCTGTAAAGCCGAGAGAATCCATAAGATAGGGAACTCACTGAGATTTGATGTATCTCACCCCGTTATTGTTGATTATTTTCAGGAGGTATTTGCAGGTTTGATTTACAAGGGGAGCTATGTCTGGATGTTTCAAGAGAAGCTTAGTTGAACTTATTCCGCTGTGTATTATTTTTCTTGTACAATGAGGAATATTGTATATTGATCTTAGATTTTTATATTTTTGGCAAATTTCCATGTCTTGTGCCATAGTTTGTATTATGTTTTTAGAATGATCAAGTATGTGAATTATACCAATAGGCACTTACGATGGTGTCAGTACCAAATAAAACACTTGTATGGTATTATTCTAGATAAATATTATACATGGCGTCACATCAAACATTAAAGAGACGTGGTTATGGATGAAAATAGCTTATTTAAGGATTATTCACTACCCGTAAATACATGCATGTAATGGAATATAACTCTTCCATTTGTCGATGTAAATAATATTGAATTGAAACCTACTATGTTGTACATAGTATAGAGGAACCAATTTTTAGGTTTACCGGACGAAGATCAAAATTTACATTTATTTTTTTTCTTAGAACGTTATAATACCTTAAATTAATGTTTCATGAAGGATTCCATAAGACTACGACTCATTCCTTTTTCCCTAAGAGACAGTGCTAGAGCTCAGTTACGATCTTTAGTTACTCATTCTATAGCTACATGGGAGCAATTGTCTGAAGCAGTTCTTGCCAAATTTTTTCCGCTTAGAAAAACCACAAAATTAAGGAATCAAATAAAAAACTTTGCTAAAATATAGGGATTCATTTTATGAGTCTTGGGAGATATTCAAGGAAATTCTAAGGGTGTGTTCTCACCATCGGTTAGAGAAATAGTTTATATTGCACATATTATTTAATGGTCTTGCATATGCTACGAGAGTGACGTTATATATCACTGCATGATGGGTATTAATAAATCAAAGCACCAAAGAAGCACATTCTTTCATTGAGAATATCGGGAAAAATCAATACCAATGGTCATGCGACCACATTCAACCACAAAATAAACAAGGTGAGTATGATTCTGACACCTATGATCAAATATCTTAAAATTATAATTTTAGTGAAAATGTTGTTGCATCTAGTATGATGAAATGTGATGAGAAGGTAACCCTTATTTCTCTGATCCTCATAAATCATGTTTAGAAATTATGATGCAAAGTTTTATGCAAACTCAAAACCATAAAATGAATTATCCCTGGGGCTGGCAATGAACTGAACTAACTCGAAAATAGTTTGAAACTCGGTTTGATAATCAAATCGTTGAACTAGGTTCATGAACCAAATGACCTGAATATGAGCGAAAAATTATGTTCGTTAAATAAATGAGCTGAACTTGAACTATACATAGCTCGACTCGTTAGATTCATGAGTCAACTCGATTATATATAAGAATGATTATATTATCTTTAAGAGTATGATTAAAGATTTACTCCAAATTTTAACCTTATATTGTCCCTTATGTATTAGTTATGGAAATAAAGATGACAATTGCATTAAGAGTGTAATGAAAGTTGCAAGTGGTGTAATTCTTTTGTGCTGAAAATATATCAATTTCTAGTATTTTTTTTTTGTACTATTTCATTAAATTTGTAAGTTTCCTAAGTATTTGATGAAGTTATGGATTTTTTTAGATAAATTAAACTTCAATTGAGTGTTTTTTGAATTAGACTTTCAAATGTGTCTCTTGAAAGTTGTGTAGTTTTTGAATTAGTAGATTTTTGAAACAAGGTTAAATTCCATACTCATAACTTTTAGTTTATCTCAATATTTTCTTTTTTTTTTAAATATTAATTTAAAATATCAAATATATAAAAATAAAACAGACTTAAAAATATGGCTTTTAAGTCCGTGAAGCAAGTGAGTGGAACCTAATGAGATGAACCTAACGAGATGAACCGAATAGTTCGCGAACTTTAAATGAGTCGAGTTTGAGCTTAAAAAATAGTTCGTGTCGAACTCGAACCGAAATTTGAGCTGAATCAATTCTTAACAAGTCGAGCCGAGCTAAGGCGAGTTCGACTCAACTCGACTCATTTCCAGCCCTAATTACCCACTTAAGTCGATGAATTATAGGTATACACAAACGATTATCTCCCCTAGAACTATCATTGGTTTACTCCCAAAACAACATGAATTAAATTTTAATGATCAACTTAAAGCTATCATTTTAATGAGTGAGAAACAATTAGCAGAACTAAAAGGGAAAGTAAATGAAGATAAAGAGAGATGATGGAGGAACCATCCAAAAAGTGTCTAATAAAGAAAAGGAAAAATTAGAGAAAATAATTTTGGAGGAAAAAGGAAAAACCTTATGCTCCTCTCTCGGCATGTAAACCACTCATTTCTTAACCCTAAAGATTTGCCAAGAAAAAAGTAGAAGAGAAATTTAAAAGGTTTGTGAAACATTTGAAGAAGTTTTAAAACACAATTTATTTAAAAAAAGAAAGCTATATGAAAATGAAATGGTACCTTTGACAGAGGGTGTTGTGAAATAGGATTCAAAATAAATTGCCTAAGAAGTTTTATGTTCTTCATATAATTTGTGGGATGAGATTATGATGTCAATTTCAACAAATGTATTGAATCATTGAAAAATATAACAAAACAGAAAGAGTTACTGATTATCGAACACGAAAACTACAAATAATATTGAACTAGATTAAAACCCGTGCATTCGGAGTTGTAAATTATTTATTCGTTTTTAATGAATTTAAAATATGTTATGAATTTATTTTGGCAAAATATGAATGCTAAGTTTATATTACAATAATCTATTGTGAATTACAATTGAGACAATGATATGAATCAATCACATATAAAAAGATACATTTTATTTAAAAAAAATACATGCTTATAAATTGATGGTGACGTCTATAATTTAGTTTTGCAAACTTAAATAACTATAAAGTGATTAGTTTGTTAAATTTTGATATTACTTGAAAAATAGGTGTTCTTTTATTAAACATTATTATTATTATTATTTTTACGGTACTCTCTATGATCACTATTATAAGATAAAAGACTAAATTATAATTCATTTTATGAAAACTCTACATTTTCATATGCGAGAAAAAGTGTAATAGTAAGGTATATTCCCACAATAAAAAATTGTTGCATACCCTATTATATTTTACTATTAGTTCATAGTGACTTATCTTTAAAAAAAAGTGTAAGAGCTATTTTAAGATTAAAAACATTTGTTTCAATTTTTACTTTTATTGTTATAATTTCATAAAAATATAAAATATTTTATTGTGTGATTCTCATATCTCTTTTAATTTGAAAATTTTAGAGTATATACTTAGTTGAAGTAACTCTTAGGAAATATAAATAGTTTGAGTAATGATTAGTTTGATAGACCATTTTATTTAAAATGGAAAAAAAAATATTTTCACGAGGGTTCGAACCCGAGACATCCAATAATAAATAATAACAACAACAACATAATAATAATAATAATAATAATAATAATAATAATTTAAAAGAGGCTCCCAAATCATGTTAACCATCCCTAACAAGTAAAAAATTGGCTACAAATTGTTTAAATATGAAAGATAATATATATATATATATATATATATATATATATATATATATATATATATATATATATATATATATATATATATATATATATCAGGGAGAAATTCCAACTCTAAAATTATGAGTTGAACCACACCTTCTCTCAGAGTTCAATACATTTTTCTCTCTAAAATATCATGTATCCCTCTCAAATATGACTTCTAAACTTCTTTCTTGCTAAATAAGTATTGATATTGGACTTTTAACATAGATAAAATATTTATAAAAAAAACTCAACTGTACACTTTAGTGCACATGGCAGTGCTCTTTAGTTTATTTGCAATTTTTTCATATTTTTATAGTTTGTTGGATGTTAGCTTTTATTTTTCATTAGTTTCATTTCTATTAGACATAGGAAACTCCATATATGATAAAAATACTGCACATGTTTCATGTACCTTTTTCACTAAAACTCCGCATTATATTAAATCAAAGAAATAAAACGAAATTGTTGTGAAAAACGATGACTTTAATCAAAGTATAAAATTGATTTCTTGAATTATTAAGAACTAAAACAAGGGTTAGGGTTTAACGGAAAAGAAACCAAGAAGAAGAAGAGAACAACAAGGATTGGGCAAATATATTTTTCTATTTACTATTCACTTTCACATTAATTGGATCCTTAACACAAGGCCCAATTCGACAGAATATAAACATTTCGACAGAATACATATACGAACAGTCTTCGACTACTATATGTAACTAACAGGCACCAGCATGTGAACACGTTTCGAAGGCATGCTTGCCTCCTGTCGAAATACATGAAAGCTCTCCTTCGACACAGATGAGTTCGACCCAAATCTAACAAATCTCCACCTTGGATCTAACTCAGCAACAAGGGAATCAACTAGCTTTCATCATGCAGCTTTATCAACTACATACAGTGGAATAACTTGCAACTTGGCAATGTTTTGGTGATCATATCAGCAGCATTGTCTTCAGTCGAAACCTTCAGCACCTGGACTTCACCACGCTCGATTGTCTCTCTGACGAAATGCAGCCTCACATCAATGTGCTTAGTTCGCTCATGATAGGCTGAATTCTTCGACAGGTGTATTGCACTTTGACTATCACATTTAACCGTGATACTTCGACCTTGAAGTTTCAGCTCATTTGCAAAACCTTCAAGCCACAATGCTTCCTTCACAGCTTCAATGAGGGCAATATATTCAGCTTCAATGGTTGATAAGGCAACAACCTTCTGAAGCGTCGCTTTCCAACTGATTGTTGTGCCAAACATTGTGAACACATATCCAAAAATAGACTTTCTGGAATCCATACAACCTGAATAATCAGAGTCAACAAATCCTTCGATTTCGACTATGCTATCACCACCACAGGCTCCACCATAAATCAAGACTCTTTTCAGAGACCCATTTATGTACCTGAGAATCCACTTTACAGCTTGCCAGTGCGCCTTTCCAGGATTGGCCATATACCTGTTCACAAGGCTCACTCTATATGCTATGTCTGGCCTCGTACAAACCATAGCATACGTCAAAGAACTCACTACACTAGCATATGGAATGCTATTCATATAGATTCTTTCAGCTTCAGTACTCGAACTTTGAATAGTACTAAGCTTAAACTGAGGATTTGTAGGTGTCACAACAGGATTCGAATTCGACATACCAAACTAGTCGAGAAGCTTCCTTAGGTATGTTTCTTGAGATAAGCACAACTTCGACTGTTTTCTATCTCTCCGGATATCAATCCCAAGAATCCTGGCTGCAGCTCCCATATCCTTCATTTCGAACTCCTTACTGAGTTCAGCCTTCACCTTCATTACATCCTCAACACTGTTGCTAGCTATGAGGATATCATCCACATTCAGCAGCAACATAACAAGTGAGTTTCCAGGTCAAAATTTGAAGTAAACACAGTGATTGAACTGACTTCTAGTGAAACTAATGTGTGCCATGAACTTGTCGAATCTCCTGTTCCACTGTCGAGGAGATTGTTTCAGGCCATACAAAGACATATTCAGCTTGCACACATAATCTTCTTTACCCTTTTATGCATACCCTTCAGGTTGACGCATCGGGATCGTTTCATCTAGATCACCATACAGAAATGTTGTCTTCACATCCATATGCTCAAGTTCCAAGTCAAACTTTGCCACCATGGCCAACAACATTCGAATGGATCTATGCTTTACAACATCTGAGAACACATCATTGAAGTCGACACCTTCTTTCTGAGTGAACCCCCTAGCAACCATCCTCAACTTAAAGCCCTTCGACATCACTCATTCGATTCCTTCCTTGACCTTGAAAATCCACTTACAACTGACTAACCTTGCTCCTGTTGGTTTCTCAATCAGCTCCCAAGTGTTATTATCATGAAGAGATTTCATCTCGTCATTCATGGCTTTTCGCCATTCAGTCTTGTCTCGACTCCTTATAGCTTCTGATCGTGAAGGTTGGATCAGATCCTGTAGAGTCAGGCCGCCAAGTGCGTCAGGGATGCTGGTCGTATGGAGAGAAGGGGGTGTACCTGCAAGGTACTCTGACGCTCAAGTAAGAAAGGGTCAGAGAAAAAGGAGCAAGTACAAAGTATGAATTCTTAGGGCGAATATTGGATACCTGACCCTCTCAAGCGAGAGGGTTTATATAGAGCCCCCAACGCATGGCCAACGGTCCTATTTTTGGGGCAAAATAACTGTTTTTCCTAAAGAATAGGTAACTGCCCAAACTAGTCGTTATGTCGGGCAGGGTGCTTGAAACTAGCCGTTATGTCGGGCATAGGCGTAATTCCGGGCACCTGCTCATGGCTGTTTGGGGAGCAGCGAAGCCGTGCGGGACGGGCAGCAATTCCGGGGAGAAACGTTGCATTCCTTGCCCGGTAGGAGGGGAAGAAAAGGTAACTTTTATCCTTCTGTGGATTGGACTTAGGCAGTTTGGGCCGCTCTGGAGCAGAGGTGGATTGGGCCAATTCTAGCCACTGGTCCAGTCCAGAACAGGAGCCCCTAAGTTGTTACTCCCGAGCATGGGAGTGACGACTTAAGGACTGCTCGTTGCTCCGGGGAGCTAGCATAGAGTCTTCGTTTGAAGACGAGGATTATGGTCTCAAAGTGCTCGTGACCCCCAGGTGTTCGCGAGATTCTTGGTCGTGACCTTGTTGCCCGGTATTCGGGGAGACTAAGGGTCAGACAGAATTAGGAACGTTGGGTTACCATGTGTGCCTAGAGCCCCGTGTAGTAGTTAATAGGCAATGATGGCTAGTGGGTAGTCATGAAGGCCTACGGGCGTGTGTTCGCACGTGCCCCTCTGTATAAAAGGGGGAAAACTGTCCCATTTTGCATTTTTTCCTTCTGACTTCTCTTCATCTCTTCTACACTCTTGCCCGTCACCGTCTTCTGTGTTTCCGGCCACCGCGTCAAGCTTCGAGCAACCTCTTTCTTCTACTCAAATCAAGTAAGTTTGCTGATCTATGACTTGTTTTACCCCTTTCATTGTTGCTGGTAGATTTGAATGCGGTTAGGGCTAGTTTAGAGGACGAAATGTGAGATTTTCCGGCGATTATTGGTGGTGGACGGCGGTTGTGCCATTTTCACTCTTCCAACATGTCGCCGGACCTGTTAGCGCGTTTGGTGAGAAGGGTGGTTCACGGCGAGGTTGCATGTACAACCACCTCGTCTGTTCATCTTCTGATAGAGTGATGAGTTTTTCGGTTGAACATTTCCAGATTCTGGTGAAGCTTCGCGATTTCCGGTGGAGCTTCAACGGAAACTGGGTGTGAGCGCTGGGAAGCTCCTCGTTCTGGGATGATAGTTTCGAGCATCTCCTCGCGGGGAGGTTTCAGCTTTCCCTTTAATGTTAGGGCTCAGGCCGGGGACGTTGTCCTTAGCCCTTGCGCGCCCTTTCACTTGACTTAGCGGTGGAAAGGTGGATTTGATTTACTGTCGAATTCACTTTCTTCTCTGCTTTTCAGGTGATCGTAATGGCGACAGAGCCAGATAGAGAGATTATTCCAGATACGTCCGAGGAAGAAACTGGATCTGAGGACAGCAGTAGCTCGACGGCCACGAGTTCGACGGTTTCCAGTTCTCCTGGCAATGTCGAGGAGGAAGAGGAGGTGGACGACATGGACGAGAACGTCGTCGTTGATTCTGCTGAAGAATGGGAGGTGGCCGAACCCGCCGAGCACGTGTCTTCATTCGCGCAGTATGCGGGGGATGCTTTTACTGAAGTGGGACCGGAGGGAGAGTAGAAGGTGCACTTTCCTTCCGAGGACGAGCGTGTCTGTTCGAACTTTGGGGACAACTTTACTATGTACGAGTATGCCTTCAAGGAGTTGGGCCTGAGGTTGCCGTTCACTGATTTTCAGAAGTCGGTGTTCGAGCATTTGAGGTTGGCACTTACGCAGCTGCACCCGAACTCTTTGGCCTTCATCCGGGCGTTTGAGCCAGTGTGCGAGCACCTTGCCATAGGGACTAGTCTTCCCTTGTTCTTTACTATTTTCCACCTTCAACGGCAGCTGTCGGGGAGGAAGTACGGCTGGGTTTCCTTAAAGCAGCCCCGCAAGCTGTTCAAGCCTTTTTCGGAGTCGATAAGGACGTTCAAGGAGCATTATTACATCGTTGAGCCCCTGTCCGAGGCTGCCCAGGACAGCACATACGTCTGGGAGATAGAGGTTGACGAGGATGGTAACGAGCTGCATAACGAGGAGGGGAAGTATATCGGGCGGAGACTCTACAAGTTCCCCATCCACTGGTCAGCCGACCATTTCACCAAGAGGCCTGGTGATTATGTTTTCCAGCCGAGCGATCTGAGTGAGCAGGATTCCGCGGTGTATGATGCGCTGGTGAATTGGGTCACTTCATTCCGGCTCGCTGAGTGCTGGACGAGTAAGGGCAGCCCGGTCTTCGAGGAAGATGAGAGCCAGAGGGTCGAGCGTAGATTCATTAACATTAAGGCACTGCTGGAGTGCAAGACTACCGTGGAGGCTGAGAAACTGCTTGGTAGTCTTAGTTGTTTATATTTTGTTCATGTTATTTCTTTTCCTCGTATCTAACATGTTCGTGTTTTGCTTGTGCAGGTGAGATGCCTCAGGCTCATGATCGGGTTGTAAGGAACGCTATGGCGAGGAACAAAGTTGGAGCAGCTCCTCCAAAATCTCGGTTTGCTGGTGGCCGTGTTCCTTCTTCGGCGTAGTCTGCTGTGGGGACCTCCACTTCTCCCACTCCTGTCCCCCGGGGATCTCCTCTGCCTTTGGCCGGGCGACCAAAGCGGCCAAGGGTTACTGACTCTGTAGACCTTACTCGGGTAGCGGAGAAAGGGAAGTTCGAGCTCTCTCCCTGCATCCTTGATAGGAGGTTCTTTGAAGGCAACTCTTTAGTCGTTCCCCGGGTGGAATCTCTTCGCTTGGAAGGTATGGATCGCCCGAGCAAGAGGGCGCTGGTGGCCCAAGATGCTTCAGCCTTGGTCTGGATGCTAGAGATGGCGGCTGTTTATGTTGAAGGGGACTCTGCAACTAAGTTCGAACTCAACGCTGCTCGTGCTTCCGTGACATCCCTTAAGGAGGAGGTCAAGGGTGCCTGCGAGGCTCGGAAGAAGGCTGAAAAGGAAGCGGCCAGGCTAAAGGAGGAGAACTCTACGCTGGCGGCTGAGAAGAAAGCTGCCGAGGAGCTGATCAGGGAGCTGAGGGCGGTCAATGCTCCGGGTGGCGACCAGCCGGACGAGGTGAAAGAATTAAAGACTAGATCCGAACTGGTTGCTCGTCTGCTACTGGCCGAAGATGATGGCGTCGTCGTCGCGGCGGAGTCTTTCCAAAATGTTGTGGCTCAGTTGCGGGTGGTGAACCTTGACCTCGATTTTTCGGTCGAGGGTATTCACTACCTCGCCCATGTTGAGGATGGCCGTATCGTCGTGCCCGACGGTCTTCTTGAAGGAACCTCTGAGGATCAGCCCGCAGAGGACCAGGTGCCCGAGCCAGAGCCTGCTAAGTATGCTGACGAATGAGGACTTTGTTATTTTGATGTTGTTGTAATATGCCCGGCCTGCGCGCCGTGGAGTTATTGTAATTTATTTTCTTTTCGGGGGGGCATGGCCCCCATTTGATGTAATTAAGCACAATAGTGGTCCTTGTGGCCGCCCACTATGTTAAGTTATCATATTTCTGACTTTGCATGACTTTACTTGCGTTTATTTTTGCTAAGTGTTGTATGCATGCTCGTTGTGGATGCATGTCTGCCCGTGATCGGGAGTATTTGACTTGTGCGAATATTCTGGGGGGATTGCTCGTAATAGATGTGTTCGGCAATGTGGGGAACTGGTCGAACGGTCGGGGAATATCCTGGCCGGAGAGCGGAGCTCAGGTCGCGTTTGAGGCCTGAGTTCGCGGCGTGAACGTCCCATCGCGAGCTGGGGTTCTGCTAATCATGGTACTTTGACGACGGCGGTGCTCGATCGAGGACCGCTGTCGAGCATTTACCCGGCTCATTCCTGGGTGGGGTTATGCTTTAATCGTATGCGACGCTTGCACCTAGACGCGCATAGTGGTCGGTAGCCGATGTTCGTCGTTGCGACGAGTCGAACCGAGGATTTAGCTGTAGTATTGTTTTAGCTTTTCAGCGTTCCATGGTCGAGTAAGCTCTTCCCCAGAGAGATGTTCTAGGTAGTAGGCCCCATTTTCCGTTTTTGCCCGGACGCGATAGGTTCCTTCCCAGTTGGCTGCTAGTTTGCCTTTGCGAGAGTCTTTGTGGTTTCTTCTTAGGACAAGGCTTCCCACGTGAAACTCTCGCCGTATCACTTTGGCGTTGTGCCTGATGGTAATTTTTTGTTTTAGCGAGGCTTCGCGGAGGGCTGCCCCGGTTCTGATTTCCTCGACTTCTCTTAAAGACTCGTCGTTCATTTCCTCGTCTAGGGGCGATTCTGTCCACCTAGAGGGCACGTGAACTTCGACAGGAATTACTGCCTCGGTCCCGTATGCTAGGCGGAAAGGTGTTTCCCCAGTCGTCGAGTGGGGAGTTTTACAGTATGCCCAGAGCACGCTGTATAGCTCCTCGACCCACGCCTTCTTCGTTTTGTCTAGCCTTCGCTTGAGGCCTCGAAGGATGACTCGGTTAGCTACATCAGCCTACCCATTTATTTGGGGGTGCTCGACGGATGCGAAGTGTTGCTTCGTGCCCAGTTGGGCGACGAAGTCCTGAAACTTCCTGTCCGTGAATTGCGACCCGTTGTCCATTACTATCGCTTGGGGAATACCAAAATGTGCAAGGATGTTTCGTTTATAGAAGTGCAGGATGGTGAGGGCAATTATTTTGGCTAGAGCTTCTGCTTCTATCCATTTTGTGAAGTAGTCCACGCCCACTATGAGGTATTTTTTCTGACTTGATCCTACCACGAAGGGTCCTAGGATGTCCAGGCCCCACCAGGCAAATGGCCACGGGGAGGACATGGACTTGAGCTCGTTAGGCGGAGCCAGGTGCATGTCCCTGTGCCATGGCATTTGTCGCATTTCTTCACGTGTTCTTTCGCGTCGTTTTGCATGGTCGACCAGTAGTATCCTGCCCGGAGCGCTTTTCGGGCAAGGGATCTTCCGCCGAGATGTTGAGCGTTGATTCCTTTGTGGACTTCGCGCAGGATGTGTGCTGTTAGTTCTTGTAATTGGCTATAATTTTAGTAAAACAATGTTGTTGTCATGTGATGGTTAATCAAGATGTTGAAACAAGATGTTCTTGTTTAATGCGTTTAACATGTCGGATAAAGATGTCCCATCCTGGATCATAGGACATCGCGTCTGTTATTGGTTTAAAAGGAAGATTCTGTTAGTTGTTAGTTGTTACTGAATATTTTGTGAATATTTAGTTATCCTATGTGGCGTCCAAAGTAATTGAGTTGTGATTTTGTGTTGGTTTTCGGATTTTCACTAATTTCTAAATATGGAGACATATTAGGAAACATTAGATTGAAGACCTATTTTCTTGGAGTTTATTTTGCAGAATTGTGTGCAGTCTCTTTGCTGCGTTTTGAAGCCCAAATCCAGTTGGGATGTAGGTTATAAATAGGAGTGTTTGTAACCTGATTTGGTAACGATTCCAAGATGTAAAATTATTAGGGTTTCGTTCTTGTGAACCACTCTCTAGGAGAGTTGGTATGTGTGAACCACTCCGATTGTGAGATGGTCACTGTACTCCTCGAAGCTTATAAGCAAGAGTGAGTGTTGTTCTTGGAGGAAGCTGTTAAGCAACTCTGTGTATTGTTCTTAGTCATGTGTGTCATGTCTAGATGTCATTATTGAAGTATGTCTTCTATTCTTCTTTAGATTGAAGAGCTGTTGGAAATTAAGTTGTTGATGCAGTAGCTGAGGTGTTGACTGCTAAACATCATTGTGATGATTGGAAGTGAGATGGAGTCTCTTATCTAGGGTGGACTTAGATAGAAGGGTCATTGGGTAGTGATTAAGTGAGTAGATCATCAATGGGTGTGTTGATTGTAGGGTCTATGAATTGATACTGCTAATAGTGGACTTCCTTCTTGGCTTGGTATGCCCCCAGATGTAGGTTGTTAGACTGAACTGGGTGAACAAATTCTATGTGTTGTTTATCCTTTTTAGTACTGTTATTATTTATACCTTGCCATGTTATCTGTAACAGACCAGATGTCTCAACATCCTGTAGGACATCTGGGATCTGTCATACCAGAATTTCATGTGCGACCATTTCCTCCTCGACACATTTGAGCAGTGGAATGGAGAATCCCCACCTGTAGAGTTTACCTTCGACTAGGACATACGAGCAGGCTCTTCGCCTGATAGTGCTGGCCTCCTTGGGGTCAGACGGGAGTTCGTCTTTGGTGAGATAGTTGTAGACTGGGGTCATCCAGCAGTTGTTGTCGCCGATTACTTGCACGTTGAGTGTCAGGGGAGCCTTCTCGATGCTGGGCCGAGGAAGTACTTCCTGTATAACGGATTTGTTTCCGCCTTTCTTCTTCGTGCTGGCTAGCTTGGAAAGCACATCCGCTCTTACGTTACGTTCGCGGGGAACGTGTTTCACTTCCACTGTCGTGAACTTCGCCATTTCCGTCTTTACCAGGGCCAAGTATTCGATTAGGTTGTCGTTTGTGGCTTGGTATTCTCCCCGGACCTGGAGGGCCACGAGTTGCGAATCCGTGCGAATGACGACTTCCTCCGCGCCTAGGTCCTCGGCTAGGCGTAACCCAGCGAGGAAGGCTTCGTATTCATCCTGGTTGTTGGAGGTTGGGAAACATAGTGTGAGTGATACCTCGACGATAATTCCTTCGTCGCTCTCTAGTATGATGCCCGCGCCGCTTCCTGCCGAGCTTGAGGCGTCATCGACGAAGATGGTCCACTTGCGCACTTCGTTCGCGAGGGAGTCTGCGAATGTCATTTCCGCGATGAAGTCGGCTAGAGCTTGGGCCTTAAGGGCTTTTCTGCCTTCGTATTGGATGTCGAATTTGGACAGTTCCAGCGACCATTTGAGCATTCGGCCGGCCATGTTCGGTCGTCTGAGCAGCTGCTTTATGGGCTGATATGTTCAAACCACGATCGTGTGAGCCAGGAAGTAGTGTCTTAATCTTTTGGCCGCGTTGATGAGGGCCAGCGCCACCTTTTCTATCTGCTGGTACCTTAACTCTGGTCCCTGTAGCACTTTGCTCGTGAAATAAATGAGCTTCTATCCGTCGAGTGCCTCGCAGATGAGAGCGGCACTTACTGCTTCGGCAGCTACGGCCAGGTACAGGTACAGTGTTTCGCCATTGTCCGGGCGAGAGAGGACCGATGGCTCTGAGAGTGCTTGTTTCAGATGGAGGAGGGCCTTGTCGCATTCCTCGGTCCATTCGAACGCGGCCTCTTTGCGGAGGAGCTTGAAGAATGGGAGGGTGTGCTGGGCGGACTTGGCCACGAAACGAGATAGTGACGCGAGCATCCCGTTGAGGGTCTGGATGGATTTTTTGGACTTGGGCGTAGGGAATTTGGAGAATGCCCGGAATTTGTCGGGATTGGCCTCGATTCCTCGTTCTGTCAAGTAGAAGCCGAGGAATTTACCTGCTCGAACGCTGAACTTGCACTTCTCTGGATTAAAACGCATTTTGTATTTCCTGGCCTGTTCGAAGACCTTTCGTAAATGGGCGGTATGATCGGTTTCCCCGTGGTACTTTACGATCATGTCGTCCATGTACACTTCGAGCATGTCGCCTATCTCTCCCCGAAATACTTTGTTCATCATTCGTTGGTACGTTGCTCCGGCGTTCTTCAAGCCGAAGGGCATTATATTGTAGTAATAGTTACCCGATTCGGTCATGAAGGCCGTATATTTTTTGTCGGACATTGCCATTGGGATTTGATTGTAGCCCGAGTAGGCATCCATGAACGATAAAAGTTTAAAACCAGCGGAATTATCAACAAGTTTATCAATATTGGGGAGGGGGTAGGCATCCTTCGGGCATGCCTTATTGAGATCGGTATAATCAATGCACATGCGCCATTTTCCATTAGATTTTTTAACCAATACAACGTTGGACAGCCAAGTGGTGTACTTGGCTTCCGAAATAAATTTGGCCTCGAGGAGGTCCTTTACAGCTTTTTCAGCAGTCTCTGTTTTCTCCGGAGACTGCTTTCTCCCACGTTGTGCTACGGCCTTGATGGTCGGGTCAATTGTCAGCTGGTGACAGGCGACTGATGGATCCAAGCCGGGCATTTCTGCGGCGCTCCATACGAAGAGGTCAGCATTCTCCCGGAGGCATGCTTTGAGCTGCTTCCTCGCGATGTCAGGCAGGTCTGCTCCGATCTTCACTCTCCGCTGGGGGTCTTCACCGAACAAAACTATCTCGAAGTTGCCATCCGGGATTGGGCGCATCGGATGGGAGCTGCTGCTGGATGGCATGGACTGGCTGGATGAAGCTGCTCGTTCCTCTTGTTGGTCCTCGGGGAAGCGACTGTCTAGGTCGATAGAGTCGACCTGGGGCAGAGGCTTGGCCTCCTCGAAGCTGCTTGGCAGTGCTGGCTTGCTTTACGCTTTCGGCTTGGGCGCGATGGTGTTGAGTCCCTTTGTAGCTGCTTCAAAACACCGTCGGGCAGCTTCTATGTCTCCGTGAAGGGTGGCGACCATCCCTTTTGAAGTGTAATACTTCATCTTCAGGTGGACGGTAGAGGGCACTGCTACCAACTCGGCTAGAGTTGGCCTTCCGAAGATGCATTGGTAAAGTGACGGACAGTCGATCACCAGGAATTGAACCTTGATGGATTTGGCCATTTTAGCCGATTCGAAGGTCACGATTAGCTCGACGTATCCCCACGGCTTCGTCACAGACCCGTTGAATCCATGCAAATCAGACCCTACGTAGGGGGTAAGGTGCGATTCGTCCAGCTGAAGCGTTGAAAACAACTGGGAGTACATGATGTCGACCGAGCTGCCCTGGTCGACGAGTATCCTGCGAACGTCGAAGTTCGCCATCCGAGCTCTGACGAGCAAAGGTATGCTTGAGTTCGAGGAGCCGTCGAGGATTTCCTCCCGGTAGAAGGAGATGGGGACGGAGCCCTTCTGTGCTTGATCAAGCGTGGTCACTTTGCTGGAGCTGGTGTTGATCAGGTGGTCGAACTTCCGTTTCACAGAGCCCACAGTGGCTTTGTTGAATCCCCCGCCAGAAATGACGTTGGCGGAGGGAAAAGTCTCTCACGGGCTGTGGGCCGCGAAATAAGTAGGGGCGTTGAGCCCGTCAGGGACGTAGAAGTCCTCTGGTCGCGATATGGACATAGCGACCTGCATGTTGGTGTCTTCCGAGGAGGGCACCTCCTCCTCGACCTTCTTAGACTCCTGGGCGTCTTGCCGAGGAGTGTCCTTCTTCTTCGCGAACTACTTCAGGTGCCCGTCCCTGATCAGTATTTCAATGGTATCCTTCAGATGGATGCAGTCCTATGTAGTATGGCCGTGACTTTTGTGGAAGCGGCAATATTTTGACTTATCCACGTTTGGTCTATTCGGCAGCTGTTTGGGGAAGCGGACCCCGGCTTGTTTGAACTCCGAATTGGCACATTCGGACAGAATCTTTTCCCTAGAAACGGTTAGGGGAGTGTAGTCATGAAAGCGCCCGGAGGGTCCCTTGCTGTCGCGGGAGTCCCTTGGACGGCCCTCGTGTCTTCGTTCACCCCGACGAGATGTTGAGGCTTCTTCTCCTTTGGAGGCCCGGGCGTTATCCTGGAGGCGAGACGCTTGGACGTTGTAGGCCACAATCTTATCCTCGTACTGGATATGAGATTGGGCTTTGAGGAGGAGGGCGTCTAAGTTCCTCGGTGGGGCGAGGGCGATGGCTTTAGCGAAATCGGAGTTCGGGAGGACCCCTTGTTCGAGCAGGAACTTCTTCATTTTATCAGTCGTCGGGACCTGCACAACTTCCTTGTTGAACCTCTCGATGTATGCTCAGAGAGGTTCGTCTTTCCTCTGGATTATGGCTTCGAGGGAGGCCTCAGTTTTGGGGTGGCGGCGAGATGCTATGAAGTGTCGCGAGAACATCCTGCCGAGCTGTTTCCACAAGGTAATGGACTCTTCGGGCAACTGTTTATACCAGGTCATTGCTCCTTTTTGGAGCGTGGTCGGGAACAGTCTGCACTTGATGGCATCCTGTATGCTGCGGTAGTCTAACAACGCATCGATATTCTCGATGTGCTTGTCTGGGTCGGTGGTCCCGTCGTACGTGCCAAGTGACAGGGGCTTCTCCAAGCCTTTTGGGAGACGGGTAGCCAAGATCTCCCGGGACAACGGGCCGCGAGGCTCGTCGTCGCTGCTAGAACTGGTGTATGATGGGGACCGAACGGGATACTCGCTTCGGCGGTTCCTTCGCGGGGAAGGTGAGCGGTTCCTTCGAGGAGAAGGTGAGCAGTTCCTTCGAGGAGAAGGAGAACGGTTCCTTCGAGGAGAAGGTGAGCGTGCCCGTCCTTTAGACTTGATCGGAGGGGATTCGTCGTTCCTCCGAGTCCTCTTGTGGTCATGAGCATGCTGGTCACGCGGGGAGATCTGGTCGCGCTTTCGGGCTACGCGGAGATCAGACTTTTGGCGCAGTCTTCGGTCTATTTCTCTCCGTGGCTGTGGGCTTCTTGATCGTCGCTGGTTCCTCCGCGTAGGAGGGGATCTTGGACGGCGAGACTCTTTCAGTGTCCCGATCCTCTTGTTCTGCTACAGAATCAGGGTGTTAGTTTTGTTGAGCGCCTCCAGGAGAGCTGCCACGGCCGGGTCGGCATTGTGCGGAACAGGGATAGACTGGAGGTCGAGAGAAGGTTGATCGTTGTTGCGATCAGCAGGGGTAGGGGAAGGAGAAGCAGTGGCTCCATCCCTAAGGAAACGGGCATCTCGGAGAAGAGATGGTTGGCCGTCAACGTCAGATTTGTTGACGTGGAGGATGGTGGTTTGGAGAGCATCCTTGGGGCGATCTTGGGAGGCCATGATCGTGATGAAGTTTGAGAATTGTTTTAATCTTTGGTTTCGGATGAAAGAAAGACAGGGAGAACAATGCTTTCCACAGACGGCGCCACTGATCGTGAAGGCTGGATCAGATCCTGTAGAGTCAGGCCGCCAAGTGCGTCAGGGATGCTGGTCGTATGGAGAGGAGGGGGGTGTACCTGCAAGGTACTCCGACGCTCAAGTAAGAATGGGTCAGAGACAAAGGAACAAGTACAAAGTATGAATTCTTAGGGCGAATATTGGATACCTGACCCTCTCAAGCGAGAGGGTTTATATAGAGCCCCCAGCGCATGGCCAACGGTCCTATTTTTGGGGCGAAATAACCGTTTTCCCCAAAGAATAGGTAACTGCCCAAACTAGTCGTTATGTCAGGCATAGGCGTAATTTCAGGCACCTGCTCATGGCTGTTCGAGGAGCAGTGAAGCCGTACGGGACAGGCAACAATTCTGAGGAGGAACGTTGCATTCCTTGCCCGGTAGAAGGGGCAGAGAAGGTAACTTTGTCCCTCTGTGGATTGGACTTAGGCAGTTTGGGCCTCTCTGGAGCAGAGGTGGATTGGGCCAATTCTAGCCATTGGTCCAATCCAGAACAGTTTCCTTGTAATCTCTAGGTTCTTCGTCAAGTACCTCACTTGCAGAGATTAAGGAAAAAGCTATAAGATCTGCATAACCAAGTCTCTGAGGTGGCTTGATGACTCTTCTCGACCTATCTCTTGCCAGTAGGTAGTCATCGACAGTTTCCTCAGCCTCTTCAGCATCTTGCTCTTCGACTTCATCAGGGTTATGCACTTCAGCATCACTATGCTCCACCTCAACAGGTATCTCTACCTGTTCCAGCTCCTCTTCAGAGATTTCTGCACTTCGAACAACATCACCAGTTTTCTTGAACGCCATTTCGACTTCATTGAAAACTACATCATGACTTGTGATACATCTTCTGTGACCTGGTTCTAGGCACCACAGCCTATAACCCTTGACTCCCTCAGGATATCCAAGGAACATGCATCTCAGAGCTCTAGGTTTGACCTTGTCTTGCCTAATGTGAGCATAGGCTAAACAGCCAAATACTCTCAGTTTGTCGAGATCTGGTGGATGACCCGACCAAACTTCTTCAGGTGTCTTCATTCCCAGCGCAGTCGAGGGACATCTATTTATCAGATAAGCTGTTGTCGAAACAGCCTCTGCCCAAAACACCTTCTTCAATCCAGTACTAACCAACATGCATCTAACCCTTTCAAGGATTGTTCGATTGAATCTCTCAGCTAAGCCATTTTGTTGAGGAGTACCTGCTACAGTCTTATGCCTTGCAATCCCAGACTCAGCACAGTAATTGTTGAACGCTTCGTTGCAAAACTCAAGGCCGTTGTCAGTTCCCAACCTCTTAACCTTTCTGCCAGTTTGAGTTTTGACTAGAACCTTCCAACTTTTGAAATTCTCAAAAGTTTCATCCTTCGTCTTCTGAATGAATACCCATAGCTTTCTGGAACAATCATCAATGATGGATAGAAAATACCTTGCACCTGAGTGTGAAGGATTCCTTGTAGCCCCCCAAAGATCAGCATGAATGTAATCAAGGGATCCATGTGATCTTTGTTTGCCTTTGTTAAACTTCGCCGTACAGGATTTACCAAATACACAAGATTCACAAAACTCTAGCTTTTCGACTTTGTCACCACCTAGCAGGTTCTGATTCCCCAATTCGACCAGGCCTCTTTCGCTGACATGGCCCAATCTCATGTGCCATAACTCTGTCTTCGACATAGGTTTCGTGGATACAACATTTGTCGAACCACTTACAACCTTAGCCTCAAAGGTATACAAGCCTTGGTTTTTCACGCCTCTCAAGACTTCCTTCGACCCCTTCATGACTTTCAGGATACCATGTTCTCCTTTGAAAACATATCCTTTTCTGTCGAATTCACCAAGAGAAATTAAATTCCTCTTAAGATCAGGTACATACCTAACCCCAGTCAATAACCGTATTGACTCATCATGGAGCTTGAATCTAACCGTTCCAATACCTGCAATCTTGCAAGCTTTATTGTTCCCCAGCAGCACTGATCCTCCATCTTGATCACATAGTTCTTCAAACACATTCTTGTTTGGAGTCATATGCCAAGTACATCCAGAATCCATAATCCACTCTTCGCAAGAGTTGCTACTTGACACCACAAGGACATCAGATGATTCATAACCATCTTGCACAATAGTTGCATTCCCATTGTCCTTACCTCCATGATTATTCAAGCGCTTAGGGCACACCTTTCTTGTGTGACCCTCCTTCTTACAATTATAACATTTAATACCAGACATGTCACCACCATAAGACTTCTACTGAACCTTTCCTTTCTTCTTATCAAACCTACCATCTTTCTTCGACGATCTTCCTTTCACGGACAACCGTTCGCCAACTGATGAAGGTTTCTGCTCCTTTCTTTCATTCAAATCCTTCGAATACAAGGCTGCTTGAACTTCTTCAAAGGTCAGGGACTCTCTTCCATACAAGAGAGTTTCTTTGAAGTGAGCATACGATCTGGGCAAAGCACACAACAACAACAATGCTTGATCTTCATCATCAATCTTCACATCAATGTTTTCAAGATCAAGAATCAGCTTGTTGAAAGAATCCAACTGCTCAGCCAAAGCTTTGTCTTCATTCATCTTGAACAAATACAAGTCTTGCTTCAGGTAAAGACGATTTACCAACGACTTGGTCATGTACAAGCTTTCAAGCTTCACCCATAAACCTGACACCGTCGTCTCTTTTGATACCTGTCGTAGAACCTTATCACCAAGGCTCAACAATATTGCGTTGTGTGCTTTCTCAATCATTGCCATCTTTTCCCTTTCCGTCAACGCAGCATCCATGGCTGCCATTCCCTTCAACGCTTCCAAACATCCTTGCTGTACCAGTAGGGCTTTCATCTTCAAGCGCCACAGACCGGAATCGTTCACTCCGGTGAACTTTTCAATCTCATACTTTGTTGAAGCCATCTGATCCATGCTCACCGCACCAATTTGTTGTGAAAAATGATGGCTTTAATCAAAGTATAAAACTGGTTTCACTACGCCAAACAAGACATTAGACAGCGCTTTTTTAGGCCTTAGACAGCGCTTAAAAGCGCTGCCTAAGGTTGCGCTGTCGTAGGTAAAGACAACGCTTTTTATTTATGAAAAAGCGCTGTCTAAAGGCCCCCTTTAGACAGCGCTTTTTAAAGCGCTGTCTAATGTATGCCTATAATTTTAGTTATCAATTTTTCTATACCTTTAGAGGGCGTTTTTTCAAGAAAAAACGCTGCCTAAAGGCCCCCTTTAGACAACGCTTTTTAAAGCGCTGTCTAATATATGCCTATAATTTTAGTTATCAATTTTTCTATACCTTTAGAGGGCGCTTTTTAGGAAAAGCGCTTTCTAAAGGCCCCCTTTAGACAGCGTTTTTTAAAGTGTTGTCTAATGTATGCCTATAATTTTAGTTATCAATTTTTCTATACCTTTAGAGGGCGCTTTTTAGGAAAAGCACTTTCTGTTGTGAACTATAGACAACGCTTTTTCTAGAAAGCGCTGTCTTTTCTCTACGTATAATTTTAATGATTTTTTTTAAAAATCTCATTTTAACCATTTTTTTATGCAGAAACCTGTATAATTCAAGCCATTTCAATAAACCTGTATATTTCACATTTCCATTAACAATTTCTAGTATGGTTCATTAACCATTTCCACTAATCCCATAAATCACATAAACCACATAAACCATTTCCATTATAATTCAAGCCATTTACATTAACCATTCACAAAACTATACAATTACATTCCAAAATCACATAAATAACATAAATCATTCACAAAACTATACAATCCCATAAAATAAACCATTCACAAAACTATACATTCACATAATCCCATAATCCTATACCTTATATGATTCTTTTTCCAATAAGGTATTCGCACAATTCCTCCTTAATTTCTTGCAATTTATCCTTCGTGTAATGAGAACACGCGTATTCATCAAAGTACTACATAACAAAACAAAATATGCATGATTTAGTTAAAAATAATAAATTATATGGCATATCCGATAAATATTAAAATAAATCCTAAGTTATAAATCCATGCATACTGTAATAGGAATCTCTAATCGATCCATTTGAAGGATTTCTCTCATAAACCTCAAAACGAAATACCCGTAGTCTATGCCATTACGCTGACGAGGGCACTACACATAGACAAACAAATAAGAATTAATATATAGTTGTTTTGTGTTATCAAGTAGCATCACTAATAAGCAACATTGTGAAAATTAATATACCTCCACTTTGACCCATGTAACGTTGGTTGCTTTAGCCCATGCTACTCGAGATTCTCTTTGTGCTCGGTATACGAGTATTGCTCTATAAAAAATAATGTAAATTTAGAACAATCTTACAGAAATAATTAAATATACAAATACACACGAATATTTCAAACAATCTCACTTACGTATCAAGCACATCCTTCATATCCTGATATGTTAACCAATCAGTATCAAATGAATTCAGATAATAGACCATTTCTCTTGTAGGATTAATGGAAACCAACAACCAGTGTCCATTGTAAAATATAACAAAAGTTTAGATGGATAATTTCTACGCAAAAGATATAAATTAAAGATTAGAATGAAATTAGAATGAAAATCTTACCCGTTTCCAGTATTATATGATAAAAGAAACAAACTTTCTGTCTTGCTGGCCATAAATCTCTCAGTTAAGTGGTCTCTTACTGAAAGTGCATTCATACCAATTGTCGGTGCATTGACAAGGGTGCAAGAGAAGAAACGGAATCTGTTTGACAATTCCGTCCCCCGCATCAATTTTTCATACAAGCACCTTAAATAAAAACATAATAAACATTAGACTATTTTCATTGAAATGTGTAAATAAATTGTTCAACTAAATAAATAATAGATTGATCGGAGTACCAGATGTATTAATGCATAACACCGATGCCTAATTCAATATGCTTGAAAATCTGGTCCATGTCCTCTCTTCCGATTATCTCGGAATGAGGAAAACCAAAAACACCTTCGTCCATGTCTATTTGACGAATAGCACCATCCATCAAATCTGACATTGCCATAAGTGTTTCTAGACACGACTGAAAGCGAGGAGGAGCTCTTTTTGCCTGCACGGTCCTAGTAGGAGCTTTTTTCTTGCTGGCCTGTTGTGAAGCTTGAGCAGGAACCTAACAATCATATAAGTTAGGTAAAGTAGAAAATCATGAAACTTTTGAATTCGGATAATAGAATAACACTTAAAATGTACCTCTCTTTGTGATTCAACAGACTCGTTTTGCCGCAAAACCCATTTATTCTTAGCTGCGGGTTTTGTAGGAGTCTAACATTACCATGTAAAAAAAATGTAAGTAATGGTTCAGAATGATTTTCATAATCGTTCAGATTTGACATTTGAATACTAAGAGATTCGTAATGGTTTTCAACATACCTCATCATCTATGGAAATGAGGTCTAACGGACATGCAACAAACGAACCTATTGCATCTCGCAACAATGTAACCTCTGAAACCGAGTCAGGTATGGGTAGTACCGCATCTGTATCTAAAGCGATATCAACCAACACTTTCAGATGTCCACGAGGGAGCGGTTGATGGTGAAGTAACTCTCCCACATGGTTATTCACTTTTCCCTTGCCAACCATGCGATAAGTCGGTAACGACAAATACAGCTGGCAAGATGAAATGCCCTGAAGCAATAATAAATATGTAACTGTTAATGTGTATAAAGGTCAATTAAAATAAATGTGTTAATTTAATTAAAATAAATATGTGCTAATTACCTCGGGAATTTTATTTTGACAATTGATACTAGCTTTGTCACTAGCATCTTTCAAACCGGAACCGCGCTTTTCCGCCTCATATCTCTCTTTATCCTTTTGCAATTCACAGACTTGCGCCTTTAGTTCCTCCAATGATTGCATGACTTCTCGGTTGCTGGGATTTTTTCTCTTTGGATACAAGGAAGATGGAGTCACACCAAATCCTTTACCTCTCACCTGGCCGGAATACTCAGGAACATTTAGTACTCGATTAAGAATGCTCCTGCAATCCTCCTCGCCTGTGGTTAAGGTTTAGATAGAGTCTCCTGAAATTCATTGACATATCGAAAATTATTAGTGGGGATTACAAATTAATTATATTTTAGTAAAATTTCGATTAACTTAAAGACATAATGTTATACTTACACATTCGTCATAAACATGCTGAACATCTTCCCTAACAACTCCATCCTTACCCACACGAGCTTCCTTCCACAAAACATGTACCGAAAGTGATGATTCTTCACTTTTCGTCTCTTCTAACTACACATTTAGTTAAATAATAAATTCATCAAGTATAACACAATAATACAATTAATAAAATCATAACATTAATATATACTTACCAATTTTTGTTGTAACCGTGCATATCCCAAACGCCCTTTTCTGTATGGATACGCGGATTTTGATGCTCTTTGGCGATTAATGGCACTCAATTCCTGGATAAACAAGTTTAAGTCATATCAGAACAAACTAATGCAACAAGTATATAATACAATTAATAGACATGACAAGATAATATTACATTGAATTTTTCGGATTTCCGTTTGGCTACAAACGTGCTCCATTCTTCAGGTTCAATCACGTCCTCATACAACTGTGGAAGTTCTGCTTCAACAAAATTTTTATCCGCATCCCTAAGATATTTGTTTGATAATAAGGCTCGGAACCCTCTGTGTCTCTTTCCGGCCAACTGAAGACAATATTTTTTCCGGCTTTCATCAATATTAAAGGACCTCTACAAAAAAACATACACATATAAACATAAAGTGTGTTAGTATAAGTAAATTAAAGACTTATCTTATCTTATAAACATATAAACATAAAGTGTGTTAATATAAGTAAATTAAAGTACCTGTATCTCAGTCCATATCTTATCTTTACCAGCTTTCAACTTTGGACTCCTCCAATTATCACTGATAATTGGAATATGCTGACGGACAAGTGAACCAATGTATGAAGACAACATTGAACCGTTAGGCTCAATTAGTTGGTTCTCATCACTCCAATGTACATCAAACTTGATCCCTTTATCTCTAGCACGGATGATTGAATTCATAATAGTTATTCCACGTTTTATTTCACTTTCTACATTCGAAGGTTCATTCTGAGCTTCATTTTCATCATGTGTCTCGTGTGTGTCGTCATGGTCACTAGCCATTTGACCTGTAAGAAAGAAAAAAAACAAAAATTAAATGACAAATATAAAAATCCATAATCCATAATCCATTGAATGATATAAGCTATATATAACATGACAACCAATTAATATTATTGAATGATATAAGCTATAATTTTATAACTAGTACCTTTTTCACTAACGTCTCTTTCTTTTCTTGGTTGGAATATGTTCTACCCGTCTCTTAACAACACAGACGGTTGGATTGATCCAAATACCCTCATTATGATCATTTCTTGTATATGATTCATTCGCTATAATATTTTCATCTTGATCATTTCTAGTAAATGATTCAATATCAACATCAATATCACCTTGATCTCCAATGTTTTCATCAATTACTTTGTTAGATAAAAGCACTATAGACCATTTTGTACTTGTCGGATCAGTGACATAGAACACTTGTTTAGCTTGAGAGGCTAGAATAAAAGGCTCATCTTTGTACCCCACCCTATTAAGATCCACTTGCAAAAATCCTAACTTATCCATTCGTACGCCATTATTATTTTCAACCCACTTGCAACGAAATATAGGAATTTGAAACTTCTCATAATCAAACACCCAAATGCGCTCGATAACCCAAAAATATGACAGATTTGCAAATTTAGGGTTTAAATCTTTCACACTTGAAATGTGCATTGCTTCAGCTACCACGGTGACACCACTATTTTGCATAGTACTTTTATCATCTTGTTCTTTGGTATAAAATGTGTATCCGTTAATTGCGTATGCGTTATAAGAAAACACAACCAAACTTGGACCATATGCTAAACATCTCGACCTTTCTGTTATTGAAGCGGGATCTGAATAATACTTTGAATAAATATGATCCTTAAACCAAGGTATGAAACTTCGATTGTGCTCTCGTACTATCCAATTCTCATTTCTATTCGGATTTAAACCCCAGAGAACATCCTTGTGCATTTCAACATACGGCTCAACCTCATTCTCATTGTGCAGAACATACAAATGCACTTGATCCAGTTCGATCCTTGATACTGTCACAACTTCATTTCCAATTAACTTTTTTTCTTCTTTTTTTTCGACAATATGAGATTTGGGGAGTCCAATTGATTGTACATTGGACAGATATTCAGTACAAAACTCAATCGCTTCTTCAACAATGTATCGTTCGGCAATACAACCCTCTGGTCGACTTCGGTTTTTCACATACCCTTTTAATATTTTCATATAACGTTCAGCAGGGAACATCCATCTCATATAAGTCGGTCCACACAATTGTGTCTCTTTCACCAGATGAACAACTAGATGAACCATTATGTCAAAAAACGAGGGAGGAAAAATCATTTCAAGATCACACAAAGTAATAACTATTTCTTTTTGTAATGTTGGTAAGATCGCAGGATCGATCACCTTACTGAAAATTGACTTGAAGAAAAAACACAATTTAGTTATTGCGCTTCTTACTTTTTCTGGCAGAATAGAACGTATACCTATTGGTAGAAAATGTTCCATTATAACATGGCAGTCATGCGTCTTTAAACTCTTTAACTTGAGGTCTTTCATAGACATAAGTCTTTTAATATCTGAAAAGTATCCTTCTGGAACTTTGACTTCACTTAGAAATTTACACAATACTTTTTTCTCCTTTCTAGAAAGAGTATACGCGGCAGGTGGTAGATATGTTCGTTTTCCTTTCTTCAATGGTCCTAATTCAGTTCTTATCCCCATCGCTATCAAGTCCTTTCTTGCTTTAAGGCCATCCTTAGACTTTCCTTGTATATTGAGTAACATACCAATAACACTGTTAAATACATTTTTTTCAATATGCATAACATCGAGAAAATGTCTTACATACAACGACTTCCAATATGGCAGTTCAAAAAAAATTGACCTCTTCTTCCACCCACTCTTGACAAGTGTATGTGCAAAAGGCTTTCCAAACTGAGTACTCACATCTTTCAACTTTTCAAAAATTTGATCACCTGTCAATATAGTTGAAGCTCTACCTTGTTGTGGCTCTCCATTGAATGCTTTTCTCCACCCACGATAGTGATGATTAGAATTTAAGAATCTACGATGACCGAAAAAGACATCCTTCTGACCAAACTCCAATCGCGTCCAATCTATTTTATCTTCACAAATAGGACACGCACATTGACCTTTTATGTTGTACCCTGATAGATTTCTGTATGCTGGAAAATCATTAATTGTGCCAAACAACATCGCCCTCAAGTTGAAACTTTTTTTCCTATACCCATCATAAACCTCCACACCGTTCTCCCACAAAAACTTTAAATCTTCGATTAAGGGTGCCAAGTATACGTCTATGTCATTCCCTGGTTGTCTAGGTCAAGAAATTAACATAGATAACATCATGTACTTACGCTTCATACATAGCCATAGAGGTAGGTTATAAATCATTATGATCACAGGCCAAGTGCTATGTGAGATACTTTGAAGACCGTGTGGGTTCATTCCATCAGTAGATAATGCCAAGCGAAAGTTTCTTGCTTCTTTTCCAAATTCAGGATAATCATCATCAATTTTTATCCACTGTGGTGAATCTGCCGGATGTCGAAACTTTCCATCAATGATTCTTTCATCTGCATGCCAAGTCAAGTGTCTTGAATCGGTCTCACTACGAAACATGCGTCTAAATCTCGGAATTATAGGAAAATACCATAAGACTTTTGCTAGAGACAACTTTTTCTTATATCGAGAGACACCACATTTAGGACACTCATTTAACGATGCATACTCATTTCGAAACAAAACGCAATTGTTTAGACAGGCATGTATCTTATCATAGCTCATACCAATAAAGCACAACATCTTTTTGGCCTCATATGTTCGATTAGGAACAACATTATCCTCTGGAACCATATCTTTCATAAGGGCCAATAACTCTGTGAAACTTTTATCCGACCATGCATTGCCCACCTTTAAGTTGTACAACTTTAATACCGCAGACAATCTTGTGAATTTGGTGCAACCATTATATAACGGTTTCTCTGCATCGCTTACCAACCTCTCAAACATTTTGGGACAATCCTTAAGATCTTCTTCAAGTGATTCTGCAATCTCTTCGACTCGATCAGAATCGCATGTATCTGTGCCATTGTCGTTTGAAGCATAGGTCGTATTATCCCCCGGTTCAACATTCCCGTTAATTTTCTCACCATGCGAATTCCAACATGTATAACTTCTATCAATTCCACTCCTCATTAAATGCGATGCCAACTGAACTGCGTCAACCCGACTCCCAAAACAACAACCCAAGCAAGGACATCTCATTCGACTGGGGTCTTTGGCGTGCGCAACAGTAAACTTAACGAATTCTGATACCCCATTCTCGTACTCTTTCGACAATCGACTTAAAGACATCCATTTCTTATGCATAGTTATACTAATTAAACTAAACAAAAACAAAAATAAAAAATATTTACCTATAGGGAAACGATCCGACTTTCACACTTTTATCACAAGTAACCCCTATTTGTAGCAAATTCAATAAGTTAGTAACTCCATCATATCAGTTCATTCAAAGCACTACTAATTACAGTGGCGAGAGAGAACAACTAATTACCTTTAGAGATGTAAACAACTTCTAGACCCTCACAGTGTCCAGATACGTTAGAATTACCAAGATCCCCCTGTACACGTATCATAAAATGAAATATCTTTAATTGACCAATTATGAGTCATAACTTGATAAGTGGCAACATGTAATCACAAACAAGCAACAATTAGAGGTAAACACCTACATATCCCAAGTACTTGACCAAATACTCAAGAGCCAGCATACTTAAACAAGTAACCAAGCATACTTAAACAAGTAACCAAGCATTAGAGCAATTCATCCTAAACCTAACAAGATTCAAATCTAAGCAATACCTAAACAAGTAAACATGCACCTACCAAACGTGCTTTATGAATAATTCAATCCTATATAAAAATTTTTAATAGATTAATGAGTCACATACTAATATTACAATCTAAATTAAACCATTTCTAAGCCAAAATACTATTATGATGATGAATATCCCCATAATAGAACTAGATTGATAAAGGAAAATGATGTGGCTTACAATTCACAACAAATTTTGATATAATTTTATAAACAATATCACATAGTGATATAGGTCTACAATTAGATATAAAATCAAATTTATCTATTTTAATAATCATAACAATATGTGTATTATTGACAATAGAGGTAAGAGAATGATTAATCTAAACATGATTTGTATAGTTGAAAAGAGAGTTAGTTAGTCACATTTTTCTGTTTATTATATGATGTAAGAAAAGGTTGTTGCTATTTTATTTTGCAGTTAAATAAATAAAACCAGTGGACACAGTACTCACATATTGAAGAATAAACACCAGAACGACCTATTCAAACAATTTTCATTCATTATCTCAATCATTTTCAAACAATTTTCATTCATTATCTCAATCATTTTAATATTCTTCAAATACACACCAGAGAATAAACAACATATTGAAGAACGACGACAACAACATAACGACAACAATGTAAGAAACAACAACAGCAAGAACGACCTAACTATTGGACGTTTTCTTCACGACGGCAACAGCAAGAACGACCTAACAACAACAACAATGACGACAACAATGTAAGAAACAACAACGTACCTCTTTTCAATGGACGACGGAAATGGCAAGACGTCAATGGAAATGGCAAGGTTTTCTTCACGACGGCAATGGACGCCGACAATGGACGACGGCAATGGCAAGAATGAACGAAAGCAAGGGTTTCAGCAGAAAGAAACGGTCGAGAGCAGAAAATGAAAAGAAGTTTCTGAAAATGATATGAAATGTGTTTTATATTTTAATTCATAAATGACCTTAGAGGGCGCTTTTCAAAAAGCGCTTTCTTAAGTGCTACCTATAAGAGCGCTTTCCTTAGAAAACGCTTTCTAAAGTGAGAAGAATTTAAGACCTATAGCAGCGCTTTCTGAAAGCGCATTCTAAGGTTAACCTATAAGAGCACTTTTTTAAAGCGCTTTCTAAGGTAAAACCTATAACATCATTTTTCAAAAAGCGCTTTCTAAGGTGGCTTCCATTTAGGGCATTTAACAGCGCTTTTAAAAAGCACTTTCTAAAGGCTGTCTTTTACAGCGCTATTTTTTAGCGAAATTTTTTAAAGACCTATAGCAGCGCTTTGTCCAAAAAGCGCATTCTTTGGTGCGATGTGAAAAGCCAATTTTGACGTAGTGTTTCTTGAATTATCAAGAACCAAAACAAGGGTTAGGGTTTAGCGGAAAAGAAACCAAGAAGAAGAAGAGAACAACAAGGATTAGGCAAATATATTTTTCTGTTTACTATTCACTTTCACATTAATGTTTATAAATGCTTACAAGTGAATATCACAATTTGCCACACTCCACAAATGAGTGTGCTAGTCTATTTATAGACTAACTAGGTAACTTGCAGCCCAAGAAACCTAAACAATTGGATCCTTAACACAATGCTCAATTCGACAGAATATAAACATTTCGACAGAATACATATAAGAACAGACTTCGACTACTATATGTAACTAACAGGCACCAACATGTGAACACGCTTCGAAGGCATGCTTGCCTCCTGTCGAAATACATGAAAGCTCTTCGACACAGATGAGTTCGACCCAAATCTAAAAGAAATTACATGAAATATTTGGTTAATAGATAAAATGAAAGCATAAATAAAATAAATACAAAACAAAGATAAATAAAAAGAGGCAAACTCAATAACTAAGTGAAAAGACTTTAAAAAAAACGAGGATATGTCATATTCGATGTAGATTTGTGTGATATTGGAGTTAGTGTGATCCAAATGACTTTACCTATTTATGAAATACTTGGTTTTTGTGAGTTAAAACCAACTAACATTTCTTTTACGTTACTGATCAGTCGGTAAATTATCTTTTAGGAATAATAAAAGATGATTCAATAAAGGTTAGAAAATTATTTATTCTGGTTGCTTTTTGGAACATGAAATAGAAGAGGATTCTCAAATCCCATTGATTTTGAGATAACTTTTCTAGCCATGGAGGGCATCGTATTTGATGTTACTTATGGTAAACTTGGTTTTATGTATGCAGTGAAATAATAGAATTTGATATGCATAAAATTACAAAAAGTCATTCCTTTAAGGATCGTTGTAATTGGGTTGACATGATATCATTATATTCAAGAGTATCTTTCACGATCAATCTCTAAATATTTCATAAGCTTATTTATTGGGAGATTATGGTATTGAAAAGGAAATGGGAGAATATAAGGAATTATTGGATGTAAATCTCCCGATACGAAACCTCGATTTTGAAGTATGGGCGTTAGAGAATTCAAAAACTCTTACAAGAGTGTTACCCTAACTAGAACACAATCTTTTACCTTCAACCCTCGTGTATGCTTTTATTTGTAAAGAAATAACATTTTCTTTTATTGTTGGTGTTGACTTTAATCGTAAAGAAAGTAAAAATTACTTGACACTCTAAAAAGGTATCTAAAAGCTATTGGGTAGATTGTTGATAACATCAAAATAATTAATCTTTCAAGCTACATGGATAGAATACTACTTAAAGATAAATATAAACCCTTAGTTTAGCATCAAAAGAAATTAAATTCCAACATGAAATAATTCATGAAATATGAGGTACTTAATCTCCTAGACGGTGGGGTAATAAATAAAATCAACTGTAAAAACCAGAATAAGTAAATAAAAAGAGGAAGGAGTGTACCTTTTATAGCTACTTTGTAAATATTTTTTTAAATTATATTTAGACTAAATAATTCATGGCTGATCAATGTTCATTGAAAACAACTTTGTTGATTTGAAAAAGTTAATATTTTTAGCTCCTTAATCGATTAGGTTTTTTCGATAAAGAGGTGGAGAAAAAATAGTTTCTTGCTTCCTTTAGGCTTAAAATGCCTTTGAGGTTCAATTTTCTTTTGGAGCATTCTCTTTTAAAATGCATACCCCTTTTATGCTAAAACTTTATTTTTCAAGTAAAGGATTAGTATAAAAAATATAAAAATGAATATGCATTAATTTAACACATGTTAGAAAAATAACAAGAGTTTTTAGAGTTTATTAGTTTTCAGAGTTTATTTTCCACCAAATAATTTGTTGGACATGTGACTCCATATTCAAGAGGGTGGAGGGGTGAATTGTGGAGGTTTGAAAATCACTAATTTAAAATAAAATCATTTAAAAAATTAGAGTATGAAAACATTTTAAATCAAACGAGTAATTAAGCAGCGAAAAACTAAAAGTAAGACAATAAAGTAAAGAGATAAGGGATAGAGAGAAACACTATAGATTTATACATGTTCGACCAAAATTGACCTACTCATGTCCCGAAGAATTATTCTTGATAGTGTCCAATAAACTTGAGAGTTTTTATAAGGAAATGCCTGCGAACCTCCTTAAAGGCTAGCTTCCAACCAAACAAAGAACACGACTTAAAGTGGTTATCCTCCAAACCAAACAAAGATTTTCCATGAGATGATCTCGAACAAAAATGGAGATTTTTTGTTGGCTATCCTCCGAACCGAACCAAGGTTTTGAACAGACTGACCGCGAACCGAGTTGAAATCTTATACTAGCTAATTTCGAACAAACTGAGCTTTTACCAGGCAAAACTCAATAAATAAGTAGTGATTATAACCAGGATAATCTCAAACCGATAGAGCTTTTAATTGAGCTGAGCTTTAGAACTATTCTGGATATTTTAATGATTGATCTTCATGAACCAAAAGATAGTTTTTCTTCTTGGCAAAACTCACGAACAAAACAGAGACTTCATACGACAATCCCCCAAAACAAAACAAGAGCTTTTAACTGATTTTTCTCGCAACCTAAAATGACTTCCTACATAAGAGATATTTACTCAAGAGATAATACACTCTTTGTAAGTTGAAATTTAGCCCTCACCCAGAACAAAGATCCACACTTAGACTCAAGAATACTCTCTAAGCACTAAGACTAAATGTATGGGACAAAAATAAGAGATTTAGCAAAAATGATTAGAGAAATAAAAGTGAGATCAAATTTTGTTTTTTGGATGTGAAAAAGTGATATAGGTTCTCTTTATTTATAGGACAAGGTGTTGTATAAATTTGGAAACAATTCATGGGCCAAATTAATGACATAATGTATTATTGACCTTCAATAATCGATTATTCAAGAGACAAATAGAAGGTTTTGATATTAATCTGTTACCAATCATTAAGATAATGTTCCAAAATAAATGATTGGGTCATTAGGTCTAATCGATTATTTTTATATTCATTTGGTCACCAAAAAAAAATGTCCAGACGAGCTTTCATACTTCCTTTCTTTCACAACTCTGAAACTTTAAGTTTTGGCATCATTATCTTTGACATTAGCATTCCATAAGAGCCTTGAATCTTATTAATGAGGCTTGAGATATTTTTATGTCGAATACCATCATCTTAGAGTTGAGAGGTTAAACCACCGGTGAACCACAGTTGTAACGCCCATATATAAATACATACATCAAAGCATATATTATACATGAATAATACGTTTGGTACTGAAATATACAAGTTCCTAGTAAACACATTATACATATACATGCCCAAAAAAATCACCTAATACAAAAAAACTATGGCATAATATATATACAAGATGTTCCAAAGATAAATACTAAGAACTAGATCAACTAATGATCTCAAAATCTTCACAACAGAAGCCTTGCCACATAAAAGCTACGATCCGTGCGGAAAAGTCAAACCATTTTATCCTTACCCTTCTCCGAACCTGTAGTACCTGTGATGTAAACAACAACATGGGGTGAGATACATCAATCTCAGTGAGTTCCCTATCTTATATGTCCTCTCGGCTCTACAAGGTTCTAACAATCCTAATTCGAGTCCAAGGGATAGGGAAGGGACATTCGAGTTCATAAATCTAATTCTCACACTATATGGAAACATGTCATGAGTTCATCAACTCACAATATCACTAATCGATAACCATGCCAAGGCATCCCCTATTCTCGTCCTCTTCTACGTCTAGAAGTCGACCCGGGTCATGGATCCTTGCAATTTACTTGGCATACGAAATGGATTCGGGAACATCGGCCTGTTAGCCGTAAACCGTCACTTCACATGGCCTGTTAACCATCACAAGTCTCTACCCTTAGGTTTCATTCGTACTACACACGGGAATCAAAGCTGCCAAGTACCATGCCTTGTTTCAAAGGAGCTCGAGACTCATGAAACTGCAACTCAAAGAACCAGTTACGATTATGTGATCACACACACAAACAGGATTGTATTCGACAATCACAAGGTCATAATGCCTTATCACAACCACAAAGGTTTACACACATGTTCCATACTAGTGTTTACTCATTCTATGACATTAGTATCTGACACACGCCTCGGCACCGCACGCACCATCGTTGTCAGACACACGCCTCGGCACCGCACGCACGAGCGTTGTCATTATGTTATTCGACAATTTCCTAGCCATTACTAGGTTCTAATATTGTTTTATGGTAATTATCCTCACTCTACCTATTTGTATTTTTCATGCATATACATCTCAAACATGCTTAACAATAAGAAAATAGGCAATCACAATTCAATCATATAATGGAGCCATATAAAACAACATATCACCCATGTTACACCAAACTTGGTTTTCCTCCGATTTTATTTAATCGGGCAATGAACTGATATTTCTCACTTTCATTAGATAGAGTATATTCATAGCTCTCTATCGGTACCAAGAATGCTTAAATCGGATAAACGGTTCAAAAGTTATGGAAGATCTTTCATGTTCGCAATGTGAGGTACCAGCGAATGTTCGCTTTCCCATTCGCACTGCGAATCTCCCAGCGAACCAAGGCAGAACTAAAATGAGGTAAAGTTCGCATTGCGAACCTCTGGCGAATGTCCGCCTTCACCTTCATCGTGCGAATAGCCAGCGAATGTCCGCCTTCACCTTCATCGTGCGAACCTGCGAAAACGGGTTTTTCAGCAGCGTGAAAACAGAGTTTTATGACCAAAATCCCATCCAAAACTTCACCCAAACATACAAACATGCATTAGCAGATGATCATACATGGCTACTGATTATACTACACAGTTTATACCGCATTTCAACCGTTAAATTTAAGACTAACAAGATTATTCATTTTTTTCTCACAATTCTAACCTAGGTTCTAATACTCAAGAAAATCTAAACCAAAGGTTTCTATCTATAACCCACCTCAAGATTAGATGATGATGAAAATTGGATGATTTGATGAAGAATGGATGATGTTTGATGATCTTGAGTTCTTGAACTTTTTCTCTTCTTTCCGCTCCTTTCTCTCCAACTTCTTTCTATCTTTTTCTTTCTTTGCTTCTAAGTGTGGAAAAAGGGTGGAAAGGAAATGATATAGTAAAATATCATCAATTAGTAACACTACTCATTGTCCAAATAGTCTATAAAGCTCCAACAAATAAAACCTCAGAGTCAGATAATATTAATTTGATTTGCTCTGAGCTCATCAGTTTACTCTAATTATTTTATCCAATAATTCTCAGAGTAAATCGAAACCCAGTTGATCATACCAATATTATCCAGAGTAAAATAATTTACGGGGTATTACATCCTCCCCCCCTTAAATAGAAATTCGCCCACGAATTTAAAACAATTACCTGAAAAGACGAGGATAATTGTCTCGCATCTTTGATTCTAGTTCCCACGTTGCATCACCCGGATGCGTCTCATCCCACTGCACCTTAACCAGAGGAATCTCTTTATTCCTTAACACCTAGGTTCTCTTCCTCTGATACGACTCGGTTGAGGCCCAAACGTTAAATCTTCTTTTATCTCAATAGTATCGCGTAGAATTGGCTGAAGAGGATCCGGAACAAACTTCCGAAGCTGAGATACATGAAAAACATCGTGCATCTCTGACAGAGAAGGCTGTAAGGCTAATCTGTAAGCTACTTCACCAATTCTTTCTAAGATCTGATACGGTCCCACGTATCTTGGACTTAACTTCCGCGATTTAAATGGTCCTTTCAATCTCAATCTCGGAGTAACCTTCAAAAATACATGATCACCCTCATCAAATTCCAAAGGTCTCCTACGGTTGTCCGCATAGCTTTTCTGACGATCTTGTGCTTGTTTAACTTTTCCACGAATCATTCTACTCTTTTCCGTAGTCTCGTGAATAATCTCGGGTCCCAAAATTCTATCTTCGCCAACCTCCGCCCAACACAATGGCGTTCTACACTTCCTCCCATATAATGCCTCATAAGGAGCCATACCAATACTTGCATGATAACTGTTGTTATAAGAGAACTCAATCAACGGTAGAAGTTCTATCCAATTTCCTCCATTCTCTAGTACACAAGCTCTTAACATATCTTCCATGGTTTGTATTGTCCGTTCCGTCTGACCATCCGTTTGCGGATGATTTGACGTACTCAAACACAACCTCATCCCCATAGCTTGTTGAAAAGCTCTCCAAAATCTTGAAGTAAACTTTGGGTCTCTATCCGAAACAATACTAGAAGGAATACCATGCAATTTCACAATTTCAGCTATAAACAACTTTGCAAGATGACTTGCCTTGTAAGTAGTCTTTACGGCAAAGAAATGAGCAGATTTCGTCAACCGATCTATAATTACCCAAATCGAATCATAACCATGTTGCACACGGGGTAATCCCACTGCAAAGTCCATCGAAATACTATCCCACTTCCACACCGGAATTTCTAAAGGTTGCAATAAGCCACCCGATCTTTGGTGTTCAATCTTCACTTGTTGCATACTGCACATTCCGACACGGACACCGCAACATCCCTCTTCATCCCGGACCACCAATAGTCCCTCTTTAAATCTTGATACATCTTTGAAGAACCAGGATGTATAGTGAAAGTACCTTTATGCGCTTCTTCCAAAATCCTTCTTTTCAACACCGTATCATCCGGAACACAAACTCTTTGGTTAAACAAAATAACTCCGTCGGTAGTTCGCACAAAACTTGGTTGAGTCAACACTTCTTGTAACTTCTCATCTAACTCTTGTCCTTGTCGGATTTCCTCTCTAAGAGTAGAGGTGACATTCAAATTCCCCATAATCACACAATTAGGAGTCCAAATAAATTGAAGATTTAGATCTCTAAACTTTTCCATTAAGGCATACTCTAACATCATCAATTCGGCATTATGTAACACTTTCCTGCTTAAAGCATCTGCCACCTTATTCGCTTTACCCGGATGGTATTTTAGTTCCAAGTCATAATCCTTCAAATACTCCATCCACCTCCTTTGACGCATGTTCAACTCTTTCTGATCGAAAAGATACTTTAAGCTCTTGTGGTCGCTGAACATCTGAAAACGTACACCATATAAATAATGACACCACACTTTCAAAGTAAATACAACTGACGCCAATTCCAAATCATGTGTTGGATAATTCTCTTCATGGACTTTCAACTGTCGAGAAGCATAAGCCACCACATGCCCATCTTGCATTAACACACCTCCTAATCCCATCTTCGACGCATCACAATATACCTCATACGACTTGCTAGGATCAGGAATAATTAAAACAGGAGTGGTCGTCAGTCTTTCCTTAAAACTCATAAAACTTCTTTCACAAGCCGAATCCCACTCATACGAACAATCCTTTCGAGTAAGCCTCGTCATTGGTAAAGCCAGTTGGGAAAAGCCTTTAATAAACCTTCTATAATAATCTGCCAATCCCAAGAAACTCCTAACTTCTGCAACGTTCTTCGGTCTCTCCCAATTAATCACCGCCTCGACTTTTAATGGGTCTACCGCCACACCTCCTTGAGATATGACGTGACCAAGAAAATTTACCTCCGACATCCAAAACTCGCACTTGCTTAGCTTGGCAAAAAGTTGTCTCTCTTGCAAGATGGATAAAACGATTCTTAGGTGTTCTCCGTGCTCTTGAGAATCACGAGAATAAATAAGAATGTCATCAATAAAGATCACCACAAATTGGTCTAAGTAAGGTTGAAATATCCGGTTCATATAATCCATGAAAACTGCCGCAGCATTAGTCACACCGAAAGGCATTACTAGGAATTCATAATGACCATAACGGGTCCTAAATGCAGTTATCGGTACATCCGAACTCTTCACCCGAATCTGATGATAACCCGACTGTAAGTCAATCTTCGAGAACACACAGGCTCCTTTCAATTGATCTAACAAATTGTCTATCCTTGGCAATGGGTATTTGTTCTTGATGGTGACCTTATTCAACTGACGGTAATCAATACACAACCGCATTCCACCATCCTTCTTCTTTACCAACAATACTGGAGCTCCCCAAGGCGAAACACTTGGTCTAACAAAATGCTTAGCCATTAATTCTTCCAATTGATCCTTTAATTCTCTTAACTCAAGTGGTGCCATTCGATACGGAGAAACAGATATTGGAGCCGTTCCCAGTATCAGGTCAATAGAGAATTCCACTTCCCTCACTGGAGGAAGAGAAGTGATATCCTCAGGGAAAACTCCAGGAAACTCGCAGACTACCGCAATACTCAGAACCTGAAGGTTGTCGTTCTCCTCCTTAATGAGAACCAAAAGAACAGATTTTTCATTCTCAAACAAGAAATTAATCATTCCAACCGTACCTTCTAAAATAGTAGTCAACACATCCTTCGGAGTAGCCTCCACGGACGGAATAATAATTAGTTTCTCCTCACAACCGATAAATACCGAGTTAGCAGAAAGACAATCCATTCCCAGAACAACATCCACTTTCTTAAGCGGCAAACAAATAAGATCAATCTGGAAAACTCTTCCATTCACAGATAAAACACAATTTTCACACACTAACGGCGTTTCAACAATCTCATCCATGGCAGTAGTAACCACCATGGGTGGAGACAATGGAATAGCTTGCAACCCCAGTCGCTTCATACATTGCATCGATACAAAAGAATGTGTTGCTCCATAATCAAATAACACAAAACAAGGATGGCCATTAACGAAACACGTACCAGCAATCAAGGAATTGTCACCCTTTGCTTTCCTTGCATCCATTGTGTAAACTCGCTTGGTATTCTTTTCTTGCATTTGATTCCTATTTTGAGGATAATTCCTCGGCATGTGGCCCATTCTCTGACACTGATAACACCTCATTCTTTCAATACTCCATCTACCAGAATGTACTTTACCACAAGAACGGCACACCGGAGGTGCACTATTCCTAGAACTCTGAACTTGCTTCCCTTTAAAAGATTGTTGCCTTGGTCTAAATTAT
Organism: Lathyrus tuberosus; assembly: GCA_022829125.1. NCBI lineage: Eukaryota > Viridiplantae > Streptophyta > Magnoliopsida > Fabales > Fabaceae > Lathyrus > Lathyrus tuberosus. Next base: position 3,633,423 of record JALAZF010000111.1, on the reverse strand, counting down.
TGGGTCGATCTCCCTCGGTCACCTTGATTCAACCTACTCAATTCTCCTTCCGCGTGTACCTTCTTCAAACTGTGTTCCGCCACATAACACTTCCTTAACAATTCAGCATAGCTAGTGAATTCCCCCTGAGACACGCTATGTGAAATTTCAGCCCTCAACCCAAACAGAAACTGATCGATCTACCATCTCTCATCAGGAGCATACATGGCTTGTCTAGAATAATTAGCCATGATCTCGAACTTTTCTGCATAAGAAGCCACGGTCAAGTTGCCTTGTCTCAACTGTTGAAACTCGAATTCTTTCTGAGACCTTAAGGAACTTGGAAAATACTTCTCCATAAAATTTATCTTAAACTGTTCCCATACCTTCGGTACCTCTTGAATTGTCATTAAGGCTGAAGCGCTCTCCCACCACCTCGTGGCAGGACCCTTTAACAAGTGAGAAGCGAAGACCACTTTATTTTCCTCACTGTACTGAACTATTAAGAAAATCCGCTCCATACCGGATATCCATTCATGCGCCCTTACCGGATCTAACCCTCCCTGAAACTCCAGAGGATTCATACGAATGAAATCCCTAAAGGTTCCCCCTGCAGCTCCAGGAACAACCACTGGAGGATGCAGACCACCAGCCATTTGCTGTACCATTTGTTGCACAAACTGATTTTTTTGTTGCTACATCTGTTGCATGAATTGATACAAAGGGGCATTCCCTTCGTCACCTGGTGGATTTGTCCCGGCTGGAGTGGTTCTCGGTCTTCCACGATTGTTTTTGCGCCTGTCGGCCATGTTCCTGAATGTCATACAGATAGGATTAAGTTGATCAGGCTCAATACCATAAATATAACACTCAAGACCAATGGCACACGCCGCATATGAAACGGAAAGAAAATACTTATACTATTTCATGGCTAGGTCGAGGATACGACCTGCTCTGATACCAACTGTAACACCCATATATAAATACATACATCAAATCATATATTATACATGAATAATACGTTTGGTACTGAAATATACAAGTTCCTAGTAAACACATTATACATATACATGCCCAAAAAAATCACCTAATACAAAAAACTATGGCATAATATATATACAAGATGTTCCAAAGATAAATACTAAGAACTAGATCAACTAATGATCTCAAAATCTTCACAACAGAAGCCTTGCCACACAAAAGCTACGATCCGTACGGAAAAGTCAAACCACTTTGTCCTTACCCTTCGCCGAACCTGTAGTACCTGTGATGTAAACAACAACATGGGGTGAGATACATCAATCTCAGTGAGTTCCCTATCTTATATGTCCTCTCGGCTCTACAAGGTTCTAACAATCCTAACTCGAGTCCAAGGGATAGGGAAGGGACATTCGAGTTCACAAATCTAATTCTCACACTATATGGAAACATGTCATGAGTTCATCAACTCACAATATCACTAATCGATAACCATGCCAAGGCATCCCCTATTCCCGTCCTCTTCTACGTCTAGAAGTCGACCCAGGTCATGGATCCTTGCAATTTACTTGACATACGAAATGGATTCGGGAACATCGGCCTGTTAGCCGTGAACCGTCACTTCACATGGCCTGTTAACCATCACAAGTCTCTACCCTTAGGTTCCATTCGTACTACACACGGGAATCAAACCTACCAAGTACCATGCCTTGTTTCAGAGGAGCTCGAGACTCATGAAACTGCAACTCAAAAAACCGGTTACGATTATGTGATCACACACACAAACGGGATTGTATTCGACAATCACAAGGCCATAATGCCTTATCACATCAACAAAGGTTTACACACATGTTCCATACTAGTGTTTACTCATTCTATGACATTAGTATCTGACACACGCCTCGGCACCGCACGCACCATCGTTGTCAGACACACGTCTCGGCACCGTACGCATGAGCGTTGTCATTATGTTATTCGACAATTTCCTAGCCATTACTAGGTTCTAATATTGTTTTATGGTAATGATCCTCACTCTACCTATTTGTATTTTTCATGCATATACATCTCAAACATGCTTAACGATAAGAAAATAGGCAATCACAATTCAATCATATAATGGAGCCATATAAAACAACATATCACCCATGTTACACCAAACTTGGTTTTCCTTCAATTTTATTTAATCGGGCAATGAACTGATATTTCTCACTTCCATTAGATAGAGTATGTTCATAGCTCTCTATCGGTACCAAGAATGCTTAAATTGGATAAACGATTCAAAAGTTATGGAAGAAACAAGTTGGAAGATCTGTCATGTTCGCAATGCGAGGTACCAGCAAATGTTCGCTTTCCCATTCGCAGTGCTAAGCTCACAGCGAACCAAGGCATAACTAAAACGAGGTAAAGTTCGCATTGCGAACCTCTGGCGAATGTTCGCCTTCACCTTCGTCGTGCGAATAGCCAGCGAATGCTCGCTTTCCCCTTCGCTAGGGGCTCGCAGTGCGAACCTGCGAAAACTAGGTTTTTTAGCAGCATGAAAACAGAGCTTTGTGACCAAAATCCCATCCAAAACTTCACCCAAACATACAAACATGCATTAACAGATGATCATACATGGCTACTAATTATACTACACAGTTTATACCACATTTCAACCGTTAAATTTAAGATTAGCAAGATTAATAATTTTTTCTCACAATTCTAACCTAGGTTCTAATACTCAAGAAAATCTAAACCAAAGGTTTCTATCTATAACCCACCTCAAGATTAGATGATGATGAAAATTGGAAGATGATTTGATGAAGAATGGATGATGTTTGATGATCTTGAGTTCTTGAACTTTTTCTCTTCTTTCCTTTCCTTTCTCTCCAACTTCTTTCTATCTTTTTCTTTCTTTGCTTCTAAGTGTGAAAAAGGGTGGAAAGGAAATGATATAGTAAAATATCATCAATTAGTAACACTACTCATTGTCCAAATAGTCTCTAAAGCTCCAACAATTAAAACCTCAGAGTCAGATAATATTAATTTGATTTGCTCTGAGCTCATCAGTTTACTCTAATTATTTTATCCAATAATTCTCAGAGTAAACCGGAACCCAGTTGATCATACCAATATTATCCAGAGTAAAATAATTTATGGGGTATTACAACAGTGTTGACTTCAAAGTGATGACTTGATCTTTAAGAACATGTTCATGAGGATAACTTAATTCAAGAGGATAACTTTATCAACCATCTTAAGTATCTTTGATCGCTTAAGGTATCTTTTACAGATACTAACTTCACTAAATATCGTTTGATATTGAGTGTTGTCATCATCAAAACTAAACAGCTACACAGTTGACTTGCAGCTTTACTATCCATCAACTTCAGCATCTTGGATCACCTTTACAATACCTATAAGCACATGGATCCACATGATTTACCTTAAAACACAAGTAACCTTGATATAAAAATACTTCCCATTTATTCCATTCGAACCCAAACTCAGTTCTATTTCTTTTACATCTCTTTGAATCGTTTGACACAAAAGGTAATCTTAGATTTCATTTCCTCCTTAGTAAAATTTATTCCAAATAATTTATTTCTTATTATACTACTTACAAATAAATCCTTAAACATCGTATTATAAGAGAAATCTTTGAGTTTATGATTTGCGCATCTTTTCTTAATTTTATATTTGGCCTTTTGAAATGGCAAAACTTACCGGCAAAAACAAATCAAGTTTTTTACTTTTGGCATCCAAATATTTTTGAGACCTTTAGTGTTAGTAGATTTAAGATGTCTTGGTCATTATACCATCTTAAATCATGAATTTTGCTAAAATAATAAGGTTTAATATGATCAACCTTATCACAATAGTTACATTTATAAACACGTCAATTTGTTTTCTTCTTCGTATGACATATACTTATAAAAGATTTTATATTATTATTTGGTTCCTAACTGGATTTGTTATACGAAGTTATTTGATTTGATAAGATCATGTCAAGATTCTCTTTGCCTATAGTAAATTTATTCAAAGTTTCTTGCAAACTTTCAACTTCATTTCTCAACAAATCGCATGTTTCATAACTATTTGATTTTAAAGCTTGTTTTCTAAGCACATTCATTTTATCACTAATATTATTGTCTTCCCTTTCAAGAGCTTTAACATGATTCTGATAGGCTAAGATATTTCTTTCTAGCTCATCATTTTTATTATTAAGTTTAACATTCAAATAAAACATTTAATTGTAAGATATAATAGTTACCTCGTCGTCATATTTGCAAGTAGTTTTAAAGAAAAGTTTTACCTCTTCATTTTATTCTTTTGTTGGTTCTTTAGGAGATGCTATATGTGAATCTTCAAATGAAACTTCATATGATCTTTCATATGATAGTTCTAATCTTTCATAGAATTCTTTGAAGGATAATGAAGATTCTTCGTATTTTACCATAGATTTTTTATATGATGCTACAAATTCTTCAAATGATGGTACAAATTCTACATATGATACTTTTGATAATGATTCTTTAGAGGATTTTATGGATTTTGATGAAGATTATTTAAACAACTTTTTAATGATTATTATTAAGAAGATTCTCGGGATGATTCTTCATATTTATTTGAATTTTATTCTTTGCGCAATCGGATTAACTCTTTACGCTTATTGATGATATCTTTCTTATTTGATTTATCATATAGATCATCATTATCTTTTGTAATTTCAAAGTCAAGTGTTGAACCATATTTCTAATACCAAATCATGAATCTTAGATATTCGTTAGAAACAATATTTTAGAAATTATTTCCAAGAGTTTTAATGTTTGAGAACCATCTTTGAAGATTTTCTCAATTCTCACTTGATGTCTCAACTTCTTGGACAAGTGTGTTCACCTTTTCTCTCTTGATCTCGATATATCCTTTATAGATCATTACAAGAGTCTCTCACACTTCTTTGACGGTGAAATAATTATAAACATAGTTGTAATCTCGTATGCTTAACACGCTTATCATCAAGTACTTAGCTTTAGACCCTTGTTGTCATTTTCTCTTTTCTTCTGTGGTCCATAGATTGCTCGATTTATTCACTACTTCATTATTAATAGAGTTTGTAGGAACAAAAAGACCATCTAAACATAATTCAAAAAATTACAATCAATAGAATAAAAAAAAACAATTTTTATTCTATCTTTTCATATATTAAACATTCACCATAAAATAATGAAGGCTTGTTCATTAAATTCCTCTTGTTAAAAGAAGTATTTGAATTCATCATATTACCTCTTGAGAAAATTAGTCTTATGACAAGATTTAGACTCTGATTTCACTTGTTGACCAAGTGAGTCCAAAAACAAGAGGGTGGTGAATTGTGATGTTTAAAAATATCTAAAAATAGGTTTATACATTTTTTTATATTAAAATATTTATTTTTAGAAGTATGAAGAAATTAAAGATAGAGCAATGGAATAACGAAGAAGATAAATAAGCAGCGGAAACTACCAAAAATAAAGAGAGAAGAAATAGAGAGATCACATCAGAGAATTATACTAGTTTGACCTAACCATTTGACCTACTCCAGTCTCCAAGAGTTTCAGATTTCCACTAAAACCAAACTTGAGCTTTTCATAGGGTCAGCCCAAACACCCTTCATCAACAACTTGAGTTTTTACACAGGACCACCCCAACAACTTGAGTTTGACCTCCATTTGACCTACTCCAGTCTCCAAAATTTTTTACACAAACTAAATTTAAAACCTAAACTAGATTTTTTCATAATTTCACCTCAAAACATTCACCAGAGCTTTTATACGAGATAAGATCAAAATCTAAACTCAAGCTTTTAACTTGTTGAGCTTGCAACCTTTGAACACTATTACAAATGAATCATAAGAGACTATTATCTTGAATAAATCTTTTAACAAAACATCAGTACAATAACTCTAAAAAAGAACTTTTCACTCTCTATATATTACGGCAACTTTATGAAAAAAAAAATTATAAAAGAAATGAGAGAAGAAAACGATATAAGTGTTTCTATTTAGAAAGCCAGTGTGAAATGAAATGAGGACAATTCTCTTTTATATAGGAAAATATTTGGCTCAAAAATGAAACAATCTATGAGAAATTTTACTGAGTTAATCGATTAAAGTTATACGTTAATCGATTAACCAAGTTAAATTAGAAAATTTAAAAAAAACTATGTCACCTAATTGATTATTAACCTCCTTAATTGATTATGAGGCATTACAATTTGATTCTAACTTATTAGAAAGACCTCTTAATTGATTAGATAATGTATAATACCTTCCTAATTAATTAAACAAGTTTCGAATCAACTAAGCGCGTGCCTGAATTGATTTTTAGAAGATTTAACAAAAGAGATGAGGTTTCAAAAATAATTTGTGTGTGTGTGATTGTCTTAATTTCGCAAGACTTACTCTTATTGTTTTTATGATAAAATGATCAGGACTAGGACAACCCTAAATGCAAGACCGAACGAACTTTCACACTTTCACAGTTTCAGATCTTCAAGTCTCTTGCTTGATTTAACAATTTCCAACACTTTCAACTGGAACTTGATATCTTTGACAGTTGAGGCTTGTGGTATCTTTTTCGGATGTTGTCATCAGGAACCATTGAATAGTTTCAATCAACTTCCCCTTTGACAGTTATCACTGTGAACTTCTTGACTCATTAACAACAAAAGTCGTTTGACTTATGGAGTTGTCATCATCAAAACCAAATGACAACTTATACCTGTACAACACATTTATCAACAATTAAATGGATCATTGTTCAAAATGTCAATCTACATTGTTAAAATTTTTACTTCTAAATTGTGATTTCTAATTTTTGACCAAGTGATAACCATCCACTCTTCTAAAAAAAACCTCATAACTTTTTTTTTAAGTTTTATTTACTATTTATTTCCTTTATTTCTTCATTTCTCTTCGCTAACCAACATAATAAACTCTATTGTGTATGTGAATACAATATAGTAAAGTTATATACAATTTATTATTTTTGTTGTGTATTAAACATCATTTTCATGTTCTTTAGCCTTTGGTTTCATCATTTCTTGATCTCATCAAATTTAATTGTTTCACTATGACTCTCTTTTGCAAAAAAAAACTCCTTTCGAAAAAGTTTCTCCTCAAGTGACAAATACTTTGTGGTTAGAAATCGAAAGTTTTTTTCTCAAACAAAAATTAAACACACATTGTGTGAGACTCAATTCTAGAGAGAGATGCCCCCCTCCCCCCATTCTCTCTAGAAAAATTCCCTAACCCTCTAGAGTTTGTTGACTTCCTCTCACCTCCATAATAGCTTTCTTCTTTCACATTTATGGTGACCATCTCCCCCTTTATTAAGAACACAATTTCCCCCATCCATATCTATTCTCATGTCCGCACCATAACTAAGTCTCTCACCAGACATTCCCTCTCTCTTGTACGAACAACCGCCAAGCCTCGATTTCTATTTTTGCGATCCCTTCCAAAGTCACTACCACCAAGAAAGGGCAAGTTTGGTAAGGGCTTTTTGCACATCTCAAACTTAACAATGGCGGATGCACCTCTCTCCCTTGTAGTTGCTCCTACACCTTCGATGTTGACAATCTCTCGTCACTCCCGAAGCCGCCATGGTTGTTCTACAATATAAAATTACTTCGCCTAACAGAGTTGTTTAATTTTGTTTATGTGTTTTTGTCTTTTAGGGGTTAAAGTTGCACTCTTGGTGTTTGACAAAATGCTTCAACAAAGTTTTGTGTCCTATAACATGATTATGTGTGTCTATTGGCATTTCATAGTTATTGAGAAAGCTTATGAGTCCAACATCCATTCTGATAATATCTCTAATCATCTATTAAATTGTGAACACTTGAAAAGGTAGAGCAATATTGAGATCAGAGATAGTTGAAATGTGCCAACATTAGTCAAAGAAATCATCTGTAAAATGATTTGGAAGAAGACCTAAATTCTCACTCTTACATTGCCATTGATGATGTTCGCAAGAAAGTGGATTGATGGATGAAATATTATTGCTTTTGATCTCGTATAACTATGTAATGTTTTTTCTTGAACTTCTAGGTTATGTATAAAGTATTTCCATTTCAATTGTCTATGCAACTTGTGGGAGACCCGTGCATTCGCACGAGTACTGGTATGGTACGCGTATTTTTTCCAAATTAAAATAAAAATAAAAATTTTAAATTTTCAACCAAAAAAGTTATTATTTGTAAAAGATATAATAATTTAGTGGCTATAATCAACAACGAATTTGACCCCATATATAAATGTTAAATTTGTTTTGACATGACTTATATATTTGAAACTATATAATAATAATTGAATCAACAAAGTATGTTTTCAGTATTTTTTAATAAATATGAATGCCACAAAATTGTCCCAAAAAAAATTTAAATAAAATTATGTATTTAACAATAAATTAGTATAATAATTCGATTTCAAAAACATTGCAAGTTGCTTTTGATAATTGAAATGTTTAAGTTTTTGTAACAGATAAGAGAATTATGTTATAATAGATAATACAATGATCGATAAATTTATGTTATTCAATATTTGAATTAGTAATAAAGTTGATCTCGTATATAAATATTAGTTTTGGTTTGTCATGATTTAGAAATATATTAGAGTCAATAGTGAAGTTGCTCCTGTTTATAAAAATATTAAAATGCGTAATATTATTTTTGTTTTGATAGTATTTATAAATTTTTTTGAATGAATAGTAAAGTTGTTTCTGTATCTAACAATAGTATTTTTCCCGATTTATAAACATATAATATACAATGTATTTTTCTGTATATAAATAATTAATGTCATTTTGCATTATCTATAAAATTATTTAAATGAACAGTAAAGTTGTTCTCATATATTAAAAAAATTGAGTCAATAATAAAATTGTTTTACTATAGTTTTCTATTTTCTGGTTGACATCTAACTATCATAAAAGAAGATATTATAACAGAATTGTGCCAATAAAACTTAGAAGCAAGACCAACTTAATTGAAAGAAATTTAATAAAAAATGTAACATTAATAAGATAAATATCATGTATGACACAAGTCTAGAATCATGTGCCATTTAATCATGTGTCAAACTAATCATCTTACTGTTATTATAATTATAATAATGATGATAATTATAAATCAAGTAACTCAAATCCAATTCAACAACTCTATGACATTGTTATCTTTTTATGGTATACTTTTTATTTAATTGTGGAATTTTGGCACCATTTTGTGATGTAAGTGGGGTATCTAATTTTGTATTACTTTTTATGACAGAAATGGATTAGCTAAACTTTTTCTTATGTGAAAACTTGATGTGTTACCTTATATTTTATTTGTGTTGTATTACTTTATAACTTTGGTGCAAGTTTGGGAGTTAAATGGTATTTGTGAAATTAGTCTCTAATTTTTAGAAATTATTTGCAACTGTCCTTGGATACATGATCGTAATGTTGAGTCTGTGTACTGTCACATCTTTATTTAACATGCAATGTTGCGCTCTCTACACAATATATAACAGAAGTTTAGTGGGGCAGATGATATGGGGCTTGATGTAATGAGACTTGTTGCCGAGAGAGGCTGACATGGACATAAGATTTTTATCGGCAACACTCGATAAACTCACTGTCAACAGCCCAGCATTTGTTGCATTATTAACTGCAATAGTGGCAACATTTACACCTCTTGGCATCTACACACCAAACAACCATATTTGTTTGTAAGAAACAATTACATATTATGTATAAGTAACTGCAAACATAATACTAAATATTATCTTAGCAGCCATTAAGACAGATGATCTTTGCATTATTTATACAAACACACTTGAAGCAATTTACCAGGCAAGTGAGCAGCACCACCAGCACCCGAAATGATAACTTGAATTACCTTAGTTCAACATACAGAAAGTTAAGTTTTCCTGCAACACGATAAGACTAATTCAATTTTACAGTTGATATTCCATCACTAATCACACTAACTTTACTGCCTAGTTTATACAATCAATGACTTCTACACTCTATATGACCTTACAACCAAAAAGAATAATTTGTTTAAGGAATACAAACCAAGAAGTGATATTGCATTCTCCATGCTAGTCTGCAACAATATTGCAGCTTCATTCACCACAGAGGGATTGACTTTCAACACTAACTCATTGTGTACCTAAACGTAGCTTGAAAACATGAAGCAACAATAGCCATAGACAACAATCTGCCATGTTCCCTTATCACTTGCAGCTGCATCATCTGCAAGAGAAGCATTTCATCAACAGTTACCGGATGATGTTTTAGTTTGAAAATGAAAGACATTTCATTAACACGAGCAGAGGATTCATGTAAATACATTACCTTCTTGGGAGCCACCGACTCATTCTTATCCTTCAATCTCATGTAGCAGAACCACATCAGCAACTGCCGATCCGTCAACCCCACCTTCTCAGACAACTCAACCCTCATAGGCTCTAAAGGGTAATTATCCACCAATCAAACAAAAAACATCATAAACTCCACCAAAACAAAAGATTAGAATATTCAAAATTCTAGAATTAAAACACAAAACACCAAAACGTAAATCACAAAATAAAACACCATCAAGAAAGCAGAAACTTCAGGCAAATCAATTGCACTGAGGTCTACCGAAGCTACAGAGGTATAGAGAGCAGAAACTTCATCATCCGATAAGCACCTCCCCCAGAGAAAAACATCCATAATGTGCATCTTAGATTCAACCCCTTCACTAACTGACCTACCAAATGCGTCAATATGCGTTGGTGGTGTAACTCCAACCCAAACTTCGGTCCCATGATCTCAAATGCTGCTACCCACACACAATGGTAATCCATTCTAGATCATTATTGAAATTGCATAAGAAATTGTCTCAATTAAAAATATTAGTCGCATTACCAAATCATTATAGATCACTTCCTTAAAATATCACGAATTTCATAAAACACTTCATTAACATTGGCTGCAGATTTGGCAGAGGTCTCCATGACAAAGAAACCATTTTCCGCTGCATATACACATGCTTCCTACAATACCAATGAATCAAATGGATAAATCAGTAGGTCCAGGATATGTGATTATTGATTATAGGATATTGATTCTATAAATCATAAAACTATCAAACATGATGAAATGGTCAATAACACATTATAGGATCCATTATAAGTAAGGTTGTCTACAAAAGATCCAACATAAGTTTGGCCCTTCCCTGGAGCCCATTATGACAGGAGCTCCATACAAACCAACCTCGCACCAGGCTGCCCTTTCTTTAACAATTTGGTCCTTAAATCAGTTATTGCATTAAACAGTGAAGGATTGAATTAATCTCCAAGAATAACCGCATATTCAATTCTCCCTGGGAATTTCAAGCTTAAGATAACATTTATTTTCAAGATGACACAAACATTACAGAATTATATTTTAAACAGAAAAATAAAGGCATCACTCACTATGTGTGCTGACTTTAATTCCAATTGCACTCTCAAGATTCATAGCTTTTGAACCATCATGGTCATACTCACCAAGTCCTGATTTACAACACCAACAAATCAACACAAAGCACGTTGTATGATTACATGAGTAACAACTACTGCAATAATGAAACAATACCAGTGGATCCATGGTAGATCTCACCTTTCATAGAAACCAGAAAAATTGATTGAATAATCAACAATGGGACCAATATTGCGCCGCCAAAAATTGATAGAAGATGGATTTCACCATAACTCTCATTCCACTGCCACTAAAGAACTATGGCACCAAGATTGCGCCGCCAAAATCGTCTGTGTATGACATTGCTATATAATCAATTTACCATGACGTAAAATCAACCCAAAAATTAAAGCCCCAACAATGTCATGTGTGTCAAGAACATCTGTTATGTCAGCACAAACAAAAATCCCCATAATCACATACAGTATTTGGCCTTCATCCCATTCACCCATTTCTGTGTTGCGATGAATGACTTTTATAACGATCGGACGCACCTTGCTCTCTGGTCCCAGCTTAAAACTGGGTCGATTTCAGTACCTTGTACACCCTTCATGCAAAACACAAAGCGTTGGTTTCAGTCAAGTAAACACATTATATTACATTATTTTCAACACTCTCTTCTGTTATATGAAACTCATGTAAATTGGTTGTCATGGATCATTCAAGTTTACATTGAAATTTGAAAGCGTGTGAATATTGTTGAAGATATATACAATTAAACTTCAATTTAAATCATTTTAAAATACATTACAAAAATAAATACTTTAGTATCTCAAATAATGACAAGAAATCAAATAATAGATTTAGATCTTATCACAGATTTCAACCAAATAAAAATCACAACACAAAATCAATATTGCTCAAGAAAAAATGAACATTTGAAAAAACCAGAGGGTACCTGCGTTGGAAAAAAAGAATTCAAATTTCATAAAATCATAGATTAAACGAATCATATCACATATTTCGGTTAGGTATGTTCCATCATTTGAAAAAACAAAAATATGTTAATGTGAGACCAGTAGGGTTAAGTATATTGTATGAAAAAGTCAGAGTGTACCTGAGTTAGAAACCACCGTGTCTCACTCAGTCCAACCGCCGCACCACCGCCAACGTAATCGCACACCATTGTTGTGTTTGGTTCCCCTTTCCAACCATGAAAACTCCACCATCTTCAATCGCGCCTCCCCATCATCAGCGCAAGATCAACACTTAGGCCTGCTTCAGGCATAATGAATAGCGTATTGGTTGCAGTTTGAATCTGTACAGGAGAAAACATCATTAAAACGGTGAAGATGAAAGATTGCGGAGAGACTTTTTCGGCGGTGACAGATTATTGTATTGTTGTTTCAAACCAGTTCAAATTTTTCATACCACAAAGGTAGTGGGACGAATGAAATCTGAAGCGGTGGTACGAATGTGTTTTGGTATTGGAAAAAACAAATTGGAAGCATGTCAAGTCTCAGCAAAAGAAGCATTGGTAATTGTTCCTAAAAGCCAAATAAAGGGTAAAGGAAAAGTATATTCTGGTTGGGTATGGAGTTGTTCACTTACTGTTTGAGCAAAAAATAATGTAAATAATGCAATTAGTGTTGTTTGTTTTCAAATAGCCCATCATTTAGTTGGAATTAGTTCATATTAGACACCAAATGCCCCTAATTGAGTGACATGGGAATAATCCATTATTTATTTAGGATACACAATAAACATACACGTATTAATTAAAGCTTGCACCATGTTTACCTGTCAACCTAGCTATATGACACTAACTAAACGAAATTGAGTTTGAAAAAATACACCTAATTGACTCAATTATTCGGACTAGTTCAATATTTTAATAATATGGATGTGTCATAGCCACCCTACTTTGTCTTAAACATAATATTTTAGAAGACTATTTATAAACGTCCACTGTCATACCCTTATATCCTATATCTTAACACTTACACTTTCACTTTAATCTAAATAAATAATAAACCATATTGCTTTCTAAGTACACATACTTTGTATGTGGCAATAATAGAATACAAAGCTTTATATAATATCACAAGCACGCTCCGATTAAGTGATTACTGAACTTCTTATTAAGTGATTTCCTATAAAAGAAATACTTTATGTATTTTTGAAAATGATTATGTTGTCTTTGGATGCTTGATAAGTGAGGGTTGATTATAAAAGAAATACTTTATGTATTTTTGAAAATGATTATGTTGTATTTGGATGCTTGATAAGTGAGGGTTGATTATAAGGTCAATTTATGTAATTACAAGAAAAATTAAGGACTTACTATAAAAGATTTGGATATATCCTGGGCATCATCGAACTAACCCATATGGAAAGAAAATGACTCCTCACGTGATTCGAAAGGCATATCACGTGTCAACTTCTACTTTTTTCTTTATGGAAGCACTTATGGGCTGCCTAGTAGCACGACCTTTGATAAATGATACAAATTTAAAAAGCATTCATAAAATCTTGCATAGGAGATAAATTTATTGTTAATATAGAAGAACACACTATATAAATATATAAATTAATGTTTTAGACTCTAATATTTACCAACAAAGGTCAACTTTAGTTTGATTTTATTGAAGCACCTACTATTCACATTGATTATCTGGATGAACCATCATATTGTTTAGTAATTGAGGTAGAATTTGATAATAAATTTTGGTTCTATGATATTAAAAGATATCTGAAAAAGTAAGAGTATTTCGAGGGTGCGTCCATCACCAATAAGAAGGATCTGAGACGGCTCTGTGTCAAGTTCTTCTTGAGCGAGGATATATTGTACAAAATGAATTATGATTCTATTTTACTCAGATGCGTGGATAGACACGAAGCAAACATGATCATAAAGTCCATACATGAGGGATGTAAAGGAGTACATGCTAAAGGGCCCGCCATGGACAAAAAGATCCTTCGAGCTGACTATTATTGGACAACAACGGAGGTTGATTGTTACAACTTTGTCAAAAGATGTCACAAGTGCCAAATCTATGGTGACAAGATCCATGTGCCACCAACTCCATTGAATGTCATGACCTCTCCTTGGCTCTTCTCTATGTGGGGTATTGATGTAATTGGAATGATCGAGCCAAAAGCTTTCAACGGACATCGCTTCATTCTGGTTGCTATTGATTACTTCACCAAGTGGGTCGAAGTTGTTTCATATACAAATGTCACCCGACAAGTGGTTGCCCAGTTTATCAAGAAGGAAATAATCTGAACAATAAGATGATGAAAGAGTTGTGTCAAGAATTCAAAATTGAGCACCACAACTCTTCACCATATCGTCCCAAGATGAATGGCATCGTAGAAGCAACAAACAAAAACATCAAGAAAATTGTCCAGAAGATGGTCAAGACTTATAAGGATTGCCATGAGATGCTTCCCTTTTCTTTGGCACAACTTCATTCTCACTAGTGTATGAAATGAAAGTTGTTCTACTGATTGAGGTCGAAATTCCTTCATTAAGGGTTAACATGGAAGCTGGCCTTGATGAAGCTGAATGAGTTCAGTCCAGATACGATCAGCTGAATCTCATTGAAGAAAAGCGTTTGACGGTTGTCTGCCATGGTTAGTTGTATCAAAGACGTCTTAAGAGGGCTTTTGACAAGAAGGTTCTCCCTCGTGTATAACATGAAGGTGAACTCGTGCTCAAGAAATACTCTTATATGCATACGGATCCACGAGCAAGTGGATCCTAACTACGAAGGACCCTTTGTCCCCAAGAAGGCCTTCTCATGCGGAGCTCTGGTCCTCACCACCATGGATGGGGAGGAGTTGCCGCTACCCGTGAACTCCGACGCAGTAAAAAAAAATATTATGCTTGGAAAAAAAATTAATAAAGATCCTGCTAGATTGACATCTGCAAGGACAATTTAGGCAAAAAAAAAAGGTATCCCGATGGACCAAAAAAAGATATGTCCATGCAAAAGTTAAGGATAAAAAAAGTGTATACAAGCCCGCTAAGTCGAAAACCCGAAAGGGCGACTTAAGAAAAAATGGGTATCCCACTGGACGAAAAAAGAGGAAAATCCCAAGCAAAAATTAGGGATAAAGGCATTTGACTGCAAACACTTGAGTTTATGTTCATCACAGTTAGACTGTAAACGGTAAAAGATCAATCCAATCATCGTCAACTGAAGCGAAGTGTTGGGACCCAGACCTTACAGTGGATGGTAGCCAATGTTGTAATAAATGGAAAAACACACAAATTTCCCATTACCATTTACTTTCATTTTTCAATTTTTTACAATTTCCTCATCTAGGATTTTTGCATCCTTGTACACATCTTATGTACAAATTATTCCACATTCAATAAAATTCATTTTCTTTTATCAATTGTTTTTTCAATTTTCCCTTCTAGTATTTTTGTTTGCAAAATAAATGATTATTTTTTATTACATAATACCACAAAAATTGAGAATAATAAAAATCTAAAACAAAAGAAAAACATTATGCATCGCTTGATTATTTAAAGATTACCAAAGGGAGATCGATAGTCTACGGTAAACGTTTGATACCCAAAAGCATCATGATGATTGTCCGATCAAATCATACATCCTTTTCTCCCTAACATAATCACGTCTTCTTTCCTCCCAGCAGGATTAAGTTAGCTTCTCCAGCAATTGTGGTAGCCTCATGTGCTACATTTTCTTTTATACAGATATCAACGAGTCGAAGTCCACTTTCACCACAACAAAGCCATACCTTAGCAGAACAATAACCTGCATTGCTGCACAGCATAACATCATGCATCATGAAAGATAAAAAATACATTGCACATGTCATGCATATCAAGCATTTCTCTTACGACTGATTCATTTCTCTGCAGATATTTCAGTCAATCCCCAACAGATGACCTTGCACACACGGCATGTCCTCCATTCCATATCCCCGACAAAAAATACCTAAAACCCCTACCTTTCTCATATTACTCACATATTTATCCTCAAACGGCCAATTTTTTTTTGATATTCTTGTATTTAATCCTCTTCTACCTTGAATGCCCGAAAAGATGTCGCAATTCATACATTCAGGTTCAAGAAGGTTAAATAGAGGCAGCTGTCATATCCCAAAATTTGCCCTCTTTTTTTTAAATTTTTTCTGGATTATTATTCATTGCATCTGCATATTCACATGCTTTAACCACCCACCATAACACATTCATTTACAATTGCATCCTTAAATAAGCGTCATTGGTTCAAAGGGTCTTGGTACAAAGCTAATGGATCAAGCTTATGCTATTGACTAATTCGGCACAACAATGGTGATTGGTTCATTCTTTATGGATCAATGTCCGTGAAACCCTAATTCTTGGTGCTTGAGAGCTTGGTCTATGGAGATTTTATCATGGTATTTGATTTTTGAATCCCTAATTCTTGGGTTTTAGAACACATGGGTACTTTGGCTTGCATCAAGGCTTTTGCTTGGTTGTGGATTACAACTTAAGTCAACTTTAGTGGTTAGGATTCAATTTATTATTGTGGTTGGTGCATTAGTCCATCGATTTGTTGATTGGGATTCAAATCCCAGTATCATGGTTCATAGTTCATTTCAAGGTTAGCATGCAAACATTCAAATTCAAGACTATTTAAATTGGAAATAGAGGGAAAGACATGATTACTTGGAACATAAGTTACAATTCATTTAAAAAAGAAGCCATTTTTCATTCAAGATATCGAAAGTACATTACAAGAGACCAAGTTACAAAATTACAAAGAAAAAAGCCATTTTGGCCTAAAAGTTATCTTTTGGTCAAACAGTTGACCAAAGTTAAGACACCTAATCCTAAACCCTAATACTACCCTTCAGGGATCCCCGTTGTCGAAAGTAATTTCTGGCGCGGCAGGGTTTGTCTCCAGCGAAGGTTGGTGGAGAAAGAAAGACGAAGTGACCAAAATGAACAAGGAAAGAATGAAGTGAGATGTTGAATCCCTGCCTCTCACTTCATCTCCCACGTGGGCTCATTTGGGCTTCAAGCCCATGAAATTTCTTTTCACGCGCCTTCCAATATGCTTACACCTCCTTATGGAATAACCTTTGCCGATCAGGGCATACCTTTGTTGTATGACCCTCCTTCTTACAATGATAACACTTAATAGTAGGAGCATTACCACCATAAGAATTCTGTATAACTTTACCCTTATTCTTCTTAAACCTACCATCTTTCTTCAAGAATTTCCCCTTAACGGACAAACATTCACCAACAAAAGATGGATTGTGCTCCTTTCATTCAAATCCTTAGAGTACAAGGCAGATTGAACATCTTCAAAGGTCAGTGACTTTCTTCCATACAAGAGAGTTTCTTTAAAGTGAGCATGAGACTTAGGTAAAGAGCACAATAGCAGCAACGCTTGATCTTCATCATCGATTTTAACCTCGATATTTTCAAAATCAAGAATTAACTCGTTGAACATATTCAGCTGCTCAGCCAAGGCTTTATCTTCAATCATCTTGAATGAATACAAAGCTTGCTTCAGGTACAGACGATTAGCTAATGATTTTGTCATATACAAACCTTCAAGTTTCATCCACACATCAGCTGCAGTTTTCTCCTTTGAAACCTCCCAGAGAACCTTATCACCAAGGCTCAATACAATGGTATTGTGGGCTTTTTCGACCATCGTTGTCTTCTTCTTCTTTGATATGGCAGCGTCCATCTTCTCTGATCTTTTCAATGCTTCTAACAAACCCTGTTGAACAAAAAGAGCTTGCATCTTCAAGCACCACAAACCGAAATTATTCACACCGGTGAATTTTTCATTCTCATACTTTGTTGACGACATCTTCTCCTCCACGCCCACCCCACTAGTTTGTTGTGAATTGATGTCGTCAAGAACAAACCAAAATATGAGAAAAAAGAATGAGTTTCTTGAACAAACACAAGAAACCCTATTAGGTTATATGAAAGAAATAGAGAAGGAGGAAGAAGAAGAATAAGGATTTGTTAAAACTGTTTTACTATTTACTTTATCAATAAGGGTTCAAAGATTACAAGTGAATAACAATAATTAACCTCTCTCAACAACCTGAGAGAACTAGTCTATTTATAGACTACTAAGCTAACTTAGGTTACAAGCTAACTTAACAATTGAGCTTACAACTAAGGCCCAATTCGACATGCTAACATAAACACAAAGCTAACATATTTCGACAGCATGCTTGAACAGACTTCGAATACAATATGTACAACTCCTGTCGAACCATGAAGCTACCTTTGTAGACACTAGAGTTAGGTCCAAATACCACATAATTAAATAAGATTATAATTTTAGTCTCAATAAATTAGAGAATTGACGTCTACTCAATACACGTATAGATTAAATGTTATCGAAATTAAATTTCTTGTTGTAATTTTGACGCAATCACGCCTTTATAATTTCTTATTTCATTTCTTTTCATAGTTATCTTTTTTCCTATATTATATTTTTACCATTGAATATAACTTATTTATTTTTCTTCTTCTTCGTAAAATAGGAGTTAGGTTGAATATGTGAAATAATTTTGATTATATATATATATATATATATATATATATATATATATATATATATATATATATATCACTACGCCAAAAAAGACCTTTAGCAGCGCTTTTTTTGGCCTTTAGCAGCGCTTAAAAGCGCTGCCAAAGGTGGCGCTGCTAAAGGTAAAGACAGCGCTTTTGTAAATGCAAAAGCGCTGCCTTAGGTCCCCTTTAGGCAGCGTATTTCCACTAAAAGCGCTGTCTTTTGTTCCTCTTTAGGCAGCGATTTTTAAAAAACGCTGCCTAATGTGTATTATTTTCCAACTTTAGGCAGCGCTTTTTTTGGAAAAAGCGCTGGTTTCCCCCCCCCCCCCCCCCCCTAGGCAGCGCTTTTCAAAGCACTTTCTAATGTGTCTCTGCTTAATACTTTAAGCAGCACTTTCTTTAGTTCCACTTTTGGCAGCGCTTTTGAAGTAAAAGCGATGTCTTTTGTGCACGTAAATTGTTTTAAAATTTATTTGTTTTGGATACGTTTTTTGTCAAAAGCGCTGCTAAAACTCCTTTTTTTAAGAAAGCTTTTTTTAAAAAAAAACCTTTTAATAGACCTGTATATTAACAAACTTGTATAACATAATTTTTTATCAAATCTTATCACAATTATATACTTCAATGAAGCCTTCATTCAACATATGCCTTATATACTTCAATTCACAATATAATTTTTTATCAAAACTTATCACAATTATATACTTCAATTCACAAGCCTTCATTCAACATATGTCTTATATACTTCAATTCACAATACTACATAATTATATACTTCAATCACCATATATAGGCCTTATATTTCATAATTATACTTCAATCACCATATATAGAACTATTCATAATTATAAAACAACTTCCACTTTCAAAACTATATACAACAACTTCCAAAACTATACAAAGTATATACAACAACTTCCAATTTCCATACCTTATATGATTCTTTTCTCAATAAGGTATTGACACCAATCCTCCTTAATTTCTTCCAATTGTACTTTGGAGTAAGTAGCACACTTGAATTCATCAAAATACTACATAATATAACATAATATGCATGATTTAGTTAAAAGTAATTAATTATATTAAATATCTAATAAATATTAAAATAACTCCTAAGTTATAAATCCATACCATGATTGGAATATCTATTTGATCCATATGAATGATTTCTTTCATAAACCTCAAAACGAAATAACCGCAATCTATACCATTTTTTTGACGAGGACACTACACAGTGAAAAAAATAAGAATATATATCAGGATATATAGTCTAACTTGTTTTATCAAGTAGCATCACTATTATAAGCAAAATTGTGAAAATATACCTCCACTCTGATCCATGAAATGTTGGTTGACTCACTCTTTGATACTTGGGCTCCTCTTTGTGATCGAAATATTTGTATAGCTCTAACATAATATAAATGAATATTTAGAACAATCTCACTTAAATAAATTAATAAACAAATACACACGAATATTTAGAACAATTTCACTTATGTATCAATCGTCGTCTTCATATCCGGGTATTTATCTACATCACCATCTAACGAATCCACATAATACACTATTTCTCTTATCGGATTTATCGCAACCAACAACTAGTGTCCACTGTAAAATAAAACAAAAGTATCGATATAGTAATTTTATACGCAACATCAAAAAACGAAAAATGATAATAAATGAAGTAAGAATGCAAATCTAACCTGTTGTCAGTATTATATGGTAAAAGATACAACTTTTCTGTATCTATGCTCGCCATAAATCTTTCGACTAAGTGAGATTGTATTGAAGTTAGATTCATCGCAATTAACGGTGCATTGATACAGTTGGCAGATAAGAAACCGAATCTTTCTGACAATTGATGCAGGCGCACCAATTTCTCATACAAGAACCTTAAATAAAAACATAACAAACATTTGATTATTCGTTGAAATGAGTAAATAAATTGTTTAAATAATTAAAGAGAGTTAATTGGAATACCTGATGTACGTATGGATAACACCGATGCCTAATTCAGAATGATTAAAAATTTGATCCAAATCCTCTTTGGAAATTGTTTCTGAATAGGAATAACCGAAAATACCTTCCTCCATAGGTACTTCACGAATACCTCCGTCCATCAAATTTGATGTTTCTACAAGTGTTACAAGAGTTGACCTAAATCGAGATACAATTGCTTTTTTTTCCCGTCCTTGCAAGAGTCTTTTTTTGGTTGGACGTGTTGCCTAACTCTGGCTGCCTATTCTGACTTTCTATTATTTACAACTCTTGGGCATAAATCTAAAAATCATATAAGTTAGTAAAACATTTGAATATAGAATTAACACTTTTAATGTGTATATATTGAAAAATTTGTGCTAAATTAATTTCATAATAAGCATATATAATTACCTCAGCAAGTTTCTGTTGACAATTGATACTACCTTTGTCACTAGTATCAGTAAACTCTGAACCACGCCTTTCTGACATATATTTTTCCTTGTCCTTTTGTAATTCACGGACTTGAGCTCTTAATTCTTCCATGGCTTCCATCACGTCTCTATTGCTAGGATTTTGGCTCTTTGAACGATTATAAAAGGATGATGGAGTGACTCCAAAACCCTTACCCCTCAGACGACCGGAATACTCAGGAACATTTAACACTCGAGTAAGTATGCTCCTGCAATCCTGGTCTTCACTTAGAGTTACGGACTGAGACAGAGTCTCCTGGAATTCATATGCATGAATATCGAAAAATATTAGTGGGGATTAAAAAGCATAAATATTATATATATGTCAATAAGTGGGATATAAAACGCATAATGTTATACTTACACATTGCTCAAAAACTTGTTGAACATTTTCCGCAACAACTTCATCCTTGCCCACACGAGCAGCTTTCCACAAAACATGTTCCGGAACACATGTTTCTTCACTTTTCTCTTCTTCTAACTACACATTAAGACAAATAATAAAATCAATTATAACACATGGGAAAGAAACAAGTAAATCAAAGCATTTATATATACTTACTATTTTTTGTTGTAAGCGTGCATATCCCAAACGCCCCTTCCTGTATGGATACGCGGGTTTTGATGCTCTTTGGCGATTTACGCCACACAACTCCTGGAATGCTTCGGTTCTTCTTTTGGCTACAAAAGTTGCCCATTCTTCAGGTGAAATCAAGTCCACATTGTAACACCCCCTTTCTATACCCCCAAATAATCACATAATCATTTAGGCGCATATTAAAAATTTCGTCAGAGTATATAAACGTAGTATAAAAGAGGTATGTCACATTATACATAAAATTAAAACATTCAACACCTGCTCAACAATTGATATGCAACAGTGGGGTAACTTTGCAACAGTGGAACTTAGTCCTTACACCCACATCTCAATATCTAGAATAAAAGCGGAAAAATCTAAACATTGAATAACATCAAACATATATACATATATGGATATATCATCAAGTATTATCCACCAATATAATACATGTTTACATAAACATTCATCAACAAGATACATGTACAAATGTATCACAAAAGAATCATAATCATCCTAGCTACCCGGTGCTACATATCAGAGCCGACCGACCAAAAGAATGAAGACTCGCTTCACAAAAAGACCACCAGCATACCTACTCTGCAATGCCTCATAGAGCATCATAAAACAGCAGAAGGGTGAGAAACACAATTATAATATAAATGCATATAATTATATATCTTAGCATAAAAATACACATATTCTACATTCTCACCACAATTCAACACAACCCACTCATATACATCACAATGTATATATCTACAGAACCAAGCATATTCATCATCATACTTTCACAATTCTCATCATTCCACATAAACATACATATTCATGTTTATTCATCAGTTCTCAATTATAAAGATGATAAATGCAAATCATAGAGACCGACTCACGACTCTATGCAAATGCAATGCGGTACCGACTCAATCATCTCAAGTTCACTCAGGAACTCTGCTGGAACCATCACTCGTTACATCACTGTAACTCCCCGTCGGGCATACGATGTTCCCCCATTGCTCACACCTCACATAGGCACACAATGTTTATGGATTGCTCACACCTCACATAGGCACACAATCCGATTGCTCACACCTCACCTAGGCACACAATCTGATTGCTCACACCTCACCTAGGCACACAATCGTTTGTAATCATCGCTCACACCTCACTTATGCACACGACGTTACCACGGATTCTCATTAGAATCACACAACACAAGAATATACATCATTATGCTTCACCTACAAATGACTCACGACATTCTTGAAATGCATACATATTCACAATATATTCATGCATTCATCTCAAACAATCACATACAATCTATATACATTCACATCAATGCACTATTGTATGATTCACATCCAAAACACACATTCAAAACGGTAAAAGTCGTTAAATAACACTATTCCCAATTTTCCGACTTATTTAATCGGCCAACAATCTCAAAATCATCATCACAAGCAAGAACATTTTATAAGCTTTCCAACGATATAAATAATGCTTAAATCGGAATTACGGTCCGAGAGTTATGAATTTTAAAAGAAAAGAAAATTACTAAAAAAAACAAGAGCACCCGGCGACGGGAACATTTCGCCCGGCGAAACCTCAACTTCGCCTTCACTTCGCCCGGCGAAGTAGGGGAGAAGGAAACCCCCAAAAACGTGAACAAAACCAGTAGCGTGACACCCTCTCGCCTCTCAATTTCGCCCGGCGACGCAGGGGCCAAAATCACGCTTCGCCCGGCACTCTGGGCATTTCGCCCGGCGATTCACACCAGACAGCCATGCCCAGCAGCGTGGCTTCATCATCAAAAACCCCCATTTCTCATTTTTCCCACCTTTGATCATTCTCAACAGCAAAACCAAGCATAGTTATGGATTATACACATATAGAGATCAATCTAAACACATCTTTATCGATTTTTAACCGTTAAAAACACCGATTCCACAAATCGACCTAAAACTCACATATAACTCAAAACTCTACCAAACACAATTTTTCAACCACAACAGTCATACATAATCACACACATGTATAGAATAATCGAGTTTCAAACCCTTACCCGATTAAATCGATTCCTAGAAGTTGATTTCTTGATTTTTCTAGCTTTTCCTCTTTTCTCCTCTTCCTTCTTCCTTCTCTCCTTTTTCTCTCTATTTTCCTTTCTATCTCTTTCTCTCCTATTTCCTCCTCTTATCTCTTTTTTTTTTCTTTTCTATTTTCTTTTTACACAAATTCAAATTAATTCATTTTCTCTCACAATTATATTTCCACTAAATTTTCTAACTTACCATTAATTGAGAAATGTCTAAAATACCCTCCGTTCTAATTTTCCCCGAAAACTCTCAAAACGGTAAAATAACATAACATATTAGCACACCAATTTCACAGATAAAATAATTTATCACTCAATTTAAATAAAAGACTCAACAAAATAAGAATAATCGAAATCGGGGCGTTACAACTCTCCCCCACTTTAGAAATTTTCGTCCTCGAAAATATTACCCGATTCAAACAATTCCGGATACGACTCTCGCATCCGACTCTCTAGTTCCCAAGTCATATTTCCTTCCGCAGCGCCTCCCCACGCTACCTTCACAAGCGCAATATCCTTGCCTCTTAGTTTCTTAACTTCACGGTCCAAAATCCTAATCGGTAAAGCTTCAACCGTAAGGTTATCTCTCACTTCAACCTCGTCCATAGGAATAACATGTGACGGATCCGGAACATACTTCCGAAGTTGCGAAACATGGAATACATCATGCAAATTCGAAAGATTCGGAGGCAACGCCACACGGTAAGCCACAGCACCAACTCGTGCAGAAATCTGATATGGACCAATAAAACGAGAAGTCAACTTCTTCGACTTCAAAGCACGACCCACACCCGTAACCGGCGTAACTCTCAAAAACACATGGTCGCCTTCTTGAAACTCAAGATCTTTTCTTCTCTTGTCATGATAGCTCTTTTGTCTACTTTGAGAAGCTTTCATCTTCTCACGAATAAACTTCACTTTCTCCGTCGTTTGTTGTACCATCTCCGGTCCAACTATCGTCCGCTCACCGGTTTCATGCCAACACAAAGGTGTTCGACATCTCTGATCATACAAAGCCTCAAATGGTGCCATACTTATACTTGAATGAAAACTATTATTGTAAGTGAACTCAATCAACGCCAAATAACTATCCCAAGCACCACCTTGCTCGAGCATACAAGCACGCAATAAATCCTCCAACGATTGAATTGTCCTCTCGGTTTGACCATCTGTTTGCGGATGATAAGCCGAACTCAATCTTAGCTTAGAACCCAAAGCCTTTTGTAAACTCTCCCAAAACCTCGACGTGAATCTAGGATCTCTATCCGATACAATACTCTTAGGAATCCCATGTAACTTCACAACCGCAAGAATATAAATCTCGGCTAACTTCTCTAAAGGATAACTAATATCAATCGGAATGAAGTGAGCAGATTTAGTAAGCCTATCAACGATTACCCAAATAGCGTTATGACCTCTTTGCGTATTTGGCAATCCTGTAACAAAATCCATCGATATACTATCCCATTTCCACTCCGGAATGTCCAACGGTTGCATCAATCCACTAGGCTTTTGATGCTCCACCTTAGACTTTTGACAAGTTAAGCACGCATACACAAATTGAGCCACGTCCCCCTTTAATCCGGACCACCAAAAGATTTTCTTCAAATCTTGATACATTTTATTCGCTCCCGGATGAATACTTAAGTTACTTCGGTGTCCTTCTTCCAATATCATCTTTTTCAACTCCGCATCATCGGGAATACAAATACGACCACGAAATCTCAAAACTCCATAATTATCAACCTTGAAATCCTCATTCTCATTCGTCATCAAATCAACGAACTTCAAATCCAACTTTTGCTTTTCACATACGGTTGCAAGAAAATCATTCGTAACATGTAGCATACCAAGTCTCACACTTCTCGGCGTCATTTCACAAACCAAACTCAAGTCTCTAAAATTCTCCAAAAGTTCCCATTTCTCTCATCATCAATGCGGACATATGTAACGACTTCTAACTCAAGGCATCGGCCACCACGTTTGCCTTACCCGGATGGTAATTCAAACCAAAATCATAATCCTTCAAAAGCTCTAACCACCTTCTTTGTCTCATGTTCAATTCTTTTTTATCAAATAAATATTTCAAGCTCTTGTGATCGCTAAAAACTTCAAATCTTGCACCATAAAGATAGTGCCTCCAAATTTTCAAAACAAACACCACGGCCGCTAACTCCAAGTCATGTGTAGGATAATTCTTTTCATGCACTCTCAATTGTCTTGAAGCATAAGCCACAACTTTTCCATCTTGCATCAAAACACCACCTAAACCAACCAATGAAGCATCACAATACACAACAAATGGTTCCGTCGGATTTGGCAAAATCAAGATCGGAGCCGTTGTCAACCTCCTTTTTAGCTCATTGAAACTATCTTCACAATGAATATCCCAAATGAAAGCCTTTTCCTTACAAGTCAATTGCGTTAACGGAAGTGCCAACTTCGAAAATCCCTCAATAAACCTCCGATAATAACCCGCCAAGCCTAAAAAGCTTTGAATTTCCGTATTCGATCTAGGAGCCTCCCATTGCATCACCGCATCAATCTTGGATGGATCAAAACTAATACCACTACCGGAAATAATATGCCCAAGAAAACTTACTTCCGACAACCAAAATTCACATTTCGACAACTTAGCATACAATTGTTTCTCTTTCAAAATTAGTAACACAATCTTCAAATGCTCTTCATGCTCCTCTTGAGACTTTGAGTAAATCAAAATATCGTCAATGAACACAACCACAAAACGATCTAACTGTTCGTGAAAAATACGATTCATGTATTCCATAAACACACCCGGCGCATTAGAAACCCCGAATGGCATCACGGAATATTCGTAATGGCCATACCGTGTCCTAAAGGCCGTCTTTTGAATATCCTCTTCTTTCACACGAATCTGGTGATATCCCGATCTCAAATCAATCTTGCTGAAAACACGCGCACCAACCAATTGGTCCATCAAATCATCGATCCTTGGAAGCGGATACTTGTTCTTAATTGTCACCTTGTTCAATTGTCGATAATCAATGCATAGCCGCATACTCCCATCCTTCTTCTTTACCAACAATACCGGAGCACCCCAAGGAGAAACACTTGGTCTTACAAATCTCTTGTCCAACAAGTCATTCAATTGCTTCTTCAATTCTACCAACTCCGATGCCGACATACGATACGGTGCCATCGAAACCGGTCTAGTACCCGGAACTAGATCAATAGAAAACTCAACTTCTCTTTCCGGTGGTACATCCGTAATATCCTCCGGAAACACTTCTGGAAAATCACACACCACTGGGAACACATCAAGCTCAACCTTACTCTCCACCGACAATGATGCAAACAAACCGAACAATTGAGCTTCGTCCGCTAGAAGCTTCTTCAACTCTTTAGTGGATAGGAAACTCTCATCTTCATCATCTTCCAAAGAAGGAAACCTCACTAACTTGTGATAGCAATCTATATGAACTCGATTAAATCGCAACCAATTCATACCCAAGATTACGTCCAACCCTTCCAAGGGCAAACACACTAAATCCATCTCGAAGTCCTTACCATAAATGGTCAAAGGACAACTCACACAAACCAAAGAAGTAGTTACTGACCCCATCGCTGGAGTATCAATAACCATCTTACCATCCATCAAAGACAACACAAGATTCAAACGCTTCGCGCACTTAGAAGAAACAAACGAATGAGTCGCTCCCGTATCAATAATAGCAACTAAAGGCGTACTATTAATAAAGCATGTACCTTTAATCAAACGGTCTGCACTAGTAGTGTCCTTCCCTGCTAATGCAAACACTTTTCCGCTCGCTTGAGCTTGTTTCGACTTAGTACACTTAGTACTAATGTGACCCACTTCTCCACAATTATAGCACTTCACCATATTCCTTCTACAATCGGTAGTAGCATGCCCAAGACCTCCGTAGTTAGAACATTTCACCACGGTCTTCCTACACTCTAATGATTTATGACCCATTTCACCACACTTGTAACACTTAATGGAACCAGAACCTCCTCCTCCAGATCTCTTCTCAAAGTTTCCCCTATGCTTGCCCTTATCAACGGGTGTCACATAAGGTCCACTTCTAGCTTGTTGCTTTCCCTTCCTCTCATTCAAACTCTTGTAATGTGTAGAACGAGCCTTGCTATCTTCCTCGAAGATTCTACAACATTCCGTCAAATCCGTAAACCTTCTTATCCTTTGATATCCCACAGCTTGTTTAATCTCGGGACGCAACCCATTCTCACACTTAATACACTTTGAGAACTCAGCAGTAATCGCAGCATAGTGAGGATGGAATTGAACCAACTCCACAAACTTAGCAGTATAGTCCACCACGGACATACTACCTTGTTTTAGTTCAAGGAACTCCTTCTCCTTCTTCCCTTTCACACTTTCAGGGTAATACTTCCTCAAGAACTCGGTACGAAATAAATCCCAAGTTATCTCCTCATCATCCACCTCAAGAACTTGACGCATACCGACCCACCAATCATCGGCTTCTTCCTTCAGCATGTGAGACCCAAGCCTCACCTTATTCTCCTCCGCACAGTCCATGACTCTGAAGATCCTTTCAATCTCTTTCAACCAAAGTTGAGCACCATCGGGATCAAATCTTCCTTTGAAGACCGGTGGTTGATTCTTCCTGAACTCGTCATTAGCATTCACGTTAGGTGCACCTTGCACCGCCCTAGCCATTGCTTCCAAAGCAGCAGCCATCGCATTGTCGTTTCTACCAGCCATATTCCGATCATTCCCAAAAATGACAACAAGGTTAAACAACAGTTCAACCATCACAACAACAAGACAGACACAACTGACTCAACACTGGCTCTGATACCACTTAATGTAACACCCCCTTTCTATACCCCCAAATAATCACATAATCATTTAGGCGCATATTAAAAATTTCGTCAGAGTATAATTATAAACGTAGTATAAAAGAGGTATGTCACATTATACATAAAATTAAAACATTCAACACCTGCTCAACAATTGATATGCAACAGTGGGGTAACTTTGCAACAGTGGAACTTAGTCCTTACACCCACATCTCAATATCTAGAATAAAAGCGGAAAAATCTAAACATTGAATAACATCAAACATATATACATATATGGATATATCATCAAGTATTATCCACCAATATAATACATGTTTACATAAACATTCATCAACAAGATACATGTACAAATGTATCACAAAAGAATCATAATCATCCTAGCTACCCGGTGCTACATATCAGAGCCGACCGACTAAAAGAATGAAGACTCGCTTCACAAAAAGACCACCAGCATACCTACTCTGCAATGCCTCATAGAGCATCATAAAACAGCAGAAGGGTGAGAAACACAATTATAATATAAATGCATATAATTATATATCTTAGCATAAAAATACACATATTCTACATTCTCACCACAATTCAACACAACCCACTCATATACATCACAATGTATATATCTACAGAACCAAGCATATTCATCATCACACTTTCACAATTCTCATCATTCCACATAAACATACATATTCATGTTTATTCATCAGTTCTCAATTATAAAGATGATAAATACAAATCATAGAGACCGACTCACGACTCTATGCAAATGCAATGCGGTACCGACTCAATCATCTCAAGTTCACTCAGGAACTCTGCTGGAACCATCGCTCATTACATCACTGTAACTCCCCGTCGGGCATACGATGTTCCTCCATTGCTCACACCTCACATAGGCACACAATGTTTATGGATTGCTCACACCTCACATAGGCACACAATCCGATTGCTCACACCTCACCTAGGCACACAATCCGATTTCTCACACCTCACCTAGGCACACAATCGTTTGTAATCATCGCTCACACCTCACTTAGGCACACGACGTTACCACGGATTCTCATTAGAATCACACAACACAAGAATGTACATCATTATGCTTCACCTACAAATGACTCACGACATTCTTGAAATGCATAAATATTCACAATATATTCATGCATTCATCTCAAACAATCACATACAATCTATATACATTCACATCAATGCACTATTGTATGATTCACATCCAAAACACACATTCAAAACGGTAAAAGTCGTTAAATAACACTATTCCCAATTTTCCGACTTATTTAATCGGCCAACAATCTCAAAATCATCATCACAAGCAAGAACATTTTATAAGCTTTCCAACGATATAAATAATTCTTAAATCGGAATTACGGTCCGAGAGTTATGAATTTTAAAAGAAAAGAAAATTACTAAAAAAAACAAGAGCGCCCGGCGACGGGAACATTTCGCCCGGCGAAACCTCAACTTCGCCTTCACTTCGCCCGGCGAAGTAGGGGCGAAGGAAACCCCCAAAAACGTGAACAAATCCAGTAGCGTGACACCCTCTCGCCTCTCAATTTCGCCCGGCGACGTAGGGGCCAAAATCACGCTTCGCCCGACGCTCTGGGCATTTCGCCCGGCGATTCACACCAGACAGCCATGCCCAGCAGTGTGGCTTCATCATCAAAAACCCCCAATTTCTCATTTTTCCCACCTTTGATCATTCTCAACAGCAAAACCAAGCATAGTTATGGATTATACACATATAGAGATCATTCTAAACACATCTTTATCGATTTTTAACCGTTAAAAACACCGATTCCTCAAATCGACCTAAAACTCACATATAACTCAAAACTCTACCAAACACAATTTTTCAACCACAACAGTCATACATAATCACACACATGTATAGAATAATCGAGTTTCAAACCCTTACCCGATTAAATCGATTCCTAGAAGTTGATTTCTTGATTTTTCTAGCTT